>OU343160.1:269725506-274525506 GCA_910595825.1 Philhelius pedissequus | reverse complement strand
GCATAAGTTGTATCAACAACTAATGCAATAGGTATTCCTTTGAAATTTTGAAGAGACAATCAACCCTATCAAAAACTCCATAGTAATAATTCCCCGCACGGGCAGTTACACCCCGATCTACGATGATAAATAGCTTTCACAAAATCCGAGTGGAATCTTCTTATTTTCGAAATCAGCTGTGTTATGTCAAAATTAAATGATAAATTACAAATCCGTGGCTATTTTGAATTTCAAATAATTACACATATAGTCGAACTTCGATAACTCGAACCATCACTTGCCAAAAAAAGTAATTCGAGTTATCAAGTAAAAGACAAAATTAATATTAAGGACGTATTACTTGCGAATAAAGAACAGCTGTTGTAAGTATTTAAAATATTCTGTTATACTTGACTGACGAGTGGATTGCTATATATAATAACCAGATTCTTCTTTATTGACCCACTCTCCACATCTTTTATTAATTTAAATTTATCTTCAAATGATAATGGCGCAAAACTTTAAACAGCCTGATGTTAAGGGCTTAGCATGATACTACTTAACAGTTTGCTAATACTAAAGCACTTTACTAATATTTTCCTCATTTTAAACACTTTTTAACTAGCACCATACTAAATCTATTTTCTTAATAAAGTACAACTAAACACGCCTAAAATAGTGCAAAAAAGTAAGCGAACATAACTTTTTGACGTTTGTAAGTGTCATAGTGGCATACGGATTTAGTACGATACTAAAAAAATAAAGTAGCCATTTTGTGATTTTAACTTTAGTAAAGTGTTAAGAAAATAGTACGATACTTAACTGGTTTAAAATTAGCAAAATCCACTTTTTAGCTTAGTATCATACTAAAAATGATTTAACATATTACTAAATCGACTAAAATTAATAAAAAACTACACACTGCACTGCTAGTTATGACTGTTTCTTTAGATACACTTTTTATTTCGTCTTTTTTTTTCTACTTTTAAGAAGACGCGTACTCTTTTTTTAAAAAGGACTTTAAATTCGTATTATAATACATTTACCAACCTACTAATGTGTGTTCTAACACCGAAACATAACAACTTTTACTCAGCACTAACGGAATCACAATTTTCAACATAATCATATCTCATATGTATACAAGGGTCATAGAACATACAAACACAATGCCCACAAACGCAATACATTATGAAATGAACTTGTAAAAATCCACAGAATTAGAGAATTCGCCTAAAACAATCGAAGCTGGCGCAAAATAACATCTTCCAGTTTTCGAGACATTCGAGTAATCGATGTTTGGCTTTTCGATGTTCGACTGTATATTACTATTTTATTTTTATATAGTCCAAGAATATTAAGTTGGCCTTTTATAATTTCCCAGAAATTTTGAACTTCTTCTTTTGCAAGTTTTGTATAGCCTTGGACCAGTTCGGCTCTTTCGCACATTAGCTAAAAGAGTGTTTTTCCTTCAATTCAAATATTATTTATAAAACCATAGAATTTGTAAAATTACTTAAATTTTTGTCTAAAATAACTGTGAACGCCGCACGCTTTACTTTCAGTACACACAGTACACAAATGGTTAGTCGTAGAAAAAGTTTGTTCCATTCCATTCTATTTCATTCAATTTCAGTGATACCAATTTATACGAACTTCGAAAATCGTAAGCGATTTTTTCACTCCAAATCCACTACGATGGAATTTGTAATAGTTATTTATTTTTGAAAACGTACCATATTTGCGATTACGATGGAATTTGTGATAGGGATGAATGCTAATTTGACAGTCAATAAGTTTTCATACGTACATTGTTTCATCGAAATCGTTCAAGCAAATTTAGAAGAATTTTGTGTAAAATGGTGTTCACAAAAATTCTGATACAGTCGAAGTTCAATAAGTCGCACTTCGATAAGTCGAACTTCGATAAGTTGAACTTCGATAACTCGAATATTTGATAACTCGAATGAAATTGGTTGGCAATAGCGCGAAGTCTGAAGATTACATGTAATTTTTGTTTGATAACTCGAATGTATCGATAACTCGAATGTCTCGATAACTGGAAGATATTATTTGTCGTCACCTTCGATAAGTCGAATTTTTTAGGGAAATTATTAAATTCTGTGGATTTTTACAATTTCATTTCATAATGCGTTGCTTTTGTGGGAACTGTGTTTGTGTATGTTCTATGACCTTGTATACATATGTGTGTGTTGAAAATTTTGATTCCATTAAGTGTGAGTAAAAGCTGTCATGTTCCGATGTTAGAACACACATTATTAGGTTGATATACGTATGTAGATATTATAAAACGAATTCAAAATCTTATTCTAAAAAAAATTAAAAAAAGACGAAATAAGAAGTGAAAAGAAACTGACAATGTGAAGTTTTTATTAAAAATAAAGCTAACGTGGATATGTCGTTAAACGAACATTAGAAACATCGTTTGAAGATAAATTTAAATTAATAGTGGGTCAAGAAAAAAGGATGTGACTATTAAATATAGCATTCCGGCAAATCCATTCGTCAGTCAAGTATAACAGAATATTTTAAATAATCACTAGAACTGTACTTTTTTTTATTCGCTAATAAATATTACTTAATTTGTATTCATTTTCTGTTTTACTTGATAACTTGAAGTCTTGATAACTCGAATTATTTTTTTGGCAAGTGATGGTTCGAGTTATTGAAGTTCGACTGTATTTCCTTTCGACCAAATTTGAAACAAATTCGGAGTCCGGCCGGAGTGATGTACTACACGTATATAAATATGCACAAATCAATGGACGGAATGTCGGTATCTTAAACAGAAAAAAATGTATAATGTTGACTTCTGTATATGTATAATTAGCAATCGGATGCGGATAGTAACTTTTCTGTTTTCTAACACGAAACCAATACTTGCCCCATAGACGAACTAAACCAAATAAACAAGAATTAATTTCAAACGAAAAAATCTACTTACACATAATTTGTTTATGCAAAAATGTTAGATAGGTACACAAAAAAAAAATAAAAAAAATATTCGCGCACATGCATACACAACATATGTATGTATACATATAGACATACTTAAAATGTATCTAATAGATAAATTAGCATTTAGAAACAGCGAGCGTGTTTCTTGGATTTAATTTTTTGTTTACCTGTTACCGATTTATTTAGATCAAGTTTTGTTGCAATTTTTTTTTTTCGAATTTCAAAAATAAAAGTGTGCAATAGATAAGTATGAATGTATGTAGTTCTAGGGATACCTGCATATAACGGGTGATTTTTTTGCTACTTGGTTTTTGACGTTTATATTTTTGACAGATCACACATGACAAATTCCACGAACATTTGACATTTCGATTCAGTATTATTTGCCATTTCATCATGAATAGACTTACGCCTGAACAACGTTTGCAAATTATTGAAATTTATTATCAAAATTCGTGCTCTGTGAAAAATGTGTTTCGCAAGCTACGTCCGTTTTATGGTCGTCATAATCGACCCACCGAGCAGGCTATTCAGCTCATTGTGACCAAATTTCGCACCAGTTTCACTTTATTGGACATTAATCCACCAAATCGTATCCGTAGAGTGCGTACCGAAGAGAATATAGCTGCTGCATCCGCCAGTGTTGCTGAAGATCGCGATATGTCCATTCGACGCCGATCGCAGTAATTGGGTTTGTGTTATTCGACCACCTGGAAGATTTTACGCAAAGATCTTGGTTTAAAGCCATACAAAATACAGCTGGTGCAAGAATTGAAGCCAGGCGACCTACCACAACGTAGAATTTTCGGTGAATGGGCCTTAGAAAAGTTGGATGAGGATCCGTTTTTTTATCGCAAAATTGTCTTCAGCGACGAGGCTCATTTTTGGCTAAATGGATACGTGAATAAGCAGAATTGCCGTATTTGGAGTGAAGAGCAGCCAGAGGCAATTCAGCAGCTACCAATGCATCCTGATAAATACACTGTTTGGTGCGGTTTATGGGCAGGCGGCATCATTGGGCCGTACTTCTTCGAGGATGATGAAGGCCGCAGGGTTACGGTCAATGGAGAAAGGTACCGTTCGATGATAACAGATTTTTTTTTGCCGAAAATGCAAGAATTGAACTTGGTCGACATGTGGTTCCAACAGGACGGTGCCACATGCCACACTGCACGCGAAACCATGCATGAATTGAGAGGCGAATTTGGTTTTGGCGCAGTCAATTGGCCACCAAGATCATGTGATTTGACCCCGTTAGACTATTTTTTGTGGGGCTATGTTAAGTCTATTGTCTATGGGGACAAGCCAAACACGATTGCTGCCTTGGAAGCCAACATTGAACGCGTCATAGGTGAGATTCCGGCCGAAATGTGTGAAAAAGTTTGCCAAAATTGGACCTTCAGAATGGACCACCTGAAGCGTAGCCGCGGGCAACATTTAAGTGAAATTATTTTTAAAAAGTAAATGGCAGAAATTGATTTATCGATCCAAATAAAAATTTCATTCACTTTTTACAAGTTTCTGTGTTTTTTTGAATTTTCAAAAACCAAGCTCTTAAAAAATCACCGTTTACTTTCAAAGAGCAATCATTAAATTTTGTGTTGTTGTTTTCCAATCATCGAGCAACGGATCAGAAGAAGTGAAAGTAGACAGCCTTCTATTTTATTACATTTTTTTATATTTTTTTTGTTTGCTGTTAAAATACATATATACATATTTGAAGACTGACGAATGGCAATCTGCAAAGGAAGCTTAAAAAAATAAATAAAATCAATTAAGCTATTTTATACGTATTATATGAGGACAGTCGAATGTATTGAGATTATTTTTTTTAATATATTTTATTTCTTGTCTGTAGAAAAAAAAAATAGTTTTACTGTCTGAAAATATAGTTAATTATACCTACATATATTTTTTTTCGAAAACAAACGTGAAGGAAATATTTTTGATGGTTTTGTGTGTCATTTAATTTGCATAGCTGTGGAAAAATAAAAGTTTTATATTCAATCTTTAATTATGTATACTCATTGATTTTTTTTTTCACTCAAATTGGTTTTCAAAGAAAGCTAATTAAAACAAAACACAAAATTGATTGAATTGATAAAGTAGACAACAGTTTGGCTTCTGGTGCTACAAATCAATTTATTCTGTTTTTTTTTTTATAACTCTGTGTATTATATTGGTTTGTTAAGTTTTAGTCGTATTGTTTATGTTCAAGAGCCTAATTCTGCTTATTTAAAATTTGATGTGAAAATCCATTGAAAAAATTTCCATAATTTCGTAAGAGCCAAAGAAAACTGAAAGATACGTAGATCGGATCTTTTATAGTACAATCAAACTCTGGGATTTATGATCACAGAAATTGGTAAAAGACTGGAAATTGGGTGTTATTGTTCTTGAATGTCTAAAGCTTAGGCACACAAATTCGAGTATTTCCTCCGCCACTTATCCATTTAGTTATTATTAATTGGATGGGTGAAAAGGGTGAGCGTAAATGATGTTATTTACTTTCAAATTCTGCCCAAAGAAATACAAAATATCAACAATCAGTTTGTCATATGTTTTTATCTCAAAAAACTAAAAAAAATCAATTTAAATAATTCAATTCTTAATTATAAATGTTAGACACAAATGAAATTACGATTTTCCCACGGTGTGTTGCCTCTTACAACCCACTATCGATTCAACACAAGTGTAGCACTAACTAGTGAAACAAATACAGAACCAGTTTTCGGTTTAAGTTTATAGCTTATAAAGTTTATTTTTCTTCACAAGCTTATTTTGAACTGTTACTTTTTTTTGTAGGAGCATGCACACACTAAAGGGGTTTTGTCTACCCTTAAAATGATCAAGCATAGTGCGAGCGTACGGAAGGTAGGGAAGGCTTTGAGAGGAGATAACGATGCACATTGGTTTTGAAGTTCAAAATATCAAAATTGGGCTCAAGGGTAAACTGATGAGCATTTTTAGAATCGCGATTGTTACGGTTAAAAATTAGAGGGGTGGAATGAAACTGGCTATTTCGCTAGAATATTGTTTATAAAAATAGCGATTAAAATAAAAACTGGTTGTGTATAAGATTAAAATCTTATTTTTGTTGGCTTTTGTGGTCACAATGGATGTGGGAATGAAACAATTAAGTTAGCATTAGCTTTTCTCGACGTTTCGGCAGGGGTTGCTGCCTTCTTCAGGGGAACTTTATTACACGTAAAACATAAATAATTAGGAGTGCAACAGATTAAAAAAAAAAACAATCAACAATAAACTTACGTTGATTAAAGAAAGATGTAAAAAAACAAAAATGTACGAAAAAAAAAATCAGCTTTACATAAATTTTATACACTTCAAACTGAATATTAGTCTTAGTTAATATAAATTTTAATGCAAACAATTATTGTATGACGTTTGGTCAGAGATTAAAGAGCAGTAGACAGCGGATATGTTTTGTGTGTCAATTTTGCGATTCATGTTGTTGCTGTTGTTGATGATATGTAGCGTTTCGAGTGTATATCGTTTAGACGCGTGCGCTCAGTCTGGTGAATTTTCACATCTTCAAAGTCTGGGGAATGACCGCTTTCAATAATGTGGCTGGCCAATGCAGTCTTTCCTGGGTTATTTGATTTAATATCCGATTTATGATTGGACATTTTTTAGTTGTACCAATATAACACAAATTACAAGGATCATCAGGTTTGCCTTTGCAGTTGATTTTGTACACTACATCGGTGGCTTTGTCTATGTCAGGTTTGACTTTAAGTTTCGAAAAAAGATTACCAAGTGTGTTGTGTGATTTATAAGCGAAGAGTAAATTTTCAGCTTTCTCCCCGATAATCTTTTTGAAGTTTTCTGTTAGACCGGAAACATAAACAACACTTTTGTAGTATCCAGCCATACGATTCGCGTTGAAATTCGATGAAGTTTTGTTTTTCTGTTTTTGTATCAGACCACGAATAACGGAGTTAGGAAATCCACTGACTTCAGGATATTGAAGATTTTCATTTCGTTGGTAAGGTGAAATTTTTGGTCGCTCAAATTTTCAAGATTAAAATAAAAGACATGAAGCATTTCGACGGTGTTCGACAGATGTAAATGTTTTCATTATAATTCTATCGCCTATCATTCGTAGAGCTCTATTTTGGATTCTATCGAAAGGATTTAAGTGAGTTTTGGGAGTTCCTGCCCAAATATGAGAGTTATACTGAAGCGTTGGACGAATGAGTGTCAAAGATTACAGCCAGATCAGACGCGGAGAAGAATTTCTTGCATCTGCACACTTTGCAGCGTTTTTGTCGACTTCAAATATGTGGTCATTCCACAAGAGGTGGTCTCTGATGCACATACCAAGGAATGAAAGTTGATCAGTTTCTTCAATGCAAGTGCCACTCATGGATAGCGGTATGGGGGTTAGGTTCTTAGGTTTAATGACAGAAGACAGAACTGAGTTCTTCTACATTGAACAATGCTGTCGGGATCAGAATGTAATGAACTTTTCATACCCAGCAGTTGCAGTTTGCAGTTCCACATCCGAGGAAAAAGGAGGTGAATCTGAAAACGAAAAACTGAGAGTACTATCATCAGCAAAACAATTTAGTGAATTAGAAGTTCCAGATAGAAGATCATTAATGAAAATGAGAAAAACTGTTGGAGATAAAACAGAGCCCTGGGGCACACCGGAATTTATTTTGTTAATATCAGACTCGAAGCCGTACAATACAACTTTTATTGAGCGGTCCGAAAAGTGGTTTCTAATCCAACGAAGAAGTGATGCATCGATAATAAATGCAATTATTTTCGATAAGGGAGCTTGATGCCAAAAATATCAAGTGCAATAATCTTACTTTCTCCAAAACGGTGTAAAGATTTGTGCCACTGTTTGGTGAAATACCATCAGATCACCAGTGGACCTATTGCTACGAATGCCATACTGCCAGTCATTAAGTAGCTTTCGTTTGTTCAAGATATTTCTTTTTTAAACAGCGTTTCCATGACCTTAGAAAGAAGGGGCTCAAGTACAATTGGACGGTAGTTAAATGGTGAAGAATATTCGCAGGCTGGACAAATGCTGTTTAGAGTAGGACAGATGGAAAAGCTTACGCAGTGGTTCTGCCAGCGTTGAAGAACACATCTTCAGAACAATGAGAGGGATACTATCTTGGCCAGCCGATTTGTGCATATCAAGGTATTTAAGGAGTCCAGAAACTGCACAAGTGCGAAAGAAGGTTCATCCCATGAAATCGTTTACGCTCTCAAGCACTGGAGGAGTCATAACACTTTGTGGCAGCGAAGTTCGCTGCAAGCAAATTGGCCTTTTCATGTGAGATGACAAATGAGGCGTCATTAAAGATGAGCGTTGGAACCAAATACGAATGTCAAATTTGATCGAAATCTCGAGTTAAATTTGTGTCCTTCGACGACTTTTACTCTGGTATCCAACAGAAAACTGCTGAAACTTTCCCTGTAGTTAAAAATTAAATAAGCTTTAAACTTTTATGTCTTTACTTTAAAATAACAACTTAAAAAATACCAGCAGTTCGTTTTACATAATAATTTATCGATTCCTTGCAAACCACTCCATTTAAGAATAACAACATCATCGAAAAATAAAATGTCGTAAAACTGATGAGTTATCTTTACTTGTTTTTCTAAGGAATGCACCAAGCTATGAACATTTTTATGACACATATAAAATTATATCGTTTTATATGCCAAACTTCAAAATCTTCCGAATTGAACTACTCGATAAGATAATTAATTTTTGCAATTCTTAAAATTCTAATCTCTCTGCTTGCGAATATAAAATATTGTTCTTTGCATTTGAGTTTGGAGAAGTTTGTGTGACAAATGCCTTGGCATTTTTGGAGTAAGAATAGTTGGAGTTGGAAGGATAAAGAATATTCCTAATATGAAGTTAGAAATCAATACTAGTTCCTAAATTGAGGGCTGATAAGTTATGAGACGATTTTTGAATATTGTTTTCTATTACATACCTAATCATTAAGAAACAAACTTATTTTAGGACTTCTAATCACCCACATAAAATAAAGGCAGCACGTTTGAAGCACGCTTTTAACAGCCACAGTCACACAAAAGAATTATCAGTAAATTTACAGAAATCGGTATTCTCTTCATTGGCAACACTGTTACACAAGTCAAAATCACCCTTAGAATTCTTAAAAGTGCTGGCCACCCTGACCTTTGTCAATTTTTGAGCATATGGAACTGCCCATTTAGATTGACAGCCCTGTTTTGTTTTTCGTTTTTCTTTGAGTACATTCCATCAATATGCTTGTCATTTTACTGCAAAATCCGGCTTCAAGGACCAAATAATAAAGTCTAGATATTTATTTAAAATAATTTGGCCAATTAATTGAGGTTTATTGATAAGTATACATAATTTGTGGACTGTTTAATTCAAGGTGTAAATGTAAGTTTTCATTTTTTTTCTGCAGATTCAGCATTATATAGTATCATCATTGTTTTAAAACACATACCTACGGTCCATAGGAGAACCACTGAAACCCGCATCCGTATCGGATTTCTCGTATGTATGCAAGAGATTTCTTGTAAAATAACTCAAAACCTACCCCACGAATCCAGTTTTCCCATCACTGTTGTTCAATATGCAGCAGTGATTGCATCCGTAAGTTTATACCCAGTGTTCATTGTTTTTGTTTGTTTATTTTGTATATTCCACTGGAGATGCTTATGTAACGGGTGATTTTTTTGCTACTTGGTTTTTGACGTTTATATTTTTGACAGATCACACATGACAAATTCCACGAACATTTGACATTTCGATTCAGTATTATTTGCCATTTCATCATGAATAGACTTACGCCTGAACAACGTTTGCAAATTATTGAAATTTATTATCAAAATTCGTGCTCTGTGAAAAATGTGTTTCGCAAGCTACGTCCGTTCAGCGACGAGGCTCATTTTTGGCTAAATGGATACGTGAATAAGCAGAATTGCCGTATTTGGAGTGAAGAGCAGCCAAAGGCAATTCAGCAGCTACCAATGCATCCCGAAAAATGCACTGTTTGGTGCGGTTTATGGGCAGGCGGCATCATTGGGCCGTACTTCTTCAAGGACGATGAAGGCCGCAGGGTAACGGTCAATGGAGAAAGGTACCGTTCGATAATAACAGATTTTTTTTGCCGAAAATGCAAGAATTGAACTCGGTCTACATGTGGTTCCAACAGGACGGTGCCACATGCCACACTGCACGCGAAACCATGCATCAATTGAGAGGCGAATTTGGTGAGCAGTTGATCTCACGTTTTGGCGCAGTCAATTGGCCACCAAGATCATGTGATTTGACCCCGTTAGACTATTTTTTGTGGGGCTATGTTAAGTCTATTGTCTATGGGGACAAGCCAAACACGATTGCTGCCTTGGAAGCCAACATTGAACGCGTCATTGGTGAGATTCCGGCCGAAATGTGTGAAAAAGTTTGCCAAAATTGGACCTTCAGAATGGACCACCTGAAGCGTAGCCGCGGGCAACATTTAAGTGAAATTATTTTTAAAAAGTAAATGGCAGAAATTGATTTATCGATCCAAATAAAAATTTCATTCACTTTTTACAAGCTTCTGTGTTTTTTTGAATTTTCAAAAACCAAGCTCTTAAAAAATCACCTTTTACAAGTTGTATATAGTGTCGATGTGGTGTTTGGTGTAGTATAGATGGATACACTCCTGTCTGACCTCCTGGAAGATGGTGCGGTGTCACTTAACCCGACTTTCCGGTTTGAATAAAAATACTTGCCAAAGTCCAGTTTTCCTGTTCGGTTTCGGGTTTTTTTATTTTGTTGGTTTTGTTTCATTTGTTTCACGTTTGCTCATATTTCTCGCTGGTTTCATTCTATGCACACCCGCAGAATAAACTCTTCAGCCCACCTCGGAGCCCCCCTCAGTCCACCCTCACCTTTCCCTTAGAATGCCATTTCACACAAAAAACACAATTTAAAAATTGAAATTTCTCTTTTGGTGTTGGTGTTTGGTGCATCCGTATCCGTGAAGTCAGTTGGTTATGGCTTGGAATGCAATAAGAAACCGAACCACAAAAGTACGATGAAGAAGCGATCAGATGCGATGGATGCTATTTGAGTTGTTGGCTTGGTTATTTTTCTGCTTCTCCGCCGCATCTTTAAGATAAAGTAGTTAAGTTGCAATATGAGAAAAAAAATTACACTGTAGCGCGCGGTAGTGACGACGACACACGGAGAACATTATTTGTAGAAAGTAATAAATGTATCTGTGGTTTGAAAGAAGAATAAAAAATACAAGACAGAATATACCACAGAGACGAGAATTTATGACCAGTTCTCGAAAATAAGTGAAGGAGATATTAATTTGGCGTTAAGGTTCACGAAGGCTGCACAACTCTGAACTTGTTAATAATATATATTATTTGTGTTTTCTTGTTTTGTTTAATTTTTATATTATTTTTTTTTTATTTTGTTTTATTTAATAACTAATTGATTCGACATTGATAAGATTTGCATCGAACTCGTCTGGGAATGCAATAAATTTTATCAGATTTTAATGAAACATGCTAATTCGCGAATAACAGTGAACCATTGAATCACATATCTATAAACATACATACGAGTCTTATCGAAAAAAATATGTGCGTTCAAAGTCATCATCAAGAGTCCAACATATATGATGCTTGAGAAACATCATGAAATTGCTTTTATCGTTCTTTTATTGCTGATTTTTTTTCTTGTATATTAAAATTGCATGCGTGGAATTGATACTTTAACAATGAAATATTCGAATTAAATTAATTCCATTTGCAATCATGTATTTTGAATCATTTGAGGTCATTTTAGGTGATGCAGCTTTTCATATTGTTTGCTACAATTAAACCGGATAAGACCTTGAAAAGTTCAAAAAAAAAAATTGGACCTATCAACGTTTTTAGTAAAAAAAAGTTTTGAATTTAAAGTAAACTTATGACTTGAAATATCAATTATTCGAGGGGCGATATTCTTAAAATTAACACTTTTTAGTTTTGAACAATTTACAGATTAAAAAAACCGGTACCTCCTTGCACCCAGAGAAAAATCAACGTAAAATCAAAGAAAACCACTTTGAGTTAAGTATATTTAGGGTTGATTCGGGTTAAAGATGAAAATTGTAGAATCAAAGTGGAACATCATTGATTCGACGTGTTTTCCTATATGAAAATGCTTGATTTAAAAACATTTTCCTTTAATTTAAGGTGGAATCATAGTAAAATCAATATCATCCAACTTTAAAACAAAATGGAACAACTTCGATTCTACAGTACGCCATATTAGATTCAAAGGCAAACGGGTTAACCATTTTGCGGTTTCAAAAGTAAACGTAATTAAAACACATTTAAAATGTTTTTTTTTATGATATTTCTTTTTTATTATAAAACTTGAACGTTGACATTATGTGTGAAACACTTCATCATTTAAATGACCACCCCGCGAAATGTTGCAAGCATCAATTCTTTTGAGGTAATTTTCGACCACTTTTTGATACATATTGGGCTGTATCTCAGCCATAACTTGACGAATGTCGGTTTTCAAGTGCTCATGAGTTAAAGGTTTATCTGCATAAAAACGGTATTTCGCGTAGTCCTACAAAAAAAGTCCAGCGGTGTCAAATCGCATGATCTCGGTGGCCAGTTGATATCGCCACGACGAGAAATTACCCGTCCAGGAAATGTCTCTTGCAATAAAGCCATATTCGCTCGAGTTGTGTGGCATGTGGCACCGTCTTGTTGAAACCACATATTTTCCAAGTCGTATTCTTCAATAGCAGGCAAAAAAAAGTCGGTTATCATATGACCATAACGCTCCGAAAAGACAGTGACAGTCGTTCCATCGTCGAAGAAATAAGATCCAATCACACCTTCGGACCAAAGAGCGCTCCAAACAGTGACTTTTTGTGGATGTAATGACGTCTCTTCAATTACTTGAGGATTCTCAGAATCCCAAATATGACAATTTTGCTTATTAACTTACCCACCGAGTGAGAAATGTGCTTCGTCGTTGAAGAAAATTTTGTTCGAAAAATCGCCGTCCACCGCCTGTTGTTCAAGCACCCATTCGACGTATCTCCGACGTTGTGAATGGTCAGCTGGCTTCAGTTGTTGTGTGAGCTGGACTTTATATGGATTTAGGTGTAGATCCAAATGCAAAATACGCCATAATGTTCCGTAAGACAGTCCTAATTCCTGAGAACGACGAGCAATATTTTCAGTGGTACGAGCGAAACGATGATGCACAGGCCTTACAGTATCTGTAACCAATGTCAAATTTCTTTACAATTTTCCCAGTTGCTTGCGTAGTTGGACGATTATGTAAACCATAATCTCTTAAGGCACGATATGTGGCTGTGGCAGAATCACCATTTTTGTAGTAGGTTTTAACAATTTTTATGCGTTGTGCGATAGTTAAGCGATCCATTTTCGTAAAGTTCAGACTTGCAACTGGAAAAAAAATTGGTTTAACAACTTAGTTTGACAGATGTCCAATTTTGTACCAAATTTTATTATTCCACGACAATCAGAAGGGCTCCAAATAATTTATACCAATTTTATGAAAATGGGCGGATGCCACGCCCCTGAACGAAAAATCTCAAATTTTAAAAGTTTACATTTCCTTTCACTTCTAGCCTTACCGTTCTACTAAATTTCTTCATTCTACGACAATCAGATGTGCTTCTTATAATTGGTATCAATTCTGTGGCAATGGACGGTTGCCACACCCCTGAATGGAAAATCTAAAATTTTCGATTTTTTCCTTTGTATATACCACAAAACCTACCGTTGTGCGAAATTACAAGATTCTACGATGTCGGGAAGTGCTCCATAATTTTGATGATCTGTCAGTGAGTGAGTGAGTGAGTCAGTCAGTCAGTCGTAGTTATGATTTTTGCAGTCTTATATCTCGGGAACTACTAAAGCTAAAGAACTGAAATTTGGCGAGTTGCATAAGCCCGGCGATCTTTGAAGTTCCTGACTTTATTGGTAGTGAAGTTAGAGGGGGTCGAAAATCGCATGAATTCGTTCATGTAAATAGGGTGTAGTGCCAGAACTTGGCTGATCACTACCGTGTCCTATGATATTGAAAATAATATTTTAGAAAAAGTTTAAACGAAGTCATGCCAATTTTATGTAGCTTTATGTGAACAAATTTTAGACAGATTTCATTTAATTGATAATGACAAAACAAGTAATTTAACTCTTCTTGACCCTATCGAAACTTCAAAAGGAGACATTCCGACTATAATTCCCATTTTGAAAAATTTTCCATTTTACATTCAAATTCAAGAAAATGAAACCATGTTAAATGACGAATTTCGTTCCATTGTAAGTTCACAAGAAACGTTAAAAGAATATTTTAATGAAGATTTTGGGTTAATTTATTGAGTGCCAAAAATTTTCTTCAAAAGCAAGCTTTTGAAAATGTATGCAGTTACATGCTTACTTTGTGTAGCTTGCCCCAACTGCAGAGAAGTTTTTCTCAAGTTTAAATATAAATAAAGGATGATTTAAGAAATAATTTGAATTTTTCTACTGTTGATAAAATTATGCAATCAAAAGAACTCTTGAAAGGGGTAGAGGGAATTTTTGAGCCCCCGCAAAATTAATAAATTTTGCAAACAAATTCAATTACCACAATGCAAGTCATTATAAAAAAAATAATCCTTAAATGTATATTTTTGGTTTGTTAAGATGTAAATACATAGTATACACATTTATTATCATATAAGAATTTTTTATATGAGTTGCGTAAACATATAGTTTATTATACCAATGTATATATGTACATATATTTGAAAGTTAATTAATGGATTAAAAAAATTATAAAATTAATTTGTTTTTTTGATAGCACATTTTTGTTACACTTTCAACCAGTTGGGGGGGGGCAACACTGGTTCCAATATGTTTGATGGGAGCTTGAACTTCACTTGCGTTGCGTTCGTAACATTGAATTAGTGTTTATTCAATATTTTGATAGCTATTCTATCTGCAGTTCCAGTTGCAGCTCCCTCTACATACTGTACAACCAGTAAATTTTTGATTAAAAGATACCTTAATAATTGAGTGCCATTTCGCTGATGTCAAACAAAAATTACGTTTCCAAGTGATATATTTTATTTCATCTACCTCTCTCTTCCTCATACATAATCATAAATATTTAATCTCGAAATAGTTCACATGCCAAATGTTTTTAATTTTTAAATCTTGTTTTGTTTTCGTAATGAAATACATTTCTTATCTTTATACAGTGCTGTGCAAAATAATAGTTTGCGAAAAAGAATGTTTGAAAGCTTTAATTTTCTTAAGAAAGAGTGAAACAAGTACTACTAAAATGACTTATAAATTATGTCGCACCTCTCTTGTATCCTATTGTTGCTGGTTTACGTGCATTCAGCCGTTGTTTTTGAGTTATTGTGACTTTAATGATTAGATTAACTTTGTTAAATTTCGCTGTGCAAAAAAATTGTTGTATAATTCTAATACTCTCATTCGTGGCTTAAAATTAAGAGAAGTAATTTATTAGTTTTTTTATGATTGTAATAATATTTGTATTAATTAATTAAACGAATTTAGGAGAAATTATCAAAAGCTTCGAAGAGAAGGAAACGCCTATAAAAATATCACGAGCCAGGTTGGTAATTCTGAGAACAAGGTCACAATTGCCTTCAAATGAACCAACCATCTAGAATTCCGAGGAATATCAAAGAAAAACAACTAAAACCACTGATCGACAAATTATAAGAGCTGTTAAGACCAATCCAACATTTACAATTTTTCAAGCGTTTTTGATGATTTCTTAGCACACACCTATTATTTTGCACACCACTGTATATATTTTGTATTATGTTGTCGCAATATGATTAATAATAACAATAAGCTTCCATTTATCTCAACATGGAGAGACATTTTCATTTTTTATTTATTTATCGTTATATTAGGTGCAAGTGTTCCTAAGAGAATTAAGTTATTTCCTTAATGCAAAGTTTGATATTCTTCCAGGAATTGTTATTAAAATTATTTTTAAATGCTGCATACATTGGTTTTATGTGGGGACTTTTTCGTATATTCTATTACAAATTAAACTGATTCTCGAATTTTAGAATTTCATTGAATAAGTCAGTAAGATGGGTTGGCTACGATTTCCCGGAAAACAATTTCCCGAGTAATGATTTATCGCAAACCGAATTTCCGTTTCTCGAACACGATTATCAATGTCCGCATTTGCTATATTAAAATATAAAGCCACATCTCTAGATCTGCTGTAACACCAACAAATCAGAGTCAACGAAAAAGAAATTTGCTTAAATTTTTGATTTGTAATGCTATGGAGAATGCAACTCTGTTTCAAAATTATTTTGACCTCACTCGAAACCATGGGAATCAACAAGAACGAAACATGCAGAAATTAATTTTTGAATTTTTGATTTTAGACGGGGAATTTTTTAAGCGTTCGGTAGAAATACCTTTTTCAATATTCAACCTTTTTTTGGACCAGAGTACTGCTTGAAACTGTGTGAGACACTGAGTTCTTTTGGATTCCAAAGTGATTCCTAAGTGAACCGAGAAATTCGGGTCCGTGATTTTGCGTGAAGGGAATGGAACAACATCGACGAATTTATATAACTTTATGAAACCAGACATAGCAGCATCTATTGACAGTTTGAAGAATGAGAAAAGCGCAGGGAATGACGGAATTGAAGCAGAAATGCTTAAATATGGAAAAGCAATCCTGACACCAATACTAACAAAAATGTTCAACGCAATCTTAAAAACACAACAAATACCAGAACAATGGCAAAAAAACACCAAAATACTAATATATACAAAAGGAGATAAAGATGTTTTCAATAACTATAGACCCATAAGCCTGATATCAACAATATATTAACTATTTTCAAAGACATTATACAAATTGACTAAAAAATCATTAAATGACAACTAACCTCGGGAGCAAGCTGGTTTAAGAGAAGACAATCAATCAGCTCATTGAAAAGTACAATGAATATAGAAAACCACTTTACCTTCTGTTATTGACTTAACTAAAGCCTTTGCCACAGTGGAACACAATAATATCTGGACAGCACTAAGAAATCAAACCATTCATGAGACTTTGGACTATGCAAAACATTTACAACAACAATACAGCTAAAGTTAAAACAGATAAATCGGAAGGGAATTTCAGATCAAAAGAATAGTTCGCCAAGGAGATCCCCTATTCCCACCACTATTCTCAACAGTGCTAGAAGATATTTTTAGACAACTTAACTGGAATAACAAATAACGACTTAATATCTGGGGACAAAAACTAAATAATCTAAGATTTGCAGATGACGTGGTTCTTCTATCTGATTCACCGAAAGACTTGCAATCAATGATAACCGAAAAAAAAAACAAGTACAATAATTATGATTTTATTTTGGTAAACTTTAAATTACTTTTACTTTACTTTAGATGGCGCTTACAATCCAGGATGGATCACGGCCAGTAGTATAGATTGGTAGGTTCTGGCGTTCGTAAAGTGGTGCAAACACCACCCTATGGATTGGTAGGTTCTGGCGTTCGTAAAGTGGTGCAAAACACCAACCTTCTTGTGGTTTTGATTTGATTGACAGTTGGATGTTCCAATTGTGGTTAGGGTGTTCTAATTGTGGTTACGATGTTCGGATTGTGATTATGATGTTCCAATTGTGGTTTAGTTGTTTATAGTTTTATTTTTATATTATGTTTGATGAATGATCTATTTTTAGGATTTATTTTGCTGTGATGTGCACACTTATAATTATATAAATAGAGTTGGTATCATGAATTAATCATTATTTGTCGGAAATGTATTGGATACATCTGATCAAGACGTGTAATAAAAATTGCAATTGTCACTCTTCGTCTTCTAAGAGGTGTACTTGCTGCATACATGTTTATAGAAGAATTTGTGTGTAAGGGATGTTTTGGATTCAAACTATAAAATCGGGTGATCGATATTGCACTTGCCTCTCATCGTGGAAATATTTTAAAATTGTAAGAGTAGATATAATTTATAGTAATTTATCAGTTTATCTAACACCGGAGGATGGGAATAAATGTTTATTGTTGAATATGTGTAGAGGAGATTCACTATCTGGAAGTTTATCATCAATATTATATCAATTTAATATTAATGAGCATCTTAAAATTGAAGTAGTCGGTGGTACAATAACATTAATAGGAGTCACAACTGATGGTTTTCATCCCCTGAGAACAACAAATCGTTTTAATGAACATTGTGTATTTAATGATTTTGATACTAAGCTAAGTGATATTGATGAAGAAGACATAAAATTGTTGGATCAACTTATTATTGCTGAAACTGATAATAGAAAGGATGGTGGACATAAATTTCGATCAGCTTAGGAAGCAAATTTCTAACTTTTTAATAGGCAACAAGGACATTTTGTTGGATGAGCATTATGAGGATATTAAACATTGCTACATAAAATTATGTGAATACACTCATGCTTCTCTTATTACTTCTAAATATGGATACCATTATTCAACATGCAGCTGGTCATCAGATACATGTCAAGACGGACCCGATACTTGTGGTTGTTATATGATGGAGAGTATAGTAATACGTGCAAAGAAAATAATGTCATTATATAATAACAGAATAAATAAAAAGATTTAATTTAAAGAATTTTAATTTAGTATTAATTTGACTTTTCTCTGGTAAGGTGTGTTCATCTCTTCCGAATAATCAAACAAAATGTATAAATATTCCTTGCTGATAGTTTGCTTTTCATTGGGTTTATTACAAGCTATCCCAATACCACTAAATATTACAGCTAATGCTGAGAATAAAGGAAATTTGGAATTCTCTTTGCTGCTACCTAGCAATGATACTTTAAAAATTGATTTGTCCTTTCAATTAATGAAGATCAATGAGATCATTCATCAACAAAATGATAATAATAAAACAACAACAACTACAACAACAACAGAAAAGTCCCAAGTAAAATATTTTACTGTCAAAGAGGCTATAGAGGCATTCAGGCAAGATTTGTTGAGAAAAGAGAAGGATATACAAGGAATAATTGAAAGTGAAAATATTTTTTACAGACATTTTAAGTTAGAATATGATCAATTAGATCTGACAATTCGTTGTTCATACGATAGTAATTATAAGAAACGTACTTTGGTAATAGCTTGTTATGAATATCGTGAATATTCCACCGAAAGAATTATGAGTAATGGTGAAATTGAATTATTTACAACACAAGACACAGAGTTCCGATCTGATGTTGAACTGATCGATGTTAAAAAGTATAAACAGATATATGATATGACAATTTCGTAGATTGTGAAATCATTTATAAGAAAGTTGAGATAAAAATGCGAACGAAAAACTGAACTTGCTGGGATCACTTTTAGTTTGATCACAGCATCCAATCGAGAAGGATGGATAAAGATAAGGTTGGAATGAAAGATACAACACTTAAGAAGCTGCAGTATCTTGTAATAAGGAACCCTTTTAAAACATACATGGACAATAAAAAAGAATCATCATCATCATCATCATCATCATCATCTAATTGTACATCAAAATATACTTATAAAAAAAATGTAATAAAGAAAACGGGTTTATTTTTGAAAAAAAAAAAAAAAAATTAAATTTTGTTTTTTGTTTTATTTATAAAGAAATTTCAGACACAAGTGACCGCAGTTAAAAGAATTATAATTTTGTTGTTGGTTATAGTTGTATTTTATGTTGTTTCCTAGATATTTCACAATTTCTTGGGGTGGTTGAAGGTTTCCAAAGCTATCAAAATACTCTTTATCGTTTTTGTTTTTTTTGTATGCTACCCAGTGTGTTCCAGAACCGAAAGAAGAATCCAGATTAACGATGCCACATTCAATTGGATAAGGTTGCCTTGGTAAAGTATCGCGCATAAAAACACCTCTAAAATGTGGTAGATATTTTGTATATCTGAGCAAATCGATGTCTGTAAGCGCTCGCCTGGGTAGGTTCTTCAATAGTTTTTTGGTTGTGAATGATAAAATAATCCGTATCCCTTCCTGTACGGTTTCAGATATAGACCTTTTCCCATTGCTATGGCTTCCATAGTTTTATTATGACGATTTGCTTCTTCGAATTGCTTTCGAGCAGATTTTGCTTCATTTATAGCTTTAACGATAGCTGATCCACCAGATGCTAGACCTCCAATTGCTCCGAGGGCTGTTAGTATAGGAACTAGAGGTAAAAATCCACCAACTTTAGGAAGCGGTATTATGCGTGGAATTTGAATCGTTGATTTTTTTCTTTTAAATGAATTATCTATAACTTTCCTAGCAATCTGTATTGCGCTCTCAATATCGTTCGGTTTTTCTTGTATCAAAATTTTTTTTTGCATTTTTTACAGCCATCTTGAAAAGTTTATTTCCAGTATTGCATTTTTTCTTTCTTATCGATTTCATGTTCGTTTTGTTTAACTTGTTACCCATACCGAATTTTACTTTAGTATTCATAGCGTTTGTCACTAACCAAGCGTTTGCACGTTCAGCAAAATTATTGTCTTTGGATTTTACTATTGTCCACGCCTTGTTGCTTAATATTTGGTCTGCTGCGTGTCGTTTATTTATGTCTTTTGATTGAGAATAAGCAATATCATGTTCTCTGCAGGCAGCGTCCAAGAAATTTATTCCTTTTTCCCCTCTAGCTAAACGTTCTTTAAGTTTAGTGCCGGGTCCACAAAACTGATAGCCTGGTAGGTGAAGTTCAACAGGTAAGGAGTTAATAACTTTATCTATTAGTCCTCTTCCAACTGTGTTTCGATTGATACTGGAGGGCTTTTTATAAAAAACTACCATTTTTATTATCTTATTGATTTTTATTGAATGTGGTGATCAAGTTTGATGAACGTAGTACTGAAGACTAAAACATTTAAATTAAAAACTTAGGTTTTAATGTATATGTGTGCACTCATTATTAAGAATGCGTTTCATTAAACAACAAAACGATCTTGTTGTCCGCAACAGAGATTTTTCAAATACTAATAGTTTATCGAAACCGAGGCATAGTTTACTTTTACCAAACACAATAAGAGCTTTGATAGTGGGACCATCAAATTGTGGAAAAACAAATGTTATGATAGGTTTAATAGAAAGTCCAAATGGAGTAAAGTTCAAAAATATTTATTTATATTCAAAATCATTATATCAATCAAAATATCAATATCTACAACAATTAATACAACCTATAAAAGGTATAGGATTTTATACATTCTCTGCAAATGAAGATGTTCTACCACCGGATGAAGCAAAAAATAATTCTATTATTATTTTCGATGATGTTGCATGTGAGAAACAAAACAATATTAGATCATACTTTTGTATGGGGCGTCATAAAAACATTGATTGTTTTTATTTATGTCAAACATACACACGAATTCCTAAACACTTAATACGAGATAATGCCAATATGATTATCATGTTCAAACAAGATGAAATGAATATGAAGCATATATACAACGATCATGTGGGTGCAGATATGAAATTTGAAAAATTTTCAAATATGTGCACCGAGTGTTGGAAGGATAAATATGGATTTCTTGTTATAAACAAAGACGATCCTATCGATGCGGGTCGTTATAGAAAAGGGTTTGATATATTCATTCAACAATAAGTATTCAAAATTAATCAATTTCTGATTAGTATACAATAGTATGAGACTAGGTCAATCTGTTAATCTGATCTGATAATTACAAGCTGATCTATTAACAACCTGATCTGATATTTAAACAGCTGATCTGATAAAGCTGATCTGATAAAGCTCATCTGTAAATAACCTGATCTGATATCTACAAGCCGATCTGTTAAGAACCTGATCTGATCTGTTAAGAACCTGATCTGATATCTAAAAAACAATAAATATTCAATATTAAACCGTTTCTGATCAGTATACAATGTGCTGTTGCAATAGCATGAGAGTAGGTAAATCTATTAACTGATCCGATAATTGCATGCTGATCTGTTAACAACCTGATCCGATATCTTAAAGCTGATCTATTAACAACCTGATCTGATATTTAAAAAGCTGATCTGATCAATGAAAAAATGAATAAGAAAATAATAAGAGATGTTATAAACACGAGAAATGTATTGCGGAAAAAGTTCAATAGTATTAAATTACAAGAATTAGATGCAGCAGACTTTTTGGAAGACACTTTTAAGCCAATCACTAAACCTCTCAAAGACCTCGTTAAAAATTCAAAGCCTAGTTATGATTATGGTGAAAATGAAGAAACCAACCTTGAACCTTTACAATTCCATCTAAAAGGTAATACAAGTACACCCCTTAAAAAGAGCAACTCACCGGTTGATCATACTTATAAAAAAGATGATGATAATGATGATACGATTTTAATCAATTCAAATGGTTTAAGTAATGAAGATACCTTCTATTCACAAAATGATGACACTGACAAAAGTGGTGTATATACAAATTTGAATTTGACAACATTGGAACAGAAAAACAAATTGGATAAATTATATGGTCCACATAGAGATTCAAATGCTAAATGGAAATTTGGTAATAAAGAATTCGTACTAAAATCAAATCAAATTTCTATAGACGATCATATGTGGTCTTTAACACCCGGACTCTTTGAGCTTTTGTTTTACAAAACACCATCTAAAAACTATAATAAATCCGATTTGCAAATTTACAAAAAAATTCTTATTATAACAAGTGCACATAAACGTCAATATGATGAAAACGAACAAATTAAAGGAACAAAAGCATACAAGTACAGAAGTATTATAAAAAAGTTATTCAATGATAAACACAATGATAAAACACTCCATAAAGGAAATGGTATCATGACTGTAAATCCACAAAAACCTAACTATATTTTTTGGGATGATCCCAATGAAATCGTCGATAGATTACGACTTTTAATTTCATCACAGTCGGCAGGTCATACAGGTCACAGTAATGAAATTGTTTCCATTATTGAAGAACTTAAAGAAAGCAATATAATTGTATAAATATAAATGTATAGAATCATTAGCAAAATGAGCGTCGACAAGTTTGGTCACTTTTCTAATAATAATATAATACGACAGGATAGACTAAAGAAAACCATTGGATTTAATTTGGACCGTAATCGAAATATAAACCTTCATTTTAAACGATTGAAGAATATAGCTTTCCCTATTGAAGACAATGATGCAGTGTCAAAGCAATTTGTCTCGGAAAGTCTGAGTCAGTTGTCTTTAAAATCAAAACAAGAAATCACACTTTTGAGAAACAATATTAAAGATATTGAAAAAGTTATAAAAGATTTAGAATCCAAAATAAAATCAAACAAATTGCTGAATGAAAACCTAAACAATGAAATAAAAACACTTAACAATTATATTGAAGATAGGTTCAGAGGGTTTGAAAATTATATGTTTAAACAATTGATGGAACCAAGAATCTTGAAAAAATTTGAGCAAAGCCATTTACCAAAGCAATGAATTTAAATATAAAAAAAGGATTAGTAGATGAGCTTCATAGACAAGCGCGCAGGAATTTCCAACGTCGTCGAGTAATAATGAAAGGAATCGATGATCTTTGGCAAGCAGATTTAGTAGAAATGGGTATCTATTCAAAATTTAATAAAGGTCATCGCTTTCTTCTCACTATCATAGATACATTTTCGAAATTTGCCTGGGTTGTACCTCTTAAAACTAAAACTGCTTCTAGTGTCAGTGAAGCGATGAAAAGTATACTTATTGAGAGTCGTCGGTCGCCAGCAAACTTACAAACTGATGATGGAAAAGAATTTTTCAACAAACAATTTCAATTTTTAATGAAGCAGTACAGGATAAATCATTATTCAACATTTAATATTGTAAAGGCATCAATAGTTGAACGTTTCAACAGAACCTTTAAAGGTCTAATGTGGAAGGAGTTTAGTTATCATGGGTCATATCAATGGATAAATATTTACAAACAATTGATTGAAAGGTACAATAATACAAAACATAGAACCATTAAAATGTCACCAATCAGTGTAAATTCTACAAATGAAAATATGTTACTAAAAACTGTTTACAACAACTTGAAAATATTTAATAAACCAAAGTTTCATAAGGGAGACAGTGTACGCATTAGTAAATATAAACATGTTTTTGAAAAGGGTTACACACCAAATTGGACGACTGAAATTTTTAAAATCAAATCAATTCAAAATACTAATCCAACTACATACATTTTGGAGGACTATAAAGGCCATGTGATCAAGGGAGGAGTCTATGAGTTTGAGCTGTTGAAAACTAGATATCCAACTAGTTATCTAGTTGAAAAGATTCTTAATACCAATGGAAACAAAGTTCTAGTAAAATGGTTGGGATTTTCAAACGACCATAATTCATGGATTAATAAAAAACATATATTGTAATATATACATACACACACACTCACACACACACACGAATAAAACATTTTTTTTTTATAAAATATATATAAAATATGCTTTTAATTTCATTGTTCACCTATCGCTTAAGATGTCAATAACGCTAACTTTAACTGGGAATATCTCAAACCTGGAGGCAAATTACTTTCCATCAATAAATTTGGATAGGGATTACGAATGCGGTCTTGTTGATTTTCATGCATATAACACTGTTCCCAATGTTGATTTGGAAAATAATTTGTTTCATGTACAAAACACATTCATTGAACTTCCAGTTGGCTCGTATGAATTCGAAGATATAGCTACATACTTGGAGAAAAATTATGAGAGTATAAATAAAAGTGGAGAATTTTATATTGATGCTAATTATAATACATTGAAAACAGAAATTTATTGTAGTGATGATATCGACTTTAGTGCAAATAGAACCATCGGTTCATTATTGGGTTTTAGTAAGAGAATGTTAAGAGGAGGAAAAGCGTACGAATCAGACTTACCTATCAACATAACAAAAGTCAATGCAGTACGTATTGAATGTAACATTGTAAGTGGATCATATATTAATAATGCACCAGCACACACCATTCATGAGTTTTCGCTTAATGGTAGTCCTGGATATAAAGTAGATGAAATCCCCAAAAATGTCATCTATTTACCTGTAACCACCAGACAGATAAGTTCAATAACTGTTAAAGTTATTGATCAAAACGGTAATCTAATAAATTTTCGTGGAGAAACCATCACACTTAGGCTTCATTTAAAACCAAAGGACCAATGATTATTTACAATAAAAATAACACTAAAATAAAACCCTCCATCACTTCTTCACTATCAGTCACACGACCAACAACAGTAGTTTGGAAGGAACCGTCGCGAAAAAGAAAAAAATTAACTACCAACAATAAGAAATATTTAAAATCATTAGGTTTCCTACTAAAAAAATAATGAGTGAAGTATTGGATGTTTCACAAAAGCCCGTCTATGATGAGAGCATCATAAAAAAAGAATATCATAGCTACACACCATATTTGCAATCATTTAAAAATAATGATGAAGTAAGAATATCGATTCAGAATCAAGATATCTATGTGCTACCTAGCGAAAGTTACATTTATATCGAGGGATTTATAACGCTGGATAATGGAACAATATCACATAATATAAAATTAAAAAACAATTGCGTAGCATTTCTCTTTGATGAGATCCGATATGAAATTAATGGAATAGAAGTAGATCGGACAAGATATCTAGGCATAGCAACGATGGTTAAAAATTATGTCTCATTAAATAACAATGAAAGCAAAATGTTAAAAAATGCTGGATGGTTTGAAGAGACCGATTTTAAATTAGAGAATGGGTATTTCAATTTTTGCGTACCACTCAAAATGCTCATGGGCTTTGCTGAGGACTTCAATAAAATTGTATTGAACTCTAAGCATGAGCTCATATTACTACGTTCAAAATCTGATAAGGATGCATTTTTTTCAACTGATGATAAAGAGAAAATAAAATTAAACATTATTAATATTACATGGAAGATGCCTCATATACAACTGGCTGATTTTTCAAAACTGGAAATTCTCAAAACAATAAACAGCGGACGATGTTTAACAATGTCATTTCGAAGTTGGGATTGTCATTATAATCCTGTACTATCTCAAGGACTACACAATTTTTGGAATGTGAAACTTTCTCCACAAAGTGAGAGGCCTCGGTTTATTTTAATTGTCTTCCAGTCTGCAAATGGATTTCAGCACTGTGATTTGAGTAATGTTAAAGTGCATCTTAACTCTGATTCATATCCGTATGATGATCTCAATATAAAGTTTGATCGTAATCAGTATGCCATCTTATACGATATGTATATCAAATTTCAACAGAGCTATTATATGCGTGACCCTCAACCTATTTTATCGCGTGAAGATTTCAAGAAAGTCGCGCCAATCATTGTAGTTGATGTAACACACCAAAACGAAACTATCAAAACTGGCCCTATAGATATAAGAGTGGAATTTTATACAACGAAGAATATCCCTGACCAGACTTCTGCATATTGCGTACTTATACATGAACGTATAATTGAGTATACACCTCTTACTGGAGTGATAAAACGAATCGTATAATTTTTATCAGTTACAAATTTGCAGTCGTCCCATACGCATTGTTCAGTCTGAAAAGTTTTTTTTTTTAAACAATATAAAATTAAAAAAAAAAATGGTTGCGAAAAATTTTATTACAATAGACGCACAAGGTTTCAAAAATGAAACTAATAGTTTTATATCTAAAGAACTCGCGATTACTTTTAACTATAATGAATATCAAAATTTTCTGATCGAACCACCATTCCCCTTTGAGAGACTACCAGTTAATAAACAAAAAGAAGCAAATTGGTTAAGAAACCATTATCATCATCTGGCTTGGAGTGATGGTTCGGTCAGCTTTAACAGTGTGCAAAAGTTTTTAAAAGAAAACATTTGCATAACCACAGTCATCTATGTGAAAGGATTAGAGAAAACAAAGTGGATCGAAGATATCCTTGGTGACAACTGGTACCAGGTTGTTAACATTGAAGACTTGGGATGTGAAAATCTAAAGTCTCTTCAAAAAAACAACTGTTTATCAATACAATGCCCACATCATTACGCTGCTGGTTGTTGTGCCTTGGAAAATAGTTTTTTAATCCGCAGTTTTGTTGATTCAAAAAAAAAAAAAATTATTAAATAAAAAGTCATTTAATTATGTTACATTATATGTAAAAGAAAAATTTGTTTTATTTATTTTTTTGGTACAATTTTTATTTTCGAGGATCTTCCTATAGGACCTAAATAGGTAAGGGTGTATGGTGAACTATTTATCGTCTTAATAGCATCATCCGATAAGCTTCTATAGCGATCCGGAAGAAAAATCTATTAAAAACAAAAAAAAAAGTTATTATATTATTTTTTTTATTTTTTTTACTTACTTGAAAATCTTTGAAGATGCATAGCATCTTTTTCCCGTACTTGGTGTTCACCACTTTGATATGTTCAATATCGTATAAGTAGTCCTTTACCAAGCTATTTACCTTTATAGTTGTTTTAAATTTATGCTCCTCTATAGTTTCAAGTTCCTTTTCAATATCCATGATGGTACTTGTAGAAAACAAATTATTAATTGTACTGTCCACTAGGAACATGAATTCACCCTATTTATATTATTTCAAAACTGTAGTTAGTTAGTAATGTTGTCATTACATAAACCACAACCCACATATCAGCTTTGTTTTTTTTTATTATGCGTATGCTATTCATGCAATTAGTTATTGACTTAAAAAAGTGTCTTCTGAAAGTTCTGTTGAGTTTTTTTTTTTTTTAAATATCATATCAGTCTAAACAGATTTATCTAGTCTTAGGTTATTAATTTTTTTTTTTTCATTGAACATTTATTATGTGTGTATGATCTTCATACAATTTCACAAAACCATACCTTACAGAATTATTATTATCCGATGATAATGAAAAGTTGCCTACTTTTGGCCAATCTCTGTTCCTTTGATTGACCCACTTTATGTTTGGAAACACAAGTTTCAATGCTCTTTTTATCTTACGTATCCATGCAGAGAGGAGACGTTCTTTTTTTGTATTTTTTTTCCTTTCTCACATAATATGCAGCATTCTTTGTTCTCCTGACACCATTCTTGTTGCGATGTGAGATCTTTCATCGGTACAGCATATTTGTAATAATCAGCATAAAGACGTTGAATATCTTCACATAAACTAAGAATAAATTCCTTCGTACAATCTGGCCCTATAAAAAACAAGAATATTTAAAAAATAAAAAAATAAAAAAATAAAAATATAACATACCAGTAAATGTCCTCATTAAATTATTTCTTTTATCAAAGAAGCAATTAATGTAGTACGCAAATGCACAAGGAACATGCTGTTGAGTTGTTGTTGTTGATGATATGGTTGGATCAGGAAGACAAGTACTGACAGGTAATAAAATGCTCTCAAAGTCTGCATATATCACGAAAGGCACATTGATAGAATTTTCAACTTTTGAAAACTTTACACAGTTTTCTCCTTCCTTTGGCATATGTGTAACAACACCCCCGCATTCTTTCTTATGGTTCTGCAAACTTTCCTCGCTGTAATTATGATGTAAGCAACTATTGCAAAAGTATAGTTTTTTCTCTTTCGCATTAAGTATCCTATCGCGTAGAAGCCGACTTAAACTTTTTATCCAAACGTAATGTGACATTGCGTTAGCCTTGCAAAATAATAAGTTAATATGAATCGGTTTTTCAGTTTTAGTCAAATAGTATGGACCCTCAATACTATTTTCTTCATTTGAGTATCCAAAAACATTTACGCTTATATCATTTTGTGCTTCAAATTTGTATATCTGATCAATTCCCAAAGGAAAAACAAGATCTTTAAAATTTAAAACCATATTAGCAATGGGAATACAATCACTAGTTATATCTGATATGTTATAAGCATATGGGGAATTAGCATTCGACACGTTTGGATTCACAGCTGATATTATAGCCCATTTGAAACAGTATATATCATTGTTTTGAATATTAATAACAGCCTTTTTGTTATTAATGAAAGCTGGTAATTTGAAGTGCTTTGACCCCCTCAAACACTGAAATCTATTTATATTCAATTCCAATGCTTTTATCTTAATAAGAGTCCATCCACTGTCTCGCTCCTGAAATTCTTCCAGCTTCTCCATTATATTTGTCTCCATTTCTGATATTAATTGATCAATATTATCAAATGGAAGAAGAGTTCG
The DNA here is from genome assembly GCA_910595825.1 of Philhelius pedissequus. Classification (NCBI taxonomy): domain Eukaryota; kingdom Metazoa; phylum Arthropoda; class Insecta; order Diptera; family Syrphidae; genus Philhelius; species Philhelius pedissequus. Next base: position 274,496,305 of record OU343160.1, on the reverse strand, counting down.
CATACGTGTCATCATTGACTTTACATCAAAATTCATATCATCCACATTAACAATCTTCACAAATTCGGCGAATAATTCCAAATTGAATTTAATTGATCCATTCTCTACGACTTTTTCTTGCAAAAGATTTTTAATATTTGCTCTCTTCCTTGCAAAAAATGAATTCACGTCCAAATCGTCTTCTTTTTCATTTTGGATGGAATATGACACAATTCGATCTTTAAATGATGTCAATATTTTATACACGTTATCACTGCAGAACACTTGCTCTTTTATTTTATGTACACTGCTTCGCTGATGTTGTTTCCATCGTTTCTTATCAATTTCAATATTACACACTTTGCATATCATTTTTGATGATGATGATGATGATGACTCCGACGGTGATATTACTCGTAATGTTGATGTAGCTAGTGATGTCACAAGTAATTTTTCATTACTTTTTCTCCTCTGCTCAACCAAAACTATACATTTCAACATATGCTCCTTCAATTTGTATTTCCTAGTAAATCTCTTGCCACAACCCGCGCAATGATTTAAGATCTCCTCATGCATAGTTTGTATGTGACGCTTCAATGTATAATCTCGCGAAAACACTTTACTACAGATATTACACTTCATTTTTTTCTTTTTGTTTTTTATTACACGCTTCTTTTTTGAAAAAAAAATCAACTGTCCCTTTGAATTGAAAATCAATTCAACTTATACCGTTTGTAACCATCATCAATCAAAATAAATTCTAAAAATAGATCATTCATCAAACATAATATAAAAATAAAAGTATAAACAACTAAACCACAATTGGAACATCCAACTGACAATCAAACCAAAACCGTGTTTTGAACCAATTTATGAACTATACCGTTTGTAATCATTATCAGTCAAAAATAAATTCTAAAAATATATCATTCATCAAATATAATATATAAATAAAACTATAAACAACTAAATCACAATTGGAACATCATAATCACAATCCGAACATCGTAACCACAATTGGAACACCCTAACCACAATTGGAACACCCTAACCACAATTGGAACATCCAACTGTCAATCAAATCAAAACCACAAGAAGGTTGGTGTTTTGCACCACTTTACGAACGCCAGAACCTACCAATCTATACTACTACGGCCTTAACCAGCAAACCTCTCCAGCTAGTCCGGTCCCTAGCTAGCTGCCACCAGTTACGCACACCAAGTTGGTTGAGGTCGTTCACCACTTGATCGCGCCACCTAAGATAAGGCCTTCCTCTGTCGCGTTGTCCACCGGGGTTGGATACGAAGACTCGTCGGGCTGGTGCGTCGATGTGCATGCGCTCAACGTGACCTAGCCATTTCAGTCGCTGTATTTTCAGCTTTTTGACCAGATTGATATCGCTGTAGAGCCCGTAAAGTTCGTCGTTAAATCTTTTTCTCCACTCACCACCGATGCACACTGGGCCAAACATAACTCGAAGAATCTTTCTCTCAAATCAACCCATCTGGTTTTCATCCGATTTTGTCAGTGTCCATGCCTATGCCCCATACAGCAGGACTGGGATGATTAAAGTTTTATATAGGGTCTCTTTGGTTCTTTGAGAGAGGGCTTTACTACTCAAATGCTTTCTAAGCCCGAAGAAACAGCGATTTGCAAGTGTGATTCTTCGTTTGATCTCCGCACTGATATTGTTGTGCGATGTAATAATGGATCTCAGGTAAACAAAGTCTCTGACTACTTCGAAGTTATAACCGCCAATCGTGACGTTTTGTCCCAGTCGATGGTGTTGGACTTCTCTTCTCGATGACAGCATATACTTAGTTTTCGTCTCGTTAACAGTCAAACCCATCTTCGCCGCTTCCGCTTCAATACTTGCAAATACTCCACTGACAGCTCGCTTTGTTTTGCCTATGATGTCAATGTCATCAGCATAAGAAGGAGTTGAACGGACTTTTGAAAAATTATGCCTCTGGTGTTGACATTTGAGTTGCGCACAATTGCTTCCAGCACGATGTTAAAGAGATTGCATGATAGCGCATCACCCTGTCTCAAACCTTTCTCGACATCAAAGTCGTCGGTGAAGTTCTTACCGACTCTGACGGAGCAGCGAGATTCCTTCATTGTCATTCTGCACAAGCGGACAAGTTTGGCAGGGATGCCGAGATGTGACAAGGCTCTGTATAACTCGTCTCTATCAACGCTATTATAGGCCGTTTTAAAGTCGATGAAGAGATGGTGCGTATCGACTTCGAATTCTTGGGTTTTTTCCAAGATCTGCCGGAGTGTGAAAATCTGATCGTTAGTTGATTTTCCTCGCCTAAAGCCACACTGATAAGATCCGATCAGGTCGTTGGTAAAAGGTCCTAGGCGGATACACAAAATACACAAAATAGCCGACATAATTTTGTATGCGATAATGAATTTATTTAATCATCTTAACTGTCAATCTGGCTGACGGCTTTTGCCATTGCTCAAATGAATTCTTCAAACAAATTGTAAAAAATCTAATGATGAAATAAAATTCACTTACTTATATTATATTCCAAAATTTAACAAAAAACAAATACAAACAAAATAAAAAATTCAGCTTGCTCTGTCGCTATCCTATTGAGAAGGAAATAAACCATCACGCGACTTAAGCCCTTAACACATTCCCTTTCAATAATAACAGGCCTGGGCACATTACCGGCATCTACACAATATGAATACATTTTACAAATTACTCATTGTGGAATTGCGTTGCGTCCCTCGGAAAACGGAACAAAAATATCCATTGTAACATGCGATTACCTTTCTATCTGCACATCCGGGTGATTGACCGTACTCACTGCCCAAAATATGTGTGTGCGACATTTGGTACCAACAAAAAAATAAAAAAACTAATTAACCAGGAAAAACAGTTCCGTTAACTCTACACAAATGCCGGTTGGTATAGAGGTAACTACAATAGAATGCACGTTATGGCTTTTATTCAAATAATTTATCTATCGGATATCGAATATCGATTATGGGTTATTCTCCATATACCTACGTACCAACCTATCTACTCGTAATAATGGATTGACTATGCTGCGGTTCGGCTGATAAATGATAAATATCAGCAGATAGACATAAAAGAAAGCAATGCGGGTTAATCAATGCTATCGGCTTTTGGTTTGAGTTTAATTACTATCGAGTGCGTAAGCGTGTATTTAAGTATATGTATCTACAACACCCGACACGCATTTGACACGCCATCGCCACCACCATCTCCAAAATTGATATGTACCTTACTCTCTACTCTTCTTATAAATTCCAAAGCCCACAGAAATAGACATCAGAAATTGGACAGCTAAAGAGTGGTGGTTACAATTTTGACGAGGGTCCGTCGTCCGTTCGTGTCCGTTCGTTTAACGTTTAGTCATTTACATGAAATATATACCTAAATGTTTTGCCTTTGCAATGATATTTGAATAAAACTTTTCAAATGGAATCACTCATTAAAGATTAAAGAGGGAACAACAAGAAATTTTGATTCTCACATAAATAAAAAAAATAATAATAACCGAGACAAAGAGTTTAATCGTATTTAATTATGGTCTGTCACGTTTTGGCCAACTTTCAGAGATATATATAAGTTTATTGTTCTTTGTTTTGGGCAGGATTTCTCTATACCTATTAGTGGAAGGAATCCGGTGGAAGTTTAAATTGTTAAGGGTCACCAAGGAACAAAAATATTGATTGAGGTTTATATGAGTCAAAAACTAAAATCAATTTTTTATTTTATGTTTTGTATTTCATAGAATGTGGTTTTTGTTTCTTCTTTGTTGTTTTATTACATCAAAGTTATTAAAAGGGTGATGTATAGCTGCCAGCTGTATGAATCTTCATTTTTAGTTGCAACGAATCATTTACAGAAATAGGAGTCAAAGATAATCTCGCATTTAAAGAAACGAAATGTGGATCATATTCATTGCCAAAATCAAAATCTCATTATGCAGAAACAAACTAAAAACTAATCTATGAACAGGGTTGCCAGCTGAAAAAGACAAGAGTTCGGAAAAAGTATACTTCAAATCAGTGTTGTGCCATGTAGATATAAATGTAGACTACATGATTGTCTACATGTAGACAATATAATGTAGACAATTCACAATTGTCGACAATGTAGATAATTCGTAAAACAATTATTATTCATAATTTTTCCTACTAGGATTTATCAAAACACAAAACTCTGAGAACAATCTCCAGTTTTCATTTTTTACGTAATCGGAAATGCTTCATAATTGATATCATTCTAAGAGAGTGTGCGAATACCACGCCCGAAACGGAAGGCCTAAACTTTTCGATTTTTCATTTACATAAATGTATATGCACTTCAAGTCAAAAACCCACCGTTCTACCGTATTTTAAAATCCTACAGTAGTCCGAAGAGTTCTTTTTAATTGAACCATCAGTTGGAAGAAGGGAGTAAGACCCAAAGTTGCCAAAAAAATAAATTTTGAGGCAAATCCCATTTCTATTAGGTTGAAAAAAGAAAGAAAAGTCAATTTTGATAACAGAAATGACGTTAGGCAATATCGCCCAAATCGATTTGGAACTATCACCCAAAGAAATTCTGAACAAATCGTTGTTGTATTTTTTCTCTTTTTGGGCGTTATTTCCATTTTTCATTTTTTTTAAAGAGAAGAATGCCCAAAATTTAAATTTGAAAAGTCATTTGACTTTTGAAAGAATTCAGAAAAAACAGCCAAAATTGGAAATATTTCCTAAATAAAGGAATAACCCCCCAATATTAGGAAATAACGCCCAAATATTATGGAAAAAAGCCCCAAATCAAAATCTCGTCAAAAGTTGTACTTCGTTTTTAAATCAATACTCGCGAATTTTGGAATGATTTTATTTCTGATATTTAAGATGTCAAAGTTTAGTTTACATTGTCGACATATTGTCTACAAATTTGCTTTGTCGAAATATTATCTACATTTCTGAAGACCAATTGTCTACGTTGAAATGTAGACAATTAACGTCGACACGTTGAGGAGCAACACTGCTTCAAATACACATTCAACTTGTTTTTACTGAGATTGTACTCGACTTTGTGATACTAAATGTGGCGCAAATACTAGTCCAATATCTAAACTGAACTAATTCCAAACCGGAGTGAGTGAGATAAGTCATTTATGACCGAAAATCGATTAAGCTATTTAAAGTGAGTGGAATGAGATTACTTGCCGGATATTTTACAAATATTGATAAATTTATATTTGTGATGGGAGTATCAATGGTAGTTGTCTAAGGTTTGACAGTTGAGAATGTGAGGTTTGACAATTCGTCATGAATCGCTTAAATTGTGGTAATTTTTTTTTGAAAAAAAAAAAAGAAATCCGTTCGCGCAGTTCTTAGAGAATTTCGTATATTTTACGGTCACCATAATCGTACTGGTTATGAAGCTCATTTCTGGTTAAATGACTTCGTCAATAATCATCTTTAACTAATTTAAAGGGGTATAACGGAATAAACAGGTTTACACGCTGGCGGCATCATTCGTTCTTATTTCTTTTGAAATTAGGAAGGAGCTGCCGTTACGAGAAATGTCGAGCGCGATCGAGCCATGCTGACTGAATTCTCGCTTTCTAAAATGTTATCATCTTTCGGACTTGTGCATTTTCTAGAGTCCTAAAAGTCCTTGATATACACAAATTAGCTGGCCCTAATTATATCCCTCTCATCGTTCTGAAGAGGTGTTCTTTAACGCTGGTAAAACCACTGCGTAAGCTTTCTATCTGTCCTACACTACTTACCTCTTTTGGAGTGAATAATGGAAAACACCATCTAACTACTCCAATTACACTTAACGTCCCTTCTTTCTAAGGTCAGAAAGGCTAATTAATTATCAGCTTAAGAAATATCTTAAAGAACGGAAGCTCCTTAATGACTGGCAATACGGCTTAAGTACCAATAGTTAAACTGCTGATCTGATGGTATACCTCATCGAACAGTGGAACAAATCTTTACATCGTTGTGCAGAAAGTAAGATAATTGCACTTGATATTTCAAAAGCATTTAATAGAGTTTGGCATTCTTATCCTGGCATCGCTGAATCTCTTATTCGTTGGATTAGAAAGCAAAACAAAATGCTGGTGTGCGCCAGGGCTCCGTTTTGTCTCCGACTCTGTTCTTTATGATCATTAATGACCTATACTCTCTACAAGTTCTAATCCATTAAAACCTCTGGCAAATGATAGTACTCTGAACTATTCATTCTCGTTTCCTGATCCACACCCTTGTTCGTCGGATATGGAACTGCAACGGCTGAGTATGATAAGGTCATTAAACTCTGATCTCGACAGCATTGCCCAATAGGGAATACAAAACAGCAAAAAATGTATTGCTTCAAAATTTCCCGTCTTCTGTCGTTAAAGCATAACTCACCTCCCATGCACGTGCCACTTGCATCAGCGACCACCTCTTTTGGAATGACCACATATTTGATGAAACCAAACACGCTGCAAAGTGCTTGGGCTTTCATCGAAGATGCAAGAAATTCTTCGCCCAGTCAGCTCTGGGTGTAATCTATAAGGCATTCGTTCGTCAAAACTTATATACATCCATTTCGTGAAGCAGGTCCAAGATAGCCTTCTTGTTTCTCTTAGTACCGCACACCTTCCAACAAAGTAAAAAACATCCTCCCGTTCACCCATATTGCAAAGGTTGCATAATAGCGGTAAGTCTTCGCGGTGTTCGATCAAACTATATAGAGTTGGCTTCCATGAAATAGGTTCGCTGTAATTCAACTCAAATTCGACCTGCTCGGCTAATTCTATCCAATCCTTGAACCATTCGGTTTTGGGTTTGAATGGTTTGAAGAGCTTCTTTCCTTGCAGAACGATCATCTGGCAAATTTAAAACTTTAAGGATGTAATCGACTTGAAGTTTAAACGTTTTGATAAACAATGGTGATAAGCCCGTTTCCAACAGAATCATGTAATTTGGATTGTTTGAAGGAAGGCGAAAAATACGTTTAATATAAAACCTGAGGAGTTTTTCCACTTGCTTATATTTCTTTTCACCTCCAGGCAATACTTCAATTATATCTGCGATAAAGAGTGCGAATAAACTTGGGCTCAGTGCGCAACCCTACCTGACTCCGGAATTCGTTTGAAACCAGTCTGATACGCTTTTGCCATTCCATACAGCTGCTTTGGTGTCCATGTATAAATCTTGCACTACTCGTTCGAATTCGAATTTGAGCGACATTCCTTTTTTGGAAGAATAATGCATTTCGGTCGAGAGTGTCAAAAGCAGACTTGAAATCCACAAAAAAAAGAACGCAGTTTTTTATTTCTCGATATAGACAAGTCAGCGATCCGTACGAAGGGCGTTGGAAGTGTATTTGCAGTCTGCTTGACTCAAGTCCACGGCTGATGACATATTTCGTACCATTTAGTTTGCGAGCTAGGTTCCAGAAATTGCACGAATTGTTATACATTGCGAGTTGTTTTGCTTGGGCTTCATAATAATCCTTTTTCTTTTTCCGATAGAGTTTTTTATATTTCCGATTATTTTCTACATATAGGTTTTTTGAAAAGCTTGTATTTGGACCGCCTAAACCTATGTTCTAGCGGAATAGCCAGTTGTATTCATCCGCTTAAATTTTTCAACCTTAATTTACGCACTTCTAGGAATGCTCATCAGTTTACCTTTGAGCCCAACTTCGGACGTACATACTGTTAAGTACAGAGATTCTTTCCTTAATCGTACAACACGAATGTGGAATACTTTGCCTGGCTCTTTTTTCCCTCTTATTTTAATATTTTGAACTTCAAAATCAAGGGCGCAAAATTTAAAACAACCCATTGTTAAGGGCTTAACATTTTACTAGTTAGCAATTTCCTAAGTGCTTATTGATTGAATAACTATTTCAAAATTTGTAAACCTTTTCTAAACTAGTAAATTGCATTTGTAGGGTTTGAATTTTGATGAACACAATTATTGATGTTATGCGATGTAAATTAATTATATGTTGATGAAAACCCAACATGTGCTCTAAAAAGGTATTAGTTATTTCTATTTTCATCATTTTAACTTCATTATTTACAAAAAATAAAAAATAAATAAAAAAAAATTGTGCACCAGCAGGACTCGAACCAGGGCACCCCGCGTGCAAAGCTGATATACTATCAGATTCCCAATGGATTTAGCAAATTGCTAAAAGTTAAGTAGCCATTCCGTGATTTTAACTTTAGTAAAATGTTAAAATCGTTTAAAATGAGCTCAACCATCTTTTTAGCTTAGTAAATTGCTAAAAGTGGCTTTAACATGTTACTAAATCGCTTTAAATTTTGCGCCAATGTGTATTTGTATCTCTTCTTACATGCTTCTCTACTTTTTTTCTTTCCTTAACGTCTTAGCGTACCAATCATTATTCCGTTATACCTAAAAGGAAATGCATTGTATTTGTATTTTAAATTTAAAGTGAATTAAAGTCTTAGTCATTCATCATCCGGTGAATTTCCTAGAATTTCATTCAAAACTAAAATATCTGTTTAGACAAACCCCCATTGAATTCAATTAGTAGTAAATCAACGGAACTGCACGAACAAAATAAAAATACAAAAACACAACTCCCAAAAGTCTACCTATACCTATGGCTATATAGGTTAGGTATCTACAATGTATGACTCACAAATCAGACAAAGCCGACAAATGGTTTGCCTTCAAAATTTATATAAAAGTAAAAATATTCCAATTAAATTGTTAAATATTTGCACGAACGTGAGGTTTATGAAAACCAAGGTAAATGAAGACTAAAAAAGGAACAAACAAAAAGAAAACAATTTTTGGAATTTCCGATGACTTCAATCTGAATTGAAATTCCAAAATTGTATCTACATACATATATCTCTACCTCACGTTTGGTTGGTCGTCATCATCCTAAGGATTTTTGTTTGGTACTCAACAGTAAATCCCTTTTGTAATAGTTATGTGTAGTCTCAAAATTACATTGGGATCCTTTAAATACATTATATTCGTTGAATTCAATTTCAAGTCGAAAAATTATATTGAAAGCAAAAGGGTAATGCTGTTTATTGTTTTAATAGTCAGGTAAGTGGTGTTGTAAATTTCAATAACGGATACTTTGGGAACTATTGAGGTTTTTTTTATATTTGTTTCCTTTTAAGACCTAGTTGAGTGTGGTTTAGGTAGGAAGGTAGGTAGAAATAACGCGGTCCTGGGAAGCCTAGCCTATTGGTCCGCCATTTTGGTAAAATAACTCATTGGAAACTAAGAGAAGTTTTAAACTCGCTTAATTCTCAGGGAGTTGTCCAGTTTTGAGTCTCTTATGTTTGTCATATAACGTCTGTCAACTTATGCATAATCATCATTAATCACACTCTGAAGCGGGTCACTACCAAACTCAGAACCATATACACCTTCCCAAGCTAGATATCAAGTTGAGTTAAATATGACTTGAACTCAACCGACTACGCTGGGCTAAACAACAGCATTTCCGAAATTAACTGGAAACCTAAGCTTCAGAACATGGATTACAACTCCAAACGGTTTAAGCCAAATTCTTTCAACCAGTGCTTTGGGACCGAACTGCGGAAATTAAATAACTATAAAAACCATCTTCACAAAAAATTGAAAGAGATTTTGCATCAACGCTTGCAACAACTTCATTGAAGCCCGGAAAGAGTTGGCTAGAAAAACATCAGTTGCCTACGATAGATATATCATGAGCGTTAAATCGAATTTGAAAACCAATCCATCTTTGTTTTGGAATTTTATAAAGAGCAAACGGAAACAGACCCAAAATCCATCTTCGCTTTGTTTTGAAAACAACGTGGCAAGAAATGACTGATATTTGCAATACATTTGCAGATTACTTTAAACCAGTTTATTTATCCAGTGAGGACAACGAAGATTATGTAACCTTGACGACAATTAACTCAAACACTCTACAACCTCCATTTTTCATTGAAAGCGATGTAGAAGCTGCCTGTTCGAAAGTCAAAGACTCTGTTTTGCCAGGCTATGATGGAATTCCTGGATGCATATTTCGAAGATGTTCAAAATCTTTATGTGCAGTCTTGTGCCATCTTTTCAACAAGTTCATGCATGATTCAATTTATCATTACATTTGGAAAAAATCGTATATCATACCTTTATACAAATCAGGATCTCGGTCTATTGCCTACAATTACAGAGGTATCGCAAAATTGAGCTCTGTTCCGAAACTTTTTGAATCAGTTATGCTCAACTTTTAATTTAAAGTCTTATGTTTCCCCATAACAACATGGCTTTTTTGGTGATAGATCAATTGTTTCAAATTTAATGGAGCTAACATCAAATATATATACAGGATTCGCGAATGGCCAACAAACTGATGTCGGTTACTTCGATATCTCAAAGGCATTTGATCAGCTAAGCCACTCGCTAAGTCAACATGGCTGGGATAATTCTCTTCAAGATTGGTTCTTTCGTATTTGAATGGTCGCATCCAATACGTAAAATTTAAGAACCTAAGATCAACAACAATAAAAGTTACGTCTGGGGTATCCCAAGGAAGTCATCTTGGACCTCTACTTTTTTATTACACATAAATGACTTACCACACAAACTTCAACATTCTAAAATTCTCCTCTACGCCGACGATGCCAAAATATTTTTAACGTATTCAAATCCTGAAGAATCTTTGTATTTTCAAAGTGTTTTTGATGCTCTTCTCGATTGGACAGCTATAAACAAACTATCGCTTAATATGTCAAATGCAGGATCATGACCTTCCTTGTAAACTTTTGCATCATCAGTTGGATTATCAAGTGAATGGATACATTTTAGAAAAATGCGAACAATTTAATGATCTCGGAGTGCTTTTTGATCGAAAACTTAGATTACATAGTAAACAAAGCTAAATCAAGATTGGGAATGATAAAGCGTTGGTCTCTTCATGTTGGTCTCGTACGAAGCTGCTTAGAGTTCGCTTGCCAAATATGGTCACCCACATATGCAACCCATATTCCAAGGATAAAATCCGTCCAAAAACAATTCTTGTTATTTGAACTTCGTGGTTTAAACCATACCGTCAAAAGATATTATTGTTACAAATGAACACACTGGAGGACAGAAGGAAGGTCTTCAATTGCTTAACAACAATAAAAATCATTAATGGTGAAATTTCGCCACCATATTTACTATCGTTAATTACTCGTAAATTTAACATACCTGCTCGTCGGACACGGTTCTATACGCCAGTACATATCATCTTTCAGAGGATTAATTTTTTAGCCAACGAGCCGTTGAGGAGATGTTGCCAGACTTTCAATGATCTCTATTTTGTTTGTGATTTTTCTTCCAGTGTCTCATACATGAAATCACATTTGGTAAATTATTTTAAACAAAATTTTCATTAGTAAATCTATTGTTGTAAGTTAAGTTTAACTGCTAGTTCTTAAACTGTTGTTAATTATAGATAATATAAAATAAAGACTCGTGCTGAAATGACGACCAATGCAATCGCACTAATACCCGAGCTCTGTTCACCCCGAATTCCTCCCCTAATCCGGCGATCTTAGGATTGCGACGAAGGTCACGGCGCAGAAGTAACCGAAGTTCGTTCTAGAGCAATTTCGTCGCTTAGAGAAAAAGGATCAAATAAGTATATGTTCTTTGCCTTCGAAAGCTCGGCAATCTCTTCAAATGACCTTTCCTTGATTCTTTCCTTACTCTAATTTTGAGCAGAGCGGCACATTTGTAAAGTATTGTGAGGAATTCCCAGCCTTTCGCCGCATGATCAACTATTGACCGGTGTCCGCTACAGGTATAGCACTGATCATGTCTCTGTCTTGTCTGGGTTAGCGAAACTAATCAATTTTTCGGGCTGTATTCTAGCTGGTCCAAAACTACCTTGATATAATGCATTTCGTTAAACTGTTTCATAGCGGTTTGCTTCGTTAAGAAAGTGAGGCAATATTGTCCTTTATAATGGGTGTTTTTTTAGATGTGTGGTTTTCAAACTGGCAATACTTTTTTCGGAGTTGATCTTTTTGACAGCTGTCACTTGATTTATGCTCACTTTGGTGTGCCATTTCATAGTGAATACTTACTCCTGAAAAAGGTTTGCAAATCGTGCAAATTGATTACCGAACGAAATGGCCACCGATCCCGATTTTCACAAGAAAATTTTATTCAGCGATGAAGTTCACTTTTGAATAAATGGATACGTTAATAAGCAAAATTGTCATATTTGGAGTAATCATAATCCATTGTTGAGACGCCTTTACATCCTCAAAAAGTCACTTTTTGGTGTGCTCTATGGGCAGAGGGAATCATTGGTCCATATTCCTTCAAAAATGAAGCCGGCCATAATGTTACAGTCAATGGGGAACGCTCTAGAGCCATGATTAATGACTTTCGTGCCTCAATTGGATGATGTTGATGTGGACGAAATTTGGTTTCAAGAAGAGGGCGCTACATGCCATACAGCCAACGAAACAATCAATTTTTTATTGAAGGAAACTTATGGTGAGCGCATTATCTCGCGTGCGTCGTGGGTCTGTGGCGTGGCCTCCAAGATCGTGCGATTTAACACCGCTGGACTATTTTTTGTGGGGTTATGTGAAGTCGCTTGTCTACGCAGATAAGCCTGAGAAATTGGGACTCTCGGCTGGAATTTATTCGAGCCAGCCGCAGAGGCCACTTGCCCGAAATCATTCATAGACATAATGGCAAACCCTTATCTTTATAATAAAGCTAAATTATTGTCCATAACATTAAATATATGAGTTTTATTTATTTTTGAAAACCACACGTCTAAAAAAACAACCTCTAGCTCCGAATGGAATTCTTTCCGCAAATGAGTCATGCAAAGCTGTTTCTATTCTTCATTCACCTAAATGTCACTTCGACGCGGATACTAGCAAAAAGTGAAGAGGTTAAAGTTCAGGATCATAGAAATAATGACCTTAACAGCGACCTGAGTGTCGGTAATAATTACCGAATTCCAGTTAGGGTTTCCGTCTTTCTCTGATTGCAAGTAATTCAGCTTCAAATATACTCGTAAAGTCGGGTACCCGGAAGGATCTATTTAGAACCTCAGAAAAGATTGCTAAACCAACTTCAAACTCAAACTTTGAGAACCATCAACTCATATCATGATACCACACAATCGAACCAGATGTGATAATTGGTCTTATCACGGCTGTGTACCTCCACGAAATCATTTCAGACTGAACACATCTTTCCAACTTAACAAGAACGATAATGACGTTATAGGAAGCTCCCTAGATCTTAGAAGGTAGCGAGAGGAAATGCTTTGTAGTTGATAGTTTTCTCAATAGTGTCCCCTTCCCAGAGAAGGGCCGGTTGTAGCTGATACACTGTAAAGTGCTGCATTCATGCAGCCGCTTACCAATTTTCGGGATAAACACTTACATGGCTTCAGAACTCTGGTATCTACAAACGTATAGTCAAGAGGTAGGTATCAATATAAAATAGATTTTGAAGGAGGTTTTAAAAATTGTACTGCTACACTACTTTTGACACATCTACATAGAACTTTCGTAAAAAAATCAAAGTTGTCCATTTTTACAGCAGTGGTGTTTTGAATATCGCTTTATGAACTGACAGTAATAAGGAATATCACAGATACTTCCTTGACTATAACTATGTCACTTAATATTTTGTTAATTATTTCAAATGGAGCCGTCTACCTACCTGCCTAATTGATAATGTTGTCGCTGAGTTGATTGTAATGTGATGAGTTGCATACACGTGAATCGTCTAGTTGTTAACCAATCGTACAAGAGCACTTCGGCAATATTCAAATAAGTGTCAAAGGTGTGAAGAAAAAAATAAACTACATATATCTACAGAAAATTAGGTCATCTCAATTCGGGAACATTAGAGCTTATCGGCATGTTTAGCTGTTTTCATAGAGAATCGCCATATCTAGGACATAAACTTCCGGCGCGAATTCAACGCACCATTTGTGCTGCTCATTTGCCAAATTCTATAAAAAAGAATTTAGGTAAAAAAAAGTATCTCCATAAATTGTTGTATAAATTGGAATTCTGACAAATCGATATACATACAAAGTTATGCCTATACGAGTTACCTAAAGAACATCGAACCGAATCGGCTTAATTATTTGGCAAATGGCTTAAACTTAGAGAAAGGTTTTTTTAGACTACCTTCCTACATACCTCTTACCAGTTTACCTACATTCTCTACAAAACGAACATTAAATTTTACGACTTCCTTTGAAAGTTCTTCAAACCGTGGCGCGTGTAAAAATCATATCTTATATTTCTTTTGCATCACAAACATAGTCTGTAGGTATTCAAAATTTACTATAAATACAACCGTGCGAGAATAGGTATAATTGATCGAAACAAAAAAGAAGAAGAAATAAAAAAAGAAAAGTAACGATACTGCCAATCAAAATGAACTCTTCTGAAGCAAAAACAGTATAAAAGTATCTTATTGTTGGGTATCTATCTGTATCTGTATTTGTATCTGCATCGGTATATCTAGACCAAACGGATGGATCTTTGACGTAAACGAAGACGAATTGACCGAGAAATTGAAACAAAGTGATAAAGATAAATGTGAATGCCCGTGCGAAATAGAGTAGAAGACAAATTTATTTGAGTTTGTTTGTTTATAATTTTTTTTTTTTTTTTTTTTTTTGTAAAATCGAAAGTTTGTAAAAACAATTTCAATATAATTCCAATAAATTTCCAAATGCAATCGACTTGATTGTATTTTGCTATTCAAAAAAAATACAATTGTTTAGATACCTTTGTTTCTTTTTGTGATGTTGCCATGCGAGTTGCAATGTTTCTTAAGTGATATGTTATTATTCCAAATACGATTTAGTTATTAAACCAAATAGTTTCTGTTGCATTAATTTTCGGATTTGGGCCTTCTGACCAAACCAAAATTTAACTGACCTCCGGCGGATATTAAGCTCGTAAAATTAGGCCACATTTTGTTGAATGGAAATGGAAACGAAACTTTTTAGAATAAATTGTACGTGATCAGAAAGACTACAGATAATCAATCTTATTTTAGACATTTTTCAGACGGAATTTTTTATACAAGGGAGTCGCCAAAAGACGCAGCTGCAGACACAGAATATATTGCACAAACCATTGGTTAGTTTTTGACATAAAAAGAGACTAAGAAAACCATCAAACAATTTTCATTACTACAGTGAAACCCGCTTAAGTGAAACTCGTTTAAGTGAAAAACCCGCTTATCTGAAAACATTCACATATCCCCTTATATATTTACATATAAACTACCTCGCTTAACTGAAAACTCGCTTTAGTGAAAAACCCGCATAACTGAAAAAAAATCCTACAAGTTTTCTATTTTTCTATATAAAACCATTCAGTTAAGTGAAAAATTAAAAATTGAAAAAATCGGGTGCTGAATTGTGTCATTTTTTGCTGTGTTTTATTATCTACGGGTCTGGGCTTGGGTTATTTTTTAACACGTATTACAAAAACAACACGAGATCCAGGTTTCTATCGGGGTTCTATCTGGGTTTGCAAATATTATTATTAAATTCGGCGAACAGAGGGTACATTTGATTGCATAACACAGATCGTTTAATTTCCACGGGGTGAACCATATGGATTATTGGCGATAATGAAACACGGCTTAAATAAAAGGGAAAACCCCTTAATTTCCATATACTTACATACATTGTTGTTTTTGTAACACGAGATGTATCTGTGAATAAAAGAAACTGAACTCAAGAGTAGCGCTGGTTGGGTACAAATTCGTTTTGTTTAAACATAAATTATTTGTTTGCTAATAACTAAGTCCTGATTTTTTATTTCGATAAACCAAATTTCTTTATAAAGGCAATTGGCAAACATTTAACACAGGTTGTTTTTCAGCTGTTAAAGTTCGATATATGTAGTAAAAATATGTTTTCACTTATTTGACATTTTTTTTCAGTTATCCGTGGTCCGCTTAAGTGAAAAACCCGCTTAGCTGAAAAAAAATTCCTGATTTTTCGTTGTTTCGCTTAAGCAGGTTTCACTGTATTATGGAATCCGCAAAAATTTACTCTCGGGGAGCGGTTCGTAGGTGTAAATCATTCAAAATGCTCTATGAGGACCAAAAAATGAGTGCTCATAGGAGCGAGAGATTCTTACTTCACCGTTCACTAAAAACATGTGTGTCAAGTTAGCACTACCACTTAAAAATTTTAAGGCTTAGTCCTTCGCAGGCGGCGCCCGCCGGCGCACTAAATTCGTCTCATCGATAATTTCGATTTGCGAGATATTAGTTTCTAATGTATCAAGTTGCGCTTACAAACGCTCTTAGCAGTTTGTTTTCAAATGTTTGTAAAGTATTTAAATTAAGATCTCGCGTGCAACCCAAGAGTTGTATACCGTAAGTCCAGAAAGGCTTAAACAGTTGCCTGTACAAAATTAGCTTGTTTGTAAATATATCTGAGTTTATTATTTAACTCTTCGCATTTCTTTTTAACATGCGTTTTCGATTTTAATTTCTCGTCTAGAGGCATTCCGAGATATAACATTAGCAAACGGAACCGTATTAACAAATACCGGTAATCTATTCATTTTTGTATACGTAAAATCTACATTGACTGATTTTACTTCGTTAATCGATATCCGCCATGTTTTTTTCCAATCATTGACATTATTCAGAGCTTTTTGTAATTTTGTCTTAGAATCATTTATCGTTTGGCCCACTGCTAGTATTGCAGTGTCGTCAGCAAACGTGGCTACGATAGCGCCTTCTGTTTGAGATATATCACGTGTAAATAATAGGTACACTATTGGACCAAGAACACTTCCTTGTGGTACCCCAGCCAATATTTCTTTGAGATCCGAGTATTCGTTTCCATGTCTTACTCTAAAAAGTCTATAATCTAGATATGTTTTTAGAAGCGTATATAGCGCTTCAGGCAGAATTTGTTTTAATTTTAAATCTAGGAAGACCGCCGAACAAATTTTCTTTTCTTCAAGAGTTTTCTCAATGGTGTCAGTGATCCTATGCACTTGGTCAGTTGTCGATTGCTTGCTTCTAAATCCGAACTGATGTTCAGGTATTAAGCGCTTTTCTTCTATTATTGACTGCGGGCGCAGAAGTAATATTCTTTTAAAGACTAGATATTACGTGCAGGAGCGAAATGGGTCTATAAGATTTATTTTCACGTGATGGTTTTCCTGGTTTGAAAACCAATATAACTTGCGCAACCTTCCATTGGCTCGGAACGTACTCTAGCCTTAGAGTGGTATTTAATTTATAAAGTAGATTAATTAAGCCTTTGCGAGGATACATTTTGATAACTTCGGCGGTAATTAAGTCATATCCCGGAGCTTTGTTATACTTAAGCTTTCTTATTTTGCTACTTATTTCGACAAGTGTAATACGAAACGAAAACGTTTGTTTCTATTTATCGCTCTTCGCCCATTCGTTTTGATCATTCTTGATAGGAAGCGCTGGGAGCTCTTGTTTCTTCGTTACTTTAACAGCTTTCCAGAGTGAGTAACTGTAGTCTTTTCCTGCTGTCAAGCTTTCAAGATAATTTCCAACTTCAGAGCTATTGAATTCTGCGATCGTGTTTTTTAGTAAATTACACAAGCGATTTAAATTTCAGCTTCGAGTTTCCTGCTTATGTGCTTTTCGTTTCTCTTTTACTAAATCTTTTATTTCCTGCTGATATCTTCGGTTTTTGAATCGCGTTATTTCTCTTTGCTTTGGGGTGCTGTTCAATGCGGTTTCTTCGATATATCTACTACGTCTTCAATTTCGAGAGGCGTTTTTAGTGATACCCTTAATTCAACGTTATCTTCTATATCTTTCTCAAATCCTTCCAAGTTGGTTTTCCCATTGGTTAGTCTGGGTGGTTTTACATGTTTAAGAAGATTTTGGCTCATAGTGAGACCAACAACAGAATGAGCTGACGAAAATCAAATCCTTCTGGTTTGCTAATTATTAATGTTATTATAATGATTAACGCTAATCGGGACTATTTCGAAAGTGAGTCTGATTCCCACCCGACCGGAACCAAAAATTCCATGCTTTGTCAAATCTAGTCGCCTGAAGAGCTGCTCAAAATTCTGTCGGGGTTATTAAGAACCATTTTTCAGATGTTTCTAGTTCCTCCTGACTTGTGGTGATGCTTGGTATGCAACACATTTACATAATTCCCGGATTGGTTTGGGCCGAAATCCCGAAAGAAAGAATTCCTTACTACAAAAGAATCACGTTGGGAATTTTGCTTCCCTTTTTTTCTATTTTGGTACATTAAAATAAAATTGAAAGTTGCCGCCATTTGCAAAAGTTAAAGTACGAAAGGTTTTTTGTTAGATACAGAAACAAGAAAATATGGAAAATGTTCTCCTATTAAGCAACTATATTCTGTGGTAGGCTATGTAGCTACATCCTTAAACATGTCTCTACATTATATGCAAACCATGCAACCAAAAGAACAGAATTGACTCCATGAACTCAGCATGTTTGTTATCGTTGGCCGTTTACTCAACTTAAAATACGTGACGTGACATCATTTAATGCATTCCAAATGTAATTTTATATAGGAAACTAAAATAATAATAAAATAAAATATAAAAAAAAATAACAAATAACGTACAATACAATCAAAACAAACATTGAAGGAAAAACAAAATTATATCTTTAAAGAAATTCTCCTTAAAGCTACATTCACAGAATTGATATAATACAGATATCATGAGCGGACTTATAATCAACCATAAATGTAGGTAAATTCCATAATGGGCCCTGGGGTGATTGCTAACAAAATACATTTGCTCATTTAATTCAGACTAAGTTCAACAATTTTATTGTGTTCACTCGAGTATTACTAGATTGACTTCAAAAAAACTTAGATTTAACACCGAATCTAGAATTGTTCTTGAAAAATGGCTGAACAGTCGCATATTTTATCTTGTCGTGTCCAGCCCATAAACAGGCCCTGAAGGTTTCAATTTTCAATAATTCCGAGCACGTATTATTTAGCTGGGCAAGGCACACTCCACATGATTTTGGTATTCATTGTTATCCATTTTGTTTAGATACATATATTCAGAGTTGAAATGTCAAGTATTTGACTTGCGAATAAGAAACTAAGGCGCCAGTTATGAGTTTTATTGAAATGCATCATTGAAAAACAAATCTTTGAAACGGATCGATTTTTTCTCAGAAAGTCGGTTGTAGTAATCATTGAAACTTGGTTGTCATTGACAAGATCTTTTATAGCCACACATGTGATTTTGAGGTTAGATTTGATTATTGAAAGTAAAGCTGATATATGAAAGGGAAGGGATTGCGTTCCACTTTTGGGAGCAAACTGTCAGCTGTTTATTGAAAATCTTTCCATCATAGAAAAATAAAAAGTGATTTGACAAGAAATTGGTAGCGGAAATTAAATATTTTTGTTTGACAAAAAAATTAAATTAATATTATCAGCTTCATTTTTGAATCAAAACGTCATCAGTTTTATTTGTTTAAGGGCAGAATTGATAGACAAAGTTTTCAATGAAAGCTATAACTGGCGCCTTAGCGAACCTATGGAAAGGGATGTCGATAGTGTCGCTAAATTTATTTCCCTACTAAAATGATGATTTTCATAGCGCCAAACATTAATTCGATGGTTTTTTTGCAAAAGTTAATTCTGCACTGAAAAACTGCTCTTTATTTACCTATCCCGTGGTTATTTTTTTGTTGTAGGATGAACTAACTCTGGTTTAACTACGAGTTAACTCATTCACTGATAAAGAACTGTCCCTTAGAAGGAGTTATATCGATCAGAAAAAGTTCTAATGGATAATTTATGATGTTTTCATGCGTTTTAAAATACAAATGCTACACTTATCGATGACATGACACATGTCTAGCGACAAAAAAGATTTGACCAAAGCTGGATCTTAAGTGCTCTAATGCTTTGACCTCTCTATGCAGACGGCACATAGCTCCACTATAGGTGTCATCACAGGACACTGCCTCATAGGTAGAAATGCTGCAAGACTCGGCGTGCTCGCAAACGACTTTTGCAGAAGCTGTTTAGATGAGAAGGAGGAGGAAACTGTTCTTCAACTGTACATGCCCTGCACTGTCTAACAGACGAAGACTTCTTCTAGGAGACTTCTTCTTCAGTGATATTAGTGAACTAGCACACTTAGACATTAATTATCTCCTCCGCTTCAGAAGAAGCTCAAAATGGTTTTAAGTTTTTTCTTTTGGGGCAAAAAACCCAACTCCTGTGGTACTACAATGGTTCTTTCTTTTTGAACTAAGTGTGTTAGTTATTTCTTTAACAGCTAACAGCCACTACTCGTATAACCTAACCTAGCCTAACCTACACTTATCGATGTCGAAAAACCCAAAGAATTGTTTTTTGCAAAAAATGCTTACACCAGAATAATTATATTTTGTTAAAAATATATTTATATATTTTCCTGATGAAAATTCATTTTTCGTGCCTGCCGATTGCTATTTGGCACAAAGTGGAACAAATCATTCCCTTTCATTGAGTTCCAATTTCTCTCGTTCCACTGACAGAATTGTGGATAAAATACTTCTTCGTTTGCGTTTCAACAGGGAAAACTTGATAGCAGACAATGAGGCTTGCCAACTGACATAATTCCTCTGTTTGTTATAAACGAAGATCAGGAAAACTTTTTCGCTTTCATTTTGTTTCAACTTTTCCATTTTCGTTTTCTTGAACGCTATAACTGGGCGCTTAGGACTATTTGTTTGACTTCCCTAGTACAAACTAAACACAAAATGTTGGCCTTTTACTCTCTTCAGTGTTTCCAAAAATTCAAGTGCGGCCATGGAGTAGAATATACATATATCTACCTAAAAAGATGCCACATTCATTATTATTGCAAGCAAAACACAAATGGAGAAAACAAATATCAACAACGCAAAAGAAAATTAAAACAACCTAACGGATCATTATTTATAATAATATTATTATGACTGATTATACAGTTACGTCCACTCATTGCTTTTGCTTCATCATTTATTCGAGTATTCGACCCATGTACGCGTGTATCTTCCTAGAACAACACGCCCCCCTTTTGCCACGCAATATTCTTTACCATCATTCTAGATAACTATTTGTTTAGCAACATAAGAAAAAAATGTTATTCCAACTTTTTTCTGTAAAAAGTTTTCTTCTATTTTTCATTCGTTTTTTATTCTGAGTTGTTTTGTGTTCTTTCTCCAATCTACATCCATATGCCTTACTATAGTGGAGACCACTCGTATCGTCGAGTCGTCACTCCTCAGGCAGGTGTAATACTCTACGTAGTTTTGTATCTTTTTTTTTTTTTTTTTTTGAATTTTTGAAATGTATCTTCTTTTTCTAAATATGCTGACCTTAAGTATTTCTATTCCATAAACTGATATTTAAAAACCCATAAGTTGCCAAATCATTCAACCATTTGATTATATAGCAATCTTAAGTATAGGTACTACACTCCCATAAAAAATATGTATACCTAAACAATTTAATATCTTCGTTTTGAGATTTTGGAATTAAAGTGGTGAAGTTATCTTTTTTCAATTTTCGAGAACTAGCAGTTTAAGTAAAAGTGAAGCATAGTTTGTCCTGTTGTCAGAACTTAATTTAATTTAAAAAAAAACAATCGAATACGTTCCACATTTTTTAATGTTATTCATTGTTGTGTTCCACACCCTCTCTAAGACTAAGAAATTGTCACCAAATTCCTGCCAATTCTTATTTCAGACTTACAAATTTGGCAGTGAGAGATTATTATTTTTCCCTCTTGACAATTTCCTGCCAATCTATGCCCAATAAATTTTTTAGGAAAGCAAATTGAGGGCAGAAAACTTACAAATGTCAGGTTGACGTTTGTCGTTAAGGGAAAGAAAACAAGCAAAAATACAAACACAAAGTTGACGTGTCAAAATTGGCAGAAATTTGTGCTCACGCAGTTTCAGACTCTTTCTTTATGAGGGAATTTCATCATCATCAAATCTTCCATTAGGTGTAGTTATAGGGTACCTAACTTACCTAACTACGTATTAAAATAGATTTTACGCTCGGATAAGTGCACAAGCAAGGTATCTACGTGCGAATACAATCCGGCGGCGCGTCGGGCCGGCCGGTGCGCAGCGTATTGTGCGAAAAACGAATGAGTAGGTACCTACCTATGTATGTATTGCGTATCTACCTCTAATTCGCTATTGCCTCGCATGCCCCTTG
Organism: Philhelius pedissequus; assembly: GCA_910595825.1. Classification (NCBI taxonomy): domain Eukaryota; kingdom Metazoa; phylum Arthropoda; class Insecta; order Diptera; family Syrphidae; genus Philhelius; species Philhelius pedissequus. The sequence goes on along the minus strand of OU343160.1, from coordinate 274,474,095 downwards.
CGATCGACAAACGTTAAAAATGCATTCGAAAGCAGTTATCGATAAGAATTTACCGTATTAATTTTAATTGGGCATATTGTGAAATCGATTTTTTTTTTGTTGTTGTTTGTATGCTGCATGCGGGGTTAAGACCGTATCGGCCGGTCGCCACCACCGACCGGGGAGGGACATGTTTTTGGTTGCGGAAAAAATACACGCCCATGTGGCATAAACCTAGTTAAACGGCTCGAATGCTGGCTACCTATTATAAAAATGTGATTCGTGGCTGGTGGTTTGGCGTATTTACATTTTCTATTTCTGCTTCTCAGGTCACGATTGATTGCAAATTTTCCAATTTAAAATTTCAGATATGGATTTGAGGTCGAAGTGGAAAGAAAAATACCTACAATTGGGAAAGTGTAAAAAGCTATACAAACAGAATAATTTTCTTTAATAATTTCCATTTTGATTGCACTGTCTTGTAGTGCAACTTGTCGGAGATCATAGGCCCTTTCGTCGAAGTGTTGCACCCACATAATTTGTTTTTAATTTGCTGTACCACCTATACCTACGAGTATAACTATATATACGTACGTCGATTATAGTAGATAATTATTCCCTTAATTTCAAATAATAACTAAGATATTTTTTCAATTATCCAATTTCACATGAAAACTATATTTCTGCGAAGACCTATTAGTGTGTTTTAAATGTATCTAATGGATGTGGGTAGCCATCAAGTAATATATTGTATTTTTAAGAAAGGTACTACTAGTACATCATCTAACTGATGAGTCCAACTGTAACTACTACCTGGGCGAAACGCATTTCGATTTCGACTAAAATTCGCAAAAAGAAAACATCGCAATAGACCTAATTGGTATCTTTTAGAGTCAGTACTAACTTGATTTATATTTAGCGAAATTTGTGTTTAAAAACTATATTATGTGGCCCATCTTAATGGTATTTATGTGTCATGTATAAATATTGAACACAACCTATTCCAACATAAATAAGATTCACGACTGGATCGTACAAACTTGCTCTTGTAGCTAACAACTTTAGTGTTACTCACTGACGCTGTTGGTAGGTAGCTAGTCTATTATAGTTATCCTATGCAGATTTAAAGACCATGTAGGTAATATTACCTTGATTCTTAGTATAATGAATTGTCGAATGCATGATTCAAGGAATAGTTAAATAGGTGCCTACAAATGTATATTTAAATCGATTTTAATTATGTAAATTAGGAGGGTAATAATGTAAATATGTACAAGTACATACATGTACATAATGAAAGTGAATGGTGTATAGGTGGGAAAAAATCGTTTTTTAAAATTATTTAAACTGCCAAAACCATCACTTTAATCAGTTTTTCGGAAAAACGAAGAACGCCATTAGATGCCACGGATCAATGAAAATTTTATAAAAAAGTTTCTCGAAATTTGTAGGACGGGTTTTGAAGAAATCCTGTTTTTTATTTTTCGTTTTTTGAAAACAAAATTCTTTTGAAATTTTGGTATGCATTTTTTTTACAGACTATTAATGTTCATGTGAATATAAAATTTAAAATTATTTTTTTTTGATTAGTTTTAAAATTAATGATTTTTCAAAAAAAAAATTAATAAATTAATTTAATTTAAAAAAAAAAGTTATTTAAAATTTTGATACGCAAAAATAATTTAGCTACTTAGATCTTCGCAGATATCAAATTTGACAGAAATCCAATGTACCGTTACCGAGAAAGCCACAAATAAAAAAAAACCGTTATATAAACGGTACCGTTAATAGACTTTTCCTGTAAACTTGGTTCATATCAAATGCTAGCTATTACCAACAAAAAAATTCTCAAGATTTTTTATCAAAATCGTTGGAGCCGTTTTAGAGAAAAATAAGATTTTCCTTCAAGGTCATATGGCAGGTAGTTATTTTTTAACCTAAAAATTAAATTTCAATTTCCCCTCTGAGGAATGCCAAAATAATCACACATATCAAATTTGAAGGCAATCGCTTAAGTCGTTTAGGCTGTAGCTGTAGCTGTATGATCTTAATGTCATGTTTGGTTGTTAGAATTTTTTTTTACGAATGCATAACTTGTCTTATAGTAACTATAATCGCAAGTAAAAATAAACACATTTAATGGAATAGTGATTTTTTTTCTATCCTTTGACACAGATAAATCTGTCTGTCTCCCTTCAAATCATAGGAGAAAATAAAACACTTTTGATTTTGAAAGGTACTGACACAGTTAATCCACTTTTTAATCTGTTTATATGGTGAAAACTAATAGCGAATTTCATTCAAGAAAAAAATTGGTCTTTCTGTCAAATGATTTTTGATCTTTTTGAATTTTTTTTCAAGTTTCATTGCAACTAAGATATCAAATCTAGATCAAACCTCAAGACGTAAGATTTGATCTCTGATGGGTTTGCAGATTTGATCTGCACACATACATACATGTAAGAAGTCTTCTTTTAAACCAAACGTCAAATGGAAAATATTTTGTTATTAATTTGTTGTGAACTTCTGCAAGTCTGTGGTAAAAATTAGAAAAAAAATAAACAAATAATCGACGAAGAAGTTAATAATTTAGATTTTATAAATCCAGTGGAGCTTTTGATTGTTTTATATTCGTCTTTGTTTTCCTCTTTATGTTTTTTTTCCAGAAATGTATATGTCAGTCATTCATTCATCAATACTACAATTTTCCAAATTTAATAACAAGTATCATTAAAAAGAACAAATCTCGATTTTGAGAGCACATATTTAAGATTTAATTGAAACTCGCTATAAAACACACACATTTTTTTCAGAAATTGTTGACATGTGACTAAACCGTCAAAAGAAACCGCTTTTAACTCGATGAATGATTTACAAAGGAGTCAATGTGCAATTCAACCTCACTTCAAACCTGAATCAAAGTTTGAGTTTTTGTGTCTTGTTTGGCAATTTAATTTTTAATTAAACTTTTAATAAATAAAATGCACGACTGGATCGCACGAACTTGCTCATATGTTCGATCACATTGTATGCAAAAGATTTCTATTTAAAATCTAAATATATTTTTAAAGTCATTTTTTACTTTATTTCTTATACACAAAGATTCTTTAATTTTTTTTTCTAAAACAAAAATTGGTATGGCAATCTTAAATATTTAATAATATAAACTTAACAAAAAATTAAATCTAATCAAAGAAAAAATAATTCAAAATTCTGAAATAAATACTTAAACTAATTTGAGCTTAAAAAATAGTACACCATTTTATTTCTTGGATAAATTTGAATTTATGAGAAAAAAATTTTAAAAATATGTAGAGCAGTTTGAGAAAAAAAGTTTTTTTTTTAAACTTTTTGAAAAAAATAAAAAAAAATTCAAAACGGCCAATTCATAGGTATTCAGCGAATACATATAACTTTAATTTGTGAAAAAAAAAATTATTGAGCAGTTTTCAAAATATTAATTTTTTTTAAATTCTTTTAAAAATACAAAAAAATATTTATTAGTCGAAATAAAAAAACGGTCCTATGGAAAGTACCGTTTTTAGACATTTTAAAATTTTTCTCAATCATATGATCGGTCGTACCTAAAAAGCTGCAATGATTTTTTTAAATCAAAATCGTTAGAGCCGTTTCCGAGTAAAATAGGCCTTAACGTATTGGTTATAAAAAAAATCATTTTCCCCTCTGTACAATACCTAAAAAAACACTAAATACCAAGTTTGAAGCATTTCGGCCCGCCCGTTTGGGCTCTAGGTGTCTATACATACATCCAGACAGACTAACAGACAGACAGACATACAGATGGACAGAATTTTTAGACCGTCTTTTTTCGTCTTCGCTATCATCGTAATGTCATGTTTGATTGTTATCTCAAAACTTTTTTTTTCGACGAATGCATAGCTTGCCTTATAATACCTATAATCGCAACTAAAAACTTGGGTTGTTTAAATTATTTGGAAAAATAAAGAGTAAAGTGTGTTTTTTTAGAGCTAAACTAAATAATACAATGCTGACAAATTATTGGAATGAATTTTTTATTATTATAACGTGTTAGATATATGATGAGTTCCGGCGTATGTCCGCCGCGGTTAGAAGTTACATAGCGTTACATATTTTCCCAATAAATGTGGCCGTATGGCGTCAATGGTGGCTTCTTGAATATTGTCTTCAAATGCTTCAAGAGTTGCTGGTTTGTCGATATAATCCATTGGCTTAACACAGCCCCATAAAGTGAAGTCGAGAGCCGTTAAGTCGCACGAACCAGGGAGCCAGTTAACAGGACCACTTCTGGAAATAAAGCTCTCACTAAATTAATTTTCCAATATATGTATGGTTAAGCGCGCTATATGGTAAGTTGTGCCCCGTCGTTTTGGGACCAAATATCGTGGATATTTAGCTGATTAATTTTAGGGCTGGCAATGAGACGAGACCAGTCGAAACTCTTCTTAGTCTCGTCTCGGCATCGTCAAAATCGAAAAATTTCAGTCTCGTCTCGGTTTCGGTCTCGGTCTCACCTAATCAAGTCTCGTTTCGGTCTTGGTCTCGCCTTTTTCCCGAGAAAATGTTGGTCTCATCCCTAATCTTGGTTTCTTTCGTGTTTTTGGTAGTACGAAAATGTAAGATAAGAGGCGTGTTCAGATTGAATAGATATAGAGTACGGTATCCCAGCAGTTTGTTGGTAAGAAAATGCAGGGTGTGGATCCATTAATCCATTTAAATCGGAGCCATCCCGCAATTGATTTTGATAGTTCATGGCTTGATAGGTAGGCAACAAACTATATTTTGACGTTTGGATAATATTTTTTTCCAATTGTCACCCAAAAGGCTTATGACGAATTCGTAACAACCAAACACTCGATTTTCTTGGGAACACAATCGAATTATTTCGAAACAAAATCTGTAAAAGCAGATCTTGCGTTTTTACCAAGATTTCATGGACGCATACTTACTGTTTTTTGCAAGTTCCTTACAACATACAATAAAATCAATCTGAAATCGATTTGAAATGGTTGTTTGGAATTCACCATTAAAATAAACTTTTCCGGAGTTAAAAATAAAATCGGAAAAATTTCGAAATTTCTGAGGTAAAATTTGAATTTTGTAGAGGTTTTTTAATCAATTTAAATCGGAGCCATCCCTCAATCCATTTTGACAGTTCATGGCGTGACAGGTAGATAGCGAACTAAATTTTGACGTGTCGATAGTATTTTTTTCCATGTGTCCCTTAAAAGTTTCAAAGTCACCTTTTTCCCAAGAAACAAAGTCTGAAAAATGAGCGATTTCTATTAAAACGAAATGTAACATAAATCCTTCTCTGGATTTTCGCAGTGCGCAATCTGAGTATAACTATATACACTATGTGGTTTAATATTTTAACGCAATCAAAGCTTGTGAATATTACAAAAATTGAACATGAGTACTAAAAAATAATTAAATAAACAAACATTTCTTCTATCGAAAATCGAAACCAAACCACCGAGAGCGGCGAGATTCTCGGCGAATTTCGGTACCAAAAATATAGTCTCGTCTTGGTCTCCTCTCGGGTGCTTTTAAAGAAGTCTCGAGACCGAGTGCCTTATATTGTATGGTCAGTCAGTGAAGTGACTCAAAAATAAAGAAAAGCACATACAGTCTCAAAAAACAATTGCTACAAAGAATCAAATAAATCACTTCAATATGCACAGACGTCAAATAAATCAATAACCCAACTCCTCAACTTTTGATGTAAAAAAATCGTTTGTGCTAATTTCAATAAACTTATTTTAATTTGATTATTTGGGTTGTTATTTTTGTTTTAATTTAGTCATTTAACCTTAAGAATTAAGTTCAATTTTCATAACTTATGACCAACCGAAAAATATCTTTTTCTTGATAAAAATTGCAATGAAGGATGCAGTAAAAAAGCAATTCCTCCATGTCAATTTCACTTTACAGAGGACAACAACATAAAATCAGGAAATTTTAAAAACGACGCGAAACGGCCATGTTTGTTTTCAGTCTTTATGATTTGTCTTTCATTGCGGTCACGAACAATTCGAATTCAATTTGCAAAATGTCATGGGGTTTTGTATTTTTTTAATTAATATTCTTTGTTAAAATTGACTCTTGTTTTTTTTTTTTTTGAAAAAAATATTAAAACAATTAAATGCTTTTTTACTCCTTACTGCTCTTGAGGGTCAAAAATGTCAGCCCCTGACTGGACCATTCTTCTAACTCTTCACTGCAAGTAACAACTGGTAAATGAACATTTTACCCGAAAATAAATGGAATAATAAACTACATTCATTGAAGAGAGAGAGAGAGAGAGAGAAAATAACCAATCTGCCCTCAATGAGTACCTAAGTGGAGCAGAAATTGAAAATTTTTACAAATGTCAAACTGTCAGTTACTTGTCATCGTTTTATTTAAAGTGGCAACAAAAAATAACTGAAAATATATGCAAAATGAAAGATTCTTAATATGTTCAGAATAACATGCATGTGACACGGCCCCGTCATCATCATCATCATCATCTATCGTCATCACATCAACATACCTATAATCATATTCTCCGTCGCGGCACCATCACCACCGGCTTCGGCGAGCCATTGTCATTTCCATCAAAGGCGGCAACTTGACATCAAACTAAGAATAACAACAACAACACATAGCGACATCATAGACTGGCACTTTATGTTGTAGGTAACCTACCTAGTATGTGCCTACGTACGTAACGTATACCTAATGTAGTTAAACGTCATAGATTCAAAGTTGTTGTCATTCCATTTCATCATTTTGAGACTTTGACACTAAAACAGCCCTCCATAATATTCGTTAAAGCGACTAAATTGCAAATTACCCCATGTCGCTTGGTTTTTTGTTTGTGCTTTGTCTTGTCGCTTCTGTGATGGACTTCCTTATCGATTTTTTATTGCTTCTTTGTTTAGTGTTTTATGCGAAGCACATTGTCTTTGGCTGGTATAAATTAGGCTTTTGCATCAGTCCATTAAAATTGTATCTTCTTGAATTTCAAGTACCCCTGTATGTACGTATATATATCCCAGACCACGGGAATTTAGATTAGCATTTGGAGATAAAAATAATAAAAATCGCCAAGAGATTAAGTGAGAGAGAGAGAGAGAGAGAGAGAGATAGATGGGGATTGTGAATCCAGGTTTTTCTTCGTTGAGTTAAAAAAATGTTAATATCTATTCGCCGCGTAACCACTTCTTTCAATTTTTATTTGCCTAAGAATTTGCTCACTTTTTTAATGACATGGATGCAAATCCCCCCAACGTCAAATCATTGATTCAATTAAACTCACCTACTATCTTTTGTTTCATGGCATGTGCTATATTAACTGTCAGATGAATTCGTTAAAATCTGGATTAAAGGAACTTAATCTACATTCGATTCAAGGTGTTCGTTACACGCGGTCTCCATTAGCGATAAATTTAAAAGCAAACGCAATAGCAATAGCAGAAAGCAGAAGGACATACAAATTTTCTTCGGTGGGCATTTTATAGCATGCTTTTTTAGTTTCTAAAGAATGTCGAAGGCAACTGATGCTGGTAGAAACAACAACAACAACAAATGATATTTGGAAACGCCATAAGAAAATGAGAGTTCTTGCGATAAAGCAAGCGATGAGCAGCATGAAAATAAAGCTGCGATTTCGGTCTCCATTTGCGAGACTTAAAGCATGCTTTAAAACATGTTCTAGATTCATCCCTAATGGAGACCGCATGTAAGTGCGGAGAGTATCGAACACAGAAAAGAAATAAACGCTATTGGACTTTATCCCCTTCTGAATATTTATAGGGTGTTTTTTTTTAGAAGTGTGGTTTTCAAAAAGATTATATAGTTTAATGTTATGGCCAAGAATTTAACTTTATTATAAAGATAAGGGCTTGCCATTATGTTTCAAAAATGATTTCGGGCAAATGGCCGATCATCTGATCACTCCAAATATGAAAATTGTGCTTTATGACGCACCCATTTAACAAAAACTGAGCTTCATCTCTGAACAAAATTTTCTTGTGAAAATCGGGATCGGTGGCGTTTTGTGCCCAATCATGTACGATTTGCAGGAGTTAGTCTATTCATTATGAAATTGCAAACCAAACTGAGCGTAAACCAAATGACAGCTGTCAAAAAGACCAACACCGAAAAAAGTATTGCCAGATTGAAAACCACTCGTCAAAAAAAACACTCGTTATTAGAATTGCCTAAATAAGTAGATGTCTAAAGGAAACTGTCAAATAATTCTTCTTCTTTGATCAATAGATTTGTAACGAAAGATGTAATATAATAAAGCCCTATGTCAACATAAGCGACATTTAGGTTTTGCTTTCATATTCAGGTGATTCTGTGGCTACCAGAAGTTATCTGAAAATGCCGACATGAAGTCACTGGACTCTCAGCCCCATAGCCGATCCCAATTCCTGCATAAATTATAATATCATTGAAATATTCAATTCAAAAAAAAATATTTTGTTGCACAAAAAGTGACAACTGTCGAGTTTGACGTTCAATTATATGAATGTGTGAGTGCTTCTGGTTCCGATTCTGATTTCAAATCCATAAGCAAAATTCTTTTCGTCTCAGAATCAGAACTGTCATTTTTTCCACACTGAACACTTTCAGAAGAGTCCAGAAGGCTTCTGGATTGCCAAATAAAAACGAAATTAGTCGTCTGGCAAAGCTCAGCCATCAGTCAAGAGTCAACCTGGGGACAACAATTTTGGGATTTCAAGGAAATTGGCAGTGCATTAAAAAATACATAAAAGCTTCCTTATTTTACCAGAAATAGCTAACAATCTGAAATTTAAAAAAAAAAATCTTATACCAGCTGCAAGCATTGCTTGGAAGTTCCATATATCCGAGTGGATAGCTATTACTTCTGATGCGTACGACGCGACGTTAAGAGAGCTTTCAGCCTTCAAATTATTGGAAAAATGATCACAGGTCTATTCCATTATAGTATTTTTAAAATTCCTTTTCATATCAATTTGAAATTACCTGATTACCGTAAACTCCTATTATTAGGCTACATATTTTATTTAGCTAACTGAAAGATGTCGATTGGTTGCCCGGAAGGCTTCCGAATGGTTCTTAAGGTGTTCGATTGGTATCAACTGACATTTCTTTTCCTAGGTAGAAGAGAAAGTGCTTCTGGATTTGAAGTTAGAATCAAAACCAGAAGCACACACAACTATTAAATTTTAAACTCGAATTCAATACATCAATGTTAGCATTGAAAAAACACACCGATGTCAGGCTTATCAAATCAGAAATATCGATGTTTCTTAACACGTTTTTAGCACGTATGCACGAAAAGGGCATAAGTTGAGTTTCGATTTTTAATAGACATACTCGAAATCAATTTTAACTATCAACCGTACCTAACTAACTGACCCAAAGATTACACTAGAACATAATGTTTACCTCATCCTCCGACCCCGAGTGTACCAGCCAACAAACAAATCAAGCAGCCTTCAACCAGCTATGGGGCATCCACATAACCACATCACTATAATAAGTGTATTTTTATAAAGTAAACATTAGTCGCTTATGATTCACACTCACTTCTACCCAAAATTATTATTATGTAGATGTAAGATGTCCCTAGGAAATCTAAGCTTACCATACCTGATATTCATGTGTAACTTTCATTGTAACAGAAAAAATCACAACAAGTTTCCCACTTGGTGGAAGACAGAGGCGCAAAATTTTAATCGATTTAGCAAAATGTTGTAGCAACTTTTAGCAATTTACTTAGCTAAAAAGATAATTTAGCTAATTTTAAATGATTTTAACATTTTGCTAAAGTATAAATCACAGAATGTCTACTTTAACTTTTAGCAATTTGCTACATCCATTATCAGAAGATAGTATATCGTCGATGGACCAGGTTCGAGTCCTGCTGGTGCACAACTTTTTTTTTTATTTGTATGTAATGATGAAAATATAAACATCGAATACTTATTTTATGAACATGTTTTTCCATCAACGTATAATTTGTTAATTTACAAAAATAATTGTGTTGATCAAAATTCAAACCCTACAAATGCTCAGCTTTCTGCTTAATTAGCAATTTACTAGTTTAGAAAAGGTTTAAAAATTTTAAAATATATATTAAATCAATAAGTACTTAGGTTTACTAGTAAAATGCTACCCTAAACAATAGGTTGTTTAAGATTTTGCGCCAGAAATTCTGCCCGGTGTTAAAAGTAGTTCCCTTGTACCCCCTTCCCACCTCCTTTCTATCAAGATTTTGGCAAACTCACTGCTTTTATACTCTGTCCCAGAAAAATAGGAAGTACACGTCTTATGGGAAAGCGTTTTTCAAAATCAGTAGCGTGTCATATTTTTGCACCATACTAAATTGAAATAACTTCTCATTAAAAAGTGTTTGCACGCCCCTAAATGTATAAAATAATGAACACAAATTTCAATGCATCGGACGCAGACCAAACGTCCTACTTAGCGCAGCGCACATCTGAGTGTCGACTGAATTACTTTTGCTATGGCCTGTGGCTGCCACCAAACAAAAACAAATCTGATAATGAATAATTTTTTTTTTATTTTTGCTTGTTTTTTATTTAAAGGGGATTAGACCTACTGGGGATACCCTTCAAAGACGCACCTTTTATCTAACCTCATGGTGGTGTGGAAAATATAAATGTAATTTAATTTTTATAAACAAAATGATTAAATAAAAAATCCTATCGAAAAAAGATACATACTATTCTTTTATATTTGGGTCCATTTAAAATACACACTACGAAAACCCTGTGAGAGCTTTATTGCGTGACAGATTTATGCAATCCACTGCAGCGAGAATGAGAGGCAAACGTCCTATCTTGCCTATTTTTCTGGGACAGAGTCTAGATTCTTCTTTAAGTTAAGTGGTTACGTATTCTTAGACCGTATTGTAAGATCATATTATCAAGCCGTATTTTTAGACCGTATCACTAGCCGTATTTAACAAATGTTAATACTGTTTTCGATATAAAAAAGATTACATTATTAAAATAGTTATTTCAAGAGAATTTTTCTTCTCCCGAGTCTTACTTTGTTTCCCTGGCATCCGACGAGCTTTTCTTTACAACGACATTCGTATCGTATTCTTAAGCTAGCCAGATACGATAATAATTGGAAAAGAAAAATCATAAGTTCGACTGCAATCAGAGCACCAATAATGCCTATTAGCCTTCACAAATCTAGTCTCAAACCCCAAGTGGACTTAAAAGTTATAGATAATGAACAAATCTTTTCAAGATCTTTGTTTCTTGGGAATGGCAGATTAGATTTTAAAACGTCAAGCTAATGGAAACTTTTTATCTTCGAAATCCAAAACCACTCTTCACAAAGTTTCCAACAAATCTGTCGAAACTGAATTTCCATAAGAACTTGGTAGGTCAAAATGTACATATACATACTTAGTAGGTACCTATAGATGGTCCGTTTATATAAGTATATCCTTTTGATGAAAGGTTTTTGAAAACTTTCTGTTTTGTTTTGTTTTAATTAAAAGTTATCCTTTGGACAGAACAACTTCTTTCCAGACCACCTGCAAGTCCAAAATATTAAATTAAAAAAAATTATATGTAGGTATAGGTATTGCTAGGTATAGGAATTTCAAAAGGACTCGGGAACACTCAACTTTCAATCGCTGTTCGTCGCGTTATACCATCATTAATTTTTTTGTTTTGTTTTTGCTTTTTAGTGCTTCACTTTGGAATTCGATTACGTTTACGTAGAACGTAGTGCGTTCGCAACGCAAATGTTTAATTTGTCACACGTCACCGGCACCATGTTGGTTTTGGTGATGGAAGTAATTTGTAGTTCGTTTCCTTACCTTGGCTTGTAGGTGGAACTGTCATCCAAACGAGTTGTTTATCACTTTTACGTGTCAAACTGACATTCTCTTATACTCGTATGAGTATAAGTTTGTATATGTGTTTTGCAAGGTAAATTATAGTGTATATTCACTATCACTATATTCATTTTTGCATTTGTTTCGTACCTCTACATATTATTATGTATTCCTCCTTTGTTTACCCCTTTGTTCTTTTTTCTTTTTAATATTACTTTGCTTTTGTTGCAACAAACTAGAGGCTATATTGTCAGTCCGCCAGTCACATACATACATTGTTGCCAGATATAAAAGAAGACTTTGAAGTGCTGATTTTTATTCAAGTGAACATTCAGACTTATGGGTACAATAACAACAACACAAAACCCATTAGAGTTGTGTGTGCTAATTTTTTTTTTCTGTTCACTTCTTCAAATTTCTAATGCAGATAGAAAATAAAAAGACAAATGGGTGTGACCGTGGAGAATTAAATTTATTTTATATAAATTTCAAAAAGTTACTCCCTTCCATCTTTAAAGTAAATGCTTTTAAATTGAACTTTTTTCGGAGTAGACTAAAACTTATTTTGCTTGACACTTAATAGTAATGTATATAATGGTCTGGTCTGGGTTTTTATTGATTGATGAGTCATTTTGTAGCTGCCGCTCTATGGTTCTATTAACATAATGAATTTACGATCGTTAGCTGTCTGGAAGTGTACATTTTTTATTTATTGGCAATGACGTGATTTGTTTAAAGTAATAAAAAAACTTACCGAGTGCAAATTTTCAATTGTTTTAAGTTTGAAAAAAAAAACGGACCTAGTAACAAATATTTTAGAGCTTATATATGTATGTATATTAAAAAGTTAGGCTTTATGTATATTAATAGCGGTGGTACACAAAGACCTTGTCATTCTTTGAATAGGTAGTCGTTAAACTTTGAAAAGTTAGGTATTTAAAAAAGAATGCTGTATTGTTGTCTAAGAGCTCCGACATTGGATTCGCTTGTCTATAAACCTTGACTTAAGTGCCATTCTATTTCATTGAATAAAGCATATGTCTGACTTTTTAGTAAGACACTTTCTTACTTAAAACCGTATCTACAAGTAATTCGAATATATAAGTACATACCCACGCGAGGTTTTAATGTTGATTAAGTAATTGAAATTTAAAAAAAATTAATATCACAGAACTCCATAAATTTGTATAGGAAGAATCTACTTTTTTTGCCTATGAAAAGATGGCGGCCGAATGTTTTACTTTTTTGTATCTGCGATCTATATCTGCCAATTAACAAGTGTACTATTTATGCGTCAGAAGGGCGTTATGCTTCTGGAAATTAATTGCTTGGTGAATATTATATACTTTTAATGACGGAAAACTTTTATAAAACCGTTATAAATGTAACATTTCTCTGACATCGAATATTATGGGCATTTTTTTCAACCAAACATTCGATTTTTTTTCAAAACCAAATCGTTTTTATTCTGTCAGTTTAATACTCAATTTTGAGCAATTTGTGATTTACTTTTGGTTCAAAGTCTGAGGTAAGCTCGTGGTTTCCAGGATTCGACTAGGAAAAGTATTGCTTCAAATTAATATTTCAAGTTGTATATTTTAAAATTTTAAGTCTAGTTATTCTTTATTTACTTATTCCAAATTCGGTTTGGTTTTAACTGTTATTATCTTAGGTAAGCAATATTTGTGTTTGTTTTTTTTTTTAATTTAACTATATGCCTGTAAGACCTAAGGTCTTTTAAATGCAACCTGAATTGCACGGCACTAGTTTTTTTGGCACAGTGGATTTTTCTTATGACAAATTCAATTCCGCTACTTGTTGGTCTTCAGTTGAGTTCCTTTTCCTACTGATCAGTTTCTGAATGTCTCTTGGATTTTGCTTGTTTGGATCAGTGTGTTAGACCACAACGGTTTCGGTGTTTTTTGACACCGACTATATTTTATTTGGCAAGAATGGCCTCTTCGGACATATTCCAATGTCTTGGTGGACTAACCACAATTTCTTGTGTTTATCTTAAACAAGGATTTCTTACCACTGGTGGGGGAAATCTATAGTTAAAAGTATAAATGAAGGCTTATCAATTAACTTCCCACAGTATCTCTACTGGCGATCAACGACATTTCAACCGTCATTTCAACCAGCTTATCAACAGTATTTCTACTGGCTATCAACAGCTTTTTACCGACTTATCAATTCCTTCCAAGAAGAATAAACATTTGGAAGAAATCGATTTCTAATGGTTGACGAACATTATTTTGAATTCTCTGCTTTTAACATTTGCATGCAGATCGATGAGTTTTGTGTTTAATTCCTCATATAGGAGCTGTCATCGGTTCTTTGTTATTTTTGAAGTTTCCATCCGCTAAATGTAGCCCTAAGCGACCATCATGCTCGCCGATCTTGTTCGTGTTCGCTATGCTCATCTCGTGTAGATCTGGTTCGCCCACCGATCGCTGATGGCGAAAAATTTCTATATTTTCGATGTTCGCCATGTAGGGCCATAATCATAGCATTTCGTAAGCGCAACCACTTGCCATTCTTTATCGCACATGCTTACACTTTGAAGTATTAACAGGAATTGAACGTTCGCCAAATGTGTTCGCCGTATAGGGGATAACGCAAACGAAAAAGTTCGGCGAGCATGTTCGTCATTATGGGCTACCTTAACGCAAAAAATGGCATCTAAGCTTAAATGTTAGAAAGCTTTATGACTTCGTTGTGGGCACATACAAAACATCACTTGCCACCACACCATTGTTGACAGCTGTTACAGTTGCTGCACTCTAACATGTGCTGAACAGTTGAAATATGTAATTTTTTTTAAATAATGGCGGCCGCTGTTGCTGGTGCTGGTTTACTGGCAGAATACGATGGGTTACTGCAACCGTAGTTGGAATAGCTGTTGTACTTTTTCAACCTTTTACATTATCGCATCATAGCGAGAACATAAGACTATGTTCTCTTTATAATTTTTCTAAATGCAAAAATCTAATTCATTACGTTGCATAACAGCAACATAAGCTGAACGCGTTGGAAGGTAGAATAGAGCCTACATAAAAGGGATTTTGTAGCGAAAAGTCATTTGACATGTATGTAAATCAATTTTCCTTTTTTTAAGGGTGGGTAAATGTGTATTTTTGACATGCACCAATCACCAACGATTATTCTGTGTGTCTTGCTTGTTGATCGTTGATGTGTTGACTGAGCCAGATATTTTTCGGAGCAGGCGTATATTCATATTTTTTTTGTTGCAAAACTCTTGTGTCAAAGTGAGCATGAATACTTTGGCGCAAAATTTTAAACAGCCTGATGTTAAGGGCTTAGCATGATACTACTTAACAGTTTGCTAATACTAAAGCACTTTACTAATATTTTCCTAATTTTAAACACTTTTTAACTAGCACCATACTAAATCTATTTTCTAAATAAACTACAACTAAACACGCCTAAAATAGTGCAAAAAGTAAGCGAACATACATTTTTGACGTTTGTAAATGTCAAAGTGGCATATGAATTTAGTACGATACTAAACAAATAAAGTAGCCATTTTGTGATTTTAACTTTAGTAAAATGTTAAGAAAATAGTACGATACTGGTTAAAAATTAGCAAAATCGTCTTTTTAGCCTAGTATCATACTAAGAATGATTTAACATATTACTAAATCGACTAAAATTTTGCGCCTTTATTTTTAAATAATAATAATTTATTTTTAAATAATAAAATGTCTATTTTAAGGATTTGCATAGCGGCTACATAATTCCGTATGCACTACATAACTATGCACGCTTTTACCGTATTCTAATTTCCACACCAAGGAAACATTTAAAAAACATTTCAGGAAATATTTCTGAAAAGCTTCTGAAATGTTTCTTAAATGTTTCTAAAATATTTACTTTGGTCTGCACGCTCGCGAAACATTTCTGGAATGTTTCTTTGTTTTGTATTCCGAATAGAAAAAAATGTTTGTTTCCCAAGTACTTACATATTAAGGTAGTGTGTAAGTGTTGCTCATATAAATATAAAAATGTCACGAAAAGCGTGGAGCAACAAAAAATATTGCAGACTACTCAATCTGGTAGATGGTAAATGGGAAACAAAGAAACATTTCAGAAATGTTTTTCAAAGCGTCCACACCAAAAAAAAAACATATCAGAAAGAAACATTTCTCAAATGTTCTTGAAATGTTTCTGAAATAATTTTTGAACAAATTGGAAAAATTCCATTTTTTAAGCTTATCATTCCAAAATATTTGAAGCTATTTGTGTAGTAAAATGAGTTAATAATCTTATAAAAATATAAAACCAACAATTTGTAAGGAAAATCTGTTTCCATTCATTGAAGAAAAATTGTTTTAAACTGTAGCTTATCAGCGACTATGAATATGCCCCAATGTTTCCTGAAATATTTCTTTGGTGTGAACACACCTTACGGAATGAGACTGGCTATGTATGTCTTACGTGTACACAATGCAGCTGGAAGCTGTCCACATTTGATAACATTTTTGATTATTTATGATTTTTTTCCTTTGAATTGAAATGATTTCAATGTAAACGCTTGTTTCGACTCGATAGTGCACGTGATTTATTTTGAAATGCCAACAAAACTGCACGCAAAGGTCAAAAGTTCGCCAGCTCTTACACCCAGTACAGCAGCGTTGCTTAGTATTTGTACCATTGAATTCGTGCGCATCATTAAATATTTTGACAGCTATTCTAGCGGCCCCATCTCCATTTTATTCAGAATTGAAGAAACTGTAAAAAAAACTGCTGTGATTTTCATTATCTTTTATTTTTAATTTTTGTCTGGCACATAAGATGTGAAAATACTCTACCCGAATATTAAATAATTAAAGTATTAACGTAATTTGATTTAATTCTTTAATTTGTAAAAAAAAACCGAAATAAAAAATGTGATTGGTTGCGGAGAGAAGTGGGATTTTGACTTACACAATAAAGGAATTTTCCTTTTTCACATTTGAAACGTTTGCCATATTTATATGTCCATTCTTCTTTTAAAATCAATTATTGTATGGCACGCGTTGATAACGAGAGTCCAACAAATTTTAATTTTAGTTGGCATTTCTGAAATTTTCTTATCAATAATTTGTTTGTATTTTATAAACTGTAAATACAAATTAAAATGAAATATCCGGATTTTGTCAACAGTAGAGTTCAGGGTCGTATTTGTTTGCAACTGATTATAAACTTTATTATTTCTACAGAAATCAAATATATTTTTAATCTCACTGTATCTGTATTCAAAATTCATCAATATTTTTTCTATTTGTGGGATTCTAATTATACCTAATCAGTCTGGTTCATTTTCCAGGAATCACAGCCAATTCCAAGATTTTATCTCACATTTTGTTTGACACGTTTGCAACGCATTTGCGATTTGTTCCATTCCAGAACCCGCTAACAAAATAAACACATGATGAATTACAAATTGTATAAAACTGCAAAATATTATCTGTGTACATTTGTTTTGTTTGGGACTAACAAGAGTATTAAGTGTTGTTTACATATTTGCGCAACAATAATTTAATGAATGATAAATCTACCACCATCTCCATTCAGTATTCTAAGTCCCTCCAAAAACAACAATGAACAAAATAATAATAACAAATAATGTGATTATATTTTATGAACATAATAAAAGCAAACACAATAGCGATCCGGTGCGGTGTCTGCTTAGAGTTAACGACGACGACGACGATTACCCCTCTGGTGGTCGGCCATTAATTGATTGCACTCGGTACAATAACAGAGACAAACTTCAAGACTGGATCGCACTTACTTGCTTTTGTAGCTCAAAATTCTATATTTCTGTTCCATCATTATTCGTGAAATGTATTTGGTAGAGTCTACAGTTCTTTATTTGTAATACTGCATGTCAAATTTGAATCCGTGAGACTTTAAAATATACTGTACACTGGATCCTAAATACACGGATCTGTAATAGGAAGATTCCGATTACAGGGTGTTTTTTCTTAAACCTGTACTGAGTCTAATTTTTGACATTTATTTAGTTAGTAGTTAGTTACTCGATTTCAAATTGAATGTGAATGATGTCATGAGAGAGACACATTTTTCGACACTTATGCTTACATTCTGAGAGTAATAATAATAATACCCAGATCAGGGAGCAGGCGACTAGGGTGGATTATCTCTACTCTGTTTTGCCGAGCTTAACGCAACTTAGAGGTTAAGGGCGCGCTGCCGGAGAGGCCCTTTAAGATCCTAGCTGTGAATGTAAATTCACTGATTAGGACCGAACGTAGAGCGAATTTATTCCAATTGCTTAAAGACATAAGTCCAGATGTGTTTATGGCTAGCGAAACTAAGCTTAACCAGAAACATAAATTGACTAACAACAATTACAATATCGTAAGGAGAGACCGACCCAACTCCACTCAAGGAGGGGGCGTCGCAATCTTTATACGTAAAGGCATTAGTCATAAGGTAATATATAATAGTGATGTGCGTAAATTTCGGACGTTAGAGGCATGCATCATATGCATTCATCTCCAACAGGGGAAGCGAATGTATGTGATCGCTGCCTATGCACTGGAAACACCTCAGCCCACACAGTTTATAACAGAGCTTGAAAAGCTTTTTGAATGCTTAAGATTGAGCTCGGAAGAGAATTACTATATATTGGCGGGTGATTTAAACGCTAAGCACACAGATTGGGGAAATCAAATACAAAATCCTCGAGGTAATCATCTATTTAATTGGATGGGTCGATACAACCTTGAGTATCGCATCGATCTTCTAGCCACAGACAGGCCATCGTTCCCAAGAAGCGGTGCCTATCTGGATCTATTGCTTAAAGACGCAAGACTAACAATTACTGACGCTGTGGGTCAACGGCCAAGAAATTGTTTACGAACGATCGAGTACGACAGTGACCACTGCGGACTCGCCGCCGTAATACAACTTCCGAACCAGCTTATGGAGTTGGAGGAGTATGTGCCTGTGCGTACTTTCAATTACAGTAAGGTGCGCTGGCCATGTTTCTCCAATGCCTTATTGAATGAATTACGTCCAAATGGTATATCCCCACCAAATGACAGGAACCTAACAAATACTGAAATCGACAGATACTTAGAACAAATTGACGAAACGATTCTACGAACAATGAACAGAACAATACCGAAATACAAAGAACGTAACGCAACTGACATGTACCGTAACGCGACAATTGACGCACTTCATAGACAAAAAAGTGGACTACTGACAAGACTAAAACGCTTGTACAGGCGGTTTACTGATACACGAGACCTGGAGATTAGGACACTGAAGTCGTCCATCAAAAACATCAACCAATTGATCAAAGAAAATTATAGATTGGCTATTAATTCGTTCTGGGACAATAAAATTCGTGCCGTTAACTCCAGCGACCCAGGTATGTTCCCAAAAATTAATAAGATTTT
Source organism: Philhelius pedissequus (assembly GCA_910595825.1). Classification (NCBI taxonomy): domain Eukaryota; kingdom Metazoa; phylum Arthropoda; class Insecta; order Diptera; family Syrphidae; genus Philhelius; species Philhelius pedissequus. Next base: position 274,454,820 of record OU343160.1, on the reverse strand, counting down.
TAGAAGAAAGGATCAAAACGATCTTCCGTGTCTTAAGCTCCAGAGGACGACAGAGAACAGAGACGTACTTCTGACAGCAGGCATAGACCCAGAGGATGCCGTATTGGACGATGGCCTCTATATAATCGAAGATCCGCAGGAGAGAGTGGAGACTGCGGGGGCTGCTTTCCAGCAAGTGTACAAGGTGAATGCTAGCATTCGCCCGAATCATGACCTGGAGAACAGAGCTCTGCTTCATCACTTATGGCTCCGGAACGATATAACCGAATGGCGATCTGAGAACCTTGGTTTTACCGGGTTTAATGATGAAGATTTGGCAAACGCCATAATCGCCGACCGAAATGGGCCCAGTCCCCTGTTAATTTCGAAGAATGAGCTCCAGCTCATCTTCGATTCATTAAAGAAAAAGAAGTCTGCAGGAGTCGATGGTATATCCAACGTTGTACTACGACATTTGCCTCAAGAAGCAGTTGACATTTATACCACACTGTTTAACAACGCGCTAAAAAATGCATATTATCCAGTGAGGTGGAAGACAGCTGTGGTGCACCCTCTCCCAAAAAAGGGAAAGGACAACTCCAATCCGGCAAATCTCCGGTCGATAAGTCTTCTTCCGAGTATCAGCAAAGTATTTGAAAAGGTTATTAATAGAGCCCTGTTCAAGTGGGCGGAGGACAAAAATATCATCCCGGATAATCAGTTCGGTTTTAAGGCGGCACATGACACAATTCATGCCGCGTCTAAACTAGTTTCTGATATCCAATGGAACAAAACTAAAAAGCAGTGTACGGGTGCCTGTCTGGTTGATTTGGAAAAGGCCTTCGACACCGTATGGTTAGAAGGTCTCTATCTAAAGCTAACCAGACTAGGTATAAGTAAACCTCTATTGTATATGCTTTGAGTGGCAATGTAACTTCTACCGCAATTTTTAATATTAATAATGGTCTTCAGCAGGGTGCGGTTAACTCGCCGATTCTATTCAACATTTACACCAGCGATCTGATAGGTAGTCTAACTCAGGCAATTGCGTACGCCGACGATCTAATTGCGTACAGAACAGCTCATACAGTTGAAGTCATCAAAAGTCTCTTGCAGAGTGACTTCGACAAGATTCAGCGATATTGTGATGACTGGAAGTTGAAAATCAACTTCCAGAAATCAGAAACTATTTTGTTTAGGACTCCGTTGTCTAGCGCCTCAAGGGATACGAGAAAGAACTGGCGCAAGCTGGTGATCGTAGGGCCACATGGACATCCACTGGCGAGTAAAAGTGTAGTAAAGTACCTTGGCATCTGGTTGGATTAGTACCTGTATTTCGACAGACATATAGGTGCTGCTTTGGCCAGGGCTAGGGGAGCCTTTGCCTTGACAAAACGACTGTTTTATAGCAGCCGTCTTGACAGCAGGGTGAAGGTGATTTGCTACATGGCCCTCATCAGGCCGATGATTGCCTACGGATGCCCGGTGTGGTTCAACGTTGCCCCATCTCAAATGGAAAAGATTCGGGTGTTTGAAAGGCAGTGTCTTCGACGTTGCCTTGGATTACACAGAACACCAGAGTCGGAGTACAAACGATATTATTCCAACCAGGTTCTATACAACGGAGCCAACATAAACAGAATAGATAATTTTTTGTTTAAGCTGATTCGGGGGCACGTTGCAAGAGCGATGTCCTCAACAAACAACTTAATTTTTGGGGCGTATTACCCAAATAACCAATATTTCGAGAGTGCGCGGTTAAGTGGCTACATCCCTCCCGAGGCATTCCTCTATTTAAACAGTCGAGGGCTGATACAGGATGGAGGGGCGGTTCCGCTCATCTACCACGTCAGCCGGAAAACTGTGGAAAGGCGACTCCTGTACGGTCGAGACGTCATCGCTCAAGGTGGAGAAGGGCGCCTTCGGTTCAGTAGGCCTGTGTCCGATCCGGACCGGAGGGATAGGGTGAAACAGGAGAGCCAGTTCTGGTGGGTCTCTGAACAGCATCATTATATTTAAAGTCGATGAAGATAGTATATCTTGGCCGACTTACATAGATTTAGGTAATTAGGTATAGGGAACAGTCAGGGTGTATTATTAAAAATATGTATGTATGCGGGGGCATACGTGCATGTATCTGCGTGTCTGTACATGTATGTGCGTACGTATATGTATTTGCGTATGTACATGTATGGGTGGGTTGCATGTTGGTGTGTGTCTGCATGCATATAAAAAATAAACAAAACAAAAAAAAAAAAAAAAAATAAGATAAGATACCAAGTTTTTTTTGTGAAAGTTTCCTTGGAAAATAAAATAAAATAAAATAATTAGATTTAATTAAAATAGTTTTTAGGTCGAAAGACATTAGTTCTAAGAGTTATTGTTTAGTTTAGAGCGCCCGTAAAGGGCCAGTAAATTAGTTGTAAGTTATTGATAATTAGGCTAGTTTTAAACATTTTTGTCTAGCTTTAAGATAGTTATAAAAAAAAAAAAAAAAAAAAAAAATAATAATACTTTTAGCTTTATGCCTGTAAGACCTAAGGTCTCTTAAATGCAATCTGAATTGCACGGCACTAGTTAGAAGAGATAGAAAAATGGAAAGAATTTTGTGTTGGCAAAGTGGATTTGAGAATTAGGTATTTACTAAAATTGGACGTTTAGAAAAGAATGCTGCCTAGCGTGGGAATCGAACCCACAAGTCTAAGTTAGCAGTCAAGCACTATATTTTTTTTTTTAATTCATTTTTATTTAATATTAACTTATAACTATCTTAAAGCTAAACAAAAATGCCTAAAACTAGCCTAATTATCAATAACTTACAACTAATTTACTGGCCATTTACGGGCGCTCTAAACTAAACAATAACTCTTAGAACTAATGTCTTTCGACCTAAAAACTATTTTGATTAAATCTAATTATTTTATTTTTATTTAACCAAGAAAACTTTTTAAAAAACTCAGTATCAAATAATTTTTAAATTTTGACTTAAGAACTACCTAAAGATAAACTAAAAAGAATTAAAACTAGATACAACTAACTTATACTAACTGAAAATAACTTAAACTACTTAAGATACCTAATAATACCCAAAACCACTTAAAACTACTTAAAAACTAGAACAGCCACAGCAGCATTTTTTTCGTTTTTTTAATTTTTTTTGTTTATTTTTTATATGCATGCAGACACACAACAACATGCAACCCACACATACCTATACATACGTACATACATATACGTACGCATATTCATGCACAGACACGCAGATATATTATATTATATTATACATATTTTTAATTTTTTTTTGGTGCCACCCCGACTGTTCCCTATACTTAATTACCCTAAATCTATGTAAGTCGGACAAGAGAAAATCTTATTCGACTTTATTATAACTTTCAGAAAGCCACCAGATCTGGTTCTCTTGCTTTGCCCTATCCCTTCGGTCCCAATCGGACACAGTCTTACTGAACCGAAGGCGCTCTTCTCCACCTTGAGCGATGACGTCTCGACCGTACAGGAGTCGTCTATCCACAGTTTTCCGCCCCTCTATCTTGGTGTATCACCCCTTGTCTGTCTAAATAGAGGAATGCCTCGGGAGGGATGTAGCCACTTAACCGCGCACTCTCAAAATATTCGTTATGGGGGTAATAAGCCCCAAAAATTAAGCTGTTAGTTGAGGACATCGCTCTTGCAACGTGCTCCCGAATCAGCTTAAACAAAAAATTATCTATTCTGTTTATGTTGGCTCCGTTGTATAGAACCTGGTTGGAATAATATCGTTTGTACTCCGACTCTGGTGTTCTGTGTAATCCAAGGCAACGTCGAAGACACTGCCTTTCAAACACCCGAATCTTTTCCATTTGAGATGGGGCAACGTTGAACCACACCGGGCATCCGTAGGCAATCATCGGCCTGATGAGGGCCATGTAGCAAATCACCTTCACACTGCTGTCAAGACGACTGTTATAAAACAATCGTTTTGTCAGGGCAAAGGCTCCCGTAGCCCTGGCCAGAGCAGCACATATATGTCTGTCGAAATACAAGTACTGATCCAACCAGATGCCAAGGTACTTTACTACACTTTTACTCGCCAGTGGATGTCCATGTGGTCCCACGATCACCAGCTTGCGCCAGTTCTTTCTCGTATCCCTTGAGGCGCTAGACAACGAAGTCCTAAACAGAATGTTTCTGATTTCTGGAAATTGATTTTCAACTTCCAGTCATCACAATATCGCTGAATTTTGTCGAAGACACGCTGCAAAAGAATTTTGATGACCTCAACTGTTGGAGCTGTTCTGTACGCAATTAGATCGTCGGCGTACGCAATTACCGGGGTTAGACTACCTATCAGATCGCTGGTGTAAATGCTGAAGAGAATCGGCGAGTTAACCGCTTCCTGCTGAAGACTAGCACTATATCCACTGCGCCATTGCCACTCTGAGAAGATAGGAAACTGCAGTCAATTTCTCGTCATTACCACTCATGAAGTCTGAAATTCATAAAATAAATGCTGGAGTACCCCAGTGCTGCATTCTTTCTCCGCCTCTGTTTCTCGTATTCATGAATAATATTTTGTTTAAAACTTCTTATCTGCTGAAGTGTTTCGCAGAAGACAATATTCTTCGCAGCCGTGTCCTTCGGATATAGAACTAAAAAGGTAGATTATGATAATTGAGAATGAAAACAATTTAATGCCACTAAAACAAAATTCTGTCAAGTACAGAGATATCTTCTTCAGCCGAACTACACGAATGTTAAATAATTTACCCAATTATTGTGTTACTGAGTGATTTTCACCTTTGCTAACGATCTACACTAACTAACTAATACTAAATAAATAACCTCAATGCACTGTCAGATTGGAATATCCCAAAAAATGTATACGTGTCGGTGCGAGGTCGTATTCAGGCCCTCAACATTTCTTAGAAAATTAATGTCTGATTTGAACATCGAAAATAGTCTTAACGTGATGTGTAATTCATAGATCAGCGTAAACTGTCATGTGCATAATTGGAGGTTGCGAATACTGTTCGCTTCTTATTCGTGGTTACTATTTCTGAGAAGCGTTCATTGTCGTCACTGTAGTTGTTTTTAATTTAATATTTTTTTTCTTCAATGTGAGTATTCCAAGAAAAATATTGATTGTGGTTTTTTTGCAAAAGCTTTCTCAAGAAAAAATCTTTTGGTTTAAGTTTTGTTGAATTATGAATTTTGCTGAAATATCAGTATGCTTACCATTAGTTTTGGAGAACCGAATAAAAATAATTTGGATAATAATCTTACATTCATTTTATATAAATGATATTAAATAATTTGTATCTGGCTTAGTTTCACATTGGGCGCCAGTCCTAAATTTAAGATTTTTCTTATTATTTTAATACTGTAATTTTGATTCTTTCATGAAATTTCTTTCGTGTTTCGATACAGCTTTGAAATTATGTATAACTTATTTGAGAAATAATTTAGAATAAAAAAGAAAACATAACTACTTGAAATTATACGTTGGGCGCCATTTTATGAAAAATAAAAAAAAACACGACCGGTAGGAGGAAGAAGAGTTCATTTGTAAATGCTTTATTACTTATATAGATTAAAAATAGTGTTATTGTACTTGCAAACTCACTTTCTGCATAGGCTTAATTAAGTAGGTAAAATGGCAGTTACCGCTTGAAGGCGTCGTTGTGATACCAAAAACTCTTACGGGGCGGAAAAAAGAGAGGAAACCCACTCAAGCGAAGCGTCGATAGAGTCATTTCCCATCGTTGAGGCAACAGATTAGGTTTTTTATTTTTGTGTCAGTTAATTCTTTTAGATCTGCAAGGAAAACTTTTCCGAAATTTTGCATTCTTATTCTGGCAAAATCGGGACACTTGCAAAAGAAGTGAAGCACTGTTTCCTTTTTTAACTGTTTTTTTTTTTACAGCTACTGTAAAGGTGTTATGGGTGCAGTAGGTGTTATGGGAAATACCCAGCTTTGCTGCGTGCTCACCCAAAGGCCAGTGTCCAGTGCAAGTAGCGACTATCTTCCTATGTCCCGCCTCGGTATGCCATATCATTCTAGACATCGTACAGTCGGTTATATTGTTCCATCTTTTGTTGGATTCCGTATGGAAATTTTCGCCCCTCATAGCAGCGAGTGGGATAGAGATGCTCTCTGGAAGTGAACTATGAAGGGCCGATCACTTTTGGGGCAGCTCGTCTGCCCGTCCATTACCCTCGATGCGACTGTGTCCAGGACAACCCAAATTAAAGTGAATATGGCTAATATCCAGGTTATCGAGTTCATTTGGTATTGTTGGACCAATTTTGAAGATATTTTTGTCGAATTTACCGCTTTGATAGTCGCTTGGCTATCTGTGATTATTGTTGGATTTAATTTAAGAATTTTGCATACTTCTATTATATCTAGTACTTCAGCTTGAAACATGCTAGCAAAGTCGGGTAGTCGGAAAGAGACTTTTAGCGACTCTAAGATAATTCCGTCTCGGACACCGTACCCCATTTTTTACCGAATATCTTACTACAAGCCGAAAAAGCAATACTAGTCTTCTTAGCACAATCTTCAATGTTAAGATTCCAGTTTACTTTAGAATCAAAGATGACTCCTAAATATCTCGCACTGGAAGATAGTAATAGATTGTGGCCATTTAATTGAGGTAGGGGGATATTGGGTACCTTAGTCCTGGTAGTGAACAGTAACAATTCTGTTTTGCCTTGGTTAACACCTAGTCGAGGCCCAGTTGCGAACCTTAAACAGAGACCCTTCCGTGATATTACTGATCACTGTTAGGAATTTTGTCGGCACTAAAAGTACTCAATCATCTGCGTAGGCTGCCGCTTTCACACCACTAAAAAATCGCTTAAGCCGTTTATGTGTAGATTGATCTACAGACGGACAGACGAAATTGCGGGACACATTTTGGTTTCTCTATCATCGCAATGTGAAGTTTGATCAAAATCTCGAATTCGATTTTTTTTTCAAATGCAAAACATATTCTGCAGCTCCCTCCTACATATGTACATTAGTACGTATCATAAGTAAAAAGTCTCCGATCGAAAATTCTAGAATGCGTTCCGGGTTTCATTTCACGAGAGGGTAACAAATGAGTGAGGGTGTATTGATGAAATTATAAAGTTGAGGAAACTTAAGGTTTTGAAAGGATGTGCTTTGTGCACCTAAACTATTGGGTTTCACGTTGGGCGCCATATTTGAAGTTAAATTTGTGTTAATGAATAAACTATATATATACATTTATTAGATAGTAAGATAGCAAGCTATCAATTTTTTAAGTGCCTCCGAAATGCTTGTATACTTTAGAGAAATGTTCATAAGCTTTACCAGTCTTAGATCCCCTATCGATTTTATTAGTCGGACACATAACGAACTTTTACATTTTTTAACTGATTAATTTAATGACTTCTTAAGTATTCGATAAACCAATCACAGTTTACCTTGTAGGAAAACTACTCCAAAAGAAAAAAAAAACAAAAAGAAACTATTCCAAACAAAAATGTGCATATTCAAAAAATGCAAACATCCTTGGTTGTCAGCTCTCTGCGTTATTATTTATTTTTCTTTCTTTATTTATTGTTTGTATGTTTTTTTTTACTAATTACCTACATATACTACAGTTCATCGCATGTTACACATTTGACCTGTCATTCTGTTGCAGCATTTTATGTTTGCTAGTCTCCATTAATTTAGCTGAACGCACAAAAATGTCACTTTGATTGATTGCTATTTACATTACGTTGACAATTTATTATTTTCGCTCACTTTAGCACCAGTTATACATAATTATACGTTACATTACAATAATACAAATTTATTTAAAATGTTTTAATCATAAAAATGAGAAATGGATTATTTTTAATCAGTTTTGCAAAGTCTAGAGACATTGGATTTGATGATGAAGTGTTGTCAGCAACTTCAGGTATTTCATGAGCTCATTTCGAAATGATTACTTCTTTTGGCAGAATGAATAGGTTACCATAAAAAATTATTCAGAAATATAATTATATTAGGCGTTTTTCTTTTTAAACTCTGAGCAGGGCACTGAGCAGGGCTTGCACATGTCGAGTATTCTCTGAGCAAAATTCGATCAGAGCTCTCCGGCTTATTAATGAAACTCACTGGAGCACTGAACTGTCAAACGTTTTAGAATTTGACAAGCTGTCAGATGTAGGAATTGTAGTTGAGTTTTTATTTAAAAAAATATAAATGGATAACCAGTTGTTTTGTGGAAATTTATTATTTAATTTTTAATCACGACAAAGAAGTTACAATTAATAGTTTTTGTAAAAATGAAAACCAAAAAAATATAATTTGTTGCTAAATAAATAAGAAATATTTTTTACGTGCAAAGGAAGAAAAACCAACGGCGGCGTCGATCTCCATTGGTATTTGTTTGTTTCTTGTCGATGTCTGTCTCTGTCATGTCACCACACACAAAAAGTGAAGTTAGCTGCGCTAAGCTTTTTAATCTGCTTCGTCATTTTATTCTCAGCTCATTGAGCGCGCTCCAAGCAAGCTCTGATTGAAAAAAAGAAACACAACCTGAGCGCTCTAATATGTCTGAGCTAAAAAAGAAGCACATATTTTTTGTTGACATCTAAGTTAAGCTCATTGCTCTAAGCTTCAAAAGAAAAACGACTATTATATCTACGTCAGTTTCCTAAATTCCAAAAAAATTGATTCCATTTCAATCCCTCCCGCTAACATAACACTCCATGCATAATGTCAAAAACAGTGTACACGAAGATCCCATGGCCGGCAGACATAGGTCGATTTTTCATAGCTGAATTTTTTTCTGTGAATAGATACCGAAATAGATAAGAACGAATGGACATTCCGAATTTTCAAAGCTAGGCCTTTTCGGAGATATGCAGTTTTAACAGTGCATTCCCAACTGGTTGTTTTATCAAAGCTGATTTTTTGATATGTTTAAGGGGATAGTGTCTCAAAAAAAAATGACGTAGTTGAGTATGCACTTTTAAAACTGTATATCTCCGAAAAGCCCCAGCTTTGAAAATTCGGAATGTCCATTCGTTCTTATCTACTTTGGTATCTATTCACAAAAAAAAAAAATCAGCTATGATAAAACGACGTAATTATGTCTCCCGCCCTGCTTCATTATCAGTGCACAAAATTCATTCTGAAATTTTGTAAGATAGCTATATGCAGAAATTGATGCATTGAATTGCGATATTTTGGATTCGACAATGATGAGCTTTAACACTAAATTGCGTGATCTCATGTATTGGCATAATTATGGGAACAAATTCGGTAAAAAGGAGTTCAATAATTTTGTATGCAATATGTCAGCTTTTCGAATATCCCACTTTTTATGTTAGTGATCATCCATAGACTTGGTTTTGAGCTTACAACGGTTTTTTTTTTAAAGTTGTAGAGAATTTAAACGGGTGCCGAATACAATCCCAAAATATCGAAAACCTAAGATTCAGAAAAAACCAAAAATTCCGAAAGTCAAAAATCCTTACAATCAAAATCCCATAACATGTGAGCCTGGCGACTTTACATACCCTTAACAGAGCAACCCAGTTGCGTGAGCGGTTCAGAAAATGGGAATTGAAATCGTCAAACGGTCCCGGCAGAGTACCGCTGTGCAAGAAAACTGTTGGTATAAAATTTCTGTAACCTAAAACACAGCGACCATTTTTTATTTTATTTAATTTTATTTGGTATTTCGGGAAACAAATTTTTGATTTTGGGTTTTTGAGAATTTTGGGTTTTCTAAATTCTGAATTTTCCGGATTTTGTTTTTGGGGATTCTGCCCCAAGACATTTTTAACACCTCAACTACTGGCACAGATGATTGTACAGTACCTAAAATTTTTTCGAATATCCCACAAACAAAGTCTTACAAATCTCTACGGTGCTTTAGAAAATTTTATCATTGAATACATTTTGTCTATAGCTGACGGCTTATTGAAATCTCAGTTGACCTTTTAGATGCCCTGATTATTTAAAATGACTTTATTTATATAAAATATTATTAGACCCTTCACAATGCTTTTTTAATTATAAACTTTTTCAGAAAACGTATTATGATTAATCATAATCTCTATCAAAATTTAAATCGATTAACATGATTTTGCGTTTAATTTTAAATCCTTATCATTTACTACAAATTTTCAAAGTGCAAGAAGTCAAAAATAATAAATTTATAAAAAAAAAAGATTTTCAATTTCCAGAAATGAATCTGATAACTAGCGATTACTTAATGACCTCAAAATTATATTTCATTTTATTTGGAACCAAAGTCCAATCACTTAAATGAGTATAAATGGAAAACCCCAAAGAACTAATATTTACATTTATAAAAAAAAAATTAATAAAAAAATCAACATATTCCAGTAAATCTTTTATCAATAAACTAGATTCTAGAATAATATTAACCTACACTCAACAAAATATGAACATTTACTCAGATGCCAGCTCATTTTGCTGCAGTAAACACAAAATGTCCAGGGAAGGATTAGCTTTTAAGTAAGCTTAAGGCCCTTAATCAATTTAATTTCACAATCAAATAATTTAAATGTTGTGGAGATTTATGTAGAGTTTTAGGGTACCAAGTGAATATTTTTTAAGCAATTAGTTGTTATAAAACTGTTATAACTGTTATAAAACACGGATGTGAAAAATTTTTTATGAAAATAAAATTTCAAACTTTCAACATTACAAGAGCTTCAAATCTCTACAAATAAGATTAGAAGAATTGGGAGATTCAGACTGCTTGTTGTCCATGAACCCCTTTTTGTATTGTATTCGGGCCCCTGAATTTCAAATACCTTACTGCATAATCCAACCAACAGAAAATACAACAACCCTGTTCTATGAGATGACAAAGAAAGAAAAAGAAAACAGCAAAATTGAATTCATTCATAATCACCACATCCGATTTGTGAATTAAAAATACGCGAGCGCGTTTCATCAATTTAGTGCACTGCACCCCACGAGACACTACTGTTGCATTGCTGCCATCATCATCGTCGTGTCAGTCGGCGCGGCAGGCAGCGGCATCGTCGTCAGTCTTCGTCATCATCACAATGTCACTTTCAGTTACATTTCTATATCCATGGCATAATTCAACGACATAAATCGAGCTACTCCACTCTCGCCACACCAAAACTTACAGTAGATAAATCAAACTTAGAACACAACGCGTTCGTTAAGCATCTGAAATATATTTTTGTCATGGATGTTGCAGCTGTCAGAAAAAATAAAAAAACATTCAAATACAAGATACACGACTCAAAAACATTCAAAATATTTCGTTGTGAACTTGAAGAAGTGCGCGCTCTCAAATAGTATTACATTTAGAATCTTTGAATTGCAAAAAAAAAAAAATAAATAAATAAACCAACACAGGAAGAACAGTTGTGTTTGTTGAAGATAAGCAGTACACATCTCTGGGAATGTTTATCAGCAAATCGTCAGAGTTTATGAACACATTTTAATTGATAATATACATGCTCCAGAGTTGCCACTAATACTCAATTTACTTACACAAAAAAAAACAGAGTTGACATAGTGTAAATTGCTAAACTAGATAATTATCATTTTTTGTGTGATTAAGCATAGATAGAAATTTACAGAAAAATGTCAACATTTTTGCGTACCAACAGTATATTTGACTCCCTTTCGGATTATTTATTCTGCTCACATAATTCTATGTGGTGAATGTACGTTGTTTTGTCAAGGGAACGCATATGTCAAAAATTTCCGTAAACTATCAAACAACACAAACACTCCGAGAAAACTACTATTTCTGTTTCGGTTGAATGCATAACGCAGCTTTGGATTAGCTCCCATACAAAAATTCTCTCCAAAATTTAAAGCTCACATTTTTGTTTCTTACTGTACATAAATTATAAATAAACTTTCGCTTAGGCCTTACGAGCTTGGATATGACCATCCCTAGGTGAGAGGGTTTAGTTTTTAAGGATTGAATATACAAAATTTGTTTATTGTAGAATGTTTTAATTGTCGGTAGTTGCTTCCTAGAAACCGCAGCAAATCCTGGCAAATACCTAAGCAGAAATGGTAAATCTTTCGTAGTCTTATGAATACTCCAATCAACCTAAATTGTGGATTGGAAAATGTGAAATGTCAAAAATACCAAAAAAAAAATGTATTGAGTGATTTTGTTGTAACTCTTATATGACACTCCACATAGTCACAAATGAATAGAACGACAAATGAAGCAAACCAAAAGCAATATGATGAAGTGGTATATTTCTTGTAGTTTTTTTTTTGCTAACTTATAATTCACATTCAGTTTCTACGAAAATATCTATAAGCGGGTGCGTAGAAAAACGTGTTCTGCCAGATCAATAATAGCACAAATCCCGAGTACTTGGTAAAGCTCCACATGTTTCAGGACTTATGCTCCAGAAAGAAGAGTCAAACTCCCAGTTTTAAAGTAGTTAGCTAGTGAAATCAGCTATATTTGATTTTGATTTATTGCCATCTGCTATCGGTGTCAACTTACTAAAAATAATGTATGAATTTGGGATCATATAAAACTGGTCGTAAGAACACGAAAATTTTATTAAATTTTTAAAGGCGTGAAAATTGTATTAAATTTGTTACTAAAATCGTGAATTAAATACACTAACGCTTTTTTCCTTCTTTGATGAACACTAGACCTGATTCCTAAAAACATGTCACAGGAATTAACTCCTTATTTTTTTTTCCACGAACAATTATATTTTCATACTTAACAGTAATTCGGAAACCTCCGTGGTTAGAATGATGCAAACACTGCAAACACTACAGCACCCCTATTCTGAGCCTCGGCAAAGGGTTTTATGTTATCCTTCCATCAAGGAATAATGGGGAAGATGACGAAGTGTCCCAAGATTTCGATGTAAAGATTTTTACCGACGGATCTAAAATGGATTGAGGTGTAGGAGCATGAGTCTTCTCAGAGTCACTGAAAGTCTCTAGATCTTTACAACTTCCCGACTTTGCTAGTGTCCTTCTAGCTGAAGTACTAGCTATACTAGTTAGAAGCATGCAAAATTCTTAAATTAAGCCCCACTCAAAAGCTAAATTCGGCAATATTCACAGATAGCCAAGCGGCTATCAAAGCCGTAAATTCAACAAAAAATATCATCAAAACTGGTCCAACTATGTCGAAATGAGCTACAAAATCTGAACTTAACTACAGAATCACTTTAGTTTGGGTTCCAGGATGCAGTGGTATCGAGGGCAATAAACGGGCAGACGAGTTGGCCCGCCAGGGATCAGCCCTTCATAGCTCGCTTGCAGAGAATGTATCTAGACCACTCGCTGCTATGAAGGGCAAAATTCTTTCAATTTTCCTCAGGGAATCCAACAAAAGACGGAACAATATAACCGACTGCGCGATATCTAGAATGATATGGCCTTCGTATAATAAATCCCGCACAAACGATCTCATTTGTAGACCAAGGCGGGACATAGCAAGGATAGTCGCACCTGTACTGGGCACTGGCCCTTGGGGGAGTATGCAGCAAAACTGGGTATTCCCCATAACACCTACTGCCGTGGCTGTAAGAACCAGTTGGAAAAGGAAACAGTGCTTCACTTCCTTTGCAAGTATCCCGCTTTGGCCATTCAAAGAATGCAATCCCTTGGAAGGGCTTTCTTTTCTGATCTAAAAGAACTGTCTGATACAAAATTTAAAAACTTACTCTCTTTCCTCAGCGGGTCGAATCGAAATGGATCTAGCGTCGCTGTGCTTAAGTTGTACCCTTTCTTTTTCCGGTAAAAAAAAATCTTTTTTTCAGGTCCGTACGAGTTTTTGGTATCAAAAGGTGCTTCCCAGCGCTCCTTGGGTCCAGTTCGCTCTGACCACCATTTTACCTACCTAGAATGACTCAGGGACATAAGTCCCAAAAAACAAAATTGGAACTTATGTCCCACATAGATGAGACATAAGTCCCAACATATAATTTGAGACCAATATCTCACTTAGCCGGGGCATAAGTACCACAAAAAATATTTGGGACTTTTGTCCCAATATTATTGTTTTTGGTGGTACTTGTGTGAAGTGCTTTTTGCAATTAAGTTCACGGTGTTCAAAAAGCTCGGCGCGTAATGGGGGTATGCTGCCCCCCTCCAACCCCCCTGCTTGGCCTAATATAAGATTTGGGGTCTGTACAAGTTTGGGTATATTTAAATTTTTGTTTGGATTTGAATATTTCTTTTTAAAAAGTTCCAAAAAAAATATACCCTAACTTGTACGCATCCCAAATCCTATATTCGCCAAGCTTTTTTAAATTTGTTGTTTACATTTGAAATCTATTTAATGTTTCTTATAAAGATTTCATAATGTGTCATATGACCATATTTATATCTTATAAAATTTGGGACGTTTTTTTCCATCACTAACAAACAAAAGTTTGGACTTATGTCCCGAAGAGGTGGGATATATGTCCCAAATTAGTTTTTGGGACATACAACTTTAATCTTGAGTTTCTACACGATTTAAATTGAAATTTTTGACGCAAACAGATACAGTCGCGCGCGCCGGCCATCCGGGGGGCTTACCAAAAGTGTAGTTCCTAGAAATCAATTTGTTGTTTGATGAAACCAAATTATGCTGGAATGGATTCATAGCGGTGTCGGCGCATATTTCTGAAAAAAAAAACTCAAAATCTTAAAATATCGGCTCTCATTAACGGTTGCAGGTACATGTGATTTCTGATGGATACAGTACTGTCACATGGAATATGTATGGGTTAGTTGTTAGTCTGTAATGTAGCAGGCACATCAGCATTTGTATGCTGTGTTCGAACTGAATGATCTCGGTGGCAAGGCCTGCTCGTAACATTCTCAAGTTCAAGACCTTTCCAACCAAAACTCGGCTTTATCCAAATATTTAGCAAATTAAAAAAGGGTGTCTTTCTTTCTTAGTGGATTTGGAATTATTTTAGTAAAATGAACTGATTTTTTTTCTGGAAGAAAACCAAGGCCAGAATAAGTGGAACTTAAGTTTTTCTGGTAAGAATCCACTTATTATTTCGACTACGTTCTAGATGAAAAAATTGTTTCGAACATATTGATCTATAAATATGTACATTTTTAAACTAAAAAAAAATGGGCTGTCAAACTACGATCATCCCATTCCCACTCTATGTTCCCTTACTACATTTACCGTATCTATTTCAGTTGTTTAAGCCTAGTACGCTGCTGATTTGAAACGAAAAAAATCCTATACAAAAATGACAGAACGAAATCATAAACGAAAATGTTCGTTCCGCAGTACGCTGTTCCATGACGAAATTTAAAAAGTCTCCATTCACTTTTCGCAGACAATTTATTTCGCGGACCAAATAATTGTGTGCGAAAAATCACATTTTAGTTTTAGTCGTGTTTTTTGTTGTTGTTTCTTTCATCTTGTTATTTTTGATTTTTTTCATGTTTTCCTTAGCATTTCGCTCTACTAGTGTAGACCACCGAAAATTTTCGTTTCGCATCAGCAGCGTACTAGGCCTTAAGCTCGAAATAGAGTTAACACCACTATTCTATAACTCATTCTTGTAAATTCGTATTTTTTTTTGCATTAATTTATAAAATATTTGAAAAAATGAAAGTGGCAACTCTGAAATCGACGGATGTAGCTGCTATTACAGACTTGAGTAACTAGAACATTCTCAGAAGCGTGTGCGTGCTTAAAGAAAAACAACTCATATTTTAATTTAAGAATGTGATGTAACAATGGGATGAGATTTTTTTTTTTTTTTTTTGTTATTGTAGCTTACTAGGGTCAAATCTGACACTCTTGCGTATCCGCTGTGCCCCACAAAAAAAAAATTGTTCTTGTGCCCATTCAACATCAATTCAAATCTAATTAGAATTTTGTTGAGTATCAGATTTAAGGGAGGTGATTGCAGTTATCCTGGTTGATATTAGTAGGTACTTCGTTATCAGTTTTAAAAAAGAGACAAAATTATGGACGACCACGTGGGCAAGAAGGCAAGTCGGCTTGTTTTAGTGTCATACTCTTATGATTGATTTTTTTTTAATTAGGTATATTCTTATAGACTAAAATTAACATAAATACACATACATGTGTATATGTTGAGATGGTAATTATGATTTAAAAAAAGACATTTGTACTGACGAATGGAGATAAAAGGTCATCACAAAATTGATTATAAAAACCACACAAACATATGTGGATGTTACAAAGTTAAAGCAAAAATAAATCACTAATGGCTATTTGTAGGGTAATAGGGGCGGGCTCGGTGGTCGTCCGGTACGATGTCGTGGTACAATGAGAAAACCAGAAAAATTAATACTTCGAATATTTATGTATGTCAAAGGGGGGAGTTTAGAGACTAAGTAGACATGTTGAGGGATTGAGTTGAAAGAGGTTCATTGGGATATTGATGGTGAATATTATTATTATTATTTTTTTTTTGTTGGTGAAGTTTATTGCTTTCGGAGATAAGAGATTAGTC
The DNA here is from genome assembly GCA_910595825.1 of Philhelius pedissequus. Lineage (NCBI taxonomy): Eukaryota > Metazoa > Arthropoda > Insecta > Diptera > Syrphidae > Philhelius > Philhelius pedissequus. The sequence goes on along the minus strand of OU343160.1, from coordinate 274,438,368 downwards.
GTGTCTATATTTTGTTTAGTTATTGGTTTTGCCTTCCTTCTCTAAGAGAAAAATAAGTTATGAGTGCAAAACATGCTCAAAATTGCCCTTAATGCCTGCTAGTGGAAGTTTTCGAGGAAAAAAAACATGTCGGACTTGCTGTATAAGGAAAAGTTTCTTTTTTTTGTTAATGAAACAAGGAGTGTTTCAATTTTTTATAGTGTTTTCGTCTGACCCAAATGTTGAGGTTGTCTTTGGGTAAAAGCTATATGAACTCTTCTATACAAGATTAAATGATTTTCAAAGCTTTGACAACGAGAAAAATGGATCAAAATGCTTGGTTAAGAATAGGAAAATCAGTTTTACCTGTACGGTGACTCTGGAGTTACTTGGGAGGCGCTATAGTTCGGGGGGAACCTTAGTTTCAACCAACAAAGCTCTTCCAGTTAGCTCGGTCCTTAGCTAACTTTCTGCAGTTGCCCACTCCAAGTTGGTTGAGATCTTCTTCAACTTGCGCAATGCCTTAGGTGAGGCCTTCCTCTACTGCGTTTTCACCTCAGGTAAGACTTTAAAATTCTGATAGTCGGAGCATGCATCGATGCATCGCTCTGCTTTAAAGGTTGAAATTAGCATGCATGTATTAGCGATGTAGCTGTGAAACTCCTGTAGTTTGTCGTTGAATTTTCTCCCCCACTCTTTTTAAGAGTTTTTTTTTCGGTGCGACCAAGGATGTTTTCATACGTCTCTGAAAATGGCAACGGTTGGACTGGTCTCCCTAGTTCTTCCTTGATAAGGTCTTACTACTCAATTACATCCTTAGCAAAAAAAAAAGAAGGAAAAACAGGAGTTATTCTTGATTAGATTTCTTGACTGATATTGATAGATTGTAAGTTTCCTGAGTTAAAACCACATTGATTGGGGTCGATTAGGTTGTTGACGTAGGGTTTCAGGTTTTCATATTAATAAGGCAGATAAGATCGTAAACGCGATATTTAAGAAACTAATTCTTATATAGATGACGCAGTTAAGGGGTCCCCTTACCTGGATCGGGCAAACGATGAAGGGATTCTATTCATTGGACAGGAACGTAGAAATAAGTATGTACGAGTAAGCTCTCTGCAAAGTAAATTCCAATGGTAAACCGCCAAGGGCAGCTGCTTTCTTTAATTTAAATTTGGATATTTCCAAATTGGTGAGTTCTTACTCAGCAAACCCATTTTGATTTTCTAACTCCCATGACATTTGAGCTGTTGGTTCTAAGGAGGTATGATGCAGGGATCATTGAACCACCTTCAATGTGCCGAACCTGGCGAGCTGCCCGTAAGTTCTGATATCTAATCGGATGTAATACTCCCTATAGATTTGCTCCGCAAAATGGACACAGAGGAGCTCCACTTCCAAGAAGTATTGGTTACTTACAGTGCCTGCGAAGATACATCCAAACTCCTTCCTATAGATCCCCGCCTAAATGTAAGTTGTAACATACATAGGTTGTGGAATGAATAGAGACGAGATGGTTTGTCTTCCTTTCAGTCTTTCCAGAGAGTCGGACTATTCAGTCCTTATGCCCCTTGGCAGATTACCGACATCAGAGAAAGAGAAACGAATTTCGGAATCAGATAGGTAGCTTCACCCGAGAACATAGACTGCCTGCACAGCACTTTGTGTTGTCCCCGGCTTAAGCTACTATCTTCCCTAGATAACAACTGCCCTTTCATCAGTGGTGTTTGAAACCAGTTTTGATAGTTTGAATTTTTTTTACGGCTGAAAAGTCAATCCACTCCGAACCACCTCCTTTGTGCCAAGCGAGTCAGGTATAGTTTTGTTATACTGAACTAATTAAACCGCAATAACGTTCTCCGGATGCAGAGCCAAATAGTTCCCACTTCAAGAGGGCTGAATTTGCGGCTGGGGCACAGAGCAGGCTTTGAGAATTGGGCAAATTTTAACATTTTCCTTGGTGTTTTGCATGTACATTTTTGGGGGCTTATTTTGCGGAGCCCTCTATAAATGTGGAAGCAGAAATATTTCTACAATAATAAGAATCGTGTACGTCAATAAAAATGACACTGATAGTTGGCAATACGGTGATTGGCTAACATACATTCGTTTGGATTTTCAAGAGTTAAAAAAAAAAAAAATAAAACATAGTTTACTGAAAACTTATCAATTCACCAATTTAACAGTGAAAAATTTTTTTGACATATTTAACACTGAAGTTACTAAAATTGAGAATTGATTGAATAAGCCCCCGTCCCCATCCCAAATTTCCAAATTTAAAGAAGTAAAAAAAAACAACAGATATCGTAAAAAGTGGATATGATTTTTAAACATTAGCAAATTTATTTATTTTAATTCCTTCTATCAATTTTATAAATTTCAGATAAAAATAAAGGAATTTTTCTTAAAAAAAAAACAATTAACTAAATATCTTCTAACTGCCGTAAATCTACTCGCCACGTAAATCAACGCAAGCCCCCCTTGAAAATCAGATAAAAACAACAAAAAAATCAACAACTTACCCTAAAAATTTGAAACAGCTATGACACTACATCCAAAGTGATATTTTTTTCAAAGAAAAAAAATACTATTTCGGTTAAAAGGAGTCATCATTTTTGTATATTGTTAACAAAAAAAAAAGAACTACGAAAAAAAAACAATTCAAATAAAATTGTAAAAAGCATGGTACGCATGAATATATCGGTAGAACAACATCAACAAACTAACAACAATAATAATAATGCCGTAACGTACAACAACAGTAACAGCAACAACAACAATCACAATAATACCAACAACAACAACAATAAAACCAACAACAATAACACAAGCAACATTAATAAACATAAAAACAAACATTCAAATAATAAAAATAATAATTTCCAAAGCGGCAACAAATCAGTTTTACAAGTAGGGATGGTTGTAGGCGTGCAACAGCAACAACAGCAACAACAACAGCAGCAACAACAACAACAGCAACATCAACAACAGCAGCAACACTATCCACGACATCACCAACAGACTTCACCAGATGGTTCAACATCTTTGCCGGCGTCACCGCCACTCATTCAACAGACGGCAACAGCGCCCCAGGGCGCTTCCTTAGTACCGCCTTGTGCCTTGCATCATCCGCAACAGCATCAGCAACATCAACAGCAACAGTTGGCAGTTATTGCTGCAATGCATCACTTGGCCGCGGCTGGAGCTGGTGGTGTTCCAATAAACCACCATCAGATTCACCATGCTGCACCTCCGCCGCCACCCCATCACCATCCCCTTCATCCACACCATCATCCGCCACAACAACAGCAGCAGCAGCAACAACAGCAGGGTGGCGGGCAACAACAGCAGCAGCCCCACGAAAACGGTCACGGACCGAATAATGGCAATGTAAACGGCAACGTTAACGGCGGCGGCGGAGGCGGAGGCGCTGGCATGAATGGTGTTGTTGCAACAACAGCAACAGCTCCCCAAAATCCTGGGCCCCCTCAGCAGCCACCCCCAACACCGGTATATATTCAGTACCCAGGAGAATTCTATCCTGCTGCCGAGTACTACATCCCACATCATCATGACAACATGTGCCCGGCACACCATCAGCCGATGTGCACAATGCCTTCAGAATACGGTAAGGTTGCCAAATGATTTCTATTGAATACATACATTTTAATTTACACTTTTTTTTGTGTGCCATGATTTTATATACAAAGTGAAATATGTATCCCCAGATGATGAAAAGTCCTTCTACTTTAAAGATTTTCCAATGATGACAATCTCGTCTTCCGTCATTTTGAAAAAAAATTAGAGTTCCCAAAAAAAAAGAACTATCTCAATATGTCATTACTAAAACAAAATGTTTTTTTTTTTTTTTTTTTTCATTTTTTTTTTTTTTAATTCATTTTTATTTCATTTTAACTTATAACTATCTTAAAGCTAGACAAAAATGTTTAAAACTAGCCTAATTATCAATAACTTACAACTAATTTACTGGCCCTTTACGGGCGCTCTAAATTAAGCAATAACTCTTAAAACTAATGTCTTTCGACCTAAAAACTATTTTAATTAAATCTAAATTTTTTTTTTTATTTTATTTTATATTTGAAGGAAACTTTACAAAAACTTCGTATCTTATCATTTTTTTTTTACTTATAAACTAAACACTAATATATATTAAAAATAATTAAAACTAAATAAAACTAACTTATACTAACTAAAAATAACATAAACTAAAACTAGAACAGCCACAGCAGCATTTTTTACGTTTTTTAAATTTTTTTTTTGTTTATTTTTTATATGCATGCAGACACACACCAACATGCAACCCACCCATACATGTACATACGCACATACATATACGTACGCACATACATGTACAGACACGCAGATACATGCACGTATGCCCCCGCATACATACATATTTTTAATTTTTTTTTTTGGTGCCACCCTGACTGTTCCCTATACCTAATGCCCTAAATCTATGTAAGTCGGCCAAGATATATCATCTTCATCGACTTTATATATCACGATGCTGTTCAGAGAGCCACCAGAACTGGTTCTCCTGTTTCGCCCTATCCCTCCGGTCCCGATCGGACACAGTCCTACTGAACCGAAGGCGCTCTTCTCCACCTTGAGCGATGACGTCTCGACCATACAGGAGTCGCCTATCCACAGTTTTCCGGCTGACGTGGTAGATGAGCGGAACCGCCCCTCCATCCTGTATCAGCCCTCGACTGTTTTTTTTTTTTTTTTTTTTTTAAATTCATTTTTATTTCATATTAACTTATAACTATCTTAAAGCAAGACAAAAATGTTTAAAACTAGCCTAATAATCAATAACTTACAACTAATTTACTGGCCCTTTACGGGCGCTCTAAATTAAACAGTAACTCTTACAACTAATGTCTTTCGACCTAAAAACAGCCCTCGACTGTCTAAATAGAGGAATGCCTCGGGCGGGATGTAACCACTTAACCGCGCACTCTCAAAATATTCGTTATTGGGGTAATAAGCCCCAAAATTTAAGCTGTTAGTTGAGGACATCGCTCTTGCAACGTGACCCCGAATCAGCTTGAGCAAAAAATTATCTATTCTGTTTATGTTGGCTCCGTTGTATATAACCTGGTTGGACTAATATCTTGTGTACTCCGACTCTGGTGTTCTGTGTAATCCAAGGCAACGTCTAAGACATTGCCTCTCAAACACCCGAATCTTTTCCATTTGAGATGGGGCAACGTTGAACCACACCGGGCATCCGTAGGCAATCATCGGCCTGATGAGGGCCATGTAGCAAATCACCTTCACCCTGCTGTCAAGACGGCTGCTATAAAACAGTCGTTTTGTCAAGGCAAAGGCTCCCCTAGCCCTGGCCAAAGCAGCACCTATATGTCTGTCGAAATACAGGTACTGATCCAACCAGGTGCCAAGGTACTTTACTACGCTTTTACTCGCCAGTGGATGTCCATGTGGCCCTACGATCACCAGCTTGCGCCAGTTCTTTCTCGTATCCCTTGAGGCGCTAGACAACGGAGTCCTAAACAAAATAGTTTCTGATTTCTGGAAGTTGATTTTCAACTTCCAGTCATCACAATATCGCTGAATCTTGTCGAAGTCACTCTGCAAGAGACTTTTGATGACCTCAACTGTATTAGCTGTTCTGTACGCAATTAGGTCGTCGGCGAACGCAATTGCCTGCGTTAGACTACCTATCAGATCGCTGGTGTAAATGCTGAATAGAATCGGCGAGTTAACCGCTCCCTGCTGAAGACCATTATTAATATTAAAAATTGCGGTAGAAGTTACATTGCCACTCTTGACAACAAACTTTCTACCATTTAGCATGTCATAAAGCATATACAATAGAGGTTTACTTATACCTAGTCTGGTTAGCTTTAGATAGAGACCTTCTAACCATACGGCGTCGAAGGCCTTCTCCAAATCAACCAGACAGGCACCCGTACACTGCTTTTTAATTTTGTGCCATTGGATATCAGAAACTAGCTTAGACGCGGCATGAATTGTGTCATGTCCCGCCTTAAAACCGAACTGATTATCCGGGATGATATTTTTGTTCTCCGCCCACTTGAACAGGGCTCTATTAATAACCTTTTCAAATACTTTGCTGATGCTCGGAAGAAGACTTATCGACCGGAGATTCGCCGGATTGGAGTTGTCCTTTCCCCTTTTTTGGGAGAGGGTGCACCACAGCTGTCTTCCACCGCACTGGATAATATGCATTATTCAGCGCGTTGTTAAATAGTGTGGTATAAATGTCAACTGCTTCTAGAGGCAAATGTCGTAGTACAACGTTGGATATACCATCGACTCCTGCAGACTTCTTTTTCTTTAATGAATCGAAGATGAGCTGGAGCTCATTCTTCGAAATTAACAGGGGACTGGGCCCATTTCGGTCGGCGATTATGGCGTTTGCCAAATCTTCATCATTAAACCCGGTAAAACCAAGGTTCTCAGATCGCCATTCGCTTATATCATTTCGGAGCCATAAGTGATGAAGCAGAGCTCTGTTCTCCAGGTCATGATTCGGGCGAATGCTAGCATTCACCTTGTACACTTGCTGGAAAGCAGCCCCCACAGCCTCCACCTTCTCCTGCGGATCTTCGATTATGAAGAGGTCATCGTCCAAGACGGCGTCATCTGGGTATGCCTGCTGTCAGAAGTACGTCTCTGTTTTGTGTCGTCCTCTGGAGCTTAAGACACGGAAGGTCGTTTTGATCTTTTCTTCTGAATATCTTATTAATTTGTGGGAACATACTCGGGTCGGTAGCGTTCACGGCCCGAATTTTGTTGTCCCAAAACAAATTAATGGACAACCTATAATTTTCTTTGATCGATTGGTTGATGTTTTTGATGGACGACTTCAGTGTCCTTATCTCCAGATCTCGTGTGTCAGTAAACCGTCTGTACAAGCGTTTTAGTCTTGTCAGTAAGCCACTTTTTTGCCTGTGTAGTGCATCAATTGTCGCGTTACGGTACATGTCAGTTGCGTTACGTTCTTTGTATTTCGGTGTTGTCCTGTTCATTGTTCGTTGAATTGTTTCGTCCATTTGTTCTAAGTATCTGTCAATTTCAGTATTTGTCATGTTCCTGTCATTTGGTGGGGATATACCATTTGATCGTAGTTCGCTCAATAAGACGTTCGAGAAGCGTGACCAGCCCACCTTACTGTAATTGAGAGTATGCACCGGTACATACTCCTCCAACTCCATAAGCGCGTTCGGAAGTTGTATTACGGCGGCGAGTCCGCAGTGGTCACTGTCGTACTCGATCGTTCTTAAAGAATTTTTAGGCCGATGACCCACAGTATCAGTAATTGTTAGTCTTGCGTCTTTCAACAATAGATCCAGATAGGCACCGCTTCTTGGAAACGATGGCCTGTCTGTAGCGAGAAGTTCAATGCGATACTCCAGGTTGTATCGACCCATCCAATTATACAGATGGTTACCACGAGGATTTTGTATTTGATTTCCCCAATCTATATGTTTGGCATTCAAATCACCAGCCAATATGTAGTAGTTTTCTTCCGAGCTTAATCTTAAGCATTCAAAAAGCTTTTCAAGCTCTGTTATAAGCTGTGTGGGCTGAGGTGTTTCCGGTGCATAGGCAGCGATCACATACATTCGCTTCCCCTGTTGGAGATGAATGCATATGATGCATGCCTCTAACGTCCGAAATTTACGCACATCACTATTATATATTACCTTATGACTAATGCCTTTACGTATAAAGATTGCGACGCCCCCTCCTTGAGTGGAGTTGGGTCGGTCTCTCCTTACGATATTGTAATTGTTGTTAGTCAATTTATGTTTCTGGTTAAGCTTAGTTTCGCTAGCCATAAACACATCTGGACTTATGTCTTTAAGCAATTGGAATAAATTCGCTCTACGTTCGGTCCTAATCAGTGAATTTACATTCACAGCTAGGATCTTAAAGGGCCTCTCCGGCAGCGCGCCCTTAACCTCTAAGTTGCGTTAAGCTCGGCATAACAGAGTAGAGATAATCCACCCTAGTCGCCTGCTCCCTGATCTGGTTTTGGAGGCCGTTCAACTGGCCCTGGATGGCCAGTAGAACGCCCATAATATCCGCCTGTGCCGCCGGCGCCTTAGGCACGGTGGCCTGTTGGGCGACCTTTGGTGTAGGCTGTACCGTGCTTCCCCTTCCTGACGCCATTTGGGCGTAAGAAATTTGGGGGTTGACGGGCGTTGTTGTAGGAGGGCGCACTGTTGGACGCTTTTCTACCACTGTTTGCTTTGCTGCTTTATTGTTTTTTATAAGCTGAAACGTCGGGCATCCCCGATAATTAGCGGGGTGTCCGGCGCCTCGGCAGAGTACACATTTAAGCTGGGTCCTATCTTCGACCCGTTCCTTTCCTAACTTGCATTCATCTGCATTGTGGTTCTCTCCACACTTAACGCAGCGTGACTGCATTTCGCAGTTTGCTGCGGCGTGGCCGAACCTTTGGCAGCGCATGCATTGAAGCATGTCGCCGCGCCTTTTTAATTTGTCCCAAGTTACAACCTGGCAGTTGAGGACGGATATACTCCTCAAACTATCCAGTTTGCTGCTGGGTGAAAGTTGAACAAGGAAGAAGGGAAGACTCCGCTTCTCCCGCCTAGCTCTAACTGTAGCGAACGGCTTGACCCCGATAAAGTCGAGATCGTCATTCGCTTTTTGGCGGAGTTCATTTAAGAGCACCTGTGGTTCCGTGTAGGAATCTATGCCCTTCAAAAGGACCGTTTGAAATTTTTCGGTTTTAGGGGTGAAACTTAAAAATTCGGTAGTAGTTTCTTTTAGCAACTCTTTAATTTTTTGGTGCTGTTCCAGTGTGAAGCACTGGATAGCATGCCTATCGTTATTTAATCTTTTAATAGTAAAATTTTGGCCTATGGTCAACTTACATAGATTTATGGTATCCTGTAACTCCATTTTATAAGTATTAATGGGTGGCACCTTTTCTTTTTTCATAATCGGCGGCTGTGGCTGCTGCTGCTGAGACTGACTTTTCTGCGGCTGTTGATTCTGCTGCTTTTGAATCTGCTGCTGCTGTTTTTCTTGCGGTTGTTTCTGGACTTGTGTCTGCTGCTGTTGCTGTTGTTGTTGTTTTTGCCGTTGTTGTTTTGGCTGCTGCTGTGGCTGTTGTTTTTGTAATTGTTCTTTTTTATGTTGTTGTTCTTTTTCTTCGAGTTCTTTTAGTTGCCTCGCTCGGCGCGCTTCTTGGCTGGCCTTAACTTTGCTTTTTATCTTTTCGATTTCTGCCTCCAAAGCTTCAATTTGGGCGACCATTCTCTGTTCCTCGTCCTCCTCAGCTGACGCCTCTGATGTGGAGAGGTTCACGAAGGCAGTATTATCGCCCGTCGTGAAGTGCCCTTCTCCTTCTTCAGACATATATGCTATACCCTCTTCGGGTGAAGTGTCTAGCTCGGTTTGTCTTGCTGCCTCTGACGTCTCGTCTATATCGGACGTATGCACCCCAGCTGGCAGCTTTGCTGAGGTGGCCGTGGATCTCCTTTTTACCAAATTTGGTGCGCACTTGATCCTCTTTCTGCGCTTTTGATTAGCATCGGATGATGTTGCCGTTGTTGTTATTGCTGTTGATGTTGTTGCTGCAGAATCACTGCTTGTAGTTGGAACATCTTTCGATGTTCCCTCAGCTGATGCCATCGCTGGCCTCACTGGCCCTAAAGGACACCTTTCGATGCCCCGGTGCTTAAGCTCCTCCTCCTTTGGTCGTTTTCCCAACCAATAAAGTTTTCCACTTCACGGTTGTGAAAAAAAGTAGCTAAAGTTTTGATGCCCGGCTGGGAATCGAACTGGCGACCCTCGGATTCTCGGTCGGCCACTCTACTACTGTGCTACTGCACCACTTATGAAATCTTGATTTAATTTAGAACTTAAGCTCACTCACGAAATTTAATTTGGAAAAACTGGGAAGCCGAGACGTGTTAACACTTCCACAGTACGATATCGACTGGACCTAAAACAAAAAGTCTGCTAATTGACATTCAAAATTTATTCCGCTCCAACAATTTTGATTTAAAAAAAATTCAATTATTAAAAAAATACATCTTTTTGATCAGTTGATTTTCTTGTTATTTTTTTGGTGAAAAAGCTTCTAAAAAGATTAAGAGTGTTCCGTTTCGGAGCGAAATGGCGATTTTTCAAGTAACTTTGTGGAGCGTATACTTGTCCGATAATAATACTAAGGTTTCAATGGGTAAAACAACATTGTAACAGAAATTCAATAAAATGCTTCATCGCTTAGTAATAAGGCTTCAAAAATACAAATGTGAATTTTGAAATAACCGATTTTTCAACAGTAAAAGATGCCATTTGAATTGTTGGACAAATATGAATATATCAAAAAAAAACCAAAAATCGCTTCGCGGTTGTTTTAAAAAATATATATTTTTGTTTATAAAATTTTGAAAACATTTTTAGAACAAAAAATTGAATTGATAATAACATACATATAAAATTTTCATTAAAAAGAAATTCAGTGACTGGTTTTTGAAAAATTGATTCAAAAAGATGTTTAATTATTTTTTTTAAATCGAAAACCAATTTTTTGAAAATTTGAGTATGCAGTTTTATCAACACTTCTGTGGAGCATTTTTTTTTTTTAAATTCATTTTTATTTCATTTTAACTTATAACTATCTTAAAGCTAGACAAAAATGTTTAAAACTAGCCTAATTATCAATAACTTACAACTAATTTACTGGCCCTTTACGGGCGCTCTAAATTAAACAATAACTCTTAGAACTAATGTCTTTCGACCTAAAAACAATTTTAATTAAATCCAATTTTTTTTTATTTTATTTTATATTTCAAGGAAACTTTTACAAAAACTTGATATCTTATCATTTTTTTTTCTTTTTATTTTTTTTTTATTTTTTTTACTTATAAACTAAACCTAAATATATATTAAAAATAATTAAAACTAAATAAAACTAACTTATACTAACTAAAAATAACATAAACTAAAACTAGAACAGCCACAGCAGCATTTTTTTTCGTTTTTTAATTTTTTTTTTGTTTATTTTTTATATGCATGCAGACACACACCAACATGCAACCCACCCATACATGGACATACGCACATACATATACGTACTCACATACATGTACAGACACGCAGATACATGCACGTATGCCCCCGCATGCATACATATTTTTAATTTTTTTTTTGTGCCACCCCGACTGTTCCCTATACCTAATGCCCTAAATCTATGTAAGTCGGCCAAGATATACCATCTTCATCGACTTTAAATATCACGATGCTGTTCAGAGAGCCACCAGAACTGGTTCTCCTGTTTCACCCTATCCCTCCGGTCCCGATCGGACACAGTCCTACTGAACCGAAGGCGCTCTTCTCCACCTTGAGCGATGACGTCTCGACCATACAGGAGTCGCCTATCCACAGTGCGGAACCGCCCCTCCATCCTGTATCAGCCCTCGACTGTCTAAATAGACTGCCTCGGGTGGGATGTAGCCATTTAACCGCGCACTCTCGAAATATTGGTTATTGGGGGTAATACGCCCCAAAAATTAAGTTGTTAGTTGAGGACATCGCTCTTGCAACGTGCCCCCGAATCAGCTTAAACAAAAAATTATCTATTCTGTTGGCTCCGTTGTATAGAACCTGGTTGGAATAATATCGTTTGTACTCCGACTCTGGTGTTCTGTGTAATCCAAGGCAACGTCGAAGACACTGCCTCTCAAACACCCGAATATTTTCCATTTGAAATGGGGCAACGTTGAACCACACCGGGCATCCGTAGGCAATCATCGGCCTGATGAGGGCCATGTAGCAAATCACCTTCACCCTGCTGTCAAGACGCCTGCTATAAAACAGTCGTTTTGTCAAGGCAAAGGCTCCCCTAGCCCTGGCCAAAGCAGCACCTATATGTCTGTCGAAAAACAGGTACTGATCCAACCAGATGCCAAGGTACTTTACTACACTTTTACTCGCCAGTGGATGTCCATGTGGTCCTACGATCACCAGCTTGCGCCAGTTCTTTCTCGTATCCCTTGAGGCGCTAGACAACGGAGTCCTAAACAAAATAGTTTCTGATTTCTGGAAGTTGATTTTCAACTTCCAGTCATCACAATATCGCTGAATCTTGTCGAAGTCACTCTGCAAGAGACTTTTGATGACCTCAACTGTATTAGCTGTTCTGTACGCAATTAGGTCGTCGGCGAACGCAATTGCCTGCGTTAGACTACCTATCAGATCGCTGGTGTAAATGCTGAATAGAATCGGCGAGTTAACCGCTCCCTGCTGAAGACCATTATTAATATTAAAAATTGCGGTAGAAGTTACATTGCCACTCTTGACAACAAACTTTCTACCATTTAGCATGTCATAAAGCATATACAATAGAGGTTTACTTATACCTAGTCTGGTTAGCTTTAGATAGAGACCTTCTAACCATACGGCGTCGAAGGCCTTCTCCAAATCAACCAGACAGGCACCCGTACACTGCTTTTTAATTTTGTGCCATTGGATATCAGAAACTAGCTTAGACGCGGCATGAATTGTGTCATGTCCCGCCTTAAAACCGAACTGATTATCCGGGATGATATTTTTGTCCTCCGCCCACTTGAACAGGGCTCTATTAATAATCTTTTCAAATACCTTGCTGATACTCGGAAGGAGACTTATCGACCGTAGATTCGCTGGATTGGAGTTGTCCTTTCCTTTTTTGGTGAGAGGATGTACCACAGATGTCTTCCACCGCACTGGATAATATGCATTATTCAGCGCGTTGTTAAACAATGTGGTGTAAATGTCAACTGCTTCCTGAGGTAAATGTCGTAGTACAACGTTGGATATACCATCGACTCCTGCTGACTTCTTTTTCTTTTCGCAATATTTCCCTGCTTTGTTCAAGCGTATACACACCCATATTCGTTCAGCGGAAGGATAAAACTAATTATCTGTCAAATCAGACATGAGATAAGTGTTACCATTCACGAAATAAGCACTAGTTGAAAAAAAAACGTTAGATGGCGGACCCAATATAATCGTAAGTAAGAATAGTTATGTGTATATGTAAGTACATTTGTCTTATACATTATAAATGTTAATCTACCTACTTGTTTTAAGCGCGACTAAGTCGCTTTTGGCGAAGTACCTACCATATATCAGAAGACATAAACTCTAAAAAGCTGCATAAAAAAATACCTAGGTTACTTAAAATTTGTTAGAATAATTTCTTTTTTTCACCAAATCCAAAACCATAAAATACTAAAATCCAAACAATTGTATGTAGGTACACATCCAAACTACCCCAACAATTCAGTACCAAACTTATATTATGAGTATGTATCGTTGTAGGTAGGTATTCACGTATGAACAATCAATAAGCGATGGAAGTACCAAAATTACTTACTTTGCTACATTAAGGCAAAACGAAAAATAAAATCCATTCATAAGTTCATTGTATTTATATTCCTCTTGCCTTATCCTCATATAAAATAGTAAACTACAAAAGTGATGTCAAAAAAATACCACATTTAGTTTTCTCCCTTTTATTCAATATTGCTATAAGAACAGAAATAAAACTACCTCATCTCTTCTTTTCGCTCTTTTATTTCTCTGCTCCGCTCTCTAACAAATAACTGCAAAGGCAAATTTCTCGACACAAGCGCCATCTGCACAGGCACGCTGATGAACAGATTTGCATGTTGCATGGTAGTACTATATACATATAAATACAATGGTACGAGTTGAAAACTGGGAAAGATTGTACGAAATTAACTCAAATTAGGGGACAAGTCAAACAATTATGCGGGTGGTTAGGCTGACGAAAGAATGTGTAGAATATGACCAAAAGTTAGGCGTTCATGAACGAAATGAACATAATGACGCCTCGCCACTGACTATAAGTCATATTTGTTTTTTTCGTCTGATTGATAAAATACTCCAAAAGCCCCGTTTTCAACTTTAAAATTTTAAGTTTCGAAATCTATTATATTTTTTTCTTAGACTGGACCATTTTCCATTTAAGAGCGCGGTTCTACTTAGAGATGTTCCTAGAATTGAATTTGGACGTTTAGATTCATAAAACTCAGTATTAGTACTTTCAGTTTTTATAAGAAGATGCAATTACTAAGTGATATAGTAAAGTAGCAAGGAATTAACTCGGAAACGCCTTTTTCGAAAATAAATGAGTTTAATTTTTTTTCAGAAACCTAACAACGACGTCAGTACAGGACACAAATGAAATTTCTTTTATCCAAAAAAATAGTTCAAAAGTGTATTAGAGGTAAAAAGGCAAAAGGTTTCTTCCTTTAAACATAAGGACAATCATAAAAGAAAGGAACTTGATATCAAGACAAGTAATATCCTTTGGCAAGAAAATAAAAATGTGTTATCTGCTCTGGAGGTATAGGTACATTCTTAAGTGAGATCTCACCTTGTCAACTTCACACCTTATATGTAAGAGGGCTTCATACATAGTGAAAAAAGGGTTCTCACATTATAATCCCTATACAAGGTGGCAAGTAAATTCTACTTAAGCCTTTTATATGACTCGTTGGTTGGATGTTATCAACCCTTGTTTTCAAAAAATATATACTTTTCAGCCCACATATGGTAGCTTCCCTATAGGTATTTCCAAAGACCCATTATGAGTAATCGTTGCTCTTTTTTTTTTGTCTAAAGACAATGAAATTTATATAAAGAAGTCCCCACAGTCTTAACGAAAAATTCTTCATCAATTATTAAGCTGACTATATCCCATCCTATTTGTCACACATGACGACGAAAAAAAGCTAAGGGTATAAATATCCAATTAAAAAAAAAACAACACCAAGTCTCAAATTCCATTCCATTATAATTAATACTCAAGCTCGTTGTCTGTTATTATTAAGTCAATACTTTTGCAGGCAGTAAGTGTTTAAATACATATTGCCAACCCTATATTCTTTCGCATATCTTGACGTCTATCAGCTTTCATCAGTTTAACCTCTGCTCACTTTAGTTTAATAACAACTTGGGCATTATTTTCATTTTCATAAACCCATTCCCATTCCCCAGTGAATAGAAGTCGCTTAACAATCAAACCCATCATCGCATGCAAAGGGGAGGGTTTTTTTTTGATACCCCCACACGCACTCATACCAGAAGATCCTAGGAAGTGGAAAGTCCATTAGGAATTCAAGACCGTTGCCGCCGCATCGTGTCGTCTAATATTATTTGATTGCTTTTGTTTGCAATTTATTTGCTTAAAGTTGTAGAATTATTTATTATGGGTAAATAAATTATGACTTCTCATTGATATCGCTTTCAAGGTTGCTTATGACCAAATTCCTTTAAATTAACATTGTGTTTTCGTCAATAAATTATTCAAGCACATCCTAGAAACTAAATACCCTCTTAATAGGCAAATTGATTAATATTGTTAAATAGATGACGAGTTTGACAACAAAATTATATTTTTTTCGACTGTTTCTTCCTGCTAACTGTCTCTGATTTCGGCAGCTAAGAAAATATTAATGGTTTCCTCGTTAGTCACGTCAACTTAGGTATGTAATCTTATTTTCAAGTCTAGAGCGTTCTCCCACCGGGTGACGCGAATGTCTGAGTGGGTCATCGAAGTTGCTTAACATGGATGCTTCCTACCAGCTCGTGGACAACAACCAGGAGTTAGGAATTCAAAATGATGCTTAGGAGCTTGGGTAGCAGCACCTACACTTATCCATTTATGTGAACCTTGTTCAAGTTCTTTATGGCCTTTATAACAAAATTAAATGCAGTTTCAAGGTGTATCTTCAATAGCTTGACGCATGATTGAATTCGAAAATCAAACAGGGAACAATAAGGTGTGTACCGATTCGATATTCATGTCCGGTGCTGAATAATTTCTTTTCAGCTGCTTTCGACAATAAATCTGTACGTCATTTGTCTCGATGTCAAAACTCGCAAGTCGCAAGAGTCATGACTCATATGATTAGCTCGTGGAGGGTTAAAACCCATGAGGTTTTTCCCAGTTTTTTCAAATTGACTTATTTTGAAGTTCTTTTAGAGAACGTCACCTTCGACTTTGTCTACCACTTCCACTCTATAGTCAGACGACGATACCAGCCATCGCTGAAAACACTCGAAGAATAATATTTGTTAATCGCTGATCCTTTGGGTCAAAAAGACATTTGAATAGCAAAGCATTCGTTTTCTCTCTTGATTCCTTAAAAGTCACTAAAGGTCCAGCTAAATGTTTTCAAGGCATGGACCCTGTCTTACATCTGCATTAACGGTAACGGGAGTTTATAGGAGTAAAACTGAACAGCAACACTGTCATCAAAAAAAAAGTTAAACTAAAAGCCCGAACACCATAATCCATCCACCAATTCCAAGAACTGATGATGCAACGTGTTCGGTGCGTCTTAGGTCGCATTAGTTAACACAGATTAGGTCATCAGCAAAATGTTTCAGACGTTCAGGTGTTCAGGTCATCTCCAGAGTGTTTGAAAGGCGTCCACCAAATAATTTGGCTGGGCTTATTTTTGTTGAATTCAGAATGTGCGTGAAAAGATGTTGCTTATCAGCTTCAACCACAATATGGCCCTTGTTTGAATGCAAACTTTAACTTCATGTGGTTCAAATTCACCGTCCATAAGAACATCATTCACACATGCTTTATTTATCGTAGCCCTAGTTCGGAAAGTAATTTGACTTTTAACGAATTCGATGCTCTTTCCGACTCTATCCAACTAATTGTTTCTTAATATTCCCACAGGGGAATTGGGCCCTATTGCGGTTGTCGATCGTCGTTCGATATTCGATAACGAACGATCAACAATTAAACTTTGGTGCGCTATAACTTAAGAACGAATTGACATACAGAAGTCATTGATATGTCATTTTGTATTTTGGGAGTTAATAAGCAAAATAAAAAAAAATAGGATTTTTAAGATGGCGGCATTACCCTTCACTTTCACATTTAGAATTTGGTGTTTTTCATAGAATATGTGTTTGCAAACATAAAAACAAAAAAAAATCCCCACTCCAAAACAGAAATGTATTACATTTTTTTGAATTAATGTACTACACCCTAATGTTTTCGACCATTTTTCTCCAAATCTATCAATTGTACGATAAAAAGTGTCTTAATCTTTTTTGTGTAGAATAACATTAGCTAAAATGCGTACCTACAACTTTTCAAAAGAATCTATAGTTTTCGAGTAATTTTGCAAAAACTGAATTTTTCCCCCGCTGATACAAATTTTTCCTCCGCACCAAATTTAGGGAACTTTTTAAGGAAATGCTAAGGACATTAAAATAAAGCTCTCCACCAAAATTCAGCTTTGTCGAAATTTTTTCGAAGTTTCATCATTTTTTTGTCTAATTTTCCTGGACTATTAAAAAATTATTGTTTATAAATAAAATGGCTTTAATTATTTATTTTTAATGCAGGGGGTAGGTGTAAAACCTTCAAAAGGCTCTATGAGGACCGTGCTCATTGGAGTGTGAGATTCTTACTTCACTAAAACACCTCCTCCTCTCGATTGCAACTAAGTTGAAACTTATCTAGCAATTTAATTTTAACGAATTTAATTAACGTGTTGCAGGTAACTATCCGGTGATAGTTCCTGCTCATACCACGATTTTAAAGCGGATTCTCGTTTAGTGCACCAGATCGGAAGGCTTTGTCCTTCGCAGGCGGCGTACTAAATTCGTCTCATCGATAATTTCGATTATAGTACTATTGCAGTGTTGTAATAGCCGTTTTCTATGATTTCGGGCAAAATTTTTTATTTCATCGCGAACCGTGGGAATCCCGAGATCTCTGTGGAGATCTTCGTTTCTAATGTACCAAGGTGCGCTTACAAATGATCTTAGGAGTTTATTTTTAAATGTTTGTAAGGTATTTAAATAAGAATCTCGCGTACAACCCCGGAGTTGTACCGTAAGTCCAGACAGGCTTAAACAGTTGCCTGTACAAAACTAGCTTGTTTTCGATACTGAGCTTAGAGAGTTTCGCGAGCAACCAGTACATATCCCTGAGTTTATTGTTTAACTCTTCGCATTTCTTTTAACCAAATTAAACAAAATGCACGACAGGATCGCACACACTTGCTCCTATGTCCGATTACATTATATGCAACATATTTTTAATAGAAACATATTTGTATGTATTTTTAAAGTCTATTCACTAATTTTTTATATATAAAAAATCTTAATTTTTTTCTAAAAAAAAAATGGTATAAACATTTAAATATTTATTAATACTAGCTGACCCGGCGAACTTCGTTCCGCTAAATTCATTTATGTCAAGAAAATAATAATTCCGCGTATGCACAATGCGACTTATTGATTATCATCGCAAAAGCGAGACACCGGAAATTGAAGGCTCTTAAACACGAATGGCAAATCGTTCGGAATAAGCGGAATACGTGGAATGAGAACATCTTCGCCTTTGAATTTTCCCCTCAAAATCGTGGCTTGAATTAGATTTGATTTGATGTTCTTCACAATCAAACGCGTTTCGTTACAAAGTTTTGGCGCATTGATGTTGCGCAGCAAAATTATAACTGAGTCGACTTTCGATTTTAAATTGTGTGGCGGAACATCCAAAGAATTTAAAAATTCCGTGGGATAGTTGGTGGCTTCGTTTCCATCCATCACGGAGTCCACTGATTTGAATAAGTGTAACTCACCGGCGTTTTGATTTTGAATGGCAAAATTCAAATGATCGACACCCTTATTTTTGGCAGCCAAAATCGCTCGTGCACTCAGCCAAACACGGTTAACATAATTTTGAGCAATATTCGCGAAAACATTCGTGATGAGCACTTCCGGCGTTGTTGAAAAGTGGCAAAAATTCGGCGGAAATTCATTTGAAAAATGAACCAAATCGATGATGAATTTGTCCATGGATCTGTATTAATGACGACAAAGTCGAGCCCGATGAAAATGTTTTCATAATATTCATACAATATGGACTTATTTAAAATGAATTTACCTTGAATGTCGGATTGTATTGGTGATTGTCCTGAATAACTTCTGTCCAAATCACGTCATTTGAAAACAATCGTTATATTGTTAAGCTCTCATCAGAAATTGTCGTGTAATGGCTCAGGTAAATCTGGCAAAGGCGGCAATTTTACTTTGCCACTCATGCAACACAATCCAGGTGTTTCCGTATTGGAAAGCAATTCATTGCAATTCTGTATACATGGCGTTTCTTGCGTTTCTTCTTCTTTGTAGATTTTCATTTATTTGATGGCTCTCCTGATTTCTATTGCCCTGTTGCCTATCTCGGTCTACACTTTGGGCGACGGCACATTGTTCTTGAGATAATGTTTCTCGAATTTGCGACATGTTCGCTCGATTGCGTATATTTCGATCTGAGTGTCCGTCTTTAGTTTCGTTTGCAAGAACAGTCACCATACGTTGTGCATTACGACTGCGACGTGAAAATTTACTGTTGGCATGATAACTTAAACGAAAACCAAACAAAATTAATATTCATCGAAAACATGAATCGAGTTTCATAATTACCTACTTATGAAATCACAAATTAGACTTGGAACTGCTGAAATCAATCACTAAATGGCCAAATTAAAATTTTCTGCCATCACATACCAAACCACATTTAAATGAAAACATTCGAAATATCTTTGGTTTTGTCTAAGTCACAAAAATCATAAAAATTTCCACTGATTCGCAAATTGCCCAAATCCAACGGTTTTTTTTATCTCACTTTTCACAATATTTTCAAAAGCGAAATTATATAAATAAAATTGATTGAAATCGCAATGAATCACACTTGATAAACAAAATACTTTGAACACAATGAAAATTTAAAAAAAATAATTAAATTTAATTTTATTTGACCGCACGCAATAGCAAATACAATTCAATTTGAATGACCAAACGAAAAAGACACCTCATATTCCTTCCTTAGGCCAACACGAATTCATCAATCCCAAAACCTTGAAAATCAAACGATGTTCCAGGATTACCAATTTTCCTGAAAATTTTCCGGAATTTTCATCCAGTGTTCTATATGCTCTTCCTAGGCCCAAAAGCGCTAAATCGTGAACAGATTTTCCTCCATTATCCTTGACGAATCTAACACCGACTCTAAGATAACCACCTTTTATAATCAAATCCAAAGCTGTTTTCCGCAAACCATCCCACTTTCAACTCAGAAAAAATTTACTTCTTCTCCTTCCTGGTATAATAGAGAACTTCGTTCATTAAGAAATAGGAGAAACAAACTCTGGAAGAAATATCTCAAGACTTCTTCAATTATGTCTCAGTTCATAATAACTTCTCCAACATGTGTGAATCTCTCTATTCCAACCACCTCACTCAAAACCAAGCCGATCTTATTTCGAATCCCAAACATTTCTTTCAATTTATCAATTCAAAAAAGAAATCCGGTGGTTATCCTTCAACACTGCATTACCTACACTCATCATCTTCAGACCCAAAAATTATATCGAACCTTTTTGCTGATTTCTTTAGTCAAGCCTTTTCTCCTAATAATAATGAAGTAGATAACAACTATTTCAATTATATGAACAATTGCATTCAAACTTCTTTATCTTCGATTTATATATCTTTGTCTTCTGTTATTGATAAAATCAATCTGCTTAAGGATGACTTTTCTTCTGGTCCCGATGGGATTCCTCTGATTGTCCTTAAAAAATGTATTTCCAAATTTTCCAAACCCCTCACTTTACTTTTCCAGCTATCTATTACAAACGGTGTGTTTCCTAAAGAATGGAAGCACTCGTTTATCATTCCCGTCCATAAAAAAGGGTGTAAGAATGATATATCCAAATATAGACCAATTGCCAAACTCTCTTGCATACCTAAACTATTTGAGAGTATAATTCATGATACCTTGCTCCTTCATTGTTATCAGATATTCTCCCTGAAACAGCACGGTTTTTTAAAGGTAGATCAACTTTTAGCAATCTCACTGAATTCGTTTCAAGTACTATATGTGCCTTAGAAGCTGGTAAGGAAGTCGATGCAATTGCAACTGATTTTAGCAAGGCATTTGACAAAATTTCCCACAAGATTATTGTGTTTAAACTTAAAGCATATGGTTTCCCTGCTTTGTTTATATCTTGGATTGATCGTCATTATACAGTTAGATCCTGTTATATGCTAACTCTTTCTGTTCAACATCAGGTGTCCCGCAAGGTAGTCCCTTAGGACCTTTAATTTTCCTGCTAACTGTTAATGATATTGAACTTATTCTTCAGCAATCAGACCTCCAGATTTATATTATGATATGCGGATTTCAAAACACATTTTATACACCGCTGATGCGCAATTGCTTCAAATAGACTTAAATAATTTCTTTGTCTGGTGTCAACATAACTCCCTCGAGCTCAATATTAACAAATGTCAAGCCATTACTTACTCTCGTAAACACCCACCCCTATTGCAACGCCAATATCTGATTAATAACCAACTAATTGCCATCGTATCTTCCATTCGCGACCTAGGTATTATTTGTGACAACCAGCTTAATTTCCGGGATCATTTTGATTCTATCATTAATAGAGCCAATTCTACCCTTGGATTTGTTAAACGCTGGTCTAAGGAATTTTCAAATCCCTATGTCACCAAATCTCTTTATATATCTTTTGTTAGGCCTCTCCTTGAATATGCCGCGCAAGTCTGGTCTCCATACCATCAGATCCATATTCTTCGTATTGATGCTGTTCAGCGTAGATTTTTGCACTTCGCTTTACGGGGCCACTTACCTCTCTACGAAAATCGACTAAAGCTGATAAACTTACAAACATTAAACCGGCGTCGTGATAATGCAAATATAATGTTTATTCACCAACTTCTAACTGGAGGCATTGATTGTCCAGCCCTGTATGACAAGATCACATGGAACGTTAACCATCGTCATATACCACTTTTCGCAATCCCTTTCCATCGTACCGACTACGGCAAAAATGAACCGATGACTAGAATGCTTCAGAAAGCTAATATTTCAAGCATTTTTGATCCAAACCTTTCCAAATCCTCTCTACAACGAGCACTCCAATCTTAAAAATTTCCTTACTGTATCCTGTGTACCTGGTTCCCTAGTTTAAATTTAATCTTAAGTCTTAAATTGTTACCTAGTTTTAAGATATTAATTAAGTAATTGTTAGTTGCTTGCATTAAGCTATAAACAAATACATAAATTAAAAAACAAAATTTTAGAAAAAATCGTCCACCCGATTTCGAAATATTGAATTTAAAAAAAAAATTTTTTTTTTTCAAAAATGCAAAAAACTATTTTTCGAAAATTTTGAAATGCAGTATTATTTAAAATTTGAACGAGCTCCTGTAGATTTTTTTTTAGATTAGAATAGATTTTTATTGGATTACATGTTAATTTAACCTAACTGTTGCAGCGCAACATGCAGTCAAGTTGGAATAGTTACATTTATTCTGATATCCGTTGGAATTGGCATTCGAATGAAGTCAAATATTCAAAACCGACGGCAAAACAAAGGTCCGACGGCATAGGTACACGCACTTGTTTTATCATCGATTTACCTACCGCATAGCCAAAATTGGGAGATCATGAGAGATGAAAGCTATCGACACTCATAAAATTGACAATAGTAGGTGTCAACTCCGAAAATGGGCTTCGACGTTTGAACTTCTGGCTCCTCCCACCATGCGATGTTTTTTTTTGTATGTATGCTAGCAACGATTGATGGTCCACCAAGTAGATGACATTGGATATCAGTAAAAATGATGACGAGAGGAGCGGGAAGTAATCTTTTGTACAGATGAGGAATCCCTCTATAGGGCATTGATCTCTATAGCTGTACCAACGGACATCCCAGCTGTTTTGTATGCAGAGGTTTCATCATAAGAATAATGATTGTGAAAATTTAATTGGCATTTTGAATTCGTGTAATAAAGACAAAACCTTATCAAATTTAAACAAATTTGTTAATCCTTTTGAAAGGAAAACCTT
Source organism: Philhelius pedissequus (assembly GCA_910595825.1). Taxonomy (NCBI): domain Eukaryota; kingdom Metazoa; phylum Arthropoda; class Insecta; order Diptera; family Syrphidae; genus Philhelius; species Philhelius pedissequus. The sequence continues at coordinate 274,415,417 of OU343160.1, read as the reverse complement.
CGTCTTTTTAATTTAAGAAATTTAAATTAGTTAAGTTTGTTGGTGGTGTTCGGTTTACGCATTCGTGATAAACTTTATTTGAATGTTCTTAACATACACCGGAAATAATTTTTTGATTTGACTTCGCAACGGGTTGACTGCGGAGAATACAATCATTTGATTTTCTTTTCTTTTTTTTTGCTAATTGTCCTTGCGGCAAACACTAACAGTTAATACATATTTATACAAACAACAAATCATTATGACATGGCATTTGCCGTCTGCCAGATTGACAATTAAAACAAATTCAAATACTTTAATAAGCTAACATACTTTTATGTAATTTACAAAGAATTTATTACTACGATTTAGATATTTAACAAAGGAAAAAAAAGCTCCTGTATAAAAATTTCGATCGAAATTCGTTGAACCGTTTATGAGAAAGTCGAAGATCAATAAATGGTTGTAATAACAAAATATTTAAAAAAAAAATTCGGCCACAATGTAAACTATATCTAAAGTAATACACACACCAATTTTTATCAAAATCGGTAGAGCCGTTTTCCAGATAATTAAGATGTTAAAAAAAATTGTATGACAGGTTCCGTTATTTTTGGGTTTTTGATCTAAAACAACAATTCAAAAGTCTATTTTGGACAATAAACTAGAACGCTTAAATACCAAGTTTGAAGAAAATCGCTTCATCCGATTAGACTGTAGAGAGTTGTACAGACAGACAGACAGACGGAAATGCGGGACCCACTTTTTTGGTGTTCTCCATCATAGTTTGATTAAAAAATTCAAATCCTATATATTGTTTTGCTAATGGCAGTACCTTCAGCTTTTCATATTCGCTTTTATATTCACACGCATGTTCTTCGGATGTGAAACTACCAAAAATGAGATTTAAAAATGGTAGGCGATATAAAGCAATAACAGAAACAATTTCACCCCTCGAACAACTTCACAATTTTTCATGCTGTTCATTGGTCTATCGCTATTTTTCTAGACAAATCTTTTCTTCCTTTAGAATATTCAACCGTAATACACACACATCAGCTTACCTTTGACTTCGGACGTATTGTAAAGGATAGAGATTTTTTCTTTAGTCGTACAACACGAATGTGGATTGGCTTACCCGGCCCTATTTTTCTCTTCCATTGTGATATTCGAACATGGAAATCCAATGTGAATCGGTATCTCCTATCTAATCCTTTCTAATGTTTCTACTCGGTCGTAGGTACTGAGTCTAAACACTGTAAGGGTCGTCATAACCCCTTGAGTGTATGCAATATTTAAAAAATCTTACACTTTCAGCAAACAGGTTATGACATTAAAACCCCAAAATCCACCATTGACAGATTCAGAATTCCTGCGATTTTATATTCGTCCATTTTGACATTTCATTAACATTAATATTTTTTTAATCCTCGCGTTTGACGTTTCATAATTAATTATATTTGATCGTAGGGTTATTGGTGCGCGAACAGTTTTAGTGTAAATTGTGGATGGTATGTGGAACGCGAACAGAGTTTGACAGTTCCTAACAATCAGATTACTTTGGCAATAAAATTTAAGCACCTCACTAAACATAAATTATTTCCACCATTTTGTTTAGATTTTGTGCAAAACTTCGCCTTAAAAATTTGGCTTAAACCATATTTATTCGTTCATTGGTCCTTTAAACTCCCAAAGCCTCCATGTTTGCAATAATTTTTCAACCTGATTACTTTCGTTATTAATTTTCTCAATCAGAATGGAATTAAAAAAATTAATAAATCGCTTAAATAGTCTTTGGGAATGAGGGAACCTCCACCGTAAATGTATTGCCTTCTTGATGTGTCCAGAGAAGAAACAAAAACAGAAACACAACTTGGTGGAAATTCCCAATGGCAAACAAAAACACATTACCCATCATCAGCAATGGTTTGTTTGGTTATTCTATGGCATTCCCCAAAGAAATCATTGATTGAGATGCATCTGAACGAAGTACCCTCCGACAAAATACACAAACAATATTACTTGGGGCGGGCAGTCATTATTGTGGTCTCTAATAAATAAAATTACTAATTGATGATAATTAAAAGATTATTTAAATATTTATTTATCGAGAATGTGTATAATGAAGTTTGCGAATGGGCGTTCGCAGCCCCGCAAGACAAAGTACTGCGCACTTATCGATTTATTGTTGAAGGTTTCATTCTTTCGTTTCCTTCCGATTCCAATCCCGTTCCGACAGACCAACACCCAACACACAGCGACAGCTTCGATTCAGAGTGCGGATAAGATGCAATTAACGATAAAGTATGGCCGGTCAGGAAAATAAGTGGAGAAATACCCGGCCAACATTAAAATGATCAAAATCACTCGTTCTCGGGAAAAAGGAGGCAAAAAAAAAAAAAGTCAGTTTTGTTTAAAACAGCCAACAATCCGAAAACCACCCTGCTCCCGCCCAGATTTGATTGTCCCCCATTACGCATATAGAAGACTGAATATGTAGACGACATAGACCAGACGGCGAACTTAAAATAAAAATTCTTACAGTTTTTTTTTTCAAAAAAAAAAAAAAAAAATTAAATAAATAAAATGATATAAAAGTCTGCCTGTAGATAAACTGACACCGACACTGACTGCAACCATTACGCCAGACGTTAGCCAAAAATTGTGTACTTACTATTTTTGGGACATGTCAAGTGGAATATCTAGAAGAGGAGTACCACCGGGTGATGCTGGCGACGACGACGCGACTCTTGTGTGTGCCTGTGTGCTTGTGTATGTGTCTTTTAATGCCGCAATTTGATGCAGGTCTGGGGCGTTGTTTATTTTTTTTTATTTTTCAGTAGGTACCTATACCTACCCTACATACGTACTTGGGTGTATTCTGATAGATAGGAAAATTTAGGACGAGGCGTTGGCACAATGGGATGACACTTCAATGTATGTATTTCTTTGTGAATCCTGAAGGTTTTCTTTCTGCGAAGATTGTCTGCGAAATAGATATATGTATTTTTTGAGAAGCATATTTGGGGAGAAGAAAAAAAACATGACAAATCGATTTAATTTGATAAAATTACACACACACACACACACACATTCGAGGAAATTCGGCCTCTTTTACTTATTTGATTGTATAGAGCGATAGTAAATTATAAGTTTTTGCAATAAACCTTTTCTTTCGTTTTCTTTTTTGTCGAATTTTTGTCCCTGACTGTTTTTAAAATTAAGTAAGAGCGAAGATGAACTTAGATCGTAGTCATAAAATTCCCCAAAAAGTCAGGGATAAAGAGTCGTTGTGTAATAAGGGGCCATGGATATTGTCAGTTTTGATAGCTTACAAATGCAGTTTTGATTAACCTAATGTCGGTGCTTGAGAGCTTGTCAAATTGTCAAAAGAAAGTTTTGTAATGGTATTGATGCGCTCTAATTTAGTATTTTGAATGGGATAACTAACGGTAAACGTGCAGTTAGGTCGAATATGTATTTTTCAGAGTCGGCAAATCTTTGAATAATATAATAAATTTCTTAGAGGATTTGGAAAATTCTGTAAATCCATATTTAAAAGTTTTAAAAGTTGTTTCAGAAATATTCTATAAAAAGTCAGAAAACTGTTTTTTCCCGAATTGTAGCAAGATTTTTTTTTACATTTTTTTCCTAATATTAAATTGCACAAATTACAGAGATTTATTATAACTTTACTTTACTTCTGAAAAAAACTAAAAATTTGTATAAAAATAAATTATCACAGTTTAATAAAATGAAAAAATCACAGAAAAGCTACAAGAAAAAGATTCTTCAAATTGTCAGAAACATATTATTCAAGATTGTAGAGAATAGGACTAGGAGAATGCAGCGAAAGCGTCAATATTTGATATTATGGCTTACAAATAAAAAATAAATAAAAGATATCTTCTAAAGTAAGTACATAATTTAACAGTTTAATAAATTAATAAGTTGATAAATAATTACATAAATAAATAGACAAAAAAATAAGTAAATAAATAAATAAATGTACATGTAATCAAATAAATAGATAATATTAAATAAAAAGATAAATAAATAAATCCTTAAATAAACAAATAAATAAATACATAAATAGACGAAAAATAAATAAAAGTATAAATAAATAAATAAATAGACAAACCAATAAATAAATAAATATGTTAAAAACATATAAGTATAAATAATAAATAAATAAAAACAAATATAAAGGTATAACCATTTAAAAAAAAAATGTTTTTAATTTTTAGTGTTTTTTTTTTCCATATATTGGAAATAAAACACCCGAAGTTTTATTGTAAGATGAATGGCAATACTGACGATGTGTTTGTTTGCATGATAAGTTTAGAGAAAAAGTATATACAGAATATGTTTAAGTGTTGCAACTTTGAGTTCATTTTAACAGGATAGACGACAAGATGCTTTATATCGTTCAAATAAATTTGTTATTCTAAATGAAACTTTTTCGATGCTGGCAAATACGACTAGATCTTCCGTAAAATAGTGCCAAGTGTAGAATGAACTTTGTAAGCATTACCGATTAATGTTAAGGACTTAGATTAATCTGAGAACTTACAATATCATATATAACGGGTGATTTTTGTGCAACTTGGTTTTTGACGTTTATATTTTTGACAGATCACACATGACAAATTCCACGAACATTTGACATTTCGATTCAGTATTGTTTGCCATTTCATCATGAATAGACTTACGCCTGAACAACGTTTGAAAATTATTGAAATTTATTATCAAAATTCGTGCTCTGTGAAAAATGTGTTTCGCAAGCTACGTCCGTTTTATGGTCGTCATAATCGACCCACCATTTTTGGCTAAATGGATACGTGAATAAGCAGAATTGCCGTATTTGGAGTGAAGAGCAGCCAGAGGCAATTCAGCAGCTACCAATGCATCCCGAAAAATGCACTGTTTGGTGCGGTTTATGGGCAGGCGGCATCATTGGGCCGTACTTCTTCAAGGACGATCAAGGCCGCAGGGTTACGGTCAATGGAGAAAGGTACCGTTCGATGATAACAGATTTTTTTTTGCCGAAAATGCAAGAATTGAACTCGGTCGACATTTGGTTCCAACAGGACGGTGCCACATGCCACACTGCACGCGAAACCATGCATCAATTGAGAGGCGAATTTGGTGAGCAGTTGATCTCACGTTTTGGCGCAGTCAATTGGCCACCAAGATCATGTGATTTGACCCCGTTAGACTATTTTTTGTAGGGCTATGTTAAGTCTATTGTCAATGGGGACAAGCTAAACACGATTGCTGCATTGGAAGCCAACATTGAACGCGTCATTGGTGAGATTCCGGCCGAAATGTGTGAAAAAGTTTGCCAAAATTGGACCTTCAGAATGGACCACCTGAAGCGTTGCCGCGGGCAACATTTAAGTGAAATTATTTTTAAAAAGTAAATGGCAGAAATTGATTTATCGATCCAAATAAAAATTTCATTCACTTTTTACAAGTTTCTGTGTTTTTTTGAATTTTCAAAAATCAAGCTCTTAAAAAATCACCGTTTACATTAAAATAGCTGATATCACCCATTCTTTGTACCGCCTATAATCGAATAATATCCCAACAGAATGTGAACATGGTGCAATTCTCATTCTGCCATACGACTTTAATTACATTCAATAACGCCGTTATCAAAAAACTTTTGTGCTTACTGATGAAATCCATGATCATTTTATGTGTTTGTTTGAAAACCGTGGTGGGCACTCGAAGTTTGCAGAAAACAGACAGATACTTTTGTGTTGGCGTTCAGTGATGTCTAAAGTTGAAGTATAGGAATCGTAATACAGCTTTGTGCTTCAACTGTCAATTTGACTTACGGATATTCAAATATTTTCTATATCTCTTGCTTTCTGATAATGTGTTTGAAAAGAATCTTTGGTACATTTGCGTTTTGGTTTTTGTAACAGGTGTTTTTTTAAGAGCTTGCGAACTTTAAATAAAAAATTCATTCCAACAATAATACTGTCTTTTATTATTATTTTTATTATTATTATTATCTGGTAGACAATTTCATGGCACAATTTCACGCCTTACAGAAAATGGTCTTTTTTGCAGTCCTGCGGCTGAAAAGCCAAAACTCACTAAAGCCATGCGTGTCAAACGACTAATGTGGGCTATATTACATAGAGATATGTCTTCTAAATATTGGGGCAAGGTAGTCCAATTTATTAAGTCCCATTCCAATTTTGTATACTTATTTCTGAAGTGCACTCATTTACAAAAAAAAAAAAAAATGTTGGTGATATTCAGCGATGAGTGTCGGCTTGAGGCATTGACTGTCAACAGAAAAATTTTTCGCCGTAGGAAGGATGAGAGATATTTGGACTGTTGCGTGGCGCCAAAAGTCAAACATCCACCCAGCGAAATGATTTAGAGCTGCATAACGGACGAAGGTCCTGCACCAATTTATTTCGTCAAGGGAACAATGTGCTCTGAACAGTATATTACCGTGTTAAACTCGGCTTTTACACCGTACCTGAGTACCTTAAGGCATAGAAAAAATAAATACACTTTCATGCAAGACAGAGCTCCTTGCCATAGATCCAGAGCTAGCATGGATTGTCTTGACTCTTTAAGAATGAGTGTGTTGCCTTAAACCTGATAAAAAATTGTTGGAGTATGCTCAAAAGGAGAGTATATGACCGTCAAAACAATACACTAACTGAACTTAAAGAAAATGTAAAGGATGTGTGGTCTAATGACCCAAAAATAAGGGAAACAATAACCAACTCTTTAGCAAGTATGCCTCGAAGAATAGAGGCAGTTATAAAATTAAGAGGTGCACACACAAAATATTAACTATTTTTTAATTGGTTTTCCTATCTTAATCTAGATTTTTGATATAAAAATAATAAAATTAATTTAAAATTTAAAATGTACAAAAGGTACCATTTTATTTTTAAGGCGATTCAAAGTAAGAAATTAGGAAATTTTTTCATTGGTCATAATTATGTGGCCACCTACTGTAATTTCCCTTACAAAAAACTACATATTTCCTATACTGTGATCTTTGCGCAAGAAAAAATGTTTGACATTTAAGTTTGTTTTATCGAATTATACCCACCACGAATATTGGTTCATCTCACTGCTAATGTCAGTGAGATTAATGTTTTAAATTGTAAAACGTCATTCATGGCGAATAAAAAGAAGTTGCTTAAATGGACGAATATTCGTCAATAAATTGATAGTTTCGCTGTGAATAGTCCTTTAAATGAACTGATTAGAATTCGTTATGGAAATTTATTCTACCACTTATACCAGACCTTGCCAATCTTCCAGCACTTTCTGGCTTAAGAATTAATTTTGAAACAATTTACATGTCTTTAAATCACGGTTGCTCCTGTATATTTCTAATCAGTTGCAGTGAAGTGTGTTAGTCCCATCTAATTCGGTTCAGTGGTTTTGATGATTAAAGCGATTAAGCAGATCAGAAGTTTAAAAGAAAATATTCATTTATATATGCTCATTTAAGACTCATTGCAATCTATAATCTATAGATGTTTATAGTAAAGTTCGACATTTCGATAAGAATAGTTATACCTACGCAATAAATTCTCGCAAAATTATTACGTCTTATAAAAAAATACGAGTATCTCTGTGATTTATAAATTTCACTTCAATCTGCTGGCAAACAAATACCAACCAAGGTTAATATACAGTAGAAAATTTGATTCTCAATAATTTTCAATTTTCTTGGAAAATTGTCTAGCGTTCAAATCCCTCCTAATCTATATTACAATTTCATTATTTTATTTTCGTCAATAATAATCATTTTATTATTCATAAGGTTCGTGTACATGAACAATATAAAAATGAAACTACATAATTTGCATTGTATATTATTATTTTATTTCGGTCATATTATTGTTGCAAATCTGCTTTTAAGCTTGAGCTTTTTTTGGATGTTTGCCAAAAAAAAATATTTTATTTCATCACTAAACCATAATTGATATTTCATTAATTAATTTTGAGTACACAAGCTGACGGAGCAATATGTGCTGTAGGTATATGTATCTTTGGTTTGGAGTCTGTATCTGTTGGGAAATGTATAAATACACAAAGATATACACACAACAACAATACTCGTAATATTGGAAAAGAAATAAATACAAACTGATGATTGTTTTATTTATCTTTCAATTCAAACCAAATGTCATCAGTCAGATTGTCAAAAGGTCATTCGTCTCGGCTCCCATTGGTATTGGCGGGCAGCGGGCGTCGTCGTTCGGTTAATAAATAAAAATGGCTTCTGTTTTTGTTGTTTATTTGTTTTCCCATCGACAGGAATTCATGATATGAAATGCATCTTCCAGATGTTTTCAGTCTTACAGTATAAGCGAGGAATGGAATAATCGCGGCGATATCCGTATCTATGTTCTCATAGGTCTGGCCGGTAGCAGTAATTACTTCCCCTCTTTAGGGCCGCTTTTTGGAGTATACAGAGGGGAGGTTGGCAGACGGGTTGAATGGTTAAATTATGATCAAAGGCGAACATGGCTTTATTAATTATGGTCCACTTTTGTTGCTATTTCTACGAGTAGCTTTTATGATGCATCTGAATGGGGGACATAATATCCCATTCAGATGCACAAATAATGTTTTTTTTTTTATAATTTTAAGATGTACAAAGGTGTCCCATTGTCGGCATCGAAATTCATGAAAAAGACTCAGTGAACATGGTCGGGTGTTAGGAAAGGCGAGTAAGATATGCCTCAAGGCGAATAAAATAAATCTTAAGGGCGCTGGGTCCCTATATTGACTATGCTACCGTTACATTAGGTGTCGAAAAAGTGTAACACCATCAAAATGGTTACATTTTTGCAAAAGTCAATTCTACTTCGACATTTTTGTGACGCGAACATACCTAAAATACACGTCACGTCAACAATAAAATAACTGCTTCGATTGATCTTTTCTGCCATTTACGAAAATTCAAATTATCTTGCGATAAGGTGATAACTTGTGTGCCACCTTGTATTTAATCATAAAACAATCGAATATGCTAAGGGTATTGTATTTTGTCAATCAGTTTAGTTGATTAAAAGTTTTAGACCAATGATCTTTAATGAATACGTTTACCTAATAAATAGAGTCGCAGACAAAACGGAACCCTGGGGTACACCATTTTTTTGTTTAGTTTCCATATAAGCGGTGTTTTTTTGAGAGCTCGATAACTTTAAATAACAAGGTAAGACAGAAATATTGTTTGAATGAATTTTTCATTATTATAATCTAAAATAAAATTTCATGGCTTTTATGTTTGAAATATGATTTTCGGCATATGTCCGCCGCCGCTACAAGTTTCATAGTCCGTTCGATAAGTCCAATTTTTGAGTACCTTTTCTAATAAATTTGGCCGTATCGTGTCAATGGTGACCGAATTTTGGCTTCCTTTGCTTCAGGAGTTGCTAATTTGTCGACATAAATCAATGACTCAATATAGGCCCATAAAAAGTATTCGACTAAACGCATAGTCGCACGAACGAGGGGGCCAGTTAAAAGCAACACTTCTGGAATAAATCTGTCACCAAATTGATTTTGCAATAAATGTATGGTTAAGCCCGCTATACCTATGTCAAATTGCTTCGACTTGTTGAAACCAAATGTCGGGCATGCTTAGCTGTTTAATATTTTGAAATACAAAATCAGTCAGTACGTATCGATAGCGCTCGCCATTCACCGTAACGGTAGCTCCTTCCTCATTTCAAAGGAAATAAGGACCGATGATGACGGCGACGAATCGACATTTCGGGGTCTTCTTCAAAACTCATCGCGCTATATCACTAATATTCTTTTCGATATGCACATTTCTTTGTCTTGTTGATGGTTTTGGATGCTTGCTCACTAGACCGATTATTTTGACGGTAAAACGGACGACTAGCTCAATGAAATTCGCGAACAGATTTATTTTTTTTTTTTCAAAGTAAATTTCCACAATTTGGAAGCATTGTTCCGGCGTTAAACGACTCATAATGAATTGTCAAATCTTACTGAAAAGAAATGTGAGTTTGACATTTTCAACTGTCATGCTTACAGCCCGTTATATCGAGTGTTTATTTTTAATTCATCACTAAATTCTGACAGTAATATCTACCAAACCAATTGTCATATCGCAAACTGTCAGTGTCACTTTTATTCCCACCAATTTTCAATGAAATTTTCGTTCGTCGACTGAATGGCATGTTTGGACAATAGATTCAGTTCCAACAAGATGGCGCTGCGTTCTATGTGACAAACTAAACAATCAACTTGCTGAAGGGAAATAGGATGAACGTACATACATAAACTCGCACATTGTGGACCTGTACATTCAATTCCAATATCTCTTGATTTGATTAATTTAGTCGATAGTTTACACTGACAAACCAACAACAATTGATATTTAAGGCCAACAATATTATTATTATTAATTTAGGGTGGCCGTGGCGCGATAGTTGTGTGTTCGCCTGTCAACCTTATGGTCACAGGTTCGATCCCTGCCGTAGTCTATGTCTTCTTATTTTTCCATTAAAAACCAATTCTAAAAATAAATGTCATACAATGAGTTGCTGGTTTACTCATTACATGCTGTTTAGGCATAGAACTAACAACATGTGATTGAATAAAACTAGTATACCGATAAAATATGACAAAGAATAAAAAAAATAATGTGAATTATAAGGGACATAGATAAATAAGACACGGAAATTTCTCCGCTTTAGTTCAGCCGCCATCACTGGAGATAAAATCTGAGACAACAACCACCTACAGTCTCCGAATATCGCGCCACACATCTTTCCTATCATTCTTTCTCTTCCTTGAACTGATCCTCACGCCCGCGCTGTGTTGAAACATTTAAAGGGTATTCATAATCCCTTGAGCGCGTGTAGATTATAAAAAAAAAAAAATTAAAAAAAAATTATGCTTTTAAGTATACACTGCCAAAGGTGTGTGAGAAAGTGGTCGAAAACTTTTCCTCTTAGATGACATTCATAAAGTCCAGCTGGTAGTTCGATGATGTGCTTAATACAAATAAATAATGGTTAGTAATAAATAGTTTAAAGAAAAACACCCTAAAAATATTATGACTTTGATTAGGAAAATCATTCATAAATAAAAGCCTGATAGCAATCAATTAAAGCGGAGTGTAATGATGCTATTTTTCTATGCTTGGGTGCCAATTCGATCATTCTCTAAATTTGGTAGGCTTCGAACGATTTTTAGAATATATTTTAAATCTCGCCTAAGGCGCTTAATTCTCTCGCTCCGGAGTTGTCTCTTAAAAAAAATAAAAAAATTTGCCGCTCTTAGACCTTAGACCCTTAGAGCAATTATGTATGTATATTAAACTCCCTTCGTGTAATCTCGTGGCGTTGAGCGTACTGTTATTTTATTTTATCAGGGTAAGCACCCACATTTTGTCTTCTGTTGGATATAATTGCAGTTGCTGTGCTTAAGCATACACACAAAGAGTAGATAAATAATTTAATTTTGTTTTTTATTTGTTCTTCTTTAAATAATAATTTAATTATGCGCTTCGAGGGTTACAAGAAAATGGAACACAACACACATGATTCTCCTCCAACCTCAACTCGAAATCCCTCCATTTCATCAAACTTCTCCACTCTTTTGACAACGTTGTTTTTATCCGACTACCCATTATCACCCCAGCTCTCTTTCCAAGTTAAATTCGCGCCGGCATGACACCGACCGCCCGACTGTGCCTTGTGCCATAAGCATATGGTATTGGGACAAACATTCTTTTGAAAACATGTAGGTATACTCGTAGATGCTCGTAAGTTTATGACATCGGTGGTTTCTCTTTCTCGTCGTTCGATTGACGTGGCGCGCGGGTGGTTGTAACTTGTGAAGTGATGGCAATGGCGATCCACATAGATTCAGTACATCCGGTTGTTGAACCAAGAAGGGAGTGAAGTGTTATGTTGGCGAATATCAAATTTGATTTAGCTCCTCCATGAAAACGGATCAGATTTAAAAAAAAAACATTAATACCTACGCACAAGGAAAAAAAAATAAAATGGAATATCCAAAGAAACATAAATACATATTTTGTGTGTTTGTATGTGAACACGGCCGATGGAAAATAAATTGGAAGATACTTTGTGAAAATAATGAGCTCTGAGTACCTAATGATCTGCAAGCTTTATTATAATACTGTAATGGTTTTGCCATAATTTGCGGTCAGTAAAGATAATAAAGACGACTTTTTTGGTTTTAATAAAATCAAATAGTTAGTCCAGTCATTTTAGGTTTTATCTGCAGAAAAATTCCTAGTGAGCTGAATTTTTTTGTACACCTATATTACGGTGTTGTAGTGAAGATGTGAAAAATCGACATCGATATCGTGCCGGCTAAAAAAGTTATGAAGGTCAAAAGGTCGCGAAAATCAGTTTTTCGCAAATATCCCGCGACTTAATGTTTGGAGGTCAATAGTGGTCAATATAAAAATAGTTTTTTTTGTGTTAATTCATTTTTATTTAATATTAACTTATAACTATCTTAAAGCTAGACAAAAATGTTTAAAAGTAGCCTAATTATCAATAACTTACAACTAATTTACTGGACCTTTATGGGCGGTCTAAACTAAACTATAACTCTTAGAACTAATGTCTTTCGACCTAAAAACTATTTTAATTAAATCTAACTATTTTATTTTTTTTTTAACCAAGAACACTTATTAAAAAAAAGCTCGGTATCTTATCATATTTTTATTTTTTACTTATAAACTAAACCTAAAGATAGACTAAAAATAATTAAAACTAGATACAACTAACTTATACTAACTAAAAATAACTTAAACTACTTAAAATATCTAATAACAGACACGCAGATACATGCACATATGCGACCGCATACATACATATTTTTAATTTTTTTTGGCGCCACCCCCTATATCTATTACCCTAAATCTATTTAAGTCGGCCAAGACATACCATTTTAATCGACTTTAAATATCATGATGCTGTTCAGAGAGCCACCAGAACTGGTGTAGATGAGCGGAACCGCCCCTCCATCCTGTATCAGCCCTCGACTGTCTAAATAGAGGAATGTCTCGGGAGTGATGTAGCCACTTAACTGCGCACTCTCAAGATATTCGTTATTGAGGTAATCAGCCCCAAAAATTAAGCTGTTAGTTGAGGACATCGCTCTTGCAACGTAACCCCGAATCAGCTTAAACAAAAAATTATCTATTATCTGTTTATGTTGGCTCCGTTGTATAGAACCTGGTTGGAATAATATCGTTTGTACTCCGGCTCTGTTTTTCTGTGTAATCCAAGGCAACGTCGAAGACACTGCCTCTCAAACATCCGAATCTTTTCCATTTGAGATGGGGCAACGTTGAACCACACCGGGCATCCATAGGCAATCATCGGCCTGATGAGGGCCATGTAGTAATTCACCTTCACCCTGCTGTCAAGACAGCTGCTATAAAACAGTCGTTTTGTCAAGGCAAAGGCACCCCTAGCCCTGGCCAGAGCAGCACTTATATGCCTGTCGAAATACAAATACTGATCCAACCAGATGCCAAGGTACTTTACTACACTTTTACTCGCCAGTGGATGTCCATGTGGCCCTACGATCACCAGCTAGCGCCAGTTCTTTCTCGTATCCCTTGAGGCGCTAGACAACGGAGTCCTAAAAATAGTTTCTGATTTCTGGAAGTTGATTTTCAACTTCCAGTCATCACAATATCGCTGAATCTTGTCAAAGTCACTCTGCAAAAGAGTTTTGATGACCTCAACTGTATGAGCTGTTCTGTACGCAATTAGATCGTCGGCGTACGCAATAGCCTGAGTTAGTCTAATTATCAGATCTCTGGTGTAAATGCTGAATAGAATCGGCGAGTTAACCGCTCCCTGCTGAAGACCACTATTAATATTAAAAATTGCGGTAGAAGTTACATTGCCACTCTTGACAACAAACTTTCTACCATTTAGCATGTCATAAAGCATATACAATAGAGGTTTACTTATACCTAGTCTGGTAAGCTTTAGATAGAGACCTTCTAACCATACGGTGTCGAATGCCTTCTCCAAATCAACCAGACAGGCACCCGTACACTGTTCCTAGTAAAATTATGTACAAAAAATGTTTAATACATTTTTCTGTAACATCAACCGTTTTCGGAGTAGAGGGCTGAGAAAGCGACTAGAATGCACTCACGGTATTGTATACCGTACACCATGGCGCAAACTCTATTGTTTTTTATTAATGTTTGTGTCTTAAAAACTTTTATCTGATATTTGGACATTTCGGGAAAAATATACTTATCTACAATAACTGATCCAAATGACCTTAACTGGCAGATGTTCCGTATTTCATTGTTCCGAGGCCCGTCCCTTTATACCTTCAACTGCCTGTCGGACTGTGTGTAGTTCAGTTGAAAATTATTTCAACTGTGTGTTAAACACGTTATTTTAGTTGTTTTCTGATCTTAAACAGCTCATAATGAGTGATACATCTTTTATATCTAAAGCATTATAATCGGATGGTGATATTGCAGAAGTTAGCCGTATTCTAAAAACATTTAAAATGTGATGGTAATATTGAATATTTAAATACTGATACCCAAATTAATAAACATGGACTAGGGAAGGTTAAGGACTTATTCCGTAGACTTAGTGTGAAATACTATTAATAAAACACCATTTCCGCTATTTGACGTTTACCAACTTAGTCCTTCGCTAGATCAACGAAGACGGTGGTCTAGCGATGGACTAAGAATTGGCATTTAAGAATAAATTTTACGGGGACATAGAATAAAAAGAGGTAGAGTTGATACTTATTGTAGTAGATTTTGTTTGATTTTTTATTAATAGGAAATTTTAATCCATGGTCTAACTCTTATTCCATGGTTTTCTAAGTCCATGGACAAAAGGTAAACTAAGCGTTTTTTTTTAAATACGGCTGTGTGAATTTGGTGAATGTGCATAGTTGTAAAAATTGTGCAAACAATTTGAGTATTGCGGCTTTTATACGACGCGACGCCAAGAAGAACCGAGTACATCAATATCTTTGAATATGTGAAGAAACATTATTTAAATTTCAAAAGTTCAAGTCATAAGACGAATACTATGATAATTTATAAGACAAAACTTACAGCATAAACTCTTTTTTCTTTAACGTCTCTTTGCTGTAGTTTCTAGCAAAACTCTTGCCATATTCAATGTTACTGCTTCCTGCATCTGTAGCCTGACTTACCACACCAATCATCCGTAGTTGTGGTTTAATGAGTTTTGTATTTTTTCGCATTGCAGCATAACAATATCGAGAATGCCCAAGTGTCCACAAACTACTTGGACGAATCTCGGGAAACACAAACAAAAACAATCTGTCAAAATTTAGCTTTCGTATTAATGTGCTGGACATTTATTTCCTGCGCTAAATTCTGACAGATAGTGGAAGTACAGTTGAAACCAAAAATTTGATTTCTTAGCTGGAGCAGCGTAACTCTCCGCTAAATTGCTTGACTTAAACTTAGCTTGGCTAAATTTTGGAGAAAATTTTGTATGTGACCGAAATTTAGCGCCAGCTGCGTACTCTACTTAGGAAAAGAATCAGTGCTTTTGAAATTTATGTTTGTTTTGTGGACCACGGCTAACTTCTACAACATCACCATCCGGTAATAATTCATTACATATAAAACATGTATCACTCATTATGAACAGTTTAAGAGCAGAAAACAACTAAGATAACGTGTTTAATACAGAACACACAGTTGAAATAATTTTCAACTGAACTAAACACAGTCTGACAGGCAGGTGAAGGTATAAAGGGACGGGTCTCGGAACAATGAAATACAGAACATCTGCCAGTGGAGGTCATATGGATAAGTTATTGTAGATCTTACTAAGTTCCTAAACCTCTATAAGATAAGTGTATTTTTCCCGAAACGTCAAAATATCAGATAAAAGTTTTTAAGACACTTATAAACATTAATAAAAAGCAATAGAGTTTACGCCATGGTGTACGGTATACAATACCGTGAATGCATTCTAGTCGCTTTCTCAGTGCTCTACTCCGAAAACGGTTGATGTTACAGAAAAATGCATAAGACATTTTAGGAACAATTTTTACATTGACCACTATTGACCTCCGAGCAATAGGTCGCGAAATATTTGCGAAAAACTGATTTTCGTGACCTTTTGACCTTCATAACTTTTTTAGCCGGCACGATATCGATGTCGATTTCTCACATCTGCATTACAGCACCATAATATAGGTGTGCACAAAAATTCAGCTCACTAGGAATTTTTGCGCAGACTGGGGTTTAAAATGCCTAAAATGACTGGACTAAATGGAAATATCGAAAGTAAATAAACTGGAGCTACAAATGGAATAGCTGTAAAAATTTAATATTACCAACACAACGAAACTTTCAACATTTGAATGTAGCTTTTTGACGTTTCCGCAACCGAACAAGTCAAATCATATCGTTGAAGATTATGTTTTGATAATCAAAATATCTTTTGACAGCTATTATGTAGAAAGTAGTAGATTAATGCTGACGTTTGCTAGATTTACTTATCGATTGTCAAATTTTAAGAAGTGATGTCAGAGAAAACGATAATTTACTGACAAAATGTCTAAAACGTGTTGAGAAATTGATATTAGGTGTCGTTATTTAGCTTATTCTAAACCACAGTGTGTGAGTGAAATGAGTTAGTTTTTATTGAAAATCAATTTACCTATATATAATAAAAGAGAGTGAAAATATGGAGTCAGATTACTCGATGCATGTTTCAGAAGTAACTTGGTAAATTCGCAGTTTTGTATAAACATGTTTTAACATCATTTCTTGGATTCACTTCTATTCACGGATGAGAAATAAACCTATACAAATAAAAACACGACGAATTTTACGTACGGTGTTGAAAGAATGCTTCTTACACGAGAAGTTGCTCTTAAACGTCATTATTATAAAGTTTGTTCGATGTCAAACTTTTTTTTTTTGCTCAGTGCATTTGCACTGTCTTTAATATTTTTGTTTTATTTTCTGAGGAAAAACTTTCAGGGAAGTTAAATAGATATCAAATGATCTGTTGGCGGCAAGAATAAAATATGAGCACACACTTTTACAAATATAAAACGACTTTCTTGACCATTTTGCATGTGTGTGTTCCAGAGTTGACACATTCGTATAGTTCAATTTTTTTTAGTGAAAATACGTGGAATAGCTATTATTTATTTGAGTATTTGTATTATTTGTTACTGTATGAATTCAAACTGTCATTTTCCACCATTTAATATACGTCAAATTGACAATTGACAGACGAACCGGACAAACAAATTGAATCAATTTCTTAGACTGAAACTGGCAAATGCTTTACTCTCTTTAAAGGGGTTAAAGAGAGTAAAGCATTTCTACAAAATTAACAAAATCGTTGATGTGTGGAACAGAATGGAACTTAAAATGATAAATCGGACAGTTGTAAAAGAGAGTGTATGGAACACGCCTAGTTTCATTTCTTATCATTTTCAAGTCCGATCAATGTTACGCAAAGAAACGAACAGACAAAATGAGCAAAATGCAGGATTGTTTGTTCTACGGGTAAAAATTACTTCCGGATTACCAATGGAAAAGAACATAAGTGTCTAACGTCACTTTAGCAAGATTGATGATTGTTAATTTGCTGTTTAATTTTAACTTCAAAATTAACCTGTGATTAATTGTGGTTCTTATTACAAGTCCAAAATAAATTGAAAAAAAACTTGACATTTCCATACAAATTATCGATACCAAAAAGGTAATTCGCGCCGGTGACACAGTTTTCTCAGGTTTTCCATTTTTTTCGGGTTTGGAGACAGCACGACTCACATTGAGATACTGGCGGGAGTTAAATTGGGTTCAAGAAGCTAAAACAAAAAACAATAATTAACTAGCCTTTCTTACAAGTTCTCAACTAATTTCAGTAGATAACTATTTTTCGACATCCTTAAACAAAATAAATAAAACAAAAATCTTCAAGTCGTTGTCGGCGTTTTAATTTAAGCCGTGAAAGAACAAAGGCTAATTTACGGCTCTCTGTTTTGCTTCTCTGATTGCAGAGGAGTAGCAATCATATGACTTGCTCAAGCTCAAGAGACCAGTTAAAGATATATGAATCTGCCGTAAAGCATGCCATCACCTCTCATAATCATTATAGGTATACCCTTTATGAGGAGTATCTCGACGTAGTCGTCTTTGTCCTCGGCCGGCAGCGTACTCATCGTCTATGACTTTAAGTTGCTTTGGTACTAAAATATTTAAACTCATACCAGACCCATCCGCCTAGAACAGCAATAAGTCTGTTCGAGGTACTCCTTTTTTTGCTTTTTTACTTAGCAAAATCTTCAGCTTGTGCCGTCGTCGTTGTCGTCATCGGCATCGTCATTGTGGTCCCGGGCAGTGAATCTCGTTTTATTGTTATTATTTTTTTTTTAATTGAACCTCGTCTTCTCGATCGAGGTTACCATTGAAACTGCTTCGGTTTCTTTCTTTTTATTTCGTTCTCTACAAAGGGACTAGGGTTCGTTTCAAGTGAAGTACCCTAGACAAAAAAAAAACAAGAATCAACGCCACAGCAACAGTAGCAATAAACAGTCGACAATTCAAGCCAGAGACTAACCAACCAACCAACCAACAAGGCTTCTTAAGGACTCCACAACAATTCCCCCCAATAATAATACCTCCATCATAGGTTAGTAAGGGGATATATAGCAGAATTCAAGATGCAGCTTTTAGTGGTGGCAACAGAAGAACGATTCCCCTTCCACATGTAACCAGAGATGGAAAAAAGACAACGAAATAGAAAATCCACTAGAGCTAGGGACAAAATTGAATGCTCATCATCTCGTTCGGGCTTTTTTGCCAGCATCTTCTTGCAACAAAACCCAAAAACAATGGCAGACCAAAGGGGCTGGGGGTAGGAGATAGAATAAGTTTCTTTTTTTTATGTTTTATGCTTCGAACTGTCATTGAACCCTCGTTGTTGAGCAATAAACAATCTCAACTAGCTCTTAAAGAACCTTGAAGATGTTTACTTTACTTTTTTCATTGTTCGTCTATTTTTTTTTTACTAAACCTGCCAGTGTTGGCAGAGAGGAGTATACTTTTTTATATTGAGCAGAAGAAAATGAGAAAAAAAGGAGGTAAAATAGAAATTGCGTATGGCGCCTTCTTTTCAATTGAGATTAATTTATGGTTCCATTGCTGTTTTTTTTAACTTCTTTCCCTCGCTCTCTGAAATGCTTCTTCGCGCCACAAGAAAAAAATTAACTAAAAGATTTACCTATTGGGATTTTGGAATTTTCTGGAGTTTTTCTTTAGCTGAGTGGTCTACACTGACAGAAAAGAATACAGTCTTATATTGATATTTGGTTGGCTTTAAAAATTAATATAAGTATTCACGTAAAATCAACATTGTCTATCTTGTTAATTTAATGCTTCTTTATGTTAAAACTACTATGAAACACACTGTTAATTTAATCAACATAACTTCGATAAGTTTTGCAAGTTCCTTAAGTTGATCTTGTATGACTTTTGAATGTAACAATGCTTTCCGTTTCGTTGCAACAACACGTACATTTTTTTTCGTCTTGCAACTTACACATCATATGTGTTTGAACCGCAATGTATTGGTCAAACACACGTGAAGGCATGACACAACTAAACAAGCACTTTTTATTATAAATGCTTACAGCCCTATAAATAAAAAACGCTTAGTGCACCATTAGTCCATGGACTTAGAAAACCATGGAATAAGAGTTAGACCATGGACTAAAATTTCCTATTAATAAAAAATCGAACAAAATCTACTACAATAAGTATGAACTCTATCTCTTTTTATTCTATGTCCCTGTAACTTTTGTTCTTAAATGTCAATTCTTAGTCCATCGCTAGACCACCGTCTTCGATGCGCTATCTGTTTAGTTGTATCATGCGTGCAGGAGGTGATACGTTCTCTGTACTGAGGACTACTTTCATCAAGTTTTTGAAAACAGTCTTCAAAAATATATGGATAAAGTTATTTTGCTGTAAAGTACGCATAGTTATTCTCGACAGAGCATCGAACTTTCTCCATCGTAATTCTGGTAAAACGTAAATTCCTTGCAGGAACACGAAAGTAGACAAGTCCGATGAAAGTTTTTTTTCAGACCTAAAGTTACGATATGGAAGGAACCAGCAATAGAGGTTTAAGAATTGTTTTGTCTCCGAAACATTAATAATCTTGGCTGAAAAGGTGTCCTTCAAAGCTCGCAAAACCACTCCGTAAGCTTTTCCACCAGTCCTACTCTACAGGTCTCTTTTTAATTTTAAATTATGCATTTGGAAAAAAAATCTAACTAGAGATTTGAATCAAGCTTGATATTGCGATGATAGAGAACACCAAAAAAGTGGGTCCCGCAATTCCGCCTATCTGTCTGGGCAACGCTCTACAGCCTAAACGGTTAAAGCAATTTTCTTCAAACTTGGTATTTAAGAGTTTTAGATGATTGTCTAAAATAAATTTTTAAATGTTTATTTTTAGAACCAAAACTAACGGTTGCTTCCATAAAATTTTTTCTACCATCTCAATCATCTCGAAAACGGTTCTAACGATTTTGATAAAAAAATGTGTTGTGAACTAGTTTAGGTATACTCTACATTTTGGTCAACATTTTTTTTTAAATATTTTGTTATTAAATGTATTTGCCATAAACAACCATTTTTTTTATTTTGGACTTTCTCAAAAACGGCTCGACGGACTTCGATCAAAATCTTTATGTAGGAGGTCCTTCAAATTATAAATAATACCGCGTACCAAAATGTTCGAAAAATATTTTTTTGGATTTTTGAAAAAAAAATATATGTATTCAATATTTCGAAACGGGTGGATGATTTCTTTTGAAAATTTTGTTTTTAAATTTATATTATTAAATATTTAAAATTGTCATACCAAGTTTTGTTTAGTAAAAAAATTAAGTAAAAAACGACTTTGAAAATATATTTAGATTCTTAATAAATTTCCAATATGGACGGGTTGATTTTGACAGCTCGTGGCAGCCGTATAGTTTCTTTTACTTTTTGTCAAAATATAATATTTTAATCAGTCACTAAAGACAAATCATCATGGCAAGTTATAGCGTCGAGCAACATGTGAAAATGATAAAACATAATTTGGACTAAAGGTCACAAAGAAAACAAAATTAAAATTAAAAGCAGAGTCCACAAAAAAAAAGACAAAAGCAATACCTACGTATGCACATGCGTTTGTATTGTTTTTACATTTCTTCTTAAAATGATAAAACTTTATTATCAAAATGGTTGTTCTCTAGCTGCAACGATGCTCGCGTTGCGCTCTTTAACGATGAGTCCCATTTTTGGATGAATGCGTACGTGAATAAGCAAAATTGCCGGATTTGGACGACACCAATCCACGTGAGATTCACGAGGTGCCAATGCATCCAAATAAAGTTACTGTTTGGTGTGGTTTTCGGGTTGGAGACGTCATTGGTCCGTACTTCTACCAAAATAATGTTGACCAGGCGATCACCGTCAACGGTGATTGCTATAGGCCGATGATCACCAACTTCTTGTGGCCTGAATTGGATGACACCGAAAAAATATGGTTTCAACATGATGTCACACAGCTCAAGACACAATCGATATTCTGCACGAGCGGTTAAATGGTATGGTTATCTCGCGCCGTGCCGACGTGAATTAGCCACCAAGATCGTGTGACTTTACACCTGTAGACTTTTTCTTGTGGGGCTTTCTTAAGTCGCAGGTCTATGCGAATAAGTCGCAAACCACCGCGGCTCTCACAGACATTGGTCATATTCAGCCTGATTTATGCGCCAAAGTGATCGAAAACTGGACATTTCGAATGCGCGCCACCAGCGAAGCCGCGGCGGCAATTTGAACGATGTTATTTCACACATCATGTCATTGATAGGGCTCTCAAATAAAGACAAAACCTTATTGCTATATCATACACAACTTGTTTTATTCAATTTTAAAATCGACCCGTCCTTATTAGGAAACCCTTTAGAAACCTTTTGCATACGATGTGATCGACATAAGAGCCAGTTCGTGTGATCCAGTCGTGGATTTTTTTTTTTTTGTTGATGACCGGCGATAGATAGAGTGAGATAATTGCGTTTGATATTTCAAAAGCTTTTGATAGAGTGATCATTATATATCATCATTATGTTATTCATAAAACATATGCTGGAATGCCCTAGGGTTCCGTTCTATCCCCGCATCTATTTTTCATATTCATCAATACAGAAGAATGGTCTGAAACTTCTAATCCAATATATTGTTTTGTTGACGAAAGTGACCTCAGCTTTTCATATTTATTTTTAGATTGACACGCATATCATTTGGATGTGGAACCACAACAGCAGCTTATGATACGCTCATTAAATTCTGATCCCGACAGCATTGCCCAATGGGGAATAAAAAACCACGTAGAATTTAATGCTTCAAAAACTCAATGCTGTCTATTGTCGTTAATGCAGGACCCTGAACCAATGCCGTTGTCGATGAGCGGCGCTTGCATAGGGGAAACCCAACAACTTTCCCTTCTCGGTATGTGCATCACCGGCCACCTTTTCTGGAATGCCCACATTTTCGATGTCGCC
This sequence comes from Philhelius pedissequus, assembly GCA_910595825.1. Classification (NCBI taxonomy): domain Eukaryota; kingdom Metazoa; phylum Arthropoda; class Insecta; order Diptera; family Syrphidae; genus Philhelius; species Philhelius pedissequus. Next base: position 274,392,803 of record OU343160.1, on the reverse strand, counting down.
AAAAATGCTGCAAGGTGCTTGGGTTATCTGAGGCGATGCAAGAATTATTTGACCCCTTCTGATCTGGTGTAATCTATAAGCCTTCATTCGTCTAGAGCTTGAGTACCACTGACTTATTCGGGCAGGTTCTCCCAAAATTCATCAGTTCACCCTTGAGTCCAATTTCGGACGTACTGTCAAGTTTAGATATTCCTTTTTTAGCCGCACTATACGAATGTGGAATACTTTACCCAAACGAATTTTTCTTTCTAATTCGATATTCAAGCTTTAAGGGTATTCATGACCCCTTGAGTGCGCGAAAAATGAAAATAAAAAAAAAACCTATCCATTTAACTGGTTCCTTTTCCCGATTGTGTATTGTTCAATGCGTTTTCTATGCTCTATGCGTACCAGGAGTACTCATCTTTTTTGATGTATCCGCACTTGGTATGATATTGATTACAGGGGTTTTCCGGGTGCTTCCCTTATGCATAACGACATACCAGCTAAGAGTTCCCGTATAAGAAACAGGTTTTTCGCTAGTACGCCAAAAGTTGTATTTGGCTCCTTTCCGTTAGGATTCGCCTGCAAAATTGTAGTTCGTCTCCATTCCTGGTGACTGAAAACTCTAGTTCAAATTAATAATTAAGATTTGAGAGTAGCACAAGTTTTAACTAAATTTAACTTCTAAATCGGAAGCAACATCCAAAAACTAAATGTAAATATTTTTCAAATTTGTATGCGCGGTAATTTTTCTCAGTGTACCTAAATTTACCCTTCTTAATTCGTTCATTTGGATTATTTTCTTAAGTACCTATACTTGTTCCGAAGCTTAGAAGCGCTTTTTTTCTTAGTGCGGTTATACGAAATCGAGGTTAGCTACGAAAAGGACATCATTAGACGATTTTCTTTGTGCTTTTGGCGTGAATTTTATTGGTTTTCAGGATAATCACCATTAATTATGTTTGAAAAGTTTCCTATATATAAAATGCCTTCTGTAGATTATTTGAGATACGAATGCCTGTATATATGTATGAATGTACCTACCTAGCGAGTAGATGGTATATCTATAATTAAGAATCGAATGTTTTTATACATATAATGGAAAAAGGTTATCGTCTAAACCATTTCGAAGGAAATGGAAAATTTTTATCGTTGCCAAGAGAGTTAAAGGCACATTTTGATGGCACGGAGAGTGCCAAATGTCACATAATTTTAAAATAGGAAAAAAAAATGGAAGTAAAATCAGACCAATTGCTGAGAGAGTGAATACAAAAAAATACACGAAAATTTTCAAAGATGCAATAAATAGCTGATTTAGAGTTTGTATAGTTGTTGGACCGTTGCTTTATTATACATACATTTTTGCAAGTTGGAACTTTGAATTTTTGTTTGGTCGAATTTATTGACAAGGAATGCGGAAACATAATGTCAATAGGGTTTTTATTTTTTTGTGTAAATATTTTGTAAGCAGAAATGGTAGTTGAAAGGAAATTCACCAGGATATTATTGATTGATGTTTGATCTGGAGCTTATGACTAACTATTGAGCTTATGGATATTTTTTAAAATGATTGATTTTGCTTTTGGGTAATAGTTTATTTTGTAATTACTTTTTGGTTCATTCCGGCGTTTCTTCTTCATGCTTGAAATCAATAAGATTTTACTAGGAATCTAAAAATGAATACACTTTTAGTATGATTGTCAAACATTGAAATTTCATAATGAAAAACCCAATTGATACAAGTTTTGATCATTGAGAACGATGTTAATCTCTGAGAATTACAAGAAATGTTATCAATTTTTTTGTACCAAATTCCAGTAATCAATTGTCTAGCTGTTCGTTCCCGGCGTCAGCCGTTTGCATTTTATATTTTTATGTCAATAAGATTTAGTCAGTTCTTGTTAAACTGCCGAATTTTTCTTTATATTTATAAAAGTCAAATAAATCGGAATTCATTGTTTTGGCAATTCTTTTTTTATCGTTTTAAAATCGTTCATCGCAACGCTTTTTGATGAACGATATTTATCAACCGGAATATTTTCATTACCAACGTCTTGCTTCAAAATGACTTTCAAATTACTTCCAAATTAATTCTAAATGTGGTTGGCAATGGCACAGTGGATAAAGTGCTTGATTGCTAACTAGGACGTGTGGGTTCGATCCTCACGCTAGGCGCATTCTTTTCTATACCTCCAATTTTAATTGGATGCCGCCCATGGGTTAAAATGAGACAGTCAATACCTGGTTCCCAAATCCACTGTGCCAATCTATTGCCGTGCAATTCAGGTTGCTTTTAAATGACCTTAGGTCTTACAGGCATATTAGTTAAATTAAAAGCAAAAACAAATCCAAAAAGGTTTAGATAATTATGCAAATTTTTCACCGTTCGATCAAGTGACGCCAATGCTCCCTGTGCACCATAGTGAATTTATTTGAAATAATTTATTTGCATTACGGATTTTTTGCAATGTTAATTTTAAAATTAATTAATGACGTTTGGAGGTTTGTTTTTCTTCCTAATTGTTTTATGCGCAAGCTCCAATTGTACGAATCAAACTCGACTGAATCCGTTATTCTTTGGTCACTAATCTTATTCGGATTACTCCAAACACTGTGTGATCTTCGTCAGTCGCTTTAACTCGACCAAAATGTAGTGGGCTGTCCTTATGTCAACGCCGACCGATATTTCGACGTCTTGCTTGTGTTTTTTTTTATTTTTAAAGGAAAAACCACAAACTAAATTCATTTCAGTCTTTGGAACACACCCAACATAATCATCACCACTGATAACAAACTGGCCAAACTATCACTTTCACATTTGTTCTTTTTCGCAAAATATCAACGTTTAATGGGAATTTTGTTGTTGTTATGAAAAATATGTTATAGTTGAACTATTAAGGACTATTAACATTTTGACATTTCGTTCACATGACTTTTTTTATAATTTTTCATCTCTGATTTTGGGGTTAATTGCGGCGGTCATATGTGAAAAGTCAATAGAGTTTGACAGTTCGTATTTATCAAACTGACATTCGCAAATGTTTTTGGCAATTCAACACAAAATGTCAGTAGTATTTAAACTTAGATATAGATTATATTTCTGATATTTTGTTAAGAATTTGTAAGGAACTTAGCCAAGATTTATAAATCACATTAATTCTATAATTCGTGGCTTTATCTAAACGTCAAGATTTGCTTACTATGAAAACATGTGACAGCTGAACTGTAAAACTGAACGTCACATTTTCGTTATATACATTTTTATATTTTTTTTATACCACTTCTAAATTTCCTACTTGCGATACCATTCTCTAAAAAAATAGATACAAAACTTGCCATCACATCTACGAACAGAACTAAAAAAACGCAATGAAATGTACTTTTTTGTGTTTCTTAAAAAAAAGAAAAAAAAAAGAAATTTAACCGTCAGAAGTCATCGAAAATAATTTGCTTCATATTGAAGATTCACTTCACTTGAATAAAAATTATTCGCATAAAAGCTTCATATGTTCTCACAGCTTGAATCAAATTTGTGAAAAATGTTCGTTTCACATTTTTTACAGAACCAATACAGGAGGAATTTATTTCATTACGTTTCAAATCCAATTGATGACGTGATTCCTTAAATTTATTGCCACCATTTAAACAAACAAAAAAAATTCACGACTGTTTCTACTTAATTTTGTATAGACAAAAATTATATATTTTTTTTTTATAAAAAATTAGGTATGTATGACAATTATATGTATTTAATAATATGTATAAAAATATAATTTCGAAAAAAAATCATCATCCGTTTTCGAAAAACATATTGAATTTTCAAAAAAACAAATGATGTTTTTTTTTTTGAAAAATCGAAAAATATTTTTTCGAAAATTTTGGTATACAGTATTATTTATAATGCGAAGGAACTCTCTCTACGCGATAGATACACTGAAGCACTGGCAACGAGACCATCGACTGAAACTGTATCACAATATATATAGATTCACACAACACGCACTAATCTAATCTTATCAGCAAAACGAACCAACAGACAAATTCCTCGTAGAATACACACAATGCATTAATCTATGCGAATCCACATCGAACCCACAAAAAAATTGAATAAAACAAAAGCAAAGCAACAACAAACAAACAGGATTTATCGTTAAATACACACAATTCATTTAAGTACCTACAGAATGAGAATCCGACTACCTGGTGGCCGTGGCGCGATAGTTGAGTGTTCGCCTGTCAATCTCATGGTCACATGTTCGATCCCTGCCGTAGTCTATGTTCCATTATTTTTCCATTAAGAACCAATTCTAAAATAAAAATTTCATACATTGAGTTGCTGGTTTAGTCATTACATGCTGTTTAGGCATAGCACTAACAACATGTGATTGAGTAAAACTAGTATACCAATAAAATATGATAACAAATAAAAAATAATGCGAATTATAAGGGACATTGTATCGAACACAAGCGTACTACGAGTTCTGAAAGCACTAATATTAACAAGACGGCAATTCTACATATTCGTATTTTACATGTATCGGCTTATATTATTCATTATTATTGTACTTATATTTTACATATATACGAAAGCGCATACAAAAGAAATTGCGTCTTCCTTTTATGCAATAGGAATTTATATTATATTGGGAATGAGTCTTCGAGTTATGTTTGGCCCAGTGTGTATCGGTTGTGAGTAGAGAAGAAGATTTAACGACGATCTTTACGGACTCTACAGCGATATCAACCTGGTCAAAAAGCTGAAAATACAGCGACTGAGATGGCTAGGTCACGTGGAGCGCAAGCACATCGACGCACCAGCCCGACGAGTCTTCGTATCCAACCCCGGTGGACAACGCGACAGACGAAGGCCTTATCTTAGGTTGCGCGATCAAGTGGTGAACGACCTCAACCAACTAGGGACCGGGCTAGCTGGAGAGGTTTGGTGGTTGAGGCCGTGATCCATCCTGGATTGTAAGCGCCATCTTAAGTAAAGTAAAGTAAGTGAGTCTTCATTCGGCATCGGCAGCGGCCAGTCGGCTTAGTATAAAAAAAAACATGTGCGTCTCGGGACGCCCGACAGAAGTGATAACCTAAACTAATCTAAGTTGAACTATTTAATATTGAAATTGTTTAACTTAAAAAAAACTAAAATTTATTCGTTAATTTGATTAATTTCAAAAGTTCTCCGTATGCGTGAGAGAAAGGGAAGCCAGATAGACTGGCGCCGCCGTAACGCTTCACGTATTCATATGTGTATTTATCGATTTACTTATGCTAGCACTTTTGTAGATGATGGCTGGGGCAATAACTTTGTGGAATACTGTTTTTAAAAATATTGAAGTTTTGCATCAACTTTTGCATTTAGGACCGTTTGCTGATGCGAGTTATAAATAATTATGTTCAGCTTAAAACGCTATGGGCTACTTTATCCTCTGCGTAAAGTGTCACATAAGTGCTTAAGTAGAACTTAAATGCTTAAGGTGTGTATCAGCAAACGGGCCTTAGAATCTCAAAAAACCCTATTAAGCTATACATATAGTAATACACATTCATATTATTTTTATATCAGCATACAGCCTCAAGTTTTACCTCAATTTTAGGACCTTAACCTTAAAGATTGAACTGTTAGAACAGACGATATAAGCTCAAAACAACTACATCTTTTCTTTTTAATTAATTTTCAAACATAACTGTTCTTCTACAATCTACACTGAACATCTATGATAGGAGTAGGCAAGCAATTCAAATTTTATCCCGAATAGGGTGAAATGTATCAAACCGAAAGAAAATGCATGGTTTGATTCGAGCTGTTAAGAAGTTAGTTTCTGCAATTATAAAGCCAACCGTACTGAGGAAAACCTGAAAAAGTTTCAACAAGCTAGAAAGAATTGCAACGTTCACATTCGTAGAACCAAATTTTTGCATGGCCAAAAATTAAGGCAAAAAATACTACAATGTCCCAAAGGTAGTAAGAATTTTTGGTCATTTGTAAAAAACATTCGAAATTCAACTTCGTCTTCGGTTCCAACGCTCGTCTTTAATGACAGCTCTTTTGTCAGCTCTCGTGAAAAATCCAATTTGCTTGCAGCGCAGTTCGCTGTTGATTCGACGCTGCCAGAAAGTGTTATGACTCCTCCAGTACTTGAGAGCATAAACGATTATATGGGACGAATCTTCTTTCGCACTCGTGCAGTTGCTAGAGTCCTCAAAGACCTTGATATACACAAATACGCTGGCGCCGATAGTATCCCTCCTATCGTTCTGAAGAGGTGTGCTTCAACGCTGGCAAAACCACTGGGTAATCTTTTCCATCTCTCCTATTCTACAGGTCCCTTTTCGAGTGGATGGAAAACAGCAATTTGTCCAGCCTGTCCCTAAAAAAAGGCGAATCTTCCTCACGCTCTAGTTACCGTCCAATTGCACTTTCGTCCCTTTTTTCCAGGGCCATGGAAACGCTGATTAACTATCAGATTAAGAAATATCTTGAAGAACGAAAGCTCCTTAATGACCGGCAGTATGGCTTTCGTAGCAATAGGTCCACTGGTTATCCGATGGTACCTATATCTCACCAAACAGTGCCACAAATCTTTACATCGTTTTGGAGAAAGTAAGATTATTGCGGTTGATATTTCGAAAGCATTTGATAGAGTTTGGCACCAAACTCTCTTATCGAAATTGCGTGCATTTGGTATCGATGAATCTCTTATTCGTTGGATTGGAAATTACCTTTCGGACCGTTCAATACAAGTTGTAGTGGACGCTTTCAAGTCTGAAATCCACAAAATAAATGCTGGAATGCCCCAGGGCTTCGTATTGTCTCCTACCCTTTTTCTCATTTTCATTAATGATCTCTTATTTGGAACTTCTAATCCACTTAATTGTTTTGCTGACGATAGTACTCTCAGCTTTTCATATTCGTTTTCAGATTCACCTCCTTGTTCTTCGGATGTGGAACTGCAACGGCAGTGTATGATAAGCTCATTAAATTCTGATCTCGACAGCATTGTCCAAAGGGGAATAAAAAACCGCGTAGAATTTAACGCTTCAAAAACTCAGTGCTGTCTTCTGTCGTTAAAGCAGAATCCACCCCCCATGCCGCTATCCAAGAGCGGTACTTGCATCGAAGAAACCGATCAGCTTTCAGTCCTAGGTATGTGCGTCACAGACCACCTCTTGTGGAATGAACACATATTCTATGTCGCCACAAACGCTGCAAAGTGCTTCGGTTTTCTTCGAAGATGCAAGAAATTCTTCTCACCGTCTGATCTGGCTGTAAACTATAACGCCTTCATCCGACCAAAACTTGAGTATAACTCTCATATTTGGCCAGGAGATCCTAAAACTCATTTGAATCTTTTGGATAGAATTCAAAATAGAGCTCTAAGAATGATTGGCGATAGAACTATAGTAGAAACATTTACATCTCTCAAACATCGTCGAAATGTTTCATGTATTTCGCTATTTTATCGGTATTTTTATAAACAGTGTTCTAGCGAAGTAGCCAGTTGCATTCCTCCCCTTAAAATATTCAACAGTAATACTCACGCTTCTAGGAATGCTCATCAGTTTATCCTGGAGCCCAATTTCGCACAGAGATTGTTTCTTTAGCCGTACAATACGAATGTGGATGCATGGTCCACATGGTTGCATGGTTACCACGCTCTGTTTTTCTCCACTCATTGATATTCTGAACTTTAAAACAAATCCACATCGGTATCTCCCTTTACATCCTTCCCTATTTTTCTAACACTCGCACTGTGCGCGATCATAATTAAGGGTAGTCAAAATTCCTTTAGTGCGCGCAAAATATAAAAAAAAAAATAAGATGTTATTACTTAAAAAGAAAAAAAAAATACTGAAACCCAATAATAGTCGTATTTTATCATCGCAAAATAACCCATATGGTTCACCCCGTAAAAGTAAAACGATCTGGGTTATGTACTGATATGTACCCTCTGTTCGCCGAATTTAATACTAATATTTGCAAACACAGATAGAAACCCCGATAGAAACCTCGATCTCGTGGTGTTTTTGTAATACGAGTTAACGGTAGTCGGTTTCACAGCTTCATGGACATTTTTTACCCCAACGCAACACCGCAAAAGAAGTTTTACTTCAAAACTGCTTATTTCACGTCAAGTGCATGACTTTACTGAGGCCAGTTGTACAATCGTGGTTTAATTATTTGAACCATGATTCAGCAATTTTAGCTCACGATTTCGGCGGATTAACTGGAGTTCAATGATAATTCAAGTTACAAGTACTTATGTAAAGAAGTCTCATACATGCTTAACCCATCGTTAATCCGCGGAAATCGGCAGTTAAATTTACTGAATCACGGATCGAATATTTGAACCACGTTTCACGACGAGATTTAAGAAAATAATATTGAATCTAACTGATTTTAAATTACTTTATTATTTTAAGCATTGGTATGTTCGCCTCTCGGATGGTTTCCACTTAATTGGATAATGTACCGTGTGGATCCACACTTGAAAATTGTACAGCGGCTCCGTTTTCTGCTTTGTTCATGCCTTTAACATTTCGTTGACTGATATTCCTTTCAATTCTTGACATTGACATTTCGTTGTAATAAAATCAACAAAGAAGATTAATATTCCAAATATTTATCATAATTTATTATTAATGTATAAAGTAAACATTTAAGTTAATTATGCCAAAAAGGAAGTAATTTATTTTCACATGTGTTGTTTTAATAAAAATGTGTGTTGTGACCGTTAAATATTATGGGTATTGTGCGTACACATTTTTTTGAGATAGCTTGTCGTGTATGATCACGTCAGATATCGGTCGGTTTGACAGCTCCATAGACAGTTTTCACCCCCAACGCCGCAAAAGAAGTTTTACTTCAAAAATTTTAATCGAAATCCGTTTATGAGAAAGTCCAAAATAAAAAAAATGGTTGTATGGGAGGTAGCGAATAACAAAATATGTATAGTAATGGACTGATTTTTTAAAATCAAAATCGTTACAGCCGTTTCCGATATAAATACGATGGTAGAAAAATTATGGCAGGTGGCAGGTACCGTTAGTGTTGGGGCTAAAAAAAACGTTCCAAAAATGTATTTGATACTTATTTGAATAAAATCGCTTCAGAGTGTATAGATCGTTGTACAGACAAACATACGGAACAAATTTTTGTTGGTGTTCACTATCATCGTATTATCAAGTTTGATTAAAATCATGAGTTCGATTTTTTTTCCAATGAAAAACTTGCGTTGGAAAAATGTCAGATCGATTTATAAAATCTATTTAATTGGAAATTTCATCTATATACCTTCAAGACTTCTACTTCATTTCCTACATTATTTTATTTTCTTGAATTTACGCTCTTAACACGGAAAATCATTTATTCCACGAAAGCGTAGTTACTTATCGCACTCACAGTAGGTATAAGTACTAGGCATACATACTCGTACTTCGACAGAAAATAAAATCAACAGGAAAATATACTTTCCCTATGCTAAAAATACCATTGGTAGGGAGCAAGAATTATATGCAAATTAGTGTTAGGGAAATTTGTAAAACACCAAAGAAACATTCGTGTGCCTGTATATATCTATTACCTATATAACTATGTATGTAGTATAACATTTCACACTAAACTCGAATTTGCAAGTCTCTTTTTAGAGACCTTTACTTTATACAAGATGACATTTTGCGCGAGGCCGGAATTCCAATTATACCCACCAGTTAAATTACATTTTCAACACTATTTTTTTCAATATTGTACAGTGGAACAGACAAAATTAAAATATGGAATAATTTCAAATAAAAATCCTTGTAAGACATTTTTCAAGCAGTATTTAATATCTTAATTTATTGGCGCAAAATTTTAAACGATTTAGTAATATGTTAAATCATTTTTAGCGTGATAATAGGTTAAAAAGAGGATTTTACTAATTTAGATCGTATTATTTTCTTAACATTTTACTAAAGTTAAAATCACCCAATGGCTACTTTAATTTGTGAGTATCGTACTAAATCCATAATGTCATCTGATAGTATATCAGCATTGCATGCGGGGGCCCAGGTTCGAATCCTGCTGGTGTAATTTTTTTTTTTTTGTAAATAATGTAGTTAAATGATTAAAATATAATAATCGAATACTTATTTAGAGCACACGTTGGGTTTCCATCAACATATAATTAATTTACAAAGCATAAACACAATAATTGTGTCCATCAAAATTCAAGCCCTACAAATGCTTTGCTATCTGGTTAATTAGCAGTTTACTAGTTAACAAAAGGTTTAAAATTTATGAAAAGTTAGTAGACTACTATGTATATAGTAAATTGTTAAGTACAAGGTTTTTTAAATAATGGTTTTTAAATATGATAGACCGCAAATGACCTCCACGCTCATCCACGCATATGCGGCACCTGATCAGAAAATTGTTCATTGCGGCCTGAAGGGTTGAAATTGTGATCGCCTCAATTATTGTCTTAAAGGACTGCTTCAATTCAGTCAAATTCCTGGGTTTCGTTGTGTACACTTCCTGCTTGACATAACCCCATAAAAAAAAGTCTGGTGCAGTCAGGTCAGGTGACCTTGAGGCCAGCGAAAGTGCAGTTTCTGGATATCAATTTGTTTGGGAATTTTCTTTGGAGCTCCGCCATAACTCGTGTGGCTACGTGTGCACTTGCTCCATCTTGTTGCAACCAAATCCAAAGGGATACCTCTTCGGCGAAAAACTCCTTCAATATCTTCAAATAACGGTCCCATTGGCAGTTTGTGTTACACCGCTTTCTTCAAAGAAGTATGGCCCGACAATACACCTTGATGAAACTGCGCACCACACAGTTACTCGTTCTGGGTGCAGTTCCGTCTAATGGAGCATTTTTGTATTAGATTCACTCCATATACGGCAATTTTGCTTGTTAACATTGCCGTTTAAGTCAAAATGGGCCTCATCAGACATGAACAAACAATTTGTCAATGTGTTGTCTTCTTTAGCCATTGCAATCATTTTGCGGCAAAATTCCAGGCGAACAGGCAACTCCTGAGAGTGTAACTTGCTTGTAATTTGGACTGTGTACGGAAACAAGTTTAAGTCATCATGAAGTATCCGTTGTAATGACCGTCTGCTAACTCCAATTTGTCCCGATAAGTTTCGAATCGAAACGCTTGGATTTGCCTGTATTGCCGATGCAACACCCACGATTGTATCCTGAACCCGACCATTGGGATCTCGATGATACGGCCTTCGTTCGATGCTTCCAGATTCGGCAAACATGTTCACCAGCCTCATAATGGTCCATCTACTCGGGGGAGTACCGCCAAACTCCAGCCTAAATTCCCTTTAGACGGAAAAGACGCACTGCAAAGAATGGTATCGCTGCACTATCCAAATCCTTTTTTCAGTATCCCATTCATTCATTTTGATAAATCTAAATAGTACCCTATAAAATAAAAAAAAAAATAAGCCGATTACTCACACTGAAAAAAAAGTGATTACGTTTTATTTTTGTAGTACGATTCGTGCGCCACCCTGTAGTATCGTGTTAAGGCCTTAATAGGTTATTTAAAATTTTGCGCAATTGGTTTTATTTCAAATTACCAAAGAGTCAACTAGATGATATTTATTTTTTTAAGCAGTCCTGACAAAGGCAACAAAAACACACTTAGATGACCTCTTGCAAGGTGACAATTTACAAATCTTTGTGTAATCATATATTAAATGATTATTCTTTTGCATTTAAATATTCAATTTTTTTTTTGAATTTGTTTCGACTTTGAATTATAAAGGGCCCACTGTGTATCAAGAGGTAGGATACAAAAATGCTGAAAGTTTGTTTAATAATCGGTAAGGAACGACCAACGAATATAAAAAACAATACATATAAATGTACACACAAATTCCTCTGTGAAAAGTGCAAGATATGAAAAACGTGACCTTCCGGGAAAACGATTTTTTTTTGTGTTCAATTTAATCGATAGTTTTCACTACTTTAGATAAGGAAAAAGTTTTGGCGAAGAATAATAATTTTTCTACTTTTTTCTTCAAATTTATTTTCAGGGAAATTTTTAGTAAGTATTAGATTTGATTTTTAAAGGTAAGAACCACGTCAAGTTAGGTGTAGGAAGTTCTTGAAAAATCTAATAATAGTTAACTCTTGACATAGATTGGGGAGAAAATAAATGATTCTGTTTCCAAATTTGGTGACCAATTTAACAGAAGAAGTTTTTTCGACGATTTATGAAGGGTTTTTCGAAAAAAAAAATTGTAAAAAAAGAAACTATGACGAAATGCCACATAATTGGATCAAGAAAGATTTTAGTTTGAACAGAGTTTGAAGTGCTTGGATTTGGAAGATTTTAACTCGCCGTGATCTTTGGGAATCTAAGAGAATCTACAAAATTTGAACCTTAGAATAATGATGATCAATAGGATTATTATCCCGAAGTTTCTGACTACCTGACCTCTCATCGTTTGGTGTTGGAAACGCTTTGTATTTAAGTTTCACATCTTATAGTATAAACAAGAATAACAGAGATGTGATTGATGAACTTCTTTTCGTAAAACGGAAGGTTGTCGATGTAGATAATGTTTTCGAATTGGTCGTCAGTGATGGCTGGGGTGTATAGATACCTGACACTAAGCTCTAGTTGTTGCTGGAGGATTTTTGAACTTCCAAGTTCGGATGGTCCTCAAGATTTCTGATTATTCTTCCGGAAAGCTGTTAGCAAATATTGATCCAGAGGTGCCAAATTTACTTCTTCGTACAGCGTCTTTATTGGAATAAATTTGTTCGTGATTCCAGTACGAATACGCAGCATCTTCCTTTCAAAAACCTTCATCTTCTTCATTGTTGTAGGTTAGATGGTGAACCAAATGGGGAAGCCGTAGGCTAGAATTTTTGGGATGAGTTGTTTATACACAAGCATCTTGGTATTGTTACTTAGTCCAATTCGCTTCCTAAGTAGCGGGTGAACCAAGTGAATCGAAAAGTTGGCCCTCTCCAGCATCATGTCTGCGTTTTTGTTGAATTTCATGAAGTTATAAAGTTATTTCACAGGTACTTCGTTGAAGATCTCACTGCTACCGCTGCGTTGTCGGGCAGCTTGTCTTCTTCTTAAGTGACTATCACTAACGTTCGGAAGCAGATTATTTCGGTCTTGACACTATTGATCTTCAGTCCCCGTTTGAGATAGTACTTCCATAATTATTTAATGTGCTCCAGCACTCTCCTAGCAGTAATTTTTTGTGAAGAAGAGGATGCGTAAGTGATGGAGTCGTCTGCGTAACGATTTTTCTTTATGGCTGGTTGATCGGAGGTGTAGATGTTGAACAGCTGGGGTCCGAGTTTGGATCCCTGTGGTAATCCAGCGCTGATTCCTTTCGTGGATGAATTCTGTTTGCTACCTGTACATTCTATGGGTTAGAAAATCTTGGATAAGTCTTACCAAGTGGTTTCGAAGTCCAAGTTCCGACAGTATGAATATTAATCCCTCAATACAAACGCTGTCGAAAGCTTTTTCAGTATCTAGTAGGTATGCTATGGTCGTTTGCTTTTTGCTGAGTCCTCATGTAACGTTACAGTTGAGTCCCAGCAGTTGATGAATCGTGAAGTGGTTATTCCGAAAGTCTTACTGGAACTCCGGTATGAAATCTATGTCTTTTTATAAAATAAGTTAAGATTTTTTCAGAATTACAGTAGAGCAGCGATATTGACTGATATCCTTCAACATTTGAGCGGTTTGTTTTCTTCGGGATGGCTACAACTTTTGCCATTCAGACAGTTGTTGAAGTTTATGGTCAGTATAGTATAGCAGCCAGAATTGGTAGCTTTTTTAAGCATGTAATTAGAAATCCTGTCTTTTCCTGCTGCCTTAAGAGCTTCCGTCGAAGATTATGTTGGTCACTTCTTCATGAGAAGTAAAAAAAGTCAGTAAGAAGCAGCTCCGTTGACGGGTTTCTATATTAAATGAGGTCACGGTGTGTGGTGGTAGTTGTTATCCCTTCAAACCGTGTTTCCACTTCTTCGATAAAGTCAGGAATGTGTATGTGACGACGCGACGGTCTTTGAAACTACCTAGCTAGTTGGATTTTTATGCCCATTTTCTGACATTTAAGATGGTATAATATTTAGCTCACAGTCACACTATTTTCCCTTAAAGTGTTCTTTTCAATATTTTCCTTTAAGTACAAGGTAGAACTTATTGTTATTATAATCGGGTAGACCAATTAGCTTATCGTCAACACTTTTTTTAGATGAATTTAATAAGACATTTTTTTCAGTCTGCAATCCCATTCACTGGTACAGGATAACTGTGCAAAATTTCTGTCAAATACTGGCAAGCAAATTGGTTTCGACATTTTACTTTTTGACGGAACAACATTTGTGAGATCACATTTTTTTTTGAAATGTGTGACAGATACCTGACCATTTCATATTCAACTGGTCGTGTTTGACAATGACATTTCTGCCAACCATCATGTACTTAGCTTAACCGAAACCGACATCAATTCCCTTCATGTAGAACTGCATACTTTTAGGTCCTAAAATAAATTGTGGGAGATAGATAATTGAGATGTCATGGCGAGGGGAAATTTTAAGTGTCATCTTCCTAGAAAATTCCTAAAACTTTAATTCGTTGAAAAATAAAGTCTCAAATTGACTGTGACGTCTGAAGTCCGACACAGTTTTCAATTTGCGTGCTTATTCAAGCGTATTGTATATTCCTCTTTCTACTTCCTTAGCTTATTCTTCCTTAAAATTATATACACCTAGATATTTATATATAATAAGAGAAGAACACACAGCGCTTAATGTACAATAAAACCTTTTGGCAGGATGATGATATAATATTATATAAGAAAATTATATCACATACCATCATCGTCATCATCATCACTGTGACTGTCCGTGTCCATGAAGATGGCTCCAATCCGTTATCCGCACCCAAAATCCGTTTCATTTCAAAATGCCGGCTTTTAATTTCCCACAATTTATCATCCATCACTTGAATGAGTAGTGACAGTAGTATGGCTTTTCTATGCAAACAGGGAAGAGATATATACATATGTATATCGTATAAGAAGACTTCTTCGAGCTGGATCTGCCTGGTGAGCCAGCTTCCAAAGTATCAAAATCTAAAACCTCGTCATCGTTGTCATCCCAATGACGATGATGACTTGAGTTCCGTTCGTATCCTACTTTTAAGTCTTCATCCAGTGAACTTCGGCTCTTTCTTTGGAGCTCGACGCTCGAGTGTTGCTCATCTGAATGTTTGCATTCATTAAAATCTATATCGTTGTTCTTTCCTACTCTTTGTTGTTCTGTGCATATTCTGCTCCCCATATCATATATCATAGGAGCACATTGATCCTGCTCTCCATATTTTGCACTGTAAAAAGGACATCAGCCCATCAACGCGGCGCGCGGCATAGGCAATGATTTTGGCAGAACAGATAAAGAAGATGAGACAATCCTACTTCATACACTCTCAAATACACATACACAAAACACACACATACTCATAGATGAAGCATTATAAAATGTATGGGAATCTGGCTGGGCATTCGTATCCGTACAATGCATTTGGGGTTTGTCTGAGTTTCGTTTGCCTGCTGAAAAGATACATTCATCATTGCATCTGGTTGCATGAATTGGACTGGAATCGAGGGTAGTAGCATTTAAATGGGTTTTCGTTTGGTTCTTGGTTGATTATGTGTATTTTTTTTATCTTACTATATTTCTGGCTGCCATTTGTATTATCCTACTACTGTTGTTTCCCTATTGGAATTCGAGGACTACCCCAAGTTCAATAACCTAAAGATGGGACATGGTACAGTGATAGAGGGAATTTTATATTGCGAAGATACTTTTGTGGTAGGCAATATTTTCATTTATTATTGGTTGTTGGCACAAATAGATTAAAGTGTAGGTCTTTTGTATAAGATTGGAATTTATGGACAGATCCTTAGATTTGCAGCAGGACAAATATGAAGAGATTCTTTTTTTTTTATATTTTTCTTGTTCATTGTGTTATTTTATATTTATTAGGGATGGATATGGCTTTATGTAATGTATCTTCTTGTAGATGGTAAATAAATAATAATAATTGGTAATAACTTTAGTAGAGAGGTTTTATTTATTTAGAAAAAAAATACACACACACTTAAGGGAGGAAAATAATGGTCTAATACTTAAAGAAGACCGTTTTTTATATTGTATTGGAATTTGAACATATCATAAAAAGGAGGAAAATAATGGTCTAATACTTAAAGAAGACCATTTTCTATATTGTATTGGAATTTGAACATATCATAAAAAGGGTTTTTTTTGGGACCAAAGCAAACATCTCGAGAATGTCTTTATTTATTTATTTATTTATTTCATCAAACAAATTTACAATACTTTAGTGATTACTTGATAATAATTTAATAGGTGTATTAGGTTACTTAAAACTAAACTTAAAACCCTCAACCTTATGCAAGGCTATATCCTTTGGTAAAAAAATTGGCATCGATGCAGTTGTTAAAAGTATACCCATTGAGAAGTTTCCACCATGGTTACTACCACTGGACACAATCGACATCAGACTGTCTAATCATCCCAAAGACTCCACGCCAAAAGGAGAATATATGCAGCTTTTCCTTCATCTTCTGCAGATGTATCCAAACTCTACCTGAAACGCTCCTTATACCGACGGATCAAAGTCTATCAAAGGTACTGGGTTCGCAATCGTCCACAGTCATGGTGAACCTCAAATTACAGAAAAAATACCAACTTATTTTTCAATTTTCTCTGCCGAAGTCTTAGCTATTTTAAAAGCGACAACCATAGCACGGACAACCAATAAAAAAACAATCATTTTTACCGACAGTTTATCTACTCTACAAGCTCTAAAAAACTTTAAAAACCATACACCAATTGTCAACAAAAACCGAGACAACATTATATCTCATGACTAAAAGATACGATTAATCTGGATACCAGGCCATATAAATATTTACGGGAACGAATCTGCAGATCGCGAAGCTAAATCTATCTCTGTATGCCCAAACACAAGTGTCACCCAATACCCACCATCTAAAAAGGACCTCCAAAAAATGATCGACGCGTATTGGCACCGTAAGAGAAAGGAACATTGGGCAACCTACATCCACCACTACTCTACTCTAAACACAATTGGTATTCTTCCGCTCTATCCAGGGGCGTATACAGCTTCATTTCTAGGGGGAGGTCACTCAAAAAAATCAGTAAAAAAAAAAAACGATGAGTATAAAGTCATAAAAAAGTTTCAATTGTGTTTATTTTTCAGCACAGAGTCCACAAGAACTAGATTTCAATATTAAAAATCAAAGAAACGTTGTAAAGTTGTTCTGGTTACCTAAACAACAACAAGTTTACCGAAGCATATTGATTATGAAAATACTAATAAAATCTAATACTAATATGTAAATCTAAGAAGGAAGCTCACTTCCAAAACTTAGTAAATAGTTTAAAAAATGTTAATTCAGCCCGAGATTGGTGGAAGATTGCCAGAAAGATACGAGGCGACAGTTTCAACATGCCAACATTCTTATCAGCTACTGAATTCAGCATATATTTTCAAAAGTTGCTGTCACTATTGCCAAACCATGTTGATATCAGTTCCTGTTCACCTTAAGTACTAACACCTCAGTTGGACCGCACAATAGAGCTTGAAGAAGTTTATTCTGCATTATCCTCGTCAAAAGATCATAAAGCCCCAGGTATGGATGGAATTCCATTCGAATTTTATAAAAATGCAAGCCCATCTCTAGTCACTGAAATTCATAAACTATTTGTTAAAATATTTGAAACTGCAACTGTTCCAGGCTCATTTAAAAAATCAATTATATATCCCCTTTTTAAGAAAGGAGATGTAAACTTGGTATCTAATTATAGAGGACTGTCTTTCCTTGAAACGCTTTATAAGCTATTTACCACTGTTCTTCTAAGTAGACTAACGACTTGGTTAGAAGAAAACAAAATAATAAATGAATTTCAGGCTGCTTAAAGATCTAACTAATCTACTGTTGATCAAGTTTATAACCTATCCTGCCTCGTACAACTTCAACTCAATCAAAAAAAGAAACTACATATATGCGTTTTTTATAGATCTTAAAGCTGCTTTTGATAACATTAACAGAAATGCATTATTTTACAAACTTTCTGCTTCAGGAATCTCTACAAAAATGATAACTATTATCAAAACACTTTACATGAATACGTCTGCTGCGGTTTGGGATGGTCAAGGCTTGTCAAATTTCTTCTGCACCGAAAAAGGAGTCAAACAAGGTTGTGTCTTGAGTGCACTGGTTCGTTCTGTATCTAAATGATCTGCACATTAATCTACCCTTTGGGTTAACTATTAATGGTCTCGGAATTAATGGCCTATTGTATGCCGACGACATTGTGTTGCTTTCCGATAATCCTTCCAAGCTACAAGAACTTATTGACAGCCTTAAATTATACTGCATCAAGTGGAATCTTGAAGTAAATCTTGGAAAATCTGAAATAGTCATTTTTCGAAACGGAGGACGTAGAGCTGCGTGTGAGAAATGGTTTTTTAACCGCACGGAGATTACTGTATCAAACCATTATAAATATCTGGGAGTTCTTTTCAACTACAATATGTCTTGGAACGAACATTTAAATAATAGACTTGCATCCTCAAAAAATTCCATAAACGCTACATGGTACAAGCTGCTTAAAAATAAATCAGTTCAACACTCAACAAATTTTAAAATTCACGATGCTGCAACGAGATCTATAATGTTGTACTGTGCTCAAGTTTGGGAATATAGAGAACACACACAAGTTGAAAAGTTGCAACGATTTTTCATTAAAAGATGTTTTCTCCTACCAGATACAACACCAAACTATGCCTTACATATTGAAACTGGACCTCCTAAAGCTTTTTTAACGACCCTAGACTTGCATTATTCTTTTATACGGAAAACACTGCATCTTCAAAACGGCAGGCTACCAAGAATCTTGTCAGAAGCTATAATTAGTAAGAAGATATTTTGGGCCAGGGAATAGCTGGATCTTTTTCATTTCACGTCAATGGACTTTTCTTTCACCATAAATTTAATTGAATGGCAAGAACTGCATAAGATCCTCTTGTCTAACCTGAAGGAAAAACATTGAAATAGTTTTATCACCAACGCCAATCAGTCCCAATTTCATGATGATTTTTTTCTATGGGTTTTGGCAGCAAAATATGCTATAAACTTAGGTTTGTACCTTAGTTTAAAAGATTCCTCGAGTAAAAACATTACAATTGGAAACAATCTTTCATAAACCAATTTTTCAAACAATTTCTTTACTTTAATTGTAGTTTTTTTGTTTATCTCCTATTAAGTTTTCATACAAAAATTAATGGAAGTTTAATTTCGAAAACCAAAACTCCAAGTTTTTTGCTGGCAAATTTACATAAATCCCGAAAAATTATATAAAATGAAAAAAATTTCGCTGGGTCTTATAGGTAGTTAGGCTTAGGAGTAATAATTGTAAGCTAAAAAAGCGTATTAAGCGTTCTGTAGACGTTCCAAGAATTTCCGTATTGAACAGTACTTTGGTTAGCATCTGCAACAGCTTGGTCTTTAAAACAAACAGATATTCGATCTTCCTTGTCGCCTCTAACCTGGGTGCTGGGATTAAGACTTTCGATTTGCTGAATTATGCTTGTTCAACCCCCAGATATGGCCTTATCAAAATAGTCGATGTGATTTTGAATTTTTTGATTACATCCAGATCTTTGTACAGCTCATAAAGTGCCTAGTTGTATCTTCTACTTCATTTTACCCTCCTCGCTCATGCATTCAAATATCAGTTGATGAAATTTTGTTTCCAGCCTGGGGATCCTTAAAACAATGTAGAGTGTGTACTTAGTACAGGGTGGCGCACAAATCGTGCTACAATAAGAAATTTAAATAACTTTTATTTTAATCGATGTATTTCATTAATTTTTTTTTATTGGATTAAAAATTAAATTTTACTTTAAATAACTAATGGTTTTTAAAGATGATAGCTACACAGTGACTCGTTCTGGGTGCAGTTCCGTCTCATGGAGCATTTCTGGATTAGATTCACTCCATATACGGCAATTTTGCTTGTTAACATTGCCGTTTAAGTCAAAATGGGTCTCATCAGACATGAACAAACAATTTATCAATGTGTTGTCTTCTTCGGCCATTGCAATAATTTTTCGGCAAAATTCCGGGCGAACAGGCAAATCCTAAAAGTGTACCTTGCTTGTAACTTGGACTGTGTACGGAAACAAGTTTAAGTCATCATGAAGTATCCGTTGTAATGACCGTCTGATAACTCCAATTTGGCCCGATAAGTTTCGAGTCGAAACCCTTGGGCCTTTATTGCCGATGCAACAGCCACGATTGTATCCTGAACCCGAACATTGGGATCTCGATGATACGGTATTCGTTCGATGCTTCCAGATTCGGCAAACATGTTCACCAGCCTCATAATGGTCCATCTACTCGGGGGAGTACCGCCAAACTCTAGCCTAAATTCCCTTTGGACGGAAATGACGGACTGCAAAGAATAGTATCGCTGCACTATCCAAATCCTTTTTTCAGTATCCCATGCATTGATTTTGATAGATCTAAATAGTAGTCTATAAAATGAAAAAAAATAAACCGAACTCACACTGGAAAAAAGTTATAACGTTTTATTTTTGTACCCCGAATCGTGTGCCACCCTGTATTTCGCGAGCTCGGTTTTGAATGCTTTTGTGTAGCTAAACCGAAGTGCCAGTGGCTTGCTAGTGTAATTCAGCGTTAGACTGAACTTTTTCTTAACCAGCGTAAAATTCTGTCCTAAGCTGTGTATGTCGATAGTAGTTATATGATCCGTTTATTTTTGTGTCCGTTTACCTTCGCTGCTAAGTGCTCTCAAAACGCACGTTAGGATCCGATGATTACGTAAATATCGTCCGAATATACCTAAATAACTGGATGGATTTGCCTTCCTTGTTTACTGCTTACTATCTCTTCCCTGATCGTGAAGAATTCAATAGTTTGGAAGCAATATTCCCCAGTTGCATACTGCATCGTATAATTTCTAGTGTTACGCGACATAAGTGGATTAGTTTTCCCGGGATCCCGAGCTCGGCCATCACCATAGAGTTTTGATGATGAATGCTATCATATGCTACTCTGAATTCAATGAACATCTGGTGAGTCTTAACTTGAAACTTCGTTGGACTTTTCCAGGATGTGTATTATTGTGAAGTTTTGGGCTATGATCGATCTGTTGGCCAATGACCTAAGACGTTCACAGATCATACAGTATGCTGGCTGGGATCTTGTGTGCCAAATGCAGCTGCCGGATATGCTTTCATAGGTCTTGTAGGACAATGCCTATTGCGATTGTCTGTTATCAATTTGATTATTGACAAATACTGAAATTTGGTTTTAAACTTCAATAAAAAATGCTGAATTCTTCGCTGAAGCTACGAAAGTCAAACTGAAAAATTATGAGAATACATTTTATTTAAAGAATATTAAGAAAACAAACTCTGCGGGAACTTTGATACATATGGGACCAGGAATTTCGGATCTTTGAATTGAGCCCATTTTATTGCTGGAGTTGCTCCAGAACTGCCGGGGAAATTATTTTCCATCTTAAAATACGGACGGAATGAGTTCCTTTAGTGACGTCCATTTCTTCTGGCATTCTTCGACTATTTGTTTATATAAATACACATTTTTGTTATGACAAAAGGTACTTAACTTACCACTTGCCTGTATTTCCTACAACGGTATGGAAATATCTTCCTATGCATCCTGCCTCTTTGTGTTGTTACTGTGTCTTGGGTAGTCATTTACACTCTTTCACCTCAATTATTAATTTGGTTTTAATTCCCTGGGCTCAGCCTTTTCAAATAATTTGCGCTCTTGGCTATTAATTTTTCGCTGTAAAAATCTTAAGATTTAAATACATAATTTATAATTCTACTTAACATGTTATCAAAAATTTAACTTTTTACACAAATACAGTGAAACCCGTTTAAGAGAAAATCGCTTGAGTTTAAAACCCGCTTACCTGAAAAAATTTACATAATCCCGTGTATATTTACATATAAACTACCTAGCTTAACTGAAACTCGCTTAAGTAAAAAACTCGCACAACTGAAAAGAAAATCCCTTAAATTTTTCTATTTTTCTATAGAAAGCAAATCGGTTAATAGAAAAATTAAAAATCGAACAATTAAACGGGTGCTGAAGTGTTTCATTTGTTTATACGTTAAGTTCCACTTCGATTCATATGACACATGTAAATGCTAAGATTTTATAAGGGGTCAGTTATAGCGATCAGGAAAACGCATCAGGAAAAATTGAAACAGTATGAAAGTGAATATTTTTTCCTGATGGTGGTTTATAGCAAACAGGAAAATTATGTCAGTTGACAAGCCTCACTTCTAGTGCCATCAAGTTTTCCTGATTGAAATGCACATGAAAAAGTTTTTCGTCCACAATTCTGTCAGTGGAACGAGAGAAATTGGGACTCAATTCATTGGAATGATTTGTTCCATTTTGTGTCAAAAGACAAACTGGCACGTAAAATGAATTTTCATCAGGAAAATAATTAAATACATTTTTCACAAAAAAATGTATTTATTGCAAATATTTTTGCAAAAAAGAAAATTTTTCTGAGTTATTCGTCATCGATTAGTGTAGCATTTGTATTTGAAAACCCGTTAAATAATCATAAATTATCCATTAAAACTTTTGTCTTGATTCTTTTTCCTGATCGCTATAACTGGCCCCTTACTGTACCGAAATTACAACTGACACCTGTTGTTTTTCAGCTGCTTAAGTTCGATATACCTATGTAGTAAAAATTGTTAAGAAACATGAATTCAGCTTCACTGAAATATTTCTTCAGTTATCCGAGACCCGTTTAGATGAAATGTATTTTCCACTTATCCGAGATCCACTTAATTGATTTTTTTTGTCAGTTATCCGAAGAAAACCCGTTTAACTGAATTTTTTTTTTTACTTTTTGTCGTTTCGCTTGCGGGTTTCACTGTATAGCCAGACTACCAGCCTACCGCCAGATTTTCCTGATTCAATTGCATACGAAAAAGTTTTTCATACGTCAATCTGTCAGTGCAACAAATAGGAATTGGAACTCAAATAATGGGAACAATTTGTTCCATTTTGTGTCAAAAGACAATCAACTGGCACGAAAAGTGAATTTTCATCTGGAAAATATACCCATTAATTTTTTGGAAAAAAAAAATTCTAAGGGTCAAATGAAAACACCATTATTATCCATCGGAACGTTTTTTCTGATAGTTTTTCTAATCGCTATAACTTGTCCCTTAAGAAAACCCGCTTGGACCCTATATACATATTAGCAAAGAAACCTCATTTTAAGATATTGATGATCAACGCCATCTACCGGAATAATACAATTCTGTTTTAGATAATTCTGCCAATACTCTCTTAGTTTCAATCTGATTGCTAGTCTTTAAGTTTAAATCATCAATAAGACAAACATTTTTTTTTATAAAATAATATAACAAATTTAAATAATTACTATTATTCTGTAAATAATTATTAATTTTCTTTTCAAAGTCAACGCATATTTTTTTAAATGTTTACTTAAATGCCAATGTCTTTTCTATAACGCTTTCCATTTTTACATTTTTTTTTTCTAATTTTCCAAAAAAAAAAATTTTAAGATTTTCTGCCAACAAATATATGAGTAATGTGAATAATTTGTTATTAAATTTTTTACCACCAATCAAGTAATTCAATCGAAATTCTGCACACACACATGGTCCGTTTTCCGACATGTGGACTTAAGCAAATTTTGCTAAGCGTGTGTCCTCTTAAAAACCGTGAAGATCATAGATCAAAATCATTTTTTTTGTATATATAGTTTTTTGTTCATATATATAACTTCATATGTGTATATGAATGTATGTTGTTTGTATAAACAAATAAAATGGAAGATAAACTTTTGTCACACTTCTTGTTTTTTATTTTAGTCTATTTTTTTTCTAAAAAAAAAAAAACAAATGATAATCAGTTGCTGTCCAATCTAAAATCAGCATAGCACGTTTGTCGTCACTTCGACGACTGACCTAGAAAAGTTCGGAGCCAGAAACCGACAACAAATTTATAAATAAAAGAAAGCAAAAAAAAAACATTTTATTTGCGTACCTACATACATATTTATATGTATGTTTGTATTTTAGAAAATAGATAGGCTATGCAAAAATAGATTTTAGCAATATCGAACCATCATCAACATCATCATAGAACACGCTAAACACGCACGTTTTTAATTAAAAGAACATGACCATGATATTCTCTATAGGTTTGTAATTTGCGACTTAATAGTTCAATGAACTTTGTAGTGTTTTTTTTTTCTCTATTTATAAAAGAGAATTATAATTAAATGTGTTAATATGAATTCAAACAAATATAAGTAAAGAAATTAAGTTTAAATCATAAATAAATTATGTGTCTACCATAATGTCTTTGTGTGATTTAAGTTCGTACTTTTGTTTTGTTTTTTATTGAAAATTTGTATGATTCGATGGAAAAAGTGAAAATGGAAAAACAAAATTAAATGTATTTAATTAACTTTCTCCTTCTTCGATTTAAAATAAACTACGAAAAGACTTAAGTTAAACAAGGAATGGAAGGAAGCACAAGCAAGCTGGAGTTCCACAAGGAAAAGTATTTGTACCTGTTATGTTTGTTTTTTATAGCACTCATGTGTTTTCAATGGCAGCTGATAGATTTTGACAATTCATGGCGGTCATGATGTTTTATCTGCTTTTGTTTTTCAAACTCTACAGAAAAAAAAGACAACTTACAGGCACCATAAGCAAATCTGTATGTTTGATGACTGCTTTTGGCATTGACATACTAGATATTGACTACTAGTTGTGATTCATTTCCATACAATATTTGCAAAAAAATATGGTTCCCTGCTTTCAGCGACTATTTCAGACCAAGCGGCGAAAAGAAAAAGCAAATTAAGCATCTTTCTACAAATATTAGGGAAAGAAACTAGAGCTATCTATTAGCACAGAATTTAAGAAGCCCTGCCATCTAGTGTTTGTTAGAAAGTTAACAATTGACGTAGTGCTGGGGGACAGTAAGAAAAATTCCTTTTTCTTTCAGCTTGTATCTAAAAGATTGCTGTAAGAATTACATTCGAAATAAATGGAATACATTTTAACCCTGCAAAATACGTTGTTGTTGGTCACGTGACAAATATTCAAATGCAAGTTTTTTTAATTTAAACTTATATTACGCAGTATTTTGTGTTAAATTCTATAAAATTTATTCGTTTCGTTTTTATCATATTTTTTTTTCATATTTTACAAAGAATAACCAAACACTGGCAGACGGCTTTTAAATTAAAAATAAATCAAATTATCTATCTATCTTATTCTTTCGTCGAAAAGTTGAAACAAAAAATGAAATGTAATTTCAACTTATATAACGCAGTTTGTAATTTTAAGAAGAAATGTAAAAACAATACAAACACATGTGCATACCTACGTAATTAAACAAGCCAGATCACGGGCATTATTTTCTAGGTATCTGAATTCGACCGAATTATATAATTCACAGTCTTTGAAAGCTGTAAATTTTATTTGTGTCGGTAGACATCGACTAATATTTTGCGTCTTAGAATTGTACTACAGCATCTAACTGATGAGCCCAAATGTACCTGGGCGAAACGCATAATTTGGAATAAAGGCCACAAAATAACAAAATAAAAATTACGCAGTGTGTTAAATTTTATTCGTTTAGTCTAAAAGTAATAAAACTATATTGATATTTGATCTAGCTTTAATCGTATTTCGTTCATCCGCAAAAAACAATATAGTTGTTTATTGTTTTCTGTAGAAAATAGAGAAAAGGAAATTTCTGGATTCGTGTCGGGATTTCCTTAAAAAAAATCCCATAAGCACTGGTTTGACTTCATAATATTCTTAACTACCGCAAGGACTGAAATGGTCGCACTATACTATAAGGCAAGTTATGCATTCGTAAAAAAAAAGAAATAATTCTAACAATCAAACACTACATAACGATCATAGAGAAGCCTAAAACAGTGATCGCCAAAATATGTCTGTCTGTCCGTCTGTATGTATAACGAGCTACAGCCTAAACGGCTAAAGCGATTGCCTTCATATTTGGTATGAGGGGAAATTGAAATTTTATTTTTAGGCCTAAAAATAACTAAAGGAAAATCTTATTTTTCTCTAAAATCCAACGATTTTGATAAAAAATTTGAGAATTTTTTTGTTGGTAATAGCTATCATTTGATTTGAACCAAGTTTACAGGAAAAGTCTATTAACGGTACCTTTCATATAACGGTTTTTTTTTTATTTTTGGCTTTCTCGGTAACGGTACATTGGTTTTCTGTCAAATTTGATATCTGAGAAGATCTAAGTAGCTAAATTATTTTTGCATATCAAAATTTTGAATAACTTTTTTTTTATATTAAAATAATTAATTACATTGTTTTTTTGAAAAATCAATAATTTTAAAACTAATCAAAAAAAATAATTTTAAATTTTATATTCACATGAACATTAATAGTCTCTAAAAAATTGCATACCAAAATTTCAAAAGAATTTTGTTTTCAATAAAGGAAAAATTAAAAACAGGATTTCATCAAAACCCGTGCTACAATTTTCGAGATACTTTTTTATAAAATTTTCATTGATCCGTGGCATCTAATGGCGTTCTTCGTTTTTCCGAAAAACTGATTAAAGTGATGGTTTTGGCAGTTTAAATAATTTTAAAAAACGATTTTTTCCCAGCTATACACCATTCACTTTCATTATGTACATGTATGTACTTGTACATATTTACATTATTACCCTCCTAATTTACATAATTAAAATCGATTTAAATATACATTTGTAGGCACCTATTTAACTATTCCTTGAATCATGCATTCATTATACTAAGAATCAAGGTAATATTACCTACATGGTCTTTAAATCTGCATAGGATAACTATAATAGACTAGCTACCTACCAACAGCGTCAGTGAGTAACACTAAAGTTGTTAGCTACAAGAGCAAGTTTGTACGATCCAGTCGTGCATTTTATTTCAAAAGGAACCATCGGGAAGTTGGCTCCTAGAAGTCCATAGCTAGTAAGTTAATGGCTTTTTGGAACAGTTAGAGGGGGATCTCAATCCATACATACAGTCATCAAATGGCATTTCATCTACACACATGATGGATTATGGAAAGTTGGCATCATTGGTCCCTACTTTTTCAAAAGCGACGAAGCCAGTGGCCATTTCAATGTTTTATATTCCACACGTAATGTGATAGGCCTTTCAAATAATACAAATAATATTATATCTTACACACAACTTGTTTTACAAAATTTAAACATATCTAGATATTCTTACTGAAAGCTAATTAATTTTTTTTTAATTAAAAATCAAAGAGCGAAACATTTTATATTAATTTAATATTTTTTTCTATCATTTCAGGTAAGAACACAGAAATGTATCCACATCCACTTGTATTTTGTAAGTAAATTCTTTTAGATTCATTTTATCGATAAAACTTGTCTATTATAAAATTTTATTAAGGTTAACAATATTTTTCACCAAGAAATGAATATTTTCTATATGTATGTAGGTTTAATAAAAACTGCTTTAAAAATATGATAGATTGTTCAAAATACTGGTTATCGACACCAAGGGGCCAATTTTGGACTGCTGCTTGTGCCTGCTTTTGGTTCCACTTCAAGTGTGTCTCAAGAAAGTCACATAGATCTCTTCTATTATTAAATAACCTTGACTTGAACTTCAAGAACTAAGACTGAAGTTAAAAAGTTAAATTGTACACTCCGTCTCACTTAATTACGAACAGTAGCTAAATCTACCTGTTACTATGTTTTAAATCAAATGAAAGAGCACTTGGAGTATTAAGGAGCTTAGTTTAGGAAATAATTTGATAAAATCCTTAACTATGTGTAAAGGAAAGACATTGACCAAGTAGAAAGTAGGCCATAATTCGAGCTTACCGCGAACAAGAAAAATACGAGTACATCCGCTTCATAGCCAGCAAGATTGGAAGAAACACCAATATTGTTGTACGCAGCTATCTAAGGGTACTGGATAAGTATGGAAAAAAGCAGCACCAACATGCAAGGAAAGACGAGCTATACTGAGGGCTGATTTTCAAATTCAAGGATCTCCACAAGTAAAATTAAAGCTGAAATTGGTAGAGGTGGACGGATCTATGTCATTATCGATTATAATCGATAATTTCCACCATAGAAATCAATCGATAGTTTTTACCCACTATCGATTGTTTTTCGATAGTTATCAAACTAATTCAGGGAAAAATTCGTTTTTCAAAACTAAACAGTTTTACCTAGAGTTGAATTCTTATACCAATTCTGTGTTGAGCTAATACTAGCTTAGTTCGAGTCGACCACACTTGCTGTGGTGCGTTCTTTTTCTAACCTAATGTTATTTTTATCTTCATGATTTGTAAATCTGTTAAATTCAGCACTTCAGCAAAGTGTTGCCAGATGAGTTTCTTAGACCTCCCCTTGTAAATATTGTCAAATGAGTTCATTGAACAAGTAAAAGTTAACAGGTAATACATTTTTTATGTAATAATAAAAGAAAAAAACTATCGGTAATTATCGATTGTTTTTTTCAAACTATCGATGGCAGTGATAATGGATAGTTCTCCACCACTAGAAACTAGAGTAAAAGCTGGTAGATCGACTGCTTATAGTGTGATACAGACGACCAACTATATTTTTGACATGCATGCAAAATGAAGAGGAAACCACCATTGAATGAGGCACTTTAAAACAAGGCCTGATTTTGCAACAAGTCACGTTAGGCTTACTCGAGAGTAGCACACCGTGTGCGATGAACTATTGAAATACATTGGTTCTTAGATAATGGCCGCTGTTTCTGCTGCTGATGTAATTTGTTTCACGCATATAACCCTATTCCAGAGAAAATTGTGACCGGAGCGAATTATCTCTTTGTTATCGATATTTTGCATGGAAATGCTTTTTTTGTAATACCTTCGTTAATTCTTGATGTGGGTTTTTTGTCAAATTCCCTTCGCGCTTAAAAAAAAAGCACGCCTATTATTATTGTTCTTTATTCGATGCAAAAAACAATAAAATTTACATATTAAATGCAAGAACAAGGTATTGCCATAGGAACAAAAACATTGTCATCGAAGCAAATTAGCTCTTATTATCGATAGTTTATGTGGAAATGTCAATTTTTTCTGTAATGGCGTCGGAATTTCGCAACCTTCAATAATGTTTTGCAATTAAATTATCAAATATAGTAGAATGTTTGAACAAAATAAATAAATTCTTTATTGATATGAATGTATTAGTATGAAAAAAAAATTTTTGTAAACAATATTAGATGAAAAGAAAATGAAATCATTTTGAATTTTACAAATAAATAAGAAAAAAGATTCCAAAGAACTGAAGTTGAAAATATGTTTCTCCATCACTCATTAAAGGTGCAGCGAAAAAAAGAGAAAAATTACAGAAGTATTACATATTTCTTCTCTTTCACTCATTCAAATGTTTTGAAGTTAGGCATTCTTTTTGTAAAATTATTCAGTGATTAAATTATTTAAAATTGCCCAAATTTATAGAAAATTAGGTGGTGTAACATAAAGTTTTTGTGCAATGTCATCTTTATGTGTAAATTCCCATCCAGCGATACCTAATTTATAGCCTTTTCACACCAAAACCAAAACACGGTTTTCGCGAAATTATCGGTTTTGGCCGAAAACCTAAAGCAAAAACACAAGTTTTCCCATACATATTTGATAAACCATTCGTTTTGGTAAACACAAGTTTTAAATAAAACCTGTCGAAAACATGTTGGATTGCAAGATGAACTAAACAAACACACCTTGTGAAACATTCAGTGCTCAATTAATCGTCACATAAATAGCTGATGGGTTGCTGCCAGTAAAAACGAAAAAAAAAACAAACAGCTGTCTGAGGTAATTGCAATTTTAATTCATAACGTATTTGTTGTTGTCTGTGGTGCCAACATAATTGAAATGTCAAACGAAAACTTGTAAATGTTCAGTGTGAACGTTTTTCGAATTTACGTAAACTTTTAGCTGAAAACCCGGCTTTGGGTTTCTTTGGTATGAAAAGCCTATTAGTCATTTATTTGACTATTTTATAAATGAGATAAAAGGAGCTTGACAACAGAAATAATATATTATGAGCTTGACAACAGAAATAATATATATATTATGATGAATGTGCACAATTGTTTATTTTTGTCATTTGGAATTAAGTTTGCTTACGTGTTGACTAACTATACAGAACTTTACTTATGAAATAGACTTTTAATCGTCTATCACAATCGTCAATAAAACATATTGTCAAGTATGTATATTTTTGTGGGCTTTATTTAACAAAATTTAGTACAAGTAGGTACAAAATTTCAGAGAATTCGGTGGTGACCAATTTGTATATGATTCGACAACTTCACAATAATTTCTACCAATTTTACAAAATGTCAAATAATGTATGCGACAAAAATTTGACACTTTATAAATTATCCCCTCTCACAGTTGTCAATTTTTTGTAATAGAGCCTTAATATTGACGTATGGACACAACGTCCAATGGCAACTTCCAACTCGCAAAATACTCTGACGTTTAAGTATTTGAGTATTGTAGTAACACAAGCATTTGTGTTTGTCATTTCTGTTCATTTCAAAGCCAAGACCCCATATAACTACAATGATGCACATTTGGCAACGCCATAATCGCCGAGCGAAATGGGACCAGTTCCCTGTTAATTTCGAAGATTGAGCTCCAGCTCTCATCTTTGATTCACTAAAGAAAAAGAAATCAGTAGGAGTCGATCCAATGTTGTACTACGACATTTGCCTCAGGGAGCAGTTGACATTTATACCACACTGTTTAACAACGCGCTGAATAATGCATATTATCCAGTGCGATGGAAGACAGTGCATCCTCTCCCTGAAAAGGGAAACGACAATTCCAATCCAGCGAATCTCAGGTCGATAAGTCTTCTTCCGAGTATCAGCTAAGTATTTGAAAAGGTTATTAATAGGTCTCTGTTCAAGTGGGCGGAGGACAATAAAATTATACGGGATACACAGTTCGGTTTTAAGACGGGACATGACACAGTGCATGCCGCATCTAAACTCGTTTCTGATGTCCAATGGAACAGTGTACGGGTGCCTGTCTGGTTGATTGGAGAAGGCCTTCCACACCGTATGGTTAAAGGGTCTCTATCTAAAGCTTGCCAGACTTGGTATAAGTAAACCGCTATTGTAAATACATGCTTTATGACATACTAAATGGTAGAAAGTTTGTTGTCAAGAGTGGCAATGTAACTTCTACCACAGTTTTTAATATTAACAATGGTCTTCAGCAGGGAGCGGTTAACTCGCCGATTCTCTTCAGCATTTACACCAGCGATCTGATAGGTAGTCTAACTCAGGCATTTGCGTACGCCGACGATCTAATTGCGTACAGAACAGCTCCAACAGTTGAGGTCATCAAAATTCTTTTGCAGCGTGACTTCGACAAGATTCAGCGATATTGTGATGACTGGAAGTTGAAAATCAACTCCCAGAAATCAGAAACTATTTTGTTTAGGACTCCGTTGTCTAGCGCCTTAAGGGATACGAGAAAGAACTGGCGCAAGCTGGTGATCGTAGGCCCATATGGACATCCACTGGCGAGTAAAAGTGGCATCTGGTTGGATCAGTACTTGTATTTCGACAGACATATAGGTGCTGCTCTGGCCAAGGCTAGGGGAGCCTTTGCCCTGACAAAACGATTGTCTTATAGCAGTCGTCTTGACAGCAGGGTGAAGCTGATTTGCTACATGGCCTTCATCAGGCCGATAATTGCCTATGGATGCCCGGTGCGGTTCAACGTTGCCCTATCTCAAATGGAAAAGATTCGGATGTTTGAGAGGCAGTGTCTTCGACGTTGCCTTGGATTACACAGAAAACCAGAGCCGGAGTACAAACGATATTATTCCAACCAGGTTCTATACAACGGAGCCAACATAAACAGATAATAGATAATTTTTTGTTTAAGCTGATTCGGGGTTACGTTGCAAGAGCGATGTCCTCAACTAACAGCTTAATTTTTGGGGCTTATTACCCCAATAACGAATATTTTGAGAGTGCGCGGTTAAGTGGCTACATCACTCCCTAGATATTCCTCTATTTGGACAGTCGAGGGCTGATACAGGATGGAGGGGCGGTTCCGCTCATCTACACCAGTTCTGGTGGCTCTCTGAACAGCATCATGATATTTAAAGTCGATTAAAATGGTATGTCTTGGCCGACTTACATAGATTTAGGGTAATAGGTATAGGGAACAGTCGGGGTGGCACCAAAAAAAATTAAAAATATGTATGTATGCGGTCGCATATGTGCATGTATCTGCGTGTCTGTTATTAGATATTTTAAGTAGTTTAAGTTATTTTTAGTTAGTATAAGTTAGTTGTATCTAGTTTTAATTATTTTTAGTCTGTCTTTAGGCATAGTTTATAAGTAAAAAAGAAAAATATGTTAAGATACCGAGTTTTTTGGCAATATCTTTTCTTGGTTTAAAAATAAAATAATTAGATTTAATTAAAATTGTTTTTAGGTCGAAAGACATTCGTTCTAAGAGTTATTGTTTAGTTTAGAGCGCCCGTAAAGGGCCAGTAAATTAGTTGTAAGTTATTGATAATTAGGCTAGTTTTAAACATTTTTGTCTAGCCTTAAGATAGTTATAAGTTAATATTAAATAAAAATGAATTTACAAAAAAAAAACCATAAAACAATTATTTTCATTGCAACTATACAATTTAAAATTAAAATAAATAGTAAGTACCTATACTTACGTAATTAACATAAAAAGGGAACACATAGTTTATTATTATTGCCAACCCAGAATAGGGGACGTTTTTTTATTTGTATTTTTACTCTGCCAATTTTATTTTTAATATAAAATACAACTTGTAGTACTTAAAAGTTAAATAATAAAGCAATAAATTATGGGTTTTTATTTTTGCTAAAAGGAAGTAACCATCATCGTTCCAAGTCCCATGGCAAGACACACGGCAACACGCATTTAGACTACCATAATAAAGGCTGTAAAATAATTGTTTTCTTAATGCTTTTTATGTACATACCTAAGTCTGACTTGAAATATAGGTTTAACGATGTCATTTATATTCGAAGAGATGGGGCTTTTTGTTGTAATAATTTTGTTCGGTAATTAACTTCATTCAATTAATTAAAAGCGTGCATTTTTCACAAAAAAAAAGAAGAACTGAATGCACTATAATATAAGATAATAATTAAATAGAGGCTCAGTTTGAATTGACCAGTGTTTTTTTTTTTGTATTTAAATTAGGAACTATAACATTTTGTTTACGACACAATGAATTCATTTCAGGGAAAGTTTTAAGGAAAGTCAAATAAGTTACATTTGGAATTTTATGATTTGTTTGTTATATAAGTTAGACGACCATAAAGTTATAATTCACTTTTAGCTAATTTTCATGAAAATTTATTTCTTTGTGGTTATTTGGTTGTTTAACCATGGTAGAATTAAGTAATGAAGTAATTTTGAATATAATAACTACTCAGAAGTTTTAACAGAGATTAATGGATATTGCAGACGAATAAATATGAATTAGTCTGAACAGATATATTTAATTTACATAAGCATCGCCCTGACTAAATTACAAAAATATCAATTTATTTCAATTCGTTAAATCCTAACGTCAACAATCTTCTTATAAAGGGTCCGCCAAATAACTTTTTTTTTTTTTGAAAATGCTATAAAAAAAACTACTGAATATTTTCTCAAATTTCTTTTCAATCCCTCCGGTTAATAATGTAAAATAATTTCATTCAAATGGCTGCTTCGGCTGGCCATGCAGTAGTCTACACAATCGGTCCAATTTTTAAGCACATTATCGATTGTGTACAGCTGTATTTCACCAATGGCTTCACGAATATTGTCATTTAAAGCGTCAATTGTCTCTGGTTTGTCGGCGTAACACTTATCTTTTACGGCACCTCACAAATAATAGTCCAACGGTGTCAAATCGCAGCTCCGAGGTGGCCAAACGACATCAGCTCTGCGGCTCATAATGCGATCTTCAAAAACGGCCCAAAACATCGAGTGTAGCTTCGGCTGTGTGGTATGTAGCGCCGTCCTGTTGAAAGTATTGCCAATATCCTCCTCTTCAATTTTTGTGAACAAAAATTCGCTCAACATGACCCGATAACGATCGCCATTGTCTGTAACGGCCGCTCCTTGCTCATTTTCGAAGAAAAATGGCCCAATTATGCCTCTGGACCAAAATCCGCACCAAACAGTGACTCGTTTTGGGTGTATCGGCTTTTTAATGTATGCGTGCGCGTTTTCTGTGCCCCAAATGCGACAATTTTGCTTGTTTACATACCTGCCAAGATCAAAATGAGCTTCATCTGAAAAGATGCTTTTTTTGGCAAAATCGGCATCTTCTCTAAGTCGATCGCAGGCCCACTTAGCGAAGCGAAAACGCATTGGATGGTCAGTTGGCTTCAACTCCTGAACCAGTTGGACTTTGTATGGCGTCATACCAAGGTCTTTATGCAAAATTCGTCTCAATGCTGTCTCCGAAATTTTCAATTGTTGAGAACGACGGTGAATTGATGTTGATGGCGCTTCACGCACACTTTCCGCCACAGCAGCAATATTCTCGGGTAAACGAACTATTTATGGCTTTTCACGCTTTGGTTTATCGATGAGGATGCCAGTTTCTTTCACTTTTTTCACAAGATAACGAACATACGGAGCTGACGGTGCTTCTCTTCTTCCAAAATCCGTACGCAATTTTCGCACACATTCTGCAACATTACCATGATTTTCAAAGTAATGTCGCAATATTTCCCAGCGTTGCTCAAGCGTATACAAAACCATATTCTTTCAGCGGAAGGATAAAACTAATTATCTGTCAAATAAGACATGAGCTAAGTGTTACCATTCACGAAATAAGCACTAGTTTAAAAAAAAGTTAGATGGCGGAAACGTTATATAAAGAACAATCCAAATTATGTTTGTGCGCTATCTTCTTTTTTTCGACTTGATCGATTTGAATGAAATTTTCAGCAGATCTTGGAATATGTTTGGAGAGTGCATATAAGAAATCTTTGCCGTCCGATGTCTAGAACCGGAGTTATGACCAAAAATGTCACTCACATGTTTGTTATTGCTTTATTAGTATAAATAATGGCGCAAAATTTTAAACAACCCATTGTTAAGGGCTTAACATTTTACTAGTTAGCAATTTCCTAAGTGCTTATTGATTGAATATCTATTTCAAAATTGTTAAACCCTTTCTAAACTAGTAAATTGCTAATTAAGCAGAAAGCTGAGCATTTGTAGGGTTTGAATTTTGATGAACACAATTATTGATGTTATGTGATGTAAATTAATTATATGTTGATGAAAACCCAACATGTGCTCTAAAAAGGTATTAGTTATATCTATTTTTATCATTTCAACTTCATTATTTACAAAAAAAAAAAAAAAAAAAATTGTGCACCAGCAGGACTCGAACCTGGGCACCCCGCGTGCAGGGCTGATATACTATCAGATTCCATAATGGATTTAGCAAATTGCTAAAAGTTAAAGTAGCCATTCCTTGCTTTTAACTTTAGTAAAATGTTAAAATCGTTTAAAATTAGCTCAACCATCTTTTTAACTTAGTAAATTGCTAAAAGCGGCTTTAACATTTTATTAAATCGTTTAAAATTTTGCGCAAATGTGTTTTATTTTGTATCCCTACA
The DNA here is from genome assembly GCA_910595825.1 of Philhelius pedissequus. Classification (NCBI taxonomy): domain Eukaryota; kingdom Metazoa; phylum Arthropoda; class Insecta; order Diptera; family Syrphidae; genus Philhelius; species Philhelius pedissequus. The sequence continues at coordinate 274,356,957 of OU343160.1, read as the reverse complement.
CTTTCATTTCGGTTTCTCACAACGACAGCAATTGATTCCAATTGAATGGATTTTGATATTTCATTTTGTCGGTTGTCTAGAATGTTCCATGGATTTTTTGAACGACTTGAAGAAGGAAAATTCGTTGTGAAGCTTGGAAAATTTCGGTTAATTGTGAAATTCATTATGATAGAAGACGTTTTGCGTGAATTTTGTGTAAAGAAGTTTACAAGATATATATTAGATGACGCTGTGCTGCGATCAATGCCATGACCCGATAGATTGTGTTATACATTGACTTAGGCTGTGCGCGATTTGACAGGTGTCATTATAATTTTGTATTCAGAAAATGTGCTATTTTTCTTGCTGAAATTGGTTGGAGTTTTGAATATTATTACACTGATTCCGATCTAACCTTGGACGACGTACCTAATTAATCAGAATAATGTTCGTGATAATCGAACGGAAGAAGTTCGTGCACAGCTTCAAACTGCACAATCACCACCACAAACTCGACAAAAAGTTATTAAAGAAGAAAAGTGGTAAATTTAGACTGAAATCGCACTGCTTTGGAATACGATTCCGCAATCGCATTTACTTTCTCGATGCACGTGCAAGACATTCATCATTTAGTTGATTCTAACAACAATTCCGCCAAGATCTCTTTTGTTGCATGGTGCATCCTATCGCATCTATGGAGGTAGTTGACCTAACAATGAAGGGCTTATGAGGTGATTCTAGATGATTTGGTGGGTAAGGATATTGCTCTCCTGAGATTTTCGTCAAACGCTTCCATCTCAAAATCTACTGCTCACGATAAATTTAATGTATGCCTTAAATCGTCGTATTTGTGGCGGCATGTTAAAAAGTTAAGTTGAAATTGGCCAGAAACATGGGAGTCGCAATGCAGAACGACCCATCTTCTGCTGAATTCTCCAGACAACTTCTGGAGCTCAACTTCCTGTTGATTGATAAGTCTTGCAAAATTTTTGTGAGTTAACAACATGGAAGGAGAAACTCATCGCCAAAGTAGAGTGTACCCGGCATTGCAAAAAATTATAAAAATCTTCATTGGATTTGTGAAGGTAAGGTTGTCGCTGATGGTTTGAATTTTACTATTCAAAGTCAAATCGCTGGACATGTGCATTCGTACAACTCCGTTGACAGCATTACCGACGAGGAAGAATCTAATGACGCATATTTTATCGTTTATAACCATGTTGCGGTCAAGCCAGCCATGATCATCTAGGGCAAATGAAAAGGACAGGAAATCCATTTCCCACGGCTTCCGATTATTCCAATTGACCTTCCAATCCAATTCAAGCTGATTCAGTTCCACGCTCGATTGGCTTTTGCAATGACAATCAATAAATCGAAAGGCCAATCGTTGTAAGTCTGTGGAGTAAATCTTCAATCTTTCTGTTTTTCGAACGGTCATCTGCACGTTGCCTGTTTGCGTGCTGGCAAAAGACGGCTTTGCTGTTTGTTTTTTGCGACGGAAAACAAATGGAAAAACATTATTTATGATATCACTCTCTACAGATTTGTATTTCATTCAAATAAATCAGATTGAAATTTGACTCATCTGTCTTATTATAACTCTGCAGTTCATTTGGAAGCGTTAAATTGGGGCGAGACGAAGTTCGCCTGGGCCGCTAGTATGTTTATAAATAAATACTTAAAACGAATTAACACTAAATTTCCAAGCTATTGTAAAACAATGTTTTGAATTTTGAATTTTTAAAATTGTCATTTGGTGAAGCCACTATAAAATTAAATTTATTAAATATTTCAACTAATTGATTTGGAGGGCTATGAGCACCATAGTTCGATCTACAAAAAATTTGATTCAGTGGTCTTTGAAGTCGTATACTTGAGTGACTAAAACTAATAAAGTTAAGACGATAAAGAACCGATGGTGATGATATTGCTCTATTTATTATTGCTGCGACAAAACAAAATTGTAAATATTTTCTATAATTTGCCAAGGAAGGAAGGTTAATTAAAGCAAGTCTTTGAGAATAAAGGAACAGAGGGTTTCCACGGAACCAAGGAAGAAAACTGAAACAAAAGCACACGAACCTCCTCTGAATTGCTTCAATTATGTCATTTTACCAAAACGACATCAGTTTTATTTGTTTAAGTGCCTCAGAATTTATAGTCAAAGTTTTCAATGATGAGTTTCAATGAAAGCTATAACTGGCGCCTAAAGGTTTCCAAATTCGTGTTGTCTTGCTAAAGAAATAATTTCTATACTAAGCAATACGTCCGAATTTGAGCTCAAGGTAAACTGATGACCAATCCTAGAAGCGCGAGTGTTACGGTTGAATAGTTTCAGCGGAGGAATACAACTGGATATTTCATTAGAACATTGTCTATAAAAATAGCGACAACACAATGAAAGGTATGAAACATTGGTAAATGCTGTCGAGATCAGAATTTAATGAGCTTACCATGCGCTGCCGTTAAAGTTCCACATCCGAAGGATATAAAAAAACTGAACATACGGTCTTCAGCAAAACAATATACAGTGAAAGCTCTAATAAGCGGACACTCATGGTCGCCCAATTTTTGTCCGGTAATAAAAACTGTACGGTTAAGAGAAAGAATAAGAAAGTAAACGACTGCAAAAAATAATAGCAGAAGGAAAGGAAATAACATGTGCAATAATGAAACTCAATCAGAAAAGTGAACCATACACTTTCAAAATTACACCAACTTATTTACCCGGGAAATCTCCTAAACATTTTTCAACAAAACATCGCTTCGACCGGTTATTAAGCTACAATTAGACGGTCAACGTAATCGGTCATCGCGTTGACTCTGACGTCAAAATATGTCCTAATTGTGTCACGTCGTGTGATAGTCAACGAAAAATATTGTCAATGCGTTGACGAGAACGTTGACACCTTTGTTGACTCAAATTTGCGGGTCAGCGCATTGACCCATTTCCATGACCGTGTAGTGACTGTGTCAACGTAATTGGGACGCGTTGACTGAGTTTTTAAAACTATTCGTCATCGCATTGACTGTATCCCAACATTTACACGGCACAATTTTATACCCGCTCAACGTAGATTTGAGATTTTAATTGACACTATCGGTTTTTCTTTATAAAATAAGAACAAATAATATACATATACATTTACTAAAACAGCCATTTCCAAATCCAAGTTTCTTTTTGTCATTTGTATTTGTTTTTTTTTTAATATTCAAAATTTACTTTAAAAGAATTTTTCAGCTCAAACAAAACGTAAAAAATGACCGGCCCATTTTTCTGGCATAGTGTCGGTCAACGCGTTTGAATTTGGTCAACTCGTGTAATCTTCAAAGTTTTGAGTGCCAACGCATTGGCAGTGACGAATAAAAATAACATTGACACACAAGGCACGTCATCGCATTTTGGGACATCATTGACCGACTTGTGACATTCGTGTGATCGTCAACGTTTGAAGCATTGACACTGTAAACATTGAACCTGTAGTGAAGCAGAGTCAGTATTAGTTTTGTGGTGACGTCAGAGAGTCAATGCGATGACCGATTACGTCGACCGTTTAATTGTAGCTTTAGAGCTTCGCGTCCGATTTTCGGAGATTTTCCAATGGAATTGCTTACGTATTAAAAATATAAGATAAACTATACTGAGAACGGTCCTTTCGATATCGATTTATTAAAATAATCCCTCAATAAAATAATGTGTCCGTGTATGGGAGTTTTTCTATCTAAAATGAGCATGAAAAAGTGTCCAAGTCCATTTATGAGAGTGTCCCCTTATGAGAAAGTAATTTGTTTGAGACATTCAAAGAAGAAGTATGTTCCCGAAAATGTGTCGGCTTAAGTTAATTATCCGCTTCTTGCTATTGAGATGTCCGAAAGTAGAGCTTTCACTGTATTGGATTAGAATTTTAAGACAAGAGATCATTTATGAAAATGAGAAGCAGTGTCGGAGACAAAACAGAGCCCTGAGGCACGCCAGCGATTATTGTATGAGTATCAGACTTGAAACCGTGCAATACAACTTGTACTGAGCAGCAGCAAAAACAAATTTCCAAACCAGCGACGAAGGAGTTTGGCCAGGTGCCAAACTTTTTTTAAAATTATTATTGTAAAGATTTGTGCCACTGTTCGGAGATATATACCATCAGATCGCCAGTATGGACCTATTGCTACGAAAGCCATACTGCCGGCCATTAAGGAAATTTCGTTCTACAAGATATTTTTTAAGTTGATAATTGGTCGGCGTTTCAATGACCTTGGAAAGAAGGGACGTAAGTGCAATTGGACGGTAATTAAATGCTGAAGAATTTTCGCATTTTTTAGGGACAGGCTGGACAAATGCTGTTTTCCAGCCACTCGGAAAGAGTTGGACAGATGGGAAGATGGAAAAGCGTGATATACTATCTGAACCAGCGGATTTGTAAATATCGAGATATTTAAGAACTCTAGCAACTGTTCGATTGGAAACTTATACAAGTAGACAACTGCGAAAATACAATCGAAAACGACATAAAAACACTCATGCTTCCTTTAAGATCAGTTGTGGGTATTTTCAGTTTAAAAGTTGCTTGTTGATTGCTTTTAATACATTTTAACACAAGTTTAAGCGTACGTTAGCTGATAATGGTTGCTTCCTTAAGATATGTCACCGAAAGATTAAAATGTGTGCCTGAGATCTTATTGAAGTGATTATTAAAAATAAAATATATGTATACCTCCTCATTTCCTATTAAAGAAATCAGGTTGTTGGTTGCTATAATAATCTAATCAAACCGTGTTTGGTGGTGATGTCATTTTATAATTTTAAGATTTCTATTCTCTTCAAATTGACTTGCAAGTCTTCAAACTTAATTGAACTGCACGTATGCAAATCATTTGACTAAACTATCAAACGAAACCCATTTCAACTCAATGAAAAATTTACAAAGTGGTCAATGTGCAACTACTTCGACCTCACTTCAAACCTGATTGAAATTGCGCAAGTTGTGTGTCATTGTTTGTCACTGCTGTGTTTCATGTTTATGAACTTCAGCTTTAATAAATGTTAATAATAAGAAATTGTTACAAAAATTAACAAACAAAAGGTAATTCTTAGAAAAAAAAATATTAATAATGTTTTTTTTGACAGTTGAAGCAAATGTCTTGTAATTGAGTTTATGTAGTGTCAATTTATAGTTGACAGTTGAAACGTGAGATTACAAATGAACTGAATAGCTACGCTTTAATGTATGCATAAGCGAATTCCTAACAACCAATCGATTTTTTTTGTTGGAAGGAACTTGCATAAAATTGTCTGCGTGTAAAGTGAAAGTCGATGAAATCTAGCTAAAAACGCAAGATTTGTTTTGACAGCACAAAGTCGATTTTGCTTAGAAATACAGTAGACGCTCGATATAGTGAATCTCGTTCGAGTGAACTATCTAAAATAAATTGACCACACAAAATTTTATACAGGGTACTCTAAATAGTGATAGTGAACAAGAAAAATGTCGATATAGTGAACAATGATTTTCTTCTCAGAATTTTCCATCTACAATGCGTCCATATGTCGTTAGGGTTTTACCGTTTAGTTTCATGTCGTTTTAACCATAAACTCTTCAAATGCGTTTGCGCCTGTGCCCTATTTCATCAAAGGATGCTGTTTTTTGTATTGATAAGGTTATTGAATGGACATAATTATGCAGATTATTCTGACATATTTGTTTTAAAACAATTACAAAAAAAAGCTGTCCAAAACTATTTTAAAACAAAGAAAGACACAAAAAAGACACAAAAAAAGTAATATTTTAGTTTTTTGTTATAGGAGCACAAAGCTTTGTTTCAACCTCGGTAAACGATAGTTAATATTATTTTCCACCAAAAATTCTTTTCTTTTCGAAATTACCCGAAAACCATAGGTTTTTTGAAAAAAAGTTGTTAGTACACATTTTAGATCTTGTCATTCTACACATAAAAGAGCCAGACACTTTTTATCGTTTAATTGATAGATGTGGAGAAAAATGGTCGAAAACATTGGGGTGTAGTAAATTTTTTTCAAAAAAAATTAAAAATTTATGTTTTTGAGTGAGGAAATTTTTGTTTTTAGTTATGTTTGGAAAAACATGTCTTATTAAAAAAAAAAAGTTTTAAATGTGGAACCGGAAGGAAAATGCTTCCATCATAAAAATAATAATTTTTATTTTTCTCAAAATTTTCTAAGAACAACTAGACAATACAATTATGTACAAAATGACATATTAACGACTTCTGTATGTCAATTCGTTCTTAAGTTATAGCGTACCAAATTTTAATTGTTCGTCAAAAATTAAGTCTGGTTGCTTTAACGAATGAATTTAATCTATATATATATCCATTTTGACGAACAATTTAATTTTGTGAACCAACAACTTTTTTTCAAAAAAGCCTATGGTTTTCATTTGGAAAAAAATGAACTCCTCTAAAATTTTTTGCTCCAAGTTTAGAGTACTTTTTAGGAAATGCTTAGGACGTAAAAATGAAGCTCTCCAACAAAATTCAGCTTTGTCGGAATTTTTTCGAAGTGAATATCTTAGTTTCCAGTGCTAGATATGGAATGTTCCTTTGTTTGTTATATTAATGGAACTTTTTTCAAAGAAATTTTAAATACTTATGCTTTATGTCAAGCCTCACTCTGCATATGTATTTTATTTAATGTTTGTAAAATTGCTTTTTTTCACTAAAGAATTATAAAAAAAAAGTTGTGTATACATCAGTGTATGTAGTTAGCTTCGAAAAACTAATAAAAATTCTCTCTCAAAATAGTGAACAATCTCGAAATACTGAAAATGCCTGGTTTTTCTTCACTATATCGAGCGTCTATTGTAATTCGATTGTGTTCAGAAAAAAAATCGAATGTTTGATTGTAAGGAATTTGACATAACATTTGCTGTCAAAAGTCAGTTGTTTTGCATAAACAATTGCACTTTAAATCATGAGGTCCTCAAATTTCTACATGAATCCAATTATGTTTGAATATTCTTTTAGCTAATTTGAGAAGAGAGGGTACATTGCCGATATTTTTGGTGACGTCAAGGAGCAAACCCGTTAGCTATTTATTTTGCGAGAGCTTAATTCAAGCTTTAGAAGATAATGAATATGAAATATAACCTTATGCGTAATCATTAAGAAATCGTATACCTCTATACATTTGTGTTTGTAAAGTTTTAGCACTTTAGGAAGACTTAAAACCTCCCATGTGTCGTGACTTTTTAAAAGCTGTCAAATGTCACTATGAATCAATGATTTTTGACATCCCAGCTTGTGAAAATGTCAAGGAAAACATAAGATATATGTATGTATAACCTTACAATGCACCACATATAAATAAAATCATCATCTTCTCAGACTCTGGACACTGGCCTATAGCGTATGGCCACCTCCTTCATTGCGCTCAACGTTCACTCTTTTGATTCAATCTGATTTTGCAATAACAAAAGTATAAACAGGGTGTAATGGCTTCGACTGGTGATGACCTTGCCAGAGAATCATTGCAGCAGCCACAGCGTGATCGTATAGTATCTTGCATTTATTTATTTTATTCCATTTTTTTTTGTTGGTTGTTGTTTTATTGATAATTTTTCTTGTTGTATTATTTAGCTTGAGTTAAATAAAAATAAATTGCTTATGCTGGGGATTTCAATTTCATGTAGGTAGGTATATAGTTAAGTGCAGTTCTTGGCCGGTTGCTGATGTGAGATGCGACTCTGCTGGGTGCTTTGGATGTTGCTGTGAGAAAAACACGTTTGTTGAAGTTTTACGATCTACCACAAACATGGAGGTTTCTACATAAAAGACTCAACACTTAGCAGATAGATAATTTTGTAAGTTCAATTGAGAATTGAGGTGAATGTTCGCAGCAGTGTATGATGTTTGGCCAGTTCGGTTTCTTATTTAGTTTTTTTTTTATTATTTTAATGAATGCCAGTAATATTTATTGAAATAACTTTGGAAAATATTCTTAAAATCAAATTAGACCAAAAATAAAAACATCTATAATCCTTAATCCTGAGTTAGTCGAGATCATTAATGACATCTGAATCACATTAAGCGATTCCGATTGTGACATAACAATATGTTAAGCAAATTTTTTGTGTTGTGTTTTTCAACTTCAAATCTAAGGTATCCATCTGAATTTCCTGAACTCACGGGAATGACGAGTTGTATTATGTTTTCCTTGAAATTTTGTCTGTCATATCGTATAGGGAATCTCCGGAATGGAACACTATGAAACACACAGCGTAAATCACCTTTGAAAATTTATTCCCTATACCAGTAAATTCCGCAGGAGACCGTCAAGTATCATTTTTATATTTCCTCTTTTCAAAGTAAGGAAATATTCGTTGGGAAATTTTAAATCGTGGTATTTCTAAGGGTAGGGTGATTAGGTTCATGAAATAATCAAACTTTCATCCTACGGTAAACCTGGCTATGTTTTCAACTCGAAAGCACATAAGAGTCTGGATGGCGAAACTAGATACTAATTAGGCCAAATCTCAAGATACTTTCTAAAATGTTGTCTCCCAAGCTCGGCGGACCAATTAGCGCGAAGTGCGGGGGGTCCCAGGGCCATCACTCAGACGAATTACCACCCGGATATGAAGAACTATTTATAATGTGCCATATTGGGCAGTTCATCCAGTTTAGCCGCAACAGCGAAAATGCTACATCCCTTTATAGCGCAGACATGCGAGGACTAAAGCATACCCGTTGAGTGGAAAAAAGGGATGATCGTCAAATTACCAAAAAAAGGTTAATCTTATCGGTTGCAACTGGAGAGAGATCTGTGTCCTCCCTGCGGTGGCGAAAATAATCTTGGAACGAACCAAGGAATTGCTGGGTTCTAGTCTCGATAAAGAGCAATCAAAATTCCGTGCAGGTTATTCCTTCATAAATCATCTTAACACCTTAAGTATCATAATCGAACAAACTGAAGTTCCGTTACCTTCTTCACCTTTTCTTTACCGATTTTGAAAATGCTTTCGGTAGTGTAAACCGTAAGTTTTTTGGTTTCCCGGGAAGCTTATCACTATCATCATGGCTGCCTATGAGGGTTCAACTTGGCAAGCCTTGCACAACGGAAAGGTATCTGAAGAAATTGAAATTGATATTGGAGTTCAACAGAGGTGTTTACTATCACCTTTGTTATTCCTGGTGGTTTTTGGTGATTATGTCCACTAAGCAGCCCTAGCCGAAAAAGCACGACGAACTCGATGGACGATGTTTTCGTTTCTACAACGTATTTACTTCGCGGATGATATTTGCTTTCTCACAACATCATGGATATCCACCAGATGGTGAGTAATCTGGTTGGACTGATGATCAATAATGGTAAAACGAAGATCCTTAACATTTCTGGAAACTTGTTCAAGTGAACGTAGCAGGTCAGCAGATTGAAGCAGTGAAAAAATTTCTGTTATGAAGTGTGATCTCAAAAGACAGTGGTGCTACAGATTAAGATGTCAACTGTCGAATTGACAAAGCAAAAGCTGCCTACAGTGCTAAGACCAAGGTGGAACTGTCCCGCTTCAACGTAGGATCCGTACTATTATATGGGTGTATTACATCGAAAGTGATTGCTGCAGTCAGACAGAAGATGCGAGCTTTTGTGAATAGATATCTCCATAACATCCTTATGATTTCCTGGCCGAATACAATCTCCAACTAATAACTCTATCGGAGTTCGGATAACATGCCAAATTTATTTCGACATCGTTATCCGCAATTGAAAGTGAAAGTGGATTAGTCACACTCTACGGTGCTGAATAATCTATCACTAGACATGCAATGGAGTGGGATCCTTTAAATCAAGATGACAGAAGACCTGGGGGCCAGACAAAAACTTGACCCATAACAGTTAAGAATGAACCTCGGAATTTTTAAAAAAGTTGGGCAGACCTCAAACGCATTTCCGGAAACAGAACAAGATGGCGTGTAGCGGTAGTTGACGCCGTATGCCCCACGGAAGAGTCAAGGAGTTAAGTAAGTAAGTAAACTCGGCAGCTTGTTGATTGGTACTGGAACCCAAACCAACCATGTTAATCTGTCCACTGTAAATCGTGAATCCCTCAAAAACCCATAGTCTGCATGCTGGTGTTCCATTGATGCTGTGAAATGGGTTCTTGATACAGAAGTAACCGGAGTTCTCTCTAGAGTGACTTCGTCATGTTTAGAAAAGGGATCAGATCTCAGGAGTTTATTGAGGTCTTTAAAAAATTCCTTACCAAATGCTTGTGCTCTTATTATGATGAGAGCAAAGCAATTGCAGAGTATGTGGAATTTTTTGCAGAACTCTTCTAAAAGTTTTCCAGATCAAATTAAGTTACTCACACAGTACGGTAAATGGGATCAAATATGCGACGGTTTGGGGCCAAATCAGTGTTGTTCGAATTTTTTGCTTCAACCTAGTTTTTTTTACGTTTTCTACATTCTGTATTTTGTATTGTGTTTATGGAAAAATGGTAAAAAAGTAAATAACACGGAAAAAATATTTTTTTTTATTAAAGAGCCCGATTTGTTCTATTTCCATCGAAGTTTTTCATTATACACTTTAATTAATAATATTATGCACCTCTAATCACTTCAGCTCAAGTCAACACACGGCGACGGCACTCGAGCGAATTACAGCAAAAATGTCCTTATTTTAAGCAATCAATATTCCGTGCAGGTTATTCCTTCATAAATCATCTTAACACCTTAAGTATCATAATCGAACAAACTGAAGTTCCGTTACCCTCTTCACCTTCTCTTTACCGATTTTGAAAATGCTTTCGGTAGTCTAAACCGTAAGTTTTTTGGTTTCCCGGGAAGCTTATCACTATCATCATGGCTGCCTATGAGGGTGCAACTTGGCAAGTCTTGCACAACGGAAAGGTATCTGAAGACATCGAAATTAATAGTGGAGTTTAACAGGGGTGCCCTAGCCGAAAAAGCACGACGAATTCAATGGACGATGTTTGTTTCTACAACGTCTATACATCGCGGATGATATTTGCTTTCACAAAACATGGTGAGATGGTGAGTAATCTGGTTGGACTGATGATCAATAATGGTAAAACGTAGATCCTCAACATTTCTGGAAATTTGTTCAAGTGAACGTAGCAGGACAGCAGATTGAAGCAGTGAAAAATTTTCTGTTATGAAGTGTGATCTCAAAAGACAGTGGTGGTACAGATGAAGATGTCAACTGTTGAATTGACAAAGCAAAAGCTGCCTTCGGCATGCTGCCTACAGTGCTAAGACCAAGGTGGAACTGTCCCGCTTCAACGTAGAGTCCGTACTATTATATTGGTGTGTTACATCGAAAGTGATTGCTGCAGTCAGACAGAAGCTGCGAGCTTTTGTGAATAGATATCTCCATAACATCCTTATGATTTCCTGGCCGAATACAATCTCCAACTAATAACTCTATCGGAGTTCGGATAACACGCCAAATTGATTTCGACATCGTTATCCGCAATTGAAAGTGAAAGTCGATTAGTCACACTCTACGGCGCTGAATAATCTATCACTAGACATGCAATGAAGTGGGATCCTTTAAATCAAGATGACAGAAAACCTGGGGGCCAGACAAAACTTGACCCATAACAGTTAAGAATGAATCTCGGAATTTTTAAAAAAGTTGGGCAGAGCTCAAAAGCATTTCCGGAAACAGAACAAAATGGCGTGTAGCGGTAGTTGACGCCGTATGCCCCACGGAAGAGTCAAGGAGTTAAGTAAGTAAGTAAACTCGGCAGCTTGTTGATTGGTACTGGAACCCAAACCAACCATGTTAATCTGTCCACTGTAAATCGTAAATCCCTCAAAAACCCATAGTCTGCATGCTGGTGTTCTATTGATGCTGTGAAATGGGTTCTTGATGCAGAAGTAACCGGAGTTCTCTCCAGAGTGACTTCGTCATGTTTAGAAAAGAAATCAGATCTCAGGAGTTCATTGAGGTCTTTAAAAAATTCCTTACCAAATGCTTGTGCTCTTATTATGATGAGAGCAGAGCAATTGCATAGTATGTGGAATTTTTCGAAGTTTTTTTTTGCAGAACTCTTCTAAAAGTTTTCCAGATCAAATTTAGTTACTCACACTTGTACGGTAAATGGGATCAAATATGCGACGGTTTGGGGTCAAATCAGTGTTGTTCGACTTTTTTGCTTTAACCTAGTTTTTTTTTACGTTTTTTTTCATGCTGTATTTTTTATTGTGCTTATGTAAAAAGGTAAAAAAGTAAATAACACGGAGAAAATATTTTTTTATTAAAGAGCCCGATTTGTTCTATTTCCGTCGAAGTTTTTCATTATACACCATAATTAATAATATTATGCACCTCTAATCACTTCAGCTCAAGTCAACACACGGCGACAGCACTCGAACGAATTATTGCAAAAATTTCCTTATTTTATTTAAATTTTGACAGATAATGAAAATGCCTCTTATTTTTTTTCTCATTAATTTACCTTTTTTTACACATTTCTTACTTTTTTTTACGAGTTTTTAAGGGATTTTTACGTTTTTTACACTTATTTACTCTTTTTTTTACATAGGAAAGGTAAACAAAAAGTTTTTAACATGTATTTGAACATCATTGGTCAAAATACTTTATGGGTCATAATACTGTATTCAAAATACTGTTTTGAAAACACTGTATTTCAAAATACTGTATGTACAAAATACTGTATAATCAAAACACTGTAAGTGTAAACTCTGTGTTTCAAAATTCTGGTTGGTCAAAATTCTGTACTTCAAAATTCTGTATCTCAAAACTCTGTATTTCAAAATTCTGTACCTGAAAATCCTGTATTTCAAAATGCTGTAAATAGGCTAAAACCAAAATAAAATTAATGGTATCTTGTTCTTATATTCTCCTTCTCATAAATGAATGTACCTATTCTGGTTTTACATTTGTTTAGATTTTCAATAAATTTTTGATTTTCTTTGTAACGTAAGTTTAACAACTGAATTATGCAAAAATACAGTATTTTTGGATACAGAATTTTGAGATACAGTGTTTTGCTCATACAGTTCTTTTCAGATGAAAAATTTTGAGATACAGTATTATGGGATGCAGTATTTTGCTAATACAGAATTTTGAGATACAGTATTTTAGATATGCGACTTCTAGGAGGAATATGCATCGATATTTCTTGCAAAATATATGATCACCTTAATTATTAATTTTTTTAAATTATTTTTCTTAAACTGTTTAATAGCTTAGATCTGCCCTTTTCAATACTGAGTGTGAAATCTGTTTCTCTTCTTTTCCTATTACTATCCCTGTTTACTTATTGACTAGGTTACCGTCGATGTTTCTTTCGAGGAGCCTAAACCCATCAAAAACACATTGGGCCTTACTAATAATCAAATTTAGTGTTAAGGTTAAAAGAAAATCTCCAGATTTCAGAAATTCGACATGCCAATAAAGAATTTGATCTCCAGTTTAGTCGTTATCAAAATCTCAAAATTTTATGCACGGAAATCCATGTTTAAATTCGAACATTATTTGAAAAGTGTTGGCTTAGTGCTGTTTTATGGTTCGTAAATTTGTTTTTAATACTTAAATCTTATCCCAAGTTATCAGGTCGATTTCAATTGGTAAAAGTATATTTATGAGTTGGTTTTAATCATCAGCTTCTTGTTTTAAAGTAAAAATGAAGTACTTAATAAAGTGCACCATAAGCTGTTTTTTATTATTGCCAATGATCCAAATATCATTCGCTGAAAATAAAACAAGACAAATCAGTGTAAAGAAATAATGTAATATTTCCACATTTTTAAACTTATGTTTGTTTATTTTTCATGCAATTCTGGTGGTCTTTCTTTAAGGTGAGCTATAATTGTCGACTGGGCACTTAAGTTTATGTCAAAAACCAACGAAAAGTAGCTTTCATGACAGTCAAAAGGAGAAGTCACTCATATTGTATACTTAAGTCCCCTTTCACACAGGGAAACCAGTTGCTGGAGATTTTTTTGACGTTTTCCTTTAATTGCCTTGTAGCTTTCACACGAAGAAATTGACGAGGAAACTGAGTTGCTCGTTTTTTGAATTGCTTTTGATTTGACATTCGCTTTTTGCGAAGCAAACAATTTGCTTCGCGGTTGGAAAATTCTACAAAATTTTGAGTTATATATTAACCACAGCTTATTTTTATAAAAATAAATTCAAAATAAAGAAACCTGGTGCAATTATATAGGTAAATGTTGTTTTTATATTGTGGTTGTTAATAATGGTTTGCTAAATTAATATATTACAAGGTCACGGAAAAACAATGAACTAGGAGAAAATAGATTTGTGTGCAGATTTGTTGTCATTTCTCTTGCCATCCAAATCTTGGACCCAACACATGATAGTGATGATGGGAAGATCATATTGGGCTTATTGGAATGCACCGAAGCTTTATTGGTAGGTACATCTGGACACATAAACCACTGACAGGATGATATGACTGATACCTGTGGTGCTGCCTGCTGCTGCTCGCTAATACAGGAACGTCATTATAAACCAAATGTGATGATGAAGCCACAAGCTGAGAGCTTAGTTGGTCCGTGTGTTTTTGTTGTCGATTTTCCATGTCTAGGCGCATAATTGTATGTATGAAATGTGTACCAACTCGTGATGGATTGAATTAATTAAAAGAATTAAAACTTAAAATTTTCTTTCACAATGAATTTATTTAATAAGCTCTTTTGGTTTGGTTAATGTAATAATATAATTGTAAGAAACAATTTCTCTTTAAAAAAAATATCTTTGACTATCAGAGACAGAAGTCAAAATGGAAACCTAAGAAAATTTCAAAGCATAACGTCAAAAAAATCTCTTCAAATCGTTGACCGGGGAGATTTTTTAATTCCCCTTACTTCTTGCCCTTCTCACCTACAAACTCCCAGTTGCCGGCAACTCAGTTTCCTTGTGTCAAAGGGGTCTAAGTGAAATGAATCACCTTTCTCTTTTTTTTTCATTTCTTCTTTAGCGAGATGTCAGTTTTTCTTAAGTAAGGTGCGCTTGCTCCCCTCCGAAAGCAAAAAGTGAACGAAACTGAATAAAAAGCAACTAACCACAATTATATTTGATTTAATTGTATTCGCTTATTTTCGTAGTTGAGCCTTAAGGTTAGACCGCACACAACTGCAGCGGAACTACACTTCACGACGCAGCAAAATAATATTTTTATGAAATTGTATAAGCTATATCACACTAATACTATGTTCCCACTGAACGAAATTGCGCAATTTTAAATTATTTTGTCGAAATCATCTTCAAGTCACCTTAATTTCCATGAAATTTCATTTTATATCAGTTTATACCATTTTTTCGATAAAGTTAAAAAACAGAACTAACGAGCTGACAGTACTGTTAACTGTTAATTTATGTTGTTAAAACAAAAGTGATTTTTGGCTTTGTCTGGTTTGGTTCCTTTTAATTTAGTACTAAAATACTTGCTGTTAAAAAGAACACGGCAATACTTAACTTTGAAGAACAAATTATGTAAGTTCCTACTTTGTTTTTTTTATGTATTTTGTGCCTGCGCGTCTGACATCTGTGCCGCGAAAAATAAACTGTTTTAAGAAAATATTAGATATTTTTATTATGGATAAGCATTCAAAAAGAAAACGAGCCAGCAACTGGACGTGTGAAATGAAAGAGCTCTTAGTTTCATGTGTAAAACGCCTCGGTCACATAATCGATAGCAAGCTTAACAGCCTACCTATGATAAAGAAGAAAAGTGAGGCTTACGAAAAAATTAAAGAAGTCTTCGATCAAATGGGCTTCAGACTTCCACCAAACAATTGAGGGATGAATGGATCCGCCAAATACAAATATCGCGGAATAAAATATCATCATTCAAAAGAGCACAAAGACATATATTTAAAGAATTAAATTAAAGATATATATTTTTGCATGAACACAAAAAAATGTTCTGTGATATTTTTGACAGTTCATGCAATTTCTTTTCTCATTTGTAGTAGATTTTGTAATAGATTTAAGGAAAGTCTTGAGATTAGTTAGTTAAAGGGTTAAATTGTTTATTGGTAGTATTTTAGCTAAAGCTCAGCAGTTCGTTTAAAACTTCAAGTTAACTAATAGTCGACATTAGCGTTTTATTATTAGTAAGGCCCATTGTGATATTGTTTCAATTGTGGTAAAGTCTTCAATATACATATGTATTATGGAGCTGGGACAATGTGCAAAGTTTTTCCGGTAAATGTACAAATTCATCATCATACCACAAGGGTTCTTTGCCTGAAGTAGTTGGTAGTCTACGATGATTTCGGATACCTCTTTGATGATTTCGTGGTACCTATTAGAATCACGGATTGTTTGTGTATGTGGTAAGTGAAATCCCATAAGAGCGCTTTTCTGAATAGACTCTTCCACTCCAAATGTGGTAAAACCTTCTTCTCTGAAGATTAGGGCTAAATACCTCATTATTCTGCGTCAACACACTAGGGTCTTTCGAATTGACGACTCGAATCAGTATAAATATACCATAGGTTAACCTATTGATTCAAATATTTTAGTGTTCTTATAACAGTACGCAACAACAAATTGTTCCACCTGACCTTTTACATCAATAGCATCACTCTTTATTCACTTGAGTGCCCCGAGAGTTCTACCGAAATCAAAATGCAAAGTTCAATCTTCCTTCTTTGTAGGTATTTAAAGCTTTGAAATTCTCATTAAAATATTTAAATTTTATAAAACTTTCATTTAATGAAATCTCCCCCTTTATTGTTCGTTCAATGTTGTGTAGCTTTTAATCTAGATGCACTCATACTATATACCTACTCCTATTCTGGACAAACACCTTCTATTTTTTTTCCTTCAGATGTTCAGTAAAAAAAAAATACTCAATACCCTAGCCCATTATTTATTTCACCTGTTTCGTTGGATCTTATTACCATTACTGGTGCAGGCATAGTTCCAACTCAAGACCGCGCATGTACACTATCTTACCTTCTTGTGTTTCTGTTGTTTTGTTTTTTGCAACTTTTATTGTTTTTGTTGTTTCTAGGTATAATTGCCTACCTTTTCAGAACCTCTTACGTTTTATTTATTGTTTTTTTTTTATTTCTGCCTCAAATTCTCTTTGGTTTCAAACCTGGGTGTGTTCCACATTTTCGCATAGATACATTTGTATCTACACAATCAATTTTCTGAAAGTTGTTGAATTTCAATGCGAACGAATGCAGCTCGAGCACAGAGAACACAAAACAATTCGTACTTAAATTCGCAAAAAAAAAATCTCAGGTATAAGTAGTAGGTATAATCATACAGCAAAACGAGGTAAGGAAGGCTACAAATTTAATCTGCCACCCAGTCTTTGGGTTGGGCCACTCAAACTCCACTCCATCTCGACTCAGTTTCTATATATGTATGTACCTCTATTGATGTTGCTGTGGATTGCCTGTTTGACTTCTCTGACATTCTTGCCCTCCAGCGCGCATGGGGAATTCGCAAACAACCACAACCAGCCATAGCTAGGCCACCACACCAGCAGCAGCAGTTAGGTAAGACTTACCCTGGGAGAAATTTCAGTAAGTTGTTGGTTTTGACGTTTATATAGCTTGGAGCTTGGAAATGGTAACAAGCGCAACAAGTACTGATTCCAAATGGGAAATATGTTGTAGGTATGTGATAATAAAAAAGGAAAAAGTGAGTAGATCACCATCACAATCACAACAGTGACTATGGTGCTGGGCGATGGGAATAAGTGTAGGAGTTTGGTAATAATTTACACAGAGGTTCTCACAGAGGAACACACCACCAGAGCCATATCCGGGTGAATCTTTCGAACAAAAAAGACATCCGTGTGTTGTGAATTAAATATTCATTCGTATTTACACTGAGGCGACTGTCGGAAACTGCCGTTACTGCAAGTTAGTTGCCGTTGCTGTAGAATGGCTTAGAAAGAGCATTCGAATTGACTCATGTGTCATTGTAAAAATTGCAGATATATGCTCTCAGTTTAGTAGATTTGAAATTAGAGAACTTTTTCAGATGTTCGTTCGATTGATAAATACATATTTCTTGTATCTATTACATAACTTTGAATGTGTCAATTATTTGACTTTTAACTTCGAGTTTAATGTTGAATTCCGCTAAGAATTTGACAGCGTGGGAATTATATCGGTTGGTCTAACGTAGTTTCGGTAAATCAAATGGAGAGTTTAGTAGACTTATTGGTTGGCGTAACAGCTCATGCAGAACCAGTTAGAAATGAAGTTGGCTTCCAAATTTAGCTGAATTCGAACGGCAAACGTGAGAAGCACTTTTTTGAACAACCACAGTTTTCTTGCAGTCTGGCATTTTGGATTCTCATTCGGGATGTTACCCTATTAGGATTTTGAATATTCGAAATTATGATTCGAATGCTTACAAGTTATGACGCCTAATTTGGAGCTGATATGCAGTCTGCTCAAGAATATCAACACTTAAACCATTTTGGATCAAAGGTATGCCATATCTGTTTTGTCGCCAAAACAAGTAGTGATATTGTTCCACTTTTGTCAAGTTCATCAGTTTTATACTTTCCTGGAATTTCCCTATGGCCCGACACGTCCAGCAAATGTCACTGTTGAATTGCTTCGCCATTTCCGTAAGAGATAATCGATACCTTATGGCTGTTGTAGAGTTTGTAGATACAGAATCCAGAGTCTTCCGAGCTCCTTGGCTCTCTGGGAAGATGCGGATATCGAGGATGATATCACGTTTTCGTTGAACCAAGATAATTGTTCTCTTATCGTCAAAAGTTCCTCCTGAACACACTACAATGATTAGGCAGACGAAAGAAGAGGCTTAGATTAAATGGTTGTTGGTGCTCGTTGCTATATGTTTGCTGAATGGAAGAGTGTCGGAAGATTGTGCAAAGGAGGAAGTCGTAAGAAGTGGACTTTATTAAGTTTAGAACAGTTTATTGTTTATCCAGAGACGATCAAGGTAGGTATTAACGACGAACATGCTCGCCGAACTTGCTTGCGCTCGCTGTGTTTTTCCCATGTTTGGGCTGGTTTGTGAACCGCTCGCTGTTGTCGAAAAATTTCGATTTTGTCGTGTTCGTTTGCTTCGATGTTCGTCATGTATGGCCATGTTCGCGAGCAAAGCGAAGAATTTATAAGGATTCAAAAAGTGAAAACTACAAATACAAATTTTAATTTCATGTGATTAAAATCCTCGGTAAACAAGCACATCATACACACATGCTTCTTTTATCGGAGCCCAAATCTGGACAGAAATTCAACTTTTAACGTACTTGATGCTCGGTCAGAATTGTTTCCCATTATCCTCACACTGAAGTCGTCATTACGGGCGATTTCAATGTACACAATTCTAGTTGGCTCCGCTTTTCGAGCCAGACAACACCCGAACACGCGTACACATTCAAAGAACCAAATCTTTGCATGACCAAAAATTAAGGCAAAAAATACTACGATGTCCCAAAGGTAGTAAAAATTTTTGGTAATTTGTAAAAAGTATTCGAAATTCAACTTCGTCTTCGGTTCCAACGCTCGTCTTGGCAAAACCACTGCGTAGGCTTTTCCATCTGTCATATTTTACAGGTCTCTTTTCGAGTGGCTGGAAAACAGCATTTGTCCAGACTGTCCCTAAAAAAAGGCAAAACTTCTTCACCCTCTAATTACTGTCCAATTGCACTTACGTCCCTTCTTTCCAAGGTCATGGAAACGCAGATTAGTTATCAGCTTAAAAAATATCTTGAAGAACGAAAGCTCCTTAATGACCGGCAGTATGGCTGTCGTAGCAATAGGTCCGCTGGTTATCTGATGCTTTATCTCACCGAACAGTGGCACACATTGTTTTGGAGAAAGAAAGATTATTGCGCTTTATATTTCATAAGCATTTGATTGAGTTTGGCATCAAGCTCTGATTGCATCTGGTATCGATGAATCTCTTCTTCGTTGGATTAGAAATTACATACGGAAATCTGGTATGTCGGAATGCGTGTAAATGTATAACTGAAGCTATGAGGAGTACTCCAACAGCGGGAATGGAAGCATTTCTCAATCTAAAACCCATTGACATATACGTACAAGAATCAGCAGCAAACAGCTTACGGTCTGGAACACCAGCCATATAGATAGGCCATGCTCAGATTCTCCAGAGAATTATAGGCAACAATGCGTGCACAGACTAAAATAACGAACGCCATACTGATGAGTCGACAATAACTTTACACACCGACGACGCGACGGCTCAAAGCTGGGAATAGGGTTGGTGCAGGTTTCTTCGCAAAAAACCTTAAACTAGCCAGTTCCGTTAGACTCCCTAATCACAGTATTGCCTTCCAGGCTGAGATCATATCAGTGACAAATGCAGCTTCACGCGTGTCAATGCTTGCGATACCACATGCTGATATCACCTTTTTTATTGAGATGTCCTAACGCCGACAAGAAAAGAAGAGAAAGGATTATCCACATAAACAAGAATTCCTTTCGAATTGTTGTAAGCGTTCTCAACGGACATAATCTGCTGGGCTACCATTAAAACAAAATGGGCCTTATAAACGATAACCTATGCAGAGGTTGCAATAACGAAGATGAACATGAGGACACCTCTCATTTCATGTGCCATTGTACAGCACTTTGTCATATAAAGAACAAAGTCTTGGGCAGCAATTTCTTCAACGATTTAGAAGAGCACTCGAATCTTTCAGACAAAAGCCGGTTGAACTTCATAAAAGCCTCCAAATAGCTCGATAATGGTTATCCTCATAGGGTATACCACAAGAGATTTACTTTGATCTAAGTGTGCCGGTAACAAGTTCAAGTGGCTGCCCATCTTCCTAACCTAAACTAACCCTATTGGAAGCAATAATTACAACGCTCTTTTGTTTCACGTTACATTTTAATAGCTTTCATTCTACATTTACACGACTATGAAACTAATCGAAATAAACCAAGAATTTCTATGCTGAAAAGTATTGAAATTAATTGCTGCTCGTGTTCTAGACCAGGAATTTGTTACAGTACAACACGGAGACAAAAAAAAACTCTAAAAAACTGATATTAAACTGTTGTTTTAAATCACATAATAAATTTCATTTTAACTTTAGGCAAAATTGTAAAGCAGAATCAACCTATACATTCAAACAAGTTTCTCCAAAGTTATAGTATTCCATTATTAATTATTCATTTCTTAAAATCGGCTATGAAATCGAAATTATCAATCCAGACATCAACTGGTCATGTCATTTAATCGAAATCCCACAACTAATTCAATCCATCTCCATTGAAATCCTTAGTAAAACTTCCATCAGTTGATTGGTTATAAGGAATCTACGCTATAATGGAATAGGAATTGTATATCTAAAGGAGTTGAGTTTTTCCTAATAGCATACCTATTTAATTTCAATAAGGAATTGGTTATAAAAAAATGTTGTTTTTTTCTTCTATTAATATTTCTTATATGTGTAAAATACTGTAATGAATTTGCTCATCAGACTGCTTGTCAGTTTCTATTTATTTAATTTTTTTTGTTGGGTGCTTCAATTTGAATAATTGCTATCGGGAAAAATTATATATTGATGAAATCTTCAGACAAATATCAATTTTATTTCATTAATTCGAATATATCAAAAGTCATGTCTGGTTGGCAATTTAATTATAACACATCGTTCTCCTAGCATCATATAATGTACGTACATATGTACCTACGTAACGTATGTGATAAGAAGAGAACGTACTCTACTGTCATTGTGCGACATGTGACACATCCACCCATCATCAGGTAGTTAGTAGGTGCCGACATTGTACACACTTTCAAAGTGTCACGTCTTGAAATTAATTGCACGTTCTCGCCGTCAAAATAACATCGTCGCATACAACAAAAACAAAAAAAAAAAAAACAACAACAGAACAAAAACTCCACGCAGGCAAATTCAAAGAAAGAAAAAAATCTGACAGCTGAACTTAATGAATTGCGCCAAGTGAACTTCTGTCATATTGGTATATTTTTTTTGTGTTAATTCTGTTTTCCTTGTTGCAAAAAGCTGTAAAGAAACTAAACAAAAGTGCGACAAGCAATTCCGATTTATTCAAATATTATACCTACGTTGGTTGCTATAAAAATTGTCTACCTGCTGCAACTCTGATGACAGATGAGCAGCAAAAATGTATTTTATGTCCTCACGAAATCGTGGGAAACGAGTACGAATTTTAAAAAGCCACGATTTGACCTTTTATAAACTCCATAAAAATCAACAAATTAAGATGACGACTCGTAAAAATACTTCATCAACAAACAAAAACAACTAAAACAACATTCAGTCAGACATTAATTATGTGTATATGTATATATTTTTTTTTTACTATATTTACATACAATATTCACCAAATTGAGTTTGACATCACAGATCGTAGTCATGGCGGCGGCAGCGGAACGGTACATTTATAAGTGATTTTAATTTACCAGATGCGCTCTGCTTTTCTGTTTTTAGCCTGAGTTGCCAAAAGTGTAATTTTGTAATTATTTGACTGAGTTACAATGAATTCTGTTGTTGGAGCGAAAAGTCAATGAATCTCAAGCTTAACGTAAACGTAAACATTCTCTTTTAGGTTTGAAATATAGTTGTTTGTTTTGCTGTTTTTGTTTGTGTCCATCATGTACTAAAAAGAAACAGCACGCAAAGCAAAATTGTTTCCGGTGTCGTTTATATTGTATGCGTTAAGATTGCTGTCATAAACTAATAACTTAAAGACCAGAAACCTCTGCTTTCATTTGACATTTGCCTACAAGCTGAAACACGCACACAAGTAACATTTCTGTTCCTCTTCCAATAGACACATTGATATAAACGCACACAAGAATCTTTTCTGTTCCTCTTTCTATGGACACATAGACAACACAGCCCTAGTAATTTGTTTTTGTTTTGCTTTTCGATTTCCCATCTATTCATGGATAGAGTTTCAAAGCTACAAATACAACAATGTAAACAAATGGGTATTGGGGGGGTGAAACGTACGAAGGTTTCCAATCTTTATTATGGTTTAATTGTGATTGCTGTTTCTGTTTATGCCTTCCATATTATGGAACAGCATTTTGCATATAGAATATTTTTCTTTGAATAAACAAGACCGAATTACTTGTTTTTTTTTTCAAATTAATAAGGAAGGTTTGTTTGTTTTTAGTATGATTTGATATTTAAACTTTCAAAGTTGAAACAGCAATTTTCATTATAAATTGAATGAATGAAAAAACTATTCTTACATTTTCTTACGGAGGCATGCTATGCTATCACCAAGGTGTAGATTGGAGTTAAAGTAGTTCCACAGGATAAACCAATTAGTTTGTTTTTCAAAAGAAGCATTTCTAATATATTCCAATTAAAAAAAAATATGGCAAGAAAATCTTTTCTGTACAAGCATATGAGTATTTGTTGAAACCTTTAAGTATAACCAATCTTTTCCTCAACACTAATTTTGAATATTTCAAATATTTTATTTTCATATTTCAGAAATGGTTACCAGCGTATTAACGAATATTCGTCCATTTTGACATTTTCCTATGCATGGATTTTTTTTCGTCGCGATGACATATTAAAAATATTCGTTCATTTTAATATTTCATTCATTTGCTAGACGTGCGCGAACAATTTATTCGTTGAAGTATTGATATTATGGGGAACGCGAATACAGCATGGCAGATTTTAAAAATTGGTTAAGAAACAAGGTCTTATGACGCACAAAACCAGTGCGATTTTAGTATGAAGAAAACTGTTGAGTACCCTTGGTTAAAAACAGCGACGTAAAATCTCCTATTGTATAAAGTACGGTGTTTAGAAAAGTGTATACATATTACAAAGTTATATGCACTTTACTTTTTTCATATATGCCATATTTAATCATGAAAATAATTTTGTATAACTCAACCATTTTTATTTACATCCATTTTTCTTACAACGTGAAGCATGCAGTTGTCAAATCAGAAACGTCAAAGTTCAACCAGAAAAAGTCGTGAAAATTTCATTTGTGTTTTTGTTACTTACTTTCCTCTACATTTATACCAACACCACTCACTCAATCTATGAAAAATACGAAAGACGAAACAACCAAAAAACGGAATCGTGTAAGTCTGCTTTTGCACGCCTGCGATTTTTAATCACTGATTCCCATTTGTTCCTCCTTGGGTTCAAGAATGCTTTTACACAAATGCTATTTTTACCAAAACTTCACTGTGCCCAAGTGAGAGAAATAATATCTCTACGCTTTCCTTACTCCACTTAAACGTAGGAGAGTTCGCTGCCAAAAGAGAAAAAGCACAAAGAAGAAGAAACGATAACAGCAATTTGTTTCAATCTAAGCACATGCTAAAAATCGCAGGTTCAAGTTGCAAGACGTAATAGCTGTCTAATCGGTTTCGGTTTTGCGTTGATGGTTCGTGCATTTACTTTTTAAATTTTTTAAATGATTGTGTGAATTTGGTAAGCGGTATTTTAAAAGGTAAAAAAGTCCCTCCCAAATTAACGAACCTTTTCAAAGAAAACCCTTTTCAAATTCAACAACCATTTTTAAAAAATGAAGGATGTGATTGCTAAATCCCTCATTTAATTCGTCAACCATTTCAAACAAAATGGAGTGCACTTCTTTCGTAACGTAAGAATCAATTTTACCGCTCCCGGGAGCTTAGATGTTTACACATCAAACATTTTTAAAGGGTATGCAATACAATGAGGAAAACACTGGACAAGTTTACCATTTGTGTGTAAGCTTACTATTTGTGTGTAAGCTTACCATTTGTGTGGATTAAATTGTCTATTTCATTGACAGTGTTTATATATTGATCTTACTCACCCGATTTATTTCGACGTCTATAAGGCGCAACTCTCTCCCTCTGTGTAGTTAAATCCAGATGATTTTTTAAATTCGGAATTTTTTTTTGATATTTGGTATTCCAATAAATAATGATTCAAGATGTTTGCATGTGTTTTTGTGAACTCGATGTTTTCACACTACAATGTATCTGAACGTGAGTATTTGCTTTGACTGGCACGCCCCCGCCGGCCGTCTGGGAACTGTCATAAATTATATAAGCAAGTAAAATTACTATTTGAGTTTACATTCTAACAATTTGGTTCGGCAGGTTTGTGGAATGCATCCAGATATTGTGAGTTTAGAATTAAGAACTGGCAGTTCACAAGCGATTAGGTTGTTGGCCACGTAGAAGATTTTGAATAGATTCACCTAAGACCTTTGGAAACTCGCCAGAAATGTCGTAGCTCTTAATACAAAATTCGAGTTCGTTTTTTCATACCCAAAAAATGTGGATATATTATAGTAGGTGGAATTAGCGACGACTTTCAAATTATTTGAAAGTTGATCACAAATTATCGATGACGTAGAGGTTATTCGCGTCGGTAACAGAGTTTATTTGCGAAGTAAATTAGTTGATGTATTTAACATGCGGGTAGTTAAATTCTTTCGGGTTTATGACGGATTTACACGAGTGACAAATTGCCATTAGTTCATGCCATTAACTGGTGCCACATCTGTTATTCTGCTATGAATTTTCTGTTATGATGCATAACAGATCTCCGCCATAAAAGATATTTTATAATAGGTATTCAGGAGTTCGATCTTTTATAAAAGTCTGTTATGGAACTTCAAAAA
Organism: Philhelius pedissequus; assembly: GCA_910595825.1. Classification (NCBI taxonomy): domain Eukaryota; kingdom Metazoa; phylum Arthropoda; class Insecta; order Diptera; family Syrphidae; genus Philhelius; species Philhelius pedissequus. The sequence goes on along the minus strand of OU343160.1, from coordinate 274,331,358 downwards.
GAAACATTTATACGAACAGACCTAAAATCTGCTATCAAACTATCAGCTGTAGTAAATAAAAATTCTCGGCAGTCAGCACTGACGAAATCCAATAAACTAACCTGTGGAATGATCGTATTTTGTTTCGCGAAGATACATTTTTGTTCTCTGTAATTTGTCCATAACAGTTCCTGAATTTAATATATCCAAAACGCACAAAGGCAAGATAAGCGATTACTTTCTTATGTTTCATCCATCAAATGTGGTCTGTGTTTTAGTGAATTGAATTAATTTAGTTTATAAATTATTTACATATTTAAGTTTGTTATTATGCATTTTAATTATTGTTTGTTATATCGAAATAAAAGTTTTTACTACATATGTTGAAATATTTTATGATAAAAGTAACCAAAATGTGTCTTTTATTCTTTTATGATTCATAAAAGATTCCATAACAGATTGTGGCATGCTGAATACCAAAAATGCAGTTCGTAAAAGACTTGTTGAGAATTTCGAAGTTTTAACAGCTCAAAAGCAGATTTCTTAACAGATTTCATAGCAGATTTAGCATGCAGAATACCAAAATTATATTTTATAAAAGATCTTTTGACAGTTTTAACTGTTGTATGAAAATTCAGATAGCAGAATAAAAGATCTCGCCAAATAGACCCAAATGGTAAAATCAAAAAATGAAAAGCATTTACACGGAGCAATATAATGACTGTTTGATTGATAATGGCAATCTGCCATTAAAGAATGAGCAAATTCATTCTTCCTCGCAGTGTGCCATAATTTTCAAAATGGTATCATTGTGCATTTACATGACTCTATTTTAATGGCAATATTTAATGCCAGTTTTCCATGCCATTTTTTTAATGACGAGAATAATGATAAATCTTAAAACCATTTACACGATTTTGTCATTAATGTCAATAAAATGAAAGATATAATGACAACTTGTCACTCGTGTAAATCCGGCATTAGAGAAAACTCGCCTAGTATATCGCCAGTGAAAACCGAACTTAAAGAGTTGCCGTTTAACGACAACGTCAGTTACGGATTTTTGATTGTGTTTACTGATTTTATCTAGGTTTTCTAAAATTTACTGTTTTATTACTAAAGTAGTTTACGGTACAAACAATAGACAAAAAGTCATTCAAAATTAAATTTTTTTCTGGTTGGCTCACGTCCCCCTTGAAGACATGAAACTTCAATAGATGCGGCACTGCTTATTTGAATACTTTTTGTCCTTGTTTTAGTGCAAAAATATACGATTTATAAACGCAGCGCAATGACACGCACAACATTATACATTTTTAATGCCACCATTCATCAACTGAAAGATCAGTTTTCCACCGCAGCTCTAGTTGCCATGTTTTTTTTTGTCTCTAAATGAACAAACCAACTGACATGACGCCAACATTTTGCTGGCTCTCAAGAAAGTCCCCAGAAGTTGTGAAATCAAAGACAAGATGGTGTAAATAGTGCAACCACCTTAAAACCTACAAAACACAACGACTCTACTGTATTGATCTATCATCTGGCAATGGTGCTGGTGCGTCACTTAGAGAGTACAGTGTGGATGCTTCAGGCATGTCGGTATAACTGTAGGTAGTATTGAATATGTATTTGCTTAAAATAAACATACCTATAATGATAAAATTCAAACAACAGGTTGTTGTCTCGGATTGGTTCGTGATTATTTTGAGGTAGTTGTTGTCACTGCTCTTGGTGTATTTCTTGCTGTCGAAGTCGGGTGTGTTCCGTGAACACAAACAGAAGCAGAAACACTTTTTTTTTTATTCACAGCACACAATGTGTTAATCATCCTTAACTGTCGCCGTAATGAGATTTAAAGTAATTAATTTCCTGAGATAGTTTATAGTAAATTGTACAGGTGACATTTTATAGAAGTCATTTTGATGATAACCTTTGACAATGAGTTAAATGTCAACTTATTAAAATTACTGTTTATCGGATAGCGATAGATTTTGTAATTGAAATCGGAAATTAAAATTAAGACGTACTCGTTTGTACATTAGTATGATTGCGGAGATTTACTTTCGTTAGGTACCTATGGTTCTTTAATTGACATTCATGCGGTTATATACTATGTTAGGCTACCGCTACCCTTCTACTCATTAACAAACTGTGTGCATAATGAAAAAAGTAAGAGGATTAAGTAAGAGAAAAATTGATGCACATTGGTTTTAAATTTCTAAATATTGTACGATTACAATTAGGGAGACTAGAGCTAGGTAAAGTATTAGACATTCGTATAGGGTGGTATGTTTTTGTGTAATCAGCCCCTAGTAGCTACTCCTTTTTTAATGGAGGACTTGATCTCCTTTCTCAACGTGACGAAATGGCTCTAGTACGAACTTCGTTTACTACTGCACCGTGTGCTTCGTCTTCGTCGGATTCTTTAGAACGTTAAAGTGTTGATGGTGCACAATGGCAGGACTCGATTGAATAAAATTTCGCTTCAGTACGAGTCAAGTTGTCTAGCTAGGTACAGTGAAGATAGTAAGGATGCGGGTGGTTGTCTTGTTGAGTACCTCGTCTGGACCTTGATAAATAAAATCAACAATCGGCCAGAAAATTGTTCAAAAAAAAAAATTAAATTGACTCGGAGAACTCTCCATATGTTTGTATGGGAGGAATCTGATGTTATGCCTTCTTCAAAATGGCGGCTCGGCTTCACTGCCATTTTGATGCGATGTTGGGTATCTATACTCTGTCCAACAGAAATAGTCAGCACAGGGAAGATAGGGTTTTTGCCTCTCACTCTGATTGCATTCGCTTGCATAAACATATCCCAAGTTAAAGCTCGAATGAGGTTTCCTTAATCATCATTATAAATGGCCGCAAATATGAGAGAAATGTGTGTATGGGTTACCATCTACTTATTTAAAACAATGTAATTAAATAAAAAAAGCAGTAAGCCAATAGGCGCCTTTTTTAAGGGTATCCGCGAAAACCTTAAAAGTTATACAATATAACTTTACTATTTATTTAAATCAATTTTGACTTCACTATTTAACAAAGACAATATCATGTATTCAATTTTGATAAAACAAAATTTATCACTTTATAAAACCTTTTGTTATCCAAGTATGTAATTTGCTTTGATCGTTTCCACTTTACACAAATAACTTTTTCTGCAAAAACACCGGAACGCGAAAAAAAATGAACTGCATTTAAACGGGCTATTTAGAAACACAACCAAAAAAAAAAGATTATTTTCTTGCGACAACACTTCCCCTCCTCACTTTACTAAATTTGTTCTCAAAAGCTTAAACTCATCAGTTGCTTTGGGCATGAAATGAGGACGGTCATGGTGGGGTTTACGATTTCTTGCAGGAAATTACCGTAACAATTTGTGTAAGTGGGTCAGTAGTGGGTAGAATCTTTTTCAGTGGTAGTTTTTTGAATTAAGTTTGGTGACAGTATACACAGGCACCACTGCACTGGTTTGAAAAAAGCTCGCCCATAAGCTTTGTACTGTTGCCGCTGAAATAAAAAATACCGTGCCACTTTTTCCAAAGAAGCGTGCCATAATAAAAAAAATACTCTTTATTTACTTAACTTCTTATTTATAGATAATATAAATATTAAAAAAGATCACATGTATTCTTTTATAATACTAAAATTAATTAAAAAAATAACTAAAACTTAGGGCGCAAAATTTTAACATGCTTTTATGCTTTGTAAATAAATTATATGTTGATGAAAATCAAACGTGTGCTCTAAATAAGTATCCGATGTTTATATTTTAATCATTTAACTTTATTATTTACAAAAAAAAGTACACCAGCAGGATTCGAACGTGGCTCCCGCGTGCAAGGCTGAAATACTATCAGATGACATTATGAATTTAGTACGATACTAAAAAATTAAAGTAGCCGTTGGGCGATTTCAACTTTAGTAAAATGTTAAGAAGATAATACGATACTAAACTCGTTTAAAATTAGCAAAATCCTCTTTTTAACCTAGTATCATACTAAATATGATTTAACATATTACTAAATCGTTTAAAATTTTGCGCCATTATTTTTTATATAATGATTAATGAATCCATAAATTATCTTCTGACTAGAAAGTTGTTAATTAAACAATAAAAATAAATAAATTAAATTTAAATAATTAAATTTGCTTGTTTGAAATGTTTGCAATTATTTGGCTTAATTTCATTATATGCCATAATTGCATTTAATGTTTTATAATGACATGCTGTTTTTATTAAATAATTTAATAATGTTATTAAGCCTAGAAAAAACTCGCTTGGCCGACGCGCTTCCACGATGCAAACTAAGGAGGGTCAACATACTTTTTTGTAATATTAACGAACATTCGTTCATCAATATTGTTTCTTAGCTGCATTCGCCCGAATCATGACCTGGAGAACAGAGCTCTGCTTCATCACTTATGGCTCCGGAACGATATAATCGAATGGCGATCTGAGAACCTTGGTTTTACCGGGTTTAATGATGAAGATTTGGCAAACGCCATAATCGCCGACCGAAATGGGCCCAGTCCCCTGTTAATTTCGAATAATGAGCTCCAGCTCATCTTCGATTCATTAAAGAAAAAGAAGTCTGCAGGAGTCGATGGTATATCCAACGTTGTACTACGACATTTGCCTCAAGAAGCATTTGACATTTATACCACACTGTTTAACAACGCGCTGAATAATGCATATTATCCAGTGCGGTGGAAGACAGTAGTGGTGCATCATCTCCCTAAAAAGGGATAAGACAATTCCAATCCAGCGAATCTCAGGTCGATAAGTCTTCTTCCAAGTATCAGCAAAGTATTTGAAAAGGTTATTAATAGAGCCCTGTTCAAGTGGGCGGAGGACAAAAATATCATCCCGGATAATCAGTTCGATTTTAAGGCGGCACATGACACAATTCATGCCGCGTCTAAACTAGTTTTTGATATCCAATGGAACAAAACTAAAAAGCAGTGTACGGGTGCCTGTCTGGTTGATTTGGAGAAGGCCTTCGACACCGTATGGTTAGAAGGTCTCAATCTAAAGCTAATCAGACTAGGTATAAGTAAACCTCTATTGTATATGCTTTATGACATGCTAAATGGTAGAAAGTTTGTTGTCAAGAGTGGCAATGTAACTTCTTACGCAATTTTTAATATTAAAAATGGTCTGCAGCAGGGAGCGGTTAACTCGCCGATTCTATTCAGCGTTTACACCAGCGATCTGATAGGTAGTCTAACTCAGCCAATTGCGTACGCCAACGATCTAATTGCGTACAGAACAGCTCATACAGTTGAGGTCATCAAAAATCTCTTGCAGAGTGACTTCGACAAGATTCACCGATATTGTAATGACTGGAAGTTGAAAATCAACTTCCAGAAATCAGAAACTATTTTGTTTAGGACTCCGTTGTCTAGCGACTCAAGGGATACGAGAAAGAACTGGCGCAAGCTGGTGATCGTAGGGCCACATGGACATCCACTGGCGAGTAAAAGTGTAGTAAAGTACCTTGGCATCTGGTTGGATCAATACCTGTATTTCGACAGACATATAGGTGCTGCTTTGGCCAGGGCTAGGGGAGCCTTAGCCTTGACAAAACGACTGTTTTATAGCAGCCGTCTTGACAGCAGGGTGAAGGTGATTTGCTACATGGCCCTCATCAGGCCGATGATTGCCTACGGATTCCCGGTGTGGTTCAACGTTGTCCCATCTCAAATGAAATAGATTCGGGTGTTTGAGAGGCAATGTCTTAGACGTTGCCTTGGAATACACAGGACACCAGAGTCGGAGTACACAAGATATTATTCCAACCAGGTTCTATACAACGGAGGCAACATAAACAGAATAGATAATTTTTTGTTTAAGCTGATTCGGGGTCACGTTGCAAGAGCGATGTCCTCAACTAACAGCTTAATTTTTGGAGCTTATTACCCCAATAACGAATATTTTGAGAGTGCGCGGTTAAGTGGCTACATCCCTCCCGAGGCATTCCTCTATTTAGACAGTCGAGGGCTGATACAGGATAGAATGGCGGTTCTGCTTATCTACCACGTCAGCCGTAAAACTGTAGATAGGCGACTCCTGTATTGTGGAGACGTCATCGCTCAAGGTGGAGAGGAGCGCCTGCGGTTTAGTAGGACCGGGTCCGATCGGGACCGAAGGGATAGGGCGTAACAGGAGAACCAGTTCTGGTGGCTCTCTGAACAGCATCGTGATATTTAAAGTCGATTAAGTTGGTATGTCTTGGCCGACTTACATACATTTAGGGTAATTAGGTATAGCGAACAGTCGGGGTGGCACCAAAAAAAATTAAAAATATGTATGTATGCGGAGGCATATGTACATGTACCTGCGTAACTGTACATGTATGGGGTGAATGTAGCTGTGTGTCTGCATGCATATGCAAAATATAAACAAAAAAAAATTAAAAAACCGAAAAAAATGCTGCTGTGGCTGTTCTAGTCTTTGAGTAGTTTTAAGTGGTTTTGGGTATTTTTAGGTATCTTAAGTAGCTTAAGTTAGTTTTAGATAGTATATAAATTAATTGTATCTAGTTTTAATTATTTTTAGTCTAGATTTAGGTAGTTTATAAGTAAAAAATGAAAAATGATACGAGACCGAGTTTTTAAAAAAAAAGTTTTCTTGGTAAAACAAAAATAAAATAAAATAATTAGAATTAATTAAAATAAATTTAAAGTCGAAAGGCACTAGTATTAAGAGATATAGTTTAGTTTAGAGCGCCAGTAAAGGTTTTAAACATTTTTGTCTAGCTTATATAGCTTAATCCAAAACGTTTTTGAATCTTCTATAAAAACATTTTCAGCTAGCCCGATTTCAAAAATGTTTCTCAATTCGGTAAAAAGAACAAGCTTTTCGTACTCAAATAGAAAATTTTGAAACAAGAATTGTAAAGTATGAACAAATACTTTGTGTGCTTGAATTTTGTTTTAGGGAGACAGGGTCAATAATTTATCAAAGCATTTAGCATCTCGTTTTCTCAAATTAAGCTTTCACTCAATATCTTGTGAAAGCTTCTTATAAAATGGGCGACAATTTTTCAAGACATTGAATTTTTCATCAGTAATTAAACCTAATTCTAGTTCTTCCATAGATTTCCAAAACAATATTAGATAATTGCTTACACTTTTGGGTTGTTTTAAAGAGTAAACATAATTTTCTTTTAAAGAATTTTTAATTAAAATTTTGTGAAAGTATTTATATCTGAAACTTATAAATTTATTTTTGGGGTCTCGCTTTAAAATGTAACGTTTTATTTGTCTGTTTGGGTAAGAATGTAATCTAAAAATGTGTAATACGTTTTTTTTTGTTTAATTATTAAATAGGCCAATAGCTTGTTTGCCTGTTAATTTTTTTCCGTTGCATCAAGAAAAATAAAATAGGACAAAACTGATTAGAGAATGGCAGCCAAACAAAAAAGAAAAAAAATTGTATTATTCTTGAAATACGTATAAAGATTAATTTCAAAGAAACGAGTGAAATCATGTATGGATTTAGAATGAATGCGTCCAGTTATATTCCATTAATGAATTGAAAGGACGTATCCAGATCTTTTGATGAAATTTAACAGTGTGTTTACACTGAGCCTAAATTATTAACGTAAAATTCGGGAAATGAACATGCCACCGTGCCACGAGAATTTTTTCGTCTGACTATTTTTGTTATACTACGTTTCCAACGCCCACTAAACCGAGATTTAAGTAGATTTAGCTAAATCTCCTACAAATCTTGAGGATTTACCATACAAATTTTAATTTTCTCAGATGAAGATTTAAAATTCATTTAAATCTTCAATCGAACTACCCTATTTCCATATCGAAATGAACACATTCATCGGGAAAGTGAATTGCTCTCTTCGGTTTCTTTATGAAAAAAAAAATTTCTAATTACAAAAGGAGCTAAGTTTTAAGCAAATAGATGCATTTTTTTTCAATGAAAGACAACATCCGATATATTTCCATTCCCGTACTCAACTGTCAAATTTTGTTCCTATACACCGACCTTTCGTTGTTCTTCAGAAAAGAGAACGCTCACGAGAAGTAAAATATCTCCGCAGTATCTTAGCCTAAATCATTTCGTAGTTTAAAATTATGAAAACTCTCAAATTAAGGGTTTTCAAAACAAAAGTTGTCAGTTGTCGGGTGTGTTATTAGAAAAAGTAGAAAATCATCGAATTTATTTGATTGTGTCATTGGGCAATGACTTTATATACCTATGCGACTCCAAATTTCTTGTATTTATAAAACTCTTTATTAAACACTTAAAGAAATACACTTATTTTGACCTTTAACAAATTTCTAAAATTTCCCATACTCTATCTCTCTCTCTTTCTCTGACAGTTCTTCCCCCAGCTCATGAAAAAATAAAATTGTGCTCTAAGTACGTGAACACAGCTATTAATATCAACTCCTCAGATTGACAGTTCTTCTTCTTATAGAATTTTGGAACCGAGACCTCATAATAATTTATGGTCATTATCGCAATATGTCACTTTACTTGTAATCCAGAACACTAATTATTATATTAAAAATTTATAAGTAGTTCAAGTAAACTGCTATTATTGGGTGTTTATTTAACAGTTGTAAATGATAACATGAACATAAAAATAAAACAATTTTTTGTATGAAAAGTTCCACAACAAAACTAAATGTCAACTCATGGAATTAGGAATAAAAAAAGAAACTCCCGAAATTCCCCAGGAGCCGGATACTTAACAAAAACTACCTATTGGTTTGTAAAACACATACGCCTCTTGTCAATTAAAAAAACAAAAACAAAAAACTTGACGTGACGTGACATTTACCGGTGCTGATAGATATTCTTGAATGCATGGCATACGCTCAAATGTCAATAATGTCATAAATACCAACGCTATTACTTTCACGACACATTTTTTTGTGACCACTCCTATCGTGAGTTGCTTGCGTTTATGTACTTTGAGGTTTCGTTAAATTCATTTTGCATTTCAGTTAAAAAGCATTTTGTACACCTGTTGATAAATATTGACATAGACTATGGTATGGCAGGGACTGTATAATTTTTCTATCTTGTTTTATATGGTACGCAATTATTAACAACTTTGTTTCAGTCCACTTGGCACTTGGCATGTTATGTCTTACTCTTTGAATACAGATAAATATGGTACCTTCATTCATGGAGTAGGTATATCTAAAGTTGCTTAGATAGTATATAGCTGGACGAACGTAACGATGAATTCAAAGATCTCGAAGAAGGCATACATTTTGTCGTACGAGCCAGGCCCACTGATATATTATAGCGAATAGGTAGGTGTGTGCCTGTGCGCGCACTGTAGGAGTTGGGAGCACTTGTTTAATGGAATTTAAATTGACGGATATTATTGTTGAATGCACGGATGCGGATATGGTTGATTGCAATGGTGCACTGGCGACATTGTTGAGTAGTTCCGTTTACAGCAGTTAGTGACGGGTGCCATAGATAGTAAATAAAAAGTTTCATTCCTTTGTAAAATGTTCATCAAAAAATGATTAGAGAGGAATTCCAAATATGCACATTCTATAGAAATAAATTTGGTACTCTGATAATATGAAATATATATAATTTTAAATCTGAGCTTTTTTTGTGCATTTTAATTTTACCTTTTTGTTAATATAAACTAATACAAGCTTTGCGAAATGAAAATAGTGTTCGCATTTTAACTTTCATGTATTAGTTTCAGGGTTTTGGTTTTAATCAAATTTACATTATGCCCGAGTGCTCTGCAACAAAATATATACATTTTACTTTATTTAACTCCTTGGCACTTCTGTGGGCATAGTTTGCCATCTTATCTTGTTTTGTTTCTGGAAATGCGTTTAAGCCCTCTACCCAAATTTTTCCAAATTTCTGGGAATCCTTCTCAACTGTTCTGCGCCAAGTTTTTCTCTGGCCCCAAGGTCTTCTGCCAACTAGAGTGAAGGGATCCTACTCCATTGCGCGTCTGGCGATACAGTCTTCACCGGGCTGTAAGATGTGACCAAGCACTTGCCACTTCATCTTGCGGATAACAATGTTGTTACGAATTTGGCCAAATCTCCCATAGAGTTCTTGGTTAGAGATGGTATTCGGCCAGAACATCGTAAGGATGTTATGGAAACATCTATTCCGAAAAGCTTGCAGCTTCAATGTGACATCGGCGGCTTAACTTTACATGTACTACAACCATATAAAAGTACGGATTATACGGTGGAGGGGAACATTCGCAGCTTGGTCTTTGTACTGTAGACATTGCTCCTTCATATTTTTGACAGCATGCGGAAGGCAGCTTTTTGTTTGGGAATTTTGCAGTAGACATTTTCATCTGTACAACCACCGTCTTTTGAGACCACACATCCTAGAAGGAAAGTTGTCCACTAGTTCCACATGCTGTGCTGCAACGTTAGCTTTAGTTTCCAGAAATGTTGTGGATCTTCGTTTTCCCGTTATTGATCCTCAGCACAACTTTTTTCCCTTCGCTTTCCAGATTGCTCACCATCTGGTGGTGGTCCATCGAATTCATCGTGCTTGTTCAGCTAGAGATGCTTGGAAGACATTACCAATAACCACTAGGAATAGCAAAGTTGATAGTAAGCACCACTGGAATACGCCGCTATTAATTTCGATACCTTCAGATACTTTTCCGTTGGGAGAGACTTGGCAAGTTGCACCCTCATCGGTAGCCTTGATAATGGCGATAAGCTCAGACAATCGAAAGCCTTTTCAAAATCGATAATGAGAAGATGAAGAGGGAAACGGAGCTCCATACTTTGTTCGATTATGATTTTAAAGGTGTTAATATGATCTATGCTGGAAGAACCTGCACGGAATCCCGCTCTCTCTTTATCGAGAGTAGAATCCCACTGTTGCTTAGTTCGTCCCAAGGTTATTTTCGCCATTATCAAGTTAGCAATTTATAACATTTCCCTTTTTTGGTAATTTGAAGCCCATCATTTTTTCCATTCAACGGGTAATCTTTCATCCTCCCATGTCTGCGCTATTAAGGGATGTAACATGTTCGCTGATTTTTGTGACGCTGATTGGTAGAGCTTTCCTGGAATGCCGTCTAAGCGTACCGATTTGTTGTTCCTTAGGGATTTGATTGCAGATGTTATCTCGGCTAAGCTGGGCAAGTCATTCGGGTTAGGGACCAGGTTTTCTAAGATGCTGAGATACGATGACATTTCTTTCCCCGTCCATGATGCTGCGAGTCTGCATCTTTTTCCAAGTATCTCCCGAGAGCCATTTGCTTAATGTATCGCTTCCCATCGATCAACGATATGATATGAAAGTCCAGATGGAAAATGTCATAGAGTCCCGTAAAAACTATAACTTACAACTATGGAACTTGTTGGCATAAAAATAGGTAGTTACAATATTTGCGCGATTTTCAGAGAAGAATTTAGCTTTAAGGAACCTGAAGAATAATAAGGCCGTCAGCTCTCATTGAACACCAGCGAATCTCTTCAAACATGAAGGATATGTTTTGATATCCGCGTTTGCATCAAATCATCAGTCAATATGTGTTGCCATTCTGCAAGACTTTAATTGGCAAATATCAGTGTAGTTAGATAAAGAGATAAACCATTGACCAATTATTCACAAATTTTGGGAAAAAACCAATGAGTGCGAGAGCTTTATATGGCGATAGTTAAACTCTGATTCCGGGAAAACTGTCAAAGTTGTGATGTGTTGTAATAGAAAACACATAATGTTAAACTGGGCAATAGTTCTTCCGAACTATGCCAAAAATGCAAAGATTTTCGGCGCTATCATGTGACTTCCTCAATCTTATTCTAGAACTCTGGGCTCAAACCCCTTCTCGCGTAAGACTATCGAAAAAAACACTTATATTGCCAGTCTTACTTTACGAAGCCGAATACTTGGATAATAAGAGGAAAATGAGAACTGGAACTGAGCAATTTAGAAAAAAAAAATCAAGAGAGTCTTCGAATCCCAGACCCCAGATTCAAGGCGACATGAAAGCATAAACATCCGGCTAAGTGAATAAACTATTGCGGATGGTTGGGCGCGGTGTCTGGATGACTGGAACCATCACGTCCGGGATGGAGGATGCTGGAGGGTCATTCCATGTATCCTGACATTATGATTCCTGGTACGTAATTTCGGCTTATAATCGTGGTTGGCTTTTGATTCTTGTTTGTGTTTGGTGATGTTTGCTGCCAGACTCGTTTCCTGTAGAATTGGGCATCTACCTAATAAATGGTAGACGTCTTCCTTCGCTCTGCAAATTACACATAGTACAGAGGCTTGGTAGACCGAGTATATATGGTCGAAATTACAAAGGTAACAATTCACCCTTTTCCTAAATATTGTACTTATTTGATACAGCATGTAGGTACCTGTACTGAAACTGTCATGGAAGTAGTTGCACTCTATGTTTCTATTCTTTGTAAATCAAATGACGAGATGAATTATCGGCTTCTTCCAAAAATGCTGAATTATTTTCCTCATCCAGTTTACGTAGAATAGTATCTAGTGCTGACCTCCAAGTTGCTCTATCCTCCCATATCAGGGATACCACCACTCCTTGTTCTTCACTTTGTTCTTGCCATTTCGCAAAGAATCCTGAATTCTTTCGTAGCAGATGCAGAAAAACGATTTTGGGTAGGCGATGGTCAGGAAGCTCCACTATTTCCAGGCTATATTTGAAATGCAATCTCAGTGTAAATAGCCGAAGTAATGACACACCCTTTTCAACATATACCATGTACGTGGGAGTCTAACTGGGAAGCCTGAAGAGCTGCTTAATGACGTGCCACCTCTTCATGTTCATCATATCCCCACACCACACCTCCAGAACACAATTGTGGATTGAGAAGTTGCCTCAAAGATCTTGTATTTCGCTTTGCATCATTCCTGTATAGCACATTTTTCGACGCGCAGAGCTTTTTTGCATTCTTTAAGTTTTTCTTGTAGGTCCAGATCTTAGGTTAGTCTAGGTGTTATAGTAATACTCAGATAACGATCATTTTGGCTACATATAAAGAATCCGAACCAAGATTCCAGTTTTCATTCCTTGATGTGTTATTCCAAAAAAAACATGAATTTTGACTTTGTTGGATTGATCTCAAGATTCCAATGCTTGTAATAGTCTTGGAGTCTATAGATCATAAAGCTGAAGCATGTTCGGTGTTTCGGCAAGCAAGACTCTGTCGTCTGCAAACATTAAACCTTTTATAGCCACATGGTTGAATATAATGCCTCCAGGTAGGTAATGATAAAGGTCTTCGAAGCATCCTGGTTGAACCATTCTAACATGGGAGTTCCCTTCCATTCTGCTGTTTTGTTATTGTTATATATACTTTTTATTATATTAAGCATTTTCGAAGATTTGCCAATATTGCTAACCCTACTCCTCCACAAGCAATAATTTATTTCAGAAAATCGAGCATGCAATGGAAATTTCCAATGCAGACCATAAATTTCATGAAATAAATTATTTTACGAAATCGATTTTAGCATTTTTTTCTTACCATCTCTGTGGAAATAAATGGAAGAAATAAATTGACGTCTAATGTCAGTTCGACTGATATTTGTCTACTTTTTAGCTTTACATGTATACTGATGGGTTGATTTGGAATTTCAGGTCGAGTCTGTAAATACAATAGGTATTGTAAGCTTGGCACTCTGATTGTCAATTAGATTTCATAAAATAATTTGCCCCCTGAACAAAGAAATAAAAATGTCTGTAATACTTAATTGCTTAAATAAAAACCCAAATAAAAATTCTTGTGAAGGCGCAGGGTAAGCTTACATACGTTAAGTAAGTATGAAATGTATTTTCAAAACCACTTCATTGCTATTAACTATTAAAAGTATTGAGCCTAGATGACTGCCTTGGGGTATGCCGTATGCCCCAATTCGGTTTTATTAATGATTTCGTTCGTTTGACATTATATTAGCGTGAATTTGAATTGACACTTATTCGATTTTATTGTTTTCTCCGTTTTTGTACATCGATATTCGAAATTTTTGCATAAAATTCAATCAAGGGTTTCACGTAATTTTAAACCTAAATTTGGTTGAAATTACCTCATTTTTTGTGAATGTGGATTTGTATGAGAAATAAGATTTTAATCGAATTTGGAAATTCTCAACCACATTACCTCATTTGCTCTCATGAAAACTATGTGCCTCAAATTATGTTCTGAAGCAATTTTTCATGATATTTTTTACCCCGTCTGAAATAATTCACATTTTTTAATCTTAACAGAAAAACAAAAACAGTTCCTCTCCTCTTATCCTGTAGTGTATTTTCCCCCCAAAAAAACATCAAAACTCCTTTACTAGGTTTCTCATTTGTTCTCGCTGTAATTTTAAAGATTTATTTTATGTACATACATATACTCGAACTTATTTGTAAATTTCGCATTAAAATGTAAAAAAAAAACTATAACCAAAAATAAAAACTTTTTATCACCGCTGTAAAAATGCAATGGAATGTTGCCTTGATGATGAACTCAAAACTCCAGATTCTTATTTTATGCTAGTTCATTCTTTTTCCAAATGCATTGCAACCAACCAACCAATTCAGCTTCGCTCATCTCACATGACTCGTTGCGTTTTACAGCCAAGCCAGTAGTGCCATCAGATCCAGCAATAACGTCTTCGGCGATATTACTGAGCGTAAATGCGTTAAGTAATCCATGCGTCCCAGTCAGTCGGTCGGGTTTTATTCTAACTTACTGCACTACAGGGCTTAGTATTGGATTCGTGAAAATTCAAATATTTAGAATTTCCTTAAATAACAATAAAGCTCTCAGTCCTGAGATTTGTGACAAGAAAATCCAATTTTTTTGCAAACTAAAAGTCACTAAAAAGCTATTTTGAATCAATTGGGTATATTGAGCATTTGAATCGAATTCAAACAGTTTCAATAGGAAAAGTTTGAGTATAAAATAACTATCGAAATGAGCAAATTCATGCGACCAAATCGTTAAATTAGTTTTTTGATGTTGTCGCCACTGAAGCAATAATTTAGGGCACTAACTTCTATCTTGCAGTCTTCTTCTTCGCAGTGGATTGTTTTTCATTAAAGAATATTTTTTCCATACTTTGAGGTTCAGGTTATAAATAATGAAATAAGGGGTTTATGGGCGAGGGTGGTGGAAAAAGAATGTTTTTTTTACAACGACGACCGACGACGACGTTGACGTCGACATCGAAGATGATGGTTTGTTTCATGGGTAAATGAACGCGCGGGCAAGTGTTCATTTTATGTGTGGACTACCTCAATGGCTACTGACCCAAATATTTGTGCATCGTAAGTGGGCAAACAAACGGTATTATCTTCAATGTAATAGTAATAGTGCTGTACTACATACATTCTTTTTTTTCGTACTTATATTCATGTTCACAAGTGGAACGTAATAGGTACTCTATTACCAATATAGTCAGGGAAGTTGTGTTGTAAATTATATTTTTTTTTGTAGATTTTGAATAAAATAAATTCGAGAAATTTTGACATACAGACAATTTTTTAAATAAATAAAGTTTTGCAGAAGCTACATGGACAAAATAGACATATACAGTCTCTTACTCTTCATTAGTAGCTTCCAATGGTTCAACGAATAGGAAGATTATGTTAGGATGAATGTGGTATCACAAAGTATCAACTCATATCTAAGTGTGTTGCAGCTAACAGATACTTCAACCTAACCTAACCTAAAATTTTGCACTCCGAAAATGTTCCATCACAATCGCTGATGTTTAAGCTTAATAACTTTTGCTTGGACCTAGATTTAAGTTTGAAGAGTTTTCTGAGGTGACCAAATTGCGAGCAAAATCTTTTTTTTTAATTTAAGATTCCCTACCTTAGGATGTTTCGACATTTTGAGAAGCATTTTGGATTACAAAATGTTTTGGTTGTAATTCTTCGCGATCTAAAGTTGAATATGGTGTGCTACTGGCTATTTTATTACCGTCTATAAAAATACCGATAGAACCGAAAGTTATTTTTCTGATTTTGTCCAGCAGACTTAAGTGAGTTATGACCTATGGGAGCTCCTGCCCATATGTGAAAATTGTACTCAAGTTTTGGACGAATGTAGGATTTATAGATAACAGCCAGATCAGAAGGGGATACCTTTAAAATCTTCTCAGAAAATCCAAAACACCTTGCAGCATTTTTAGTGACATCGAATATGTGGTCATTCCACAATAGGTAGTCGGTGATGCACATACCGAGAAGTGAAAGTTGTTCGGTTTTCTCGAAGCGAGCGCCACTTATACACAGCGGCATTGGGGGAGGGTCCCACTTTGACGACAGAAAACAGAATTGAGTTTTTGAAACATTAAATTCTACGCAGTTTATTCTCCATTGGACAATGATGTCGAGATCAGAATGTAATGAGCTTATCATATGCTGGCGTTCTAGGTCCACATCCGAATGACATGGGTGTGAATCTAATAACGAATATGAGAAGCTGTCTTCGGCAAAACAATATATTGGGTTAGAAGGTTCGAGTCGGAGACAGAACGCAGCGCAATAATATTTGTTTTTTCCAAACCATGTTCCACTATGAGATAGCATCAGATCACCAGTTGACCTATTGAAAGCCATACTGGTCATTAAGGAGCTTAAGGAGCTTTCGTCAAGACATTCTTAATAATAATAATTAACCAGCGGTTCCATGACCTGGGAAAGAAGGGACGTAGATGCAATTGGACGGTAGTTAGAGGGTGAAGAAGAGTCGCCTTTTTTTCATCCAATCAATCTAGAAGAGACCAGTAGAGTAGGACAGTTACGCATCGGTTTTGCCAGCAATAAAGAATAGCCCTTCAGAACAATAGAGGATATGTTATCTGGACCAGATGATTAGGGAATTTCGAGATCTTAAAAAAACTCTAACAACCCTACTACATATCATTCAAATACAAATTTTCTTTAATTGTAAAAAAAAAGCATGTAAAAATAAAGTTTACCAAATCTTTTGACATAGTCAGTAACAGGCGAATAATTCTGGAATAAATTCCAGTTAATACCGTCGTCGCCCACAATCCATATATCAAACAGTTACGTTATGCAGATGCATTGCCAATTTTTGCATCTCGTGTGAATTGGCGTCGTCTCAAATCCAGCTTGCTTTTTGAATTAACGGATCATCCAAAAATGAGCCTCATTGTTGAAGACGGCGCATTTATCCCCACCTTCTTGTTAAAATGCAAGGTTAAGCTCATTACGAAGTAAGACAATCAAGAAGGTAAATGCAATGATTTAAATGACCACCACGCGAATTGTTGCAAGCATCGATTCTTTGAGGTAATTTTCGACCACTTTTTGACACCTATTGGGCGGTATCTCAGCCATAACTTAACGAATGTTGGTTTTCAAGTGCTCAAGACTTAAAAGTTTATCTGCATAAACGCGGTCTATCGCGTTGCCCCACAAAAAAAAGTCCAGCGGTGTCAAATCGCATGTTATTGCTGGCCAGTTGATATCGGCACGACGAGAAATTAATCGGCCAGGAAATGCCTCTTGCAATAAAGCCATATTCACTCGAGTTGGCACCTTCTTGTTGAAACCACTTATTCTCCAAGTCGTATTCTTCAATAGCAGGCAAAACAAAGTCGGTTATCATATGACCATAACGCTCCGAAATGACGGTGACAGTCGTCCCATCTTCGTTTTCGAAGGAGTAAGGTCCAATCACACCTCCGGACCAAAGAGCGCCCCAAACAGTGACTTTTTGCGGATGTTATGGCCTCTCTTCAATTGCTTGAGGATTCTTATAACCTCAAATACGACAATTTTGTTTATTAGCATACCCACCGAGTGAGAAATGTGCTTCGTCGCTTAAGAAAATTTTGTTCGAAAAATCGCCGTCCACCAACTGTTGTTCGAGCACCCGTTCGACGTATCTACGACGTTGTGAATGGTCAGCTGGCTTCAGTTGTTGTGTGAGCTGGATTTTATATGGCTGTAGGTGTAGATCCAAATGCACAATACGCCATAATGTGCCGTAAGACAGTCCTAATTCCTGAGAACCACCAGGAATCGACACATTCGGGTCTTCATCAATTCTTTCACTTACAGCAGCGATATTTTCAGTGGTACGAGCGAAACGATTATACATAGGCCTTACAATATCTGTAACCAATCCAGTCTCTTCAAATTTCTTCACAATTTTGCCAATTGCTTGCGTAGTTGGACGATTATGTAAACCATAATCTCCTCTTAAAGCACGATATGTGGCTGTGGCAGAATCACCATTTTTTTAGTAGGTTTTAACAATTTTTATGCGTTGTGCGATAGTTAAGCAATCCATTTTCGTAAATGTCAGACTTTCAACTGAAAACAAAAAATTGTTTTAACAACTTAATTTGACAGGTGTCGAATTCCAGCCCTATACTTTTGAAACCGCAAAATGGATAACCTTTTATAACCTTACGTTGTAAATCACTTGTAAACCTCAGACAAAATGGATTTCGCAATCTTAAAATCACTTCCACTAAATTCTTTGGACAATTTTGCCCTCTTAGTACTAGTCAATGTTGACTCCAATGATCTTAGTAAGAACTTCGACAAACTTTGTCGTAGTCTCGTACTCTTCAAATTTGATATGGATATCATTTTCCTTGAGAAACCGCTTGAGAATTGAGCTTTCTAGTCCCTTTTTACGCTATACTTCGAGGTCCACTAGGTAGTCATTTTGGTCTCCTCCTTTTCATTCTTACCATCAATGTTATCGAAATAATCATAAAGTGTTCCCATATGCCGACAATACATACAAAACTTATAATCAGCAAATGAGTCCACCCTGGAGTAAACGTTAAAAAAATGCCATTCTAATAGATAACCTTTTCACGTAAGCGCATAATATGTATTCACCTTCAAATAATTGATCTAAAAGCTTTAGAAGAACCTATAGTTATACTCCGTATCCTTTTCACTCACCGTCACTTTTCCTGTTCTGTTGCGTTCAAAGAATTTACTTTTCCATTTTTTCGACGCTAAATCTCGAAATCGTACCTCCATCCATACCATACCTCGTGGAGTCCACAGATTCTATCTTATGTAAACGCTGAGGACTGTTAAAGCAAACCTAGACTGTTTCGGCTAAATCTTCAGCACGTCCTGTCGAAAATTTCGTCCGAAAATTGCCTCAATTTATCTTTTTTGCTTAAGTTAAGCCTCACCAACATTATTTTCAAGTTTGTTAAATAATATTTAAAAAAAAAAACAAAAAATTACCAGCAGAAAAAAACAATATGGCCGCTAAGAACTGTAAAAATGTATACCCACTCCTAAGCCCTAAGCTGTCAACAACGATATTTCGCATACAAAATTGCATAAATTAAATTGTTGTGCGGAAACATCTGGCTTCAAATTGGTTTTTATGCTTCAATGTTACGGTTTTCAATACTTGGAGTGTTTTGTGATTTCGATTCTTATTGGTAAATGCGAGATTTTAAAAAGCCCCAAAACAGAAGAAGTCTAGTGCATCCAAATCTCCATAGCGGTTCTGTCCGAGCTGCGTGAGCTCGTTAGAACCTTTTGACCTACCTTTCTCATACTCCATCTAATGCTTCTATGCACTTTTGTCAGATATGCATTCAAGTTCTCGCACCATAAGAAGATGGCTTCTGGCTCCCGTCGCAGACGGACGTGTTTTTCCGTCCGGAAAAATAAAATAAAACAAAAAAAAAAGATTAATAGTTTAATTTACTAAATATTAAAAGTGTGTTACAGTAACATAAATAAATTGCAATTGTGCAATAGTTACTGAATTTGAATGCTGTACAAGTCGACAACACCAGGGAAATTGAAATTTGGAGAGGGAGTCAAACGAACGACATCCACGTGTATAGAAGCCATCCGAATTCCACCTACTCCCAGTTTTCTTGGTAATTGCACATGTACAAAGCATAAGTACAGGGACGCCGTATCGTCCCAGAAACTAGAAGCATCGCTTATGTCGCAGCCCGCAATGGACAGAAGCTGCATAATTCCGCTATACGCTGTAACGGAATCGATAATGGGAAACAACAGTTCTGGTCATCTCATCACCCAATAATCAGTACTCAGCTCTCGCTCTAACAAACGAAAGATAAGACGTGCATTCGTTTATGTATCCCAAACCGCAATTGCCTACATTCGTGTTTCAAAAAAAGAGACGAGATGACTGTTTTCTCATTATCGTACCTAGTTTTAAGTTAGTATAAGTTAGAATAAGTTAGAATAAGTGTATGTAGAGACTCTCCGTCTCGTACTACTTAAATAATGCTTCTGAGCAAAAGCAGTCCAACAACAATATTCATTGTATAAATAGTCAGCCACGCGGCTTAGCTCTTACTCCATTAGAGTCAGAAAACTGTAAAGAAGGCAATACATTATAGCCACTTTTATAACAAATTAAATACTGTCAGTATCAACCACCAATGTAATATTTTATAAAAGTCTCAATAAAGTTTGAATTTGAATTTGAATTCTCGCACCATAATCGATGTCCGCCTAAAATGCAACTTTAAATTCCAACCTATAAAAAACATACAGCAACACACAAAATTTAGAATTTAATATTTTGTATTAAAAGTAACTAAATTATTAATTTTAAGCAAACAAAAACCCTTTGGTAATGAAATCCAAGTTAATTTAATATCTTGCATTTTTTTTCTCTATACCGTTTTAACAAAGGGAAATTTCCATTCCCGACATAAAAGGAGGTAATTTCACGTTTGTAATGCTCGAGCATTTACCCGATTGTCATCTACTTGTCGAAACAAACTTTGAATACTAAAATAATATTTTTGCAAATAATTGTATGGCCTGTAAGTTGTAAATGTGGCGTCATTGCTGCTGTTTCTGCTGCAGCATGTATGATGCCAGCTATTTATATGTTGTTGTTTCTTTTTTTTTTGTAATTCAAAAAGCGTAGGAATTTGTCATCGAAAAAGGGGGCATTGTTTTTACAAGTACACATTTATTTTGTTTGTTTACTTGAATTATAAGTAAATTGTTTGGAATATCACAGAGAGAGAAAGCAGTGCTGCATCAGTGTTCTGCAATTCAAATATGAATCATGCAAGAAATATGTAAAACTGAGCATTAAAAAAAAACAGAGTTTTCACATTATTGTTGATTGCAGTGTGTATGAGTCGTTAGAAAAATTAGATATGGTTTTGAAGTCCGAGAATAACGATTGGGAAATAAAACCTCTTATCTAATTGCTGTGAATAATCAAGTGCTTAATATGTAAAGTCAGTTGCAGCTGAGTATTAAAGCTTATGATGCATTGAACAGACTTTTAATGTTTCTTGCAGTAACTTGACCTCCTACTTACTGTGTATTAGTTGTAGTTAATCAGATGGACCAGAGCTGATCGCGAGTTGTACGTTTCAACGTTTCGCAGGCATATTAGATAACGGGTTTAACGTGAGATTCGAAGCCTAGAGCGCAAGGAGATTCGCCTGAATTTCCATCTTGACGACAGATTACAGTATTCATCACTGGCTTTATTTATCGGCTAAACACAATAGATCGCTGCAACTAGAATTGGAGCCTTACCATAGTAGTATAGCTGTCAAATAGTGTCGTACGTCATATTTTGTATGTGCCCACAATGAAGCTTTACAGCGGGTCCACGAAAAACTGAAGAATCTCTGTAGCATCGAAAGTTATTCTGCATTTAACGTCTAGATGTGAGCTCTATTAGCTAATACAATAGGCGTTTTTCTTTTTTAGCTCAGAGCAGAGTCTGAGTTGTCAAAAAATTTGTTTGTCTTTCTTTTTAACTCAGAGCATGCAGAGCTCCAAGTGTGTGTTTCTTTTTTCGTTCTGAACATGTGTAGATCGCACTCGACGTGCTTGAAGATAATTGACTGAGCATGTGAGTATATGCTGCACGCACAAAATGACATAAGTGTCAAGAAGGAAAATAGGAAAAAAAATTATTAGATACATAAGTTGGCGAAAGATGTTGATCGCTAGTTGAATTTCTGTATCTGGGTGTGTCTCAGTCTACAAAAAAGGTAGGTTTTGTGTTATATTGCTTTTGTGTGGCTCAAGTGTGTTTGAAAAACATATCAATGTTCAGAGCTCGCTCTGCTTGGAACAAGTTCAGTGCATAATTTATGTGTTCGAACTCTGTTCAGTGCTCTGCTCTGAACGAAAAAAGAAAAACGCCTAATGTACCCGGGGTATTTGAACTTCTCCAATTTTGTTGGAGTCTCTTATCTAATAAAGGGTAAGATGTTTATTTTATTTAGATCACTGAGCTTACGTCTCTGAAAAGAGGCAGGGCATTTAGACAGAAGATGAGGAATAGATTTCAACTGTTACTTGCCAATCCAGGTTACGTGCTTGCTTAACCCTGCGCCTCCACAAGAATTTTTATTTTTGTTTTTATTTCAGTAATCATTACAGACATTTGTATTTCTTTGTTCAGTGGGAAAATTATTTTATGAAATCTAATTGACAATCAGAGTGCCAAGCAAACAATACCTATTGTATTTACAGACTCGACCTGAAACTCCAACTCAACCCATCAGTACACATGTAAAGCTAAAATGTAGACAAATGTCAGTCGAACTGACATTAGACGTCAATTTATTTCTTCATTTATTTTCACAGAGATGGTACGAAAAAAATGCAAAAATCGATTTCGTAAAATAATTCATTTCATAAAATGTGTGGTCTGCATTGGAAATTTCCATTTCATGTTCGATTTTCTGAAAGAAATTATTGCTTGTGCTGGCGCAGGGTAAGGCGCAGTATCGGGGTATGACACTAATTACTGAGCTGATGTGCAATCTGCTTAAGGGTATCAAACACTTGTAATGTTCCAGATCAAATTTTACTAAACTCCTTTTGTTATTATACAGGTGGTTGTTTTTTCCATGTTATGTTTTTCCTTTCTAAAGCGTGTTGTTTCAGCAGTAACTTACATGTAACAATGAGTATACGTATATATTTGCCTTGTTAGGTAATAAAGTTTGTGTCGTTCCACTTTTGGCAAGTTCATCAGCCTTACAATTCACTGGAATATCCCTATACCCTGGTACCCAACATAGGCGAATATTTTGAAGTAATTATTTTCAAAACATTAAGCTTTTACACAAAATCATTTATTGTTTCTAACCAACATGGTTTTTCGAAAGGCCGTTCCACTGTCACTCTCCTCATGGAGCTAGCAGAGTTCGACTCGTTTAAAAATAAAAAAACAAACAGACTGTGTTCTCACAGATTTTAGTAAGGCGTTTGACAAACTGTCTCACAGAATTCTGCTTAATAAAATGAGTAGGCTGGGGTTTAGCGTGAACTTCATTGCATGGCTTAAATCTTATCTACTTGACAGATCATTTATTTAGTTAATTTTAATGGCTACCATTCAAATAGTTTTGTTGTATATTCGTGGGGTCCTCAGGGCAGCCATTTGGGTCCAGTTCTTTTTATATTATTTATAAATCAGTCTTAAAGCACTCGAACTGTCTTATCTATGTTGACGATGTAAATATTTTTTAAAACCACATCTAGCAATCAAACTGACTGTGAAAATCTTTAAACTAAATTATAAATTTTACAAGGAAATTGACTGTTTTATCTTTTGACTATAGTTTCAATGGCGTAAATCTGTTAAATGTAAGTGAAGTATCTTGAGAAAAAACTCGAATTCACACAGCATATAAATGTGATTTGCAATAAGGCCAATTCAATATTAGGTTGGATTAAAAGAGAATCACAGTTCTCTGACCCTTACGTTATCCAACAGCTATTTACTTCATTTGTCAGACCCATTATAGAGTATGCTTGTCAGATGTGGACCCCCCTATTACCGTTGCCACAAAATAAGAATTGAACAAATCCAAAAAGATTCTTAAAATTCGCCCTTAGAAGCTTAGGCTGACAGGACCCATTCAATCTTCCTTCATATAGTAGCCGTCTAATACTAATAGTATGTTTTGTTTTTATTATTAACCTTATTAATGGAAATATCGATGCTTTGAACCTTTTGTCTCACGTTAATTTTAATGTTCCAAATCAAAATTTAAGAGGTCTACCTGTCCCAATGTATATAGCACACTATCGTACCAACTATGAACGGAATTCACCTTTGAATAACATGTTTAATTTGTTTAACGTAAATCATAACTTATTAATAAATTTGTCTGAAATATTTTATAATATTTCATAACATATTAATTTTAAGTAACATATTGTACGCTAGATTTTCGTTTGGAGTTCGTCTTGTGGACATTACTTTTGTCGTTATACTATTTATTGTTAATGGCTTAGGAATGATCGTTGCCATCAATTTTGGAAAAATAGTCCACACGGTTATAACATCGCCTATCTTTTGCAGTTAGACATTAACTCAATCTTTAAAGTTTCTGGGATATGTTTCTATTTTCCAAATTAATTTTATTAACAAGAGAAAAATGCTAGCTGTTGTGCTGGGATCCGTTTTCAGGAACTCATCTTATGCCTTCAACTCCAGCTGATTTGTTGTTTTGGATATCTGTCCTTCCTTGCTTGAGGTTTTGTGTCAATGCTGCTGTAGGATAGGAACAGTTAGTTTGCCTGCGTGACCATAGCAGCCTTGTGATTTACGGCGTTTTGTTTAACTACGGTGCAAAAATGTTCCTTCCAACTGGGTAACTTCATCGATTAATACCAAAATTGTGCATCCCAAATCCAGTACCAAATGGTTGGTGTTGCTTTTCTTCCCGACAACTTCTTACAACTGTCACTGTGTCCGATAGCGTTTTCCGCCTTTTTAACATCGTTATCCCGTAACGTCTCACTGAGCGATAACCGGTCAATCGATGACCGGTCTCCACCTCAGAAGTCACACTACGTACATCGCCAATTGACCTCCTTCATTGCTCCTGTAGCAATTGATGCGATCGATTTGGTTTCGGTTCTACCATTCGAGGAAATAACCAAATGATTTTGTTACACGTCATTTTTGATTACGATTTCGCACAGCGAAAACCGATTGGCGTTCTAAAAGTCTACAATAAAATTTCCATTTTCGTTGCCATTTTTTCCAATGCATGCTTATATTCCGGAGAAAATTGTGTTATGTACGGGCGCCAACTACATCTGTTATCGATAGTATGTACCTTGTACGATATGTCAATTAGTTCTTAAATGGAGTAATTAACGCTTTCAGAAAAAATAAATTCTTAGTCCCTGAACACAATGACTGCCTAATTAAAAACTATCACCATAGAAAAAACGCGAAAAATTTGAATTTTTTTCGACGAAATTTAGCATGATTTGTAAATGTGGATATGATATGAAGCTTGGAAAATATCGGATAATTGTGCAATTCATTGGGATAAAAGACGTTTTGCGTGCATTTTTGGTGGAGAAGTTAACGAGATAAATAATAGTAGCGCTAGATGGCGTTATACGTTGACTTACGCTGTGCGCAATTTGACAGCTGCCCCTTTCGCCTTTTCTATTGCGCAAATGTAGTATTTTTTGTGCTGCAATTGATTCGAGTTTTACGTATTATTATACTGAGTCCGGATAGTCGTATATCGCGCATCATAACCACAAACAGTACAAGCAATACGATCAATTAAAATTCAAGGCGATATTTATCAATTCGATAATTTTTTTTTTTTTGAGAAAAGAAATTTGCGTGTAACTTGTGAGGTTATCTAATTGGTTTGCGGGCATTCATTGCGAAACATTCATTCATCATTTGAGATAAATGCACGCTGGGGACAAGCGAGCCTTGGAGGCAGTTGACTGAGCAATGAAGGGTTTTCGAGGTGATTTAAGACGATTTGGTGGATTTGTGATACTGCTTTCCGGATATTTTTGTCAAACGCTTCCCGTAATAACGAAATCGGTGCCGTGACTTAATGCCAAGCAACTTAAAGCCAAATTTTAGGAGTTGCTATATGTCACTTTTGCAAAGCGTCATAAGGCCAATTGGCACAATAATCACAATGAAAATTTGCAAAAAAAAAACTGAAAAAAATTAATGAAATAAAATATGAGTGCAGAAAAACGGCGCAGGAACATAAGTCCGAATTTTGCTTTGCAAAACTAATTTGGGACGTATATCCCACCTAGGTGGGACATAAGTCCCACAAAAAATATATTTACGTTTTTTGGTATTTGTGTGAAGTGGTTTTGCAATTAAGTTCACGGCGTACAGAAACCTTAGCGGTTAAGGGGGCATGATGTCCCCACACAACCCCCCTGCATTGCCAAATATAGGATTTGGGATGGGTACAAGTTTGGGTATATGCACATTTTGTTTAGATTTGAAGATTTATTTTTAAAAGGTTCCAAAAAAAATTTGAATTTACCCAAATTTGTACCCACCCAAAGTCCTATATTTTGCCAGGAGGGTTTCGCCAATCTTTTTAAAATTTATTGTTTATATTTGAATACTATTTTATGTTTTGAATAAAGATTTCACAATGCGTCACATGTCCATATTTATGTCTTATACAATTTGGGAGTGTGACATAAGGCCAAGTCCTAAAATTTGGACGTATGTCGGGTTACAAAAGAGTCATAAGGCCAAACATTCGAATTTGGGCTTATGTCGCTTGGCCTTAAGGCACCCCAAAATCTACTGCAGCCGAGGAAATTAATGCCTGCCGTCAAGCCGTCTTTGTAACGACATGTCAATAAGTTGAAATTGAGCATGAACAAGAGAGTCGCATTGCAGAACGATCCATTGGCTGCTGAAATCTCGAGACAAATGCTGGCGCTTTGCAATAGCCGAATTCCTGTTGATATTTTGACTAAATTAATATCGTTCCCGGCAAATTTTTGCGAGTTCATATATCGTCGAAGGAGGAACTCATCACCAAAGTGTTCCCCGACATTGCACAAAATTATAAAAATCTTTATTGAATTAGTGAATGGGAAAAGGTAGCTTGAATTTCATAATTAAAAGTCGATTCGCTGGAGAACTGCATTCGTACAAATCCGTTGACAACGTGACCGACGAGGAGGAAACGATCGATTATTAGACGGAATATTTGAACGCGTTTGATGCGCCAGGAACTCCGCCACATAACTTACAGATGAAGATGGGATCGATCATAATCATGTTGCGGAATTTGAATCATATAAAATTGTGCAAGGGTACGCGATTGTCTGATAAGATGCTGATGAATAATGTGATTCAAGCAAATGCGGCTATAATCAAGATCAAATTCAAAGGAGAGTAAGTCCTTACCCCACGAATTCCGATTTTTCCAACTGATCTTTCATTCCAATTCAATTGGATTCAGTTTCCCATTCGATTGGCTTTTGGGTTGATAATCATTAAATCGCAAGGCCAATCGTTAGAACCGTGTTCGTTGTTTGTTTTTGTGCGGGAAACTAATTGAAAATTATTGTTTATCATATCGCTCTTTACTGATTTCCATTCCATTCAAATAAATCACATTGAAATTTGAACTATCTGAGTTTAATTACCACTCTGTAATTTATTTGAAGGCGGTAAATTTGGGGCGAGACGAAGCTCGGTGGGTCCGCTAGTATTATATAAATTTATAATACATTAAATACAATTCAAAATTTCTTTGGCTTAAATTTAAAATTCTATTTCTGGTTCATTTTAATGAATTCATATAATACTCAAGCTTATTGTCTGATAAAACCCCCTTTCGCTTGAATGTAATCAATACCCTTAAGTCTCTTCCTTATCCATACATAATATGTCTTTGTCCTTTATTGTATACCTAAATTAATGTCCATAAGTAACCTGACCTACTACAAACATACATACAATTCATATACCGACATACATATATCTAATGAAGCTCTTTGGACATTATAAAGTCATAGAAATTAAATTGCATGCGTCACTACAAGTATGGATGACTACCTGGGCCAACGGCTTAAAATAATCCTCTCAACCTGAACACCTAATCCCTTTACGCACCCAAATGAGTCGTTAATTAAATTCTCCAAACAAAAACAAAACAAAAAATAACCTTAGATAGAAGGTAATCTTCCGTCCGAAAGGACACCCTATTCTTACTCCCCGTACAAATTACTGCAAACATACACAACCCACTGACAATCATAAAGTTAACTCTTTAATACCCTCGCCTCGCGTCACGTCTTTGTTGGATAATTTTAAACGAACGAAAAGGGCGTGAGCATTAGTGTAGGTAGAGTGTAGAGAAATTCCTTCAAAATTGCACAAAAGATGTTGCTTACAGATTTTCCGCTCTATGCATTTTATTCACACCTACCGAACAGAAAATTAAAAATAACAAAAAAAAAACACCAACTGACTAAACCCTATTTGATTACTGCTACATCAATGGCTTCCTCTATATACCTGCGCCAACGGACAGTGGTGTTAAAAGTTAATCGAATCTGTCAACAGGACCAACGGCAACCAATTTCCTATCCCTCTGCGCTAAAGGTAGTTATTCCTTTTAATAGAATATGAACCGTTTTATCCAAGCTGCCATTTTCCCTTCTCTAGTTCTAACTGCAGTGCATTATTCTTAAAAAATAAAAATAAACCAAAGGGATGTGTTCGCAGACTATAACACCTTTCGCACCTTAATTTGCATGCGTGAGTGGGATTATATGTACTTGCTGCTTTTGTGACAGCTTAAAGGCTTAAGGCTTAACGATCAAAAACCCTGCGTCTCGCATTTTATGCGCTTTTACGTAAATCATTTCGCTTGATTACGTTACGTATTACGTAGCATATCCATAGCTTCTGCATGATTCCATTAGATCTATTGATGCGACCGCAACGATGCATGCACACTCAAATATCTCATTAATTATAGGATAAATTAATTACTATACACCATTGAATATAAGCCTTGGGACGTGTGACTCTAGGGCTTCAGACTATTTTCTTTGTCGGCTTCATCTAGAAGCCCAAGAAGAACAACACTCATAGTTGTGGAAGAATATTCCAAATACAACAACAAACAAACAAAAAAAATTTCCCCACAAATATTAAAACTTCAAAAGGAAATTTCGCAAAGATTGCCATTCCAAAGGATGAAGAGTAGTAGTATCTCAAGAATTCCAACTATGTTCTCCAAGTATGTGATTGTAGAGATGCATCAGCTCTTATAGAGTAAAATAAAGAATTTCTTAATTTTATATTATTTTTTGTTTTGCTGCATTTTACAGAAATAGAAAACAACATAAAGCGAGGACAGTTTTCCGAAAAGGATGCTATGTGCAGTGTGGTAGGGTTAAGATATGATTCATATTTTTAGGGTATGATGCTGTGGAGAGTAGCCTTATGAGTATTTTACTACTATGGATTTAAATTTTCACAAGAAAGAGATGAAGACAATTTCCCTATGCTTTGTTTGTTATAATAATGTTGGGTGGAGGCAAAGCTTGGCTTTTGACCTCCGAGAAATATGTGGGATTTTTATTTTGTTCCAAACAAAATAGTAAAAGAAAAACGATTTTTCAAAAGTTGTTCTTTTCAGTATAATGGCTGTCATTGTTAGTTTGAAATAGAAAAGAGTTATAAGATGTTATACGATATTGGAGAGATTTTTATGTATAATTTTTTTGTTATTTTTGTCAGGGAGTAAGACGTATGTATGTATGTATGTACTTAACACTACCTACATTTTTATTGTCGTCTGGAATACATTTATCATTTCGCTCAAACAATGTGGGAACATGAACAGATGTCAACGGGTATAATCATCATTAGGGTCATGCTTCTATAGTATATTAGACCCATTCTAAACATCTGATATCTATATAGCTAATAGATATAGTGTGGTGGGTTTGTGCTTTAAGTTGACGAATTCATGGACAGGTTCAAATAGAGTTTGTCTGAGCGAAATTTAAGGCAACAACAATTAAGAAAAAAGATTATAATGGTTTTCGCCTACTAAATTTATTTGAATGATGACAAGCACCTTAAATCAATTTGTCTTTTTCACATTTTAAGAACGCTTTTAAGCATTTTATAGAATCATTAAAAATTTGCTGCGTTTATAGTATGACGAAGCCTTTTACTTTTTAAATATGTAGTTAAATGTTTGATGAGTGGATTTTGATAGCGCTGATATCTATCTTAAAAGCTTTATATAAAAGGCATTTTTTTTCTTACCTTTTTAAAAGTGGTCCAATACATTACAATGAATGATTCATGATGACATTATGTTTTAAACAGGATTTTGGGCTTTCCTTAATCTCAGTATACTGGCTTTCAAGCACTAGGTAGGTACTTATAGGTAACGTCATTGTGCTACAGAGACAACGCTTTATATAGAATTTTGTTCTTGATTTTTACTTGCGATTATAGGTACTATAAGACAAGTTATGTATTCGTAAAAAAAATTTTTCTAACAATCAAACATGACATTACGATCATAGAGAACACAAAAAAAGTGGGTCCCCTAATTCCGTCTGTCTGTCATTCTGTCAGTCTCGTCTGTCTGTCCTCGAGTCTACAGCCTAAACGGTTGGTTAGATTTTATTGAAACTTGGATCATATTGTTTTATCGGTAATATGCCCACACGCTTTTTTTCATTTTTTTAAGATGACAAATAACAGTAGCTCCCATTTATTTTTTGTTGACCAAAAACAAAAATCTTATTTATCTCAAAAACCGCTCCAACAATTTTTATAACAAAAATCGGTTCATTAATGAAGGGAAAGGGTACCTTTTGATAATTTTTTTTTTTTGAAAAAAAATTGTTATTTTTGGTACCTCTAGTAGAACCATTTTTTTTGGTTTTCGATGTTCTCGTAAACGGTTAATTTGATTTTTTTATGCAGAAGCTCCTAGAAAGTTTAAACACTATTGTATGCCAAAATTTTTCAAAAAAAAAAAATTTTGGAAATTAATTTTTTTTTTTTAAATTCAAAATTTCGTAAACGACTCAATAGATTTTTTTCGAAATTTTGTATTTAGTGGATTTTTGACATTATCTTGAATAGTCTTTAAAAAAAACTATTTGTTCTAAAATACAAAACAACGGTACCTCCCATGGTTAGGTTAGGTTAGGTTGAAGTGGTCGTCAGGAAAACAGCTGACACACTTAGACCTTAGACAGGTCCATTGTGATACCACATGAAGAGAAATTTACTCTTTAATCAAACCAGTTGGAGCCTCAAATGAAGCGGTGAAGTCAGTGAATCTCAATGTGTCTAAGATCACTGGTGTCGTCGAAAAAGTATTCCCCCAGGTGTAATCTTCTTCCTTGGGAGAAAGCAGGACATGAACAAAGAAGATGTGATATAGTCTCTTCTTCCTCCTCGTCCATGCAGCTTCGGCAAAAGTCATTGGAGAAAACGCCAAGTCTTTTGGCGTGTCTACCAATTACACAGTGTCCAGTTACAACACCTATTACGGAGCCAAGATGTTTCCTGCTCAAAGAGAGTAAACTTTTTGAGCGTCTTGGGTCTAATTCTGGCCAGATTTGTCTGGTGGCCAGGCACGTAGTGATGTTTGATCATCTAAAATTTATTTGTTTTATGGAGTTTTGATGCAACAATAGTTTGCTTGTAGCTATTGACATACCGATTTCTTCCATTTTCGGTAGAATAGGTATTTTGGTTCCTTTTCTGGCGAGTTCGTCGGCTTTGCAGTTTCGCAAAAAATCACTATGTCCCGGCACCCAAATCAGGTGAATGTTAAACTGTTCTGCCATCTCCCTGGGAGATGATCGACAGTTGCGGGCAGTTATGGAGTTTATGGAAACAGCGCCAAGTGATTTGAGGGTTGCTTGGCTGTCAGAGAATATGCGGATATACCTCCCTTACAAATGTTATAAAACCGTTAAGAAAAAAATTTATTTCTCGAAAACGGCTCCAAGAATTTATATAAAAAAAAAATGTGTGTGTTCTTAAATTAGTATAAAAATATTCCTTTTTGCGTACTTATTGACTGTACTTCCCATAGAACCAATTTTCATATTGTCGACTTTCTCAAAAAAAAATAATTTTTTTTATACAAATGCCCCCTAAAATTGTTAATAAAACTGCATACTCAAACTTTCAAAAAAAAAGTTTTTCGATTTTTAAAAAATAAATAAAAAAATTTTTTTTGGAAAATTTTTCAAAAACCAATGACAGATTTTTTTTTTAATTTGAATTTTATATGTATATTAATAATATCTTCAAAATGGGGCTTAAAATTTTTTTCTAAAAATGGTTTCAAAATTGTATACATAAAAAATTAATTTATTAACAAACCGCTCCAACGATTTTTCGATTTTTGAATTTTTTTGATATATTCTTGTTTATCTACGAATTCAAACTGCATCTTTGTTTTCCCTTAAACTATAACGACTAAGCAATATAAAAACATTTAAGAATGTGTATAATCCATTTATTTCTATCTTATTATAATTATCTTGCGTACGTCACTGAATGCTGAATACAATATAGGCCCTCATACATTTATATATACATATGTGCTTTAAAAATCATATGAATCTTATGTATGTATATTGCACCTAAATTATAAAGTTATAGGCATATAGCTACCTATCCATCTGCATCCTTCAATTTAATTATTATGTACATGTTTACATACTTAGGTTCCATCAATATGTCTATATATGTAGATATATTTTACTCTCCTAACTTACATAATTAAAATCCATAACTTAGATTTAAATATAGATTTGTAGGTAGGTACCTATGTAACTATTCATTTAATCATTAGTTCCACAATTCATTATACTAATAATCGAGATAATCTTACCTAAATAGGCTTTAAACCTAACTAAACTAACTAAACCTCAATGGTTAGTTACATGAGCACGGTCGTGCGATACAGTCGTTCATTTTATTTTTTTGAATAAAGACAAAAAATCAAATTTCTGACGAACGCTATGGTCTTGTGTTCCCATTGAAATCTGAAAAACCTTATAGTTGTATTCATATGTAACTGGCTGAACACAATAGATTGGTTCAACTTGACCTGGAGTCGTAGCTGAAATAGTTGTCAAGTAATACCATATGTGCTATATTTAACGTGCCCGCGCAATGCAGCTGTACAGCTTTCTCACATTTGATACCATGTGATGTCATTTGTCAATTTTTTTCCGGGATTGAAAAGAGATTGAAGCTCTATCAATTCCCCATGTAAATGATTCGTTCCACTTGTTATTACACATTATTTTGAAATGTCAAAAAACCTGAAAGATAACGTTAAAAAAGTTGACCAACTGTTGGAGCGCCAGAAACTCTGTCTCCATTGTGTTCAGTCATTAAGTGAACGACTAAACGATATCCGCATTATTGGCTGAGAGTTGCTTAAACATCGATAGTCCGCTGTTTCAATAGTATCGATTGTTTCCACAAAAACTATCGATTGTTGTTTTTCATTCAAATCTTGACCTTTCAAAAAAACCAAAAAACAAAACAAAAACATTTATGAAGTTCAAATACGTTGAAGAAAGTTCCTATAGCATATCTTGATTTTCAAAATGCCCAGTTGCATTTAATCACAGTCTCAATAAAACAATTACAATATAGTAGTACATATAATAAAAACAATCTGAACACGTAATTTTCATTTTGAATGTACAGTCAAACTTCGATAACTCGAACTTCGATAACTCGAATATTTGATAACTCGAATAAAATTGGTTGGAAATAGCGGGAAGCCATATAATTTTTGTTTGATAACTCGAATGTCTCGATAACTCGAAGATATTATTTGGCGGCAGCTTCGATAATTCGATTTTTTAGAAGGAATTCTCAAATTCTATGGATTTTTACAATTTCTTTTCATAATGTATTGCGTTTGTGACACTTAAAAAAAGACTCAAATAAGAATAAAAAGTTGTGCAGCGAACTTTCGTCTGAGAGTTAAAAAAGTGTTCAACTTTTTTAATTCATATTTAAAAAACAATTATAACAAAACTTAAAATATTTTAAATTATCCGAAAAAAAACTAGGGAATCAACTCTCGTTTATCAAAATAAATAAATAAATATTTTATAGTAAAATGAGAGAACAAAAAAATGTTCAAACGTAAAATTTTCTCCTACAAAGACATTTCACCAAAATTCAACAAATTTTAGTAACCAAACACCATACGGGTACATTCAGTTAATTTAATAATAATAAACATTACCACATAATATGTATATCGAACTTTAAAACCACAAGAAAACCACTGCCCGCAACAAATAAATACTTTACGAAAACTAAAAATGAAAAACCAAAACAAATCAAACTGAAACATCAACAAAATCAAACAATTGACTATAGACACAACACAATTTGACTTTAGATCAGGGACAGAGATTGATGAGGTTTTCGTTTGGTAAATTTATATTTTGATCTATAAATTGAATTTTTTTCGTAACGATTCGAATACGGTTTCAGATTGATTTTTATTTGCTATAGTATTGGTGTATATTTGTGTCTGTGAACCAGGTATCGGTATCAGCTATCTTGTCAAACTGCTGGCCGTCAATTATAAAAGAGGGGTAGATCTGCAAAATTGATTTAAAATAAAAAAAATAAATCAATTTATTTGGCCAATCGAAGGCGAATATTGTTAAAATCAGTTTTTTGACAGATCTAAATCAAAAATAAATTGATTTGTATTACCAAACGATAACCACATGAGATTTACGACATCGAATTTAAGATCAAGATCAATCACAAAGGATATATGGAAGTCACAACAACGACAATACATGCATACTAGTGCATTTTGATAGATTTATGGTGGTGATTTTCATAAAAATTCAAGGGTGTGAGTGTGAATGACATTTACAGCTAATAAACTTGTGGGATGAAAAACAATCGATAGTTTTTTTTAACTATCGATGTACGCGATAGTGTATTACTATCGATAGACTATCGATGTTTAGGCAAAGCTGAACACAATAGACTGGTATTGAAGTTGCAACTGCAATAGCTGTCACAAAATGTCGTACGTGATATGGTTTTCTAAGAATAAATCAATTAAAAATATCTGGCAGTAACAATATGACAAATTAAAGAGAGTTTGAACTGTACTTTAACCTTCATATGTTTTGACTCGTTCAAATGTCAAGAACCGTGCATACAAAAGTTAAAAATTGCATTCATTTCTTGCAGCACCGAATGCAGCTGTGTTGTGTGTATTCAAAATGTTTACAGCAGTTTCAGCTGCAGCTACGTTTCCATTATGTTCCATCAGTTAATAAACAAAAATTGACAAAAGTCGGTTCGAAACTTTTAACGATTTTACACGAGAGATAGTGTTAATCCGTGCTTATTTTCGGTTCTTTTGGTTGGCAAAATGTATTTTGCACTTAGCTATAATTAGTAGAATGAATTTTTAAATTATTGACCAATTTAAGTTGATACTTATGTTTTTTTTGGAAAACTTTTCTTTCGGCTTGTTGGTCGCAATAATTTTAGTAATGAAACAAAATTAATTAAATTAACTTTACCCAATGTTTCGACAGGGATTGCTGTCTTCTTCAGGGGGAACTTTTTATTACATACAAAAAAGAAAATAAGCAATAAAGCCCCTTTTAGACGATCAGTTATCAGTTCAGTTAAAAAAGGCAGCATATTTAGACATCAGTCTGGTGTTCAATTGAGCCTTTATTTTACTTGTGAGCAATCGAAAGTCTGAACATAAATTTCAATGAAATCGACCATAATATCATTCCTTTTCGACATAACCAGCCTTAGCACGAATTCCATCGTGATCGGAAAGTCGTTATGAATCTTGAAAAAATCTTTAAGAGTATCCATCGAAGTGGAAGTGCTAATACAAATTGCCATTACGAACTGATTCTGCGAAAACTTTTTTCCGGATTCGTAAGACTTTCCATTTACGATGGAACTCATGATAGGACTGATTGAAAGAAAAAGACAGTTGTTTCACCGCCAAGAATCAAGAAATATCTTGAAGAACGAAAGTTCCTTAATGACCGGCAGTATGGCTTTCGTAGCAATAGGTCCACTGGTTATCCGATGGAACCTATATCTCACCAAACAGTGGCACAAATCTTTACATGATTTTGGAGAAAGTAAGATTATTGCGCTTGATATTTCGAAAGCATTTGATAGAGTTTGGCACCAAGCTCTCTTATCGAAAATGCGAGCATTTGGTATCGATGAATCTCTTATTCGTTGGATTAAAAATTACCTTTCGCACCGTTCAATACAAGTTGTATTAAACGCATTCAAGTCTGATATTCACAAAATAAATGCTGGTGTGCCCCAGGGCTCCGTATTGTCTCCGACCCTTTTTCTCATTTTTATTAATGATCTCTTATCTGGAACTTCTAATACACTAAATTGTTTTGCTGACGATAGTACTCTCAGCTTTTCGTATTCGTTTGCATATTCACCTTGTTTTTCGGATGTGGAACCGCAACGGCAGCCTATGATAAGCTCATTAAATTCTGATCTCGACAGCATTGTCCAATGGGGAATAAGAAACCGTGTAGAACTTAATGCTTCAAAAACTCAGTGCTGTCTTCTGTCGTTAAAGCATAACCCACCCCCATCCCACTATCCATGAGCGGCACTTGCATTGAAGAAACCGATCAGCTGCCAGTCCTTGATATGTGCACCACAGACCACCTTTTGTGGAATGACAATATATTGGGTTTTCTTCGAAGATGCAAGAAATTCTTCTCCCCATCTGATCTGTGTAATAAGGCCTGTAATCTATAAGGCCTTTATTCGTCCAAAGCTGGAGTATAACTCTCACATTTTGGGCAGGAGCTCCTATAACTCACTTGGAGCTCTTAGATAGAATTCAAAACAGGGCTCTAAGAATGTTAGGCGATAGAACTATAATTAAAACATTTTCATCTCTCGAACACCGGCAAAATATATCATGTCTTTCATTACTTTATCGCTATTTTTCTAAACAGTGTTCTAATGAAATAGCCAGTTGCATTCCTCCCCTCAAACTATTCAACCGTAATACTCGCGCTTCTAAGCATGCTCATCAGTTTACCCTTGAGCCCAATTTCGGATGTATTGTCGAGTACAGACGAATGTGGACCATGCGCTATTTTTCCCACTCATTGATATTCTGAACTTTAAAACCAATGCTCATCGGTAACTTCTTTTAAATTCTTCCCTATTTTTCTAACGCTCGAACTGTGCTTCAACATATTAATGGTAGTCAAAATCCCTTTAGTGCGCGCACAATTATAAAAAAAAAAAACTGGAATTGAAATGACGACTTAACTGAGAACTGAGCTGAAACGCATTTACATATCAGTTCAACTGATGACTGAACGGCCAACTTATGGGAATTCCATCAGTTTCAATTTCAGTTAAACGCTTCAGTTTTTACGTTTAGACATCAGTTTAACTGAAAGCTTAACTGATAGCTCAACTGAAACTGAAGCTGAAATGATCGTCAAAATGGGCCTTAAGCAATTTTATACAACAAAAGAAAAAACAATTGAAGACTCACACTTTGGAATATTATATGTAAAAAATAAAATTTTACATTGTTTGTAAAACAAAATGAACAATTAAAATTAAAAAACAATGAAAATACTCCTTATTATATATAAGAAGTTTAGTCTAAAAACTCAACGCAAATTAAACAGGTAAACGGATGAATTTGGTCTATGTGATTTGTGTGTCCTGCCTCCGATTCATGGTGTTTTTGTTGTTTAAAATATGAAGTGTTTCGAAAGTATAACGCTTCGAAGTGTGTTTTTCTGTTTGGAGAACTTGGAAATTTTCCAATTCTGCAGAATGGCTAAACTCGATAACATGGTTAGGGAGTGCCGTCTTGGGAGGATTTCTTGTGTTGATGTCAGATTTATGATTCGATATTCATTGACGTAGAAATTGTTTCACCAATGTAACATAAATTGCAGGATTCATCAATTTTACCCCTACAGTTGCTTTTGTGCATTTATTCTTTTTTCGGGTAAGATATTTAGTAGATGTTAACTTTGTTTAAGTATATCTTCGCACCTCTTACGTAAATTAATTAAAAACGTTCACTAACGAAAATCAGAAAGCAAAAGCACCAAAAAAAGAAAGGCAATTTTATCTACCTCCTGTACAACACAATTCCAGCCACGATGGTTTAAGATTCATGTATGTAAGTGATAATGAAAAATTAAATGCTAAGACCCATCGTTGAAGCTCAGTTAGTCGGATGAGATCTTTGTGTTAAAATTGCTGCACCGCGGATCAATATTTGAGTCAAATTTGTATACCTGATCCTAAGACAACTAACTTCTCAGTAGGCTTTCGAGTATTCACATTCACCAACGACGGCGGACGAATGAGCGAAAACATTTTTTTTTAAACACTATAAACCTAAATTCTTTAAAAATTGATCGTTGGGCATTACAATCTGATTGTTGCGAACTGTCAACCTCTATTCACTTTCCACATAGTTACCACACTACAACGAATAAACTGTTCGCGCACAACTAATCTTATTCGCATCGAAAAAAAAACTGTTGAGTACCTTGGACTCGAGACTGCGATATGTAAAAGCTTGGTGTATAAAATACGGTATTTAGAAAAGTTATGTACTTTACTTTTTTTCATATATGTATACCATAACTAATAATGAAAAACAGTTTGTATAAATTAATAATTTTTATTTCCATCCATTGTTCTGACAACGAGAAGCATGCAGTTGGGAAATCATAAACGCCAAGCTTCACCCAGACAAAGTCTTGAAATTTTCATTTGTGTTTTCGTTACTTCCATCTTAACATTTCTACAAACCTCACTCAATCTGTGAAAAAGATAAAACAACCAAAAAAAGCAATCAAGTAATCTTGTTTTTACACTTCTCCGATCTTAAGCATTGACTCTCTTTTGTTGCCCTTTCGGTTCCAATAATGTTTACACAAATGCGATCTTTAACAAAACTTAACTCTGTCCAAGTGAGAGGAATAATAATCTCAGCTTTCCTTGCCTAACTCATTCGTAGGGTAGTTCGCTGAACAATAAGAAGCGTAATAGCATTCTGATCGGGTTCGGTCTTACGTTAGTGGTTCGTGCATTTACTTCGTAATTTATTTTAAAAATGGTTCGTGAATTTGGTAAGGGATGTTTAAAAAGGTAAAAAGTACTTCCCAAATGTATGAACCTTTTCAAAATATCCCTTATCAAATTCCCCAACCACATTAAAAAAATGAAGGAAGTGTATGCTAAAGTTCTTATCAAATTCCCCAACCATTTTAAACAAAATGGCGTGCGTTACTTCAGTTACTTTCATTTCGTTAGTAACATACTTTTGCAAAAGTATGAAAATCTGCTGTTTTTCGAGTTCGCTGATCTAAATCGACAGGACAGCAGCTGAAAGCAGCGGTTGGAAACTATTTATTCAGATTCACGAACTTGAACGCAAATAAAAATATCTGCACTTTGTCTTTGGCTCTAATTGTTCCTTTTCCGTCTACGTAGATCGAACTAAAAACCACCCGGTTTTTGACACATTAAATTGATTCATTATAAACGGTTGAGGAGAGTTTTTAATTCCTTGGAATTAGCGCTAGTCTCTCTTTCAGAGTTTATAATGTGTGTAGTTCAAGTAGACAAAGTTGTAACTATGTTGACATTACATTTTTGGAAAATAAAATGATTCGATGGCTTGCACAATTTCTTAGCAAACTAAATAGATGACAAAATGGACCCAAAAATTGTCTTATATATGTAAACACTTACATATATCTATAGGTACAGAAGAGAAATTCATCTTTCACCGATCTTGGTGTAGTTTTCGAGAGCCAAAAACTTGCTTTCCTA
The DNA here is from genome assembly GCA_910595825.1 of Philhelius pedissequus. Classification (NCBI taxonomy): domain Eukaryota; kingdom Metazoa; phylum Arthropoda; class Insecta; order Diptera; family Syrphidae; genus Philhelius; species Philhelius pedissequus. The sequence continues at coordinate 274,291,701 of OU343160.1, read as the reverse complement.
ATTGTACACCATTTCTCAACAATAATTTGATTAAATAATTGAACAAACAAACCCACATACCTTACCACATTATTATAGCAAATAAAACACTGACTCGACTCTACATACATACTAACAATCAGCCATATAATTGCAGGTAAACATGCCAACATTTTACCTCAAATGAAAGAAACGCAAAAAATCATTCAGAAAAAAAAACACTATAATCAACATTATAATATGCGTGTTTACCAATCAAATGTATCTAGTACTTTTCTTAAATTAAAAAAAAATAGGTAATATGTGTGCCTGGGTCGCACGTATTTGCTTACGTATTTTATTAATAAAACCAGCTTGACAGGAAATGGAAACAAAAATAGAATTCTTTTAGTAAAACACACAAACTTATGAAATTAAAAAAAGGACCTAATTTAAATTCAATAAATGTTACACAAATAACGTTGATAAGATCTTAGGCAAATTTAGCTGATAAAAGTTAAGAAAATTAATGAAATTATTTTCTTTTCCCCAATATTTGACAGCAGAAATGTCAAAATATATTTAACTTCTCCGAATAAAAATACAAGTCATCTAGCAAATGACATTTTAGAAATGTCAGAAATGTGCACTCAAATTCACAAACATAATTTTTCACTTTTACTGTAAAAACAAACTGAGGCTGTTATTTGGATTCCGTTGCCAAGTTATATTTAGTTTTAATTTAGAATCCATTTGACATCTGAACTGAGTTTTCTAACAACGTGAAAGGTTGCTATCAATAAAATAAGACTGATTTTTGTAACCTTTTTTTTCATTTCATTTAGATTTCACTTTTTGAAAAAAAAATTACACAAGGAAACCAATAGAAACGTCTTGAAAATACGCTTGCACGATACCTTTTGTTTCACACTTCGTCACGTAAGATGCGTCCCATAAGAGCGAAAAGTCTAAAAAAAAGTTTGATATAGTTTGACATTTATCAAATTTTGTTTTCTGTGAAACGTAAAGTTTAGAATTTCATATTGCTAAAAGTACATATGTACTAGATTCGATAGCTATTGACTTTGTTCACTGCAAACGAAAAATGAATATACGTTCAATAAACCATCATTGACGCTGTACACATTGAATTGATATAATATGAGCCCTATCTCTCTCCCTCTTTATAATAGTTAGAGCGAAGTGAGGCAACATTTTTTGACAGTTATCGGAAGATGCTATATTTTTTGCAATTAACTGCAAATATTGCCCTCTTTCGGAATATAGTGATGTATGTCTTGTGGACGTATATTTCGCATCTGTTTACTTTACAAATGTCAAAGTAGAATTTACATTTGGCGTCATTTGCAAAAGTTCAAACTTTCAATTGGGAGAAGGCTTTTGCGCCACATAGTATTTATTGCCACAATCATAATAATTTTATGAAGGAATTTTATTAAAATTATGTTAAATTTCATCCAGAGTAATTTTTGACATAAGTAGTAATGCATAATGTAGACTACGCGGAAATGTCAAATATCGTTGGATCAAATTTAATACAAATTTAAATTAAATTGACACACGACCTTATTGAAATTAGATTTCTCATATTTTACGTCGAGTTATAAATATAAAATTTAACTGTTCCCGCATTTTTTGTATTTTTGCCTTATTTAATTAAAATCACAATTTAGGTTTTTTCTGGCGCATCCATAACATGTCCTTAGGGGTACTGGTACCTACCTACATACGAGTATTAAACGCAAGATTAAAAAAGGAGTTCAATGATATCTTGTATTTGCACACACGAATGGCTTGCCAACTCGCAAACTGTTGGCAGCACTGGTTGACATACCAGTGGTTACACATTTAGCTTTTTTTTCTTATTTTTTCGATTTTTTCCCCATTTTTGCGTACATGCCAGCCAAACACCAAAAACCATTTATTATGTCATTTCGCCTCTCGAAAAAGGGTTCTTTTTTGTTTTAAATTTAAAATAAATAAATTACCAACCCATGGTCACAGAATTCTGCAATTTTTCGTATTTAAATTGTAAAAGCCATTCCCTCTCTGTCTCTTGTTGTCGCTACTGATTAATGATCATCTTTTCGCGCTTTCGTTCTTGTGTGTGTGTACAAAATTAAAAAAAAAAACAGAGATATAACCGTTGCGTATATGTACATATTCAAAATAACATATCTACATACATGCATACTCGTACATTTATGTACCTAGAAGTGTATGCATACTTTCCTGCCTTGACCCCAATTTAGGTGGGATTAATATTCATCAGCTGAGCGACTGACGTTTCCATAGCAAAAGCTTCATCAAATCTTCCGTTTTGGTAGTTCTTTGAAAAATTACAACCTGTCAAGCATGATGCACACAAAAAAAAACGATGTCACTGTGACATTGAGGAAAAGGGAAAACAACCAGAGAAGAAAAATACTGAGAAATAATTAATTTAAAGTTCCATAAAGTGACATTAAAAGTTTATGGTGGTTAGACACGGGTGCTAAACTTTGTGAACTTTTCATAGGGCCGGATTCAACCTCAAAGACAACTTTATGGAATATCTCTGTTCGCTCTTCGTTTTTTTTTGTGTTTATTTGTCTAATTGAAGGAAAAATTTGACAGGCGGATACATAAAATATAGGGTTGCATTTTTGACATGGTGATTTTGTGCCCTTGCACTCTGCTCGATTAGGGAGAACATATTTCAGCACAAATAGCGGTTTTTAAACAGGTCATAGCTGCCATTATGTAGTTTTCGATTAGCTTTTCGAGGTTACTTCTTTTTGACTTATATTCATATACATACATTATACATGTACATATATATAAATATTGGAGTAAAAAAGTAGCCAATCAAAACGAACTTTTAAGCCTATTCTGCCAATTCTGTTATCCTGCTATAATTTTTCTGTTATTGATCATAAAAGAATGCGACCATAAAATATCTTTAAGAACTCGTATTCAGTTGTTCGATCTTTTATAAAATTCTGTTATTGATCTTCGAAACGTGAAATCTTTTACAAAACAATACAAACAGAAATATGCAGTTGTCAAGTTAAACATTTAATTTGATTAATTTATTTGTCGATAGCGGAAGAAAAAATATTTAGGAAAATGCAGAGCGAAAAATGAAAGTACAAATGAACAGTAGCAAGAAACTTTAAATTAATTAATTTTACGAGGGGCGTTCAACTAAGCAAAGAAAAAGTCAAAAAACTATTTATGAATAGATGGTGGCGGTTTACCAGGGTTCTGCACCTTCATTATCAACTGTGCAAAAGTGGTCAAGTGAGTTCAAGAGAGGCAGAGAGAGCATTGAATACGACCCCCGCTCCGGCGCCCCGGCTACTGCTTGTACGGGAGAAAGCATCAAAAAAGTCGAAAAACTTGTTCTTGAGGATGTCCGAATAAAGGTGAAAATGATGGCAGAGATCACCAAGCTTTCAACTGGTACCATTCACACCATTCTTCATGACCATCTTAACCTTTCAAAGGTCAGTGCAAGGTGGGGGCCACGAATGCTCACAGCGCCTCAGAAAAAAGTGAGAATCGCATGCTGTAGAGAGCTTTTGGAGATGTGTAGTGAGAACGCGGACGGTGTTATGGATCGAATTGTTACTGGGGACGAAACATGGGTTCACCACTATGACCCTGAAAGAAAACTCATGACCACAGTTTTTTGGGACTCAAAGGGAATCTTGCTCATTGAGTACAAAAAAAAGGTGAAACCATCAACGCTTCATCCTACGCTTTCACTTTGCATAATTTGCGGGAGGAAATTAAAAAGAAAAGACAGGGTAAACTCGCAGCGGGTGTGTTGCTTCTTCATGACAACGCTCCTGTTCACACGGCGCGAGTTTCCAAGGCTGCTGCGCGAAATTGTGGTTTCGAAGAAATCCAGCACCCACCCTACAGTTCAGACATTGCCCCTAGTGATTATTTCCTGTTTCCGGATTTGAAAAAATGTCTTCGTGGAAAAAGATTTTCGGATGATGAAGAACTCAAGTCGGCAATAAATGGGTATTTTGCAGAGAAAGACGAAATTTATTTTTTTTTGAGGGTTTAAAAAAGCTTATCTCAAGATGTAACAAATGCATTGATGATAGGGGAGATTATATTGAAAAATAAAAACAATTTAAATTGAATTCGCATTTTCCTTCATATCGATACCGAGAATATATTGAACGTCCCTCGTACACCGTAATTTTGCTTTATTCACAGTAAGACTTAACTACGTTTCCACCGAACTTTAATCTCTTGTAGATTTACTAATCTCAAAAAGTGGTTCCACCGCTCTAAAAGTAGATTAATTTTGACAGCACTGTTCAAAATGCATATATCTTTTCATTTTCTCTTATAATGTAGAAGTGAGACAGGCAGCGTCATCTGTGTCAACCGAAGAGAAAAATTCACTTTCCCGATGAATGTGTTCATTTCGATATGGAAATAGGTTAGTTCGATTGAAGATTTAAATGAGATTTATTTTAAATTTCATCTGAGAAAATTAAAATTTGTATGGTAAATACTCAAGATTTGTAGGAGATTTAGCTAGATCTACTTAAATCTGGGTTTAGTGGTCGGTAGAAACATAGTATTACACTTACGTGCAAAGGAATTGTCGAGGTTTTGCGTGTAATGAATTCTTCAACTTTGTTTTTTATAATTGAGGCGTTCTCCTTGTCCAATCTAAAAGGTTGTATAAATCGTTCATCTGGAAGTTCAAATGGACTGCTCTTAGGCCCGTTTGCTTATACACAACTTGAGCATTTAAGTTCTACTTAAGCACTTATGTGACAGTTTACGCAGAGGAAAAAGAAGCCCCTAAGCGTTTAAAGTTGAACATGAATATTTATGATTCGTATCAGCAAACGGGCCTTAATCATTAATTCCAGCAAAAGGAGTCGATGCTTTCGTCTGATATAAGAAATAAAAATTCGTCATTGAATTTCTGTTTGCTAACTTTTTTTTTATTTATTTTACATTTTTCTTCTTTTTAATAAGTTTCGTCGAAGAAGTAATAAATTCTCGTCCATTTTTATACACAAAGCTTGACACTTTAAAAATCTTTTATGATAAAAGCGAACAAAACACGTCATTTACTAAAACTTTTTAAATGACAAATGGTGTTTCATTTTTTCCCATGAAAATGAGGCAGAACGGTTCATTTTTTGATTAATATCATAAAATAATTCTCTTACCCCCAGTTTCATAGTGAAAGTTTAAACTCCAATTTTGGTTTAAACTGCAGATCAACAATTTATTCGGTTTCACAATGTCGTTTGAACCTTGAACTGAGTTCAATTTGTAGTTTAAGTTAACCGAGATTATTCTGCCGTTTAAACTTCAGTTCAGCGTCTGTATTGGTTTTTTTTTTCAGAAAATATTATTAACAAAACAAAATTATATATTCAAATATCGAGTTGTTATAGGGATTTTGAATATTATTTTATTTATTATTCTCAAAGAGAGAAAGGGAGGACGAGGCAAGAAAAATGCTGCCAACTATTTTCATAAAATATAGTTAAATGAAGTTCAACTGATCTGAGGATCAGATTTCACTGTGAAACCGGACGAATTAAACCAAAAATTTAAACTCAGTTTAAGGTTCAGTTGATCCTAATTTTAAACTCCCACTGTGAAACTGGGGTTAGGGTGTTTAAATAATTTTGACATCCCGATTTAAAAAAAACACGAGTTCCTTGGTTTATCCTTACCTCGAGGTTCAACATGTCATTAATGGAATACAATTTCTGCTATTTGACATTTATTAACATATTCCTTTGCTAACCCACCGAATAAGTTGGTTTAGTTGAGGAATAAAGAAATGCTATTTGACAATAATTTGCAGAAATATAGAATAATAAAGATACAGTTCATACCTAATGAAGTGGATTCGCTAATGGAATTTCGGACTGGCCCTTAATTTTTATTAATCAAACATTTTAAATCTCGGATTAACTTTTATTGTTCAGAAAAGTCGTGAATTATTGGGGGAATTAGCGTTTATATTAATAGGGTTGTAAGTGTAGAGTTCACTTTATATTTACTTATATAAATATTAAAACTTGGATCAAGATTTTGCCCCAACGATGCTAAGATGAGTTCAAACATGGTTTAAGAATGTAATTTGTCTTTAACACATAATTAAACCCTGAACCATCACTAAGCTTGTGTTAGTCCGCGGCGAGTTCAAATGTTATGAACCAAGGGTGAACCATATTCGAGCCTAACACAGGGTCTCCACGTTCTATATTTTATAGTATACTATCTGTCATTTTGAAAGAAAGAAAGACAAATAGAATGCTAAGAAAATTGGCATTGGGCATTTTCTTCGAATACTATTTCAATTGCCCTAATGTCGCTAGGGAAGAAGTATCGGCGTATTCTTACTTTATTAGCATAACAAGAATTAATAAAACGTTCAACAACAAAAAAAAAGGAATTATAACAATAACACAGACAACAAACGTTCACCATCCACAACCGCGAAACGTCAAAGTGAAAATGGCAACCAAATACTATACTATCCATTGAATCCTATGAGCTGTGCAATGTCTCGTATGAAATTTTTTATAAACGGTGATTTTTTAAGAGCTTGGTTTTTGAAAATTCAAAAAAACACAGAAACTTGTAAAAAGTGAATGAAATTTTTATTTGGATCGATAAATCAATTTCTGCCATTTACTTTTTAAAAATAATTTCACTTAAATGTTGCCTGCGGCAACGCTTCAGGTGGTCCATTTTGAAGGTCCAATTTTGGCAAACTTTTTCACACATTTCGGCCGGAATCTCACCAATGACGCGTTCAATGTTGGCTTCCAATGCAGCAATCGTGTTTAGCTTGTCCCCATAGACAATAGACTTAACATAGCCCCACAAAAAATAGTCTAACGGGGTCAAATCACATGATCTTGGTGGCCAATTGACTGCGCCAAAACGTGAGATCAACTGCTCACCAAATTCGCCTCTCAATTGATGCATGGTTTCGCGTGCAGTGTGGCATGTGGCACCGTCCTGTTGGAACCACATGTCGACCGAGTTCAATTCTTGCATTTTCGGCAAAAAAAAAATCTGTTATCATCGAACGGTACCTTTCTCCATTGACCGTAACCCTGCGGCCTTCATCGTCCTTGAAGAAGTACGGCCCAATGATGCCGCCTGCCCATAAACCGCACCAAACAGTGCATTTTTCGGGATGCATTGGTAGCTGCTGAATGGCCAATGGCTGCTCTTCACTCCAAATACGGCAATTATGCTTATTCACGTATCTTGCGAAACACATTTTTCACAGAGCACGAATTTTGATAATAAATTTCAATAATTTGCAAACGTTGTTCAGCCGTAAGTCTATTCATGATGAAATGGCAAACAATACTGAATCGAAATGTCAAATGTTCGTGGAATTTGTCATGTGTGATCTGTCAAAAATATAAACGTCAAAAACCAAGTAGCAAAAAAATCACCCGTTAGAATGCTATTTGTGGTCTCCCACGTTTAATTTTCATAGAATGCTATCTAGCAAATCTTGCTCGTGGAGACCCCATGTTAAGATAAGAAATGTCAAAAAAATCTCCACAACTGTTTTTGAATCGCCTTACTGAAAAGTGGAAACATTTTAATCTGTAAAAAGAGTTATAACTTTGAATTAATTCTACAGAAATTTTTATTTTGTCAGACGTTCGTTTTATTTTCTTAAAAATATTATATGCACACGTTCTTTCAAAACACGCAAGTTGCATACCTCCTAATTAAACAAACTCCATGTGTCCATTTTCGTTCAGAATATTTTCATAATTTAGGTGCTAAATTAAGTGACCTTTCTAAGTTACCTTGATTATAGCCTAAAATCAAATCCAAAAAATTCCAACGGAATATTTAAAAACCAAAAAAAAAAACGAAAACAAACGAATGACAGTGAAAGGTTAAATTTATCATAGCTGACTGTAATTACGTTCATGTCACAGTCTAGAGAAGAGTGTCAAAAGTCGTGTCGTGCCACTCAATTTCTAACAAGAATTTGACTGGCTTGTTGGTTGGGTTCGTTAGTTAGTTGTAAATCCACATGACGTTAGATTACATCGTACTTCGCACTTGAACTGTCACAAGCTAGGTGTAGACAGGTAGCAAAAAACAGTCTCGTTAACTGCCGAGTATGATAAATTAAGAACAGAAAATAAACAAACAAAAAATTATGACAGCCGGCAGCCGGTAATAACAAAACACAAAACATAATGAAGGTGGAACACAATGAAAGCCAAATCACTGTACCTTAATTGCGTTGACGGGCGGCGACAAGACAACGCATCGTTGGTTACATTTTTGGATACGACTCATCAATTTAAACAAAAAAAAATTATCTTTGGCTATTTACTTATATACATATCTAGATATATGTACTTAGAAATTTTATTTTACTCAGTAGGTTAATGCTAAATAATAAAAAAAATTATTTGCAAACAAATTAAATTGAAATTGTGTCGAGTTGTATGATATGACGAATGTAGAATTCGAAAATAGAAAATATTGTTATTATTTTTTTTTTTGTGATTTAATGACCACCGGAAGTTGTAATAGGTGTAATTTATAAATTGAGAATTAACTATCTTCGTTGTCTGTGACAATTTAAGCGGAAATTTTGTTTTAAACGTTTTTTTCACGCCATCCGAGTACACTGCCCTATTAATTATGTCATCAAACAAAAAAATGTTAATGATAATTTTTAATTTGTTGTTGGCAACAGACAGAGCAGTCTGCATAAATACATACTGCGTAATTGATCCTGTACAATATATCTAGTAAAATTGCAAAAGTTTTTTTTTAAATTAGATTGTTGCTTTCCTAATCTGTTGAATCGCATCAAATTTTACTCTGTTGTAACGGGTTATCCATTTTGCGGTTTCAAAAGTAAACGTAAATAAAACACATTAAATATTTTTTTTCATGATATTTCTTTTTATTATAAAGTTTGAACGTTGACATTATGTGTGAAACACTCCATCATTTAAATGACCACCAAGCGAATTGTTGCAAGCATCGATTCTTTTGAGGTAATTTTCGACCACTTTTTGACACACATTGGGCGGTATCTCAGCCATAACTTGACGAATGTTGGTTTTCAAGTGCTCAAGAGTTTTTTTTTTTTTTTTTATATTCTACACGTGCTCAAGGGATTATTCTACCCTTTAAATGTTTCAACACAGCGCGGGCGTGAGGGTGAGGTTAAGGAAGAAAAAGAATGATAGGAAAGATGTGTGGCGCGATATTTGTAGACTGTATGTGGTTGTTGTCTCAGATTTTATCTCCAGGGATGGCGGCTGAACTAATGCGGAGAAATTTCCGTGTCTTATTTATCTATGTCCCTTATAATTCGCATTAATTTTTTTATTCTTTGTCATATTTTATCGGTATACTAGTTTTACTCAATCACATGCTGTTAGTGCTATGCCTAAACAGCATGTAATGAGTAAACCAGCAACTCATTGTATGACATTTTATTTTTAGAATTGGTTTTTAATGGAAAAATAAGAAGACATAGACTACGGCAGGGATCGAACCTTTGACCATGAGGTTGACAGGCGAACACACAACTATCGCGCCACGGCCACGGTTATTTTTAAATCGTTTACTTCTTTTGCGAATTCAATGCTGTTTTTTAATAGCTCTTGTTTTGAATTTATTTGGTAGATTATTAAACTTTTCTAATAACTAACATTCAAGTTTTGTAATTACTGATCCTGTTGTTGATGTTATTGGTCTTATTTGTTTTCCAGGTTTATGTAACTTGAGTAAGGAATACATTCTTGGTAAAAGAAAATTGGATTCGAAACATTTAATTTTCTTGATAAATTTTGGTCAATGAAAATATTTGCTTCAATTCTTATGGCTGCTTTAGTTCTCCTTATCCTTCCTGGTAAATTCTTCGATTCTTGTTTATCAAGTATTACAATATTAGTACTTTTGTCTGCTTTACTAAAGATAACTAAAGCTTTCTTTTCTTTTAGATTTTTTGCAGCTTTTCTGAAATATTTCATTTTTGTAGAAAAACTCGTTAAATTTATATTATTTATTTTTTCTACAGCCTAGCATCTAACTCTTGATTTTTTAACTTTATCATTGAAATGATTTAGAGCTGTTTCAATGTTAACTAAAGCACTTTCTACGGCTTGTTTTTCTGGAGGTTGTGGTGCGAAATCTAATCCTCGGTTGAGTAACTCTAGTTCACTTGGTGTAAATTGAACATTTGATACATTTTTGTAAAAGTCCTGCTCTGGTTCTACTTCTTTGAAAATTTTCTTTTGTTTTAAGTTTGCTGTTCTTCCTGTTAAAATATTAAATTTATTTATTAAACTTTGTTTTTTCTTACCAAATTTAATTTCAACAGTATCCTCAATATGTTTTATAAAAATATTCCATTCACTTGATTATTCTATTATTTCAATTTGAGTTTCTCCTTCGTGGTTTAATTTGTTGCTTAGATATAAATGTAACGAATATGTTTCTCTTTCTATTGTAGACAACTTGGAATATTTTGCTTTGGTTTCAAGATTAAGCCACATCTTTTGTCCTGCACTAATAGCCTTTTCAATAATTTTGTTATTTTCTGAATTGGTTGTACATGCTATATAATAACCATAATTTTAGTTTACAAAATTTGAAATTAATAAAGGGTCCGCCATCTAACGTTTTTTTTCAACTAGTGCTTATTTCGTGAATGGTAGCTCATGTCTGATTTGACAGATAATTAGTTTTATCCTTCCGCTGAATGAATATGGTTGTGTACTTGTGTGCGAAAATTGCGTACGGATTTTGGAAGAAGAGAAGCACCGTCAGCTCCGTATGTTCGTTATCTTGTAAAAAAAGGGAAAGAAACTGGCATCCTCATCGATAAACCAAAGCGTGAAAAGCCAAAAACAGTTCGTTCACCCGAGAATATTGCTGCTGTGGCAGAAAGTGTGCATGAAGCACCATCAACATCAATTCACCGTCGTTCTCAACAATTGAAAATTTCGGAGACATCATTGAGACGAATTTTGCATAAAGACCTTGGTATGACGCCATACAAAGTCCAATTGGTTAAGGAGTTGAAGCCAACTGACCATCCAATGCGTTTTCGCTTCGCTAAGTGGGCCTGCGATCTACTTAGAGCAGATGCCGATTTTGCCAAAAAAAAATCATCTTTTCTGATGAAGCTCATTTTGATCTTGGCGGGTATGTAAACAAGCAAAATTGTCGCATTTGGGGCACAGATAGCCCGCACGCATACATTGAACAGCCGATACACCCAAAACGAATCATTGTTTGGTGCGGATTTGGGTCCAGAGGCATAATTGGGTCATTTTTCTTCGAAAATGAGCAAGGAGTGGCCGTTACAGACAATGGCGATCGTTATCGGGTCATGTTGAGCGAATTTTTGTTCACAAAAATTGAAGAGGAGGATATTGGCAATATTTGGTTTCAACAGTACGGCGCTACGTGCCACACAGCCGAAGCTACACTCGATGTTTTGCGCCCTATTTTTGAAGATCGCATTATCAGCCGCAGAGCTGATAGCGTTTGGCCACCTCAAAGCTGCGATTTGACACCGTTGGACTATTATTTGTGAGGTGCCGTAAAAGATAAGTGTTCCGCCGACAAGCCAGAGACAATTGATGCTTTAAAGGACAATATTCGTGAAGCCATTGGTGAAATACAGCTGCACACAATCGATAATGTGCTTAAAAATTGGACCGATCGTGTAGGCTACTGCATGGCCAGCCGAGGCAGCCATTTGAATGAAATTATTTTCCATTATTTACCGGAAGGATTGTACTTTCAAATAAAAAAAGAAATTTGAGAAAATATTCAGTAGTTTTTTTTATAGCATTTTCAAAAAAAAAAAAAGTTATTTGGCGGACCCTTTACGTAATGTAAATAATCCTTATGAGCTAGATGCTTTCGAATCTCTTATTTAAAAATAAAAATAATTTAATGAATAGTGACGATGGACCAATAAGAAATCCAATTTTCAAAAAAGTTTATATTAGACCTTAAATTCACTGTAAATTTGGTTGTGTAATTTGTTGTTTGTATTGGATTTGTTGTTTGTATTGAATTTTAATATTAATATGAAAATGTCATTATTATTTAAATAGAGCTTACTGACGATGGAAGCATAGCTTCCGAAATGTACATTTAAGCAAAAATAAATAATTTGTGTTTAAAGTTGTAAAAAATAAAATCTTTAAATAAGGAAAAAGTTACTTAAAGTTGTCAATTCAATTGAGGTGAAAATACAACATTATTGGCTTTGACAGAGGGGTTTCGTTAAAAGCAAATAGGTACCCGGTTTAAGATATGCTATTCAATTTGCGAAATTTAAATTTTATAACATCCTAAGCAATTTTGAGAAACCAAAATCAATAATCCTTAATGGCGCAATTTCTTTTCATTCAGTTCATCAATTCGTAGACAATAAAAGCTTTTGTTTTATGATCTTGAATCGAACCACAAGAGACAAACGCCAATATTGAAATACATCTACATAGGTACATATCTACTGTGTATTTTTTTTTTCTTGTATGTATCTCTATGTACCAACAAAAAAAAAAGAAAAGAAATACACACATCATTTCCAGATGTGAAAGCCAAGCCAGAAGCCAGCTCCAGTCTTAGTATTTCTAGGAAGTAGCCTACCTACTCTTTGCAAAAATGTTCGTTGAAGACATCTGCCATTTCCATGCACTGCACAGCAACACCCAAAAGTCGAAACCAAAATGTTTCACTTCTTTCTCCAGATCAAACATTACTCCCCATGTCTCCAGCCCAGCTGCTGTAGTGGACTTCGGACTGTATAGGATAGACACTGCCTGGGGGAATATAGCATTAAATGGCGTCCACTGCCTATACCCGAGCCGCCATACTGCCCGACGCGAGATCTTTTGCCGGCGAAACCCTGTGTCGGTTGCCATTGGCAGAAATGATAACTTCAATCGAATTATTGAATTGAATGGTCGTCGCTGTTTGTTGTTAATCTTGTGGAAATTATTTGCAACTTTTTTGCCATCGAATTGTATGAGTATCTTGACTAGACATCGTAGTCAGTAGTACTCGTAATATCAAAAGGCGTATTTTTGCTATAAATATATGTAGTTATGTAGTAAAGCAGCAGCCGCAGTCAGTCAGTATACATATCTTTGAGTTATTCAGTAAGCAAACATACAAATATTCGGGCGACATTCAGGAGCCATGTTCTTTTTATTCCTTGGTAGGTACCTACTGGATATTTTATGTTTTAGATATTCCAACTCTCTCAAACCTTAAATTTGAAAAGTAAGTTTGTTTAGATTTGGAAGCAGAAATACAACTCGTAGTATCTTAGTTTTACTTTTTTTTTTTTTTTGCTTCAGTGAATATTTTTGAGATACAAATTATATAGATACATACCTTAAGGAATGAGAATTGTATAGATATTGTATTATATTGTAGATATTTTTGCATTTGAGCACGCAAAAAAGTGAATTCTACTTCTCATACTCTTTGAATTGTAAATGGCAAATTAGTCAGATAGAAAATAGATTAGATATTACAGCGGTTCAGAAGTAGGTATTATTAAAGAAATTAAGTGCTAATATTAATTGGTTAAGATCCGGTCGGTACATGGATATGTTTTTTTTTTTTAATTGGGGTTGAGGTCAAAAAGTTCAAATTAAATAAAAATTGTGAGACATCTCTTAGAAGATGAGAATGCATTAGTTGCTGCTGAATCATCAAAAATATCAATTATATACCTCAACGAGTTTTTCTTATGGCTTTTCTAATGATCAATTATCTGTACCTAAATATAAATGGTTTAAAAAATTCAGTTTTTGTATGATTACGTACTTGCTTTCAAAGCACTATTTGTTTTTGTATAATTTAATGATCAACACAAAATTGTTGTAGAAAATTTCACCCTATCGGAATATACCTTCAAACTGGTGTCTTTTTTTGGGCGAGTGGTTTTCAAGAAGAAGTAAAACACGTATAATTTAATGTTATGGCCAAGAATTTGGCTTTATTATAAAGATAAGGTTTTGCCAAGCGACTTTAGATTTAGATTTAGACTTTATTGAGGCTTTAAATTTTAAATTACAATGTTTGAATACAAATCGGGTACGACCTGGTATAAAACCGTCGGTCAGATTGAAATAATAAAATAACAGTTAATATAAATTTTGTACAGTTTTGTTTTTTTTTTCTTTTTTTTTATATATATGTATATTAAAAGAAAATATAGATCAAAAGCTTTCTGTTACGATTCTCTTTCTTAGTGCCAAAAGAACAAATTTGTACAAATTTTCCCAACTTTCTGCCCCATTTAGAATTAGTATGACTTCGTCTGGAGTCAGCGAGATATTTTTTCCAAAAATGTCTCGTCTAATTTCTTGGAGAATTGGACATGATTCTATAAAGTGAGCCACGTTTTCTCTAGCGCGCATGTTGGAGATTTCACATTTGATAGGCAAGTCCGGTATATGTGGTATGAAGTTAAGAGGCAGAATTTCCCCTCTTGCTCGTAGTATAAGTGATATCATCTCTGTGGGATTTTTATCGTTAAAGTAGTTTTGAGGACCTAGGTCAAGCTGCAGGTTGCTGTAATACTCTCTATATTGTGATGCTTTGGCTTTGCTGATGAAGCTTTGATGGATTTTTTCATCTAATTTGGCCGACAACTGATACAAACTTTGTTTTAAAACCGATTGATCCTCCTAATTTAGTTCAAGCGTTTCATCCAAGGAACTAGAAATATCAAACCAAACGCCGACAAAGTTGAGTTTGTTTGAGATCAGATATTCTAACACTCTCTTAATCAGTCTTGTTGAGCTCATTTTTAGTATTTTGAGCACATAATCGAAATGGGCTTTAAGGGTGTCAATAAACAGCGGAGGTAAGTAACCCCGTTTCAATATGAAGCATGTAGTTTTGGGTCGTTCAAGGAAGAGAGAAAACTCGCTTCAAGAAGAAGCGAAGAGATTTTGCAACATCTTCGTATTCTTTATAGCCCCACACCTGCGCTGAGTAAAGCATAATCGACTTGGCTACTGCTTGAAAGAGTTTGTACTTAGTAGAGTGATGGATAGCTTTGTTTGCGATGCAATTTTTCCATGAAATACAAAGAGCCGCTTTGGCTTCTTGAAGTTTAGCTCTGACGTGTTTTTTCATGCAAAGATTACTTGTTATAGTCACTCCTAAGTACTTAAATTCTTTGACTATTTTAATCTCCTGTCTTTGAAAGTTCCATTTCTCCTCCCAAGAGTATCTTCCATGACCCCTTCTAAAAATCTTTATATTTGATTTCTCGAGATTAACAGATAAGTTCCACGTGACACAATATTCTTCCAGTTTCACTATCATTTCTTGGAGTCTTGAGTCAACTATCGCGCCACGGCCACGCTAAATTAATAATAATAATATTGTTGGCCTTAAATATCAATTGTTGTTGGTTTGTCAGTGTAAACTATCGACTAAATTAATCAAATCAAGAGATATTGGAATTGAATGTACAGGTCCACAATGTGCGAGTTTATGTATGTACGTTCATCCTATTTCCCTTCAGCAAGTTGATTGTTTAGTTTGTCACATAGAACGCAGCGCCATCTTGTTGGAACTGAATCTATTGTCCAAACATGCCATTCAGTCGACGAACGAAAATTTCATTGAAAATTGGTGGGAATAAAAGTGACACTGACAGTTTGCGATATGACAATTGGTTTGGTAGATATTACTGTCAGAATTTAGTGATGAATTAAAAAAAAACACTCGATATAACGGGCTGTAAGCATGACAGTTGAAAATGTCAAACTCACATTTCTTTTCAGTAAGATTTGACAATTCATTATGAGTCGTTTAACGCCGGAACAATGCTTCCAAATTGTGGAAATTTACTTTGAAAAAAAAAAAAAAAAAAATCTGTTCGCGAATTTCATTGAGCTAGTCGTCCGTTTTACCGTCAAAATAATCGGTCTAGTGAGCAAGCATCCAAAACCATCAACAAGACAAAGAAATGTGCATACCGAAAAGAATATTAGTGATATAGCGCGATGCGTTTTGTAGAAGACGCCGAAATGTCGATTCGTCGCCGTCATCATCGGTCCTTATTTCCTTTGAAATGAGGAAGGAGCTACCGTTACGGTGAATGGCGAGCGCTATCGATACGTACTGACTGATTTTGTATTTCAAAATATTAAACAGCTAAGCATGCCCGACATTTGGTTTCAACAAGTCGAAGCAATTTGACATAGGTATAGCGGGCTTAACCATACATTTATTGCAAAATCAATTTGGTGACAGATTTATTCCAGAAGTGTTGCTTTTAACTGGCCCCCTCGTTAGTGCGACTATGCGTTTAGTCGAATACTTTTTATGGGCCTATATTGAGTCATTGATTTATGTCGACAAATTAGCAAAGGAAGCCAAAATTCGGTCACTATTGACACGATACGGCCAAATTTATTAGAAAAGGTACTCAAAAATTGGACTTATCGAATGGACTATGTAACTTGTAGCGGCGGCTGACATATGCCGAAAATCTTATTTCAAACAAAAATGCCATGAAATTGTCTTTCAGATTATAATAATGCAAAATTCATTCAAACAATATTTCTGTCTAACCTTGTTATTTAAAGTTATCAAGCTCTCAAAAAAACACCGCTTATATGGAAACTAAACAAAAAAATGGTGTACCCCAGGGTTCCGTTTTGTCTGCGACTCTATTTATTAGGTAAACGTATTCATTAAACATCATTGGTCTAAAACTTCTAATCAACTAAACTGATTGACAAAATACAATACCCTTAGCATATTCGATTGTTTTATGATTCAATACAAGGTGGCACACAAGTTATCACCTTATCGCAAGATAATTTGAATTTTCGTAAATGGCAGAAAAGATCAATCGAAGCAGTTATTTTATTGTTGACGTGACGTGTATTTTAGGTATGTTCGCGTCACAAAAATGTCGAAGTAGAATTGACTTTTGCAAAAATGTAACCATTTTGATGGTGTTACACTTTTTCGACACCTAATGTAACGGTAGCATAGTCAATATAGGGACCCAGCGCCCTTAAGATTTATTTCATTCGCCTTGAGGCATATCTTACTCGCCTTTCCTAACACCCGAACATGTTCACTGAGTCTTTTTCATGAATTTCGATGCCGACAATGACACCTTTGTACATCTTAAAATTATAAAAAAAAACATTATTTGTGCATCTGAATGGGATATTATGTCCCCCATTCAGATGCATCATAAAAGCTACTCGTAGAAATAGCAACAAAAGTGGACCATAATTAATAAAGCCATGTTGGCCTTTGATCATAATTTAACCATTCAACCCGTCTGCCAACCTCCCCTCTGTATACTCCAAAAAGCGGCCCTAAAGAGGGGAAGTAATTACTGCTACCGGCCAGACCTATGAGTCTGCAAAAAGCACGATGTCATCTGCGTATAGTAGGCTAGGTGTACTTTCGTCAGTTATCTCACAAAAAATAGTCCAGCGTTGTTAAATTGCCCGATCTTGGAGGCAACGCCACATGCCCACGAAGCGAAATAATGCGCTCACCAAAAGTATTCTTCAATAAATTGATTGTTACGTTAGCTGTATGCTGTACGTTGGTCCACATCAACATCCTCAAATTCAGGCATGAAAAGGTCATTAAGCATGGTTCTATAGCGTTCCCCATTGACTGTAACATTATGGCCGGCTTTACTTTTGAAGATATATTTAAAAATAATTTCTTCAGGAACTTTAGCTGGTCACTATGCTTCTTCGGTAGTGACGTAGACTCCATGATGACAAATTTAATTCTTCCCGGAATGAAATTTTTTATCCCTAATAGGGTAAAATCTATCAAACCGAAAGAAAATGGATAGTTTGATTCGAGCTGTAAAGAGGTTATTAGGGTTAGAGAAGTAAATTTCCGGAATTATAAAGCCAGGTCTCTTTCCGAGTGGATGGAAAACAGCATTTGTCCAGCCTGTCCCTAAAAAAGGCGAAAATTCTTAACCCTCTAATTACCGTCCAATTGCACTTACGTCCCTTCTTCCCAAGGTCATGGAAATGCTGATTAATTATGGGCTTAGGAAATATCTTGAAGAACGAAAGCGCCTTAATGACCTGCAGTATGGCTTTCGTAGCAATATATCCAGTGGTGATCTTATGGCGTATGTCACCGAACAGTTTCACAAATCTTTAAATCGTTTTGGAGAAAGTAAGATTATTGCGCTTGATATTTCAAAAGCATTTGATAGAGTTTGTCATCAAGTTCTCTTATCGAAAATGCCTGCATTTGGCATCGATGAGTCGACGAGACGTTGGATTCGAAATTTCCTTTCGGACTTCTCAATACAAGGCGTATTGGACGGTCTCAAGTCAGAAGTTCACCAAATAAATGCTGGTGTGCCCCAAGGCTAAGTTTTGTCTCCAACTCTTTTCCTCATTTTAATTAATTATCTCTTATCCGTAACTTCTAATGCAGTAAATTGTTTTGCTGACGATACTACTCTCAGCTTTTCATATTCGTTTTAAGATTCACTTCCTAGTTCTTCGGAAGTGGAACTGCAACGGCAGCGTATGATAAGCTCATTAAATTCTGAACTTGACAGCACTGTGCAATGGGGAACAAAAAATCGCGTAGAATTTGCTTCAAAAACTGCTATCTTATGTCGTTAAAGCAGAACCCACCCCACATACCACTATCCATGAGAGGCACTTGCATTGAAAAAACCGATCAGCTGACAGTAATTGGCATGTGCATCACAGGCATCCTTTTATGGAATGACCACATATATGATGTCGCCGAAAAAGCTGCAAAGTGCTTAGGATTTCTCCGAAGATGATATGGCTGTAATTTTTGAGGCATTCGTGCGTCCAAAGTTGGAGTATAACTCTCATATTTGGGCAGTAGCTCCCAAAACTCATTTGAATCTTTTGGATAAAATTCAAAATAGAACTCTAAGAATGATTGGCGATAGAATTATAGTGGAAACATTTACATCTCTCCAACATCGTTGAAATGTTTCATGTATTTCATTATTTTATTGCTATTTTTATAAACAGTGTTCTAGCGAAGTGGCCAGTTGCATTCATCCTCTTAAACTCTTCAAACGTAATACTCGCGTATCTAGGAATGCTCATCAGTCTACCCTTGAGCCCAATTTCGGACGTACTGTCAAGTATAGAGATTCTTTCGTTAGTCGAACAACACCAATGGGGAATGCTTTACCCGGCTGTATTTTACCCTCCCATTTTGATATTTTTAGCTTCAAACCCAATGTACATCGGTATGTCCTTTTAAATCGTTTAATATTTTCCTAATGCTCGCAGTGTGCTTAAACATATTAAGGATAGCCAAAACCCCTTTAGTGCGAGCTAAATTAAAACAAAAAAACAATGATGCCCTCTGTCCTTAGAGCACACCAAAGCGGCTTTTTGAGGATGTAACGGCGTCTCAACAATGGCTTGTGGATTATACGACAAATACGACAATTTAGCTTATTAACGTACCCATTTAACCAAACGTACCCACTGAACGATCCCGTGGACATCTCGTTTTGGGCCCCTTCACCGAACGTGCGACGCGCTTGTTGCTCGTTCGGCTTCAATTCTGGCACGAGTTGGATTTTATAAGCCCGCAAACAAAGACCCTTCAGCAAAATCTTCCATAAAGTGGATGGACACAGCTCCAGTTGTTGCACGCGATAGCGGATGTACTCATTAGGGTCTTCTTCGAAACTCTGCTCCACATGAAATGACAAACCAAACTGAGCATAAATTAAGTGACAGCTGTCAAAAAGACCAACTCCGAAAAAAAAATATTGCCAGATTGAAAACCACACGTCTAAAAGAAACACTCGGTATAATTCCTGCAAATGACGCCTAATGTCAATCGAAACAATTTCGATAATGTCTTGTTGGCTAGTATATTGTATTTGCTTACACATGGCGGTATTGGACGAAATATCGATGTCGGAATGGTACAACACGTCCTTGGGCGTCAAATAATGCTGCCAGTTGGTCCGCTTTTTTTGCAGTTTGTTCTTGGACGATCTCCTTCAATCCCTACCTGGAAGAATAATTTTCAGAGACGCACAAATCAAATGTTTGATGTATGTAGATGACATTGTGCTGTTAGCGGAAACTCCAAACATGCTCCAACTCATGATTAATGGGCTCGGTGAGTACTTCAACCAATGGAATCTCCATATTTATCCAACAAATTTAAATGGCATGCTGTTCCGTAACAACACAGGGCGATTATCTATAGAAGATAAATGGTTTTTGAACGTAGATGCTCTAGATGTCTTGATATTGTCAAACATTATCGCTATCTTGGTATTGCACTCACTCCAAGATTAACAAACACCTTGCACCTGCAAGCTAAACTCTGAGTTGCGCTAGAAACAATGTCATAAGCTGGAAAGATGTTAAAAGCCAATCTATAAATATAGACTCTTCAAGGCGACTACAAGAGCCAAAATATGCTACGGAAGTCAAGTATGGGAATACGAAGAACGCGATGAAGTTGAAATGCTACAAAGATACTTTATTAAAGACCTCTTCATTATTCCAAATAATACCCCCACGCCCCACTTACATGCTATACGCTGAAACGGGTCTTCCATTGCTGCCTCTTTTCACATTGAAAATGCACTTCAGGTATATCTTGAAAGCTGTGCAACTCCAGAGCAACTCCAGATCACCAGCTATCAAAGATAGTGCCTTTGTATCTTCTGAAACAAAACGGGCTTCTTTACGAAATGGCACGAGCTTACTGAAGAACTAGAAGTGGAGTTGTCTCTTAGCTGGGAGAATAAATCTCAGCAATGGATAAGTTTCTACAGAAACCAGATGAGAAAATCCATTCTGGATTTCTGGAATAAACTTCAGACCACATAGATGAGATTTACGAACACTTTGCACCCTCTACAATATAAGAAATAAAATGCAGACTGGATCGCACGTAATTGCTCTTATGTTCGATCACATTATATGCTAAAGATTCTTAATTTTGTATATATAGAAATTCTTAATTTTTTTCTAAAAAAAAATTGGTATGAATATTTGAAATATTAAATACTATAAATTCAAAAACCAAAATTTCAGAAAAAATCGTCCACCCGTTTTCAAAATATTGAATTTTCAAAAAAAAAAATATTTTTTTTTTCAAAAATCCAAAACAACTATTTTTCGAAAATTTTGAAATGCAGTATTATTAAAAATTTGAAGGAGATCCTGTACAAATATTTTGATCGAAATCCGTTGAGCCGTTTATGAGATAATCGAAAATAAATAAAATGGTTGTACTGACAGGTACCGTTAATTACAAAATATTTTTTTAAAAATTTCAGCCAAAATGTAGACCATGTCCAAAGTAGTACACACACCAATTTTTATCAAAAGCGTTATAGCCATTTTCGTAATAATTAAGATAGTAAAAAAAATTGTATGGCAATTACCGTTATTTTTGGGGCTAAAACAACGATTCAAAAATCTATTTTGGACAATCACCTAAAACGCCTAACTACTAAGTTTGAACAAAATCGGTTCAGCCGTTTAGGCTGTAGATCGTTCTACAGACAGACAGACAGAATTGCCGGACCCATTTTTTTGGTTTTCGCTTTCATCGTAATGTCAACTTTGATTAAAATCTCGAGTTCGATTTTTTTCCAAATGCAAAACTTGCTCTATAGTACCTATATCGCAAGTAAAGGAACATGGCCAACACTGCAGAGATTCGAAGATATCACTTCGACCAAACTTTTCTGGCAAGGGAGGAATTTGTTGCAATATTAAAAACCACATAAGCGATTACTTGTTGTTAAAATTTAATTCTTTTAATTTCTTATTTACATTTGCAAAATTCGTTTTATTTCGATTTTCTCTCCAACCTCCAAGCAGGTATACATTTTTCCCTACTCTTGCAATTAGTGTCTATTAATTTCACAAAAAAAAAATTAAATTCCAAAAACATTAGTGCAATTTCAAAGTTCAGATTGCTCTCGCAGTATTTTTCAAAAATTAAAACTTTTTCTGGATTAAATTTTAACTTACTAAAAACAAATCGTAAACAACCATAAAACACAAGACAAAGTTTTTAATTTCATAAGACATTCATTTTTTTGTTTATCCGACGATAAATGAATTTTGTTTGTTTAACTTTTTTTCAATTCATTAAAATAAAGTAGTTTGAGTGTTATTAATTTAATTTTTTTTCTCTTTTTAGGTCCAACAACGGTACAAATGGTTTCACAAAATCGCCCGCCCCATATGCAGGTACCAGTGCAAGTGCCCCAAGGGCAAGTCATGCAACAGTATGTCAACGAGAGCGGCACCTTGACTCATGTTGTTCTGTCTCCAACCCAGTATCCGCAGTTGCATACAGGTCAAGGAGGCGTCCAGCATATCCATGCGCCATTTGTAAGTTTTTTTTTTCTATTCTTTGTTTTCAATTTAATAATTAATAATATTTAATTTTCATAAATTTAACATGATTGAGTGGGAAGTTCCACAGCGCAGGCTGGTAAATTATGAATGTAGCTGAATTTCTGTTACATTTGTAATTACATAGAACGCCTTTGTCAGTATTCCCAGTGTTTGTTTGTCTGATGATTGGCTATTAATAGCCTCAGAAGGTTGCAGGCAAAAATACTTTTCTTTAAAGTACTTATGCGTTCCACAAAATATCTACTCAAATTTCTTAAAATTGAATGCGAGGTCAAAGATTGCGAGGAAAACGAATATAGTGGGTATATCGTTAACGCTGCCAGGAAAAACACCCACAGTCGTTATTTTTCCTTTAAAATTGTATGCGTCCTGGGTGTGCAGATAAATACACTACCGTTCAATAGAATAGGATCAGCCTAATGCCGCGACTCCATTACAAATATTTATTTCGGCCATTATTGCAGACAGGGTAACAAAACAGCAAGGAAGAACTTTTTGCTTCTGAAAATAAAAACCGTTTATGGATGCACTGTATAAAGGTGCCTTCAAATTTGTGTTGTGGATGTTATGTGGAACCCGAAAAGAGTTTGACAGTTCGTAGCAAAATGAAGTGAAGAATTAAATAGTCTTGAATCAAATTTATTTGTTTATTCTTCGCAGTCGGTCGTTTGACCCTCTATGTGAATAGTCCTTTCTTCATGGAACTTCACCAGACCAAATTGAACATTACCCATTGACTTTTTGTGAGTGCAATGATCTTTCAAATAGATTTTCACTTCATCATACAATTATCTAGCAATAGTAGCTATTTTTATCCACCAATTAAGAACGCATGGTAACAAAAACTCCGAAACGTCGGTCATATTTAAAAAAGGGGAAAAACTTAACTCGTAAACTTATTGCCTTTTCGATTGGCAATTAGGAATCGTTCGGATGGCGTGTAAGTCCTTCCGAAAGTATTCTATTGACATTCTGATCCAGAATGACAGTTCTTTTCCTGAAAATGATTCACACATTCAAACATAACTAATTGTCAAAAGTATAGAACGTTATTTAATGTACACATCAATTTCAACTAAATATACAGGGTGGCGCACGAATCGTGCTACAATAAGAAATTTAAATAACTTTTAAATTATTAAATTTTATTTTAAATAACTAATGGTTTTTTAAAGATGATAGACATGACCTCCACGCTCATCCACGCATATGCGGCACCTGATCAGAAAATTGTTCATTGCGGCCTGAAGGGCTGAAATTGGGATCGCCTCAATTATTGTCTTAATGGACTGCTTCAATTCAGTCAACACTTCCTGCTTGACATAACCCCATAAAAAAAAAGTCTGGTGCAGTCAGGTCAGGGGACCTTGGGGGCCAGCGGAAAGTGCAGTTTCTGGATATCAATTTGTTTGGGAATTTTCGTTGGAGCTCCATCATAACTTGTGTGGCTACGTGTGCACTTGCTCCATCTCGTTGAAACCAAATCCTGCTGAAAGGGATACGTCTTCGGCGAAGTTCTCTGTAAAAAAACTCCTTCAACATTTTTAAATAACGTTCCCCATTGACAGTTTGTGTTACACCGTTTTCTTCAAAGAAGTATGGCCCGACAATACATCTTGATGAAACTGCGCACCACACAGTTACTCGTTCTGGGTGCAGTTCCGTCTCATGGAGCATTGGATTAGATTCACTCCATATACGGCAATTTTTTAACATTGCCGTTTAAGTTAAAATGGGCCTCATCAGACATGAACAAACAATTTATCAATGTGTTGTCTTCTTCGGCCATTGCAATCATTTTTCAGCAAAATTCCAGGCGAACAGGCAAATCCTGAGGGTTTAACTTGACTGTAATTTGGACTTTGTACGGAAACAAGTTTAAGTCATCATAAAGTATCCGTTGTAATGACCGTCTGCTAACTCCAATTTGGCCCGATAAGTTTCCAGTCGAAACACTTGGATTTGCCTGTATTGCCGATGCAACAGCCACGATTGTATCCTGAACCCGAACATTGGGATCTCGATGATGCAGTCTTCGTACGATGCTTCCAAATTCGGCAAACATGTTCACCAGCCTCATAATGGTCCATTTACTCGGGGGAATACCGCCAAACTCCAACCTAAATTCCCTTTGGACGGAAATGACAGACTCCAAAGAATGGTATCGCTGCACTATCCAATTTTTTGAGTATCAAAAGCATTCATTTTGATAAATCTAAATAGTAGCCTATAAAATATAAAAAAAATAAGCCGATTACTCACACTGAAAAAAAGTTATTACGTTTTAATTTTGTAGCACAATTCGTGCGGCACCCTGTATTGTCGAATGCTGCTAAAACTAGTTTCCTAGCTAAAAATAAGTGTAATTCATCAATTTCAACCAGCACATTTTCTAATTTCAAAATATTTTACCAACTAGGGCCAATTTTTAAATAATCAGTTAAAGATCCAGTTAACTGTCAGAGGAATCAAGTTACTAGACTCTTAAACAATCAGATCTAGATATTCAAAACAATTTTCCCTTCAATTAAATACATTTTTCCGTTTTCTCCATAAAAACATCAAACGCGTGCATATTTGTTTCTGTCATGTTTAAAAATTACAAATATGGAACAAACGATGTTACATATTACATTTTATGTATTTTATGTAAATGTGACACACTACACATACACAGCAATACGAAAACTTCAGAATTAAATTGAATGTGTTTGATTGTTTTATTGGTGTTCTGACAGTCTCAGATGACAGTCCGGTTTGACGTATGTGATTGCAACAGAGATGTCAAAACTCAAAACCTGTGGACAAATTGGATGAGCTTGTGTAATTTGATAGTTTGAAATTCCATTTAAGCTGAATATTGTGTATATAATTAATTTTATGCGTTCATTTGTGAGGGTGTACGTAATTGTATTTTTCCATTACAGTATACTCACTAATGACATAATGAGCTGCATGAATTCATTAAATTACGATTTGGATTATTTTTATTAACACATTAACCCTCGGCGCAATGCTTTGATGAGATCAACTGTCATGTCGCTCACAACATTAACTCATTTTCAACTCACCCTCATGAAGTACACTCATGGAACCACTAATTTTCCTGATCTGGCAGCCCGACCTATTTGGTCGAAAAACAAATTATTTTAGACAACCAAATCTTAGCACATTTTATTTGAATTTCTGACAGATAGGAGCAAACAGTTTTCTTACATTTAATCCCTCGAAAAGGTTAGATTTTACCTCAATACATATCTTCAACGAAAACAGTGCTACCATTTGTGTTTTTTCCTCTTTTCTTTGATATTCAGAAATTCAATACCTAATCGTGCATCTAACATTTTAAATCATCGAAATTTCTTAAACACTATGATTTCGTTTATATTGAATTTATCACACAGCGATTTCTCCTTGCTTCATTCGTGTTTTGACACTCTAACCACCTTTCTACAAGAAATTTCTCTTTCTAATTTTCTTCCTGAAATATTTCGAGACTATTTACAATTAGACGGTTCACGTAATCTGTCATCGCGTTGACTCTCTGACATCGCCACACAATCCTCTTTAACTCTCTCACCACATCATCAGCGAGTTGGCCCAAACAATATAAACGTATAAACGCAGATGTCAACGCATTGACAGCATTTTCCATTGACAACCACACGATGATGACATAACAAAATTAGACGTTGCCATAATTTTTACCTCGAT
Organism: Philhelius pedissequus; assembly: GCA_910595825.1. Lineage (NCBI taxonomy): Eukaryota > Metazoa > Arthropoda > Insecta > Diptera > Syrphidae > Philhelius > Philhelius pedissequus. The sequence goes on along the minus strand of OU343160.1, from coordinate 274,265,551 downwards.
TGATAAGAGTATGTAATTTTTTGAAAGTGGCTATCGCCCAAGTATGATGGATTTTTTTTTTTTTTTTAATAATTTATTTCTTGTGGGGACTTCTCTAACATATACGACGGATAATATGGTGGTGCTTAAACTTACTAAATCCATTTATAGACGAGGTGGTTAATGGATTAAACAAATATAATTTTTTTAACAAAATCCTACACGATAATATCAATTAATTAATTTCTTTTAACTCATGTTAATATTTGCATGAGTTAAAAGTAGCTTCTTTTTCGAAACTCAGATATAATTTTTTTAAAAGCAAATGGAGATATTCCAATCAACTAGACTTTTCTAAACAGCAAACGCTTAAAGTATTTTTTTTTTTTCAAAAGGATCTTATGTGTAATTATTCTTAATCGTAGGTCTTTTCATTTCATTCAACTTGATGGAGACAAATATTGTTGTTATAGAAAAATGTCCATTCTTCAAAAAAAAAAAAAAAAATCATAACGGAAACTGTCGAAAGACAGGAAATTGATACTTAACTAAGAAATGAATAACAACTAGGATGGGAAATGAGCTTTTGTTTGTTTTCGTCCTTGTTTTTTAATAAAAATAGGATAAGTATTGGTTTTGTTGAAAATAGAATGGTTTCATCAAGGTACTAAAATTATTTCATTAATATTGTATTTTATAAGCTTTTGGTTTTTTGTACCTAACAGTTATCAATAAATCTATTGGATTCACATAAATATGAAATGAATAGTGGTGTACCTCATGGTTCCACTTTGACTTCAATTTTCTTTCTTATATTTTAATTATCTTTTTTCTGAAATTTGTTTAATTCATTTAATTGTATTTCAGGTATCAGTATTATTTGTTTTTCATTTTAAAATGAGTCAGTTTTCAGGACATGAGACTTTTTCATGACATGACAGAAAGAGTAGGCACCCCTGAAATTGCAAAGAATGCAGAAGTATTCAGGTTTTCTTTGGAAATGAAATAAATTCTTCTGTATTCATTATATAACCTATTAGTTAAAAGCTTTATTACATCCTACTTTGAATATCTTGTAAAATGTTATCAGATCATTTTTTCTTGACGAAAACATTTGCATCTCTAGATTTTATATATTTCAAGTCAGCCAATACTTTGTCACTTTGAATTCCTAACCGACAACAACTCCTCCATAATACTCGAACGCACTTCTGGGATTTTCGTGGAAGCACGTTCCTTCCAATTATGTTTGGTAGTCGATGATTATGCACTAAAATGCATTAGGTATAAGGCAAAAAATATAAACCGGAGAAACACAAAAACAGTGCCCAGGCGCAGGATATAGGTAGGCGTATTTTCTGGCAGTCCAAAGAGTCTTTTTTAAAAAATACTTTTCAATTTTTCTATTTCTTCGAATTGTTGAAAATCTCAAACCTGTCCAGAATAGCACATGATTGATCGCATCACCACTTCGAAAAGCTTGTATTTACGGGCACATTTTTTTTCAAGGACACCCTTCCCGTTGTAATTAAAGGACTTTTTCGAGTCTATTAGTTTCAATGTTTTTAAAAGAAAATTGTGACATTATGAGTTCTCCGAGATATTTATATTTCTTTACGATTTCGAGCGGCTCATTTTCACACAAGTCCATTTTTCATCTCTGTTCCTTTTCGGAAAATCATTATTTTCGACTTGTTGGTGCTAACCGTGAGGCTACGATAGTAGATTGCAATTTGCTTACCATCATTTGCATCACTTGTGATGACGATGTCGTCGGTATACATGAGTGCTTATATGTTAGCTCCCGAACTGATGCCCCCAGTCAAAGACAGAAAAAAGTAGCAGACTAAGCAAACATCCTTGTTTAACTCCAGTAGTCGTATTGTACTAAGCAAGCCCTTCGTTGCCATCCCAAACTGGAATGAAAATTTGTTCGTAAAGTTTGTATTACCGTTAGAACCTTTGTGAATATTCCAAGGCAGATTAAGTTATAAAAGAGGACATTCCTATCAATTGGGTTAAATGCGGATTTGAGATCAACGAAGAATCCCTGGAAATGCAAGTGAGTCAAAGAATATTACTAACTGTAGAGTTATCTTTCCTAAAACCTGCTCAAAACTCGCTCAGTAATTCGCATTATTCTACCCAGTATGTAAGCATGTCTAAAATGACTGCTGTGATTGTTGTTGCGATCGTTGACAACACCCTTTTACTTGCGATCTTGCGATATGGGTACCTACTATAGGTCAAGTTTGGAAAAAAATCGAACACGAGATTTTAATCAAACTTGACATTACGATGATTGAGAACACCAACAAATTGGGTTATGCAATTCCGTCTGTCTGTCTGTCTTTACAGCGCTCTACAAACTTGGTAATTAAGTGTTTTAGCTGATTGCCTCAAATAGATTTTTCAATTGTTTTTTTTAGCCCCAAACTTGCGACACAATTTTGTCTACCATCTTAATTATCTCGAAAACGTCTCTAACGATTTTGATAAAAAAAAAAGTGTGTGCCTACTTTAGGTATAATTTACATTTTGGTTACAATTTTTTAAAAAATATTTTGTTATTAAAGGTACCAGCCATACAACTTATTTCTCGATTTTCGACGTTCTCATAAACGGCCGAACGGATTTCAATCAAAAGTTTTACATAGGAGGTCCCTTAAAATATAAATAATACTGCATACGAACATTATCGAAAAACGGATGGATGATTTTTTGGAAATGTTGTTTTTAAGTTTATATTATTAAATATTTAAAATTGTAACCAATTTTTTTTTAGAAAAAAATTAAGGAAATTATGTTTATAAAAAATTAAGTTAAAAATGACTTAAAAAATATATTTAGATTCTTAATAGAAATCTTTTGCATACGATGTGATCGACCATAAGGGCACGTTCGTTCTATCCAGTCGTGCATTTTATTTTCCTTCATATTCGTCGTCATTGCTGCTCCAAGAAAAATAACTTGCTGATTAATATAATATTTTTCTGTTTTTTTTCTTATGTTTAAAACAAATGTACACAAATATAGTTTTCCTAAACCAAATAATTCAATTTGTAAACAATTTGATATGTCAAATGGCAGCTGTTTTGATGGATTGTATTGTGGAATGTAAGAGCGAGAAGAATGTTGGCGTTTTTGTTATGGAATACCAATAAAAAAACGACACGACACACGACTCAAAAAACGACAGTTGGCGTCTTAGAAAAACGCCTATCGGAATAAGGGTGATTGTGTCCTCTGTTGAATTGCATTCATTTGCGCTTCCTCATGAATATAACAGAATCTACATGTGACACTACTAATAGGCAATTAAACATTGACGTATTCTGAAGCTAAACAGTGGCTTTAAAACGTTTCCCTCAGCTTTCCTATCTTCAGAGCCATGGTGCGATTTCAAAAAATTTAGTCTGTGATTGCAAGCAAATACATGCGACGCGGCCGTATACTTAACATTCATTTTAGTTATTAATACAGTGTTTTTTTTTTTCATTTTATGACTTATTCTTTTCGTTTTTTTTTTTTTGGTTTCCTATTTTGTCTTCTTATATTATTTAAGTACCTACATTTACCCTGATACTTAGGTGGGTTGCTTAATGTTGTTGTAGTCCTTAAATTGAACAATTATTATAGAAATTGAAAATTGATTATTAAATTAGTATATTTTTCTTTGTAGATATTTGTTTGTCGTTACCTGTATTTGTACCTGTATTTGTTTTTTGGTTATGATTGAATTTTTCTTCAAATAATTTGGAAAATTGGATCATTTTCTTCAATGATATCTCATTGAAGTTTATTTGCAAGAACAAAAGTTTTCATATTGAACTTTATTTTGATTCGATTTTAATGCATTCGTGGATTGAAATTGGAACGAAAAAAAAATTCAAGAAGACTGCAGCCTTGGTCTGGTTTTATTCGACTTACCACCCATAAAACTCCCACTTTTGTATAAGTTGTTTTCTTTTTGTTTCGTTTTGTTCGTGTTTTTTTTTGATAAAGTTTCAAAAACAACCAAACAAATAAAGAAGCGTGGTCGTCAAAAAATTTGTGAAGATATACAGAGGTTTCGGAGATATACATAAGTATCTATATATGTATGTATATAGGAAAGGCAAAACTATGAAATAAGGTCAAGGATTTTGTTCTCGAGTTCTCATGGAAAAACTGACATTCAATGAATCGTGTTTTCTGTTCGTTAAGCCTGTGAATATAGACATAAAGTTCTAATTTGTATTTGCATATAAAATTGAGGGAAAAAAATTGATGTGGAACCTTAAGTACTTATGCTGCACAGCATAAGTCCAATGGAGCGTGAGTTGCTTGCAATTGATGACAATTCAAAGTAACATGAAGTTTTTTTTTGTTTGTTCAAAATAGTGAACTAACATATTTCATACATGGGTAGTGATTTAATCATGTTTCTGCGAGGTGTGTGTCTTGGGCTGTTAAACTGTTTCAGCTACAGCCCTATTAATAAAACATTCTCATTCCACGTCTTATGCATGACTTAACCAAAGAATAGAAATTAATCCACTACACTCTGTTCAATTTATATTTTAAGTAGATACCTTCTGGGAGAGCTCTTTCAAAGACACACTTAAGAAATTGCTATACTGAAATATTACATAAACCCACGTAAATTCCACCTTGACCGGTCTTATCCCCGGCTGAGACGACGAGGAGACTGACCGCCAATTTGACTCTCGCTTATATTGCATGAATCAAAGAAAACAAGATTACGACACTTCTTTGTTTTTCTTATTTTATTGACGTCATATGTGAAAAAAAATCTGCAAATTGTTGTTTGTTGTTTGTGGATTAATGGATTTTTTCACATATGACGTCAATAAAATAAGAAAAACAAAGACGTGTCGTAATATTGTTTACTTTGATTCATGCTTATAGTGTTTATTAAAGAAATAAACACTTTATATTTATTTACAGAAATCAACTATTTGAGGTGATATTATTATTTTCATGATGTGTTTATTTACATTTAAAATGACTTGAAGTTTCATTTTTTTCATTTTCATTTATTTATTTATAGTAATTCCTTACACATTAAGATACAACATCTTTTAAACTAGTGCAAAGTTCAGTAATAGTATACTATGTATTTATATAAAATTGAATGATAAAAAGTTAAAACAAAAAAAGCTGATAATTAAAAAAAAAAGAATAAGAAATTGAAAGATTTTGTACCGATTTTAAAGGAAAAGAAAAATAAAAAAGAAAAGAAAATAGTTGCATTTAATAAAGAAGATTTAAAGATCAAAAATAATCAAGTAAGCTAAAAGAATCATCGAAGAGCCTCAAAATATTGCCTTAGTCTCGTCTTGAACCGAGTGCTACATTCCATCATCCTTATGACCAGGGGTAAGAAATTCCACAACCGAATCGCGTGTACAAAAAATTGACGACTAGAAACAAGGTAAGAGTAGCGTAATGGAGTTAGATCGAAGGTTCTAGTTGAGCACGGAAAATGAATTTTGTTGTAAAGATATTGTGGTTTTCTTGTTTGCAAAATACTATTAAGCATTATTAGAGTTCTTAAAGCGAATAAATTATCAAGAGAGACACCATGTATAATTTTAGAGTATGCGGAAATATGGTCATACCTGCGCAGACCGAAAACATACCTTGCCACACTATTATAGACAACGTTAAGCTTCCTTTTGTCCCTGAAATCACAATTACTAAAAATTTCACAACCATATAGTAATAGGGGAATGAGAAGTGATTTGGCTAGTATCATTCTTGTTTTAATTGGTGTAATTTTTTGAGTGGTCCATAACATTCTTAAGCCTCCATACAATCTTCCAATTATCATATTTATATGGTTTGTCCAGGTAAGGGTTCTGTTAAACACTACTCCTAGGTTTTTTGCTGATTCGACAAACTGGATGGGAATGTTGTTGAGCAGTAATGAAGGAAAATAAACTGTGTCTAATGGATTTCTGGAAATAATCAAGCATTTGGTCTTGCTTGGATTTAAGCATAGTCCATTTACATATGAAAGGACGAATTGAAACCTAGAGACGGGAGCTCATTAATATACATTGAAAATAGAAGAGGTCCTAAAATTGATCCTTGAGGGACACCACGGCCTAGTGGAAGGTAGGATGACGTTTGATTGTTAGCAACCACTGCTTGATACCTTGAGGATAAATACGAAGAAATAAGTTTTACTGAAGATGAAGCAAACTGGAATTTATCCCTTAATTTAGTGCATAAGATATGGTGGTCGACGGTGTCAAATGCCTTCGAGAAGTCTAAGAGTGTGAGGAAAGTAACGCAGTTGTTGTCCACACTCTCTCTTATTTCTTCGACAACGTTTATAAGAGCTGTCGTGCAGCTGTGACCTGGGCGAAATCCAGATTGATTTGGACATAGCATGTCATTTTGATCTAAGTAAATGTAAGTTCTTCGAAGGATACAAGTAACTTATTATACCTTATTTATACGTTTTTTTTTTTGTGATTTATTTTCACATTAAAATAGATAAGGCCTTCTGGGGAACTTTTAAAAAAACGCGCCTACTATCTTACTTCTTGGTGGTGTGGAAAAAGATAGATTTATTTTTATTTTAGTTTTTTTTTTTTTAGATTTAATTTACGATGTACATGTTTCTGTTCATGAAATATAAATTAACCATTGGTAACCCTATAGACATTTGTGAGAGAAATATGTCAATTTATAATGCTCACTATGGCAACCATGGAAAATGGAAAAGCTTTATAGAAATAGAGATAGCTTATTGAAATACATAATAGTAAGGGTTAAAGGCAAATATCTTATCTTCCCTGTACTAAAATTATAAATTGAACACAGTATAGCTAAAATTTTCTTTCCACGATGAAAATCTACTACAATAAGTACGAACTCTATCTTTTGTTTGTTCTATGGTAAACCATCTTCTTTGATGGGTTAGCGAAGGAATAAGATTGTAAATGTCAAATAGCAGATATTTTGTTTTATTAATGACATACAACAGGATTTCCCAAAAAAAGCGCTCCCCAACATTGCTACTAAATGTGGTGGTCACCTGTCAAATAATTAAATCCCAAAAATCAACAATATTTGATTTGTTTTTAATTCTTCCGATTAAATGCATACAAGAAAATTAAAACTTGAATTAAGAAACCCAAATTATAATTTTTGACGTTTTTTAAAAATTAGATGTGTGCAAATTGACGGGTGTGCTCGTATACTGCTTGCTTGCAAAAATGTTAGCATTAATTATTTAACGTTTAAGTATTTTATGAACTTGGTTTATTTGCGGTTCAAAGATTGTTGGAGTTGGAGAAGTACGGTTAATTAGGAGTGAGTTATATAAAATATGTATAAAAGGCTTTTTAGCTACTGCTTTTATAAATAGATTTAATTAATTTAAATACCACCATATTAATTGTTACAGTGAAACCCGCTTAAGCGAAACGACGAAAATTCAGAATTTTTTTTCAGTTAAGCGGGTTTTTTACTTTAGCGGACCTCGGATAACTAAAAAAATTCAATTAAGTGGATCTCGGATAAGTGGAAAATATATTTCACTTAAAGGGGTCTGGGATAACTTAAAAAATATTTCAGTAAGGCAGACTTCGTGTTACGGAAGAACAATTCTTACTACATTTATATGGAACTTTAACAGCTGAAAACAACCTGCGTTAAATTTTTAACAATTGCTTTTATATTTTTTGTATTATTATCTATAACTTTATTTATATGTAATAAATTACAATATAAACTTGAACTAATAGCACTAACTACCAGAGTCTGCGGCTATTTGATAAAACAAATGAGCATAGCTGTGAAATGGAATATGGAATTATGTTATATATTCATATCAATTTTCAGTTTGCATACAATTTTATAGACATTTTTAATATTTTCTTCTGATGGTGTTAGCATGCTTTTATAATTGAATTTGTTTTATCTAAATAAAAAAAACAGGATCTAGCTATTAATAAGCAAATAATTTATTTTTAAACAAAACGAATTTGTGGTCATGTATGTACTCGTATGTACAAATGAATGTATACAAAATTACATACCTTTTGTAAACACAAAACTCAACCAACGCTACTTTGAGTTCAGTTTCTTTTATTCGCAGATACATATTATGTTACAAAAACAACGATATACATATGTAAGTAAGTAAATGGAAATTACGTTGTTTTCCATTTTATTTAAAATTTTGCATTTACATGTGTCATAAATGGAAGTGGTGGGGGATGAAGGTCAACGTATACAAAAATGAAACGATTCAGCACCCGTTTTTTCGATTTTTATTTTTTCACTTAACTGAGTTGTTTTCTATAGAAAAATAGAAGACTTGAAGGGATTTTTTTTTTTAGTTGTACGGGTTTTTCACTAAAGCGAGTTTTCAGTGAAGCGGGGTAGTGTGTATGGAAATATATACGGGGATATGTGAATGTTTTCAGGTAAACGGGTTTTTCACTTAAGCGAGTTTCACTACCAAAAGCTCAACTCAACATATGACAGCATACATTTTTGATACGAATCGCATACACTGAAACGAGCTTAAGTGAAAAAGCCCCTTACCTAAAAACATTAACATATGCACGTATATATATTTACATACAAACTACCTCGCTTAACTGAAAAATCACTTTAGTGAAAAAAAATCTGAACTCAAAGTAACGTTGGTTGAGTTTTGTGTTTACAATAGGATTCCCAAAGTTGAATATTAAGATTTGAGAGTGTTATATTATGTGCAATAGGTATGTAATTTTGTATACATTAATATGTTTAAAAACTATTTATTTGTTAGGTCCTGTTTTTTTGTTTAGATAAACTAAATTTATTTATAAAAGCAATTGGTAAATTTAACACAGGTTGTTTTTCAGCTGTTAAAGTTCGACATATGTAGACATTTTTTCATAACACTAAGTTTGCCCTACTGAAATATATTTTTCACTTATCCGACATCCACTTTTTTTCAGTTATCCGAGTGCCGCTTAAGTGAAAAACCCGTTTAACTTTTAAAAAATTTCTGATTTTTGTCGCTTCACTTAAGCGGGTTTCACTGTAATTGGGGTAAATAGCCGTGTTTTGGTAAAAATTAAACGTCGCAATAAATAAACACAGACAAAAAACGGTTATTCCCACTTATATTCACTGCTCGGTCAACGGTCAACTTGGCTCTGAATTCAAAATGACGTGAAATCGTAAAATTCTAGTTTGACACAAATTTTATAGTCAAGTTCATTATCTACGACATCCGTCAATAAAATTTTACATTTCATGTAAGTGGGAAAAAATTGTGAAAAAGAAATACAATAAAATGTATAAACATATTTTATTTGTTATGTTTAAATAAACAGCCCCTGAAAAAGTTGGGAGAATCCAACGAAACGTAGGGTAAAAATATGAAGTAAAGTTATTTTATTTGCATATCAGAAAAAAGTGACCAAAAAAACCTGAAAAAACATTTGAACATAAATAAAATTTTACATTTTCTGACTTTTTCGGAGATGAAATTAAATCTGAAAATGTCCAATATTTGGTATAAAAAAAATTCAGATTTTTTAGAAGGAGTCTTAATAATCTTTCAATGGAATTCGACAGTTTATGTCTTGCACGTTTAATAAGTATTCTATCGAGAGCACACACTCACGTTCTGCTAATGGGTTCCTATTTATTACTAAATAATATATGTAGATATGCACTGATTGCTCCTTAAATGCTTGTTGCTATTACAATTTAAGAGATTTGGTAGGGGGCGCTACTCGTGTTTTAGTTAGTTCATTCTTAGGCAATTTGACAGCAGCTGACACAAAGCCACTCAAACATCTTTTGTTAAAGTATCTTTGATTTGACAGTTTCGCATCAATAAGCTAACTTTAAATTTTACTGAAAGTGGAAGAGTGCCCCCTATCTATGCTTCAGGCACTACAAATATTAAATATAGAAACAAGAACTCCATTACCGAGATTTATCCATAAGTGAAACGAGTTGACTCGCCTTACTCGTGGACTCATCTCATTTTACTCCCTAAAATGATTTAGGGTCAATCGCGCGAACGTGGTTCAATATTTGATCCGTGGTTGCGGAATTTTATTTCACCGATTTCAGCGAATTAACTGACGTTCAACGATGGGTCAAGCATGTATTGGGCTTCTACCTTTTATTTGAACCGTATACCATCGTTGAACCTCAGTTAACCCGCCAAAATAGAAAAATTGTAAAATTAGCCCTTAGCTATTTAATTGAAATGTCCGGACTTAGCTTCGAACACTTAAATGTTAGACAGTGATACATACATGTCATTTTCGGGCATGAATTGAGCAATCCTATAGGGTAGTTCAGAAAAATGAGATCTCGCACCTCTCTCGTTCCTCAATAAAAATTCTCAGTTTTTCTGTCAAAAATATTGACGGGGAATAATTTGTGAGATCTCATGTTTCTGAATTGGCTGAGCAATTACCTACAATCACAATTGAAAAAAATTATAATAAATCTGTTGTTATATCCCCTTATCTCAAAAGCGGGAATGCATATCCCCATTAATTACATATTATGTGGATACATATGTTTTCGTTTTGGTCAGACATCAAAATTATTTCTTTTGAACAAATAGCCAGCGAAAATTAGTTTCCAGATTAATTGCAAACAAAAATCCATAAAACAAAAAATCAAGAAATATACACAAGATAATAAAAAAACAATCGTAAAACAAATTCTCTATTTTTTTTTATTACACAATTTTAAAATGAATGCTATGCGCTTTTGCCAGACAGTCATTCACTTTGAAAATAATAAATTTTATTTAACAAGTTTGGTTATTTTTCGTCGAATGCAAAACAAAACCAATCGAAAACAAATTTATCAGAATATAAAATCAAAAACAATGTCAATGAAATAAAAACTGTTAATTGCTGAACTTTTTCTGTTATGCTTTTTCTCTCGAATTGAATTTCAAAATAAAAATATAACAAACACTCAAAGGTATAGATTTCTCAATTGATAACGCTTAAAATTTTATCGAATATTCCAAAATCTCAATTCCCCTGGGGGGAACCAATAATTCTGGTTTTAAAATTTGTATCTATGATGTACTACATATATATGCACGAGTAAACACATTTGTATGTTAGACGTCGTATATGCATAGATATATATTTTAACGAGTTCCAATTTACCGGATGCATCAGCTCTCGACCAAAAAGTAAGGCAGGCAGTGACAATAAGTTAAAATGTGGCACTGCACAAAGGGTTCACAAAATAATTGTTTAATTATGAGCTTGCTTTTCCCTTCAGCAATATCATAATCAACGAAGCTCAAATTTTAGGAGAAATTCTAAAAGCAAGGATTTTTAGAGGCTCAGTACTCAGAAATACAAGTTCAATCTGTTTTACTAAAAGCAGAAGAATATTGCCATTACTTTAAGATGCTATTAAATCCAGTAATTAATTTATTAAGAGTTATGACCTACCAAACATCTACTTCCATAACATTAACTGTATTATTGAACTGGTGTAAGCTTAAGAAAAGCGCTGTCAGCAAGCAAAGACCATAAAGCTCCCAGGCCTAACCAAATTTTTGTAGAGTTTTACAAATATAGCGACTTGGTCTTGAAACATTTGTTTTTTTTTAAAAAGACTTTCAATTATATTAACAGTGATCAGAATCTTCAAAGGGAATATTTAAAATCAATTATCTTTCCAATTTATAAATAAAAGTTATTAAAATTCAAAATCACAAAGGAATTTCCCACCTTTCCCTCCATCACAGATTGAACCTATGGATCAAATGGAATTCGGTTATGTTATCGGAATTTCCGAAAAGGCTACTCTACAGTGGATCACTTTTATTTATATGTAAATAACAAAAGAAAAAAACGTATGCATATTTCGTAGACTTTAAAGCAGTGCTTGATTCAATTCAAGTGGTCTTCTTATACTTCTATACAAGTTAGAGAATAAAGGACTTAAGGATTATTCACATGAGAGTTATTCGATTTACAATTTCAGGAAACCAAATAATAACAATAATATGGGTTTAACACACAAGCAACAATCAGGCCTACCCCTTCTGAATACAAAATTGATTAGAGTTAAATTAATCTTTTGATTCCAACATCTTGCTTAATTAAATTTTCTTGCGTTTCGGATTCTTGTCTGGGCAATCCTTTTTAAAGTGTCCGGCTTTTCCACATGAATAACATTTTATTTAAAAGTTTCTTGTCTTCAGTGCAGTATCTTCTATTGGTTCATTTGCCATTTGTTCAGTTCTTCTATTGTGTACTTGAATTAGTTTCTCTTTTACCAGCTCCAAATTCAATTTCTCGTGTTTTCTAACTTCAACAGCAGTTTCCAAAGAGTTGTATTTATGGTGGGGGCGTGGCGCGGTAGTTGTGTGTTGGCCTGTCAACCTGATGGTCACAGGTTCGATCCCTGCCGTAGTCTATGTCCCCTTATTTTTCCATTAAAACCAATTCTAAAATAAAATGTCATACAATGAGTTGCTGGTTTACTCATTACATGCTGTTTAGGCGTAGCACTAACAACATGTGATTGAGTAAAACTAGACCGATAAAATATGACATCGATAAAAAAATAATGCGAATTATAATGATAGATAAATAAGACACGGAAATTTCTCCGCATTAGTTCAGCCGCCATCCCTTGAGATAAAATCTGAGACAACAACCACCTCCAGTCTCATAACATCGCACCACACATCCCTCCTATCCTTCTTTCTCTTCCTTAACATCACACCCGCGCTGTGTTGTAACATTTAAAGGGTAGTATAAAGTTCCTAGGAGAAAAGCAACCACAAGATGATCTGCTAATTGCTCACTTAATCCCACAAAGCGATACACATTGTCCTGCATTTCACAAATGTGATCTTCCATCGATTGTTCATCTTTTTTTTCATGCGAGAAGAGCAAATGGGATCTTAAACAGTTTAAAAACCCATTTACAAATTCTGAATAAAATGGAGGAAATAAAATCTATAAAACTGATGAGACAGTATTTGATACAACAAATTAGTCGTCGTGTATTGCAATCTGATTGTTATGAACTGTCAAACTGTGTATTAGCGTTCCACATACCATCCACACTTAAGCTAATGTATTGCTTCCGCACTACTACCCTCAAATAACAAAAACACTAGTCAGAATAAAAAACCCATGTGAACGAAATGTCAAATTGGACGAATATTCGTTAAATTTGTTAGTTGTTGGTCGTTCTCGTGCGAATAATCATTTAATTGTATTTATCTACATTGTTTTGTCAATAGATATCTCATTTTTTTAGTTCAATTTTCTTTGCGCTTGGAGAGAGCACGCCTGGCATCAAATTCATCCATAATAGCACCCGACATGTGTATAAAAATAAAAAATAAATGATGTGACGTTTCACAAAACCAACATTATATAAAAGCTTTTTCAGTTTATTGTCACGAACTGTTCTGTACAGAAAAGTTCAACGTAAGTTGCAGTTAAGGCATATTCTGTTTTGACTTCCTCTGATTTGATGTTCAGTGAAGTGTTCTGGAACAGATTAATACTACGCTTCCACCGAACTTTAATTTCTTGTTGATTTACTAATCTGAAATTGCTTTTTCACCGCTCTAAAAGTAAATTAATTTTGACAGCACTGTACAAAATGCAAATTGGCTTCATTTTCTCTTATTATGAAGAAGTGAGACAGGCAGCTTCATCTGTGTCAACCGAAACGAAAAATTCACTTTCCTGATGAATGTGTTCATTTCGTTATGGGAATTGGTTAGTTCGATTTGTACATCCATGAATAAAAGAAAACAAGATTACGACACTTCTTGGTTTTTCTTATTTTATTGACAGCGCCAAAGATAAAAATTCTGCAAATTGTTGTTGTTTGTTGATTAATGGATTTCAATCTCTGGTGACGTCAATAAAATAATACAAAAAAAAGTGTCGTAATCTTGTTTTGTTTGTTTCATGTTGTAGATCTTTTGCCTCTATGACGATTTTAAAGAGATTTATTTTAAATCTTCATATGAAAAGATTAAAAATTGTAGGGTAAATCATTAAGAGTTTTAGGTGATTTAGCTAAATCTACTTAAATCTTAGCTTAATGGTCGCTGAAAAAGAAGCATCAAGCAGAAAAGAACAGAATTTTCACTTGTGTCTTTTGAGTAAGATCAAATTAGAACAGAATCGTGAGAACTGTGAACATTGTTTTTTTTTTGTCTGTTTTGTTTATTTGGTGGTTTTTTACTTTTGGTTTATGGTTAGAGTTAATAGACTACTTTTTTTTGTTAATTTTTTATTAGTAATAAAATAAAAAAAATTGCATTTTCAAGAGAAAAAAACAAAAAATTAATATTTGTTTTTGTTTATTGTTTTGACAAATGCTGTTGCATTATTATTCTATCTTCTTCTGGCTTTTCTGTTCTGTGCGGATTGTTCTGTGCTCACCTATTCTTCAGTGAACACAGCTAAAAACTTGAGATTCATATTAGATTATATTTGTTCGTTTTGGTGTGACCTTCCGAAAAAGTTCTTCCGAATTTGATCAATATCTCTGCTTCTTGATTTCATAACACTTTCTTAAGAATTGTATCATGGCAATCAATGGTTCAAAATAACTGAATTTCGGGCTTAGATAAGTTTTGAAGCTTTGAGGTGGATGTAATGTTCTAGCTCAGTGTTGTCATTAAAACCATAATTTCTTTAAACAAAATAAATGTTATTTTCAATCTCAGCAAAAAAAAAACCGAATGCATAAAGTAGATATGTCTACTTTCCCAGGAAAATAATTAAACAAAAAAAAAGATGATCACATAAGGAAAAAATTCAAACAAAAAAAACTCAATTGGTAACTTGTTAACCTGCATCTCTTGAAGCTATCACTACAGCTCTTTGAATCTTGAATCTACCCTGCATAAAAATTTAAAGAGGAAAATACATATAAATGATGTGATGACGACAACGAACAGACTCGACAATAACGTTTATTTAACTGCAAATGATTAAATTCTGCACAGTTGGCTGCATTCCACAAACGGTCGGTCGCCCCATTACATTATGTTGCACGTTGCAAGCAAATACGTACAAACACATACTAAAAAAAAAAAGAGGTTTTTCCACTTGAGTCTTGAAGATTTTGTGGTTACACTCGTAGGTTTTTTTTTGTATGCTTTGAGTGTTAGTGTTGCGCATTTTTGCCCGTCGAGGTCTACTTTTTCCTGAGCACACCGATCCAATCTGATCCAATCCGATCCCATTACGACGTATTCTGTTTCCACCACAGAAGTCAAATCTTAACTTCAGCATTGCGAATGCTTTGGAACAACAACGAATGATCTTTTGCAGTAATATTTATAGTGTTGCTATGCAATATTGCCGGATGATTGCACTATACCTACCTTGTTGAGGTATGGATAGATGTTTGGTTTGGAGTCACCGAAGAGGTGAGAGAGCTGCGCTGGTTTGTGGCACAAAACTTCTTTTGAGGAATTAGTTGAAGCTGCAATAGTTCATTAGACTTGAAATTTAACTCACGATTTTGATTTGGTTGTTGTTGTTATTATTATTGTTTTAAGGGTTTCTCACATTGTTCTTTGTTACGGTTTTGTGTGTGCAACAAAAATGAAATGTTGACAGTGTGAGATTTTTTTGTTTTATTTTGTCAATGGAACTTTCAAAATTGGTATTTCCGGGTTTTGTGGTGAAACTATTTAAGAGCGATTTCACATTCAAAAGAAAATGGAAAGATGAACGAGTTGGGCTGACAGAAATTACAAAAATATAATGCACGATTGGATCGTACGAACTTGCTCTAACAACTTTATTGTAGCTAAACATTGACGCTGTTAATAGGTAAGTAGTCTAGTAATCATATGCAGTTTAAAGCCGATGCAGGCAAGATTATACATTGGTTCTTAGTATAATGAACTGTAAGCAAAAAATTAAATATAATTAGTTAGAAATAAATGTATGATAAACATAATAAGGCATATTAATAGTCGCTGATAAACCCAGGTTTTACTAAACTACAGCTTAAGGCAATTTTGGTTCAATTAATACAGACCGATTTTACGTACAAATTGTTGGTTTTATATTCTTACAAGATTATACACATATAGCTTTAAATATTTTGGAATGATAAACTCAAAAAAAAAGAATCAACGTCCGAAAATTCAACTAAACCTAGGTTTAATTTAGACACAGTCCAATATAATACTTTTAGATTAGTTTGCATAGTTCGAGGAGTTCTGCAATTTGAATTCTTGGACAAATATGAATATATCTATCAACATAATAAATATCAAAAATCGTTGGAGCGTTTTTTTTAACATAGTTTTATTTATTTATTTAAATAAATTTATATGTATACAATTTTGAAAACATTTTTAGAATTTTAGAAAAAAAAATGTAAACGCCACTTTAAAGTAAATATTAATATACGTATACAATTTTAATTTAAAAAAAAAATCAGTAATTAGTTTTTGAAAAATCGATTTGTCAAAAAAAAAAGTATTTGTTTTTTAAAAATCGAAAAAAAACATTTTTTCATAAATTTGAATATGAAGTATTATTTAGATATTTAGGTAGCATTTTCATAAAAAAAATTATTTTAATCGAGGAAAAGAGGTTCTAGTGTCGTTAATAAGTACGCAAAATAAAATATTTTTTTTATCAACACTCTTGGAGCCGTTTTTGAGAAATGAATTCTTTTTTAGGGGTTTTTTTAACATTTTTGTGGGAGGAACCGTTTTTTCTTGTTTAAGGAAAATGTTTTTTTTCAAATATTTAAGACTTAAAAACTTAAAACTTCTAAATACTGATTTTCTGTAACTGTTTAAACCTTTTAGGAGCATCTGCATAAAAAAATTAAAAAGTAAAAAGAACCATTTAAAAGACAATCGAAAAACAAAAATTGGTTCTACTAGAGATACCGAAAATAAGCATTTTTTCCAACAAAAAAAATTACAAAAAAGTCATCAATAATGAACGTATTTTTTTTAAATGAAAATCGTTGGGTCCGTTTTTGATAAAAATAAGGTTTTTCTTTTGTCCAAAAAAATGTATGGCGGTACCTTTGTTTTCGGTCCTAAAAATGAAAAAAAAAAACGTGTGTTTATATGAAGCAAGTTTGAAAAAATTCCTCCAACCGTTAAGGATATAGACTTGCTGACAGATAGACAGAATTGTGGAACACACTTTTTTCGTCTTCACTAAAATTGTTATGTCAAGTTTGATCAATATGAAACAGGTAATTCGTGTCGGTAACACAATTTATCTCCTTCTAGTTGATTCGCGCATTTGGCAAAAACATCCCTCATCATCCTTATTTAAAACAGGCGCATAGGTAAAATGGATGATATTTGTACAATATTTGGTTTTCCAGTAGCACACAGGCTTGCGATATTGCTCGTTTTTGGCGATTTTAATATATTGAATCGAAGTCCTAATACTTTATTCATTTTTCTAATTTGCAATTAAACTTTATATCTTTTCCATTCCTGCATGCTGAATGAAGTCATCGAAATAGTAATTCTGAACGTAGCCACTACAGATCGATTTCTTTCTCTAAAATAAATGATCTACGTCAAATGTCAAACCAAATATCTGTGCAATGCAGTAAGTAGACACTCAAATTCTAACTGTTCTGTGAAGTTCCTTTTTCATATGATTGTACGTACATAAGTATGATATGTTTCTGCTGTGTTTTGTTTTTTAAAATAAATTTTTTGATTCCAAAATTGCAAGTTGCTTTTATTTATTTTAATTTACAATTTTTTAATTTGGTGATGTATTGGTGGAAAAGTTTTTAATTTTGCGATTTTTGGCGATATTTATTTTAAGTTTGACGATTTCGCTTTTTTAAACCTAGCACACAATTAATTTGTTTCCAAAGTCTACTGAATAAAAACGAGTTTGTCAGTTACAATTTGACATATGTTTTTCATATGCGCGAGAAATTTTTACGAAAAAGAATACATCAGCACTTGCGCCGCCATTACAGTTACAAATTGACATTTGCTTTCACATTATCGATAACAAAGAGGTAATTCGCGCAGGTAATATAGTTTTCCCCGGAATAAGAGTTAAGGCCCAAAAATTAACTGCGCTTTCGTGTTGTTTTGTTCATACCTCGTTTTGTTCGGCCTTTGCAAAAAAACAGGCCTATGTCTTCTTCGTGAAATATTCAACAATTGAATACATTTTGACGTTTCGTGATTGGCAGCCATTTTGTACGAGTTTATTGCCAATTTCTTCCAGTCGGGCACACTTTATTTTAATGTCGATTTCGTTTCAATAATTAGGATTCGCTACTAAAACCAATACTTTTTGGCTTTGAAAAGAACGATTACGGACCGAATCTCTTTTTGGGACTGTGTGTGTTGCTTGGCAGCTCTAAAAAAATAAAATCTTCAATTCGTTAAAACATCATTATTTCGTTTTAATTTCCCGATTCCGACGCGGGGGAGTTCCTAAACCCACTTGCACTTTTTTAATATTTGTTTCCAAGAAGTTTTTAACGATTTTTTTTATTTTTTAATATATTAATTTACTTTTTCTGTACACTGCCACAAAATAAAAATTAATTCACAACACAACAATTGAGAAACGTCAAAACAAATATTGTAGTGTGTGTACGAATCTGTGCACAAATCCGTTTTGAATCCGTCTCCAAAAAGAGATTCAATACGGATCTGTTTTTCCAGAAAAATATTGGTTTTAATTTGAAACGAATTTGATTTTCAGAAAAAAATTGACGGCGGATCGACGGCAAGTCGATGTTTTTGTTGAAACGAAATCGACATAAGTGAATTCAATAAATAGGTTTGTTTGATTGCTTGGTCTTGTGACTACAAATAAGATTTCATGAAATAATTTCCCAACTGAAGTTAGAAATCGACATTGCTAGTGGGTGTAGGGGTTAACTACAAATGAATAATTATTGTTTCTACATGTATTTTGTATTCTTCAAATTCTTTAAAAATACTCGTTAATCTTTTAGACTTAAGTCATTTTTAGACGATCAGTTATCAGTTCTGAAGATAAATTTAAATGAAATCGACCATAATATCATTCCGTTTCGACATATTCGCAGCCTTATCACGAATTCCATCGTAATTGGAAATTTGTTATGAACCTTGAAAGATCATACAAATTGCCATTACGATCGGATTCTGCGATAACTTTTTTCGGGATTCGTAAGACTTTCCGATTACGATGGAACTCATGAAAGGGTAAGATTATTGCGCTTGATATTTCGAAAGCATTTGATAGAGTTTGCTCTCTTATCGAAAATATATGCATTTGGTATCGACGAATCTCTTCTTCGTTGGATTAGAAATTACCAATTCATAAAATAAATTCTGGTGTGCCCAAGGGCTCCGTTTTGTCTCCGATCCTTTTTCTCATTTCCATTAATGATATCTTATCTGGAACTTCTAATCCACTAAATTGTTTTGCTGACGATAGTACTCTCAGCTTTTCGTATTCGTTTGCATATTCACCTCCTTGTTTTTCGGATGTGGAACGGCAGCCTATGATAAGCTCATTAAATTCTGATCTCGACAGCATTTTCCAATGGGGAATAAGAAACCGTGTAGAACTTGATGCTTCAAAAACTCAGTGCTGTCTTCTGTCATTAAAGCATAACACACCCCCATGCCGCTATCCATGAGTGGCACTTGCATTGAAGAAACCGATCAGCTGTCAGTCCTTGGCATGTGCACCACAGACCACCTTTTGTGGAACGACCACATACTCGATGTCGCCAAAAACGCTGCAAAGTGTTTGGGCTTTCTTCGAAGATGCAAGAAATTCTTCTCACCACTGATCTGGCTGTAATCTATAAGGCCTTTATTCGTCCAAAGCTGAAGTATAACTCTCACTTTTGGGCAGGAACTCCTATAACTCACTTGGAGGTCATAGATAGAATTCAAAACAGGGCTCTAAGAATGATAGGCGATATGTATCATGTCTTTCATTATTTTATCGCTATTTTTATAAGCAATGTTCTAACGAAAAATCCAGTTGCATTCCTCCCCTCAAACTATTCAACCGTAATACTCGCGCTACTAAGAATGCTCATCAGTTTACCCTTGAGCCCAACTTCGGACGTACTGTCAAGTACGGAGATTCTTTTTTAGCCGTACAACACGAATGTGGAATGCGTTACCATGCTCTATTTTTCCCACTCATTTTGATATTTTGAACTTTAAAACCAATGCCAGCGGTATCTCCTTTTAAATTCTTCCCTTTTTTCCTTACGCTCCTTCTGTGCTTGAAGTTATTAAGGGTAATCAAAATCCCTTTAATGCGCGCACAATTATAACAAAAAAAAACTCGAATTGAAATGACCACTGAACTGAGAAATGAGCTAAAACGCATTTACGTATCAGTTTAACTGATGACTGAACGGCCAACTTATGGGAATGCCACCAGTTTCAGTTTCAGTTAAACGCTTCAGTTTTTGCGTTTAGACATCAGTTTAACTGAAAGCTTAACTGATAGTTTAACTGAAACTGAAATGATCGTCTAAATGGGCCTTTACAGTTTGTATATTGTTGCAAAAAAAAAAAAATTTAATTTCACAATATAATTCATACAATCATTCTATTTTATCTGGACTATTTATTATTTTGTCCGGATTTAGCACAAACGTGATTAGCTATTATTATTTTTGATTTTCGACTTCCACAAGTCAAATTTAATGGATGAATTATCTGCTGCATTATAGTTCTATTCGATTATCTGCTAAATTTGCAATTGAATACAGACACGTTGTGCCGGATCATCTATAATAAAAATTAAGTAAATACCAAAAGGCCCGAAATTGACTGGGGCTCGCTCGTAAAAAACATAAAGAAAAAAAGCAGGAACGTCAGCAATAAAAGTAAATATGAAATTTATAGATGGCGCTAAATTATTTACAAAATAATAAAATTCAAATGTATTTAAAGTTGGCAAAAAGCCGTAATAGTCATTTGATATCCAATATTATAAAAAATTTTCCACACCTAAAAAACAGTTAAAATTCACAAATGAACTAAACAAACAGATCTAAACTTGCATTCAAAGATGATTTAAACATCCAAAGCTCAATTAAACGTCAAAACAAACAACTGTTGCCAAGAGAAATACATTTTTATATTTAAAACAAATTATATTTATTTGTTTGCAATTTTCTTTCGAAACGAAATCTAATTATTGTTTTTATTTGCAGACAATTGAACAAAATCAAAATAATATACGTATAATATTCAAAAAATTGACAACAACTGAAATGTCAACAAAAAACACTATTATGTGTAGTGTGATTACTTTATGAGTTCTTGAAGACTTTTTGCCGAAAACCGGCTCTTCGGCTAGGTTTGATAATACTATAAATGTGGTTTCAGAAAAAAAATCGTTTTTTTTTTGTTAACCCCAATGCCTATAAAAGTTCAGTTCTTAATCAGAGAAGCAATTGATCAAGCGAAACAAACGTGCAAGGCTTTGCATTCTTACCGGAGCAGAACATTTTCTGGAAAAAACCGATAAAAATTAAAAAGTGTTCATACCAAATATTAATGTTTTGTTTTGACGTTTTAAAGGTCTTGCTCCTCTGTTTTATCTTTCATTTTCTGTATTCAAAAAAAAAATAATAATAACTATCATACCACCAAGTTTTCAAATAAAATCACTGAAACAGATTTAGCGGATTAGTATTTAGATCCAGAAGCGACATCTGTCAAAATATAAAGTGACAGGTATGAAAGTGATATTTACAAACGAATTAATAGCTAGTTTCATTCAAATGTTAAAGATCTCCTCTCCTCGCATTTCTGATAAAAAAAACATCTTCATTATCAGATAACGGAAGGCGAAGCAATCAAAAACTCCACTTCGTACATTATTTGTTTATTTTTTTTTTATTTTTTAGCACGGACTGGCAGAAGTTCACAACAAATTAATAACAAAATATTTTCCATTTGACAGAAAAGACTTTTCAGGGAACAGGGATCAAATTTTTCGTGTTGAGATTTGATCTTGATTTTCTCATTTATTGCTCTCAAAATTCAAAAAAGATGAAATATATTGGCTGAAGGAGCAAATCTTTTCTTACCCTGCGCCTCCACAAGCAATTTTTATTTTTTGTTTTTATTTCAGCAATTATTGCAGAATTTTTTATTTCTTCGTTCAGTGGGCTTTTGCCCATTTCATGAAATCTTATTGACAATCAGAGTGCCAAGCAAACAACATATATTGTATTTATATTTTCGGCGTGGAATTCCAACTCAACCTACCAAAGGTAAAAAGCACACAAATGTCAGTCGAACTAACATTAAACGTCAAATTATTTCTTCATTTATTTTCACAGAGATGGTAAGAAAAAATGCTAAAATTGATTTTGTAAAATAATTTATTTCAGAAATTTGTGGTCTACATATGGGGTTTCCATTGCATGGTCGATTTTCTGAAAGGAATTATTGCTTGTGGAGGCGCAGGGTTAAATGAAACTAGCTATAAGTAAGCTATAAGTTTCCGCCCATATCATTTGTAAAGTCTTGTGAAGGCGTTTATGGATAAACGAGAGAGTATATATTGATGTTTTTTTTAATTCCGAGAACTTAATAAAACACTAATTACATTTCATAAAAAGATGTTCAAGTTTTTACATCCCAACATTTATCCCATATTCAATTTTTTACACCCCAGTACATTGATTATACACGTAACGTATAACCTAAAAAACCTTGTGTTTTTTGGTTCATTTGTGATTTTTTTTGACAAATAACTGCTTTTATGATTTGGTGTGAAAAAAACTATTAAATTAAGCACTTTGAAGAGATACGGAAACAAGAGTACTTTGCAAACACGCCCACAGAAATAGAAAGGAAATTTAAAAAGGAATAAAGCGTTTTATTATGGAACTTTTTGTGCTGCTACTTTAGATTATAATCACGACACGATGGGAAAATAAAAAAAAAAAAAAACTTTTAACTGTTTAAGTGAAGTTGAGGTCATTTCAGATTTTAAGTGACTGTTATTTTAAAATGATTGTATTTTAAAAGTATTATTTAAAAACAAATCCATTATTTTTTAATATGTCTGTCCCTCTGTTTCTCCAGTCTTATACATATTCGAAACCAATAAACTTATTTTAATGAAACTTTAGATACAAATAGAAGACAACACTAGGGAAGATTATTTTTGTTCCAAAACGTATTAGGACTAAAATTTGGATGTACTCATGGTGGACGTAGTGAAATGTCACAATCTATAAATAAGGAGTTTAACACAAGTTGACGAGAGAGGACCTGTGAGTCTAAAGTGTAACCAATTTTGAAGTACTTGTCTAAACTTTAATAACAAAAGCAAAATGTATACAAGTACTATTTTTACCCTTTTTATCCAATAAAGGGAAAAAATTGCAGCCTTCATAAGAGTGGTTTTAGGTGCAGTTCAGAAACAAAAAAAAAACTCTTCCAACAACTTATTAAGCATTAGGTACAAAGCCTTAAAACGAATTTGTTAACAAATAAATAACTAAAATAAATAAAATGCACGACTGGATCGCACGAACTTGCGCTTATGTTCGATCACATTGTATACAAAAGATTTCTATTTAAAATCTAAATATATTTTAAAGTCATTTTTTACTTTATTTTTTATACACAAAGTTTATTTAATTTTTTTTTTTTTTAAATTTGTATGACAATGTTAAATATTTAATAATATAAACTTAAAAACAAAAAAATTAAATCGGATTGATCAAAGAAAAAATAATACAAAATTCTGAAATATATACTTAAACTAATTTGAGCTCAAAAAAAAAAGGATTTTTATTTCTTGGATTAATTTGAATTTATGAGAAAAAAAATTTAAAAATCTGTGGAGCGGTTTTTGAGAAAAAAGTTTTTTTTAAACTTTTTTAAAAATCATTTTAAAAAAATTTCAAAAACGCCAGTTCATAGGTATTCAGCAAATACATTATGAATATAATTTTTGAAAAAAAAATTAATGATCAGTTTTCAACATATACATTTTTTTAATTTTTTTCTCAAAAATACTTTTAAAAATACAAAAAATTGGGCAACCTAAGGCTACATATGTATGTGTGAAATTTCGAAAGAATCGGGTAAGCCGTTTATGAGATAGACGAAAGTAAAAAAACGGTCCTATGGATAGTACCGTTTTTAGACATTTAAAAAAAAATTTTCAACCATATGATCGGTCGTATCTAAAAAGCTGCACTGATTTTTTTAAATCAAAATCGTTCTAGCCGTTTCCGAAAAAATAGACTTTAACGCGACGGTTATATGGCAAGTACCGGTTTTTTTGAGCTAAAAAAAAAATTCAATTTCCTCTCTGCACAAAACCTAAAAAACTCCATAGACCAAGCTTGAAGCAATTCGGCCAACCCGTTGAGCTGTAGGTTTCTATTCATACATACAGACAGACTGACAGACTGACAGACTGACAGACTGACAGACTGACAGACTGACAGACTGACAGACTGACAGACTGACAGACTGACAGACTGACAGACTGACAGACTGACAGACTGACAGACTGACAGACTGACAGACTGACAGACTGACAGATTGACAGACTGACAGACTGACAGACTGACAGACTGACAGACTGACAGACTGACAGACTGACAGACTGACAGACTGACAGACTGACAGACTGACAGACTGACAGACTGACAGACTGACAGACTGACAGACTGACAGACTGACAGACTGACAGACTGACTGACTGACAGACATACAGACGGACAGAATTTTAAGACCATCTTTTTTCGTCTTCGCTATCATCGTAATGTCATGTTTGATTGTTATCTCAAAACTTTTTTTCGACGAATGCATAACTTGCCTTATAGTACCTATAATCGCAAGTAAGAATTTAAGTAAGGGCAAAATAAATCTCCAACTTGCCAAGAAAATTCCCAAACAAGCCAAACTAAAGATCCAGCCCTGAAAGCCAATAATGGTTGTGGTGGTCAATTGCCATTATTGCTCAATAGCCTTTTGGCGCCAAATTGATCTGACAAAAGATATTCGTTTGAATAAAATATAAATATGTAGAGTAGATAGGTTGATTCTTGAACATTGTCTATGCCTTCTCGGCCAAAGAATTGTAAAATGATTTTGCGTTGTTATATCTTTTTCGTGCATTAATTCTATTCAATTGTAAATTATGTTTCGGCTATTTATTAATTTTATTTTTGTTTTGTTTTTCTTTTCAAACTTCTTGACTATATAATATCGATTTTGAATTTAAATATAGAGGAGGTCAAGATTTTATTGTTTTTGCAAAGCGGCAAATTTATTTTGAACCCAACAAAAAAAAAGCGGCTGACGCGGCAGAGATGCGAATTTGTTTTATTTGAAAATGATAAGAGATCTCAGATACATAAGTACCTACCTATATAATTTGATGAATTTGAAATGAAATGTCGTTGAAAAAGGCTGGCGCCAAAAACAACAATGATTTGAATTTTGATTTATTTTTTATTAATAAAATGGAATGCTTTAATTCTTAAGAATGCATGAATATAATGTTTGATTAAAATTCAAATTTGTGAATACTTGTTGCGCGAATGAATTTAACAAATACGAAAATTGTTACGTATACGCCGTACGTTTGTGTAGAATTTGTAAATACAAAATTCAAATGAATTTTTGTTTTGTTTCTTGTGTGTGTGCTCTTTTAATTTATAATTCGCGAGTAAAATGACGTTAAGTATTTTGGAAATTATTTACTTAGAATTGTGTGGTAAACTAATTCGTCAAAATATAGATAGTATACCTCCTATAGATCACAAAATTTACATTGAATGGATAATATGAATTTTTTGAAATTTATTAGAATTAGATAAACAGAAAGATACAATTAAATATCTTCTATAGAAGCGATAATTTTCCATTGGTACATTTCATGATTACCACAACAAAGTAATTACACCCGGAGATTGATTAATTAGATGTTGTTTTATTCGTGATTTGAACCACCTTTTTATTTAATTTAATATTCAGCTCTTCTGACAATGATTGCACAAATTAAATTCATATTAAATATGATTGATAAGAGAATCAACTATGTACTGCAAAAAAGCACTTATTTGCTCTTATTTTTCGGGATATTTTTTTATTTTCAAAAAAAAAACAACAAAAATATTCTTCAAACATTTTTGTATGCAGTATCATTTAGAATTAAAAGGACTTCTTGTATACATTTTTTGATCGAAATCCGTTTACCTGTTCATGATGTTAATCGAAAAGCGGTAGATAATAACGTTTCTATTAAAAATTTGTATTGACCAAAATGTAGACTATACCTATAATGATGTACCGAATTTTTTGATCAAAATCGTTATAGCCGTTTTCGAGATACATAATTGAGATTTACCATTTTTCCCCAAAAGCTTGTATGGCAGATACCGTTAATTTTGGAGCTAAAAACAATAGAGCCAGGCACGTAAATCGCTCAAGTTCAAGTTTGAAGGCAATCGCTTCAGCCGTTTAAGCTGTAGAGGGCCCTACAGACAGACGGACCCAATTTTTGGTGTTCACTTGCATTGTACTGTCAAGTTTGATCGAGTTCGACATTTTTTTCAAAATGCAAAAATTGTCCTAAAGTACCTACCTAATATTATGTTTATCACAAATAAAAAATTA
The DNA here is from genome assembly GCA_910595825.1 of Philhelius pedissequus. Classification (NCBI taxonomy): domain Eukaryota; kingdom Metazoa; phylum Arthropoda; class Insecta; order Diptera; family Syrphidae; genus Philhelius; species Philhelius pedissequus. The sequence continues at coordinate 274,238,922 of OU343160.1, read as the reverse complement.
CTTTATTATTTTAATAAACAAGAAAAAAACTTCTTGTGATATGAAAAATGAATAGGTTTCACATTATTTTTAAATGATTGTTCACATGAGAATGATCAACGAATGAATAATTATCGTTCCATTTTGACGTTTCGTTCACATGGCTTTTATTTTATTCGTCGAAAATGACGTTTTTAAGACTATTCATATGACAGCGACCAACGACTAACAAAATAGCAAATACACGTTCATTTTGACACTTTCTGCAAATGGTTGTTTTTATCGTGGCGAATGTTTGTAATTGTAATCTCTGATTTTGAGGTTAGTCGCGGGCGAATAATTTATTCATTGTGGATGGTATTTGGAATGCGAATAGAGTTTGACAGTTAAATTAACAAAAATTCATTTATTTTGACATTTCGTTCAAATTTCTGTTTTATTCGTTGCAAATCTTTGTAATTGATAATCTCTGATTTTGAGTGATTCGCGGGCGAATAATTTATTCATTGTGTATGGTATGTGGAACAAGAATAGAGTTTGACAGTTCAAAATAACAAATATTCGTTCATTTAGATATTTCGTTCAAATTGCTGATTTTGAGGTTAGTCGCTGATGAATAACTTATTCATTGCGGATTATGTGTGGAATGCGAATAGAGTTTGACAGTTCAAAATAACAAATATTCGTTCATTTTTACATTTCGGTCAAATGGTTGTTTTTATTCGACGCGAATGTTTGTAAATCGTAATCTCTGATTTTGAAGTTATACGTGCGCGAATAATTGATTCATTGTGGATGGTATGTGGAACGCGTATAGAGTTAGACAGTTCAAATTAACAAAAATACTCGTTCATTTTGACACTTGGCTGAATAAAATTCGTCGGGAATGTTTTGTAATTGGTAATCTCTGATTTTGAGATTATTCCCGAGCGAAAAAATGTATGCATTGTGGATTGTAAGTGAAACGCGAATAGAGTTTGTCAGTTCATAACAATAAGAGTGCAGTTCGCGACGATCAATAATTTATTTTCTAAAACATATCTTATTTTGGCAATTTAAACGCAAATTTAAGTACATAAATTATGTGTTTTACCATTTTGTTTAGATGTTGTGAAGAATTTACGTTTATTCATTGTTTTAAATCACACCTATATCCGTTCCTGTATCGATCTGTAAATAATCCTAAAGACCTTTTTTAAATATCAAATAAAAATGAATTTAATGTATGTAAAATATTTCACACAGTCGGCTTTCCCAAGGTGCATGATTTTCATTTGAATGAACAAATAATTTGTATTTAAAAAACAATTAATATATGAAATAAATTATGTAGTACATACATATATGATAAATAAAGTCATATTCGCTAGTAGAAAACAACAAACAACCTTTTATCCCTTGGTAATTTCTTTTTTCTCAAAAATATTTTATATACCTTTAAGGGGGAAATATGGTCAGGTAAATATAACTGTCAGAAATCCTCTTAACTTTTCAGATTAAATATAAGGGAAAAAGCACTGTGAGTAAATATAAATAAATAAAAACTGAATTTTATACCAAGAAAAAAAATATCAATCATAATGGACGTATTTTTTTTCCTTTTTTTTAAATGCAAAGGAGAGAATTTCCGTTTATACAAAATTCAAGATTGTGCGACCACGTTTTTTTTTTATTTGATTTTATTTTCTGTTTAAGGGCAAAATACCTTCAAAGAAAAAGAAATCCTATTACAGAATCTTTTAGTTAAAAGGGACAGAGAAACAAAAACAAAATCTTCGAAAAACCAAAGTTAAATCAGTAGTGTGCCTGTGGGAATACTCGAAAAGGTTTGTAGGTGTGGGGACAGCTAAAATTGTGTAGACTTTGTTCTGGTTTAGTTTGTGATGCTGATGAAGATGACCAAGACTTAAGTCAAAAGCAATCAAATTCTTATAGTTGCGGCTGCAATGTTGCAAAAAGTTTAATCTTATTTAACTAGAACAAATTTTTGAATTAATCAATGGGAATGGTTAGTTTTGTTGAGTAGATTAGATTTAGATTAGAATAGATTTTTATTGGATTACATATTAATTTAACCTAACAGTTAATACATATTTATACAAACAAAAATCATTATGACATGGCATTTTCCGTCTGCCAGATTGACAATTAAAACAAATTCAAATACTTTAATAAGCTAACATAATTTTATGTAATTTGAAAAGAATTTAATACTACGATTTTGATATTTAACAAAGGAAAAAAAATCGAGAAGTCATCATTCATAATTCTTGCTCTATATCTTAGCGATTTTGCAGTTTTCATACTGCTTGGTTACATCCATCTTATTCAGGCTGGCAAGAACTTGTTCCTCTGACAGAAAGTCATTCCCCAGAATACTTCTTCGTGTTTCTCTAAGAGTTGGGCACCTTCCGACGAAATTAATAACGTCTTCTCTTTCCCTCAAGTTGCAAATACTACACTCCAAAGGTAAATCGGGTCTGTGCGGTATGAAGTTCAGGCTGAGTAATTCGCTCCGAAGTCTGACCATTGTAGCAATCACGTTTACCTTATTTGAATCGCGGAAGTAATTTCTTTCTGCGAGATTATGGTTCAACCTGCTATCTATATATCGTTCTGAATAGAGAAGTGGAGGCTTCAGCTACATATTCTTCCCTACATTTTATATCTATCTTAGATATCAAATTGTACAGGAGAGTTTTACAGCTCGATATATTTTCCAAGTTTAAATTAAATAAGACATCGCATTCTTCGGCAAGACATGTCCACTCCCTGTACCAGCTATGTTGGTCTTGTATGACTTTTATAACTATTTTCCTGACTAGTCGGAAATCAGGCATCTTGAAAACTTTCAGTAAATAGTCCGCTTGCAGTTTTAAGGTTTTAACGTATAGAGGTGATAGACCAGTTTCTAACATAAGAACATAGTTTGGTGTGTTCGTTGGTAGGCGAAATATTCTCTTCACGTAGTGTGTTAAAAGTTTCTCCACCTTGAGAAACTTTTTACATCCCCAAACTTGAGCGCCATACAAAAGGATACTCTCTACAACTGCATGCAGTTTTTCATTTAGATGTTTCTCCATACTCAAGTTTCTCGAAAAAATTAAGCCTAGGTATTTGTATTCATTGACACATTCAATATCTTCTCCGTTAAACTTCCATTTTTCATTCGATGCGTTTCGACCACCGCCTTTTTTAAAAATCATTACCTTAGACTTCTGAATATTGACTATTAAGTTCCACAGAAAACAGTAATGGTATACTCTATTAATCATAAGCTGTAAAGTTTCTGGGGAATACGCAAACATGACTATATCATCAGCGAATAACAATGCCTTAATACGGACACCTGCGAAATCAACACCCCTAGGAAGGTAATCGATGAGATCATTAATGAAGAGCGAAAACAGGGTGGGACTAAATGTGCAACCTTGCCTCACTCCCGAAGTGGTTGCGAACCAATCCGAAAGATCATTTCCATTCCACACTGCAGCCTGGGTTCATTTGTACAAATCTTCTAGCACACGTCCGAACTTCAGCGACAATCCAAGACCATACAGTTTGTAAGCCTCGGTTGATTGTGTCGAAAGCTGCTTTGAAGTCTATAAAAACACAAACAATTTTCTACCTTGCATACAGAAGCTCTCCGCTAGACTCCTGAGAATGAATATGTTATCTATTGTAGAGTAGCCTGATCTAAAGCCACCTTGAAACTCTTTCAATACGTTCCGGGCTGCAATCCACGTTGTGAGTCGTTTTGTTGAGTATATAATACGAGTATAATATCGTTTTCACTCCTTTTGAAATTCCAGTACTCAAAAAACCTTCCAGTGCACTCTGGGCATATATTTTATTTTAATGTCATCTTTGTCGCACTATTTGTCAAATTAATGAAAACGGTTGATTATTTATTTGTTGATTATCTACATGCAATTTTACGGCTATTTATACATAATATACTTTATTATAATTGGCCCTCCAAAAATAAATTAAAATTTAAATATATACAAAACACATTAAGATGCATGGTTTACAAATACTGGATAAGAGTTCCGTATTTCCATACCTAGTTTTGTGCATTCTATAAAATAAAAAAAATCTATCTCTAAGTGTTTTACCGGAAACATAAATTGGAATTTTTAAAAGAAGTGCTGGACATTTTATGTGATAACAGAGCAAATCTCTAACAAACATAACACCATGAATTTTTCTTCGAGGCTCTAGTGATTTTATACCTAAAAGTAGAATCTAGCTTTATAATCAGGGCAAAAGCTCAATCGAATTTGTTTGAAAATAAATTTAGTGAATTTTCCTTGAACTTTTTCAACTCGGGTTCCAAATAACATCAGCGTATTCAAGAACCGATCTAACAAGCCATGTATATAATGACAGAAGTACATAAGGATCTTTGAACGACTTTGCATTTTGCTTATTAAATCCCACCAACAAGTTTGTTTTAGGTTAGGTTAGATTATTGGGCTGACAGTTGATGACAATATTAGAGAGCTCTTCCAAATTATTGAAGAAGTGGCTGCCTAACAGATTCTTCCTCTGGTGGGAGAGTGCCACATCCCCTGCATAGATTGTCTGTACTGAGTTTCATTTTGAATATGATATCCCAGCAGGTTATTCCCAGTGATTATGCTTATAAAAGAGCGAAGGGATACATTGTTGAGTTGCATATTTTTGTCTGTCCTCTGCTTGTCGAAGCATGGCTATATTTTCCTGGTAGTGTCACAAGTGTCTCCACCAAGTGTAGGATCCATCTTGTGTTGGATTTCTTTAGGATCCTGTCAGAAATTTTCTGTTTAATGTAACAGGGTGGGATATTTATTACCAGCTCTGCTTAAATGACGTCAAGCGCTGATGCCTGTCTTGTCAACTCATCGGCATTTTCGTTACCCGATATACCGCTGTGTCCTTCGACTCAGCAGAGTCTAATATTGTGTTGCGTACCAAGAACATTTAGCTCTTCACGGCAGCAAGAAACAAGTTTCGATTTTATCACAGTGGTCGAAATCGCTTTTATTGTCGCTTGGCTATCTATATAAAAGGTGATATCAGCCCGTGGTAGCGCCATATTCGATACCCGTCTAGTAGCTGTTTTCACTGCCAGGACCTACACTTGGAAGACACTACTATAATCTGGGAGCTTAATTGAGTTGTTTAACTCAACAGGTGCCGAGAAAAAGCCTGCACCAACACTAGTGTCCATTTTAGAGCCATCAGTATAGATTGATATCGCTGATTCACTGGTGTAGGGTTGGTTGTTCGGCCATTCTTCTCTCAAATCGAACGATTGTCCCAAATTAGTTCTTCAGTTTGTATCATACCGAACTGTATGTAACTGCGCGCACATTAAATCAAAATATTGTCTGTGTGTTGGTTTATATCGTTGATTGGTTTTTAAGTTGCTTATGTGCGCGATCATCGTTCAACTAGTGATAAACTAGCCTTATAGTCTGCAATAATACTCTCACCCAGATGTTTCTGAAGAATCCGTGTGTGTCATACTGTGCTGTTTTTCCAGGTATAAGTCTGGCTTAGCCTTAAGGCGCTATATGCTGCGGATTCTTGTACGAAAAGATCTGGGGTTTCAGGTTGAGTATCGCTTCTACCCCTGCGGATGGCGTGCGGATCTCATGACCCCCGTAATTCCAATGCACCCAAGTCTCTGTACTTTTGCTGTTTTTAGGTATTATATAATCAAAATCTAGATTAAACGAAAGGACCGAATCAACTAAATATAATACCTATATCATTAATTCGTGAGATATTATGTTTAAGACTATTGATATTGCACCAATTCGACAGGCCAATAAGCTTCGATTAAATCAACTGACCTTCTTCAATAGTCTTAGCTTTTAAGATTAGTTTTAGATTATCTGCGTATATCAGGCAATCACAATGATTTATCACTGAAATAATGTAATTAATAAAGATAATAAAAAGAAGTGAACCTAGATGGCTTCATTGGGGAACACCAGATGAACAAATAATTTTCCTAGAGCAAGTATTATCTATATGCACCTGTTGACTTCTACCAGTGAGATAAGGAGAGACCCAACTAAGCAAATTTTAACTAAATCAAAATATTTGAAGTTTTTAATAGTTTTTTGTGGTTAAAACAGTTAAAGGCAATATTAAAGTCTGTGTATACAGCATCAACTTGTAATTTTGCTTCTTTTGAATTAGTAACATAAGATATAAAATATGCTAAATTTACTTCTGTGGACAAAGTCATGCTGTTCTGACTATAAAAATTCAGTTAACAAAAAGTCAAGCCTTTTTTTTCACTAAACTTTCAAATAACTTAAGAATACAGAAGAAACCTCCATTGGACAGGCGCGGGCCGCCTTGCCGCTGGGTTAATTCTTAATTTCTTACACAACCAAGGCTTATTTTTTTTTTGATTTACCAAATGTCATTTCCCAATTTCCCTATAAATGTTCGTTTCATACTACAAAACCATTGTGGAACGGGTTCATATTACATTGAACGAATAAGAATGTACATAATCATTTCTCAAGTGATAACATTATTTCTCAGACTATTATTATGTCTTTGCTCTAAAAGTAAAAGCAAATGCTGATGATAATGATGATGATTTTGTTTTATTTTATGGACTTACGTATACTATAGCTACAGTATTAACGAATGTGGTTAAACGCGTTGATATGTGCTGCCTAAGGCCTCACCATCCTAAGTGACAGGGGTGAATTTCCAAGGACTTTATCTTATACAATAAACATTATTGCTTGTTTTATATTTATACCTCAGACGACTATGCATTGAGTGGGTGACCCTATATTTTGTGAAAGTCAAGTGTCGTAGTGTTATGAAATTCAGGGGCGTTTACTCGAAGATAAATGAATGTCTTCAATTGCCCGGAGATATGAAACGTTAAGTTTTTACTTTGAATGTCTTATTCGATATATATGCACATGTATTTTTTTATAAACGCCGTTTTTTTTTGTTTATTGAATAAAGTTTGTATTAAATGCGCATATTTTCAATTTTACTTAAAAGTCCAATTTTTAAGTACGGGATTATCGAAATTTGCTCTTTAAGGCGAGCAGCTAAACGACACGGCTGGAAAACTCTGCCCGAAATTCACACTGTAACTTTCCTAATATTCAACTCAACTTTTCCTTGCGATACATACTCATGTAGGTACTATAGGGCAAGATTTTCTTTTATCAAACTTAAGATTTTGAACATAGAAATAAATGTTTTTTTGAAAATTCAATATTTCGAAAACTGGATTTTTTTCTTGAAATTAAATATTTTTTTAATCTATATTATTAAATACTTAAAATTGGCTGTCATTTTTTTTTTAATTTGAAACAAAATTTTTAAAAATTAAAAATTAAGTAGTAATAAACTGACCTAGATAGGTAAAACACTTTTAATAGAGAGCCCGTTATTATTTTTCAAAATTTAATAACTGGTGTTTTTTTTAAGAATATAAATATATTTATCGTTTTTTACTTAATTTTTTATATACAAAATTTTGTTTGTTTTTTTTTAATTTATATTTATATAAAATTTATATAATTTAAAAAAAATTGGTATTACAATTTTAAATATTTAATAATATAAACCTAAAAACAAAATTTCAAAAAAAAATTATTCACCCGTTTTTAAAATATTGAATTTTCAAAAATTTTTGTATGTATTATTATTTATTGTTCAAGGGACCTCCTACGTAAAAATTTGTATTGAAATCCGTCCAGCCGTTTATGATAAAGTCGAAAATCAACAAAATGGTTGTATGGCAGGTACCGTTAGTTTTGGACCTAAAAAAACGATTCAAAAATCTATTTTAGACAATCGCCTAAAACACTTAAGTACCAAATTTCAAGAAAATCGCTTCAGCCTTTTCGGTTGTAGAGCGTTGTACAGGCAGAAAGACAGACGGAATTGTGGGACCCACTTTTTTGGTGTTCTCCATCATCGTAATGTCAAGTTTAATTAAAATCTCGAGTTCGATTTTTTTCCAAGTGTAAAACTTGGCCTATCTATAGTACCTATATCGCAAGTAAAAAGTAGCTGTGAAGAGGAGTTTTGTGGTCCTGCTTTTGAGCAAAACGAAATGAGAGCTGTCAAAATCAGCTGTTGCAGTTATTAGCTTTTTTAATAATGATTTTTCAATAATTTGCGAATTTTTTGTGCATAGATAGTTCTTCTTTAATATCAAATAATATTTACATACTTCCTTAAAATAACAATTTTTTTAATATATACTTTTGACATAAGCTGTAATCAGTTCTTGTCTGTCTGACATTTACGATTTGTTCTTTCCTGCGCTTCCCTATCCTCTGTTTTCTATATTTTTGGTTTCATGCTCACCCACACCAAATTTCAGTAGTTCTCACGAGAGAGTTTAATACAGGTTGTCCGCCGGGAAGGTACACTACTTAAACTAAAAACACAAAGACCCGAAACCTCTGCTTTTATTTGACATTTGTCTACAAGCTGAAACACGCACACAAGTAACTTTTCTGTTGCTCTCCCAATAGACACATTGATGAAAACGCACACAAGAACATTTTCTGTTCCTCTTCCTATAGACACATAGACAACACATCCCTAGTAATTTGTTTTTGTTTTATTTTTCGATTTCCCATCTATTCATAGATAGAGTTTCAAAGCTACAAATACAACAATGTAAACAAATGGGTTTTGGGGGGTGAAACGTACGAAGGTTTCCAATCTTATTATGGCTTATTTGTGGTATACTAGCTACTTTGTTTTGCCGCTATTTTGGTAAACAATAGTCTTGAAAGTTCATATTTGGCAGTCGTGAAGTAGACACGTGGAAAATGTATTATGGAAAAATATTCGATAAACCAACGTGTCTTAGTCGTTAAAACATTTTATCAAAATCAATTATCGATTAATGTGACGATGAGAAAGTTACGTGAAATTTTTGGGAGAAACAACGAGCCAACAAAACGCACTATTTATCGAGTAGTGAATGATTTCGAAGAAATAGGGTCTGTAGGTGATAGGCCAAAGCATGGACCACAACGTACTGCAAGATCGGCAAACATTACTGCTGGTCAAGGAAGTGTTCAAAACAATCCATCAGCTTCAATTCGACGCCGTGCTCAGGAGATTGGTCTTCAAAGAACAAATTTGGCCACAATTTTGCACATGGATTTGCATTTGTTTCCATTTAAGATTCAATTGACACAAGAGTTTCTTCTACAAGACCATTTACGCCTCCGTACATATGCCAACAGGATGTTACAGCTAGCCCGTGACAACCCTGATTTTCATGAAAAAATCATAATGAGTGACGAAGCACATTTTAATTTGAATTTGAATAAACAGAATATTCAGTTCTGGGCAATGGAAAACCCTCAAATTATACATCAGCCACCTTTGCATCCATTAAAAGTTACAGTCTGGTGTGCAATTTGGTCAGGAGGAGTCATTGGAATTATTTCTTTGAAAATGAAAACGGCGTAATGGTAACTGAGAATGGGGAGCGATATCGTGATATGATTGAAAACTTTTTAATGCCACAACTGCATGCTTTGGGCTTGATTAACATGTGGTATCAACAAGACGGTGCCACATCGCATACACCCAGGATTAGAACGGAATTACTGCGAGACCTCTTTCCACAGCAAGTTATTTCAAGAAATGGTGATGTTGATTGGCCTCCACGGTCGCCTGATTTGGCTGCTCGGGACTTCTTTTTGTTGCGATATCTGAAAAGCAAGGTTTATGCAAATAAACCAGAAACGCTTGAGCAACTCAAACAAAATATTCGTGATGAAATTAATGAAATACCGCGTGAAATGTGTGAGAATGTAATGAAAAATGTGCTCAAAAGGGCTCTCAATTGTTGGACTAACATTTACCTGATATTGTATTCCATACATAATTGCCGACATTACATAAAACATTATCAATATAAGAACCATTCTCTCTTATTTAATCAAAAATTATAAACAAACAAAGTAGTATACATTCCCGGCGGACACCCTGTATTTCCTCAGGTTGCGAGAAATGTCTTTGGTCGAAATTATGAAGACTGTCAAATGAATGGAAAAAACATACGAAAGCTGTCATTGTCGCGTGTGTCATCAAACAAGTTGAAAATAATTGATATTATCGTGTCGTCTGACTTATGCGTGTAATTATTTAATATTTACGATAGTTGCGACATCTGTTGATTGTTTTCTTGGGGGATACGCTCCAAAACACCACAGAAATTCAAAAACGTTTTCTCTCGGACAACAAAAAAAAAATGCGGCAGTGTACGTATTAGTGTAGTTCTAGCTTTTCTGTTCATGGTTATTTAATGAAATTTGATGTGTTATTTTTCACAATTAAAATAAGTACGGCTTTACAAAAATTTATTATTTAAATCAATTTAAAGTATAAATTTAAATTTTTTTCACGAACCTATATTTCAGTTTCAATATTAAGAATTATCTTGGAAGATTTAAGACTTTGAATAGAAGAACATTAATAAGTTTTTATTTTCTGAATTATTGTTTCTATTTTAAAATCGAGATATAAATGTTGTCATATTTATTTTGCTTAAAATTTAGCTAATGTAATTGTATTATTTTAGAGTACCCTAAATACAAAGCTCCCAACCTTACTCTAACTCTAATTTCACTACATTTGAAAAATCAAAATCCATGACATTTATATGTAATAGCTCAATTTCAAAATCTCATTCAAATTCCTGGTTTTGAAAATTCCATTATGGTTTTGTTAAATAACCGAAATTCTAATTAAAAAGTGTCGTATCCATTTAGGAAAAAATATCATAAAATGCCAACCGAACTGTCTCTAAATTTAATTTCAAAACAAGACAGTTCCTTTAATCATCATCAGTCTGCTGAGGTTAAACTCTGTTTCATTGCACTATGTACTCGTACTTGTACATCCTGTGTTGCTGTCATTTATATATATACATGTATAGTATAGATATAATTGTGTATATATACTCGAATAAGAAAACCCACAAACGCCCATTTTCATTTAGCTATAGAGTTTGAGCGTGAGGTGGTTAAATAGCCCTAACATGAAACCTTCCCAGTCGCCATCTCATTTCAGACACTGGATACAAACTAAACTACCAAGGCTACAATTAAACTGGCTATTTACTATATTCGTGACTATACACAATACATAAATATAAAACTACTAGTAACTCGGCAGGGCCGTATTTACCTATATGTGGTAAAGTCATCGACTTATTAATTGAGTTTGACTTTTGAATTTTACTTGCGATTATAGGTACTAACTATTTATAAGGCAAGTTATGTATTCGTCGAAAAAAAAAGTTTTACGATAACAATAAAATATGGCATTACGATGATAGCCAAGACAAAAAAAGATGGTCTACAAATTCTGAATACCTATGAATTGGCGTTTTTGAATTTCTTTGAAAAATGTTTTCAAAAAGTTTTTTAAAAAACAAACTTTTTTTCTCAAAACCGATCCACAGATTTTTAAAATTTTTTCCCAAAAATTCAAATTTATCCAAGATATAATCTTTTTTTTTTAAGAATTTATTTCAGAATTTTAAATTATTTTTTCTTAGATTAAGCCGATTTAATCTTTTGATTTTAAGTTTATTTTATTAAATATTTATGATTCTCATACCAATTTTTTTAAAAATAAATTAAAGAAATTTTGTATATATACAAAAATTAAGTAAAAAACGACTTTCAAAATAAATTTAATTTTGATTTTTAATAGAAATCTTTTGTATACGACGTGATCGAATATAAGAGCAAGTTTGTGCGATCCAGTCGTGCATTTTATTTAATCTTGATCTTTCTACTTAAATAAATTAATCAATTGTCAAAAAAAAGCTGAAATTACAAAATCGTATGGGGATTTCTTTCTGTAAATTAAAATTTCATTTTTACTTGCGTTGGTACTTTAAAGCAAGTTTTGCATTTGGAAAAAAATCGAACTCGAGATTTTAAACAAAGTTGACATTACGATGATAGAGAACACCAAAAAAGTGGGTCCCGCAATTCATTCAGTCTGTCTGTCTGTAGAACGATTTAAAGCCTAAAACGCTGAACCGATTTTGTTCAAACTTGATGCTTAGGCGTTTTAGGTGATTGTCCAAAATAGATTTTTGAATCATTGTTTTAGCCCTAAAAATAACGGTACTTGCCATACAAATTATTTTACCATTTTAATTATATCGAAAATGGCTCTAACTACTTACTTACTTACTTACTTAGATGGCGCTACAGTTCGGGACGAACCTGGGCCTCAACCAACATGCCTCCCCAGCTAGCTCGGTCTTTGGCTAGCTGCCTCCAGTTACGCACTCCAAGTTGGTTGAGGTCATCTTGCACTTGAGCGCGCCACCTTAAGCGAGGTCTTCCTTGACTGCGTCTTCCCTCTGGGTTGGAATCGAAGATCCTGCGAGCCGGAGAATTGTTGTCCATACGCTCTACATGACCTAGCCATCTTAAACGTGATATACGTATTTTTTGTACCAGGTCAATGTCGCTGTACAGCTCGTATAGTTCGTGGTTGAACCTTCTCCTCCAAAGCCTGTTAACGCAGATAGGGCCGAAAATCTTGCGAAGAACCTTACGCTCGAAACGACTAAGGACATCTTCATCCGCTTTCGATAGAGTCCATGTCTCCGCGCCATAGAGCAGGACTGGGATGATTAGAGTCTTATACAGAGTCTCCTTTGTTTTTTGAGATAGGGCTTTACTACTGAATTGCCTCCCTAGCCCATAGGAACAGCGATTGGCAAGAGTTATTCTTCGCTTTATTTCTAACGAGATGCTGTTGTTAGATGTTATAGCGGATCCGAGGTAGACAAAGTCCCTAACTACCTCAAAGTTGTACCTGTCTATTGTGACGCTTTGTCCAATCCGCCGGTGTTGTGTATCCCTTTTTGTGGACAGCAGGTACTTCGTTTTGGCCTCATTGACTTCTAGTCCCATCTTAGCTTCAATGTTAGCAAACGCTCCAGTGACAGCTCGCTGGGTTCTGCCAATGATGTATATGTCATTAGCATATGCTAATAATTGCACAGACTTGAAAAAAGTCTCTAACTACATATTTTGATAAAAATTGTTGTGCGTACTACTTTGGGTAAGGTCTACATTTTGGACAAACAATTTTTTTTTAAATCTGCCATAAAATCATTTTATAGATTTTTGACTTTCTCATAAACGGCTCAACGGACGATTTTTTCTGAAATTTTGTTTTTAAATTTATATAATTAAATATTTAAATTCTTTATAACAATTTTTTTTTTAGAAAAAATTTAATAATTTTTGTATATACAAAATTTAGTGAAAAACGACTTTAAAAATACATTTAGCCGTTTCTGTTAAGAATCTTTTTCATTATAATGTGATCGATAGGAGCAAGTACGTGCGATCTAGTCGTGCATTTTATTTTTTTTCTGTCGAATCGAGTAGAGATATTGGCTAGCTTTCCAATAAAAGTTCTATTAATTCGAAAGCAATTTTTGACAGTTATCCAATCAGAGACTATAGAAAATTGTGTTACTTTCAAGTCGCTTACGCCTTCTAAGTTTTTTTCCTTATTTACTTTCAACTAGTTTTAAACTGCCAGACTTAGCCGTTTTTAGTTTTACCTCTTCCACAACACAAAGGGTTTGCTGTTTCTGACAGAAGAGACAGATTTCATGAAAGAGAAAAATATTTCCCCTCTTTGTCAGTTTAAGTACGCGAAATTTCTTCTGGTCATTTCTCGTTCCACTGTCAAATGGCGAATTGAAGTATCAATTCAGATAATTGAAAATGTCACTCAAACGTATGTCAAAGCTTAAAGCGTCCATGTCATATTTTTTTTTTTTTTTGACATTTATTTTGTATATACTGTTTTCGAATTACTGCACTAATATACTGTCAGTGCAGTAATACGAAAACTTAAACAATTTAAAAAAATGAGCAATGTAAGAAATAGCACAATTTAGAACCAATATCTTATAGTTTAATTTATCTACATTTACAGAAAATTATGTTTTTTGACAGCTCTTTTCTATGTCCTCTTAGTGCTGGCTTCCACTAAAAAATTGTAAACGCAATGTATATTCACTGACACTCAAAAAATGTGTTATCGAACGCTTAACAGGCCCCAGTGCGAGCATCGAACAAACCTAATCAATTTAGACAATTTTAATTTCCGACTGGCTGAAAAGACAATGAAAATATAAAATACACACAAATGCGAACACAACGCTGCAAGAATTGGACAACTTTAAGCTTTTGCTTGCAAGTGATTTTGAAATGTTCACAATCGATCAAATCAAACCATATCGATGAAGCCTTACATAAGGTTGAAGTAAAGTTCAAGCTTGCTTCATTTCCTCATATTGTAGCTGCCATAGTACTTCTACACTATACGACCCTTTTTGACAGCTATTGCGGTTACAGCTCAAGTTCCAGTTCCAATTACAGCACTGTACTGTTTTGGGGCATTGAATCTGTTTTGATTTTTCACCTAGACAAACTGGACCGAATTAAGCTTCACAATTTATCTAACTTTTAAGACATTGTATATCCGATTATGAGAACTAAGGATTTTCATCCAAAAACAGAATACAATTTACACCTAACCAAATAAATTTGGCATTTTCTGTGCTAAAATTAAGTTGAAGAAATGTTGGCCCCCAAAAAAAGTATTCCAGGGCCGCCAAATGGATTAGTTCGACTCTTAATATCTATTGTGCCAACAGCAGCGGTCAGTTCTTTTTTTTTCAATTTTCAAAAGCAACATCAGCATTAAGCTGTAATAAATATCGTTTTCTCTCTACACCCAGTTGAGATTCCTCAGCTGTTAAATGTATAGAGCTAACACTAGTAGGGTACATATACATGTTTGGTTCTGCATCGCATGGAAATCGAAGGGGACACCCACCGTCTGTTAAAGCACCAACAGATTGCATAGTTACTACTACCATACTTGCATCCGAGTCGGGAAACTGCAATAAACCTGATGGTGGACGGACACACTGGTCCAGCTATAATAACCATCAACTATAAGGAACGAGCAAACGGATGTATTCGACACTTTTGCGCAATCAGTGGCAATGACTAATTGTGGCTGAAGGACGAGGTTATTCGTTCCAATATATTATGATGTTGAAAAAGTAGTATACGATGAATAATGGGATTTTTAATGATTTTTATAGTTTCATGCAGGAAATTTGAATTCATCGTGAAAGTTATGAAATGTTATGTGATTTTGGCCAAACTGGATTGCTTTTTTTTTTTTGTTTTTGTTTTCTCATGACTGGCGATAGATTCTAAATTCTTATTTATGAACAAACATAATGAGTGTTCCAATCCAATTAAATGCAAGGTTTGGAATATGCTTAGGTGTGATCAGTCAAATGGAACATTCTACATACTTTGTATTTACATAAATTTACATTGTTCTATTTTCTGCATGAAAGTTCTAATCAATTAAAAAGGGATAACTTTGAAAATAAAACAGGAATTTGATTGCTAATTTAACGATTCAAAAAGCAAAGCACACCCATCAAATGTTCAACACCATCAGGAATGTAAAATGATTTTAAACCTTAACCAGTATTGTTGCCATTAAGTTTCCAGTTTAAACTACCCCAAGAAGGCTTATAGATATTTGAGATTGAGACGTCCTTTAATAGTCTTTAAAGCAGTAAACTTTAATTCCAGTGGGAATGTTCCTTGTATTATAAAACAACTTGGGAAGTTTTGAACAAAATTATGTTTGGGTCATGTGGTTTTTCTGATCAATGTCATGTTGTATCTTTTACGTGGGTAGTTTAAACGAGACCGTAAATATATAAATACGAGTACAATATGTTTAAAATGTATATGTACTCTTCAACTTAATAGCTCCACTTTAATTTAAAAAAAGGAGCTATTATTTGCTGTTTACCAGACAGTCGCTCATAGTGCATAACTTGTAGAAGATTACCCACCTGTCAACTGAAAAAGACGAATTGCACTTGTTCTTCTTACGTGTGTTTCCGGCTCGAACAACCTTTTTTGTTGTCGATAGTTTGTATGGAAATATAAGGTATATTCCCGTACTTCATTAAATTGTCAAATCCTGTTCTCCTACACCAAATATTTTAGTAGTTCTTCACTAAAGAAATATTTCCCTATTTTCTTCAAATTTTAACCCAAAAATATTTGATAACAAATTGCTTAAGTATCTTAAAAAAAATTTCTTGAAACATTGTCAAAAGTACACTTTTTTGACGGTTAAAAATTACTAAATTTTGTATTCAATTCTTTTCCGTACTTTTGTGAAAGTGTGTCTCTGCCCGAGAGACGTGTACCCACTCTCTTGAAATAATGAGAAACTGTACTTTTGTGTGCCATTTTTGATCAAATGTCTAAGTTAGAAAATGAAAAGCCAAAGATTGTTTCTGGAAATGTACAATTAAAAAAAAAGTTTTGACCGATTTATTTGATTCAATGAAAATCATTTATGAAATAATGTGAGTATATAAAATATGTTGTAATTTGAATTATTTTAAATATTCCTTTCGAGGGAGAAATTATACTAATTGTTTACCAAATTTTACTTTAAAAGTATTTTTACCACATAAAAAGATTCAAAAGTAGATTCATTTTGACAGCACTTTTACTTTCTTCATGTGTCAAATGAAATACAAAATTCATCTCATTCAATCCATAAATGTTTCATTTTGATTTGGGAATACTTATGGCCTTTTGGATTGGTAATTCGGAACCGTTAGGAGTACGTGCATGCCCTTCTAAAAATGTTTTATTGACATCCAGAGTGACAGTTCTTCTCCTGAAAAGAAGTGAAAACTATTCTGGATTTCAATTAAGTATATAAATCAGAATTACTCACATTCAAACACAACTAGTTTTCAAAGGTGTACAACGTTATTTAACTTAAACATCAATTGCAACTTCCATTTTTATACACATATGATAAAAAACAATGTTTGACATCTAAGTGTGATGACACTATTTTATTGCTGTTCTGGGTCGCAGAGCTCTTCCGAATTGCCAATCGAAAAGGCCATTAGGTTAATTCATTTTGTTCAATGATTGGATATTTATTAAACTTCTTTCACACTTTTAAGAAAAGACCTCACTCGACGAAACTGCAGTGCAAGGGAACTACATATAAATTTAAATAACTTTTATTTTAATCGATGTATTTCATTAATTTTTTTTATTGGATTAAAAATTAAATTTTATTTTAAATAACTAATGATTTTTAAAGATGATAGACCGCAAATGACCTCCACGCTCATCCACGCATATGCGGCACCTGATCAGAAAATTGTTCATTGCGGGCTGAAGGTTTGAAATTGGGATCGCCTCAATTATTGTCTTAATGGACTGCTTCAATTCAGTCAAATTCCTGGGTTTCGTTTTGTACACTATCTGCTTGACATAACCCCATAAAAAGAAGTCTGGCGCAGTCAGGTCAGGTGACCTTGGGGGCCTGCGGAAAGTGCAGTTTCTGAATATCAATTTGTTTGGGAATTTTCGTTGGAGCTCCGCCATAACTTGTATGGCTACGTGTGCACTTGCTCAATCTTGTTGAAACCAAATCCTGCTGAAAGGGATGCGTCTTCGGCGAAGTTCTGGGTAAAAAAACTCGTTCAACATCTTTAAATAACGGTCCCCATTAACAGTTTGTGTTACACCGTTTTCTTCAAAGAAGTATGGCCCGACAATACACCTCGATGAAACTGCGCAGCACACAGTGACTTGTTCTGGGTGCAGTTCCGTTTCATGGAGCATTTCTGGATTAGATTCACTCCATGGCATATAAGTCAAACCAGACTATTGCAACTCTATTCACCAACCTGTAGACGAAAACCGACAAAGATCGCCGTTCAGACGTAGTTTACAAAATAAATTGCCAAGGGAAATCGGATGAATCTTGCAATCTTTGCTACATCGGCACCACCAAACAACTCCTTCGGCAAAGAATGGCGAACCACAAGTCAGATATTCGCCTAAAAAGTTCTGAGAAGTGGCAGTGGCTTCTCACAGCGTTGATACCGGTCACACACCAAACTTCGAGGGAATGGAAATCCACATATACATCTAAACGTTACACACTAGAGACACTGCATATAATTAACAACAAAAATAATATGAACAGCAAACAAGAAACACAAAATATATCAGCCGTTTACTGTTCTTAGTTTCTGACAGTAAATATCATTTAACCTAGACTAATCTTCAAATAAGAAGTGTTCAAAATCTGTTTTTTAATCTGTTTTTTAAATATTTTAAACAAATTATTGTTTAGCTTAGTGCAATCTTAAAATTTAACGTTAGGTAAGTCATATTTTGTTCGTTAACTTGTATATATATGTTCAAACATTCTCTTTTTAATTTTGTATTTTGTAAATAAAGACACCCCTGAAGAAGACGGCAACCACCGTCGAAACGTTGGGAAAATAAAATGAAAATTGCTTTCATTTAATCATCATAAGGACCAATAAAGCCGATGAGAATATCTTTTTTAAAAATTCTCCAAAGTCCAAACAATTTATCATTGTGTTGTCTTCTTCGGCCATTGCAATCATTTTTCGGCAAAATTCCAGGCCAACAGGCAAATCCTGAGTGTTTAACTTACTTGTAATTTGGACTTTGTACGGAAACAAGTTTAAGTCATCATAAAGTATCCGTTGTAATGACCGTCTGCTAGCTCCAATTTGGCCCGATAAGTTTCGAGTCGAAACACTTGGATTTGCCTGTATTGCCGCGATGCAACAGCCACGATTGTATCCTGAACCCGAACATTGGGATCTCGATGATACGGCCTTCGTTCGATGCTTCCAGATTCGGCAAACATGTTTACCAGCCTCATAATGGTCCATCTACTCGGGGGAGTACCGCCAAACTCCAGCCTAAATTCCCTTTGGACGGAAATGACGGAGTGCAAAGAATGGTATCGCTGCATTATCCAAATCCTTTTTTCAGTATCCCAAGCATTCATTTTGATAAATCTAAATAGTAGCTGAAAAAATGTTATTACGTTTTATTTTTGTAGCACGATTCGTGTGCCACCCTGTGCCTTTCACTGAAATTCATCATTGAAACACAAATCAGTAAAATGGTCGAATTTTTGTTGGCAAAGTCGGTTAGCTATTATTAAAACTTGGTTGACCACTAAACCCAGATTGAAATAGATTTAGCTAAATCTCCTACAGTTCTTGAGGATTTAACATACAAATTTTAATCTTCTCAGATGAAGATTTAAAATAAATCTCATTTAAATCTTCATAGGGCCCATAGATGTACAAATCGAACTAACCATATCGAAATGAACACAATAATCGGGAAAGTGAATTTCTCGCTTCGGTTGACACAGATGCGCTGCCTGTCTCACTTCTACATCATAAGAGAAAATGAAACACAATTTGCATTTTGAATAGTGCTGTCAAAATGAATCTACTTTTGGAGCCTTGAAATCAATATTTGAGATTAGTAAATTTTAATCTAGATTAACGTTGTGTGGAAACGTAGTACTATAGTCTACTTAAATCTCGGTTTAGTGGTCAGTGAAAACGTAGTATTAAAATTTATTTGATAAATAACGGTAATTAAGATAAATCTCATTACTTCTTGGTTTAGTTGTTGGCGAAAATATAGCAATAATCAAAGATTCCAATACCTCATTTTCATGGAAATGATAAATATTTCATTGCTCTCTATCTCAGTAGGTACATAGCTATACGAGACATATAGACACGACCATCGTTCGTCAAAACACTATCTATTCAAAATCTAAGCTTAAGCCATATATGAATATTTGGTATTCTGATGATTTTTTTTTAATTCATTTTTATTTATTATTAACTTATAACTATCTAAAAGCTAGACAAAAATTCATAACAACTAGCCTACTTATCAATAAGTTACAACTAACTTACTGGTCCTTTACGGGCGCTCTAAGCTAAACTATATCTCTTAATACTAATGTCTTTCGACCTAAGAACTATTTGAATTTATGCTAATTGTTTTATTTTTACTTTTCACCAAGAAACTTTTTGAAAAAAAAAAACTTGGTCTCTTAACATTTTCATTCTGATATGTACCACCGATATAATCCACCTATGTTGTCATATTATTAAGTATAGACAAAAA
Source organism: Philhelius pedissequus (assembly GCA_910595825.1). Classification (NCBI taxonomy): domain Eukaryota; kingdom Metazoa; phylum Arthropoda; class Insecta; order Diptera; family Syrphidae; genus Philhelius; species Philhelius pedissequus. The sequence continues at coordinate 274,218,814 of OU343160.1, read as the reverse complement.
AAAAACAAATAAAACCCATAATATTTCTGCTCCATGAAACAATTTACCAAATATGTAGTGTCTAAGTACATACTTTCTCTTTTCAAAGCCGAAAATTATGCAGTAAAAATACAATTTATGTCTGAAATAATGAGTATCATAAAAATATTAATTTCAAGTCCCCTACTATCCTAATTTTTGTTATAATTACAATCATAACAACAGTTATGGGTGACACATGTCAGCAAAGCAATACCAAAAAAATCATATACCTACCTACCAAATAAAACCTCTCTATCTTAAGCTTAATTTATGCAAAAAAAAATGGTCCAATGGATGTTTTTTTGGCACGTTAAAAACAAAACAAAAGAACCATAGACACAATTTCATTGTTATAGATACATAAGTAAATGTATAGGTACTAGTATATGCAAAATTCTACCAACAAATTATTTAGATACTCTTATAGTCTTTTTACAAAATACGACCAGAATAAAACAAAATCATGAACAAAATGTGTACAACATTATAAAATACGAAACATGCTCTATCCATTATTCACGCATGGGATGCGATGTGGGAACGGGGAGCCTTGAATATTTATACTTTTAAATATAAGAAAATGAGTATGTACATTGTATGTTGTATGTGTACGTAATATATTTTTGAATTTTGTTTTTAATATTCTTTGAAATACAGATAGAGAACAATAAATAGACCTATTTAAAATTATGAAATAACAAGAAAAGCACAAAATGGTAATTTTGAATTCGTTGGTTATAATTGAATGCCTTTGATAAGTCAACGGGAACAATAATAATAAAAACTAATTAAATGATTTTTTTTTATGATAAACATATATTTCATGCATACGTCCAGCACTAATATTATTGGCATTCGCAACTCCTAACTTAGCTTAGACACCATTAGTAAATGCATGGTATTCGTTCCCGTAAATGATTTCTTTTCACCGACCGTTTATTTGAAGCTTATAGCGAGTTTCATTTGAGAAAAATTAGCTCTTTCTATCAAAATATTGGACCTTTTTGAATTTTGAGAGTTTCATTCCAACAAAAAGAGCAAATCTAGATCAGATCTCAACACGAAAGATCTGATCTCTGATGGGTTGGCAGATTTGATCTGAATGCACACGTACATGTAAAACGTCTTTTCTGTCAAACATCAAATGGAAAATATTTTGTTATTAATTTGTTGTGAAATTGTGCCAGTCCGTGCTTAAAAACTAAACAAATAATGGACGAAGGAGTTAACAATTTAAATTTTATAAATTTAGTAAAGTTTTGATTGCTTCGTCTTCGTCTTCCTCATCATCTGATGATGAAGATATGTTTTTTTTTCAGAAATGTGTGTATCAGTCATTAACCAATACTACAAATAAATCTGGACATAAAGTTTCATTGAAAAGATCAAATCTCGATTTTGATAGATCTTTAAAATTTGAATGAAACTCGCTATTAGTCTGATGGTGGCAACTAGACCCCTCCTTTCCTTTACTACGTTTTCACTGATTACTAAAACGAGATTTAAATAGATTTCGCTAAATGCAATATAAATCGTCAAGATTTACCATTCAGATGTAAATAGCCTCAAATGAAGATCTTCTAATACTACATTTCCACCGACTACTAACCCGAGATTTAAGTAGATTTGGCTAATTCTCCTACAGATCTTGAAGATTTACCATACAAATATTAATCTACTCAGATGAAGATTTAAAATAAATCTCACTTAAATCTTCATTGGGCCCATAGATATACAAATTGAACTAACCTATTCCCATATCGAAATGAACACATTCATCGGGAAAGTGATGTTTTCTCTTCGGTTGACACATATGAAGCTGCCTGTCTCACTTCTACATCATAATAGACAAGCACAACTTGCATTTTGAACATTTCTGTCAAAATTAATCAACTATTGGAGCGGTAAAATCATTATTTGAGATTTAGTAAATCTACAACATTACAGATAAACGTTCGGTTACAACATAATATGTACTACCTTTGCTATAATTGCCCAACACTATCCCAAAGCGGCTAACAAAGCTAATAAACGCCTAAAATAATAACACATTTTTGACAAGTATCATAAGTACACCCCTTCAAACAATTACTATTTCTCTCCATTTGTCTTCATTTCTAATCCATAAAAAATACTCCCCACTCGAATATCGACTACTCTCTCTATTTTTCGGTCAATAAAAAAAAATATTCTCGATTCTCGTTCTTGTTTTTACATGCGTACACAGGAAACTTGTTAATATGTGTGATACGCCCAGTTTTTTTGGATTCCAAAGTGATTCCCAAGTAAACCGAAAAATTCGGGTCCGTACTTTTGCTTGAAGGGACTTACCAAATTGTGTGGTCTTTTTTAAGCAACTTCACTGAATACTGCATACAAAAATTAAAAATAAAAAACATTTTCATCAAAGAACTAACGGGGCGACTTTCCATTAGTGGAGCACGCGTAGAACTTTGATTTTTTTTACAGTGAGCTATGGGTCTCTACAGAAGAGCTTTAAAATATTACGGCGAGGAAACATTGTTAAATATGATTAAAAAATGTTTTAATTTTCAATTTTGGCCTTTTTAGTACAACACTTTTGTTCAATTTGTCTTTAAGTTAGAAGGTATTTCAATACACGGATACTAATATTCGATAGATTAATTATTAAAGATAATAATTAAAACGGTTTCAATAAGAAAAAATAAGTTCTTCTATTTTTAACATATTTTTAAAGTTTGCAATATTAATACATAATATAAAAAATTCGCGGCAACGAAAAACTGTTTTGACAGTTCTTGTTAATACTTCCCTCTGGTAGTGTTCTGATGAGTTTTTTTTTTTGTACCTAGGTACTTTTATTGAAGAAATTTTAATGGAAACATTTTTTTGGATTAAAAGTACAAGTGTAGTTTTTTTTCAATAATAAAACTTACGTGAAAACATTTAGCTAAATGAAATATCATATTTTTCGAAAAGTAAACGGTGATTTTTTAAGAGCTTGGTTTTTGAAAATTCAAAAAAACACAGAAACTTGTAAAAAGTGAATGAAATTTTTATTTGGATCGATAAATCAATTTCTGCCATTTACTTTTTAAAAATAATTTCACTTAAATGTTGCCCGCGGCTACGCTTCAGGTGGTCCATTCTGAAGGTCCAATTTTGGCAAACTTTTTCACACATTTCGGCCGGAATCTCACCAATGACGCGTTCAATGTTGGCGTCCAAGGCAGCAATCGTGTTTGGCTTGTCCCCATAGACAATACACTTAACATAGCCCCACAAAAAATAGTCTAACGGGGTCAAATCACATGATCTTGGTGGCCAATTGACTGCGCCAAAACGTGAGATCAACTGCTCACCAAATTCGCCTCTCAATTGATGCATTGTTTCGCGTGCAGTGTGGCATGTGGCACCGTCCTGTTGGAACCACATGTCGACCGAGTTCAATTCTTCCATTTTCGGCAAAAAAAAATCTGTTATCATCGAACGGTACCTTTCTCCATTGACCGTAACCCTGCGGCCTTCATCGTCCTTGAAGAAGTACGGCCCAATGATGCCGCCTGCCCATAAACCGCACCAAACAGTGCATTTTTCGGGATGCATTGGTAGCTGCTGAATTGCCTCTGGCTGCTCTTCACTCCAAATACGGCAATTCTGCTTATTCACGTATCCATTTAGCCAAAAATGAGCGGAAAAAAACGGACGTAGCTTGCGAAACACATTTTTCACAGAGCACGAATTTTGATAATAAATTTCAATAATTTGCAAACGTTGTTCTGGCGTAAGTCTATTCATGATGAAATGGCAAACAATACTGAATCGAAATGTCAAATGTTCGTGGAATTTGTCATGTGTGATCTGTCAAAAATATAAACGTCAAAAACCAAGTAGCAAAAAAATCACCCGTTAGTTATGCATCACTTTTAAAATACATATGTACCTACCTATTTACTCTCAGTAAAAACCAATTGCAAATTTAAAAAAAACACATTAAACAAAACGTATGTATAGATAAAAACCTACTTGCGTGAAGCTTTTCTGTAATTAAGTTCACAGCGTACAAAAAGCTCGGTGGGTAACCTCCCTGCCTGAGCCAATTATAGGATTTGGGTTGGGGTCAAGGCTGGGCGGCGTCAAGGTTGGGTGTATGCAAAGTTTTTTTAGGATTTGATATGAAACGGAACCACAATAGTATATAGTTTGAAATCAATTTATATTATCTCAAGAAAAATGCACATACCACAACACTTACCATACCGAAGTTCCATACAGTCATCTGTGGATTGGTAAAAAACTGTCCAAAAAAAAAAGTTGTAGCTAGTCATCATTTGCATACATTTTGTATGAAAAATGAAAACTTTAAAAATTAATTAAAACATAAAAATAAAAGTTTCCTCACTTTAAAATTGTTATATTTATTGTTTTTAAGCATAAATCTACCGAATAAAAGTATCCGCGTGTTAAAATTCGTGCTCCCCTAAAGGAAAGTTCAGCCGAACTAACAATAAAAAGCAGGATTTCATCGAAATCCGTCATACAATTTTCGATATGCTTTCTTCTAAAATTTTCATTGATCCGTGGCATCTAATGGTGTTCTTCGTTTTTTTTTTTTTGAAAGTGATGGTTTTGGCAGTTTTTATAAGTTTACAAAACGATTTCTACTTTGACAAATATTATGATGTATTTGTTTAAGAATTCAAATGACATCTTTTTTTGTTCAAAATATAATTATAACTTTTTTTGCATACGTCACTGAATACCTACCTACATATGTAGGTATGTAATATGTAGGCCCTCATCGATTTATATACATATATGTATCTTTAAAAATCGCATGAATATTATATAGGTACATATGTATGTATATTGCACCTATCATAAGGTTACCTACATCCTTCACTTTCACTCTCGCACTGTGCTTGGACATATTAAGGGTAATCAAAACCCCTTTAGTGCGCGCATCATTATAAAAAAAAAATACAAACCTAGGTTCCATTTATGTAGGTAGATACCAAACATCGCAATTTACATAATTAAAATCCATTTAAATATAATTTACTTTTTGTAGGTACCTATGTAACTATTAAATGCAACGACAATTTATTATAACTAAGAACCAAGGTAATCTTACCTATATCGGCTTTAAGCCTACCTAATGATTACTAGACTACGTACCTACTAACAGCAGCAGTATGGTTAGCTATAGATTTTAAATAATTAAATAAAAAAACGTTGAAATCTCTACGTTCATAGATAATACACAGTACCAACATACCTAGTGCAGAAAATAACCCTACTAACGTTTCACAAAATCAAGTGACAATCTACAGACTTCTTTAATTAAATTGATATAATTTAGACTGGTACGTAGATAACAACTAACACAATTAACTAACAAAAAATCATATGGACTGACTGAGTCAACTAGGTATACAATCGCAGGGGCGCAGGTAACGTGTTAAGTAAACAATATTTTGATTGCTGATGTGTTCAATTTTTTGAATACAATTAACAACTTCGATTTTATTTCTATCAATCTCCACAAATAAACTGTCCACATAAAACCGGAAAACGGCTCTTGTTTTGTTTTTATTCTTCCATTTTACTTTATTTATAACATCTACATACAGATCCCAATACAAATAGATAAGCCATTTATAATAAAAAAAATATAATAAGCTGATTAGGCTATCTGAGGAGAAGAACAAATTGTTAACTCAGTTCTCAATACCAACCAGCAGTCAGCTAGTTAGTAAAGCTCAGCTAGATTAACTAACTTTTAAGAATAACATCTTGGAGGTACTTGTTTATTGAAAACTAAGTTCTTAAAAGGCTATACGTGGCAGCAGGTTGTGTAGTTTATGTATTGTCATAGATTTCATAATTTCGATTTTAATTTAAAGATGATGGACGATGAAGAAAACAAACACAGTATTCCTCTATCAAATGTTATCTTGAAAGTAAACATTTGTCGAAATTAAAAGTGTTGTACCTCTAGCATCTAAAGTTTTTTATTTTTATTATTATTTTTACAGCAACTAGCGACAAATGGCACATCACATTTCTATTCGCCTCTGCCAGCTGGATTTCCACCCGGCCCGGGTGGAGGCCCAGCACATTTTCATCCGATGACGGGTGGGCATTTGCCACCACAACAGATGTCACATTCTCCACATTCCCCATCGCCGCCAACCAACAATTATCACAAAGACGAACGAACGCAGCGTCAACACACGAAATTGCTGCGTAAATTGGATCAAAAGCGTGAAATGAGTGAGTATCGTTTTGTAAAATATGTTTTTTTTTGAACAAGGACAAAACCTACAATTGCAATTTGCAACTATACGTATAGAATGGTAATTAGAATTTGGTAATTTGCCTGTCATTCCGTCATTGAGTGATCGACTCATGTTGGCAGGAGGCTGGGGCACTCTGGTTCAAAAAAAAAACATGTCAGGTGTTTTTGAATCAGTACCAATGTACACACAACATTAATATATACATGTAGTTATATGTAGTTTGGAGATTTTCTAGTTTTATTGAAACAATTTCTTCAATCTTCAAAAAGTCCAAAAAAAAATGAACAGTTGCGACAACGAGTTGAGATTAATCGGTCCAACAAACAAAGTTTTCCTTTCCATATACGGGAACAAAATGGCAAATTAACTAGCCGAAAATGTCACTTCTCTTGAATTGATCCAAACAGAATTCCCTATTGTCAAAGCTCCATGGGCACCCAAATGAGCAAAATAAGAGTTAAAGTAGCAATGAATCCTTGAATCGAGCTAAAACCAGAAAAGAATACTTTTTTTAACGCCCTGGGTGATGTCTCGATTTTCCCACATCTAAATTTTGATTGATTCCATTTTGTCTCCTCTTCTTTTACGTGCATTGCCTCATTATCATTATCATAGGAGAACATGTTGGATGCTTTGAATTCCAAATAAAGGGATATCCAAATGAAGGGATGTCGAAAAATTAAAAAAAAGCTAAACTTTCAGGGCAATTTCTGTTTATGAACCATAAATATGCTCTAAAACTTACATTACATGCTAAAGGTTTTTAAATTTCCAAAATAAATTCAACTTTATTTTTTGTATATAGATTCTGCGATGTCCACCCCAGCCCACTCTCCATCACCACGAAAGAACGAACTAAATGGTAATCATCATCGACGAACATCACGAAATGGTGCCTCATCCGTTGGTACATCTGAAGATGGTGAAGAATCATCTAGTGTACCAGAAGACGAAGAAGATACCCAAACAATAATCGAGCAATTGTCCGCCATCCAAAAGCCAGAGGTATTCTATTGTTCTTAGTATTGGTTTATTTTGAAATTCAATAATTTTATAACCCACACTATTATCGTTAGGTAATCGACATCACATCTCGATCGGCAAAAATAATTTGGGAAGCACCAGCCATTACTGACAACCTCATAAATTCCCGAGACTTGCGCTACAATGTTCTCCTTAGCGATCGTGCTAAGGAATGCAAGTATAAAAGTCTATACAAAGGCGAATCCTACGACTGCATTGTTCAGGACTTGCAGCCAGGACAGGAGTATGTTGTCCGATTGCAAGTATGTGGAAAAATATATACCTACAAATTGTTTGATAGTTTATTTTATTTTATTTAACAATTTTGATTTTAGGTTCATTATGAACAACTGCAGGGCTCCTTTTCAGAACCGACTGAATTCACAACCCCACCGTGTGAACCCGACCAACCAATGCCACCGAAACTGATCGCTCGCACCAGGAATTCTCTTCAGCTACGTTGGACAGCCCCATTTAGTAATGGTTCTCATATTCAACAATACATCCTCGAGTACGATGAGGGTAAAGGCAAGCATTTTGTTGAAGCGGCTAAAACCAAAAGCAGACAGTACATCCTAACAAAGCTAATGCCTTCGACGGTGTACAATTTTCGGCTATCTGCAATTAATGAGTGTGGCCCGTCATTATATTCTGGAATTGTAGCTTATAGCACTTCCGGTAATCCACCTCAGGCTCCAAAAGCTCCCACCTTGCATTCGGCAACCCCAAATTCATTACGCCTCGCCTGGGAACGACGCAATCAAGATGGTGAATTCATCCTTCAAATGCTAGACCGTGATTCGGGACATGGCTATTTGAATATGTACAACGGCCCCGAAACGATCTACGAGTGTTGTGACTTGCGTCGCTCAACATCTTATCAATTCCGGCTTAGATCGGACAACGAAGCTGGTTCCTCACCTTGGTCCTCCGAAGTGGCATATAAGACGCATCCCGAACGACCTGGACGCCCCGGCAAGCCGCAGGTCAAGGGTAAAATTCATGGTAATTATTTTAAAGCGAAGTGGGATCCGCCAAATGATCGAGGTGGAGCTGAAATCACTCGCTACTATTTGGAGATCAGCTCTGGACCAAAGTTTGAACGAGTCTACGCTGGTCGTGAACCAGAGACCGTGTGTGATCGCCTAAATCCGGGCACAACCTACCAGATTCGAGCCGCCTGCGAAGGACCTGGTGGCATGAGTGGTTATTCGGATGTCTCCACTGTGACAACAGAAGCTATTGTACCTGGAGCTCCAGAGCCACCACGTTGTGATAACGCACCTGGTCCTTATGCGGCTGTGTTGCATTTTGACAGACCAGACTATAATGGCGGAGCTCCTGTTTTGGAATTCGAAGTGCAATTGAACGGCAACAACCTTATCTACCGCGGCAAGGATTCCTATTGCATTGCCAAGGATCTGACACCAGGCGAGCGATACGAAGCATGTGTTCGAGCCATTAATCGCATTGGCGCTGGGCCCTGGTCATCGGTGATGCGATTTGCGGCTGCCCCAGCACCGCCGTTTGCACCTGATGCACCCGCGGTTGTAGTCCGATCACCCACACACCTGACTGTTTCATGGAAAGAGCCACATAGCAATGGCGCCTCAATTAGTGAGTACCGCCTTGAGAGCTCTACAACAGCCAACGAGTCCAATGATAGCTTTAATTTGTGTTACCGCGGAGTAAACACCACGGCCGATATTCGCAACCTATTGCCCTTCACTTTATACTTCTTCCGAGTCAATGCATCCAATGTTGCTGGAAGCAGTCAATGGTCACCAGTAGTGTCCACCAAGACTCCAGCTGCCATTCCCACTGCACCACAAATCAAAAGCTATGAATTCACAGCGAATGAAGTATCCCTCATTTGGACACAACCCGAGTGTAATGGTTCTGAGATTGTTTCCTATACTATTGAATACGCAGAGCGTTCAATATCAACGGAAGATAACTCCTTGGAACACACCATCACCGGTTTGACACCAGAAACCAACTATAAGTTCCGCGTCCAGGCTATAAACGGTATTGGGGCTGGTCCTTTTTCAAGCTATGTGAAACTTACAACGTTGCCACCTCCACCAGAGCCACCGCAACTAGAGTGCACTGGTCTGGGACACAATTTTATCAAACTTAAGTGGGGTGATGGAAAAAATTTGGACTTTACCAAGTATTACGTAGAAATGTATGTCAATCGAGCAAAAGACTTCCAACAAGTATACAGTGGGACAAATGCCATGTGCAAGGTTAATAAACTGCAGGAGCAGACGGCCTACGTATTTAGAATATGTGCAGGTAATGATCGTGCTGGAGTGGGAGAGTACTCCAAAGAGTATACCTTTAAAACAACTGCAACTCTTCCCGGTCCTATTAAGGCACCTCGCATGGCTATGGAAAGCGGTTGTATGTTTGGCATGAGCCCATGTGTTGGCAGCAATGGAGCACCTATTGCATCAGCTGTATTGCCAGGCACCCAGAGTCCTTTCGGAATTCCTCTCACATTGGAATGGCAAAACAGCAAGAATTCGTTTAGTGATCCCGTGGAGTATGCACTTCAGTACACTAGCGGCAAAGATGGTGATTATAAGCAGGTAAGATATTGTTTTAACAAACCAATATATTTAATTGTCTATTTCTATGTTCTTTGTTTATTTGAACAGATTTATCGAGGGCCAGATACCAAATTCACAATCGAAAATCTTGAACCTGGTGGCAACTATCTGTTTCGTGTGTGTCCTATACGTGTGTGCACATCTAAGGGCAGTGAACTACCTGGTCAATTTACCAACCCCTTCCGTTACCAGGTGCCACCATTCATCGATACCATCGATGGAAATCTCTTCGCAGCCAGTTCAGCGGCTTTAGCTGCTGCAGCAGCTGCCAGCGGCAATGCCTTCGCTGCGCACCATGCACACCATCTGCATCATCATCACCACGCGCATGCGCACTCACACGCCCACTCACACATTCACAGTCACCACAGTCGCCACCTTCAAGCAGCCACAATGCTAGTCGGCGGCAATGGCAGTACAAATCACCTGCATCATCGCTCCGTTAGCGCCTCAGCTATCGGTTCGAATGCCGCAAATGGAATCGATGGTGGTAATGCCTTCGGCCTCATCCCAATCAGTGCCAATGACTTAGCCAACTTTGAAAACAACTGCGAAGAGCTCTTCAAAGGAGCACTCCACCATCCACATCACCATGCCATGAACCACAGTGCTGGCAACGGTGGCAGTGGAATTCTTGCCGAAATGGCCAATAACGGTGCTATTCGACGTATTACAGGTAAACTAAGTGCGCTCTACACAAATCGGAAACGGTTCACTGATCAGGAAAAGGCCGTTATATTTATGGTTTCATTTTTGTTTATTGCGTTTCTATTCGCCGCCGTTGTGAAAATGCTTATGAGATAAAATAAACACAATATACCTATCCTAGGTTTTGAGTCTTAGAAAAAAGATAATAAAGAATGCTTGTGTGATCAAAACAAAAACAAACAAAAAAACAGTTATAGGGGAATGAGAATCAGTTTTGAATGTGAGAAGAGGTGTTTTCCTTAATTTCTATTTGAAAAAGAGAATCATTTTCACATCCAACCCCCGTTTTATTTTGTTTTGTTTTAATACCCCATTATAGATACCTATATATCTCCCATCTTAAGTGTGCCCTTTTTCTATATGCTCGCTAAATATGGCTTTATTTGTTCCACTTCCATTAGAATATAAAATTTACAAAATATAATTAAATATTATATATATATATATATATATGTATACATATGGAAATATATATAGAGAATAAAGGAATTTATGTAATGTGCATTATTAAAGGGTTTGAGGTATACTTACGTACATATATACATACATATATATATTAAAATTTATGGTAACAATTTTTTTTAAAAAAAATATACATAATATTAAAAAAATAAATATAAATATCGAGTTTTCTGTTTTCAATTTTGTTTTCCTCGTAGTTAAACTATGGTTATTTTAGTTTTCTTTTTTTACTTCTTTATAAAGTATGAATAAATGTATGCATGGTATAAAATCTTTTATAAAAAAAAATACATAGTTAAAATTTAAATGAAGCGAAGAAGAATGTAAACATAAACAAAGAAAAAAAAATTGCTTAGGAAAAATTTTAAAACTAAATAAAAAATAAATTTAATTTGAAAACTTAAACAAAAACTGAAATAAATTAACAATGATGTTAGAGAGAAAAGATGTCCTAAATGTTAAATAAAAATATTATTATAAATTGATTCAATTATATATTTAAAAACAACAACAAAAAAGATGATAAAAATGTAAAAAAAAAATACAACAAATTAATGATAAATATACATAGTTGTCGTCCCGATTATCTCTCTGAAATGTAATTTACTATAACATGTGCTACAAGTGAAACTTAAACGTAATAGAATATTTATTTAAAAAAAATCCATGACATTGTTGTATTTTGTTGAATATATTTTACGCAGGCATGCAAAAAGAGATCAAACACATTTATAAACAGCATAAGGATTGTGGTTCCAAAAAACTACACAGCTTTATAATATCTACTTTAATTTTTTTTTTATATATTACTTAACAAGTTTGTATACAATATTATACATTTAAGCAAATTACTATTTTGACAACAGTTAGAAGTTTCCAAAAAATCGCTGAATCTTAATACGATAGAACCAAGAAGGCTTAAAACAAAATTATTAATTTGTATGTTAGGGTTAGGTTAGGTTAGTGGGCTGATAGTTGATGTTGTTACCGCCACACTTAGATCAATGTAGATCCGTTGAGATAACCATAGTATGTTAGACTAATATCCTTTTCGATTGGTAATCCGGAAGAACTCTCCGATCCGGGAATCCAATCGAACAAGTTAACATTCGATTCTTGAAGCATGTAAAATATCCCAACATTTTAAGATTCAAAACAAAACAAAATAAGCTGAAATCTTTTGTCAATGATCTCATGCTTATAAAGCACTCAGCGGAACTACGCTTCACAACAATTCATGTGAAATTTTATGAAGTTCAACTGCCACTTAGTGCTATGAATTGGACCTCATACACACGAAAAGGGAAAATAAAACTACGATAAAAAACATTTCTACAATTTTTAAACAATGAAGGTATTTTAAATTTATATATTTATAATACATTTATATATAAAATTTTTAATCGAATTTTGAACGTGCTATTATTTTTCAAACATTGCATTTAAAAAACATCGATAATTCTGATTCGATGTTGTTATTTTTCGATTTAACATCGATGTTTTTCATTATCGCCTATCCCTACACGACATTGTTGTTGACATTTAATTCGAATTTTACATAGTGGGTGAGAGTGTGTTTGTGCTTCTGGTTTTGACTCTAACTTCAAATCCAGAAGGAAATTTCTCTTATATCCAGGAAAAGAACTACCATTTGATACCAATCGAACAGATTTGAAGTATTCGGAAGCCTTCCGGGTGGCCAATCACAAAAGCCATAAGCGTTTTTAAAGCGTTTTAACCGGCAAAGAAATAATTACCATTAACTAATGTTAGAAAATGTTGGGCCCTTATTACATATAACTAAACAAAAGGCAAAAAAATGATACCTAAGAAAACGATAGTCATGACATGGCCCGATTATGATTTACGATATCAAATATTTGCCAGATAAAATAAAAAATCAATTTTTTTTTAAATGCATCCAACTTCATTCGTTCAATACTACAACTATACATAAAGTAATGTGCCAAACGCAGTCGTAAGAGAAAACGAGTATCGTTGTAAAAAAAACGACTATCGTAAAACGTAATCGCAAATTAACGATAACGAGAGATTTTTAACGATAATCGTAATACGTAATAAGGGCCCTGAGTCCTATTCCGTTATTATAGTGAATCCACAGGTATGAATATGATAGGCTACGAGAACCAAGGTATCCACAAATTATCTTTAACTCTAGTTGTTTCTAAATCAGATGTCATCAGCTGCAACTAAGATATTATAACAACTCACGATGCTTTCGATAAACATCTGAACGTATTTAATGTCATATCTGCACTTATATAAAAGTCGATTTTGATTTTTTATAACAACTTGATTGATATTAAAGTGTTTTTGTATCACATTATTAATAAATGTTATCGCGACAAATTTTCTCAAATACAAATAATAGGTTCACAATGCGTCCCTTTTTTCCTTTAACGGCCGATAGTTTGAATAAGTTTTAAAAGATTTCTGTCTTTCTAGTTAAAATTAAATTTGTGGATTTTTTTGACTTTCTACATACAAATAGTTTTGTACAGCAGCAAAAAAGCATTTTAAAAATGCGCCACCCTCTTTTTTCTTTCAATCGCGGACTAAATTCTAATTATTATTGAAAAAAAAACTAAGTTTCGGAAGTCAAACTGCTGGACTGCGGGCAGCATAAAAAGAACTGTTACACTTCAGGGTACATTCTCTGTGCTAACCTTGGAGTGTTATAAAATACCTTGTGAAGAAAACATTAATTATGAAAGTTAAATAATCAGCCTTATCACAGGCCCCGTCGTTATATATTTGTACAACGAATCCCGTACAAATGTATAATAGCATAGGCCCCGCCGTACTAAAAATATTACCAACGAAATTCGGAGTTCGGAGAGGGACTCTGTAATAGGGGTGATTATATACAACAATTCAATCGAAATGGGAAGTGACCAGGAAGTTACAAAGTACATCTCATTTAAGTCTAAGCCACTTTATGTCTACCAACTAACATCACGTACTTAACAACGGTTGGAATTTGGAAATAGTTAGACCCTGTTTTCAAAATAAGCTGACGCGCCCCTAAATTTAATTCAAATCAATCTTAAATTTTCAGGAAGGTTGGGATAAATTTCTGTTTTTTTTTTTAATATATGAGTTACATCGGTTACAATTTGTAATAATTATTTCGACCCAACCAAAAAATTATTTATAGTTGAGACCTTAAATTTCATTTCTAAATCTTAAAAAGGAATGGAGATATAGAACATTCAATTTCCTTCCAAGTAATAGCGAGTTTCATTCAAATTTCAAAGATATCCTCTCAAAATTGAGATTTGATCTTTTCAATGAAACTTTGTGCCCAAATTTAATTGTATTATTGGCCGCGTTCGGTGTCATACCTAAAGCAATCCCGATTGCTTTGTTGTTGTAACGCCTAAGGAAAGCCAAATGATGAACTAAACATATGTTGTCAAACACAAATCTCAAGCTACCCAAAAATTATTATTAATTTGAGGAACAGCTGATTCAAAACTTCAGAATTACTTCAGAATTGTATGCAATACAACTGACTTAACAGAGAAAGCTACCTGGATCATTCGAAAACAAACCCGCTACTAGGTATCTTGCCTAGCCTATCAGCAGTGTACCGAACGCGTCCAATGCTGAATGACTGACGCACACATTTCTAAAAAAAATATCTTTATCATCAAATGATGAGGAAGATGAAGACAAAGCCAAAAAAAAACTCCACTAAATTTATAAAATTTAAATTATTAACTTCTTCGTCTATTATTTGTTTATTTTTTAGTTTAATTTTTTCAGCAGGGATTGGCACAATTTCACAATAAATTAATAACAAAATAGTTTCCATTTGATGTTTGACAGAAAAAACGTTTTACATGTATGCGTGCATTCAGATCAAATTTACCTACCTACCAAAGATCAGATCTTTCGTGTTGAGATCTGATCTAGATTTGCTCTTTTTGTTGGAATGGAACTCAAAATTCAAAAAGATGAAATCTTTTGTCGGAAAGAGCAGATCTTTTCTTGAATGAAACTCGCTATAAAATTGGTTTCAATTCGATTCCGATAGAAATGCAGACCATGTGATAATGCGTCTTTATGTACAATTAACTAAATCGAGAAGTTTCCCGATAGAAGTCAACATAGCAGAACTTAACTTAAAAAGTATCTGCCTTACATAAATATAGAATAGGAACAATTTGAAATTTTGTAAGCTAAGGTATAGAATCTTATAGCCAAAGGAGTATCATATTGAGGTTTTAAACTTTCTGACGACAAAAAATTCTCACAACAGTGCCCGAAACTAAATAGGGACTCTAAATGCAAAAACCAGTAAAACCAATTTTTTTCGCTGAAGCCAACAAATTCATTTAAGTCGTCTTCGATTGGCTATTCGGAATTAGATTAGATTTAGATTACAATCAGAATTACTCCTTTTTCACTCTTTCGGTTCTATTCCTATAGAAAATGGAAAATTTAACATAAAAGAGAGTAATTCTGAAGAGCCAATCGAAAACGACATTATTTATTTTCATAATTTTTTTGAATTTTCCAATTTAAATTTTATTTTTTCAAATTTGCGAAAAATAAATGAAAATTGAATAAACTTGTCAAAATAGTAATTAAATATTAATGTATGTATTATTGTATATCTTTTGTTAAAAAAATGCAATTTCATTCTATGTAACTTTATTGCTTTACAAGCAAATAAAACTGCACCATTCCTTATATTTTATTTGCAATATTTGTATTTTCTCAAATGATTTACATATATGATTTAGAAAATATTTTTTATGTTCAATTGTGCAATATACATAAGTGTATAAATTTATTTAATTGCTTTTTTGTAGTACCTGAAACTAAAACAAAATAAACACAAACAAAATGTCGGTTTTCTTTGGATTTTTTTTAGTTATTTGAAAAATGATCAAACAAAATATTATCAAACTAATCTTAAATTTAAATAAGTCAATAAAACGCTTTCAAGTATTAGAAAAAATAACACAATACATTCCACGAAGGAAAGGAAAAATAAATGCAACGAATTTTACTATTCTGCTGGCTACAATAACTCAAAATAAATCTATTTATAGCATTAAATAAAAAAAAACACAAAACAAAAAACCACAATCCCATTGCTAAATATATATATATATATAATATTGTATATATGTAGTTCTATAGTACTTTTTTTTTATTAAATTTTAATTGCAATATTAAAACAACAGGGGAAAGCTATGCAATATGAAAAAAATAAGTGTATTTAAATACAGATTAATTAATAAAGATGAAATAAATAAAAATATTAACAAAAAAAAACATGTATACGTAGGTATGAATTTTATAATTGTCTATTGTGTTATATCTATAATTTTTTTATATATTTTTTTCTCAACTAGAATAAATATTTAGTATACAAACAAACAAAATAAAAACAAACTATATATATTCATATAAATCAATTAAAACTAAACAAATCAATTAAGTCTTAATGAAAATAAAATGCTTTAATACATTTTTATGAATAAAAATAGTACATACTAAAAATAAGAAATTAAAAATACACAAAAAAAGCAACATAAAACAGAACAAAAAGTATTATCTTTGTCTTAAATTAAATTTAAAAATACAAAAAAAAAATATAAAAGCATACAACAATTTAAGTGAAATGCAAACATGAACTATTTCTTATTTCTATGTTATTTCATATTTGATTTTATTTACTCTCATCGTGAAACTGACCTTTTTATAATATTACCTTAAACACACATTTAAATTTAATAAACAATTAAAAACCTATCATTCCACAAAATATAAATAAAAATAAATAATATTATAACTAATTCAAAAAAAAATTAAAACAAAAAAAAACTATTCCGATTTTTTCTGTATGATGTATTTTATATTTTTATTTTGTATATGTTTCCCTTTTTTTACTCACTACGTAAACCTTTACTATTTATATTTTATATCTGTAAAAAAAATGAAAACAAAAAAAAACAACAACTGTAAAAAATGTATGACAAACAAAAAAATTATTATATATATAATTTTTAAATAAATAAATCAGCTTTACATGATTTGATTTTTTTTTTCTGCGAATGAACTTATTGAATTAAACTAATTTAAAACAATTATATACATTATACATATAACAAAAATCAAATATTTGCCTGCTGTCTATTTTTATTAAATGAAAAATAAATTAATTTATAAATAAATATATAAATAACTATTAAAAATAAATCCTTATCATTATAAATGTTATGTTATTCTTTTTGTAAATATTTTTAAAGAAGTAAAAAACATTCAAATGATTTAAAAGAAATGAATTCTTAGAAAAGGAAAATAAATTTAAAAAATCATATATATATTTTTAATAATCATTTATATACAATTAAAAAGAGGAAAAAAAAAACAAGAAAAAAATTATATATGAACAAGATATATATATTAATATTACTATATAAAACGAAACAAATTTATATATATTATTAAATGAGAAATAAATAAATGTTATATACATATTAAAAATAAATAAAAGGAAAGTATATATTAAAACAAAACAATATCTTTTTTTTATTAATATTGTTTCCATAGATCTGGTGACTTGATTACACAAAAATTTACTGAGGATTGAAGATATAAAAGCAACATTAAAATTGATAGCATCAACTCACACCGAATCTTACAAAGAAACTCATCAAAGTCAAAATATTCACATTGTTGGTTGAGAGTGTGAATAATGTTTAAAAGTTTTTCTGAGTTTTTATTGGTATCGGTAATAAATTTTCCAGGAGAATTTGTGAAGATTCACTATAGAGAGCGCAGTCCCATTGCCTTATTTATATAAGGACGTGTCTCGAGACATACCAACAGAGAAAACTGTAGTTCCGTAGGTTTAAAAGGGCATTCGACTTCTGGAAAAAAATTGTTTATCTTAGTAGCCCCCCGGTATGTTTAACATTTTTAAGGACGAACAACTGTTATAAATTTGCATTTCTTTAGACTCGTCCTTTATATCAACCGTTAGTTGTGTGGCATATCCTTACAACATTTCAAAGAGTATTGTGTAAGACGCCAGTTATAGCATTCATTGAAATTCATCATTGAAACACAAATCAGAAATGTAATAAATTTGCTAGAAAACTCTGATGTAGTTGTTTATAAATACGTCTTAAGCTTCAAACAAATTTTCTATTTAAACATTAAAAACAAACATCATACCACGTTTCATTAAGTTTTTTTTTATGTCGTTCCTCCGTAGTTATCAATTTGGGAATTTCCTTATTTATATTTGTGAAAGGGAACAAAAGTCCGATACATGCTTTTTGCATGAGCATCTGTTATAAATGGTAATATGAACTTGGGATAGTGCAGTTCACCCGATGGATAGCAGAATACAAAGGCAGTGTGTAAGGGAATCGAATGGGTGGATGGAATATACGATTCACGTGAATAGCAGAATAGGGCTGTATGTATGTGAATATGAATTGTTATGAGATGTAAAGTTTAAATTCTTATGGGGGTTTCTTTTGGTAACAAAAATTAATCTTTTTCCCCTTCAGATCTGTCAAAACACAGATTTTTACAATTAAAGACTTCCAATGGGCAAAAAATCAATTTATTTTTTGATCGGAAATCAATTTTGCAGATCTGGATTTTTCGGTAGATTTACCCCCCTTTTACTAATACCATAACACCATCAGCACAATTGACAGCCGTCGTTTTGAAAAGATTTTGTTTTCAGTAATTGTGAATAGTGAAATAATGCTGTGAAAACATATGATGTACATAGATTTTAAAAACATAACAGCAATTGTGTAATCCTCCAAATTAATTTCGCTTCGTGTTACAAAAGAAAAAAAAATTGAATGAAGAAACAATTCTCAAATCATTTGCCATCTGATATACCCCTTTCACACAAGGCAACTGAGTTGCCGGCAACTGGGAGCTTGTGGGTGAGAAGGTCAAGAAGTAAGGGGAATGAAAAAAATCTCCCCGGTCAACGATTTGAAGAGATTTTTTTGACGTTTTGCTTTGAAATTTTCTTAGATTTCCATTTTGACGTCTGTCTTCGGAGACAGATCTATCAGTCAAACATATATTTTTTTAAAGAGAAATTGTTTCTTACAATAATATTATTACAACATTAAACCAAACCAAGTGAGCTACTTAAATAAATTCATTGTGAAAGAAAATTTTAAGTTTTAATTCTTGTAGGCAAGGTTTCCCGGCGGCTGTTCCTGTGATGATTGTGGCAATGCCATTGGCCGCATTTAATTCAATCCATCACGAGTTGGTACACATTTTATACATACAATTATGCGTCTAGACATGGAAAATCGACAACAAAAATGCACGGACAAACTAAGCTCTCAGCTTGTGGCTTCATCATCACATTTGGTTTATAATAAAGTTCCTGTATTAGCGAGCAGAATCAGCAGCAGGCAGCACCACAGGTGTCAGTCATTTCATCCTGCCAGTTGTTTATGCGTCCAACTGTCGCCGTCGATGGTGGCGATTGGAGCACCAGCAGTTCCATTGCTCCCAACACACAATCTCTATGCCAATACGACGACGACCACCACCACCGGCACACAACCGGACAGCATATACATAGCTCCGAACGGTGGAAACCTGCATTATGAGGATGGATCAATTTATCCACCAGTTATACCGCCTGTAATAACTTTTGGGCGATATTTTACCGTCTTGTGCCAATACAGTACCATATCAGAATACGAATATCAATTATTCAACAGCACAGTCCTCACCATCACAGCAATCATATTCAACCAGAAGAACCAATCTTAGGACATACCACTCCTTGCAAAGGTGACATATCTAATTTCAGCGAAACCCACAACATCTTCATCAGGCTGAATACGCCCGACGCTAGTTCCGCACGTCCCATGAATCAAACAAAACAAGATTACGACTCTTCTTTGTTTTTCTTTTTTTGACGACACCAGAGGTCAAAAATCTGCAAATTGTTGCTGTTTGTGGATTAATGGATTTTGATCTCTGGTGATGTCAATAAAATGAGAAGTGTCGTTGTTTTCTTTGATTCATGGGTACGTCCAATAATGCAATATCTCCGAACGAAATTTGTTTTTCGCTCCCAATGAAAATCAAAATAGTTTTTAATAGTACTCGTCTGTTTCTTTTGTCGGGCGCAGAGTTAATTCTTAGTATAATTGTTTTCAAACATACTTCATAAAACTGGTGGTTATTCATGTTGTCCTCAACGCCAGATAAAACAATCAGCGTCCTCAACTAAATCGTGTTGTTTATTATTTCTGCTGCAAGAAAACTAACAAAACGGATTAAACATAAAAACCAATAAACTTCGAAAAACAACCATGGATCCTTACTCACCGGAGCTTTTGTGGATGGTCATAATTACCTTTATATTGCATTCATTTTGAACGAGTGTTGGTTCAGGTGTTTTGAGCATTCGGCAGGCATGCGTATTGGCTACAATTTGTGAAATTTCAGGCGCTGTACTTATTGGTAACTTGTAAAACACAATTTTTTTTATCTTAGATTAATCTTTATTTATTTGCTATTTAAAGGATATAAGGTTTCCGACACAATGCGAAAAGGAATTCTTGAAGTTGGTTTATATGAAGGTTCGGAAACTAAACTAATGTTGGGTTTGTATGTCCGCTCTGGCTAGCAGTGCTGCATGGTTACTAGTAGCTACGTTTCCCAAGCTACCTATTTCTGGGACCCACAGTATTGTTGGTTCAACTACCGGTTTTAGCTTGGAGGCGCGGGGAACCCAAGGAGTTAAGTGGTCAACGCTGTCAACAATTGTTGGTTCCTGGTTTATTTCGCAAGTTATGAGTGCCATTGTTAGCATTTCGCTGTTTATTCTTATAAGAAAGTTCATTTTACGCGCAAGTGATCCCCTCAAAGCAGGACTAGCTTCTTTGACAGTGTTCTACAGAGTTACTATTTTCATAAACTTCATCAGCATTCTATTAGATGGTCCCAAACGTAATTGAAGTACATATAAACACAAACATAAAAATATCGAAATATTAATTGAATTACTGTTTGCAGTTTTATATATGGACAACACTGGTACCATTGGTTTCAAGCATAGCGGGCTTACTATTGAAATTGGAGCTGCCATAACAGTACTTCTGGCTAGTAAAATTGGTTTACCAATTTCGACAACACATTGCAAAGTTCTAAGAGCAACGGAAATGGCGATAAGAGCAACAGTAAACCAAGCTTTACAGCTCCAAATTTGGAGAACGGCACATCGTCTACTACCTTAACACCAAAATCTAAAGGCAGCGTTGATTGGAATTTCTTTCGAAAGCTTCTTTTTTGTGCAATCAATTGCGACAAGTAAAATAAGTAAGCTAGTAATTACAAAAATCAAAAAAAATCAGACCTATTTTGACAGCAAGTTAGAAACTTGTAGAAAAAATGCAATTTTAATTGCAAAAGAGCTGTCCTTTTCTGTTCTGACTTTTTACTCATTGATTAGTTTGTTTACTATTTTTTTATTATAGGTCTTTGCATACTATTGTTATATGATTTTGACGTTTGAATATATATACATATTTCATTTCAATTCAAATTGTGTTGTGTATTGAGTAATGGATAAGAAATTTTTTTGGTCAAGAGCTTTAATTCAAAAATTAATATACCTCTATCAAGAATATGAGAATTTATACAATGTGCAGCATCACATAGATAGGGTGAAGAGGTCAGACTCTTTTAATGCAATTTTGGAAGAACTTAAAAAAGACAATCCGCGAATTACTATACAGTTAATAGAACTAAAATTAAAAAATTTAAGAACACAATTTGTGCGAGATTTTAAAGATGTGGAAGCATCAAAAAAAAGCGGTGCCGGGGTGGACGATATTTATGTACCAAAATCTTGGTTTTATGAAGAACTAGAATTTAATAATTGTAATAAAAGAATTTATATTTTATATAATAATTAATGTGTGGAAGCGATACAAAAATATTAAATTAATAAATTAATTAATATTAATAATAATAAAATAATTAATATTAATAAAATTAATATTAAATTTATATAACAGAAAATCTTAATAAAACTTTGTTTTGATTTATAGTAGTTTTGTTCCATTTATTTATGACTCATTAGCGATCTTAAGCGTAGGAATTAATTCCAAAACTACCCTCTTCATTGGGATTGTTCAAACGCTTCCGAGGTGCATTCCAATAAGCCCAATATAATCATCCCATCATCACTATCATGTGTTGGGTCCAAAATTTGGATGGCAAGAGAAACACACTCCAACAAATCTGCACACAAATCAATTTTCTCTTGGTTCATTATTTTTCCGTGACCTTTTAATATATTAATTTAGCAAACCATTATTAACAACCACAATAAAAAAGACAACATTTACCTATATAACCGCACCTGGTTTCATTATTTTGTATTTATTTTTCTAAAAATAAGCTGCAGTTAATTTTCCAACAGCGAAGCAAATTGTTTGTTTACAAAAAGCGAATGCCAAATCAAAAGCAATTCAAAAAACGAGCAACTCAGTTTCCTAATCAATATCTTCGTGTGAAAGCTACAAGGCAATTAAAGGAAAACGTCAAAAAAATCTCCAGCAACTGGTTTCCCTGTGTGAAAGGGGACATACCTTCTGGCTCCATAGTCCCCTTTCACACAGATTTTTTTGACGTTTTCCTTTAATTGCCTTGTAGCTTTCACACGAAGAAATTTGATGAGGAAACTGAGTTGCTCGTTTTTAGAATTGCTTTTGATTTGACATTCGCTTTTTGTAAACAAACAATTTGCTTCGGGGCTGGCAAATTCTACACAATTTTGAGTTATATATTAACCGCAGCTTATTTTTAGAAAAATAAATTCAAAATAAAGAAACCTTGTACGATTATATAGGTAAATGTTGTTTTTTTTATTGTGGTTGTTAATAATGGTTTGCTAAATTAATATATTTAAAGGTCACGGAAAAACAATGAACCAGGAGAAAATTGATTTGTTGTGCGTTTCTCTTGCCATCCAAATCTTGGACCCAACACATGATAGTGATGATGGGAAGATTATATTGGACTTGTTGGAATGCACCGAAGCTTTATTGGTACAGTTGGACACATAAGCCACTGACTGGATGATATGACTGATACCTGTGGTGCTTCCTGCTGCTGCTGCTGCTCGCTAATACAGGAACATCATTATAAACCAAATGTGATGAAGCCACAAGCTGAGAGCTTAGTTGGTCCGTGCGTTTTTGTTGTCGATTTTCCATGTCTAGGCGCATAATTGTATGTATGAAATGTGTACCAAATCGTGATGGATTGAATTAAATGCCTTGCCTACAAGAATTAAAACTTGAAATTTTCTTTCACAATGAATTTATTTAAGTAGCTCAATTGGTTTGGTTAATGTAATAATATAATTGTAGGAAACAATTTCTCTTTAAAAAAAATATGTTTGACATCTATCAGATACAGAAGTCAAAATGGAAACCTAAGAAAATTTCAAAGCATAACGTCAAAAAAATCTCTTCAAATCGTTGACCGGGGAGATTTTTTTCATTCCCCTTACTTCTTGCCCTTCTCACCAACAAACTCCCAGTTGCCGGCAACTCAGTTTCCTTGTGTGAAAGGGGTCTAAGTTTTTTTTCTCGAAATCATTAGAGTCGTTTTCATGACATTACTCATCGTTTTCGAGATTATTAATATTATTAATTAGTTTTGGACCTAAATAAAAACATTCAATTCTTCAATTCAATCACCTAAAACGCTTAAATACCACGTTTGAAGAAAATCGCTTGAGACGCTTAGGCTGTAGAGCGTTGTACAGAAAGACGAATTGTGGGACACTTTTTTTGGTGTTCTCTATTATCTTATGGGGTTTTCGTTTGGTAAATTTATATGTATTTTGCTCTATACATTGATTTTTTTCGTAACGAATCGAATACGTTTTTAGATTGATTTTTATTTGCTATAGTATTGGTTTATATTTATGTCTGTGAACCCGCTAGCGGTAGCAGCTGTCTTATCAAACTGATGGCTGTCAATTATGATGCATAGTGGTGCTAGTAAAAGAGGAGTAGATGTGCCGAAAAATCCAGATCTGCAAAAATGATTTAAAATCAAAAAATAAATCAATTCAGCTTTTTGACAGATCTACATCAAAAATAATTTGAATTTTGTTACCAAACGAAAGCCCCTTAGTGTCAAGTTTGATTAAAATCTCGAGTTAGATTTTTTTTTTCAAATGCAAAATATGCCCTATAGTTCCTATATCGCAAGTAAAAACTAGATTAGGTATAGATGCTCGCGTTGGTAGTACCAGCTGCTGATTAAAAAAAAAAACAGAAAAAAGTTTTTGAATGTGAAGAACTTTGTTCTTGATATACTTATTTGTTTTTTTCCTGATAATTAGTATAACCATGCTTGAAACGTCGCATAAAATTTAACATCATTCTTCTTTTGGACCCACTAATCAATTTAAAATTACAAAGTCTATTTGCAACTTTTTCCTTTGGATTATTTTAAATTTGTTGTTATCGCGTATCTTCGTTTCGACTTCAAGATTTTGAAAAATACTTAATTGTATGCCGAATTTTAATTTTTTTTATACATTCTTATCGTTCCGTTTTAGTTTGGTTGTTCGGAGTTATTCAGTCCTATCACGAATTCAGTCGTACTCGGAAACTTGTTCCGAAAAAATCTATCACATTATCCATCATAGTGGAAATGCTCATACAAATTGTCATTACGAACGGATGTTGCGGTATTTTTTTTCGGGATTCGTAAAATTTTCCGAATACGATGGAACTTGTGATAGGGTGATAGGGCTGATTATTTTAACCCTACCAGTTCCTTTAAAGGCTCCGATTGGTTGTTCTGTGTAACATTTTTACACCTACATTCATAGTTTTTTTAAGTTTTTTTTTTAATAAATTCCTTTGTTTTAGATAAAACGAAGTTGAAGTGTATATATATGCGTTGATTTATGAATTGGAATAAAAAAAAGAAGTAGAACACACCGAAAATCGAATCCACATCAAAAAATAGTTTTCCCGAAAAACAAGCCGTTTTTGAAATATCCAATGTTAAAAATAAATTAAAATTGTTTTTTAAAACCACAAAAACGTTTTCTTTTTGCAAGCAGTTTCTGTATTTAAAAAGATCACTGAAATCGGTGCAAAAATTCGAAGAACAACAAGATGCGGTTTTCGAAAAAAATTGTGCCTAACAAAAATGGGTAAAATGAAAAAAAAAAAAAACTTTTAAAATAAAATTTACGACGGAATCGCAAGTACTTGCTCTTATGTTCCATCACATCGTATGCGCCAGATTCTTAGTAAAAACGGCTAAATATATTTTTCAAATAATTTTTTTTGCATAATTTTTTATATACAACCTTTCATTAATTTTGTTCAGAAAAAAAAATTGGTATTGCAATTTTATGTATTTAAATTTTGGTATGCAGTAGTATCGTTAAGAATTTGAAAGATGCCCTGCATAAAAACTTTGAAATGGAATCCAGTCGTTAATAAAATAGTCGAAAATCGGAAAACAACCGTTATATGTCAAGTACCGTTAATAACATTTAAATTAAAAAATTGTATTTACCAAAATATAGAATATCTTTTTACCATTTTTGAGATAATTAAGATTTACCATTTTTGCTCCAAAAAATTGTATGGCAGGTACCGTTAGTTTTGGAGCTAAAAAAGGATTATAAAAAAGAATCGAGCCGATCACCTAATAAGCTTAAATACCAAATTTGAAGAAAATTGATTCGGCGGTTTAGGCCTTAGATCGACCTACAGACTGGCAGACAGACAAGACGGAATTGAAGGACCCACCTTTTTCGCGCTCTATATTATCGTAATGTCAAGTTTGACTAAAATATCGAGTTCGAATTTTTTTCAAATGTAAAAGCTGCCATATAACTAGTACCTACCTACATATATCGCAAGTAAAACTAATGTCCTTTTCGATTGGTAAAACGGAAGAACTCTCCGATCCGGGATTCCAATCGAACAAGTAAACAATAGATTCTAGATTCTGAAAATTTATTTGAGTGTATGTGTAAGACGGGAAATGTTAAACGCACATTTGTGACTATTTTTTTGTAAACATGGCTGACACAAATGTAGAAGATTTCGAAGTTATTCCTGATGAAAATGCGAAATTACAGTTATTGAAGGAAAAATTTGTCAAGCTGATGGCTGAAAATTATAAACTTTTCCCAAACTTTACCCAAAAACTAAAGATTCAGACCTAAACCTTGTCAAAATGACGGATGTCAATGATTATGGTAAAAGAGGGGTAAATCTGCCGAAAATCCAGGCCAATCGAAGGTAAAAATTGTCAAAATCAGTTTTTTGACAGATCTAAAGCAAAAATAAATTGATTTGTGTTACCAAACGATAACCACATTAGGGTATTCTTGACACGGCGGAAAACCCGGATGAACTTCAGAAGCCCAGATCATTTTATCTCCGCAGAGAGGAACTGTCAAAGATTGTATGGGAAAAATATTCTGCAAAGCAGATAAATTTGTCTTATGAATTTGATGTAGAAACAGAAGAAATAAACCAGGTGTTTTTAATGGGGTGTTTATGCAAACGTCTAGCGAAAAATAATATCTTTCTGCAGAGCGGGAAATTATGTCGTTGCATGAATACCCTTAGTATAATTGCGAGACCAACTTTTTTATAGAATTACACTTAAACGGACAAGCAAAGTGTGTGCGTTATGAAAATAAGAAGGGTAAGCATTCCCCATTCGTGTTGTAAGGCTAAGGAAATGATCTGTAAACTTGGCAGTACGTCCGACTTTAGGCTTTAGGGTAAACATTCCTAGAAGCTTGGGTATAACGGTTGAAACTAAATTCAATGGCCAGAACATTAAGCCCTATCAGGAATATTTTAATCCTTCGGAAAAATACCTATAAAATAACGAAAGACAAAGCATTTCGTTTATGTTCAAGGGTTGGTTCTGTTATAGTTCCATCACCAGTTCTTTGAATTTTGTCCAAGAGATTCAAATGAGTGATAGGAGAGAACATATGCCCAGATGTGATGAAGAATAACGTTCAATATTTGGACGAATGAAGGCTTTAAATATTTTATATCATCAGGGTGGGTTGGGTCACATCTAACGCCGCACCTCAGAGCTGATATCGAATCAAATCCTTTTTCACCTAAACTTGTGGGGAAGTGAAAAATCTTTCACGATAGTATCTTTTGTCATAATTGTAGGGTCCCCTCCATTGCTTTCGAAGAACTTAAGAGTTAAGTGTGTAAATCAGTAGGCTCTGTTTTGCAGGATTTGTTGCTCAAAATAACATGTCATGAAATCTTACAAGCTGAGCCACAAATATGTAGGACAACATTAAGCTGAGTTGTACAAATTGATATTTAATAAATTAAATGATTTTATTTTAAATAGCATTTCGTTTAATAATATGGGTCTGGGTTATTTTTTAGCATGTATTACAAAAACAACACGAGATCCAGGTTTCTATCGGGGTTTGCAAATATTAGTAATAAGTTTGGCGAACAGAGGGTCCTTTTAAATACATACCAGATCGTTTTTTTTTCACAGGGTGAACAAATGGGTTACTTCTTACTTACTTAGGTGGCGCTACAGTTCGGGACGAACCTGGGCCTCAACCAACATGCTTCCCCAGCTAGCTCGGTCTTTGGCTAGCTGCCTCCAGTTACGCACTCCAAGTTGGTTGAGGTCATCTTCCACTTGAGCGCGCCACCTTAAGCGAGGTCTTCCTTGACTGCGTCTTCCCTCTGGGTTGGAATCGAAGATCCTGCGAGCCGGAGCATTGTTGTCCATACGCTCTACATGACCTAGCCATCTTAAACGTGATATACGTGTTTTTTGTACCAGGTCAATATCGCTGTACAGCTCGTATAGTTCGAGGTTGACCCTTCTCCTCCAAAGCCCGTTAACGCAGATAGGGCCGAAAATCTTGCGAAGAACCTTACGCTCGAAACGACTAAGGACATCTTCATCCGCTTTCGATAGAGTCCATGTCTCCGCGCCATAGAGCAGGACTGGGATGATTAGAGTCTTATAAAGAGTGTCCTTTGTTTTTCGAGATAGGGCTTTACTACTGAATTGCCTCCCTAGCCCATAGGAACAGCGATTGGCAAGAGTTATTCTTCGCTTTATTTCTAACGAGATGTTGTTGTTAGATGTTATAGCGGATCCGAGTTAGACAAAGTCCCTAACTACCTCAAAGTTGTACCTGTCTATTGTGACACTTTGTCCAATCCGCCGGTGTTGTGTGTCCCTTTTTGTGGACAGCAGGTACTTCGTTTTGGCCTCATTGACTTCTAGTCCCATCTTAGCTGCTTCAGCTTCAATGTTAGCAAACGCTCCAGTGACAGCTCGCTGGGTTCTGCCAATGATGTCTATGTCATCAGCGTATGCTAACAATTGCACAGACTTGAAAACCATATGGGTTATTAGCGATAATTAAACGGCTGCTGTCAACTAAATACGAAAAACGCTTTTTTTCTAGACACATCGATAAAATTTTAACTACATAATACGAAATATTAATTTCGGACTTACAGGTTTTCATAAGTTTTCAAAAGTGTTGATCACTTACGACTGTACAGCATTTCTTGATTATCCTTTTGAGTGATATACCTGACTTGGTATTGACTATATAAGATACATACCCGATCGATAATGGCGCCTCACAAGCATTAAAATCACCTTGAAATTCCCATTTCCACTTGTTAAGCTAGTATTAAACGGTCCTTGTAATGTGTCATTGCCGTGACACTCTGACGTCGCAACAAAATAGGTCCTACCTCCGTCATTGCCGAGACAAATGTAATCGTGTCATGGTTATGTCGATTTCGTTTCAACAAAAACATCGACTTGCCGTCGATCCGCCGTCAATTTTTTTCTGAAAATCAAATTCGTTTCAAATTAAAACCAATATTTTTCTGGAAAAACAGATCCGTATTGAATCTCTTTTTGGAGACGGATTCAAAACGGATTTGTGCACAGATTCGTACACACACTACAATATTTGTTTTGACGTTTCTCAATTGTTGTGTTGTGAATTAATTTTTATTTTGTGGCAGTGTACAGAAAAAGTAAATTAATATATTAAAAATTAAAAAAATTGTTAAAAACTTCTTGGAAACAAATATTAAAAAAGTGCAAGTGGGTTTAGGAACTCCCCCGCGTCGGAATCGGGAAATTAAAACGAAATAATGATGTTTTAACGAATTGAAGATTTGTTTTTATTTTAGAACACAGTCCCAAAAAGAGATTCGGTCCGTAATCGTTCTTTTCAAAGCCAAAAAGTATTGGTTTTAGTAGCGGATCCTAATTATTGAAACGAAATCGACATTAGATACAATTGGCGTTTTTCTTTTTTAGCTCCGAGTAAAGAACTCAGCTGTCAAGAAAAGATCTGTATTTCTTTTTTAGCTCAGACACATTTAATCTCTGAACTCATGTTTCTTTTTTAAATCAGAGCTAAATCGGGGTATGAACCATTAGCTCAGAATAAAATGACCGATCAAACGGAGCAAAGTACTGGGTGTGGCTAACTTTACTCATAATTTTAACAATAATCACTAAAGTAAAACCAATTAAAAACAAAAATGAATTCGGAAAACGAAAGCTTTGGATTTGCTGGTAAATAAGTTTTAATAAAAACAATTATAATAATATATGACAGTTCTGCGCTTAAGTTCTGAGATATCTGACCATGCTATACTCAGATCTAAATCGGTTTGCTCAGTCTCTGCTCGGATATAAAAAAGAAAAACGCCAAATGACTATCATACGAATGACACATGTATGTCATTGTTGTCCCAAAATACAATGAACGTCAAAGTGTGTCCCGGTGATATTTGTGTCTCGGTGTCATTGCATGTCATTGACAAAACAGTGAACATCACACGACGTGACAACTCTCATACAACTGATCATTGGAGGTGAGCCTAAACTGCAATGACATTTATCATTTTTAGCAATGACGGTCACACGGCTTCGATCAATCGAGTCATTGTGTCTTGGTTGTTAAGGAAAAGCTTATTTTTCTAGAAAACAGCTGCAACGGTTTTGATACAAAATCTTGAGAATTGGTACTAGCTATCAATCAGAACAAAATTTACGTTATTTGCCCTAGAATTCAAATGGCATCTTTTTTCCCTCAAACTATAATATAACATTTGTGCAAACGTCACATATATATAATTACCTACCCACCTATATATGTACTTCCCTTTCATTATATATGTCCATGTTTACATACCTAGGTTCCATCTATGTAGGTAGATACAAATTACTCTCCTAATTTACATAATTAAAATCTATTTAAATATACATTCGTAGGTAGGTACCTATGTATGTAACTATGCCCAATCGTGACAAATAATGACATGGCAGAAATTCCTGCCGTGTCACGGTTGGGATACAGTCCTTGTAGCAACAGGCTACGTGTCACGGTGTCCTATCAACAATGAAAGTGCTATCACACGTTCACTGCAATTTGTCATTGAAATGACCTAAAAGTGACGTGTCATGGTGCCTGTCATTGTTTTTTGTCACGGCAATGACATGCAAAACAATGACGATCACACGACACGACACTTTTAGGACAGACAACTACGTCATAGTGACATCAGACTGTCACGGCAATGACACATTACAAGGATCGTCTAATATTAGCTTTACTTCCTTAGGTTACATCTAGTATAAAAATAAACAACAGACAAATCTGCATCGGAATAAAACACTTTTACAATATACTAATAAATGGTTGGCTGTTTTTAATATAATGAAATCGATTTTCTCTTTTTTTTTGTTTAATTATAAAGTATTTATATAAAGATAATTTTTAATTATTTATTGGTGTTTTTTTATCATATTTTATTTTATACAAAAAGAGGCAAAAACTATACATTTAGGAATTTTGTTTACTCAAATACGAATGCGAATACATCAAATTTCTAAAGCGAAACAAAAGAAAATAATATCTAATATGTAATATATGCATGTATGTATAAAATAATATACATAATATGAACCTATTTTATAGGCGGTGTATTTGATATAAGATCATAAGTTACTCATTTTTAACATGTAATTTTGTTCATTCTATTCGCAAGAAAAAATCATAAGGTCTTTTTTAATTGTTGGCTTAAAATTAAAAAGGCTTGATACTGCGAGTAATAGAAAAAACACACATGTACATGTATAAAGTCCACATAACGTTTATTTGAACAATATTTTTTCGCAACACACGTTTGTTTTTGATTTAATTTATTGAACAAATAAACGAAGTGGGATTATTATATTATAATAATTAGCATTTATGTGTATATATAATTGTATAGAAAAAATGTCAAATAAAAATATATTTAAAAAAACGAACTCGGAAAATTAGTCTTCAGAGTCATCAAGTTGTCATGAAAAAAAAACGTATCTCACACAAAATGGAAATGGATCAAAAAATCAACAACTCTCTGCGCAACAATTTCGTTACTAAAATATATGTAATTAATATGTATGTACTATATTATATATTATAACGCGCGCATTCGGAACGGAACTACACTAAACACCCCCAGAAACTACAACTGTCCCAAAATTGACAACAAGACTATCTCAAAGACCCGTATGGCTAGTTTGTAATTGCTCTATCGATATCGACAACTGTTCCAATCGCTGCACCAGCTGCAGCATATTTTCCTGCGCTTTGGCTGCATTTAAATCGGTGCCACTATCTAGAGAGTCTTCTTCGGCAGCTGCCAATTCGAAATGTAACTTTGCCAGGCTCTCCTGCTGTTCGCGAATTTTTGTCATCTGATCCATTGTACAACCGGAACCTACAGCGTAGAATACAAAAAAAAAATAGAGTTCGTTTGATTTGATGGTTCAAAAGAAACTTACCAAACGCCTTTAACTTCCCCGAATGAAAATCATCTAGAAGACCGAGCAATGCACGTTCCATGTGTTTGACGTCCGGAACTTCTGAGACAAAAGAATGATGCTTAATTGGCCGATCATCAAATTTGTCGCTATTGTTTAGGGCCGGAGCTATTACAACACTACTACCGCTAGCGTCGTTGTCACCAATTTCTGAGTTTAAAGTGTCGAATGTTCAAAGTTATTTTGTAAACAGTGTGTTTGTTTTTGTTTGGAGCGTTCGTTTATTGTTAGTTAGGTTTAGTAAGTTATTAGTTTGTGTAAAAGTAGTTTGTGTTTTGCGTTGATATGGTGTGCGACAGCAGCGGTGGCGCGGTTGACGGTGAATCAATTCGAATTACCAAATCAAACGAAAACAAAAATAAAAAATAAAAAAGAAACGAAACGAATCAAATCAAATTAAAAAAAAAAGAAAAACAAATCAAAAGCGCAGAGAATGATAGCTGAATTAAATGGAAATGAATATGAAAACTATACAGACTAGACGGTCAGTGATGAGTGAAGATGATACTTGCCCAGCGAGCTAACTATTAGTTGTGCTAACTTATCTCTGTGTGCCTTCTGTGTCGGAGGTATGTGCAGACTGTGATTGACAATCAGTTCAATGTTAGAATCAACATTTCAGAGTGGAACAAGGCAAATAAACTATTTGTAGTCAAGAAAGTAAAAATTTAATTCCAAAGAGGCATCATAACACAACAGAAGAGCTCCCAAATCCAATTAGACCGATAAACACTTAGAGAGTGCAAAACAAAACCAATAAGACATGGCGAAACGGAACTCTCACATTCCAATTCCTTAGGTAACAATATTATTCTGAGTTAAAAGTCACGAACTTAAGACTGTTAGCTGAATGGTGAATGTTGAAGGGTAATGGTAAATAATGATGGTGATGAAATCGCGAGTATATTAATAAAATAATTCAAAATGGGTGTGTGCACAAGAGGGAGGATTCGCTTGTGTTCACACAAGTTATTTAAAAATCTAATTCGAATAGGGTCTTATGCTAAGAAGGGTGGCTAAAATGGTTGGCTGTTTCAATTATGGTATGGTAGTAAAATGGAGGTGTGATTGAAAATGAAATGTGTCCGTTTTTAGTTGTGACGCATTTTTCTAGCAGTAGTTCATGTTGTACGGTTATTTGTTTGATGTTTTTGATTTAAGTACACAAATCAAAACATTAATTCTTACATAATTAGAGAAATAGGATATATTTCCTGTAATCAATGGTAATTAAAGTAGACAATCTGATCATCCTTTAATTTGTTAAATTAATGCTGAATTAATTCTTATTAAGTTACCTATCAAATGAAGAATACATTCGATTGAATATAAGAGTAAGAGCGTATTATATATGTACATATTTATTTGAATAATATAGCCGTTCCTTATAATCTGCACTCCGGCTCAAATATCAATGATTCCATATAGCTTGTAACCGCATTTAGTACATAGTATTTTGAAATCAAATAAATAGCTATTTGTATAAAATAGAATAGATCTATCGAATAAGCATTGTAGTTTTGACAATCAAAGGAATAATATTCACTATCGAGCGAATGAATGCATTGCTATACTGCAATATTCAGAAGCCATTCTGATAGAAATTCATGGAATTGGTCATTGGATGGCACGAATATAGAAATTGTGAATGAGTTTAAACATCTTGGCTTCGTTATTTCACACAATCTAGGCATCAGGGCTCATAGAAATGCAAAATTGGCTGTTGTCGAAACAATTGCAAAATTAAAAGTCCTCTTATTTTTTCATTAAAAACCATTTCTATAATAAATGTCATACAATGAGTTGCTGGTTTACTCATAACATGCTGTTTAGGCATAGCACTACCAACATGTGATCGAGTAAAACTAGTATACCGATAAAATATGACAACGAATAAAAAAATAATACGAATTATAAAAGACAGATAAATAAGATACGGAAACTTATCCGCATTAGTTCAGCCGCCATCACTGAAGATCAAATCTGAGACAACAACCACATACAGTCTTAGAACATCGCGCCACACATCTTTCATATCCTTCTTTCTCTTCCTTAACCTCACGCCAGCGCTGTGTTGAAACATTTAAAGGGTTGTATAATCCCTTGAGCGCGTGTAGATTAAAAAAAAAGTATTTGGCGATAAACAGTTGTTTTTGCTATGGAACACTAACGAAGTGTACAGATACCAATGGTTGGAGGAGTGTGAAACAATTCAAGGATACTTTTTTAAAAGAATATTTAGTCTACCTTCGAAAACACCCAACTATGCGATTTATGTTGAGTCCGGCTTACCGCAAATTTATGTACGAGTAAGAAATCTAAGTTCTAATATTGATTTTTTGTCTAAAATTATGAAAAGGCCTGATAGCAACTTACATAAAAGAATATTACTTGTTTCTCTTCAGTGCGGCTACACTCCTTTTAAAAACTGGTAAGAACTAGCTTTGGCCCATCAAGTTGCTTTGAATTTGAGTTCTAAAAATGTAACAGATTGGCAAAATATTTTGTGTAATTGCATTTCATTTGTAGACGAGCGAATGTATCAGCGATACCTTGATATGGCTAGGGGATCACACTCTAGGGCTATATATATGAATTTAAATTTGAGTCTGGGCGAGTACAATTATTTAAAAAATGATCTGAATGTTTTAGATATGAGTCTAGTCTTTAAAATCAGAACTGAAATTATTGAACTTAATTTCAGGCCACAGACATTAACCCTCTTTGTTCTCTGTGCAATTTAAAAGAAAACAAAGACGTCTTTCATTTTCTAGTAGTTTGTCCTATATTGCACGAAATTCCAACTTTTCCAAGAAAGTTCTCCAACAAGAATTATTTGACGTTCAAAGAATGTGTCAGTGCTGCTACAATTTATTTATTGCGCAAAGAAATACGGAAATACATATTTGAATCTGTCGTGATTAATGGCCTTTTCGATTGGTCTTCCGAATGCTTCCGAAATTGTTCGATTGGTATCAAATGACAGTTCTTCTCCTGGATAGAAGAGACATTTCCTTCTGGATTTGAAGTCAGAATCAAAACCAGAAGCACGCACACACTTACACAAATTAAATGTAAAATTCAAATTAATTTATTCATGTCATTGTTTTGTCTGAAATTTTGCAGTTTCAATTTCAATCTTTAGGGAATTAAAATTATGGATATCTATTCCGAAGACAAATTTTGCCTTCAATAAATGTAATTTCGCATTTTCATCAGGAATAACTTCAAAATCTTCTACATTTGCGTTAGCCATGTTTACAAAACAAAATAATAACAAGTGTGCGTTTGACATTTCCCGTATGTGTAATACACTCACATAAATTTTCAGAATCTAGAATCTAGTGTTTACTTGTTCGATTGGAATCCCGGATCGGAGAGTTCTTCCGTATTACCAATCGAAAAGGACATAATACACACACTTTATATTTTGTTTTAGCTAAACTAAAAGCCCATTTTCACCTTTAAAATTATTTAAAACCCTATTTTTGTTTTGGCTAAACGAAATTCCGGTCTTATAATTGAAATAATTTAGAACCCCACTTTTGTTTAACTAAACTTAAAGCCTATCTATTAAAGATGTTGCAGTTTTTTCACTTAACTGATTTGAAATATTTATATTCCGTAAATCTGTTAAATAGTAATCTTTAATTTTGGTAACCTGTATTATCAATATCTATATTTCTTTTCATTAGAAATAACACGATATACATTCTTTTTTCACATGTTTCTTAAAATAAAAATACAATGTTTAAGCTCATTAAAAAAAAAACTTTGTTTCTTTATCTAATTAAATGTTTTTTATAAACAAAAATATTTTTAAAAAAATGTACTAATTTCGTTATTATTATCTGATTTAATTTTGTAAACTCTCAAAGTCAAATTAAGTAACCGGCAGACGGCTTATAGATATGCTTTTAAATATTTATAAGAATTTGTATATACATATGCATTATTTTATAATCAAAAAAAATTAATCTTATCTAATCCATACTCCAATGAAAATCGTGCCATAGCTATCCAGATAGGTTGTTGTTGAATACAGCTGATGACAAAACAGCTGTTAGAAAAATTAAATCTCAAGCTATCCGAAAAACGTTGGTATATTTTTGAATCCCATGATAAATTTCAAAAACACAACTCACATTTGCTCACAAACTAATTGAAATCTAACCAATCCGATTTTGATTGTTCAGGAACTTAAATGCATGCTGACATATCATAGCTCACTTGGGGAGATCGTCTCCATCCCACTTGTTACTATGAAGGACGAAATTCTCTCAATTTTCCTTTCGAATCAGTAGGTGGAGTAATCTAAGCGATTGTGCCATATCTAGAACGATATGGCCTGTCTACAAAAAATCCTGCACGAACAATCTTAAATTTAGAACAAGGCGAGACACCTACTGCCGCAGCTGTAAAAATCAGTTGGAAAAGGAAACAGTGTTTCACATCCTTGGCAAGTGTCCTGCTTTGGCCAGGCAACGAATGCAATTCTTTGGAAGGCCCTACTTTTTCGATCTAAAAAAATTGTCTGATACAAAAGTTAAAAACTTTATCTCTTTCCTCGACGGGTTGAGTTAGCTATAGCGACGCTCCGCTTGAGTGGTTTCCCTCTCGTTGTCCGCTATGTGGGATATCCAGCTTAGCTTCGTTCTCACCCAAAGGCAAGTGCCCAGTGCAATTAGCGACTATCTTTACTATGTCCCGCCTGGGTCAACAAATGAGATCATTTGTGCGGGATTTATTGTAGGTAGTCCATATCATTCTAGATATCGTACAGTATAGTCGGTTAAATTGTTGCATTTCTTGTTGGATTCCATGAGGAAAACTGAAAGAATTTTGCCCTTCATATCAAGCTCATTTCCGCATAGTTGGACCAGTTTTGAAGATATTTTTGTCGAATTTACGGCTTTGATAGCCACTTGGCTATCTGTGAATATTGCCGAATTTAGATTTTGAGTTTTAATTTAATAATTTAGCATGATCCTATAATAGCTTGTACTTCAGTTTGAAAGACGCTAGCAAAATAGGGAAGTCGGAAAGATCTAGAGACTTATGGCGACTCTGAAAAAATTCCTGCTCCTACACCGCATTCCATTTTAGATATATCGGTAAATATTTTTACGTCGAAATCTTTCGACACGTCGTCATCTTTCAAATTCTTCCTGGATGGGAAGATAACTTTAAAACTTTTGCCGAGGCTCAGAGTTGGGTGCAGTATTTCATTGTTTGTCAGTGTTTGTCGACAGAATATCTCTGGTGCAATCAATTTTGCTGTATTGATGTGACCGTAAGGTTTGGCAAACCAGCATTTTGACTCTTTTAGTCTTAGCTCGCTGCAAGATACCAGATGTTTAATGTGGCGGTGAAGAGGTGGGAGATAGAAGATATAGAACAACACTTAAGGCCCCAGTGCAGTTCTTTGAATTTTATTTAGTTTATTGATATTGAATTGTTTGATTAAAGCGGGCCACCAGACAATCGAACTATAAGCCCTAATTGGTCGTACTACAGCTGTCCATAGGATTATTTTCGATTGCAGGCCCCATTTTTTACCGAATGTAATTACTACAAGCGTTAAATGGAATGTTCTAGCAATGTTGAGTTTCCAGGTAAGTTTAGGGTCAAGCGTTACTTCTAAATATCTGGCACTGGAAGATAGTGATAGTGACTGATAGATCCTATAATCGCTAGTAAATACGATACGATTTTGTGTAGTTAAACACTTCATTTATGTATGTTGAAGTTTTGATGTCAATTAAAATGTATTTCGAATTGACGATTAAAAAAATCTAGCATTCAGAAGGCAACTTCAATGTCATTAAATTTACACATATCTATCTGGTCAACCTTTTAAATTTTCAATATGTAGTTTGATTCATTAAGAAACTTCGTGGAGCAGGAGAAGGATTTTTTTAAAGCAGGCGACAAATTCTTTTATTACACACCTTATTTAAAGACATCAACCGAAAATTATTTAAACAAACATTTGTAGAATGCATATTTTTAATATGTTATTGCTAGATTCATTTAAATTTTTTTAAGAGTAGTGATCCTTGACTTCATTTATTCAATTAGCTTATAAAATAAGCGCAAATATTTGTTTCCTTCGCGATTAATTTCCCAATAAATGTACGACGTTTTTTTATTTTTTTAAATAAATTTTGCTTTACTAAGGGTTATTAAAAAATAGAAAATGCAATCTTTAGAGGACACATTTATTTCGCACTTTGAGCTGTACTAAGATCTGGATGTAGTCGAAAAGGTTTAAAATACTTCGAGGTTTAACCACTTCTGTCGATTAGACAATAATACTTCAATTTTAAAATTCTTCCAATATTCGAATCCAGACTTGATGCGAAAAAAATAAAATTAAAGACTGGATCACACGTACTTGCTCTTATGTTCGGTCATATCGTATGCAAAAGTTCTTAATAGAAACGGCTAAATATATTTTTAAGTCGTTTTTAACAAAATTTCTTTAATTTTTTTCTAGAAGTAGTAGCATTCTTTACAATTTGAAGGACATGTTTACTATTATATATGTAAATACGAAACAATAATTACTTATGTCACGGGTAATCTCAGAAAGTATTCAACCGATTTACTTGAAACAAATTTTATGATTTTCCTTATTCTCTTAAACATGTCTTAGGATATTTTTTATTTGTTAAATATATGTGTTGAATTAGATTATTAACTTCTAAAAAAATCGTACACTTTTTTATCGAAGTTGATCAATATATTCACTTACGCTCTTAAACCTGCTTGATATTTTACAAAACTGAGATTTTTTGTAAGAAGTCAATAGTTTTATGCAAATCTTAAGTCCCAAATCATTTCCTAACTGCACTTATAAGCTGAGAAATAAATGTATTTACAAGTTATATATTTATTAAATTTTTGTATTTTTGCATTCGATTCAATCGCTATGACTGGGTAGGTGCTTTGTTCCATTTCATTATCGTTCCGTATTTGTTTACATTTTCTTTTGTTTATTTGCTTCTGAATTTCTGTATAATAAATTGTTCGCTCATCGCTCATATTATATGTTTAATTTTGAATATGTGTGTAGTAAAGGACATAATTATTTGCGCTTATTCTTTCTTTTTTCTCTCTGCGTCTTGAGTAATAAAGCACATATAGAAGCCGTAAATAGAGTTTTAAAAGATTTATAGCCCTATTAATAAAAAACGCTTAGTCCACCTTTAGTCCATGGACTTACAAAACCATAGAATAAGAGTTAGACTATGGACTAAAATTTCCAATTAATAAAAAATCGATCAAAATCTACTACAATATGTACCAACTATATCTCTTTTTATTCTATGTCCCTGTATATTTTTTTTAAATGTCAATTCTTAGTCCATCTCTAGACCACCGTCTTCCATGGTTTAGAGAAGGACTAAGTTGGTAAACGTCAAATAGCAGAAATTGTGATTTATTAATAGTATTTCGCACTTAGTTAACGGAATAAGTCGTAAACCTTCCATAGTCCATGTTTATTGATTTGGGTGTTAAGGTCTTCTTCATCGAAGCTTATGGGTGGAGTAACAATGATTTTTTTTTTGAGATTTTCGTCAAACGATGCCAACTATTCCCAAAAGGACTCGGGCTGATATCATAAAAGCTTGCCTTAAATCATCTTTTTTTGGAAGAGTGCCCAAAAACTTCAACTTCAAAACAATATGAGAGTAGAACTTACTAAAAACACTGACAGTGCTTAGTTCGCATCTTTTCTGCTAAAAATTGGTGATCGTAAATATACTAGGTATCTCAGGTTCAGATAATATAGTTCAATTAAACGAGCGTTTCGGTAAAATCGTTCACAACACACAACAACTTATTCAGTGCGTCTATGGCGAC
This sequence comes from Philhelius pedissequus, assembly GCA_910595825.1. Lineage (NCBI taxonomy): Eukaryota > Metazoa > Arthropoda > Insecta > Diptera > Syrphidae > Philhelius > Philhelius pedissequus. Next base: position 274,178,868 of record OU343160.1, on the reverse strand, counting down.
TTGAACTCTTTGCAATCGATACCATTTTCTTGGTTTTGCGAAAGAACTATTGTGTCACCAAAAAATAGTTCAGTGAATGAAATAAATAACCATGTGCTCCTAAGTTTAAAAACAGAGTCATATCAATACAAAGCAATTGACAGTGCTGTCGATGACAATGCCATAGTAAACTACTGTCAAGAATTTCTCAAGTCTCTCAACCCTGCAGGTCTTCCATCCTACCAATTGAATTTAAAAGTTGGCCCACCGATTATGCTAATTAGAAATCTCAGTCGGCCGAACCTATGCAATGACACACGCCTCCAAGTCAAAAAGCTTTGTAAAAATGTAATACAAGTTCAAATTCTTACCGGACCTGCAGTAGGAACTCATGCACTTATTCCCTGGATACCAATGATACCAACTTAACTTCCCTTCCGATTCAAACGCTACAGTTTCCAGTAAAACCATGCCTTTGCATGACAATCAACAAAGCTCAGGGTCAATCATTTCAATTCATTTGGGTAGATCTGAGAAAATGTTTTTTTCCATGGTCAACTATATGTTGCACTTTCAAGAGTAGGCTCAAAAAATAAACAGTTTTTACTTCTTCATGAAAATGCTAAAACGACTAACATTGTATACCCAGAAGCCTTGAAATAAAACAAATTTAATATGTGCTAATATCTGTTTTTTTTTTTTAAGAATTTATGGGACAACATCAACTCTTTTATTAGGCTACGGTAAGATTAAACATATTAACTTTTTACTAAAAATAAGACACAAATCACAGAAAAGGCCTTGGTTGATATAACATTTATAGTTAAACTAATTATTCTTAGCCTTTGCGAAGCAACGTGAGCACGGGTCTGCTAGTCCTATATAAAAATTTTGATCGAAATCCGCAGGTACCGTTAAGGTACCGTTAATAAGAAAATATTTTTAAAAAAGTTTGACCAAAATGTAGACTTTATCAAAATGAGTGCACTCACTACTTTTTATCATAATCGTTAGATCCGTTGTCGAGATAATTAAGATGGTACAATTTATCTACCTGGACTCTTCTGTGAATACGGGCAACACCATCAGCGCAGAAATCAAACGTAGAATCAGTATGCTAATCGTTGTTACTTTGGGCTGAGTAAGCAATTGAGGAATAAAGCCCTATCGAGAAGAGCCAAGGAGACGCTATATAAAGCTCATCATCCCGTTCCTAATATATCGTGCAGAAGCATGGACCCTTTCCCATTCGGATGAAAGCGCCCTTGAGGTATTCGATAGAAAAGTATTATGCGCGATTTATGGCCCTGTTTACGATCAAGTTACGAACGAGTGGCGAAGAAGGTACAATAACGAGTTGTACGCGCTGTACCGCGACATGAGCCTGCTAAAAAAAAATCCGTATCCTGCGACTTAGACGCCTCGGCCATGTAGAGCGGATTAATATCGACGATGGAGCGACCAGGTAGAAGGAGACCTACGACTGCTTGGTGTGCAGAACTGGAGACGGCAGGGTAGAGATCGAGCCAGCTGGAGGGGCACAATCAACCAGGGCCAGGAGCACCACGCTCTGTAGCGGAAGGAAAAGTAAAAACTCAGTAAGATGGTATAAACAATTGTATGGCAAGTACCGTTATTTTTGGTCCTAAGAGAACGATTCAAAAATCTATCTCGCTTAAGTACCAAGTTTGAAGAAAATCGCTTCAGCCGTTTAGGTTGTAGATCGTTCTACAGGCAGACAGACAGGATAAATTGCGGGAGCCAATTTTTTGGCCTTCTCTATCATCGTAATGACAATTTTAATCAAAATCTTGAGTTCTATTTTTTTTTTCAAATGCAAAACCTATGTATATCGCAAGTAAAAACCTAATCTGTCATTCAAGTCCACAATACCCAGTTAATAATGGGGGGATGACCTAAAGAATCTTGACCTCTTTGCACACTCCTTTAAATAGTTTAGCTGTTAATTGATAATTTTTCTTATGTTTTTTTAGTATTTTAGTGTAGAGTATAAACAGCCACACACTTAATCAACGAAAAGGCAACCTAAATCATAAACCCTTAACCCAATTAAACGAACATGTACCTAGTTATAATATCTCTAGTCTTTAAATGTTAGTGATTTAATTATATTAGAAGGTGAACATTAAAATCAATATAAGACTAAATGAAAATGAAAAAAAAAATAATTTTATCAACAAAAAGCAATCATAATCTACTTGGGGGTCAGGTAGTGAACAGAAATATGAATACCAGCCAGAAACATTGTAGTTGAAAAAAGCGAATTGCTCAAGAGAGACAATATGAAATCTGTACATTACCTTTCAGGAGCTTCCTTGGACGTGATTTGAACTCAAACTTAGATTCATCTTGAGGCTTTTGACGTCGCTCATTCACATAGGTCACTTTGGCCGAAGAAGTATTTTTGTCCGAAGTCGTCCGCTCAATTGAACATGAAGCAGAATTACGACTTCGCGTTGTATCACCACTGGAATTGCTTTTTATCTAAACAAAAATAAAAAACAAACATCTTTAGATTTCAATCAAGTCAAGTACAGTGTTCACACTCACATTAACCTTTGGAACTGTGACTGGTGAAGCTGGAGTTGGGGCGGATTTAGGGGCACTCTGTGGGGCTGTGGTCACTTGGCTGTTTGGTTCCTCTTCGGTTTCGATGTCGTTGGGGACGAGTTTTTGGCGTTCGACAACCTCATCGTTGGGTTCCATTGTTTTTTTGGTTTGTTTGTTTATTTTACTTGATTTTATTTAAATAAATATTGGCTTTGAGGAATATCTACTTCTATAAAAAACGAACACACACACACAATTCTGTATTTTATTTTTTTGAGATCAAACACTGATGAGGAACATTTTTTGTTTTTTTTTTTATATTTTCTAGTGTTTTTTAAATTTTGTTTTGTGTAAAAAATATAATAAAGATCAGTTTTATTTCTTGAGCAAAAAAATAATCACAAAGAATAGAGTTTACTTTTCTCAGAACTTGACAAATATGTCAAAAGAAATGTCTAATTAGAAAAAATGGGTGGGTTAAAGTTTGAGGGTCTGTAACAGAGTTGTTCAAATATTTCTCGTAGGTGTTACCGTTGAATATTCTTTAATGTCGATTTCGTTTCAATTATTAGGATTCGCTACTAAAACCAATACTTTTTGGCTTTGAAAAGAACGATTACGGACCGAATCTCTTTTTGTGACTGTGTGTGTGTCGTTTGACAGCCATAAGGAAAAAAAAAACAAAATCAAATCGTTGTTTCGTGTCTACGAGCTTTGGCGGCTATTTTTTAGCAATTACATTTAACAAAAAACAAAATTTTAAAGAAATATGGACAACGAGAGCACAATTATTGAGCTCTGTGATTACGATGTCGTGTGTGACCACAGTGGAAACCCAATTTTTTTGGATAGTATAAATATTATGATCCAGAGTACTATAAGTAAGCACGCTTTTCTTTGAAATAAAAAATAAAAATTTATTTATTGTGTTATTTCGCAGCAAATCAAATAGTTAAAGTTGAATTTGAGGAAGTTGCAGCATATTACGGGCTTTGTAGTACCGAATACCCACCAGAATCACAACCAGTAGAAGCAGTACCCCCAGCCACATCAATAGATGGACAAAAAGTGCCACCAACAACAGCAGTACGACCAGCAGCCGCAGTAACAACAGCAGCAGCAGTACCTCCAGCAGCAGTACCACTAGCAGCAGGAACAACAGCTTCAGAAGCACCACCACCAACAGAACTAATAAATAACAGCTATAATAATGTCTCCGTATTTAAATGGAGGGATGATCAAAGCAGGTTCCTGCTTCATTTGTACGGAAATATGATGGGCTCTGTTGGACCATTAAAAAAATTCCGTAACAAAAAGTTTATGGGGTGCCACTTGGCCAGCGAAATTCGTAAAAGATTTCAAACGCAGCTGTCGTGGAAGCAGGTTGAAAACCAGGTATAAAGTTATAACCAAGAGAACAAAAAAAGCATATGACAACAACAATACGAGCGGCTCCGTGCTGGAAGAAGTTGAGTACTATGAGGAAATGTATAATATCTTGGCACGAGATGACTCCCTACTCATCGACACGGCTTTATCGCCAGGAGTGATGCAATCTAAATCAGGCTTTCTTGCTCCAAATAGGGACTTGTCGTTAAGTGGAGAACCGTCGACTGCGACACAATCCTCTACTTCAACATCTTCAACACAACCACGCCGCCAAAGGCAAAATATTCCAGAAATCTTGCTTGCAACAATACTGCATAATTCCGCAAAATTGGATGAAGTTATTAAAATAAAAAAAGATATGGCCGAAAAGAAAGCGGCATATTACAACAAAAAACTCCAAATTTTGGAAGAGTTAACAAAAAAATAATTTTTAATTCGTTTTCAAAACAAAGATTCATTTCTTTCATTATGAATTTTTGTTTATAGTTATTTATGTTATTTCTTTTTAAGAATTAAGTTTTTATGAATTAAAAAAAATTGTTTTGTTTAAAGAAATAAAATTTATTATTTGTTATTACCTACGTTATTTAGTTTTTTTTTAAATAAATATGGTTTTTAGAAAATTTGGAAACACCCACGTCACCTGGTAGGTAGCTATATATTTTTACTTGCGATTATAGGTACTATAAAGCAAGTTATGCATTCGTCGAAAAAAAAAGGTTTGAGATAACAATCAAACATGACATTACGATGGTAGCGAAGACGAAAAAAAGATGGTCTACAAATTCTGTCCGTCTGTATGTATGTCTGTCAGTCTGTCTGTATGTATGTATAGACACCTACAGCCCAAACGGGTGGGCCGAATTGCTTCAAACTTCAAAAAAATATCACATGCTCAATGAGACTGACTGCAATTACTACTATATTATTACCTAAACAAAAATGTATATACATACTTACATTATGCTTTCTGTAATCAAATAAAGAATTGTATGTTCTCTCACTGAAACAGTTTTCAAAAAAATTGACGTTTAAACATGATAATTGTACTGCCCAAAAACTGATTAATACTTGCTGTTCCTACGTTAATCGGTGAGCGAACAATTGGGTGGAAAGCCATTCAGAAGCAAAAGGGTGCACACACACACGGAACGATAATGTATGGAGCAAAGGAGCAAACCAGTCATTATTGTGATTTAATCGAATTTATAGATGAAAAAAACAAAAATTTGATAAATTCATAATTTGTACCTACATTTATTTCTCAGGTTATAAGAACAGTTTTGAAATCATTTAGTGCTTAAAATATATTAATATAATATATATATAATATATAATAATAGTATACATATATAATATATAATAATAATATATATATAATAATAATATATATTACATTAATACGGTGATGGCATTCCTTTTTATTTCCCCCTTTTGAAGCAGAATTGCTTCTAAAACAGATTCATCGTCCCGGTCACGTGCATTACCTCCTTCAATTGTAACGGCTTGTTGCTGAGTATTATCGATAATGTCCGCCCATAAATCGCCTTCATCGATGCACAAATTGTGTAAAACACAACACCCTAAAACAAATTTAGCCATTCGCCCGACAGTGTAGTAATCCAACCTTATTAGCTGTCGAAATCTCTTCTTAAGCAGGCCAAAACTGTTTTCGATTTTAACCCTTGTTTGGCAATGTTTTTTGTTGTATTTCTTTTGCTGGTCGGTTAAATCGCCATAATCTCGATAAGGAGTAAGTAAATACTCTCGTAAGGGATATGCTGCATCGCCAAGAAGGTGATATTTCCCTTCGCAAATTCTGGCAATATCTTTTCCGATCTTTGAAATTTTAAAAATTCTCGAATCGTGGATTTTGCTTGTAGCACCGACGAAAACATCTAAACATTTTTTGTTTGCATCACATATGCCCTGCATTGTGATGGACAATAAACCATGGCGGTATGCATAAGTTGAGCGGATTTTGTGAGCTGGATTTCGGATGTACATATAGCATCCATCAATACATCCTATCACATTTTGAAACCCTGAAAGTTTTTTTTTACAAAATACATACATTATTATAAAGAAATTTACATAAAATAAAATATATACAATAAAACTCTAAACCAAGTCTATTATCTTTGCAAATTCTTGGCTAATTTCCTCCTTTGCAGCAGTTGTTGACGGCATCTTAATAAGGCTGGGTGAAATTTCAAATACAAATTCCAGAAATCGCGACTGGAATGTATACGCACTTGAAATTGATATGTTAAACAGATTGGCCACTTCTCTGTAGGTGTTTTTGTTTCCAGCAAACCTTAAAAGGAAAAAAGAATAACAATTAAAACAAACATTATATTTTACTAATTAAGTAACCTACCATGCCAAACATTGCGTTTCAGAGCTCACGGCCTTCCTTCCTGAATTGTTTTGCCTTTTTCTGAAATATATTGAGTTGCCAAACTTTTCAGTTAGGATTTCAGCTGTTTTGCGTTTGACTCTGAAATGTTTTCGAAACTGAAAATAAAAAATTAATTCAATTATTTTGTATATAAATATAATAATTGTTTACTTCTTCGTCCGTATAATTGTAGACAACTTCTTCCATGAAGTTTAAGACTGAATGCGTCTTGTTTTTCGAAATAAGTTGTTGCAGGACCATGATTTCAGCATTTATTAATTCATTAATCATTAATCCGTCTTCGTCGGATGATTCAGAAGATGATGAAGATGTTGTAAGTAAATCCATCAAGCTATTATACATTTATAATAATTTAACTTCTTTGAAAGGTTCAAATTTAATCTTGGTCTCGTACTCTACTCGGTGTCGTCTTCTTGTCTCATCTGTTGTTGTTTTTTTGCAATTTATTTCCTCAAAATTTCGATTATGTCCAACCAATGGACCTTGGACGTTGTGGATTGGGAAAACCGGCCATTCGACGATTGATGGAAGCCGCCCGAAAGAAAAAGGCACATCTATGGTGAAATAAATGCAATATTACCAATTCCAGGTACGTACATATATCTTTTTACCTGGGTTATCTGCTTCGGGGGAATTCCTAAATCAATTTGCACTCTTTCTTATTGCACTTGCAAGCAATTTTTTGGTAACAGTTCCAATTAATATTAATGTATGTCTATTTATTTAAACGAATATGTTCATAATAATTTCACTGCCACAAAATAAAAACTTTATTCACAGAACAATATTTGAGAAACTTCAAAACAAATGTTGTAGTGTGTGTGAGAATCTGTGTACAAATCCGTTTTGAATCCGTCTCCAAAAAGAGATTCAATACGGATCTGTTTTTGAAGAAAAAGTATTGGTTTTAATTTGAAACGAATTTGATTTTCAGAAAAAAGTTGACGGCGGATCGACGGCAAGTCGATGTTTTTGTTGAAACGAAATCGACATAAATTTAGAATATTATATATATGGCCTCGTTCGGTGGCGCAACCTAACCGATCCGGATTGCTTGCTGTTGTTGTAACGCCTAAGGAAAAAACGGCTGATGAACTAAACATATGTATGTTGTCAAACACAAATCGCAAGCTACCCAAAAATTATTGGATTCGTTGAGATTCGTTTGGAAATGTGAGGGACAGTTGATTCAAAACTTCAGATGTGTATGCAATACAACTGACATAACGAGAAAGCTACCTGAATCGTTCGAAAATAAATCCGCTACAAAGGTATCTTGGATAGCCTATCGGCCGCGCACCGAACGAGGCCTATTCGTCTGTCCATTGTATATACATAGATATTATTAGTACGACGAAATTCTTCCAGCCCGCAATAAGATCCACTACTCATCATGAGTTCCACTACCAAATCGGAGGTTAGGTGGGGTTGGTGTGTTATGAAAATGCGTATGAAGAGAAATAGTGTGATTATAAATTGATGAGAGAACTATATACAAAATTTATTATAAGTTAGAGGAGGATGGAAAACATGTATTTGATAGTTTTTTTTAGGAGGGATTTTTGTTGAGTAGGTGTTGGTTGGGTGTGTGTGTTTTTTGTTCTACGGGCAGAGTTAAATCTGCTGGCTGTAGCAAATATAAAAATATGTATGCATACACTTGTGTGCAACGGTCACTACTCCAAAAAATAAAGTTTCTTACCAAATGCAAATACATTAATTATAATAATTATTTGACTATAAATTTGAGATTTGTGGTAATCGTTGTCCAAGGAAAATTTTTTCTTGTGTTCCCAGGGGTTTCTTTTGAAATTTCAGATTTCGATTTGATAAGTATTTTCGTAAAAAATAGATGAGACGAAATTTCAAATAAGAATTGTTTATTAATATTATTTGTTTTAAAATAATATTTCTAAATTTATTTAATAAATAATAACATTAAACAAAAAATAAGTAAGTGGTATATTGTATTTTTTGTTTGTTAATAAAAAAAATAGCTTTTCAAAATTCAGCTTTAATTTTATATTAAATAATTTAATTGTTAAATAATTATTATTATATTAATATTTAAATTGAATTAAAGTTCGCCCACATTGTATGCACAGAATTATTAGTAGACAACTAAATACCTACCTATATTTTTAAAAACGTTTATACTTAATATTTTTAAATACCTACAAGATTTGTTTAAATTTTTTTCTACAAATGATCTTGGGGTGTAAAACTAATGTAATTTTTAAAAAAACGTCAATTTTCAAAAATATTGCTTTTATTTTTTTTTTCTCAAAATTCAAAAAGTTATAATTATACATATAAATTTTTAATTTGAAAAAAGTTCAGTGACTAGTTTTTGAGAAATCGATTTTTCAAACAAAAAATTGTAGGTAGGTAGGTACGAGTATATTTATTTTTTTTAATAAAAAAAAACATTTTTTTGAAAATTTGAATATGCAGTTTTATTAACACTTTTAGGAAGCGTTTGCATAGAAAAATAATTTCAATTGGTTCATCGAATAGTGAAAAAGTCAAAAATATGAAAAGTGGTTCTATAAGAACTGTAGCCCACTAATCGATTCAAAAAATTTGAGATTAACATAAGGTCACATAAATTACTATTTATGTTCTATGAGATGTACCATTAATACCATTAAGAAGTACGCAAAACAAGATATTTTTTATAAAAACTGAACCATCCTAATTTAATAACACATTTTTTTTTGAAAATTCTTGAAACCGTTTTTGAGAAAAATAATATTTACCTTTCTGGTCAAAAAAAGTATAGCAGGTAGGTAGGTACTGTCATTTTTCGTCTTAAAAACACTGAAAAAAAACTGAGGGCATGTTTATGAAAAAGACATTTAGACTGTAAGCTCGACGACAGACAGACAGAGAGACGGAATTGCGGACCCATTTTTTCGTCTTAGCTATCATTGTAATGCCAAATTTGATCAAAATCTCAAGTTCGATTTTATTCGAATCCATAACTTGTAATAGAGTACCTACATATATAATATCGCTAGTCAAAAAAAAATAAAAAAAAATACTACCTAGGTATACCTACTTTATTTCCTAATAAAACTGTCTGTGGAGTAAAAATTAAATTATTCTCAATAGATATTATATTTGAAAAAGAACAAAAAGTACCTATGTACATACATATTGTACGTAGGTGGGTATCTGGGTACACATGTACATACCTACACAAAAAATATTGAAATATCTCAACATTGCTTTGATGTTTTCGCATAACAAAAGTGAAAAGTAGCAACGATGCTACAATTCAAAATCCTAAAATCCACCAAATATCCAAAATTTGAAAGAAAAATTTAAAATACATTCTATAATAACATATACATGCATGTACATCCATATACATTCTTACTTCAAATTCATGTATACGGCAATAGCCTTGATATAATTTATTTTTACCCACCATATTTTGAAGGTTGCCATGGCAAAAACAGCTTATTTGGTTTTTTCGCTTACCCTCTATACCATATACCCTCAGAACTAATAAGTTTCGACCGTCTCCCTTGCTTTTTTTCCTTTTTGGCACCACTTTTTCTTCTTCCACATCAACAATTTAATATCAAGGAAAAAGAAACTAGCTGTGTCATTGTAATTGGTTTTTCTTAATTATTTATTAAAATATAGCTTCATCAAATTCGTAAATAGTCTCACTAAATTCGGAAAACCATTTCCCATCGATTGATACCAATAAACCTTTATTTTGTCCTTATCGAGTGCTAATATACGCCTAATCTTAAATTATTTATAACTTTTAAACCATGATTCACCAAATTCTAAAAGTGATTAATCAAATTTCTCCAAATGTTCACCTAATTATAGGAATCAAAAATTTTTAAATCCGTGATATCGCGGTGCTAAATATACGCCGGTCTTTAATTCCTCTTTCCGAATTCTTTAATAAAAAAAATTAAGTGTTCACAGCGCCCCACATTGCCACAGAACTCCAACTCAAAATCAGTCTTCATGATAGTACTATAGGTTATAAATACAAAGCTTTGCTGTACTTGATTGCCACGAGAACACGACTTATATCGGTTTCTTTTGTTATTTTGTTTTTTTTAGAGCGTGTATTTAGCCATGGTTTCTATGAAACGGAGTATTAAATTTATTAATATTAACCGCCGAATTTTTCGTAGAAGAGTAAGGATTCGAAGTAATCGTGTAAAAGCCATAAGTATGTAATAACACTCAAATACGTTCTTGACCCATCATTGAACCTCAGTTAATCCGCTCAAATCAAAGAGTTAAAATTGCTGAGCCGCGGATTAAATATTTATACAGCTGGGTCTAAGAGAAGTTAATAAGTTAAGTATAGGCAAGGCTAGAGAAATGCCAATTTACGGGTTCGCATAAGCTGTATACTTTTTTAAACAAAACTGTTAAAAATTATAATATCTGGGGTCACTATTCCAAAGAGTAAACCATTTCGTAAATGGTAAACTCTTAAAATAAGAGAAAATATGACGTATCTCGCTCGAGACTTGCCAAAACAGTGTGGCAAAAATGTAGAGCTTATTATGTGACTCCTTAGGCTAGGCGCGCACATGTAACTTTCAGCTTTGCAACAGTTTGGTTGCTAAAGTGAATACTTTATGAGAGTTCGCGCATATGCAAAAACTATTCAGTCCGCAATTCGAGCAACTTGAAAGTTTGTGTTTTGGCACAAATCAAACGATCGCCCCAAATAAAATCTTCAGTTTGTTTCACACCGAACTATTTGTAACTGCGCGCACAACAATTTTGATTGATTTTTAAAATGCTTATGTGAATGATCATCGTTCAACTATTTCGTTTCGCAAAATGGCATGTGCGCGCCTAGCCTTAGGGTTAAAGGGCATCCGAGATCCGACTTTCGAAAATTAGTGATGATTTTTTAATTTCAACTGCAAATGTAAAATATTTTTTATTTTTGTTAAGATGATTTTAAACTTTCCATTTCTCTGTCGTCAACAAATTTTTGAACGAGATATACCGTCGTTTTTTCATTGTCGTCGTTTCTTTTCGACTTACAGAATAAAGAATGTAAGCGTTTAACGTTTACACACGATAGCATAACGAATTGAAAACGACTTATGGAGTGCAGATTATGTCGCGTCGTATATGTTGCTGTCGCTTACTACTTAGGTAATACATGTACGATTATATATATTCGATCTTATTCATTGAAATTTGGTAAGCGAATGCACAGCTGCACTGCACAGCTTATAACTTCATTATGCAAATCCTTATACAAATTGTTCACAAATAAAAAAAAACTCCACAAAAAAATTGTCGTTTTCTTTACATTTGTGATTTTTCTATGGTATTCATTATGATTTAAAATAATAGAAACATGCCCGTATATCTTAAAAAAAACTTGCTTTTGTCGTAGTTAGGATATTAATTTTTTTAGTTATCATACTTAAAATAATTAAAGTTTCGGAATGGAAAAGCACAACTGTTAAAACCATCAATTGGTATAAACTTCATACGAGGGTGGGTCAATAAGTCCGTGACTTTTTGAATTTCTGACCTCTACTGAAACAGCAACAGTGCTCCTGTCAACAGGCATCTGTCAGTTGACTCCTGTCAAAATTTAAACTTGCTGCGTCAGTTAGTTTGTGTTTGACAGCTATTTTTATCAGACTACTCACTAATTTGAGGAGAAAATGGAAAAAAGTGAATTTCGTGTGCTTATTAAGCATTATTTCTTGCGATAAAAAACCATTACCGAGACCAAGGCTAAGCTTGATAAATACTATGGGGAATCTGCACCATCGATTTCAATGGTAAAAAAGTGGTTTACTGAATTTCGTTGTGGCCGTACACTGAAGATGCCGAACGTCCTGGACGCCCAGTTGAGGTCTCTACACCCGAAACAAATCGAAAAAATTCACGATATGGTGTTGGCCGACCGAAGATTGAAAGTGCGAGAGATTGTGGAAGCCGTAGGGAACTCGCATGGCTCAGTGGTTTCAATTTTGAATGATCACTTGGGCATGAGAAAGCTTTCCGCAAGATGGGTGCCGCGTTTGCACACAGTCGACCACAAACGCAAACGCAATCGTGTAACAACTTCCCAGGAAGGTTTGGCGTTGTTTAATCGCAATATGGAGGAGTTTTGGCACCGTTTTGTAACCGTGCACGAAACATGGATCCATCACAACACACCAGAGACCAAACAACAGTCAAAACAGTGGGTTTCTAAGGGTGAATCGGCGCCAAAGAAAGCCAAGGTGGGTTTGTCAGCCAATAAAGTTATGGCGACTGGGATTCACGGGATAATCCACATTGACTACCTTCAAAAGCGAAGAACAATCAACGGGGAATATTATGCCAACTTATTGGACCGATTCAATGACGATTTGAAAAAAAACCGACCTCATTTGGCCAAGAAAAAAGTTCTTTTCCACCAAGAAAATGCAAGGGTGCACACATGTGCAGTTGCCATGGCAAAAATCCATGAATTGGGCTATGAATTGCTCCCTCATCCACCCTATTCTCCAGATTTGGCTCCGAGCGACTACTTCTTGTTCCCAAACCTGAAGAAATGGCTTGGTGGAAAAAGATTTGACTCCAATGATGAAGTCATCTCGCAAACAAAGGCCTATTTTGAGGACCTCGACAAATCATTTTTTTTGGAAGGGATACAAAAATTGGAGAAGCGTTGGATAAAGTGTATACAGCTCAAGGGAGACTACGTTGAAAAATAAAATTATTTTTTTATCAAAAAATCTGTGTTTTATTCCAAAAGTCACGGACTTATTGACCCGCCCTTAATATATAAAATATGGACCTATTTTCGTACAAAAAGGGAAATGATGGATATTGAAATAAGAATCGTTAATTTATGTTATTTGTATAACTAGAACTACTGGCAAAATATTAAGTTAATATTAACATAATATATCTAAGTTAATAATAACAATAAACAAAAATGGATGAGGACGTTTGAATATACGCTATTATTAATTTCTTAAATAACCCGTATTTTATGAGAAACATTCAAAAATGTTCAAAGCATAAAAGTCACACATATTTTAGTTGCTTGGTTGTCATAGCTTGAGGGGAAGAAAGCAATTTAAATAAACCTAACTTTTTATGTACACATTTTTGAAATCATTTTTAGAAAAAAATTGTACGACAATTTAAAGAACACTTTAATATGCGTACCGAACTTTAATTACAAATAAAATCATTAACCCGAATTTTCAAAATAAAACTTGATTTTTTTAAATTAAAAAAAAACACAAACAATTGGAGCCGTTTTTTTGAGAAAAAAATGTTCTTTCGGTGTTTCTACATTTATGGTAGATGCCTTTTGTTTTTGTTTTAGAAACATGATTTTCTCACGTATTATATTATAGAAAATGTCAAAACACTATCGGGTAATTAGAAATGTTCAAACAATGCGGCATTAAATTTTTTTCGAAGTGTTGAGTTTCAAAAAAATATACATTTCTCTAAAGTGTATTATTACTATTATCTAAACTTTCCATAAAATTCTCCATAAAAAATTCAATTGAGCGTTTAGCTAGAAAATCGAAAACCAAAAAGAATGGTGCTACTAGAGGGTCCAAAAGTAACCATTTTTTTATTAAAAAAAATACCAAAATGTAGCCTTCATTAATTAACTGAATTTGATTATAAAAACGATTGGAACCACTTCTGCAGGAATAAGAAATACTACCATTATATTTGCTTTTAAAGAATCCAAAAAAAGTTTGGATATATTATCAAAAAAAAAAAACACAATATTTCCCAAGTTTGAAGAAAATACATGCAGCAATTGAAATATATTAGAAAAAAAATCAATTTTTCTTTATCGATTAAATTGAATATTGAATAAACCAACGCAGTTATCAATAAATCCACAAAATCCTGCATCATACAATTCAACAAAAACAATGTTAATGAACATCCATATTAAACACTTTCGTTAGTTTAATTAATAATCTTTTCACACCATACCCAAAACATGGTTTTCGCGAAATTATCGGTTTTTGCTGAAAACCTAATAGGCTTTTCACACCAAGCTCAAAACCGGGTTTTCAGCTTAAAGTTTACGAAAACTCGAAGACCGTTCACACTGAACATTTACAAGTTTTCGTTTGACATTTTAATTATTTTGGCACCACAGACAAAAACAAATACGTTCTGAATTGAAATTGTAATTAATTATTATTAATTCAAAACGAGTGGTTTTTAATAAATGTATGGGAAAACTTGTGTTTTCGCTTTAGGTTTCGAGCAAAAACCGATAATTTTGTGAAAACAGTGTTTTGGGTTTGATGTGAAAAGGCTATAAAGCGAAAGCACAAGTTTTCCCATACATTTATTAAAAACCACTCGTTTTGATAAACTAAAAGTTTTAAATAAAACCTGCCGAAAACATGTTAAGCAAACACACCTTGAGGATTCGACTTCTGGCTTCCGTCAAGAACAGACGGGGGTTTACTCCCTCGTCTCACTAGCAAAAAAAAATTAACAGTGTTATATATTTTATATTTTAATTCTTGCTATTACAGTAATAAATAACAAAAATAATTAAAACTATCATAAGTAACAAAATAAGAGTGAACCGTGCTGAAACCATGAAACAAAGATAAGGTGTCCATTACGTCCGACAAAAGTGGAAGTAGAAGTGAATCCGTAACTGACATTATTCACACAATCATCACTCTTTGACCACATATCATCCATGTATGGATGATGTATGCCGTAACTGAAGCATCCCTAGGATGCATAACATAAAAACAACTGATGGAAAATTGCCTGTCCCAGGAATGGCATATAATTCGACGAGGAATCTGCGCATTAGCCGCCCATAACCGACAAACGGAATTACCCGTTAATCAACTACTGTTCATAACAGTTACCTAGAACCTCATAGAAGCAAGCGTCAGAGGAGCAAACAGCCTCATATGAAGCAGAAAGGACACATCCTCATCAACTAACTCAACAATTCTATATGTTTCTGTGTGATTCAATAGTATATTAAAAAAAAAAAAAAAATCGTGATAAGTTAATAATGTATTTCATACAAAACCATAACCTTTTAATAATTAATCTTTTACTAGTTTCTTCATATAAGTACAAAATCACATGTCTTATGTAATATATATAATGCGTTTGCAATCTCACTCATTTATACGTTAATGTATACATGTTCATGTATTAACGAAATAGAGTTCTCACTCTATCTTAATGAAATGTTAAACATAAGTATTTGTATATACGTATGTATTTACTGATTGATTGATTTATCTTTGAGTCTTTTGGCAATCTTGTTATGGTCAATTTTTTTTTTGTCTTTTACATGACTCTGCGCCACAAGTTATATTATATGTATATATTTATTTATTTTAAGTTAGTTTTAGGTGGCAACACGCCACAAGTTACCGATGCACTGCCTCTGTGTAAGAGCAGTACCACTACTTAATTTAGATGACAACACGTCACATGTAACTGATATACTGCTCATGAGCAAAGCAGTTCAACTATACAAAATTACAGCGACCAAGAGGTGAACAGCTACATTACAGACAAAGCAGGCAATACTTAATAGCCGCAGTATAATATTCTAAAGCAACACCTTTGTAAAAACATTTTATAAAAGACTCAATAAAGAAACCAAACCAAACCAAAACCAAACACACCTTGTGAAACATTCAGTGCTCAATTAAATGTCATAATAAATAGCTGACGGGTTGCTGCCAGGAAAAAAAACAGCTGTCTGTGGTAATTACAATTTCAATTCAGAACGTATTTGTTTTTGTCTGTGGTGCCAAAATAATTAAAATGTCAAACGAAAACTTGTAAATGTTCAGTGTGAACGGTTTTCGAGTTTTCGTAAGCTTTTAGCTGAAAACCCGGTTATGGGTTTGGTGTGAAAAGCCAATGACATACTACTTTCATACAAAGTTTCGTTAAAAATAGAATGTCCTCAAATTAATGTCCGCTGAAGCCAAACTGTTACAAATGACATTTATATAGATTTTGGATGAGCCGCGTTAACATTACGGTTTTGGATTGGGGGGCGTTCGCTCACTTATTAGATATTATGTTATCTCAGCTACTTAGCTATCCTAGTATATTTGTGGACGGATCAGATAGGTTAGCTGAAAGCTGTAAAAAAATCAGAACAAAACGCATTCCAAATGTAATTTCCATCCAGCTGTTCTATACATTTTGCTCTCGGATAGCTAGTTATTCCAAAATATTTGGGATAACTCAAGATAACTTTCACGAGAACAGCTGTTTATCATCAGATGTACTTCTGTACTCGTTACAATAACAGAAAGTCATTCCATATTGCTCTGAATAAATGAGTGAACGCTCGCTTTTAACCACCGAAATCATCAACAGTTGTGTTACAAATATAACGTTTTCTTTTTTAATGCACATATACGTACATATTTTATTCGTTATTCTGTTTCCTTATTAGCTCAAAATATTCTAATAAGTTGCCGTTTGAGCCCTGTCTTACCCTTTATTTCTTACCACAAGATTTAACGATGATCCTCGAATGGTTTAAGTTCACGTGTTAACAAATCTTTGACATCTTAAGTTTGTTATTTTATAGGTTTTTGTAAGAAAACTGTGTTTTAGATTATGTCAATTTACGGTGCTTAAGAAAATTGTCGTATTTTATTAATGGTTGTATTTCCGTCTAAAGTTTGATCAACATTAACAAGTTGGTACATACTTCTTTTGTTCAAGTTATTTCTTAAAACTATATAGATTAATTTATTTATTATAAAGTATTTATTTACTTTATAGGAACGTTGCCAACCAATATTTTTTGAAACTCAGATTTTCATAATAAATTGAATTATTTAAAATAATTTTTTTTTATAACTAAGGATATTAGCAAATCTTTAACTTTCCAAAAAACAAAAGCAAACATTATATTTCTTGCACACTATTTATTTAAAGAAGTCTCTTTCTCAATCAATGTACATTTTAGGCCTTCTTCTTGAATCCCAATTCGTATGTCATTTGGGCGATCCCCATAAGTCCCAAACCACATAACGCCACTGTCAATCCAAAGAGAACTTTGTCAGCTGGTCCTCCCTTAAGGAAAACTGGCACACCATTAGGAGCCTACAAGTATAGACTAAAGATCATTAAAAAAAATACTAAATTTACTTTAATTTAAAATTACATGCCTGGAATTTTTTGTAGTTAGCAAGAAGTTTTTCGGGAAGGGCCATTTTATATCTTCGTTTAATCTGGTTTAAATAAAAAATGTTTATGTAGATTTAAGTTTAAAATTTATAATAATTTTTTTTCGCTACAAATAATAATTTATTTACATAATCGATTTGCTAGAAACTTACAGCACAATAATATAAAAGATGCAGCTGCAATAGGTTGGTTGAAACTGATCTAAAAATATCTAGACATTTAGCACCTGATGCAAAAATAGATTCGTGAATTTGTTCACTTCAATGTTGTTCAGTGTTGTGTGCGCAATTTGGCATTAAGATTAGTTAATGGTGATAAAACATTTCGCTAATTTTTTGAATTCAGAAAAAAGTGTTTGGTTATGAAGTTTATGTCTTGTCCCTCCTTCTATTAGGGGCCTCTACAGAATAGCTTTAAAATATTTAAGTGAGGAAACACTGTTAAATGTGATTAGAAAATGTTTTTTTTTTAATTTTGGAGTTTTTTTTTCGCCAAAATACATATATATCGCGAATTTAACACAAGGATACTTTTATTTTTTTTAAGTTTTTAACACGATATAAAAATCTGCATCTATGATCAACTACTACAATACACAATAAATAAAAATATAAAAAAAATAATTGTTGGGAATATTTTATCTATAGTTCTGAATTAAAATTGAGTCAGGAACCCAATCTTACAATTGCTCATCTTCTAAAACGTTTAGGGCAGATACCATGAATTGGCAAGATTCTACTTTAAGTCTGTTCGTAAGTTTGTCAGCATAAGTTTGGAATTTTAAAATGTTTGTAACAAAATCATACACGTTTTTAAACAAATACTCTTCTAAATGGTTTTATATTTTACAGATTGGAAACCAAAAAGTTTCAATGTCTTTAATCTCAAAATACATTTTAAGGCTATGTTGTTGAGCCTTCATTTCTAATTGTTTTCCTGTTTTTCCGGATTTAGAGCAAAGTTTTGAAATTCAGATACTAAGGCAAAATAACTGAAGTCTTTTTGTATTTATTTTTATCACATTTGGATCTAGATATCAAAGCGCAGAAAGCTTACTACGGTTTATAAATGCGCGAGATTATTAGGTCACAGATTGTGTTATAATTTTTAAGGACATTGTCCTTTACTTACCTCTTTCTCAGAAATATTTCAATTACATTTTTAGCACTATGTCCAATATAAAAATCATTTATGTTTTTAGCATATGAAAAGATTTTGTAGTCAACTATTTGGAGTTTAATATTGAAGAGGATTTTTTTTCTGATGATACAAGAAAAATAATTTGCGATGACTCGCTTTGAAAATATTTGTTCAGTCATTAATTTGGTTTTCCATTGGTAAATGGAGAATTTTATGCGGAATTTGATTTTTTTCGTGGCGAATGGAATGTTATTTGGAATTAATTTTTGTGAACCTGGTAGCTGTCAAAATAAATGCTTCCAATTGTACTTTTATTTAGTAGTGTTAGTAAAAGAGAGGTAGATTCGCCAAAAAATACTGATCTGCGAATTTGATTCAGAATCAAAAAAAATATAAATTTATGTTGCCCAATGGAAAGACTTAATTTTCAAAATCCATGTTTTGATAGATTCGTATCAAAAACGAATTTGATTCTTGTACACCAATTGAAAATCACATAAGTATTCATTATACTTAAAATATAATGTATATATATATATATAATAAAATATATATATACATATGACAAAAATGCAGGTAAACAAGAATTGAATTGAATTTTATTGAGGCTTTTAGAAAGTATTACATTTGAGTACAATTCAATAATTATTGCTTAGCTAATGCTATGTTACTGCGGATATTAAGTATTGCCTGCTTTATCTAGTTACAATATAAAATACTTTATTTTTTTTTTTGTAAATTCATTTTTATTTAATATTAACTAATAACTATCTTAAAGCTAGACAAAAATGTTTTAAACTAGCCTAATTATCAATAACTTACACCTAATTTACTGGCCCCTTACGGGCGCTCTAAACTAAACAATAACTCTTAGAACTAATGCCTTTCGACCTAAAAACTATTTTAATTAAATCTAATTATTTTATTTTTTTAACCAAGGAAACTTATTTTTTTGTCAATAAGATAAGATACTTGGTATCTTATCATATATTTCTTTTTTTTTACTTATAAACTAAGCCTAAAGATAGATTAAAAATAATTAAAACTAAATACAACTAACTTATACTAACTAAAACTAACTAAACTACTTAAATACCTAATAATACCCAAAAACCACTTAAAACTACTTGAGAACTAGAACAGCCACAGCAGCATTTTTTTCGTTTTTTAAATTTTTTTGTTTATTTTTTATATGCATGCAGACACACAACAACATGCAACCCACCCATACATGTACATACGCACATACATATACGTATGCACATACATGTACAGACACGCAACCACATGCACATATGCCCCCGCATACATACATATTTTTAATTTTTTTTTCGGTGCCACCCCGACTGTTCCCTATATATAATTGCCCTAAATCTATGTAAGTCGGCCAAGACATACCATCTTCATCGACTTTAAATATTATGATGCTGTTCAGAGAGCCACCAGAACTGGTTCTCCTGTTTCGCCCTATCCCTCCGGTCCCGATCGGACACAGTCCTACTGTACCGAAGGCGTTCTTCTCCACCTTGAGCGATGACGTCTCGACCATACAGGAGTCGCCTATCCACAGTTTTCCGGCTTACGTGGTAGATGAGCGGAGCCGCTCCTCCATCCTGTATCAGCCCTCGACTGTCTAAGAATGCCTCGTCGCTGACAGTAGATAATAGAAACTGCTCATGCTCAGGAGCAATATATACATTTAGGTGACGTTTGTTCACAATATATATATATACTTAAAACTAAGGGAACGAGAGCGATGTGTATACGATGTATACATTACGTTCAGGTTCTCAGGTACGAATACACCAGGGTGTTATTGAAATCATAGTTTTATGAGTTTGTAGTGTAAATCTGTACATCGAGATGTGAGAGATTTATCTATTAAATTGATAAGGGTTATTCACGATCCTATGCAATAAAAAGGTGTAAAGTGCGAAATTTTATTTTTTTCTATAAACGCACCATTTCTATTCTATTGCAACTCTGGAGTAAAAATGCAAAATCAGTTTGAACACAACCATTTCTGACAGAAAATAACAGCTGCCAAACTGTCAACGACACCAGGCAAATTTTGCACCATTGTATTTTTCTGTTGCAATAGGGTTAGGGTATAGCAAAAGTGTTGTAAAATCTTAGTCAGTATAAGTTGTTGTTGTGGTGCAAAAAAAAAAAGTTGCATTTTACAATGATAATAGACCAGTTGCACCGGATCGTGAATACCCCTATAGTTTTTTTTTATTATTTTTTGTTTCATTGATATTAGTTTGCTATATAGATATGTTAAGTTTTATTTCTTTTTTTTAATTTTTTTTCCTTTCATTTTATTTTTTTAATAATTTTATTGTATTTTTACTATCTTTTATTCTCTTTTTTATAAGTATGTATCACATTGCATTAGGGGGAGAAGACATAATTTATATTGATAATGAAGTTCGCAGCGGTTTTGGCAAGGAATTGCCTTGGAATAAAATGGTAAGGGTGTGTCAATTGGGGCTGAATCAAGGTCCAACAGAGAGATGTCGGCCAGCGTTAGGTAGCTTTTGGATCCTCCGGGGTCGTACGAATAATTGGAGACGATCTCCCTGACGAGATCGTTGTTTGAGGAACTATACTTAGAGATGGTGTTTTTTAATAAATACAAAACATGTCTCAGAATCGGAATGGTTTTCGTGCCAGGTACATGGTAGCATTGAAATAGAACTTAGTAGGAGTTTGAAATTTTTTCCCAGCACAAAATCGAAGTAACTTCCTTTCGAATCTTTCAACCTTGAGTGTAACCGAAGAAGAGGTCGAGAACCATACGGGGAAAGCGTATGTAATTATGGGTCCAATGGTAGCTTTATACAGAAGTGTTTTGGTGTTTTTACTTGATTTGTGCCTAAAGAAAGGTGTTATGGCATTCGAAATTTTTCATGCTTTGTTTAAGGTAGCTCTTGCATGTGGGTTAAATTTTAGTAATTTGTTAAAATTGACTCCGAGATATTTAATGTTATTGCTTGCTTTGATGATATGTCCGTTGATTCTGGGCGACATGTGTCTGCTTTCCAAGGTCGTACTTGCGGGTCCTTTGCCACTTGCATTTCTGAAGCAAATCATTTCAGTTTTAGAAAGTTTATGGAGAAACCCCAGGTTTTGTAATACTCGTTGATGACATCAATATGTTTTTGAAGGAAGCGTGTAGCCGTAAGAGGTGAGCTGCCGCTCGTGTAGACAATGGTATCATCCGCATAGAGCAGGCTCTTAGAATGGGAGTTTTGTTCAGAGTAGGTATGGGGGAAATCATGAAGGAATAGGTTATATAGTTGAGGACCCAAGATGGAACCCTGGGGGACGCCTCTATCACTAGCACTAATAGCCGACTTAGTACCCTGAATTTGTATGAAAAATTTACTATCCTGTAGGAAGCTTTTAAGAAGATGAAATATATGGGTAGGGAGATTTAATGTGGCAATCTTGGAGATTAACCCAACTCTCTACACACTGTCAAAGGCTTTCTCTAGGTCAAGGGCGCAGGCAACGGTGCATTGTTTTTCTCTAAGATTAAGGGTGATGTCGTTGTGAAGGTTTATTAGGGCCTGGACGGTGGAGTGACCACTGCGGAAACCAAACTGCAAATTGGTGAGAGGTTCAATTGGGTTCTCCACTGCGGAGTTAAGGTTGTTAAGTAGTATTCTTTCAAGGATTTTGCCTAGAGAGAAACGATATGGGCCTGTAGCTGTTAATTTCGTAGTCATTAGTCCTCTTTTGAATGGGCAAGATCCCAGCGGTCGTCCATATAGGAAGAAAGAAGCCGTTGTTTATACAATTATTAATTAGGATAGTAGAAAATCTGTCGCAAGTGGATACTGTTTTTTTAATGTAAAGTTGTAAATCCCATCATGGCCGGAATATTTCCTTGGTTTTATCTGTTTTATGATACACGCGACCTCAGCTACACCCGTTAAAATGTGCGAAGCAGAAGGATTGATGGAAGTGTTACCTTCGTCAAAGGTGAAGATTCTATCGGATCTATAGTGGCTGATGGAGTTAACAGCTTCGACGGCCTCTTCTGTGACACGTTCATTGTGAGAGGGTGTAACTTCTGCTTTCAAAGGCATCAACGATGTTTTTTCGTTATTATGTACCATATTATTGACACAAGTTTTCCCCAGGAGAGGGTATTTTTACCCGCAAATCTAAAGAATTCCATAAATGCTTGAGGACCCGGCTTAATTATTTACAGGCTATTGCTGAGTTGATTGTTGAGCCATAAGAATATTTTTTCCTGAATAATTTTATTGAGCAGTGAAATTCTATTAGATAATTCCTTGTATTGAGTGTATGTTTTGTGAAAATTGTTGTGGAATATGTTCTTGAGGCGTCTTTGCCAAGAGTGGTTAGTTTTGAAGAGCATTTCAATGTCTCTAGGCAGATTATTGTATTTCTTAGTGGAGGAGGCAATATTGGTCGCGTGCTTGTCTAGAAATTTGAGAAGGGTTTGATTAAAAATTGTAATGTAGTTCTTGATTTCCAAGTTAGAGAGGCAGTGGTACGAGTAGTTGGGAGGGAAATTCCCATTAAGAGAATTATCCAATAGGAGTCTGAATGCCTCCCAGTCCGTATTTGTAAAGGATTTACTTCCAGGAGGTTGAAGGATGGGAATGGCCATCTCTGTCAGCCATAGTTCGAGTAGCAGAGGACAGTGTTCAGTGAATGTATGGAGTGTACGTGTTCCAATGTTTGTATTAATGCGATTTAATAGATGGTTAGAAATCAGGAAGTGATCCACGTGTGATGAGGACCTGGAAAAGGTCGGGGTGGGGGAGGAGATTAGTCCCAGCGAAGGATTAGAATTTTCGAGCCAGTCGAGGATGTGTTTACCACTACTGTTAAGGATGGAGTCTCGCCATTTAGGACTCCTGACGTTCAGATCACCACAGAATATATATGTGTTCCGGTTGCTGCAGCCTTCGCAGCAACACTTTAACTCCTCCTGGAGCATAGGGCAGCAACAGATTCCCTCCATCTATCTCGGTTCACGGCATGGTGCCTTAGCTGAGCCCACGAATGGAAGTTAAAGGACTGAGCTTCATTAAGTACAGTTGACCTCCATGTTGTTCTTGGTCTACCAACTCTCCTTACACCCTGAGGATTCCATCCGAAGGACTGCTTTGCTATGTTCTCGTTTGGTTTCCTCAGAATATGACCAATCCATTGCCATTTTCGTTGTCTAATGTCAAGATCTACCCTTCTCTGGTGAGTCCAATCCCACAGCTCAACATTTCTTATGATTTGTGGCCATCGAATCTTGAGAATGTATCGAAGACAGCGATTGATAAAAGCCTGTAGCCTGCTCGAGATGTCGGCGGAGCATTTCCAGGTTTCACAGGCGTACAGGAGGACGGATTTCACGTTGGACTCGAAGAGTTTTAGTTTTGTGCGTAGCGTTATTATGCTGGAGTTCCACACGGGAGAAAGCATTCCAAAAGCACTACGAGCTTTGTTTATCCTGCTGACAACATCAGATTCCGTTCCACCATCAATTGATAAAATACTGCCTAGGTAGTTGAACTGCAAAACCTTCTCAATAGTTTCCTGTCTCAGAATAATCTCCTGTTGAGAGTTGCGACCGGTCTGCAGCATTTTTGTCTTTTTGGTGTTGATATTTAAGCCAGCCATCTCGCCGTTCGCTTGCAGCAATTGGCACATTTGGTCCAAGCCGCCTACACTGTTTGACATGAAACATATATCGTCAGCGTAGTCCAAATGACTAAGTTTTTCGAATGGACTCCATTGGATGCCATTTCTCTCGTTTGTACCAACTGTGGCAGTCAGTACATCATCTATTGCCAATAAAAACAAAATTGGTGACAACACATCTCCTTGTCTTACTCCTTGACGCACCTCGAATGAGTCGGAAAGCTGTCCATTGTGCAGCACGCAGCACCTTGCATTATTGTACGACTCCTTAATAATAGCGACTAGCTCCTCAGGGATACCTCTCATGATAAGTGATCGCCAGATGCATTCACGATTTACCCTGTCGAATGCCTTTTCAAAATCGACGAACATGAGATATAGAGGCGACTGGTACTCAGCTGATTGTTCAAGAATGATCCGCAGGGTGTTAATATGGTCGACACAAGATCGGCCACTGCGAAATCCAGCTTGATGTCTCTTGAGTGTTGACTCTATCCTTTCTCTTATCCGCTCGAGAACAATAGTTGCCATTAATTTTGAGAACACAGACAGGACGGTTATACCACGCCAATTATTGCAATTTCTAAGATCGCCTTTCTTTGGTATCTTAACAATTACACCGTTCTTCCAGTCTTTGGGGTAAGTAACTTTCTCCCAAACATCCTGAATTAGTGGAAGCAAAATTGCTGCCGTTGTTTCAGGATCAACCTTCAAGAACTCGGCTGGTATGCCATCAAGTCCAGCTGCTTTGTTTGTTTTGAGGAGAAGAATCAAATGCTTAACTTCTGCACTGCTTGGAGGGCCGGTGTCAATGCCCCTAGAAGATCTACGCATGTGGACCATTTGCGGTTCATCATAAACATTCTGGACATCGTTGAGCAGTGCGCAGAAGTGATCCATCCACCTCTTAAGCTGATCTTCCAATGTCATCAAGAGATTGCCGTTTATGTCAAACACAGGGCGGGATATGTTGTTACGTTGCCCAACGATTTCCTTAGTGATTTTGTACAGCTCTCTTGCGTCCCCTCTCCCTGCAGCATGTTCCGCATTTTCCGCAAGCTTGTTCAACATTGCCCTTTTATAGCGTCTCACACAGCGCTGCACTATTTTATGAGTTGCTCTATACTCATTCTGCAGATTTATTTTCCGATGCGCAACATTTTCGGCAATAATTTTCGCTTTCAATGATCGCCGGTGTATGATTTTATCCCAGGTGTCTTGGGATATCCAGGGATCTCTAGATCGTATTTGCGTCGGAACAGTTGCGGAGCCGATTTCTATGAAAATATTCTTCACTTGATCCCACTTTTCGTCCATAGACAAATTATCGCTCACAACCATGTTCGACGCTACTTCCATGAGTTTAACAGTGTAGTTGCGACAAATGTTAGGATCAGTTAAAGCGATTGTTTGAAATCTTGGTCTCCGTGCCGTTACCTCTGGGTGTCTCTGGACAGCCGCTGTTCGAACCTGCAGCGTTGCTAATACGGGGTGGTGGTCGCTACCAGCATCAGCTCTACAAACATTCCGAACATCGCGAAGTGATTTTCTCCAACGTTGCTGAATTATGAAGTGGTCAATTTGGTTTTTTGTTCGACCATCAGGAGAAATCCATGTGACTTTGTGACAAGTCTTGTGCGGAAATAAGGATCCACCAACTACAAGCTGACGAGCGTTGCAGAAGTCGACGAGCATATCACCATTTTCGTTCCTTTGACCTAAGCAATGTTTACCAAGAACGCGTTCAAGACCAACGTTGTCCGGACCAACTTTGGCATTAAAATCACCCATGATGATGACGATGTCACCCTTAGGAACGCTACTGTACACCGAGTTTAAATGAGTATAGAATGAATTCTTGTCGTCGTATTCTGCATCATTTGTAGGAGCATAACATTGAATAATGGTTATCTTACGAACTTTGGAGCTAAATCGGGCCGTCATAAGCCTTGCCGAAATTGGATTCCATGATATTAGACTTTTGCTAGCTTCCTTAGTTAACATAATACCCACACCATTCAATCTTGGACCTCCCACGTTCTCATCCTCACCAGAGTACAGCATTCTCGTCAGTCCTGAGTCAGCACTATATTCAGCCTTCCTCCTCCACTTCGTTTCACTCAGACCCAAAATACTGATATTAAATCTTAGCATTTCACGTTCAACTTGTTCGTACATTCCCGTCCCGTACAAAGAACGAACATTCCATGCTCCAATATTTGTACGTGTTTTGTAGCCAAAAGTACTTTTCCTCGAACCGGAAATATTTCTGGAATCTGTTGTTGATTCATTATTATTTATAGCGTCTCGATTTCCGCTGCTACATGATAGATGCCGCACCCCCAAATCCGATGTGCGGTTTACTGCAGTTACAACTACAACTCATGAATAAGGGGCTTTACGTGGACGCCCGCGAACTAACGCTTTATTCCACGGTGGGCCTACCCACATAAGGGTCTCTATATTTAAGGCATAGGACACGCCTGCAGCCTTTCTATCTATCTACCGGGTTGCCCCAGTAGCCATACACGTATCTCGTATGGTCTAACCATTAGCCACTGCGATGCTCTCACAAGGAGGCCTACCCATGGTCTGTAATTTTGGGCAAGCAAAATTAGCGGGATACAGACCCCCGCAGTACCGAATTACGGTATTTCTGGAGTCTTTTCATCACCTAAGTGAGAATACACTACCAGGGTATCTTTGGCGAATGGCTACCCAGGAACGATAATCCTGCCTTATTTTGTTGTGCTGCCTCAACTAGGAACAAGGAGACCTAAGTGAAAACTATTACTCACCATCGGGTACATGGATCATCGTATTTTCACTAATTATACATGGTAAACCATGTATTATTGACTTGGTGTCCCGCTACCAGTCAATTCGTGCATTTATTTATATCAGTTTTTCTGGGGGTGCATAACCAGTGAACGAATAAACGATCACTGGCTGCACCCCCTTCTAATCACCATCTTTCGATACACACAAGTTAGCATCCAGTTCCGTTATTTAGATTTTTATCACCTTGCTCCAGCAAGGTAATGATGGTATATACCATACATGTTTTAGGATCTAAACTTTCTTTAACTCTCCACTCACTCATCCATGCGGTTTTACCCGCATGCATCCATGGAGCGGCCATTCAGACAGACTCCTTACCCTCCATATACCTGATCGCCTGTCCGAGCAGCCACTCCACTACTCCCCAAGCTTGCTCAATCTTCAAATCGGTTACTCAACTTCACAGCATTTTCAGACGTTACTCGCTCAAACTTCCTTTTCCCCTCGTTCCTCTCGAAACTAAACAAATGGTCTCAGCAATTACTTGAAAATAAACTCCAACTGCTTTGACCATGCTTTTCACGGCATTTTACTCTAACCGTCTCTATTGAGACGCTAAGCCTGTTAGATTAGCCGGAAAGGGTTCTTTGGTATGTAAACATACCCGTACTACCAATCCGTTGCCCCCCGGACACCACGAGGAGGGACTAACTAGGCACGTCCATGCACCACTTGCCACGGTTCGTCCGAGAGTTACAACTACAGAATGAATAAAGGCTTTACGTGGGCGCCTGCAAGTTAATGCTTAAATCCCACGGTGGGCCTACCCACACTGTCGGGGTCAATTTTAGCGTTGACCAGCGCCCCAGGGCCAAAAAAGATTGAGCCCCGGTTCAACTTCGATGGAAGGTTAAGGCCTATCCATCTCCCCTTGCTAAGGGCGAGGCCTATCTAACACCTCTACCATCCAAGGCTCATAGATGTTAAACAGAGTCCTTGGAATTTTTAACGTTCCCGCATGTTGGGGGCAACCACAGCCACCACGATACTCCCACTAGGGGGCCTACCTCTCAGACAGGCCGGCATCAAGACGTCTGGTGCCTACTAGCACCAGAAAGGACGAACTTGACCCGGGGGCTCCTGTCTCCCGTACCAGAATATAGCTTCCGGTGGAGCTTCGCAACCGTAAAGGTCACTTTCGGATGAGTCCCTTAAAACTCGAGGCCCGACAACCTCAGGTATGTACACCTAGGCCATCTACCGAGGCAGTGGACAATGGTCAAGCGCACATACCAACCTGCCTACTCTCTCCTTACACAACAAAAGAGACTACCTAGACCTCTCGCGAACTCAGACCCAGGCAAACACTGCCTAAGTCGTTCAACACCCACCACAAGGAGTCACTCCCCAAAAGGAGAGCACGAGTGCATATCACATGCACTCATCCCTGCTGTGCGCCTCCCGAAAACAACAATAAAATGGCCAAAACACTACAACAGGGACACACAGATCAACTATCACTATGCCACTGGTCAGTTCGCGAGTCACTGCAGACGCTATGCCCCCCCTGATCGATGCACCTATTGGTACATGATCGAGCTATTCCAGCAAACATACTCAGGCACCCCACGCCCCACATAAGAAGTCTCAGCATGGATTCAGTCCAAATGCCACTGGGTTAAATCCCAGGGCAAGAGGCACCTTCACCATTGATGAGTACTAAATGCAGGGTGAACAACCCGCTGATAGTGAGTGGGTCAGGATGCGACATTTAAGTCACCCTCCCGCCAAAACAGTAACCAGCCAGATGTTCAGGGAGTTGGATCATAGAGATCCAAACCTGGCAGAGAGCTGGTGCCCTGGAAAGAACATAACCCGCAGCTGTCCCTAGACCCACACCAATACTAATCCATCAACCAAGACCCCATGTGAACAAGGAGTCAAGTCCAGCTATGTACCAGTCATATGGGTGAACCCCTGGCAACACAATGATGTCTACAACAAGGACTAACAGAGTGCCATTATTGCCGCCGAGTCCGGAAGACACGGTCAGCAAAGATGGCTAGATTTTCAGCCGTCACCCTCGAAAGAAGGGTCCGGCTGAAAACCCAAGCGTTATCCTCTCGAGCCACACCCACCGCAGAGAGATCCCTGAAGTGAGCATATCGCGGACACTCAACCAGCACATGCCTCCAATCCTCACTCGGAGCTCCACACAGGCACTCCGGAGACTCAGCCAAGGCCCTTTTGTGCAAAAATGCATTCAAGGAACCATGGCCAGTCACCAGAAAGCCTGCATAGAGTGAGAGGTCGAGGCACTCCCGCTCACAAGCTGATACAACACAGGGGAGGAACTCGTAAGTAGCTCTCCCCTTTTCACTACACTCCCACCTAGACTGCCATCTGGAGAACACACATTCTCTCATTAGAGCTTTGCGTTCCTGAATACCCAAGGAATGGGCATTCAGGCACTCGCTCCAGTCAGACGCAGAAAGCTGCCGTTGCCTCCTGACTTTTCCAGCAATACCTTGTCGTATCACTTCCAAATCAAGAGGAGGCACGCCCGCCAGTACCTGTAGAGCCTCAGTAGAGACAGTTCTGCACACACGAAGTGAGCCAAGGAGCATAACCCTCTGACAAGAGAGAATTTTGCTTCTTCCTGTCACCGTTTTGACTGTATCGTACCATACAGACGAACCAAATGCTGCACAGGCAACAAATAATCCGCAATATATGACACGAACAGCCCGTCTAGACAGGCCCCAGTCACACTTCATCACACGGCAAACTGCTGGAACTAAAGAGGTGAGCTTCAATTTCACCTGATTTAGGTGAGGAAGGAAGCTCATTCTCTCCCCTATAGTAATACCAAGGTATTTGACCTGCGTCGCATACCTTATACCCACACCACTAGCTCTAATACATGGAGGACGACTTTGGGAAAGCTTACCTTTCAACAACATTATTGATGTTTTCTCTACAGCAACATCAACCCCAACAGCAGCACCACAGGCATTAACCATGCCCATGGCCTCCGTGCCCCGGCTTTCTAGCTCAGCACGAGACTGGCCTTCAACAAGGACAAGGAGGTCATCGGCATAAGCCGCACACCTGCAGTACGGCTGCCAGGATGAGAGGCGCTGCAGCAGGGGATCCATCATGAGGTTCCATATATATGGACCTCCAATGGAGCCCTGTGGACATCCTCTTTCAACGCCTAGTGCCACCGAATCAAATTGGCTGACAACCCGGGCGACTCTTCCTGAGAAATAACTCCTCCAGATAGCAGCCTCCCTGCAGCCTACTTCCACCAACCTACGCTCGACACTACCCCAGTCCAGATAATCAAAAGCTCCCTTGAAGTCAACAAATATGCCTAAGACATACTTGTTGACCGATCCATCGACGGAGTCTCTTACGTGGAGCCACGCATCTTCGACACTGCAACCTTGTTTGAAGCCAAACTGAAATGGAGACTGCACAGGTAAGCACTCCATCAGCCTTTCAACCAAGACCCTCTCCAGCACCTTTCCAAGTACTGGAAGGAGACTTATGCCACGATAGGATCTAGGACAAGTCCTAATCCTATCGTTAGACTTCAGGAGAACAATTACCCTAGCACATTTCCACTTCAGGGGAAAATAATTCTCCCTGAAGCAGCTCGAGTAAAGAGCCATCAGGTATTCGGGGACAGCCACCCACATGGCTTTCAGCCGGTCAATCCGTAAAATCCCGGTGACTTCCTCGATTTAAGCCTAGCAATGGCATAGCCAACCTCTTCCTCATTCACCAGTAGTGGTGCGTTGGGCAATTCCGGAAGTGGATCAGCCGAACGCACACCCCTGGGGAAGAACGAACTCATTAAAGCAGTCATACTATCCCTCCATGATGAGAGTACGCGACCCCCATCATGGATGGCCCCTAACTCTAGAGTCGTCCTCCCCCGACAAACCCGGTATAATTGACCCCAGGGGTCATTCCGATGTTCCTCGGCGAAGGATCTCCATTCCTCATCCTTACTGCGGGCAAGCATCCTCTTGTATTCAGCCAAGCCATGCCGATAGGCAAGCCTTGACTGATCCAAGTCAGCCAACCCACGACGCCGACAGGTTTGGAAGTGCTTACGCAGCCTCCTCACCTGTCCACGTTTCACATTCAGTTCAGGTGTCCACCACTTCACCCTTTTCCGATTCACCAAACGGCTCCTCGGAAAGAGCTGGTCGTTGACACCCCACATACATTCCTCCAACCACGCAACTTTGGAGTCCACCTCTAAGTTTTCAAATGCACCAAGTGAAGTTGACCTAACCTTTATCGCGATTTCTCTCTGGTATTGTGACCAGTCCACGTCATTGAGACGCCACCGTTTCTCAATTCAACTCACACTGGCATCCGGAGCACCATCAGAGCGAGCCATCACAACCTGAATCAGGCTGTGATCACTCACCCCTTCAGCACGCCGAATTGACCAGTTAGAACTAAATCTACGAAGCGCTAGCATATTCGCCAGGGTCACGTCAATATCACTTTGTCCATTTGGGCCATCAAAAGTATATAGGTCACTGGGTTGATTGAGAGCACCCATGCTATTTACGGCCATCCATTCGCTGAGCAGTGCACCCCTGCCGGCATTGTGAGACTCGGACGTGCGTCCAGACATCTTACTATACCAAGCAGGTGAAACTGCATTAGCGTCCAGGCCAAAGATAGCAGGTTGGTTCCCAGCCAGACCAAGCAACACATCCAAGTATACGAGGTATGGATTTATGTTCAGGGACGGCTTAAAGTAAAGACTGCATAAAATCAGTCTACCAAAACCGCCCTCAACACTCACACACACACCCCATTCACAAGAATCTAAAAGCGAACACACAGTATTTATATCATTCACTACAACAGCGGAGTTGCCCCCTCTGTCAGTGAACGATCGCATATGCGCCGGCAGTCCCCTTACCTGCCCTTCGACAGTGTAAGGGTCCTGCAATAGCGCAAAGCTACACTGTGTGCTGCACATAATCTGCCCTAACTCGTACATGGCTACTCGAGCACCCTGGCAGTTAAATTGGATTATCTTAACCACCATCTTAATGTCGAGCACACGCCCTGGCAACCGCAGCATTGTAGACCGGACAGTCTGCACTTAACATGAAGTGCCCAGCCGGGTTACCTCTAAAATCACAGTCACGACAATGGATTGCGTTATCGCAATTCCGCTGTGCGTGACCCGACTGACCACATCTCATACAGACAATGTCCCTCTGTCTACACCTGTAGGCGAAATGATCCAGGCTAAGACACCGGTCGCACCACTGAACTAAGGATTTCTCCTTGACCTCAAAGGAGAAGTGCTTTATATAGCACCACCCCTCCTTGAGAAGCAGACCGGCAACCCTTGGGCTACAATTCAGGGAAACGCGTGTTTTCCCATCTCCGGCCGTCCAGGAGTTTCCAAGGAAGACCTCCCTTTGGAATTCCTCTTTGGTGAGGTCGCGTAAGTTGAGCTTATGCAACTCACCGAGGAAATCCTCAGGAGAGATCCTTCTCTCCACTCTCTGTACCATCAGCATCCTTAACTTGTTGGTTTCCGCCGATAGACCAACCTCATCCAACTTCTTTTGCCCCAGGAGGGCGTCTCTCTCTACCACGGATGGCGTGCGAACAAGCACACTACCCCCTTTGCCAGGTTGCACAGTGTGCACCCTAACACCCAAGGCAGGCACCAGCTGCTCTACTACCCTCTTCTTTACCTCTCCTGCAGGCTCATTTGCTTTGCCTCTTACCACAACGGACCACGTCTCAGTAGGCTTAGCAGCCACAACAGCAGGCGCACGCGGCTTAATCACTAAACCGGCAGAGACACTGGCTGCACTAGCAATTTGTGCAAAAGACGGGCGCTCTGCTACGCTGACACCTAGAGGCACACCCTTAGACTTTCCTGCAATTGGAGCCTCAACAACCGGCCGCAACGAGGCTTTGGTGGAAGCAGCTCCCCCATCTAATCTACCCCTCAACCTCTCGTTGATTCCTGACAAGCCGAGGACTAGTTCCTCATACTTAGCAGCTAACCCTGCAATACGCCCGCCAAACTGGGGGCAGTCACCTATTAAGCTTACTAACTCCTTCTTTATTTGTGTCGTTTTTGCCATGACACTGACCAGGCTGAGGCTTTCACCCCAGTTGTCATCAGCGTCGAGCGGCAGCCCGACTTTCCCCTTCTGTCCTCCTTTAGAGGAAACCGTCTTCACCTGCTCCTTCTTCTTCTGCGTCCCGACAGCACCAGCAGTTGAGGACGAGGCCTTCGAGAGGTCCTGCGGAAGCACGGTAGCCTCCGCCGCCGCAGTCTTTTTAGGGACGTTGGCGGGAGGGGGCGGCAACGCACCCGGTGGACCCATGCATAAAACCTCCTCCCCAGAAGCCACCACTACGGGGGGAACAGCTTCGGAAGCAGCAACACCCGACAGCTCCTCACTAGCTACAACATCTCCTACACTCACTACCCTGTCGAAAACTGGCGGAACAGTGTCGGGAGCAGCAACACCCGACAGCTCCTCACTAGCTACAGCCTCACCTACACTCTCTACCTTGTCGAACGCTGACGGTATAATTGAACTAGCCTCAATTAAAACGAAACTCTCCCTGCATACCTGTTCGACACCAAGCTCTCCTATTCCCTGTCTAGAGTCTGACTGCACAGCTTGCCCAGCGACCTGCCCAGCAACTCGCTCGACAACCTGCTCCACTACCTCTCCTACCACTACCTTACGGCAAACGGCTTCGGGGCTTGATAAGCTTCCACTCTCAATGGCCCTCTTCCTTGCCTTAACCTCACTTACTACCTGCTCCTCTGTCTCCATAGCAGACGAACAAGAGGAACGAGTCGACTTCCTCTTACTCTTCTTGCCTGTCTTCTTCCTTGGGTTGGGCGGAGGCATAGCCTTCTCCGGGTTGCTACTCTTCAAATAGCTAGTCCGCCCACCGGACAAACCCCTATCTACCGCATCTACCTCAGAATCAAAGTCCGAGGTAAGGCTACCCTCCTGAAAGTCAATGGGAGCTGTCTCCGCACTGAACCCAGATCCTACAACCTCTATGCCTGACGGCACCTCACTCGGGGTTCGTTCCCCGTCCATACTAAAACTAATTCTTCTCTACTTAATATAGTAATAAACCCTACTACTATTCTACCTAAAACTAATTCTACTTAGGATAATAATAAGCCCTAACTAAACTATGCTCCTAATAAGTTATACTCCTATGAAACTGTTATACTGATACCTACTGATATTTATAATATACTTATTATAAGAATAATATACACTCACCTCCGCAGAGTATACCTACTCTGTACTACTCCTACCAACACTGCTTGAGCTCTCTTGCTCTCTCTCCAGAAAACCACTACACTGCACTATGTGTCTTATAAAAGTACACAATCACTAAGCACTATTTCTCTATTTCTCTCTGAGAGAAACTACACTGCACTTCCTACACTACCGTACACTCGCGATACTACTAGCGAAAACGAAACTAATAAGCTAACTAAACTAGAGCACTTACCAAGACGTCTGTACACCACGGCGGTCACACACTGAACTACAACTACAGAATGAATGAATAAAGGCTTTACGTGGGCGCCTGCAAGTTAATGCTTATATCCCACGGTGGGCCTACCCACACTGTCGGGGTCAAGAAAAGCGTTGACCAGC
Organism: Philhelius pedissequus; assembly: GCA_910595825.1. Taxonomy (NCBI): domain Eukaryota; kingdom Metazoa; phylum Arthropoda; class Insecta; order Diptera; family Syrphidae; genus Philhelius; species Philhelius pedissequus. The sequence goes on along the minus strand of OU343160.1, from coordinate 274,144,002 downwards.
GCCCCAGGGCTAAAAATGTTGTGCCCCAGTTCAACTTCGATGGAAGGTTAAGGCCTATCCATCTCCCCTTGCTAAGGGCGAGGCCTATCTAACACCTCTACCATCCAAGGCTCATAGATGTTAAACAGAGTCCTTGGAATTTTTAACGTTCCCGCATGTTGGGAGCAACCACAGCCACCACGATACTCCCACTAGGGGGCCTACCTCACAGACAGGCCGGCATCAAGACGTCTGGTGCCTCCAAGCACCAGAAAGACGAACATGACCCGGGGGCTCCTGTCTCCCGTGGTACCAGAATATAGCTTCCGGTGGAGCTTCGCAACCGTAAAGGTCACTTTCGGATGAGTCCCTTAAAACTCGAGGCCCGACAACCTCAGGTATGCACACCCGGACCATCTACCGAGGTAGTGGACAATGGCCAAGCGCGCATACCTAACACCCAAAAACTCACGTATGTTCAACGGAAAGACTACCTGAAACATCCCACGAAATCGGACCCAGGCATACACTGCCTAAGCCGTTCAACACCCACCACAAGGGGTCACTCTCCAATAGGAGAGCACGAGCACATAACACATGCACTCATCCCTGCCGTGCGCCTCCCGAAAAACAACAACAAAAATGGCCAAACACTACAACAAGGACACACAGATCTACTATCACTATGCCACTGGTCAGTTCGCGAGTCACTGCAGACGCTATGCCCCCCCTGATCGATGCACCTATTGGTGCATGATCGAGCTATCCCAGCAAACATACTCAGGCACCCCACGCCCCACATAGAAGTCTCAGCATGGATTCAGTCCAAATGCCACTGGGTTAAAACCCAGGACAAGAGGCACCTTCACCATTGATGAGTACTAAATGCAGGGTGAACAACCCGCTGATAGTGAGTGGGTCAGGATGCGACATTTAAGTCACCCTCCCGCCCAAACAGTAACCAGCCAGATGTTCAGGGAGTTGGATCATAGAGATCCAAACCTGGCAGAGAGCTGGTGCCCTGGAAAGAACATAGCCCGCAGCTGTCCCTAGACCCACACCAATACTAACCATCAACCAAGACCCCATGTAAACAAGGAGTCAAGTCCAGCTATGTACCAGTTAAATGGGTGAACCCCTGGTAACACAATGATGTCTACAACGAGGACTAACAGAGTGCCATTATTGCCGCCGGGTCCGGAAGACACGATCAGCAAAGATGGCAAGATTATCAGCCGTCACCCTCGAATGAAGGATTCGGCTGAAATCCCAGGCATTACCCTCTCGAACCACACCCACCGCAGAGAGGTCCCTGAAGTGAGCATATCGCGGACACTCAACCAGTACGTGCCTCCAATCCTCACTCGGAGCTCCACACGAGCATTCCGGAGAGCTAGACAAGGTCCTTTTGTGCAAGAATGCATTCAAGGAGCCATGTCCAGTCACCAAAAAGCCCGCATAGAGTGAGAGGTCCAGGCACTCCCGTTCACACGCAGAAACAACACGGGGGAGGAACTCAAAAGTAGCTCTCCCTTTCTCGCTACTTTCCCACCTAGCCTGCCATCTGGAGAAAACACACTCCCTCATTAGAGCTTTACGTTCCTGAATACTCAAAGAATGAGCATTCAGGCACTCAGCCCAGTCGGACGCAGAGAGTTGCCGTTGCCTCTTGACCTTTCCAGCAATACCTTGTCGTATTACCTCAAGGTCAAGTGGAGGCACGCCCGCCAGCACCTGTAGAGCATCTGTGGAAACAGTTCTGCATACACGAAGTGTCCCAAGGAGCATAACCCTCTGACAAGAGAGAATTTTGCTTCTTCCTGTCACCATTTTGGCCGTATCGTACCATACAGTAGAGCCAAATGCTGCACAGGCAACAAATAACCCCCCATATATGACACGAACAGCCCGTCTAGACAGGCCCCAGTCACACTTCATCACCCTGCTAACTGCTGGAACTAAAGAGGTGAGCTTCAATCTCACCTGTTTTAGGTGAGGAAGGAAGCTCATTCTCTCCCCAATGGTAATACCAAGGTATTTGACCTGCGTCGCATACCTTATGCCCACCTCACTAACTCTAATACACGGAGGGCGACTTATAGAAAGCTTACCCTTCAACAGCATTATCGATGTCTTTTCTACAGACACCTCAACTCCCACACCCGCACCCCAGGCGCTAACCATGCCCATGGCCTCCGTGCCCCGGTTTTCCAGCTCAGCACGTGACTGGCCTTCAACAAGGACAAGGATCATCAGCGTAGGCCGCGCACCTGCAGTACGGCCGCCAGGATGAGAGGCGCTGCAGCAGGGGATCCATCATGAGGTTCCATATATATGGACCACCAATGGACCCCTGAGGACACCCTCTCTCAACATCCAGTGCCACCGAGTCAAATTGGCTGACAACCCGGGCAACTCTTCCTGAGAAATAACTCCTCCAGATAGCAGTCTCCCGACAGCCAACCTCTATCAACCTTCGCTCCACACTAGCCCAGTCCAGGAAGTCGAATGCCCCCCTGAAGTCAACAAATATGCCAAGAACATATTTGCTGACTGACGCATCAACAGAGTCTTTCACGTGTAGCCATGCATCTTCGACACTGTAACCTTGCTTAAAACCAAACTGAAATGGAGACTGCATCGGTAAGCACTCCATCAGTCTGTCGACTAAGACTCTTTCCAGCACCTTTCCAAGTACTGGCAAGAGGCTTATACCGCGATAGGCCCTAGGACTAGTCCTGACCCTATCATTCGACTTCAGCAGTACAATTACCTTTGCACATTTCCATTTCAGGGGAAAATAGTTTTCCCTGAAACAGCACGAGTAAAGAGCCATCAGGTATTCGGGGACAGCCGTCCACATAGCTTTCACCATGCAGCCGGTCAGTCCGTCGAAACCCGGTGACTTTCTCGATTTAAGTCTAGCTATGGCATAGCCAACTTCTCCCTCGTCCACCAGTGGCGGAGCGTTGGGCAAGTCCGGAAGTGGGTCCACCGAACGCACGCCCCTAGGGAAGAAGGTATTCATCAAGGCAGTCATGCAATCCCTCCATGATGTGAGCACTACGCCCCCATCATGGATGGCCCCTAACTCTAGAGTCTTCCTCCCCCGACAAACCCGGTATAACTGACCCCAGGGGTCATTCCGGTGTTCCTCGGCGAAGGATCTCCATTCCTCATCCTTACTGCGGGCAAGCATCCTCTTGTATTCAGCCAAGCCATGCCGATAGGCAAGTCTTGACTGATCCAAGTCAGCCAACCCACGACGCCGACAGGCTTGGAAGTGCTTTCGCAGTCTCCTTACCTGGCGACGCATCACATTCAATTCAGGTGTCCACCACTTCACCCTTTTCCGATTTACCAATCGGCTCCTCGGAAAGAGTTGGTCGTTGACACCCCACATACATTCCTCCAACCAAGCAACCTTGGAGTCAACCTCCAATCTTTCAAATGCACCTAGTGAGGTCAATCTTACCTTTCTAGCGATTTCCCTCTGGTAATGCACCCAATCGACATCATGGAGACGCCAGCGCTTTTCATCCCAGCCCCCACCAGCCCCCGATGTACCATCAGAGCGGGCGATCACAACCTGCATTAGGCTGTGGTCACTCACTCCTTCGGCACGACGGATAGACCAGTCAAAGCTGAAGTTTCGAAGCGCTAGCGTATTCGCCAGGGTAACATCGATATCACTCTGTCCATTCGGTCCATCAAAGGTATATAGGTCGCTAGGCTGGTTGAGAGCACCCATGTGATTTACAGCCATCCATTCGCTGAGCAGTACACCCCTGTCGGCATTGTGAGACTCGGACGTGCGTCCAGACATCTTACTATACCAAACAGGGGAAACTGCATTAGCGTCCAGGCCAAAAATCGCAGGCTGGTTCCCAATCAAACCCAGCAACACATCCAGGTATGCAAGGTATGGATTTATGTCTCGAGAAGGCTTAAAGTAAAGACTGCACAAAATCAGTCTACCAAAGCCTCCCTCGACATTCACACACACACCCCATTCACTTGAATCTATCAGCGAACACACAGTGTTTAAATCGTTTACTACGACAGCGGAGTTACCCCCTCTGTCAGCAAACGATCGCATATACGCTGGCAGCCCCCTCACATGTCCTTCGACAGTGTAAGGGTCCTGCAGTAGCGCAAAGCTACACTGTGTGCTGCATAATATCTGCCCTAACTCATACATGGCCGCTCTGGCACCCTGGCAGTTGAATTGGATCAACTTAACCATTTTAGTGCCGAGCGCACGCCCTGGCCACCGCAGCATTGTAGACTGGACAGTCTGCGCTTAGCATGAAATGTCCAGCCGGGTTCCCTCTGAAGTCGCAGTCGCGGCAGTGGATTGCATTATTGCAGTCACGCTGCGAGTGACCCGACTGTCCACATCGAAGGCACACCTGCTCCTTTAGCCTACACCTAAAACTATGATGGTCCAGGCTAAGACACCGGTAACACCATGACACCATCGGTTTCTCCTTCACAGGGAAAGCGAAGTGCTTGATATAGCACCATCCCCCTTTCAGGAGAATACCGGCTACCCTCTGGCTGCAGTCGAGAACGACTTGCGTCAACCCATCTCCGATCGTCCAATTGCTTCGTAGAAAGACCTCCTTCTGGACTTCCTCCCTTGGAATATCACTCAAGTTTAGCTTGAAGAGATCTTCAAGGAAGGCTTCCGGGGAGATCCTCTTCTCCACCCTTGAAACGATCACTGGCCTGCCCATCGTGGTATCTGCTGATAAACCAACCTCCTCGAGCTTCTTATGCCCGAGGAACGCATCTCTTTCTGCAATGGAGGGTGTCCGAACCAGAACACTACCTTGTTTGCCAGGGAGCACGTTGTGCACCCTGACACCCACCGCAGGCACCAGTTCCTCTACCACTCTCTTCTTAATGACCCCAGCGGGCTCATTAGCCTTCCCCCTCACCACAACAGACCAAGTCTCCGTCGGTTTGGCAGGCTCAACTACTGGTGCACGCACCAGAGTCCTACCCATCAGACCAGCGGGGACCGAGGCTGCGCTCGCTATTTGCGCAAACGAAGGTCGCTCATTTACATTGACCCCTACTGGGACGCCTTTCAGCTTCATAGCCTCAGGCGCTACCGCTGTCGCAGACTGCGAAACCTTGACAGAGTTTCCTCCCCCATCTATTCTACCCCTGAGCCTTTCATTAGCACCAGAAAGACCCAGCACCAAATCCTCGTACCTGGCCGCAACTCCAGCTATGCGTCCACCAAATTGTGGGCAGTCAGCTATGAGTCCGACCAGTTCCTTCTTTATGTCCGTCATCTTTGCCATGACGCTGGCTAAGCTGAGATTGGAATCCCAGCTGTCTCCAGCGGCAGACGGCAAGACGGAAACCTGCCTGTGTCCTCCTTTTGTGGGAGCTGACTTGGACGGGTCCTTCTTCTTCTGAACCTCTACGGCAGCAGCAGCAGAAACAGGCGCCTCAGCGAGCTTCTTCGTAAGCGTTGACAACACCTCCACCGCAGTCTTTTTAGGGACATTGGAAGGAGGGGGGGGCAACGCCTTGGGAGGACCCATCTGCGACGCCTCATCACCACCCACTGCCGCCGCAACAGACACAGCTTCGGAAGGAACCACCTCCATCATCTCATCCACAACTACACTAACACCTGAGACAACTGAACTACCTACCTCGTCGGACATTGGCACAACTTCCCTATCTTCTACGACCTCTATGGGGACAAACATCTCCTGATTAGCCTGTCCGACACGACCGTCCGCTGATACCTCATCTTCTATCTGGGCAGTCTGATTCATCACTTCCCCGATGATCACTTTGCGGCACACGGCTTCAGGGCTAGAGAGACCCTCACTCTCTATGCCCCTCTTCCTGGCCTTCACTGCCTCTACTACATCCTCCGTCTCAACGGCGGACGAACCAGAAGAGCGTAGAGATTTCCTCTTGCTCTTCCTGCAACTACAGGAGGATTCGCCAAATTTTGGTTACCCCTTGGGGAATTAATACCGTTTGTTGTCATTTTCTCATGCATAAACGTCCTTCGTTCCGCCGGTGGTGTTTTCCCAGATAAGATTAATAACATCCAAAGCCAAGAGTTCGACAGGCACACCAGCCTTTTGGATGGTCGAACACATGCTAAAAAAAGAGGCCACCCACTTTGGGACACAGACGCCTTTCGTAGCCGCCCAATATAGGATACAGACGCTACTTGCTGCTACCGTTGGCCTTTCACTATAGGCTCCTCCGCCACCAGACTTTCATGCCGTTGATCGCACCTTGCGATTCATCCGCCTTTTGGGAGCTTTTACCAACCCAAGGACAAGAATCGTGCCCTAACCAGCAGAGCTAGCTTGTTTGTTTATACCGGCAGCCTTTCGGTCCCCTTTCACGTTGGCGTTACCCATCCTCTACCACGGGGAGGTGTGAATAGGGAGTTTACTTTCATTGAGACTGAGACCACTCGCATGGCTTTTCTCAGCTCTCTCCTGTGCTTCAGAGGACCACATAATAGCTCCGTTAAAAGAGTTAGCTAAGGAGTCAATTTTAGTAAGTTCGTTAATTAGAGATGAAAAAGACTTTGTGTTTGCTATTTAAGTGCGTTTCTTGAACAAATTCAATAGGTATTTTATTAGCAAGGAGAATTTTTAATAATTCTACTCTTCTGGCGTGTGCAATTAAGGACGAAATGTTGGCAGGTAAGCAAGGTTGATCATATTTAAATGTCAAAGATGAGAAAATGTAGACAAAGATTTGAATGAGTTGATAATAAGGAGCCAAAAGGACGCAAATGCAAATCTGATTCTGCTAGAAATTATAAAAATTCATAAACCTATTCTCCAATGCTCATAAAACTTTTAAGTGGTCGAGAGCCTTTGCAATTGAATTATTGTATTTGGCCAAATTGAATTTTAATAATTATTGTTGATGGATACGATGTTTGCTAGTCTTTCAATTTTTTAAATAAAAGAAAGTGGCATTGATTTATTCCCCTCATTTCTACAGGGATTGCCGTCCTCTTCAGGGGATAGTTATAGAATATTATAAAACACAATAATTGTTAGTAGTAACATATATGCACAGATAAGGATAATAGCAGTGGTTTTCTGAATATTTCAACCAGCGCAGCAAATAAAATTGGGAAAAACGAGTATAATCACTTCAATATTTACTCTGGTTTTTTCATAATTTTAAAGTTGACAATTGTGATGAAAAGTAGAGTGGCGCGTTTGAAAGTTTATTGCTATGCCTAGTTTTTACGGAACAAACTTATTTCCAATACATAGATTAGTTATACGATTAGACGGTCAAAGCAAATGGTCAAAAATTCTCTGAAGAAAAAATTGCAATAAATTCCATAAAAAAAAGCAGAACACTGACCGCCAACTCTCGCTATGGCACGAATTTAAGGTTCAAATTGACTATATCTACAACATCTTTCAATAAAATTTTTCATTTTATGGTTTGACACGTAGGCGATATATATATACCTCTGATATTTTTAGAAAATTTCTTTTAAAACCTCAAAACTCTATAAAAACACTTTCCGAGGCAAAATATTAAATCTGAAAAATTCGAATTCTTACAGAAAAAAATAGATTTTTAGAACATTTTGAATCCATTAAAATCTTAGCCATCTTTTAATGAAATCTGATAGTTATGGCATGCATGTTTTATATGGGCTATTTCGGTTACAAAAAATGTCTTGAGGTCTTATTTCAAAATGAAATGACTATAACATAAATATATAGATCTCTAGGAAAAAAGTATACAAATTCTTTTATATATTTTTGTTATATTTTGCGTTCTGAAGTGGGGCATAATTCCAAAATTTGATTTTGATCTTATGTCCCGCGGAGTTATGTCCCTCCCATTATCGAAGCCTTATCGAATTTGAAATGTCAGTTTGGTTTTGTTTTGATAGAAAGGAAAATAAACCATACTTATATTAACAACTTAATTTTTTTCCAAACCAACATTTTTATTTTGTTTATGGTTTATGTTTTTCTGATAGTAATAAATCATATTCAACCTTTTCTTATTATAATTCTAAATGAATGCAAAAGGAATATGTGGTCGTTTTGAGTTAACAAAATCTCCTCAATTCTTTTGATCACCACGATAGAGTTAGGTTTGGCTGAAATGTTCAAACGAGCAACTCAGTTTATGTATGTGAAGGCAGACGAGATTTTTAAAGCAATTAAAAGAAAACATTAAAAAATCTCCATATCAACTAGTTGCCCTGTGTGAAAGGGGATTTATTATTCTGTTGATGATCGAGACTTTTACCGAGATTCAACTATTTCGAAATCGCAGCGAGTGAGTGAGATAAGTCTCTTATTTGATTGAAAATCGATTTAGCTGCTAAAAGTGACCGAGTGAATGAGTGAAATATCAGATTAATCGCCAGAGATTTCCGCAGATACTTATGTCGTTTTTAGTTATTCAGTTTTTACATAATGCAATTTGAGTTTGCAATTTTTAAGCACGTTGGTGAGGGACGTATGTGGTGGCCGAGTAAACAAAATTGATGAGGTTTAAGGCGGCTTTACATGGATCTGCATCTGCAGACTTGAAGAAAAGTAGAGCGGGCCAATAATATAAAACTAACATAAAAGTAAGACAGGGTACACACTAATAACTTACTCGAACTCTGCTATAACTTTCTTGACACATCTCACAATCACATGTTCTTAGCGTTCAGGTATGTAGTTTTGAGAAGAAAATGTTCGCTTTTTTCGTTGTTTTTAAGCAAACTGAGGTGAAATGGTAAAAAAAAACATGAAAATTCGTTATCTGAACGGAACAAATTATGGTGCAGATGAAAATGCTATAATGAAGATGAACATGTTCATGTTCACTATAATCTGCAATCTTCAGGTTCGTACTTCCTATAATCTTCATACATGAAGATGATCTCCATTTTGGTTTTCGCTCTCTATCGCACAAGTATGAATTTTTTATTTTGTTTCCTCTTTTTTTGCAGATGTCAATGCAGATGAAGATGAAGATGCATGTAAAGCCTCCTTTAAGAATTGCAGATTTATCGCCCTATCTTCTTTGTACATTTTCGTTATGGTACGATTAACCTTTTCTAAATTAAGTGGAGTAAAGAGTGCGGATATATGTTTGAGGAATAATAACATCTATTAAATATCGCAGTGTAATGGCCTTTTCGATTGGCCGTCCGGAACACGTTTCTCAATAAAACAGACGTAAGCAATTTGACTGATTCTGAATTATATGTATGAATGTAATTGTGAAAATTAAATTAAAAGAAAATCACATCGGCTAAAAAGAATTTCCAAAACACTTGATTTCAATTTAGATACACATTTTATTGTAACAATAATAACTATTACTTGCTTCTTTTTATGTTATTTCACCAGAAGATGAGTTTAAATTCAATAAACACAACGAAATTACACAACAAATCAAGCCGATTATTTTGACATTTTAATTGTGTAAGTGTATTAGTGATTCTGTTTTCGATTCTGAAATGAAATCCAGAATCGTTTTCTGTTCTGTATAGAGTAACAACTGTCATTTTGTGGGGGTCAGTACAGTTCTGGACGGCCAATCGAAAAGGCCATAAGTATCTCTGGAACCGAAAGAAGTCCAAAACGGAAACATGGATTTAAAATCACAGTGGTGTAAAAGTAGTACTAGCAATCCGTAAGCCTTCATAGACCTCTTCTGAAAGTGTTCAATTGGAAAAAAAAATGACACTTACTGGAAAGAAGAGAATTTTACTTCTGGATTTGAAATCAGAATCGAACGTCGAACTCGACTGTAGTTGTCATTTTTTGTATTATAATTGTGCAACAAACATTATTTCTGATTTTGATTATTATCACGTACACAATTATTTTTACATAAAAACTACAATCACATGAAAATGCAGAATCGACAGAATGGCTTGGATTTTTTCGTAGTAAATTTTTGTAAATACAACCTGAACGACATTTACAATTGATTATTTTTGACATATTTCCTTTCAATAATTATAATATTTAAGCAACAGCCTACTCAATTCAATTTCGGAAGCAGAAGGTAATTTTTCTACATCCCAACAAACCTCCAATAAAAAAATGTTAAAATTCTAGTCACACTGACCCAGGGTGAAATTTCCAAATTCAAAACAAATATTCAGGCAAACACATCCAATTTTCGCAACGAACACATCTAAAATCTGTCAAAATCTTAAATAAAAAAAACTTCACCAAATGCCATTTGAAAACAAACTACCGATACACAAAAATGCAACAGCAAATTTCGAAGAACACCGAAAACGAAGCGGACTGCGCAATAAATATAAAATTCGATTTCGAAGTGTCAAAAAATACGTGCAGCACAAAAATTCGTTTAAAGAAGTTCATTGATGAGAATTTTTCATTTGCTAAAGTTTCCCCTCAAAAAAAGAAAAAAATCGACTCAAATTAAGAAACTTTTCAAATTAATAAAATCATACTATCCATCCCTCCGAATTTTAAAAATAAATCGAAGGTAAACGTGTACTAGAAAAATCCTTCATAATCAAAAGAACCCCTGCCTGCACATTGATTTGCTTCTGGACCAGGTAAAATCCGCCTCCGCCCCAACAACTCAATCATTGTGCAGGAGTTTGAGATACTCTAGACCTAAGTCAAAGTGAATACGCCACAAAAAAACTCAGAATATTTTGCAAAATTCTCTTTGAAATTCATCAAAAAGACAATGGAAGCGGTGGCTTTAACCGAAACCGAGTCCCGGTACTTTGGGGACTTGTTCCTATGCTGTGACATCGAAAAAACGGGCAAAATTCCTATGCTAAAAGCCACCGAACTATACCGATCGGCGAATCTCTCCAATGACGTTATACGTGAGGTGAGTGTGAAATACGTCGTCAAATGGGCGGTGGTAGTACGTACATATCTTTGTTTTTCTAGATAACATCTCTATCAGGAATCCCCCAGACAGCTCTACACATCTCTAGGTCACAGTTTTACTCGTGTTTGAAACTCATTGCAGCCTATCAGGCTTCGATGCCACTTCGCACCGAGTTAATATCATCATCCGTCAATTTGCCATTGCCCAGGTTCAGCTGGAAGTTGGAGTCTTCTTCACCAACCGCTTCAACAATGACCAGAGCCGATGCCTTGCAGACAAATGGTATGTCAATAGGAATGATCGGAGTTGCATCCAGTAGTAAAGGAGTTGTACTTCCTCGACGCGGATCGTGGTTCGACACAACGAGCACACAGCTAGTGGATCCCACAAACTCAGACGTTCCCAGCACTGATTCGGAGGTGGAACATAACGAATCGAGCAGTGGAAGAGAACCGGTGAGTAAGGCACATAACAACCATCTTGAGCTTTTGAATGTCTGTTTCTTTCACTTTATGTTATCTTTTATAGATTTGCAACATATAAAACTGCTTACGCAAATTAAGATGAAAGTAAATACCCATCCTTCTTATTTGCGTCAGTAGTCTTATCTTGTTGTTCATAGATTCATCTAATTTATTTCCTTTCATGGGTGTTTTTTTTTTTTCAGTTGCAACTTCTATTTTTAGTTTATTGTTCAAATTTTGTTACCTAAATAATTTTAGGTGCGTTATCGCCGATGAATGTTCCTGAGGTCGAAACACTTTATGTGGTCTCTTTCAAATTATAAGTCGAATTTCTTCTCTAAGAAATTATTTATACCATATATACTGGTTCTAGTTTGGAGCAACATTCCTTGAAGTGATATTCATCTTGCGTGCATCGTTTGATTTGTATTTTTCTACTACGCCATCCCTAAAGTTTGAACTCTGAAATTTTAAATTTTCTGCACCGCAACGTCTACTCCTCATGACCCAGTCTGAGGTCTTTTTACAGTTAATTAAAACTCACGAGTAAAATGGTCGTTTAAAAACAACCTAAAGCATTCTCTTCCATCTTTGCCAGTCTCCATGCATTATACCGCAGGATGATTAGTGTCTTATAGCAGTGTTCTTTTATTCGAGAGGAGGATGGGTAAGAGTTATTCTTACAGCCCGATTCTCCCCAACATCACTGATACCTCACAAATCACAACAGAGGTGAAATTAATTTTGTGACTTTTTCGGATTCTCCCCCAAAGTCACAACTTGTGAGAGTCATAAGAACAATCGAAATTGTGATCTACTTCAGAGCAGGTCACAACTCACAAATAGTTTCGACATTTCGATGCGACATTCGATATAATATTTTGTGAAACAATTTATTTTATATCCCAACACGAAGTAAACAGAAATATGAAACTTTAATTTGAGATGATAACTTCAGCAGCGACTACCAGAGAGAAGGAAAAGTGTCAGAGCATCCTAAATAAACACTTTATCAGTAATCACACAATAGTGTGATTGTCTGTAGGTATTCTGTTCATTCTATACCATTCCAGATCAAATATAAATCCTTTTACATTTTCTTGTTTGAAAATTAATGAAACGGATTCTCTTTGACTCACTACACAATTCACCTATAGCTGTGGTGAGTTTCGTTGTGAGTTTTCTTGTGACGATTGGGGAAGACTTCGATAAATGTTATCCAGTCACAATTATTCTCACAAGGAATAGTCACAGGGGGAGAATTGGGCTATTAGTTTCATCTTAGTCTAGTAACGAGTTTGCTATCCTTTGGAGAAATTCAACGTCGCTTTTCAATAAAGCCAAGTATAGTAATGCACTTGCTATGCACTTACTTACTTCATTACAAGATTCGAACAAAAAAATATTATAAAAACAGAACTACCTATGCAAAGAGAGCAGCCTGTGGAAAATTTTTTTCAGACATAGTACAAAAGATGCTGCTAGGCTCAGAAAAGTAATGTAAAAGGTGGGTGGCAATTACGCTGTGGATATAGTGCTTGTCTGCTAACTTAGACTTGTGATTTCAATCCCCACGCTAGGCGCAGTTTTTCTGTACCTCCAATTTTAATTGGATGCCGTTCGTGGGTTAAAATGAGATAGTAAATACCTGATTCTCAAATCCACTGTTAGAACAGAAAATTCTTTCCTACCTTTCTTATCCTTCTAACTAGTGCCGTGCTGTTTAGGCTGCATTTAAGAGACCTAAGGTCTTGCAGGCATATAGTTAAAATTATTATTATAATTATTATTAAGGCCTACACTCCTCCAGGCTTCCTAAACAGACCGGATGAAACCTGGATAGGCTCCAACTCTGAGACTCTTGAATCACTTATGAGCACTCACTTTCCAGGATGTGTCATTGATCCGCCTCCTGTGAATACAGAGCCTCAGAAAAGTGAATTCTTGAACTTAAGTAACTAACTCATGGACTGTAAGAAGGTGGGTTGGGGCATCGAATCCTTCTCAGCATACAAGTCTGCAGGGCCTGATGGTATATTTCCTATTATGCTCCAATGCTCTAAAGATATTATTGTTCTAATCCTAGTGGTTTGTCTCAATACCATTTAGTTGAAGAGAAGTAAATATCATTTTCATTTCGAAAGGTGGAAAGCACACCCACACTGAACCGAAAGATTTCAAGCCTATAAGCCTTCTTCTTTCCTATTAAATACCTTGGAAAGACTTATAGATAAACATATTCGCCTGAAGCTACATGATAGTTAATAAGAAGGTGTTTTTTTATAATACAATTCTATATACTACTGACTCCTGAATTACTCAGCCAAGTAGAAGACTTACCATTATATTTAATTGGACTTGTCGAATTATTGATTCAAAATAGCTTTTAACGGCCTTTAGACCACAATTAACTATGTCTGGCCAAGGACAAAATCTTCCAATTTTAATGCTTAAAATTTTAATCTTGTTGGATATAGTTCACATTCCTTTTTTGTCAAAAAATGCATGTAAGTTAAACTGAACTTAACAAAAATTCCGTATTGGTAAGGCGCTCACTAACCAACTGATGAGTCCAAGACAGATTGCCGGGACGAAACGCAAATTTTGTGGACTAAAGCCCAGTATGCATACACTAAGGGCAATTCTGTTAAGACAGCATTTCAGGAAGTTGTAGGCACAATTGAAAAATCTATCCAAGTCAAAGAGCTTACGCTGGGTGCATTTCTTGACATAGAACGGGCATCTGACAATATCGAAAATAAACCAATTCAACAAGCCCTGGACTCAAGTGGTATTGACCCGCCAATGTCAAATTTCTATGGTGCAAACTTAAGGTTAGACCTTTCTTTGGCTTCTGGTCGTTAACCAGGTCTTACTAAAGCTAAGTCAAACTGGTGTCAAAGTCGGGGCATATGCTGATGTCATCGTGTTATTAAAATCAGGGAAATTCGTTCACACACTGTTCGAAATTCTTCAGTACGGCCTTGATAAGCTCAGTATTTGGACCAGTAGTTGCGGACTAAATGTCCGTGTAAATGCCCGAACGAGGAAACGTAACATTCCAAATATAAACAACCATCATAAATGGGACGCCACTACACATTACTGGCACGGCTATATATCTGGGTCTAGTTCTGGATCGTAAACTATACTGGAAATACAACGTTATAGAAAGAGAGAAAAAAGCTACAATAGCTTTCTAGACATGTAGGTTATTTGGTAAAAAATGGGGTCATATCCCCAGTACCATTCATTGAATGTACACAACCATAATAAGGCCTATTTTGACGTACGCATGTTTGGTCTGTTGGAGAAAGACAACCGATCTTAAAACCATGACAATAATACAAAGAGTGTGGAGAGTATCGGTACAACTAGTTCTATGAGAACTACACCAACCGCATCCCTAGAAATTTTCCTTTAGCCCAACTTGACCTATTTTCGAAACAGTTGGCGACCAAGGGCGCTCTACGACTAAAAGAGTGTAGGAATTGGAAAATGGGCCATTACGGTCACAGTACTATAACAAGTTTTTTTTTTTGAAACTGAATACATTTTACCGTACATAGATTTCAACCCTGTCGCACTAACAGTGATCCCAACAAGGGAAAGCGGAAATGAAAACCGGGTTAATCAACGAAAATTATGTTTCAGGCTTTACGGACGGATCTAAACTCTTCAGAAGATCCTCCCTTAACCAAATCATGCAGACTTCCAGTATTTCAGACGGAAGTGCTGGCAATAAGTGAGGCGGATAAGCATCTCTCCGCTTGTAAACTGGTCAACAGAAAGAGACATTTTCGTAAACAGCCAGGCGGCAATCAAAGCCATTTCCTCAATGGTCACAAAGTAGCTGCCACAACGAATTAAGATTGCTTCGAAGTTAGTCACCCTAATCTGGGTCCCAGGACATAGTGACATACAATGTAATGCAATTGCAGACGATCTGGCCAAAACCGGATCATCACTTGAACCGAGCCAAATCGTTTCCGGGATATTTGTGTCACTTTAACAACAAAATTTTGGAATCCAAAAAATTTTCTTCAAATTCGAAAACGACCTGATGGTCAGGTATCGACTGTTGTCGGATTTCGAGAAATCGTTGGTCAGATATCTCTAAGAAAAAAGATTATATTTACTAGGGCTTAACAATACTCAACTGTCATTCCTGATGGACATCCTAACGGGCCACAACTCAATGGGAACCAGAATGGGTATCAGCACATCTGACTTATGTAGAGGTTGTATGGACGAAGAGGCGGAAGAGGGCTCAATACACATCCTTTGTGATTACTTTTTCGACGAACTCAGCGATGTCTCTAATAAGCCACTAAAACTTTTTAAGCCTTGGAACCGCAATGGATCCATTGAGATCCGAGTGAGGTGAGGCGGCTTGCCGTTTCACCACCCCTTCGAACCTAACCTAACCTGGTATTGATGAATGAGTTCATAGTGCATTACAGACGTCCAGTCAAGTTTTCTAAGGACATACAAGTAATGAAGCTTTGTGTTATGAATATCTGTAATATTTTTGAATATTTTTTTAGCGCACTCGAATTGAAGTGCTACTTTTGTATGTATATTCATCATTTTAAAGCTTGGATATGTTTCTTGTGTTAAATAAATTCCCACAAAAAAAGCAATCGAGACTTACCCTATGTAGGCGGACTAGGCGGAATTGTTTTTGTATTTCCCATTAGATATATTTTTAAGGTAACATAAAGTGGAAATTTTTCTCTCAATGTAATCGAAACGTGAATGACGCGCAAAAGTTTTCTCGGAAACTTTTTCAGGGAATTTTGCTGTGATTTCATAAGATTTTTTGTTTGAATGAAATGTATTCCATGGGAGATTCACGATCGCAGGAAAAACATCGAGGAAATAAAATATTCTGTGGGAAACGAAATTCCCTGGGGTATTACCGATAGGGCCCAATATATTATCAGTTGTTCCTTAAATTAACTATTTAACTAATAAAATAGGTTTTCATTGTACTCAAAATATAACATTTGTTTCTGCCGTTTTCGTTTTATCTTTAAATATAATGTTTAAAATTAAATTTTTAGCACCGACATCGAGGAGGTGGTGCTGCTGGAGGTGGATCACCAGAAGCCTGGAGTACGAATAGTGACAGTCCAACCCCAACTAATAGTGTTGCTGAACGTCCATGGGCAAAAGAATCTCTCTGGCAAGGATTACTCGGCGATGAACATCGCCAGCTTCTGGGTACAGAAGAAGAATCCTCTGATCGTCATAGTTCGGATGATGATAATGATGGCGATCCATTTTACTATCAAATAACACCCGAACAAAGAGAATACTATCAAAAACAATTTAAGGCTGTGCAGCATGACCCGAATGGACTTTTGTCTGGTCACATTGCTAGGTAAAATAATTATTGCATAGGAATTACCAATAAATGTATTTATAAACATTTTACAAATTACAGGGTGTTCTTTGAGAAGTCTCAAATTCCTGTCAAAGAACTTCGTCATATTTGGCAACTCTGCGATGTAACTCGAGATGGTGCACTCAGTTTGGCTGAATTCACAGCAGCAATGCATTTGGTAGTTCTAAGGCGTCATAATCTGCCATTGCCCGCTGTCTTGCCAGCATGCCTACATCCAAATATGCTAGTTCAAGCAAATCCATCGCAAACGATTGCAGATCCTCCAGAGGCTGATCTTTTACATCTGAACGACGACGAAGAAGACGACAATACTGACAATACTATAAAGCAAGTAGTAGCTCCAACCGCAGCAACTTCTGCTATTGATCCGGATATTATACGCGTCCCATCACGTTCGGAAAAGAATACTATGAACATGAGCACTCTATCGACTTCTTCACAAGCCAGTACAGGCTCAAAACAACCTAATGCTGTCGTGACTCAGCAAGTATTATCAATGAGTCCACCACCACCAGTGAGAAATCGAAGCATACCTAATTCTCCTAGTGTTGCTGAACCAACAACAACACCACCACCTTTGGCAGCTAATTTATGGAAAGTCTCACTCGATGAATGGACAAAATATATGGATTCACCAGTATCAGATAGCCCTGGTCCGAAACCAGTCAATTTCGATATGAAACGAACTGCTCAAGCAGTTGTCTCAGATCCACAAATTCTCCATCCAGTACCGTTACGCGTTACACCAGTTGCCGGTAAGTTCGATAACAGAGTTTGATTTTTAGATAAAAAAATATTAAAAAACATTTTTTTGCATTTATATTATAGGAGCAGAAGTAGTGGCAGTGACTGCTGATGATGAAGTCGCTTTGCGACTCTCACGAAAAACCGAGAATCTAGTCTATGATACCAATTCGGGTATATTGCGTGAAAACAACGACGCAAGTCCTAAGCAACAGTTAACTCAGCCACCACCATCTACGCAAGTTCCACCTTTGCCGGCTGCAATGACATCATCTCACCATCGAGACTCATTGCAAAACAATGATTTGCGGGCAATTCAACGGCCGCAAGCTAAAAAATTACCAGCAAAAAATATTGGAGCAATACCTCCACCACCACAGCGTGAACCTAGTATCGGTTCGAATAATGCAATTGGCACTGAAGCAGTTACCATAGTAGATGGAGCCAATAATTTGTCTAAAAAGGATCCACCACCATTGCCTCCACCAAGACCTCATCGACATGGACGTAGTAGCAGCTTGGACCTAAATAAATTTAAATTGGGTGGTCCCTCATCGCAACCTGAGGTAAGTTAAAATTCAATTCGAAAGCCGTCCATAGTTGTTTATTGATTTTATAGATAACTGCTCAGGCTAGTTTTGATCTGCAGACGACTGGCTTCGCTGATTTCGCTCACTTTCCAGTATGTTTTATATATTTTTCGTTAATCTTGTCATTCACTTTACCAATTTAAAATTGATAATTTGTTATTTCTCAGGCCACAAATGAACAGTTATCTTCAGATGCGGAACACTCTGGTAGCGTAACTCTACCAACGAGTTCTCAACCACCACGATACAATGCAATCTCAGGACTGCAATCGACACAGCGAGTTAGCGCTTTTGAAGTCTATCGCAAGCCGAATACGCCAAGAAACTCTCAATCACCAGATTTTAGTCAACACAACATAACACCACTGCCACCGCCTTCACTTGCTGCAGTTTCCAACACAAGTGTTGTTGATTCTGACTCGTTACGCCATGTTTCTTTTAGGCACGACAACAAAAATTTACCCGATGTGTTGCGGCATCTACGCGAACAAAATTCGCTTCTATTGCGAATATGCAGTGATCTCAGTGACGAACTTTTAGGTGTTACACGACGCAAAGAAGAAATGAGAACTAAAGTAGAAGCTAACAACAGCAATGTTGTTCCTAACGCCACGTCATCGTCGTCATCAGCTTCGATGGCTCCAGTTACCGCTAATATTACTGGTGGCTCTGGCAGCAGTGGAGTTCATTCGAATGTTTAAGTTGTTTATGTGCGTGCAAGCCAGCTTTTCCTGTGATGGTTTCCTTGTCGATGATGCTAGAAAGACGTAAGTCAAGTAACTATTTCTATTTATTTGAGCAAAATCGATTGAAATACGAGAAAGAAAAAATGATAATGAATACTAATATATTGCGTCTTAGAAAGGTACTAGAGCATCTAACTGATGAGCCCATACTGTAGTACCTGAGCGAAACGCATATTGATTTGGACTAAATGTCGAAAAAAAAGAAATCTCAATTACATTTGAGATGATTATTATCGAAATTATACGAATTTATTTTTTGTTTACCCCCAAAAAAAACATCTCTTATTTGTGTAAATATCTATTTTTTTTTTGAATACACGATGACCCAAAAAAAAAAAACTCACCCAATGTTTTCACTTGCGATATATAAGGTACTATATGGCAAGTTATGGATTCGTAAAAATTAAATGCACGACTGGATCGTAAGAACTTGCTCTTGTAGCTAACAACTTGTAGTGTAAAGTAGTAGCTAACCACTGAAGTTGTTAGTAGGTATAGGTAGTCTAGTTTAGTTATCCTGTGCAGGTTTAAAGCCGAAGTAGGTAAGATTACCTTGATTCTTAGTATAATGAATTGTCTAATGCACATTATTAAATGAATGGTGACATAGGTACCATCCTACAAATGTATATTTAAAAAGATTTTATTTATGTAAATTAGGAGGGTAATGTGTACCTACCTACATAGATGGCGCCTAGGTATATATATATGTTCATATTTATGTATATATTATACATATGTATAATAATGAAAGTGAATGGTGCTAAAACGTTAAATTCAATCATTGGAAAAAACCAAGAACGCCATTAGATGCCACGGATCAATGAAAATTTTATAAAAAAGTATCTCGAAAATTGTAGGACGGATTTTGATGAAATCCGGTTTTTCATTTTTAGTTTTTTGAAAACAAACTTTTTTTGAAATTATGGTATGCAGTTTTGTAGAGTTTATTAATACACATATGACTATAAAATTTAAAATTATTTTTTTTGATTAGTTTTAAAAATATTGATTTTTCAACCAAAAAAAAATTCAAAAATTAATTTTAATTGTATAAAAAATGTCATTTAAAATTTTAATATACAGAATTAGTTTGGCTACCTAGCTCTTCTCAGATGTAAAATTTGACAGAAATCCAATGAACAGTTATCGAGAAAGCCAAAAATTTAAAAAAGCGTTATATGAAAAGTACCGTTAATAGACTTTTCCCGTAAACTTGATTCATATCAAATGATAGCTATTACCAAAAAAAAATCTGAAAAATTTTTATCAAAATCGTTAGAGCTGTTTTCGAGAAAAATAAGATTTTCCTTCAAGGTTATATGGCAGATACCGTTATTTTTAGGCCTAAAAATAAAATTTCAATTTTCCCTCTGAGGAATGCCAAAATAATCACAAATACCAAATTTGAAGGTAATCCCTTAAGCCGTTTAGGTTGTAGCTCGTTATATATACAGACGGACAGACAGACATTTTTTGCCGATCACTTTTTTAGGCTTCTCTATTATCGTAATGTCTTGTTTGATTGTTAGAATTTTTTTTTACGAATGCATAACTTGCCTTATAGTACCTATAATCGCAAGTAAAAATGAACTCTAGATTTTGAGCAAACTTGTAAATCCCGCAATTCCGACTGTCTGTATGTGCTCGAGTCTACAGCCTAAACGGTTGGATGGATTTTCTTTAAACTTGGCACATATTGTATTTTCGATAATATGCCCACAGGTTTTTCTTTTAATTTTTTTAGACGAAAAATAACGATAACTGCCATACGGTTTTTGGCCAAAAAGAAAAATCTTATTTTTCTATGAAAACGATTCCAACGATTTTTATTTTTAAAAAAATCAGTTAATTAATGAAACAAATTGGAAGAACATGGCTATTTTTTGTACCTCTAATTAATAAAACCATTTTTTGGTTTTCGATTTTCAGGAAAACGGTTTATTTTGGTTTTTGAATTTTCTTATGCGGAAGTTCCTAGGAAGTGTCCCTAAACACTAATGTAAGCCAACATTTTTCAATTTTTTTTTGGAAATTAAAACAAGCTACTCAATCGATTTTTTCGAAACTTCGTATTTGGTAATTTTTTTACATTATCTTGAACGGTTAAAAAAAACTATTTTCCTAAAATAAAAAAACAACCGTACCTCCCATACTGATGTCAAAAAATAACCGTTAGAAAAAAATGTATTTCTCAAAAACGGCACCAATAATTTTGATAAACAAATGTGTGTTCTTATATTAGTGCAATCCATTTTTAATTAAAAAATATTTTATGTTGCATACTTATTAACAGAACTTCCTATAGAACCACTTTTCATATTTTCGACTTCCTCACTATTGGTTGAACCGATTCAAATTATTTTTTTAAGCAAATGAGTGTTAATAAAACTGCATATTCAAATTTTCTAAAAAATGGTTTTTCGATTTTTAAAAAATATATACATTTTTTTTTGAAAAATCGATTTCTTAGAAACTTAGTCACTGATTTTTTTTAAATTAAAATTTAATATGTAAGTTATTAATTAATTAAAAATGGCGATTACAATTTTTTGCTAAGAATGTTTTTAAAATACTTAAAAACATATTTTTTTAAAACTATTCCGACGATTTTTGAATTGCAAGGAGGTTTGCTATAGGAGTTAATTTTTATAATTTTTATTGAGGGTATTCATACAACGGCGGGAAACCGGGATAGATCTCAGAAACCTGATAATTTTATCTCCGCAGAAATGAACTGTCAAAATTTGTTTGGGAAACCATATTTACGGAAGTATTTTTAATGGCGTGTTCTAGCGAAAAGTTATATCTTACTGCAAAGCGGAAAATTATCTCGTTGAACGAATGCCCTTTATTTTTGATTTTTGTGAACGTTTTCGGTTCCTACTTCAAAAACAAATAAAATGGACGACTAGATCGCACGTACTTGCTGCTACGCACGATTCTTAGTAAAAAGCTAAATATATTTTAGAAGTATTTTTTTACTTCTTTAAATTTTTTCTACAAAATAATTTGGTATGACAATTTTAAGTATTTAATATATTAAATTTTTACATAATTTAAAAAAAATCGTTATCCCGTTTTCAAAATATAAAATTTTCAAACAAAAAATGACTTTTCAAAAATCGAAACAAATTATTTTTCGAAAATTTTTGTATGCAGTATTATAAGAATTTGCGGGACCTCCTATATAAAAAAATTTGATCGAAATCCGTCAATCTGTTTATGAGAAAGTCGAAAATAAAAGAGATGGTTGTATGGCAGGTACTAATTAATAACAACTATTAAAAAAAAAAAATATATGTACTTAAGTGATTAGAAAAATAATTTCAAATTATTTAATAGATTTACAATTATTAAAATTTATAAATATTAGGTTTTCTTGGTATCTTTTTTGTAGTAAGAAGTGTAGGAACTGTCAAACTTCAAGAGGGAGGAAATCTTGTAAATCTTAAGTGTGTTCTCGTACTTTGTCCACAAAAATGTGAAGACTCTCATTTTTGCAAGAGTGGGAGTAAAAATCTCTCAGAGAGCAACAAAGTTTTACAAAAGTGCGGGAACGCTTTGAACAACAATTTTAGTCATTTTTTAAACGTCAAAATAAAAGTGTATTTTGAAAATGTTTACTAAAGATTTACATGAAATTATTTCTTAAAATAACGAACTTGATATCACTAGTCTTAATTTATTGCACAAATAAGCCAGACCAGACTATAAATTACATTACTTTCAACTTTTGTAATGATATTAATGTTTTTCTTTCTTTTTTCCTTTATTTGACAGTCTTTATAATTTTGTCCAAAGAAATTTCTTGAACTAAAATTCGCAGCCTGGGGAAATATTTTACTCTCTCATGAGCGTTCTCTTCTGTGAAAAAAAACTACGAAAATTTGGAGTACGCGAACAGGATTTGACTGTTTTTTCGTAGAAATTCGTAGATTTTCGCAGTTTTAGGGAGTACGGGAACGCACCTCTTGTAACTAAGTAAAGAAACGCAAATTGGCCACATTTGAGTGTAAAACGTCAGTGGACAGAAAGACAGAAAGTACTGTTGGGCATAAATGATTTAATGTCGTGTTTATTTGGCAATCCGGAAGGCCTCAGGACTCTTCTGAAAGTGTTCACTTGGGAAAAAATGACAGTTCTAATTCTGAAAAGAAGGGAATTTTGCTTCTGGATTTGAAATCCGAATCGGAACCATAAGCACTCACACATTCATACACTTAAACATTTTTCTTGAATTTGAATATTTCCACGTATACACAATTATTTGCAAACATAAAATCTCATTAAAATTCAGAATCGTCAGAATCACACAAAGTGTTCAGTTGGGATCCCGGATGGGAGAAGGATTCCGCATTGCCAAATAACACTCCAGACCACAGATAAGTAATGTCGCAAATAATGAATTTCTCGCTCCAGTTGTCATTTCTTTCAATGTGCCCGTCACTAGCAAAACGAAATAGCAGAAAAAACCTAACAGCTTGATGTTTTGACAGTTTTTACACCAGTTACCAACAGAAATTCGTGTAGTAAGAATTCGCAACTTTTTCAATCTGGGTGAAGTTTTTTTCCTCCATTTTGACTGTATTTTTAGTAATTTTTTTCGAGTTAACAAACAACATTGTGTGAAAATTTGTAAAAATTGTTACGTATTCGTACGAATTCACAAGATAACAAACTGATCTATTAAAAACGATGTGTTTCCAATATTCACTTTCTTGAGCGAATCAACATCGCAAGTCAATACATTTAAGCACGATGACGTATTGGGTGTAATTATTTTGTTGCACAAACAACATCAGTGTAGTTAATAATGTATATTTTATGTACATATATTTTATAATATCGATTATTCTGCAAAAAATATTTAAGCGTGTATTGATTTGTAAGAAATGTTAGTTGTATACTTAACACACAAAATATAATAAGTTATTTTGTACACCTTCAACTACGTCAAAATAGTCAACTAGTTTCCTTAGTTAAATTTCCATTCAATGACATGACCATTGTCAATTCTTATTTTATTGAAATTATTAAGTCTATTTATCGGTGAGCCAATATGTCAGTTCGAATCATAATTAAATGCTATTTTATATGTATGAGTACAAAATCATTTAAACAACAAATAATTAAAATATTATATTGATCATTTGAATTTTGCAGTTAGAACATTTTTTAATTATACTTTTTTGTATTTTCTTTTTCTTTGAAAACTAGGAAAATCAATAATTCCTCACGAAACGACATTTTGTGTTTTCCGGAAGGCAGCTTAATCAGAAAGTATTCATTTTGTTTGTCCTTATTATGCTTAGAAAGCATTATTCACCTATTATTATTCCTAATAGTAAATACTACAAATATTAATTTTAACATTTTATTTAATGTATAAATATATATGTAAATGTTTTTTTTTTAATTATTATTATTATGTTTTTTTTTATTCTTTTGTTCTCTTTTGCGATAAAATCGCATTTATTTTTATTCGAATTTATTAATATTATTATTATTAAATTATATACTTTGTCTTAAGCCATTTAATAAACAGGACAAAGGTGTAATTTCTTATCTTTAAGAAATGAAAACAAATATAAAAAACAAGTGATAAATTAATATTAATTATATGAGTACATCCTTATAAATTAATTAATAGAATGATTAAAAATAAAAATTTATATTTAATGGAGAAATAAAAATATTTTTAATTTTTACATTATGTACAATACATATTTGCCATCATTAACTCAAAATATTGTTGCTTTATGTCGAATTAGTATGAAAAATATTAAAATATTCGTATATATGTATGTATATGTAGTTATTAACAGCTGTCTTTGAGCTCAGTATAAATTCATTTTTTTTTTGTATTTACAACCCAAACAACAACAAACAAACACACAAATAACTTAACAAAAAAATGAGTTTAATAATGAGTACAAATGAGTACGGCTGATGAAATCTTTTTACGATTTAAAAAAAAAACGAATAAATTTGTTGCCAAATTTAAAACAATCATAATGATGTGACACTTATTGCTTGTCAGTTTATATTTCTGAGTGTTTGCAGTATATTCAAAGACATACCTATTGACGAGGGAATCGTGTTTTTTTTTCTGATAACAAGAAGAACTCTGAAATCTCATCTCAGAAATATAAACTAACCAATTGATGTTGCTGTTTAAAATCAAAATTTGAATATTTTTGTTTAGTATTAATTTCTATTTATTATTATTCTTTTTATTTAAATTTTCATCGCTCACTGCAACATAAATGTACAACGATCGGTAGTGTTCAATGGACCTTCTTTAAATGTCTGTCAAGTTGTCAAATATATTTTTCATAATTTAAGTAGTTTTATTTCGAAAAAAAAACATAATTTACATAAATACTATTTAATATCTCACTTATTAAAATCTTAAAGGAAACAACAAGAAAATAATGTTAATATAATTATTAGTTACTGGGTAGATAAGAATTTTATGTCTCTAAATTTCTATATAGTCGATGAATTTCATTGTTCATCTTTTCAAAAATGTCATTGCTTCAGCGTATATGTAATTTGTAAAGCAATATGTATATTAATGGGAAAGGCAATATATTGTCTCAAATATTAACAATGGAGGCGTTGGCCTATTACTGTTTAAAGTCAGAGATAATATTCCGGGCCCTGATAGTGTAAGACTAAAACGGTCGTTCGATCAAACTATCATAATTCCGACGATTGTGCTCTCTTTCATATAAATAAACAAATATGAGAGGACAATCGTCGAAACGATGATCGTTTAATCGAACGATCATTTTAGTCTTACGTGATCTGGTTACTGAACTCTGTGTTTTATATTATTTTAATTGAAATAAAATATTTTTACTTTATGAATACATAAATACATACATTGTTCAAACAAAATCAAATAGAAAAATATACATTTTATGCTCCTTAATTCATACATACATATGTCATACATACATACTTATAATAAATGAGAAGGATATTCTTACATTCGGTAGATACCAGACACAATTTTGTTCCAATCTGATTATGATGAAATATCCTCATATATTTAATATGACATAAAATAATACATATTATTTATGTTCAAATTACGTAGACGAAGAAGTTTTTGATGACACCCCAATTTTTGAAAGAGACTGCCACGTTTTACCTTGAAATCCCAATACCCTACGTTTAAAAATGTCGTTATTTTCACAACTGAAATGTTAAACCAAAGTCATACCTATGTTTCCCATCAATACATTCCTTTTAGTAAAAATTAAACATTCATTACAAATTTTAGTTTGCGTCCATTTTACATTGTTAAAAAAATAATAATATCAATATGCATACATACGTTTTATAAAAAACACTTCACTTTTTTCACATCTTATTTATTCATCATAACATATCTCCACTAACATATTCCTTAATAAAAGAAATATATTCATTGTTATTCAGAGAAAAGAAAAAGATTGTTGACAAAAAAAACTACTTAAAATAAATAAAAAAAAAATCTTATGATTTTATTTGTATAATCGATAGTTTAAAATAAAAATATATATATTTAAAAAATACTAATTGTGATTATAAAATATAAAATGTAAAGAGAAATAATTAATTAAAAATCTATAATGATCAAAATTGTAATAATTCATAATTGTTACTCAAGAAAAATTAAGAGATATAATAAGAAAGAATACATTTTGTTTTTAAATATGAAACATAGGATATAACTTGTGTCCTTAGCTTGTTTACCTGACAACACAACTTTTAAAATATAATAAAATTGAAAATAAAAATTCATAAAACTGATGAATGTATATATCGAATTTTTATGCTCTCTTTTTCATGGAAAAAGAATAAAGATAAAAAAGAAAACAACTTAAAATGATATAAAAGAATATTTTATAGACTGTCTAATAAGAAAATACAATTATTGTACTCCTGCAGTACAATACAGACACTAAATTATGAATGTATATTAACAAAAAAGAAAAAGAAACGCAGAAATTTATATTATGTACTACAAACAAGAAAATAACTTCTTACTCTATGCATAACAATCTCTTTAAACTAAAAAAAAATCAAATTTAAACTCAACACAAAAGTATTAAATGGTTGCAGGGAAAGAATATGAAATTAAAAAAATACATTTACTTACCTTACTTCGTTATTGTTTCAAGTTATATGAAATGTAAAATATATGTAAAATGGTGTGAAAAAAAAAAATACAAAACAAAATGTAAGAGAGAATGTTTATAAGAATGAAAACACTTGATAAAATGAATCACTAAATGTTTATAATGTTTTGTATATATATATATGCGATGGTTAATAAAATAAAAAAATTAATAAAATGATTTAATCTCATGGTTTTTTTTGTTAAGAGTATACGTTATACCTAAACTACCTAACTAACTATGAATCTTTTCCTGATTTCAATTTTCTTACAATGTATCTATTTGTAAATTTTATTTAACTGAAAATGTATTTACTGCTTTATTTTTTTATGATCTATAAAAAAGAACAAACAAAATTTAACAAAAATAAGTTCTTAAATTAATTAAACTGAATATTTATTACTATTGAATTACAAAATAGATGGCTAATAAAAAATATGAAATACAAATTATTAACGAATCAAACAAAAAAAATAAATAAGAACTTCAGCTGTCGATGTAAAAAAAACATGAAACAATAAAAAATAAAATATTTATATAATGCTTTTTTATTTATATACTATATATATATATATTATATAGTTATATAGATTTTAAGAGTACTCGATATTAATATCAGTTGCCCGATTCTAACAAGCGCTGCGGATCGCATTAAAAGCGATACCTAAATTTCGACCACGTTCGATTTGGGTTGCGAAAACGATCATTCCAATTTTCCATTTAAATGCCGCTTATTTCCAAGTTATTTCTTTTTATTTCCAATTTTTACATTGGATTACAGAAATTTGAAAAATTATGACAGCAAGTTCCAGACGAATTGTATTTGTTTAATGTGGTTATATATATATATGTGGTTATATACACAAATCAATTTATTTTTGATTAAGATCTGTCAAAAAACTGATTTTGACAATTTTTACCTGCGATTGGTCAAATAAATTGATTTATTTTTTGATTTTAAATCAATTTTGCAGATCTGGATTTTTCGGCAGATCTACCTCTCGTTTACTAATACCAGTATGCATTATAATTGACAGCCATCAGTTTGACAAGACAGCTGATACCATCACAGTCGATCTCGTACTGTGGAAGTGTTAAGACGTTTTCGGCTTCCCAGTTTTTCCAATTAAAATTCGTGTGTGAGCTTAAGTTCCAAATTAAATCAACATTTCATAAGTGGTGCAGTAGCACAGTGATAGAGTGGCCGACCGAGAATCCGAGGGTCGCCAGTTCGATTCCCAGGAGGGCATCAGAACTTTATCAGCTTTTTTTCACAACCGTGAAGTAGTTAACTTTATTGGTTGGGAAAACGAACAAAGGAGGAGGAGTTTAAGCACCGGGGCATCGAAAGGTGTCCTAGGGCCAATGAGGCCAGCGATGACATCAGCTGAGGGAACATCGAAAGATGTTCCAACTACAAGCAGTGA
This sequence comes from Philhelius pedissequus, assembly GCA_910595825.1. Lineage (NCBI taxonomy): Eukaryota > Metazoa > Arthropoda > Insecta > Diptera > Syrphidae > Philhelius > Philhelius pedissequus. The sequence continues at coordinate 274,115,599 of OU343160.1, read as the reverse complement.
TTCTGCAGCAACAACATCAACAGTAATAACAACAACGGCAACATCATCCGATGCTAATCAAAAGCGCAGAAAGAGGATCAAGTGCGCACCAAATTTGGTAAAAAGGAGATCCACGGCTACCTCAGCAAAGCTGCCAGCTGGGGTGCATACGTCCGATATAGATGAGACGTCAGAGGCAGCAAGACAAACCGAGTTAGACACTTCACCCGAAGAGGGTATAGCATATATGTCTGAAGAAGGAGAAGGGCACTTCACGACGGGCGATAGTACTGCCTTCGTGAACCTCTCCACATCAGAGGCGTCATCTGAGGAGGACGAGGAACAAAAAATGATCGCTAAAATTGTAACAATGGAGGCAGAAATCCAAGAGTTGAAAAGTAAAGTTAAGGCCAGCCAAGAAGCGCGCCGAGCGAAACAACTAAAAGAACTCGGCGAACAAGAACAACAACAGAAAAAAGAACAATTACAAAAACAACAGCCACAGCAGCAGCCAAAACAACAACGGCAAAAACAACAACAACAACAGCAACAGCAGCAGACACAAGTCCAGAAACAACCGCAAGAAAAACAGCAGCAGCAGATTCAAAAGCAGCAGAATCAACAGCCGCAGAAAAATCAGTCTCAGCAGCAGCAGCCACAGCCGCCGATCATGAAAAAAGAAAAGGTGCCACCCATTAATACTTATAAAATGGAGTTACAGGATACCATAAATCTATGTAAGTTGACCATAGGTCATAATTTTACTATTAAAAGATTAAATAACGATAGGCATGCTATCCAGTGCTTCACACTGGAACAGCACAAAAAAATTAAAGAGTTGCTGAAAGAAACTACTACCGAATTCTTTAGTTTCACCCCTAAAACCGAAAAATTTCAAACGGTCCTTTTGAAGGGCATAGATTCCTGCACGGAACCACAGGTGCTCTTAAATGAACTCCGCCAACAAGCGAATGACGATCTCGACTTTATCGGGGTCAAGCCGTTCGCTACAGTTAGAGCTAGCGGAGACTTCCCTTCTTCCTTGTTCAACTCTCACCCAGCAGCAAACTGGATAGTTTGAGGAGTATATCCGTCCTCAACTATCACGTTGTAACTTGGGACAAATTAAAAAGGCGCGGCGACATGCTTCAATGCATGCGCTGCCAAAGGTTCGGCCACGCCGCAGCAAACTGCGAAATGCAGTCACGCTGCGTTAAGTGTGGAGAGAACCACAATGCAGATGAATGCAAGTTAGGAAAGGAACGGGTCGAAGATAGGACCCAGCTTAAATGTGTACTCTGCCGAGGCGCCGGACACCCCGCTAATTATCGGGGATGCCCGACGTTTCAGCTTATAAAAAACAATAAAGCAGCAAAGCAAACAGTGGTAGAAAAGCGTCCAACAGTGCGCCCTCCTACAACAACGCCCGTCAACCCCCAAATTTCTTACGCCCAAATGGCGTCAGGAAGGGGAAGCACGGTACAGCCTACACCAAAGGTCGCCCAACAGGCCCCCGTGCCTAAGGCGCCGACGGCACAGGCGGATATTATGGGCGTTCTACTGGCCATCCAGGGCCAGTTGAACGGCCTCCAAAACCAGATCAGGGAGCAGGCGACTAGGGTGGATTATATCTACTCTGTTTTGCCGAGCTTAACGCAACTTAAAGGTTAAGGGCGCGCTGCCGGAGAGGCCCTTTAAGATCCTAGCTGTGAATGTAAATTCACTGATTAGGACCGAACGTAGAGCGAATTTATTCCAATTGCTTAAAGACATAAGTCCAGATGTGTTTATGGCTAGCGAAACTAAGCTTAACCAGAAACATAAATTGACTAACAACAATTACAATATCGTAAGGAGAGACCGACCCAACTCCACTCAAGGAGGGGGCGTCGCAATCTTTATACGTAAAGGCATTAGTCATAAGGTAATATATAATAGTGATGTGCGTAAATTTCGGACGTTAGAGGCATGCATCATATGCATTCATCTCCAACAGGGGAAGCGAATGTATGTGATAGCTGCCTATGCACCGGAAACACCTCAGCCCACACAGTTTATAACAGAGCTTGAAAAGCTTTTTGAATGCTTAAGATTAAGCTCGGAAGAAAACTACTACATATTGGCTGGTGATTTAAATTCCAAACATATAGATTGGGGAAATCAAATACAAAATCCTCGTGGTAACCATCTGTATAATTGGATGGGTCGATACAACTTGGAGTATCGCATTGAACTTCTCGCTACAGACAGGCCATCGTTTCCAAGAAGCGGTGCCTATCTGGATCTATTGTTGAAAGACGCAAGACTAACAATTACTGACACTGTGGGCCAACGGCCTAAAAATTGTTTAAGAACGATCGAGTACGACAGTGACCACTGCGGACTCGCCGCCGTAATACAACTTCCGAACGAGCTTATGGAATTGGAGGAGTATGTACCTGTGCATACTTACAATTACAGTAAGGTGCGCTGGCCACGCTTCTCGAACTTCTTATTGAGCGAATTACGTTCAAATGATATATCCCCACCAAATGACAGGAACCTGACAAATACTGAAATTGACAGATACTTAGAACAAATGGACGAAATAATTCAACGAACAATGAATAGGACAATACCGAAATACAAAGAACGTAACGCAACTGACATGTACAGTAACGCGACAATTGATGCACTACACAGACAAAAAAGTGGCTTACTGACAAGACTAAAACGATTGTACAGACGGTTTACTGACACACGAGATCTGGAGATAAGGACACTGAAGTCGTCCATAAAAAACATCAACCAATTGATCAAAGGAAATTATAGGTTGTCCATTAATTTGTTTTGGGACAACAAAATTCGGGCCGTGAACGCTACCGACCCGAGTATGTTCCCGCAAATTAATAAGATATTCAGAAGAAAAGATCAAAACGACCTTCCGTGTCTTAAGCTCCAGAGGACGACACAAAACAGAGACGTACTCTTGACAGCGGGCATAGATCCAGATGACGCCGTCTTGGACGATGACCTCTTCATAATCGAAGATCCGCAGGAGAAGGTGGAGGCGGTGGGGGCTGTTTTTCAGCAAGTGTACAAGGTGAATGCTAGCATTCGCCCGAACCATGACCTGGAGAGCAGAGCTCTGGTTCACCACTTTTACCTGCGGAACGATATAACGCAGTGGCGATCTGAGAACCTTGGTTTTACCGGGTTTAATGATGAACATTTGGCAAACGCCATAATCGCCGAGCGAAATGGGACCAGTTCCCTGTTAATTTCGAAGATTGAGCTCCAGCTCATCTTTGATTCACTAAAGAAAAAGAAATCAGCAGGAGTCGATGGTATATCCAACGTTGTACTACGACATTTGCCTCAAGAAGCAGTTGACATATATACCACACTGTTTAACAACGCACTGAATAATGCATATTATCCAGTGCGGTGGAAGATAGCAGTGGTGCATCCTCTCCCTAAAAAGGGAAAGGACAATTCCAATCCGGCGAATCTCAGGTCGATAAGTCTTCTTCCGAGTATCAGCAAAGTATTTGAAAAGGTTATTAATAGAGCTCTGTTCAAGTGGGCGGAGGACAACAAAATCATACCGGATAATCAGTTCGGTTTTAAGACGGGACATGATACAATTCATGCCGCGTCTAAACTTGTTTCTGATGTCCAATGGAACAAATCTAAAAAGCAGTGTACGGGTGCCTGTCTGGTTGATTTGGAGAAGGCCTTCGACACCGTATGGTTAGAGGGTCTCTATCTAAAGCTCGCCAGACTTGGTATAAGTAAACCGCTATTGTACATGCTTTATGACATGCTAAATGGTAGAAAGTTTGTTGTCAAGAGTGGCAATGTAACTTCTACCACAGTTTTTAATATTAACAATGGTCTTCAGCAGGGAGCGGTTAACTCGCCGATTCTCTTCAGCATTTACACCAGCGGTCTGATAGGTAGTCTAACTCAGGCAATTGCGTACGCCGACGATCTAATTGCGTACAGAACAGCTCCAACAGTTGAGGTCATCAAAATTCTCTTGCAGCGTGACTTCGACAAGATTCAGCGATATTGTGATGACTGGAAGTTGAAAATCAACTTCCAGAAATCAGAAACTATTTTGTTTAGGACTCCGTTGTCTAGCGCCTCAAGGGATACGAGAAAGAACTGGCGCAAGCTGGTGATCGTAGGGCCACATGGACATCCACTGGCGAGTAAAAGTGTAGTAAAGTACCTTGGCATCTGGTTGGATCAGTACTTGTATTTCGACAGACATATAGGTGCTGCTCTGGCCAGGGCTAGGGGAGCCTTTGCCCTGACAAAACGATTGTTTTATAGCAGTCGTCTTGACAGCAGGGTGAAGGTGATTTGCTACATGGCCCTCATCAGGCCGATGATTGCCTATGGATGCCCGGTGTGGTTCAACGTTGCCCCATCTCAAATGGAAAAGATTCGGGTGTTTGAGAGGCAGTGTCTTCGACGTTGCCTTGGATTACACAGAACACCAGAGTCGGAGTACAAACGATATTATTCCAACCATGTTCTATACAACGGAGCCAACATAAACAGAATAGATAATTTTTTGTTTAAGCTGATTCGGGGTCACGTTGCAAGAGCGATGTCCTCAACTAACAACTTAATTTTTGGGGCGTATTACCCAAATAACCAATATTTCGAGAGTGCGCGGTTAAGTGGCTACATCCCTCCCGAGGCATTCCTCTATTTAGACAGTCGAGGGCTGATACAGGATGGAGGGGCGGTTCCGCTCATCTACCACGTCAGCCGGAAAACTGTGGATAGGCGACTCCTTTATGGTCGAGACGTCATCGCTCAAGGTGGAGAAGAGCGCCTTCGGTTCAGTAGGACTGTGTCCGATCGGGACCGGAGGGATAGGGCGAAACAGGAGAACCAGTTCTGGTGGCTCTCTGAACAGCATCGTGATATTTAAAGTCGATGAAGATGGTATATCTTGGCCGACTTACATAGATTTAGGGAATTAGGTATAGGGAACAGTCGTGGTGGCACCAAAAAAAAAAAAAATTAAAAATATGTATGTATGCGGGGGCATGCGTGCATGTATCTGCGTGTCTGTACATGTATGTGCGTACGTATATGTACGTGCGTATGTACATGTATGGGTGGGTTGCATGTTTGTATGTGTCTGCATGCATATAAAAAATAAACAAAAAAAAAAAAAAAATTAAAAAACGAAAAAAATGCTGCTGGGGCTGTTCTAGTTTTTAAGTAGTTTTAAGTATTATTAGGTATTTTAAGTAGTGTAAGTTATTTTTAGTTAGTATAAGTTAGTTTTAATTATTTTTAATATATATTTAGGTTTAGTTTATAAGTTAAAAAAAAAAAAAAAAAAAATGACCAGATATCAAGTTTTTGTGAAATTTCCTTGAAATATAAAATAAAATAAAAAAAAATTTAGATTTAATTAAAATAGTTTTTAGGTCGAAAGACATTAGTTTTAAGAGTTATAGTTTAATTTAGAGCGCCCGTAAAGGGCCAGTAAATTAGTTGTAAGTTATTGATAATTAGGCTAGTTTTAAACATTTTTGTCTAGCTTTAAGATAGTTATAAGTTAAAATGAAATAAAAATGAAAAAAAAAAAAAAAAAAAAAACAGCTGATACCAATAGCTGGTTCAAAGACACAAATATACACCAATACTATAGGAAATAGCAATCAATCTGAAAACGTATTCGAATCGTTGCGAAAAAAATCGATTTATAGATCAAAATATAAATTTACCAAACGAAAACCCCATAAGAAATCAGTGTTCATAAAAGGTTTTGTTTTAATATAAAATAATAGCGAGTTTCATTCAAATTTCAAAGATCTCCCCTCAAAATCCAGATTTGATCTTTCCAGATTTAATTGCAGTATTGGTGAATGACTGACAGACATTTCTGAAAAAATAAACACAATCTTCATCATCAGATGACGGGGAAGACAAAGACGAAGCAATCAAAAACTCCACTGAATTTATAAAATATAAATTGTTAACTTCTTCGTCCATTATTTTTTTAGCACGGATTGGCATTAGTTCACAACAAATTAATAATAAAATATTTCCCATTTTACCCATGACAGAAAAGACTCTTTACATGTAAGTGTACATTCAGATCAAATCTGCCAATCCATCAGAGATCTAATCTTTCGTGTTAAGATTTGATATAGATTTGCTCTTTTGGTTGGAATGAAACTCAAAATTCAAAAAGATGATATCTTTTGTCAGAAAGAGCAGATCTTTTCTTGAATGAAACTCGCTAGTACACAATATATTGATTCCATTAGAGTTTTTCTGCATGCGGAATAGGAAGAAGGAAATGAAAAAAGGTATGGAACGACCTGAAGATCCAAAGGAAAACTAATTGGAAGTGGGTCTTCTCCGCTTGATGTTCGTCGCAGAGATAGTCAAATACATACTTTTATTATTTCAAAATCTGAAATTATTTTTTTTAAATAGGTAATTACTTGTGTATTTAGTAATGCTAAATTTATTTCGACTTCTTGTAAGGCATTTGTAAATATATTTAAAAATATATAGAAAATATAGAATAAGCTCGAGCCTATTTTATTGAAATTTGCTGCCATTCTTTAATTTTTACAAGGCTAAGCCCACTGTATATAAAGGTTATGAATGAAATGTGGAGTTTTATTCAGCTACATTTTATTATAAATCACAACACCAACAATTTCCAGAATATTTGAAAAGTCCTTTCGCTTGCTATGAAATCGAGGAAGAAAAGCCAATCGCTTTTAGGAATACAAAATACAAAAGCGATCCGCCGCGCTTTTTGGAATCGGCCTACAGGGTTTATTCAGCCGCAACGGTTAATCAATAAGGCATCTGGGTAATTAATCAAATAAATTTAACGCGTATTTCTCATGACTGACAAATTGTTATTACATTTTGCTTGCGATTATTTGACATATACTCTGCCCAAGAGAAATTGTCAGTACTAGGCCTTATGGGAGAGCTTTTTTCGAAATCAGTATCAAGGAGAGTACTATAAGTCAGGCGACAAAGTTGAATGCGAGATTTGTATAGAACAGTTATTTAGAAGCATTATTTACTAGGGGAGTAAGGTCTATATCTGTCAAATTTTACAAAAGTAAAAGTTAAAACTGCTTTTTACTTTTACTTTTGCGCAAAAGTGGAATACTTTTGTAAAATTTGAAATATGACATAGATAGGTTTGAGCAGTATGTTGAAAAAAAAACAAAATATTTTGTTCAATTTTGTACAAAAGGGAGATTCAGCCCTTAAGCAGTTGCACCGAATTGTTAGTGAACACACTTATTATGATTATGATTTGTTCTTTATTATTTTTTCAACAAATGTATAAACATAGAATAATAAATAAAGAAGAATTACAAGCATGGCAAGCAGTGCCGTCTGCCGGATTAAAGTTTCTGTTATTAAATAATTTAAAGTGAAAGTGATCTCCTGCAAAATTGGACACAACGCCCACAAATGAAAGATGTTTTCTGTAACAGAAGGTTAGAGAGTGTGCAGTTCGGGCTTATATCTTATCTATGAGGCCTATAGTTTAATTGTAACATCTCTGTCCTAGCTTTGAAAACCAGACTCATTTCCGTGACAGAAAATTCATCCCTAAAGTAACTAGCTTCTACTAGATTAAAGTTTAGTTCTCTATAGACTGATCGTGTTGAGGACTCCCTTACACGTTCGATAGATGACTGGAACATTTTTTCGTCAATTCCGGAAATACAGTCATATAGAATATTTCTCCAGTTATTAGAGTTCTCCAAATTCAGGTCGAATTCTAAATCATACGATGATGCCAATTCAAACCAATTCCTGAACGGAGAATACCTACACCTTAAAGCTACGATAAGAACTCGCTTCTGGAGGTTGCTGTTCGATCTGTGCATAACTTTAACAATATAATCGGCGTTAGATTTTAAATTCCTAAGCAACATTATGGGTAGGACCAATTCGGCATGAATGGCATAATTTGGGGTGTTACGTGGCAGCCTGAAAATTCTCTTGAAAAAATATCTCTAATTAGTTTCAATAACATCAAGTTGCTGATAACCATACACTTCGCTTCCATAACAAAAACAACTGTTAACAGTTGCATTAAAAACTTTAAATTTAGAAGCTGGGTATATATGTCTATTATTGAAAAAGTTCGACCATATGGAGTTAATTGCTATCTTAGCTGAGGCGAATTTATTTTGATATGGGGATGTAGATTTAGATTGTGCGTGATAATAAAACCAAGATACTTAGGGCCAGTTTCACACTTTATCCCTCAGTGCCAATTGCCCCCTTAACTTCACTCACGGTAAGATTTCAATTTTACACAAGCCAAGTTGAAGTGGAACTTAATGGTCTTTTCGATTGGCCGTCCGGACCTGTTCTGACCCCCACAAAATGACAGTTGTTAATCTAAATAGAACAGAAAACGATTCTGGATTTCATTTCAGAATCGAAAGCAGAATCAATAATACACTCACATAATTAAAATGTCAAAATCATCGGGTTGATTTGTTGTGTAATTTCGATGTGTTTATTGAATTTAAACTACTTTTCTGGTAAAATAACATAAAAAGAAACAAGTTATAATTATTATTGATACAAAAAAATGTGTATCTAAATTGAAATCAAGTGTTTTGGAAATTCTTTTTAGCCGATGTGATTTTTTTTTCAATTTAATTTTCACAAACAGAGTGATACATACAATTCAGAATCAGTCAAATTGTTTCCGGGTGTTTTATTGGGGGAACGTGTTCCGGACGGCCAATCGAAAAGGCCATAAGTGGTCATTGTTATGCACTTAAGAGCTACTTAAATATTTGACATTTTTGCTAAGGTCTTTTCATTCCGGTGGCTCAAGAATTCACTATGGGTATAGAATTCGGCTTCTATTTCTTTCCATGCCCTCAGTTTTGAATCATTGGTAACTGCGTTTGTTTTTCTGCACTCAATTATATTTTTCTTTTAATTTTTTTTTTATTTTGAATAAAACTTTAAATAGTAATGTCAAAAACACAAGGGTTGTCATCGCTATTCATGCTTTTGAGTGAATTTAAGCGAATGTGAAACAGAAAAGTAAGTCCCCTTTCACACAGGGAAACCAGTTGCTGGAGATTTTTTTGACGTTTTCCTTTAATTGCCTTGTACCTTTCACACGAGGAAATTGATGAGGAAACTGAGTTGCTCGTTTTTTGAATTGCTTTTGATTTGACATTCGCTTTTTGTAAACAAACAAACGCTTGTATGCGGATATATACTGCTTTATTGTCTGAATTTTTCTCGTATGTATATATATTTTTTTAATTTCCAATAAATAATAGAATCAATTTTAGTTTCATTTATACATGCATCTTTGCGATTACGGAATCTGCGCAACAAAGTAGCTAATACTATAGAAAACTTTGGGCCAGCAACCCCAATGGGAGTTTTCCTCAACACAATGAATATTACAGGTGAAACTATTTTAAGTTAAATAAAAAGAATTTAATGTTAATAAATTGCATACCTTAATAAATGTTTTATTAAATTTGTTCTGAAATTAATTTTTTTTTTAAATTGTTTGTAGTAGTAGTAAGGTCTTATATGAGTCAGACATATCGCAAACTACCCCACTTTCAAACGGTCTTCTGAAACGAGCATAATTTTTTACTCATGACCTTGAATTTTATAAGAATTAATTCATACATTGGTGGACGATTACTATTCCACAATTTATTTCCGTTTCTGTTATTTTTGACTTGGGTTTAATTAGTCGCGAAAATTATCTTTTCTTAACATCTTATCGCGATAGCGTTTTATTTCTTTTTGCCGAATCATTTTGTCGAGGTCACGATTTCGATGTTTTTTTGGACCCATTGTATGATGATTTCTCAAGTCAATCTTTGAACGTTCAGCAGCGTGATTTTTAGATGACAACGACGACTGTAAGGAAGATTGCAATGGAATTGCACTTGTTTCATTTTGATCTGCAGACCTTGAACCGGGCTCGCTATCGCTTTTGTCTTCAGCGTCCTCGTTATCAAGCGGAACCAATTCTTCCAGCTTCCTTCTGAAGACGGCTGCACTCTTTGTTATAAATGCTTTCGGGTGAGATGGTGGCAACCATGCAACGTTGTTGTTTCCTGTGTTCCAGTAATAGAAACACCCGCATCCGGAGTCGTAGATTTCTTTCCATCCTTTGGGAAGTGGGTATTTTCTGATAAGTCGAGCTCTTATCTTCAGATAACTTTTCTGGGGTTCTAAAACTCCATTTTCCCAGCGTGTAACGCAGTAGAGACTACATTTGTGATAAATATTTTATTTGTTTGGGCATCCCTTGCAGCCGGATGAAGTACCTTCTCCTATGCGCAATTTCATACGCTCGATCCAGAAATTTTCTTCAATTCTCCTTTCGGGTTCATAAGAATCAAACTGCGAAGGATACTCAATGTCTATTTCATCGTAGTCTTCTGCAATGATTTCTACATTTTCGAGAACTTCATCTGCTTTGCTTTCAATTAGGCCTATATCAAAAATTAAAAGAATGTTAATTTGTAAACTAATAAACGCTAATAAAATAGTAACATACTAGTATCATCAGCAATTGAGCCTTTAACGAGACCTCGAGATGCTAATCGTTTAAGTAAAGCTGGTGGTAATGACATCCTGATTTGTGAATTATGATTCTGCAATCTACGTAAATAAAATTAATGTATAAAATGTGTCCAACTCGTGATGGATTGAATTAAATGCGGCCAATGGCATTGCCACAATCATCACAGGAACAGCCGCCGGGAAACCTTGCCTACAAGAATTAAAACTTAAAATTTTCTTTCACAATGAATTTATTTAAGTAGCTCACTTGGTTTGGTTAATTGTTGTAATAATATTATTGTAAGAAACAATTTCTCTTTAAAAAAATTATGTTTGACTGATAGATCTGTCTCCGAAGACAGACGTCAAAATGGAAATCTAAGAAAATTTCAAAGCAAAACGTCAAAAAAATCTCTTCAAATCGTTGACCGGGGAGATTTTTTTCATTCCCCTTACTTCTTGCCCTTCTCACCAACAAGCTCTCAGTTGCCGGCAACTCAGTTGCCTTGTGTGAAAGGGGTATAAGTAACACTTATCGTTCGACGTTTACTCACACTCAGAGCGAACTTAAATATGTACTCTGAAACTGGCCGTTAAACTCCTTCACGACTTCAATATTAGAGTCGTTTAGAGTCCAAACACGCCCATTGGTAGTGAAGCGAGAGCGGAAAGTCATAATTAGGACTTCGCGGTGTTAATTTTGAGGTCCCACCTATCGCTTTAAATTGCTTTAGTTTATCTTTTTGTAGTTGAAGAGTCGACGGATTATCGGTCAAGATGACAAGGTCGTTTGCATCACAAATAAGCCATAAGATGGGAAACCTTCGTAAAAACCCCAAAACCCATTGTTTATATTGTTGTATTTGTACCTTTGAAACTCTATCCATGAATAGATGTGAAATCGAAAAACAAAACAGAAACAAATTACTAGGGCTGTGGTGTCTATGTGTCTATAGGAAGAGGAACAGAAAAGATTCATGTGTGCGTTTTTATCAATGTGTCTATTGGAAGAGGAACGGAAAAGTTACCTGTGTGCGTGTTTCAGCTTGTAGGCAAATGTCAAAAAACAGCAGAGGTTTCGGGTCTTTATGTTATTAGTTTATGGTTTGCATATAGCAAGACTTTTACGCGTAAATCTCCGAAAAGCTCCCCTCCAGGATTATGATTCTCTATATCATTGATAAAGAGAGCAAACATAAGTGGGCTTAAAATGCAACCTTGACGGACACCTGCCTCGGATCTAAATTGAGTTGACTGATTTATTCCATTTGATACTACAGCAGGCATATTAAAGAGAAGTTGCTCATAAATTCTGATAAACTTTGTAGATAAACCAATAGCAGCGAGTTTGAATAAAAGCGACCTTCTGTTAATAGTATCAAATGCGGCTTTAAAGTCGATAAAAAAAGCATATAGCTTGTACAATAAGACGCTTTGCAATGCTAGTTAGAGTAAAAATTTGGTCAATAGTTGATAGATTAGCTCTAAAACCTGCTTGAAAACAGCTTATAATGTTGGTATTTTCAACCCAGTCTATGATACAGGATTTGGGTAAAAAGTTTCCGAAAAGGACGAAGTACCGAAATAAATATATAATTATCTGGTATGTCAGGGTCCACTTTTTTAAAAATTGCTGAAATACAAGAAGATCTGAAACAGTCAGGGAAGCTTTCTTCACAAAACATTCTATTAAAGAGCTCTAGTACAGCGTTCAGTAGAGTTTTTGAAGAACTCAATCGGTATGCCATCTAACCCTGAGGCTTTATTATTTTTCATTTATTTTTCAGGGCCAATAAAAGTTCAGACATTGAAAAAGGAGCGTCTAACTCTTCAATATAAACACAAGGGAGCGCAAAACTAATATGTGCTTGGCTTGGGTCTGAGAGCAGTAAATTTTCAAAATGTGTAGCCAGTCGGTCAACACTAATAGTATTTTTGGCTAAATTGTTGCGACCACCCAAAACTCTGACATTTCTACAAAACGACTTAGAATCTTTACTCTCTACAAGTTCCAACGCTTATTTTTCAGAAATCTCTCTTTTTTAAAACAACATAATTGCTTGTAGGCTTTATTGGATCGGAGATAAAGCTCTTTGGAAACATCGGAGTTCGAATTCTACAAGTTCCAAAGCTGATTTTTCAGAAATCTCTCTTTTTTAAAATAACATAATTGCTTGTAGGCCTTATTGGATCGAAGATAAAGCTCTTTGGTAACATCGGAGTTCGTATTTCTAAAAAGTTTTAATAAATCGAAAGATCTATCTCTGCTTTTCTTACACTCGGCTTCATACCCATTCTTAAAAGACCTTGCAACAGATTTTGGGTTGACCCTAGCTCATTGTATATACATCTATATAGTACTACTATGGAACATGAAAATTGGGTTCTTCTTGTATGATGCAGATGTCGTCTGTGTCGCTGTTTTCAGCTTTGCAGAGATTAGTTTGTTGACGCAGGCAGAGGAAGAAAGGGGGAAAAAGAAGAGTTGAGGTAGTTTAATTTCGTTTCCTACAACACTAAGGATGTTTTATTTTTTATCTTTTAAGTGGATGAGGCAAAGAGGAAAACAAAGTTGATCGTTCATATATACGATAACATTTGAAGGTATTTTGTTTCTCGTTTTATTTGTGTTTGTAACATTTTTATTAATTTTGCTGCTTTTTCATTCATAGTTTTTCATTCTTGAATTACGTACCTACAATGCTACTCACTTACTATAGTTTGGTACTGAATATTGTTGGGGTAGTTTCATTGCGTTTATACATCTCATGTATAGGTAACAATGGTAGTTTGTATGTTTGTTTATGGTTTGGATTTTAATTATTTCAGTGATTTTTGTATGGGCTTTGTTTCAATAAGTAGGTTTTGTTTTCTTAAAAGTAGACTGTACTATTCTAAGAACGCACACATATTGTTTTACCAAAATTGTTTTCTAATGTCGATTTCGTTTCAACAAAAACATCGACTTGCCGTCGATCCGCCGTCAATTTTTTTCTGAAAATCAAATTCGTTTCAAATTAAAACCAATATTTTTCTGGAAAAACAGATCCGTATTGAATCTCTTTGGAGACGGATTCAAAACGGATTTGTGCACAGATTCGTACACACACTACAATATTTGTTTTGACGTTTCTCAATTGTTGTGTTGTGAATTAATTTTTATTTTGTGGCAGTGTACAGAAAAAGTAAATTAATATATTAAAAAATAAAAAAAATTGTTAAAAACTTCTTGGAAACAAATATTAAAAAAGTGCAAGTGGATTTAGGAACTCCCCCGCGTCAGAATCGGGAAATTAAAACGAAATAATGATGTTTTAACGAATTGAAGATTTGTTTTTTTTTTTAGAGCTGCCAAGCAACACACACAGTCCCAAAAAGAGATTCGGTCCGTAATCGTTCTTTTCAAAGCCAAAAAGTATTGGTTTTAGTAGCGAATCCTAATTATTGAAACGAAATCGACATAACATTTGTGTTACAACAGTACCCGTTGTTTTTTTTTTGTTTCGGCACAACATTTTTGTTTAAGTACCTATTCAAGATAATGTCTATTATTATTATACTATTAAATTATTAATATTATTATACTATTAAATTATTATACTATTAAATACGAGGTTTTGAAAAAATCAATTAAGTGTTTTTTGAAATATATTCAGTTAAACAAATCTGTTGAAACATTTTGGTTTACAATACTGTTTAAGTTTTTGGGAGCTTCTCCGTAATAAAATTTTTAAAAAAATCAAATAAGCGGTTTTCCAGAAAATCGTGAACCATAACCATTTTTCCAAAAAGAAAAAAAAACGATTACCAAGTACTTTTTCCCTTATCATTAATGCACTAATTTTTTCAAGATTTACCTTTTTTGCATAATAGTAAACTTATTTTTGGTCTCAAAAATGCAAAAAAACCTATGGGCATATACCTATTACCGAAAGAACATTATTCATTTTTATTACCAAAATTGAAGAAAATCTATGCACGTGTTTAGGGGGTGGGCTCACGGACAGACAGATAGACGGAATTGTTGGACCCAATTCATTCGTGTTCTCTATCATCGTAATGTAAAGTTTGATCAAAATCTCAAGTTAAATTTTTTTACGAATCCAAAACTTGCCATATATGTATGTAGGTAGTATCTCGCAAGTAAAGAGTTATACACATTCTTTTCAATCAAAAATGCAAAAAATAATGCATTCCTAATGATTGGTATAGGTACGTATTAAATAAAATAAAATGAAAAAGTTATCTCATAAAATTTATTTTTAAATGTTAGTAGGTACCTATACCTACCTACATTGGTATCATATTAGAAAACCGTAAATTTATTGCTTTAATATGGTTATGTAAGCATAAATAATATTTATACGTTGGTAGTATTTTATTTACCTCTTTAATTTTTACTCCAATACGGTTTGAACCTGAATTTAAATCACAAGCATTGTAGGTATTTAAATATCTTATTAAAGGTACCTACATAAGTACATACCTACCTGTCTTCAATGCAACAACACTATTATCACACAAACAGAGTTTATTTAAATTCATAGGTAGGTAGGTATTTTAAAATTGCTTGAATTTCACTCATCACAACTCAATTACTTAACTACGTCACCAATTAAACTGAATAGAATATTTCTTTTTAAACTCAAGACAAACCGGCGGACAAATTTATTTTCAAATAAATTTACTGACGAAACCGAAAGTACAGTAAATCAAGGTCAAAAACTGTTTTTTTTTTTAACACAAAACGTACACACCGCAAACATTTAATCCACACATACCTATATATATAATTATAATAATGCCAAACTAAAACGGCATACAATTCTTCCAAAAATCTTTATACATACATATGTATGTATGTAGCTAGATTCTCCAATTTTAAATAAATATGAGGAAAGAAAAATACACAAAAAGGTATATTTTCTTTTCTCTTGCTATACCTTTAGAAAATGTTAAGGCATATGCATTCTTCTCCCTTTTAATATTCACTTAAAAAGGAATAATTTTTTCTCTTTCTTTAACTTTAGAAAATGTCAAAGCATATGCATTTTACTCCCTCTTGGTTTTCAATTAGTTTATACACATTTTGCAAATGAGCCCAAGATAGTAATTCTTAAAGAATCTACTAGGTGGCTACCCGGCGTTCCTCTTCATGATAGTACTATGGAAATGTATATACAATGCCTAGCTGACTGCCTAATCCATGTAAGCAGAGGTAAATCTATCATAAGATTGTTCAAGTCTGTTGTACAATGTATATGTGTACTATTCCACAGACGCTACTGTAGTTCATTAATTGCGCATGTCCGAACGCTGACATCACATGAATTGATGACATCCAACGTCAAAGCAAAACGTCAAAGTTCACCAAAGAAAATAGCGACAATTTTGCCCACATTGTCCAAACAAATAAGCTGAAGTTCACTACTTCCAATTCCAAGACGAGGTTGTTAGCAAGTGGGGTTTCTTCTCTTTTGCACTTCGGTTGTAGCTGGGAAATCTGAATTTTAAATTAATATAATATAATATTGTGAAATAGCATTGTCACTCCAGTTCTTTACTTTTAAGTCCTAGAATATTCAATCACAATGCCATTGCAGTGATAAAATAAGTGCTTTGTTTTGGATTTTACAAATAATTCTGAATTTCTAAAAATAACCCCAACTAACAATAAACAATTAGCTGTAGTCATAGTCAATTGCGCCTCTTTCTTTAGGTCTGGAGTTCAAAATCATTGAAGGCTAACAAAGTGACACAACAACTTGGAAGTTTGAAGTCAAGGAAGGCATGTCATGCAAACTGTGAGTAAATATTTTGATAATTGCCTTAATATTAATTTAAGTAACCTTTATCACCAAACTATCATTACGTAAGTTAAAAAGATTGCGGATAATAAAGAACTATGTATTCGCAAATCACAAGCTAGGTGTATCATTTAGAAGCAATAAGCTTGGGAAATCAATTAGGTATCAAGTTTGTTCATTTGCATTTTCTTACAACTGCAGATAGTGATAGATTCAAGTGACTACTTCACGCTCTGTTATTGTTCCTCCTTTCCACTTGATATATGTAATTTTCCTGGAACATGTATTTTGCACAAATTCTCTGTTCGCAATGAATCATCGCTGAGTGTGTTCGTTTAATCAATCTTCTTTGTTTTCTTCAAGTCGATGCGGATAATGAAATAAAACAGAAGTCATGTCAGACTGATAACGATAAGAAAATGTTTGAATTGTTGCGTTTCAGTTTGATAAACAAAAAAAAAAAAATATATCAATTGATAAACCCACACTGCACTTGCAGTTAATGATAAATTTGAGCAGTGACTAATGGCACCCGGCAAATGTTAGTAGAATAAGCTTGAAAGTTGTTTTTCAAGTTTGAGAGTTCGCAATACACGACCTTGAATCGTATTGGCATTGAACTGCAGCAGGTAGGTACTGGGAGCTCGCCAAAAATCCTTTTAGGCAAAACGTTGTTTCTACTTTTTTCTAAAAAAAAAAACGCCGCATTATATCAGAATTTGTAAGTATATTTTTCTTATCTGTTTCTTTGTTTTTATTATATACAATTTATTTGTATGTAAACAATCTTGTTACAACACAAAATTCTATGGTATTTACTTTGAATACACAATGGGAACGTAATTTGAAAATTTTTTTTTATCTGTCACATGAAAGATAAAAGAGCAATAAGATAAATACTAAAATAATTTCAATTGCGATATAAATAACCGGCAGTCATAATTAAATTATGAGCTTTGTTGATGGTACCTAATACGTAAAGGTATGGTTCTTAGCGCCTCATAAAAAACATAATAGGTTCGTTCGTTGAACTTTATCTAGGGTCGACCCAGGTTTTTTTGACAACCCCAAGAGTTGTCAAAAAAACCTGGGGTGTTCGGTTTTCAAAAACACCCGAGGGCCATTAAATTTATATTGCAAAAAAGCAAGTTATCTCATTTAATAATTAAAACTTAAAATATGTTAAATTTAAGTTCTTAGTACATTTTTTGTGACCCTATGTACAATCGACAACTTTAAAGCTTCTCATTTTTCATGTCTGTGTCTGAAAATTAATTTGAGTATTGTTTTATTTCCATTTTAAAAATAAAATTTGCATACAAGACGAGAATTCACAACAAAACAAATGCTTCAGAATAGGGATGATGGATAAGTCCATCTATGTTATTGAGACATCGATATTAAAACAATAAATCGATGATTCAATATCGATGTTGTAGGAAGAATAGGGGAAAATCCTTCAACACATCGATGTTTTCGATTCGATAACTATTAACATCGATAATGAGTACTCGATATTCTCCTCAATATCGCCCATTCCTACTTCAGAGCTCATGTGACTGACGTTTATTCATTTACCTCAAGTTGCCCTTGCTAAAAACGTGGATCTTTAGGGCGATTTGAGGGCGACCCTAGGTTTCAAAAAACACAGAATTTGTTTATCAGGGTGACTTCAGGCTTTTCAAAATACGCTTTAGGGCGATCCTAGGGCGGCTTCAGGGCTCAACGAACAAACCTAGTAATAGAAAGAAATAAGAACACGTGTTTTTTTAAAAGAAATTTTAGTCTCAATAAAGATATACATACACATACATCAGATTTAATCATTTGATTTATCTTGGAGCTTGGTCGGCTGAATACATGTGCCTTTGCCAACGATAACATTCCATTTTTGGAATTCGCTGTACTGGTTTTTCACAATTAATCCGCATTTCAATTTAAAAAGATTCCAAAAGTTTTGATTGCAACTGTAACTTGAAATTTATAATTGCTAATGGGGGTTTCGTTTGGTAAATTTATATTTGGATGTATAAATTGATTTTTTTCGTTATGAATCGAATACGTTTTCATATTGATTTTTATTTGCTATAGTATCTATCAGCTGTCTTATCAAACTGATGGATGTCAATTATGATGCATAGTGGTGCTAGTAAAAGAGAGGTAGATCTGTCGAAAAATCCAGATCTGCAAAATTGATTTAAAATCAAAAAATAAATCAATTTTTTTGGGCAATCGAAGGCAAAAATTGTCGAAACCTGCTTTTTGACAGATCTAAATCAAAAATAAATTGATTTTTGTTACCAAACGAAAACCCCATAATAAAAGATTTTATAAAATATTCATTCAGTGCTGAAAATAAAGTACCTAACTGTTGGAGATTTCGCTGAACTCATAAAAAAAAAATAATTAAAATAAAACAAGAATCCCGTCCCCGCTCCATACGACAACGATTGTGGGCTCGAACAAAAATATAAGATAATGGACATCCACTGGCATCTACGGTCAGTACAGCCAGTGTGGTGTGATAACACATCTGTTCACTGATACGATTTTTCTTAAATTTCACTGACTCATGTTGCCAGTGTCGTGTGTCAGTGAATCGTGTAGTGTGATAGCCAGTTTTTCAAGCGTACACTGACCGGCTTGTAAAAAATTTCACTGAAGGGCTTCATATAATGTAATTCATGCAGACCAAAAGGCTAATAAAATTACGATAAAAACCATTGCTGCAATGTTCAAAAAAATAAAGGTATTTAAAATTTATAATATATTGGATTTTTAATCGGTGCTATTATTTTTCAAAAAATGCATTTAAAAAACATCGAAGTTAAGAAAGATCGATAATTCTGATTCGATAATTTCTGACATCGATGTTGTTTTTTTTTTTTCGATAACATCGATGTTTTTCAATATAACTCATCCCTAAACGCCATTGTTTTTTAGATTTAATTCGAGTTTGACATAATGTGTGTGAGTGTGTGCGTGCTTCTGGTTTTAATTCTGACTTCCAATCCAGTAGCAAATTTTTCTTCTATCCAGGAAAAGAACAGCAATCGAAGTCTTCGGAAGCCTTCCGGACGACCAATCGAAAATGCCATAAGATAGTTTAGTATCCACGTAATGCTACGTTTTCACCTAAAGATAATCCGGTTTAAATTGAGAAGACTAAAAATTAATCTTCAAGTGTTTTCACCAGTGAAAAAAAGATTAGTTTGACGTTTTCACTATGAATTGTCATTCAAAAGTCTATACAACAAGACAAAAACAAAATAATTGGGAAGAAGAATAATAATTTCGGTGCAGTGAACAATTTAATTTCAATAAATAAAAATGAGTAATAAATTTAAAATATTGTTATCCCAACATCTTGCAGCAAATAGATATATTTACATAAATACTGTAATCGCCTTTGCACGGTTTTCGTTTTAATATATTTGGGAAAGAACAACTTCAAAGTATTACTATAGGATAGCTTAAACATTTTCAATTACAAATTCGAGGCACCGACCGCTATGGTCTTTGTAGCTTTATAGCATTTTTTTATTTTTATACTTATTTATAAACAAAAACAGAATTTGAAGGCAACGACAAATTATACCAGACAAAAGCAAATTAAATAATGTTGGAGAGTTTTTTTTTTGTTGAAAGTCAATGGAGAAAATATGACATTAGAATAGGCACGTTCTATAAAATAAGGTTTGTTTGTTTTGAGATTAATTTCTAATACTACGTTTTCACCTAAAGATAATCCGGTTTAAATTGAGTATGTTAAAAATTAATCTTGAAGTGTTTTCACCAGAGAAAAAAGATTAGTTTGACGTTTCCACACTGAGGTTCAATCTTATAGGAAATCGAGTCACAGAGAGAGGAAATTAAAATGCTCAAAAACATTAACCGGAAATTGTTCTCAATTTCAACCAAAAATATACGCAATAATTAAACACAAAAAATACTGTTTTGCTAAAGTACACATTTAAATAACAAGAAAACAAACTCGCAATCTTTCCAATATTTTGCTTCGCTTTCCGAAGAATGCATGTTGGTTGTCTTTTCTTCGGCCAAGGCTCGTCGGATCTCGGGATTGGAATGCAAAAGTTCTTCCAAAATTTCACTTGGGTCATTATGTTGCCAGTGCGTTGTTATATGAAATCTAGAGCTGTCCACAATTCATCAAGGCTATTAATAACAGCCTGGAATTAAGATTGGTTGACCCTCGGACTATTTTCGTTTTTTGGTGCCACTTCGGGTCTCGCCTGGTAGTTCAAATTGTTGTGTATTCGCCAATTGGACTTAAGACCGCTTTTGTTATTATAACTTTATTGTCTTTTATTTTTATACATTTTTAGAAACAAAAACAGAATTAAGGCAACGACAAATTGCAAACAATTTAAATATTATATGACAGGTTTTTTTTTTTTGTTGATTGTCAATGGAGAAAATGACATTTGGATAGGCCCGTTCCACGAAATAAGTTTTGTTTGTTTTGAAAATCTTCTACTTCGAAGAAGATTTCAATGAGATTAACTTCTAATCTTCTTTTGAGGAGATTAAAATTTGTATGGGAAATCTTCAGTTTTCAGAACATTTAAAAGAGGATTTATGGTTAATCCACTCAAATCTGGATTAAGTGGTAGGTGAAAACGTTAATCGAATAATTTCGTTACTCGTATGATTTCGGTTATGTTGCAAGTTGGAAACCATATACATGCACTTTAAACATCCATATATACGATGCGATATGCGAATACGAAATACAAATAGGCATTAACTACGGACATACGAATGAAATGATAGATGAAGTAGGTATTTTCGCATGTAAACCAAACATTTGCGTATTCACTGAAAATGAAGAAATGTATGATTATGGTGGCGCGTGTAGGTTGTATCGGGTAGGTTTTTTTGTATCACTTAATGTTTGTTTTGAACTTAGTTGCATTTAGTTTATTGGAAACGAAAGGTATATACTATAGATATGTGTTGTGTTCCTTTTTTTAAACATATTTAGAGTCTCTAATTCATTAATTTTATGTATTCATTGTTTAATGCGATTAAATGTTTTATTTTGATTAAAAAAATGTTTATTTTTAAGTAGGCATTTATCTGCTTTTTCGTTTTAAACAATAGCTTTAATTCGTTGTTACTTTTATGCTTAGTACCTATATTTTTTCTAATATACCTAATATATAAATAAATAAATCTAATTGATTTTGTTTTAATGATTCCATTTTCTTTATACGTATGTTGCATTGTTGTGTTCATCGTATTAAACCGGGCAAAATGTACGTAATACCTTTCGGTACAAAAAGCCTATTATTTCTTTACCATGGTAAAATACAGATACGAGTATAACGAAAGTAACGATATTGTAGTAACGAGTACTCAGACTTAAAGTACCGGATACATACGGGTACTCATTATATCGTTACTTTTACAGTTCTAATTAGAGCCCTATTAAATAACTCAATTCATCTCATTTCTTACATACATATATATTTGGGGTAAATGAAAGGCAATGGCCTCATTCAAAAATCGAACCATAAGTATCCCGACAGGTTGGTGTTGTTGTAATCCCATGTGAGAACACATCTAATGAGAAAACAGCTGCTGCAAAAAAAATCGCAAGCTATCCGAAAAACGTTGGTATACTTTTGTATCCCATGAGAAATGACAAAAACATATGCACACACCTATGCAAATTTAACTATCCGACGTTGGTTGTTCAGGGACTACTACCTACCACTTAATCCAGATTTAAGTGGATTAACCATAAATCCTTTATGAAATCTTCTAAATCTTGCAGATTTCCCATACAAATTTTAATCTCCTTAAATGAAGATTAGAAATTAATCTCATTGAAATCTTCTTCGAAGTAGAAGATTCTCAATTATTTTCTCCATTGACATTCACCAAAAAAAAAACTCTCCAACATTATTTAATTTGTTTTTGTCTGGTATAATTTGTCGTTGCCTTCAAATTCTGTTTTTGTTTATAAATAAGTATAAAAATAAAAAATGCAATAAAGCTACAAAGACCATAGCGGTCGGTGCCTCGAATTTGTAATTCAAAATGTTTTAGCTATCCTATAGTAATACTTTGAAGTTGTTCTTTCCCAAATATATAAAAACGAAAACCGTGCAAAGGCGATTACAGTATTTATGTAAATATATCTATTTGCTGCAAGATATTGGGATAATAATATTTTAAATTTATTACTCATTTTTATTTATTGAAATTAAATTGTTCACTGCACCGAAATTATTATTCTTCTTCCCAATTCTTTTGTTTTTGTCTTGTTGTATTGACTTTTGAATGACAATTCATAGTGAGAACGTCAAACTAATCTTTTTTTCACAGGTGAAAACACTTGAAGATTAATTTTTAATCTTCTCAATTTAAACCGGATTATCTTTAGGTGAAAACGTACCATAACGACAATGAATCAAATAAAACAAGATTACGACACTTCTTAATTTTTATTATTTTATTGACGTCATTAGTGGATTTTGTTTCACATATGACGTCAATAAAATAAGAAAAACAAAGAAGTGTCGTAATCTTGTTTTATTTGATTCATGAGTAACGACATTGTTTAATGTGAATGTTTCAAGTGTATGATATCCAACTTGCAACAGATACGGAAATCATGCGAGTAACGAAATAGTTCGAGTAACTAGATTGGTTAGTTAGTAACGTTTCGCTACTCAGTACTTTGAATATCCGTTATTTAGTAACGAATACATACGATTCGCTTCAGCCCTACCTCTAATTGTTTCCGTATAATAATTTTTGCTTCCATCTTGCCAATGGTGTCAGCGTAATAGTAGGTTCGTTCGATAAACTTTACCAAGGGTCGGCCTAGGTTTTTTACAACCCCAACATTTAAAAAAAAAAGCCTGGGTTTTTGGGTCTCAAAAAACACCTCAGGTCCATTAATTTTATGTTGCAGAAAAGCAAGTTATGTCTTAATAATTGAAACTTAAAATACGTTAAATTTAAGTTCTTGGTACATTTTTTTTGGCCCTATGCACAATCCACAACTTCAAAACTTCCCATTTTTCATGTCTGTGTCTGAAAATTAATTTGAATATTCTTTTATTTCCATTTTAAATATATTAAATTGTATATAAAACGAGAATTCACAACAAAACAAATGCTTCAGATTAGGGATGATCGTTGGTGATCTATGTTATTGAAACATCGATATTAAAATAAAGAATCGGTGATTCAATATCGATGTTTAAGGAAAAATAAATGAAAATCTTTCAAAAGATCGATGTTTTCGATTCGATAATTATTAACATCGATGACGAGTACATATTCGATATTTTTCTCAATATCGCCCATCCCTACTTCAGATATCATGTGACTTTGACGTTTATTCATTTACCTCAGGTCGCGAGTTTTGGGTAACACTAGGTTTCAAAAAATACAGAATTTGTTTATTAGAGTGACTTCTGGTTTTTCAAAAAACGCTTTAGATTAGAGCGACCCCAGGTCGACTTCAGGGCTCAACGAACAAACCTAGTAAATGAGTTCCCGTACTTTGTGCACAAAAATATCCGACCAGACGATAAATTCGATTATTCTCAACTTTTGTAATAGGTTTGTTCGTTGAGAGCTAAAGTCGTCCTAAATCGTTTTTTTTTTTAAATTAATCTTACATGAGCGCTCTCTTTTGTGAAAAACCACTCATATTTGGTGAACGTGAACAGGATTTTTCATAGAAATTCGTAGATTTTCGGGAGTATGGGAACACACCTAGTGAGTTGAGTTGTGAAATGTATTCTATGTTCTTTACTCTAGCCATGACAATATGTGTATAAAATTACATGATGATCGGTCGAGTACCTAAGTAGATTGTTAGTTAAAAATATCTCCAGTAATTAAGAAATTTAAGCATCTCCGACAGGCAATTTATTTTATAATAATTCATTGGCACCTGAAGTTTTACACAAGAAATGTAATTGCTTCCAAACATATGCAAATATAAAGCTTTCGTGTTGCTTTGGGTTACTGGAATACTGGATTGGATACTGGAACGGCAGCTGCATGTTTTTTTTTTTGTAAATTCATTTTTATTTCGTATTAACTTATAACTATCTTAAAGCTAGACAAAAATGTTTAAAACTAGCCTAATTATCAATAACTTACAACTAATTTACTGGCCCTTTACGGGCGCTCTAAACTAAACAATGTCTTTCGACCTAAACACTATTTTAATATTAATATCTTATCATTTTTTTTTTACTTATAAACTAAACCTAAATATAGATTAAAAATAATTAAAACTAAATAAAACTAACTTATACTAACTAAAAATAACTTAAACTACTTAAAATACCTAATAATACTTAAAACTACTTAAAAACTAGAACAGCCACAGCAGCATTTTTTTTTTCGTTTTTAAAATTTTTTTTTTGTTTATTTTTTATATGTATGCAGCCACACAACAACATGCAACCCACCCATACTGGTACATACGCACATACATATACATACACACATACATGCACGGACACGCAAATACATGCACATATGCCCCCGCATACATACATATTTTTATTTTTTTTTTGGTGCCACCCCGACTGTTCCCTATACCTAATTGCCCCAAATCTATGTAAGTCGGCCAAGATATACTATCTTCATTGACTTTAAATATTATGATGCTGTTCAGAGAGCCACCAGAACTGGTTCTCCTGTTTCACCCTATCCGTCCGGTCCCGATCAGACACAGTCCTACTGAACCAAAGGCGCTCTTCTCCACCTTGAACGATGAAGTCTCGACCATACAGGAGTCGCCTATCCACAGTTTTCCGGCTGACGTGGTAGATGAGCGGAACCGCCCCTCCATCCTGTATCAGCCCTCGACTGTCTAAATAGAGGAATGCCTCGGGAGGGATGTAACCAATTAACCGCGCACTCTCAAAATATTCGTTATTGGGGTAATAAGCTCCAAAAATTAAGCTGTTAGTTGAGGACATCGCTCTTGCAACGTGACCCCGAATCAGCTTGAACAAAAAATTATCTATTCTGTTTATGTTGGCTCCGTTGTATAGAACCTGGTTGGAATAATATCTTGTGTACTCTGACTCTGGTGTTCTGTGTAATCCAAGGCAACGTCTAAGGCATTGCCTCTCAAACACCCGAATCTTTTCCATTTGAGATGGGGCAACGTTGAACCACACCGGGCATCCGTAGGCAATCATCGGCCTGATGAGGGCCATGTAGCAAATCACCTTCACCCTGCTGTCAAGACGGCTGCTATAAAACAGTCGTTTTGTCAAGGGAAAGGCTCCCTTAGCCCTGGCCAAAGCAGCACCTATATGTCTGTCGAAATACAGGTACTGATCCATCCAGATGCCAAGGTACTTTACTACACTTTTACTCGCCAGTGGATGTCCATGTGACCCTACGATCACCAGCTTGCGCCAGTTCTTTCTCGTATTCCTTGAGGCGCTAGACAACGGAGTCCTAAACAAAATAGTTTCTGATTTCTGGAAGTTGATTTTCAACTTCCAGTCATCACAATATCGCTGAATCTTGTCGAAGTCACTCTGCAAGAGACTTTTGATGACCTCAACTGTATTAGCTGTTCTGTACGCAATTAGATCGTCGGCGTACGCAGTTGCCTGAGTTAGACTACCTATCAGATCGCTGGTGTAAATGCTGAATAGAATCAGCGAGTTAACCGCTCCCTGCTGAAGACCATTATTAATATTAAAAATTGCGGTAGAAGTTACATTGCCACTCTTGACAACAAACTTTCTACCATTTAGCATGTCAAAAAGCATATAAAATAGAGGTTTACTTATACCTAGTCTGGTTAGCTTTAGATAGAGACCTTCTAACCATACGGTGTCGAAGGCCTTCTCCAAATCAACCAGACAGGCACCCGTACACTGCTTTTTAGTTTTGTTCCATTGGATATCAGAAACTAGTTTAGACGCGGCATGAATTGTGTCATGTCCCGCCTTAAAACCGAACTGATTATCCGGGATAATATTTTTGTCCTCCGCCCATTTGAACAGGGCTCTATTAATAACCTTTTCAAATACTTTGCTGATACTCGGAAGAAGACTTATCGACCGGAGATTCGCCGGATTGGAGTTGTCCTTTCCCTTTTTTGGGGAGAGGGTGCACCACAGCTGTCTTCCACCGCACTGGATAATATGCATTATTCAGCGCGTTGTTAAACAGTGTGGTATAAATGTCAACTGCTTCTTGAGGCAGCTGCATGTTGTGTGTTTTAGTTTCTTGTGAATAAACGTTATGTTCGCTATTTGATATGTTATAATGTGTCCTATGCAAAATTAAAAAAATCTATCCCACCGGAGCCATAAATTTTACTGGGATAAAAGTAGCCTATGTGCTATTCCAGACCATAATCTATCTCTGTGCCAAATTTCATCCAGATGCGTTGAGCCGGTCTGTCGTGATTGAGTAACAAACATCCATCCATCCAAACTTTCACATTTATAATATTAGTAGGATATATTATCTAAATGGACAACGAATTTTCTCTCATATATACTTAACTTACATTATGTAAATAAAATTTATAGGTCTTATTAAATAAGAATCTATTGCATTTAATGCTTGCAGGGAAATAACTTGAAAAGATTTTTTTAAATATCCCGAAGCTTCGTTGGAAGGAACTTGATTATGATTTGTAATGATAAATTGCCTTCTAAGGTTTTTTTTGTCGTTCAGTGCAATTTTTTTTTTCAGTAATAGTTTTAAAGTATTTTGTTTAATGATGCCAACATAGTGTACTAGTTAGGAATTGATAGGTAATAGTTAATATTAATTGGCACAGAGAAAGCAAAATGTGTTAAATATCTCACTAAATTCGTCGTTTTTTATCAAGATGAAACTAGGAGTATATTGAAAAGATACAAAAAACTCAACTGAAACCCTTACTTTCAAATATACCAGTTCCACCCGTGATTATTTTTAAACTTGTTCATTACTGATTGATTTAGCTAAATATATATTGATTGTTGTCAGTTAATTACAACACTAACCTCAGACGTGTTAACTTTTCTTTGGCTTTGTTCTTTAGGAACACACTAATCCCATTTTTTGAAAATCAATTTTCTTGTAGGATTTCCTATAGCCTGCGTGCTGGTTTTATTCATTAATTGTTTAATTCTAACTAGCCCCGCGTCATTGATACGAATATTGTTTACGTTCAGAGCGCATCATATTATGTAACTTGTTCTTCAGTTGATATTCGCAAATAAACAGAAATACATGTTTTCACAAATAAATTGGGGTTCTTTAAATGAGTTGTGAGATCAGAAGTGGGGTAACCGAAAAATCATCAACAAGAATAGATACGACTGTGACTTCACTACGTCGCCAGAAAACAGGGACTTAATCATTCATATATGGACAAAAGTACACAACCTTAACCTCGTTAAATGAACACAAAATAAAATTACGAAGCAACTGTGTAAAGAAAGGCTTCTTTTAGCATAATTAAGGCCGGATAAGGTATCATTTAATTTTATTAAAACTTTATGGTGAAGAATATAAACTATATTTTGAGAAATCTGTAACTTACTTGGCATTTGTTTTTCACCAAAATTCGTTAAGTTTTAAAGATGTTGTTTAACTAGTTGTTCGTAATTGCCAGGAGGACGTTTTTACGAAACAAACTTTTTGGAAAACGCTCAGGAAAAGTCGGGCAATTGGAAAAATCGAAAATTGTTTTTTTTTGTATGGAATTTTGTGTGCACTTGTTCCGGAATGGCTTTTCGAATGGAAAATAGAAAATTCTTAATGGAAAATTCCAGAAAAACGCGATTTAATTTTTTAGACGAAATTTTGCATGCATTTTATCGTATGATTTAATGATTTTGAATGATATAAAGTTGGAAAATTCGATGTGGAGCTTGGAAAATGTCAGATAATTGTGAAATTTGTTGTGACAAAAGAAGTTTTGCGTGCATTTTGGTTGGAAAAGTAGCGAGATAAATTATAGATGGCGCTGTGCTGCAATCAAAGCTACAGACCGTTAAATGGTGTTATACGGTAGTCCACTACGTGTGTAACAAGCTCAACCAACTTCGTTCAACTTTTCATTCAATTCCATGGTTGGAGTTACAACGTTTTACACTAGTGCACAAACTTTGCGTTCTTCACGTTGAGCAACGAAGCGAGACGTTAAATTGAACAAAATGTGTTGGAATCGTCGTACACCTAGTTGATCAACTCGTTCAATTTTTGGACAACTACATACACTTAATTGCACAACGTATTCAATTGTTCAATAGCTTCGTACACATGGTTGACAAACTTAGTCAAATGTTTAATACCCTCGTATATTGTATGATAAACTTGTTCGATTTGGACAACAACAATAGTGTCACACACATCTACTTTGTTGTTTGACTGGATTATAACTATGATTTCCTCTCAAAGAACAAAATTAATATTAATATAATTGGAAAATGAACTACAAAAAAAAGACAAAAAAGAATGAACAACAACAACACATCACCCATTTGCAAGTTGATGTCAACACAATAATTCAACTCATGCACGCACACAAATTTTGTCGCATCCAACGCAACGCACAATAAATATTTTCACGTCAACCACAACCAACACCAGACAAAATTATAAGCGTTGAACCAACATTTTCAACGAGCAACATGAGCTCGTACCCTATAGCTGTACACTTTTGAACAATTCTTTGAGCAACGATTTCCAACCGGATTACATTAGAGTTGAATGTGTTGAACTTAAATTTGACGCAATACGATCAATTGGAATTCAATGCGATATTTATCAATTCGATCATTTTTTTTTCAGAAAATAAATTTTCGTGTGAAAAGTGAGGTTATTCAATTGGGTTGCCTTCCCCCGCATGTGACAATATTATATAAATCAGCAGCGAAGAATAAGTCGATAGCTGTAATTTCATTATTCAACGTCAAATAGCTGGAGAACTGCATTCGTACAAATCCGTTGACAGCGTGACCGACGAGGATGAAGCGACCAACTAAACTATTGGACGGAATTTTAGATTTCGCTTAATGGGCCAGGAACTCCGCCGCATAATTTCCCAAGCTGAGGTATTGGCAGTGAAAAATGCTGCTAAGTACGTGTTGAGACTGGAGATACCAAATACCGATATCACCTTTTTTATTGAAATCCAAGCGACAATTAAGTCGATTTCTGCCGCAGTTACCAAGTCGAAGCTTGTAGCTAGCTGTCGCGAATTCTTGGCGCGCAGCATAACATTAAACTCTGCTAGGTCCTTGGTCACAGTAATATACCGGACAACAAGAGAGCTGATGAACTGGCAAGGAAGAGTTCAACACTTGATCCTACCCAAATAGACCCGTCGGTTAAAACCCAACTCTGTGTCACGAAACAGAACATTGGAAAGAAGAGTCTTTCAAAAACCAATGAAAGATGGAATGGGCTCGACACCTGTGCCACAATCAGGAAACTATATGGCCCCCTTCGACAAGAAAAGAACAGAGAGTACCATCCACCTAAACAAAAATTCCCTTCGAACTCTTGTAAGCGTACTCACCGGACACAATATTCTCGGCTAACATAAACAAAAATTGGGCTAAGCAACGATGACCTATGCAGAGGCTGCAATGACGAAGACGAACATGAGGACACCTCGCACTTTGCCATATAAGGTAAAAATTCCTGTGCAGCTACTTGTTCAATGATTTAGAAGATCTCGAATCTCTCATGCAAAAGCCTGCTGAACTTCATAAAAGCCTCTAAATGGCTCGATAATGATTATCCCTAGAACTCATATGTTATACCATTAGAAATTACAACACATCAGGGTACCACAATGGATCTACTTTGATCTAAGTCTGCCGGTAGCAAGATCAACTGGCAGCTCACTTACCTAACCTAACCTAACCGACGTGTAATTTACAGCTGAAGATGGGATCGATCATGGTCATTTTGCGGAATCTGAATAATAAGAAATTGTCCAACGGTCCGTCAAGAAACTGATGAACAATGTTATTCAAGCGGCGATAATCAAGGGTAAATTCAGAGGAGAAGAATTTCTTATCCCACGAATTCCAATTATTCCAATTGATCTTCTATTCCAATTGAAGTGGATTCAGTTCTCCGTTCGATTGGCTTTTGCAATGACAATCAATAAATCGCAAGGCCAACCGTTGGAAGTCTGTGGGAATAATCTCGAATTCCCTGTTTTTCGCACGTTCAGTTGTACGTTGCCTGTTCACGTGTTGGCAAACCGTGTTCGTTGTTTATCATAATCGTTTTCTACTGAGTCGATTCCATTCAAATAAAACACGTTGAAATTTGAACTATGAACTGTGTTTTATTATTACTCTGGAGTTTATCTGAACGCGAAATTGGGGCGAGACGAAGTTCGCCGGGTCCGCTAGTAATATTAAAATTGTGCAGAAGCTAAGTAATACATACATACATAAATAGAACTTAAGACCTCGAAACACAGACATCAAATAAACTAATCATGATACAATTTTGTATCTTTTTATTTGATCCATATCCTAAGTTAGCAGTATGCTCTTAAATACAATGGATATAATGGTATATGCATACACAAAATTGAGTTAAAAATGACTTTAAAAATATATTTAGATTTTTAATAGAAATCTTTTGCATACGATGTGATCGAACATAAGAGCAAGTTCGTGCGATCCAGTCGTGCATTTTATTTAAGAACATACTGCTAACTTAGGATATGGATCAAATAAAATGATACAAAATTGTATCATGATTAGTTTGTGTGAAGTCTGTGTTTCTAGGTCTTAAGTTCTATTTATGTATGTATGTATTACTTAGCTTCTGCACAATTTTAATAAAATTTCAACAATTTTAATATTACTAGCGGACCCGGCGAACTTCGTCTCGCCCCAAGTTCGCGTTCAGATAAACTCCAGATTAATAATAAAACACGGTTCATAGTTCAAATTTCAACGTGTTTTATTTGAATGGAATCGAACTCAGTAGAAAACGATTATGATAAACAACGAAAACGGTTTGCCAAACCGTGAACAGGCAACGTACAGCTGAACGTGCGAAAAATAGGGAATTCGAGATTATTCCCACAGACTTCCAACGGCTGGCCTTGCGATTAATTGATTGTCATTGCAAAAGCCAATCGAACGGAGAACTGAATCAACTTCAATTGTAATAGAAGATCAATTGGAATAACTGGAATTCGTGGGATAAGCAATTCTTCTCCTTTGAATTTACCCTTGATTATCGCCGCTTGAATAACATTGTTCATCAGTTTCTTGACGGACCGTTAGACAATTTCTTATTATTCAGATTCCGCAAAATGACCATGATCGATCCCATCTTCAGCTATAAATTACACGGCGGTTAGGTTAGGTTAGGTAAGTGAGCTGCCAGTTGATCTTGCTACCGGTACACTTAGATCAAAGTAGATCCATTGTGGTACCCTGAAGTGTTGTAACTTCTAATTGTATAACCTATGAGTTCTAGGGATAATCATTATCGAGTCATTTAGAAGCTTTTATGAAGTTCAGCAGGCTTTTGCATGAGAGATTCGAGAGATCATCTAAATCATTGAACAAGTAGCTGCCCAGGAATTTGTTCCTTATATGGCAAAGCGCTGGACAATGACACAAAAAGTGAGAGTTGTCCTCATGTTCGTCTTCGTCATTGCAGCCTCTGCATAGGTCATCGTTGCTTAGCCCCATTTTTTTTGTATGGTAGCCGAGAAGATTGTGCCCTGTGAGTACGCTTACAAGAGTTCGAAGGAAAATTTTGTTTATGTGGATGGTACTCTCTGTTCTTTTCTTGTCGAAGTGGGGCAATAATTACGTGGTTGTGGCACAGGTGTCGAGCCCATTCCATCTTCCGTTGGTTTTTCAATGTTCTTTCCAATGTTCTGTTTCGTTACACAGAGTGGGATTTTAACCGACGGGTCTATTTGGGTAGGATCAAGTGTTGAACTCTTCCTTGCCAGTTCATCAGCTCTCTTGTTGTCCGGTATATTACTGTGACCAGGGACCCAGCAGAGTTTAATGTTATGCTGCGCGCCAAGAATTTTCAGACTTAATTGTCGCTTGGCTGTCAATAAAAAAGGTGATATCGGTATTTGGTATCTCCAGACTCGACACGTACTTAGCAGCATTTTTCACTGCCAATACCTCAGCTTGGGAAATTATGCGGCGGAGTTCCTGGCCCATTAAGCGAAATCTAAAATTCCGTCCAATAGTTTAGTTGGTCGCTTCATCCTCGTCGGTCACGCTGTCAACGGATTTGTACGAATGCAGTTCTCCAGCTATTTGACGTTGAATAATGAAATTACAGCTATCGACTTATTCTTCGCTGCTGATTTATATAATATTGTCACATGCGGGGGAAGGCAACCCAATTGAATAACCTCACTTTTCACACGAAAATTTATTTTCTGAAAAAAAAATGATCGAATTGATAAATATCGCATTGAATTCCAATTGATCGTATTGCGTCAAATTTAAGTTCAACACATTCAACTCTAATGTAATCCGGTTGGAAATCGTTGCTCAAAGAATTGTTCAAAAGTGTACAGCTATAGGGTACGAGCTCATGTTGCTCGTTGAAAATGTTGGTTCAACGCTTATAATTTTGTCTGGTGTTGGTTGTGGTTGACGTGAAAATATTTATTGTGCGTTGCGTTGGATGCGACAAAATTTGTGTGCGTGCATGAGTTGAATTATTGTGTTGACATCAACTTGCAAATGGGTGATGTGTTGTTGTTGTTCATTCTTTTTTGTCTTTTTTTTGTAGTTCATTTTCCAATTATATTAATATTAATTTTGTTCTTTGAGAGGAAATCATAGTTATAATCCAGTCAAACAACAAAGTAGATGTGTGTGACACTATTGTTGTTGTCCAAATCGAACAAGTTTATCATACAATATACGAGGGTATTAAACATTTGACTAAGTTTGTCAACCATGTGTACGAAGCTATTGAACAATTGAATACGTTGTGCAATTAAGTGTATGTAGTTGTCCAAAAATTGAACGAGTTGATCAACTAGGTGTACGACGATTCCAACACATTTTGTTCAATTTAACGTCTCGCTTCGTTGCTCAACGTGAAGAACGCAAAGTTTGTGCACTAGTGTAAAACGTTGTAACTCCAACCATGGAATTGAATGAAAAGTTGAACGAAGTTGGTTGAGCTTGTTACACACGTAGTGGACTACCGTATAACACCATTTAACGGTCTGTAGCTTTGATTGCAGCACAGCGCCATCTATAATTTATCTCGCTACTTTTCCAACCAAAATGCACGCAAAACTTCTTTTGTCACAACAAATTTCACAATTATCTGACATTTTCCAAGCTCCACATCGAATTTTCCAACTTTATATCATTCAAAATCATTAAATCATACGATAAAATGCATGCAAAATTTCGTCTAAAAAATTAAATCGCGTTTTTCTGGAATTTTCCATTAAGAATTTTCTATTTTCCATTCGAAAAGCCATTCCGGAACAAGTGCACACAAAATTCCATACAAAAAAAAACAATTTTCGATTTTTCCAATTGCCCGACTTTTCCTGAGCGTTTTCCAAAAAGTTTGTTTCGTAAAAACGTCCTCCTGGCAATTACGAACAACTAGTTAAACAACATCTTTAAAACTTAACGAATTTTGGTGAAAAACAAATGCCAAGTAAGTTACAGATTTCTCAAAATATAGTTTATATTCTTCACCATAAAGTTTTAATAAAATTAAATGATACCTTATCCGGCCTTAATTATGCTAAAAGAAGCCTTTCTTTACACAGTTGCTTCGTAATTTTATTTTGTGTTCATTTAACGAGGTTAAGGTTGTGTACTTTTGTCCATATATGAATGATTAAGTCCCTGTTTTCTGGCGACGTAGTGAAGTCACAGTCGTATCTATTCTTGTTGATGATTTTTCGGTTACCCCACTTCTGATCTCACAACTCATTTAAAGAACCCCAATTTATTTGTGAAAACATGTATTTCTGTTTATTTGCGAATATCAACTGAAGAACAAGTTACATAATATGATGCGCTCTGAACGTAAACAATATTCGTATCAATGACGCGGGGCTAGTTAGAATTAAACAATTAATGAATAAAACCAGCACGCAGGCTATAGGAAATCCTACAAGAAAATTGATTTTCAAAAAATGGGATTAGTGTGTTCCTAAAGAACAAAGCCAAAGAAAAGTTAACACGTCTGAGGTTAGTGTTGTAATTAACTGACAACAATCAATATATATTTAGCTAAATCAATCAGTAATGAACAAGTTTAAAAATAATCACGGGTGGAACTGGTATATTTGAAAGTAAGGGTTTCAGTTGAGTTTTTTGTATCTTTTCAATATACTCCTAGTTTCATCTTGATAAAAAACGACGAATTTAGTGAGATATTTAACACATTTTGCCATATCTGTGCCAATTAATATTAACTATTACCTATCTATTCCTAACTAGTGCGCTATGTTGGGATCATTAAAAAAAATACTTTAAGGCTATTATTGAAAAAAAAAATTGCACTGAACGACAAAAAAAACCTTAGGAGGCAATTTTTCATTACAAATCATATTCAAGTTCCTTCCAAGGAAGCTTCGGGATATTTAAAAAATTCTTTTCACGTATTTCCCTGCAAGCATTGAATGCAATAGAGTCGTATTTAATAAGACCTTATTTACATAATATAAGTTAAGTGAGAGAAAATCCTCTGTCCATTTAGACAATATAGCCTACTAATATTATAAATGTGAAAGTTTGGATGGATGGATGTTTGTTACTCAATCTAGCCAGACCGGCTCAACGGATCTGGATGAAATTTGGCAGAGAGATAGATTATGGTCTGAAATAGCACATAGGGTACTTTTATCCCAGTAAAATGTATGGCTCCCTTGGGATGGATTTGTTTTAATTTTGCATAGGACACATTATAACATATCTGTTTATTCTCTACAAATAGCGAACATAACATTTATTCACAAGAAACTAAAACACACAACATGCAGCTGTCGTTCCAGTATCCTATCCAGTATTCCAGTACATAACCCAAATCAACACGAAAGCTTTATATTTGCATATGTTTGGAAGCAATTACATTTCTTGTGTAAAACTTCAGGTGCCAATGAATTATTATAAAATAAATTGCCTGTCGGAGATGCTTAAATTTCTTAATTACTGGAGATATTTTTAACTAACAATCTACTTAGCTACTCGACCGATCGTCATGTAATTTTATACACATATTGTCAGGGCTAGAGTAAAGAACACAGAGTACATTTCATTACTCAACTCACTAGGTACGTTCCCTTACTCCCGAAAATCTACGAATTTCTATGAAAAATCCCGTTCCCGTACACCAAATATGAGTAGTTTTAATTTAAAAAAAACGCTTTAGGGCGACTTTAGCTCTCAACGAACAAACCTATTCCAAAAGTTGAGAATAATCGAATTTTCGTCTGATCGGACATTTTTGTGCATAAAGAACGGGAACTCATTTACTAGGTTTGTTCGTTGAGTCCTGAAGTCGACCTGGGGTCGCTCTAATCTAAAGCGTTTTCATGAAAAACCAGAAGTCGCTCTAATAAACAAATTCTGTGTTTTTTGAAACCTAGGGTCACCCAAAACTCGCGACCTGAGGTAAATGAATAAACGTGAAAGTCACTTGATATCTGAAGTAGGGATGGTCGATATTGAGAAAAATATCGAGTACTCGTCATCGATTTTAATAATTATCGAATCGAAAACATCGATGTTTTGAAAGATTTTCATTTATTCTTCCTTAAACATCGATATTGAATCACCGATTCTTTATTTTAATATCGATGTTTCAATAACATAGATCACCAACGATCATCCCTAATCTGAAGCATTTGTTTTGTTGTGAATTCTCGTTTTATATACAATTTAATATATTTAAAATGGAAATAAAAGAATATTCAAATTAATTTTCAGACACAGACATGAAAAATGGGAAGTTTTGAAGTTGTGGATTGTGCATAGGGCCAAAAAAAATGTACCAAGAACTTAAATTTAACGTATTTTAAGTTTCAATTATTAAGACATAACTTGCTTTTCTGCAACATAAAATTAATGGACCTGAGGTGTTTTTTGAGACCCAAAAACCCAGGCTTTTTTTTTAAATGTTGGGGTTGTAAAAAACCTAGGACGACCCTTGGTAAAGTTTATCGAACGAACCTACTATTACGCTGACACCATTGGCAAGATGGAAGCAAAAATTATTATACGGAAACAATTAGAGCTAGGGCTGAAGCGAATCGTATGTTACTAAATAACGGGTATTCAAAGTACTGAGTAGTGAAACGTTACTAACTAACCAATCTAGTTACTCGAACGATTTCGTTACTCGAATGATTTCGGTATCTGTTGCAAGTTGGATATCATACACCTGAAACATTCACATTAAACAATGTCGTTACTCATGAATCAAATAAAACAAGATTACGACCCTTCTTTGTTTTTCTTATTTTATTGACGTCATATGTGAAACAAAATTCATTAATCCACAAACAACAACAATTTGCAGGTTTTATTTCACATATTAAGTCAATAAAATAATAAATATTAAGAAGTGTCGTAATCTTGTTTTATTTGATTCATTGTCGTTATGCTACGTTTTCACCTAAAGATAATCCGGTTTAAATTGAGAAGATTAAAAATTAATCTTCAAGTATGCAAAAGATTTCTATTAAAAATCTAAATATATTTTTAAAGTCATTTTTAACTCAATTTTGTATATGCATATACAAAATTTCATTAATTTTGGTCTAAAATAAATTGGTATGACAATAGACAAAAGATTAAATCTGTTCAATTAATGAAAAAAATAATTCAAAATTCTGAAATAAATACCTAATCTAATTTGAACTCAAAAAAAGTACGCCATTTTATTTCTTGGATAAATTTGAATTTATGAAAAAAAAAATTTAAATCTGTGGAGCGGTTTTCGAGAAAAAAAGTTTTTTTTTTAAACTTTTTGAAAATGTTAAAAAAAAATTAAAAAACGCCAATTCATAGGTATTCAGAAAATACAAATAAATATAATTTTTGAAAAAAACATTAATCAGCAGTTTTCGAATAATATATTTTTTAATTTTTTTTCTTAAAAATGATTTTAAAAATACAAAAAAATATTAATTAAAAAATATTGGTACGCGGTATAATTTGGGCAAGCTAACCCTATATTTTTGTGAAATTTCGAAAGAAGCGGTAAAGCCATTTACGAGATAGTCGAACGCAAAAAAACGGTCCTATGGAAAGTACCGTTTTTAGACATTTAAAAATTTTTTTATATAGCCGTTTCCGAGAAAAATAGGCTTTAACGCGACGGTTATATGGCAGGTACCGTTATTTTTTGAGCTAAAAAAAAAATTCAATTTCTCCTCTGCACAAAACCTAAAAAACTCTATAGACCAAGTTTGAACCAATTCGGGCCATCCGTTGAGCTGTAGGTTTCTATACATACAGACTGACAGATTGGCAGACTGACAGACTGACAGACTGACAGACTGACAGACTGACAGACTGACAGACTGACAGACTGACAGACTGACAGACTGACAGACTGACAGACTGACAGACTGACAGACTGACAGACTGACAGACTGACAGACTGACAGACTGACAGACTGACAGACTGACAGACTGACAGACTGACAGACTGACAGACTGACAGACTGACAGACTGACAGACTGACAGACTGACAGACTGACAGACTGACAGACTGACAGACTGACAGACTGACAGACTGACAGACTGACAGACTGACAGACTGACAGACTGACAGACTGACAGACTGACAGTCTGACAGACTGACAGACTGACAGACTGACAGACTGACAGTCTGACAGACTGACAGACTGACAGACTGACAGACTGACAGTCTGACAGACTGACAGACTGACAGACTGACAGACTGACAGACTGACAGACTGACAGACTGACAGACTGACAGACTGACAGACTGACAGACTGACAGACTGACAGACTGACAGACTGACAGACTGACAGACTGACAGACTGACAGACTGACAGACTGACAGACTGACAGACTGACAGACTTACAGACTGACAGACTGACAGACTGACAGACTGACAGACTGACAGACTGACAGACTGACAGACTGACATACTGACATACTGACATACTGACAGACAGACATACAGACGACCATCTTTTTTCGTCTTCGCTGTCATCGTAATGTCATGTTTGATTGGTATCTCACAACTTTTTTTTTCGGCGAATGCATAACTTGCCTTATAGTACCTATAATCGCAAGTAAAAAATAGTAATACCGGAAAACCGGAAAAGTAGGGACTATTTTTCTTTAAATAAAAAACTGTATGATTGTATTTTTTTTTTAATAAAAGTAACGTGTATCATCGCTTTTAATCGCTTTTCGACGTCATTTAAAGTTTGTAATTGTATACATATGTTATTTAAACCTTATTATCAATTAATAGCTACAAGTAGCTTTTAGTTTCTTATCTAAGATTAATAATAATTCATAATATCATATGATTTTTTTGTATAAATTGATGTGATTATATAAACGATGAGTGTAATTTTATTTTATAGAATTTTTTGTATTTTAAAACTGTTTAACGGGGAAGAACTAGTTAAAGTACAGTGTTGGATAAAAGTTAGATGACGTTTTGTGGTATTTATTTATTAGTTGTTAGTATTTTCGATATTTAATTTCGAATGTTCTTCTACCTGGCAAAACCACTTAAGCTTTTCCACCTGCCCTACTCTACTGGTATCTTTCTGAGTAGATGGAAACCAGCATTTCACCAGCCCATCACCAAAAAGGGCAAATTTTTTCACCATTTAACTACCGTCCCATTGCACTTACGTCCTTCTTTCCAAGGTCATTGAAATGCTGATAAACTATCACCTTAAGAAATATCTTGAAAAACGAAAGCTCCTTTATGAACGGCAGTATCGCTTACGTAACAATAGGTAGGTCCACTGGTGATCTGATGGTACATATATCTCACCGAACTGTGCACAGTGGTCGGATTCACGAATCTTGCGGGACAAAATACAAAAATGAAAGTCGTGCGAATCGTTTCAAAATGATGTGTTTTACTTTTCAATATAGTAAGTAGCAGATTAAAGATGTTTTTATGCAATTTCGTTTAGCAATAAAAAGTGTAACGGTGCGTCTTTTGGAATAATTTTTTTTTCTTGAATAGAATTATTTGTGGGTAATAAGAAAACGATCCTAGAAGTTAATTGGTTCATTAAATAATTTATTTATAGTCTCTTAAGTTCAACGTAAAAAATTGGACAGGATTTTTTTTATGGAATTTTCGACTGGAATAAAACTAAATAGTTCCCTCGAGTTCCGACTTGAAAATTGTAAAAAGTAATTCTGTGGAGTTTTGGCTTCGAGGTAAAACAAGCACTTTTTGCGCGTTTTTGCGACACCCATACAATTATTTTCAATTTTCAGAATTGCCTCCCTAATATCGCGAAACCAATTT
Organism: Philhelius pedissequus; assembly: GCA_910595825.1. Taxonomy (NCBI): domain Eukaryota; kingdom Metazoa; phylum Arthropoda; class Insecta; order Diptera; family Syrphidae; genus Philhelius; species Philhelius pedissequus. The sequence continues at coordinate 274,075,733 of OU343160.1, read as the reverse complement.
TTTTAAATTTGGCGGCAATCGATAAAACAAAAAGGGTTGATGTGGTTAGAGCAATTATCATAGAGAAATTTGAGCCCCCTGAGCTGTCTGAAGATTCTAATAAAAAACTTAATACTTCCGTAAAAAGTTGTTTTCTGTCCAAAATTGGTGAAAAGGGGTTAAAAAAGCGGTAGGCATGTTAACCGATTTTTAGCTGCAAACTAAGCCTGGTTAGAGGAAACTCATACGTTACCGGCATATGGAACAGAGAAATTTCAAAAAAAAGGTCAAAAGAACTAGAAAGTCTTTTGAGGAATGCTGTGAAAAATCTACATAAAAAAAAACGTAAAACTCAAAATTTAATTACATCAACTAGCCATAGGGATACAATAAAGGCTAGTGAAGTTGTGCTTCGCAAAATGGATAAACGGGATTCAGCAAATATCATAAAGGAAGCTTCATCCAGTAAAGGTACGGTGGTAAAAACTTTATTTAAAAATTTCATTTACCTCTGTCTCCCGATGAAGCATTGGCTTTAATGATTGTTATAAATATTTCCAAGCATCAATATCAAGGTCATATACCAAAAAATCAACGCTAAATAAAAATATATTTTCTCTTCTTTTAAAAAAGTGTTAAACGCAAAAAAGGAATGTTATCCCACAGACATTGAGGTCACTAAAGCATATGTTAGGAGTCAACTTCAATCTTTGGTTGATCATACCATAGAACGACTTTATTTTGGTCGGGAATTGGAACTAAGTGAACTTCAAGGTGGTGGAAAATATCTTGAAATTTTAATCAAATGGAGATGCGATGTAGCTCAGCAATACAAATGATGAAAATACTGCAAGGCGTTTTTTCCGGGCTGCAGAAAAAAGTTCAGGAATAACTGGAATTTTCACACTACTCGTATTTTATTTTAAATGTATTTGAAAACAATGTATCTGAAACAAGAATCACTATTCCAGTGAGTATTCACAAAGTGCTTTTTCATGGAAAAGACATCATTGCATCTTGTATTCTTTCTATAGGACAGCTTTCTGAAGAGGCCAGAAATAAGGATACAAGAAAATATAGAGAGATGTTCACAAGGACGAATTCAAGATTGAACACAAACAAAGATCTCTTAAATTAGCTGTTGGTTTTTTGTGGCATGATACTAACGGGTCCGCCATCTACCGTTTTTTTTGTTCAACTAGTGCTTATTTCGTGAATGGTAACACTTAGCTCATGTCTGATTTGACAGATAATTAGTTTTATCCTTCCGCTGAACGAATATGGTTGTGTATACGCTTGAACAACGCTCGGTAAGTGGGCCTGCGATCGACTTAGAGAAGATGCCGATTTTGCCAAAAAAATAATTTTTCAGATGAAGCTCATTTTGATCTTGGCGGGTATGTAAACAAGCAAAATTGTCGCATTTGGGGCACATAAAACCCGCACGCATACATTGAAAAGCCGATACACACAAAACGAGTCACTGTTTGGTGCGGATTTTGGTCCAGAGGCATAATTCGAAAATGAGCAAGGAGTGGCCGTTACAGTCAATGGCGATCGTTATCGCGCTATGTTGAACGAATTTTTGTTCACAAAAATTGAAGAGGAGGATATTATCAATATTTGGTTTCAACAGGACGGCGCTAAGTGCTACACAACCAAAGCTACACTCGATGTTTTGCGCCTATTTTCAGAAAAAAAAGTTATTTGGCGGACCCAATATAACACAATTCTTTTCTTTGTTATAAATCGATAACAGCCAGGATTAAGTTTTGGCTGATGAAGAAGAAAGCAAATAATTAAATTACAATTGTATAATATTTTTTTTAAGGAATTTAACATTTTATTTATCTAATCTTACTAATATTATAAATTTGAAAGTTAAGATGGATGGATGTTTGTTGCTCAATAACTCCGGAACGGCTGAACGGATCTGTATGAAATTTGATACAGATGTAGATTATTGTCTGGAATAGGACACATGCTACTTTTTATCCCGGAAAAATGTATGGTTCCCGTGGGATAGGTGTGTTTTAATTTTTCATAGAGCTCATTCTACAAATAGCCAACATAGCTTTTATACACAAGGCGCATAGAAGCACACGGATTTGCATGAAATTTGATTGGTAGATGAATGGGGTACTGGGTTCTCACATAGGTCATTTTTATCCCGAACAAAATTAACGGTTCCTATGGGAGAGGCTTAAATATGGAAAAAATATATACATACTAGCGGACCAGGCGAATTTCGTCTCGCCCAAATTTAATACATTCAGCTGAACTGCAGAGCTGTAATAAAACACAGATAGTTCAAATTTCAATGTGATTTATTTGAGCGGAATAAAAATAAGGAGATAGTGATATGATAAACTGATAAACAATGTTTTTCGATTTGTTTTCCGGCCAAACATAAACAACAAAGAACGTTCACCAAGCTATCCACGACGTCCTTTTTCTTCGTAGCTAAAATTGCCAGTTCAAAAAATCCAATTGAGAATTTTTATATTTTTTTTTGCAATGCCGGGGAACGCTTTACTTTGAAGATGATTTTCTCGTCTTCTACGTTGTTAACTCGCAAAAATTTGCCGGGAATGATTTCAATCCAGTCGAGACATCAACAGAAATTTGGAATTGTGAGGCGCCAGCAGTTGTCTTGAGAATTCAGCAGCCGATGGGTCGTTATGCAATGACACTCTTATATTTGTGGTCAATTTCAACTTCTTGACATACCGGCATAAAGACGACGATTTCAAGCATGCACGGCAGCAGTAATTTCGGGATGATAGGAAGCGTGTGGCGAAAATCTCCGCTGAGCAATATCATATCCCCACCAAATCACCACGAATCACCTTATAAATCAATCATTGTTCGGTCAACTGCCTCCAAAGCTCTTTTATGCGCCATCATTCGCATTCATCCCAAATTCTGATTTTGCATTTTCGCATCAATTTCGCTGTCACCGTATTCTTGGTCACTGTGCACGTTATTGGCTTGCCAACCGCGAGAAAATGCATGTCCAGCTTCAAAGCGGAATATGCAGTTCGACCGCCTACAAACAGTGTGGCAGCAATGCCATAGATTTCATAGGATGCAACAGGCATCGAAAGAGATCTTGGCCGCATTGTTGCTAGAATCAACTAAATGACGAATGTCTTGCATGTCCCACCTGGAGCATCGAGAAAGTAAATGCGAATGCGGAATCGTATTCCAAAGCAGCGCGATTGAAGTCTACATTTACACTTACAACTTTTTGCTGAATTAGTCGTGATTGTGTAGTTTGAAGCTGTGTAATATGGGCACGTCTCCATTTATTTCTTCTGCGCGTACCTCTTGCGTTTGATTATCAGGGACATTATGATTAATTATTGCAAGACGTGTAAGTCGTCGAAGGTTAGATCGTAATCAGTGTAATAATATTCAAAACTGGAATCAAAGAGAAACCAAAATGAAGTGTGTGTATACAAAACAAAACACATTAATTATACTAATAAAGTAATAACAAACATGTGAGTGACATTTTTGGTCATAACTCCGGTTCTAGACATCGGACTGCAAACAGATTTCTTATATGTACTCTCCAAACATATCCTAAGATCTACTAAAAATTTCATTCAAATCGATCGAGCCGAAAAAAAGAAGATAACGCACAAACATAATTTGGAGTGTTCTTTATATATAAGAAGATACTTGGGTGTTTGTTCCGCTTTCACGCCTCAACGACTGAACGGTTTTTAATTGTAGGTGTATAGATGTCATTAGATTCCCGTGGGATAGAAAGTCCGTATACCATCGCACGGGAATTTGCTATTAAAAATGGTTTGAAAAAATGTATTGTAATTCATCAATTGAGAACGAATGCGCCGATTTGGCTCGAGCTCTTTTTTAGTTGTTCGTAAAATCCAGGAGAATGTTTTTGTGAAAGAAAATTTTGGGTAAACCCTCCAGAAAAGTCGCGAAATTTTAAAAATCGAAAATTGATTTTTTGTATTTAATTGTGTAAGCAAATGTTCCGGAATGGCTTTTCGAATGATAAAATAGAAAATTCTTAGTGGACAACTCAAAAAATTCAAGAAAAACGCAAACATTTTTTTCTCGATGATATAAAGATAGATTTAAAGCATGATTTGACGATTTTGGACAATGTAAAGGTGGAAAATTCGTTGTGAAAGTTTGGATGGATGTTTTTTGCTCAATAACGCCGGAATGGCTGGAAGTACTGGATAAAATTTGGCACATGGACTCACACATACTCGATTATCATAATAGATCATTTTTATCCCGAAAAATGGAACCGAACAGTTCCTATGTCTGTATGGGAGAAGCTTATATATGAACAACATATATACTTGGTTGTTTGTTCCGCATTGTTCCTCAACCATTGAATGGATTTTAATGAAATTTGGTAAGCAGCTGGAAGATTAGCCGTGATTTATTTTTCCCGAATTTATTTTTGTAGTTCTTACTTTTTGAATCCAATATTAAATGTTCGCTTTGTTCGCGAACATGACCATACACGACGAACATCGAAGCCAACGAACACGACAAAATCGAACCAGCCCACATACAAGAAGAGCACAGCGAGCACGAGCATGCTAGGCGAGCATGTTCGTCGTTTGTGCCTACGTTCAACGACTGAATGGTTTTGAATGAAATTTTGTAGGGTGATAGATGATTTCATTAGATTCCCGTGGGTCCGTAGCATCGCACGGGTATCTGCTAGTTATTCTTATATATCATAAACCTGAATAATGGCATTTAAACAATGTCTTAAAGTATTATTGCAATAAACTTGAATTATTCCAAAAACGTATTTTATAAACAAACAAAAAAATCAACTTTTTTTCGTATCATGAAATCGATAATAGTTTGGTTATTTTTCGTTAAAACAGTATTATTTCAAGGAAGGATCGTATAGTTTATCTATTATTACCCATAAAACATCAAATCATTAATTTAAAATATGATTTTCATATTCAAAATAATTTTGTTCCGCTAGATTGGTGAATCCGACCACTGTGCTGTGGCACAAATCTTTAGATCGCTTGGAGAAAGTAATGTTATTGTGCTTGATGTTTTAAAATCATTTGATAGAGTTTATCATCAAGCTCTCTAATGGAAAATGGGTGCATTTGGTATCGATGAATCTCTTATTCGTTTGATCTTAAAATACCTTTTGAATCGCTTTTCATTAATGATCTCTTATCTGTGTGACCTATGTCCTTCTTTAACAGCATTGTCCAATGGTGAATAAGAAACCGTCTGGAATTTAATGCTTAAAAAACTCAATGCTGTCTCCTATCGTCAAAGCGGGACCCTCCTCCAAGTCCGTTGTGCATGAGTGGCGCTTCCATCGAGGAAACCAAACAACTTTTAGTTCTCGGTATGTGCATCGCCGACCACCTATTTTGGAATGACCACATATTCAATGTTGCCAAATACGCTGCATGGTGTTTGGGTGTTCTGAGACGATGCAAGAAATATTTGTCCCCTTCTGATCTGGTTGTAATCTATAAAGCCTGCATTCGTCCAAAGCTTGAGTACAATTATTGTCATATAACGGTTATTTTTTTTTAAACGTGTGGTTTTCAAGAAGAAATAAAACGCATATAATTTAATGTTATGGCCAAGAATTTAGCTTTATTGTATAGATAAGAGTTTGCTATTATGTTTTAAAAATGATTTCGTGCAAGGGGCCGCCGCCGCTGGCGCGAATAAATTACAGCAAAGGGGCCCAATTTTCCACCACTTTTTGAAGGGTCTCGAAAGCAATAATCCAGATAGCAAAAATTTCGAAAGTTAAAACCTCGAAAACAATAATCTAGAATTGAAAAAATCTCCAAAAAAAAGTAGAATGCATAATCTCGAAACAGAAAAAGCTCGAAAAAAAATCTCGACTGCAAAAATCTAGAATTAATGTATTAATTTTTGAGGTTTCAATTCGCTGCGAATACTGGTACTGGTTTCAGATACATCGATGGAAATCTTTTTGTCTTATCTGAAAAAGATTACGATTGAAACAAACTTATTATTTTTTGAACAGTGTAGAGTCTTCCACTGCTAGGCTCCTCTAGAGTTTGGTTGATTGAAGGAACTTTTGAAGTTGTTCCTTCGATCATGCGACAGCTTTTTTCTTTGCAAAGCATGGTGAAGGATGAAGTTATCCCAGGAGTTTTCTGCAGATTGATTTCTTGTTGTTTATTTTCCCAAAAAAGGAATAAATTATTGAATAAACTAAATATGTTATGCGTTTTACTTAAGTGGACGCTCTTTAAATAGGTAAACAAATCTCGAATCTATTGTCTTTCCAAATTTTTTTTTTTAATTTTTTTAATTATGCGCGTACTCAAGGGGTTATGAATAACCTTAAAATGTTTATACACAGTGCGAGCGATTATGCAAATGGGATAGGATTAGACAGGAGATACCGATGTATATTGGTTTTAAATGCCTGATTATCGCAATGGGAGGGAAAAATTCGGTCGGGTAAAGCATTCCACATTCGTGTTGTGCGGCTAAAGAAGGAATCTCTATACTTGACAGTACGTCCAAAGTTGGGCTCAAGGGTAAACTGATGGGCATTCCTAGAAGCGCGAGTGTTACGGTTGAATAGTTTAAGGGGAGGAATGCAACTGGCTATTTCACTAGAACACTGTCTATAATAATACCGATAAAATAATGAAAGGCATGAAACATTGCGACAGTGCGAGAGAGGCTCAATTGTTTTAGTTATTGTTTCCTCACCTATCATTTTTAAAGCTCTTTTTTGGATTCTGTCCAGGAGACTTAAGTCACTTAAGTGCGTTATGGGAGCACCTACTCAAATATGACAATTGTACTCAAGCTTGATCCGAATGAAGGCTTTTTAGATTAATGCCAGATCAGAAGGGGAGAAATATTTCTTACATCGTCTCAGAAAACCGAAACATCTTGGAGCATTTTTGGCGACGTCGAATATGTGTTCATTCCACAAAAGGTGGTTAGTGATTCACATACCGAGAACTGAAAGTTGTTCGGTTTCCTCGATGCAACCGCCGCTATTGGACAACGGCATTGGGGGAGGGTCCCGCTTTAACGACAAAAGACAGACTATTACAGGTCTTTCTAGCTTGTTTGAACTTATTCCGGTTTTCCTCAGTTGGGTTGGCTTTATAACATCGGAAACTTACCTCTCTCAACCTGATAACCTCTTTACAGCTCAAATCGAACCATGAGTTTTCTTTTGGTTTGCTGCTTTTGGTTTTCTTCGGTATTAAAGCTTTTATCCCCTTAAGAATTATATTTGTAATCATATCAGCGCTGGAGTCAACGTCACTATCGAGGAAGCATAGTGACCAGTTAAAAATCCTGAAGAAATTATTCAGACCGTCCCAGTTGGCTTTCCCGTATTGCCATACGGTCCTGTTAGGAATGCTTTCTTTAACTGAGAACTTTGACCACAAGAAATTGGCTGATATGACACAATGGTCCGATGTGCCTAGAGGCGATAACACACTAAACTAATAGTAGAGAGGTAAGAAACAAGTCTAGGGTGTTGGCGGAGTGACCTGCAATGTCAAGTATTCTTGTCGGCTCAGTAACCAGCTGAGTCAGATTATTCACCTCAGCAAAGAACTCAACATACCTTCCTTCGGGTGTTGTCTGGTCAGAATTGCGTAGCCACTTGGAATTGTGTACATTGAAATCGCCCGTAACAACAAGTTTACTGTGCGGATATTGGGAAACAAATCTTTAGATAAAGTCGGACAGCGCATCGAATTCGTTAAAAGTCGATTTACTGTCCAAACGTGGGCTACGATAAATAAAGCATGTGTGAATGATGTGCTTATGGACGGTGAATTTGAACCACATGAAGTTAAAATTTGTAATCAAGCAATGGCCATATTGTGGTTGAAGCTGATGAGCAACATCTTTTCGCACATATACGGCGATACCATGCTGTGAACAAAAGAATGGCACTAAACTATATCCTTGTAGGCTAAATTCTGAGTGATCAGAATCTTCACCTACTTGGGTTTCGCTCAGTGCAAAAACAACTGGCCTGCTGTTCGCAGTATGAACATACGCAGCATAGAAATTCTTCATTTTTGTTTATTCGAGATTTTTGTGCATTAGAGATTTTTGCTTTCTAGATTAAAAATTTGTTTTTTTTTCGAGATTTTTTGCATTCGATATTTTTGTTATTCGAGATAACGTCATGATCCCCTTTTTGAAACTATTGGGGCCGTCTGTCAGCAATAACGCGCTGAATATTTTCTTCCAAGGCGTCAATCGTCTCGGACTTATCTGCGACAAGCGACTTCACATAACCCCACAAAAAATAGTCCAGCTGTGTTAAATCGAAGGGCCTTGGAGGCCACGTCAAATGCCCACGACGCGAGATAATGCGCTCACCAAATTTTTTTTTCAATCAATTGATTGTTTCGTGGGCTGTATGGTATGTATCACCGTCTTCTTGGAACCAAAGGTCGTCCACATCAACATTCTCCAATTCAGGCACGAGAAAGTCATTAATCATGCCTCTATAGCGTTCCCCATTGAATGTAACATTATTGCCAACTGAATTTTTGAAGAAATATGGACCAATGATTCCCTCTGCCTAAAGAGCACACCAAACAGTGATTTTTTGAAGATGTAACATAGTCTCAACAAGGGCTTGTGGATTATGATTACTCCAAATACGAAAATTTTGCTTATTAACGTACCCATTTAACCGAAAGTGAGCTTCATCGCTGAACAAAATTTTCTTGCGTGCGTCGCGCGAATCGAACCATTATCTTGGTAATAAATTTGAGCGATTTTCAAATGTTGTTCACGTTTATTCATTATGAAATGGCAAACCAAACTGAGCATAAATCAACTGACAGCTGCTGTCAAAAAGCACAACTCCGAAAAACGTATTACCAGATTGAAAACCACACGTATCTATAAAAAAAAAACCACCCGTTATATGGGCAAGTGCTCCTATAACTCCCTTAAGTATTTTGGACAGAATCCAAAAAAGATCTTAAATGATCGGTGATAGAACAATAACTCAAATGCTCCGTCGAAATTTTTCATACCTTTCATTTTTCTATCAGTATTTTTATAGACAATGTTCTAATGAAATAGCCAGTTGCATTTCTCCCCTAAAACAATTCAAACGTAATACTCGCTCTTTTAGAAATGCTCATCAATTTACACAATGTCCCTCGCTTTTTGAAATCACACAATCACAATGTCGAGACAGGTGTGCCTTTCAATCGGTAAAGTTCATGCCCACAAAAACTGATATTTTTTTACTGGCACCTGTGAGAATCAAGCTCTCACAATATTTTACTAATGACCGGGTATAGTTTAGAATGTGCCTAGAAGTGCTTTCGCACACGCCAACCGGGTAGACTATTCGAAGCGATTATGAATGGAAAAGTACATTCCGAGCTTTTTTACTTACGTCCGCAATTGTAGTTTGTTGTGTCTGGTCTTTGATTTGTTTTTTGTTTTCTTATGGTCTGCCATGAATGATGAATCGCCATGTTCTGGAAACGACACCAGGTGAGGCAGGCGTGTAAGAACGCATTTGTTTACATCCGCAAGCAGTACCGGTGTCGCGCGTGTCGGTTAGACTGCCGGCGCGCATTTTGAAATGTGCAAATTTTTCAGTATTGCCTTTTGCCAATTTTGTATGTAAGGTTTTATATACTAACATGTACACAGAGAAAAAGTCATGCGAAAATCAAACAGAACCTTTATTAAATTAAACGGATATCTGCATGTTTTTTTTGCCAAGAAGACTTTCGTCTTAAAATTAGTGGATCAATCACCTTAATGTCTCCAGACAGTTTCTTTTTAGGAGAATCCTTTAAATTTTATAAAAAAATCATTTGCTTTCATCAGGTTAAAAACAATTGAAGACTGTGTTCATTACAAGTGTGTTTTCATAAGAATAAAGTATCACGCATTTTACTACCATACGTTTAACTATTAATTTTCCTAAGATCACTTTTGCGCAAAATTTTAAGCAACCTATTATTAAGGCCTTAACACGATACTAGTTACCAATTTACTACTCGTATATACAGTGCCGGTAAAAAAAATAGCACCACTGTTACAAGTTTCATTTTAACTTCTCTAAATGAGTGAATAGAAAAATATTTACAGCCTCTACTATTATTTTGTTATTGCTTGAACTCTCACCTCGCTCTATTGCATATCTCTGGTGTTGAAATGGTAACGGTTCTTTTCTTACGAGGCCATAATGGGGAAAATCCCATTTTTTGTGCGGTAAAAATAATAGCACTGATCGCAGTTTTCGTTACAAAAAAATATTTTTTCTTGAGCATATTTCAAGGTAAGGCTGTCAAGTGTTAGAATTTGCTTATATTTAATTGGTATCTTCATTTAAAATACAAAATTTACAGTTTTTTAAAGAAAATGCATCGTGTAAACATTCTACCAAAGAAAAACGGGAAATTATTAAAAAAAAATGATCTCGGAAGGTAAAACTTATAAAGAAGTTCTACAGTTTGTTTGCTGTTCCAACAAAATGATTCGAAATGCAAAAATTTACACACCTAAAACCGAATCTCGTGGACGAAAACCTTTTTTCACGACAACTCTCATCAGGCGCCTAGTCCGAGAAAGACATAAAAATCCATTTAAGCCTGCAACTGAGCTAAAAAAAAAAAGAGTTGAATATTACAGATTGCGTGGAAACCGTTCGCCAAAGATTGAGGGAACATAATTTAACTGCTTGTAGTCCACGAAAAGTCCCTCTTTTAACTGGAAAACATGCTAAAATGTGTTTATTATTTGCATGACAGCATTTGAATTTGCCAATAGAGAAATGGTGCAACGTTCTTTGGACAGATGAAAGTAAAATCATATTGTTTGGCGGTAAAGGACCTCGTTCCTACGTGGGAAGACCTCCGAAAGCGGAATATAATCCCAAATAAACAAATAAAGTAATTAAGCACGGAGGTTCAAGCATAATGGTGTGGGCTTATTTTTCCTACTATGGAGTTGGGCCCATATATTGGATTAAACCCATCATGGATCAACACGTTTACGTTAGTATACTCGAAAACGTTATGCTCCTTTATGCAAAGGAAGAGATGCCCCTTTTGTGGGTCTTCCAACAGGACAATGAACCCCAATCACACCAGTAAGAATGCTAAAAAATGGTTTAGAGATTAATGTGGTGGAGTGCCCAGCGCAATCGCCTCACCTAAATCCGATTGAAAATCTGTAGGTAGACGAGAAGAAAGTAGTCTTTGAAACCAAACCGACTAGTAACACAGAACTCTGGGCTGCAGTAAAGGTCTACTGGGAGAATGTTCTGGCAGAAATGTGCCAAAATTTGGTAAATTCATTGACCAGATATTTATTTTTAAGTTGTGTGATGAAGCAATGGTGCTATTTTTTTTACCGCTTATTTATTTCAGTTTTTCAAAAAAAATTAATTTTTTTTATAAGTTGATGAATAAAAGTTGGAATTCTTTTTTAAATGTGAATTTTTGGACTTAATATAAGCTTTTCGCATATTCAAAACGGCCCTCAAAATATTGGCTTAAACTTCATTTTTATATGAAATCTGGTTCTCGTAATGGTGCTATTTTCTTTACCGCAGCTGTACATAGTAAGTAGGTTTTTTTTTTATAATACAATTCTAACTATATACTACTGAAATTACTCAGCCAAGTAGAAGACTTAGCATTTTGCGTATTGGTAAGGCGCTCACTAACCAACTGATGAGTCCAAGTGAGATTGCCGGGATAAAACGCAAATTTTGTGGACTTAAAGCCGTTAAAAGCTATTTTGAATCAATATATACATAGTAGTCTACTAACTTTTCATAAATTTTAAACCTTTTGTTAACTAGTAAAATGCTAATTAAGCAGATAGCAAAGCATTTGTGGGGTTTAAATTTTTATGAACACAATTATTGTGTTTATGCGTTGTAAATTGATTATATGTTGATAGAAACCTAACAAGTATTCTAAATAAGCATTCGATGCTTATATTTTCATCATTTTAACTTCATTATTTACAAAAATAAAAAAAAAAATTGGCACCAGCAGTAATCGAACCTGGGCCTCCCGCGTGCGAAGCCCTATACTATCAGAATGACATGTGGATTTAGTACGATACTAAAAATTTAAAGTAGCCGTTCGGTGATTTTAACTTTAGTAAAATGTTATTAAGATTAAAATTAGCAAAATCCTCTTTTTAACCTAGTATCATACTAAAAATGATTTAACATATTACTAAATCGTTTAAAATTTTGCACCTTTGTTTTTAGGCTTTTTTCACATTAATATTGAGTGAAGAGTTTAGCTATGTGAATCTTAAGAGTTGACGGGTACATTTTATTAGAACATCATTTTATTTTGAGATTTTCCTCAGGTTAAATCAAGTTACTAAAAAAAATTAAATATAAACCCGAAAATAGCTAAATATTACTCCAAAAGCTATAAAAAATATCCAAAATCTTCAAAACTTCAAAAATAATAAATCATTTTTACTGGCTTAGCATTTATTTATTATTTATTAAGCTTTGGTTGAACAACTTTAAGCCCGTTATTTAAAAAATAAAAGTGAATATGTGGTCATCCACATTTTCCATTTTATTTTTTATTTTCACTACCGAATCGGAATCAAACACTGTTGATGCTATGCAAAATGCGTGCAAAACCACAAACAAACAATAAAAGTACCGCTTACTGTGTCCACTGTCATTTAAAAACAAGGTGAACATCTCCTTAAAGTAGGCTACACACTGTCAGATTTTTTCATCATTTCTGCTGGAATGATAAAAAAAATGATAGTGTGTCGATGTAGATGATAAATGATGAATAAAATGATGAGATAAATGATGAAGATCAAAATTTTTCGCGGGTATGGCTGGAATGATGGAATGAAATGATGGTGTGTAGGAAATAAATGGACATGTGTAAATGATAATGTGTAGCATCAAATGATGGCACATTGACAGTTTTGGAATGTCATTTTAGAAATGACAGTGTGTACCCTACTTAAAGGAGAAAGTCACGCATTAAATACATTGTGATAATTTTCGGGTTTAAAGAGATGTCCACCTTAATTAAAAATGAGTATCTTCTCTTAATTTTGTTTTATTCATCTAAAAAATAAAATTAAAATAGAAAAACCTTCATTTTAAAAAGAGTTATCTTACTTTCAAATGGTTCCCTTATTAAAAGTTTTTTGTCAGTAGATTTTTGCATGGTAGTCAGCATAATTAGAATTGTTGAAAAATCACTTTGTTTTAAACAAGAAGATATCAACTATGTAAACATACAATTTTATCTGCCAAAACTGACAGAAAAAAATACAATTTGCTTTCAAAAAATTGGCTGACTTCTTGCAATAGTTTGAACTCGTACAAACATACAATATTATTTTCAAATAATTGGACGATTGTCGACTAATTGGATATTGATATTGATGATGTGCTTCTGTGGGAAAGTATACCTAATAAAAAATATTTTTATGCTTGAAAGTGGACTGTACTAATTTAAGAACACACATTTTTTTTTTAATTCTTGGATCCGTTTTCAAGAAATACATTTTTTTCTTAACGGTTTTTTTTTAAAACATTTGTATGGGAGGTACCATTGTTTCTTATTTTAGGAATATAGTTTTTAAACTATTTAAGATAATGTCAAAAAACAACCAAATATGAAGTTTCAAAAAATCCACTAAGTCGTTTTCGAAATTTTGAGTTTTCAAAAAAAAAAGTTTTTTTTTTTTTATTTCCAAAAAAAAAATGTTGAAAACTTTTGCCTTACAATAGTGTTTAAACTTTTTAGGAGCTTCTGCGAAAAAAATTGAATTAACCATAAAACCAAAAAAATGGTCCTACTAGAGGTACCAAAAATAACAATTTTTTTTCCAAAAAAAAAACTACCGAAATGTTTCTTTTTCCTTCATTAATCAACTATTTTTATTTTTATAAAAATCGTTGGAGCCGTTTTTGAGAAAAATAAGATTTTTGTTTTTGACAAAAAAAAATTATGGGAGCTGCTGTTATTTGTCGTTTAAAAAAAAAAAATAAAAAACACGTGTGGGCATATTACCGAAAAAACAATATCTACCAAGTTTGAAGCAAATCCATTCAACCGTTAAGACTGTAGACTCGAGGACGATGGAATTGCGGGACCCAATTTTTTTCGATTTTTGATCGCAATTTCGATTTTTTTCACGAATTCATAACTTGCCATATGGTACCCATATATCGCAAGTAATTAGGTAGGTAGTGTGTTTATTTATTCATTTATTATCTACGATATAAATCTACAGATTCGAATTTGTAATACGAATTCTTAATTTCTAATATTATCTAAGTTATAATACACTTCAATAAAAAGTTTACAACAATGACTTAAAGGCTCTCCATATTAAGTTATGTGTGCAACCTTAAATCCTTAAAACGCTTGAAGTAGCATATACATATATTTTTCACAATTAACAAAGCCGCTTAATATCCCGAAGAAATAATAAACTATACGTTTATCTGCGGAAGCGGGGAGATTGCATTCCTATTCTTATTTTTAATAAGTTTTCTTTAATTCAAAAAACTATTATAAATCATTTTATTAAATTTTTGGCAGGACAACGTCTGTCAGCTCAGCTAGTATGTAATAAAATACAAATAAACTAAATTTTTCTTTTTTTTATTTTATACTAATAATTTTTTGTTTTTAGATGATTGTTAAACATAATTAAATACATAACTTCGTAACTATCCATTCCAAACTAATCCTGGCCAGCCTTTCTTCTAAACTCGAGAAAATCTCCAGTCAGAAGAGCACAATTCTAGTCAACGAAATTAGTACTTCAAATATTCAAAAATGTGTTGCAACTCTTGTGGCGTGACCCAGCGAAAGATATGGGTCTTTGGCATTGGAACCCTTCTACTGCTGCTGGGCGTTATAGTGGTACTAATCTGGCCCGATATTTCCACTAAAATGGTACAATCGGTAAGAATAAAAATCAAATCGTTATTATCTCAAAAGAAGTTTTTTTTTTCTAATTTAAATTTTTAAATAAAGTCCTTAGTCCTCAAGGAGGGAACAGACAATTTTAACAATTGGAAAGAAACACCTATTCCAATTTATTCCAAATTTGTTCTATTCAACTGGACGAACCCCGAGGAAATCAGAAACCCGAATGTAAAACCGAATCTGGTGGAAATGGGGCCATATGTTTTTTTGGAGAAAGACTTAAAAATGGACTTGGATTTTCACGATAACAATACTGTTTCATATTATAATCGGAAATCGTGGTTCTTTGTGCCAGAAATGTCCAACGGAACACTGGACGATATGGTGACAGCAGCTCATGTGATAACAGCTGTAAGTAGTTTCATAATTATTGTGTGCTGTTTCGTTTTATCTTGTTTTCATATTCCGTAGAGTGTTGCTGATATGATGCGCAATCGAAATACATATGTAAAAAAAATTATGAATTTTATTCTCAATCACGAAGGCGGTGAACTGGTAGTGACACGAAAAGCAGGCGAATGGATTTTCGATGGTTACCAAGATAAATTGATTGACTTCCTTAAACTCTTCAATACCTCATCCATACATATACCTTATACGAAGTTTGGTTTTCTCGTTGATCGAAATTACTCGAAGGAATACGATGGACGATATATGATCAATACAGGAGGGGATGATATTCATAAGGTCGGCGAATTGACTCATTGGAACGGAAGTCCAACGAATGGTTTTTATCCAGGCGATTGTGGAAAAGTAAATGGCAGTACTGGAGATCTGCTTCCACCAGATTTAGATGTGAACGAAGACTTAACCATATATGCGGTTGATACTTGTAGATTTTTAAATTTATCACCAAACGGGAAAGTCAATGTTCATGGTATTGATGGGTATGAATGGGTTGGCACTGCTGATACTTTAGACAGCGGCGAGAATGATGCCGCTCAAAAATGTTTCTGCAATCCTAAGGAAGAAGTATGCCCAAAGACTGGAGTTGTGGATTGCCGAAAGTGTCGGAACAATGCACCAATTTATGCATCTTTCCCCCATTTCTACCTTGGTGATTCAAGTTATGTTGATGCTGTAACCGGCATTAATCCTATCAAAGAAAAACATCAATTTAGATTCGCAGTTGAACCAATAATGGGAGTACCCTTGGAGATCCACGCTCGGATTCAGATTAATTTACTTATTCAACCAGATAGTGATTTTGAGTAAACAAAAATAGTTTCTTTTTCGCAAAATTTAATTTTTATAATAATATTATCGTTTTTTTTTGCAGTATTTATAATGGAGTACCCAAAATTATGATGCCGATGTTCTACTTTGAGCAAATTGCTGAACTGACAGATCAATTAGCTGACAGAACGAAGGTGAGTTAAACACTTGGTCAAATTAGTTACAAAGTACAAGTTGTATTTTTTCATATATTTTTATTGGGATATACACCATTTCACTTTTTAAAATGTTCAGTATATTCGATTGTATAAAGAATCTTCTTTCGCACTCGTCCAGTTGCTAGATTCCTTAAAGACCTCGCCATATACAAATCCACTGACCCGGACAGTGTCCTTCTCATCGTATCGATGAATCTCTTCTTCGTTGGATTATAAATTACTTTTCGAACCGCTCTTGGTATTGATTGTATTAGATGGTTTCCCCCGGCAGCTTATGATAAGCGCATTAAATTCTGATCTCATTTGGGGAATAAAACACAGCGGAGATTTTAATGTTTCAAAAACTTAGTCGTTTCTTTTATCGTTAAAGCAGAACCCAACCCATGCTGCTATAAATGAGCGACACTTGCATTGAAGAAACTGATCAGTTTTTAGTCCTTGGTACGAATATGTGCATCATAGTCACAGATCACCTCTTCTGGAATGACCACATATTCGATATGTAACCAAAAAATGATGCAAAGTATTTGAACTTTCTTCGAAGATGCAAGAAATTGATATTCGTCGCGATAGATGTACTGTAGTGAACGTGGATGTGGCATAATTATTACTGTTTAATCTCACATATTCTCTAAAGGAGTCGTTTTACCCTCTACGGACATTGAACAAGTCTAAATCTCCGTCAAGTTAAATGTGCTTTCCATAGAAAATGTATATTTTATAGTAAGTTATGTGCCCCCAAGTAGCTCTTTTGATTTGTATAAAAAACATATTAACAATATTGATTTTTTAAATAATATTTGTTGTATATCTGATAACTTGTGTGTCTTAGGGGATTTTAATCTTTCCGATATAGCTACAATGGAAATGGTCCGAAGTCGACAAAATATTATTTCCATTTAATATGAAACAAGAACTCGAAGTAATATTTATCGATTATTTATATTCTTTAAATTTAGTGCAAGTAAATGATAGAGACAGTTCTTTAAGACAAATATTGCATTTGTATATGTTGTGATGAATTCAAAACCAATTTAAGTAATGCACCTCCTTCTCTTCTAAATGAATCTATTCATCATAAGGAACTATTCTTTGAAATTGAATTTTATACTTATCTTAAACAAAATGTGATAATTTTTCTAAAAGTAATGTTGTTCAACTAAATAATTATTTCCTAAATAGTGACTGGTCAAATGAATTTATATTTCTTGACTTAAATAATATGTACAGCCGCTTCATTGAAATTATACTAATTTGGTTTGATAGATTCGTTCCTTATTCGTATACAAATAATTCAACGGCTTCCCCTTGGATTAATAAGCAGCTTCGTGATTTAAAAAGAAAGAAACGTACGCTATACGTGATAAACAAATCACAAACTTAATCTGATTATGATAAGATTTTATAGTTCTTAGTAAATTTTTATATAAAGCTTATATCTTGAAAATCGAAAGTAAAATCAAAAACAATAGCAAATCGGTTAGGTCGTTTGTCAATTCAAAAAGAAAATCAGTAGGGATTACAAATACTATAGGGCTATTCACGATCCGGTGCAACTGGTCTAGTATCATTGTAAAAATGCAAAAGTGCAACTTTTTTTTGCACCACAACAACAACTTACACTGACTAAGATTTTACAACACTTTTGCACTTTTGCTATACCCTAACACTAGGTTTGTTCGTTGACCCCTGAAGTCGCACTAGGGTCGACCTAAAGCGTTTTTTGAAAAACCTTAAGTCACCCTGACAAGCAAATTCTGTGTTTTTTTTTAAACCTAGGGTCGCCCTCAACTCGCCCTGAAGTAGAACTAGGTTTTTAGTTAGTTTTTAATATCGATATTTCAATAACATAGATGGAGTTATCCATCATCCCTAATCTGAAGCATTTGTTTTGTTGTGAGTTCTCGTTTTGTATGCAAATGGTTATTTTTAAAATGGAAATAAAACAATACTCAAATTAATTTTCAGACACAGACATGCAAAATGGAAAGCTTTGAAGTTCAGGATTGAGCATAGGTTCACAAAAAATGTACTAAGAACTTAAATTTAACATGTTTTAAGTTTTAATTATTAAATGACATAACTTGCTTTTCTGCAACATAAATTTAATGGCCCTCGGGTGTTTTTTGAGAACTGAAAAGTTGAATACAACTTTTGAATATTACCCTAAGCTTTGGGGTTATTATCTGTAATGTTGAAGAAATGCCGGAATAATCTCGTCTGGGCCAGCTGATTTATAGGGTTTGAACGAGTTTATTGCCCACATAATCTTCTCCTCTGTGATAATATTATACAACTAGGTGGTACTGGCTGAATAGAACCTAAAGAGTCTGATTGTGTGTAACCTAATTCTCCAGGAACCAAACAGCCTGGAAAATGTGTTCTCATGAAGAGTTCAAGTGTTTCTTGGCTCGAATTGGTCCCTGATCCATCGGGTTGCTTAATATATCCCGGCACCGAGGTTTTCGTCGCCAGTATCTTACGAAGTCTGGCCGCCTCACTTGTGTTCTCAATGGATTTACAGTGTGTAGCCCAAGAATCTTTTTTGGCCTTTCTTAACTGCTTGGTATACGTGTTGAGTTTAGCCCTATATGAATTTCAGTCTTTCTTTAATTATCTAATTGGAATTAGCTTACAATTATACATATCAAGCATCGGTGGTTCAGTGGTAGAATGCTCGCCTGCCACGCGGGCGGCCCGGGTTCGATTCCCGGCCGATGCAACTTATTTTTTTTTTTGTGATAATTTGCGGCAGAACGTTGGATTTGAAAGTCGTTGCTACAACGTGTTTTGTGTAAATCGGTCGTGTGCAGCGCGCCTTCCGTTCACATTTCAATATCATCCCACCGCTTGGTTGCTAATCGAAATTCTGGTATGGGCAGTTGGACAGCATGGTATGCATTATTAATAATGGTGCTTATTTTTTTTAAGCAAACTATCAAGCTCCTGCTGTGACTTCTGCACGTTACCTCCCCATGATCCAGGTATTTGGCTTGCCTGAATTGGAACAAATGGAGCAGGTAGATGAACGTGGCCACAGCTCACATCTCACTACCCTTTCAAGCTCCACCAGAAGGCTATTTCATGTTTTTAGCATCATACAAATCTATATGTCACTTTTATATTTACAAACGCCTAAAAGTTGTGTTCGCCTACTTTTTTTGCACAGTTTTAGGCGCGTTCAGCTGGTGTTTGTCAAGAAATAAGTTTAAGTATGGTGCTAGTTAAAAGTGTTTCAAATTAGTAAAATTTTAAATAAATTGTTTTAACATAAGTAAACTGTAGTAGTATTATGCTATAAAACTTTAATATCACCGCGCCTGTGTTTTTGTTTTTAGCAATATAAAAAAAGTTGCATCGGCCGGGAATCGAACCCGGGCCGCCCGCGTGGCAGGCGAGCATTCTACCACTGAACCACCGATGCTTGCCCCAAAAAAGGGAAAGGACAACTCCAATCCGGCGAATCTCCGGTCGATAAGTCTTCTTCCGAGTATCAGCAAAGTATTTGAAAAGGTTATTAATAGAGCCCTGTTCAAGTGGGCGGAGGACAAAAATATCATCCCGGATAATCAGTTCGGTTTTAAGGCGGGACATAACTCAATTCATGCCGCGTCTAAACTAGTTTCTGATATCCAATGGAACAAAACTAAAAAGCAGTGTACGGGTGCCTGTCTGGTTGATTTGGAGAAGGCCTTCGACACCGTATGGTTAGAAGGTCTCTATCTAAAGCTAACCAGACTAGGTATAAGTAAACCTCTATTGTATATGCTTTATGACATGCTAAATGGTAGAAAGTTTGTTGTCAAGAGTGGCAATGTAACTTCTATCGCAATTTTTAATATTAATAATGGTCTTCAGCAGGGAGCGGTTAACTCGCCGATTCTATTCAGCAGTTACACCAGCGATCTGATAGGTAGTCTAACTCAGGCAATTGCGTACGCCGACGATCTAATTGCGTACAGTTGAGGTCATCAAAAGTCTCTTGCAGAGTGACTTCGACAAGATTCAGCGATATTGTGATGACTGGAAGTTGAAAATCAACTTCCAGAAATCAGAAACTATTTTGTTTAGGACTCCGTTGTCTAGCGCCTCAAGGGATGCGAGAAAGAACTGGCGCAAGCTGGTGATCGTAGGGCCACATGGACATCCACTGGCGAGTAAAAGTGTAGTAAAGTACCTTGGCATCTGGTTGGATCAGTACCTGTATTTCGACACACATATAGGTGTTGCTTTGGCCAGGGCTAGGGGAGCCTTTGCCTTGACAAAACGACTGTTTTATAGCAGCCGTCTTAACAGCAGGGTGAAGGTGATTTGCTACATGGCCCTCATCAGGCCGATGATTGCCTACGGATGCCCGGTGTGGTTCAACGTTGCCCCATCTCAAATGGAAAAGATTCGGGTGTTTGAGAGGCAATGTCTTAGACGTTGCCTTGGATTACACAGAACACCAGAGTCGGAGTACACAAGATATTATTCCAATCAGGTTCTATACAACGGAGCCAACATAAACAGAATAGATAATTTTTTGTTCAAGCTGATTCGGGGTCACGTTGCAAGAGCGATGTCCTCAACTAACAGCTTAATTTTTGGGGCTTATTACCCCAATAACGAATATTTTGAGAGTGCGCGGTTAAGTGGTTACATCCCTCCCGAGGCATTCCTCTATTAAGACAGTCGAGGGCTGATACAGTATGGAGGGGCGGTTCCGCTCATCTACCACGTCAGCCGGAAAACTGGATAGGCGACTCCTGTTAGGTCGAGACGTCATCGCTCAAGGTGGAGAAGAGCGCCTTCGGTTCAGTAGGACTGTGTCCGATCGGGACCGGAGGGATAGGGCGAAACAGGAGAACCAGTTCTGGTGGCTCTCTAAACAGCATCGTGATATTTAAAGTCGATGAAGATGGTATATCTTGGCCGACTTACATAGATTTAGGGCATTAGGTATAGGGAACAGTCGGGGTGGCACCAAAAAAAATGTATGTATGCGGGGCCATACGTGCATGTATCTGCGTGTCTGTTCATGTATGTGCGTACGTATATGTATGTGGGTATGTACATGTATGGGTGGGTTGCATGTTGGTGTGTGTCTGCATGCATATAAAAAATAAACAAAAAAAAAAAAAATTAAAAAACGAAAAAAATGCTGCTGTGGCTGTTCTAGTTTAAGTAGTTTTAAGTATTATTAGGTATTTTAAGTAGTTTAAGTTATTTTTAGTTAGTATAAGTTAGTTTTATTTAGTTTTAATTATTTTTAATATATATTTAGGTTTAGTTTATAAGTACAAAAAAAAAAAAAAAAAAAAAAAAAATTATAAGATACCAAGTTTTTTTGTGTAAGTTTCTTGAAATATAAAATAAATAAAAAAAATTACATTTAATTAAAATAGTTTTTAGGTCGAAAGACATTAGTTCTAAGAGTTATTGTTTAATTTAGAGCGCCCGTAAAGGGCAGTAAATTAGTTGTAAGTTATTGATAATTAGGCTAGTTTTAAACATTTTTGTCTAGCTTTAAGGTAGTTATAAGTTAAAATGAAATAAAAATGAATTTAAACAAAAAAAATAATAATAAAAAAAATCGATGCTTGCAAAAAATGGTTCAAATCATCGTGGTTGAGAAAATATGTTGAACAAATGTTTTTTGTCTTATTCAGCCTTATTAAGAGCCATGTTATAATAAAGTCGAAGTACGATTCCCGAAAAATAACTTTAATGTAATTTTTTTGGCGATCTGGAAGCCTTCTGGACTCTTCTGAAAATGTTCGCTTGGGAAAAAATGACAGTTCTGATTCTGAAAAAAAGATAATTGTGCTTATGGGTGATTCCACAAAAATTGGGTAACTTTTAGGGATATTTTGTTTATGATATTATTTAGACCAAATTCCTACAAATTCTGATATTTAAGATAGCTAATCTAATAAAGATATTGCTCATGACCGGGCCAGTCACTTTTTTATGTAGATTCTGAGATATATCGGTTTTTCTGAATTTCACTACCAGGGGATTGACGAGGTTGACACAGTTCTGATAAAATACACAACTTCATAGGAAAATAATGGAATTTATTGACATTTAGAGTAAGTCTCTTAGGATCTAATTATTGAGTATAACATTCGTATGCTTGTATTCACTCTACATACTACATACAACGTAAAAACTGCTCTAGAAGGCAGATATGTTTGTGTAATTAAAAACTTTAGTTTTTTGTTTTATTCTAAAATTAAAATCCATACAGAAAGGTTTCTTGTTTTTATTATCATATATCAAAGGGATATATATACATATATATTCATTTGTTCAAAACTAGATTTAATATGTGATGACCCCAGAGCTGTAAACAATTTAAATAATGGCTGATTCTTCACGAACATCAATTTCGGAGTTGGGAGCGGATAATTAGCACATATTGAAATTTAAGCTGGAACTCCTACTACGGAGGGATAGTTTGTGGGACATTATTATCAAACCGATTCTAGATCCACTCACTTCGGAATAGCCCAAAAAGGATTGCGAGGCCAGATCTATTATTGGCCTATCAGAAGAAGATAGTCAACTTCATCACATGAGAAGGGCTAAAACACTCAAGGCAGCATGCGATAAGCTCAAGGAACACCATGAAAATGCTAGTCTTAGTAATAAGGTACAATTAATGCATAGCATTTGTAACTTAAAACTGGTGGAAGGTGGTAACATGGAGGAACACATCCAAAAGATGACTACATTATTTGAAAAATTGACTGCTCTAGGGGAGAATCAACTATCAGATAATTGGACTATCGCTATGTTACTCAGCAGCTTACATCAAAAATACAATACACTTATAACAGCTCTGGAAACTTGGTTGAAAGAAAACTTTTAGAAGAATATACTCGTCACAATCAAAACAGTGGTCCAAGTAATTAGGTCATGAAGGTAACAAACAAGATTAGTACGGATTTTACTAAAATGTTGGTGAAGGCTGTGTTTTGAATTCAGGAGTCATGGTACATATCTCAAACAAGCTGGATAAATTCATATTACAGCAGCAAATAGAGAGCAAATCACTTCGGAAGGAAAGGGTACCTGCAAAATAAAGACCTCCAACAGCAAGAGCAAAGAGGTTACAATACTTATTGAAGACGTCCTTTATCTTCCAAATCTGCAAGGGAGTTTACTATCAATAAAGAAGTTAATGGAAAAAGGATACACAGTTCTCCTTTGAAATTCGATATTAAGATCAATTCGAGGTAACAGTTGGAGATCTAGTAGGAAATCTTTTTAAGCTCACACAAAAAGAAACTGAAATCAAGGATTAAATATTGAAGAATGCAGTGAAGAAGGTAACTGTTTACATCACTGGCACCGCATATTTGGCCATCGCAACTACGAATCATTTAAACGGCTAGAATCGGGAAAAAATGGTAAGTGATCCTTTAAAGTTTATAAATTGCAATAAGATCAAGATGAAATTTGTGTGGAAACAAAAATGACTCGTCAACCATTTAAGTAAAAGTCAAACAGAAAGAGCACTGCACCTTAGACCTCATTCACAGTGACATTTGCGGACACATGCAAACAAAAACACCTATAGCGGGAAAAGATATTTTCTAATCTTTATTGACGATTTCAGTAGGTACATTGTTGTTTTTTTGCTAAAGGAAAAATCTGCAGTTTTCGATCGCATGGTAGAGTACCAAGAAAATAAATTTTCAACAAAATCTAATTTCGTTTTTATTTGGCAATCCGGAAGCCTGCCGGACTCTTCTGAAAGCGTTCACTTGGGAAAAAATGACAGTTCTAATTCTGAAAAGAAGAGAATTTTGCTTCTGGATTTGAAATCAGAATCAGACCCAGAAGCACTCACACATTCATATACTTGAACGTCAAACTCGACTGTTGTCATTTTTAGTATCATAATTGTGCAACAAACAGTTTTTTTTGAATTTGAATCTTTCCACGAACATAATTATTTTCACACATACAATCTCATTTAGAATCGCCAGAATCAAACAAAATTATCAATTGGAATCCCGGATCGGAGAAGAATTCCGGATTGCCAAATAAAAACGCCATAATATAATAAGATCAGACAATGGCGGTGAAGACACAGCGGGTCGAGTTTTAAAGTATGTACAAAAGGAAGGCATTGTATATCAACACACAGCTCCGTATACACCACAATAACACGGGACTGCTGAACGAAAGAACAGGTCTTTGGTTGAAATGGCAAAATGCATGCTACTAGATGCAAGAATAAGTTATGAGTTCTGGGGTGAAGCGATCATGACATATTTTGTGTTTTTTAAGATGCGACATTATGCTTTAAATAAAATTAAAAATAAGTAAACATAATGTTTACGCACTCCAATAGTTGAAATAAAAGTTATCTAAAACAAAAAAAAAAATCAGTACCCTGGAAACACGTCAGTCCTCTGGCGCAATATCAGACAAAGGACTGACGCCAACGGACTGATGAAAAAGTCATGAATTTGAGATTATTATTAGAACCAACGTCTATTTTGGCATTTTCGAATATAAACAAGCTACATTTGAATAAATTAAAGTGAATTAGGTATAAATTAAAATAAAACACTGATATTTTGACTGGACACGCAAGTGTTTCCACGCCAAACACAACACTAGCCTTGGCACAGTAATGGCGACCGTCAAATAGTGTGGTCTGCAGCTAACTTTACTAATAACTTTGAACATTAACTGTAATTTGAATTTGAGTATGTGACATTTCGCGGGAAATTCAAATTCGAACAACACACAGCGGACTGACGAATAAAACTGAACACAAAGTTTCTTATTATTTTAACAACATCGGTGAGAATATTATGTTACGAAAATTGTCATATACGTTATTAAGTACATCACATATTGTAGTGAATTACCTAATTTGCTTAAACTGAAGTTAATATTTAATACACAGCCATTTGATTCCGGATTTTTGGAGTGGTGACATGCCAAAAAACTGACGTTTTGAGAATATATTTTTGTGTTTTATAAACTTATAGTTAAAATAAATAACAGAAATTGGGTGACCAAATAAAAGACTTTAAGTTGTTTTAGAATAAAATAAAAAAATATTAAAAAATGTAATAACAGCTAGCTTTACTGACTGATGACAGCAAGTTACCCAATTTTTGTAGAATCACCCTTATGGATTTGAAATCAGGATCAGAATCGAAACCAGAAGCACTTACACATTCATATACATAATTGAACGTCAAACTCGACTGTTGTCATTTTTTGTATCATAATTGTGCAACAAACATTATTTTTGATTTGGATTGTTTTCACGTACACAATTATTTTCATTCAGGGGATTCCGGATTGCCAAATAAAATCGCTATAAGATTTGTAGAAATGGTAGACTGGCACTGGGTCAACCCAATATCAAAATAGCCATTCCTAACAATCATTTCAAATCGATTTCAGATCGCTTTATTTTCAATGTAAAAAATAGGGTTCGTGTTAAGTCGCTGAAATCTTACTAAAAAACGCTAGATTTGTTCGGACAGTCTTAAATTTTTGGTTGTTTGGAATTCGACATTAAATGTTTTTGACATTTCTAAAAACCATAATAGTCTTTTCGTATAGCATGATATTATTTTTTTGGCAACTGCTTTTTAGTCGTGAGCTGTGTTTTATACTGGATTACAACAACAAAAACGTATAAACATAGCTCTGCATGGATTTTGTAATGTGCCTAATCTCTGCCAACGGCGTATTGGTATCTTCCTGCTGGCTGCTGATCCGTGTAATCCAAGAGAAATACACACATGGATCAAATGTTTGGCCCAGCTCCTCTAACTTTTGAGATATCTCCTATCCGGGATCCCAATGGAACAAGTAAACACTAGATTCTCGATTCTAAAGTTTAATGAGAGTGCATTTGTGTAAAGGATAATTTTTTTATTAACAAAAAAACAGAATTTGTTCAACAATATGAGTTTAGGTTTAGGCTAGACATATAGGTGCTGCCTTGGCCAGGGCTAGGGGAGCCTTTGTCTTGACAAAACGACTGTTTTATAGCAGTCGTCTTGACAGCAGGGTGAAGGTGATTTTTTACATGGCACTCATCAGGCCGATGATTGCCTACGGATGCCCGGTGTGGTTCAACGTTGCCCCACCTCAAATGGAAAAGATTCGGGTGTTTAAGAGGCAATGTCTTAGACGTTGCCTTGGATTACACAGAACACCAGAGTCGGAGTACACAAGATATTCCAACCAGGTTCTATACAACGGAGCCAACATAAACAGAATAGATAATTTTTTGTTTAAGCTGATTCGGGGTCACACTGCAAGAGCGATTTCCTCAACCAACAGCTTAATTTGTTGGGGCTTACTACCCCAATAATGAATATTTTGAGGGTACGCGGTTAAGTGGCTACATCCCTCCCGAGGCATTCCTCTTTTTAGACAGTCGAGGGCTGATACAGGATGGAATGGCGGTTCCGCGCATCTGCCACGTCAGCCGGAAAACTGTAGATAGGCGACTCCTGTATGGTCGAGACGTCATCGCTCAAGGTGGAGAAGAGCGCCTTCGGTTCCGTAGGACTGTGTCCGATCGGGACCGAAGGGATAGGGCGAAGCAAGAGAACCAGTTCTGGTGGCTTTCTGAACAGCAGTTTGATAGCTAAAGTCGATACGAATGTATGTCTTGGCCGACTTACATAGATTTAGGGAAATTAGGTATAAGGAACCGTCGGGATGGCACCAAAAAAAAAATTAAAAAATATGTATGTATGCGGAGGCATAGGTACATGCAGCTGCGCGGCTGTATATGTATGTGCCTGCGTATAGTTATGTACGTATATATGTACATGTATGTGTAGGTGACATGTTGTTGTGTGTCTGCATACTTATACAAAATATAAACAAAAAAAATTTAAAACGGAAAATGCTGCTGTGGCTGTTCTAATTTTTAAGTGGTTTTGTGTATTTTTAGGTATTTTACTCGTAAGTAGTTTAAGTTATTTTTAGTTAGTATAAGTTGCATCTAGTTTTAATTATTTTTAGTCTAGCTTTAGGTAGTTTTTAGGTAAATTTAAAATGATCTGATACTAAGATTTTGTAGTAAAGTTTTCTTGGTTAAATAAAAATAAAATAATTAGATTTAATTAAAATAGTTTTTAGGTCGAAAGACATTAGTATTAAGAGATATAGTTTAGATTAGAGCGCCCGTAAAGGGCCAGTAAATTAGTTGTAAGTTATTGATAATTAGGCTAGTTTTAAACATTTTTGTCTAGCTTTAAGATAGTTATAAGTTAAGATTAAATAAAAATGAATACAAAAAAAAATGAGTAGGTTTTTCAATTTAAATATAACTTTGGCACTTATCCATAAGTTCCACTCAGAAGGATGAAGAGTTCATTCTTGATTTTTTGTTTATTATTTTGCGCTTAAATGTATATATTAAATAACTTTTGTTAATAAATTCTAAAAAAAAAACTTTAAACTCTTTTCTAATATACTAATTCATATTTTTTTATTTTTGTACGTTCAGCTTGGGATGCACCTTAAAAGCTACGGCATGTACTTGGGATATTTCCTTATATTTGTTGGTGTCCTTATGAATATAATCGGCTGTGTACTAACATTAACACAGAGATGGATTCATTCTATTGATGATGATGATGAAGAGCTATTGACTAACTAGAATTTGACGATATTGTTTCCAATTTGCGTTGGTCATCCAACGATCTCACACCAAAAAGAACCTGTCGAAGATGAAGACGAGGAAGGATTTGAAACAGAACATCACGACGACACATCACTTAACCTGACCTCTGAAGCAATTGAAACAATATCATGAACAATAATATCAGTCTTCCTTTTGAGAAGACATACATTATAATATTATGTTTGTGTATTTTTTTTTAATTGTTTTGTTTGTTGAAGAGACAAATTTATATTATTCTAATCATAATCTAATCAAGATATAAAATTTAGTTTCGTAAGCAAATATAGTCGATTAAAATTAAGAGCCAAGTGCCACACTGTAACAAATACAACACATACAAAATAGTTAAATATAGTTTTTAAAAATACTTGGGATATGTAAGGCGAATTAGTAAATATGGATTTAGACATTAATCGCGGAAATAATAAATTAAATTGTCGAAAAAGATGCTCAAATCGACATTTAAAAAAAAATCTCAAAAACATTCCTAATAAAATACAGGTACACACTTGTCGAAAAAAATCATTAATTAAAAAAAAAGAAAATCCTTTTATCAAAGAAAAAAACCTTCGTATTAGTTAAGTAAGTTAATTAAAGTTTAAAATACCTAAACGCTCACGTAAGATGCTATAATAAATGCCGCACGTGTCTTGAAAATGCCTAGCAAGATGCATTTGTTTTTATAAAAAGTTATTTTTATTTGTATTGTTTATTATTATTTCTTTTTTATACTTTTACTCGAAGTAAGAAGAGTTACACTCAAATCTTAAAAGAAATGTTAATATTGTTAAATGGAATATTTTTTTATATGAAGACAATAAAAGCAATAATAATGTTCAAACAAAAATGTATAAAAAAATCATTTGCACTTAAAAAATAGGTAGGTAGAAACTCGTCGCACAATTTTTTAATAATGACGAATGGCCAATACACCCAATAATAGGGATAACTGTTACTTATATTTCAGAGCTCTTTTACAAGTATGCTGTTCATTAACGTCCTGAGTTTCTTTTAAAGTTAAGTTAATAAATACTTAAAATAAATAAACGCTGATATCTATGTAAAACAGAAATCTTATAGAGTTTTAAAAAATTACTTTATTGATTGACAAGCCGCTCGCTCTAGACCCCTTCTAGTTTTAATGACAAAAACAAAGGAACATTTTCATGCATTTTACCGAAGTCGTAAGCGACAGCAAAATATAAGACACGACAAAATCTGCATTCCATAAGTCGTTTTCAATTCTTATCACTCGTTTTGTTGTCGTGTTTAAAAGTCAAACGACGTTGAACGCTTGCATGTGGGGTGAGATTCTGCATTGCCCAAACGATCAAACGTTTTCTTGCGTGGAGTGCTAACAATTTGCTTCATGTAACAGCAAATTACTTGACGTTTTTTATAAGGTATTATTTTTTTAATACTACCATTGTATATAGATATTAGGTGTGTTTGGGCAACTTGCTGAAAATTTCTATTTACCAAACAGGCATATTAATAGTACTATAATGGACACAAAATCTAGAAATCGACAGATACTTAGAACAAATTGATGAAACGATTCTACGAACAATGAACAGAACAATACCGAAATACAAAGAACGTAACGCAACTGACATGTACCATAACGCGACAATTGACGCACTTCACAGACAAAAAAGTGGACTACTGACAAGACTAAAACGCTTGTACAGGCGGTTTACTGATACACGAGACCTGGAGATTAGGACACTGAAGTCGTCCATCAAAAACATCAACCAATTGCTCAAAGAAAATTATAGATTGGCTATTAATTTGTTCTGGGACAATAAAATTCGTGCCGTTAACTCCAGCGACCCAAGTATGTTCCCAAAAATTAATAAGAAACGATCTTCCGTGTCTTAAGCTCCAGAGGACGACAGAGAACAGAGACGTACTTCTGACAGCAGGCATAGACCCAGAGGATGCCGTATTGGACGATGACCTCTATATAATCGAAGATCCGCAGGAGAGAGTGGAGGCTGTGGGGGCTGCTTTCCAGCAAGTGTACAAGGTGAATGCTAGCATTCGCCCGAATCATGACCTGGAGAACAGAGCTCTGCTTCATCACTTATGGCTCCGGAACGATATAACCGAATGGCGATCTGAGAACCTTGGTTTTACCGGGTTTAATGATGAAGATTTGGCAAACGCCATAGTCGCCGACCGAAATGGGCCCAGTCCCCTGTTAATTTCGAAGAATGAGCTCCAGCTCATCTTCGATTCATTAAAGAAAAAGAAGTCTGCAGGAGTCGATGGTATATCCAACGTTGTACTACGACATTTGCCTCAAGAAGCAGTTGACATTTATACCACACTGTTTAACAACGCGCTGAATAATGCATATTATCCAGTGCGATGGAAGACAGCTGTGGTGCACCCTCTCCCAAAAAAGGGAAAGGACAACTCCAATCCGGCGAATCTCCGGTCGATAAGTCTTCTTCTAAGTAGCAGCAAAGTATTTGAAAAGGTTATTAATAGAGCCCTGTTTAAATGGGCCGAGGACAAAAATATCATCCCGGATAATCAGTTTGGTTTTAAGGCGGGACATGACACAATTTATGCCGCGTCTAAACTCGTTTCTGATGTCCAATGGAACAAATCTAAAAAGCAGTGTACGGGTGCCTGTCTGGTTGATTTGGAGAAGGCCTTCGACACCGTATGGTTAGAAGGTCTCTATCTAAAGCTAACCAGACTAGGTATAAGTAAACCTCTATTGTATATGCTTTATGACATGCTAAATGGTAGAAAGTTTGTTGTCAAGAGTGGCAATGTAACTTCTACCGCAATTTTTAATATTAAAAATGGTCTTCAGCAGGGAGCGGCTAACTCACCGATTCTATTCAGCATTTACAACAGCGATCTGATAGGTAGTCTAACTCATCAAAAATCTCTTGCAGAGTGACTTCGACAATATTCAGCGATATTGTGATGACTGGAAGTTGAAAATCAACTTCCAGAAATCAGAAACTATTTTGTTTAGGACTCCGTTGTCTAGCGCCTCAAGGGATACGAGAAAGAACTGGCGCAAGCTGGTGATCGTAGGGCCACATGGACATCCACTGGCGAGTAAAAGTGTAGTAAAGTACCTTGGCATCTGGTTGGATCAGTACCTGTATTTCGACAGACATATAGGTGCTGCTTTGGCCAGGGCTAGGGGAGCCTTAGCCTTGACAAAACGACTGTTTTATAGCAGCCGTCTTGACAGCAGGGTGAAGGTGATTTGCTACATGGCCCTCATCAGGCCGATAATTGCCTACGGATGCCCGGTGTGGTTCAACGTTGCCCCATCTCAAATGGAAAATATTCGGGTGTTTGAGAGGCAATGTCTTAGACGTTGCCTTGGAATACACAGAACACCAGAGTCGGAGTACACAAGATATTATTCCAACCAGGTTCTATACAACGGAGCCAACATAAACAGAATAGATAATTTTTTGTTTAAGCTGATTCGGGGTCACACTGCAAGAGCGATGTCCTCAACCAACAGCTTAATTTTTGGTGCTTACTACTCCAATAATGAATATCTTGAAAGTGCGCGGTTAAGTGGCTACATCCCTCCCGAGGCATTCCTCTTTTTAGACAGTCGAGGGCTGATACAGGATGGAATGGCGGTTCCGCTCATCTACCACGTCAGCCGGAAAACTGTAGATAGGCGACTCCTGTATGGTCGAGACGTCATCGCTCAAGGTGGAGAAGAGCGCCTTCGGTTCAGTAGGTCTGTGTCCGATCGGGACCGAAGGGATAGGGCGAAACAAGAGGACCAGTTCTGGTGGCTCTCTGAACAGCATTATGATACATAAAGTCGATTAGGATGGTATGTCTTGGCCGACTTACGTAGATTTAGGTAAATTAGGTATAAGGAACAGTCGGGGTGGCACAAAAAAAATTAAAAGATATGTATGTTTGCGGGGGCATTTGTGCATGCAGCTGTGTGCCTGTGTATGTATGTACATACGAATATGTATGTACTTGGCTGTGTGGGTTGCATGTCTCTGTGTGTCGGCATGCGTATACAAAATATACAAAAAAAATTTAAAAAAAACGAAAAAAATGCTGCTGTGGCTGTTCTAATTTTTAAGTAGTTTTAAGTGGTTTTGGGTATTTTTAGGTATCTTAAGTAGTTTAAGTTAGTTTTAGTTAGTATATAAGTTAATTGTATCTAGTTTTAATTATTTTTAGTCTAGATTTAGGTAATTTATAAGTAAAAAATTTAAAATGATACGAGACCAAGTTTTTTAAAAAAAGTTTTCTTGCTAAAAGAAAAATAAAATAAAATAATTAGAATTAATTAAAATAGATTTAAGGTCGAAAGACATTAGTATTAAGAGATATAGTTTAGTTTAGAGCGCCCGTAAAGGGCCAGTAAATTAGTTGTAAGTTATTGATAATTAGGCTAGTTTTAAACATTTTTGTATAGCTTTAAGATAGTTATAAGTTAAGATTAAATAAAAATGAATAAAAAAAAAAACACAAAATCTAGTGCTGAATGCAATAAGGTCCACTACTATGGGTTCCACATAAACAAAATCGGAGGTTAGGTAGTGTTGGTGTGCAAAGAAAATATCGTATTAAGAAGAATAGCGTGATAATAGATTCATAAGAGAACTATATACAAAATTTATTCCAGTTAGATGAGGATAAGAAAACAATGTATTTCTTTTGTTTTTTTTTTATGATAATAATAAAAATAATAAAACAGTTAAAATTGGAGATTTGTGTTAATAGTTGTGCAAAGAAAATTGTTCTTGTGATACAATTTTTCTTATTTTATATTAAAAATTTCTTATAGTTTGAATAAAAGTCAATACATTCGAAAATTCAGATTTCGATTTGTTAAGTAAAACCAAAGTGACGAATTTGCAAATAAGAATTGATTATTAATACGAGTAGGTATTATATATTAAAGATTTTTTTTAAAAGTCGTTTTTACTTAATTTTTTTAAATATGTATAATATTTGTTTAAATTTTGTCTTATAATAATCTTGGTGTGCTTATATTGAGTATTTAATATTTATATTTAATAATATAATTTTTAAAAAATTCGTCAAACCCATTTTCGAAATGTTGAATTTTCCAAAAAATTGTTTTTTTTTTTCAAAATCCAAAAAAATTATTATTATACACATAAATTTTAAATGATACAAAAAGTGCTTCAAAATCAAGTATGTGACCATACAAAAATTGATTATCATATACATATTTAATTTGAAAAAAAAATCAGTGACTACTTTTTGAAAAATCGATTTTTCTAAAAAAAAAAAAATTGTCAGTACCGGTGGGCTATACTAATTAAATAACACAGCCGTTTTTTGGAAATACATATTTTTCTCGTTTTTTTTTCGGTTTCGAAATATATTGAGTTTTCAACATAAAATGTTTTTTTTTTAATTTAAAAAAAAAAGTAGTTTTTTTAATTTGGGCTTACATTAGTGTTTAAACTTTCTAAGAGCTTCTGTATAAAAAAAATTACCAAAAAATACCTTTTGCTTCATTAGTTAACTGATTTTTTTTATAAAAATTATTGGGACCAATTTTTTTCGTCTTCGCTATCATCGTAATGTCAAGTTTGATCAAAATGTCGTGTTCGATTTTTTTACGACTCCATAACGTGCAATATAGTACATACCTATATATCGCTAGTAAAAATATATAAAAAAAAACTGTACTACCTAGGTACCTACCTACTTTAATTTTAAGAAGAAATGTAAAAACAATACAAACGCATGCGCATACGTAAGTATTGCTTTTGTACTTTTTTTGTGGACTCTGCTTTTAATTTTAGTTTTTTTCTTTTGTGACCTTTAGTCCAAATCATGCATTTTGCCCAGGTACTACAGTTGGGTTCATCAGTTAGATGCTGTAGTACCCTTCAAAGACGCAAAATATTAGCCGATGGCTACCGACACAAATAAAATTTACAGCTTTTAAACACTGTGAATTATATTTTTCTAGGGAAATTCGGTCGAATTCAGACACCTAGAATTACCGGGCATTATTTTCTACGTGTATGAATTCGACCGAATTCCCCTAGAAATATATAATTCACAGTGTTTGAGAGCTGTAAATTTTATTTGTACATACAAAAAGTGAAAAGTAGCAACGTTGCTACAATTCAAAATCCTAAAATCCACCAAATATTCAAGATTTGAAAGAAAAAATTGAAATAATTTTTATAAAATTATATTATATAATTATATATAAATTATATACATACATGTACAAACATATACAATCTGACACTGAGTTCATATATACTGGAATGACCTTGATATAATTTATTTATATCCGCCATATTTTGATAGTTGCCATGATAAAAACAGCTTATTCGGTTTTCTCCTTTACCCTCTATATTAGGCGTTTTTCTTCTTAGTTCAGAGCAGAGTCTGAGTTGTCAAAAAATTTGTTTGTATTTTTTTTTAACTCAGAGCATGCAGAGCACCAAATGTGTATTTCTTTTTTCGTTCTGAACATGTGTAGATTGCACTCGACGTGCTCGAACATAATTGACTGAGAATGTGAGTAAATTGCTGAACGCACCAAATGCCATGTGTGTGAAGAAGGTAAATGTGAAGAAAAAAATTATTAGATACATAAGTTGGCGAAAGAAGTTTATCGCTTGTTGATTTTCTGTAACTGGGCGTGTATCAGTGTACAAAAAAGAGTAGGTTTTTTGTGTTAATTGCTTTTTATAGTGAAAATGTGTTCTGATTTGTGTGGTGCAAGTGTGCTTAAAAAACATATCAGTATTCAGAGCTCGCTCCGCTTGGAACAAGTTCAGTGCATAATCTATCTGTTCGAACTCTGTTCAGTGCTCTGCTTTGAACGAAAAAAGAAAAACGGTTGTAGTAGTACTTTAGGGTTTTATATACAAAGCTAATAGGCAATATTGAATCTGACATGAAATTAATAAGAATCGAACGATGTAATGCGTTATTTAAAAAAAAATTAATTGTAAATACAAAAAAAAGCACACACACCTCGTATTTTCACCACACTTTGGGCGCCAGTTATAGCTTTCATTTAAATTCTTTATTGAAAACAAATCAGTGAATATTTTTAACAAGACGGTTACAGCTTTCATTGAAACTTGGAAAAAAGGAAACACAAACCTTTGGAACAATTGTGTTCCAGTTTTGTGAACAAAATGTCAGTTGTTCATTGAAAATGCTTTCCATCATTGAAAAATCAAAAGTGATTTTACAAGAAAGTGGTAGAGCAAATAAAATATTTTTTGACAAAAAAAAATTAGACCTATGTATCTCTTATTGCCTTCATTTTGGTATCAAAACGACATCAGTTTTACATGAATCAAAGAAAACAAGATTACGACACTTCTTTGTTTAATTATTTTATTGACGTCATATGTGAAACAAAATCTGCAAATTATTGTTGTTTGTGGATTAATGGATTTTGTTTCACATATCACGTCAATAAAATATATAATACAAAGAAGTGTCGTAATCTTGTTTTCTTTGATTCATGTCAGTTTTAATTTTCTGAGTGCCTCAGGATTGATAGACAAAGTTTACAATGAAAGCTACAACTGCCGCGTAACTCTTATGAAAAGCCACCACATATAAAATAAATGATGATTGCGAAAGTTTTAATTCAATTATAATAGATTCAAAAATGAAACTGAATTATTTTCTAAATTTATTGAAAATGGATTTATTCAAGTTGTACATAACCTAGAACCCAATTCAATAACTAAAAGTATGTCATAAATGACTCTTAAAAGTATGCAATGCACAACAGACGCATAAGACATAATCGAATTTAATTAAATATTCGAAATGCGATACGGAATGGGAACTTCGTCTAAACAAAATTCATTAATATTGAATCTGATATGGAATTATCCGATCCTTCAAGACCTCTTACTAGCTTTAGCGTCTTTCTGCTTAAAAAAGCAATTGTCAGTATAAGCACCTCATATGAGAGTATAAGCCAATTGCGTGATGGCAGCCTCCTCATTCTAACAAAAATCGAAAAAATTGCTATCATCTTCCTTTCCAAGAAAAAGCTCTCAAATGTATGTGATACATATTTCTGTCAAACTACATGAACAACTCAACATGTGTAACGGTTCGGCATATGCGCCATGTCTGATTAATGTCCCAGAG
Organism: Philhelius pedissequus; assembly: GCA_910595825.1. Taxonomy (NCBI): domain Eukaryota; kingdom Metazoa; phylum Arthropoda; class Insecta; order Diptera; family Syrphidae; genus Philhelius; species Philhelius pedissequus. Next base: position 274,039,551 of record OU343160.1, on the reverse strand, counting down.
AAAATAATCGTCGACGAAATGAGTTCACAAGGCGTAAAATAAATTTAAAAATTTACAAAAACTATAGATGGTAAAACATCTCCCCCTGGTTTAATCCTCTTAACATTCGATCTCTTATGACCCCCATCCACTATAAATGTTGGCTGGTACAATATCAAAGTTGAAGAATATTATCATAATCCCATGCGGTGCCGCACATGCCAAAAACTCGGACACACTGTTAACCACTGCAAGGGCAACCCCTCGTGTGATGGCTGCAACCTTCCTCTTCATTCGCCCCAAAAATGCACACATGTCTCATGCGCCAACTGCTACTCAAATCACCCATCCTCTTTCAAAAAATGTCCCAAGTTTACCCAAGAAAATGAAATATTAAAAATCAAAACTATTCAAAAATTTACTATGGCTGAAGCCAGACAAGTACTTATGGAACAATATCTATTATTCTGAAGTTGCAAAAACTAACCAATTGCATGTAAATAATATTCAATTAGATAGAAATACAACAAACAACAACATCGACATTTATGACGGTCCCACAACCTCTAATGTAAATGGAATCTCAAAAGGCGAACTACCAATAACAACACCTGCTTCCCCTGCTTCTATTACTGTTAATCCACCTTTACACTCCCAAAATTCTTCATCATATTCAAACGATAAGACTAATCAGTCTTCCTCAACGTCAATCTCACAAAATCTAAATAAAATCCCCTCCTCCACTATAAATATCCAATCTCCCCCCTTCATTCCAAAACGCACACAACAAGCAAACACTCAACAAATTAATGATCAAACTCCTATATCCCCCCCCTCTCACCAATTTCAAAAACAAATAAAACAAAGTAACTATTTCCTAAAAGAATCCGAACCAATGGATGATATAATAACACATTTCTCTTTAAAAAAAAACGACTCCGACGCCGAGGGCTGGATCAGGCAAGCTCCTCATCGAGCTCCCGCGGACGTCGGAGTCAAAACGTTCACCCTCAAAATTCTAACCCAAACAAACTATGCTAATCTACATAATTGCTGAAGCCCTCCATATCTCAAGACAAAGCTCAACTTAAGGTTCTCCATTTGAACCTCAAAGGTTACGTAAATAACTACGATGAGCTTAATTTCTTAATAACAGAAAACGATCCAACGATAATATCCCTTCAAGAAACCCACTGTTCATTTGACTCTACACCTTTCTGTCCTAAGGCATTTAATGTATCATCCAACACAAATGCAAAACAATGAGTCCCGCTTATTGTTAAAAACAATATCCCCAGTAAATAAATCATTATCAACTTAAACATATCCTGATCTGCTATAGAAATCTCATTCCCAATAAAAACCTGTATTGTTTCCTTTAACAATCCACCATCTCAATCCTTTTCAAAAAACGACCTTGAGTCTATCTTAAACCAAGTTAGTCACCCAGTTATATTAGCAGGTGATATAAACTCTTGGAGTATTCTCTGGGGTTCCCCCTGTTCAAATCATAGAGGCAAAACTATCGAACAGTTTACATCCGACTCCGACTTATGTATTTTAAACGATGGTTCACCAACCCAATTCTCTACCCACAATACACTTACCTATGTAGACATGACATGCTCTTCACACGAGCCAACCCAAATTACAAGGGCACACCCTCGACGACCATCTTAATAGCGACCATTTTCCTATAATCACAACCATTACTATACATCAATTTACCAAATCTATTCCACCCCTCCTAAATTTAAACTTGATTCAGCCAACTGGCCAACATTCAAAACTGAACTAACTGAATATATAAATACCAAACAATCCTCAACCAATACAAACAAAGAAGCTGCTCTTATTCAAAAAACTATCAGGTCTGCAGCGAAAATTAACCTGATACTTTAACAGGTAAAATCTGGATTAATATTCCACTATTAACAGATAATCGCACTTCAATCACCATCGACTACCTTATAACACCAACCGGAACGATCTCTGATCCTACTCAAATTAATAATCACATTGCCCATCACTCGAACGATTCCAATTTCAAATTCTAAATCAATTCCAAATCTTGAAGTATGAAACCATTACCAATTCCAACACCATGAATGAATGAATGAATGAATGGATGAATGGGGGTTTTGTGCACTGCGACCTAAAGATCTATTGTGCCCCCCTTGCTTACAGCTGTGTGAGGTTTCTGATTTACAGCTCTCCCTTCAGATTAATATCTCTTAAGAATTTTAGTGTTTGGAGTGCATTTATAGAGGATAGCTTGCTTTCCTCTACCTGGTAATGACCTAGGTGTTTTTTTCTGTGGTGCATTAGTGCACCGCATCTGCCTAGGATGTGATCTGGAGTTTCGTCCCTTTCCTGGCAGAATCTACACGTGGCTCTATCTACTAGGCCAAGAATACTTACGTCTTCTGAGTTTACAGTGACCTTGAGGAAGCCCGTTATGACTCTAAGTTTATTTCTAGCTAAGCTGATGCAGTCCAAGAACCTTTTTTGGTTGTATTCACCAATTAACAGTTTTGCCTGCCTTAACTTAGTGAGTTCTTTCCAATTTTTTAATCTTCGGGTCTTCTCTTCTATTTTGATTTTATTTTTAATCACATTTTCGTATTCCGCAGTAGGGTTCAGGGCCTATTAAGGGCGTTGTTGCCCGTGTTTTTGCTAAGGAGGCAGCCTTCTCATTGCCCGGGATACCTATGTACCTGTCCACATAGGTATCCCGGGCAATTAAGTGAGACCTTATTGTTTTTGCGCAGTTCGTTCATTTTTTCTACCCATTTCCACACCATTCTGGAGGATATGAAGTAGGAGCTTAGCGCTTTCAGCGCGGCTTGACTGTCCGACATGATGGCAATATTTTGGTTACGATAATTTCTCTCGAGATTGCATTCTGCACATTTTTCTATTGCGTGAGCTTCCGCCTGAAAAATGCTTGTGGACTTTCCCATCAGTATTGAAAGATTGGTTCTATCTCGATCCATCAGTGTACCAATTGATGGCGTTGGTATTAAGTGTGTAGTTTATTGTTTCTCCCACCCACTCATTCTTGCAACTTAACTCCGTTTTGAATTTTTTCTCGAAGTTATATTTTTAAATCATTCCGTCTCTTGGAATGTCAATAAGGGTAGTAACTGTTGACTTTGGCATGTAGTCTATAAAACCTGAGGCTTATGGTTTTGCCAGCCCCAGTCCCTTCTTTTGCAAATCTCATTATGGCTCCCTCTGCAGCACTATTAGTCACCTCGTGTAGAGGATATAAATTGAGGATAACCCAAATACCTGCTATAGGACATGTTCTCATTGCTCCATTAATACAAATAGTTGCTAGGATATGGACTTTTTCTTGTGATTTCCTAGTTGTTGCTAATTCGGTTATTTTGTGCCATGCTACCGCACCATAGGTAATGATGGGTCTTGCCATCATGGTGTACATCCACCTAAGGATGTGTGATTTGCAACCCCATGATTTTCCCGCAAGTCTCTCGCATATCATATGGGCCTTAGTGGCTTTCCCTATAGTCTGTTCTAGATGTTTATTCCATAGGAGTTTACTATCTAGTGTAATACCCAGATATTTCACCTCCTTTTTTAATTCTATAACTTCGCCAGCTAACCGGATAGGTTTCATGCGTGGTAGCAGTCTCTTTTTGGTAAATGGAATAATATTCGTCCTTGTAGGGTTGATTGATAGGCCTACGGATAGACACAATTTCCTTGTGATTATCAATCCTCTTTGAATGATATCACACAGGGTTTCTTCAAACTTATCAAGTGCTGTATAAACAATGTCATCGCCAAAACCAATAGCACGTATTTCTTGAGAAGTAAGTTCTCCAGTAGTTCGTCTACCAGGAGACTCCATAGCAAGGGTGATAGTACCCCTCCCTGTGGGCAGCCTCTGGTTGTGATGATCTTGTGTACTTCATTACCGGCTAATGTTTCTGCTGTTCTAGTGCCCAGCATCTCACGAATCCATCTGGTTATGGTGATAGGTACACACTTCCTTACAAGAGCTTTATTGACAGCGTCATGGGAGGTGTTATCAGAGGCTCCCTCTATGCCTAAGAAGGTAGAGAGCGCCGTTTCTTTAGCATCCAGAGCTTTATGTAAGATGCTTGTGAGTTCAAACAGAGCTGTTTGTGTGGATTTGCCCGCTCTGTAAGCGTGTTGGTGTACATTGAGAGGTCTATGTACTAAAACTTCATATCTTATGAAGTCGTCGACTATTTTTTCTAAAGTCTTCAGTAAGAACGATGTTAAGCTTATAAGTCTGAAGGCCTTTGGATGTGTTGTGTCTCTTTTCCCCATTTTGGGGATAAAAATTACTTTAGCCCTTCTCCATAGACTTGATATGTAGCCAAGAGCTATGCTGCTACGGAATATGCTTACTAGATGTGGCATAAGATCTTCTTCCTTTTTGCAGAAGAGATGGAAATATCCATTTGCGCCTGGTGATTTGAAGGGTTGGATAGTGCTTACCACCCAGTCAATTCTCTTGCTTGAACAGATTGTTGTAGCTATCTTCCATTCTGCTTTGTGTGGCTCGAGATGTATTCTCTCTACCCTCCAACACCATATCTGCAGGTAATTCCCATGCCCTTCTCATCGCGCGCGAAATCTCCATAAGTGAACTTGAAGCTTGCCTTTGTAAGTTTAAAGGCAAAACTCCCATAGGGATAGAATATCGATCCAATGATAAAAAAAACCTACCATTTGAGACGACCCAAAGACTTCTTAATCTTTTTAACAACATCCTTAATACCGGTGTCATGCCTCAAATTTGGGAAATAGCCTCAATACTTCCTATTCCTAAACCTGAAATAGACAAACTAACACCAGAAAGCTTCCGACCGATTTCGCTTCTCCCATGTACTGCTAAAACACTTGAAAAAATAATTGCGAAACGTATACTCTGGTATGCAGAAACTAAACACCTATTCAGCCTTAACCAAGTCGCGTTTAAGGCCAATCGAGGGTGCACAGATGCTCTTCTATTTATAGATGACTATATTCCTAAAGCACTGAGTTCCAAAAATCATGTAACAATGCTCACACTTGACTTTGAAAAAGCGTCCGACAGAATAGGAATACAAGTTATTTTAAACAAACTCAAAGAATGCGGTGTTGGACCCAAAATATTCAATTATGTGAAAGCATTCCTTACTAATAGAAAATTTTGCGTCAAATCCAATAATCTATATTCTAACACGCATTGCCCCCATAACGGTCTCCCTCAAGGATCCCCCTTACCCGTCGTCTTATTCTCTATAGAATTTCAACAAGTATCCGATATTCTATCCAAACAAGTACTTAAAACACTGCCTTTATTCAGATGATGTTTCTATTCTTTCAAAAACCCAAAATGTAAATGAAATCAAAACTCAAATGACAATGGATAGTATATTCCGGAGCTAAGCTCTTGTTACCAAAATATAAAGTCCTACATGTTTGTTCCAAGCACTTCTGCACGCCTCTTGCTATTAATGTTAATAATGTTGTAATTGAGAATGTACAAAATTTTAAAATTCTTGGTTTGTTATTCAATAGTAAATATAACTGGCTTAATCATTGTCAAGATCTGAAGAAATCTCTAGCTGCAAGGGTTAATATTATTAAGTATTGATCTTGCAGGAAAAGTAGCGTCCATATCAATACACTTTGTAACATAACGAAATTGATTATTTTAAGTAAAATTGATTATGGTTTATTTACTCGTATATATGGCAACTCTCCAAAGTAAACTCTACAAATTATAAAAGCAAAGTACCATCAGGCAGAAAGATGCAGTGTTGGGGCATTTCCCACATCCACATCCCCCATCAAAAATATCTTGGCAGAAGCCGTTCTCCCTACCATCGAAGAGAGAAGAGATAAAGTCGTATCAAGACTTTCGCCAAGCTTGCATTCTCGACTAACTCAGTAATTGACAAAGAAGTAAATCTAAGAATGGATCGTGAACAAGTAAAAAGGATTCCGTCAGCTATCTTTAACATCTTCCAATCTAGTAAAGCTATTGAATTTCGAAAATTCTACAAAACCAACTCGACATCTCTTCAACCCCCATGGCTCATTCATCCAGACTCTTTCATAACAGATTTACCAACTTATAGAAAAACATACACTGGAAACGACCTGCACCGAAAATGTTTCTTATATATTTTTACTGAGCTCAACGACAAAGACTGGAACTTCATATTTACGGATGGATCCAAAACCATAAATACCACATCATTCGGAATTATATTTAGAAAGATGGCACTATTATTAAGACTTGGAATACCCCCACCATTTGCATCCATCTTTACAGCTGAGGCCCTTGCTATCCTAATTGCTATTCAAGAGGCAATACAAAATGGAGGCAAATACATCATTTATACCGACAGCCTCTCTACAATAAATGCGATCAGAAATACCAACAGCAATACATCTCTGATCTGCAATATCCGTAACCTGTTAATTAAAACCCATCATCGTACTAAACTCGTGTGGACTCCTGGTCATACCGGAATTCGAGGTAATGAACTGGCTGATGAAGCTGCCAATTTCGCTAATAAAGCACCTGCTTACTTACGTAATGTATACACTTAATCTGATACTATCAAAACCATCCTGGACAGACTATCTACTTCCGAACAGCACGAATGGAGTCAATACGAACACCATTACACGAAAATTAACGCTATAAAAACGCAGCCTATTTATCCAACCAACATCCAAAAGGCTAAGATAAAGAGTAATGTTCGATTTCGAATTGGTCATACTTCTGCCACGCACCTTCATATATATCCTGAAGAAGGAAACTCCTCCAAACTGCCATACTTGCCTCACCACCCCCAATCTTCAACACCTCTCCTCTTCCACTGCAATAGACTGAAGCCAATCATCAACAACATACTTGAAGGAGCTGATATTATCCAAATACTAAATACCCCAAAAAAACTCAACTTGGAGAAAATTAATCAAATTATATTGAAATCAGAAATTGTTATATAATATCTTTGGCGCAAAATTTTAAGCAGCCCTGGTGTTAAGGGCTTAGCATGATACTACTTAACAGTTTGCTAATACTAAAGCACTTTACTAATATTTTCCTAATTTTAAACACTTTTTAACTAGCACCATACTAAATCTATTTTCTTAATAAACTACAACTAAACACGCCTAAAAAAGTGCAAAAAAGTAAGCGAACATAACTTTTCGACGTTTGTAAACGTCAAAGTGGCATATGGATTTATTACGATACTAAAAAAATAAAGTAGCCATTTTGTCATTTTAACTTTAGTAAAATGTTAAAAAAATAGTACGGTATTAAACTTGTTTAAAATTAGCAAAATCCTCTTTTTAGCCTAGTATCATACTAAAAATGATTTAACATACTAAATCGACTAAATTTTTGCGCCTTTGTGTTTAATTAAACTTAAGTATATTAGAGCGGTAGGCCTTTGCAGTTAGAAGCTCGTTAATTTTGTATTAGCTTGAAATTTGTTACTTGTTTAATAAATTTATAATAATAATGGATTATCTATTTTGTGGTTTCAAAAGTAAACGTGAATAAAACACATATTAAATATTTTTGTTCATGATATTTCTTTTTTATTATAAAGTTTGAACGTTGACATTATGTGTGAAAAACTACATCATTTAAATTACCACCACGAGAGTTGTTGCAAGCATCGATTCTTTTGAGGTAATTTTCGACCACTTTTTGACACATATTCGGTGGTATCTCAGCCATAACTTGACGAATGTTGGTTTCAAGTGTTATTTGTATAAACACGGTCTTTCGCGTAGCCCCACAAAAAAAATCCAGCGGTGTCAAATCGCATGATCTTGGTGGCCAGTTTATATCGCCACGACTAGAAATTACGCGGCCAGGAAATCTATCTAGCAATAAAGCCATATTCGCTCGAGTTGTGTGGCATGTGGCACCGTCTTGTTGAAACCACATATTCTCCAAGTCGTATTCTTAAATAGCAGGCAAAAAAAAGTCGGTTATCATATGACTATAACGCTCCGAATTGACGGTGACAGTCGTTCCATCGTCGTTTTAGAAGAAGTAAGGCCCAATCACACCTCCGGACTAAAGAACGCCCCAAACAGTAACTTTTTGTGGATGTAATGGTATCTCTTCAATTACTTGAGGATTCTCAAAACCCCAAATACGACAATTTCGTTTATTAATATACCCACCGAGTGAGAAATGTGTTTCGTCGCTGAAGAAAATTTTGTTCTAAAAATCGCCTTCCACCGCCTGTTGTTCAAGCACCCATTAGACGTATCCACGACATTGGGAATGGTCAGCTAGCTTCAGTTGTTGTGTGAGCTGGACTTTATATGGATGTAGGTGTAGATCCAAACGCAAAATACGCCATAATGTGCCGTAAGACAGTCCTAATTTCTGAGAACGACGAGGAATCGATACATTCGGGTTTTCGGCAACATTTTCACTTACAGCAGCGATATTTTCAATTGTACGAGCGAAAGGATGATGCCCAGGCCTTACAATATTTGTAACCAATGCAGTCTCTTCAAATTTCTTCACAATCTTGCCAATTGCTTGCGTAGTTGGACGATTATGTAAATCATAATCTCCTCTTAAAGTACGATATGTGGCTGTGGCAAAATCACCATTTTTGTAGTAGGTTTTAACAATTTTTATGCGTTGTGCGATAGTTAAGCGATCCATTTTCGTAAATGTCAGACTTTCAACTGGAAAAAAAATTGGTTTAACAACTTAGTTTGACAGATGTCGAATTCCAGCCCTATACTTTTGAAACCGCAAAATAGATAACCCTTTAATTCAGCCCTATTTTGCTATTCACGTGAATCTTATATTCGATCCACCCATTCGATTCCCTTTCACACTACTTACTACGTTTATATGGAGAATTGAATCGGTATTGAATCAGGATTTAGGCATTTGTATACTTGAGTCAGATTAAAATAGGATTACTCGATCCGATCCCACTAGAAGAGCTGAATCGAATTGAAAATGTACTTATATACCTGAATCGAGGAATTGAAGAATCGAATTCACATCTGTTTCTTGGTGTGTGTGTGCACCAATAGTGTTTTTTTGTGTTCAGTGGGTTTCCGGTTTCTTTGTGTTTTTTTTCTGTTGCATGTTTTTGTTGTTTATTCTGTAAACTCAAATTGTCACTTCGATTCCATTTTAATTCAATCTTCCGATCCCACGAGGCCATATACCTGAATCGAAATCTCAATTCGATTCGATTCGATTCCTCAATTCACTCATATAAACGAGGTAACTGACTTCTGCTATACATCGGGTGAACTGCACTATCCCAAGTTCATATTACCATTTATAACAGATGCTCATGCAAAAATCGTCTGAAGTTTGGATAAAAATGTGTATGTATGTATGTATGTATCGGACTTTTTTCCCTTTCACAAATATAAATAATGAATTTCCCAAACTGATAACTACCAAGGAATGACATAAAGAAAAACTGATTGAAACTTGGCATGATGTTAGTTTTTAATGTTTAAATAGATAATTTGTTATTTGAATCTTAAGATGTATTTATAAACAACGCCATCAGAGTTTTCTAGCAAATTTATTACATTTCAAGACCCGCTCACCTTTTAACAGTCAACCAGACATTAACAAATACCAAATCCGCAACAATTGATATGCGGGTTTGAATTGTATGGAGTGATTGGGTTTACGTGAATAGCAGAATACCGCACAATATTAAGTGTGTTCCCGTACTTTGTGCACAAAAATGTCATTTTTGCAAGAGTGGGGTTAAAAGTCTCTCAGAGCGCAACAAAGTTTCACAAAAGTACGGGAACGCTTTGAAGAACAATTTTTGACATTTTTTAAACGTCAACGTAAAAGTGTATTTTTGAAAATGTTTATTAAAGATTTACGTGAAATTGTTTCTTAAAATAACCAATTTGATATCACAAATTTCAATTTATTGCACGGATAACCCCGACCAGATTATAAATTTCATTATTTTCAACTTTTGTAACGATACGAAAAAAAACATGTATTGTTTTTTTTTCTTTTTTCATTCATTTGACAGTCTTCATAATTTTGTCCAAAGAAATTTCTTGGACTAAAATTCGTAGCCTGGGGAAATATTTTACTCTCTCATGAGCGCTCTCTTCTGTGAAAAACTACGAAAATTTAGAGTACGGGAACAGGACTTGACTGTTTTTCGTAGAAATTCGTAGATTATCGCAGTTTTAGGGAGTACGGGAACGGACCTATTATCGACTTTACCAATGTATACAAGATTCATTTCGAATGAATAGCAGGATAGTGATGAGTGAAAATTCAAGAAAAATTCTCCCTGATAAATAGCAGAATAGGCCTGAATTACTTTCGCTTTCGAAAAAAGAACGATCGCGTTCGTTTTGTTTATTACAGAATCTGGCCTGTACAACGATCTACAGCCTAAACGGCTGAAGCGATTTTATTTAAACTTGGTATTTAACCGTTTTAGGTGATTGGCTAAAAAAGTTTTTCTACCATCTTAATTATCCCCAAACGGCTGTAACGATTTTGAAGACTATAGATATTATATGCATTTGATTAATATTTGTTTACATTTTTTTTATTAACGGCACCTGCCAAACAAACATTTTTTTGATATTTAACTTTTCTCATAAGCGGCTTAACGGATTTCGATCAAAATTTTTATTTAGGAGGTCCTTTGATCTATAAATAATACTGCATACCAAAATTTTAAAAATAAAAAAATATTTTTTTTTCGAAAATTCATTTCGGAAATGGGTGGACGTTTTTTTTAATTCGGTTTTTTTAAATTTATACTATTAAATACATAAAATTAGAAAAAAGTTACGCAATTTTGTATTAAAAAATTAATCAAAAATACTAAAAACGTATTGAGCTGTTTCTGCTAAAAATCTTGTTCTTATGTTCGAGCAAGTACTTGCGATCTAGTCGTGCATATTATTTTTTATTGATTTGAAAACGTGGCAGAAAATGAGAACTGGGATTTCTTGTGGGCTTTTCTAGCTAACCTCTTCCATAAATCGGTTACCTATGACAATCATTGTTTATTTATAAAACATCAATGATTCACTAAGAATTTTTTTCGGTTAATAAAAAATGTCTTGTCTATGCCTTGGTCCAAATCGTTCTGGAAAAACACATTTATTAAAAGCCTTGCAAGATTTCAAAAATGTAGATTTTACAACTTATTCAATGCCAACAGTAGGAACCAGTATCTACACGATTAAATTCCCGCAAAAACCAGCACCAGTTATTCCCGAAACTGCAACAATTCGAAAAAAGAAGAAAGACTTGACAAATTGCATCGATATAATTGAGATTGGGGGATCGATGGCTCCAATGTGGAAAAGATTTTTTAAAAATGTTGCAAAAATTATTTATGTAGTGGACACTTCAAATTTGTGTCAAATTTCTGCAGCAAGTACGTATAATCATATTTTAAAAAAAATCTAATTATTAACATGTAATTATTATGTTAATTAAGGTGTTCTACTTTATTCTATACTCGCTGAGCCCACGTTGCAGACGACGAAATTTCTTCTAGTTCTAACTAAAATGGATTATGCTTATCGTCAAATGCGTAATGAAGCTTTGCTTATAATGCAAATGTCAAAACTGCAGAAAGAAATTAAACAAAGCATAACAATTGTTGAAGTCAGCTCTGTTACTAAAGACGGGTTAGACAAAGTTTATGAATGGTTGGAAAGAAGTTAAAAGTTTTATACTTTTGTTCAAACTTTTAATAATTTAATTAAAATGTCGAATTCCTTAAAACCAAACGTTCGATTTTTTTCTGAACAAAATCGAATTATTTTTAAACAAAATCCATATCGTGCTTTCAAAATAAATCTTGAATGCTTAGCAAAGATTTCGTCGATTTAACATGCAAACTAACAAAATCCGTTGAATGAAGATTGGAAAAACCCCGATTTGAAATGTTTGTAAGTAACAGAGTAAGAGCCAATTTTTCAATAGACAGTTAAACAGTCAGTTAGTACATATGTAGGGGGAGGGAAGGGATACAATTAATAACTCGTTTAGTTTTTAAGTTAATATAGTTTTTTTTTTTTTTTTTTTTTTAATTTAACTATATGCCTGTAAGACCCAATGTCTTTTCAATGCAACCTGAATTGCACGGCACTAGTTTGACACAGTGGATTCGAGCACCAGGTATTGACTGTCTCATTTTAACTCATGGGCGGCATCCAATTAAAATTGGAGGTATAGAAAAGAATGCGTCTAGCGTGGGAATCGAACCCACACGTCCTAGTTAGCAATCAAGCACTTTATCCACTGCGACATTGCCATCCGCCATTAATATGAATTAATTAAGATAATAACAAAGTTAAGTTTTTTTGAAAATGAAATTAAAGCTTAAATTAAAAAATGATAATTTGAAAAAAATAAGTAACTTGACTTTCAATTAAATTTCACTTGACTTTGACTTTTCTTTACTTTTCTCAGCTTTGTCCCCTTTCACACAGGGAAACCAGTTGCTGGAGATTTTTTTGACGTTTTCTTTTATTTCCTTCACACGAAGAAACTGGCTCCAGGAAACTGAGAATGAAACTGGGAAGATTATGTTGGGCTTATTGGAATGCAAAGCAAAACGTCAAAAAAAATCTCTTCTAATCATTGACCGGGGAGATTTTTTTCATTCCCCTTACTTCTTGCCCTTCTCGCCTACAAACTCCAAGTTGCCAGCAACTCAGTTTCCTTGTGTGAATGCAGATTTTCTTGACTTTACTTCGCACAATTCTATAACCGAATAAGAATAGGTTACATTAGGGGTATTCACGATCCGGTGTATCTGGTCTTGTATCATTGTAAAAGTGTAAAAGTATAGCATTTTTTTGCACTACAACAACAAAATATACTGAATGTCAAAATCTTACACTTTTACACTTTAACAATACCCGAACCCTATTGTAACAGAAAAATACAAGGGTGTAATATTTTTTTAACACAAACTTAAGCCTTCTTCAGAACAAATGTGAAACAGATTTTGACATTTGCTTCAGTGTTGCTACAGATTAGTAAAGGTGTGTTCACGGTCTGTTGTAAAAAAATTAAATTTTACAAGGCTTGGTACACCAGATCGTGAATACCCCTATTACATAGTTTAAAATTTTTAAAGTTTGAACACGGAATGATATGAAAAAATGATGGTTAATTTAATAAGGTAAATGCCCAAATGTTTGGCTTTAATTTAGGATGTAAAGTATAGTCTTCCTACACATATTCTACAGATAGAGCAAAAATCAGTTTTCAGGAACAAAATAATCTTTATCTATGGAATAAAATTTAGGCCTATTCGGCGAGTTCTTTTATTCTGTTATTCTGCTATTCTGTTATGAATTTGCATACAAAAGTTTAAGCTGTCAAAAAATCTTTTATGAATTATAATTCGGCATGCTAAATCTGCTAAGAAATCAGCTTATGAACTGTCAAAACTACGAAATTCTTAAAAAGTCTTTTACGAACTGCATTTTTGGTATTCAGTATGCCACAATCTGTTATAGAATCTTTAATGAATCATAAAAGAATAAAAGACACAGTTTTGTTACTTTTATCATAAAAGATTTCAATATAGTAAAAACTTTTATTTTGTTAATGAATTGTTCGTAAAAGGACAGATATAACAAAATATTAAAATACATAATAACAAGCACAAACATCTAAATAATTTCAAACTAATTATTTCAATGCACGAAAGCACAGAACACATTTGATGGATGAAACGTAAAAGAAAGTGTCGCTTATCTTGCCGGAGTTCGTTTTGTACAACTTTTTATATTGGATATGCATATTAAATTCAGGATCAGGAACTGTTTTGGAGAAATTGGATTAGACAAAGATTAATTATTACATATTTATCTACGTGAAACAAAACACGATAATTCCGCAGGTTAATTTTATATTGTCATTAGTCAGTGCCGACTGCCGAGAATTTTTGTTTACCTACTACAGCTGATAATTTGATAGCAGATTTTAGGTCTGTTTTTTCGAAGTTTCATAACAGACTTTTATAAAAGATCGAACTCCTGAATACCAATTATAAAATATCTTTTATGGTGAATATCTGTTATGCATCATAACAGAAAATTCATAGCAGAATAACAGATGTGGCAGAATAGGCCTAATTATCATATCATTTTAGAATGGAATAATGAGTTATCTGAGGAATAAAATAAATAGCTATTTTCGATGTCAAAAACACTTTGAAAAATTATTGCTTTGAAATAAACGTTGAACAAAAATTAATTTCTATAAAAAGTTCGATACTCGAAATAAAAGTGACGTTAAAATTAAATTATTCTATAGATTGTTTTTTCTTGATTGAAAAATTCGATGTTGTTATCCGGTTGTTTAGCAGTGAAGTAGGTTTATTCCTCTGGCAACTAAAATGTCGTATTTATTTAGCAATCCGGAAGCATTCTGCACTCTTCTGAAAGTGTTCACTTGGGAAAAAATGACAGATCTAATTCTGAAAATAAGAGAATTTCGCTTCTGGATTTGGAATCAGAATCGGAATCAGAAGCTCTCACACATTCATATACTTGAATGTCAAACTCAACTGTTGTCAGTTTTTGTATCATAATTGTGTAAAATACATTGTTTTTTTAATTTGAATATTTCCACGAACACAATTATTTTTACACTGCAATCTTATTCAGAATCGTCAAAATCACACAAATGTGTTCAGTTGGGATCCCAGATCGAAGAGGGATTCCGGATTGCCAAATAAAAACGCCACAACCGCGTGTTTATTTGGTGATTAAAAAATCGGCTCTAATAAAATAAAGCCTGAATGACAACCCTTTTATAAATTAAAAAAAAAGACAGTAAAAGAAGATACTCTCGTTCTACGCTACATATTTACTTGCGATTATATGTACTATATTACACTTATTAAGGCAAGTTATGCATTCGTGAAACAAAAAAAATTAACAATCAAACATGACATTACGATGATAGAGAACACCAAAAAAGTGGGTCCCTCAATTCCGTCTGTGTGTTTGTCCTCGAGTATGCAGCCTAAACGGTTGGATGGATTTGTTTCAAACTTGTTACATATTCTGCCCTATCGAGGTAACCGTCGGAGCGGAATTTTCTCCGATTTACTACGAATGGGAGACAATTTGCTTCGAGGTAATTCTCCGATCGGCTGATCGGAAATTCTGTCCGACGAAATTCAACGCATGCCATTTGTATGCGATGAAGTACTTTTAATGGTTTTATTTATGACAGATACAAACAAAATATTCTCCGAAGTCCTTCGACAAGTTCTCGTTGCGGAAAGTGTTTTCTTAAAAAAAAAATTGTTAATTAAAATGTAAGTAATGAAGAAATAAACCTTATGTACGTTAACTTGTGGGCTTTTTGATTTTAGGCAGAACGAATAAACAAGTTCACAGCAATATGAGCGGATGATAAATCTGCCCAGCGAATATCCCGATATTGCATTATCTAAAATTAGACAAGAAGGACACCAGGAGTTGTGGCTGGGTTTTAGTTTTGAATACATCATATATATTTTAAAGGTTTAGAGTGACACCATCAGACCGATAATTTGTTTTGTATTTGTGTTGAATCTGCTCCAAAACAAAAGCAAACACATTTTTATTTAGGCGAAAGTTTTTCTTCAATCTTGAAGGGAATTATAGCTCAGGTAGTCAGCGTATATTGCTTTCGTTCTTGCAATGTTCTTTTTTTATTTTATAAATAAATAATGTTGAATTTCAAAAGTTTTTTTTCTTCAAATTATTCTTTTGTTGACAGTTCAAACGGAAACAAAACATGTGTTTGGAAATAGGGAGGGGACTTTATTCGATAGTTTTGATTTTAAAATCGGTGCATTTAAATACATTTCTTAAAAACTCTAGCGCATTATATTTGAAAAAAAAAAATACTTTCTATAAACAATGAATTACACTCTCTCGCCAATTTTTCATGGTTTAAAACGTTTATAGTGTGTATTTAATAAAAAATCATCGAAAATATATCGCATTTTCGATATATCAGTTGAGTTGATCATCCCTACCTGAAGTTTATATCCATCTCAATGCGTCGTCGTATTTCTTTAAAATTTCTTCCGATGAAAGCTACTTCGAACTGAAATTGAATTTCCGACGAAGATGCGTTGCGGAGAAAACTCCGCTCCGACGGTTACCTCGATAGGGCAGATGGATTTTTCGGTGGCCATACCACATGTTTTTTTCATTTTTTTTTAAGACGACAAATGATAGTAGCTCCCTTATATATTTTTTTTTTGGCAAAAAACAAAAATCTTATTTTGCTCAAAAAAGGCTTCTGCGATTTTTATAAAAATAAAATGCACGACTGGATCGCACGAACTTGCTCTTTTAGCTAACAACTTTAATGTAGCTAACCATTGGGACTGTTTATAAGGTAGGCAGTCTAGTTATCCTATGCAGGTTTAAAACTTCTGTAGGTAAGAAAACCTTGATTCTTAGTATAATGAATAGTCGACTGAATGATTCAAGGAATAGTTAAATAGGTACCTGCCTACAAATGTATATTTAAATCTAAATTAAGATTCATGTGATTTTTCAAGGCACATTGTAATATAGGGTTTTCCAATAAGAGGTGTTATTTTGATATTCAAAGAAAAATGGCATTTTTGGAGATAAATGATCGGATTTTTATTTTATTATAAAGAGGAAGGTATGCCGTTAATAATGGAACACAACATCAGCCAAATGGCCGCCAAGACCACGCTTACAGGACCATATCCTTTTCATGAAATTTTCCATAACCAAATCGCAAAGTGGCTGCCCTATGTCCTCGATAGCCTCACGAATTTCATCTTTGAGGTCTTGAATCGACGCTGGGATGTTGGCGTAGACCTTATCTTTCACGTGGCTCCAAAGGAAGAAGTCGCAAGGTGTTAAATCACAAGATCTCGGTGGCCAATTGTGATCACCTCTTCGAGAGATAACACGGTCCGGAAACTTTTCCCGTAAAAGATCGATGGTTTCATTGCTTGTGTGGCACGTAGCGCCGTCTTGTTGAAAGTAAACGTTGTCCAGATCAATACCATCCAATTCAGGCCATAAAAAATCATTAATCATCTCTCGATAGCGCAATCCATTGACCGTAACTGTTGCTCCAGCCTCATTTTCGAAAAAGTAAGGTCCAATGACCCCGCGGGACCATAAACCGCACCAAACAGTCACGCGTTAAGGATGGAGAGGCTTTTCAACAATAACTCTTGGGTTTTCCGAGCCCCAGATGCGACAGTTTTGCTTGTTGACGTAGCCTCCGAGGTGGAAATGGGCCTCATCAGTCAAGATGATTTTTCGATGAAATTCCGGTTCATTTTTATGCATTTCAAGGACCCAATCAGCAAAGACACGACGTTGTTGATGATCAGCCGGCTTGAGTTCTTGTGTTAACTGAACTTTATAAGACTTAAGACTCAAGTCTTTATGCAAAATACGGTGTAATGACGTTTGTGGAATGCCTAATTCCAAAGAACGACGAGGAATGGACAAACCTGGGTTTTCTTCAACACTTTGGGCTACAACAGCAATATTCTCAGTTGTTCTTGAGCGACGTGCACGGGTTTTATTCTTCACATCACTAACTTGTCCCACCCAACAGCTCGAATTTGTCCACCAATTTCTGTATTGCGGTCCGACAAGGTGCTTCACGACGACCCAAAAATGTTTTAGTTTTACGAACCGTCTCTGCCAAATTTTCACCATTTTTATAGTGAATTTTAATAATTTCAATGCGTTGTTGAAGCGTGTGTCGTTCCATTTTTATTAATAGCGTAGTTTCTACTTGTCAAATGTCAAAAAATGACAGCTTCAAAAGTGACAGCTACCGAAATAGCGGGCTATTCAAAATAACACCTGTTATTGGAAAACCCGCTATATATATATATATATATATGTATAGGGCCTACATTGTATTTAGTATTCAGTGGCGTATGCAAAAATTCGGGATAATAAAAAAAGGGACTAATGGTAAGGTAGAAATAAATGGATAATACACATAATTATATGTTTTTATATTGCTTAGTCGTTATAGTTTGAGGTAAACCAAAGATGCAGTTTGAATTCCCTGATAAATAAGAATATATAAAAAAAAATCAAAAATCGTTGGAGCGGTTTTTTAATAAATTAATTTTTTATGTATAAAATTTTGAAAAAATTAAAAAAAAAAAATTTGAAACGCCATTTTGAAGATATTATTAATATATGTATATCTAAAATTCAAATTTCAAAAAAATTCTTTCACTGGTTTTTGAAAAATCGATTTTTCGAAAAAAAAAAATTATTTATTTTTAAAAAATTGAAAAACTTTTTTTTTTTAAATTTGAGTATACAGTTTTATTAATAATTTTAGGGAGCATTTGTATAAAAAAAAATATTTTAATCGGTTGATCCAATATTGAGAAAGTCGAAAATATGAAAAGTGGTTCTATGGGAAGTACCGTTAATAAGTACACAAAAACAAATATTTTTATACTAATATAAGAAAACACAAATTTTTTCATAAAAATTCTTGGAGCCGTTTTCGAGAAATACATTTTTTTCTTAGCGGTTTCTTAACATTTGTATGGGAGGTACCGTTGTTTTTTATTTTAGAAAAATAGTTTTTTTAACTATTAAAGATAATGACAAAAAAAACACCAAATGCGAAGTTTCGAAAAAATCTATTGAATCGTTTTCGAAATTTTTAATTTTCAAAAAAAAAGAAATTATTTTCCAAAAAAAAAAAAATTTTTTAAATTTTGGTATACAATAGTGTTTAAACTTTCTAGGAGCTTCTCCGTAAAAAAATTCAAAAAATCAAAGTAACCGTTTCCAAGAAAATCAAAAACCAAAAAAATGGTTCTACTAGAGGTACCAAAAATAACAATTTTTTTCAAAAAAAAAATTATCAAAAGGTACCCTTTCTCTTCATTAATGAACTCATTTTTTTTTTATAAGAATCGTTGGAGCCGTTTTTGAGAAAAATAAGATTTTTATTTTTGGCCAAAAAAAAATGTATGGGAGCTACTGTTATTTGTCGTCTTAAAAAAAATTACAAAAACGTGTGTGCATATTACCGAAAAAACAATATGTACCAAATTTGAAACAAATCCACCGAACCGTTTAGGCTGCAGATTCGAGGACAGACAGACAGATGGAATTGGGGGAACCACTTTGTTGGCGTTCTCTATGATCGTAATGTCATGTTTGATTGTCAAAAAAAAAAAAAATTAACGAATACATAACTTGCCTTATAGTACCTATAATCGCAAGTAAAAATTAGTTCATTAATGAAGGCAAAAGTTTCCTTTTGGTAATTTTTATTTTTTTGAAAAAATGGTTACTTTTGGTTCCAGTAGAATCAATTTTTTGGTTTTCAATTTGTTGGGAAACGGTTGATTTGATTTTTTTTTTAAATTTCTCAGACACTCCTAGAAAGTTTAAACACTATTGTAAGCCGATGTTATTGAATCGATGAATTAGACAAGAAGCTAGAATACGATATTCCTGTAAAGCAGACAAAAAAGTTTTCCAAAAAGTCGAAAACCGATATTTTGCAATTTTTAGAAAAAAGAACCAGTTGGAGATGAATGTCGTAACAATGAAAGGATGAAAAACATCCATATGTATATATAATTGGTTTTCATTTTCAGCTTCTTTATCATTAATCACATTAAAGGTTAAGTTTTCACAAATAAAAGAAACCATCTTTTTAATATCTTCATTTATTTCATATACACATTTATATAAAAATTAAAAAATATTTTGTTTATATATTTATAAATGATAAATTGGTTTTATATTTATATAATATATAATTTTAAACAATTTATTAGTATTTTTTTCTTATCAATCACTAACCTAAAATAAAAGCACATTTATAAAATGACCCTTTCCAAGAACAAAAAAAATAAAAATTCACCTGACACTTGATAACCCTTTCAATCTTAAAATAAAAAATAAAATATATTTTTTTAAAAATGAAATATACATAAAAAGATAAACAAAAAAACCAATAACACCATAGTTCTCGAAACAATTTTCAAAAATAAAACATGAATTAAAACCCTAAACAATTAGACTAAACAAATAAAAAAATATGTCAAAAGGATTATCAAGTTGCTGTTTCATGTTAATTTTATTAAATATTTATATTTTTGATTTATAGTTCTTTATGTGCTTTTCTATTAACTAATGCTATTTAAAAAAATATTTTAAGCATAATAAATGTATTCTTTTTTTTCAAGGTAGTTCATTTTTGAATTCTGTTTTAACTATAAATAGTTTTTTTACACCTTAACTTTTATACAGTTTTATTTGATTTTTTTAAGTATTTTTTTAGTGGAATGTCTGTTGAAGAAGTAAGCTTTTTGCGTACACATTTAAACAAGATAATGATAATTAACTGTGTTTGTGACATTTTAGTTTTTTTTTTTGTTTTAAAATCGAAAAAATATATATTTTTTATATTTCTGTACCTCATTTATAAATAAAATCGTCAAAAACGATAAAGCTAATGTGGTATATTGCAGAATGAAAAATTTGATATCAAACTTTTGACGTAGCTTTGCATCTGAGTAATGACATAAAATTTATTTTATGTCACCTAGAATACGTCAAGAATGAAACAAAAATCATTCAAGTTTCGTTAAGTTTTTTTTTTCCTTCCAAAATACATACAAACAAATGAACGTAAAAGTCTGTCAATAACAGATCTTTCATAATAATAATACCTTTTAAAAATAATGAACACGTACCCTATTAATTTTTGCTGTCATTTAAAGGCCAGATTCAATGAAAGTTAAACATTTAATCCACAACTTCTAATTGGTCAGCTGTCAAGTTATTTGATTTTTCTTTTCAGTAGATCAGGAGTCGTGACGATATAAATTTCATTGAAGCTGGACACGTCTTTTTACGTTTGTTGAATAAGAATTTTGCTATTGTATTTTAATTTTTTTTTTAAATTTTTAATTGACAAAAATATGAAGAATATTTATTTTCTTTCTTTTATTTTTTTGTTTTTTAAACGCAATTTTATTTGATAAAAATTTAGTATACTTTAGTTCTTAGTCAATTAAATTCCTAATTTTTATTCTAAGAAAAGTAAATAAAAAAAATTCATGCGATCGGTGGGCAAGTTAAAGGCAATCGAAGTCTCATCTTAAACGATACAAACTACAAGGTGCACGTAGCGTAAGGAAGTTTTTTTTTTGTTTTCTAAAGTTACTATTCCTTACGTCTAAATAGATATAAATTCATCAATCACAGATAAGTGTGGGGTTTGGGGACTTTTGATCCGTTGCTTAATTCGAATTGTTAATAAATATTTTTATTTAAGATTCTAGCGTGTTTTAGTTTTGTTTTAATGTTAAACAAAAATTAATCCATCCAATATTGATGCTTTGGCTATTGTCCATGCTGAGTATTAATGTTTTTTTATCTTTTCTTTTTTAAATGACTAGAATAGACAAAATACAAAATATTTTTTCTTTTTAATTATTTTTATACAATATTTAGTGTTTTTTTTTGTTTTAAAGCATCTTTGTGTCATGGGTTAGTAATAAAAAAAAAAAAGTTGAATATGTCATGGAATGGTGAGAGGAATGATTTGTAATATTTTTGTTTGAGTTTCTCAGAAATTCATAATTTGATGGTATGATTTCTTTAATTTGAATTGCATTTGCATTTAACTAATTCATACAGAAAAAAATTAATCTGAAATCGATTTGAAATGGTTGTTTGGAATTCGACATAACTCAATTTTATTGAGTGACTTGTGGATTATGTATTTGACATACTGGAATAAGAAACTTTTTTTCCTATGACACAAGCTTCGGTTATCTTCCGCCTATTTATGTACAGTTATTTATTTATTCTATAACGGGTTTTAAAGAAATTTACATATTGAGTCAAGAGGCTAGACGATGAGCAGCTTTCATAACGTCATCTAAAGCCAACAGCGTATCTGAAGGTCGAACAGTAGCTGTCATATATGTTTAATATTTTTCAACGCCACTACTTGTCAATTGTTCTTTTTTGCTCTGAACAGAGCATTGAGTAAGAACAGCTTGATTAATTACCGACATTTATTTATGAAATACTCCTGAGCACTTTACTGTCATATGAACAAAACTCAACTGTCAAATGATATACCTACAACAAATGCAAGGAATTTGGCTGAGCTCATCTTGTAATTGAAGCTGCTCTGACAATTTATTCTGAACTCGCTGAGCCACCCCTAAATGGAAGAGAAACACAATTTGAATATGTTCTTTAATTTTTTTAGTTTTCTGTGTGAGGAGTCTGCTCTCAAATTAAAGAGAAAAAAAAAGCAATCGCGCTTGTACTGTAAGGTCATGTTTCCAATTTATATTCAATCAAAGTAAAATTCAAGACGCCAATATTTTTTTTTTCTTTTTGGAAACTTGCCAAACCATACCTCTATCATTTGACATACAATCTGTGTTTGACAAAATATAACAATCAAAGAAAGTACGTCTCAAAATCCTCCCCAAAACCGTTATTATGCGTGATTGACTTAAACCGGAAGTTATATCTTTTTGCATTTAAACGAACAATATTTAGTGGTAATTTTGTGTCGCTTTAACATTTGCAGTTTGACAAGAGTGATTCTGATTAGCTGATCTGCCGATCGATTTGTGCTCTACGTTTGTGAGTTATAACTCTTGTGCTTCAAAATGGCTGGTGTTGGATCCATAACGTAATTGTTAGCTTCAGCCATTTGCATTGGTAATGGAGGAAGTTTATCATTCGGATGTCGATGAT
The DNA here is from genome assembly GCA_910595825.1 of Philhelius pedissequus. Lineage (NCBI taxonomy): Eukaryota > Metazoa > Arthropoda > Insecta > Diptera > Syrphidae > Philhelius > Philhelius pedissequus. The sequence goes on along the minus strand of OU343160.1, from coordinate 274,016,754 downwards.
GAATGGGCGCCTTGCGAGTCTTTGACAGCTGCTGATGATTTCCGGTTATCGCACTGCCAGACGACATTGACACGCCTGATGATTGTTGCGTTCCTGGATAACGCGGAGGCGCTAATTTTGTAGCCGTTTGGCTAAGGCTTGGGTGGAACTGAGGTGGCATCAATTGTTGACCACCGCCTGCTGCTACTGAGCTACGTGCATTCTTTGGCGTTCCAAAAGCTTTTGTTTGCTTCAGCAGCGAACGATCGTTGCAAAGAGCTGAAATTAGCGGTAAATCAAGATGGCGACTCTTTTCGCGTAATAGCTGGATGTCAATGGGGTTGCCATTTTTCGTAATTAAAGAATTAGCACCGTTGTTGTTTGTTGTGACTGAATGAGCAGAAGATGTAGAAACTTCACTGCGTAGTAAATGCATGCGTTGTTGGTGCTGCTGTTGTTGGTGTAACTGTTGTTGTTGTTTAACGCTCTGTGAGTGAGTAGGTTGTTTGTGCGTTTTTAAGTTTCGAGTTAGTGCTGGTTGTGAACTTAGACCAATCGTAGATGGTTTGCAAGGAACTGAAAAAAAACATATTTTAGAATTAAACTTAAACTAGCAGCTGTTATATCAGCATCATATTTTTAAAGCTGGATTATATTCCACAGGTTCCCGTTCACGCTATGCTCTTGTTATAGCGAGTTTCATTCAAGAAAAGATTTTCTCTTTCTGTCAAAAGATCTCAAACAAGAAAAAAATCTCAACAAAAAAGATTTGATCTCTGATGGGTTGGCAGATTTGATCTGAATGCACACATACATGTAAAGTCTTTTCTGTCAAACGTCAAATAGAAAATATTTTGTTCTTAATTTGTTGTGAACTTGTGCCAGTCAACAAAAATAGACAAATAAGTTAATAATTTAGATTTTATAAATTTAGTCGAATTTTTGATTGTTTTTGTTTCTAATAATGTGGAAAACTATTCGGAATAGTTAAAATATTGTGTGTGTCAGTCATTCACCAATACTAATTACAATTAAATCTAGAAACAATTTTCATTGAAGAGATCAAGTCTTGATTTTAAGAGCAGATTGTTGAAATTTGAATGAAACTCGCTACAATTAAATAGCCACCTGTCAGCATTTAGGTTGAATTGACAGTTGCCAATTAACTAAAACTACTAATGAACGATTGAACCTAACTTAAAGTTTGGAAAAAAAAACTTACTTGGAGGAGGTTTTTCGTGTGGTGCTGGCATTGGGGGCTTCTTCAATCGCCGGTCCACATTTGGTGGCGGGGGTGGAGGTGGTAATCTCTTCATTTTGGGCATAGCATCGATTGAATTTAGAATATTGTCATCAGATCGAGAACGAGCAAATAAGTTCGAACTATTTGCAAGAGTAGCTGGATGAAGAGGAGGTGGCGGTGGTGGCTCGTAAGACGAGCACAGACTCGCTACCGATGGACTATATAATGGCGAATATGCACCTGGCAGCTGTACATAGGTGTCAGAAAGATTTTGTGTTGATGCGTAGCGGGAGTGCGTAGACAATGCCATCGGAAGATAAGGGGTGCTTTGGTAGATGGCATGACCTTTGCACGTATCCCATGGGCTGATATGATGAGCACTATGCATGGTACTGTGAGCATAAGCTAGATATGGATGGGGAGGTGGACTTTGTGCCATTGCAGCTAAAAACGAACTCTGCTTGGAATCTAAGTACTCCTGTTGACTAATAGCAGGATCTTGAATTGGGTATATTACATAGTTTACATCGCTAAATAGCTGTTGTTCGTAGAGCTCATGCTGTTTGCGAGCTATGTGAGAGGCATTGTAAACGGTAGCCAGCTGTGGAGGTGGCGGCGGTGGTGGCTGACGTGGTAGGCTGGGGGGAGGCGGAGGCAGATATTGTCTGGGCTTGATAACCGGCAAAAGGACGCAGGTTCTTGTTTGTGGTGGCTTTATCTCCGGATAAGGTGGTGGTGGAGGTGGTATAGCTGCAGACATACTTTTATGTGTCGCATGCAAATGCTGATAAGGAACTATAGGAATACCAATTGTGCTGGTTACGTTTGATATTTGTGACTGTTGGGTTGGGTGGCTGTATGTTGGTGCCCCCATATAACTGGGCTGTGATTGTAAACTGGTAATCGTTGGTGCCGCATAACTTGGTTTCGGATTCTCGCTGACCACGCTTGTGTGTGCTTGGAGGATATTGATTTGTGGTCTTGTTGTAATAAATCGGGCGGTAACTTCTTCTGGTCTAGCCGAAGATCCCAAAGCTGAATTGACCGCATGAATATTGCTGGAGGAAGACGAAGATGTAGAGATGAGCGATGTTGGCCTAGGTTTTGGCTGGTATGGTGGAGGATCACGTAGTACTGGCTTGGGAACACTGGTCCGGATAGGAGGGCCACAGAGACCAGTTGTTTCGTGTCTGGCACCATATGGCGGGGGCGAACGCATCCGAATATCACTTAGATTTGCCATTGACCGCTGATTCTTACTGTCTATTCGTTGAGGCGGCGCTGGTGGATCTGTTGGTAAAATAGTATCCATAAGATCATCCTGGTCTTCCGTTGGTGCAGTATCTTGGTGACCCTGGATGTAGCTCTCTCCTTCCATAGTAAGAGGAAGTGTCACATAATCGCAGTCGGAGTCCAGAGTGTTAGATACAGTCTTGCGACATGGATATGTTCCACGACCTACAATTAGATCAGTGAGTTCCTCTGCACTAAGTAGTGCATGCTTGTTATCTGTGGGATCACTTCCATCACCTCGAAAAGATCCACTAGCACTAACGTTTGAGTCTGATCGCAGTCGAAAATCTGGAATCTCTTCGTTCTTTATTCGGTTATTGCGGTAACCACCATCCACAGAATCTATAGCTGGTGACTTTCCTAGTTCGCTTTTTGGCTGAAATATACCATAGTGCGAACTTGTTGCACTCTCCGACTCTGCGATCTCAGACGATTGGCCAGTCATTTCACTGCTATGCATAGTATATACCCCAGATGTTTCTGTTGGTGGAGCTCCATGTGCAAGAGTATAAACCCCCGAGTTGCTCTCCGTCTCATCTTGAGTGGATGCAATGAAATCGTGGTCTATGCAAGTACTTTCACCTTCACTCAGTTGTGAATTCTGTGCAGTATGACTAAAGCCTAGCTCAAGGCTGCTGGACGTTGATGACCGCCGATTCGCTGAAGTGGAATGAACAGTAAGGGCAGTGAGAGCGGTTGTTTCTGTAGCCACTACAACTGTACTACATGTCGATGAACACTGTGATCCGATGTTGTGCTGAGAACCGGGAGAATCTGTACTAGATTTTTGTTCTGTTATCTGTTCCGTAGGAGAATTCCGCTCCGAAGACTTTTGTCGAACCGAGAGCGCAGCCAGTTGATCTTCTAAGTCTTTAAGTGATACCTGCCCAACTGATGATGTTTGCCTGCTTACACTTGGTCTATCCAGAAGATGGACCAATGCCAAGCTTTCGGTAGATGGTGCAGCGATTGGTGCTGGGGGAGTATTAATCATGATCTCCAACTCATCCTCCGAATGCACACGATCGCTAACTATTCCTGAGGTGGTGTTCGAACTTGTGCTCGATATAACCGAAATTCGCTGATCGTTCTTATTTTTATATGGCAAATGAAGGCTGCGGGAATATATGTAGCACGCGTGCAAGCTATTACTTTCCTCTTCTTCCCGTTTAATAACTTCCTTGAGACGAGCGGCAATCTTCATACTAAATTGATGTGTCTCCTTACAGAGAGTAAGTAGCATTTTGTTTTTCTCATCGCTAGTTGCATACAAAATGATCTTATTTTCACCTGATCGTATCTCAAATTTTTTTCGTTCGAAGCTCAGCTTTGTGATATTCGGCCAGAGGAATGTTGTAGGTTGGGTATTGTCACTGCTAATCTTAATGCCCTTCGCATATACAGCAAACCACGAGTTACCGGGACCACTTTCGCTTTTAGCCATCTTCATGCGATACATGTGAGCATTAATACCTTCATGCATGCAAGCTTGCTGGATATAATGCAGCTCGGCATTGGCTCGGGATATTCCCCGATTTTCTCTATGACACGCACGCAGCGCATTAACTGCCCGAAGGATTCTCAAACTAGGCGGGAGATATTCGTCCGGACGAAAGTAATCGGGAACATTGATAGATGATGAGGAGGAAGCAGCAGACAATGACGAAACAGCAGCAACAATAGCCGGTGATAGTTTCTCAACAATTGCCTTCATTTTGTGACCAGAAATAATTACCGATGGCGTTAAGGTTTTACTGGAAGGTAAAGTTGGTGTTGTTATTGGCCCCGTTGTACTTATATTACTATCACTACTTCCGCTGCCAGTACCACCACATCCAGCTGATGATATTGCCGAATCTGTTACTTCATCCTCTGGACAATCGCCGAGATCGGCTTGCAAGGCAAGGCCTGCTAACAGTATCATTGATTGTTCAGAGTAGTCCCTAGGAACATCGCATCGATTGAGGGAATTTTCTTTTAGTTGTAAATAATAATTGTGACGTGAGGTCTCATCTTTGAGCATAAACGGGCTCTCGATGTAGAACTGCACTCGAAAGTGTAGCTCTAAGAGAGGTCGACCATTGGCATCGAGTCCCTATTTAGAAAAAAATAAATTAAAGAAATATTTTAGCAATTAAATTTACATAATGTGATGCATTTTTCAAGAACTTACATGAGTGTGAGATGATCGCCAACTTTTTGGACCGTATTTTGATAGTTTGCTTTCTGGGTCGGCAAACATGTATTCGCCATCTGAAATACAAAAAAAATGCATTCAATGAGATGTGCCAATGATTCATTTAATATTGTGTTATGATAGATAGTTCGCAGAGAAAGCTTTATCAATCACAGAAGGCACTAGGTTACTTCGTTGCACTTTACCCAGTGCTAACCAGCGTTAACATTGCTTTAAGCCCCCAGGAGTTGTCAAAAAACCTGTGCAACTTTGCGAGTTTTTGTGTTCACTCTCCCATATTCAGGTCTTGACTCAAAAAAAAAACCTACTACTTCCAACAGATCTGTTCAACCACAACAAATTATAATTGCTCTCAACACTCCATTATAATATAATAATTTTGGGGGTGGCCGTGGCGCGATAGTTGTGTGTTCGCCTGTCAACAGGTTCAATCCCTGTCTTAGTCTATGTCCTCTTATTTTTCAATTAAAAAACAATTCTAAAAATAAATGTCATGCAATGAGTTGCTGGTTTACTCATTAAATGCTGTTTAGGCATTGAACTAACAACATGTGATTGAGTAAAACTAGTATACCGGTAAAATATGACACAGAATAAAAAAATACTGCGAATTATAAGGAACATAGATAAATAAGACACGAACATTTCTCCGCATTAGTTCAACCGCCATCCCTGGAGATAAAATCTGAGACAACAACCACCTACAGTCTCAGAATATCGCGCCACACATCTTTCCTATCATTCTTTCTCTTCCTTAACCTCACGACCGAGTTAAATTATTAGTTCCAACTTCAGCTTTTTTAAAAAACAACACTACCACTTTCTTCAGTTAAATTATTATGTCTTTATTATTCTGATCTTTCTTTCCTACTGACACCTTGGTGTCTTACATTTTATTTATTCTTAATACTACAATGCTTACATTGCATTTTACTTAATTCTAAGAAAATTGCCAATCGCAGTTGGCTTATTTAAATACAATTTATTATTGCATAAATTACAGACACTAGGTCACCAATTTATGCGATACTTTCAATATTTTTGTTAATTTCCCGGATAAGTTCATCGTACTTGTCCGGCTGAGTTTTATATGTAACTCCCGCGCTGTGTTGAAACATTTAAAGGGTGGTATACCTTATATTTTAAAATAAATGTGGCTGAGATTTCACCTAGCAAACCAAAACTACTACTTAGGTTTGACGAAACCATTTCAAAATTTGAAAGACGAATTCACAGTCTCCAGGTTTTAGTTAAACATCAATCCATCGCGGGTACTGGCTACAAACAACATAGTGCTGCAAGTGTAGTTGGAGCCATGGCTGGATTAACTGTCAAAAAATGTCGTCCTCGGTATATTTTACGTGCCCACAATGTGGTTGTACAACTTTCTCGCATTCGATATCAGATGGAAATTTGTTACAGGATTGAAAAGAGTTTGAAACTCCTTTAATAATGTAAGCACTTTTTTAGATTCGATCGTGAACGTGATTAGTGCCCTACACACGATAAATGTCAATAAACATTGAAGAAAAATCTTCACATTTTATATTCACATTTTACAAGACTCAATATTAATATGTAGTCACATTCTTATAAAATATGGAAAAAATTTTATTAAATTTTTAAACCGCCCGATGTTAAGGGCTAAGCATGATACTACTTAACAGTTTGCTAATACTAAAGCTCTTTACTAATATTTTCCTAATTTTAAACACTTTTTAACTAGCACCATACTAAACCTTTTTTCTTAATAAGCTAAAACTAAACAAGACAAAAATAGTGCAAACAAGTAAGCGAACATAACTTTTTTACGTTTGTAAATGTCAAAGTGGCATATGGATTTAGTACGATACTAAAAAAATAAGGTAGCCATATTGTGATTATAACTTTAGTAAAATGTTAAGAAAATAGTACGATACTAAATTGGTTTAAGATTAGCAAAATCCTCTTTTTAGCCTAGTATCATACTAAAAATGATTTAAAATATTACTAAATCGACTAAAATTTTGCGCCTATGATTTTAAGCTGCAATTTGTTTTTATAAGCAAGTCCGTCATTTTTAATTGTTTTGTTTTATTTTTTTTATACAAACGACACTTTAACCTTGACATAAAAATTGAAGGTACCACACTACGATAAAAAAAATTGTCAATAAAGGTTGACGACATTGGAGGGAAACCAAATTGATTTTGATTTCCTTCAATGTCTTCAATGTTCATTGACAACGACATTGAAGAGCATACATTCAAACAATCAATATTCATTGACCTACATATGACTTGTTCAATGAAAATTGAAAATAAAAATTGGTCGCGTGTAGGGCTCTATTTTGAAACGTCAAAAATACTGCAAGCAAATGTTGAATGTTATATAAAATTTTGGAACGACGAGTGCATTTCCGTCTGCAACAGCGTTACGTTGTGTTCGTAATATTAAATTTTAGTTGATTTAATATTTTGACAGATTTGCAGCTCCGTCTCTAGTGTTTTAAGCCAGCAAATCTGTGCAACTAAGCCCATACCGTCGTCAGCAGGATCAAATAGGAAGGAGAGCTATCGTGTCTCAGACAAAAACTTTCCGTGGGTCGAGAGGATTTGTCGGATCAATCACTTAAAACAAAAAAACTCCCTTCATTTGTTTCAAATGTCAAATGAGCGGTCAGCTGTCACTTATTTATTTTATTTAACTAAATTTAAAACTGACTTAATAAGTGTCAGTATAAAAGGAAAAATTTAATATTTTTGAACGATTTCCATTTATAAACTATGTTTTTTTTTTGGTTTTATCGACACGCGAGTCTATAAGAGTTTTCCTACTTGTCATATACTGTATACTTTAAAACGGAATTTCATACTGTGCGTAAGGTCATATACACATGTAGTTACAATTTTTTCACTTATAATGTTTTACCTACATACATTATGTATAAAGTTTAGGTACCTAAATAAATTCATTAAAATCTTTATTTTTTTAATGAAAATTTTCTAACCTGATTTTGACTGATCTACCTACCTAAAGGTACATACCTACATATATCTAAATTGTGAGCCTGTGCACGTTCATAAATCGAGAATTTGGTTCGCAGCACGTTTTTTTTCATTTCAACTGAATCAAGTGGAGTTTAAAATATGAATAATTCTACAAAAAAAGGAGTTTATTTGGTTTCGACCCATGTCGACGAAAAAGAGACATCGTCATGCCCTTGAGCTCTGCCTGGAACTGAGACAAGCTACCTTTTTTGTATAACCATTCGGAACTCATTATATATATATATGGACATATGTACATACATACTTATGTACAAAGGTCTATATTATACACGATGCCGGATTGATGAGATGAGATGTTAGTTGCACGAAAACAAAAAAAAATGGAAGACGCAGGTGGAGTTCAGATCAGAAATTACACCAACAACAACAATGATGTTGAAGCACTTTGCTCAAGGAATTTGGAAGCAAATTAAGGAGGACTTCGGCATAACATTCATCTTTCTTTATAACGAATAGAGGTTTAGGTTTATTTTTCGTAGTATTGTATTTTTCGGCTGTTGAAATATTTAAGATGAAGCAGGTAGATACGAGTATAGGTACCCATTTATCTGCCCCGAACGCAGAATAAGTATACACAGCTACTCACATAGGTATAAGTTCAGATTTATTTACATAACTACAAGATATACATATATATTTTATTGGAATTTTCTTTTTATTGGATCTGATGCGTACGCCAAGTCAAAGGGAAATGGGAATTCCTTTTCATATTGTAGTGTATTTTTTTTTTTTTTTTTTACAAGAATACGACTTGGATGGATTTGCTTTGTTGGAATTATATAATTCTAGAGGAATGTTGTTTTTTTGAGTAATTTTTAAATTTGTTTGTTATGAGAATTTTAGAGATTTTTTTTAGAATAGGTATATATTTATAACAATTGTTGTGTCAGGATGTGGTTGTATGCTAAAGATTTTGCTTACTCAAATTGAAATAATAAATGGTTTTTTATACATAAATGTAGATCAATGTGTTTTTTTTGTTAAACTTTACGAAAAAATTATTAAAATTAATGATTTCTTCTTTTTTCGTTTTAAAATGCAAACAGTGAGAATAAAATACGATGTGCGTTGGGCGCCACTTTAGGTATGTATACCTTTTGTAGATTTTCAAAATCAAGAAGATTTGTTTAATAGTTACCTTAATATATGTGTCGGTAACAAAATGTGAGTGTTCTTATTTAAAAATAAAGTTTGTTGATAAATAAAATATAATAGGAATCGAAGAAAACAAAAACAATACCTAAATAGTATTTTTGTTTTTGTGGAATGTGTGCATTAAAGCCAATTAGTTGGGCTCATCAGTTAGATGCTATCGTATACCCTTCTAAGACGCAATATTTTTTGGTCGATAATTACCGACATTTATAAAATTTATAGCATTTAAACACTGCAAATTATATTTTTATAAAATATATTTAATAATTATTTTTAATGTAATGCAAAAGATAAAAGAAATTTTAAATTTCATTGAGAAAAAAAAAGAGAGTGTGTACCTTCATACTTATGTATGTATACGCCCCAGAAGTAAAACTTCCTTAATTTGATACAATTCTTACTTGCGATGTAGGTACCTAGGTACTATATAGGGCAAGTTTTGCATTTGGAAAAAAAATCGAACTCGAGATTTTAATCAAACTTGACATTACGATGATAGAGAACACCAAAAAGTGGGTCTACAAGCTAAACGGCTGAAGTGATTTTCTTCAAACTTGGTATTTAAGCGTCTTAGGTGATTGTCTCAAATAGTTTTTTGAATCGTTTTTTTTAGACCCGAAACTAAAGGTACCTACATACCTGCCATATATTTTTTTCTACCATCTGAATTATCTCGAAAAAGGCTCTAACGATTATGAGAAAAAAATCCTTTTCTATTCTACAGTTTGGTCTAAAAATTTTTAAAAAATATTAAATTGTTATTAACTCTATTTGCCATAAAACCATTTTTTTTTTATTTTCGACTTTATACACGACTGGAAGATCTATTAAAATTTTTATATAGGAGATATTTAAAATAAATAATATTTCATACAAAATAGTTATAAGAATTTTTTTGGATTTAAAAAAAAAATATTTTTCTCTTATGAAAATTCAATATTTCGAAAACGGGTTACGATTATTTTTCGAAATTATATTTTTAAGCTCATATTATTTAATACATAAAACTGCAATACCAATTTTTTGTTTTAAGAAAAAAATTTAAGAAATGTTGTACATATATAAAAATTTTCTAAAAAAAACGACTTAAAATATGTATATTTAACCGTTTCTACTCTACATAAGAGCAAGTACGTGCGATCCAGTTTGTAATTCTAAGTCAGCAACAACTTTAGTTTCATGCAAACTGGTCAAAGAACAAAGAAGATAACGTTTTTTGATACCGGTCCCGTACTTGCATAAATACTTAATTTCGTACTTATCCGGCTCCCGATTCATGGAGGGTTGCTGCCTGACATATTGCGGTCTCCAACCGATTGCGGTTCCTCGCAGGCTGCCTCCAGTCGTCGAGACCAAGCGCTCTTGCGTCTGTAACCGCCTGGTCCCTGTAGCGGAGGTTCGGTCTTCCGGTCCACATCTTGGTACAGCTCGTACAATTCTCGATTGAATTTTTTCCTCCATTCGCCCTCTTCGCATATAGGACCAAATATCCTCCGAAGAATTTTTCTCTCGAAAGTGCCCAATATCAATTCCGCTTTTTTACTTATCGTCTAGCAATATGCACCATAGTGTAGAACTGGTAAGATTGTCGTTTTCCATAGCGTGCACTTTGTCTTTCGAGACAGGAGTTTTGAACCCATTTGTTTGGCCAAACCGAAGTAGCAGCGGCTCGCTAGGTTAATTCTTCGTCGGATTTCCACAAATGTGTCGTTCGTGGAATTGATGTTTGTTCCGAGGTAGGTGAACTCCTTGACTACCTCGAAATTACAGCTACCAACAGTGACGTTTTGTCCTAGGCGATGGGCAGATGAGGCTTTGTTTGTTGATATCATATACTTGCTTTTGTCCTCATTCACTTCAAGACCAACGCATTTCGCCTGTTGATCAATAGCTGTGAATGCTTCAAGTACAGCTTGGAGCGATATCGATGCCGTTCGCATAACCAAGCAGTTGTTAAGACCTGTTGAAGATAGTGCCTTCCAGGTTAACACCACTCTTGTGTACTATCTGCTCTAGGACTATGTTGTGTTCTAGCGAATTAACCAGTCGGATTCTTCCTATAAAATAATTTCTGTACTACACTTTAATTTTAAAAACCTATGCAGTTCATTTTACTCTTGAACAAGATTTCGGGTGTAGATCCTGCGAAGTGGAGGTGTTCTCTCTTTTGACGCATTACATACCCAATGTACAATCGTTCAATATTTTCCCAATAGGGGTATTCACGATCCGATGCAACAAAAAGTTGTAAAATTGCGAAATTTTATTTTTTTTTTTATAAATCGTGAACGCACCTTTTCTATTCTATTGCAACTCTGGAGTAAAAATGCAAAATCACCAGGCAAATATTGCACCATTGTATTTTTCTGTTGTTATAGGGTTAGGGTATAGCAAAAGTGTTGTAAATTCTTAGTCAGTGTAAATTGTTGTGGTGCAAAAAAAATTGCACTTTGCATTTTTACAATGATACTAGACCAGTTGCACCGTAGCGCGAATACCCCTAACGTGTTACGCAATTTTAAGGGTATTCAAAAAAACAAATAGAACTGATGTGTTTTGGTACCAAAATGAAGGTAATAAGCTATAGATATAATTTTACTTGTCAAAAAATATTTTATTTGCTCTACCACTTTCTTGTAAGATTGCTTTTGATTTTTCAATGAAAAGTATACATTTTGTTCCCAAAAGTGGAACACAATCGTTCCAATGATTTGTGTTTCCTTTTTTTTCCTGTTCTCACAGGTCAGTTTTTCTTTCTACGATCAAATCTAACCTCAAGATTGGCACGAGTACGATAACTTTGGCGCCAAGATATAATAACGGTTTTTGGTAGAGGGGCTTAATACAAGTATTTTTTACTACGGGAGGGGGGGGTCTATCTCCCCTCGTTTAGGCGGGAGGGGCAATTTTATAAAAATTTACTTAAAATCTTTAAAAAAATATTAAAAAAGAACGGCAACACTTACCGTTATAAATTATACCTTTTCCAAAAGTCAGAACTCTACAATTTATAATAAATTTTAAGTAAAGTTGTTTCAGTCAATAGTTTTTGAAATAATTGACTTCAAACTCAAAATTTATGAAAAAAAAGTTTAAAAAATCACTTTGAGTATTATTTTTCTCATGATTATAAACACCAATAAAGAAGTAATTGATGCAGTTAACTGTTCTAATTATTTTTTAATCAAACACTGAAAACTATTCGTTTCTATGTTTTCTAGTTTTTGAGAAAATTGAAAAACAAAACAAAATAATTTTGTATCAGATGGGTGCATGTAAAGTGTCTTTTGCATGTAAAGAATCTGGATTTAAAAAAATAATTGATATTATATACATAAACGTATGTACATATGTCATGTCCATTTCAATCTCTTTTTTCTAAATATTTGAGCATGAAAATTTATTGCATTATAAAAAAAATTGCATTACCTTAACGACAACACAACGGCAGCAAATTCTCATAGTTTCTTAATATGCACATATGTTTGTGTCATACATAGATATGCATATAACTATGTACACACATATAATGCAGCCACAGTAAAAAGTATGTATATAGTTAGATCATAAAAAACAAGACCAAGCATTCGATGTTTGTACCGTTATTTTTATACAGGTTTGGTGCAGGTTATTGTTTACCAAAGCCATTCTTCATTTAACGTTTGAAAGAGTAGTGTTTCCTTTTTAAGAATGGCGGCTAAGCATCCACTTTTTCACCCAAAATTAAATAATTTTTCGATTTTTTGTTCGTTTGGGGATTTGGTGTCAACAAACGAAAAAAGTATCCCGTTTTTAGAAGAAATCGGGTTAATTTCCTCCAAAACGTCTACTCCACCTCTGTGTTGTGATATTTTAATGACCGTGGAAAATTCAAAAAGTGCAAAGTTCGGTTGGTAAATAACCGCATTAACTGTAATAAAATCACAAAGGTATATATGAAATTTACGATGCAAACAGTGAGATGCCTAAGGGGGGGCATGCTGCCCCCCTGCAACCCCCCTGCTTGGGCTCACTATAGGCTTTGGGGAGGGTGAAAATTTTATTATATGCAAAGTTTCTTTAAAATTAAAGAATCTTTTGGGTTTAAAGAACAAGTATAGTTTTACTATTTTTCAATTACATATCTTAAAAACTAGAAGACATAAAAAGAAGTAGTTTTCTGTATTTAATAAAAAAATAATTGGAGCAGTTAACTACATCAATTATTTTTTTATCGATATCCATAATCATGAGAAAAATAATATTCAAAGTGATTTTTGTAACTTTTTTTTCATAAATTTTGACTTTGAAGTCAATTATTTCAAAAACTATTGACTGAAACAACTTTACTTAAAATTTATTATAAATTGTAGAGTTCTGACTTTTGAAAAAGGTATAATTTATAACGGTAAGTGTTGCCGTTCTTTTTTAATATTTTTTTAAATATTTTAAGTAAATTTTCATAAAATTGCCCCTCCCACCTAAACGAGGGGAGATAGACCCCCCCCTCCCGTAGTAAAAAATGCTTGTATTAAGCCCCTCTACCAAAAACCGTTATTATATCTTGGCGCCAAAGTTATCGTACTCTCCCCTCAAGATTACATTTAGCTATTGGAGATCTTTTCAATGACAACCAAGTTTCAATGATAGCTACAACCGACCTACCAAAAATTCACTGATTTGTTTTCAATGACCAGTTTCAATGAAAGCTATTATTGGCGCCTTAATATAAACAAAACTAAAACCGTATTTATGGCCTAGTACGCTGCTGATGCGAAACGAAAAATCCCATAGAAAAATGACACGACGAAATCATGAACGAAAAATTTCGCTCTACTTTTCGTTTTCCAGTACGCTGCTGAACGACGAAATGTGTAATTTTAGTGGATAGCTGTACTAGATTTCTTAGTACAAATTCCACTCTTTTCGTTCTCAATTTAATTGCCCTGCACATTAATTGCTTGCGAAATTCTGACATTTAATTTTTTTTCATAAAAAAAGTTAAGCTCTTGTATTGTTTATTTGATTTTTCTTTGGCTTTGGGTTTTCTCCTGTTTTTTCTGTGCATTTTCTGTATTAAATTATTCAAAATAAATTCAATTCTAATTTTTGTATCAAAACCAATTTCAAAATCGACTAAACTAAATTTTTAAAATGAAAATGGGACGTAGAAAGAAGCACACCCTTCACATATTTTATCGCCGAACAAGATATAGCGGATCTTTATTTGGAGTGCTTATTATAACCAAATATCGACTTGCTAGTGTTTAGATTAAAAATAACGTATGTTCTTTTAAAATTAATTTATTTTAAGTGACTACTAAATACAAATATTATAAACAAGATTCAGTACTTATTTCTGCAATGAACTGTCCATGTCACGATTTTTAAAATCCATTTGTTATTCCAACTTTTAAGTTCTATGCGACTTTTGACACCATATAACTATCAAAAAACACTAACAATTTCTAATTACATACTTTCAACACATAAATTAACTCAATTGCCACAAAGAAAAAATCAAATCGACCGTCCGCTACTGGCAGTACGAATATGAATTTCCGACCTGGTCGGGACAAGATGTATCCAGGCCAGAAGCCAACGGTAAGCGGCCTTCCGCTGCACCAACGACAATTAAAAAATCATCGTTACCACAATAATGTTTGGTTGCAAAAAGGCCGATACCCAAACGATACCCACCTCAAAAGAGCTCTCTATCTGGGAATCCTGTTTCTGATCTCATTGATTGGCGATCTTATACCATACCCCAGAACTTATTTCTCCCGTTCAGACAATCTGTTTAATGTTTACTTCGTGAAAATCGGCTCAGGTCGGACATTGTTATTTAGTCTACAATTTCTGGTGATGACATCGATAGTCCTTTGTTGTGGTGATAGAAAGAAGATGATGACAAATCACTTACCTCGCATTGCCATCGCTACCTTATTTTTGTTTGTTTTTCTGGACGAAGTTTTTTAATGCAATTGAACCATCGTATGGCAGATGCACTGCTCGTGGATTTGATAGCAAATCAAGCTGCTTGCAAGCTGGTCACTTGCAAAAGCTATTCACTGTTCACCTTCAAATACATTATCTGAAAATTCTTTGGACTATATCTTTGGAACGGGTTGTCCAATAAAGGCGAGCGATATCTTTTTAGAATCAAAACTTAATACTTTCAAAGGAAGCATTAACAAAACCAAAAGTAGTTTTGTCACCAAATTACTTTTAGATGTATTTTTTTTGTTACCAAATTACTTTTCGGTCTAATTTTTTTGAAATAATTCTTGGACTTGAAAATGGTATCCGGAATTAGTAAGAAACCATAAATTAGAACTCAGAACCGTTTACACCCTCCCAATGAAGCACGTAGTTTTCGAATTTTCGAGTGGTTTACCTCCAAACTTCATTGATTTTCTTAAAATTGATAGGAATTTTATCAAATTCGGCAGATAAAGCAGTTTATAAATCCAAAAGTAATTGCTTAATCTGGATCATTTAAACGGTTCTGAGTTTTATTTTAAATCCTCTATGTGTAACCAGAACCATTTTTATATCCAAGAATTATCTCGTAAGAATTACAACCCAAAGCCAAAGAAAAATCAAATAAGCAATACAAGAGCTTGACTTTTTTTTATAAAAAAAAATTAAATGTCAAAATATCGCAAGCAATTAATGTGCGGGTCAATTAAATTGAGAACGAAAAGAGTGGAGAATTCCACTAAAATTACACATTTCGTCGTTCAGCAGCGTACTGGAAAACGAAAAGTAGAGCGAAATTTTTCGTTCATGATTTCGTCGTGTCATTTTTGTTTGGGATTTTTCGTTTCGTGTAGGCTTAAAAGTAATTTGGTGACAAAAAAATTCCATCTAAAAATAATTTGGTGACAAAATTACTTTTTTTTTTTACAACCTGTCAATCGTTTTTGACAGCTTACTGAACTCTCCGCAAATATTTTCCCCTGTGGTTTTCGTTAGCATTTCGCTCTCCTAGTGGAGACCACCAAAATTTTTCGTTTCGCATGAGCAGCAAACTAGGCTTGTATGAAAAAAGCTATTGCAGAAACGACAATTTTAATATATGTACTATGTTTACTGGCTGAACGCAATAGAGTGCTGCAAATCAAACTGGAGCTGGAACTGCAATTATCTGTTAAAAAAAGTACCGCACGTGATATTTTGCATGTGTCCAATGATATTATACAGCTTTCTGACAAAAACAAAGAACAAGCGCTAGCAGCTACAATTTGAAAAATTAAAAAGAGCTTGAACTTCAATTCAACCTTATGTAACTTTCATTGATATGGTTTGACTCGTCCAGTGCTGCATGCAAAAGTTAAACTTTGCCCAACTGCTTTGCGTTATGCTCGTAACATTGAATTGGGTGTAATTAATATTTTGACAGCTACACTAATATTTCAGCTACACATACAGCCATAGTAACAGCTCTGTCTCCATTGTGATCAGTCAGATATCCGGTCTTGCAATAAGTTCAGATAGGCATTCCACTTCCAGAACTTAGTTCTTTTCTCAAGTATTTCATCGGAAGTATTTGATCGGAAAACAACTGTTATAAAACGGTTATAACAGTTCTATAGCGGCATTTCTCTTCTTTTATAGGTAAACGAATAACAGCTCATACAGTTGAGGTCATCAAAAATCTCTTGCAGAGTGACTTCGACAAGATTCAGCGATATTGTGATGACTGGAAGTTGAAAATCAACTTCCAGAAATCAGAAACTATTTTGTTTAGGACTCCGTTGTCTAGCGCCTCAAGGGATACGAGAAAGAACTGGCGCAAGCTGGTGATCGTAGGGCCACATGGACATCCACTGGCGAGTAAAAGTGTAGTAAAGTACCTTGGCATCTGGTTGGATCAGTACCTGTATTTCGACAGACATATAGGTGCTGCTTTGGCCAGGGCTAGGGGAGCCTTAGCCTTGACAAAACGACTGTTTTATAGCAGCCGTCTTGACAGCAGGGTGAAGGTGATTTGCTACATGGCCCTCATCAGGCCGATGATTGCCTACGGATGCCCGGTGTGGTTCAACGTTGCCCCATCTCAAATGGAAAAGATTCGGGTGTTTGAGAGGCAGTGTCTTCGGCGTTGCCTTGGATTACACAGAACACCAGAGTCGGAGTACAAACGATATTATTCCAACCAGGTTCTATACAACGGAGCCAACATAAACAGAATAGATAATTTTTTGTTTAAGCTAATTCGGGGGCACGTTGCAAGAGCGATGTACTCAACTAACAACTTAATTCTTGGGGCGTATTACCCCAATAACGAATATTTCGAGAGTGCGCGGTTAAGTGTCTACATCCCTCCCGAGGCATTCCTCTATTTAGACAGTCGAGGGCTGATACAGAATGGAGGGGCGGTTCCGCTCATCTACCACGTCAGCCGGAAAACTGTGGATAGGCGACTCCTGTATAGTCGAGACGTCATCGCTCAAGGTGGAGAAGAGCGCCTTCGGTTCAGTAGGACTGTGTCCGATCGGGACCGGAGGGATTAGGCGAAACAGGAGAACCAGTTGTGGTGGCTCTCTGAACAGCATCATAATATTTAAAGTCGATGAAGATAGTATATCTTGGCCGACTTACATAGATTTAGGGCATTAGGTATAGGGAACAGTCGGGGTGGCACCAAAAAAAAATAAAAATATGTATGTATGCGGGGGCATACGTGCATGTATGTGCGTATGTACATGTATGGGTGGGTTGCATGTTAGTGTGTGTCTGCATGCATGTAACAAATAAACAAAAAAAAATTTTTTTAAAACGAAAAAAAAATGCTGCTGTGGCTGTTCTAGTTTTTAAGTAGTTATAAGTATTTTAGGTATTTTAAGTAGTTTAAGTTATTTTTAGTTAGTATAAGTTAGTTTTATTTAGTTTTAATTATTTTTAATATATATTTAGGTTTAGTTTATAGATAAAAAAAAAAAAAAAAAAAAAAAAATGATCAGATACCAAGTTTTTTGTATAAAAGTTTCTTGAAATATAAAATAAATAAAAAAAAAAAAAATTAGATTTAATTAAAATAGTTTTTAGGTCGAAAGACATTAGTTGTAAGAGTTATTGTTTAATTTAGAGCGCCCGTAAAGGGCCAGTAAATTAGTTGTAAGTTATTGATAATTATGCTAGTTTTAAACATTTTTGTCTAGCTTTAAGATAGTTATAAGTTAATATGAAATAAAAATGAATTTAAAAAAAAGAAAAAAAAAAAATAGGTAAACGAATGAGTTCGATGTTTTTTTGATAAGAAAGTAGGAAGGTGTTGGGTTGAGTCAAAAATTCTACATCTTCTGCCTATTCAAATCTTAAATATTTATGTACCTCTACCTACATGAAGAAAAATAAGAAAAGATTAAGTTTGGAGGCATCATAGCAGCAGTACCGTTATTAGGTATATTTCCATACGTAGGCATAATTAATTCCAAAATCGAAACAAAAACGCTAACATTCCTCAAAATCTGGAAATCAGAATTAACAAAATACCTAAGGGCCGACATTAAAAAAAATGTAAATTAAATAAAAAATACTCATGGTTTATGCAGCACAAAGACACATAACAACACCTTAGAGCGATTAATTTTCGAAAAACAACAAAAAAATAATACCTATACAAAAAAAAAACTAAATCAAAGAAAAATGAAAATACTAAAAATGCTACCGATTGTGTGTTATGTGAGCGTTTGAACGCAGCACCATAGCCCAGCGCAGCAGTAACTGACTGCAACAAAACACTTTACGAGGCAGGGAAAATTCTTTTGAAAATGATTAAATGCCTTTTCAAAGTTCAAGCTATCGATGTAGATTAATCAAAGCCACATTCCAATTTCAAGCGCATATTGATGTTTCTACATTATAGCTGCTATATTGCTGCCCATTAAGTGGACTTTGTAAATTAGAAATTAATTCCAATTAATTTCCGTTATTTTTTTGTTACAATAAATTATTTTGTATACAAATTTGTTTCGTTTTCTATGAATTTAGTTTTGTTTGAAGATATCTTTACGTGACTTGTTTTTTTTTTTATGAAATAGAATGGATAAGAAGCACAATCATCATCATCAATGTTGTTATGGAAACAAAAATACAAAAATATATTCAAGTGTGACGTTTTGAGATAAAAAAGTGTAGATTCACACATCTAAATACCGGATGATGATGGGGTTTCCGTTTACATTATACAAATAGGTGCATTTTACTGTGTTGAATTAAATATTAATGTTTTCGATGAAAGTAAAATTTGTTTATCTTTATGGAGACATTTTTGTGTGATGAATTCACTGATTGCTGCATCATCAATTCTCATGGAAATTATGTCTATCTATTTTCAGAATAAGATACTGTATAAATTTGAATGATACATTATCACATGAGTCTAGTGAAATACATTTGCACATATCGAATTCAAGGAAATTGAATTTAAAAAAAATATTCAGATACAGACGGAAAAAACAAGACGAATCAGAATATAATAGGTATGACGTATTATAGAATTTGACATTTCCTTATCTATATTTGTGTTGGCCAAATAATTTCCGATATATGGATGCTGCCCATGTAAATCAATCAACGCGATTGTGAATACGTTCCACTGCTGCGTTCAGTCCCACGATTTTTTTCTTTGTGGCAGTGTATTCAATATTTTATATTTGTACAATATGTTTTTGTTGGCATATTTTATAACGGGTTATCAATTTTGCGATTTCAAAAGTAAACCTAAATAAAACACATACAATATTTTTTTTCATGATATTTCTTTTTTATTATAAAGTTTGAACGTTGGCTTAATGTGTGAAACACTACATAATTTAAATGACCACCACGCGAATTGTTGCAAGCATCGATTCTTTTGAGGTAATTTTCGACCACTTTTTGACACATATTGGTCGGTATCTCAGCCATAACTTGACGAATGTTGGTTAAAGGTTTATCTGCATAAACACGGTCTTTCGCGTAGGCCCACAAAAAAAAGTCCAGCGGTGTTAAATCGCATGATCTTGATGGCCAGTTGATATTGCTACGACGAGAAATTACGCGGCCAGGAAATGTCTCTTGCAATAAAGCCATATTCGCTCGAGGTGTGTGGCATGTGGCACCGTCTTGTTGAAACCACATATTCTCCAAGTCGTATCCTAAAATAGCAGGCAAAAAAAAAGTCGGTTATCATATGACCATAACGCTCCGGATTGACGGTGGCAGTCGTTCCATCGTCGTTTTCGAAGAAGTAAGGTCCAATAACACCTCCAGACCAAAGAGCGCCCCAAACAGTGACTTTTTGTGAATGTAATGGCCTCTCTTCAATTACTTAAGGATTCTCAGAACCCCAAATACAACAATTTTCTTTATTAACATATCCACCGAGTGAGAAATGTGCTTCGTCGCTGAAGAAAATTTTGTTCGAAAAATCAAAGTCCACCGCCCGTTGTTCAAGAACACATTCGACGTATCTACGACGCTGTGAATGGTGAGCTGGCTTCAGTTGTTCTGTGAGCTGGACCTTATATGGATGTAGGTGTGAAACGTTGATGCACAAGCCTTACAATATCTGTAACCAATTCAGTCTCTTCAAATTTCTTCACAATTTTGCCAATTGCTTGCGTAGTTGGACGCTTATCTCCTCTTAAAGCACGATATGTGGCTGTGGCAGAATCACCTTTTATGTAGTACTTTTTAACAATTTTTATGCATTGTGCGATAGTTAAGCGATCCATTTTCGTAATTTTCGACTTTCGATCAACTGAAAAAAAAAATTGGTTTAACAACTTAGTTTGACAGATGTCGAATTCCAGCCCTATACTTTTGAAACCGCGAAATGGTTTTGTCGTGTAAATTTTCAAACAAATGTGGCAGAATATTTGTCATTAAAATCTGCCAGCCAGAATTTTCGTTAAGTTGTGGCTCTATACTGACATCGTGTAAATTCAGTACTGACAACAATTTTCAAATAATGACAATTTGAAATAAAAAATGAACTTGCTCATTCTTTGCTGCCATTCTTTATATCTGTCATGACAGCAGTATTTTGACAGTAAATACTGTGAGCTTGACAGTCGTGTAAATCAGGAATAAGAAATGCGAGCCTATATTTTTTAATTTAATTTTCAACGGTGTCAATTATCGGTGTGCGCAAGGGTCAAAGAGCTAATAACGACGATCGACGAATAAAAGAATAAATGTGCTATATTCAAATTAATGGGGCAGATTCATATTTAAATTCATCACTAATTCTAATAAAAATGGTGAAAAAACAATTTATATTAATGTTCGGACACTAAAATTAGCTTTTTAATTGATAAAATAAGATAAATTTGAGAAAACAAAGAGATCATGACGAATTCCAATTCAAACTAAATTCGCGTTCCACCATCCATCCACGCTTTAACGAATAAATTTTTCGCTGGAGACCAACCTTAAAATTGGAGAACAACTCAGCAATGAGCTCCCTCATATACCCTCACTTAATTCTCACATCACATGTACTCAAAAATGTGGGCTGGGCAATACTTTTCGACAAGGCAAAATAAAGTTCGCTGTCTAAGTATATTTGTATGTATAAATGGGGTCCCCATTAGCAAGATTTTCCAGTAAGCGAGATAGCATTCTATGAAAATTGCTCGTGCAGACCATAAATAGCAAACTATAAAAAATTTCATACAAGACGTTGCTGAGCTCATAGCATTCTATCGATATTATACTATTTGGCTGCCATTTTCACTTTGAGGTTTCGCGTTGTGGCCGGTGAACGTTTGTGGTGTGTGTTATTGTTATAATTCCTTGTTTTTTTTTGTTTAAGTCCTTTTGTTGAACGTGTTTTTAATTCTTGTAAAGCTACTAGACCAAGAACACGGCCATACGTCTACCTTCGCGACATTTGTGCAATTGAAATAGTATGCTATGAAACGCCCAATGGCAATATTCTAGCATTCTATTTTTCTTTCTTTATATCGAAATGACAGATAGTAGGTATACTATAAAATATAGAACGTGGAGACACCGTGTTGCGAACGAAAGGTATACTCGGTGTTGCATGTTTTGGCCAACTTTTAACTTTTTGCTTGAAGCGTTTACGTGGGATCGAACTTTAAACTCTTTCCAAACCCAGAACGAAATTCACAACTGAGATCAAATAGCATCAAATATGAGAAAGCTTACAGCTATATTGTGAACACGTAACGTCTAGCACGAACCACATTTTGTTAACAGCTATTTCAGGCGGTGCTCCCACTCCAGTTGAGGCACACCATTATTTTCAGCCAGTAAACGAACTCCGAGAAGAGACTAACTAATTTTAAGATTTCATCAACTTCAAGGCCCTATCCATATAATATATAGAATGCATCAACATGGTATCCCAGACTGTGTCGTGAAACATTGGAAAATAAGCTATACAATACGCAACTAAGAGTACAGGGTTTCCTTCTGGAGGATGTCTAGAAGTTAGTTATTGGAAAGATAGTGTAGATATTATGCGCGGCTTCCACCGATAAGTGACTTTCATCATAAATTTAGTAATTTCATTTTTGAATTGCAACTATATACACTGTCCAACAAAAATAGCCAGTACAGAGAAGATAGGACATTTGCCTCTCACTCTGACTGTATAATAGACGCCAATAAGTTCGTATTGTTTTAAAGCTCTTACAGAAGTAAGCATTCTAAACTACCCGAAACGTAGCAGTGGTAACTCTGATTCAACGTGCTTATTTTTGAAGCATACTATGAGGGTTGATTTGAATGTGCAGTAGCTCATGGTGGAATATACACTGGTCTTAACAAGATTACTGTAAAAATTTGTATGTAACTCAGTGGTTATTTTCAGTGGCAGTTTGAGCAACAGACAGCAGTGTATTTCAAGAAGCTCTCCCATGTCCCATAATGCTTTTACTGACTATTTTTGTTGGATAGTGTATAGATTATGAATGACGGTTATTCGCTTGTTTGTGCTATTTGTCTCTTTCTGATTCATATACATCGATGTTTTGACAGATAGATTTACACACAAAAGCTTCTTATCACCTTAACTTTATATTAACATATCTATTTTAAATTGCCTCATTAGCCTTAATATAACCAAAGTACATTATTATACATACAAATAATCTATTCATAGCGTGTTTCGATTGATATTAGAAATAACGACTTGTTTTGACTTTCCCAATCATCGATATTTGTTTTTAATGAAAGAAATTCTTACTCTATCTTAAATTATGGAAACAACCGAAATAATGTTGGCTTGGTTTGAGGTTGTTTAGAAATAAAAAAATTCTTCATATGGAAGCAATTGACACATAAAAGTGTAAGTCTACCTCTGTCCTTAACCGTTAACCAATTTCAATAAAAACCTTGATGTTGTAACAAAAAAGTGGCATGGATTTGAAAAACTATGAACATAACTATAACTAAAAACGAATTTTATTAAATGGCGCCCGAGTAAGAACCTCCAAATACTGATTAGAATTTGCAATTATTTCTAATAGATTTATTGTTTATAATAAATATGCCTAATTCAGATAGATGATCGACTCAGCGAAGTTTCTCAATTCTTCATTAGCAGAGAATTTCAAAAGTATTTTGCCCGGAGATCATATTTTGCTTTTATTTGCCAAGCATATTGATGTAGCATATCTAGGTATATCAATACATGAATATAAGTCACTTTATCATAATCACCCGCCTTCTAATAGGTACGTATTTGTACTCCATATACATACCACTCATAATTGCAATGAAGTAAAAATTCATGTTCAACTAGCTTAAGAGGCGCAGCAGCAAAATGGAAACCGATTGCAATTAACCAAAAACCAAGGTCGCATATTTATTTCGAAATCGAATACCTAATTGTCCATTGGAACTTATCATCGCCATTTCCGGAAATGGAATTTGTCTCCTCACGCCATAAATTTGGGCTTATCGGGTTTTTGTTGTTGTCTTTGTAATTTGTTTGATATATATTCTCTGTCAATCGGATATCCACTGACCATACCTATATTACCTACTATGAAACAACTTTCGATTTTGTATAGAAAACTTAAACAATAAATTTATTAATAAAGTACCTATTGTGTTTGGAATTTCTATCTGAACTTACATACATTGACATTATTTTAAGATCATGAACAAATTATAGCGTGTGTCTTAGATGTTTTCTTTTTTTTTTCAATTGATAGATAATGGATTTAGAATTGGTCGTTATTGAAAATTGATCAGGGGGAAATTTTTAAACTATTTTATGGGTGAACTCTTTGGCATTTGCTCAATTTAGTCTAATGAGTTCTAAAGTCAATTAAATTGGACGTTAAAATGTTATAAATACTGCTTCATTCCATGGGAATTCTCTTATAATTATACTTAAAAGAGGTCAGGGGAATTAAATTTTATGGTTGGATTCCAACTATGTAGGTACTTCACGTAGAATGCAATAATAATAAATTTAAGTTAAAGAAAATGTAAATGGGAACAAAATTGTATCTAGAACTTTGACATTATTAAATTCAAAGTGATCTGACCAGTAATGCCAATATTGTTAGATTCGTTAAAAATACACAAGTTTTTAAGAATTATCAAATTTAAAACTTCTGCATAGGTAGGTATATTGCATTTTATCATCCACTTATTCAAAGTGCTACTTTATTTATTTTTCACCTCCCATCTGGACTTCAAATATAAATTATATAGGTATACCCAAAAATAACACACATAGGTAAGGATATATCAGCAAAGTGCTTGATATTTTAAATTGAAAAAAGTTATTGTGCAAACTTCAGTTCATTTGATTATATTCATCATTATACTGACGTCGCATCATCATCATCATCATCATTAAAATATTTTAAATTAGAAAAGAATTCAAAGAAAAAACACAAATCAAACACTGAGACACAAGAGTTCAACAACTAAAAAAAAAAACAATCAAAAATATAATCGAAAAACCACTCGGACCGGTAAAAGTTTCCTCGAAGTTTAGGCGCGCAAAATTCCAAACAGCACCATCATCGTTCGTTCGTGATCAGAAGCGAAGCAGTACACATTCTCTCTCTCTGTCGCTTTCTTATTCTTCCTTGTCTCCTTTACTTACTCTATACTCCATTTCCAGGTATCAATAAAAAATCGTTTTTCGATTTCTTAAAAAAATTCCAAAAGATACAACACGTTGGTAGAAAAAAAAAAGAATTCAACTCAGATATCTAAAAAGCAATCCAACAGCAAAAGAATGTATCCAAATTGCCCCAGGCCATCCACCATTCTCCATTCTGGACGAGTGGCAACACCATTGCAAGGCAAGCATGGCGGAGTACTTATATCTATAGTGACTGGTGTTGTAGACCGCGGACGCGGACCAACTGGTATGTTTCTTCTCTCATCCCACAACCAAAGCGTTGGTCTACAAACAGCACCCATCATTATCATCCTTCCCTCGTAAAACTTCTATAAATGAAAGATCTTTGCCAAGAGGAATATCCGGTTCTCTTTTTTTGACTCCATCTTTTTCTTTATTTGTTGGTCAAGAATTTTTGGACTTTTTTTTTTTTTTTTTTTTTTTTTTGTAGCTATAAATGTGTTGGAGTTGGAGTGTTGTGCGTTCCCGGTTCCCGCTTTAACGTAACCCTTCCGAATGCATGGATACATTTAAGAAGCTGTATGGAGAGGACCGATGATCATGATCATCATGATGATCTGATGGCGGACGGTGAAAATCGAGTCCATGCATTGCATTGGAATGTCAGAGATGCTATGCCATGCCTTGAAGCATGCCAATGTAGGTATAGATGCTTACATATTTATGTATAAGTAGTGCATATGAAAATATTAAGAGACAAGGAACTTTTTATGAAGTGATCCAATACATTGGTGAGGTTTATGAAGCACAACCTTGAACAATGAATAATTGTGCTGGAGGCTTGAAAGAAATAAATTAGAGGAGCCAAAAAACATAGAAGGACGATGGAAATTTCATCAGCAGCACTTTGCTTTTGGCATTCAATTGCTCCAATTAGACATGCCTACACAAATGCTCAAGGAAGCGAAACTAATTTAGATAAGTTTGAAAAAGAACTTCACCTGGAAAACTCAATTTTTGTATATTCGTATTTAAATATTATCTTCTTTATTTAAATATTCTTTTTCATTCCAAGAATCACAGAAATTGCTGCTTCCACATGGGGTGCGGGACCAGCGAAATACGAGTACTATTAACATGAAAGTGGCCAGCAAATTTATGAATATTCATCGATTTTGACATTACGTATACATATCGATTTCTTTTGTTTGTCAAGAATGACGTTTTATTATTAATATAATCTATGTAACCTGCTAACAATTTAATCGTTGAAGTGTGGCTAGTGTGTGGAACGGGAATAGAGTTTGACAGTTCGTAAAAAACATATTGCAATTAGCGATATTTTTTGTTTGTTCGTAGGTTGGTAAATAAAGAACTAATGTTGGTATCTCAACATTAATACAAATTATATTTCTATCATCCTAACACAGCGTCAAAAATAAGAATTATAGCCTTTACGATTGGCCGTCCAGAACTGTTCTGACCGCCACAAAATGACAGTTGTTACTCTAAACAGAACAGAAAACGATACTGGGGTGCCAGCACGTAACTTGATACATTCGAACATTGATCATCGTCGTTCAACTCGAAACAAATATTTTTTGGCAGCACGTAACTTGAAACGAGTTTCATTTTGACTTGTACTAAAAAAACATTATTGTGAACTAGAATTTAAAATGTCAAATAGTATTTTTTAAATTGAAATTATTATCTCAATTTTAAAATCCGCATTTAGTATGGTACTCGTATTTTTGATTCGGAAAATGAAGATGAAGAACCTTCTAATGCTAAAGGCAAAAGAAAATATTGAAGAGATAATAGCAACCAATTAGTGTTGTGTGAAAAATATTAAAATTTTTTTTTTAGTTTTGTCAAGAATAAGTAAAGAATGTTTCCGGTGGATATTCAACACCATACAAATCCTGAGAAGTGTAAGAAGCACTTCGGTTCTGCCATATTTACAGCTTTGTGCAACACTGGTCTGATAGCTAATGGGAGTTATCAGACCAATGTGCGAACAAATGTGTTATTAGGTATGGCAGAAACAACCGTAGATACCCTTTCATAGGCTGCTTCCAGCTCAGCGCACTGAATTATTGTTTATTTTATAGCATTCATATTTTTATAAAAACTGTTTAAGAAATATACCCTCATTTCTCATATCAACGAAATATTATCCAATTCTTAATATCTTTTTGCGGAGGACCTTTCTGTGCTTAATGATTTTTTAATTTTTTCCCAGAGGAAACCGGTTTTTTCCTTTCTTGAGAGGTTCCTCTGGCCAAGTCATGATGACTACTCATAAATCTAGTAATAATCTCCAACTACTTTTGTTAATGAACATGTTTTGCTTGGGTTCCATATTTGTCTTGTGGAAATACTCCCGACGGAGATAAATAAATTCTATCGATTAAATCCTTTTGTTTCAAACGTCTGTTTGGAATTTGTGTGCTGCCAATTCTGACGAAACAATCGAGCGAAATCGATTGAACCAAATTAGATGCTGACAATGCTCGATTGTATCGAGTAAACTCGATAGTATCAATTTACGTGTTGGCACCCCTGGTTTTCATTTCAGAATCGAAAACAGAATCACTAATACACTCACATAATTAAAGTGTAATTTCGATGTGTTTATTGAATTTAAACTACTTTTATGGTAAAATAAGATAAAATGTAGCAAGTAATAATTATTATTGGTACAAGAAAATGTGTATCTAAATTGAAATCAATTTATTTAATTTTCACAAATAGAGTGAGACAATTCAGAATTACTCGTATATCAAATTGTTTCCGGGTGTTTGATTTGGGGAACGTGTTCCGGACGTCCAATCGAAAAGGCCATTAATTACAAACAATTAGATATGTACATATATTCAATAATTTTCTAGATGACAAACACCATATTAACTTATGCGAACTGTGTCAAAGATAAAATCACAATCCACATCAGGACGCATTCTACAAAAGCTGCGCACAAAATATTCGTTCGAATTTAACTACAAACAAACACAACAATTTTACTGGTTTATGAATATTCCCAATTGTAGACAACCACCAAAATTATTGATGTGCATAAAATGTCAACATTTGAGATCATTCACAAATCGCAAGCACAATTTGCTGATCGTTCTCGTAGATCATGAACCAATTTATTTTGTCGACTCTGAGCCCTCTCCTTTGTAGATAGAGCGAGAGAAGATTGTGGCAGAATTTTTAAATTTTTTTAAACTAACTGGATTATTTGTGACATTTGGTATTCTGACACATATTTATTCAAATAGTTTATATGTGTTTTTCTGATACAAACCTGTTTGGACTTGCAGGGACATCAAAAAAATTGGTTTATTATCCTTGTAATTATCTGACCGAAAAAATGTCGGTTGCCTTTGTAAGTTTTTTGGAATGACAAATAAAATATTAGTAGATTGTTCATTATTTATACGATCAAGTCATCAGTATTGTCGTATAGCAATGGCATAATGTCAATATTTCTTCCAAGTTAAAGCCATAAAATTATCTAATAACAAACAGGTGGTATGAAATTTTAGAAATGTTGACATTTTGCCAGTCGTGTAAATACGGATGTTAGATATTATACTCCTTTTAAATAAATGACGAATTCGGGGTATATTTTCCATGCATAATTGACATTTATAACTTAGACCTGTTTGCTGATACTAAACTTAAATATGTGACTTACGCCGGATTTACACGACTGCCAAATTGGCAGTATTACTGTCAAAGTCTTGGCATTATTTTTCTTGTCGTGTAAATAGTCGAAAATGTGGCAGTATATTTGTCATTAAAAACTGCCAGCCAGAATTTTCGTTAAGTTGTTGCATTATGCTAACATCGTGTAAATTCAGTACTGACAACAATTTTTAAATAATGACAATTTGCAATAAAGAATGAACTTGCTTATTCTTTACTGACAGTGTTGGCAGTATTTTTATCTGTCATTATTTTAGCTTCGTCTAAACGAATGTCGTTAATTAAATTAATGACAGCAGTATTTTGGCAGTAAATACTGCGAACTTGGCAGTCGTGTAAATCCGACATTAACAAAGTTCATCTTAACTTCTAATTAGAACATAATTTATTTTTGTTTGTTAAAAAATTTTTAAATAACACTTGTGTAAGTTCCACCTAAATTGAAATGCATCTATCTTCGTTTAATTATTAAATGTCAAACGGGCTTCATATAAAAATCAATGTCGCGAAAATTTTAAAACGGTATATTTTGAATTCTGTTCTGTATATAAAGAAAACATAATTTTTAAACATTTTGTGTTTAATGGCTGACAAAAAAAGAGGAAGAAACCCAAATTTCTCAACAAGAAAAATCATTAATTGAACATAAAAAAAAATCAAACTGGTGACATGGAAGGGAAAAAAGCGGCTCGAAAGAGAATCACCACGAACTTTAATTCCCAGTCCGATTCAACTTGGTACAGGACCGCTGAATTGCTCAAATAGTTCTACCAGAGTTGCACAAAAAAAACACAAAAGGTTCGTAGATAAAAAAACGTCCGAGTATTAAGACTGGAGGTGGCAAGCCTCAACATGTTAGCGATGAAAATTTTGAACTTGCTTTATTTATTATGCACCCAAAAACAAAAGTGGCTTCAAAAACAGTTTTGATGGCGATGGTACATATGAGTTGTTGGTAGATGGACCGGATTGTAGTGCAAATATGCAAACATTTTAGCTTTTATCTATCTTTTTAATCGACATCTCCTAAGCTTACATATCGGAGTAAGCCGTAATGAAATATCAGATTGGACAAAATAAAAACCCAGCCAATTGAGAAACGAGGTACACCCAAAATTGCAGACAAGCCATTAAATGGACAATGTGACTGAAAATCCTGTAATAACAAACGTTCCGACGTCGAAAGGATTTAAAAAGCAGTTTCCTGGGCCCACCCAGAAAAAAGAGAACGAAAGCAAGTGGAGTGGAAGGCGCAGACCTGTTGCAACAACGTTGCCCAGCAGTAAAATTACTGCGCAATATTCGCAACTATAAGCAATAAAAATTGAACTTGCTAATCTTCAATATGACACACTTAAAGAGAAAGCCCATTCATCAAAAATATTCTAAATCTATTGAGCATGATTTGAGGAAGGAAACGGCCATTAGAACTTGACATTCCAATCAAAACTGAAATTCCCAGAAAAGAAAATAATGGTTCCATAACAATTTTCGATGTGTGCAGTGTGCTGAAGAATTTGACAAACATAAATTCCTCATTTATTTTTAAGGATTTCGGTTTTTCAAAAATTGACTGAAAACCAAGATTTTCCCACGCAAACAAGTTCTTGTTGTGTACTAGTTCCTACTTAACAATTATTTCTTTGTTTTATAAAATGAGTTAACTTATTTTGCTATGAATTCAATATGCATTGGGCTTTTTTTGTATGAATACTTGGTTTCCAAAATAAAGTTGTAGGTATTTAAAATCGTTTCTGTTTGTTTTGTGCGTTTTTCTTCGATTTTTAATCCTGCCGAAATAGTTCCTTATTAGGTCTTTTGGTTTTTAAATTCTCTTATAAAAAGTTAATTCATGGAAGCTAAAAAATAATCATTTCTATCATAAACCCGGCGGGGAATACCAACTTTAATGGGTTCATTTCAAGCAAAAACACGGACCCGATTTTCTCGCTTCACTTTGGAATCACTTTGGAATCCAAAAAAAAAACTGAGTGTCTCACACATATTAACAAATTTTGTGTGTACGAATGTTAAATGAAGAACGAAAATCGATATTATTATTTTTATGGACCGAGAAATAGAAAGAGCAGTCAATATTCGAGTGGGGAGTATTTTTGATGGACTAGAAATGAAGAGAAATTTTGCAGAGTAAACAAGCAACAAGGAATTTTGTATCTTCAAGGAAAACCAAAATACATAATAACAAACCTAAATAATTTATAAAATAATATTTAAAAATGGAAAAACGGGATTATTATGAAATAAACAAAAAAGTGTTTAATATGTACAAAAGAGCATATTAATTTCTTATTAGATTAGTTCATTATTTTTGATCCGTTTTGGATTCCATTTAGGTTCCGCTTTCGCTGAGTATGGTGAAATAGAACACTCTCTCTCTCTCTCTCTCTCTCTCTCTTACAATACATTCACATTCTTGGTGATTCTAATTTTCATACTAATTTGATCTGATTTGGAATCGTTTCGAATCCGGTTTTCGGTTCAGGTATGAAGTGGTATCGGATCCAAAACGGAGTCGCTTGTTTGAAGGGTTCGAGAACTTTAACGTTATCTTCGAACAAATCCATCAATTCAAAACTCATTTTTGTTAAATTTTATTTTAGTTAGAAGCAAGAATATGTTTTATTTGCACCAAAATAAATTGAAATGTCATGAAAAAACTAACGTCACATATTTTCTAAGTAAAATTAAAATATTTATGATCTATTTTTTCTTCTCTTTAAAATAAGTTCCTGTTAGCGCGATTTATGACAGACTTTCACTTTGGTGCAAAACACTAAGTCTTAGTTACTTAAGTGGAACATAAGAAGTTATGAGTCGTATCAGTAAACGCAACGGGCCTTAATCTATTATTTTGACATTTAATATCACCATATGCCACTTTGCAAATACCTAATAACAATATTCAATATAGATTGAACGCCAGTGGCGGATCCAGGAATTGGTGAAGGGGTGGGTCCAACGATTCAAAAGTTAAGATTTTCATAAATTTTACCGAGCTAACTAAGTAGTTTTTATTACGTTAACTGTGGAGTTTTTTTTCTCAAACCAATCCTATGAAAAAATCGATTGTGCGAAATGAACATGAAAAGAAAGCAATAACAGCAACAAATATTTGACACAACTATCTAATAATAATAATAACTCGGTGACAATGTGTGCGGGAGAGATATGATAATGAAATGAGGAATATCATACCAGTATTCTTTATAAAGGGTTATCCATTTTGAGGTTTCAAAGTTCTGGAATTCGACATATGTCAAACTAAGTTGTTAAACCAACCTTTTTTTTCGCACTGTGCTTGATCATATTAAGGATAGTCAAAATCTCTTTAGTGCGCGCAAAATATAAAAAAAAAAGTTGAAAAACTGACATTTACGAAAATGGATCGCTTAATTATCGCACAACGCAAAATTGTTAAAACCTACTACAAAAATGGTGATTCTGCCACAGCCATATATCAGGATTTAAGAGGAGATTATGGTTTACATAATCGTCCAACTACGCCAGCAATTGGCAAAATTGTGAAGAAATTTGAAGACGCTGGATTGGTTACAGATATTTTAAGGCCTGTGCAACATCGTGTCGCTCGTTCCACTGAAAATATAGCTGCTGTAAGTGAAAGTGTTGCCGAAGACCCGAATGTGTCGATTCCTCGTCGTTCTCAGGAATTATGACTGTCTACGGCACATTATGGCGTATTTTGCATTTGGATCTATACCTACATCCATATAAAGTCCAGTTCACACAACAACTGAAGCCAGCTGACCATTCACAACGTCGTAGATACGTCGAATGGGTGCTTGAACAGGCGGTGGACGGCGATTTTTCGAACACAATTTTCTTCAGCGACGAAGCACATTTCTCACTCGGTGGGTATGTTAATAAACAAAATTGTCGTATTTGGGATTCTGAGAATCCTCAAGTAATTGAAGAGAGGCCATTACATCCACAAAAAGTCACTGTTTTACTTCTTCGAAAACGATGATGGAGACTGTCACCGTCAATTCGTAGCGTTATGGTGATAACCGACTTTTTTTTGCCTGCTATGGAAGAATACGCCTAGGAGAATATGTGGTTTGAACAAGACAGTGCTACATGCCACACAACTCGAGCGAACATGGCTTTATTGCAAGAGATATTTCCTGACCGCGTAATTTCTCGTCGTGGCGATATCAACTGGCCACTAAGATCTTGCGATTTGACACCGCTGGACTTTTTTTTGTGGGGCTACGCGAAAGACCGTGTTTACGCAGATAAGCCTTTAACTCTTGAGCACTTGAGAACCAACATTCTTCAAGTTATGGCTGAGATACCGCCCAATATGTGTAAAAATTGGTCGAAAATTACCACAAAAGAATCGATGCTTGCAACAATTCGCGTGGCGGTCATTTAAATGATGTAGTGTTTCACACATTAAGCCAACGTTCAAACTTTCTAATAAAAGAGAAATATCATGAAAAAAAAATATTTTATATGTGTTTTATTTACATTTACTTTTGAAACCGCAAAATGGATAACCCACTATTATGCAAGTTGAACTTTTTTTTGTACTACAGCTACAACTTCAATTGTAGTCATGTTATACGATTCAGTTTCACCCTTGTACCCAAGTAATAACAACTCGTAGCCAAAGGTCGACAATCGAGAAATCAGAACGAAAGATAAAGAGAAACACACAGGCGAGAACTCGGCGTTAATAATTGTTTTCTTGCATACACTCCTCGCCACTTTAATAGGACACCCCTTAGGTATGTTTTCTGGCAGTCATTGCTCCTAAACCAAGTATGTAATACTCTGTTCGTTTTATATTTTCAGTACAGGACTTATATGGGAGAGCTTTTTCAAACACACTGGTGCCTGTCGCTGAAATTCACACTGAAAATAACCACTGAGTTAGATACATATTGATTTTGTAATTGTGGTAAAACCAACGTATATTCTACCATGACCTACCTATTGCACATCTAAGTGCACAGCACATTGCTGCTTGTGTGCCTTCACCATTCACTCAACCCTCGTTGTGAGCTTTTAAAATAAACTTATTGATACCACTGCTACGTTTGTGGTAATTTAGTATACTTACTTCTGCAACCCTGTAAAAGCTTTAAAAGAGTACGAACTTATTGGCATCTCTATCAGTCAGAGTGAAAGGCAAATATCCTATCTTAACTGAACTGAAAATATAAAATGAGCAGAGTATAAAGACTTAATTTTTTTTTAAATCAAATTTCATTTAATTGTTGTTATTTTACCAAAAGAAAAGTTTAATGTTATTGCGTTAAGTATTAACAAAAAAATTTTTACTAAAAACCTTCATAATGCGGGGTCCAAATTTTGCGCCACTTGAATAGGACACTTTAATGAAAAAAACATTTTAGAAAATTTTGATTCTTTTAATTCAAACATTATTTTAATTTAAGGTATTAAAAGTATTTTTGATTAAAACAAAGTTTGTTGAGCCACCTTTCTGCTCCAGAACACATCCGGTTTGGAAGGAATGCATACAAATTGGCCAAATAATTTAGCGAAATCGAGAACCAAGCTAATTGGATGGCTTGGGTTAATTCGGGTGTACTCGAATATTGTTGCCCTGATCCATATACTTGACATGTCAGCTATCCCCAAACATTTTCATTGATGTTTAAATCTCCGGAGAGAAGGGCGTCCAGCTTAATACATAGTTTAACATTTTGGCTCTCTTTATACGATTTAACTCCTGCTCTCTGTGTCGGCGCATTATCATATTGATAAGTCCACGGCAAAGGTCCAAAAAGGGTATGAAAGTATGGAAAGCCCTCTTTTAATATATACCATTGTAAGTCAATGCATTCATTGTGGTGGACATAAATTGAAGTTTTCAGGTGCCATAATAGGAAACGGCCGCCCACACCAAAATCCAAATAATGAGTTTCTTTGCGGAGGTCACGAAAATAGTAGCTATATCCATCGGGGCATACCAATTTTTTTTATAAGCTTTGATTTGTCCTATTTCTGTCTCAGTTAATGCTTTTCCTTGACACCCCCCCCCCCCCACGGGGATCCGCCAGTGATTGAAACTAACGCAAAATAAAAATTGATAACTTAGCCATTGTCCATTGAATTACGAGTAGGTCAATATTGATCGATTAAATTTTTTGTACTTCAAGACAACACTTTTGGCCTTGACTCGTCAGCATATAATGTACATAGGTACCATAGGTATAGTACATATATTATCCCTCTTTCATATGCATCTTTTTTTCACATAAAATTCAAAGTACATATTGTAATTCTTTAAGCTTAAAGGCGAGTTCTCCAGTAACAATTCAAAAATTATAATTTGGCGAGATTTATTCAAGACGTGCTGTCATAAAATGAGAAAGATACACACACAATCATGCAAGGAAGGTTTGTTTGCAGTTCCATTATGCAGGATCGTTTTCTGGTTATCTGCTTTGCTACTTGCTATATAGTACAGAACCGATACTTAGAACAGGATAAAGGATACAACAATAACAACATACAAAAAGGTAAGCAATGTCAAAATGAAATATTTCAAGCAGTTTAGACGAAGCAAGAATTTGATAAAGAATACGAAGCAACCGAAGAAGGAACGATTTTCAGATTGTTATCGTCATATCCAAAGGAATCTTCTATTCGTTTTGTAGTTTTTGTTCTTACTTTGACATACAGGCTTCAGGCACGTTGCCGGGCCCTTTATGGTAAGAAGCGCGGGGTGTTTCGAAACACAATCTCTTCCTTGAAATATCGTTATTTCTCTATCTCTCTCTTTCTTTCTTCCTTTCTCTTTCTATCTGTCAATAGCTGATGATGTGTTAGCCGTACGTGCTGCAGCATATTTTATTTTATTTGATGATTTTTCGTGAAGATACCTTACCTACTACCAACATTAGGTATTTGACGAAGGGGCATGCGAAGCGAAAAATGATGATGATGATCATAGTACAAGACGTAGCACACGTTGCAATATATGTATGAACATACATCTTCCCTGTTTGCCTGGCTGCCTGGAAGACGTAGAGTCTTACGTTATGCGTTATCCTGCAATTTTATTACCCTCGACAAACAAACAAAGTTATGTTAGTCTTTGTCGTTGGGTTTTTATTTTTATTATTATAATTTTTTGTTTGTTTTGCCTTGAGACAACATTTTGCTAAAAGGAGAAGAATCAAACGATCGAACTTTGGTTTGTTTGACAGGATAGATACATAGGTAGTTATCTATATATAACGGGTGATTTTTTTGCTACTTGGTTTTTGACGTTTATATTTTTGACAGATCACACATGACAAATTCCACGGACATTTGACATTTCGATTCAGTATTGTTTGCCATTTCATCATGAATAGACCTACGCCTGAACAACGTTTGCAAATTATTGAAATTTATTATCAAAATTCGTGCTCTGTGAAAAATGTGTTTCGCAAGCTACGTCCGTTTTTTTTTCCGCTGATTTTTGGCTAAATGGATACGTGAATAAGCAGAATTGCCGTATTTGGAGTGAAGAGCAGCCAGAGGCAATTCAGCAGCTACCAATGCATCCCGAAAAATGCACTGTTTGGTGCGGTTTATGGGCAGGCGGCATCATTGGGCCGTACTTCTTCAAGGACGATGAAGGCCGCAAGGTTACGGTCAATGGAGAAAGGTACCGTTCGATGATAACAGATTTTTTTTGCCGAAAATGCAAGAATTGAACTCGATCGACATGTGGTTCCAACAGGACGGTGCCAGATGCCACACTGCACGCGAAACCATGCATCAATTGAGAGGCGAATTTGGTGAGCAGTTGATCTCACGTTTTGGCGCAGTCAATTGGCCACCAAGATCATGTGATTTGACCCCGTTAGACTATTTTTTGTGGGGCTATGTTAAGTCTATTGTCTATGGGGACAAGCCAAACACGATTGCTGCCTTGGAAGCCAACATTGAACGCGTCATTGGTGAGATTCCGGCCGAAATGTGTAAAAAAGTTTGCCAAAATTGGACCTTCAGAATGGACCACCTGAAGCGTAGCCGCGGGCAACATTTAAGTGAAATTATTTTTAAAAAGTAAATGGCAGAAATTGATTTATCGATCCAAATAAAAATTTCATTCACTTTTTACAAGTTTCTGTATTTTTTTGAATTTTCAAAAACCAAGCTCTTAAAAAATCACCGTTTATATACCTAATGAATATATAAAGAGACTTATATTTTTATTGTTCGCTTTTCTTTTTGTTTGGGGCTTTTTCTGTTCAAAAATGAGCATTTATGGGGAAGGTTATACAGATGGCGTTATAAATTGTGGCAAAGTCAGCTGAAAAATAAAGCTCCAAAAGTACTTATAAATAAATAAATAAATAGGATAAGTGAGATGTTTTCAAATAAGTGCTAACTTTATTTTTATTATATTATAGGGACTGCTACTTTTTTTTGATATTTATTAAAAGTACCTATCTATTAATTATTCAAAAGTAGGTAGGTATGCATCAGCCTTAATATATCTATTGAATTTTCAATTCAACTCGTTTGTGTCGGTTTTTAATTTTTTTCTTATTTTGTTCTTGATACAGGTTTTTAAATTTAAAAACCATAATTTAGTTAGGTACAAAGTACATATTTAATTTATTTTTTTAACGGTATTTGTTGAAACGGTTAACGGTTAAAGAATGACAGCTGACAGACAATGGAATGCTAAGAATACACGCGACCATTTTGAATGAACAAATGAATTTTGCCCCGGACTTCCAGACAGTCCTATTTCTATGCCAACTGATCAAACAATAATCACGCAAAATTAAAGTCACATAAATGTACACTTTAAGGTTGTTTGGGTAGATACTTAAGTCGAAATTAGTTTTTGACAATATTATAGACGATATAAAATCTACTTATTATTTAATACAGACCAAAGTGCCTCTTGTCTTAGGCGGCGTTTCCATTAGAAATATTTATTTCGGCCATTATTGCAGACACTATTACTGAAATTTATATTACTTTGCTATGTGGCAGCAAAAAATCGTGAAATTTTATTGTTGTCCAAGGAGCTCTAAGCACTTTAGAATAGATATAACGCGATTCCTTTATGAAAAAATTGTGCACGATAAAATGTGGGATTTCATGAGTCGTCAAATTTTATTTTTCCATTTATTTCTTCTGAGAAGACAAACAATAAATAGAATTTTTTATGTCTGAAAATAAAAAAAAATCTAGACCGTAACACATTTCTTGCAATCATTTTATTCAAGTGGAGTCTGTCACTCACGTAAAAAATGGGTTCAATTAACTTTTTTCAAGATACACATTAATATTTTTGATGATTATGACTATGAGCTTTTCTGAAAACCCAGAATATACAGTAACCGTGCGAATACTTTTGAAGAACTGACTGAAGACGAATTTTTATTCAATTTTTGTATGCTCACACACTTTTTTTTTAAAGCACTTTTTGTATCATTTTAATGAGTTTGAATGACCAACAACAACTTGAGTGTGCTACCACCAAGTTTTCTCATACTCTTTACATTGGCTTTTAATGATGCTCCTCTTTGTGTACGTAATAGCGAAATTCTTATCTTTGCAGACGATATGAAGATTTATAAAAATATATCATCCTCAAAGGATCGAACTCTATTGCAAGAGGATATTAACCACTTTGCCTTATGTTGTGAAAACAGTTTGAATCTTAACCCGACAAAATGTCAAACAATGACATTTTCAAAAAAACGTTCTCCTTCTTCTCATGACTATATTATTTCACGGCACATTTTAACTCGCGTTATAACTGTACGGGACCTTGGAGTTCTTTTCACGCAAAATTTAGACTTTTCTGTCCATATTAATATCTTAGTTAACAAAGCCAATTCAATGTTAGGATTTATTAAACGTTGGTCCAAAGAATTTGTTGATCCCAATGTTACCCGTGCTTTATACAACTGCTTGGTTCATCCCCATCTTGAATATGCATCGCAGGTTTGGACTCCGCTTTACGATGTTCATATTGAGAGATTAGAATCTGTTCAAAGAAACTTCACTCGTTTCGCATTGAACGGGCTTCAGTGGAGTGATCCTTCTAATGCCCTCCCTTATGACCAACGTTTATCTATTCTTCAAATGCAAACACTGGCGCGCAGAGAAGAACAAACAATGATTTGGTATTCTTCCACCAAATAATAACAGGTGTCACAGATGCACCAGACCTACTATGTTCAGTTTTTTTTAATTATCGGGGTGGAGGTTATAATCTTCGTGGACTCGACTTGATTAAAGTCCCAACACATAGGACCAACTATGGGATGCATGAGCCATTGACACGTATGGGTAGACTTTTAAATTGGAATTCAAAAGTTTTTGATTTCAATTTTCTGTAAAATTAAATTAAAAAATCTACTCAAAATCAGTGTTCCACGCTCCTAAATGTTTTTTTGTTTATTGTTATGGGCTTGGTTTGTATTGACGTAATATTATATGTTATATTTTCATGTTGTACTTGTGTTAGTGTTATTTGTAATAGAGTTTGCCTACTAACAACTAACACTGCACTAAATGATGAGCCGATGGTATAACAAAGTTTTCTGTGTTGGCAAACCATTGGTCGTAAAACGGAGCTTGCTATAAGCTCTCTTCGACCAATTCTGATAGTGTGTAAAAAAAATATTATTTTTGGCTGGAATTATAGCTATTTCACGACTTGCCAAAGTCGATCATCAGATTCCTTTGCTCTAGTGGTGCCGGTCTACTTTTACATTTTAATTGAAAAACTTCTCGTGCCTTTATCGTGTATTGCACCATGACCAAGCTGCTTAGAAGCCAACGCACTACGCATAACGCCACCGAGCCCACATTATCAGATCCAACCCAATGGAGGTTTTTCTGTTTATCAATTGCATTGAAGTTGTTGTGTATTCGGGTGGTTTCTTATTTTCTCCTTAATCGTTTATAAGCCAACCTTTCGTTTTGTTGTTCTTATAAGGAGGGAAATTTAACTAATTCCAGCCAAAAATAATCTGAGAAAAACTTGGTGTTAGCACACTTAATTGTTGTTGGTCATTCAAACTCATCAAAACAAATTTTTACTCCCGCCCCGATTTGATAAGCTCATAGGGCCAGCGCACACGAGATGATTTCTTCCGCCAGAGTAATAAATTTGTTGGAGAGGGAAGCGTAGTGTGCGGAACGAAACGGAATGAAAGTTCCTAGAAGTTTTGAGTGGAAGAACGAGGTGGAACACTAATACACACAAAACTTTCTGCCTTTGAGAGTCAGGACAGAAATACTAACACAAATGAAGTAGGTACATGTATACTTTTTTTCCACCAGAATAGTTCAGCTCGTGTGCGCGTAAAGTAAAGTATGAAACTGCTTTTCCACCGAGAAATATTCATCTCGTGTGCGCTGGCCCATTCTGTCCAGTTTCTAATCAAAATGCACCTACACCTATTGTCTGAGCATTTATCGCTCCTCCTCACTCCAATTTGGTTCCCTATCTTGCTTAACCTTTATGGACAAAAATTGCAGATATCAATTAATTCATTAATGTTTTTTTTTATAAAATACATTTCTGCTCATTTTAGAATAAATACAAGTTTTTTTTGAAAGTTTTTTTTGTGTCTTGTTGTATTTTGTTGTTTACTCCTGTTTGTTTACTTTCGTCTACTGCCAATTTGTTTCGTTAATTTGAAGAAGTATACTCCTCTCCTCAAACTGTACTTGATTTACCAAACTGTTTAGTTTTGGGTTTGTTCAAGGAATTGTGGATAGGACTTTATGGTAATACTAGTTGTAAGCAGGTTGTAAAATTTTTTCAATTGATATAAAATTAGTAGATGGTTTTAAAATTAAAATGGGTTTTACTTAGTAAGTACTAAACCTGCTTAATAAGAGCTGACTATAATTTAGCGCCAATGGCGAAAAATTTTAAACGATTTAGTAAACTGCTAAAGCCACTTTTAGCATTTTACTAAGCTAAAAAGATGATTGAGCTAATTTTGAACGATTTTAACATTTTACTAAAGTTAAAAACACGGAATGGCTACTTTAACTTTTAGCAATTTGCTAAATTCATTTAGAAATCTGATAGTATATCAGCCTGGCACGCGGGGTGCCCAGGTTCGAGTCCTGCTCCAGCACCATTTTTTTTTGTTTTTTTTGTACATAATGAAGTTAAAATGATGAAAATAGAAATAACTTATACCTTTTTAGAGCACATGTTGGGTTTTCATCAACATATAAATAATTTACATCACATAACAGCAATAATTATGTTCATCAAAATTCAAACCCTACAAATGCCCAGCTTTCTACTTAATTAGCAATTTACTAGTTTAGAAAAGGTTTAAAAATTTTTTAATAGTTATTCAATCAATAATCACTTAAGAAATTGCTAACTAGTAAAATGTTAAGCCCTTATCAATGGGTTGTTTAAAATTTTGCGCCAATGTCTTTAATAACACTTAAAGAACAATTGCACTTGTAGTAAGGCATCGATCCCAATTTTTTCGAGCATACCATGGGCAACAAATTTAATGTTACCGCCGAAATCGGACAATTTTGCTGCTTCAGACTTCTTTCTCAGTCCTTTATTTGGAAATTATACGGTACGGAGAAGAATCGCAGACTCAGGATGAGCTCTCTCGAATTTTTCGCCAAATGATTATAAGATATAGTAAAAATAGTCCAAAGTCATAAACATTTAATTTTGACTCAGATTTGAAAGATAAGCGATAAATAAAATAAAATACTTATACCTACTATTACTAAGCTTACAGAAATCGATCCGTTTTTAGGCTGTAGCACAGCAGACCAAGTTGGATCAAAAACTTGAAATGACAATCTGCAAATTTTCACACAAATCATCAAAGGGAAGCATTGTTGTTGAATTTTTCCTTTTTAAAATGACCATTAATCATAATGTAATGCGATAGTTAACCACAAACTTTTATAACATTAATCTCGTCATCACTCATTATAACATAACGATAAACTCTCCAAAAACGCTTCAGATCTCAAACCTTATAAATCTTTTTAGTTCTCTATACCTGCATAATATTAAACCTATATTTTAAAATAAATCTTAAAAAAGAAAATAATGTAGTAATAATAATTCATCATTTATAACATCTTCACCTTGCACCATCTACGCTACCAAGGAAAAGATACCACATTCCACAATTTTTTTTTAATTCCTGTTTTATTATTAAAAAAAACCATGTCTCAGCCAAAAGTAGCATGCAAAGATAACAAAAGAAAAAAAAAGTAAAATAAAAAGAAAACAACAAAATATTCTTCCAAAATCGACCACATTCCATCAGAAATTCCATGCCCCTTGGGCTATAACAAATCAAAGAGAACATAGGTACCTACCTACATTAAAACAAAAAAAAAACAAATTGATCTCTGGCCTTTCTTGATCTTTTGAAGGCTGATTTAGAATTAAAATAAAAAACTTATTAAGTAAAATAGTTTTTATCTATAAAATTATAAAGTCATGACAAAAAAAGAAAAACAAAACGGTTTACTAACTGAATGAAGTGCACATGCAGGTACACAGTTCTATTTAAATAAAAATAAGAATTTAGGGTTCTGAAAAGTCAGGCTAAAAGACGCATTATTTTCTAAAGATCACTGTCTTTTCAGAAATTCTATATACATAAACCTATTACAATTATTTATAATAAATAAAAATCAAAAAATTACAACAGCAATAAAAAGTTGTTCTTCATTTAATACACTGAAAGAAAATGCTTCGCGGGACATTTGAGACACGACCAGTTTATTGTCGAGAATGTTGAGATTTCATTCAGATTAGACGTTTTTTTGTCACCGACAATATATGTAGGTACGCAAATAAAATATAAATGATAAGGGTTAAGTTCGAACTAATATTTAGCTGTCAAACACATTTTTGACAGTTAATTCTTCCCATTATGCAAAACCCCTATTTTTACTATAACTAACACAATTGTCAGCTGTCAGTTTGACAAGTTATTGATTTCATTAATCTATTTCAGTAGAAAATAAAATTTGTTGGGAAAATGTAAAATTAAAAATTAATAAAATTTATTAAAATGGAAAAGTTTTAAATGAGTTGATACATTCATCAAGTTCACCTTTGTTTTCAGATAGTGAATTAATTAATGCTGATTCACAGACACAAATTATACACCAAAATACAATAGGTAACAAAAAAATCTATTCAAATCGCATTCCTTTCGCACCAACAAAATCAAGTTTCGCATCAAATTCTGAATTTACCAATGGAAAACCACCTGAGTCTGCTTTTTTTTCAATCAGATTGATCAATTTGGATATCTTTATTATTCAACGGAATGTTCCGAATAAACTATTCTGTTGTTTCGTTATTAATTCCGGAACATTTGAATTTTGAATAAACATTTTTATAACATTTTAGTATGATATAATAATGCAAAATAAAAATGTATGTTTATTTAATTGTTTTGAAGTTAATGAAAAACTGATTCAAATTCTTTTTGTTCCTGATTTGGTTCTTCATTAATTCTATTCTCAATAAAAATACGCACTCCCGCAATATTTGATTTCCTGTTGCAAATGCAGTGAACTATTTTCTTTAGGCAAAATGATTAAACGAAAAGAAAGCAATTCGCGCTGCGATTCGATTATTGTGAATTTAATAACCCGAATGATTGCTTTTGGTGCATTAAATACAAAAAATGTGTGTTCATAGTCTAAAGCGATTTTTTATTTTGGAAGAAGTTGTATTTGTGCCCTCATATAATCTACGACGAATTCAGATAGACTAATGATTGAAGTGGAAAAGCCACCGCAATTATGTAGCATGTATATGATTGTGGCAATAATACAAACAATTATGGGAATAAATAACTAAGTGAAAAATAATTTAAATAGAATTCGACTGATCCAAATAAAAGGTTAAGAAATCCTTATATCGCTTATATTCACTAAATATCGTGAGCAATAATAACATTGACTGCAGTCACGGTGAAACCAAATTTTATTCGCGCAAACTAAGCGAATTTTAGCTGAAATCAAACTTGAAGCCATTTTCAATGAATTTCATCCCTCAACTAAACATAAGAATCAAAAAAATATTAGGTACGTTCTAAGTTCTCGCCATTTAAATAGAAATAAAACCATTTTAAATCTTAGTCTGTCAGATTCGCTTAGTTCGCATGCGAAAATTGTATGCAACCGCATCACAAAATACGTAATGGGTACTTTTGAATGGGTTTAGCGAACTTTGCGAAGTTACGCTAGTGAAATTTTGAAGTTACGCTAGT
The DNA here is from genome assembly GCA_910595825.1 of Philhelius pedissequus. Classification (NCBI taxonomy): domain Eukaryota; kingdom Metazoa; phylum Arthropoda; class Insecta; order Diptera; family Syrphidae; genus Philhelius; species Philhelius pedissequus. The sequence goes on along the minus strand of OU343160.1, from coordinate 273,972,794 downwards.
GAAATTTTAGATTTATTTTTTTCTAAAAAGCTTGGCATTTACATTCAATAAGCTGAAAATGACCAACGATGATGAATTTTTCTCTGAGTGTACTCTGATAACCAAAAAAGAATAAAATAAAATCAAAAATCATAAGAATGTCTCAAGAGAAGCATCAACCAATTCGAAAATGCAACAATAAAAACAACAATATTAAAAAAAAAAATAAAAAAAATAACAAGATATTCTAAAAAAGCCTCAGGAAATTCTTCTGCAAGAACAGGAAAATGACGTGGACGTGAACATGGTAGCAGCAGCAGCAGCAGCAACAGCAGCAGCAACATAGTATAAGGAAAAGATACATCCATCGGATGCGGTGGTGAATATGTCGGTGAAGATGGTTGCCGGACGGCTCGGTGGGGTGGCGCGACAAAGCCGAGATGGAATTCCTTAAGTAATATCGGTACGGCTACCTGAATTACTGAACACGCGTCTCATGTCTTTCAATCTCCTTTGTGGCTCCATGACTGGTTTATTTATTATTTTTCGTTGATGTTGAGTTGAGATGGAGCTTGTCTCCTCTTATTCTTCGTTTTTTTGTTTACTTTTTTTTTTGTTAATTTTATGTTTTTTTTTTTGTATTTGTAGATAGATATACATAAATGCTGGTAGGTATGTATATATGGATTAAATATTTTTTCAAAGGCTCGATAAATGTATCCTTGTTTTTTTTCTGCTGAATTGTTGGTAGGTTGTTGTTATTTTTAGTTTTCTTTTAGGGTATTTTTGTATTTGCTTGATTGTTGTAAGTTGTTTGTCTACATTTTTTTTTCTGCAAATGCAATTTAACTAGCAACATACCTGTGCTGCACTGTGGGGAAGAATTGACGTATTTAAGGAACTAATCACACATTTCAAAACGATTGTTTTTTGTTGGGCGATAATTTTTTTTATAATTTACAAATGTATTTCCTGTTTGACGAACTGGTACTAATTGGAAAAATAGATATGTCTTTGACAGATGACATGGAAATTTGTCGATGTCCGATAAATGATAAGTGAAAAAATCCTAAACAGCATCTGTTGAACAGCTTTGACCAATGACGTATCAAAATATTAATTGCTAGGCGAAGAGGCTTCTAATTTTTCCAAATCTTAATAGAAATTTGCAAGATGCAATGGCACTGAGCCGCATAAAAAAAGAAAGTGCATGTGTAGCGAAGAGAAGATCTATTTGCTGTTGTTGACAATTTATTATAGCATGAAGTTGTCCGTCCACTTTATGGAAAATTTTACGCAAAGATTGTGGTTTGTTGGCTTACAATATCCAGGCTGTTCAAAAAATGATCGCATGATGACGATTCCACATTCGTGTCGTACTGCTAAAGAAGAATTCTCTCTATTTACTGTTCGTTCGAAGTTTGGCTCAAGAATATAGTGATATCATTTCTGGAATGAATGCAACTGGCTAACTATAGCTAAAACAGTGAAAATAAGATTTATTTCAATGATGTTCTAATGAAACAAATGTTTCCGAAACTGTACTGCCACCTCAGTACTGTACTGCAACATCAGTTTTAAGCTTTATTTTGGATTCTATACAGTAGATACAAGGCCATTTTGACCCTGGTGAAATCAGCATTTATTTTGTTGATTTCAATTTGTAACCCCACAATGCGTAAAGATAGCCCTAAACGACGCACATGATCGCCGAACTTGGTCGTATGCGCTATATTTTTTTCTCGCGCAGTAGTCCAGGAAAATTAGATATTCACTTCGAAAAAATTCCGACAAAGCTGAATTTTGGTGGAGAGCTTCATTTTAATGTCCCAAGCATTTCCTAAAAAGTACCCTAAATTTGACGCAGAGCAAAAATTTTTAGTGGGAAGGGGGAAAAATTCAGTTTTTTTCCAAATTACTCGAAAACTATAAGTTCTTTCGAAAAAAGTTGTAGGAACGAATTGTAGCTAATGTTATTTTACACAACAAAGATTAAGACATTTTTTATCGTACAATTGATAGATTTGGAGAAACATGGCCGAACACATTGGGGTGTAGTACATTAATTCAAAAAAATGTAATAAATATATGTTTTTGAGTGGGGATTTTTTTTGTTTTTATTAATGTTTGCAAAAACATATTCTATGAAAAAAAAAAAACAAATTTTAAGTGTGGAACCGGAAGGGTAATTCTGTCATCTTAAAAATTATAATTTTTTATATTTTGCTTAATAACTTCCAAAATCTTTATTTTTTCTATAAAAGCTTCAAGACCAGATCTACAAAATGACATATTAACGACTTCTGTATGTCAATTCGTTCTTAAGTTATAGCGTGTCAAATTTTAATTGTATATAACCTACCTATATTTTCAAGTCCCAAGCAGTTGTTGTTAAATTTTTTCTTGTCAATGTAATAAATTACATTTAATAAGTAAAATAGACCAAACAGAGCTAAATATGAGAAAGCACATTGTGGCTCCATTTTGCATTCTCTTAAACAAAGATGATAGAGCATAATAGTTTGACTACTCTCTTTGGGATGCAAATAAGTTGGCTTATGACGATTTAAATAGATTTTTAGTTAAATGTTATTAAAAAATGGCATGCACTTGTTTTGTTGTTAATTGATTTCTTGTTTAATTCAAGCCCAAGTACCCAATTCCGCAACCGGGAATGCTTTTCCGTGCAAGCAAATTGTTCACTATCGAAATATGCATGAATAAATTTGCCTATCTGCGTACACGTTATCTGTCAAAAAAAAAAATCAATCGCACTCTTGCGGAATAAGAAATATCATGAATGAATGAACACAAGATGACGACACTTCAATTTTTTCGCTTTGTTGTTGTGATTTTTGACAACTCGTGTGACGCCATACGGGATTTAAAATGAAATCGAGAAAAGCGAAACAGTTTGAAATTGAAAAGTTTGGATTTTGTTTTTTGAAATTTTACATTTTGTTTTTCGTGAAATAGCTTAAAAATGTGGTGTGATGTTTGTAGGTGTAATAACAACAACAATCAAAACAATAAGAACAAGACATTAGGGAGATATGATGTGTCATACTACACTTTCCCAAAAGTTCCAGTAGTGTTGAAAATTTGGATTCGTTTTTGTAAAAGAAAGGATGCTTTTAACCTTAAATGCAAAAACAGCCAGAATCTAGTAACCACTTTACTGCAGATGACATAGAACCGATAACTTCCAATTTGAATTGAATAATTGAATAAATAAATTAAAAATATATTCTATTTTCATAGGCTACACGGATAAAAAAGCCCTCGCCTTAAACCTGATTCCATACCAACACTCTACAAAACAACGGGAAACGCTGATTTATCTTGCCGGTCAACTAGGGTTTTGGCCAGAGACAATACAAAAATAGTAGTAACCCTATTAGACGTAATTACTTATGCACTGGACAGTGAAGCAGTGTGCCTTGAGACTACTATTTCTCAAGAATATGCCACAGAATCTTTCGATTTATCCGGTTGCGAAAATTGTGTTTCTTTTAAGGCACAAATTGACATACTTCGCCTTGAAATGTAAGTTTTTTTCTTTTACTTGAATTTGGTTAATTTATTTAAGTAATAGGAGGCCTCCATGATCATTCTGATCGAGAGGAATTCCGCTTGAGGTTATGGTCCCACATTTTAGGACACAACGAGGGTGTTATATCGGACGCAGCAAATGTAAGCTTTGACGATACCCCAGATTTGGAAGCGTCATTGACCGGTTTGCAGACATTGCTTTTGCTTATACAAACAAATAATCTTAAATACCTTTTTAGAATTGCTTGGGAACTAGAAGAGGTTAACACTGATGGCAACAAAGACGATGAAGATTCCGCCACTTTAGATAGCGATGGCATAGAAAATATGGCCGGATACATATGCAATAAACTAATACACAAAATTCCAGCTGAATAAAATATCGCATCGTATTCATGGGTGTACCACCTAAGTTAAGGCGGCTTGTCAAAGCCATCACCAAGGATGTTGAATAACTTGATGAACTTGGACAAAATCTTCAAATCTTTCAACGGAGAAGACTTAGTAATTTGTCCAGGCTACCAAACAAATGTACTTGAATTGGTCAAAGACATTGACTGCGATGTGGAAATAAAAAAACTTGTTTTCCAAGCGAGGATGTATTTAAGAATAGAAACACTCAACCGAACCATTGTAGACTTATCAAAATGCAAAAAACGAAAACACAATAAGATTACAACATAATTAAAACATTTTCCATTTATTTAATCTACAAATATCTGCACAAATTGTTGTGTTTTGCCTAATTTAAGTTAAATCTTCGATATCCATTTAGCACTCCGACTTTCTTTTATTCTTGATTTTATCGCAATTATTTTAAATTCAATTAAAGTATGTAAATTTAATTCAACAATATTTAATTATTTAAACAAATTGTATGTTTATATTATTCGCGCACGAAAAATCCATTAATCCAAATCGGACCCACAAAACAATTTCTTTTGCTCAGATTTTTTAATCTCGCGTGACGTCACCAAAAAAGAAAACAAAACAAGTGTCGTAATTTTGTTTTCTTTGATTCATGCGGAAATATGTATGCGTACAAAACTTTCTGTGTACACAGAGAACACTCCCGCTTGCGGAATTTGGTGCGTGGCGTTGCATTATCATGAGACCTTAGGGAATCAATAATTAAATCCATCGAAAGGGAATTATCTAGCTAAAAGATCGCAAACAATTTAATTTACCGCGCTCATCAATTTGAAACATTATCTCAAAGTTCAAAAATAGAGGAAATGTGGAAATTGGTAAAAAACGGCACGCCCACCAATTGCGAAACCTCGAGATTGCCGAGTTTTAATGAAAATAATAAAAGAAAATCGACGTCAAACTACGGCTGCAATAACTCTTCAATCACAAATAACGTCATAATAAGATTCGAAACCTTCGTACGTTTCACCCCTCAAAACCCATTTGTTTACATTGTTGTATTTGTAGCTTTAAAACTCTATCCGTGAATAGATGGGAAATCGAAAAACAAAACAAATTACTAGGGCTGGGTTGGCTATGTGTCTATAGGAACATGATCAGAAAAGATTCTTGTGTGCGTTTTTATCAATGTGTCTATTGGAAGTTGAACGGAAAAGTTACTTTCGTGCGTGTTTCAGCTTGTTGGCAAATGTCAAATGAAAGCAGAGGTTTCGGGTATTTAAGTTATTAGTTTATGTCTTAAATGGAGAAAAAGAATCCAAGAAAGTGTTTCAGTCGGTGATGAAATGACAATGAAGAAAATTGGATACAAATTTTGTAAGGTTTGTTTTAGCTTAAATTAGAGCTGTTTTAATTCGTTAAAAACATATGTCAAACAAAAACCACATTTAACACATAAACCACAGAAAAATGACTAGAGTGGGCCAAATAACGTAAACACTGAACCTTAAGTCAATGGAAGTCCGTTAATTTGAGTGATGAGTCCAGGTTTCAAGTTTGCATGGGCGACGAACGATAACGAGGTTACAAATTCAAAAGAGGCTTTTCACAAAGATTGCATTAAAAAAAACGGTCAAGTTCCCAGCATCTCTAATGATATGGGGATGCATGTCTGGGCGGGGTTTTACATTTGTAAATGAAATTGTCAATGCCGCCAAGTACAGGGGATATTCTGGAAAATGAGCTTCTCCCATTAATATCAAGATTTCAAGCTAGTGATGGAGACTATATTTTCCAACAGGATGGTACTTCTTGCTATACAGCAAGGTCTACAATTGCGTGTTTATCTACTGAAACAATTCATTTACTGGAATGATCTTCCAGCAGCCCTGACCTTTCACCAATTGAAACTTTCTCGCATAAAATGAAGCAAAAACTGCGAAAAGAACCATTCCGGGCTCTTCAAGGCCTAAAAGTTAAAATCATAAATATTTGTGAATCTTTTGGTGCCGAAAAATGTCATTAGTTGACACAATTCCACGACGCATAGAAGCAGTTGTCAATGCCAAAGGCGACGTAACACCATAGTTAAATAAAAATTAAGACCCGTAGGTCAACTATTTTGCGCTTAAAAAAATTATTCGTTATTTTATTTTGTACTGTTCTATACCGTTTTATTAATTGAAGTCATTTTGTTTTTGTTACTTACTCCTATTCAAAATATATATGCATATCTTAAGAAAAATAACAAAATATTGAGTTTATTTCCGATAGAATTTAAGAATCAGCTGATTTTTGGTTTTTTTATCATAGGTAGCCCAACTATTTTGCGTTTGGGCTCGTGTATGTTAAAAATGGTATTTTGCTAATTTTAATAGAACTTAGTAGCGTACTACCTTCTTAACATTTTACTAAATTTAAAATCTTTCTTCAAACAGACCATAACAGCTTACAAATACAGTGGAATAGTTCTCCAAAATATAAAGTTAAAATCACCAAATGGTTATTTTATTTTTTAGTATCGTACTAAATCCATATGGCATCCGATAGTACCTACATGTATCACCAATGGACCCGAGGGACCACATTTGAGTCCTGCTGCTGCACAACTTTTTTCTGTTTTTTTTTTTGTTTTTTGTAAATAATGAAGTTAAAATAATGATAATATAAATTACTTGTTTATAGCACATGTTGGGGTTTCATCAACATTATATTTAATTAATTTACAACGCATAATAACAATAGATGTGTTCATCAAAATTCAAACCCAACAAATGCTCCGCTATCTGCTTAATTAGCAATTTACTAATTAGTAGACTACTATGTATTTAGTAAATTATTAACTAGTATCGTGTTAAGGTCTTAATAATAGATTGTTTAAAATCGTGCGCCAATGATTTAAGTGTTTATAACTATTAAAGGTTTGTATTTTATCGGTTGGTACTTACATTTGTATGAATTATACACTAATATACATAATTTACAAATGTTTGTTACATGTGCGCGCAATGTTTATTTGTTGCTCAAATAAACTCGCATTTTGCACAACAAAGTATTTCCATGAACATTTGCAACAAACTAAAGGGTTATCCATTTGGAGGTTTCAAAAGTATATTGCTGGAATTCGACATCTGTCAAACTAAGTCGTAAAAGCAATTTTTTTTTCAGTTGAAAGTCTGACATTTACGAAAATGGATCGCTTAACTATCGCACAACGCATACAAATTTTTAAAACCTACTACAAAAATGGTGATTCTGCCACAGCCACATATCGTGCTTTAAGAGGAGATTATGGTACATAATAGTCCAACTACGCAAGCAATTGGCAACATTGTGAAGAAATTTGAAGAGACTGGATTGTTTCCAGATATTGTAAGGCCTGTGCATCATCGTTTCGCTTATACCACTGAAAATATCGCTGCTGTAAGTGAAAGTGTTGACGAAGACCAGATTGTGAATTAGGACTGTCTTTCGGCACATTATGGCGTATTTTTCATTTGGATCTGCACCTACATGCATATAAAGTCTAGCTCACACAACAACTGAAGCAGCTGACCATTCAAAACGTCGTAGATACTTCGAATGGGTGCTTGAAAAACGAGCGGTGAACGGCGATTTTTCGAACAAAATTTTCTTCAGCGACGAAGCACATTTCTCACTCGGTGGGTATGTTTATAAACAAAATTGTCGTATTTGGGGTTCTGAGAATCCTCAAGTAATTGAAGATCCACAAAAAGTCACTGTTTGGGGCGCTCTTTGATCCGGAGGTGTGATTGGACGTAACTTCTTCGAAAACGACGATGGAACGACTGTCACCGTCAATTCGGAGCGTTATGGTCATATGATAGCCGACTTTATTTTGCCTGCTATTGAAGAATACGACTTGGAGAATATGTGGTTTGAACAAGACAGTGCTACATGCCACACAACTCGAGCGAACATGGCTTTATTGCAAGAGATATTTCCTGGCCGCGTAATTTCTCGTCGTGGCGATATCAACTGGCCACTAAGATCTTGCGATTTGACACCGCTGGACTTTTTTTTGTGGGGCTACGCGAAAGACCGTGTTTACGCAGATAAGCCTTTAACTCTTGAGCACTTGAGAACCAACATTCTTCAAGTTATGGCTGAGATACCGCCCAATATGTGTCAAAAAGTGGTCGAAAATTACCTCAAAAGAATCGATGCTTGCAACAATTCGCGTGGTGGTCAATTAAATGATGTAGTTTTTCACACATAATGTCAACGTTCAAACTTTATAATAAAAAAGAAATATCATGAAAACAAATATGTGTTTTATTTACGTTTACTTTTGAAACCGCAAAATGGATAACCCATTATTACTGCTACATAGTATGCAAACGAAAGCATTTTAGTACATAACCATGAGATAGAGAAAGGAGCATACCCGTCATTTCTCTCCAGAGGATGAACTTACAGATAAATACATACCCACCTGGGACCTCACTGCTGCACGCGCTAAGGTTTGGAACATGAAGATTGGAACAACACAACAAAACACCAACAACCATGTAGTAAGGGAGAATCTTTCGAAATTAGTTTTTTTTCTTTGGTCTGGTTGAGTTGGATGGTATTTCGGTTGTTTAGATTGGAGGATTGTGTGTAGTTTTTTTTAGACCCTGCACAAAATCCGAAGGATAGCTGGGTGCCACATTAGGGTATTTCTATTTTGTTGTCGTACCTATTCTTCCTCTCCTTTTTTTGTCGTCTTGGTCGCTTACATTCCTTGGGCGATATAAGGTAGGTAATTTTAAAAGATAAGTTATTGATTCGTTAAAAATAACCGATTTTGAAATATGTATTATAAACTTACGATGTAAGGCGTGGTTGTATGTAAGCGCGAAGGGACCTAGTGTTAAATACACTTACGATATTCGAACTGTCAAAACCAGATGACTTAGTAAAATAATAAAATTTCAATATTTTCTTATATACATTATAGCACATGAAAGACGGAATTTTTCGTAGAGCCCAGTAGCGTATGTAAGGCCTGAATGACTATGGGACATGGGAGCTACCAACGAATAATGAATTAACGAATATTCGTCAATTTTGACATTTCGTTAACATGTTTTTTTTTATTTGTCACGAATGACGTTTTATGAAATGATAATCGCTGGTTTCACGTCTAGATGCAAGCGTTGAAGTGTGGATGGTATGTGGATGTTATTTGAATGGTGAATAGAGTTTGACAGTTCTTTACAATTAGATTGCAATATGCAATTAGATAGCGATGACCAATTTGTTTTCTTAAATTTATTTTCAAGTTTATAAATTGGTTTGAATAAGATTTATTCGTGCACTCGTCGGTTTCACTAATGTGAATAGTCCTTTAATTCAAAAAGAGGGTTGGATCCTGTGAATTTTTTTTGGTAACATTTGCCTTATAAAAATTAGAGACAACCTAATCTTATAACGCAAATCTAGAAATTCTATATTCTTGAATCGTAGAAAATAACACTTGGAAACTAGAAATAATTGAAATAAAATGACAACTGGATCGCATCACGTCACGTACTTGTTCTTATGTTCGATCACATCCTAAGTAGGAAAGGCACATCTTAGTAGGAAAGGCTAAATATATTTTTAAAATCGTTTCTTACCTAATATTATATGTGCAAATTTTGTTCCAAAAAAAAAATTACATGTCAATTTTATGTATTTAATAATATAAATTTAACAAAATAATATAATATATAAGAGATCGTGCACCCTTTTTCGAAATATTGAATTTTCAAAGAAAAAAAACAAAAAATAAAAATGTTGGTAAAATTAATAAAAAAATTAATGAGAAAGTAGAAAAACGAAAAGCCAAAAACTGTTATTTTTGGGATTAAAAAAAAATTAGAAAACATAATCGAGCCAATCACCTAAAACGCTTAAGTACCAAATTTGAAGAAAATCGCTTAAGCCATGTAGATCAATCTACAGACAGACAGACGGAGTTACGGGACCCACTTTTTTGATATTCGCCATCATCGTTATTTCAAGTTTGATTAAAATCTCGAGTTCTATTTTGTTTCCTAATGCAAAGCTTATCTTATAAGAACCTCTATATATGTCGCAAGCAAAACAAAAAAAAAGGAGTGAGTGTACTTGAATCGGTGATTGTTAAAACAACATAAGTAACACATTTTTCGAAATCACTTATTATGGTTTTGCACTGCTTAGGGGTAAAGCTATAGGTTCAGAGCAAATCTAACATAAATTTGTACCTGAAACACACAGAAATTCGAGCTCGAAATAGCCATTTAGTGTTAAAACAACATATCTGTTCAGCCATTTTGACAAATGAGTGCTAAAACACATTTAGTGCATGCAATACATTTCTTTTTACACCCAACGCTGGCAAGACATAGTTGGTCAACTGTTGGTGTTTTAAGTTTGAAAATTATAGCAAGTCAGTTGCTCGTGGTCTTTCGGGTGGTGTCTTTAAAAAAGCTAAAAAAATATTAAAATATTAATTACAATAGTGAAAATTCTTGTTTGAAGATAAGGCCATGTAAAGATCAAACACTCCAATGCAAGCAATGCTAGTAGAGACTGGGAGATTTTTAAAAACTGAGCAGATATTCCAATAAGAGGTTTCTGCCATCTTACCGAGCATTTGGGTGGATCAAAAGAAATTTAAAATAAAATGCACGATTGGATTGCGCGTACTTGCTCTTACGCCTGTTTGCGGAAACACAACTTAAGCATTTAAGTTCTACTTAAGTGCTTATGTGTCAATTTACGTAAAGGAAACAGTAGCCCATAAGCGTTTTAAGTTGAATTTAAATATTTATGATTAGTATCAAGAAACGGGCATTAATGATCTATCTCATCGAAAACATACCATTTTTATTAGAAACGGTAAATTTTATTTTAAGGTCGTTCTTAACCTAATTTTTCGTATACAAAATGTTGGAATTTTTTTTTCCAAAAAAATGTTGCTGTGAGAATTTTAGTTATTTAAGTACCGATTTATCAATCTCCAGATAAACATCCAGTTAGTTGCCAGAGGAGTAAACTTACTTGACTGTTAAACAACCGGATAACAACATCGAATTTTTCAATCAAGAAAAAACAATCTATAGAATAATTTAATTTGAACGTCACTTTTATTTCGAGTATCGAAATTTTCATAGAAATTAATTTTTGTTTAAAGTTTATTTCAAAGCAATAACTTTTCAAAGTTTTTTTGACATCGAAAAAAGCAATGTATGCCTGTAACACCTAAGGTCCTTTAAATGCAACCTGAATTGCACGGCACTAGTTTGGCACATTTGATTCCTCAGATAATTTTATTAAGTTGTATCTAACTGTTGAAAAACTGATTTTTGTTCTATGAGGAGAATATGTACTAACTGATTATTGAAAAATTGGCCCTTAAAATATAAATTTAAGAACCAAATTTAAAAAAAATAGTCCACCCGTTTTCGAAATAGATACACAATTTTCAAAAAAAAAAATTGTTTTTCAAAAATCCAAAAATTAATATTTCGAAAGTTTTGGTATGCATAGTTTTATTCAGAATTCAAAGGACATCCAACATGGAAATTTTAATCGAAATCCGTGAAGCCATTTATGAGCAAGTCGAAATCAAAAAAATGGAATTATCGCAGGTACAATAACAAAATATGTAAAACATTTTTGGCCCAAAATGTAGAATATACCTTTGGCAATGTACATGCTTTTTGCATCAAAAAATAAAGTGTGGCACTCTTAGCAATGCGTTATTTTATTCATTTTCAGTTATTTAGCTAAGACTTAAGAGTCAAACTGAGTGTTAAAACAACATAACTTAAAGTATTTAAGTTCTTTTGGCTCTAAACAAAATGTTTGGTGTTAACACAACATAAAAAATAAAGTTAGTTTCCTAAAAATCTAAGTCGCTAACAATATTTGAACCTTTTAACTGTTAACAACTCACAAATATACCCCTAATCAGATTTTAAAGTTAAAATTGTCAATGCGACCGTGTCGTCATGTTCGCCTCTCCTGTAAAAAAAAAAATAAAAATGTTGCTTATGTTGTTTCAACAATCACCGATTCCTTTATGTACACGCGCCCGAAGTAAATCTTCCCTAATTTGAAACAATTTTTCTGTCATAATTCTAAGTCAGCTACAACATACATGTAGGTATTTCAATTTTATGCAAACCGGTTAAAGAACAAGGAAGTTGACATTTTTTGATACTAGCCCCGTACTTACATAAATTCATCGCCCACAACGATCCCATCTGCATTGTTCCAACTTTGATTCATGGTTCAGCAATTTTACATTACATAGGCACATTATACCTACTACTCTATATATATAACTGTAGGAAGTAGATAGACTGAGGCACCGGCCGGCAGTGAGACAATCGACTTAACATTACACACATTAATACAACACAATATCACTAATGTATGAGCATCAACAAAACAAGCCAACAAAAAATCGCCGTCATATACACACAATACACACTAAGCTAATTTTATCAACAAAAGGAACTTCCTCGTCGAATACACATGTACACCTACTACATTAATCTATGCGAACCCACAAAACCAAAGCAACAAAAAAAAAAGAATTTCTTGTTGAATACACATAATTCATGTAGGTACCTACAGAATGTTAATCAACAACACGTACCAACAAAAAAAATCCTCAGCAAATACCTACCAACAATGCAGATATATACATATTTATGTAATGCACTTTTATCTATGCAAATCCACAAAACAAACAAACATCTCATATGTCGGTTTACGTCAGATGTCGTGCCACGTCAGATGTCGATCGGTTTGACAGTTCCATAGAAATTTGTCCCCAACGCAACGCCACAAAAGAAGGTTTACTTCAAAAGAAAAAAATGTGGGATTTTAAGTAAATTAGACAAATATTAGTACTTCATATAATTGCAAAGATTTTTATCTCAATGTGGATGTCAGTGCAACTACGTGCGACACTGTCGCAAAGTTTATTAAGCTTTTTTTTACTTTTTTTTCCAATTTTAGTTGGCCTTTCGGTTGTGTCGGTATTTGTTTGTTTGTTTTGTTTTTCAAGACCATAGTGTGGCTTGGTTATGACTTGAGGACTTGAGGTTCTACTTTTTTGTTTCTTATTCTGCGCGCCCACATTGTCTTTGCGCTGCGCTGTTGAGATCATTCTTATTTAAATAGAAAAAAAATCCAATTGTATCTTATAGATACGAAGATACTTATATAAATATGTACAGAGGTATATGCTATAAAAATACTTTGACATAAATGCCAAGCCATGTATAGGTACATAAAAATGTATATTATAATCATGTCTGCATACATAAGCTTTCAAACACAATCCGCAATTGGTATATAAGTATGTAGCTACATACATATACCTATATGCACATGGTCAATTTAATGAATGGATTCGAATGAAATAAACGAGTATGCTGGATCAATGGAAATATAAATTGGAATTCCACATTTTTCTATACCTCAATCCATACTCCACCTTTTGCTGTTTCTATACAAAAATGCCATGCCACTCTCGCCAACATAAATGGCAGAGTTGTGTGCTTCTGCAATGGCTTTTGGGTTTGGATACACACATCTTGTAGTTTATCTTTGGGTAGGAGAAAGTCCATGGATGTGGATGATGCTAAGGCGCAACAAGGTTGTCATTTTTATGATGTTCGAAAAAGAAGTTTCTAGAAGAAGTTGCAGTCTAACCAGTATTTGAATGTTGTGTGCGGTTTAATCTTCTTATCCAGCTTTAGGTGTACTTTATATTGAATTAAAATACCAAACTGAAGCTAGATATAAAAAATGTTCGTTTTCTTTGAAAATGAAAATTCCTTTGGACTTATATAGTATATATAAATATCTAAATATATGTATGTACATATACACATATCGAAAATACCAAGTAGCGTAGATAGGTTATGAGATAATGATTTATGGTTGATTTTAAACTTACCTATTCGATTATAGGTACTATAAGGCAAGTTATGCATTCGTCGAAAAAAAAAGTTTTGAGATAACAATCAAATATGATATTACGATGATAGCGAAGACAAAAAAGATGGTCTACAAATTCTGTCCGTCTGTCAGTCTATCAGTCTGTCAATCTGTCAGTCTGTCAGTCTGTCAGTCTGTCAGTCTGTCAGTCTGTCAGTCTGTCAGTCTGTCAGTCTGTCAGTCTGTCAGTCTGTCAGTCTGTCAGTCTGTCAGTCTGTCAGTCTGTCAGTCTGTCAGTCTGTCAGTCTGTCAGTCTGTCAGTCTGTCAGTCTGTCAGTCTGTCAGTCTGTCAGTCTGTCAGTCTGTCAGTCTGTCAGTCTGTCAGTCTGTCAGTCTGTCAGTCTGTCAGTCTGTCAGTCTGTCAGTCTGTCAGTCTGTCAGTCTGTCAGTCTGTCAGTCTGTCAGTCTGTCAGTCTGTCAGTCTGTCAGTCTGTCAGTCTTTCAGTCTTTCAGTCTGTCAGTCTGTCAGTCTGTCAGTCTGTCAGTCTGTCAGTCTGTCAGTCTGTCAGTCTGTCAGTCTGTCAGTCTGTCAGTCTGTCAGTCTGTCAGTCTGTCAGTCTGTCAGTCTGTCAGTCTGTCAGTCTGTCAGTCTGTCAGTCTGTCAGTCTGTCAGTCTGTCAGTCTGTCAGTCTGTCAGTCTGTCAGTCTGTCAGTCTGTCAGTCTGTCAGTCTGTCAGTCTGTCAGTCTGTCAGTCTGTCAGTCTGTCAGTCTGTCAGTCTGTCAGTCTGTCAGTCTGTCAGTCTGTCAGTCTGTCAGTCTGTCAGTCTGTCAGTCTGTCAGTCTGTCAGTCTGTCAGTCTGTCAGTCTGTCAGTCTGTCAGTCTGTCAGTCTGTCAGTCTGTCAGTCTGTCAGTCTGTCAGTCTGTCAGTCTGTCAGTCTGTCAGTCTGTCAGTCTGTCAGTCTGTCAGTCTGTCAGTCTGTCAGTCTGTCAGTCTGTCAGTCTGTCAGTCTGTCAGTCTGTCAGTCTGTCAGTCTGTCAGTCTGTCAGTCTGTCAGTCTGTCAGTCTGTCAGTCTGTCAGTCTGTCAGTCTGTCAGTCTGTCAGTCTGTCAGTCTGTCAGTCTGTCAGTCTGTCAGTCTGTCAGTCTGTCAGTCTGTCAGTCTGTCAGTCTTTCAGTCTTTCAGTCTTTCAGTCTTTCAGTCTGTCAGTCTGTCAGTCTGTCAGTCTGTCAGTCTGTCAGTCTGTCAGTCTATCTGTATGTATGTATAAATACCTACAGCCCAAACGGGTGGAATTGTTTCAAATTTGGTATATAGAGTTTTTTAGGTATTGTACAGAGGGGATTTTTTTTAGCTCAAGAAATAACGGTACCCGTCGTATAACCGTTACGTTCAAACCTATTTTTCTCGGAAACGGCTTTAACGATTTTGATAAAAAAAAATCAGTGCGGCTTTTTAGCTACGACCGATCATATGGTTGAAAAAAAAATTAGAAAAATGTCTAAAAACGGTATTTTCCATAGGACCGTTTTTTTTTGCTTTCGACTATCTCATAAACGGCTAAACCGATTCTTTCGAAATTTCACACATATATAGGTTTAGGTTGCCCAAATTTTACCGCGTACCAATATTTTTAATTTGTATTTTTAAAATCATTTAAAAAAAATTTTATAAATTATATTTTGAAAACTGCTCATTAATTTTTTTTTTTAAATTATATTAATATGTATTTATTGAATACCAATGAATTGGCGTTTTTGAATTTTTTTTTGAAAAATGTTTTCAAAAAGTTAAAAAAAAACTTATTTTCTCAAAAACCGCTCCAAATATTTTAAAAAATTTTTTCTCATAAATTCAAATTTATCTAACAAATAAAATGGGGTACTTTTTTTTGAGCTTAAATCAGTTTAAGTATTTATTTCAGAGTTTTGAATTATTTTTTCTTTGATTAAGCCGATTTAATATTTTGTTTTTAAGTTTATATTATAATATTTAAGACTGTCATACCAATTTTTTTTAGAAAAAAATTAAAGATATTTTGTATATATACAAAATGAAGTAAAAAACTGCTTTAAATATATATTTAGATTTTTAACAGAAATCTTTTGCATTCGATGTGATCGAACATAAGTGCAAGTTCGTGCGATTCAGTCGTACCTTTTTTTTCTAATACCGGGTGATTTTTTTGCTACTTGGTTTTTGACGTTTATATTTTTGACAGATCACACATGACAAATTCAACGAACTTTTGACATTTCGATTCAGTATTGTTTGACATTTCATCATGAATAGACTAACGCCTGAACAGGGTTTGCAAATTATTGAAATTTAGTATCAAAATTTGTGCTCTGTGTAAAATGTGTTTCGCAAGATACGTCCGTTTTTTTTCCGCTCATTTTTGGCTAAATGGATACGTGAATAAGCAGAATTGCCGTATTTGGAGTGAAGAGCAGCCAGAGGCAATTCAGCAGCTACCAATGCATCCCGAAAAATGCACTGTTTGGTAAGGTTTATGGGCAGGCGGCATCATTGGGCCGTACTTCTTCAAGGACGATGAAAGCCGCAGGGTTACGGTCAATGGAGAAAGGTACCGTTCGATGATAACAGATTTTTTTTGCCGAAAATGCAAGAATTGAACTCGGTCGACATGTGGTTCCAACAGGACGGTGCCACATGCCACACTGCACGCGAAACCATGCATCAATTGAGAGGCGAATTTGGTGAGCAGTTGATCTCACGTTTTGGCGCAGTCAATTGGCCACCAAGATCATGTGATTTGACCCCGTTAGACTATTTTTTGTGGGGCTATGTTAAGTCTATTGTCTATGGGGACAAGCCAAACACGATTGCTGCCTTGGAAGCTAACATTGAACGCGTCATTGGTGAGATTCCGGCCGAAATGTGTGAAAAAGTTTGCCAAAATTGGACCTTCAGAATGGACCACCTGAAGCGTAGCCGCGGGCAACATTTAAGTGAAATTATTTTTAAAAAGTAAATGGCAGAAATTGATTTATCGATCCAAATAAAAATTTCATTCCTTTTTTACAAGTTTCTGTGTTTTTTTGAATTTTCAAAAACCAAGCTCTTAAAAAATCACCGTTTATATTGACTTATGTACGTCCAAAAAAGATGCTGAAGAGGATTAGAAATTCTATCATTTTAGGGATGAAATGCAGTTTATGGGTCTGATTTTTATGTTTTATTTCTTTCTTATGAATTGGCGTCACCTTCCATCCATCGATAGACAGAAAACTCCCATGCCAGTCAGGAGGGATAGGTACCTAGTTGAATTTGACACATCATATGCAGTATATACCCACCGCCAAAAGCTCCACAAGAAACTCCAAAGGATCTATCATAAGGCAAAGTGACGAGTACCGATGCACGTCTCCATTCAGAGCTTCAGTACACCAAAACAATGCTTAAGCAATCAGTTAAACGCTATATCAGGTAAAGACTTAAGGAATAGAATGGAAGATATCAAACCTGGCTTTGAAACCTTTAAAAAATCAACCTCAGTGTTGGTAGAAAAACCAAATTCCATAGCACATCCTTTAAGGCTAAGAAGTCTGAACAAATTCTGAGGCCCGTTCTCCCACACCTTCCCGAAACGAAATTGTTTTCACCGGAAACTCGAAAAAATCAGCCGAAAGCGATAATGTTTCTAACTTTTAATTTAAAAAATATATCTAATCTTGAGTTCTCCTGGTAGCCAGACGGTTACAGGGTTAGACCAGTGTTGGCTCAAATACAAACCAATAAGCTACATAGTTTGGCAGAGTGTGTGTGTGAATGGATTTTTGAGGTGCAAATTGTTATCTTATTCTTACAGGCACACCACAAACATAACCAACACTTATCGAAATTAATCCAGGTAGTTGGTTTGTTATAGGAGCGGAAGGTAATTCAAGTAGTAACCACACTTCATGCTAATAGAAGAGACAAAGACCAACTGTGATTACCACATCTATATGTGAGTCTGGATTACCTTACGGGATCAGTTCGTATGTCTTGGGCAAATCAGTAAATTGCCTAGTTTTTTATATAGGAACGAACACACGGCGAAGGTGAAGATCCACCAGATCAGCAGTTTGCTTGTAGCGGTCATATCTACCAATATCTGGCTGAATTCTCTTGTTAACCATAATATTCAATAACTGCTTCTAGAACAGCTGTTGCTTGAAAAACAGCAAAAGATGTTCCCGAATCTAAAAAGACAAGCCATCACACAACAGTGGAAGGGCATAGCCCAATCTCGCTACTGTGCTGTATAAACGCAAGTCACTTGAGACACTTATATTAAGGCAACATAAGGCTGATTTTCAAAGGCCAATTCCCGCGTTAGAGAAGTTTACGTTACTTTAATAAGCATTAACATGACAGATGACTTCAAGGGAACACACACAAGATTCATAATAACATAAATAATTGTAAAGTGGAACTAGGAATTTCTATCAGATACCAGACGTCAATTAGTAGTAAATTTGAGTGTGGGATAAATACTGGGATGTAGAACAATGAGAATGTTGACAATGAAAGTTATTTTTTTTTTAACTTGAATGTTGCTGTCGCTTATGTTAACGCGTCATTGGAAGTCAGCCATTAACATCATCCCTTGCTGGGACTTCAGAGTGACGGTACAATTGGACTCAACAAAAAAGTCACGACCATTTCATGTTCACTGAACATCGAAAAAACATTTGCCTGCATTTGGGTAAAATAACTGAACTTTGAACTGTCAGAAATTGGACTTTCAAAACACTTATTAACAAAACAATAAACAAAACTTACCTCACTTATAGATTTTTGTATGTACATGTATCCAAACTCAATTCGTATCGACCAAACGATGGAGTTCCACAAGAATCAAAATTTGGACCCACGCTGTTTAAGATCAAAGACGAAGATATATGCTGATGATTCAATCACATATTCCACTTCGTTTTCACTAAAAATCGTATCAAGACAGTGCAGAAACATATTGAAGTCTTATGGGAATACTTTTTCAAATCGAGAGTGAGGTTAAGAACCAACAAGACAGAACTCTCCTGTTTCTAAACAGCAGAGTTATATTAGTCAGAAAAAGTGGACGGGAATTTCCAAGACATCAAAGCAAAAGGTTTTATATAATACTGAAGTAACAGTTCAGTTATTAATAAAGTACTTGGGAATGACATTAATCAACAATTCCAACTTCAAAAAGTCATGCTGACATGATGTTCGAAACGGACGCACTAAGTAGGATCATGCTGCTTTTCTGCATATAACTCATTAGACCCATATTCTGGCTCTTATTCGGTACGCATATACCAGCTTTCAAAATAAAGACGATGAAGCTATTAGAAAGGAAAATGCTCGGACAGAAAAATTTGTTCGCTGACGAAAAACATCATACCAACCAAAAAGTAGTTCGAGAACGCATATTTGATAAAACTAGATTGATATGTACTTCCGCTTACCGGGAGAATCAGCAGGAACTTGAAAGATCCACCTGAATCTGGAAATACTATACGGACACCATCTCTGATTATATTTGGACAACGACAAGCTGGAGAGTTCTAACACAAAAAACTATAGTAAATGGGATTGTATGTAAATATTTTAAAAACAAACCAAAAACAAAAAAAAAATAGCTCGGGAAACCCACCAGAGCATATACTGGCTTAAACATCTCCACCGTTTCTATAAGCCTGTTGTAAATTAGAGACCTTTAACTGTTTGTCAAATCCGAATGAAAAGAAATGTAAAAATGACATTACTTAACATTTTTTTTCATTTTCGTGTATCCAAACTCAGTATCACTCATTATTAGGAGGAATAGTTAAACGCTTTCCAGAAACTTATTGGAGCCTTATTCATAAGCGCATTTTAGGGACTGCATAAGGTTATATTTTAATGCCTATAAAAGCGGAAATGTTATGTAATGTTAAGAGGTATTAATATTGAACTTCCGACATGTACAGAAATAATAACCGTGATCTTACTTTTAAAGAACAACAAAGCAGCTGGGCTTGAAGGCATTCCTGCCGAATTCCTCAAAGCAGACCTCAACTTGGCAGCCTGCATGTTGTTGCTATTTGTCAAGCTTGTTTGGGAAACCGAAATCTTTTCCAGTCTTCGCAGTCTAAGATCGAGTTTACCCTCAAGAGGCACCAAGCGGGACTTTGCGGTAGTCGATCATGTGTTGACCACATTAAGCCCTTGTGAATTATTTTTGAACAATTATCGGGTATAAACCGCCGCTATACCTCATGTTCATCTTTCATAGAGATGGGTGCCAGGGCACAGGGATATTAAAGGGAATTGTAAAGCTGATGAACTTGCCAAAAATTGAACGACGCTACCTCTATGAATATAGGTATACCCATCGCTACATGTAAGTTAATGCTTAAGCAAGATGCTGTAGAAAGGACCAACCGAAGATGTAGAAATACAACTAACTGTATGACGCCAAAACAGTTCTGGTCAAAACTTGATCTGAAACGCTCCAAGTGTTTGATATCCTTAAGCAAATTGCACATCAGCTATGTTATTGGTGTCATAACTGGTCATTATGCCTCATTAGCAAGCACGCAACGAGGCTTGGCGTTTATTCAAATGATTTTTGCAAAAGCTGCATGAACGAGGAGGAGGCGGAATCTGCTCCTCATCTTCTGTGCACGTGTATTGCTCTATCTCAAAGACGTAGGCTCCATCTTGGAGACTTTTTCTTCGATGATCTCAGCGATCTAAACAATACATGCATCTATAGTCGCTTACGCTTCATTAGGAACTCCAAGTGGTTCAACGAATAGGAAGCTTATCTAAGGATTCATGTGGTATCACAATGGACCAACTCTGGTCTAAGTGTGTCAGCTATAACACTGGTATACAACGGATGGTGTATGATTTTTCTATTGGTGAATTTATGACTGCCTGGTGGGTGAACATGAGAGACCCGGTATCCAATGGGACCTATTTTCACAAATTAAACCATTTGGAATATGCTGACGACATATAGTTAATGACAAATGGCACTGGAGCCTTTAACTAAATTTGCCACTACGCTCAACAAAATGGGGAGGTGGCTGGCTTAAGGATAAACGCCGAAAAAAAACTAACTTAATACACACCAGCCGAAACCAATAACAGCAAGTAATTATGAGACAGGAGATAATATACGAGGTCACTTAGTTTAACTATCTGGGTATTTATCTGGCACTCGAAGGTGGAACAGTCCTATACGCCATCAACAGAATAGATTTCCAAATCCAGACAAAAATATCGCATGTATTAAGTTGACACTCTTTGAATCCAACGTGGAATTCGTAGAAATGCCTGCAACACATGGAAGTGCTCTACTGTTGTAAGCTTTTGTTAATTCTAAATATCCTGTGGCCACAAATCATAACTAACAACTAACTGAAGCCTGATGACAACAAAGCAGTGCTTTCAATGGAATCCTCAAGATGCAAGGCAGCTTGAAAGGTCAAAAGAAACATGGAGATCAACTGTAATGAAGGAAGCTCAGTCCCAGTCCCAGAATTCGGACTCTTGGTCCCAGCTGAGGTAGAAGAATTGGCTAAAATCGTTTTTTTTTCAATTCACACACAATCAACAACCATGATATATTTTTTTATTTTTACAAAAACATCTCTTTTTGCTACCTTTTTTGCACAAGACAGAATATTGTATGAATATGAATTTACTCAAAATTGAATAGTGCCTTAATAATGGTTTATTCACTGCTTAGCTATTGAATCGGTGAAGAATTTTTGCCAATAATATTAAATACTTTTGTTGAGCTATGTGAACAGGTACATCCGACCCAGTTGGTCATTTTATTGTAAGTAAAATAAATAACTTCGACAAATGAATACTTTAGAGCTTATTAAAAATGCCGAATATTTGCAGAGGCGTGTTTTGAATTTAAAATATACTATACAATAAACTAATTATAGTTGATTTTGTTTTTTCACCAACCCTAATCCTAACCAGTTTCCTGAACCCACGCTTTCTTTTGAATCACATTATAGTGTTCTTATATATGACATTCCCGCAATTTATTCGCTCTTGACTTAAAGCCAATGTGTTTATGTAACAAAATTTATAATAATTGTCAATTTGGCTTGCGGCAAAAGCTGTATTCTTTTTTCGATAAATGTAATTGGATTATAATTTTTTTTTTAATGTGACGCTACTCTATCAGAGTCTAAATAGGTAGGCCTGGTATTATTATTTAAAATTGACGATTTGCTTAAAAGGAATAATCCTAAACTAATCAGGAAAAAAGATTTATTATTGAAACAAAAACAACACTTAGGAACAAGTTACATATCAAACTAGAGGCTAAGATCATCAAAATGCGAACAAAATTACTCAAGCTCAAATTTATAAAGCATAATTAATGATTTGAAAATAATTATGCTTAAAGAACTTATCTTCTCATTTTTCTCTTGTGAGGGCTGAGTATATACTTCGATTATAATCTACAGTGCATTTTATATATTTATTTACAAAATCTACATCGTATCTAAATTTATCCATTTAGCAAATTCTTGATAAATTTCATCTCACTTCATTTTCTTCACATGCGCAAAAAAAAAAAACTCGCGCGTTCACAACCATTAGCCCCAATAAAATATGCATTTAATTTCCACTTAGTACATCCGCTCATAACTTGTTACAAGCAGCCAGAAAATTCAATGCATGCATTCAAGAAAAAAAAACAAATGTATACAATTGACCGATAACGCGATACACTGTCGGTGGTGCGGTGAAGTGCATTTTCATATTAAAAAAAAAAACGAAAGAGTTCAACGGCAAACTCGAAGATAGAATAGTCCCATATGATCATATAGTCATTGGTAGCGGATTGCTGGCATATCATGGCGTTTTTGGCTAGGAGGGGTATTTTGTGTGAAACTTTCTCCGATAATTTACTCTTTGGTTAATTATTTTATGTTTATGCAGACACATAATCACCACACTCGCACACAAGCTCGAACAAAAAAATCAACAAACTAAAACTAGAAGCACGCACAAAAATGATAATCATGCCTTGATATCGATGCTAACAATATTCATTAATTAAGTTTTATTACCTTAAGAGCTTATTTGGAATATTAGACTTGAAGCCTTCTTTGCTTTTTTTTTGTAAATAACATATCTAGAGAAATTGTAATAACAACAACAACGACTTACCTATAAGTACTGCTAAACCGAAGAGTTCTGTGTCTAGCATTCCTTGCGTTGCAAAATGGAGGCATGTTTGTGTGTATACTTCTCTGACTCGACTCTTGGCATCGACTAGGAAGTATAGGGTTCTTGGTTGTTGGGTTCCTAATAATCTGCAATTTAAATTTTAAAAGGGTTAGAAAATTATTAAAAAAAAAAAATATTGACTGTTTTTGTTTTGTTTATATAATTTACCTTAGAGCTAAAAAACGGGAGCCCGGCGATAGTTGTTCGGCTGATGACGCGCATACTTCTAGTGGCGCGCTGACGGTACAAAAAGCTCGCATGCTGCATCATTCATTACTAACTGCGATTTGCTGTCGGAAATATTTTCTGAAACAATTAGAAATAATTTAAATCAGTAGAGAAAATTATTTTTAAAATTGTAAAAAAAAATAAAATAATTAGCAGATTCGTGAGTTATTTAGCACTTCATCGATACTTGTTAATTTTTTAAGTTTGTTCTATATAAGTACGCAAGTGAAGTTTTCATATAAAAATAACAGCGAATGTCCTAATCAAATCTATCAAAAAGTGGGTTTCTTCATATATACCCTCTGTCGCGTGCGTGAATTTCTGAATACCAAAATGAGAGGGGAAAATAGAGCCGGTTAAATTATTCCACATTTGCGTTGTACGGCTTGAGAAAGAATCTCTGTACTTGACGGTACGCCCGAAGTTTGGTTCAAGGGTAAACTGATGAGTATTCCGAGAAGCGCGAGTATTGTTGAAACATTGAGGGGGAGAAATGCAACTTGTTATTTCGCTAGAACATTGTTTATAAAAACAGCGATAAAATAATGAGAAAAATATCACATTTCGACGGTTTTCTAAAGATACGTAAATGTTTTAATTATAGTTCTATCGCTTATCAGTATTACAGCTCTATTTTGAATTCTATCTAAAAGACACCAAGGAGTTTTGGGACCTCCTGACCAAATGTGATAGTTATACTCTAGCTTTGGATGAATGAATACGTTTTGCTTATAGATAACAGCCAGATCAGACGTGGAGAAGAATTTCTTGCCCCTTTCGAAAAAAGCCCAAACATTTTTGGCCACATCGAATATGTGGGGCCTATAATACAGAACAACAAGCCAACTAGTCAACAATAATTACTTGTTCAACTATGTTTCTTCAACTAGTGAAAATCATTTCTGTAATACAATAGAAACCGTAACAATTGTCAATAGAAAAAATTTTTAGAGTTCCAGTTCCAAAATGTAAATCAATATTTTCTGCCTTACACTTACACTTAGTACTTTACTTTTATTATCGGCGAAATGTAATTTGTGGGAGAGACCTTCGGAAAGATAGTCAACAACTTCTACGGTTACAGGAAATTTTTTCAATAAGCACATGGGGTTCCATTTCTAAGTTTATTCTTTCCTTGAACACTTTTACCTGTCCTTGCTCTCACTGTCCGATTCAGAATAAAAAAAACATAATTTTTTCAGAAAGCTCTTGGCGACTAAATAAGTTTTCAAGATCCGTCCGATCTTATTGTGATGCTTTTTTCCCGATTCTGAGGAAAGCTCGTCGTGTCCAGGGTTTTTCCGAAGAAAGCAAAGTAAAACTCGGATATGGAAGGAAGAACTCGCCCCAAGACGTTCACTTTGAAGAAGCGAACCGGAGATAGTACGTTTTTAGGAATCTAAAATCCAGCCCAAGGCTAAGCCAAGGGAAAATCTTTTTTTCCAAAAAGTCCGCTTTAAATGGCACACCAGTGGACCATTTAAAGTTCCACGGAATTGTTCACAAATTGTGCTGCCACTGGGGATCAACGGAAATCTTATCCCTCATCAATAACCAAAACCTAGATCAAGGTATGCTTTAAAGTGTACAAGTTTGTTCTTTCCATCTGATCCGTTCAGTTACTCTTTCTGTGCGGTTCAAATCAAAAGTAAACATTAGCAAAAGAATTCGTTCTCCTACTTTTGTTGAATACATTAACATCTCTTTCAACATTAAAAATCCCAAAATTAATTAGAAGTCAATGTACAATGTCTGAAAATGTTAATAAAATTGTTTGTGTGATAAGGTGATAAATACCCTACATAAAAAAAATACCATCCATTTGTGCATTGCAGTGATTTAGCAACATTAAATTATCAATCAGCCAGATCTTATAAGGATGTGCTTTTTGGCCTCGATGAAATTCCAATTATTGGAAAATAAATAGTAAAAGACATACCTAGATTTAGTGAAAAATCTTGGTTTAGATAGTAAACTTTTAGTTATTTAAAAAAACAAAAGCGATTTGTTTTTCTTTCGCCATTGATTTACGACATACCCCTTTTTATTTTTTAACATCATATAAACCGTTTTTGGGGGGTGCTAATGTTAACTGAATGTGTAAAGTGATAACTTTCTAACCAGGGGTTATTTAAATTAAATGCAGGACTGGTTCGCATGTACTTGCTCCTACGTTCGATCACAACGATTCTACGTTCGATCGCAAAAGATTTTTAATGGAAACGGCTAAAAGTATTTTTAAAGTCGTTTTTCACTTAATTTTTTATATAAAAATTCTTTAATTCTTTCTTAAAAAAATTAGTATGAGCATTTTAAATATTTAATAATATAAATTTAAAAACCAAATTTCAGAAAAAATCGCCTATCCGTTTTCGAAATATTGAATTTTCAAAAATCCAAAAAAACTATTTTTCGGAAATTTTGAAATGCAGTATTATTTCGAATTTGAAGAAGATGCTGCATACAAATTTTTATCGAAATTCTTGAAGCCGTTTATTAGAAAATCGAAATTCAATAAAATTGTTACATGGTAGGTACCGTTAATAACAAAATATTTAAAAAAATTTTACGGCCAAAATATAGAACATACTCAAATTAGTACACACACACATTTTTATCAAAATCGTTGGAGCCGTTTTCGATATAATTAAGATGGTAGAAAAATTTCTATGGTAAGTACCGTTATTTTTGGGGCTAAAACAACGATTCAAAAATATATTTTGGACAATCTCCTAAAACACCTAATCACCAAGTTTGAACAAAATCGGTTCAGCCTTTTCGGCTGTAAATCGTTCTACAGACAGACAGACAGACGGAATTGCAGGATCTAATTTTTTGGTATTCTCTATCATCGTAATGTCAACTTTGATTAAAATCTCGAGTTCAATTTTTTTCCATATGCAAAACTTGCCCTATAGTACTTATATCGCAAGTAAATAATCAAGGGCTACAAATTATCAAAATGGAAGTTTATTAAAAATGTTGAATTGGTTGTGCCACATTCTACGTGATTTTTTTCCATTGGAAAACCCCTGTGGAATTAGACAAGACCGCTGTGCTGAAAAAAAAAACTGCAGGAAATGTCAATCGTACTGAACATTTCTATTTAAAAAATTGGCCGTGCGATCGAAAGGATATAAATATAGAAAATTGCTACGTCTAAAACCAAACATATAGATACATTAGCAGACCCGACCGCGCGTTGCTGCGACTTTAATTAAGAACTAAATGATAAACAATATTACTCATTAATCTGTCTTTTGTTAAAACAAATAAATTTGATGGTTTTCCAACGCATGAGTATGCAACAAACAACTGCCCATAGGAGGAACACGGATTCTCTAAGTCCAAGCCTTAAATTGTCATTTTCTGCCCTTGCGACTTATTTATTGTCATGGCGAAAGCCAAACGTAGCATTTTAAAAGGTATTGTTATTTCTGATGGAATCATAGGCATTCGAGGTAATAGGAGGGCTTTTCCTTTAAACTTTACAGTTAATATAGTTGCTTCGAGTACGCTTCCGGTAATTCTTTTGATGACTAATCGTACACGGTTCCAAGATTTTGTTGGATTCAAGTTACGCACCGTAACCGGTGAACCAATTTACAGATAGAGCTTGTATGGCTGCATTACTGGCATATCCAGGGAATTTAAAAATTCAGTCGGAAAACTGACGATTCCATTTTCATCAATAATAGTGTCAATTGACTTAAAAGTCATAAAAGCACCTGGCAATTAAAATGTTAAAAGAATATATTTAATGTTTCAAATTTACGTTTTTACGCTGATGAAGACGATACTGCTAAGAACACACAACCAATGTTATGTATATTAATTTGCTAATATTTTTTTTTGATTTCAGGGTGTCCTAAAAAAAGTCACAGTACTGAGGACCAAGCGAGGGAAGCATCTTTAAAATCCGTAAAATAATTGAATGAAATAAAATTAAAATTAAGGTGTATACCTTTGTCATTTTTTCAGACACCCTGTAATGAAAATATGTTTTATGTGTAGTAAGTTGTCTCGAATCGCAATTTTCAAAGTTTCATGAAATTCGGCCCACAATCAACCAAAATAGTAGCAAATAAGAGTACGTACGTACACATTCAATTTTTAGTAGTTATTTCATTGGCGCAGTCATCTTGGATTTACTGGAAATAACATAATCAACCTTGTTGCTGATCAGTGTTGCCAATCATTAAATTTTCTTCTGTGAATTATACGATACTAAATCTGTACAGGAATTTCCCATAAATGTACGAATAATTGAAAACTGAATTGCCCTTTTAATATAAATTTTTGGTTATTCTAATTCTGAGACCAAAAGTCAATACTCAAAAAGGCGGTATCATTCTATTTTTATTAAACTATATAATAAATAAAATAAATGAAGTGTGAACCCTGATTGAGGCACAACAACAACGCAGAGAATCGTACATATCTTTTGTTTTCACATTTCTTTTTTTTTGTATATGGAATATAAAATAAAATGAACAACTGGATTGCACGCACTTGCCTTAATGTTCGATCACATCGTATGTAAATTATTTCTATTAAGAATCTAAATATACAAATATTTTTTACTTAATTTTGTATATTTCTTTAATTTTTTTCTAAAAAAAATTTATTAGACAATTTTAAACATTAGATAATATAAACTTAAGAATGATATTTCAAAAAAAACATTAAGACGTTTTCGAAATATTGAATTATCAAAGAATAATTTTTTTTCAAGAATCCAAAAAAAAATATTTTTCGAAAATTTTGGTATGCAGTATTATTTATAATTCGAAAAAACTCCTATGTACATTTTTTTATCGAAATTCGTCTAGGCGTTTGTGACAAAGTCGAAAATAAAAAAAAATGTATGGTAGGTACCGTTAATAAAATAATATTTTTAAAAAATGTTTGACTAAAATGTAGACTATACCTAAGATAGTTCACACACTTTTTTTTATCAAAATCGTTAGAGCCCTTTTCGAAATAATCAAGATGGTAGAAAAAAATGTACGACAAGTACCATTATTATTAAGTATTAAGCATTAAAAACTATCCTATTTTAGGAACACCAGCAAAATAAACATTTCAAAAAAAAAATGAAAATCGGTTATATACTCGTAATTTCGAAATTCATTCAACACATCAACGTGACACGAGATTTATATATAATAAATATATATTTTGAAGTGAAGGAATTCTTGGACATACTCGTATGTATGAATTTATTTATATTGATCTACCTATTATAGATTGTTTATTTAGAAATAAGGGCAAAATAATAAGGCTTAACAAATGGTTTTAATTTGCGGAATATGTAGGTAGGCGATATGGCGGTCAGAGCGACCTCGCATCTTTGACCCAATTAGCGGTGGGAAACAAGAGGGAAACCACTCATGCGGAGCGTCGTTAAAGCCATTTCGACCCGCTGAGGAAAGAGATTAAGTTTTTAACTTTTGTATCACATAGTTCTTTTAGATCAGGAAAAAACCCTTCCAAGGGATTGCATTCTTAGCCTGGCCAAGGAGGGACACATCACACAAGTAAAGGAAGTGAAACACTGTTTCCTTTTCCATCTGGTTTACCCACTTTTGCTGCATGTTCACCCAAGGCAAAGAATGTTGCAGGGTTGTTGTTGCAGCGAGTGGGATAGATACATTCTCTTCTCTGCCAGCTCATCTGCCCGTTCATTATCCTCGATGCCACTGTGTCCTGGAACCCAGAATAAAGTGATCCTATGGTTAATGTCCAGGTTATCAAGCTCATTTCGGCATAGTTGGACCAGTTTTGATGATAATTTTTTTGTCGAATTTACGGCTTTGATAGCCGCTTGACTATCTGTGAATATTGCCGAAGTTAGGTTTTGATTTGAGCTTAAATTAAGAATTTTGCATGCTTCTATTATAGCTAGTACGTCAGCTTGAAAGAAATGATTAAAGTCGGGATCTAGAGACTTTCAGCGACTCTGAGAAAACTCCTGCTCCTTACTTACAGCGCACTCCATTTTAGAAATTGAAATATTTCGACATTTCGTCATCTTATAAGTCTTCCTCGATGGGAAGATAACTTTAAGATCTTTGTTGAAGTTCACAATAGGGGTGCAGTAGTCAGTGCTTGTCGGCAGAATATCTGGTGGAATAAATTTTGCTGTGTTGCTGTGATCGCAAGTTTTGGCAAACCAGCATTTTGACTCTTTGAGTCTTAGAGCGCTGAAAGATACCAGATTCAGGCTATGTAGTTCTAATGAAATATACACACATATTGAACAAGAAATATCGCTATTAAGGCCTAACATTTCTATTCTAATTTTAAACCGTTTATGAAAAGTCGAATTAGTCAAGAAATTACAAGGCTACAAATTATGAAATGGATGAGGGCACTCAAGCTCTGGTTTTCAACAATAAATTCGAAACTTTAGCGATATAATCCAATAAGTACTTGATCAGTCTTACAACCTCAATTAGGCCACTTGAAATGTTCATGCATTTTTCTTACATAAGTTTAAATATACAAATACAAAGCCCGCCATATTTGTTGTTCAAAATATTTCGTTGTATTCATTAAAAAAAAAAAACTGTTTTAACAACTGTATATAAAAAAAACTTGATTCATCGAATATCAATTTTATTTGTTAAGTTAAATTCCTTTAATGAATTTTAAAAAAATCGAAAACATTCTTGTCTCTTTTATTTTGTTTAAATGCTATGTTCTGGCAATTTGTTTTTAATCATACAAATTTTCAGCTGTTCGATGTCGTGACAAACAACCTTTAAGTACTCATTAAGACTTCATAATTCAAGTCTGTTACGAGTATGTCTTTGGTGTCATTCAAAAAAATGCCACGAGCGGAACATAATTTTAATTACTTTTCGCTTCAGTGCACTTTAAATTGATAGTTACCGACAGCCTTGAAATATTTAACAAAAAAGAAATAAAATCACATAATAAATTAAGAACAATTTGGTTATTGAAAAAAAAAATATCTCAACAATAATGAGTTAGTTGGAAGCTATATCTGATTAAACTTCTCTTTTAAGACAACAAATAGTTTGCCAAAATCAGCTTTAACGAAGCTTATTTTCTTCATCTACAATTTTCTACCGAATTTTCGGTAAGCTCATGGCAGGGAGTCTAAACATTCTCGCATAAATTCATTTAATTCAACAAGAAGATGATATTATGTTTGAAGTAAAAAAACTTAACGTTCTCCGACCGTAATGGCTCATCATAACAAGAAAGTCACACGCATGCCATTGCACTTAACTGACACTCGTAGCCATGTTTTGCGGTCACAGTCTTATTATGAAGTTTATGCGACTGGCTGCGGTTAAGCCCACAACACAATAAGAAATCGTTAAAATAAAACTGTAAAAATACTCTTGCAATGATGATTCATCCATCTAATTATATTTTAGACAACACCATCTTATAAAAATCAGAGTTGATAAGTGGATAGTTTGGTTTTTTATTTTTTTTGCTAATTTAATGATACTCGTAATTATGAATCCGTTAAAGTAATTTTTTTTAGAAATACTTAGAGCTCTCTCTAAGGGCTAGAGAATTTTATAAGTGTTCGGTCTTCATGAAACTTGGGAAGCTTTTTCTTTTTCAATGGAAGAATCAATTGAGGAACGAACGTTTTTCTGTGTGATGCGGTTATGTTCTGCCAATCGGGAAAAACTTGAAGACGGGAACTTGAAGACGCAGTAGATAACTTCGTCAATATCGTACAACAAGCCGCATGGAACAACACCCCGTACCAAAGAGAAATGATGCGCTTTAAAAACCTAAAATATCCGCAGGAAAGAAATGATTTAGTAAAAGAGAAACGAAAAAGACGTAAGAAATGGCAACAAATTAGAGCTCCTCAACACAAGGTAAATTTAAATCGCTTGTACAATTGACTAAAAAAGACGATAGAAGAATTAAAAAATTCTGAAGTTGGAAATTATCTTGAAAGCTTGACAGCAGGAAAACAATCCAACTACTCACTGTGGAAAGCTATCGAAGTAACAAAGGAACCAAATCTCGCAGCGTCTCCGATTAAGAATGGCCAAAACGAATGGGCAAAAAGCGACAAGAAGGAAGCACAAGTTTTCGCGGATTACCTGGAGAACACATTTAAATGTTTTGATGGGCAAGGACTCAACGAAAATATACTTCTGCGCTTGCAGCCAATAATAGAAGAAAAGCGCCTAATACCTGAATATCAGCTCGGACTTAGAAGCAAGCATTCGACAATTGACCAAGTGCATAGGATCACTGACGTCATTGAGAAAACTCTTGGAGAAAACAAAATTTGTTCGGCGGTCTTCGTAGACGTGTCGCAAGCTTTTGATAAGGTGTGGCACGAAGGCCTAAATTTTAAATTAAGACAAATTCTGCCTGAAGCACTTTATACGCTTCTAAAAGCATATCTAGAGAATAGATTTTTTAGATTAAGACAAGGAAACGATTACTCGGATCCAAAGATATAGAGGCTGGGATACCACATGGAAGTGTCTTAGGTCCAATAGTGTACCTATTATTTACACGTGATATACCTCAAACAGAAAACACTATCGTAGCCACATTTGCTGACGACACTGCAATACTAGCAGTGGGCCAAACGATAAATGATTCTACGACAAAATTACAAAAAGCTCTAAATAATGTCAATGATTGGACAAAACCATAGCGGATATCGCTCAACGAAGTAAAATCAGTCCATGTATATTTTACGTATAAGAAAATTAGTAGATTACCGGTGTTTGTTAATGCGGTTCAAGTTCCGTTTGCTAATTAAGCAAAATATCTCGGAATGACTCTAGACGCGAAATTCAAATGGAAACCGCATGTTACAAAGAAATGCGAAGAGTTAAATAATAAACTCAGAGGTATGTGCTGGTTGGTCGGGAAACACTCTAAGCTCAGTATCAAAAACAAGCTAAATTTGTGCAGGTAGGTACTTAAGCCTGTCTGGACTTACGGTATACAACTCTGGGGTTGTACGCGAGAATCTAATTTAAATACCTTACAAACATTTGAAAATAAACTCCTAAGATCATTTGTAAGCGCACCTTGGTGCATTACGAACGAAGATCCCCACAGAGATCTCAGGATTCCCACGGTTCGCGATGAAATAAAAAATTTTGCCCGAAATCATACAAAACGGCTATTACAACACTGCAATAGTACTATAATCGAAATTATCGATGAGGCGAATTTAGTACGCCGCTTGCGAAGGACTAAGCTTTCCGATCCTGATCTGGCGAACGAAACGAGAATCCGCTTTAAAATCGCGATATAAGCAGGAACTATCACCGGATAGTTACCTGCAACACGTTAATTAAATTCGCTAAAAATAAATTGCTAGATAAGTTTCAACTTAGTTGCCATCGGAAGAAGGTATTTTAGTGCAGTAAGAATCTCACACTCCTATGATCACCCGTTTTTCGGTCCTCATAGAGCCTTTTGAAGGTTTTACACCTACCCACGGGAAAACAAAAAAAAAATTGGGAAAATTACAACCATTAATATTAGAAGAGTTCTATATACAGGCCGAACAAAATGGGGTAGCTTTAGCAGCCACCTCGCCTGTCTGTCGCAATTTTGAAGTTGATAATATACGAAAATTTTAACAGCCTTGGCACCGATGAAAGCATCGCTTCGCATTGATCAGCGAAATCAAGGATCGTTGCGCGTGGTTAGTACTTCGATGGAGGACCGTCGGAAATCAACCACGTGTTGTCGACATGTGTTTCTTCTGTTGTGTGTTCTTTCTTTCTCTGTCTCTCTCTGTTGTATTAATGTATGTGATATTTAAAGCCAATGGTCTCGTTGCCAGTGCTTCATTGTCTCTACTTCGTAGATTTATCTACGGAGTAGTATAATATGTAATGTAATAATATACGAATATTGTGAACAGGCCAACAATTAGAAACTTCAGCAAAAAAAATACGCATTCGTAAAAGTGGGGTAAAAACTTCAGTCAATTTACCCTATCGGAAGCTTTTAAATTTTTTGCAAATGGCGGCAAATGTCAATTTAATGGTGACATTATTTTTTTAAGTAAACATTTCGATAAGGCTTGTTGGTATCCATAGAGTATCCCGAAGAAAACAATAGGGTTTGAGAATTCTAGAAGTCGGTTCAATTATCTTTTATTGCTCACGAATTTTTTCTTTACATTTTTTTTTTACAATTTTCAGAAGGGGCAGGCTTAATAAGGAAAGGCAAGAGGGGAAAATGGGTTAGTAATCTATTTCCTGCTCAGGGCTAGTCCAAGGGAAAGTGGGGTAGGCCACAACTTACTCAGAATCAGTAAGAAGGGGGGGAATCGGTATGGAATCTGATTCCTGCCCAAAGCTATACCATTTCTATAAACGGTCTGATCTATACCGATTACTCTCATAAAAAAAAAACTGTCGCTACCTATAAAATTTTAAAAGCATATCCTCAACACAATTAATTTATGTCGCCATTTTGAAATACAATTTCCCTAACGGACAATGAGTCTAAATGGTTTATTGCCAACGTTTTCGAATAAAATGCCCAAAATGAAACGCTATCTCTTAAAAGCTATTAAATACAAAATATATTTTTTTCTCCACAAAAAAAAAACAACAAACCCATTATGCTAAGTTATTTCTATATCAGCCTGCATTATGTAGCTTTCAGACAAAGCCATATACTAGGCAGGTAGGTAGGTATAGGTAATAACCAAGGAATGTCTATGGCTCATTCCAAAATGATTAAGTATTCACCTAAATATTCCATTTAGTTTTATTTTCAAAAAGATTTATATCTTGACTTGATCGATGATGTGTTGCACCCAACATGGCTAACACGCAGTTACTATAAAAAAAATTAACTATGCTGCATTTAAATGTTTTTACAGAAAAAAAAAAAAAAACAAAAAATAAAAATCAGAACTGGTAACCGTAAACTATGTGGAAATTCCATAAATTCCATCAGATAGATCAAAATTAATTTATTCAAGGTTCTATTTTGTATTTTTTTTTTGTGTGATTTTTGATTTAAATTTCTTGAAATTTTGTCTGAAAGGGTTAGCGCTTTGTGTGGGTATGGAGCTTATTCTTTTATTATACACATATACGAATTTATAAATTAAGTTTCTCCTCATGTGACAAGGTTTTTCTTTTTTAAATTTTATTTTAACAAATAATTTACTAATGACAGTCAAGATTTTGTCAAGAAATTAAGACAACCTGAAAATTGATATTTTCTAAAATATGTCTGATCTTTATTTTTATGACTGATTGATTATACGACTTGTGTAGAATTTGTGTCGGAGCACTGAAGAACAATAAAGCGGTTGGACTTCACGGTATTCCTGCAGAGCTTTTACAAGCAGCGCCAACAACATCGAGTGAGCTCCTGCACCCACTCATTGAGCGAGCTTGGGAAACAGAGAGTTTTCCCGAGGAATTAAAAAAGGGAATGATTGTGAAGATCCCAAAGAAAGGTGACCTTACGCAGTGCGAAAACTGGAGAGGAATTTTCGTGCTGCCTGCAGTAGCCAAAGTAATAGCAAAAATCGTCCTGGAGCGAATAAAAGACCATCCCGAAGAAACACTTGACGCCCACTAAGCACGATTTCGCTTTGGATCGATTGGATTGATTGGATTGATTGCTATTATTAGGGCTACATATGATGGATCCAAATGTCACGTGCTGCATAAAGGAAGGTTGTCAGAGGAGTTTGAAATCCAAAGTTGGGTTAAACAGGGTTGTATACTGGCACCAATATGTTGCATGCAGCTCTGTCGAAATTGCAATCATTCCTCATAGGATCATGGATCTCCATCAAATGAAAATAAGTTTGGAGAGAGAAGCTGAAACCTATTTTCTGGCCAAACCATATCTACAATGATGAACTTCATGCAAGGACAGGTCAAAAACCCATCGACTGTATAATACGAAAACGAAAGTGGCAGTTGATTTGACATACGCTTCGAAAAGAGTCAGGCGATGCAATGGAAGCCCCTCACGCAGCGAGGTACTTGGCGAAGGACGGTCGAAGAGGAGAGAGCTGAAGTACATCTCCAGAAGCCGTACACGATGGCGCGTATGAATAGTGGAGGCCCTATGCCCAGCAAGGGGAACCTCACGGACATAACAGGTCCGTTGACCTAAGTGAAGAGTTAAATTACTTTTATTGCCAAGGTTGTTTAGCCCATAGCTTAGAGCAGATATCAAATGAGTTTATTGCTTCGACCATTGCTTGGCTGCCCGATATGATTGCAATGTTTTGTTTAAAGTAGTTCCTATCGATATTTGGATGTAAACATTCAACAAAGGCATTTATTTTCACCTGGAAAATGTTCGTTAACTGCCCAATGCACTTTCATACATTATTAAAATCACCAGGGCGTTAGGCATTGTCGTCCTATCAGTTCGACCGCTTTGCTTGTCTAGTATACAAAATCTTTTGGCCCAGGTTAGGGATCTTTCAGCTGCACCAGGACAATAACAGTTTCTCCAAGCATGCAGCTATAATAAGTATCTCTAGACCTGGACCTAGGGCAGCACAATTAATAAACTTCCCACAGTGAAATTGTCCCAGACTTAGGCGCAATGGTATATACTCTTTTGGGTGTTATGACATTGGCGAGTCTTTCAACCCTACTAAGGTGCATGTCGTTGTAAGAAGGTGCTATGACCGAAAAGAAGCAGGAGAAAAACTCCACACCCAAGAAGGAGGTGAAGGATGTAGAGATGGACTTCAATGACAAAGCCTTCACTCTGGAACTCAAGTCAAAGAGTCATTTCTATAGTATGCCCAAGAGAACCTTCAACTTTGATGACTTTAAGCGTGCCTACTCCTACTATAAGATGAAGCTAAGTTTATTCCATACTTATTTTAGAAGTTCGATATTGAATACTACTTCATCTGGTTCGGAGAATTTAAGTCCAATTGTGAGTTCGCAATCTTGTAACCAAAATGTTGAGTTTGGTACAATTCGCAAGAGCGCCTTCTCCTCAATGTGCCTTTCC
This sequence comes from Philhelius pedissequus, assembly GCA_910595825.1. NCBI lineage: Eukaryota > Metazoa > Arthropoda > Insecta > Diptera > Syrphidae > Philhelius > Philhelius pedissequus. The sequence goes on along the minus strand of OU343160.1, from coordinate 273,936,494 downwards.
TGCTAGGTCATCAAAAGTACCATCTCCAGTGTGTAGTTATGCACGTACATGGCTACAGGAACCGGCATTCAAGCTCTTCCTAGATTGCCAAATCGACAACACTTCTTATGAATAATAGAAAAAACCCGATACCAAGTATGATGGAACAAAGAAATTGGTCACTCCTCGTGAACAGACACTGATCTTCTCAAATGAAATCAGGTATTGGTGTGATTTTGAAATGCTATTTATTAGGCTTAAATTAGGGAAAAAAGTATGTTTTTTCTTTCGTAATTATAAGTCAGCTACAACATAACGTATAATTAAATTTTATGGAAACATGTGAAAGAATGAAGTTGACAGTTTCTGATGCAAGCCCCGTACTTGCATAAATACATGCTGAAAACGACCCCATTTTCAATTGTACAAACGTCACCGACGCGAAGCGTCGTTCGAACTTTGATTCATGGTTCACCAATTTTACATTACATACATTATACTACTCCATATATAGATATCTACGAAGTATATACACTGAAGCACTGGCAACACGCACATTACACACATTAATACAACACAATATACACTAATGTATTAGCATCAACAAGACAAACAAACAAAAAGCGCCGTCACAACACACAATACGCACTAATCTAATCTTATCAACAAAACGAACCAACAAAAAAATTCCTCGTCGAATACACATATTGCGTATACCTACTACATTAATCTATGCGAATCCATAACGAACCCACACAAAGAATTGAATCAAAAATAAGGCAAAGCAACAAAAAAATAAAATGCAGTTTTCAAAATATTAATTTTTATTTTTTTTAAATGCTTTTAAAAATACAAAAAAATATTAATTGAAAATATTGGTATGAAATATGTATGAAATTTCGAAAGAATGGGTTAAGCGATTTATGAGATTGTGGAAAACAAAAAAAAAACGGTTCTATGGGAAGTACCGTTTATAGACATTTTAAAATTTTTTTTTTCAACTTTTTCAACCGATGATATGGGTCGTACCTAAAAAGCTGAACTAATTTTTTTAAATCAAAATCGTTTGAGCCGTTTCCGAGAAAAATAGACTTTAAGGTAACGGTTATATAGCAGGTACGGTTATTTTTTTAGCTAATAAAAATTCAATTTCCCCTCTGTACAATACCTAAAAAACTGTATATACCAAGTTTGAAGCAATTCGGCCCACCCGTTTGGTAGGTGTCTATACATACATACAGACAGACAGACAGACTGACGAGCAGACATACAGACGGACAGACTGAAAAACAGACATACAGACGGACAGAATTTTTAGACCATTTTTCTTTTTTCGTCTTCGCTATCATCATAATGTCATGTTTGATTGTTATCTCAAAACTTTTTTTTCGACGAATGCATAACTTGCCTTCGCAAGTAAAAAAAGAATTTCTCGTTGAATACGCACAAATCATGTATAGAATGAGAATCCACAATAAGTACCAACAAAAACAAATTCTCGTTGAATACACACAATGCAGATACATACATATCTACACTCATGTATGAAAATCCAAAAAAAAAATCTTCAGTGAATACACACAATGCAGATAAATACATATCTGCACTCATGTATGAAAATCCACAAAACAAACACACATTTCATATGTCGACTCACTTCAGATGTCGGGTCACGTCAGATGTGGACGGTTTGAGAGCTCCATACACATTTTTTTTAACCCCAACGCCGCAAAAGAAGTTTTGCTTCAAATAGGCCTACCCCCTACTTAATACTAAAAATAAACCTTTTGTGATTTGTTCCAGGGCCCTTCCTAGCTAGGTACATCCCTGATTATCTACTGATAATTTATACAAATAAAGCTTAGTATTTTTTTTTGTTTGTTTTTATTTCTTTTTTCTTGTATGCTAATTGAATTTAAAATACATATTACTCGTACACATTCCATTAGACTGATTCATTAGTTTTAATCGACATGCTCAAAATTACTTGACACCCTGATGCTAAAAGTCACATTTTATTGATGTCTGGCTGTTAGCTTACTATACCTAATGATTAATGTTATTTAATTCGGATTTGTAACACTACAGCAATAAAATTTTATAGCATGTCTTTTTGTGTTTAAATTAAATTAAATGTTAATTATTTATTTGACAGGTAATAGGCAAAACGAAACATTTATTTTACATCAAGGCAATTATTTAAACATTAATTTTGATTTGGGCCTAAGCATTTACCCAATGTGGATGTATGTATGTATGTTTTATAATAATTTATTATTGATTAAAAATATCTATTTTGATATTATCTAATGGCATTTCAGGTTTCATATTGAATAATAAAATATTAAATTATTTAGATTTAAATAAACTTTAACATTTTGTTTGCTTTTCTTGCTCAGTAAAATAATTTGCTTTGTTGTACATTCATACATTATTTGTTTGCAAATACTCGTACGTTAGATATAGACGAGACTCAATGAACTCAAAGAGCATTTTTATCCTAATATTTGTTTAGTTGTTTATATTTCAATAAAAGATATTTCGGTCGGAATTGGAATTTCAAATTTCAATATAAGTTTGATAATCAGATACATATATATGTTATCTGACATAAAGCTTTATTTTTCAACGAGGTTGATATGTCTAAAATATAATTCAACAAACAAAGCAGGGCCGAAGGTACATTTTTGTGGAATGTAAATCCACAACACAATTATGAGTTTCAAGCACAATCTGCTAAGCCACAAGTTATCAAGAAAATTCTAGGGACTTAATTATATGCCCCATTAATGCAGAATAGGTTGTTAACTTGTGATGTGCTTTTAGCTTTTCAGCTCGTCGGATTTCCATGGTCGATCTGAAGAAAACACACACTTTAGTAAGAAAGGTCTTTAGAACCTTTGAAATCTTTATTTAAAACAAATCTTTTGTTATAACAAATAATAATCTTTCATAAAAATAGTCTGGACTTCAATTTATTTAATCCTTACATCTTGCATCTGGTAACATTTTTGTTAGCTCTGCTTAAACGGTTTATTCTGCTAAGCAGATTTCCTGGTATTCGGTATCGGGTTTTCTTTATAGCTGCTTTGGACTACGCCCTTACAGCTCTATTAATAAAAAACGCTAGGTCCACCTTTAGTCCATGGACTTACAAAACAATGGACTAAGAGTTTTAGACCATGGGCTAGAATTTCCTTTTTCTTTCCTGTAAATTTTATTCTTAAATGTCAATTCTTAGTCCATCGCTAGACCAGCGACTTCGATGGTCTAGCGAAGGTGTTAGTGTTTACAATGATCAGCAGGTTTAAAGCTTCTGGTGGCAAATACATTGGCAGTTATAAGGCCCCTGGTGGCACCATATCAGCAAGTACAAGGCCCTGGTGGGAACGGCCATTGCATATGCACAAACAGATCAGCAGGCACCAAAGCCTCTGGTGGCAATTAGGAATAAACGTCCTTGGAACCAAAGATTCCTTACCTGAGTCGAGGGGTAAAATGGTCGGATAATATCAGCTGCTCTCTAAGCTAAATTCGAGCTCATCAGTTTGAACCGTGGCAAACAATTGACTTTACTCTACAAAAGTAGGTCCTTATACTATACTTTCTAGTAGGACTGAGTGTGAACTGTAAAAGTATTGAATGCAAATGACGATGAAGCGTGTTATGATGTTATCGTGGGGTGTTGTCGGTAATGCGGTATCATGAACATTTAATTCGTGATATAGTAGGTAGCTTGTGACGCCTCGTCGACCAAAATTTCGAACAATAATAGATTGTTACTATTAGTGTTCGAAATTTTGGTCCACAATTATTGTCAGGGGACTACTAAAAATAGCTACGATGCCCCAATATAATAACAAATATCAAGAGTTTTCTTAATCAGTAGTACATTTGCCAACTATATTTGTTTAAAAATACTGTAGCATTACTAAAAAAGTTTACAAATTCGGGATTTTGGTATTGGGCATTTTGGTCCTTCAGCGAACTGTGCATTTAAGATTTCTGCATTCGGAATTTTGAGCATTCGAGGTTATGTGATTCGTTTTAATAATGAAAATATTATGCTTCCCAAATGTGTATATTGCTGTATTGTTTTTTGTCAAATAAGTGTCTATCAGTCAGATTGACTCCATTTGGGAAACTAAGGACACATTGACAGTATGACACTGTCTACCTTTTTACTACGAATCGGAGACACTTTGGTTCGAGGTAATTCCCCGATCGGCTGATCCGAAATTTTGTCCGACGAAATTCAACGCATGGCATTTGTATGCGATGAAGTACTTTTATGGCGTTTTTATTTGGCAATCCGTTATCCCTGTTCGATCCGGGATCCCAACTGAACACTTTAGTGTTATTCTGGCGATTCTGAATTTTAATTTGATTGTATGTGTGAATAATTGTGCACGTGGAAATATTCAAATTAAAAAAAAATGTTTGTTGCACAATTATGATACAAAAAATGAAAACAGTCGAGTTTTACGTTCAAGTATATGAATGTGTGAGTGCTTCTGGTTCTGATTCTGATTTCAAATCCAGAAGCAAAATTCTCTTCTTTTCAAAATTAGAACAGTCATTTTTTCCCAAGGCTTCCGGATTGCCAAATAAAAACGACATTAATGGTTTTATATATGACAGATACAAAGAAAATATTCTCCGGAGTCCTCCGACAAGTTCTCGTTACGGAAAGTGTTTTCTTTTTAAAGAAATTGTTTATTAAAATGTAAGTAATGAAGAAATAAACCTTATGTACGTTAACTTGTGGGCTTTTTGTTTTTATTGCAGAACGAATAAACAAGTTCAGAGCAATATGAGCGGATGATAAATCTGCCCAGCGAATATACCGATATTGCATATCTAAACTTACACATCATATATTTCTTAAATGTTTGGAGTGACACCATCAGACGGATAATTTGTTTTGTATTTGTGTTGAATCTGCTCCAAAACAAAAGCAAACCCATTTGTATTTAGGCGAAACTTTTTCTTCAATCTTGAAGGGAATTATAGAATTAGAGCTGCGTCAGGTAGTCAGCGTATATTGTTTTCGTTCTTTAAATGTTTTTTTTATTTTCTAAATAAATAATATTGAATTTCAAAAGTTTTTTTTCTTCAATTATTCTTTTGTTGACAGGTCAAACGAAAACATGTGTTTGGAAATAGGGAGGGGACTTTATTCGATAGTTTTGATTTTAAAATCGGTGCATTTTCTGATTACATTTCTTAAGAACACTAGCGCATTGTAATTAAAAAAAATTCTTTCTATAAACAATAAATTACACTCTCTCGCCAATTTTTCATGGTTTAAAATGTTTATAGTGTTTATTTAATAAAAAAAAACTATCGAAAATATATCGCATTTTCGATATATCAGTTAAGTTGCTCTCTGCCTGAAGTTTATATCCATCGCAATGCGTCGTCGAATTTCTTTCAAATTTCTTCCGATGACATCTTTTTCGAACTAAAATTGAATTTCCGACGAAGATGCGGAGAAAACTCCGCTCCGACGGTTACCTCGATAGGGCAGAATATGCGTATAATATATAACGAATCTTTGGAGCGTTGTTTCCACTTTAAGAAAGAATTTTTCAAAGAATGCATGAATATATTGAGGAGTTAGCACTACAAAGTTTTTAGACATATTAAGTCGAGAGCTGGAATCTTTCTTCAATTTTATTCTTCTAAGAACCTTGGGTTTTTGGATTATCTTCAGAAAGAGAAATTAGCTACGAGATATTGTGACAGGTATTTCGTATTAATATCTTTTATTTAATTGAAGAAAACGCAAACAATATGTTTATATTATTTTTGTTTTTGTTTTAGTGCACTGTGCGGATTTAAAGTCAATTGAATGTTTTTGTGACCTTTAGTCCAAAATGAGTTTCGCATCTAACTGATGGGCCCATTTGTAGTACCTGGGCGAAACACATTTTGGACTAAAGGTCACAAAAACATTCAATTGACTTAAATATCTTTTATGCATAAGTTTAACACATTTACCTAACGAAATACCCTATCCCCATAAAGGCTCTGCACGTGCCACTGCTCACTAAGTCAAGAAAGTTAAGTTGTCGTCTAAAGCTTAGCGTAACCAGTTGATACAATTTTTGGGTTCTATCAGTTCTTTTCGAATTTGTGATCTTGTATTATCGATACGGTTTTGATGAAGTTTTCTTCTAGGGTAGAGGTCAAGGCTCTTTAGGGGTGTCATTGCTCCGATTTTTGCTAAGAGCTGCCTTTTTATTGCTCTGGAGATCTATGTGACCTGGTGCCCATTGAAGTGTAACCTTGTTTTTTTTTTGTCGCGTTCATTAAACTTGCTCTGACGCTTCCCATACAAATTTGGAACTATTGGCATAGAAGCTTAGTGCTTTTAGCGCGGCTTGAGATGATTTTGAGATGATGACAATGTTTCACATTCCTTTCTGGACATTTCCCTATAGCCTGTAATTCCACCTGAAAAATGGTGTCGCTCACAGACTACCAATGACCATGGCCTTAACAACAAGCATATTTACCCGCTTCGAGTTCTACAGAGCAAGCTGATTGATGTTGTTTTCCTTTTCTGTACGAAATCTGTACTTCCAATGATAGGGTAGGGGTACGTATCAAGGATTTACACAGAATTAAAAAAACCTGGAATAATCTTTCTCTCAAAGAACTCACGCAGATTTTCATCAATTTCTTTAAAGTCCATGCTCTTGCTCCATACAGCAGGACTGGCATGTTTTCGGTCTTTTGTAAATTATCTTTGATTCCTTGAGGACGTTCTACTTATACCTCCGAATAAACGGATGGCAAGACTAATAATTCTTTAGTCATTTTACAAGTTTTGATAAAAGTGGCGCCCAACGTAGGATATTAAAATTAAAGAAAAATATAGAAATCCGCTATTTTAGAAGGCTTAAAGTTCCATTACCTATACATTTATTGATCTTCATATCAAAATCTTTAAAGTGTGTAATATTTTAACTACAAGTTAATAAGCCTCTATAAAGAGCCGTGTATGTGAATTCTGCCATAGAATACAAAATACCCCTTAGTACATAATAATGATTCACTTTTCACATTCTTTTGAAAGAACAAAGTCCAAATAACTTTAACCCAACTGACCATAGCTCAGTGCCATTAACTTTTTTATGAACAGCATAAATTGCTATTAAGGCTAGTAACTAACAGTCCGGCACGAAGTTCAATTGCAATTATTGGCAACGAGTTTATGTTATTTTATTTTTCTACTCGTAAAACAACGAACATTTACTATTTTTAGCATATGCTATCATTTATGGGTTGACTAGATTTTAAATACAAAACACGCTAGCAGTATTCACAAAAAAAAAATGTATTCGCACATATATTTATTTTACGTGCGAACCCCCTCAAACTTCTCTAATATCTATGGTTTAATAACGAATGGTAGCCTAGCTTTAGAGAACCGCATTTTTCTCTCGTTTCTAATTGATTACCAACAAACGAATGACAATGCGGTCACAAAGGTGTGTCGTGTCGCAGCCATTAAAACATGCCGCTGCCGCCACACTATGGGCACAACCAGAGCGGAGCGCGCAACAATTTTTTGTTACTCCTCAAACAAGTTAGATTTTTGAATAAAAAAATAAAAAAGAAAAGAAAAACAACAACATTGCATACTGATGATGGAGTTCCAATTGCAGTTTTGTAGAATTGTAACTCTCCCAAAATGTAAATAAGAAAAAATATAATAAAAAAAATAAATAAATAAAATATTTACGATGTAGGAGTTTTTAGAGACATTAATTGGTAGAGAAATTTACATAAAAAAATAATAAAATCGTGTAATTTATTACTTTTTTTAAAGTAAATTAAATGTAATATATTTAAATATACTTCATTTTGAGCATATCTTTTCTCTTACACAAGAATCCATGTTCTTTGGTCTTTTAAAGCTTATTTTATGTATACATAATAATGGCAATCTAATAAAAATGTAGAATAATGTAAATTAACTGAATGCAGAATGTTATACTAGCAATGTAAAAGGTAAGGGTATTACCACATGTATACGACTGGCAAAATGCCTTTATTTATGTCATTTTATACCAATTGTTTCTAATAAATTGCCACAATTCTTTTTTAAGACAAGCTATTGGTATAAAATTGTAGAAATGTTGTCAATTTTGACAGTTACTACAGAAATGCGGCATAACATTAGGATGGGTGAATTTTGACAGTTCATGTCGGCCATTTTGTTTTGCCTAACTGCGTCGAAGAATACATGCAAATGATACAAATGTTAATATCGTGTGGCATTGATCATCTTTGCGTCAATTTTACGGTTTATATGGTGGGTCTTCCCATTCAAGTATTCAAGGTTTGATGGCCAATGTCGAGTTGACAGGCATATATATGAAATTATCATGCTAACAGCCGAATTGATCTACACCAAGCAAGATTTTTGGGACAATGGTCATCGACGAAAAGTCCAACAAATGGGAATGTATCGGCAGAAAGTTCTTACTATATCGGTCAGTAATTTCTCGAAAGTGATGTTATCGATCATAAAATTTATAAACATACTATAGCTGTACCCTGTGCGCATTGCTACGCCACCAACTAAAATAAATTTGAAGGAAAGACATTACACAAATATTTAATTCATTTTGAGTGAATTTATTTATTTATTTATTGATTTTATTCATTTCGAAAAAATTGTGACATTGCAGCGTTACTTTTCAATTCGATATTTATTGAAGTGCTGTGTAATACACAATATATTTGTAATAGAATAATTTAATAGTAACAATCTTTCGCTCGTGGCAATCAGAAGAATATCATTTGTCTTTCTATATATTTTTTGGATTGAGTCAGCTGACATTCTTTTAAACTCAATTGACACTCGATGTGCACTGGATGCAGAAAAAACACAGCCATTATCTGTTGAATGTGAGCCGGACATGAATTTCACAATTTCACAATTTACATTGGAATGGCAGTGGCGCCATCTGTCGAAAATTGGTCTTCCCAACTCAGAAACCATCTTTGGCTCATGCACGACAACTTTGATCAAATGCATAGTTTACGAATACATACATTTATTTTGCGTAATTATAAGAGTAGTATCTACACACATTGAAGGAACATATGTATTAGGCTCCCCAAACAAAACGAATTCTCAGTGTATTAGGTACACAACACAACCCACTTTTAAACAAATGCGTACTTGGACAATTAGGAATGAATTGTTCATATGTTTTGCTTTGTTTAATTAATTCACACGCAGAAGAAAATGTTATAAAAGAAAACAAAACTGACATACATAGCTAGTCACTGAAAACTATTTATTTTCGATTTTGACGGACGCGCAAATTAGAACGAAAATAAAAACTAGAACTGGATGACAGATGTTGTTCACAACAGCGCCGCCATCTCGATGTTCATATACTGAAAGTGCAAATTCCATAATATTGCACTTTTATTGCCAGTTTTTTTTTTTTGAAAACTTAGGGCTAACGCTTTATCTAGATCATGAATATATTATTATTTGGGAGTTCCATTGGAAAAACATTTAAGACTTCTTAAACAACGAACTCGTAATTAATAAATAGCAGTGTTTCAAGTTCAGTGACTGTTCCAAACAGAAAAGTAGAACTGTTTGCTGCTCACTGTGCAATTTCCTTTATAAATTTGTTTTGATTTCATATTTAATGGAATTTTCTAAAATAGAATGAGAACTGTCACAATCATTTTTTTTTGTCTGATTTGTTTATTTGTATATTATGTTTTTGTTTTGTTGTTAAGCTTTATCTATTCCGCGTTTCTTTTATAATTATTTTTAAGTTAAAGAACTAAAAGATTACAAATTTGACAGTTGAAGTTTGATTAACTGATATATATCTTGTTCAGACTTTTGGTTCTTTTCTATTCTGTCCTGTGATGTTCTGATCTTTTATGGAGAGAATCGATGGTTGTTGTCTAAGGTTTGACAGTTGAAAATATCACACCCGGTTGACATTTCTATTCAGTAAGGTTTATCAATTAATCATGAATAGTTTAACACCGGATAAACGCTTTCATATTGTGGAAATTTACTTTGAAATAAATAAATCTGTTCGCGAAGTTAATAGAGCATTTTTACCGAAGAATTATATTTAGTTATGAAGCTCATTTCTAGTTAAAATTGCCGTATATGGGGTGAAGACAATCATTAAGCCATTAACGAATCACCATTACATCCATTAATATTGACTGTTTGGTGTGGTTTACATGCTAATGAATTAATTATTATTATTAATGAAATTAAAATCAATTTGGTGACAGCTTTATTTGCAAGAGTAGTCCACTTAACTAGCCCCCTCGTGCGTGTGGTAAGTCATTGGTTTATGCCGACAAACCAGCAAATCTTGAAGCATTTGAAGCCAATATTTAAGCCACTGTTGACGCCATATGGCCAGATTAATTTATTGGAAAACGCAGTCAAAAATTAGACTGTTGGAATGGACTATTTAACTCGTAATCGTGGATGAAATATGTCGGAAATCTTATTTGAGAAATAAATCCCACGAAATTATCTACCAGATTACAATAATAAAAAATTAATTCACACAATATTTCTGTAATATATTATTATTTAAATTTCTCAAACTCTTAAAAAAACACCCTTTATTATGATTTGATAACTCTAATACGCCAATTTTCTATGAATCCTTATGGCTGTTTGCAAAACCAACAATCAGATAGAAAACTGTCAGTATCATTTTTATTCAGTAGTATTTGAAATGGTTCTTTTTTGTGAACGTCTGGTAACCCTAGGTATATTACCGAAATTATTTAATATTAGCTGCGTTTTATTATCTACGGGTCTGGGTTATGTTTTAACACGTATTACAAAAACAACACGAGATCCAGGTTCTATCGGGGTTTCTATCTGGGTTTGCAAATATTAGTAGTAAATTCGGCAACAGAGTGTACATGTAAGTACATAACCCAGATCGTTTTATTTTCACGGGGTGAACCATATGGGTTATTGGCGATAATAAAACACGGCTATTGACTCGAACGTTTTCGATTGAATACAAATAAATAGCATTTGAATCAAATTTAAGGAGTTGTGATTAAAATCTTAAAAACAGAACACCCTGTATCTACATAAAATATCGTTCAGTGGATGTTGAGATAAATGCTAGATATTATTAAATTAAAAGGAAAAAAATTAAAATATTCAAATTAAATTAATGTAAATTAAATTTTCGCCAATCAATTTAAAGGATACCGATTAAAAACTGGCGGAAATATGTATATTAAAACATGTTTAGCAACTATTAAGAAGAAAAAATCCAACAACATTTTCAAGGCTATTTTCAAGTATACCTGAAAATATGTACTTTGTTTATTTTTTAAATTCCATAATTGAAACCAATCCACAAGATACTAGAATAACAAACAAAAAATAAACACGAAAAAGGCAAACATCACTATATACACTACAAGTACACTCTTAACTAATTTATTTATTATTACTGTGGTCTCAAGCTCGAATAAGTATGTACCTTATGCCACCGACAACTACTCTACAGACCTCCACTAGTAGCGCAGATATATGTAATTAACTGAGTAATTACATCCGCAGCAGGTTATAACGCACGAAAAAAAAATTACTATTCTTTCAGTATTTGTTCATGTGTCTGGAATTTATTCTATAAGTACCGTGAACCGCCCAGAGCAGAAGATTTTACAATGAGTAACTTAACAAAAAAAAATTCTTTAAAAAAAATCTAATTAAATTTAATTTCATAGTGCGGCCAGATGAAAGATAGATAGCGTGTAACACAAAACCACAATTAAATCATTTGAGTGATAATTTTTTTTTTTTTTTGGAAAAAAATTAAAATAGCATTAGAGAGAGAGACTATAAAATAAGATTTAATGGACTTTGTAGAGGTGTTGGTATTTCAGGAATTTCTGGGTGATCTAGGATCGTTTCGAAGAAAATTCTCTAACACTAGGTATATTAAGGTCAGAAGGCAGAGATTATGTTTTTCAGAAATTAGGTCTAGCGTTTAAGAATTTAATCGAAATAAAAGAGTTTTATAAAGGGTGTTTTTTTTTTAGACGTGTGGTTTTCAAGAAGAAATAAAACGGACATTATTTAATGTTATGGCCAAGAATTTAGATTTGTTATAAAGATAAGGGTTTGCTATTATGTTTTAAAAATGATTTCGGGCAAGTGTCAGCCGCGGCTGAATCGAATAAATTCCAGCCGAGTGGCCCAATTTTCGACCACTTTTTACAGCAATTGTGGCCGTATTTCAGCAATAACGCGAATATTCTCTTCCAAGGCGTCAATCGTCTCGGGCTTTTCTGTGTTGACAGGTGACTTCACATAACCCCACAAAAAATAGTGCAGCGGTGTTAAATCGCACGATCTTGGAGGCCACGCCACAGTCCCAAGAGGCGAGATAATGCGCTCACCAAAAGTTTCCTTCAATAAAGTAATTGTTTTGTTGGCTGTGTCGCATGTAGCGCCGTCTTGTTAGAATCAAAGGTCGTCCACATCTACATCTTATAACTCAGGCACCAAAAAGTCATTAATCATTGCTCTATAGCGTTCTCCATTGACTGTAACATTATGGCCAGCTTCATTTTTTTAGAAATATGGACCAATGATTCCCTCTGCCCATATAGAGCACACCAAACAGTGACTTTTTGAGGATGTAACGGCGTCTCCACAATGGCTTGTAGATTATGATCAATCCAATCCAAATACGACAATTTTGCTTGTTAACGTACCCATTTAACCGAAAGTGAGATTCATCGCTGAACAAAATTTTCTTGTGAAAATTGGGATCGGTGGCCATATCGTTTTGGGTCCATTTACCGAACGTGCGACTTGCTTGATGGTCGTTTGGCTATTCATTATGAAATGGCAAACCAAACTGAGCATAAATCAAGTGACAGCTGTCAAAATGACAAACTCCGAGAAAAGCATTGCCAGATTGAAAACCAGACGTCTAAAAAAAAACACCCGGTACGTAAATCGGTTATTTCTAAGTGTAGCAAGTGCTTTTAATTTTCATACCATAATCAAACAAAAGAATAGAAAACTGACATTTTGTGACTTAACTCTCTCATATAATTCATAAATTTCAGTTCATATAGTGACTTACAGTTCTCAAAATTAAGCGATTTTGAACTCCCTCGCAGAAGACGGTAACTGTCACTTGTCAAGCAACAAAAAGCAACCATGATATGAAAGGATTTGAACACCAGACTGCATGCAGTTCGTACTTTAATTGAACGAAAAAATTGTTTTCGAAAATTTCCTCTACAAGTAGAGTATCTTTTTACGGTTATTTGAAACTCACTTAAGAAATACAATATACAAAACAAAAAAAAACCGTGGAAACTATTTGAATCAACAAAATTTCAGAATACCAAATGCCAACAAAAAATCGAATGAGTTTTAAAAATTCTCCCTCCACCATAAGGAGTATATTATGGTCGCTTTCCTGGACATAGAAGATGCTTTTAACAATGTTGACGTATCTGCAATCGCATCTGCACTGTCAAGATTAAAACTAGATGAATCGATATCTGAACTGATTAATCAAATGCTGAGTAGCAGGGTTATTAATTCAAAACTGGGTGGTTTATCTACACGAAGATTTGATAATAGAGGTACACCGCAAGGCGGTGTTCTATCTTCTCTTCTTTGGAATCTGTTAGCAAATGAGGTGCTGATGGATCTGGAAGCGGATAGTTACATAGTGATTGCTTATGCGGACTATGTTGCCATTGCCGTGTCAAGAAAGTACCCCAACGACCTAACAAAAACTCCTACCGTCGAAGGTTTTTATGGTTTTTATTAAGTTGGAAACATATTACAGAATAAATATCTAAAAAAAGCATCAGTGACAATCTTCTCATGCAAAAAAGCTATAGGGAATAAATGGAACATTCAACCCCGTACTACTCACTGGCTATATACTTCCGTAATCAGGCCGATTATTACCTATAGCCAAACAGTATGGTGGACCGCTCTAGAAAAGGATGCAAATTGTAAAAAGCTGATTAAAGTCTAACGATCCTTCGATATAAAAAAGAATATTTCTTTTAGAATATTAAGGGCAAAGCGAAGATGGAAAAACACAACCACCTGTCTGACGACAAAACAGTTCTTATCTGAAACGCTCCAAGTGTTTGATATCCTTAAGCAGATTGCACATCATGACAGGATACTACTTTATATGCAAGCACGCACCGAGACTTTTCGTTAAAAAGCCGTATCTATAAGATTTGTTTAAAACGCCTCTAAGAGGTTATTTAATTAAAATTGCTTAAATATTTAAATTGGATTTAAACAACTTTACTTATGTGGTTATCGTTTGGTAACAAAAATCAATTTATTTTTGATTTAGATCTGTCAAAAAACTGATTTTGGCAATTTTTGCCTTCGATTGGCCAAATAAATTGATTTATTTTTTGATTTTAAGTCAATTTTGCAGATCTGGATTTTTTGACAGATCAATCCCTCTTTTACTAACACCACTATGCATTATAATTGACAGCCATCAATTTGACCAGATAGCTGATACCGATAGCTGGTTCAAAGACACAAATATACACCAATACTATAGCAAATAAAAATCAATCTGAAAACGTATTCGAATCGTTGCGAAAAAAAACAATTTATAATTCAAAATATTTATTTATTTATTTATTTGTTGAAATAATTTACAAAATTAATTTGTAAACTATTTGTTTTTTAAACGCATCTGGGTAGTAAAACCATACGATGCCGTGTCTTAAATTACATAGTATGTACATATATTTACATATATGTATATATATTTATTTTTTTTTTAATCAAGTTTATAAATTTACTAAATGAGAATTTAGAGCAGTGAATATGTCATATTTTATCAAATGTATGGTGGGCAGATGTTGCCTTTTTAATGTTCCGATGGATCGGACATCAAAATATAATTTTACCAAACGAAAACCACATTAAATTCGTATCTATAATTGATTTCTCATTCGATCATAATGTAGCGTAACGCAAAGCAACTCTAGAGCAATTTTGTGACAGTTTTCATTTGTAAATAAACAAACATTTCTGAGATTGTTGTCGATTTGAAAACAAAACATTGGAATTGAATATTGTAAATACAAGCCAAATTGAAAAATGATGAATGCCAAGCTTGAGGTGACTGAAAATAGATTCAAAAGACATACAAACAATTTTCATAAGAATTTTTGTTAAACGGGGGTAAGGGGTAAGTATAAAATGCGTTTTTTTTTATTTTACATCTTTGGGTTAGAAGCAACGTATTAGGGGCCAGTTATGGCGAACAGGAAAACGAATCAGGAAAAAAGTTCTAATGGATAATTTATGATAATTTCACGCGTTTTAAAATACAAATGCTACACTAATCGATGACGAATAACTCAGAGAATTTTTTTTGCAAAAAATATTTGCAATAGAACAATTATTTTCTGTTAAAAATGTATTTAATAATTTTCTTGATGTAAATTCATTTTTCGTGCCAGCTGATTGCAATTAGACACAAAATGGAACAAATCATTCCAATGATTGGGATCCCAATTTCTCTCGTTCCACTGACAGAATTGTGGACGAAAATATTTCGTGTGTGTTTCAATCAAGAGAACTTGATAGCAGACTAGAAGAGAGGCTTGCCAACTGACATAATTTTCCTGTTTGCTATAAGCGACCATCAGGCAAAAATATTCACTTTCATACTGTTTCAACTTTTCCTGATGCGTTTTCCTGATCGCTATAACTGGCCCCTTAGGTATGTTTTATGTTTCTGTGTCGTTTTCCAGATTGATGGTGATTGTTTTCGAGCTCATCTAAAATATACATATACATATATTAAAGTGTTTTGTTATTTACTTTTCACCTGGGGTAATATCCTGAAAATCTATATAGCTAAGATGTGCAGAACAGCCAAAGCGGTAACTGCAATTTTTGTATTTTCAAGAGAACATCGAAAGCCTGTAAGTGGGATTTTGGAGAGGCTCTTCTATACTCTAAAACACTTTTCTACAGCATTGCGCGTAGCAATATGTGCGATGTTGTATTGTTCTTCAGCACGCTTTCGATGATTTAGTAAAGGTGTAAATAAAATGTTAGAGCATGCATAGCCCCCATCACCAAGTGAAATTCCTTTGAATTCACCATTATCGAAGCTTTTCTTTATTCTACTCTCTCTAAAAATTCTGGAATCGTGTTTACTACCTATCTCCAGTGGCATATATGAAATATCGAATTTTTAGCGAAGAGTCACAAGCCTTTACGATTAATATAATACTACCCCGATAGACCTCCAACTCCAACTTGGAGTTGGAGGTCGATTGCATCCACATCATGTGGGAAATCACGCATTTCCCTAAACTTGTCCATTTCTTTTATTTGCACTGAGACCAATTTTGGCATTTTTACAAATTCGGGTCGCTTTGAGGCACAAGAGCGTGGATTGACTAAATCCGTATATATCAGCCCCATCATCTTGCATCTACATAAAGGAAAATAAATCCATATTATTTCTTTTTTAGTGGGATAAAGAATAATTAAAATAATTATATCTGTACCTCATTTCGACCCCAATATCTTATGGCAGCCATTACTTGTAGATCAGCAGATATGTGACCACCTCTTTAGGAGAACCTTCGATATCGGAACAGACAAGGTTTATGATTTTAACCATATTTGCTTTTAAAAACATATATTTTCGGCGAAAAGAAATTTCAGCCATTTCTTCAGGTTGGGAACGAAAGTAGTCGCTCGGAGCCAAATCTGTAGAATAGGGTGGATGAAGGAGCAATTCATAGCCCAATTCATGGATTTTTGCATTGGCAACTGCACATGTGTGCACCCTTGCATTGTCTTGGTGGAAAAGAACTTTTTTCTTGGCCAAATGAGGTCAGTTTTTTTTCAAATCGTCATTGAATCAGTCCAATAAGTTGGCATAATATTCCCCAGTGATTGTTCTTCCCTTTTGAAGGTAATCAATGTGGATTATCCCGTAACTTTATTGGCTGACAAACCCACCTTGGCCTTCTTTGGCGCCGATTCACCCTTAGAAACCCACTGTTTTGACTGTTGTTTGGTCTCTGGTGTGTTGTGATGGATCCATGTTTCGTCCACGGTTACAAAACGGTGCAAAAACTCCTCCATATTGCGATGAAACAACGCCAAACCTTCCTGTGAAGTTGTTACACGATTGCGTTTGTGGTCGACTGTGAGCAAACGCGGCACCCATCTTGCGGAAAGCTTTCTCATGCCCAAGTGATCATTCAAAATTGAAACCACTGAGCCATGCGAGATCCCTACGGCTTCCACAATCTCTCGCACTTTCAATTTTCGGTCGGCCAACACCATATCGTGAATTTTTTCGATTGTTTCGGGTGTAGAGACCTCAACTGGGCGTCCAGGACGTTCGGCATCTTCAGTGCTTGTACGGCCACAACGAAATTCAGTAAACCACTTTTTTACCATTGAAATCGATGGTGAAGAGTCCCCATAGTATTTATCAAGCTTAGCCTTGGTCTCGGTAATGGTTTTTTTTCGCAAGAAATAATGCTTAATAAGCACACGAAATTCACTTTTTTCCATTTTCTCCTCAAATTAGTGAGTAGTCTGATAAAAATAGCTGTCAAACACAAACTAACTGACGCAGCAAGTTTAAATTTTGACAGGAGTCAACTGACAGATGCCTGTTGACAGGAGCAGTGTTGCTGTTTCAGTAAAGAGGTCAGAAATTCAAAAAGTCACGGACTTATTGAGCGGCCCTTATTTTGAAAACGGATGGCAGTTTTTTTTAAATTATGATTTTAAGATTATACTCGTATTATTAAATACTTAAAATTGTCATACCAATTTTTTTTAGAAAAAAATTTGTATATAAGAAAAAAAAAAGACTTTAAAAATATAGAATCTTGTGCATACGATGTGATTGAACAAAACAGCAAGTACGTGTGATTCAATCGTGCATTTTATTTAAGTTGGCGCTTAAATGTTGTTAGATGTTCGCTTAATTGAACATGAACAACATGGTCTTTATATATCAGTTTGTTTTAAATTCTTTTTATTTTTCTTCAACGCCTCTACAGATTTCGATTAAAAATTTTTGAACAGAAGATCCTTAAAATTTTAAATAACTACAATTTTTGCCAAAACAAAATTTTCAAATTCAATTTTTTTTTTTGAAAATTCATATATTTAGAAAATCGGCAGAGAAATTTTTGGAAATCATGATTTTAAATGTATATTATTTAATAATTATAATGGCCTTCCAAAACAATTAAAAAAAATATATGTTTACTAAGAATATTTTGCTTACGATGGGATCAAAAATAGTTACAAGTACGTGTCAGTCAATCCGTGCGTCGTTTATTTTCGTATTGCCAATCAACGTACATGATTAAGCATTGTGGTGCATCTTATACGACACACCCTGTTTAAAAACTTCAGATTTTACCCTTTAATGTTTAAATGTTATCAACACAGCGTGGGCACGGGGTTAAGAAAGAGAAAGAAGGATATGAAAGATGTGCTTTGTTTATATGGTAGTAGTAAAAATATTTAGTTGTGTTGATATTCATATTGTTATCCTATCATCTCATAACAATACGTACCCCTTTATGTTTAAATTCCTCTTGGCATAGTATTTTGCCTTTTGTTTTCTTAAGCACTTTATGTTCATTGTTCCTAAAATAATTTTAACTTTAATTGTATGATTATATAAGGAGACAAGTAAATCATTTATTTATCAGCAATAAAGTTATTTGTGAAAACAACTATTGTACATAAATGCTTATTTTTATAGCCGTCTGATATGGTTCTGCAAAAAAAATTTAAGTACACATACTATATACTCGTATACAATGGAATGTTAATTTAAATTTGTTTTATCATTTTTTTTGGATATCAACGAATAATTCATTAAAGAATTTTCAGACAATATAAAATTTAAATAAAAATACATTACATAAGTAAAATACATTAATTTTGCATGTAGATAATTATTTGTATAATAAATATTGAAATTATATAAAAAAAAATTCTGACTCCAATTAAGCTATTTAATTTTTATAAAAATATTAAATATTTTATCATTTAATTATATCTCTGCATAATAAGCTGGTGCTTGGATGATGTATGAATAGGGTAGGCCCTGATCGGTGTCAATCAGGCGATACCCAGTGTTGTAACTATCTCGTACGCATCAATAGTGCTTATTTTACCTCCTTGCGTAACCACCAGGTTCTGGATTGTCTATCCGGACATTCCTGCAAAACTTATAAGCGCGATTGTTGAACGCAGAAACGATAGAAACACTTAAAAGCTCTGCTTTAATGACTGCTCTTATTGACTCGCAGAAGTCTTGCACGAGCCCTCAGAAAGAGGACGTACGGCGGATGAGCACAAACAATTGGACCAACGGTGGCTTCAACAGTCAACAAGGCAGATACACGAGCTATTTTGATATTTGGAGATAAGATCATTGGGACAATTCAATGCAATGTCATTGAAATAGAGATGGTAGCGAATGAGCCAACGGTAGCGCTCATATTCCCGAAGCGGGATACTGATACTGGATTTTACGACTCCTTCTATCTGGAGTCCAACAAAGGATATGGTGCTTCAGGTTGTGGGTTGTGCGTGGGGTTAACAACGGAATGTTATAACTCTTAACAGACCATGTGCAGCCGAACAAGTAGCGGAGGTCATAGATTGCTGGCTACACTTGCAAAGTGGAATATAAAGCGGCGCTGCAAAGGAGGACGAGAGCTGTTAGCGAGCTCTACGAGCAAAAAAGACGGGAAGTACAACCGCTTTTCCAGAAGAAAAAGAGAGAGAGCATGAGTAGCGGGCGATCGAAGATATGTAGAGATGTATTTCCAGGACCAACGTGCGGAAGTTTTAGCAACAGGTAAACAGAACGTGTCACGGCAAAAAGACCCGCACAGAAGCCTGTAGAGATAGGAATGGAAACCTTGTAGTAGAGTCACAATCAGTGCTGAGAACATGGAAGGACCATTTCTGCAGATTGTTAAACGGCGACGAAGACTACAATCCCACTATCAGGCAGAATGAACCATTATAGTACGATGATGGACAAAACTTCCGTCCACCTGACCAAATTGAAGTGAGGAAAGCTTATACCCGCCTAACTTTTTAAAGCGGCAGGAGATGACCTGGTACATTACATACACCAACTCATCTTTAAAGTTTGGTCTGAAGAAAGTATGCATGATGAATGGAACCTCAGCATTGTTTGTCCGATCCACAAGAAAGGAGACCCTCTAAGCTGCGCCAACTATAGAGGTATAAGTCTCCTGAATATCTCGTACAAGATCCTTTCACCGTATTATGTGAACATCTTAAACAATTTGTCAGCAACCTGATTGCACCCTATATCAGTGTGGTTTTATGACATGATACTGGAAACTACCCAAGAACTCCAAATCGATACCCACCATCTCTTTATCGATTTAAAAGCCGCGTACGAAAGCATTTGTAGAGACGAACTATACAGAACCATGTCTGGTTTCGCAGACCCACAAAACTCGTCCGACTGTGTAGGATGACGATGGAGAACTCTCGCTGCTCCGTTAGGGTTAGTACTGACCTTACAGAAGTTTCTGATGTCAAAAAAGAATTCCGACAAGGTGACGCGCCGAAGCTAACTTTACTGGCACAATTTGTTTCAAGTCTATGCAATTGCTAACATATGCTGATGACATAGACATCATTGGCAGAACCCAGCGAGCTGTAACTGGAGCGTTTGCTAACATTGAAGCTGAAGCAGCTAAGATGGAACGAAGTACCTGCTGTCTACAAAAAGGGACACATAACAACGGCGGATTGGACAAAACGTCACAGTAGACAGGTACAACCTTCAGTTAGTTAGGGACTTTATCTACCTCGGATCCGCTGTAACATCTAACAACAACATCTCGTTAGAAATAAAGCGAAGAATAACTCTTGCCAGTCACTGTTCCTATGGGCAAGGGAGGCAATTGAGTAGTAAAGCCCTCTCTCGAAAAACAAAGGAGACTCTTTATAAGACTCTGATCATCTTAGTCCTGATCTATGGCGCGGAGACATGGACTCTATCGAAAGCGTAAGGTTCTTCGCAAGATTTTCTGCAAAATCTGTGTTAACGTGCTTTGGAGCAGAAGGTTCAACCACGAACTATACGAGGTATACAGCGACATTGACTTAGTACAAAAAATACGTATATCACGTTTAAGATGGCTAGTACATGTAGAGCATGGACAACAATGATCCGGCTCGCAGTATCTTCGATTCCAACCCAGAGGGAAGACACTGTCAAGGAAGACCTCGCCTTAGGTGGCGCGCTCAAGTAGAAGATGACCCCAACAAACTTAGAGTACGAAATTCGAGGCAGTTAGCCAAAGATCGAGCTGGCTGGAGAGGCATTTTGATGAAATTAGACATTACGATGTCCGTCTATCGGTACACCTGCAGCCCAAGCTTGGGATCTAGTTATTTTGGATACTACCCCAAGACTTTCAGTATCTTACCATAAAACTTTATCTCATATTTTTTTTGAAATATTATTAGCATGGATGGGGCGTACCCACTTAAAGTTTATTGCTCCTATTTGAGATTTATTTGTTCCAGGTACCAAAATTCTTAGTAGGTTTTTAATGATAATAAAATTAATTGTGTAATAATAATAAATAAACAAGAAACGATTCCTTAACAAGGTTTATAAACCTGTCTCGGTTTTGTGTTTTTTTATTAACGATCCAAAAAAAATATTTAAATTAAGACAAGACAAATATGCTTACACAAGCCTTCAGAGAAATTTTAAAATTTATCAATTTAGTTTTCAAGAACATTAAATTGTTAATTCATAAAAAAAAATTAAATATAACTTTAAAACAAATTTCGTGCAAAGAATACTAATGATTAACACTCATATATTAAAAACAACGGAAGTAAACTATAAAAATGTTGGAAATACATTACGAAGATAATATTTTGATAATTATGTTTTTATGATAGATAATCATAACTCTATTAGATTAGATAAAAAGTTTATTTATAATTTCTAGCTCAATATCATTGGTATAGAACTTCCTGACTACTTGAAAATGCTTAACAGAGTTTCATATACATTATTTGGTATAATTGGTGTTGGAAGTGAAAGGGATATGAGAATAACTTAGAATTATTGAAGTATATGTCTCTATCCATGAACAAGATACATTTAGTGTAAAGGACTCTAGCGATTTCAGATGAATTGGTATAAATAATGTAAATATAATGAATAAGGCAAACATTTACTACCAATAGATTGTTGAAACAATTTTCTTTAGGGGGTTCGCCTGTCAACCTCATGGTCACAGGTTCGATCCCTGCCGTAGTCTATGTCTTCTTATTTTTCCATTAAAAACCAATTCTAAAAATAAATGTCATACAATGAGTTGCTGGTTTACTCATAACATGCTGTTAAGGCATAGAACTAACAACATGTGATTGAATAAAACTAGTATACCGATAAAATATGACAAAGAATAAAAAATTAATGCGAATTATAAGGGACATAGATAAATAAAACACGGAAATTTCTCCGCATTAGTTCAGGCCCTGGAGATAAAATCCGAGACAACAACCACCTACAGTCTCCGAATATCGCGCTACACATATTTTCTATCATTCTTTCTCTTCTTTTACCTCACCCTCACGCCCGCGCTGTGTTGAAACATTTAAAGGGTATTCATAATACCTTGAGCGCGTGTAGATTATAAAAAAAAAAACTATTGCTTCTGTTGAATTCTAAGAACTCTCAAAACTTATGTACAAGTGATGCAATAGTGGCATACTTAAGAATATTTCTTGGCAAGTAGTTGATACCTTAAGTGATATTTTTTTGACATTAGTGTTAGTCTAAGAACTGGTTGTAGGGTTATCAGATTGGAAATGTTGAAAAGGAGGACATATAGCTAGTTTCCTAGTGGGACAAGTGTTCAAAAATTTTTAAAAATTACAAAACCCGAACAAAAAAACTGAATAACATTTTTATATGTCTTTCACGTTTCACCTGGCAAATCATAAATCTATCTATCTAACGTATAATATTGAATTATGAGAGGAAACATTTTAATATTGCTTTTGCTGGATGCATCCGTGGCGATTGAAAATGGAGGATCGTGTGACAACAAATCGGCGATTGAGTTTTGAGTTTCTTTTGCAAGAATTTTTTGCTAATTTTTTGGCATTTCGTGCGACCGCAAGTAAACTGGCACAAGAAAATAAACTATCAGATAATCTGATTTATAACATATTCTATTTGAGTAACCAGCAATTTCCGAGTCGATGAATATGGACGGAAACAGGGAATTTGTAAAAGTGGCAGAGTTATAACTATTGCTAAGAATTGACAGTGCAGAACTATTGAACTGAAGTTGGCAACGTTTCTTGAATGAAGTAAATGGATGTATCCAGTTGTGAAAATTGTATGTGCTATGATGGACGTATTCACAGCTTTAATTTGAAAACCTGCTAAGAATTTTTTTTTAAATTGGAAAAAATAGTCAGTATAAAAATATTGCCTTAAGGTGCAAAAATATAACATATGTGTAAGAAATAGGGACATTTTGCCCCCTTTGTCATTTTTGTCTTTGAGGGACAATAGAGGTTAAAAAGGGGATCATTCCATCCAAATGGGGGACGAATGGTAAACCTAACTGGTTGTTTTCTTCAACAACGTTTCTTGGTTGGTTTACTTTAATTCGACTTTTAGTCAGAAATTAAATGACTTACAAACTGCATTCGCTGATGATATTACTTTTACCTCTTCATACAGAACACTTTTCGAAAATATTGCCAAGATTGCAGGAAGGCCAAGGGCCAGTTGTTCAAATATCCGTGTTGAATAAAGATCCGAGTTTTATCAATTGTGACTTACCTTCGGCGATTAACTGAGGTTCAACGATGATTCAACAATGTATTTTACTTTATCACATCATTAAGCCTTGGACCAATGTTAAATATCAGTTAATCCGCCGAAATTAACCCCCAGCTTCAAAGTGCAAGTTTAAACTCCACTTTTGGTGTAAACTTCATATGAACAATTTATTCGGTTTCACAGTGTCGTTTTAACATTAAGTTAACAGAGATTATTTAGCGGTTTAAACTTGAGTTCGGCGTTTGTATTGTTTTTTTTGTTTACAATAATGACGGTACTTTGAAACAAAATCAATCTTCACTCGCTTGCCAAAGCATTTTTTTGTTGATTCGCTTGTTTTTTTGTGTCAGAGAGGGAAATGGTAGAGAAGGAAAGAAAAATCAGATTTCAGTGTGAAACCGGACGAGTCAAGCCAAACATTTAAACTCTGTTTAAGGTTCAGCTGGTCTTAAGTTTAAGCGCCCACTGTGAATCTGGGGGTGAGAGTTATAATTGCTTAAGCATGGATCAAATATTTAAAATGTTTGACAACTAAACCCTAGTGAAAATAAATTCATTAATTTTTTGAAAATATTCATTATGTTCGAAATATGATACCGTTTAAATGTTTACTATGGCTTTACACACTATCAAATATCCTTGAACTTTAGAGTAAGCACTTGCCGGTGATGACTTGATGGCCTCAAAAACGTGGTTTCAGAAATAGAATTGATCAAATACCACCATGCACCATACAGGTTTTTCTATTTACCATCCATTATCTCGAAAACGGCTCTAACGATTTTGATAAAAATTGGTGTTTGCACTTCTTTTAGTAGAGTCAACATTCTGGTAATTTTTTTATTTTTTTTAATTTTTTTTGCTCACATATAACGGTACCTGACCTACAAGCATTTTTTGATTTTCGACTTTTTCATAATCATCTCTACGGATTTCGATGAATTTTGTTTGTAGGAGGCTTATTCAATTTATAAAGAATACTGCACCCAAAATATTAGAAAAATATAAAAATGTATTTCGAAAACGGATGGGTGATATTTTTCAAATTTTGTTTTTAAGTTTATTTATTATCTATTTAAGACTGCCATCCCAATTTTTTCTTATAAGCAAATTAAAGAAATTTAGTGAAAACTATTTTAAAATATATTTAGAAGTTTCTATTAAGAATCTTTCGCATACGATGTGATCGAACATAAGAGCAAGTACGTGCGATCCAGTCATCCATTTTATTTTAAAGACGTTACGACGTTTGAAACGTGAATGGTTGTGCAATTTTTCATAAAAAACTTTTTTTTTGAAAATTGTGGCAGGAAGATAACACTTAGTCATATATTATACACTATTAAATTTAGTCGGTTTTTGATCAAATCAGTTTGACCGTTAATGATTGATTTGAAGAAAATCTAATAGAGCCCATACACAGGACACTTGTGTGTACCACTTGCGTCGGTGCGCACCGATTTTGTGGTGTGTCACACGCTGTGCGAAGATTCATAATATTTTGATTTTTTGAGTCGATGTCTCAATATGGAATATGGATGTGGATGGAACGTGGAGGTGAATGAGGTTATACGAGTTCGTGAGCGCAGAAAAAGAAGAAAATGGCATATATCACCCAGCGTCAGACTCACTATTTTGTTTTCTCTTCTAAATAATTTAGTCACTTCGAAAAAATTCGGACAATGTTGAATGGTGGAGAGCTTCATTTGTATGTCCTTAGCATTTCCTAAAAAGTACCCTAAATTTGGAGCGGAGCAAACAAAGGGGGGAGTGGGTAAAATTATTTTTTTTTTCAAATTATTCGAAAACCATAGGTTTTTTTTGGAAAAAGTTGTTGGTAGGGATTGTATATTATGTCATTCTACAAAGAAAAATTCAGACACTTTTTATCGTACAATTGATAGATTTGGAAAAAATGGTTATAAATTTAATAAATTTATGTTTTTGAGTGGGGAAATTATTTTTTTAGGAATGTTTGAAAAACATGTTCTATTAAAAAAAATCCAAGTTTCAAGTATGGAACCGGAAGGGAAATGCTGCCATCTTAAAAATAATAATTTGATTTATTTTGTTCAATAACTCCCAAACAATTTATTTTTCTCAAAATTTTGTAAGAACAGCTTATAGACAGTACAATTATCTACAAAATGACATATTAACGACTTCTGTATGTCAATTCGTCGTTCTTACCAAAGTTTAATAATAAATCTAAAATGTTTTGCTCCGCTCCAAATATAAAATGAAGCTTTCCACTATAATTCAACTTTGTTGGAATTTTTTCGAAGTTACATCATTTTTCTATCTAATTTTCCTGGACTAAAAATGATTAATTGATGGTTTGAATGTTGGAATAAAATGTAGGTACCTAATATTTTGTTTCTTAACAAAAATTATAAATTGTAAATATGTACCTACGACTCCATTTGAAATTGAACAATATCAGTTGATAAAATATGGTAGATATCTGCAAGCTCTCAGCAGTTCCTAAATTGTTTGAAGGTATGTCAAAATATAGGCTTGATTTTCTTACAAGTGAAAATTTATCAAAGGGGAAGCATGATTTCGTCTCCCATCGATCTGCTCTACCCAATGTGACAAATTTCATTTCTTACGGCCCCAATTCTATGGAATAAGCATTCCAGATTGACGCAGTATACTTATACTTACGTTAGCAAAGTTTTTGATTCGCTAAACCACCAAACTAAAGATTTTTGGTTTTCCTTTCTTTGTTGATTTTCATTATATTTATGTTCTATATCATAACGATCTAAGATTGTAGGTATATTTTTTATATTCACAGAAAATTCAGGGTACATCTGGTGTCCCGCAAGGTAGCAACCTGGATCCGCTTGCTTTTACTATAAATTGACGGTTTGCCATTCTTCTATAACTGGCGCCCCATCTTTTTTGTTGTTAACTATATGCCTGTAAGACCTAAGTTCTTTTAAATGCAACTTGAATTGCAAGGCAGTAGTTAGAAGGAATAGAGAGATAGGAAAGAATTTTTGTTGGCACAGTAGATTTGTTATAACCCACGGGTGGCATCCAATTAAAATTGAAGGTAAGGGAAATAATTATTGTTTATCGTGGGATTCGAACCCACACGCCTAAGTTAGCAGTCAAGCACTATATCTACTACGCCATTATGCCACCCTATATTCCCTTTCCACCAAATTTTCTTTAAAAAAAAATCTGACAATAATTTCAGTCACAAAAGTTTCTTTACAAAATCAAGGTCAAGAAAATCAAAATTCAAACAACACTCAACACTTTGGGTAAATTTGTTCTTTTCTTAATCTAACAAAAATTTACCTGCACACTGTGTTAACACATTGCGTCCATATGTTAGCCCATATGTTCTCTAAGAGTTAATCCGTAAGATACAAACAAACAAACAAAAATCCAAGTAAATGTTTGATCAAATCCAGTAGACAATCAGTGTACAAACTTTATTAAAAAAAAAAAAAAAACCGCAGACACACAAAATTTCCTTTCCTCGACTTTATCTGTTAATAAGCAGAAATGACGATAATTTTTTTTTCTGTGAAATAAATTCCCAATTGGTGACGGTCACACACTGCACACACTGCACTTTATGCTTCAACAGAAAATATTTTTTTTTATATATATGTATGTGCTATATATTTTCACTTCTATGAATATTTTATATCAAAACAAAAAAAAAAAAACGAATAAGACATTCTCTTGTGTGTATTATTATACATATTCGGTATAAAAAAAATTTCTACACTTATTTTACACGTGATAACAAAACAAATGCACAAATAACTAAAGATAAATAATAATCAATAGAGTGGTATTGGTGGTAAAATATTTTTTTGTTGTTGTATTGCGGGAGGTGCGGAATATTGAAATATCACACCGCGGCGAAACGCGTTTTAATATCGTAAACGATCACAAAATAAATTTTATACAATTTATAACTTTCTATCACTATTTGATTTTTTTTTTTTTTTAATTTTTGCTGAATCTATCTTTTAGACTTTTTAAGTTGATTTCTCGATCATTTGTAGATTATTTTTTTTTTTCAACAATATTATTTCAAATAGGCAAAACCATCAGGTATGTCTTTTTAATTTGTGGTTTTTTCTTTTTTTTTTTAATTCAAAATTAATCTATCGATCACGGTTTTGTGTGTAAAATATTTGACCTCTCCAAGACCTGATCGTGCTGCATTCCAACGAGTTCGATTTTTTTTTGTTACGAATTTTGTTTTGTTTTACTCCCGATCGAAGCAACCAACACAGATGTAAACACCAAGTAGGTAGTGTTACTAGATACGCGAAGTAGGTATTTCTCTTAGTTATTATATGAAATTGTTATTTTTTTTTATTAATTTCAATTTTGAAATAGGTAGGTATTTTTCGTTATTAGAACATACAATTGAATTAAGGAAAAAAACATAGGTATATAATTGAAATTTAAGGCGAGGGAGAGAGTCAGCAAGAGAGAGCACACATGCAGCAGGTAAATCCTAAATCGAATCCGAGAGATCGGTATTTTTTTTTGTTCCTTCTTGGTATGTAGGTAGGTAGTTCAAGAGAAAGATACACCTTGAAGATAGAATAATCTATCTATACCTATGGATATATCTTTTTAGATTAACAACAAAAAAAGCAAAACAAACCCTACAATTCACTATTGCTGTGTGTCATATTGTGTGGAATTCCAAGTACACTATCAAAAATGATTTGATCAATAATTTTTTTTTTTTTTTCAATTTTGTATCTGTATCTAGGTAGGTATCTATATATTTTTCGTATTCGTACGTGGGTATACCTTCATTTAAAGTTGGCTTATGAAAGTTGTTAAAAATTCAATGCAAATCTTGCGTTTTTTTTTTATTTTGAAATAGCAATCTGTATCTTTAGGCCACGTTTAGATTTTTGTAATTTTTTTTTTAGAAAAAAAATTGCTTTATTTTCGCCCTTGCTAATCACGTCGTCGTCTTTCAAGTGGCGGCGCGCGTTGCGTTTTCGGTTTTAAAATGCGGTAGAATTAAGTGTAAGTTGATAATACACAAAAAAAAAAAATAGTAGAAATAATATTAACTCGATCGCTCGTGTCGGGAGCAAACACTGCGGAATGCTCAGCACCGAAAACCAAACTAACTAGAAATCGTAATCGAAAAATGAGCACCCGCTGTAGATACATTTTTTTATTTCATTTCATTTTTTTTATGCTTACAGTCCAAGTCTTCTTTCTGTATACAATTTGCTTTTGAGTAGCATTTTTTCCTACCACCAATACGATTACAAAATCACTGCCACACTAATATTATGAAACATGAAGATTGGAATGTCACTAATACTTAGGCAAAACGGGTTAGTATTTGCAGCTTAATCGCGGGCTCTTGTTTACTTTGTAGACTCAGTGCTGTGTGCCTGGCCTGTACAGTGTGCTGTGCTGATGAGTTGAAAAATATTTGACTTTCAGACTTGTGAGCGAACAAGATCACAGCATGATCTCCAGTATTACCAGCTAGCTGGGCAATTTAAAAAGGGTATATTATGTATACACTAGTACAATGGAGGTAATGTTGAAGTTTGATTTTGTGTTGTAAGACACCTGGCGTCTAAAATTTTAGTTTTGATTTACATACATACGTACGAATGTATGGTTTCTTTTAATATTAGAAACAAAATTAGAAACTGACAAGTATTGATACGCACAAATGGCGCCCAATGTAGGGATCAATGTCAATGTTAAGACCTTCCTGGTGAGGAAATTCGATTGCAAACAACGGAAAATATTTTAAATTACATTAAACGCAAGAAATGGAAATGAAAATATATAAGCCTTTCGTTGATCACTTCTTTTGTGCGTTAACCATGTACATATCTACAAACTGAAAGCATTTTTGGTTAAAAAGAGATGATATGTAGTGTAAAGTTAAACATTTCACATTCACACTTTAATCGGAGTTAATGTGTAAAACCAAATATTGCCAAAGAGCCAAAACAAACTGTGTTCAAGTAACATGTAACAACAATACAATAAAATGGCGCCCTACAAGAGTGTCAAAATTAATATAGATTCATATTTAGTCTAAAGTTAAACATTTCACATTCGCACAAATTACTATAACTGATGGGAATGAGACTTAATGCTTAGAATCAAATGCCGGAAAAGAGCCAAAACAAATCTTGTTCAGGTAACAACAATTTAAAATGGCGCCCAACAAGAGTGTCAAAAATCAATGGATTCATAGTAACTTGAAAAGCATATTGTTCTCAACTAATGCTGATAGGAAACAGTCTTAATGTTTAAAACCAAATAATCGGAAAAGAGTCAAAGCAAACTGTGTTCAAGTAACAACAATCCGAAATGGCGTCCAACAGGAGTGTCAAGTATCAATAGATTCATAGTAAGCTATTTATTTTGATTGATAAAATAAATTTGAAATATTGTTGGGTAAAATTTTTACAATTAACAAGTATTCGTTGGTATTTATTTTGAGTTTGATTTACATTTACATGGGATTGAGAATATTTGAAGTATCTTCCACAATTATTTATTAAGTGGTTTCAAGCAGACAGCTTATGCTACGACGTATGGACCTTGTTAAGGTTGTGTCTTTTCACTGGGTAGTGAATACATTTTTTTAGGATTGAGAATTTGAATTACCTATCTAAATATTTAAAAATATATAGAAAAAAGGAATAAGCATTTCTGGTTCTCTCCTCATTTGTAGTTGTGAAAAATTCACAAAAATTCGTCTTAGATAATCTTGCACCGCTAGAAAACAAACGAATATGAATCAATCACTAAAGTTTCTCATTGCACGATTCACACTAGGCTTTTCACACCAAACCCAAAACCGAGTTTTCAGCTAAAAGTTTACGAAAACTCGAAAACCGTTCACACGGAACATTTACAAGTTTTCGTTCGAAATTTCAATTATCTTGGCACTACAGACAACAACAAATACGTTGTGAATTGAAATTGAAATTACCCCACACAGCTGTTTTTTTCGTTTTTCCTGGCAGCAACCCGTCAGCTATTTATATGACGATTAATTGAGCACTGAATGTTTCACAGGGTATGTTTGCTTAGTTCATCTTACAAAGCCATCATGTTTTCGACAGGTTTTATTTAAAACTTGTAGTTTATCAAAACGAGTGGTTTATCAAAAATGTATGGGAAAACTTGTGTTTTCGCTTTAGGTTTTCAGTCAAAACCGATTATTTCGCGAAAACCGTATTTTGGGTTTGGTGTGAAAAGGTTAATAGATATATAATTCGAATTACAGGCCTGTTTTAATTCATGAATATCTAAATATTCACAATTGCTATAAAATTTCTAGAAAGTTGTTCACAACACTAAGCCAGTGCTGCGGTCAACTTGAAAAAATAGAGTATCATGCATAGTCTTCAGGAAGCATTCTCGAAGTTGAGAAGCAGAAGAATGACGAATATGAAAAAAGAAATATTTTTTAGCAAATACCATTATTCGCTAAATTGTTTATTAATTCGCTAATAAATAAGTAATGTGATTTTCTATGTATGCTTCCGCTTCTAGTTGATGGAAAATTTCCATGCTATGCGTAAAATTATTACCACATCACTGAAGAAATAATAATCCTCAAATTTCACAAATGCAAACATTTGAAATTAAGTTAAAATTCATGCTCAATAAAGCCCTTACTCTCTCAATATCACTGCGCAATACCGAGTACTGTTGAATGATATTGCATGGTGTAAGGGCCGCATTACATTGCCTGCATTTTTATCTAGAGTATTTACACATATTCACTTTCGATTTTTACTGAAAACCATCTCTGCAGAGGCTGACGAATAAATCATAAATTATTTAATACATACCATTTACTCAAACGAATGTGATCTTGATTGAGATTCGTTTATGAAAATAAACGAATGAATCCTTCCAGGTGCAAAACCAGTTTCATACTTTACTTCATGCACACATGAAATGAACCATTCTGGTGGGTAAACATGTATAAATTTGATATTTAAAGTGACAGAACTTAAATTGAAAAAAAAAAAACAAATTACAGATATCTGTAGGTAAATATTTAAAAACTTAAATATCAACACGAGATTCCTTGCAAATGGTCACTACCTTAGAAATATTAGAAGATCCTGCATATTCATCATTTGCGTGAACGATAAAATAAAGGTCATTGAAGCACCAAAGCGTAGGTTAAGGTGGGCATAATCGACGAACATGCTCGCCAAACAAAGTAAGAAAGTTGTGTGTGCATTACTTCTCCACCTCGTTCTTCTACTCAAAACTCTTATTCCATTTCGTTCCGCAGGTAGAATTCATCTCGTGTGCGCTGAGAAGGTCATATAAATCTCATAGCTACCCACCCCTTTAAAGGATAGCCTGAATTCGAGATAAGTAATATATGTAGGGTAATTGCAGTTTTTTTGAAAAGATGCGCCGCAAGTTAAATTTGTTTACTTTTTTTATAAAAGAGAATAATAAGGCTACAAGTGGTAATTGGACTTCAGAGGCGCTGGAAGAAGCCCGAAAAAACATTGATAATGGGATTGTCTCTCCGGAAAGAAGAAAAGCTATTTGGCGTACCAGCTAGAACACGAATCAAGACGACTAAAAGATGACCATTTTTTTAAAGAAACCCCTTCCTTCTGAAAATACCGTTTCATGTCATGGAACAATCTTGGAACCAGTAATTCCAACCACCAGGAAACACACACTTCATCATCTTCAGAAAACCCAATGCCAACAAAACTACTGCAAGCAATTTCACCAATACCTAAAACTCCAGTGGCGATTTTTTCAAGACGTAGTCAGTTAGTAGAGGTTTTAAATTCTCCCAGTTTCATTGAAATAAAGAAAACCTTCAAGTCTCAGGAAGAAAGAAAGGAATAAAAGATACTAAAATGAAGGTTGAGCCGACTGAAGAATATTATTTTTAAACAAAAAACGAGAAGACTGGATGTACAAAATGTCAAAAATGGGTACAAGAAAACTTTGCACAGACTTTAGACGTGAGCAAGAACGAAAGAAACATGTTTCACAGTAAAATTAATTCTTTAGGGTACGATAGCATTTAACTGATGAGCCCAGCTATCGTGCCCGGGCGAAACGCATTTTGGACTAAAGGTCACAAAATATTTCAATTGGATTTAATCCACACAGTCCACAAAAACAAAAATAATGTGTAAATATTGTTTGCGTTTTCTTCGAATATAATTAATTCTTTAAGTTTAATGAATTTATCATGCGGCATTTAATTTAATGTTTTTTTTCTTTTTTTGGTATTTCTTATGAAAATTGTTAGTTTTTTAATTTAAATTTTTTTTTTTGGTAGAACATAAATATATTGTTAAGTTTTTTGCATAAATAAAGTTCATTTTACTTAGGTAAATAAGAAAAAAATCATTGATCTTTGAAAAAGCGCGGCAACTCTCCCGCAATTACGGAGGGAATTTTGGAAAAATGACGTTCTTTTTGATGAATACCTAAAGTCATCCGCAGCCGCAGTAAAGAGAATTAGCTCGTCTTATTTGAAATCTAGTTTATGTTTTGAATAAAGATGTCACAATGTTTCATGTGGCCATACTTATGTCTTATAAAATATTGGGAGTTTTGTCAGTTAGGAATCTTTATCCAAATGTCTTTATAAATGAAAAGCGAAATAAGGCTGATTTGGAGAATAATAAGACAAAGCTTTGCAAAGAAACGGAATTGGGTTATTTTTTTTTTTTCATTTGTCTAGACTTATGACAAGACTAAGTATAAAAAATTCTATAATTCCATATCTTTGGCACATCTGGTAACATTTTATACCGTGAATCATGGAGGTATTATATTTTTTTTTTGTTTAGTTAAAAGTAGAATGTGTATGTGAAATTTAAGCACTGACAAACCAGGAACGACGACGGCAACTTCGGACAACTATCCAACTAGAGCTGGTGAAGATGGAAGAGAATTGAGAAAGAAAAGAAAATTTCATAAAAGAAAAATATACTCTGACGATGGCAAATGGTCTTACTAATCTTATAATACCAGCTTGAGCTCATATCGAAGCTCGGAAGGTACGTACATTCCAGAGTGTTTACTGGGCTCGAACACGATCGTTGTTTGTATACGTTTGTCGTAGTCGACGCTTTGATCGGCGCAGACCACTCACTCATTCCACAATTCCACATCGTAGAAGCTTTGTCCACTTTGTTGCGCCCGCTGCTCGACCGAATGAATGACATCCAATCGAATTCTATAGTTATATCCATAGGAGCCATAGAAATTGATATAGTTTTAGGTATAGGTATATAAAAGTGCAGACCTGATGGTGGTACGTGGTACTCGTGTAGCTTTCTTTCTCTCTCTCTCTTTCTAACTGGCCACCACAACTCACTACTCAGCGCTGAGGTATTCGCATTCGGACGTCACGGATGTAGTCATTTTTGTTGCAAGTACCATAAGCCAGTTCAATCGTTCAATGAATCGGCTTTTGCGCGCTCAGTGTATAGCGTCAAGCACAAGAAATTTCAACCCAGAAATTTAGAGTAAATATAGATGGAGATACAAGATACTTTTTAGTAAATTTTCCATAGGTAGGTATCTACACTGAGAAAAAAAAAAACAAACACTAAAAAATGAAGAGAAAAAAAACATAATGGCTGCAAGGTAAAGAATTCAGCGCGGTGTAAGGAATTTTTTTTAGGCTAAGAGACGCAGCATGGCTAACTCCTTGCCGGACAAACCTACCGTGTTTTGGGGTCTTTTGCTCCACCATCAGGTATTACAGGTTTTATTCTACTTTATGTTAGCCTGTACGCGCGAATAATGCAAAAACGAACAAAGGCACAAGTCGAAAATACCCGCACATATACTTACATTTGTATAGGTACTCACTCCAGGTATTCAAGGCAAGTCAAGGCGTACAAACTAACCAAAAAAACAAAGAGCCCAAGAATTTATTATTATTATATGGTGGCAGGGGCAAAAGTAGAAAATTACAACAGAATTAACGTGAAATTCCATCTCAGAGCTCGGAGCTCTTGAGCCCAGAATCAGAATCCAAGAAGAAGATGGAAGAAGATTGGTGGTGTATCTTTATAGAAAAGGCTTAAACGTACTGAGGAGTGCGGAGGGAATTGATGAGAAGTTAAAAAAAAATTGAGCTCAACATCAAAATAACAATCTCAAAATGCCCCCATATGTTGTTGCTATTTCAAGTGTTTCTTTATTTAGTTTTTTTTTTTGAGGAATTTTCAAGTCAAGCATTCAACAGCGACACCGAATCCCCATGCATGCCGCCTGATCCAAAGCCGGTTGGAAGACCATCACCATCATCATTTTGCGCGCTTAAACATCATCATCTTGGTCATCATCATTATCATCAAGGGGCAACGTTTTTGGATGACGATCATCAAGTTCCCCTTTGCACGCCTCTTCAGGTGATGGAATTTGTGAGCTTTCTTTTTCGCATTGTCAAGATGCATGGAAGATAGCATCAGATAGATCTGCCGCTTAAATTCGGCGTCACAGGTAGGAAGGTTGTACTTATATGTCAAACAGCATGTGCGACAAGAATTTTTGTTTTCGCAAATTAAATTTTATATTTATTTAATCTAAAAGTAAAAGTGTGGATGTTTGTCCTTTAAATATGCTCCAACGACTTAATGGATTTTAATAAAATTTTACAAAGCGAGCTAAGGCCGTTTATGTCTGATCTAATATTTTAAGAATTAATGTATATTCACCAACGAATTAACGACCATTCATCCATTTTGACATTTCCTCCACATGTTTTTTTTTCTATGAAAGTGACTTTAGACACATGTCAATTTATAACAGTTTATAAAAGTACTGTTTATATTATCGAATTCCGGAACTTACTTGCTTATTTCCAGCCACCCACCAACCGACCCAAGCGTGTTGAATTCTTGACACTTTCAATGAACAACAGCTATAAAACAGTTATATATTTTTATGTCTCTAGTGTTGTCGTTGTTTCATAAGTTGCGAATAACGTTTTGGCTGATAATCTCTGATTTTGAAGTTATTCATGTGCGAAAAATGTATTTGTCGAAGTGTGGATTGTAAGTGGAACGCGAATAGAGTTTGACATTTGTTTACCATCCGATTGGAATTTGAGACCACCAATTCGTTTCCTCAAATTAAAAAGCTAATTATAGGAATGTAGGTAAGCATTTATACAAATTATATTTTCACCATATTGTTCAGAATTTGTAAACAATTTAAGTTAATTAATTGTTTCAAATCACAATTATTCGTCGGTCGTTGGTTACTCTCATGTCAAAAGTCCCTTAGAACAAAAAAGGAGTAAAAAGAAAAACGGTTTCTACAAAGCAGAAAGTGACAGATGATCAACAACATTGACACTCAATCAGTATTCCCTGTATATCCTGTCAAATATTATTGACAGTTTTTTTTTTAATTTAGAAGAACTCTCCGATCCAAAACACCAATAAAACAAACAAACACATCCAATTTTATTCTGAAGTTTTTGTATCGCTGTATGTGTCTAATTTCACAAATTCCAAAATTGTTTTTTTCACATTTGTAATTGCGGAAACAAGAAGACATTACAAATTCCTTTGTGGACATGTGAAATTCCGGACTTAGAACTTTGGTTATTGTATTTTTAATATTGTTTGCTTCAAAATTTGATTTCTTATTACCTGTGTGAAAATATTATCAATTTAAAATTGAAGTTGAAATTGCTGTTTACATAATGACGTTCCACAACTTTTAAAACTAGTTGTGCTTAAATGTGTATTTCTGATTTCGATTCTGAAGTCAAATCCGGAGTAATTTTATTTTCTATTCAGGAGAAGAACTGCCACTCTTTATGTCAATTGTGAACTTTCATAAGGGCTTATACCCTTACACGCATTATCCGAACGGTTCAAAATTGCCAATCGAAAATGGAATAACATTGAAAGTTTTGTCATAAATCAGAGCAGAGCAGTGAACAGAGCACGAGCATGCCGAACAAACTATTAATTTTCTCTGAAGCGAGCGCTTTCTAAGAGCTCCAAATTATTTTATGAACACACTCGACCACTGTATGCTGTCCCCGATAAATAGGCAGATTAGACAAGATATAACGTTTGCCTCTCATTCTCGCTACAGTGGATTGCATAAATCTGTCACTCAATAAAGCTCTCACAGGGTTTTCGTAGTACGTATTTTAAATGGACCCAAATATGAAAGAATATTATGCAGGGTTACCGCTCTTTTCTTCGATAGGATTTTTTATTTAATCGTTTTGTTTACAAAAATTAAAACACATTTATATTTTCCACACTACCATGAGGTAAGATAAAAGGTGCGTTTTTGAAGGGTATCCCCAGTAGGCCTAATCCCTTTTAAATAAAAAACAAGCAAAAAAAAAAAAAAATATTCATTATCAGATTTGTTTTTCTGGCGAGTTTTGGCCTTTGGAACTGTTTTAGTTAAGAAGTCTGTAAACTGTTCGTTGGCCTACAGGAAAAATATCAGCTACTTGCTTCACAGCTTCTGTCTTATTTTGTAAATTTTTGTGAATTTTTTTTCTCGGGTCAACAATTTCGTTTATTTCGAAATTTAAATCATTTCGAAATAATTGTACAAAACTTTAAAAAAAAACACACCTCTTTAAAAATACACGAGTTAAAAATACAAATTGCACAAAACTTTAAAATAAATACACCTTTTAAACATACATTTTATACAAAAATACTTTACTTCACATTTTTTTTAGAATCTTACACGCGCTCAAGGGATTATGATTACACTTTGTACGTTTTTAACACAGCGCGACCGTCATGTGAAAGAAGAGAAAGAGGGATAGGGAAGATGCTTGTCGCGAGGTGGTTGGTGTCTCAGATTTATTCCCACGGATGGCGGCTGAACTAATGCAGAGAAACTTACCGTGTCTGATTTGTTTATGTCTCTTATAATTCGCATTATTTTATTTACTTCTTTGTCATATTTACAGGTATACTAGTTTACTCAATCGCATGTTGTTAGTGCTATGCCTGAACAGCATGTTATGAGTAAACAGTAACTCATTTATCATATGAAAATTTTTAGAATTGGTTTCTAATGGAAAATAAGACGACATAGACAACGGCACGAGGTTGACAGGCGAGCACTCAACTATCGCGCCAATAATGGCGATCTGTCATTAAATAATGAGCAAGTTCAAACTTCCTCGCGGTGTGCCATAATTTTCAAAATGGCATCATTGTGCATTTACAAGACTCCATTTTAATGACAATATTTAATGCCAGTTTTTTAATGATGAAAAGAATTATAAATTATAATCTACGCAAACAATGTTCCTCTCCAAAAAAAAACAGCTTAAAATGTTGTTCCTCCGTTTTATCGTATTTTCCACAAATTAAAGGACGTGCAAAAAATGAAAAACTCCACGATAACACTCATCATTCAAAGCTCTTTTTTAAGCTCTCAATTCTCAAATCAAAAGCACCTCAACAGAAACCCAAAGAAAAAACCGATCGAGTTAAGAAGCGGATACGTGTAACTCTGAAAGCACATCAATATTTTTTTTTATTTTTGGCACAGGCCACAGCAAAAGCAATTCAGTCGACACTCAGATGTGCGCTGAGTAGGACGTTGGATCTGCCTCCGATGCAATGACATAATTTTGTATATTTACGGGCGTTCAAAAACTTTATATGGAGAAGTTCTTTCAAATTAGTATGTTGCAAAAATATGACACGCTACTGATTTTGAAAAAGCTTTCCCATAAGACGCGTACTGCCTATTTTTCTGGGACAGAGTATAGCTGTCAGCAAATGGCATTTGTAAATTCGCTTTTTCAAAACAAAATTATTAAATAAGAATGTAAACATTTTTTGAAGAAAGTTAGGATGAAGATCATATTAAACATGGACAAAAATTGTCAGAAACTTAAACTGTGCTAAAAATGTCGTCCATAGGTTTTCCGACAACACTTTTAAAGAGCATTTCCACATGAACTCTAATTTGTTTGAAATCTTGTGTTTTGAAATCAATATCATCGAATTTCTTAGCTCACAGATTTGTGACGAATTTTTTTCGAGATCTTCAAAATCCGGCTCTGTTTGTCAGCTTTCCAAATATTCCACTGTTTGTACCTCGTGCCTGTACAAGATATGACTGTCGGTGGATTTATCTCGGGTGCCTTAAAGAAGAAATCGTTTAACAGATCTTAGAATTCCCAGGACTTTCTGCTTTATTTTATGGTAAGTTTTCTTCAAACCTTTCCATTTTAAATCAACCTGTTCTGTCAAAACACGAAAAAACGAAACTTAAATTTGAACTGTTATAAACTCTGAGCTAAAAAAGAAACACGATTTTTTGTTTGACAGTTAAGGCTCTACTTTTAGAGTAGAAACAAGAAAAACACCCGATATTACCTTCCAGCTGAACGAACAGTGAATAGCATAAAAACGTCAAAAATTAAACGCAATAAAATTTTAGCCTGCTCAACACAGCTTATATTCACCACGCTGGTCTCAAAACTTAACCATGATGGAAAATTTAACCAACGACGTCTTTAAGCAAATAACACAATGCTAAATCTCTTTCCATACCAGGACACACTGTATCCAGTTATCCACACTGTAGAATTGCTGTCATATACCTCTTGCTGCTTGCTCTCATCGGGCTCGCACTCCTCACCATCCCAGTTTGAGGATCTCGCTCGATCTTGGCCTCTTGCAAAAATATTTGACTGTCTTCTAGGTAAAACTTGTAAATGCATTTGTTCTTCGATTGCTGGACTTAAGGCTGTGCGGTGAGGTTAAGATGGTTCGTTGGGTAGAGAGCGGTGGAGTCGAAGGTGGATATATGTTGCATGACGGCTACTGTATTGCTTTTGCTTTGGAATTGAATTTGTAACTTTAATTTTTTTTTCTTTTTGTCGTCCATTTTTTTGTAGGTGACTCCATGGATTCCAAAAGTGACTACACTCCACCATGTGCACCCAATTGAATTTTGAAGTGTGTGTAATCGAGCGTCCGATTAGAGAGATGGTGTGGTTGTGTCTAAGACTCCTGCACGCTTCTTACTGAATCTTCTTATGGGTTTTATATTTCGTCTCCTACTCTTGGATTCTTACCATTTTATGCTTATATTCGCTATTTGATGTGCGCTGACAAAAATAAAATGCAAAACTGCACAGGAAAAAAGTCGAAATCGAAGAAATCGGACAGCTGAATCGAGTGAAAGTAGGGTAGGTATGTTTGGTTAGATTTTTGTTCGTTGGAGTTCGTTGTTTCTTGAGCAGAGGTCTGGATAAAAAATTAACAAAAATGCCTGTCATATATATGTATGTATACTTCTTAGTTAGTAAGGGTAAAAACAGAAAAGATTGAAAGCGTGCAAAGGAATGCTTCGGGTCTTTCATGCTTCTTTGGTTATTGTACTGAAGACTTTGTTTCCTTCCAAATTGGAACGACAAAATGCTTACGGTATTCGCCGGAATTTTTACTTTTCAGTGGAACTTCTACTGACAATGCAATTAACTGGCTGTGTCTGTGTTTTTTTTTTTATCTGAATGGAAATAAATGATTTTTAAAATGAAGTATCCAATACGAGATCTAAGGACTCTTTAACAGTGTGCATTAATACTGGGTCGGAATTTGCTATTATTTTAAGACTACGAACAGATCTCTTAGTAGACAAGACCTTTAATGAATTGTGTGCGAAATATTGCGTCTAAATTGAGACTTACTTTTGAAATTTGTCGGGTTTAACGGTTATGAATTTTGAATGCCCGAGTATGCAGTAGATTGACTTGAAATTAATTTATGGCCATTATGTAAAAGACTCTAAGTTAAAAAATTATGAAATTGAGGTTTATGTAATGTTGAAATGATATAGATGTAATGTTGATATCTTCTTATACCTATTTTCTTCAAATCTGTGCATTTGAATATTCCATTCAATTCAATTCAATTCAATTTTATTTAATAAGGATGTACAAGTAAGACTTAGTCTTTTATAGTACTTAACATTTGGATAGTAAGCAAGAATTATTCAATTATACTTAATGTAAGAAATAATAACATAATATACATAAATATATAATACATGGCACATATTAATATTACATAAATAAAAACCTGTTTAATTTCCTTTGTTAATTACTATATATAAATAATACTGTTAAGAGGTTTAACTAAATTCAGTAAATTCAGAAGAGATCGCATTTTTGAAGTTTCCAGCATTTATTATTCTTTTAATATGTAAGGGAAGAGAATTCC
Organism: Philhelius pedissequus; assembly: GCA_910595825.1. Lineage (NCBI taxonomy): Eukaryota > Metazoa > Arthropoda > Insecta > Diptera > Syrphidae > Philhelius > Philhelius pedissequus. The sequence continues at coordinate 273,895,330 of OU343160.1, read as the reverse complement.
ATAGCTTGGTTGCATATACGAGTATAATAAAGAGCCGCGAAGAGTTCAAGTAGTTAAAAGTTGGAAGCAAGAGGTTTAAGGTTCTATGGGATTGAGCGAATGTTAGTTTTTCAAAAATGTATAAGGGTAATTTATTGTGGATAATTTTGTGCAGAAACGTACAACACCTGGCATTAAGATATTGCTGAAGGGAACATCCAAGGACAAGCCGATGATAATGTGATATGTGCTCGTATCTCCGAAGTCCATATACATATCTAACCATGTCATTAAAGGCGACAAGGAGTTTGTGCTGCGAATGGGAATCAGGTTTGCAGTATACGGTATTACCATAGGTTATTAAAGGCAAAAGTAAAGTTTTAACTAGTCTAAGTTTAGTTTCAACTGGAGTTATGGTAGAAAATAGCCAAAGTTTACGCAACCCAGTGTAAATTCTTCCTATTGTAAAATTTATGTGCTTTTCGGCTGAAAGTGATTTACTTATTTTAATACCCAAACTCGTAACAGTATCCACAAACAGAAGCTGAGATTGGGGGAAGAAGTGCGGTATCAACATGATTTTTTGATATAGAAATAAGTTGCGACTTTGTCGGATTGAGTGTAAAACCATTTTGGAGTGACCAATTATATATTTCTGTAAGATCTTCGTTTAATCTACATACCAAATCTTCTTGCAAGCCTATCGGACGAGATATATAAATTTGCACATCATCAGCATAAAGATGTAACAGCACGTTGGAGCAAACTTTTCTTATATCATTTATGTAAATGCAAAACAATATAGGCCCCAAAATAGATCCTTGTGGTACACCAATTTGCAGATTTAAAAACTCAGATTGTAGCTGACCAAAATTTACTCTTTGACTACGGTTACAGAGATAATTTCGATAGAGACGGACAGCTCTCTCATGAAACCCAAAGTAGTATTTTAACTTTTGACAAAGTATATCATGGTTTACTCTGTCAAAGGCCTTTGAGAAATCTAGTAGACAGAGAATAGTAACCTTGTCTAGATCAAATTGTATCCTAATGTCATCAAGTACCTTAATAATAGCAGTTTGACAGCTGTGATGTGCACGAAAACCTGATTAGAGTGGTGACAGCAAATTACCGGTAGTAAGGTGATCAGATATTTGTGAGGCAAGAATTTTTTCAAAGACCTTTGACAGACAAGGAAGGATACTTATAGGACGAAAGTCCAAACAAGAGCTAGCATTTGATTTTTTGGCTACGGGAATGATTTTAGCTCTTTTCCAACTATCAGGAAAAGATGAAGAGGTTATGCAAAAATTAATTAAGTGAATTAGAGTACGGGTAACATGTGCCAAAATCATTTTTAAAAACTAATTGGCACTCCATCTTCACCATAAGCATCAGATTTGATTGAGCGAATGCTTTCAAGGACATCATATTCAGATACTACTTGAAATTCAAATACGGTTGACGGTTCACATAGGATATCACTGTTAGGCAAAAAGTTGGTTGGTTGAAAGTCTCTCAAAACAAAAGTCTCATTAAGTTCATTGGGATCAGGGAAATTTTGAATATTTTCTTTTTTTCCAATTCCAATCGAACGAAGATTACTCCAAAGCTTTCGGGATGACTGGTTTGTATCCAACTTTGACATAAAACATTTTTTTTTGGATCTGCGAGTTACAAACGTTGCATCATTACGAAAACGGCAAAATAATTCCCAATTGGTCGCGGTGGGGTTTAGCTTCCACCTAGAGTATGATCTTTTTCTATTCTTGATTGACCTGTGCACCTCAGAGGTAAACCAAGGACAGTTTTTGTTACGTACTGAGACAGATTTGAGAGGAACGTGTTTTTCAAATTATTCAAGAACTAATGATTGAAAATAATCAACTTTATCAGTTGAATTTGAGAAACTGTAACACATATGCCAGGGAAAGTTGATTGCATCAGCCTGAAGTGCAACGTTATTAATAGACTTAAGGTCTATGAACTGAAAGGACACTGGTGTATAAAAACGTGAGAAGTCAATGTTATATGTGCAGAAAATTAGGTCATGGTCAGATATTCCATCTAATGATAATTGGTCCAGCAAGATATCATTTGAAAGATTAGAAACAATCATAAGGTCAAGAAGACTCGGAGTAGAACTTGGGGCAAAGCGGGTGGCATACGAATTCGAAACATAAAGTCCGTTTGTTGCGATTTCATCCCTAAGTTGCTTGGGGCGACTATCGGATAACAAAAGATCGGCATTGAAATCACCACAAATAATCATATCTTCATAAATGGCAGAGAATTCCTGAAGAGCAGAAAAAAGGGTTCTGGCGAAATACTTCTGTTGGGATTGTAGCAAACACCAACAATGGCCTTTGTATTACCATCCGTCACCCCAATAACGAGAAATTCAACTCCACCATTCACAGACTTTACCAAAACCCTATTACTGAGTGATGCATTGCAGTATACCGCATGAAAATGTAAATCTAGCTAATGCAAGATGCTCCAAAATGTGTCACCTCATTGATGCAATAAATTGGTGTAAATGCCGATTACTGTCAGGTTATTGACAACTGAAGGCTGAACTAATGCGGAGAAAATTACCGTGTCTGATTTGCTTATGTCTCTTATAATTCGCATTATTTTATTTATTTGTTTGTCATATTTATGGGGATACTAGTTTACTCAATCTCATGTTGTTAGTGTTATGCGTGAACAGTATGTAATGAGTAAACCACCTACAGTCTCAGAACATCGCGCCAAACATCTTTCTTATCATTCTTTCTCTTCCTAAACCTCACGTCCGCGCTGTGTTGAAACATTTAAAGGGTAATATAATCCCTTGAGCGCTTGTAGGTTATACAAAAAATTAAAACAATTTTACTATAAGAATTGAACTTGATTGTATTATAAAGTTTAATAAAAGTGAGTGGGATTTCGTGAGTGTTTTTTTGGCCATAAATAATTTTCTTTTAATAAATACATAATTAAAAGATAATTAAGAACAAGTTTTTTTGTTGATATTGTTATTACGTAAAGAGAGTCAAGATCTTTATAATTTCTGGCTTCAAAATCCCTGGTCCGCCAGTTCTAGTTCTTAAACAGCGATCACTGTGTTGCGGTTTCTACCGTGAACGACAGTTCATTTTGCTTCCAAATCTGAACGTTCAGGTAGGTACATCAGAAACTGTCCCCAACTTGTGTGCTACCCGTGTGCTTTTCCACAGGTATTCTGGATAAATTAATTTTTAAGTAAGTTGCAACTACAATTTATAAAGCTGTAAGAAGAAATAGATTTTTGTATTTATTTGTTAAGCTTAAAGCAGCGGATCTTATAGCTACTCGAACACTAAAGTGCATTCACTCTATTCTACCACAGTCTAGACGCATCAGCATCAGGTTCAGGTGGAACTGTCACAGAACAGTCGGTGAACAGCAGTTCCTGTAATAATTTATTATTATTATTTTTGTTTATAAAAAAAACTTACGTGAACGATAATGAGGTCAGCCGAAATTATCCCCTAGTTTGGCCTTCCTGCTTTCCTTGTAAAATATAATTAATATCCTGAATAAAATATTGTTGGTAGTTTAATTACATCGTACTTATGGTTGTGTATATTCTTGGCATTTTTTTGTTTTTGTAGTCTTTTGCTGAAGTTTTTTTAAAGCACTAAAATTACAAATGAAGAAGTGATATTAATAAAGCCAGCTACGTATATTTTGTTTGAAACAAAATCAATTTTTATTAATAAATTAATTTTTGTACCTGAATGTAAGCACAGGTATTCATCATGGCTGTCAATGATTAGTGTATACATACTGTTGATTCAGTTTAGCACCAGGTATCGCATTTTGATTTTTCTAGTTGTCAATACTCCCAAATATTCGTGATTATTTTTGTAAAACGCGGCGCGCGGTGTATAAAATATTTGTATTAAGGTTTTCGTTGAGTTATTTTTCCCCACTTTTAAGCAATAGTGAGCAATTTTATTTTTATCATTCTACAATCTATAAGGCATTAGTAGTTTTGTAGAAATGGCGCTGTGTTTTCGATTTGAATGTTGTCATAGCAAAATTGGCTTGAAGATCAATAAGGATGTAATCGTGGGTCTGGAGTTGTCTTCGAGATTTTTTAGGGCAAGAATAGTAATTTTCAGGGATTCTAAAGCCAACAGCTCTTAGGAAAACCTGAATAAGTTCAAACAAGTTAGAATGACTTGTAACGGTCATATTTAATGAACGAAAGAAAAATATACTGAAATATCACTAATGCATTTAAGCATATTAAATACTTACTACTTCGTTCTTGGTTTCCACCCTTTTATTAAATGACCTAGTGTCAGATCGCTTGAAAAGTTAATTTAACTGCAGCGGAGTTCACTGCTTATGCCAAACTGCCAAAAAAGACCGATGACATCTACTGTGCTTGAGAGCGCAAATCATTTCATGGGAATAATGTGCAGTGCAGTTGTTAGAGTCCTTAAGACCTAGATGTACCTACACAAAATTGTTGGTTCAGTTATAAGTTAAAACATTTGCAAAGTCCGCCTATAAAATCGTCTTATGTGTTTAATTTCCAAGTACACTTAGGCTGTTATTTCTAAGGTAATGGAAATGATAATTAATCATCAGCTGAAGCTACTTAAGTATGGTTTTCGTAGGAATCCATAATATGATGGTATATCTCATTGAGCAGTGTGAGAAATTCTTACATCGCTTAGGAGAAAGTAAGATTATTGCGTTTAATAATTCTAAGTCGGTTGATATGACGAATCTCTTCCTTGCCGCTTAAAAAACTAACTTTATTAATATTTGAAGATATTTTTTTTGACGATGTCTTTACATCACCAAGATTTATGCTTGTATGGATAGGGTGAAGAGGCCAGAAAAGATCAGTTATTTTCCAAAACAAAATTTTCATTAAATTCAAAATGGCGGCTGAAGCTCCAGCGCGATTTTACGGAAAACCGAAATTTAGGCTTTAATTCCTGACCCCGAACGAGTAACAAAGTGTTCCGCATCCGTTTTACAAACAAATGAGACTTTAAATATATTTTTAACCATACATTGTGTTGTGTTGTTTTAATTTACTAAATAAACAGTGTTTTATTTATAATTAACACTTAAAATAGATAGGTTATATAATTGAAAGTTTTTTTTCGCCCAGGTCTACTTCTTATAAATAGATAGATTATAACATTAGATTATGACATTTGATTATGACATTTGCCTTCTTTCTCACTTTATCAAAAAAAAAAAAAAATATAGTGGGTGGCAATGGCGCAGTGGATAAACTGCTTGATTGCTAACTAGGACGTGTGGGTTTGATCCCCACGCTAGGCGCATTCTTTTCTTTACCTCCAATTTTAATTAGATGGCGCCCATGCGTTAAAATGAGACAGTCAATACCTGGTTCTCAAATCCACTGTGCCAAACTAGTGCAATTCAGGTTGCATTTAAAAGACCTTAGGTCTTATAGGCATATAGTTAAATTAAAAAAAAAATATATATACATATAGTTTTCGAGATGTTTTCAAAAAGAGCGAGTTCGGCCATACAAATGTTAGACCCGTTCCGTTTGAGCAAATGTGAAGAACAATAAAATGAAGCTCTGGACCGGAATCAGCTTTGTCGGATTTTTTATTAATTTTGTCGTTTGTTTGTCTGATTTTCCCAGGCTATTTTGATTTAACATGGGAATTATTTTTTTTTGTTGGATAATTAATAGGGCCATTCACGATCCGGTGCAACTGATCAAGTATCATTGTAATACTACAAAGCGCAACTTTGTTTTGCCCCACAACAACAACTTACACTGACTAAGATTTTATAACACTTTCGCCATACCCTAACCTTATTGCGACAGAAAAATACAATTGCTTGGTTTCATTGACAGTTTGGCAGCTGTTATTTCCCGTCAGAAATGTTCTTGAGTTGCAATAGAAGAGAAAACGTGAGTTGACGATTTACAAAAAACATCAAAATTCGCAATTTTAAACCTTTTTTTGCATCGGATCCTGAATACCCCTACTATTACACTAAATTCGCAAGATGAGAAAACTGACGCAAGGTTATGTAATGACTAAAATTTCTTTTTACCACTTTTAGCGTCGTCGTGCTTCTTTCTTGTCTCAAAATCTGTCAATAATATTTTTCCTGAACTAATTTGTTATTGAAGTAAAACATCTTTTGAGGCATTCGTTGGGGGTAAAAATTTGAAAACCGGCGGCACCAAGCAATACGCTCTAAAAAAAAAATGTGTACTCACAATCACAATATTGTTCTTTGTTTCCATAATTTTCTCTGTTGAATTAATTTGTGATATGTTTAAGTTGATATGGTCTCGTTGTTAGTACTTCAGTGTATCTATACTGCGTTGATTTATACCTATATATGGAGCAGTGTTGGCAATGTAAGTTACTACGAGTAAGTTACCCATATAGTTACGCGTAACCAATTGCAATTAATTACATCTCTTTTCCGTGTAACTAATGTAACTTATGTAACTAATATAACTAATATAGATTACAAAGTGTTGACTGACTGAACATTGAAAAAAATATAAGCAATTAAATTTATTAGTAAACAATATTTTTTGTTCTAGAAATAACAATAACAAATAACCAAAGAAAGATTCTAAAAGAATTATCGTTACAAGAGACTCATTGCCCTTTTAATTTCAAACCTATCATTCCCAAAAATTACGTAGGTTATTTCAAAAATCTTCCCAGTAACACAACGTCTAAACAGGGGATATGTTTATTGATCAAGAATAATATTCCACACAAAATTCGACCCATCAACTCAGATATTTTAACTTTGGCAGTGGATATACAATTCAAATCCAAAATAACCTACGTTTGCTTATACATCCACCCACAACAAACTTTCTGTAAAAATGATCTCGACAATATCATCTGTCAAACCGAGTATCCAGTGATTCTTGGTGGTGACATAAATGCGTGGAATACCCTTTGGGGCTCACCAGTCACAAACAAAAGAGGTGAAATTTTTGAAGAATTTCTGCTTAGTGAAAATTTAATTCTTTTAAATGACGGCTCACCAACCCACCTATCAACTCATAACTCATTAACCCACATTGACATAACCTGCTGTTCATCCGAACTGTTTCCTATGACCACTTGGAATACTTTAAGCGATCTACACAATAGTGATCATTTTCCCATCATTTTAACTTTTAACCCCGGAACAAAACTTTCTAAAGCAACCCCAATCGCAAAATTTAAAACAGACTTTTCAAACTGGACAACTTTCAGTAAAGTTGTAACAGAATACCTATCTGACAAACCCCCTGCGACAAACACCAACAAGGAAGCAGCTTTAATCCAAAAAGCAATAAGAACCGCTGCCAATGTTTCAATTCCCCAAACAACATCCAAAAATAATCTTCAGACTAAACGCATTGTCCCATGGTGGAACCCAACTCTCTCGACATTACGAAAAGACAAAATGAAAGCATTAAAAGAATTCCAAAAATCACTCACTCAATCCGATTTAATTCTATACAAAAAGGCAAATGCTAAATTTAGGCGTGAACTCAAAGAAAGAAAAGCAAAAAGTTTCGCAGAATTTACTTCTAGCATAAATCCCAAATCCACTACAACAAAAATATGGCAAAACATCCGAAGGCTTATTGGTAACCCTAACCCACTTACAATATCATGTATCCAATCTAACAATGCGGCTATAACAAATCCAACACAAATTTGTAATTTATTTTCCCAAACCTGGTCTGAATACTCCAAAGGCACAAATTTTCACATAGCTTTTAGAAACAAAAAAGACGAATTTATCAATAGTCCCCCCTACAAACCCAATAAGAATATCTTCGCGCAGCGGATAGAAGAACCTATTACCTTAGTTGAATTTGAAGCGTGTTTGAGCAAAACCAAAGGTAAAACACCTGGTAGAGACAGGATCTGTTACCCTATGCTTAAAAACTTACCTTCTGATGTAAAACAAAGACTTGTCACACTTTACAATAACATTTTCGAAACTGCAGTAATTCCACAAAGTTGGAAAACCGCAACGCTACTGCCTATACCTAAACCTAACAAAGACAAATATTTAATTGATGGTTATCGCCCAATATCGCTCATATCTTGCTCTTCTAAGGTTTTAGAAAAAATTGTTGCTAAACGTCTGATGTGGCTCTGTGAAACAAAAAAATTAATATCCCCAAACCAAGTGGCTTTCAAAGCAAACAGAGGATGTGTGGATGCACATCTTCACCTAGATTATTATATCTCTAAAGCGATATCCTCAAAAAATCATGTGTCAGTGCTTTCACTTGACTTTGAAAAAGCCTTTGACCGGATCGGGCTACACATAGTGCTCAACAAGCTAAAAACCTGGGACGTTGGAAGAAGAATCTTTAACTTCGTCAGATCATTTTTAACAAATAGAAAATTCTTTACGAGAGCTGACAACTCTTTTTCCAATGCATACCCCTTGGATAATGGAATCCCTCAAGGATCTCCATTATCAGTGGTATTATTTATAATTGCTTTTGAGGAAATTTCAAATATATTAAACAACTATAAACTCTTAGACAGCTGTTTCTATGCAGACGACATTTACATATTAAGCAAAATAAACGACTTAAATAATTGTAAAACTCAATTCGATAACGTTGTCAAAGATATTTTAGAATGGTCGTCTACTTCAGGAGCAAAATTATCATTACAAAAATGTAAAATTCTTCATATTTGCAAAAAAATTAATTGCCCTGAACTCATTTTAAGTATAAATAATGTACAAATTGAAAATGTAAAAACACTTAATATATTAGGATTAGTTTTTAATAAAAAGTTTAATTGGAAAGAACACTGTTTAACTTTGAAAGAATCCCTAGCTGCGAGAGTTAGTATTATTAAGTATCTAGCAAGTAAGAAAAGCCATGTGCATATTAATACCTTATCATATGTTACAAAAATGCTAGTTTTAAGTAAAATTGACTATGGTATATATATTTATGGCAATTGTCCTAAAACCACGCTTAAAATTATACAGCCAACGTACCATCAGGCAGCGAGGAGGAGCGTCAATGCTTTCCCTACTACACCAGTAAAAAATATTCTTGCAGAAGCAGGTCTCCCAACAGTCGAAGAACGTTACGAAGAAATAACATCAAAATTAATTGCGAAGTTGGTATTTTCAAAAAACTCAGTTATTGATAAGGACATTAATCAATCCATTGGGCACAAATGTAAAAAACGCATCCCGTCCACAATAAGCAAAATCCTTGAGAAAGCGCAAGAAATGGAACTTCCTATAAGAAAACCACTAAACTATGTTTTATCTTACCCGCCATGGCATATAAAACCTGAGTCTATCTTGCTGACCTTGGCTAGTTATAGAAAAACAAATACCAACAACGCACTATATCGCTCTCTATTTTTGGATATCTCATCAGAACTTAAAAACAAAGGTTGGAAATTCATATTTACTGACGGATCCAAATCACAAAACAACACATCGTTTGCCGTTACATTAGAAGATGGTTATATTTTAAGCATTGGTACCCTCCCGGAATTCACATCAATTTTCTCGGCAGAAGCTTTTGCAATCCTTCAAGCGACAAAGAAAACTATAGAGCACAGTGGCAAATTTGTTATATGCTCCGATAGCATATCGGTTTTAAAAGCAATAAACAACCCTAATAACAACACTGACCTGATTTCTACAATAAGAAACAAGATTGCTATGATGCCAAATAAAATTAAACTTATGTGGACCCCTGGACACGTAAATATTCATGGTAATGAGGGAGCTGATAAAGCCGCAATTTCTGCAAAACACGCACCAGTATACCAGTTCAATGCATTTACTAAACAAGATCTTCAAACATGTATTCGTAAAAATCTAAGAACTAAACAAGAAACTGAATGGAGCCTCTATCACCACCATTATAAAAAAGTAAACGTTGAAAAATCCCGACCAAGATACCCTACAAACCAATCTAAACATAAAATTTCAAACTTTGTACGTTTAAGACTCGGTCACACCTCAGCAACTCACCAACACCTCCTCACCAAAAACCTCCCTCCGGTATGTACCCCCTGCAATACAACATTAAATATCCCTCATCTCCTGGAAAATTGCAAAATTTCAAAACCTATTATAGAATCCATTTTTCAAAACATATCAATTTATGAAATATTAAAAAATCCAAATTGTACAAACATTGAAAATGTAAATAAATTTCTTGAAATCCTTGAATTAACTTTATAAAAATACTGTTAAATAAGAGCCAATAGTCTCCGCAGCTAGGCTCTATAATTTGTATTATTACCCTGTAATTTAAATTACATGTTAATAAATAATAATAATAATAATAATTGTTCTAGAAATAACAATAACAAATAACCAAAGAAAGATTCTAAAAGAATTCAGAGATCAAATGCATGTATGTAACTTAAATACAGATATACAGTGGCTCCCACGACTAATCGGACACAGAAAAGAAAAATTTCAACAGTGCAATTTCTTTAAGAAAATGTTTGGGGGTGTTAAAATTAAACATCATATTTTATCATAAGGGAACTCATATTTATTTTAAATAAACAAACACAACGTTTTTTAAGTTACTATTAAAAAAAAATGAAATCAAAAACTAAAACAACTCCATAATTTCATGTCTCCCAAATAATCGGACACATTGTAAAAGGTTTTGTGGTTTCAAAAGTAAACGTAAATAAAACACATATCAAATAATTTGTTTCATCATATTTCTTTATCATTATAAAGTTTGAACGTGATGTGTGAAACACTACTTCATTTAAATGACCACCACGCGAATTGTTGCAAGCATCGATTCTTTTTTGCTAATTTACGACCACTTTTTGACACATATTGGGCGATATCTCAGCCATAACTTGACGAATGTTGGTTTTCAAGTGCTCAAAAGTTAAAGGTTTATATGTATAAACACGGTCTTTCGCGTAGGCCCACAAAAAAAGTCGAGCGGTATCAAATCGCACGATCCTGGTGGCCATTTGATGTCGCCACGACGAGAAATTACGCGGCCAGGAAATGTCTCTTGCAATAAAGCCATATTCGCTCGAGTTGTGTGGCATGTGACACCGTCTAGTTGAGACCACATTTTTTCCAAGTCGTATTCTTTAATAGCAGGTAAAAAAAAGTCTGTTATCATATGACCATAACGCTCCGGTGACGGTGACAGTCGTTCCATCGTGGTTTTCGAAGAAGTAAGGTCCTATCACACCTCCGGACCAAAGAGCGTCCCAAACAATGACTTTTTGTGGATGTAATGGCCTCTCTTCAATTACTTGAGGATTCTCAGAACACCAAATACGACAGTTTTGCTTATTAACATACTCACGGAGTGAGAAATGTGCTTCGTCGCTGAAGAAAATTTTCTTCGAAAAATCGCCGTCCACCCCCGTTTTTAAAGCATCCATTCGACGTATCGACAACATTGTGAATGGTCAGCTGGCTTCAGTTGTTGTATGAGCTGGACTTTATATGTGCAGATCCAAATGCAAAATACGCCATGGTGTGTCGTAAGACAGTCCTAATTCCTGAGAACGACGAGGAATCGACACATTAGGGTCTTCGGCAACACTTTCACTTACAGCAGCGATATTTTCAGTGGTACGAGCGAAACGATGATGCACAGGCCTTACAATATCTGTAACCAACCCAGTCTCTTAAAAATTTTTCACAATTTTGCCAATTGCTTGCGTAGTTGGACGATTATGTAAACCATAATCTCCTCTTAAAGCACTATATGTGGCTGTGGCAGAATCACAATTTTTGTAGTAGGTCTTAACAATTTTTATGCGTTGTGCGATAGTTAAGCGATCCATTTTCGTAAATGTCAGACTTTCAACTGAAAAAAAAATTGGTTTAACAACTTAGTTTGACAGATGTCGAATTCCAGCCCTATACTTTTGAAACCGCAAAATGGATAACCCTTTATTTAGTACTTTGTGGCATATCCTTTTGATTTAATAACCACCTCAAGGCGGCGTCGAAGCATTGAAGAAACTAGTTTTGAACAAATTCCAGATGGTATTTTTGACCATTCTTCTTGAAGACCGGCCTTAAGCTCTCGAATATTTTGAAAGTTCTTCTGAGCTAATAGACGTCCCAGTTCATCTCAAATATGCTCGATTGCATTAAGGTCAGGGAACTTTGCCGGTGTTTTGAGCACTTTGGGACAGTTATACAACAACCACGACCTTGTTAAATAAGATGTATGATTAGGGTCGTTGTCCTGGTAGTAGATGAAATTTTCTTGTATTCCAAGCTTACTGACACTTGGCACAAATGTTGGTGTAAAATGTTGACATAACCCTTTTGGTCCATTTTACCTTCCACAAAGTGTAAGTTTCCAACACCAGAACTCGACATACACCGCAATGTTTCTTTTATGTTTATGAGCGAATTCTTCATGTGCTTTTCTCCATACAAACAATCGTCCGTCTGATCCTTTAAAGTAAAATTTACTTTCACCCGTTAACAAAACCTATTTTTTGATGTTATCAGATGCACCCGTACATAAAGAATAAAAATTTAAGATAAGTTACCTTATTCCAGAAATGTTCCCTAGCAAATGTAAGCCTTTCTTTTCTATTTTTTCACTTATTAATGGCTTCTTACGAGGTACGTGGCCATTCAGATCTTGTTTACGCAGAACTCTTCGGACCGTTTCGTTGCTCACTTCCTTATTCCTGGTCTCCTTCAAAAAAACCTTTAGAGATTCCGAGGATAAGAAAGGAGTTTCTTGCCTTGACTTGCCGAACAAGTAGCTTTTCCTCGACGCATCCAACTTTTTTCCTTGTCCTTTCCTGCTAATATTCAGGATTCTATTTTCATTTTTATAATGTGAAATTATGTCCTGAACCGTTGAATGGCTTCGTTGGACAATTTTGGCTATTTCTCGAACTGATTTTCCATCCTGACTATGCGTTATAACCAATTTTCTTATTTAAACTGATGTCTGCTTGCCTTTCGGGGCTATTTTAAGGTTTAGGGCAAAACTTTTCAAAAAACAAACTGAATATGAATCGCAATAGAGCATTTACTAAAGCCTATCATAATTTGACGAGAAAAGTACTGCTACTGAGCACTCTACGGTGCATCGGCAACAAGTGTCCGATTATGTCTGGTAGACGGAATATATGAGTTCTTTTAGTTTTTTGTCTACATTTTTTTGTTTTTTAATTCTAAACAAGGTCAAATTAATAAAAATAAACTTTACGGTTTCTATTTAATAAATAAGTCGTGGGAGCCACTATAGGTACTAAATTATTTGAACTCGTCAAACTCAAAGTCCTATAAAGATACATTTATGCCTTTCATTCTCAAAATACAACGACGGAAAACCCAGATAAACCTCAGAAACCAGATAATTTTATCTCCGCAGAAATTAACTGTCAAAGATTGTATGGGAAACAACAGATACAATTATTTCTCGAATTTGATGTAGAAAGAGATTAAATCAACCTCATAAATTTATTTCAATGAATATCTGATTATTTCCTACATTTAAGCAAGTACTTTTAAGGAGGTGTTCATGCAAACATCTGGCAGAATATTATATCTTTCTGCAAAGCGGAGATTTATCTCGTTGCATGAATAATCTTATTAATTTTTTGGAACGTTCAAAAGACAGTCGATTTCTGAAAGAGGTGTGAATAAAGACCATTTCGAAAAACTACGCTCTATTTCTGCGGACGGTGCGGGAATTTTAAGTAATTTTTGTAGCTTTGAAAAATAGGGTGCATAGAAATCGTCTGTTTCCAATACAAAATTGGTTTTTCAATATTTTTTTTTCATATAATATTTAGAAACTCTGTCTTTGGATTAAAACATATCCCATTCAAAAAGTCCTTTAGAATCTAACATTTTTTAAAAGAAAGTTATTTATTTGAAAGTGATAATTGTTCTCTAATTTGTCATTATTAGTGTACCAACGTCCAAGGATGTAAATTGTAAGATGCTATACTCTGTCCCAGAAAAATAGGCATTACACGTGTTATGGGAAATCTTTTTCAAAATCAGTAGCGTGTCATATTTTGGCACCATACTAAATTGAAAGAACTTCTCCATAAAAAGTAATTATCCGCCCCTAATATATAAAATAATAAAAGAAAATTTCATTGCATCTGGTGCAGACCCAACGTCCTACTCACCGTACATCTGAATGTAGGCTGAATTGCTTTTGCTGTGGCCTCTGGCTGTTACTGCTACTCAACCCCATTAAATATTGATGTGCTTTCAGAGTTACCCGTGTTCATTTTTTCACTTGTTGTTTTTTTTTCCTTGGGTTTCTGTTGATGTGCTTTTGATTTTTGATTTGAGAGCTTTCATATTTGTGTCCATTTAAATACAAACTACGAAAACCCTGTGAGAACTTTATTGAGCGACAGATTTGTGCAATGAATGAGAGGCAAGCGTCCTATCTTGCCTTCACTGCCTATTTTTCTGGGACATAGTATAGTGCATAAGCATTAAGTGAATTATTAAGACGAGATTTGTAGAGATTTTCGAACTGTGCTGGAAATTTTAATTCTAACCACCAAGACTTGACAGCGTGAGCTAATGAAGTTGTTGATTGTTGGCTAGTATTTATTAGCTGGATCGAATAAATCAATTTTTTGTTGGGCATCTTTTTGATATGAATCCGAGATCCTCATACGAATTGGTAACAGGCCTTCCGGATTGACGCTTTGTTTCTTCCTAGAATGCATATGGGGTGCGATCGCACCCCACTTCAAAATTAAAACTGTTATATTTTTAAAAATAAAAGTAGTTATTTCTGGAGAGTGCCATGACTTTTATTTTTTCGTTATTACTTTATATCTAAAAGATGCTTAGTGCATTTCCTCTCTCTAGACTATAGATATCGTGGTCGTTGGGGTGTGTTGGAACCCCATATGTGTTAGTGTAATTTTTTTTTTGAAAGACAAGTGCATATATTTTTTTTAATTTTTGGAATTCTCATTCCAGAATTAAATTACAAAACTTTTCACAATAGCAGATTTGCCAACGTATTCCATTATATGCGCAATATGTCTCAAAATAGCGCCAGCTACGATGAGGACGAGATAAGGCAACTCCTTTTGGACGTAGGTGACAATATGGACATGGAAGATGACGCCAGATTAGATGACGTAGAGGCAGATTCTGAAGAAGACGATGAAATAATGGCTAGTGATTGCGAAGATGATGAAGAAAATTCAGAAGAAAGGCATCACTTGGGAGTTATTTTAGGAAAAAAAGGATTTCGGTGGACGACACAGCCTTCATCATTAAGTGGTCGGACAGCAGCAAGAAATATAATTTTGAAAATGCCGGGTTGCAAAGGTGAGGCTAAATTTGTAACATCAGAGTTGGAAGCATGGAATCTTCTTTTCGATGATGTTGTATTAGAAGCTATAGTTCAAAATACTAATATCGAGATTAGCAACCAACGTCAAAAAAGTGTTCCACCAGCCAATTTTGCATCGCCTTCAACGTCTGCTCAACCTCCAACTTCCGGTATCATAGTCGACACAACAGAAGAAGAGATTCGTGCCGTCGTTGGTTTACTGTACATTGCTGGAGTGCAAAGGCAGGGTCGAAGGAACACCAGAGACATGTGGACTACAAAGTGCTCACCGATATTCCAGGCTATAATTGGGATCAACAGGTTTGAGTTCTTGATAAATTGCATCCGATTCGATAACAGGGAAATGAGATGCCGTTCGGATAAACTGGCCCCAGTCCGGTTTATTTGGGAAAAATTTAATTCAAACTGTTCAAAATACTATACGCCCCACGAGTATTGTACCATTGATGAGCAGCTTTTGGGATTCAGAGGTAATTGTCCGTTTAAAATTTATATTCCTTCGAAGCCCGACAAGTACGGCATAAAAATTATAACGATGTGTGATTCCCGCACTTACTATATGGTGTCTGGGATTCCTTACATTGGGAAAGAAGAAAGAAGATCAAGTGACCCAATTCCGCTGCAGTTGGTTCGCCAAATTAGGAGAAGCTTTCATGGAACGGGAAGGAATTTAACCATGGACAATTGGTTCACATCAATTCAGTTGGTCGAAACTATGCTAACGCAGCATAAACTAACTGTGGTCGGAACGTTGCGAAAAAACAAAGTTGAAGTGCCACCATCCTTTTTACCCAATCGAAAGAAAGAAGTACTCTCTGCTCAGTTTGCTTTCAAAGATAAACTAACCTTGGTTTCCTTTACTCCAAAAAAAGGAAAAGGAGTTCTGCTGGTATCTTCCCTTCATAAAAATAACGAGGTTGATTCAGAGACAAAAAAACCCGAGATTATAGAGTTTTACAACCAGACAAAAGGTGGCGTTGACACATTTGACCAGCTTGCTCATAATTACTCCGTTGCCAGAAAGACTCGTAGGTGGCCTATGAGATATTTTTATGGTATGCTCGATCAGGCGGGAATTAATGCAATGGTTTTGTATTCCATCAGAAACAATTATAAAAATGAAAAGTATAAGCGGAACATCTTTTTGCATAATTTAGGTTTGTCTTTGGCAAAACCATACATGCAAACGCGGTTGGAAAAAACGATGCACAGTCATTTGCGAGGTACTATCGAAAAAGTACTTCGAGAATCAATGGATAGCGATCCACAGCATATCGAAGATATTTTACTAAGAGAACGTCAAAGGAAGATTCCAAAGCAAGGAAGGTGCTTTTTATGTCCTAGGACACGAGATAAAAAGTCAAAAATGGCGTGCAGTACTTGTCAAAGGCACATTTGCCCCAGCCACCGTTGCGAAGTATGCAATAGCTGTATATATATGTTGAAAAAACAGGACTAAAAATATACCGGTAAGAATTACAAAATCAAAACTTTTTATATATACTTATGTTGCCATATATGTCTCTTTTCAGAAACAAGGGCAAAATTGGAATACTTAAGCTTAAAAAGCTATATTTTCTTGAATTTTCGGAAACACCATATGGTCACACCACTTCAATTAACTATTTGTTTATTCTGTTTTTTTTTCTAAGGTCGTGAATGAAATGCCATTGTTTTTGTTAATTTAGTTACTAAATAAATGGTTTTAAAATAAAATAAATACATTCTATGAGATTGTGTTATAAGTTGCTGGTATTTTCAACCCAAATTACTGGGGTGCTCAGGAACCCCATATGTGTTAGTGTTATTCAAAACCCCTTATGCATTCTAGGGTTAAATCAGAAATTTTGTAACTTTTAAATCATAACCTATAAGACGTGACTGTTTCCTTCGAATTTTATTTTAATATGAAGATTTCTCTAGAGGTTAGTCAAAATAATTGTTTAGTTCATTATTTATTATTTACATTAATTACTTTAGTTACGCGTAACTAATTAAAATTGGTAAAATTCTCATAACTTACCAACACTGATACGGAGTAGAGTACTATAATGTGTAATGTAATGCCGGATTTACACGAATGGTAAAATGCATTTTATCTGCAAAATTTTTGTTTTATCGTGTAAATGCTCTAAGTACTGACAATGTTTTTGCCAAAATAAAGTTGGCACAGAGAATTTGGCATAAAATATCTATTGCGTTAAGGTTTTGTTGTTTTTTTTTTTCTTGATAATTGCAAAAAATACCGTGTAAATACAAAAATTCTATCCTTTCCAATAAATATTGGCAAAATAATGCCAACATTGAAATCTGCCATTTATTGAACTCGTGTAAATGAATGTCATTAAAAAATTATTTCTTCCATTATTTTGCCATTCTTTTGGCAGAAATATTGGCAACTTTGCCCATTCGTGTAAATCCGGAATTATGTATTATTGTTGAACCATGAATCAATGTTGAAAGGAAAGTGACGTTTGTACAATTGAAAGATGGGATCGTTGGTGGATGTATTTATGCAAGTAATTTCCATTAGGATACGATATGGTTTTAATTTTGATTCGTCGGAATAACTGATGGTTCATGGTTCTAGTATAGCAGTACTAACATAAGCCATAAGTAATGGTTAAGCCTCAGTTAATCCACCTAAATCAATCCGGGTTAAAATAAGTTTTATGTATTTAAGTAAGTATTCTAACCATTATATACAATTAACAGTAATACTTTGTTAGCAGTAGACAAGCTCGTTTCACTTCCTCGGTCACTGAATACATCACAATAAAATTGAATCCGTTTTAAACTAAAATCATAAACATACAAGAATTTCCCACTAATTTTGTGTGAAGTTTAATAAAACGGTTGCGCAGAGTTTGTTTGTAATCAATATTTTTATCTATTTGTATTTCTTATTAAATTTATGTTTCCATCTGCGCCATGACATGAGTCAAAAATAAACCAATGAAGTTTTTTTAAATTTCGTAAAAAAAAATCCTATTCCATGAAATGTAACTCTCAGCAATTCAATTTGTGTAATTTCAATGATTCATTGAAATGAGAACAGAGATTACGTTTTATGTTTTAGATTTCCTAGAACTTCCTACTCAGTATGCTTAGCTTATGCACTACCTCGTTTATCAAAGGCTTAAGCTTAAGCAAAATTTGCTGATCGACATACATACATATTATGACTCTTGTTTGGAAATCATGAAATGACTGTTTCGAAAAGTTGAACGAGTAACATTGTATTTAAAAATTAATTGAGCAATTAATTAACGATACGAGGAATTTTATTCTGATTTGTAAGCAAAAATTAATGTATTTTTTTTTTGTTTATTTTGAAGATGGACCACATCTACTTCTACTACAAACATAAGCTCTCCCAGAGTCTGATGTTGATATTGAAATTTAACAACTTGAGTTGAGTGGGCTTTTCATATTTGGCTGTGGAATGTGACTGGAAAAACAAACCTGTCTGATAAATTTGGTTTTGATAAAAAAAACCAAGAAAAAACTAAAAAAAAATGAAGAAAGTCACTTTTCTTTATAAAGAATGTCCTTTTTTTCTTGATCTGATAAGGTATGTCAAGACCACAAACAATAAAGAGAAGCAAATAAAAATTGTAACTTGTTGGAAGAAGGGAAGAAAAAAAGGTTCAAACGTAAAACATAGCACAGATCCGTACGAACAACAAACAACGAGACGACGACGACATCGTTGGTGACAATGCTGGAATGTAATGTATGGTGACGCTGTGTCTGGCCGACCACATTGTTAAAAAAAGGGCTACTAGCTTACGCAGGCGGATTGGTATATATGGCTTTATGAGTCCAAATGTTCCCTTTATTTTGGGAGGGGAGCATATCTACACTAAACATCGCTTGATTGAGGTCTTTTTTTTAAACAGAATCTCCGTCTCCGTACGACCACTTATAAGCTTCAGTAATAAAACTGTCATTGTGTAAATGCAAAAAGTATTTTTATAATTGCGAAAAAATAGATACCTAATATAATTTTTCATTTTATAAATATGCTGGTTTAAAAATTATTTATAACAATAACATAAAGTTGCCTGTCAGGTTTGAAAAATTGACGATAAACAATTTAGTAAGCTTAACAACAAATTGTGATGAATATTTATAAATTTGGGAGCGATGATTTGGTAATGCTTTCAGAAAACTTATATAGATTGATGTATCAAGTGCCATTAAGAACTTTTAAGAATTGCGTGCGGGGAAAGTATGTCATTTCCGAGAAAAAACCTTTCTATAATTTTTAAAGATTGGGCATATTCCAATAAAGTGACAATTTTTTTTAGGGGCGTCTAAGTGCATAAAAGAATTTTGTATCGCTTTGTTTGTAGGGCCTTTCAATTGAGATTGAAAAGCCCGCAACGACCTTTTAGGATAAGGCAAATCAATTACCGAGGGCTTAAGTCATCGAAATAGTTTGGTAAAGGGTTATCCATTTTGCGGTTTCGAAAGTATATGGCTGGAATTCGACATCTGTCAAATTAAGTTATTAAACCAATTTTGTTTTTTTCAGTTGAAATTCTGAAATTTAGGAAAATGGATCGCTTAACTATCGCACAACGCATACAAATTTTTAAGACCTACACAAATGGTGATTCTGCCACAGACACATATCGTGGTTTAAGAGGAGATTATGGTTTACATAATCGTCCTACTACGCAAGCAATTGGCAAAATTGTGAAGAAATTTGAAGAGACTGGATTGGTTACAGATATTGTAAGGCCTGTGCATCTTCGTTTCGCTCGAAGCACTGAAAATATCGCTGCTGTATGTGTCGATTCCTCGTCGATCTTAGGAAATAGGACTGTCTTAGGGCACATTATGGCGTATTTTGCATTTGCATCTACACCTACATCCATATAAAGTCCAGCTCACACAACAACTGAAGCCAGCTGTCTATTCACAACGTCGTAGATACGTCGAAAGGGTGCTTGAACAACAGGCGGTGAACGGCGATCTTTCGAACAAAATTTTCTTCAGCGACGAAGCACATTTCTCACCCGGTGGGTATGTTAATAAACAAATTTGTCGTATTTGGGGTTCTGAGAATCCTCAAGTAATTCAAGAGAGGCCATTACATCAACAAAAAGTCACTATTTGTGGCGCCCTTTGGTCTCGAGGTGTGATTGGACCTTACTTCTTCGAAAACGACGATGGAACGACTGTCACCGTCAATTCGGAGCGTTATGGTCATATGATAACCGACATTTTTTTTGCCTGCTATTGAACAATACGACTTGGAGAATTTATGGTTTAACAAGACGGTGCCACATGCCACACAACTCGAGCGAATATGGCTTTATTGCAAGAGAAATTTCCTGGCCGCGTAATTTCTGGTCATGGCGATATCAGCTGGCCACCAAGATCATGCGATTTGACACCGTTGGACTTTTTTTGTGGGGCTGCGCGAAAGACCGTGACCGATAAACGTATAACTCTTGAGCACTTGAAAACCAACATTCGTCAAGTTATGGCTGATATACCGCTCAATGTGTGTCAAAAAGTGGTCGAAAATTACCTCAAACGAATCGTTGCTTGCAACAATTCGCGTGGTGGTCATTTAAATGATGTAGTGTTTCACACGAAATGTCAACGTTCAAACTTTATAATCAAAAAGAAATATCATGAAAAAAAATATTTTATATGTGCAAAATGGATAACACATTATTTATGAGTAGAGCAGATTGCAATAATCACTTTGGAATTGGTATTGATTGGCATTGCGAATAAAACTATTCCAATGTATTTCCTACAGCTTTAGATGAGCAACTTTCATACAATCCTTGCCAGACATTTAAATTTGTGGTATAAGGGAAACCCATTAATAAGACATGAAAAATTTCAAGCTATTTCTTAGCCCAGTAGATTTTTTTTACTAATTATAATGCGTACAAGATTCTGTGTAGGCTATCGTTGGGATAAAGCATTCTTTTACGTATATATGAAAAATGTAAGTCTGGCAACGTTAAAAATGTTGAAGTTGTATGAGACATGATGGGTTACTTGTAACTTGATTAACGTTAGATCTATAAACAGCCAGAAATTCGTTTATTTTATTTTCTTCTAACCATGTCGTTAGTCTTCTAAGAAGAACAGCGGTAAAAAGCTTATAAGGCCTGTCAAGGAAGGATAGTTTTTATAATTCGGCACCTATTATTGATTTTATAAATGAGCCTGAAACGAGTTGCAGTTTCAAATAATAATTTATGTATTGCAGTGATTAGAGACGGGTTTGCATTTTCATAGAATTCTAATGGTTTTTCGTCCATATTTTATGATCTTTGGATGAAGATATTGAATACGAGTAATAAGCTTTTACACACTCTATTGTACGATCGAACAGAGGCCTTAGGACTTGAGGTGAACATGCATGAACTAATGGGCAAATAGTTTGGCGATAGCTATATCAAGTCTTAAAAATATATTCTGAATTCAGTGGCCGATAGGAATAATGTTGACGTAATGAAACTGCTCCAACGTATCTCTCTGGAAATTTTCCCTCCCTCTCTGGTTGAATTAACATACCTCAAGCTATTTACCAAGTTTTTGAAGTAAGATTTCTTTTAGATTTACACAAATTCCTGTATTTTTTGTTACAAATATAATGTTTTTTCTACAGGTATCAAGGTTGTGTTTGCTAAATGCTTTGAGATGTTTAGATGCGGATTTTCCTTAGCACAAGTAAAACCAAGGCTTTTTGTGCTTAAACTTGATTTTTTAAATAACAAGTACACCGTTTGCTTATACAGTTTTGGAGCACTTTACAACGGACAAGCTCAAGATTTGTTTCTTAGGAAATACATCTGTTATTAGACCACTTCATTCGCGGGATTTCTCCGCATGCCCAATTCAGAAAATTGTATGCAACAAAAAATCATCTACCATATGTGAATGTGATGCAGTGTTGAAAGACAGCAGTAGTTATGCCTTCGAAGGTATAAGCAATCCATTTGGATGAATGCGCAAATATCATCAAGAAATTCTATGAACGTCTTGTAGTTGTTATCGCATCATAAATGAAAATAGCAGACATAATGGTATTTTATTACTTGCGTGAACTCAATCTTTGTAACAGAAACCAAAAACGGATTCTGGTGTGCTGAACTGGAATCTGCAAAAGTTTTTATTATTCCATTTTGTCAGGTTTTCTAGAAAAAAAAATTAAATAAATTTAAAGATACAAAATAAATGTGAGAACAATCAGAGGCTAATCGACTCAATTCTTAATTATTTCTGTTTGCGTATTGTTTTTGGGGAGGAATGGAGAAACCCCAAAATTTTCCTGCCAAATACAAACGGCCAAGGTGAGAAGACTTTTTGTCGGACAACAGAGGAACTCTTGAAGATTTTATCACCTTGAATTCCCTCACTTTGGATTAAAGTCACTATAGATGTCCCCCTTTAGGAGGGAAACCTCCTCAGCAAAAATTAAAAAAAAAACTTTCAATTGATAACTGTAATTCAATTATCATTGAATATTTTTTAAAAACATTTTCTGTGAGCACTTGTATTTGAACTTCAAAATCCTTTTATAAGTAAACGCATACACTCAATGAACTATATCTCACTTCACGCGTAAAAGATATCCTTTCTCTGTTTGCTTATGTTTTGTGTTATATGTCCGGCAGTTTTTGTTAACAAAATAAATTATTTTTGTTTGTATTTAAAAGTAGAATGAAAACTTATATAAAAAATTCAGTTAATCGAAAAGTATTTTAAATCGTATACTTTTCTTATATTAATTTTACCGTAATAGACCAAGATCCCATGGCCGGCAGACACACATACGTCATTTTATCATAGCTGAATCAAATAGATACAAAAGTAGATAAGAACGAATGCACATTCCGAATTTTTAAAGCTTGGGCTTTCCGGAGATATGCAGTGTTAAAAGTGCATACCCATCTACGTTATTTTATAAAAGCTGATTTTTTGATATGTTTAAGGGGATAGTTTCTCAAGCTTTGTTTGACACTTGTCAAATGCCTACAATGGGTCGTTTCGTCTGGTAGACAACTTTAAGATGATAGCTTTAATAAAATAACGTAGTTGGGTATGCACTTTTAACACTGCATATCTCCGAAAAGCCCCAGCTTTGAAAATTCGGAATGCCCATTCGTTCTTATCTACTTTGGTATCTGTTCACAGAAAAAAAAATCAGCTATGATAAAATGACGTATGTCTACAGGCCCTGGGATCTTACTCTATAAGTATTGTTGTTCCTATTATATTATCAATTTTTTTAAGTGGTTTTTTTAAGGAAAAAGTAAATTATTTTTGTTTCTCATTAATTTATTTTAGTTGATAAATTATAATCTCTGATTTTTGTGGTTGTTTTTATAATAAAAAGCGAATGAAACTTTTTTACTTCACTCTTTAGTACTCTGGTGTTATATTTTACATAACATGGACAATACAATGTTGTGAACACTTGTCTACCTAGATCAGAATTCAGTGCATTCAGCAAAGTGGCCGTGCCGCGATAGTTGTGTGCTCGCCTGTCAACCTCGTGGTGCAGGTTCGATTCCTGCCATTGTCTATGTCTTCTTATATTCCATTCTAAACCAATTCTAAAAATTGTCATAAAATAAGTTGCTGCTTTGCTCATTACATGCTGTGTAGGCATAACACTAACAACATGTGATTGAGTAAACTAGCATACCCACAAAATATGACAACGAAATAAATAAAATAATGCAAATTATAAGGGACATAAATAAATAAGACACGATAATTCTCTCCGCATTAGTTTAGCCGCCATCCGTGGAGATAAATCTGAGACAACAACCAGCTCTAGTCTCAGAACATCGCGCCACAGATCTTTCATATCCTTCTTTCTCTTCTTCCACCGGATGACCGCGCTGTGTTAAGAAAAGCATATAAATGGTATTCATAATCCCTTGAGCGCGTGCAAAGTTATAAACAAAAAAAAAAGTATAATAGTGCTTACGGCTTAGTATAAAAAATCGCATTTTACTACAATGGGTTATATGAATAATTGATATACATCTTATGTATCTAAGCTCGCAAATATGTTAAATCATTTTTAAAATTGTGCTCATAATTTGTATAGAAAAGAATGTGTTAGGATCATTATTCCGGTCTTTCTTATGTCCGATAAGTAGAATTTTTTTTGTAAATATATATAAACATTTTTAAATATTTTTCAATATATCATTCTAGAAAAAAAAAATTTTTTTATATCAAATCAAATGACACAGAGTGTAGATAAATGGGAATATTTTTTTTGTATAACAATGGAATCATTCGCTGGGCGATTAGAGTCAAATATTTTTCTAAGTACTTAGATCAAAGATAAATGTTTAACTTAATGAATTCAAGATGAATGTCATTGTAGATTTTCGTGTAGGAATTTAAGGTTGACTTAGGTCAAACCGTACATACAATTTGTTCCCATGAAATTTTTAAATTCTTAAACCTAATGAAAGGGGGATTCTGGAATTCTTTGTTTAGTTAATTCTGTATATTGTATTTCCTGTGTGAAATTCTTTTGAATAAAAGAACAAACAAAAAAAAAAAACGAAATAATATTGTATCTATCAATATGTATCTATATATAACTATTATCGCGTGCAGGTTACTGCGCACGTGAATCCTTCCTAATTGAATCTGGAACTTTAAGCTTGATTGGATCTATAGTTAAAGCTTGATAAAATGAAAAAAAAAACACTTCATCCATAGTCGAATGCCGTGTGTATATAGAAGTGCGCAAAATGTCACGTTTTTGATCATTTCGGTATTGAATGATTTCACTTTGATGACAAATTTATTATTTGTCGATCTCGCTTACGTTATTTATCGAAACGGAAATGTTATATAGGTTATTTTTCTGATTTATGATAAGTGTGAGCTTTACACGGCACCAATTTGTCTGGGAAAAATTACTTTACTTCTCTGTTGATTTATTTGTATTTTTTTTTTGTTGGAATATTCTTAGTCATATATTGTCAACAAATGACAGCGTTACCACTTAAAAGCTAAGTAGATTTGACCCAAAAAGTGCAGTAGATTCAAGAAAAGGGAAGTAGATTTCAAAATCGTAATTTTAGGCCGTGTGTGAATTGCGTTAAAATGTTGGTTAAATTTTGTAACTTGGTTAAAATTTTACACTAGCGTGGTGAATAAAATGGGTTAAAATGTAGGCAGCTGTAGAGCAGGCTAAATTAAGTTAAAATTTAACGTTTCTCAAGATAGAGTAATTTGAAACTGTAAGCGATAACCTAAAAGAAAGATGAACTCCAAAAAGTCCAGATCTACTGGGAAACCATATAATAAATGTAAGTTTTAATTTATTCAATTGAAAAATTAAATTACATTATTATTTTTGTTTGTGTAGGTTCTCAAGAGGAAAAAACAAATATTATAATCCGTTGATATTTTAACAAATATAAAATAATTAATTAAATTACTCATTGTATTTCATTTTGCAAATTGAATGCAAATAGATTAATTTGTCAGCTTGTCAAATTCTTCAGCTGTGAATTGGAAAACATTTAAATATAATATAATTAAATCATAAACTTGCTTTTTATTTTTTTCTCTCTGTTAACTTATATTATAATTGATTTTGTTATATTTATTTTTAAATCTGTTAAATCTTTATTCTTATAATTGTTTTAAAATATTAAATTAACGATGTAAATCTGAGTAAAACTGAGAATTCGTTACTTTTTTCGTGCGAAATTATTAAGTTCATATCTTCTAAGTCGGATTTTGGGAAATCAATTAATTAACTTGAACAACAAAAAAAAAATGTTTTTAGGGAAATTTTTTAAATCTTTAAGGAATTTTAGCTAAAATAGTGTTATAATAAATCCCTTTTAACGCAATTAACACAGCAAAAAGCTAAATTTGATCCCACCACAAACCAAACTTAAAAAAATTAACTAATGTAGAAAATTTAACCAACATTTTAAAGCAATTCACACACGGCCTTAATATTATATTTATACAAAATAGTCTTATGTGTTTATCAACAGCAACAGAACATTTGAAGGCGAATGAAAATAGTAATAGTACATATTATTCTTCAATATCCACTGAAGTCACCACAGACACTTAATTTTTACTACTTTTGGGAAATTTTGATTATCCAGACCTTTTTTTGGAAAGAAATATAAATGGTGCACTTCGATATTTTTACAAAATTATATTTTTACTACGAATCTTTGTGCACTTTCTTGATTACTGTGAAATATATTTTCATGGTGTATTTGGCTATTAACCACATTCAATTTTTACCACAGACAGACAGAAACGAAAGTAAGTCCAAACACATTAACTGTTTCCTTGTTTTTGTTTGAAAGAAAATTAAAGAAGGGTACACATTATCGAACCAGCTTGACATTCTTGTAGGGTAACGAACATGCGTGAAAGGTTTCGGGTACACATTTATCAGTTTTGTTGTCCATGCACCAATCAAAATTTTTATTTTCAATCCAAGATCTAGCTCAATAAACACATCAAAATATTATTTTTCTTATTCTATACTGACACAGATTCAAAAATTAACTAACTAACAACAAAAATACTTGTTGAATGTTTTTTGATGAAAGATTTGCATACACATATTTTTTTTGCTACTTGGTTTTTGACGTTTATATTTTTGACAGATCACACATGACAAATTCCACGAACATTTGACATTTCGATTCAGTATTGTTTGCAAATTATTGAAATTTATTATCAAAATTCGTGCTCTGTGAAAAATGTGTTTCGCAGGCTACGTCCGGCAAAATTGTCTTCAGCGACGAGGCTCATTTTTGGCTAAATGGATACGTGAATAAGCAGAATTGCCGTATTTGGAGTGAAGAGCAGCCAGAGGCAATTCAGCAGCTACCAATGCATCCCGCAAAATGTACTGTTTGGTGCGGTTTATGGGCAGGCGGCATCATTGGGCCGTACTTCTTCAAGGACGATGAAGGCCGCAGGGTTACGGTCAATGGAGAAAGGTACCGTTCGATGATAACAGATTTTTTTTTGCCGAAAATGCAAGAATTGAACTCGGTCGACATGTGGTTCCAACAGGACGGTGCCACATGCCACACTGCACGCGAAACCATGCATCAATTGAGAGGCGAATTTGGTGAGCAGTTGATCTCACGTTTTGGCGCAGTCAATTGGCCACCAAGATCATGTGATTTGACCCCGTTAGACTATTTTTTGTGGGGCTATGTTAAGTCTATTGTCTATGGGGACAAGCCAAACACGATTGCTGCCTTGGAAGCCAACATTGAACGCGTCATTGGTGAGATTCCGGCCGAAATGTGTGAAAAAGTTTGCCAAAATTTGACCTTCAGAATGGATCAGCTGAAGCGTAGCCGTGGGCAACATTTAAGTGAAATTATTTTTAAAAAGTAAATGGCAGAAATTGATTTATCGATCCAAATAAAAATTTCATTCACTTTTTACAAGTTTCTGTGTTTTTTTGAATTTTCAAAAACCAAGCTCTTAAAAAATCACCGTTTATATAATAATGTTTATTGAACTGATATATATAGAATTGGCTCTTAATTCTATTTTACAATACTTATATTACATTGATATTTTAATTTGTTTTTGCACTTAAGGGGCTAATATTATACATTGTTTTAATTTTTTTGTTAATATTATTAAAAAAAATTGTCCTTGAATTTCTTGTACTACTTACTAAAACCTGTGTGGATAATCTCGGGTTGTTTAAACCCGGCTGTTTTCTGGTGATGAGGAGGTAATGTGGTATCTAGCCATGGTGGTAGTTTGAAGCTGCATCCTCGTAGAATTGGATTGCTTCGTCGTCGTTGATATAAATAAGTCCTGCGTTCAGTAGCGCTGTCACATCGCTATCATGCTATTCACTAGGGTGTTTGGGTGGTTGATTAGGTTACTCGTCAGTCTTTTGGCAGCACTGATCATGTACTTGTCGAGGGATGTTATTCCGGACGCCTCGAAAAGTCGTTTGTTGCTGAAGTGTTTTTGTCGTCGCTGGTCAAAGTGGAGTCCCTTGCAGATCCGGAGGATTTTCCTCTCAAACATTCCAAGCCTTCTCATGCTGGTTTTGGATACAGTAAACCATGCAGGAAAACAATATGTGATAATGGGCCTGAGAAGTTGATTATAGATAAGCAGTTTCGTCTTCTGGCTGAGTCATTCCTTTTCCGCATTAGGGGTGGATTCGGTGAAAAGCGAAATTTGCCTTTTTTAGGGTACCTGTCACGTGCGGGTTGAAACGAAACCTCTCTTCGAAATTGATACCCAGATATTTTACAGTTGGTTTGGTTCTTAGTTGTGACCTGTCGGGCAGATTGATAATAATACTTTGGCAACTTGTGGCTGACGGCGTGTTCCGATGCCCCGCTGGTCTTCTGAAGCAAAGCAGCTCGGATTTGGCTGAGTTGACTTTGATGCCCCATTTTGTGTAGAATTTCCACAGGCGTCTCACATGTCCTTCTACTCTTCGGGCTGCAATAACTGGATATATAGATTTGGCATATGTTAGTGAGTTGTCTGCATAGAGCAAATTCATAGAATTGTTTGGTTGGGGCTGATCCGATGTACAAATGTTGTAGAGGTATGGTCCTAGCTTCGATCCTTGGGCAACTCCTGCTCTGATGCCTTTGGTTGTTGACTTGCTGTTTTCTATTTGGACAAAGAACGATCTGGAATTAAGAAACCAAAAAATTCTTTTAATTAGTGTACTTGGAAAATTAAAAATGGTTAGTTTGTGTATAAGCCCCTGTATCCAGATGCTGTCGAATACTTTCTCAATATCCAAGAATCATCCAACAGCAACCCGGTAGTTGTTGAGGGTATTAACAACATCCTTCTGGAATCTCAAGAGTGGATGCAAGGTTGAATGTTGCTCCCGAAATCCGAACTGCATATCTGGAATGATCCGGTTAGCGGTGCAGAATGTCTTCAACCTTCGAAGAATAAGAGACTCAAGAATTTAGCTGGAGTTGCTTAGTAGAGATATGGGACGATATCGTGATACGCTACCCCTATCTACTTTCTCCGGTATCGGTACTATCTTCGCTGTCTTCCATCTTTTCGGAAAATAGCAGTTGTTGAATAGGATCGTGTGAAATAGTATCATGACATGGGGGAATTTCCTTAGGATATAATTGGAAATCATGTCTGGTCCTGAAGATTTCTTGGGTCGTCCACTAACGATTAGCTCGGCGACTTCTTCGGGGTTGGTGAAGCTTCCGATCATCTCTAGATCACTTGCTGGATTTTCTTCAGTAAAAGTAGTTATTTCAATGTTCGTCTGCTGCAACTGCTCTATTGTTGAATCCACTTCATGTAATAATCCAGGATCGTTGGGTGGGTTTGGCGCGAAGTTTTCTTCAAAATATTGGGCAAATGACATCCCCTTGTCTGGTGCTAATTATTTATGGAATTTGTTGTCTTTTTCCGGTGATCTTGTTGATTTCCTTGAACAAATCGGGCCAAGGTTTGATGGCTTGTAGCCTCTTTTAGAACTGGTTGTTATTGAAATGTTGAAGGGCATTGCTTAACATAACTTGCGTACATTGAAGTTCACTCTTCATCATTTGATAGTTGCTGCCCATCGTGTTCTAATATCTTTGATGAATTCTTTGTAGTTGCTTTCTCAATCGCTATCGATGATTGTAAAGTCGAACAATCCCTTCTAGGAGATGCTGGTATCTGTCCTGCCAGTTCTTCGGTCACTTTTGCTTATCCAGAGCGTTGGTGACCTCCATAGCTTCGATGGGTTTTTCGATTTCGTTGTTAGAGAGGTTTTTGTCGGCATCAGGCATAACTATTGCTTCCTCGATTTTTCTTTGAAATCGCCCTATGTCCAGTCGGTTGTAGTTGATGTACTCCTCATTTTGTGGTTGTGTTGTTAAAATCGACTGACTCAGATTGATGTGGAGCTCGACTGGTTCGTGGCCTCCGTCTCCAGTAAGGGTCCTGCGTGAGTAATTCTGAAACTCAGGAACGATGTTGATAAAGTTAGACGAAACCATGAAGAAGTCCAGCCAGGACGGTGTTCTTGGGAATGTCGGCCTTGGTTGAGAAACCACTAGGAAGGAAAGGTCCTCAAAATTTGCATCTAACCAGTTCAACCAGATAGTTTCCCTCGCCGGATGATGTTGTATAGTACCATCTTGGGTGTCGGGCATTAAAATCACAATAGTCCATAGATGTGGTGAGTGGCCATGTTGCTGCAAATAGAAAGATCGTGATTAATATCGGATTCTATGACGACGGATGTGGCTTCGAATGATCTGAGGCTGGGGATCACGTCTTGAGAGGCTTCAATATTACTATTTACGAACAGTGCTGTGTCTCTTTTGCCTTCATCCTTGTCTGTTTTATCCTTTAAAGGATAAAAAGAATAAACAATAAATTCCAAACGTACAAAAAGTATCAAAAGGGAACATCCCAACATTCAAACACATTCCTGTCTGGCTTCCTCCAACGATTAGGGGAGTCTAGTCTATCGTCTGGCGTCCAACAGATCACACGCAATTAACTTTCATTCTCTTAACTTTAATAAATACTTTTGTATATATTTTTACTATCAGTTAATCATTTAATAATCATTTAATATAAATAGTCTTTCATTTTATTGTTTAATCTTACTAGAATTATAATCTTTAAAGAGGCGTTCCGAAACCTAATAGTTGGCATCAAGGAAATACTCCCAATAGACGCGTCATTGCAATTTCTACTGTGTAGTTGCAAATATCGAAAAAATTAGTTAGTGTCAAAATTATCTGAGACACCACAATTTTTTTTGTAAGTGAAGTTAGCTGCAATTTATTCTTTTGAAATGTGAATCTGGGCTTACATGAAAGTGTGTAAAACATTTTTGTTTTTAAGTGGATTCAAGTTTTTTTTTAAATTGAAGTGGATTAAAAAGGGATTTCTAAACGTGAAGTAAATAAAAGAATTTAACAATAGTGCGAAGTAGGGAGCAGATTTTAATTTTGTTCTGAAACTGAAGCTAAGTGGTATCACTGTAAAAGGATGGATAGTAGATAGGTAAATCTACCACTAACGCAAAACGATGTAAAAAAGTAGACTTCGGCTCTGTTTCCAGATTCAAATACTTACTTACTTACTTAAGGTGGCGCTACAGTCCGGGGTGGACCAGGGCCTCAACCAACAAGCTTCTTCCAGTCGGCTCGGTTTCCAGCTATCTGTCTCCAGTTTTGCACTCCAAGTTGGTTGAGATCCTCTTCCACTTGCGTGCGCCACCTTTTACGCTGTCCACCTCTACTGCGCTGTCCCACGGGGCAGGATTCGAAGACTTTCCGGGCCGGAGCATTGGTGTCCATTCGCTCTAGGTGACCCAGCCATCTCAGTCGTTGGCTTTTCAATTTTGTGACTAGGTCGTTATCGCTGTACAGCCCGTATAGTTCGTTGTTGTATCGTCTTCTCCATTCCCCATCTATGCAGACGGGACCAAAAATCACCCGGAGAATTTTCCTCTCGAAACAACCTAACGCGTTCTGATCCACCGTTAACATTGTCCATGTCTCTGCACCATACATCAGGACTGGGATGATGAGCGTTTTATATATGGACAGCTTAGTTGCTCGAGAGAGGGCTTTGCTTCTCAATTGCCTTCTTAGTCCAAAGAAACAGCGGTTGGCAAGAGTAATTCTGCGTTTGATCTCAGCACTGGTATCATTCGCTGAGTTTATAGCGGATCCTAGGTATACAAAGTCTCTGACCACTTCAAAATTATAGCTGTCTATAGTGACGTTCTGTCCGAGACGCCGGTGCTGGGTGTCCTTTCTTGTTGACAGCATATATTTTGTTTTGCTCCCGTTCACTGTTAAACCCATCTTCTTGGCTTCCTTCTCAATACTCACGAAAGCACCATTGACATCACGCTTTGTTCGTCCGATTATGTCAATGTCGTCAGCGTAAGCGAGTAATTGGACGGACTTTTGAAAGATTGTGCCTCTAGTGTTGACGTTAGAGTTTTGCACTATTCTTTCAAGAATGATGTTAAAGAAGTCGCATGACAGCACGTCGCCCTGTCTAAAACCTTTTTTGACATCAAAGGTGTCTGTGAGGTCTTTGCCGATCTTGACGGAGCAGCGTGCATTCTCCATCGTCATCCTGCATAAACGAACGAGTTTGGTAGGGATGCCAAAACTAGACATGGCTCTATATAGCTCGTCTCTGTAGATGCTGTCATACGCGGCCTTGAAATCGATAAAAAGGTGGTGAGTATCGATTTGAAATTCCTGGGTTTTTTCCAAGATCTGCCGTAGTGAGAATATTTGGTCGATAGTAGACTTCCCTGGCCTAAAGCCACACTGATAAGGACCTATCAGGTTGTTGACGAAAGGCTTTAGGCGCTCACAAAGTACGGCAGAGAAGATCTTGTAGGCAGATTCAAATAAAGAAATATAGAATATTAGGGGTATTCACGATCTGGTGTACCAAGTCTTGTAACATTGGAAAATTTAATTTTTTACAACAGACTGTGAACACACCTTTTCTTATCTGTAGTAACACGGAAGCAAATGTCAAAATCTGTTTCACATTTGTTCTGAAATTTCTAAGTTTGGGTTAAATAAATTTTACACTTTTGTATTTTTCTGTTACAATAGGGTTCGGGTATAGTAAAAATGTAAAAGTGTAAGACTTTGACATTCAGTATATTTTGTTGTTGTAGTGCAAGAAAATGCTACACTTTTACACTTTTGCAATGATACAAGACCAGTTACATCGGATCGTGAATACCTCTATTCTTTTTCTGACGCGTTTTATAAACACTAAACACTTTCGTCCAAAAATTGTATACTTTTTTTTTTTAAATAGATAATGATAATGCTTTAATAGGGTTGGGTACGGTTGACCGCAAAACGGTTTGTTGCATCACGTTTCACCGCACATGTTTTCTCACAAAACGTTTTCTCGCAGCACAGTTGCCTATGCAACCATGTACTCGTATGTTTTCTCACATTTGCCCGCGAAAGTGCTAACTTTTTTAATACAATCTTACAATCGTATCAATTTGGAAGTGGGTAGGTAAGTTGATTTTGAGGTATGTAAGTTTTTAGTTCTTCAAAGATTGAGGTAAGATTGATTTCATTGTCTATGGTCGTCCTGGCACAAATCTTAAGAGTTACTTTGGGTGTATTTTTTTCAGACAGCTCAAAAAGAATTTTAGCTATGAATATAAGTACATATATGTATGTATCTTTATAGGTACTCGTAGATATATAAAGTTTACGGGTTGTTCTGCGCAACCCCCCTGCTTGGCCCAATAACTGGCGTTTATCTTTTTTAGTTCAGAGCAGAGTCTGAGTTGTCAAAAATATTGTTTGTGTTTTTTTTAACTCAGAGTAAGCAGAGCTCCAAATGTGTGTTTCTTTTTTCGTTCTGAACATGTGTAGATCGCACTCGACGTGCTCCTACAAAATTGATTGAGCATGTGAGTAAATTGCTGAACGCAACAAATGCCATGTGAGCGAATAAGGAAAATGTGAAGAAAAAATTAATTAGATAGTCTCCTTTCACACAAGGAAACTGAGTTGTCAGCAACTGGGAGTTTGTTGGCGAGAAGGGCAAGACGTAAGGGGAATGAAAAAAATCTCCCTGGTCAACGATTTGAAGAGATTTTTTTGACGTTTTGCTTTGCATTTCAATTAGCCCGACAAAATCTTCCCAGTTTCCTCCTCAGTTTCTTGGTGCCAGTTTCTTCGTGTGAAAGGTACAAGGCAATTAAAGGAAAACTTCAAAAAAAATCTCCAGCAACTGGTTTCCCTGTGTGAAAGGGGACATACATACATAAGTTGGCGAAAGAAATTGATCGCTTGTTGATTTTCTGTATCTGGTGTATATCAGTGTACACAAAAGGGTAGGTATTGCTTTTTATGGTTAAAAATAAAAATTTATTTTGTGTGGTTCAAGTGTGTTTAAAAAACATATCAGTCTTCAAAGCTCGCTCTGTTTGAAACAAGTTCAGTGCATAATCTATGTTTTCGAACACTGTTCAGTGCTCTGCTCTGAACGAAAAAAGAAAAACGTCTTATATTATTTGTGGCGGGGTCCAGTTTTGGAGTATGCAAAGTTTTTTTTTGACTAATTTTTTTTTTGGATTTAATGAACCATTGCATTTAGCTTCACTAGTGTTTTTATAATCGCTATACCATTTGTTGAGAGCATAGTAAATTTTAAAAATAAGCAAGGAAGACCCGAAAAATTAGTCATCGAATAGCTACACTAATCTATGCAAATCCACAAAACAAACGAAAAAAAATCGAAATTATCTGAAAATAATACTCCCAACAATAACAGATGCATCAAAAATGTACTTTTATAATAGTACTAAAATACTGCTATCCCGTCGCCAATATCGCAACAAATAAATCCGAGATATCGTGCTGCGAGCAAACGTTTCGCGAAAGTGAGGTAATAAAATTACCTAAAAAATCTGGGGGCAATCGTATGATCCGAATGAAATAGCCATCATATATCCTAATCCTACTACCAAAGTTTTTAATTACGATGTATTCATACATAGGTATTAAATAAATGACAAGTTTTGGATACATAAAAAAGTTGAACTCGAGATTTTGATCAAACTTTACATTACAATAATAGCACAGATTAAAAAAGTATTAAAATTGTCTTCATACTTGTTATCTATATATATTATTTTTTCGGTATAATATGCGTCATTTTCGGTCCAATTTATTCACGTTGTTAGATCTACCTGTAAGCACTTCTTTGGTGCTTTAGCCGAAGTAAGAATACAAGGTTGTTCTGAGGATCAATATACTAACAGCCTTATTTATAATTGCATTATAGCGAGTATATAGCGATATGCACTCCCTATAATGCCTCTGAACTCGAAAATCTCATTTATAAAACTTATGCAACGTTAAATATATATAGAGCTATTATAAGCTAAACGCGCTTATAGGTACATAAGTACACATAAGTAAATTATACTTTCGAAATGTCATTTTAAGTTTGGACATAAAACAAAAAAAAAACAAAATAGCTTTAAATTTTGTATCCTTTTTAAATGATTTCAATATTTTAAATGCAATACTTCCAACGCCAAGACGAAGAAAACTGTATAAGAAACGATTCAATCCAATGAATCATAGAAATGGAGACTTTAAAAAAACACAGGTTTTTCAACGCAAATATGCTTAAATTATTGAAATTGTTCACGTGGACCTTTTTTGGTTGTTCGGCAAGGAACACGCCTGTCCACGGCGAAAGCCGGTAGCCAACCGGCTTAAATTAAAGCTAAACTTAAAATTGTTGTGCTTAAAAAAAACAAATTCACAACTATTGGAATAAATGCAAAAAATAAAAAGTGCGTTTTGCTACTAAGTACCTGACCGTGAGAGAAGTGAAACAACCCTCACCATACTCATCCACCTAGTGGGCACTAACAATCTAAACAGGATCTTAATTTAATTTAATTTAATGGTAGCTTAAAACAATAAACTTAAACAATCTAAACTTAAACTAATTTTAAAAGTATGTTATGGATAATGGGAGTAAAGATTTTTACAGATTAAAGAAAAACTTGAACAGAAGTCAAGCATGCGTTGAGCACTGTTTGCCAATCGTAACATTCTTATGATGGGATTAAAATGACCATAGTTGGTGCGGTGAGTAGGAAGATGGAAGAAGGGAACAGATCTAAGGTTACGAGGATTAGTATTAAGGGAAATTAATTCAAGAACAGCCGGAGAGTCGATGACATCTGTGCAAGGTTGGTGGATGAAGAGAATGTCAGCTATTGCCCGACGTTTCTTCAGCGTATTAAGACCCATTAGTTGAAAACGGTAGGGTTAGAGGTTCCGACCAAGGAAGCTATCGAAGTGAAAAACGGAGAAACCTTCGCTGTACACATTCTGTCTTTCGAGAAATCTGATCGACGGCCCCTAAGGGAATATACGGAAAGTTGCTTTGCAATGGAGCCGTTGTTCCTGGTCCGTCGTGATGAGCCAAGATAGTACCTCCGCGTGGTGAAAGACGGGCAACGTTCAGGAATGTTTAGCTCTCTTTAATGAGGCTATTCTGCACTGGGCGGCTAATCTATCTGGTTAAGGCGAGCTCTGAGGTGGTAGCGGTAAGTGGAAGGTTCTATGGAGCTGGAAACAAAGCCCCTGCTTACCAAGATGAGGATTAGAACGAAAGTTTAATATGGCCAGTTTTGGGATACTAGCCATGTGGCAAGGTCTATATGGCCTTGTCTATAGCAGAAATACGGTGATCCATTATCCCGATGGTGAGGAATAATTTCTACATAGGGTTCCCTTGTCCCTAAGTTGAGTTGCAAAACATAAAAAAGGGCAGGATTATCGTTCCTGGGTAGTCATTCGCCAAAGATAACCTGGTAGTGCATTCTTCACTTAGGTGGATGAAAAGACTCCTGTAATACACATCACATCACATAAAATACCTAGATCACATATAAAGGACACTACAGGGATGGGTTCATTGATAAAGTGATAAATACGACGTGTGGATGGTAGGCGCTTACGAGTAAATCTCATTGATTGACACTTACTAACATTCAATTCCAAGAAATTCTTACTACACCATGTCCGAAAAGAATTTAAGTCTTTTTGGAGAAGGGAAGAATCTAGAGAAGTTGATATTATATTTATGATTTTTATATCATCGGCGTAGATTAAAATGTCCGAGCTGTTAGCATCAATTATGGCAATGACAAAAAAGAGTAGACAAAGGTTGCTACCTTGAGGGACGCCTGAGGTGGAATAAATAGGTTCAGATAACGAGCATCTCTATACCACCATGTATTATCGGTTCTTCAAGTAAGTTTGCACCCATTTGATAAACAATGGTGGAAAACCGAAAGCATAAATAATTTGGTGATTAATTTTGTCGAAAGCCTTGCTGAAGTCGGTGATTATCACATCTACATCATTGCCATTTTCTAGAACACAGAGCGTCATAGAAACGAATTGAGTTAGGTTCGTTGTAGTTGACTTACCCTTCAAAAAACCATGTTGTGATTGTGAAATAATTGATTTACTGTGAAAATAAAGAGTGTCGTAGATAATGCTTTCGAACAGCTTGGGGATTGAAGGAAGTTTTGCGATGGGGCGATAGTTCTCGATGTCATTCTTTCGACCTTTTTTATGAATTGGGAAAATAAAAGAATTTTTCCAAATAGATGGGTATACGCTTTGAGAGAGTGAAAGTCTGAAAAGATTTGTCAGAGGTATATAAAGGGCGTTAACACATTTTTTTAGAAAAATGGCTGGGATACCATCGGGAACAGGGGAGAAGTCGTCTTTAAGAGAGTTAATCTTTTCAAAAACCATCGATTCACTTATTTCGACTGAGACTAGTGAGGAGGTTGGACTGTCAGACAGGTAGCTAAAATATTCAAGATCAGGTTCTTATCTATGTAACTATAAGATTGACTGAAAAAAATAGCGAAGAGGTTAACAATAACATGGGGTCTTTTGAGGATATATTGTTAAAATTTAAAGTGGATGGGTAACCATCTGATTTTCTTTTGACATTTATAAATTGGTAAAATCGATTAGGTTTCTGGATTAAGCTAGTCTGCATTTTGTTAAGGTAGTCGTGGTAGAGTGATTCGCTAAAAAAAGAAAAATCGTATGCGGCTTGTTCGTAGCAAGAAAAATCTGAATAAGTCCAGGATCTAAGGTAATTTTTCCAAAACTTATTTCTATTCTAAGATTACGAAGACTACGTATGTAGCTCCTTGGTGTACCATGGAGGAGAAGACATATAATTTTTTTGGGTTGTGTAAGGAACACATTGCATAATGCATTCAAAGATAAAAGTGTAGAAGAAACTAAGAGCAATTGTGATAGGGCAACAATAGTTAATGAAGTGATTGTTATCAATACCATTTAAAAGGATGTTAAGTTGAACAAAGTTGGCTTTGCGAAAGTTAAAATAGGCGGCGTATTCAGAAACTTAGGTTGAAATACCTTGATCATAAGAGAATAGAAGAGTAATCGGGGGATGATATAGATTAAGTGTGGAGAGAAGGAGATGGCTTTCTGTGACGACTGAGTTAGAGGGGTCAGAAGAAAAGGCCTAGTTGTCTGTTTAATAGGCTTTTCACACCAAACCCAAAACCAGGTTTTCAGCTAAAAGCTTACGAAAACTCGAAAAGCGTTCACACTGAACATTTACAAGTTTTCGTTTGACATTTCAAATATTTTGGCACCACAGGCAACAACAAATACGTTGTGAATTGAAATTGAAATTACCTCCGACAGCTGTTTTTGTTTTCGATTTTAATGGCAGCAACCCGTCATCTATTTATGTGACGATTAATTGAGCACTGAAAGTTTCACAAGGTGTGTTTGTTTAGTTCATCTTGCAAATCCAACATGTTTTCGACAGGTTTTATTTAAAACTTGTAATTTATCAAAACGAGTGGTTTATCAAAAATGTATGGGAAAACTTGTGTTTTCGCTTTAGGTTTTCAGCCAAAACCGATAATTTCGCGAAAACCGTGTTTTGGGTTTGGTGTTGAAAGCCTATAAGCTGTGTGTCACATTACTTATTTGAAAAAAGGCCAGATAAAAATTGATTCTTTTTCGGAAGTGATATTACAAGGGACAAAGAATAATTCATTTTCTGATAATGTCCATATTAAATCTGGTAGATTAAAATCTCCTAAGATAGCAAAATCGTCCTTCGGTGCTGTAGCTTCGAAAAAGGAATTAAATGAGTCAACTATTGATTGACAAGCTAGAATAGGTTGTGATACGATAAGGGATGAAAAACTTCGATCCAATATTTATTATTATTTATTTTGTTTTCATTCAATCACCATCATAACACCAACAAAAGTTCGAGTTGTGCTCTCTGACAAACAGCTGATTTGATCATGACAGCCAAATGGAATAGATTACCCGTACTTGGTACTTTTTGGACATAAACCCCTGCATAACTATAATTTATCGGAGAATGTTTTATAAATAGGAATTTATGGAAGGGCTACATGAGACCTTATTCACTATTCATCTGTTTAGAGCAGTCTATTAAATAAAAGCCTAATTGCTTTGTGCACATAAGGCTTCCTAATCAGCCGTCTTGTGACTCGACTTTAGTTTACATCATTATTTATTTATAATCCCACATCAGGGTACATATTATTAATGTCTAATTTCAGGACCTCGTGTCAATTGTCGGCAGCAAAATTGCTCTACCAATGGTGCCCACAGTGGTAAGTCGGTTGTGCAGCAGGTTTGCAGCCTTGATTTGCTTATCAGTTGGTTTGATCCGATTCACATCGCTTTGACCATCGGACAAATCCTAGGAACGAAACACATATTTGTCTAATCATGGCAGACGATGGTAAATCGACATCGGTGGGCTGCAGAACTCCCATCATGTTAGCGATATTTCGCTGTTTTTATTTTTTGTTCACTGATTTTGTCTGCAGATTTGAGAAATGTTGCCAATTTTATTTTGTTTCTGATAACTTTGTTTTGTTGCTGTAATTTTTCATGAATTTAATCCTACTTCGGAGGTCTGTTGTCCTAAATTTATTTTAAAAAACAGGAACACAGAATATGCACATGCTTTGTCCTCGTCACATCTAATATGAGTTTTTTTTTTGTCAAAAACCGCTTTAGGTCAACCGTTGGGTTAATACAGGGCTCAACGATCAAACGTAGTATTTCTTACCAAGGTTCAGATTCAGCAAAACTTTTTAACTTCTTGTATAATTTTGCCTTAGATTACAAAGTTCAGTGATCAAGATATTGCCAAATTACATGGTCTCGATGACTGGAAGTAGCAGGATTGTAGGCAGCCATATATAATTCAGACACTAATACTTATCACAATTCATCAATGCTAGGCTAGGGTTGCCAGATTCAAAATGTTGAAAAGGGGGACATAGCGAGTTTTCTAGGGGGACAAATATTCAAAAAGGGGGACAAAACATGTTCTTGAAAAATACAAAACCTGAAGAAAAAAAGTGAAAAAAAGATTTTAATTCGATTTTTTATTTTTAAAACACAACTAAAAAAATGTTAACTAAAATTATAACTGATCAACTAAAGTAAATCAATTGAAACAAAAATAAATTAGTTTTTCATTAAAAAACTAATTTAAAAAAAACAAGCAAACGGTTCCATCACATTTTAGTATTGCCTTTTTTTGGATGCGTCCGTGGCGATTGAAAATGTATGATCTTGTGACAACAAAACAATTCGGCGATTGAGTTTTGAGTTTCTTTTGCAAGAATTTGGCAACGCTGTATCCAGTTGTGAACATTTTATTTGTTGATGGAAGCATTCATAGCTTTAATTTGGAAACCGGCTAAGAATTTTTTTTTTAAATAGAAAATAATAGATAGTATACAAATATCGCTTTAAGGTGCAAAAAATATTACATATTTGTAAAAAATAGGGACATTTGTGTCCCCCTTTGCCATTTTTGGTTTTAGGGGATTGTAAATATCTTGAGGTAAAAAAGAAGGACACTCCC
The DNA here is from genome assembly GCA_910595825.1 of Philhelius pedissequus. NCBI lineage: Eukaryota > Metazoa > Arthropoda > Insecta > Diptera > Syrphidae > Philhelius > Philhelius pedissequus. Next base: position 273,854,472 of record OU343160.1, on the reverse strand, counting down.
TCCAAAAGTGGGACGAATGGTAACCCTAAGTGCATAGTTATAGATGACAAGAGAGATAAGGACACTTTACCATCTCCTCTAGCTTGAAAGCTAAAATCAAATATGAATATATAATATTTCAAGTAAATATCAAATGAGTTGTAGGTAAGATGGTAAATCTTAAAAAAAACTACATCCAACTTTTTTTTTATAGAAGAGTAGCTAAGCTATATAATTACCTATATATACATTCTCCCCAAGTGTTTAAAAACTAGGTATCATTTCGTTCTCCACATCCCACATGAGACATTGACTCCAAAGTGCTGCCCACATTTAATAACAAAAAAAAAAAAACTAAATTTATAGATAGGTGCTGCTGATTACTCAGTTTGATAGGTATGTCTTATAATATCAATGAATGTAATTTTAATGACTTAAAATTGCAAATCGATACAAAACGGATAAATATATTTTGTAACGCAACCAGAGAAGCTCAAGTTTAACACCAAAGCCCAGCGCGGGCAATCCTATATATGTAGGTAGATATTTATCGCCTTATTATTAAAGAAATAACTAAGTCAAAATCGAATTCTTAGGAATGTGTTTGAATCAACAAACAATCAAGCAACATTCGAATTCCACCATATCATAGAGCAATATCAGTAAAGGCACAAAGCCAATAAAAAATAAATAAATAACGCAACATAATACTTTCATTGAAATTTCAAAAGAACTCCATATCACAATATGGCCAATCCCATTTTGTAAATATTTCTCCTATAACCCAAGCTAGTCCGATAGTTGAGCTAGAGTCACCCAATTCCAATGACGAGAATGCGAATGCGATATGCCGATATGCGAAGACCGAACGACAATGTTGGCGATAGATACATATTTAGATACTTTTAGATACTCGTTAATATCTAAATATACGACGTGTAGATATCTCTGAAGTCCATACGTCAACACGATAATGTTGAATAGCTTTTCGCTCATAGCTAAAATAAAAACGGTTATTGTGGATTTTATATACGAACTACGAAATATGTTTAACCCGCATTTGGCACATTGGTCGTCACTTATTGAAGTTATAGAGCCATTTGACTTCTAAAGTACACTTACAGTTGGGTTTAAAATGAATGCAACGCATACTTTTAAATAAAAACTGGGCTCTATATCATTAATGGCGATTTCGTTTCAATAAATAGGATTCGCTACTAAAACCAATACTTTTTGGTTTTCAAAAGAACGATTTGGGATCTAATCTCTTTTTGTGACTGTGTGTGTTGCTTGGCAGCTCTAAAAAAAAACAAATGTTCAATTCGTTAATACAACATTATTTCGTTTTTATTTTCTGATTCCGCTGTACGGGAATTACTTAATCCACTTGCACTTTTTTAATAATTTGTTTCCAAGAATTTGTTAATTTTTTAATAATATTAAATTATTTTTACTGTTCACTGCCACAAAATAAAAATTAATTGACAACACAACAATTGAGAAACTTCAAAACAAATATTGTAGTGTATGTAAGAATCTGTGTACAAATCCGTTTTGAATCCGTCTCCAAAAAGAGATTCAATACGGATCTGTTTTTCCAGAAAAAAATTGGTTTTAATTTGAAACGAATCTGATTTTCAGAAGAAAATTGACGGCGAATCGACGGCAATTCGATGTTTTAATTGAAACGAAGTCGACATAAGATTGACAAATGCGGCAGATGACAGGTTTGTAATTGACAGCTGTCAAATTTATGCCCAAAGAAAAAATGTCATAATATATTGAAACAATATAGGCTAATTCAAAACAATAAGTTCTTAGCAATTTCATTTATGTTGTCTTAGCAAAAATTCTCAGTTTTAGCTGTCAAATACTGAGACAAAATTTGGATTCGCCTCTCTCATTTTAGACGGATCCAAAATTGGGCAAATATGTTTCAATTTTTCAAGAAAATTGTTCTGAATTCTTTCTTACATAAATATTTGTTTTGACAATTTCTTTATAACAGTTTTCATATTAGACTCTCACTCCGGTGACTTATTTTGACATCCACAATTTTGTCTTGTAAACACATAGTAAAGAAATGCAGTCATGGGCGCGAGTATATGAGAGTTAAATACAACTGCACATATGATTTATAGTTGGTCAAATACTCCATTGGGTCTGGCGAATGACTTTCTTATTCCTGCCCAGTAGATTATTAAAAATCCAACACTTCAATAATATTTAATTATTAAATAAATTATTTGCAAGCGTAATTATTTTCGAAACAATTTTTCGGGATAGAGACAATTCGTTGAAAGCTTTACATAATGTCTAAGCAAACAATGTTTCAGGCAAATAATTATGTGCAAAAATAGTAGACTCCTTCCAAATAATAGGGTAGCAGTTTCGCTCGTCGAACTGCAGAGTGCAGAATGATCATTTTAATATATGATTTCGTTATGTTATTTTTGTATTGGTTGGTTATTTCAATATTCCCTTTCCTACAAATCTTTAAATTATCCTTATCTTAAGGCGGATTTGCTCAGGAAAGCTTCATTTGTAACACCAATTCACAACAAATGTGCAAAAAATGAAGTAAAGAACTATCTACCCATTGTCAAGCTTTCTCATACCCTCAAAATAGTTTAACTCCTCTAATACAAAGCTATAAACGCTTGCTATAAGTCATATGCCCACAGACAAGATGGCTGCCTCAAGTATAACTCCGGCATCATCTGGTTAGCATTACATAAAGGGATGAAAGTCGAATAATCTCCATTGATTTTTGTCGGCCTTTGACAAGATTCTTATAGTACCATACTCTTACGTTACAGCCAATGGTCTTGAACCCAACTTATTGAAATTGATTTCTTCCTTTCTTAATTCAAAAACCGCTACAAAGGTGTTCGTTTCAGAAATTCACATTCTAGCTCTTTTTTCGCTACTTCCTGATTTCCAGAGGAAGTCATTTAGGTCAATAGCATCCAAATATTTATAAATCATTCCAATATCTCGTTTTTGTCAACTAAAAAACCAACATGATCGGCATTGTGGTCAATTTAGAATTTTTAATGCTAAATTCAGCAGGAAAATTTAGCTTTTGGTATTATTTTTTTTTAAAATCCTGCCGCCATTTTTACCAGGAAATCTAGCAAAAATTCACATAATTCAAAGATAAAATAAATTATTACTTTACAAAATTAAAACTAAAATAATGTTTACGCAATAAAGTGATTGCCTGAACGCACAATCTTTTAAAGAAATCGAAAAGCATCAAGCTACTAGCCGACAAAGCTGTAAGGTCTTTAATTTTAGATGTCTTTTTTCCTCGACACCGTTACTTGAAAAGTATGCATATAAAAATTAAAATTAATAAGCGAAAGTTATAAGAATGAAGAAGTTATCAAATTAGTTTGTTTGTTTGGGTTATCGTCTAGGAAAATGATAATCACTTCGAGAAAATTCCGACAAAACTGAATTTTGGTGGAGAGCTTCCTTTTTACGTCCTAAACATTACCTTAAAAGTAAAAGCAATATTTTTTTTCAAATTATGTTTTTTTTTGAAAAAGTTGTAGGTACAATTGTAGCTCATATGTCATTCTTCCACGAAAAAGGATTAAGACATTTTTGTCGTACAATTGATAGATTTGGAAAACAAATTATCAAAAATATTGGGGCGTAGTACATTTATTCAAGAAAATTTAATAAATTAATGTTTTTGCGTGGGATTATTTTATTTTGTTAATAACTCCCAAGAAGCTTTTTTTTTACTCAAAATGGTGTAAGAATAATTTGTAGAAATTATAATTACATATATACAAAATGATATAGTAATGACTACATACAGATTACATACAATTCGTTCTTCAGTTATAGTGGTTCAATTTTTCGTCAAAATTAAAGCTGCGGAAGGACTCTTTCTGAGATATCTTTCTTTTTTCTGTATCCTTTATTTTTTTTCGATTATGCTTTTTATTGCTTTAGTAGGGCTTTTAATAACCTTTAAAATTAGATCTGTATCGTGAATATCGGACAAATGATGTACCTACTGTTAATCCAACTCCAAAATACACACTACGTGAGTAAGTACCTGAACTTAACAATATCTGCTTTTTATATTCATGTATATTTTCCGCACCACCGCAGAGGAAAAACACCGGGCGGGTTTTTTTATATTGTGGTACCCTAGGAGGCCTAATAAACTTTTAAAAATGGAAAATTATTACAAACAAAACTAAACTCCTTTTCTACTTTTAAAAATAAATCAAAAATTATTGTAAAAAAAAAAAAAAAATTGAACAAAATGAACGCATTTTCCAGGTGCATTTTTATTTCGACATTATTGTCTTTGAGTCATGTTCTTCATTCTCTTTGGGGTTTGAACATGCTTGCCCTCTGCAATGCCCGCATACTAAAGAGAAGCGCAGACCAATTTTTCTACAACTGCAACTTTTATTACATCCTTTTGAGCAATTGCAAAATATATTGTTGACAAGTTGTTCCGGAGCTGGTGGCATGGGGTTTTTAATGAGTTCAAGTATATTTTGTTTCATCTTCCCTGAGGAATCAGGGCTTAATTCATTATCAAGGTACTTTTGTACCTTAAAAGCTGCTGTATATAGGTGGTAGATTGCTTAACTTTACAGCTTTAATAAGCCTTGTTGCTTTAACGACTGAATAATATAATATAATTTTAAACACTATTATTCTAGAATAAATTGATACACAAAAGTTGTTAATATGTCATTTTGCAGTTAATTGTTCTGTCTACAAGTTGTTTTTAGGTCGTTTTGAAAAAAAAAAGGTTTTGAGTTTTTATTTAAGCAAAATAAAATATATTAGGATGTTTAAGATGACAGCATTCCCCTCCTTAATTCGCCTGGACATACCTTGGATAAGGCTTGCTACAACAATGTCGTCAAAATGTTCCCATTGATCGATCAAAGCAGATCTCAGTCCACTGAGTGTCTCTGGAATGGCAGCTAACCTCCTTATCATTTTCCCCAGCAGAACCCAAAAGTGTTCGATGGGATTCATGTCCGGGCTCATCGGAGGCCAATCCATTACCTCAATTTCTACTACTTGCAAGTAGTCGGTAACGCACCTAGCAACGTGTGGTCTTGCATTGTCGTGCATCAGCAAAAAGTTATCGCCAATAAATGGTGCGAATGGAGCCACATATGTTGCATAGCTCGGTTTTCCCGAGCATACAAATTCCTGCCCACACCATGACTGAACTTCCCCAGAAATGTTCCCGCTGGACAAATATTGGCGAAGAGTATCACTTACCTTTTCGTCTCCACACTCTGCTACGCCTATCTGGTGACCGCAGACAAAACCTTGACTCATCAGTGAATAGAACTCTACTCCAGTCGGCCTCGGTCAAATCTTGATGAACGCGGGCAAATTGCGTCCGACGTTGCTTGTGCTGTACTGTGAATCTCGGCACTCTCGGCAGGTCTTCTTGCTCTCAGGCCACTCTCCACTAATTGCCTCCTCACTGTTTGTGCATTCACAGCTGTCCCTCTAACTGTACGAATTCTGTGAGACAGCTCAACCGCTGTTTGGTGACGATCTCGAAGGCTTTGAAGCACCAAAAATCGGTCATTCCTTGAAGATGTTGCTCTCGGTCGACCTGAGGCTTGACGTCGGGTATAAGAATTGGTTTCCCTGTATCTTTTGATGGCTCTTCTTAGCGTCGTCTCCGGTTTTCCAATCCTAGTAGCGACATACCGCACACTTCGTCCATCTGCAATCGAAGCCAGTGCACTGGCGACTTCTGCCGTTATTTGCATATTTTTTCTCAAAAAATAATAAAACACTAATAAATAAACAAACTAAAATAAAATCATTACAATAAACTCATCAAATTATTTACGGGACTACGAAAGCCAATATTTGTAAAACTCGAATCTAGTATGTAAAGATGATTAACCCGCAATTTTTTTTTTAAATAAATGGACTTCATCCCAATGTTTTCGACCATTTTTCGCCAAATCTATCAATTGTACGAGAAAAGTGTGGTCATCTTTTTTGTGTAGTATGACATGAGCTACAATGTGTACCTACAACTTTTTTCAAAAAAATCAATGGTTTTCAAGTAATCGGAGAATAAACTAAATTGTATCCCTTTTTAATTTTTAGAAAACGCTTAGGACGTAAAAATTAAGCCTATCCACCAAATTCAGCTTTGTCGGAATTTTTTTCGAAGGAACGTTATTTTTTTATCTAATTTTCCTGGAAATCAAGTCATGAGCTTAACAAATTAAACAATTTCTTTTTTGCTTTTGAATATTAATGATTCAACATAGGTATTACAGCAAAAAGCTAAAAAAAAAAATAAAATACGAGTGTAGTAGTAGTAGTCAAAAAAAAATAAAATAATTAAGTTGAACGTTGGCAAATGTCAATCAATAAGAGAGTTTCTGCATGATCTAAGTATCTCGTGGAAATCTTTTGTGAAAGAAAAATGTGAACAAACTTTTCGACTTTACTGTAATGTTGGGCATGAAGAAAAGTGCTATATTGCCGCTAGTTTTTCCTCGGTCGGCTTTGTCTCTCTGTGTCAATCATTGTTATTCCCACCTCAAAATTCGCCTTTAGGTATTTATTTTTTTTTTGTTCATGCATAAGTATGTCTTGAATCCTATGCTCAAATGAGGAGAGTTCCGAAATAACGTGTCATATAAACAATTTCAATTATGTAATTTATCCAAACCAAAAGCAGTAGCATAGTAAATAAACATATAGCTCATAGCTTCAAAGCAGCCAGCGGTCTTTTGCTTGAGAAAAAAAAAACAAAAAAAAATGTGACAAAGAGGGTGCATAGTACGAGTATATTATGTAGTATTCGTAGGTACGTTTAGCGCGTCTTAATAGCTTTTTTAAGTCGGTATTTTTCTATATGCTCTCATGGGGGTAAATGTTGCTGCAAAAAAAAAAACAATCACAATGAGATACCATTTGGAACCTGACCGTACATTTATGGACTCAGCGCTATGCACGAACATGACGTGATGTTCCTTTTTGTAATTGAACGTGTGGTCATAGACATTCCTGAGCTCTTTCAAAATTTTTGTTTTGTATTCGTTTCTTTTGTCTTTTGTTTGTTGAACTTTTAAGATTGCATAGGTATAATATTGAAATGAAAGAAGGGTTAATTATTATTATTATTATAGCTAAGTTATTGAAGAGCCAACGTTGTTGCGCCACCAGAAAGTACCTAGTTGTTTGTTTGTAGGAACTTACCAAAGGTCATTTCATTCGTAAAAATTTCTGTGACGTGTTTTTTGAGAGACACAGAAAATCATTATTTAATTTTATTAGATCGTCGCGTCGTATTTTAATTTTTATTCTATAAAAAAAAAAAAAGAACCGAGAAGTTTTTTGAACTTCATCCGATCAAGAAATTTTTTAATTGCGATATAGTTACTATAGGGCAAGTTTTGCACTTGGAAAAGCAATCAAACTCGAGATTTTGATCAAACTTGACATTACGATGATGGAGAACACCAAACAAAAAATGGGTCCCGCAATTCCGTCTGTGTATCTGTAGAACGATCTATAGACTAAACGGCTGATCTGATTTTTTTTCAAACACTTGGCGTTTTAGATGATTATCTCAAATAGATTTTTGAATCGTTTTTTTAGTCCAAAAAAATAACGGTACATGTCATACAATTTGTTCTAACATCTTAATTATATCGAAAACGGCTCTAACGATTTTGATAAAAATTAGTGTGTTCACTCCTTTTAGTAGACTCTACATTCTGGTCAAAATTTTGTTTTGCATATTTTGTTATTAACGGTACAAGCATTTTTTTGATTTTTGACTTTCTCATAAGCGGCCCTACGGATATAGATAAATTTTTTTTATATATAGGAGGTCCTTCGAACTATAAAAAATACTGCCAAAATTTTCGAAAAAATACTTTCTTTTGGATTTTTGAAAAAAAAAAATATTTTTTTTTTTTTGAAAATTCAATATTTCGAAAATGGGTGAGTGATTTTTTTTTTGAAATTTTGTTTTTAAGTTTACATTATTATACCTAGGTAGGTATGTTTAAAATTTCCATCCAACAAATTTTTTTTGAAGAAAATTAAAGAAATTTTGTTTATAAAAAATTAAGTACCTAAAAAACAACTTTAAAAATTTATTTAGCCTTAGTTTCTATTACGAATCTCTTCCATATGATGTGATCGAACATAAGAGCAAGTACGTGCGATCCTGTCGTGCATTTTATTATTCAGGTATTCACATACTTGGTCGATTGATTTTTTTAAGTCGCCGATAATAGGATTCATCATCAAGACTTCAATATGGCGATCGCCGATGTCAAGGTCCTAAGAGAATTGGTCCAATTTTGTCATTGACATACAAAACACACTGTTCCATGCAGACCTAAGCAAAAGTTTTAACGAACTATTGAAATCATTGACAATCTTACAACGTGATGATATACAGACCTTTACGCGATTGAGGTCTGCCTGATTGTTTGCAAAAAATTGCTAAAATTTGTGCTCAATGCGTACCCGTATATTTGTTAAACTTTAAAGAAATATAAGCCGTGTTTTATTATGGACGAAAAACTATTTATTTTTTTTATTTTTTATTTTTAACTTAAAAAATAACTGCTGTACATCAAGATTCACTTATAAATAGTACAGGATATAATACATTTTACTGATTAGGATAATGCAAGAATGTAAATATTAAATATTAAACAATTTTAGCAAAATATTGATAATAATCTAATATATAAAAATCAATTTAATAAAATTAAAAAGCAAAGCAAAGTCGCAAGAAGAAAGATAAGTAGACAAAAAAATTAGAGTACAAAAAAATTATATCAGTTCAAATTTGAGAAATATTCAAAATAAAGTTGATGAAACTTTCTATGTTCGATTCCAGACCGCATGTGACTGGGAAGATTATTCCACAGTCTAACAGCATAAACGAAAAATTGCCTTCGTGATATCAAACAGGTAAACCTGGGGGAGCGCAACAATGTAAAACGATTTGAGGAACAAAAATCAAGCTTGTTAAACAGATAGTCAGGAGTCTTGTTAGCAATTAGTTTGAAGATATAGGAACAACATCGATACTTGAAAAAAACTTCTAAGTTACAATTTAATAGTTGGCGAGCCTGAGACGAAACGTGATCGTACCTTTGGAGGTTGAAGATAAACCTGGCAATGGCATTGAATGCTACATTTAGCTTACAAAGCGAATGTGAGTCAGGATCTGCAAATTTCTCACACCCATATGATACTCTTTGTATGATAATAGATTTAACCAACTTCAATTTAACTTGAGTAGGCAGAATTGATCTACTAACAGATAGTCCTCGAAGTGAAGCATACATTTTGGAGATAACAGAGTGTATATGATTATCCCACGTTAGTCTATTGTTGAAAATTATACCTAGGTTTTTCGCATTTGTTACATATTCGATTGGCAAGCGTTTAAGAAAAGGGAAGGACAGTTTTGAAGCTGGGGTTTATTTTTACATATTGGGATTGCTTTCGTTTTTTCCGGATTAAGTTTGAGTTCATTCCGAGAAGACCAATCGAATATTGAGCCTAAATCAATGTTCAATTTTTCTATAGCATCTTCAATCATAACAATAGGGAAGCTTATATATAAATGAACATCGTCCGCGTAGATATGAAACTGACAGTAAAATAAAACAGATGGCAAATCATTAATAAACAAAGAGAACAGTAAGGGTCCAAGGATAGATCCTTGATTAACACCGCCATTGACAGGAAGGAACGAAGACATTTTACCGTTACACGATACGGCTTGCATGCGATTTGTCAAGTACGCATAAATAAGATTTTAAGTTGTGTCAGAGAAATTGAAATAAGTAGTTAGTTTATCACAGAGAAGATTAGAGTTAACACAGTCAAATGCTTTGGAAAAGTCAAGTAAGGTTATCACAGTTGTATAATTATGGTCTAAATTCTGTCTGATATCTTCAGAGACGTTTAAAAGGCTGAAATGCAGCTGTGTCCAGATCTGAATCCTGATTGGAGTGGGTTAAGAAGATGTGTGTCTTCAATATAATTTTTTATCTGATTACTTAATATAGATTCAAAAGCCTTGGATAAAAAAGGAAGGATAGCTATATGTCTATATTCTATTTTCTTTCCTCGTTTAGGGATGGGAATAATCTTAGATCTTTTCCAGGAAGTGGGATAGGTTGAGGTCATTATGATGGTGTTAGAAATATAGATCAGAGCTTTGCATTCATCACAACAAAACTACAAAATCTTGATATTTATCTAGTTCAATTTTATTGACCCAGAATTTAATTACATATCACACCACCAGGGTTAGCTTCTAACTTTTACAAGTTGGTACTTCAATTTTGAATTGTCAACCACGGTGTTGCCAAATATCTAAACAACTACTTATAATTTATTAAGCCTGCTTCTACACTAGTGCAATTTTTATGTGGTTTACCATTGGTAAAAGTTATCAATTTTGCCAAGTTCAATCCTTCCATTGGGCAAACAAAAATTTGTTTCTTATTCTGAACCAATTTTGCAGATCCGTATTTTTCTGTGGATCAACCTCTCTTTTTGCTAACACCACTAAGCAGTAGTACAATTGAGTGCATTTACTTTGACAACTAGTAGTTTAATAAATATATAATAAATTACATATCGAAAATAAAATCAAAGGAAATGGAAAGTAAAACTTACTTTTGTTCAAGTAAAACAGAATCATCTCTCCGCGCTCCTTATTCTTTACTCAAACAATAAGGACATCACAACGAAGAAAGAGCCATAATTCAGTAATTTTATTTACCCCCACCACTACCTTTCGAAACCTACTATTACGCGGTGCAATACAATTCAAATATCCAGTAAAACACTTATGCAAATAATATACCCACATTTCTATAACTCACTGGATAGTGTGTTCCTTAGGCCGCGACTCCATTAGAAATATTTATTTCGGCCATTATTGCAGACACTACTACTAACAATTTATATTTCTTTGCTATGTGTACAAACATAAATCGTGAAATTTAATTATTCTCCTTTTTTTAAATGAATTATTAAAATTTAACATGAAAATAAGCAAGCTATGAACAAGATTCAATGTTTTGAGAGAAATTTGTGCATGTGGAATGTCATGAAACGTCAAATTTTATTTCTCCGTTTATTTCTTCTGGGAAGACAAGAAATAAATACAGATTCTTATGTCTAAAATTTAAAAAAATCCAGACATAAGGGGCCTCCACAAGAAATATTGACTACATGACAAATTTCTCGCAATCATTTATTTCAAGTGTAGGCCTAGGGTTATAATAGTTTCAATGAGACAAAAAACATTAGGTAGTGGCGCGAACTGAATGATTGGAAAACCCAAAAAAAGGTTTCATTTTAGCATCATTAATTTTTTTTAGCCAGTCGAAAATCTTCTTATGGAGGAAATCTTCGCGTCCGGTTTTGCATTGAATTCATGCATATGAAAAAGGATTGTGTATTCATTTAAGCTTTTTTTGTGCTTGTCTATTCTCTACCTTTTTAATTGAGCTAAGCACAACATACTACTGGCAAACTGGTTACCGACTGCATTACGATTCATGAGTGAAATCAATGATACCTAATCTCTCCTATATGAGCGCTGTCATATAGGATTTCACCAAAATATTATGCATTGAGGGGTGAATTTCCTACTGGGTTAGTGTGTTCATAGGCGAAAGTTTCGCTATACTATGGGGGAGCCTTAGTCCCCTTTCACACAGGGCAACCAGTTGCTGGAGATTTTTTTTGACGCTTTCCTTCAATTGCCTTGTAGCTTTCATACTAAGAAACTGGCACCAAGGAACCGAGGAAGAAACTGGGAAGATTTTGTTGGGTTAATTGGAATGCAAAGCATAACGTCAAAAAATCTCTTCAAATCGTTGACCGGGGAGATTTTTTTCATTCCCTTACTTCTTGCCCTTCTCTCTAACAAACTCCCACTTGCATGCAACTCAGTTTCCTTGTATGAAGGGGACTTAATTAATTTCTTTTATACACAACTGGCAACTCCGCTTTGACAGAAATACAAAAAAAAATCATGTTGTAATTATTTGAAGACAATTTTTATTTTCAAAACGCAAATTTGATTGATTTTCTTTTTTTCGATTCTGGTGATTCTTGAGTACCTGTGATTTGTCAACAAGTATTAGCATTTTTAAGATCATCCATTAGACTGGCCTTAAGCAGAACTTTCAGTTCTTCTTTCACTTCTTTTATATCACCAGGTTACGATCTAATAACTGCTCAGGTTTTGAAAGAAATTTATAATTAACGCATGCCTTAAACGAAGATATGTTCCACATCATTAGAAAATTGCAGAAGTCATTGTTATACCTAAACAAGGTAAGCCACCAACAGAAGTAACATCTTACAGACCAATATCGCTTATACCAATCATGGCAAAAGTTTTTGAAAAACTGCTACTGAAAAGGCTTAACAAAATAATAGAAGAAAGAAGAGTAATTCCGAGCCATCAGTTTGGATTTAGAAATAAACATTCCACGATAGACAAAGTGCATCGAATTACGGATGTCGTGGAAAAGGCACTTGAAGAAAAACAAGTATGCTCGGCTGTATTCTTAGATGTTGCTCAAGCCTTTGACAAGGTTTGGCACTTGGGACTTGAGTACAAACTGCATAGGGACCTTCCAAGGCAGTACTACGAAATACTGATATCGTACGTTACTAACCGACTCTTTAGACTACGGTACGACTAAAATTACTCGGAACTAAAGAAAATTGAAGCCAGTGTACCACAAGGAAGTGTCCTAGGACCAACTCTGTATCTGTTATATACAAGGGATATTCCAGTGGACATCAACGCTATCATGGCCACCTTTGCTGATGATACGGCAATATTGGTGCCAGATAAATCCGTTACGAAGGCTACACTAAAATTGCAAAATGCTGTCGATAAAGTTAGTGATTGGACGCAGAACTGGCGTATCAAATTAAACGAAACAAAATCGACGCATATAAACTTTACTAACAAAAACATAAACAATGTTCCAATATTTATAAATAATACAGTAGTACCTTACTCCAATACCGCTAAATACCTTGGAATGACTTTAGATGCAAAGCTTGCATGGAAAGAGCACATCAAAAAGCAAGGAGAAGAACTAAACTTGAAGTACAGAAAAATGTACTGATATATAAGCAAGTACTGAAACCCGTTTGGACGTATGGCATCCAACTATGGGGATGTACAAAGAAAACAAATGCTGAACCAATCCAAAAAATCCAAAGCAAGGTCCTTCGTGGAATAATAAATGCGCCTTGGTATATAAAAAATGGCGATCTACATCGTGACCTTCAAATTGAAATGGTTACAGAAGCGGTTAAAAAACACTCTGTATCACACAACCAGTGACTGCAAAGTCATGCCGTCTTGGAGACCGTCTTAAATTTACGAGACATTGTTCGGAGAATAAGAAGAACTAAGGCTCATGAGCTGATGGTCTAAAAGCTATGGGAAAGTGTAATAACTTTAAACTTCCCCCAATGCGATTTAAATATAAATTAAGAGAGTAAGATCATTTGTCGATCTTTCATAGATTGGTCCTGATTTCACCGGTGGTTTTAGTGCGGTAAGAGTCCCACACTTACCGAGTTTCTTTTGAAGATTTCCATCGGATAAAAAAAAAAACTTCTTTTATTCTTAATGGTGAATAAAAGAAGTTTTTTTGAAATCAGATTATATTTAATCTAACAACATATATCCACGGGGGTAGAGCTTACGATTTAGTATTGTTCCGAAATCAATGGGTTGCTGTACAATATCCAGATAGTAGTGCACTTTATTTGTTTATTATAGTTTATTATTTTATTTTTATTTAACTAAAATAAAACAAGAAAGGACAACTTCCGAGCACCGCAGTAAACAATTTATTTAATGTAAACAAAAAAATGAAATGTCAAAAGGTATTCACAGCTGCCAACCATGCAAAGCAAAAAATGTTCAGAACCCAGATCGTTTTATTTTCACGTGGTGAACTATATGGGTAATTGAGCATAATAAAACGCGACTTTAGTGTACATTTTTGTGCACAGCGTACGGAATACGATTTAGATGAATGAGTCGATCTCGTACTGTGGAAGTGTTAACACGTTCTCGGCTTCCCAGTTTTTCCAAATTAAATTTCGTGAGTGAGCTTAAGTTCTAAATTAAATCAAGATTTGGCCGACCGAGAATCCGAGGGTCGCCAGTTCGATTCCCAGCCGGGCATCAAAACTTTAGCTGCTTTTTTTCACAACCGTGAAGTGGAAAACTTTATTGGTTGGGAAAACGAGCAAAGGAGGAGGAGCTTTAGCACCGGGGCATCGAAAGGTGTCCTAGGGCCAATGAGGCCAGCGATGGCATCAGCTGAGGGAACATCGAAAAATGTTCCAATTACAAGCAGTGATTCTGCAGCAACAACATCAACAGCAATAACAACAACGGCAACATCATCCGATGCTAATCCACAGCGCAGACAGAGGATCAAGTGCGCACCAAATTTGGTAAAGAGGAGATCCACGGCCACCTCAGCAAAGCTGCCAGCTGGGGTGCATACGTCCGATATAGACGAGACGTCAGAGGCAGCAAGACAAACCCAGCTAGACACTTCACCCGAAGAGGGTATTGAATATATTTCTGAGGAAGGAGAAGGGCACTTCACGACAGGCGATAGTACTGCCTTCGTGAACCTCTCCACATCAGAGGCGTCATCTGAGGAGGACGAGGAACAAAGAATTGTCGCTCGAATTGAAACAATGGAGACAGAAATCCAAAGTTTGAAAAGCCAACTTAAGGCCAAGCTAGAAGCGCGTAGAGCCAAACAACTGAAAGAAATCGAGGAACAAAAACAGCAACAGCAAAACGAACAATTACAAAAACAACAGCCACAGCAGCAGCCAAAACAACAACGGCAAAAACAATAGCAACAGCAGCAGACACAAGACCAGAAACAACCGCAAGAAAAACAGCAGCAGCAGATTCAAAAGCAGCAGAATCAACAGCAGCAGAAAAGTCAGTCTCAGCAGCAGCAGCCACAGCCACCGATTATGAAAAAAGAAAAGGTGCCACACATTAATACTTATAAAATGGAGTTACAGGATACCATAAATCTATGTAAGTTGACCATAGGTCAAAATTTTACTATTAAAAGATTAAATAACGATAGGCATGCTATCCAGTGCTTCACACTGGAACAGCACAAAAAAATTAAAGAGTTGCTAAAAGAAACTACTACCGAATTCTTTAGTTTCACCCCTAAAACCGAAAAATTTCAAACGGTCCTTTTGAAGGGCATAGATTCCTACACGGAACCACAGGTGCTCTTAAATGAACTCCGCCAAAAAGCGAATGACGATCTCGACTTTATCGGGGTCAAGCCGTTCGCTACAGTTAGAGCTAGGCGGGAGAAGCGGAGTCTTCCCTTCTTCCTTGTTCAACTCTCACCCAGCAGCAAACTGGATAGTTTGAGGAGTATATCCGTCCTCAACTACCAGGTTGTAACTTGGGACAAATTAAAAAGGCGCGGCGACATGCTTCAATGCATGCGCTGCCAAAGGTTGGGCCACGCCGCAGCAAACTGCGAAATGCAGTCACGCTGCGTTAAGTGTGGAGAGAACCACAATGCAGATGAATGCAAGTTAGGAAAGGAACGGGTCGAAGATAGGACCCAGCTTAAATGTTTACTCTGCCGAGGCGCCGGACACCCCGCTAATTATCGGGGATGCCCGACGTTTCAGCTTATAAAAAACAATAAAGCAGCAAAGCAAACAGTGGTAGAAAAGCGTCCAACAGTGCGCCCTCCTACAACAACGCCCGTCAACCCCCAAATTTCTTACGCCCAAATGGCGTCAGGAAGGGGAAGCACGGTACAGCCTACGCCAAAGGTCGCCCAACAGGCCCCCGTGCCTAAGGCGCCGGCGGCACAGGCGGATATTATGGGCGTTCTACTGGCCATCCAGGGCCAGTTGAACGGCCTCCAAAACCAGATCAGGGAGCAGGCGACTAGGGTGGATTATCTCTACTCTGTTTTGCCGAGCTTAACGCAACTTAGAGGTTAAGGGCGCGCTGCCGGAGAGGCCCTTTAAGATCCTAGCTGTGAATGTAAATTCACTGATTAGGACCGAACGTACAGCGAATTTATTCCAATTGCTTAAAGACATAAGTCCAGATGTGTTTATGGCTAGCGAAACTAAGCTTAACCAGAAACATGAATTGACTAACAACAATTACAATATCGTAAGGAGAGACCGACCCAACTCCACTCAAGGAGGGGGCGTCGCAATCTTTATACGTAAAGGCATTAGTCATAAGGTAATATATAATAGTGATGTGGGTAAATTTCGGACGTTAGAGGCATGCATCATATGCATTCATCTCCAACAGGGGAAGCGAATGTATGTGATCGCTGCCTATGCACCGGAAACACCTCAGCCCACACAGTTTATAACAGAGCTTGAAAAGCTTTTTGAATGCTTAAGATTGAGCTCGGAAGAAAACTACTACATATTGGCTGGTGATTTGAATGCCAAACATATAGATTGGGGAAATCAAATACAAAATCCTCGTGGTAACCATCTGTATAATTAGATGGGTCGATACAACCTGGAGTATCGCATTGAACTTCTCGCTACAGACAGGCCATCGTTTCCAAGAAGCGGTGCCTATCTGGATCTATTGTTGAAAGACGCAAGACTAACAATTACTGATACTGTGGGCCATCGGCCTAAAAATTGTTTAAGAACGATCGAGTACGACAGTGACCACTGCGGACTCGCCACCGTAATACAACTTCCGAACTCGCTTATGGAGTTGGAGGAGTATGTACCGGTGCATACTTACAATTACAGTAAGGTGCGCTGGCCACGCTTCTCGAACGTCTTATTGAGCGAATTACGATCAAATGGTATATCCCCACCAAATGACAGGAACATGACAAATACTGAAATTGACAGATACTTAGAACAAATGGACGAAACAATTCAACGAACAATGAACAGGACAATACCGAAATACAAAGAACGTAACGCAACTGACATGTACCGTAACGCGACAATTGATGCATTACACAGACAAAAAAGTGGCTTACTGACAAGACTAAAACGCTTGTACAGACGGTTTACTGACACACGAGATCTGGAGATAAGGACACTGAAGTCGTCCATCAAAAACATCAACCAATTGATCAAAGAAAATTATAGGTTGTCCATTAATTTGTTTTGGGACAACAAAATTCGGGCCGTGAATGCTACCGACCCGAGTATGTTCCCACAAATTAATAAGATATTCAGAAGAAAAGATCAAAACGACCTTCCGTGTCTTAAGCTCCAAAGGACGACACAAAACAGAGACGTACTTCTGACAGCAGGCATAGACCCAGATGACACCGTCTTGGACGATGACCTTTTCATAATCGAAGATCCGCAGGAGAAGGTGGAGGCTGTGGGGGAAGAATGAGCTCCAGCTCATCTTCGATTCATTAAAGAAAAAGAAGTCTGCAGGAGTCGATGGTATATCCAACGTTGTACTACGACATTTGCCTCAAGAAGCAGTTGACATTTATACCACACTATTTAACAACGCGCTGAATAATGCATATTATCCAGTGCGGTGGAAGACAGCTGTGGTGCACCCTCTCCCAAAAAAGGGAAAGGACAACTCCAATCCGGCGAATCTCCGGTCGATAAGTCTTCTTCCGAGCATCAGCAAAGTATTTGAAAAGGTTATTAATAGAGCCCTGTTCAAGTGGGCGGAGGACAAAAATATCATCCCGGATAATCAGTTCGGTTTTAAGGCGGGACATGACACAATTCATGCCGCGTCTAAACTAGTTTCTGATATCCAATGGAACAAAACTAAAAAGCAGTGTACGGGTGCCTGTCTGGTTGATTTGGAGAAGGCCTTCGACACCGTATGGTTAGAAGGTCTCTATCTAAAGCTAACCAGACTAGGTATAAGTAAACCTCTATTGTATATGCTTTATGACATGCTAAATGGTAGAAAGTTTATTGTCAAGAGTGGCAATGTAACTTCTACCGCAATTTTTAATATTAATAATGGTCTTCAGCAGGGAGCGGTTAACTCGCCGATTCTATTCAGCATTTACACCAGCGATCTGATAGGTAGTCTAACTCAGGCAATTGCGTACGCCGACGATCTAATTGCGTACAGAACAGCTAATACAGTTGAGGTCATCAAAAGTCTCTTGCAGAGTGACTTCGACAAGATTCAGCGATATTGTGATGACTGGAAGTTGAAAATCAACTTCCAGAAATCAGAAACTATTTTGTTTAGGACTACGTTGTCTAGCGCCTCAAGGGATACGAGAAAGAACTGGCGCAAGCTGGTGATCGTAGGGCCACATGGACATCCACTGGCGAGTAAAAGTGTAGTAAAGTACCTTGGCATCTGGTTGGATCAGTACCTGTATTTCGACAGGCATATAGGTGCTGCTTTGGCCAGGGCTAGGGGAGCCTTTGCCTTGACAAAACGACTGTTTTATAGCAGCCGTCTTGACAGCAGGGTGAAGGTGATTTGCTACATGGCCCTCATCAGGCCGATGATTGCCTATGGATGCCCGGTGTGGTTCAACGTTGCCCCATCTCAAATGGAAAAGATTCGGGTGTTTGAGACGTTGCCTTGGATTACACAGAACACCAGAGTCGGAGTACACAAGATATTATTCCAACCAGGTTCTATACAACGGAGCCAACATAAACAGAATAGATAATTTTTTGTTCAAGCTGATTCGGGGTCACGTTGCAAGAGCGATGTCCTCAACTAACAGCTTAATTTTTGGGGCTTATTACCCCAATAACGAATATTTTGAGAGTGCGCGGTTAAGTGGTTACATCCCTCCCGAGGCATTCCTCTATTTAGACAGTCGAGGGCTGATACAGGATGGAGAGGCGGTTCCGCTCATCTACCACGTCAGCCGGAAAACTGTGGATAGGCGACTCCTGTATGGTCGAGACGTCATCGCTCAAGGTGGAGAAGAGCGCCTTCGGTTCAGTAGGACTGTGTCCGATCGGGACCGGAGGGATAAGGCGAAACAGGAGAACCAGTTCTGGTGGCTCTCTGAACAGCATCGTGATATATAAAGTCGATGAAGATGATATATCTTGGTCGACTTACATAGATTTAGGGCATTAGGTATAGGGAACAGTCAGGGTGGCACCAAAAAAAAAAAAAATTAAAAATATGTATGTATGCGGGGGCATACGTGCATGCATCTGTGTGTCTGTACATGTATGTGCGTACGTATATGTATGTGTATGTACATGTATGGGTGGGTTGCATGTTGGTGTGTGTCTGCATGCATATAAAAAATAAACAAAAAAAATTAAAAAAACGAAAAAAATGCTGCTGTGGCTGTTCTAGTTTTTAAGTAGTTTTAAGTATTATTAGGTATTTTAAGTAGTTTTAATTATTTTTAATATATATTAAGGTTTAGTTTATAAGTAACAAACAAAAAAAAAAAACAAAAAAATTGATAAGATAACAAGTTTTTGTAAAGTTTCCTTGAAATATAAAATAAAATAAAAAAAAAAAATTTAGATTTAATTAAAATAGTTTTTAGGTCGAAAGACATTAGTTGTAAGAGTTATTGTTTAATTTAGAGCGCCCGTAAAGGGCCAGTAAATTTGTTGTAAGTTATTGATATTTAGGCTAGTTTTAAACATTTTTGCCTAGCTTTAAGATAGTTATAAGTTAAAATGAAATAAAAATGAATTTAAAAAAAAAAAAAACGATTTAGATAAACATGATGAAATCTTTCTTCAGGTAGTTCAAAATTGGCAATTGGTGTTGTATCTTGCTTTTTTTTCAGCTGATGAATGTTTGAGGCCATTTTCGGCAAATCTCACTTCAGGTTAGACCAAATATACCATTCTTAAATCATCAGGGTAGTTTCCTTAACACTGGAATGTGACAATTTGTGGATAGTATTGATAACTTGGCGCCTCAGATTTTGTGAAATGTGTCGACTTGTGATCTAATTTGTTTTAATTGTAAAGATGATGTTGAGCTGAAGTAAGCCAACTGAATTGAGCAATATTAGGTGCCTAAGGTTTCATATCAGAGGTTTTGTGGACGTTTTAGTTATTTTTGTTTTAAGAAATGCCCTAAGTTTTTCGTTTCACAAATTATTTCTTTTTGAAAACAACATACTTTATGTACCTATCAAGAACTAATGAGTACAGATTACAGCTTAACATTTTTACTTCTTCACCTATATAATTTTAATTTTTTTATCAACTATTAACAGAATTCAAATAACAAAAAAGAAACAATTGGCGCATTTAAGTATGTAGGTCTATTCGCAACCTCTCCAATCTGACATATCAACCATCACGGATCGCCGCGACTGCACAAAGAATTAGCTTCCTTATGACCCTCTGTCATCATCCATAACAATCATGATCCTTATCCACATTCCAAAGGTCTTTACCTACGTATGTATGTAGCTCTAAGCAAAAAAAAAATAAACAAAAAATCAACTTCAGTTCCATAATCCGATGTGCAAAGTACATCCAAGCAATGTGAGGAATCTCTAAAATTCAATGAGCCTATAAAAAAGACAACATAAGCACAAAAACATGTTCAATATATTTTGTATGGTTTTTTTTTTTGTGAAATTCCTTTCCAGCTCGCTTGCAAAATTGTATATGTACCGTAGCCTAAGACTTATTTGCAGGATTACTTTCTGTTTGTTTGCCAAAGCTTCTGATTCGTTGAAGAAAATTGAATCAAGAATCCAAACATTCACAAAACAACAATTATTATCATCCTACTAATGTTATAAATGTGAAAGTTTGGATAGATGGATGTTTGTTACTCAATCACGCCAGAACGGCTGAACGGATATGGATGAAATTTGACTCAGAAATAGACTATAGACTGGAATAACATATACGCTACTTTTATCTCTATATAATGTATGCTTTGCGTGGAATAAGTTTGTTTTAATTTTTCATAGAGCACATATAACATAGCTTCTTATTTAACAAATAGCGAACATAGCTTTTATTCACAAGAAGCCAAATTGCACCCACATACACACCCACACACATACACACACAATACAGCTGCTCCCAGTCGCAAATTTCGTAATCAATGAATTTTTTTGGTGAATTCATCAATGGATTCATCGCCTATTTGCATCGATGAGTAGTATGTTATGATTTCATGAGAAAACGGTTGTGCATTTTTTCATCAGTTAACTAAATTCAAATGAATTGAATGCTTACAATGCACTAGATTTTCAGTTCCAAAATCATAAACGATGATTCCACTGATGAAGAGTAATGTATAGATTCGTGAGTTCGCAAATGATGTTTGGTATTCTGCGGTGCGGTGGTTGTTTTGTTTTCTTCCCGAGAACAAAACAAACTGCAAACAAAAAAGCCTAAAAAGAGTGGAGAGTGACGAACATTGCCTTTTTCTACCTGCCCCGAGAAATACGCTCAGTAGTCAGTCTTTGCTGGTCATGACATGAGTTCGTGGTTTTTTTTAAGACAAAGTGAAAAAACATATAAACCAGAAATTCCAGTTTTGTTCTCGATCATTATCATTATTTAACACAATTAACAGAATTAACAAAATGAATTGCTAAGACCGACATCAGACCAGATTTAAAAGAATTAATTATTGATAAGGTTTACTTTCGCACCAAGATTTTATCAAGACTACATTTTAATTATTATTAGCTAAAAGTATTTTTTTTTCTTAATTGAATGTTTATATTATTGAATAATCGTCGAATTAAATTAATAAAATGATGTTTGGGGGTATAACATACATATACAACGGTTTCTGTTTCCTTAAAAAACATATTTCCTCTTTCACAGAAAACTGACACTTTCATGTTATTTAATGCATACAAAAGAAAAGAATAAGTAGGTATCATACGTGCTTTACCTAGTAATTATATAATTGAACATTCATGGCATTATTATCATATAAAATTCATATGCAAGTTGCATTAACAGAGTGAATTAATGGATGAGCAGTCATGTCATTTTTCACCCGCTGAATAAAACTCTAAGTCAACTAGTGATTTCACAGCTTACCGTTCATACCATTTTTCATCACATATAATTTGCTTATGAATAAACTAATTACCCCTATTTCGTGATTTCACTGTTAAATATTCACCTCGAAAATCACTTGGTGAACGCCTATGACACCCCATGTTAAATTCATCGATGTTTTCATACTAAATTCATGGGGTGTAGCTTCCACTCATTGATGAAAAAGTTGGTGATTCATGCATGAATTTTTTGAAAGTTCCTACTGGGCTGTTACAGTAAGCCAAAGCAACACGAAAGCTCTACACCAAATCAGTAATACAGAGTTCAGCCAAGCAAGCTGTTTTAATTTAGTACAGGTACATATTGTAAAGAAATTATTTTTATGTTAGTTGTATGCTTTTGTTATTAAATGTCAATAATTATCAACTGATTAAACTTAATAATATTATAAATCTGAATGAATGTTTGGATGTTTGATCCGCAATTACACATCAACAACGTAACAGATTTGGATGAAATCTGATAGGTAGATGAATGGGGGACTGGATTAACACATAGGCCATTGTTATCCTGATAAAAATTAAGGGTTCATATAGGAGAGGCTAAAATATGAAAAAAATATACTTGGGTGTGTGTTCCGCATTCACGCCTCAACCACTGAATAGATTTGTATGAGATTTGGTAAGCAGATGGATGAGAAACTGGATTATGCTTACGGTGATTATTTTTTCATATGATATTTGTATTTAATTGATTTAAACAAGCTTAGGTGTATTTATATTTATTCAAAATATTTGTACTTCAGATTACATACATACATCAGTTCAGTCCTAAAAACAATAATAAAAATTCTTATAACATAAAAAAAATTAAATAATAATTACTTTTAGTTTTTGTATTTTCCTTCATCATGATGTCATCCCGATCTCTCAAAAAAGAGCACTTGTCTATCGCCCCGTATTGCGGGAGTTTTTTGTTAAAAAATATCGTCACCGCTACCGCAATCTTTGCGTGAGGCTAACGTTATTTAATTCATGAAATAAATCAAGCAAAAATAATACATTTATAATTCTAAAATATTGAATGCCCCGCCGAAAAGAAAAACAAACATGTTTGTATATAATAGTATTAAGTTTTTGATTGCTGACACTCCTTGTTGACGGTTGACAGCCATGCAGTTGACAGTGTATGCAGCGATCAATCGAATGCGATACTAAATCCAGCTGTAAGACGGTTTTGAATTCCAAATAACCTTGATCTGTTAGTTAGTTCTGTTCACGAGGAAAAGAAAACTGACGGACCTTATACCTCCTAAGCTGAATGAGATCCCTCTGAAACTTTCCACAGAAGCCAAATATCTGGGAGTAATCCTAGACTCTAAGCTAATTTGAAAAAGGGACACAGAGGAAAGAAAGAAAAGGGCACTCTGTGCCTTCTACACATGTAAAAAAAACACAGCAAGTCATTGAGAAATATTGCTATCTCAAAAACCTAACCAAGGTACAGATATTAGCCTGTATGGGTATAACGGGGGCATGGAGGTCTACGCCACAAGCAGGCCTAGAAATCATTTTAAATCTTCCAGGTCTGGACGAGAAGCAAAGTAAGTAAAGTACCAAAGGTAATGGATCTACCTGGCAAAGTTACGAAATCACGAAATACGAAAGGTACTTGATATGACAACTGGCTACTTACCACCGAGAATTGACTTCAACAGGAATTTCACGATGATAATACCCGAAAGACATGGATGAGAACCTAGCTCACTATTAAGAGAACAGGTTATTCCCATCTACACTGATGGGTCTTAAATGGAAGAATGGACAGCAGCCGGGGTGTTTTGTTAAGCCCGTAATATGGAGGAATCATATAAGCTCCCAGATGAATGTAGCGTCTTTCAGCCTGAGATCTACGCGATTTAAAAAGCATCTGAAATGATCCATAGGAGAAAACTGATCTCATCAGAGATCACATTTTTGAGGACAGCCAAGCAGCTATCAAAGCACTATCCAGCGAGACAATAAGATCCAAGGCAGTGGTAAAGTGCCGAAGCGTACTGAATGTCATCGGTAACTCTAACCGAGTCAAACTTTTTTGGGTTCCTGGACACAGCAATGTAGAAGGGAATTATATACCAGATGAAATGGCAAGGAAGGGATCCATGGCAAATAGGGACAACAGCAACTTATTGGGTATATGTCCTGAAGTCCCGTTTGGCGTAGTGAAAAGGAAAATAGACATAAAAGTGAAAGAGCAAATAAACAACTCCTGGATATCCAGGAGCGACCGTGTTATCTCTAGAAGTTTATGGCCTAGAATCAATGAAAAGAAAACCCAGTATATTTTATCACTGAGTAAAAAGAGCATCCGAACCTAGATAGGTGTACTAACAGGACACTGTGCCATATATACAATGGCCACTTCTGCAGGAGCTGTCAAGACGCTGATGAAACAGAAACCATTAAACACATGCTTTGCGACTGTCTTAATCTACAAACAAATCGCCTCCGACACATCGGAAACAGGTCTGTTGATGAGCTAGACGACCTACTGCATATACCAATGGTTAATATGAAAAAAATATATAAAGTACGGGCTGGTTTTGTAAACCCTTTTTTGTTATAATTTTGCACGCGCTCAAGGGATAATGGATACCCTTTATATATTTTTAACACAGCGCGGGCATCCGGTGAGAGTAGAGAAAGAAGGATAGATAGTTTACTCAATCACATGTTGTTAGTGTTATGCCTGAACAGCATGTAAAGAGTAATATCAAGAAAAAAAAATTAAAGAATAATTTAATATAAACGTCACTTTTATTTCGAGTATCGAGCTTTTCATAGAAATTAATTTTTTGTTTAACGTTTATTTCAAAGCAATAACTTTTCAAAGTGTTTTTGACATCGAAAATAGCTATTTATTTTATTCCTCAGATAACTCCTTATTCCGTTCTAAAATGAGTAGATAACTTTATTCCTAGATTAAGTTGTATCTGACTGTTGAAAAACTGATTTTTGCTCTATCTGGGGAATATGTTCTAACTGACTGCTTAACTGACTATTGAAAAATTGGCATTAAATTGTATATTTTGTGGGTAAAGGTTATGAAAAGTTTGATGTAATAGTTAAGGAAAGGCTTTAATAGCAGTGTATGAGCACCGGAAAGAGGAACACAAGAAACCTTTGTGGGAAAGTGCAATTTATATGCAAACTTTATTAATGGTGTGGACATCTGTCGTGGATACAGTTCATAGATACTGTGATGAACTACTATCATGCAATTAAATTCAAATTGGCTCTATTCTCATTTAAATTAGTAAATATTTACAATATTTCATAGAATATTCTTAGTTCATAAATTAAATAATGGGAATATCTACTGGCATACATTTTAAAAATAGGTGACTGCAGTCAGAAGTACTTAGCAGTACGTACTGCTGCTAAAAAGGACACGCCTGTTAATAGTATTTTAGTGTAGAGAACTTGACCGTTTGATATGTTTTCTTATTAATAAACATACAATTAGATTAGGTTTTTCCAATCAAACCCTGCGCCTCGTGCCCCCACAAGCAATTTTTATTTTTTTAATTTCAGCAATTATTACAGAAAATTTTATTTCTTCGTTCAGTGGGCAAATTATTTCATGAAATCTTATTGACAATCAGAGTGCCAAGCAAAGAACACCTATTTTATTTACATTTTCGGCCTGGAATTCCAACTCAACCCATCAATATACACATGTAAATGTAAAAAAAAAACTTTGACTATCAACTCTGAGGCACTTACACAATTAAAACTGATGTCGTTTTGGTACCAAAATGAAGGTAATAAGATGTATAATATTTTTTGTCAAAAAATATTTTATTTGCTCTACCACTTTTTTGTAAATTCTCTTTTGGTTTTTCAATGATGGAAAGAGTTTTCAAAGATCATTCAATGATCATTTAAAAATCAAAAGTGAATTTACAAGAAAGTGGTACCTACAGCAAATAAAATATTTCTTTGACAAAAAATATTATATATCTTATAACCTTCATTTTGGTACCAAAACGACATCAGTTTTAATTGTGTAAGTGTCTCAGAATTGATAGTCAAAGTTTTTAATGATGAGTTTCAATGGCAGCTATAATTGGCGTCTTAAATGCGTTTATATAGATAATGACAGGTAAACTTCAATTCAGTAGACAGGAGTGATGAAAATTAAATCGCTTATGACAGCGACATCTTAAAACATATTGAGGGCGTTCGGTGTCGCACAGCTGTCTGATACATTGCTGAAAAATATATTGTGCGTTTGTGAACGTATAAAACCCAATAGGTAACCATTTCTGTCAAAAGTCAAAACAGAAAATAAAACTATTTGCTTATGATTACGCTTCGGCTCAAAGTGAGTTAAACATACATTTGTTGGCTAAAATATAAATTAAAAATGAATTTGGAAGTAAGAACCACATGTTTCAACCGATTCAGAAGAGGAAGATGATGTATTAGGTACGTAATTAAAGTTCGCAAGCAACAATTGAAAAGACAGCTGATTTCGTAGTGAGCTTTGCACTACGATACCTAAGTATACCAGAAATTTAGCGCTAGCTTGGCTTCGATTTGGAAATCATATGTTTTGTTCGTTGTTATGGTCGTCAGATGTTAATTGACAGATATTTAACAACAACGAACGTATTGCACAGCAAAGCTGTGCGCTACCGAACGCCCACATTCTTGGACCAAAAACACACCCATACATAATTATTCTCTTTTAACAACCAAAATTAGCTTGGTATCTTTAGAGCGGATTTTTCAATCTCCAGATAAACATCTCTTTAGTTGCCAGAGGAATTAACTTACATGACTGTTAAACAACCGGATAACAACATCGAATTTTTCAATCAAGAAAAAAACTATCTATAGAATAATTTAATTTGAACGTCACTTTTATTTCCAGTATCGAACTTTTCATAGAAATTAATTTTTGTTTAACGTTTATTTCAAAGCAATAATTTTTCAAAGTGATTTTGACATCGAAAATAGCTAGTTATTTTATTCCTCAGATTATTCTGTTCTAAAATGAGTAGATAACTTTATAGCTAGATTCAGTTGTATCTGACTGTTGAAAAACTGATTTTGGCTCTATCTGGGGAGTATGTTCTAACTGACTGCTTAACTGACTATTGAAAAAATTGGCCCTTAATGAATTAAATAATAACAATGTTGTTGCTTAACTCTTAAGTTTGCCTGCACATATGCCTTTGATTGTAAGTCTAACTCAAAGTTTTTTGTATTTGTATCCTTCGAGTAGTGAAGCGTTCGTTGGTTGGTTTTGGTTTTGAAATGAGGGGCCTCTTGAATCTTGACAATGACGACGACGAGGACGCGACGCGATGCGACGTCAAGAAAAATATGAACAGAACACATTTTTTCGTTCTTTATTTTTGATATTTTATATATATTTTTTAGTTTTTTTTGTTTGTTTTTTTTTTTTGTTTTGTTTATGAAAGGTTTATCGTAGGGTAAAATGGGTGAGGGGAATTTGGAAGCGCATTCACATTGCTATCATTCTCTACTGCAGCGCAGATATACTCTACTAAAACGAAGCTAAACCAGCATCTGGTTTGGAAGTAAGGTATACCTATGTATCTTTCTGTTGGGCGGAGTGGTGTCCACCAGAATGCGCAGCACAGTGGCAAAAGGAACTCAAGCGGCTACGTGAATTTCATCGCATTTCATATGGCCGCCAGATTTAAGATTTTTTTCCGCCTGCTGCCTGCCGTCGTTCGTTATTGCTATCGCCGTGCGTCGCGTCGTCTCGTTCCGAATACAAGCAGAACAACCAAACATGAGCTGCCATGGCCTTCAGGAGGCTCAAAATATTTATTATACCCACTTAAAAAACATTTTTTTTCTCTGTTAACAGCTTTTTGTGATGAGGATAGAACAGAGTAGTCCGTAAGGGGATTTCGGGAACGAACGCTGATGGAGAAGATTTTCAAAGAATTTCATTTGGACGAATTTGCATCAAAAATGAATGCGCAGCATGTAAGTACCTATACGGCTGCACAATAATATCCTTTTGACGTAGTTATGCTAAAAATTTAAATATAGCTATGTAAACTTTTGTTGTGAATGTGTTTCTTATTTTTTTATTTTCATTTAAAAGTTAAAGTTTTTAAAAGTTGCAAGAAAAATGAAACTTGAAAAAAATCATGACAATAATTTGAAGAAAAAAGAAAATGTCAACTGTTTTCGTCAGTCAATATTTTTTGTTTTATTTTCCAATTAGATTGGTAGACAAATTTCATTCAAATTGTTTGGTTAAATTCCAAAAATAAATAGTTAAGCTAATATATCTTTAAATTAATCAACATGCTTCCATCATTTCCAAATGGGAATCATGTAGAGCGAGTAATAGGCAACCAATGAAAACCCACATTCACCACCTATAGTATATTGTAGAAGGAACAGACTGATGTATATACATATGGCTGCAACTTAAAAACACCATGGCCACCAATGCCTTATCCGGTTCTAATAGATTATGTACAATATTTTTTTTGGGACAATTCAAATCATAATCAAATTATTCGTTAACTGAGCCATACCCGATGATTGGACAATTTTGACAACTTCTCACTGAAGCAAATGCTGGAAAATTCCATAGAATTTCAAGTTGACATCCACCATCATCTCTTCATCGAATTTAAATTCGCATATGATTGAAACTATGGTCAGGAGATCGATGGTGAATTCGGTATTACACAAAAACAAATGCATCGCACTTCTGGAGTATTTGTACGAACTCCACATCTATATCATCGGATGCTCCCAACACATGCTGTGTTGGTACTACGGTCAGGTGGCACTTGAAATAGCAGGCAAGGTCTGGCAGATCAGCAGTTACTTATAAACCCCTGGTAGAAGTCGATATATCAGGGCAAAACTCTGGTAGATCAGCAGGTACTAGGCCCCGCTCTGTTAGATCAGCAGGTCTTACGCTCCTTCTGGCACTCGACAGAGCAGGCCAACGCTTTGGTAGATCAGAAGATATTAGGCTCCTGCTGGCACTCGACACAGCAGGTCGAACCTCTATTCGATCAGCATGGACCGAAGCCATGGAAGACACTGGTGGCAATAACATAACTTGCAACGAAACCCCTTACCACTGGTGGGGGAAGCTTGAATGATGAATGACCAGATAGGGTTACCTCGTCTATGCTCAGATTTAAACTCAGGAATAAAATCAGAATTAATATCACCAAAAGTCTTTAAGTATGGCCGAAAAGGCCATGATATTCGCCCGTCATTGCATTTCCCGTGTAATGTTTTTGGTAACAACTAAGTGTGAACTCTAAGACGCTGAACGAAAATCGTAAGTTCAGTTGATTTTTTTCGGTGCCGCCATATGTGTATAACGTCGGATAGTATCGAACTAAAATGTAATTCCAGCTGGATATTGAAATTCGGTAGTGGGTATCGTTGAATGGTGACGATTATTTTTAATTAAATTTTCTTAACTTAAAAAAAAAGTAAATAATTCCTTACAAGCCAATAAGCCTTGTTACACGAGCGTAAAAAAGAATCAATTCCACAGAAAACAAATTGAGTGAGCATGCAAGTGAATTGGATGGCAAATACGGAACCCAGTCTGTTACAAATACAATGAAATGGAAATGGTACGAGGAAACAAAGCTATTGGGTAGTACCTCCTCCATCGCCGGCAAAATAGAAATAAAAATATCTGCCAAGGGGGGACGTTTTAGAATGAAAAATGATTCTTAACGCAATACCCATATCTGAAAATGGGGAAAATGCTGAAAAAATTATGAAACTTGGCCTTTTTTTCATCCCTTTCTTTCATTCGAAAAATCTTCCGCTCTCTTTCTTAAGTTAATTACTTTTTACACGAGCATATTGTATTTCAATTGCTCACCACTCACTAGATATACACCAGCCACGTCGGTCGTCAGGCCAAATTCTGACAACTTTCCCACTACGATATTTAGTGACATCATGCTGGAAGCAATACAAAATATATGATAGAGTTGGAAATGACGGTGCTGTTGGGTGTGAGTTTGAAAAATGTTTGCTGGCCAGCACGCTGTTTGCAGTTGACGATGCTCATGCTGATGGTTAATTTGTTTAACGTATAAGGCCATTGCAAAATATGAGAAATATATTGGTCTTGAAATAAACGAGGAGAAGACTTACCTATAATCGATGCATATATAAGGTTGCCGAGCTTCAGACTAGGATTTTTCAAAGGTGGGGAACCCATTGAGCAAGTAATTAAGGTGGCCCATCAAAGCGAAATGTGGGTCAGCAATAGGCTTCTCCAGTCAGATCGGTTTTAGCTGTCTTGAATTGCCTGCGTGTGACACATGAATCAGGAATTTAAGACCCTTAGAAAGATAATCTACGTGCGTCGATAAGACTTGTTCAGTTCTTAAAAATTCATTAGAATTAATTCGTGTGTGGCAATACTGCACTCTAGCCTTAAGCCAACACAGCCGACCGAAAGATCTTGCAGGAGCAACACTTGGAGATTTGGTAAGTTCACTACAGTACATACATAAACGTATTATATATAAGATCATATACGTCGGAATGAAGCAGGTTATCCTTCGTGTCAATTGTTGTAATAAAACAATAGCGCTTTATTAATTTTTGTAAGACTATTCAACATGTTTTTGAATATTATTGTTTTATTTTTGTAGGCAAAACAAAATGGCACCCCAAAACCGTTAAGTAGATGAATAGATTGGAAGAATATTGCAAGGAATACTGTTCAGTGACGAGAAAATCTAGGAATCGGATAGTGAATTTTAAGAAAATTTATTATAAGATGCGTAGAAAGTAATTGGAAGATGGTGAGGTATGTTCACAGGAGGAAAATGACTTGGGTATTGAAAATACATCGCAAAGTATACCTCATTTGAGAAATTAATTTTCCGTAACGTTCAACTTTAAAAGGTTACAACGGACATGGTTGGTTTTCTACAAAAAAGTAGGACAAGTATCAGGACATCGGCCTTAAACCTTTTTTTCGCACTGGTATATGTGTATAATTTTTTCAGGTTTTTGTTAAGCGGCTTCAGAAGTTGAATTACAATAGTTCAGAAAGGCGTGGCCGACGAACTTAAAAAAACTGGTGCATCTCCTGTTGCCCATGAAGCAAAACCTCCAGCTCCAACAGAAGCTCTATTTCAATAAGGTTTAGATATCTTGGCTATACATATGCTTCCTCCGCCGAGTTAGGACAGATGAAAAAATTTTATATATGATATCGCAAAACCGTTTTCCATAAATTCATCACCGACATGTGATTGCTCATTGGATCCTTTCAGCTCCTGTTAACTTGGGAAGTTCTTTAAAACTTTCCTTAAATCAAATAGCTTTCGATCTTTTGGGAACCAAGTAAGTTCCTCTCGCCTTTTCAACTCGTAGAATTCAAAGCTAGTAAGGTAACATTCTGTCATACTTAAGCAGAACTTACCACTTCAAGGAAATCTAAAAAAAATTATTTTTTACCGATCATTTTCTGGGGAAAGGAACAAAGTTTTTCATCCAAAAAATTGTTAAATTTTTAGAATCGATCCAAAATTTATTTATCAATCAACATTGTATCCGCCCTAAGTTTGATACAGCTCTAACACCTGGACGTTGTTGCGTTGCACAAACTTCTCACTTCATTTTAAGAGGAAATATTATATCATTAAGTAGTTATAAATTATTTTGTATTTATAGATATTCCAACTCAGGCAATTAGGCTCTTCCAGCAGTTGCTACATTCTTGATAAGCGAAATAAATATTTATGACGATCATTTTTGACATACCCAAAGTGTAAACATTAGCTTAAGTAATTTCGACTCTCTTATCATGTTTCACTTGGGACCTATTCAGCTTTTTTGCACTCGATAAAAAAAAATTATTTACTTTAGACATTCCTGAAGATACGAATCACCTTCACCAGTACCATAACAACCGAACCGGCACCGGCATTCACATATGTTACCATCTAATCACTGAGCAAACAAGTGATACTGATAAAAATGTTTGCCCCAGTTGCGACTGGTTAGACCAAAAGATTTTTTTTTAATTTCTAACAGAAAAAAAAAACAAATGAAATGACCAACTAAAATAACAAATTATTAACGACAAAATCAATTTATTGAACATTATGTATATCTGCTTTTCTAAATTCCCTGTTAATAGTTACATGGTGCGAAAAATTGGAAGAAGTGACTGTTATTAAAATTTATCGACAGGGTGTTCTTATGCTAAGCTGAGTTTGATTTTTAAAAATCATATATATCAAATTTTAGTAAATAGTCATTTATTTGTGTTGATTCGGGATTTAGACAGAACTTCAGACATCTGCTCACCATTACTTAATTTCCTGTAAATTGCACCGCATTGAATCGATAAATTTGACTTATATATGGTAGGGCGGGGATAGTTGGACCACTTTTTAATTGAAGTCTCATAATTATCAAACTATTTACAGTACAACCGTAGAGCTTGTATTGCAAGAAAGAACGGGGTTCTAGAACACGTGTACTTAAACTAGTGGGCTAGTTGGATCACCTGGTCCAACTGACCTCACCATTGGTTTGATAAACATATGTCATCATAAATATAAAAGCACTCAAAACTGTTCAATTTAACACAGAATATGAAAATACAATATATTGACTTATAAGAAAACTATATATCAGTTTAAAAATCAGGTATTTTCACTAGAAAAAATGAAAAACTATCGTATTCGTATTTTTTTACTTTTACACTTGAAAAATAAAAAACTGTGCGTGGTTTCGGTTTTGATTTTGAAGACACAAAACGTAACTGAAACCGGTATGGCATGTTCTTCTAAGAGAGCACGCGCTTTGTTCGTGTAATAATGTTCTTGTAGTGCTTTCGGTTTCTGAGTAATTCGTGTGGTCCAACTTGCCCCAATGTCCAACTAGCCCTGCTCTACCCTACGTACAAAAAAAATTATACCAAAACCTTTAAAAAAGCAATGATTTAATTTGGAGATCAACTTTTTAAAATCTACATAGCTATTTCGAAAATATATCAGTTAATTTTTATTTATGAACCTTTATTAATACCGTTTTTTCTAAGAATGTTGTTTTTCATAGAATGATTAAATTTAACTTTCGATTGTTAAAAATCTATCGAAATCGATGTGCCACACAATGGAAATCCCTAATTAGTTGCCTTTCGAAATTTATATGGCGAGACGTTCAAAAAATTTTGCATATTGATTCCAGTAATTGATTTCAGTATTTTTACTTGCGATTATAGGTACTATAAGGCAATTTTTTTCTAACAATCAAACATGACATTACGATCACAGAGAACAGCAAAAAAATGGGTCCCCTAATTTCGTCTGTCTGTCTGTCCTCGAGTCTACAGCCTAAACGCTTTGATAGATTTGCTTCAAACTTGGTACATATTGTGTTTTTCCGTAATATGCCCACACGTTTTTTTCATTTTTTTTAAGACGACACATAACAGTAGCTCCCATACATATTTTTTTGGCCAAAAACAAGAATCTTATGTTGCTCAAAAACAGCTCCAACGATTTTTATAAAAAAAGTCAGTTCATTAATGAAGGGAAGGGAACCTTTTTTTGGGAAAAATTGTCATTTTTGGTACCTCTAGTAGAACCATTTTTTTTGGTTTTCGATTTTCTCGGAAACGGTTAATCTGATTTTTGTTGAAATTTTTTACGCAGAAGCTCCTAGAAAGTTAAAACACTATTGTGTACCAAAATTTTTTTTTGGAAATTAATTTTTCTTTGATAATTCAAAATTTCGAAAACGACTCAATAGATATTTTCGAAACTTCGTATTTAGTAGTTTTTTGACTTTATCTTGAATAGTTAAAAAAAAACTATTTTTCTAAAATAAGAAACAACGGTACCTCCCATACAAATGTTAAAATACCGTTAAGAAAAAAATGTGTTTCTCGAACACGGCTCCAAGAATATTTATAAAAAAAATTGTGTGTTCTTAATAGTACAGTTCACTTTCAAGAATAAAAATATTTTTCTTGCGTACTTATTAACGGTACTTCCCATAGAACCACTTTTCATATTTTCGATTTTCTCAATATTGGATCAACCGATTAAAATAATTTTTTTTTTATAAAAATGCTCCCTAAAATTGTTAATGCATACGAAAATTTTCAAAAAAAACGTTTTTCGATTTTTAAAAAATAAATAAAATTTTTTTTTTTGAAAAATCGATTTTTCAAAAACCAGTCACAGAATTTTTTGAAATTTTGATTTTATATGTATATTAATAATATCTTCAAAATGGCGTTCCAAATTCTTTATCTAAAAATGTTTTCAAAATTTTATAAATAAAAAATTAATTTATTCTATAAACCGCTCCAACGATTTTTGAATTTTTTTTTTGATATATTCTTATTTATTCATGAATTCAAATTGCATCTTTGTTTTCCCCCAAACTATAACGATTAATCAATATAAAAACATTTAATTATGTGTATTATCCATTTATTTCTACATTAATATTATTCCATTTTTACGAATTTTCTCTTACGTTACTTAATACTAAATACAATGTAGGCCCTCATACATTTATATGTACAAATGTGTCTTTAAAAATCACATCAATCTTAAGTATGAATATTGCACCTAAATGATGAAGTTGTATGTATATAGCTACCTACCCACCTACGTCCCTCATTTTCATTATTATATGTACATGTTAACTTACTTAGGTTCCACCAATATTTATATATATTTAGATACATTTTACTCTCCTAACTTACATAATTAAAATCCATAACTTAGATTTAAATATGCATTTGTAGGTACCTATGTAACTATTCCTTGAATCATCCATTCGACAATTCATTATAATAAGAATCAAGGTAATCTTACCTACATAGGCTTTACACATGCATAGGATAACTACACCTAACTAACTAAGTCTCAATGGTTAGCTACATTAAAGTTGTTAGCTACAAGAGCAAATTCGTGCGATCCAGTCATGCATTTTATTTTTATTAAATCTGCACAGTTAACTCTACGAAGTTGTTGAGTTCATTGGGGGATTGGGGGTCTTAATTGATTTTTGACAATTAAATTCGTCAATAAATTGATTGAGAATTTTTGAGTAAAACTCCTTTTGCTGCGTTGGGTTTTACAAAATTTCTATGTAATTGTCAAACCGATATTGAATTGTTCGTTAAACATTCCCATATCTTATTATACGCTGACGATACCAAGTTTTTCAAGACAATTTCTTCCTCACACGACTCTTCCCTTATCCAACTAGATCTCCACAGTTTCTCAGTCTGGTGTATCAAAAACTGCTTTGAGTTTAATATTGCTAAGTGCCAATCAATCACTTTTACACGCAAACGCATAAAATCTTGTCCCAGGAACTACTTTCTTTACAATCAACCCTTAGCCATAGTTGAATCGATTCGAGACATCAGCATATTATGTGACCGAGAGCTCAATTTCATAACGCACATTGATAATATTATTTCAAAAGCCAATTCAACGCTTGGTTTTGTGAAACGATGATCCAAAGAATTCTCCGACCTCTACGTCACCAGATCACTCTACATAACCTTTGTCCGCCCGTTACTTGAATACGCTTGCCAATTATGGTCCCCATATCAAAAAATTCATATCTGCAGAATCGAGAGCATTCAACGCCGTTTCTTAAGATTCGCCCTTCAGGGCCTGCCTTGGAATAATTTTTTGATTCTGCCCCCCCTATCAAAATCGTCACCAACTAATTAACCTCAATACCCTGCAAGAGCTACTTCTCTCAGGTTCCGTTGACTCTGAAACCCGTAACCTAAGAAACCCTCGCCTCTTCTACCTGCCTATTCATCGTACCTCTTATGGTTTCAATGAAGCTATTACCCGTATGCTGCGAAGGGTTGATTTAAACAAAAACTGGTTCGACTTCAATCTCAGCACTCCCAGCCTAAGATTACTCCTGTTAAATCGTCTGCCCAATTCAACTCAATCATAGCCCTAAGTTTCATAGTTTTAAGTTAGGTTAAGTTATGAAGCTTGTTTTAAGCCAAATAAATGGGGTATTGCCCCCACCAAAATTTAAAAATATAAAGTATATTTCACCACACCGAAGTAGCAAGTGTTTTATATGGTAATTCTGATTTGCTGAAAATATTACATTAAGTTTTACGCAGTATTTGCTCAAGAACTAGATTGAAGCAGTCCTATGATAACGAATCTCCTTGCCGAAATCTGTACCCACATGTTGGGTATGCTTCGAAAGTACTATTCCTCAGTTATTCATTCCATCGCGAGTTTTCTAGTGTCATGCGGAACCATTTTCTCGGAATCCCCGAGTTCGGACAAGCTCTTGAAGATTAATGCTATCATAGGCAGTTGTAATTCGTTGCTCTATTCCAGGATTTGCTTTATATTCTTTCCGATTAGTAATCCGGAAGAACTCTGCTATCCATGATTCTTACCGAATAATTAAACACTACACTCTTGATTCTGAAGCTTAGTATGAGGTGTATGTGTATGTGTAAGGCGAGAAATGTCAACCGCACATTAAAACTAACGCATGTTTTTTTTAAACGAGAAGCTTTAAATCTGGCAATACTTTTTCGGAGTTGGTCTTTTGGATATCTGTCACTTGATTTATGATCAGTTTGGTTTGCCATTTCAAAATTGAAGCCGAACGACCAGCAAGCGCGTCGCACGTTCGGTGAATGGGTCCAAAACGAGATGGCCACTGATCACTATTTTCAAAAGAAAATTTTATTCAGCGATTCAGCGGTAAAGCACACTTTTGGTTAAATGGGTACGTTAATTAGCAAAATTGTCATGTTTGGAGTGATCATAATCCCCACACCATTGTTGAGTGTTTGGTGTGCTCCATGGACAGAGGGAATCATTGGTCCATATTTCTTCAAAAGTAAAAGCTACAGAACAATAGTTAATGACTTTTTCGTGCCTGAATTGAATTATGTGGATGTGGACGATCTTTGGTTCCAACAAGAGGGCGCTACATATAATACAGCCAATAAAACAATCAGTTTATTGAAGGAAACGTTTGGTGAATGTATTATCTAGCGTCGCGTCATGGGCCTGTGGCGTGGCCTCCAATATTGTGCGATTTAACAACGCTGGACTATTTTTAGTGGGGTTATGTGAAGTCGCAATTCTACGCAGATAATATTCGGTGCGTTATTGCTGACATACAGCGCCAATTGCTGCAAAAGTGTTCGAAAATTGGGCCTCTGTGCTGGAATTTATTCGAGCCAACCGCGGCTGCCACTTGCCACAGAAGTCTAAAAAACACCCGTTACAAAATTTCATCCAACCAAAATAAAACAATTACATAATGTAGGGATGGGCGATGTTTATCGATGTTGGCAAAAAATAACTGTAAGACGAAAATCTTCGATGTTTAACCAGCGATGGTGCTTACTTACTTATCCGGCTCCCGAACCATGGAGGGTCGCTGCCTGACATATTGCGGTCTTCCATCGGTTGCGGTCCTTCGCACGCTCCCTCCAGTCGTCGAGACCAAGCGCTCTTGCGTCTGTAAACGCCTGGTCCCTGTAGCGGAGTTTCGGTCTTCCTAGTCGTCTCGAACTTGGGGGCTGGGATTCGAAGATTTTCTTGGCTGGAGCGTTGTTGTCCATTCGCTCGATGTGGCCGAGCCAGTGTAGTCGATGCGCTTTGGCTCTTTGGACCACATCCACATCTTGGTACAGCTCGTACAATTCTCGATTGAATCTTCTCCTCCATTCGCGCTCTTCGCATATAACACCAAATATCCTCCGAAGAATTTTTCTCTCACAAGTGCCCAGTATTAATTCAGCTTTTTACTTATCGCCCAGCATTCGGCGCCGTAGAATAGAACTAGTAAAATTAGCGTTTTGTATAGCTTGCACTATGTCTTTCGAGACAGGAGTTTTGAACCCATTTGTTTGGCCAAACCGAAGTAGCAGCGGTTCGCTAGGGTAA
This sequence comes from Philhelius pedissequus, assembly GCA_910595825.1. Lineage (NCBI taxonomy): Eukaryota > Metazoa > Arthropoda > Insecta > Diptera > Syrphidae > Philhelius > Philhelius pedissequus. The sequence continues at coordinate 273,816,449 of OU343160.1, read as the reverse complement.
TTCTTCGTCGGATTTCCACTAAGGTGTCGTTCTTGGAATGGATGTTTGTTCCGATGTAGATGAACTCTTTGACTACTTCCAAATTACTGCTTTTAACAGTGACGTTTTGTCCTAGACGATGGACAGATGAGGCTTTATTTGTTGATAGCATACACTTCGTTTTGCCCTCATTAACTTCAAGACCAACACATTTCGCCTGTTCATCAATAGCTGTGAAGGCTTCGAGTACAGCTCGCTTGGAGCGGCCGATGATATCGATGTCGTCCGCATAGCCAAGCATTTGTATGAAGTTCAGTTGCCGCTTCAAGCTCATATATACGAAAAACGAAAAAAAATACTAAAGTAAAAAATACGAAGGTATTTTTAATTTATAATATATTACATTTTTAATCGACTTATGAACGTGTATTATTTGTCAAAAAAATGCTTACAAAATATCGATATTTCTGTCATCGATATTGTTTTTCAATATCGCTCACCCCTACACGACATTGTTGTTGACATTAAATTCGAGTTTGACATTAAAGGGGGTGAGTATGTGCGTTCACTTCTATCCAGAAGAAGAACTGTCATTTGATACCAATCGAACAGGCTCAGAAGCATTCGGGAGCTTTCAGACGACCAAACGAAAACGACACTATAGTTTGAAGATTTGGTGTACGGTCCATCTGAAGAGAGAAAAACCCATACTGATATTCGTCTTCCTAAATGGCTTACGAAGCTCGCACAGTACGCTATAAAGGATCTTTTATGCGACACGTTAAGCAGTTGTACCTAGGTGGGGCACATGGAGCTGATTGTTCAAGGCATGCTTCCTTGATAATTTGATGAAGGTATGTGTCTTATCAAAACATTTCGTCCGTAGTGGATGAGTTCCACTGGCATCCCATCAGGTCAGACGGCCTTTGTTATTCTTCAGCTTATTTATGACTAAGTCTACCTTTCCTGGTGGTTGAGCTTAGTCTAGATTTATTGCGGAGGTGATTTCTATTTAGCAACAGCTGGAAATGGTGCTTGAATACATCTATTATTCCTTGCAGGTACTTGTATTTTTTTAATTAAACTTTCGGGTGTCGATTGAGTGACTCTTCTATATATTCTTGAGTATGCATATTATTTGATGATTTGATGATTTACACTGTCAGGAGAGTACCCATCGGGGAGCCCTTTATTCGGCAATTCCAGGTGTGCTAAGACTTCCAGTTGCTTCTTCTTTTCATTATAAAGTCGAGCTCTGAATTTTCACACAACAATTAAATAGCCATGCTACCTCGATTTGAAAACTATTAACCCTGTGAAGTCTTTACGATATCAGAAATAATTTACGAAATATGTAAATCTGTTTTCTAAATGTTCGATATTTCAAAAAGATTAAAAAGTGTAACTAAAACTCGTTATAAACCGAAGCAAAGTACACGCTTTTCTACATCTAACCTAATTTAGGGAAAATAAATAAATCATTTTCATTGGCCAAGCTATTAAGTTTAAAGTTCTCTATAAATGCGAAGAAGAAACACATTACATAATTAAAAACAACAAGGCTTTTAGACCGAACATTAAATAGTCTAAAGTGCTCAAAGCTGTCACGTATTTATGACTTATGAGCATCCATATTTTATTGAGTTCGAAAAAAAACACTATTTTCCATCTAACCTCTTTATTTTGTTTATGTATTCTAAAATGTCGCTTCAATCTCCTTAATGTCAATATACAAATCCAACATTTAAAATTGTTATTACTCAAACTTGTCACAAAAAACCGTCCCTATTAGAAAAAATACAGCAATAAAAAATGTCAGGTATATCATTATGGTTATGGCGCAAATCTTAAAAAGGCGTATGTTTTTTTTTTTTTAAACTGGCATGTAAAAAAAAAAACAAATTTAATGCCAAAAGCCTATAAAGAATGGTCATTCCAATGGTCCTAATCAGTTAATGACCCGCAAACGAACACTGGGCTCGTTCTCTGACCAAATATGCTGTTAACTCCACCTCCGCATATAAATAGATATTATACACAGTGTCGGTCGTTAAACTTACCACGAACGTCTGCCACTGCTTTCAAAGACGTCTCTTAAGTAACTGAGAACTGACCTCAACCCGGGCACTTTACGTTTGGCTCGTTCAATATTATATTATGTAGGTATAAAGACTTAAGACTCTGTTGGAGCACCTGTAAATTAGCCCACAGATTTTATGCAACTTTACACAACATACTGTCAGGGGATCTTACGTGGGTGACATGGGTGATGATTGTGTGGCGTGTGCCCGTTTCTTGGGGTCAATTTATGTTTTCTTTTTTTTTTTGTAAAAAGTTTTAAGTCCGTCACACATTCCTAAGCAGAAATAGAAGTCAAACGGATTTCCGGCTTAAGATTTAATATTCACCCTTCTAAAAATATTTTACTAGGTGGACACAAAGTCTACTACAGTGAGACAATAAAGCCTAAATATTGGAATAAAACTTTATAACTCTATTATGAACATTTTAACATTGTTCAATTAAAGTAAAGTTAAAACTTGAAAATGAAATTCCAAGTCAAGGACGCAAAATTTTTAACAATTAGAATCTACTTCAGATCAGTTTTAAAATATGAGTCAACTCTAGAAATGAGTTTTAAAATGAGAGTTCCTATACTGTTTGATAATTTTAAATGACAACAATAAGTGAACTAGTCGTCTTTAAAACTTTAAAAAAACTTTATCCAATTAACGTTTGACATTTCATAACAAAAAATTAAAGAAGAAGAAGATTTTAATATTTTAAAAGATTTTGAACCAAAAAATGTTTTAGTTCTATATTTTAGCAGCAATTTTTTTCTTCGCTATTTTATAGTTTGAACACTAGAAGTATTGTTTAATTTTTAATGAGTCCCAGAGCCTGAAAAAATGAGTCATCTTGAAAATAAATGAGTCCCAATACAAAATCTCTTTTAAGTTTATAATAATACCTTTTTTTTTAATAACTGAAATAAATACTTTGAAAACATACAAGAAAATATCAAAATCATAATAGTCCAGGAAAATTAGATAAATAAAATGAACGACTGGATCACGAACTTACTCTTGTAGCTAACAACTTAGCACTAGATTATCATTGAGGTTTAGTTAGTTAGGTGTAGTTATCCTATGCAGCTTATGTGGGTAAGCTTAACTTGATTCTTAAAAATAAAAATAACTATCACCACACCAAGTCCAAAAAGAAAGGACCATTGTGATATGACTCTTAGTAAAATCAATATAGATGGGTAGGCGCAGCTATATGCATATAACTTTATAATTTAGGTATAATATTAATATATAAGATTCATGCTATTTTTAGAGACACATATGTATATATAAATGTATAAGTGCCTACATTGTATTTAGTATTCAGTGAAGTACGCAAAAATACGTAAAAAGGGAATAATAATAAGGCGCGATAGTTGTGTGCTCGCCTGTCAACCACGTGGTCACAGGTTCGATTCCTGCCGTTGTCTATGTCTTCTTATATTCCTTTTCTAAAAATTGTCATAAAATGAGTTGCTGGTTTACTCATTCCATGCTGTTCAGGCATAATACTAACAACTTGGGGGTGGCCGTGGCGTGATAGTTGTGTATTCGCCTGTCAACCTCATGGTCACAGGTTCGATCCCTGCCGCAGTCTATGTCTTCTTATTTTCCATTAAAACCAATTCTAAAAATAATTGTCATACAATGAATTGCTGGTTTACTCATTACATGCTGTTTAGGCATAACACTAACAACATGTGATTGAGTAAAACTAGTATACCGATAAAATATGACAAAAGGATAAAAAAATTAATGCGAATTATAAGGGACATCGATAAATAAGACACGGAAATTTCTCCGCATTAGTTCAGCCGCCATCCCTGGAGATTAAATCTGACACAACAACCACCTACAGTCACCGAATATCACGCCACACATCTTTCCTATCATTCTTTCTCTTCCTTAACCTCACCCTCACGCCCGCGCTGTGTTGAAACATTTAAAGGGTATTCATAATCCCTTGAGCGCGTGTAGATTATAAAAAAAAAAAAAAAAAAAACATGTGATTAAGTAAACTACTCATTAATATGTCAACGAAATAAATAAAATAATGCGAATTATAAGAGACATACTTAAATATGACACGGTCATTTTCTCCGCATTAGTTCAGCCGCCATCCCTGGAGATAAAATTTGAGACAACAACCACCGTCTCAATATACATTGCGCCACACATCTTTCATAATGCCCGTGCTGTGTCAAAAACATATAAAGGGTATTCATAATCCCTTGAGTGCGTGCAAAATATTAAAAAAAAAATGCATAATACACATAATTAAATGTTTTAATATTGCTTAGTCGTTATAGTTTGAGGGAAAACAAAGATGAAATTTGAATTCATATATATATACGAATATATCAAAAAAAAAAATAATTCAAAATTCTGAAATAAATACATAAACTACTCGTAATTTGAGCTCGAAAAAATTTATTTTAATGTCTATTGGATAAATTTGAGTTAATGAGAAAAAACTTTTAAAAATCTGTGGAGCGGTTTTTGAAAAAAAAAAGTTTTTTTTTAAACTTTTTGAAAACATTTTTAAAAAAATTCAAAAGCTCCAATTCATAGGTATTCAGAAAATACATATAACTATGATTTTTGAAAAAAATTTAATGAGCAGTTTTCGAAATATAAATTTTTAAAATTAATTTAAATTAATATTGGTACGCGGTATAATTTGGGCAACCTAAACCTATATATGTGTGAAATTTCGAAAGAATCGGTTAAGGCATTTATGAGCCATTTTATAGTCGAAAGCAAAAAACGGTCCTATTGAAAGTAGCGTTTTTAGAAATTTTCTAATTTTTTTTTCAACCATATATGTAGGTCGTAGCTAAGTCGAAGCTGCACTTAGTTTTTGTTATGAAAATTGTTAGAGCATTTCCGAGAAAAATAGGTTTGAACGTAACGATTACATGCCAGGTACCGTTATTTTTTGAGCTAAAAAAAAATTTTCAATTTCCCCTCAGTACAATACCTAAGAACTCTACATACCAAGTTTGAAGCAATTCGGCCCACCCGTTGGGGCTGTAGGTGACTATTAATACGTACAGACAGACTGACAGACAGAAATACAGACGGACATTTTTAGACCATCTTCTTCAACTTCGCTATCAACGTTATGTCATGTTTGATTGTTTTCTCAAAACTTTTTTTTTCGACGAATGCATAACTTGCCTTATAGTACCTATAATCGCAAGTAAAAATGATGTCACTTCGAAAAAATTCCAACAAAGCTGAATTGTGGTGGGCAGTTTCATTTTTACGACCAAATCATTTTCTAAAAAGTGCCCTAAATTTGGAGTGAAGCAAAAAAATTTAGTAGGGTGGAAAGGGGGTAAAATTCAGTTTTTTTTTCAAATTACGAAAACCATAGGTTTTTTTGAAAAAAGTTGTTGGTACACATTGTAGATCATGTCATTCTACACAAATGGGAGCTATACTAAGTCAAGTCTGGTTGCTTGAATGAATAAATTTAATCAATATATCCATTTTGACGAACAATTTAACTTTGTTACTCTACAACTTAAGAACGAATTGTTCTACAAGGTGTTCTTAAAAAATTTTGAGAAAAATAAGGGTTTTGGGAGTAATTGAACATAAAAATAATTTTTTAAGATGGCAGCATTTACTTTCCGGTTCCACCCTTAAAATTTGGATTTTTTGAATAGAACATGTTTCTGCAATTATAACTAAAAACAAAAAATTTTCCCACTCAAAACATACATTTATTATATTTTTTTGAAAAAATGTACTACTCCAAATACCATTTTTCTTTAAATTTATCAATTGTACGATAAAAAGTGTCTTAATTTTTTTTGTGTAGAAGGACAATGTGTACCAACAACTTTTTTCAAAAAAAAACCCTTTCCCATCTCTAAAATTTGTTGCTCCTCCAAATTTAGTGTACTTTTTAGAAAATGCTTGGGACAAAAGAATGAAGCTCTTCACGAAAATTCTGCTTTGTCGGAATTTTTTCAAAATTAATATCTTATTTTTCTGAACTATAAGCACTATTAAGTTAACTGAATTTAAATAAATCACATACACATCAATTTTTTTATAAGCTCAGACCGTCTCTGGAACTCTCTCAACACGCTATTAAGGAAATTCAAAAAGCAACAAGTATTAAAAAGCCTTTAAAAGATTATTTTTCCAGTAAGCAATTCAGTAAGTATTTAAATGAATAAATTCTATAAATTTGACTAGTCTTTATTCCACTATTTGTCACATAGCTTAAATTAATATTATTGTATCATCTAGATTGCTCTAACTTTTTGTACTATTATCTTGTAACTAATGTATAAAAGATATTGCATCTTATAGTTATTAAGTATTTACGAATGAAAATTAAATGAAATGATGAAATGCCTTCTACTAATCTTATCTCTTCATATTTAAGTAATAGATTTCAAGCAGTTGTTGTTAACAATTCAGTGTCCAACTTCCTTGCTTTGAGCAGTTCGGTGTCGCACAGCTTTCTGATACTTTGCTGAAATATATATTGTGCGTTTGTGAACGTATAAAACCCAATAGGTAACCATTTCTGTCAAAATTCAAAACAGAAAAAAAAAACTATTTCAAAGTTAGCCTAAGGCAATATTTAGAGACATTTTCTTTTCTCTTTCTTCTTTTTATATATAACTTTGGTTATAATTTTTTTCTTTTTAATCTATTATTTTGTAAATATTTCTCTTTTTTAATTTTGTTTCTTGCTTTTATTTTAAAATAATACTAAACGCCAAGCATAACATGTATTACAACTATATATTTTATTTCAATGGAATTTTGTTCAATAATAGGACAAAAGTAAGAAAACAAATAAACAAAAGCATAGTTTTTGATCTGGAGTCCAAACTTTAACGGTTGGGGCACATAATTCTTTTGCAAACATACTCGTAATTGCTTCAACAGTTTCTAATTTAAATCTATTTCTTCTGCGGGTACAGAACTTTGAGGAAACGTCATCAATTTCATAAAGTTAGAAATATTCTCAAAAATAAGCTTAATTTAAAAACATCTATCCAAAACTCTTATATGTTTTATCCAAAGGAAGGAAAGGAAATAGAAGCGTAGTTCAGACCATTCAATCTTTTTGAAATAATTTCTGCAAGATGAAATAAAATTATTTTAAAGTATAAATTGACTCGTTCTTAAATGAGTCAAATCTTAAAAAGAAAAGAGTCCCTGATCCAACCTAAAAAAAATGCGTCCCTTTTGACTCAAATGAGTCCCTGTGGTAACAGTGACTAGCAGAGTCTTTAGTCTTTATTTCGAGTTCACAATCAACCTTCTCAAATTTAATTTGAAAGCAGTCATTACTCATTACATTTTAATTTGAAGTAATACTACATCTCCACTGACCACTAAACCGAGATTTAAGTTTTAAGTAGATTTAGCTAAATCGCCTTCAAATCTTGCAGATTAATCATACAAATTTTAATCTTCTCAGATGAAGATCTAAAATAAATCTCATTTAAATATTCATAGAGCATTTAGGGTAGCCATTCACGATGCGACGGTCGTACGGATGGTCGCACCAATCGTCGTATCATAGGTCGCAAGTACCCATACACGTTGGGACTGAGTCCGGCGGTCCTTGCGATGATGAATCTAACAAAAATTATTTCCTTCACTTAAACATATCTTAAATATGTGAAGTTGTACATGTGTGTGTTGTAAGCATTCACATTTTGACCTATAACCGATTGGTCGTGTCGCCGCAAGGTCCGTACAAAATTTCAACGAACCGTGCGACCTTCTATAGTCGCGTAGTCCAATGAACGACCAGCCCATTGACTTTAGAACTTGTCGTATTCGACCAAGATTTTTGCGACCGTCCGTACGACGCATTATTAATGGCTTCCTTAGATGTACAAATCGAAATGGCCAATTCCCATATCGAAACTAACCCATTCATCGGGACAGTGAATTTTTCCTTCGGTTGACACAGATGAAGCCACCTGTCTCACTTCTACATCATAAGAGAATATGAAACACAATTTGAATTTTGAATAGTGCTGTCGAAATTAATCTTCGATTTAGTGACGACTTAGTGCAAAATGTCATTAATAAAACAGAATTTCTATTTGACATTTACAAACTTATTCATTCGCTTATCCATCGAAGGCGCTGGCTTAGTGAAGGAATAATAATTAACATTAAACTAGGCCTCTACTTGAAATAGGTGATTGCAAGAAATTTGTCACGTAGTCAATATTTCTTGTGGAGGCCCTTATGTCTGGTTTTTTTTTATTTCCAAACATAAGAATCTGTATTTTATTTCCTGTTTTCTTAGAAGAAATAAATGCAGAAATAAAATTTGACGTTTCATTACATTCCACATTTATCGTGTACAAATTTATCACAAGATATTGAATCTTGTTCATAGTTTACTTATTTTCATGTTTAATTAAAATATTTCATTAAAAAAAACGTCTTATACATATTCTAAAGTAGCTAAAGTGCTCAGAGCTCTTTGGGAAACAATGAAATTTCACGATTTATTTTTGCCCACTTATCAAAAAAATATAAATTTAAGTAATAGTGTCTGCAATAATGGCCGAAATAAATATTTCTAATGGAGTCGTGGCCTTAAGAAAAAATTGTACAGGGACATACGAGTAGAACAAAAAAAGATAGAGTTGATACATATTGTACTCGTAGTAGATTTTGTTTGTAGATTTTCGATTTTATTTTTTAAATTCAATTTTGTTAATTGAAAATTTTAATCCTCAGATTAACTTCTATCCTATGGTCTAGTAAAGTCATGGATTAGAGGTCAAATGAGCAATTTTTATTAATAGTGCTGCAACAGATTAACGTTCGGAGGAAACGTGGTATAAAAATGTGTTGCATGTGTTATGTTTAATTCTAATTCTGTTTGATTCTTATATCTGTCACCTGTTCTCATATCTGAAACCTTTTAAGATCGCATTAAAAAACTTTATACATAAGTGAGAATAGTTGTTTAAAGTGTTTAAAATTAGCAACAATTTAGAGCAGTGCTGGCAAATAAACGACTTCTTTAACCAGAGTCGTGTTTTTCCTTAAAGGAGTACTGTTTAAAATTTTACGCTAAGATTTTCAAACTAAACACACGCAGTTCTGAGCTTGTTTAAAATTCCCTATATAATTATTGACATGGGATCGACCAACGAACCTTGACACACAAGACTAGAAATAAAAACAGAATCAAGAACTAAAAATACTGATTTGTTATAGGTGCATACTTGATTTTAAAAAATCTTAAGACTTCTGTTTTACAAAAGTGAAAAAAATATTTTTAAGTATGTGATTGTGTCTGCTCTCACAGACTCGCCTTCTATTGATTTATGTAGGCTTATGAAAAATTCTACTGCTCTTCCAAAAGTATTTACAAAATAAAAACACAATTATGTCGCGGTGGGTAGAAAGGGAGTGATATGTTTAATTTGTCAGAAATATGTGTCAACTTAATATTGGTAAGTAAAGTACATATTTAAATTCGATTTTTGAACATTACTTACTTACTTAAGGTGGCGCTACAGTCCGAGGTGGACCAGGGCCTCAACCAACAAGCTTCTTCCAGTCGGCTCGGTTTCTAGGTATCTGTCTCCAGTTTTGCACTCCAAGTTGGTTGAGATCCTCTTCCACTTGCCTGCGCAATCTTTTACGCAGTCCACATCTACTGCGCAGTCCCACGGGGCAGGATTCAAAGACTTTTCGGGCGGGAGCATTGGTGCCAATTCGCTCTAGGTGATGTAGCCATCTCAGTCGTTGGCTTTTCAATTTTGTGACTAGGTCAGTGTCGCTGTACAGCCAGTACAGTTCGTTGTTGTATCGTCTTCTCCATTCCCCCTCTATGCAGACGGGACCAAAAATCACCCGGAGAATTTTCCACCCAAAGAACCCTAACGCGTCTTTGTCGCCCTTGATGGAGCAGCGTGCATTCTCCATCGTCATCCTGCACAAACGAACGAGTTTGGTAGGGATGCCAAAACTAGGCATGGCTCTATGTAGCTCGTCTTTGTAGATGCTGTCATACGCGGACTTGAAATCGATAAAAAGGTGGTGAGTATCGATTTGAAATTCCTGGGTTTTTTCCAAGATCTGCCGTTGTAGAATATTTGGTCGATAGTGGACTTCCCCGGCCTAAAGCCACACTTATAAGGACCTATCAGGTTGTTGACAAAAGGCTTTAGGCGCTCACAAAGTATGGCAGAGAAGATCTTGTAGGCGGTATTAAGAAGATTGATGCCTCTGTAGTTGGTGCAGGCCAGAGGATCGCCTTTCTTGAGGATCGGACAAACAATGCTGAGGTTCCATTCATCGGGCATGCTTTCCTCCGACCATATTTTGCAGATAAAGTATACCAGACAATGTTCGGATTTTAAGAAGAACCCAGCCTCATGAGCTGATGATCTAAAAGCTATAGCAAAGTGTTATAACATTAAACTTCCCCCAATGCGATGTATGTACATATACATTAAGAAAGTAAAATTATTTTTCGGTCTTTCATAGATTGGTAATGATTCACCGGTGGTTTAAGTGCGGTAAGAGTCCCACACTACTCGGTACCGATTCTTACCGTGTGTCTTTTGAAGATTTCAATCGATTACAAAAAAAAAAATTAATTTTGCAGATGAGCTGGTGCATACTCCTAACCAATTCATCGCCAGCCGCTTTGAATAACTCGGCCGTAAGAACATCAGCTCCAGCAGCTTTGTTTGACTTAAGTTTAGATATTGCTATCCTTACTTCGACGAGAACAGGTGGTATTATGGGCCTACCTCGTCCAGGTTGAATGGTACAATTTGCACAATAGCGGGATTCGGTTCGTCATCGCCGTTATACTATTTGCAGAAATAATTTTTCCATATCCTCAACACCGACTGCGATTCTACCACGATGTTCCCCTGATCATCCTTGCAGGTTTCGGTTGGGACTTGTACCCCTGGGAGGTTCTTTTTACTTTTTGGTAAAACTTCCGAATTTCATTCCTGTAATGGCATCCCTCATGCTCTTTGTTTTTCCTCCTTAGAAGCTTGTGTTCCTCTCTCCTCTTCTGCTCGTAGAGGATGCCTGTTGTTTGGCTGTATGTACTTGCCGGGATTCTTCATTGAACCAGGGATTTCGCTGTGTTGATTGTACGAGGCAAAGCACGTTAGAGGCATTAGCTATCTCTGATGGCTTCCTAACAACTCTTCCACTGGTCTTAGATACTTGCAGTAGTTGGCGGCAAAGGACGATTTAAGAGGGCGAGAGAGACTTGATCGGAAAAGGACATTGTGATTTCCTGCGAATCATTATTGAACATTGTGAACATTATTATCTTGCAAAGATTTAACATTAAATTTTTATTTATTTGTTTGGTAGCATTTAAGGCGAATAATCAATAAATTATTACTCGTGCTCTGGTAATCCTAAAATTTTAATTAAAAAAATATTAGATTATAATTTTATATTTATTATAAAGTTATCGAAATTGCTAATCAGGGGATTTTGTGTTATTCAGAGGATCAGTGATCACAAATTTTTTATTTTAATTTTTGTTTTTCTGTGACCTTTAGTCCAAAATATGCGTTTCGCCCATGTAGTTACTACAGTTGGACTAATAACTGATTAGCCCAACTGTTGATCCTGTAAATTTGTACTACAAATTTTCCATTGTACTTAATAATTTACAATAAGAACAGCATATTCAATTTAATACGACCGCTTTAATCAAAAATATTTTAAAGTAAATTCTAATTTATTTATATTATTCCAATCAAAATTCGAAATCAGCGATAAGAATGCATCCCACTGTGCATTGCTCACATAGGTGCGTGTCAGGTATATTTTTTATAAAAAAAAACAACTTCTTTGTCAGTAAAAATTTGGAAAAAAAACAAAGACAGAAGTGTTCTGACAGACACAATGTGAAGTATCATTGTTAGAATTTAATATGACCCTTTGAATCTGATTTACTATTCGGGTTGTCATGTCAAGTGTCACATATACGCATACAAGGTAATAAACTGTTATGTTAGATTTTATGTTGGTTCAATTTTCATTTAATTTACTATTATATAAATAATCTAACCATATGTCTGTACTTACATACGAGTATGTACAATGATGGAGAAGTCTAAACAATGATACCATCCGTCGCGTCGTTCTGTTCGATTACAAAGTACATAAATTGCACCAATCATTTAAAATTGTAGCTATGAGCTAACTGAATAAACATACCGTATACAAGATTTAAAGATAAAAGAAATATTGGTAATGTTCAGAAGACATAATTATTTAACTGCATTAACTTATACGTGGTTTTCCATTGGTAAAATAAATCAATTTTCTTTGGATCTATTCTGTCTATTCTGACACCGATTTTCCCCTTTTTTGCGTTTCCATTTTTTAATGTACATAAATACTTTTTGTAGATCTAGATTTTGCGGCAGACTTACCCCGCTTTGTACTAATATAAATGGCGCAAAATTTTAGTAGATTTAGTAATATGTTAAATCATTTTTAGTATGATGCTAGGCTAAAAAGAGGATTTTGCTTATTTTAAACCAGATTAGTAATGTAATATCTTCTTAGCATTTTACTAAAGTTAAAATCACAAAATGCAAAATGGCTACTTTATTTTTTAGTATCGTACTAAATCCATATGCCACTTTGACATTTACAAACGTCAAAAAGTTATGTTCGCTTACTTTTTTGCACTACTTTAGGCGTGTTTAGTTGTAGTTTATTAAGAAAATAGATTTATGGCCTTTTCGATTGGCCGTCCGGAACACGTTCCCCCAATAAAACAGCCGTAAGCAATTTGACTGGTTCTGAATTATATGTATCACTGTATTTGTGAAAATTAAATTAAAAGAAAATCACATCGGCTAAAAAGAATTTCCAAAACACTTGATTTCAATTTAGATACACATTTTCTTGTATCAATAATAATTATTACTTGCTACTTTTTATGTTATTTTACCAGAAAATGAGTTTAAATTCAATAAACACAACGAAATTAAATAACAAATCAGGCCGATTATTTTGACATTTTAATTGTGTAAGTATATTAGGGATTCTGTTTTCGATTCTGAAATGAAATCCAGAATCGTTTTCTGTTCTGTTTAGAGTAACAACTGTCATTTTGTGGGGGTCAGAACAGTTCCGGACGGCCAATCGAAAAGGCCATTAGTATGGTGCTAGTCAAAAAGTGTTTAAAATTAGGAAAATATTAGTAAAGTGCCTTAGTATTAGCAAACTGTTAAGTAGTATCATTCTAAGCCCTTAACATCGTGCTGTTTAAAATGTTGCGACAATATCAATACATTTTTAGCTGTTAAGTAATCTATGTTCCGCTGGACTCACTAAAACGATTTTACAAAAGTATCAAAACATCCTTTATCATTATATTGAAGATGCTATATAATTATTCAATTTAGGCCGTGTGTGAATTGCGTTAAAATGTTGGTTAAACTTTCTATCTTGGTTAAATTTTGAAGTTTGGTTTGTGGTCGGATCAAATTTAGCTTTTTTCTGTGTGAGTTGCGTTAAAAGGGATTTATTAAAACAATATTTTGGCTAAAATTCCTTCAAGATTTAAGAAATTTCCCTATAAACATTTTTTTTGTTGTTCAAGTTAATTAATTTTTTTCCCAAAGTCTGACTTAGAAGATATAAAGTTAATAATTTGGCTCGAAAAAAGTAACGAATTCTTAATTTTACTAATATGTTTCGGTTTTACATCGTTAATTTAATATTTTAAAACAGCAATTTCAAATCTTTTCAAAACAATTCCCATTATGGTTAGTTTGTTGATTTAGTATGTAAACACTAGTTTTGACAGCTGAAGAATTTGACAAGCTGAAAAATCAATATATTTGTATTCAATTTGCAAAATGAAATACAATGAGTATTTTAATTAATTATTTTATATTTGTTAAAATATCAACGGATTATATTATTTGTTTTTTCCTCTTGAGACCCTACAGAAACAAAAATATTAATGTAATTTTATTTTTCAATTGAATAAATTAAAACTTACATTTATTATATGGTTTCCCAGTAGATCTGAACTTTTTGGAATTCATCTTTCTTTTCGGTTATCGTTTACAGTTTCAAATTACTCTATCTTTAGAAACGTTAAATTTTAACGCAAACTTAGCCTGCTCCACAGCTGCCTACATTTTAACCCATTTTAATCACCACGCTAGTTTCAAATTTTAACCAAGTTACAAAATTTAACCAACATATTAACGTAATTCACACACGGCCTTAATTCAGTTTATTTTAAATGTTTCCTTTCTTGAAAAAATTAAACATTTTAAAATTTTTGCTCACTTATCAAAACTTGAGCGGAGAAAAATTTGGACAGCTTCAACACTAGCAATTTTACAGACACGACATTACCTACGCAAATACTATTACGAAGAAAAGAAAATCTGAAATCATGTTCCAATGTAAGCAGATGTTTTATCAAACAGTTTTTGTCCCAAAAATACCTAATAGTTTTTGGGATAGTCAATTTTACAGGTAGTCTTTAGTAAGGCTAACTCAATTAGTAATTTCTGAAAACGCTTAATTTTAGAGTTACATTTAAAAAAAAGTCACTTAAAATATAAATTATTTTTCTAAAAATATAATAATTTTTTGAGCGAACATGGGTTCGGTACCTATTATTTGGATATTTTTATTTTGTCTACCCACCTATGTAATATGTTTAAGCAGTATTATGCAATCTGGAATGTATCGACATTAAGGTCTTAGAATTTTAGGATTATCACACCCATTTCAAGTCATATCACATTTCAAATCAAATTATTAAAAAAAAAATATTACATTCCTTCGAAGCCAGGTGTTTTACTCCAGAGCTGGCTTCTATATGTACATATACATATAATACTCTAAAGGTCGACAATCTGTCAAAAAATAATGATAAACGCACCTATTGTGACCGCAGGACATAAAAGATTGATGATTTTAAAGTCCTTCAACCCCGAATTCCATGTTTTTTAAAATTTTTTTTTTGTTATGTTGGCCCATCTCAAATGCATGATGTGTTTTTTTGTTTTTTTTTTAACAAAAACCCACTTAAGTTGCACACGCATACACAAGTGAGGCTGAATTTTTCTGATGCAATCTCGCGTATTGCATTCCAAGGCACTCAACCTGAATGCCTTTCAATGGTTCCTGTTTTCTTTGGCTGGCTACAGTCAGAAGGAATATGCCTAAACAAATATACACTCTGTATCATTTGATTAAGGCCGCAAAATGTAAAAAACACTTTGCGGCGTAGGGGGTAAAAAAATGTCTATGGAGCTGTGAAACCGAACAACATCTGCCGTGACCCGAAATATGAGATGTTTGATCGTTTTGTGGATTTTGGATTTTCATAGATGAGTGAAGATATATATGTACCTGCATTGTGTATATTCGCTGAGGATTTTTTGTTGTTCGTAAGTGTTGTGGATTCTCGTTCTATAGATACCTACATGAATTGTGTGTATTCAATGACAAATTCCTTTTTTTGTTGCTTTGTTTTTTTTTATTCAATTTTTTTGTGGGTTCGTTGTGGATTCGCATAGATTATTGTAGTAAGTATAAGCATTATTGCTGGCAAAACCACTGCGTAATCTTTTCCATCTGTCCTATTCTACAGGTCTCTTTCCGAGTGGAAGGAAAACAGCATTTGTCCAGCCTGTCCCTAAAAAAGGCGAATCTTTCTCACCCTCTAGTTACCGTCCAATTGCACTTACGTCCTTTCTTTCCAAGGTCATGGAAATGCTGATTAACTATCAGCTTAAGAAATATCTTGAAGAATGTCCGGCAGTATGGCTTTCGTAGCAATAGGTCCACTGGTGATCTGATGGTATATCTCACCGAACAGTGGCACAAATCTTTACATCGTTTGGGAGAAAGTAAGATTATTGCGCTTGATATTTCAAAAGCATTTGATAAAGCTTGGCATTAAACTCTCTTATCGAAAATGCGTGCATATGGCATCGATGAATCTCTTCTTCATCGAACTAGAAACTACCTTTCGGACCGTTCAATACAAGTTGTGTTGGACGGTTTCAAGTCTGATATCCACAAAATAAATGCTGGTGTGCCCCAGGGATCCGTATTGTCTCCGAACTTTTTTCTCATTTTTATTAATGATCTCTCAGCTTTTCATATTCGTTTTAGGATGCACCTCCTTGTTCTTCGGATATGCAACTGCAACGGCAGCGTATGATAAGCTCATTAAATTCTGTTCTTGACAGCATTGGACAATGGGGAATAAAAAACCTTGTTGAATTTAATTCTTCAAAAGCTCAGTGCTGCATTTGCACTTGCATTGAAGAAACCGAATGACCACATATGCGATGTCGCATGTGTAATCTATAAGGCCTTCATTCGTCCAAAGTTGGAGTATAACTCTCATATTTGGGCAGGAACTCCCAAAACCCATTTGAATCTTTTAGATAGAATTCAAAAAGATCTAAGAATGATTGGCGATTGAACTATAGTGGACACATTTACATCTCTCGAACATCGTCGAAATGTTTCATGTATTTCGTTATTTTTATAAACAGTGTTCTTCTAGCGAAGTAGCCAGTTGCACTCCTCCCCTTAAACTGTTTACCCTTGTGCCCAACTTCGGACGTACGGTTAAGTACAGGGATTCTTTCTTTAGTCGTACAACCCGAATGTGTAATAAATTATCCGACTCTATTTTCCCCTCCAATTTTGATATTCAGAAATTAAAACCATTGTGCATCGGTATCTCCATTTTCATCCTTTCCTACTTTCCTAACGCTCGCACTATGCTTGGACATATTAAGGGTAATCAAAACCCCTTTAGTGCGCACATCATTATAAGAAAAAAAAAATTGTGTGTATTCGACAATGAATTTTTTTGTTGGTTCGTTTTTTTGTTAAGATTAGATAAGTGCGTATTGTGTGTATTTGACGGCGATTTTATTCTGTTTGTTTTTTTTGATGATCATATATTAGTGTATATTGTGTTGTAATAATGTGTGTCATGCTTAAGTCAATGGTCTTGTTTCCAGTGCTTGGTAGATTTATATATATGGAGCAGTATAATACATACATTATACTGATCCATATATATAAATCTACCAAGCACTGGAAACAAGACCATTGACTAGATAAAATTGTTGAACCATGAATCAAAGTTCGAACTACGATGGGGTCATTGTGGGCGATGTATTTGTTCAAGTACGGAACTGGTATAAACAAATTCAACTTTGTCGTTCTTTTACCGGTTTCCATAAAATTGAAATAAATATATATGTTGTAGCTGACTTAGAATTATGAAAAAAAAATTGTTTCAAATTAGGGAAGCTTAACTTCTGGCGCGTGTACATAAGTAACGCACTCTTTTTTACAAATTAAAACAAACAACAACAAATATTTAAATATATGGCTAGCATAACTTGGAATTTAAATAAAATATATAGAACAAATACACGAATCAAAGAAAACAAGATTACAATATTTCTTTGTTTTTCTTATTTTATTGACGTCACCAGAGATCGAAATCCAAAAAACAACAATTTGCAGATTTTTAATATCTGGTGCCTTCAATAAAATAAGAAAAACCAAGAAGTGTCGTAATCTTCTTTTCTTTGATTCATGGAACAAATGTATATCTATGTAGAAGAGCGGACTGGAAACTTCATTTGGAATGCGTTTTGTTCTGGTTTTTTACTGCTTTTGGCTAACCTATCTGATTCGTTTACAAATTTGTAATAAACGACCATCTAAAGAAAATATTCACTTTCATACTGTTTCAACTTTTCCTGATGCGTTTTCCTGATCGCTATAACTAGCCCCTAAATGAAAAATAAATAAATATGGAAACATTTCCAACAATCGGACAAAACTAAATAAAAAATGAGCAGCAAACTTTGAGTGTTTCAATTTTCAAGGTTTTGAATTTTCATCCTCATCGTTTCACACATTTCTGAGAATGGCGATATTATCTGTTTGTTGTGTTCAGAATATGAATCAAAGTATCCAGCTCATTTTGTTATTCGGTGGAAAATCCTCAACCGCTTGTTAATAATTCATTTGAACTCGACATTATACAAAAAAAAAAACACTTGCACAGATGTCATAATTCATATGAACTCAGCATATCCTCTTGGCCTTTCCAATTTTTGCTGCATCACCTTCTTCGCATTCCACTGATCTGATCTAATTTAGAGAAAGAATTTAAAAAAAGTAGGACAAATGGCCACTAGTAATGGATATGACAAACAAAATTGTGTATGTAACCATCTTATTCTACGTTTCCACCGAACGTAGTGTTTTCACCGCTCCAAAAGTAGATTAATTTTGATAGCACTATTCAAAATGCAATTATTGTTTCATTTTCTCTTATGATGTAGAAGTGAGACAGGCAGCTTCATCTGTGTCAACCGAAGCGAAAAATTCACTTTCGCGATGAATATGTTCATTTCGATATTGGAATAGGTTAATAGAAAAGCTGCTATACAATCCATTTTCCCAACTGTTATAGTCGACGATCCTGTATCAATTGCGAAAAATTCCCTACATCAACGGTATCTCCGAAAGTCTTATTAAGACCCTTAAAAAAGTGAATATTTGACTAGAAAAGGGTCAGTTTTTATATGATTACAAACTTGCTTTTAAAGCACTTTTTCGTATCATTTAATGACTTTGAATGCCCAACAACAACTTGAGTGTGCTACCACCAAGTTTTTCTCAATTATTTTTTGGCTGGAATTATAGCTATTTCACGACTTGCCAAGGTCGATCATCAGATTCACCACTACTAGATCAAAGGAATCTGATGATCGACATTGGCAAGTCGTGAAATAGCTATAATTCCAGCCAAAAAATAATTGAGAAAAAACTTGGTGGTAGCATACTCAAGTTGTTGTTGGGCATTCAAAGTCATTAAATAGAAAAGGTTTCTTCAACAATTCAACACTTAAAAATATCTTATGCAACAATAAACTGTTTCCTGAAACAAACAAATTTAAGAAGAACGGTGTTTACAAAATTAAATGCAATGATTGTGAAGGTGTCTACATCGGAAAAAACTCGATAAAACCTTGGAAAAACTATTCAGTGAATATATTCGGGGAGTTTTTTTATCTCTATTCTTCGTCTGGAATTGGACTTTCACATATATTCACAGCTTAGAAACTCTGGCCATGTTTGTTATGTTATATTCTATTGAATAAATAGCGATTGCTAGATAAATTTGAAATTTTTGAAATTAACAAACATAAGACATCGGAAAATGCCTACTTAATAACCAAATTGATTTAACCAATAATAGGCCTCTGCTAAATATTATATATTATATTGCGAGAAGTATATTTACATTGCGACTTAAATTAATTGATGCAGAGTGTATATGAATGAAGGTAGATCTTTAAAGATTTGTACACCACACCTCCTTTCGAAAGGCTGCTGCAACTTTTATATATATAAATGTAGGTATTCGTGCACGTGTCCCAAAGGACGAATATCCAAAACGTAGATGCCAAACTCAGAATGATTCCACCTAGGGGTCGATATAAGCACGGACACAGCTCCTCACCCAATGCCCCGTCCAGTCCGTTGTCGTTCGTCCGTCGCCCGGTCTCATATACAGCCATCCACTGCTTCTATCGGTCGGTCGTTGATTTCATTGCATTCCACATGGAGTTGGGAGTAACTTTATATAGGTACAGAATCTTCAACTCACAATATACATACATACATACATACATACCTAACATAGCCTGTGGAAAATCAAAAGTATAAAATGGTACCCCGATGTACCACACCTTTCCCGAACCCTTCTATATAAAAAAAAGAAACGAACAAATAGACGCATTCCCGGCCTTACAAACGGAGTAACAAACTGATCCCGCTGCTGCGGGAGCTGAAGAGATGGAGTTGAAGCTGCTGCGATGAGGCCACATTGCCGCCCTCCGAAAAGACCAGCAGCAGTTAATAACAACCGGCTTTGGCAATCTTTTTTTTTGTTTAGTTGACTAGGGATGGGTGGCTGAGGCCTTTGGGTGTATCTGGATAGTGGAGCACTCTTGGATTATGCGGGAATGCGGTAAGGTGCTTGGAATTCCTTTTTTATGTTTTCTTTTGGGTTCTATCGTTAGGATCGTTTTTTTTTTAGGGAAGACCAGAAAAAGGTTTCCAAAAGCATCATCATGCACGCTTTGGGAAATATTTTGTTTTTAATTTTGTTTTTTTTTTTTTTTTTATAAAATGCGTTTGAGTTGGGTTTTATTCAGTTTGTGTGTATGTGTGTGTTATGTTTGCATGATTCCTGGACCATCTGGCCAGAAGAAGCTCGCACGCAGCATCCATATAGCCGCGAGTGTTAAAGTAGCAGATGCTTATTGGAATAATGTTCATCTCTTTAAAAGGTGCAGTACGGTATACGGCCAAAGATGAGCGAGTGGTAATGCTCGATGTAAAGATGAATTTATCTTCTTTTTGTTTTTATATTAATTGGTGAATCAAACATTTTATTTAGCTTTTGAATGTTTCGATGATGCATTGGACTTTCATGCAAACCAAAAGAAAAAAAGAAAACTTAAATTATCTACAGTAAAATTATGGAATCCTCTAAGAGAGGGTAGCGAAATAGTTTACCTTCTACCTAAAGTTATTCAACTAGATGGCCGAGAACGATGTGATCGAGAGAGCTTATATTTTCTATCTATACAGCCACATTAGAAGGGGTTAAACATTTCTTGCATCTTCGAAGAAGGCCACACAGCAGAATCTTTGGTAACAACGATTTTTTTCATATATCATTCCATAAAATGTATGGTTCCACATCTGAAGGAAATGGGTGTGAATATAAATATAAGCGAATATGAAAAGCTGAGAGTAATGTCGTCACTAAAACAATTTAGTGGATTTAAAGTTCCAAATAAGAGATTTTAAGAAAAATAGAACGAGTGTTGGAGAAAACACGGAGCCCTTAGGCACTCCAGCATTTATTTGGATGATTTCAGCATTGAAATCATGCAATAAGACTTATATGCAGCTGTCCGATCTTTTAATATTAACTTTGCTACTCATACTCTCAGGCAGTATTCAACCGATGTACTTGAAACCAATTTTATAATTTTCCTTATTCTTTATTGGATATTTTTTTTTTTAATTATGTTTTTTGAATTGGATTATTAACTTCCTAAAATCGTACACCTTTTTGTCGAAGTTGGCCAACATATTCAATTGTGCTCTTAAACCTACTTAATATTTTACAAAACTGAAATATTTGTGAGTTATTTGATTATTTTGCTCTTTAATGATCTTTTTGGTTGGATGCAATTAATAAAACACTAATTCATCTTAGTGTACCCTTCGTTTCGCCAGTTATTTTCCAGCGCCTTCAGGGGATTTTTTTTATTTAGCTAAATATTATAATAGGTTTTTTATATAATGAACATTTAATTTTGTGTTTCACACTTACTTTTTGAAAATTTTACTATTTTATGTTTTGCATTACAATAATTGACATCATTAACTATAACAAAATTTAATTAAAATTTTACAGACTTTAACAACACTTTAATAAATTAACAATGAAATAGATTAACATTAACATTAATTAATTAATATCTTGTATAAGGTCAATATTTTCTGCAAACTCTAAGACCTTAAGCATTTCTTAACTTTAACATATAGGCTGAAAAACAAATGTATGAAATTATTTTATATAAATTATAAATTTGTCAAACTTTTTGTATTCTTACATCTATGAATCCGATTTAATGGGTCTGCACACACAAGACTATTTCCTTCGGACTTAAGCCGGTTTTGTGGGCAAGGGAAGCTATTGTATATATAGTCTATTATTATTTTTCGATTTTCAAATTCTCTCTCTCTCTGAGAGACTGCACAATCTGCAAATGTGTGCCTTTCAGCGGGTTTTCCAGAGGGCGCCTCGGATGTTCCGCTTCATGAAAGTACTATGGAATATACATATATACAATGGGGAAGCGAAGTGTGCAGTATGAAACGGACTGAAATTTCAACCCTAAATTTTGTGGATGAACGAAGACTAAAACTAACAAATACACAACAGTTTAAACAGTCACATTAACACATATAAAATGAACGATGTTCATGCATACAATTCTTCGATAAGCTGAAATCATCTCGTGTGTGCTGTTAATCCCGCGTATGCAGGTATAGGCCCATTCGCAATGAATGGGTTTCTGCCTTGTTCCATTTCATTATCGTTCTGCGTGTATGTGCATTTTCTTTTGTTTCTTTGCTTTGAATCGATTAACGTAGGATCAGCAAATACAGGGTGTCGGCCGGGAAGGTATAATACTTTGTTTGTTTATAATTTTTGATTAAACGAAAGAGAATGGATCTTATATTGATAAATGTTTTATTTAATGTCAACAATTATGTATGAAATACAATATCAGGTAAATGTCCGGCTCCGTTAGTCTCACAAATGCGAGCACATTTTTCATTACATTCTCACACATTTAACACGGTATTTCATTAATTTCATCACGAATATTTTGTTTGAGTTCTTCAAGCGTTTCTGGTTTGTTTGCATAAACTTTGCTTTTTAGATATCCCCACAAAAAGAAGTCCGGAGCAGTCAAATCGAGCGACCGTGGAGGCCAATCAACATCACCATTTCTTGAAATAACTTGTTGTGGAAAGAGGTCTCGCAGTAATTCCAGTGTAATCCTGGCTGTATGCGATGTGGCACCGTCTTGTTGATACCACATCTTAATCAAGCCCAAAGCATGCAGTTGTGGCGTTAAAAAGTTTTCAATCATATCACGATATCGCTCCCCATTCACAGTTACCGTTACACCGTTTTCATTTTATTGAAGGCTATAACTTTTAATGGATGCAAAGGTGACTGATGAATAATTTGAGGGTTTTCCATTGCCTACAACCGAATATTCTGTTTATTCACATATCCATTCAAATGAAAATGTGCCTCGTCACTCAATATGATTTTTGCATGAAAATAGGGCTAGCTGTAGCATCCTATTGGCATATGTACGGCGGCGTAAATGGTCTTGTGGAAGAAGCTCTTGTGACAACTGAATCTTTAATGGAAACAAATGCAAATGCTTGTGCAAAATTGTGCCAAAGTTGTTCTTTGAAGACCAAGCTCCTGAGCACGGCATCGAATTGAAGTTGATGGATTGTTTTGAACACTTCCTTGAGCAGCAGTAATGTTTTCTTGCAGTATCGTTGTGGTCCATGCTTGAGCCAATCACCTACAGACCCTCTTTCTTCGAAATAATTTACTACACTATAAATAGTGCGTTTTGTTGGCACTTCCCAAAAAATTTCACGTAACTTTCTCATCATCACAGAAATCGATGATTGATTTTGATAAAATGTTTTAACGATTAAAACACGTTGGTTTATAAAATATTTTTCTGTAATAAATTTGCCCTGTGTCTACTTCACAAATGCCAAATATTAACTGTCAAGACTAATGTTTACCAAAATGGCGTCAAAACAAAGTAGTATACCTTCCCGGCGGACACCCTGTATTAATTTTTTCAAGTCTTAATAAGTTTTTTGGGGATAGAGGGTTTTTTAATTATGTACCATAGTTTGCGTATTCGAACACCAAAATAACAGATAAAGGGAAAATGGATAAAATTTGCAATTTAGCCGCTTCAACTTCAATTTTAGCAAACGCCAATGGTGTCTATGTCATCTGCGTATGCTAGCAATTGAACAGACTTGACAAAAATTGTTCCAGTACAGTTAACTTGGAAGTTTCTAACAATTTTTTCAAGTTTTAAGTTGAAAATCTCGCACGATAGGAATCTCGAATGTCGGAATCCTTTTTTGATATCAAAAGATTCTGTAAGGTCAGTACTAACCTTGACTGAGCAGTGCGAGTTCTCCATCGTCATCTTACACAGCCGGACGAGCTTTGTGGGGATGCCAAAACCAGACATGGCTCTGTATAGCTCGTCCCTATAGATGCTATCGTACGCGGTCTTAAAATCGATAAGGAGATGGTGGGTATCGATTTGGAGTTCTGGGATAGTTTCCAGGATCTGCCGAAGCTTTAATTATTGATCGATTGTGGGCTTTCCTGGCCTCAAACCGCACTGATAGGGTCCAATCAGGTTGCTAACGAATTGTTTTAGATGTTCACATAATACGGCAGAAAGGATCTTGTACGCGATATTCAGGAGACTTATTCCTCTGTCTTCCTTTTTGTGGATCGGACAAACGATGCTGAGGTTCCATTCATCAGGCATACTTTCTTCTAGCCAAACTTTAAAGATGAGTAGGTGTATGCACTGCACTAGGTCATCTCCGGCCGCATTAAAAAGTTCGGCGGGCTAGCAGCTTTGTTGTTTCTTGGTTTGGATATTGCTATATTCACTTCATTTTGGTCTGGTGGACGGAAGTTTTGTCTATCATCGTCCATGTTGAATGGTTCATACTCACACATCCTCTCCTTTATCACAATGAATGTCACAATTATCCAAAATTTCCAAAGCTCCTCCTTTAAATCGTCCAAAAAATCCATGGAACATTCAAGACAGTTCCAGAAAAATCCGGAAAACTCGGAGAAAATCCATAGTACATTCCAGAAAGTTCGACAAAATAAAATATCTGAATCCATTCAATCTGAATCTAACACTGTAGTTCTGCATACACGCGGCAATAAAGAGAAACCAAAATGATGTGTGTATGCAAAACTATTAGTTACAATTGCCGCCCCGGGACTTTAATAAGCTTAGTCCGAAACTGTTGTCAAGAACAAATATTCTTTCATCAGCCGTGCAAAGCGAATGTGGAATATTTAACCCGTCTGTTTTCCTCTCCAATTTTGTTAATCAGAAATTCGAAACCAATTTGCATCGGCATCGCCTCTTATTCTTATATCCTTCCCTACTTTCCTAACGCTCCCACTGTTCTTGATCATCTCTCAAAATAGAAACACAGTAGACTCTATAAAGTTAAGACGCAGAAAAGTTTAGTATACGGAAAAGTTAAAAAGGTTTCAGTCTCCACGGGTGTTTCTAAAAATTTAATTTTTATCTCTACTTTTTGGAGTCACTTGTAACGAAGTGTTACATGATACGTACTTTGTATACGATGGATATGACTGATCGCATATTCAGTCAAGAAGGCACTACGAATCATTAGGATTCACACTCAGTTAGACGTGGTTACGTCACTGAAACTAAAACAAAATAATGAATTTCGTTCATCAGTCATACTATTCACATTCAGTTTTGGCTGAAAACATTACATAAGGACCTCCAAAAATCACCCCTTCGACCACACTTTAAGTCGTGCGTTATTGGTAAATTTGATTTAATCAATCAGTTTAGCTTTGACAACTGATGAGGTAGGTCGATCTATAGCTTTGTTGCTCGAAACTTCCCCTAACCAGTGGTAAGGGGTTTCGTAGCAAGTTAGCTAATTGAAACCAGGGGCTTCGGTTACTGCTGACCTACAAGAGCTTTTGCCTGCTGTGCGCCAACAAGGGCATTATGTCGGCTGATCCCCACCAGAGGCATCATACCTGCTGATCTGCCACCGGGGGCTTTATACTTACTGATTGCTACCAGAGGCGTTATACCTGCTGAATGCCACCAGGAGCCTTATACCTGCTGATCGCCACCAGGGGCATTATACCTGCTAATCTACCACCAGGGGCTGTATACCTGCTGATTGCGACCAGGAATGTATACCTGCTGATTTGCCACCAAGGGCAGTATACCTGCTGATCACGACCAGGGCTTTATACCTGCTGATCGCCATCAGGGGCATTATACCTGCTGATCGCTACCAGGGGCATTATACATGCTGATTTGCCACCAGCTACTTTATACCTGCTGATTGCCGCCAGGGGCTTTATGGCTGCTGATCGCCATGAGGGGCATTATACCTGCTGATCTGCCACCAGCTACTTTATACCTGCTGATCGCCCCCAGGGGCATTGTACCTGCTAATCTGTCACCAGGGGTCGTATACTTGCTGACTGCCACTAGGGGCATTATACCTGCTGATCTGCCACCAGGGGTTGTATACCTGCTTATTGCACCAGGGGCGTAATACCTGCTGATTTGCGACCAGGGGATTTATACCTGCTAATCTGCCACCAGGGGCTGTATACCTGCTGATTGCGACCAGGACTTTATACCTGTTGATTTGCCACCAAGGGCTGGATACCTGCTGATCACGACCAGGGCTTTATACCTGCTGATCGCCATCAGGGGCATTATACCTGCTGCTCTGCCATCAGGGGCGTTAAACCTGCTGATTTGCCACCAATGGCTGTATACCTGCTGATCACGACCAGGGCTATATACCTGCTGATCGCCATCAGGGGCATTATACCTGCTGCTCTGCCATCAGGGGCGTTATACCTGCTGATTTGCCACCAGGGCCAGAAGCCCATGTCGATACCAGGAAAACCGGAAGCGATAAGCACGAACTAACCAGAACCAGAATTCACGAAGGTAGTACCAGATCCAGAAGTGACGCCAAGGTCTATTTAGCCAGAAATTGAATACACGTTATTGACTAGCCAGAGTACCCGTATACCAGACAAGAGGACTGCTGTAACTAGAATTAACCGAACTAAATATCGTATATTATGAATTAATGAGTTATTTTTAATAAAGATTTTGTAATTAAGGTTTTAAAGACCTTTCATTTGGAGTTTCGTGTTATCTTCATTACGACCCTGGCTATCTGACGAGCAAAACCTCGCCTGGAAAGCAAAAAGCACATCACACACTTTTGACTTGATCGTATTTTTTAGTCGTCGCTAGCTATTTCTTACGTAGTGTTGTGCATATGTGTAGCAAGAACCATTAAAGAAAAATCGTTAATGTACCGTTATGTATTTTTTCTTTTCAAACAATGGCACATATCGGTTACCCGTTAGTAGGTTTAAAATTTCAGATCACAGCTGAATTCATATCGCTTTGCTTTAGTGCGTGATTGAATTTTATTGCGATAATGTCGGGAAAGTAAAAACAGAAGATGCCGAAAAGTGCATAATTTTTAAATTTATGTAAATACACCTTTGACAACAATAAAACATAAAAAAAATCAAAAAGAGCCTTTAGAACAAATCTGTTCTTCAATGACAAATGACAATTGACATATCGATTGTATATGAAAATTCGCAGTTTCTTTTTTATTTAAAAAGACATTGGCGCAAAATTTTAAACAGCCTGATGTTATGGGCCTAGCATGATACTATTTAACAGTTTGCTTATTCTAAAGCACTTTACTAATATTTTCCTAATTTTAAACACTTTTTAACTAGCACCGTAATAATTCTATTTTCTTAATAAACTACAACTAAACACGCCTTAAATAGTGTAAAAAAGTAAGCGAACATAACTTTTTGACGTTTGTAAATGTCAAAGTGGCATATGGATTTAGTACGATACTAAAAAAATAAAGTTGCCACTTTGTGATCTTAACTTTAGTAAAATGTTAAAAAAATAGTACGATACTAAACTGGTTTAAAATTAGCAAAATCCTCTTTTTAGCCTAGTTACATACTAAAAATGATTTAACATATTACTAAATCGACTAAAATTTTCCGCCATTGTTTCCAATTTCGAGGTTTTTTATGCCATCGCCGTTAGGGCCATTCTTCCATTGAATTTGACTTGACGTATACAAAACGTTGCTTATTATTACTAAATTCTATATGAATTATCAATTTTCTTCTTACAAATGCAATCCTGTCTAAATAAATTTGTATGAACAGGAAAATATATTTTTAAAAATATACCGTTTATCTTCTCTCTTCTAAACCAAAACTTCTAAGAATTCCATCAATTTACCATTGTATACTACCCTTCCCTTCCCTTTGTTTCGAGTTCTTGAACAATTAACTTAAGAGGAGAACGAATTCCTACCTATTAAGTTTAATTTTTTTCTAAAATCAGTTCTAATTTACTATCGAAAAACTATTTTTCTTTTAATCTAGGTCTCTTCTGTGTGCTGAGGAATGCCACTGAATAGGAAGCTAATTAGAGATGTTTTTCATACCAAAAGATACTTCTTTTCTTTACCAAAAACCGACTGAAGATAAAAAAGAAAAACCATTAAAAAATTTGTATATGTATTAAGTAGAACCTAATTATATACACCGCCACCACTTAAAAAGAACCAAAAACTGACTCTGACGCGCCAGATTCTTTTTGGCCCAAAAATAATAGATTCGTTTTCTTTTTATCTGTTTTATACATAATTTCCTTAGTTTTTTTTTCTTTATATGAGGAATTCTGGGATAATGATGAATTCCTTTCCCAGCCAAAGAATTGAATTGAAAAAAGTGGTTGATCGATTTAAAAACTTGTCTTGGGAGACAGCAGACGGGATAATGACATGAGATTTTTTTTGTCGGGAAACAAAAATAGAAGTTAAGAAAAGTAGAATCATATTATGTACCTACAATTATAGGAATAACTATGCGGGTTTGGTTGCGGCATAAGAAAAAGGATATTACTATAATAGGTTTGAAGCACTTCCGGTTCCAGGTTAAAATCAGTTAGGCACATTTTAAACTCGAATATTCTTTCAGCTAAAAAAGTAGCATGTTTGTGTGTAATGAGGAATTTCTTTTCATACTCGTAAATGCGAAATAATAAAAGGTTGACGAATGCATAACTTTAATGAATACAAATGATTGATGTCAGAGTTTCATAAATGCAGTGCCAAATTGCTTTCTTAAAAAGAGGGCGAAACATATTTTTACGTTATTGCAACATCTGTCAAATGTTTGCGCTTGAAAATTCGACAGGCAAATGGGTCCGTATTGTAGATATCAATTTTAAAAAAAATGGGTGTTTTTATAAACGCATGGTTGCTTTGTATACATGCGATCATATTAACGTCAGAAAAACTATTGCCGCATGCATTTTAATATGCATTTATGAACACTTTCTTTGATTTCCGTCATCCGTCTTGATGGTCGGTTGATCAGAGTTCCAAAGAACATTTTTGTTCCTTTAAAAAATCCTTTTTCCATCTCAATCCTTTTCTCCACCATACATTGGATAAATTTAAGTTCCCAATTTTTAGCTGAAATTTTGACAAATCTAAGCAATAAAGGAAGTGTACCACCGCTTATATCATACTGTCTCTTTGTTTAGGAAACAAATCGGAATGCCCGTGAGATTTACAGCCCGATTCTTCCCAACAGCAGTGATACCTCACAAGTCACAAGCAGAGGTGGAATTAATTTTGTGACTTTTTCGGACTCTCCCCAAAAGTCACAACTTTTGAGAGTCATTAAAAGAATCGAAATTGTGATCTACTTCAGAGTAGGTCACAACTCACAAATAGTTTGAGTTTCGACATTTTGATGCTGCATGCGGTATAATATTTTGTGAAACAATTTCTTTTATATTCCCATTCCAAAATGAAGTAAGCTGAAATACAGGGTGGCCCACGAATCGTGCTTTAATAAGAAATTTAAATAACTTTTATTTTAATCGATATATTTAATTAATTTTTTTTATTGGATTAAAAATTTAATTTTATTTTAAATAACTAATGGTTTCTAAAGATGATAGACCGAAAATGACCTCCATCCTCATCCACGCATATGCGGCACCTGATCAGAAAATTGGTCATTGCGGGCTGAAGGGTTGAAATTGGGATCAAGTATTGTCTGAATGGATTGCTTCAATTCAGTCAAATTCCCCATAACCCCATAAAAAGAAGTCTGGTGCAGTCAGGTCAGGTGACCTAGGGGACCAGCGGAAAGTGCAGTTTCTCGTGTGGGAATTTTCGTTGGAGCTCCGCCATAACTTGTGTGGCTACGTGTGCACTTGCTCCATCTTGTTGAAACTAAATCCTGCTGAAAGGAATACGTCTTCGGCGAAGTTCTGGGTAAAAAAAACTCCTTCAACATCTTTAAATAACTGTCCCCATTGACAGTTTGTGTTACACCGTTTTCTTCAAAAAAGTATGGCCCGACAAGACACCTTGATGAAACTGCGCACCACAGAGTGACTCGGTCTGGGTGCAGTTCCGTCTCATTGAACATTTCGGAATTAGATTCACTCCATATACGGCAATTTTGCTTGTTAACATTGCCGTTTAAGTCAAAATAGGCATCATTAGCCATGAACAAATAATTTATCAATGTGTTGTCTACTTCGGCCATTGCAATCATTTTTCGGCAAAATTCCAGGCGAACAGGCAAACCTGAGTGTTAAACTTGCTTGTAATTTGGACTTTGTACGGAAACAAGTTTAAGTCATCATGAAGTATCCGTTGTAATGACCGTCTGCTAACACCAATTTGACCCGATAAG
Organism: Philhelius pedissequus; assembly: GCA_910595825.1. Classification (NCBI taxonomy): domain Eukaryota; kingdom Metazoa; phylum Arthropoda; class Insecta; order Diptera; family Syrphidae; genus Philhelius; species Philhelius pedissequus. The sequence goes on along the minus strand of OU343160.1, from coordinate 273,786,110 downwards.
TTTCGAGTCGAAACACGTGGATTTGCCTGTATTGCCGATTCAACAGCCACGATTGTATCCTGAACCTGAACAATGGGATCTCGATGATACGGTCTTCGTTCGATGCTTCCAGATTCGGCAAACATGTTCACCAGCCTCATAATGGTCCATCTACTCGGGGGAGTACCGCCAAACTCCCGCCTAAATTCCCTTTGGACGGAAATGACGGACTGCAAAGAATGGTATCGCTTCACTATCGAAATCGTTTTTTCAGTATCCAAGCATTCATTTCGATAAATCTAAATAGTAGCCTATAAAATAAAAAAAAAATAAGCCGATTACTCACTCTGGAAAAGTTATTACGTTTTATTTTTGTAGCACGATTCGTGGGCCACCCTGTATAAAACTTTAATTTGAGATGAAAATTTCTGCAGCGACTACCAGAGGAAAGGAAAAAGGGTTAGAACATCCTACATAAACTCTTTATCAATAACCACACAATAGTGTGATTATCTGTAGGTATTTTGTTCATTATATACCATCCTAGATCAAATATATGTAAGTCCTTTAACATTTTCTTATTTGAAAATGAATGAAACTTTAAAAACGGATTCTTTTTGATAGTCAGCCTCTTTATGAAATTCGAACGAATAGCTAATACGATAGAATATATCTATTCATTCGAATGAACTTTGTATATTTTGACATTCGAACGAATAATATTAATTCTTAAACGATTGCGCAAAATGAACTTGAATAAATCTTATTTTGAAAGTCAAATGTTTGAAATTAACTGACATTTCTATTGGATTTAGTATGACCAAAGTGACATTTTTTTAGTAGAATTTTGCTTAGCTAAAAAAATTTGTCGGACAATAAATCCTTGTTATTACAGAAACATAAAGTAGGAAATAATGGTCAGTTTATTGAATTGAAAAAGCATCAACAACTAAGAAACATTTGTACTCGTATAATAAAACAATAGATTTTTTCTGTGTATAAAATTTTAAAAACATTTTTAGAAAAAAAAATAAATATACATATAAAATTTGAATTTCAAAAAATTCAGTGACTGGTTTTTGAAAAATCGATTTTTCAAAAAACAAAAAAAAAACAAACGGAAGCAGTCGTTAGGACTGCCGATAGAAGTGAAAACATTATTAATATTGTGGGTGGCCGTGGCGCGACAGTTGTGTGCTTGCCTGTCAACCTCGTAGGTGCAGGTTCGATTCCTGCCGTTATCTATGTCTTCTTATGTTCCATTAAAAAACCGATTCTAAAAATTGTCATAAAATAAGTTGCTGCTTTGCTCATTACATGCTGTTTAGGCATAACACTAACAACATGTGATTGAGTAAACTAGCATACCCATAAAATATGACAACGAAATAAATAAAATAATGTGAATTATAAGGGACATAAATAAATAAGACACGGTAATTCTCTCTGCATTAGTTCAGCCGCCATCCCTGGAGATAAATCTGAGACATCAACCAGCACTTGTCTCAGAACATCGCGCCACACATCTTCTATCCTTCTTTCTCTTCTTCCACCGGATGCCGCGCTGTGTTAAGAAAAAACATATAAAGGGTATTCATAATCCCTTGAGCTCGTGCTATGAAATATCAGCAATTTTTCATATTAAAATTACTTGTAGTATCAAAAATTTAAATGCACTTCATCTCTATATCGCTTACACCTAATCTGATTTTGTAATTTTCTTATTTTTTTCTAGTTCCTCGTTCATTCGTGTGCTTGTATCAAATAATTGAATATCTCAAAATGCAATAAACAAATACAAGAAAACAATGTAAATCAACAATAATAAATCAATAATTATTAAATAATATCTAATTTTTGGACGGAAATATTAACACAATTATTAGAGTTATTTTAAAAAACATGTTCTTTTCCAATATGAGAAAAATATCATATTTAATTCTTACTTTTATACTGCACAGTAATTTTAAATAATTTAATCAAAAAACAAACAATGCACAATACCTATACGTATACCTACGCACATTTAACTACGGAATCGGAGAATTCAAATTTACTTACAGCACTGAACACTTTAAATACTTACGTCATACTTATCTACCGCTATCGATATATTATAGCTTGAACCAATCCACTGCGCACCTCTATTCAAATTTCCTTCCCTTCTTATTAATTTTGAAAGATAGGACCCATACATACACTCACCTTCCAGAGATGGACTTTATTTACATGAGATAATAATATGATCGTGATTTATTGAGCAGTTTTTAAAATAGTATTACATCTCTGGCGGTCAGTTCTCATTATCTCATTCTTTGAAATAGATCACCTGATCAGTAGGCAGTGGAAGAAGCATCGACCTCTTCTCGCTTAAACCATATTTATATCGATATTTTGAATGACTTAATATCGATAAAATTACACCATATTGGTATCGATGTTTTCAATGATAGATCTGTGTTTTCTCTTTTCTCGCACATTCTTAGCATGTCTATTTTATAATCTTTTCAATATATACTTTTTCTATAGAAGCAAAAATTTGAGCATGCAGTTTTAGTAAAACTTCTAGGAAGCATTTTACAGAAAATGATTTGAATCGGTTTATCCAATAGTGAGAAAGTCGAAAATATGAAAAGTGGTTCTATGGGAAGTACCGTTGATAAGTAAGCAAACAAAAATATTTTTACTTGCGGTTATAGGTACTATAAGGCAAGTTATGTATTTGCAAACAAAAATTTTCTAACAATCAAAAATGACATTACGATCATAGAGAACACCAAAAAAAGTGGTTCCCCAATTCCGTCTATCTGTCTGTCGGTCCTCGAGTCTGCAGCCTAAACGGTTCGGTGGATTTGCTTCAAACTTGGTACATATTGTTTTTTCCGTAATATGCCCACACGTTTTTTCCATTTTTTTTAAGACGGCAAATAACAGTAGCTCCCATACATTTTTTTGCCAAAAACAAAAATCCAATTTTTCTCAAAAACGTCTCCAACGATTTTTATAAAAAAAAATCAGTTCATTAATGAAGGGGAAGGGTACCTTTTGATATTTTTTTTTTGAAAATAATTGTTTTTTTGGTACCTCTAGTAAAACAATTTTTTTGGTATTCGATTTTCTCGGAAACGGTTAATCTGAATTTTTTTGAAATTTTTTTACGCAGAAGCTCCTAGAAAGTTTAAACACTATTGCATACCAAAATTTAAAAAAAAAATTTTTTGGAAATAAATTTTTTTTTTGAAAATTCAAAATTTCGAAAACGACCCATTGTTTTTTTTTTTAAACTTCTTATTTAGTGTTTTTTTGACATTTGACATCTTGAATAGTTAAAAAAAACTATTTTTTCTAAAATAAAAAACAACCGTACCTCCCATACAAATGTTAAAAAACCGTTAAGAAAAAAATATATTTCTCGAAAACGGCTCCAAGAATTTTTATTAAAAAAATTGTATGTTCTAATAGTACAGTTCACTTTCAAGTATTAAAAATATTTTCTTTGCGTACTTATTAACTGTACTTTCCATAGAACCCCTTTTCATATTTTCGACTTTTTCAATATTGGATGAACCGATTAAAATTAATTTTTTTGTACAAATGCTCCCTAAAATTGTTAATAAAAATGCATACGAAAATTTTCAAAAAAAAATGTTTCCATTTTTAAAAAATAAATACATTTTTTTTTTGAAAAATCGATTTTTTTTTAATTTGAATTTTATATGTATATTAATAATATCTTCAAAATAGCATTTCAATTTTTTTTTTCTAAAAATGTTTTCAAAATTTTATACATAAAAAATTAATTTATTAAAAAACCGCTCCAACGATTTTTGATTTTTTTTTATATATTCTTATTTATCAGGGAATTCAAACTGCATCTTTGGTTTACCTCAAACTATAACGACTAAGCAATATAAAAACATTTAATTATGTGTTTTATTCATTTATTTCTACCTTATTATTATTCCCTTTTTACGAATTTTTGCGTACGTCACTGAATACTAAATACAATATAGGCAATCATACATTTATATATACGTATGTGTCTTTAAAAATCACATGAATATTATGTAATGCATATTGCACCTAAATTATGAAGTTGTATGTATGTATATAACTACCCACCTACCTACATCCTTCATTTTCATTATTATATGTACATGTTAACATACCTAGGTTCCATTAATATGTATATATATGTAGATACATTTTACCCTCCTAACTTACATAATTAAAATCCATAACTTAGATTTAAATATGCATTTGTAGGTAGGTACCTATGTAACTATTCCTTGAATCATCCTTTCGACAATTCATTATACTAAGAATCAAAGTAATCTTACCTACATAGGCTTTAAACCTGCATAGGATAACTACACCTAACTAACTTAACCTCAATGGTTAGCTACATTATTAGTTGTTAGCTTCAAGATCAAGTTCGTGCGATCCAGTCGTGAATTTTATTTTACTGAAAAGTGGAATACTTACATATTATTTAAACATTTGAATGGAAGGTACCGTTATTTCTGTACAAGGTGAATGCTAGCATTCGCCCGAACCATGACCTGGAGAGCAGAGCTCTGGTTCACCACTTTTACCTCCGGAACGATATAACGCAGTGGCGATCTGAGAACCTTGGTTTCACCGGGTTTAATGATGAAAATTTGGCAAACGCCATAATCGCCGAGCGAAATGGGACCAGTTCCCTGTTAATTTGGAAGATTGAGCTCCAGCTCATCTTTGATTCACTAAAGAAAAAGAAATCAGCAGGAGTCGATGGTATATCCAACGTTGTACTACGACATTTGCCTCAAGAAGCAGTTGACATTTATACCACACTGTTTAACAGCGCGCTGAATAATGCATATTATCCAGTGCGGTGGAAGACAGCAGTGGTGCATCCTCTCCCTAAAAATGGAAAGGACAATTCCAATCCGTCGAATCTCAGGTCGATAAGTCTTCTTCCGAGTATCAGCAAAGTATTTGAAAAGGTTATTAATAGGGCTCTGTTCAAGTGGGCGGAGGACTACAAAATCATACCGGATACTCAGTTCGGTTTTAAGACGGGACATGACACAATTTATGCCACGTCTAAACTCGTTTCTGATGTCCAATGGAACAAATCTAAAAAGCAGTGTACGGGTGCCTGTCTGGTTGATCTGAAGAAGGCATTCGACACCTTATGGTTAGAGGGTCTCTATCTAAAGCTTGCCAGACTTGGTATAAGTAAACCGCTATTGTACATGCTTTATGACATGCTAAATGGTAGAAAGTTTGTTGTCAAGAGTGGCAATGTAACTTCTACCACAGTTTTTAATATTAACAATGGTCTTCAGCAGGGAGCGGTTAACTCGCCGATTCTCTTCAGCATTTACACCAGCGATCTAATTGCGTACAGAACAGCTAATACAGTTGAGGTCATCAAAAGTCTCTTGCAGAGTGACTTCGACAAGATTCAGCGATATTGTGATGACTGGAAGTTGAAAATCAACTTCCAGAAATCAGAACCTATTTTGTTTAGGACTCCGTTGTCTAGCGCCTCAAAGGATACGAGAAAGAACTGGCGCAAGCTGGTGATCGTAGGGCCACATGGACATCCACTGGCGAGTAAAAGTGTAGTAAAGTACCTTGGCATCTGGTTGGATCAGTACCTGTATTTCGACAGACATATAGGTGCTGCTTTGGCCAGGGCTAGGGGAGCCTTTGCCTTGACAAAACGACTGTTTTATAGCAGTCGTCTTGACAGCAGGGTGAAGGTGATTTGCTACATGGCTCTCATCAGGCCGATGATTGCCTATGGATGCCCGGTGTGGTTCAACGTTGCCCCATCTCAAATGGAAAAGATTCGGGTGTTTGAGAGGCAGTGTCTTCGACGTTGCCTTGGATTACACAGAACACCAGTGTCGGAGTACAAACGATATTATTCCAACCAGGTTCTATACAACGGAGCCAACATAAACAGAATAGATAATTTTTTGTTTAAGCTGATTCGGGGGCACGTTGCAAGAGCAATTTCCTCAACTAACAACTTAATTTTGGGGCGTATTACCCCAATAACGAATATTTCGAGAGTTAAGTGGCCACATCCCTCCCGAGGCATTCCTCTATTTAGACAGTCTAGGGCTGATACAGGATGTAGGGGCGGTTCCGCTCATCTACCACATCAGCCGGAAAACTGTGGATAGGCGACTCCTGTATGGTCGAGACGTCATCGCTCAAGGTGGAGAAGAGCGCCTTCAGTTCAGTAGGACTGTGTCCGATCGGGACCGGAGAGATAGGGCGAAACAGGAGAACTAGCTCTGGTGGCTCTCTGAACAGCATCATAATACTTAAAGTCGATGAAGATAGTATATCTTGGCCGACTTACATAGAGTTAGGGCAATTAGGTATAGGGAACAGTCGGGGTTGCACCAAAAAAAAAAAAAATATATGTATGTATGCGGGGGCATACGTGCATGTATCTGCGTGTCTGTACATGTATGTGCGTACGTATATGTATGTGTGTATGTACATGTATGGGTGGGTTGCATGTTGTTGTGTGTCTGCATGCATATAAAAAATAAACAAAAAAAAAGATTTAAAACGAAAAAAAATGCTGCTGTGGCTGTTCTAGTTGTTAAGTAGTTTTAAGTATTATTAGGTATTTTAAGTAGCTTAAGTTATTTTTAGTTAGTATAAGTTAGTTTTATTTAGTTTTAATTATTTTTAATCTATATTTAGGTTTAGTTGATAACTAAAAAAAAAAAAAAAAATGATAAGATACCAAGTTTTTTTTAAAGTTTCCTTGAAAAATAAAATAAAATAAAATAATTAGATTTAATTAAAATAGTTTTTAGGTCGAAAGACATTAGTTCTAAGAGTTATTGTTTAGTTTAGAGCGCCCGTAAAGTGCCAGTAAATTAGTTGTAAGTTATTGATAATTAGGCTAGTTTTAAACATTTATGTCAAGCTTTAAGATAGTTATAAGTGAATATGAAATAAAAATGAATTTACAAAAAAAAACCGTTAATTCTTATTTTAGGAAAATAATTTTTTTGATTATTCAAGATAAAAACACTACACTACGAAGTTTCGTTAAATCTATTGAGTTGTTTTCGAAATTTTGAGTTTTCAAAAAAATTAATTTTGTTTACTTTCTAGGAGCTTCATAAAACCTTTGGTTCTAATAGAGGTACAAACTAGAGGTGTGAGCCAACTGCTTAGGATGTAGACTCGAATACACACAGATGTAATTAGGGGACCCACTTTTTTCGTCTTCGCTTTCATCGTAATGTCAAGTTTGATCAAAGTCTCGAGTTCGATTTTTTTACGAATCCATAATTTGTCATTAGTAATAGTACCTATATATCTCAAGTAGAAAAGAACGCACTCAGGGGACGAAATGCGAGATTATAATTAGTGAATTCTTTTTTATAAGCTGCACCCATTTATACATTTTATTGGTGTGTGATAATTACTCAAGTAACAAAAACTAAACCATTAAAATAGTGTTTTTTTTCCTATTTACATTGTCATTTTAATAAATGACTATGAACAATTATGTAGATGGAAATCAGTATTAACCCTAATGTCCATCACACATGAACAGCAAATAGTAATTTAATAAACAAAAAATACGAATAAAAAGTAATTCTAAATGTACAAGTTTAGTTTCAAATAATCAGTATGATTTCTTTAAAATTAATTTCGGGTATTTGTTTCATTTGTTTTGTTGTTTTAGCAACGAATTTTTGCCGTCGAAAAGTCGTGCAAGGAATTTTGACAAAATCAATAGACAACTGTCTACAGTGTCATGTTGTGTGTAATGAAAGTTTGGACATAATTCAATGTATTGAAATCATGTGTAATATAATTTGCAGTTAAAATCTAAAATATATCTATTTTAAACAAAAAAAAAATAAAAAAATAAATTACGACAAAAACAAATGGATTGTTTACGTTTTTTTTTGTATACTTACGATTTTTTTCACAATGCCTTAGAATGGAATGGTGATTATTTCTCCGACACATGAATATTGGCTTAAGGTTCTTATAAGTATCTACGAACCAGAAATCATACACAAACTTATTCGTTGGTTTAAAAAAGAATTTTAATATCTATAATTTTGATAAGCAAAACAACAATGCAATTAAATAACTTATTATTTGTTTTTTTTTTTTTTTAAACAATACTTTAAAGCTTATAATGTTTTTCCATATATTTTAAGTTACTTTGGATTTCCAACGAATCCCCAAGTACATCTTTGGCAGCTGCCAAGTATGACTTAGATTTTGCTAAGTCACCGGTATGCGCTGACAAAACAGCTAAGTTATTTAGTGCAGCACCATTTGTTGGATCTGAAGTCAGACAAAGCCTTAAGCATCTTCGAGCAAGATTAAAGTCACCAGTAGTCTAAGTGAGCACAAAAAAAATAAATTGAGTTAGATTTTTATAGAATAATATATATACTTACAATTCCCACATAACTCAAGTTATACCATATATCCGATCGTTGGACAGGTGTTGTAGCCAACGTTAGGGCCCTTTGGAAACATGGTAATACCAAATCAATCTGACCTCCATACAAGCAACACAAAGCTATATTACAATATAGCTCTGCGTTGTGAGCACCCATTGATAGAATTCGTCTAAAACCAGGACAAATTATTTAAATTATGCATGCAATTGACATTTCGGAAAATTGTAACCACATGTAGTAAATAATTACAATTTATTAAAAAACAAAAAAAAAAAACATATATACTTCTAAAGTTTTCCGATTTAAAAACCAAAAAAAATCTACTGATGATGTTGTATCTTTGTGACGCAAGAATTATACCATATTCAGCCGAAATAAAACATTTAATTTTGATTAAAAAAGTGACAATTACCCAAAAAACTGATGGCTCAAAAATAAACAACTGTTCCGAAAACATGTCTGTTTTTTCAACAAAACAATTTGATCGATTTCATTTCAAACTTCGCGCCAGAGACCTTTGCAGAACTTTAACTTTAGTTTTTTGAAGTGATAACTTTTATGGGAGGGTAAACCGATTCGTTACGTAACGCGTTACATTCGATAAGTATTCTAAGGCGGCCCATTCACATAGCACTCGTGTCGACATCGTTACCATGACACAAAATAGCCACACACGTAACACCAATCCGCACACATTAGTTGTTTATTTACGATCAACGAGACAAATTGAGTCAAATCTCTATACAGCTCAATAAATGATAACCAAGACTCACAGCTACATATAGCCATATTAACATCTATACCGGAACACGATTAGAATGCAACTGAAATATTCCTCGAATGTGTTATACACATTCCCACACACATAACACAGGCAGAGGCACAGGCACGAAAAATCAAAATGTTTTGATTTTGTCGACACCGTGTTCGACACCAGAAATCTGTGAATACACACGCCCACACACACTCCACATTCAATAACACTGACACAAGTGTCATACATTAGTGATATGTGTATGGGCCGCTTAACACATATCAACTAAAAGAATTTTATCTTTTACAGGAGTGGACCTAGAAATCTGAAATTTTCAGGAATGATGGAGTATTATATAAAGATTTTTTAGAACTTACCGTGTTAAATGTTGGAAATATTTTCAGATTTCTTTTTAGCCGACGGCGCGACGTATCGAAGAAGTTTTATACTTTGAGGTCACGGAATGAGACTGACGTTTGATGGATGTTGTCTAAGTTATTTGCTTTTTAGCTCTCGCTCTCAAACAGTACCGGTAGATGTCATTGCACGTGGATTGCTAGTGGGTGGTGTACTCGTTCTAAGGTACTACATTTACGATTGATCTGGTTTGATGAAATCGAATAAAGTGATCTTCGTTGTAGGCCAGATGTTCACATATTGCCGATTTTGTGACAGCGTTGTTTTGTATAGCTTTAAAATGTTTTTTTTACTGTATAGTACTGTTTGAGAGCGAGAGCTAAAAATGGCGCAAAATTTTAAACGATTTAGTACAATGTTAAAGCCACTTTTAGCAATTTACTAAGCTAAAAAGATGATTGAGCTAATTTTAAACGATTTTAACATTTTACTAAAGTTAAAATCACGGAATGGCTACTTTAACTTTTAGCTATTTGCTAAATCCATTATGGAATCTGATAGTATATCAGCCTTGCACGCGGGGTGCCCAGGTTCGAGTTCTGCTGGTGCACAATTTTTTTGTTTTTTTTTTTTGGAAATAATGAAGTTAAAATGATGAAAATAGAAATAACTAATACCTTTTTAGAGCACATGTTGGGTTTTCATCAACATATAATTAATTTACAACGCATAACAACAATACTTGTGTTCATCAAAATTCAAACCCTACAAATGCTCAGCTTTCAGCTTAATTAGCAATTTACTAGTTTAGAAAAGGTTTAAAAATCTTGAAATAGTTACTCAATCAATAAGAACTTAGGAAATTGCTAACTAGTAAAATGTTAAGCCCTTAACAATGGGTTATTTAAAACTTTGCGCGAATAACTTATAGCGAGTTTCATTTAAATTTCAAAGAGCTCCTCTCAAAATGGAGATTTGATCTTTTAAATGAAACTCTGTGTCCAAATTTAATTGTAGTATTGGCCGCGTTCGGTGGCATACCTAAAGCAATCCGGATTGATTTGTGTTGTTGTAACTCCTAGGAAAAACCAGCTAATGAACTAAAAATATGTTGTCAAACACAAATCTCAAGCTACCCAAAAATTATTATTAATTTGAGCAACAGCTGATTCAAAACTTCAGATTTGTATGCAATACAACTTAACAGACTTAACAGAGAAAGCTACCTGGATCGTTCGAAAACAAACCCGCTACTAAGGTATCTTGGTTAGCCTATCGGAATTGCACCGAACGCGTCCAATGCGGAATGACTGACACACACATTTCTGAAAAAAAAAACATCTTCATCATCAGATGATGAGGAAGATGAAGACAAAGCAATAAAAAACTCCACTAAATTTATAAAATTTAAATTATTAACTTCTTCGTCTATTATTTGTTTATTTTTTAGTTTAATTTTTAGCAGGGATTGGCACGATTTCACAATAAATTAATAACAAAATAGTTTCCATTTGATGTTTGACAGAAGAAACCCACCAAAGATGAGATCTTTCGTGTTGAGATCTGATCTAGATTTGCTCTTTTTGTTGAAATGAAACTCTCAAAATTCAAAACGATGAAATCTTTTGTCAGAAAGATTAGATCTTTTCTTAAATGAAACTCACTATTATACTTTATACGTCAAACGTCAGTCTCATCCCATGACCACGAAGTATGAAACGAAACTTTTTCGCAACGTCGTCGCGTCGGGTAAAAAGCAATCTGAAAATATTTCTAACATTTAAAGCGGCAAGTTCCAAAAAATGCAATCTTTATGTAATATGAATAGGTATCGTCCAGTAAAATAAAAACCTAAGATCTAATATGAAGGAGTATATTGAATGTTTGGTAAAAAAAAATATTGGATTCCTAGAATGTCACTAACCGTAAGAAAACTGTTATATTGAAAAAATTACACATTGTAGATACTTTTGACTGGTTCCATCAACAGATTTGATTATTTTGATGTATTAAACATTTAGTCCAGTCGGGTTGTCAAAAAAAGAGCTGAAATAGAAAAAAATAATTCGTTCAGGGAAGGGAGGGTGTCGGGCTCATTATAAGTCTAAATTTCGATTTTTGGGAAAATACTGTTGGAGCTTTAGTCGCCATTTTAAATTTAATGAAGAATTGGTTATCTTTTCAGGTAGCACCGGGAGACGCGGATTCGTTTATTGTTCGTACGGCTCTTCAAGAAGCTGTTAGTCACGATCAAGTCACTATCATAGGTGAGGACATCGAGCTTCTTGTGCTATTGACCGATTTCGGTCGGTATTTCAAGGACGTTTTTTTTCAAGAAGTCTAGAAGGGGACAGACTCCAGAACAACCTCTTTCAACTGCGTGTTTAAAATACGAAGACCCTGTAGCTAGGCACAATTTATTGCTACATGCGTTTAGTGGATGCGACACGACGTCTTCAATATTTAACATCGGAAAAACAATATAATTTAATATCCTATTGAATAATTCAGATTTAGGAGAAGGTTTAAATTTGTTTAGGGAAAAGAATGTCAACAAGCATAGCTTAGCAACTGCCGGAGAACGCATTTTAGTTTCTTTGTTTGGGGGCAGTCGAGATGAGAAATCACTTGACACACTTCGCTTCGGTTCAAATGTTTCACAAAATCCTGGAAAAATGAAATTAGTGCCACGGAGTGGGGTTGAAAAAAAAAGCCCAGCGCGGGATAGAGTCAATAACCAATACTGCTGACCTCTCCCCCAAATCCTTGCTCAAAACCATTTCCTGCAAATGCAAAAAAAAATGTCGAAAAATGTGCGGATGTCGTAAGGTAGGACTTAATGTGTTCTGTTCTATGTGCAAACTGCAGCAGCGAAACGTGTGAAAACATTACAGAAATACGAAAGTTGCTTGATGATGATGACACAATAAATTTGTTGGACCATAATATTCACAATACTGCGGAATCAGTATTTAACACCTACAACCCGGAAGACCAAAAACTTGACCTATTCTAAGATGGATCCGAAGATATTAAGCTTGCGTCACCATCAACATAAAGAAAAAAAATAATTTCCTTGTCAAGAAATATACCTTCCTGCAGTAATATTATTTCAAGTAACCAAATTCGTGGATTAGGCCTACAGGGGAAACCACATAAACAAAAAAAATGCACGAAAAAAGATAACCAATTCTTCATTAAATTTAAAATGGCGACTAAAGCTCCAGCAGTATTTTCCCGAAAATCGATATTTAGACTACTAAAGATCCCAACAAATTATAAGACCAAATTGTACGGATTAATTTTTTCATGATCCCAGAAGGGGGCCAAACCCCCAAAAAGAGTGTGTCATTATTATATCTCGCGAACGGTAGCTTTCTTGAAAAAAATATTAAAAACAAAGTTGTAGAAAATTAAATTTCCTACAAGTTTTACCTAATTATTTTTGTGACAAATCAAAAATGGCGAAGTTATTTGCCAAAATAAAAATTTTATTAAATTAAAATGGTGGCTGAAGCTCGAGCTCGATTTTCCGAAAACCGAAATATATACTTCTAATGACCCCCCCCCCCCCCCCACACGAACTGTAAAATAAAATTGTACGAATTAATTTTTTCTGTTTCAAATGTTTAACCCGACTAACTAATTACTCTATGAGCTATAGAAGCTATTCAATCTTAATTTCAAAACAACATTCAAAATTGCCTGCTTAGTTCGACTCCTCTCATCGATATTAAGTGTAGAAGAACATCATGTTTGAAAATTCATTAAAAAGAAAAGATGTAGTAGGGTGGCGGTTTTGAGCTTATATCGTCAGTTCTAGTTGTTCAATCTTTAAGGTTAGGGTCTTAAAATTGAGGTAAAACTTGGAACTATATGTATAAATAAAAACAAGAATGTCTCATACAATATATGTATATCTTAGAGGGCTTAAGAGACCAAAATTATTCGATTTTTATTCGTTTTTTGACATTCTAAATCCAAAAGTTGATGAAAAAATTCAATATTTTTAAAAACAGTGCTAGGGTAAGTATATTGATAAATGCATTAGAAAAGGCGTAAGGAGGATTTCAAGTAACATACCTACTAAAGTGTCAATTAAATTCAAGCAATATTAAATTGTTGAAGGATAAATGTCAAGACGGTATCTTATGTATATAATATTATTGTATACGCACATATGTAAGTATGTAAATGTTTATATCCTTACAAATGGAGTTGGTATCACCAATATGATAGGTAGGTTTTCTAGCATATATTTATTGTAAAGGGTTATCCATTTTGCGGTTTCAAAAGTATAGGGCTGGAGTTCGACATCTGTCAAACTAAGTTGTTAAACCAATTTTTTTTTCAGTTGAAAGTCTGTCATTTACGAAAATGGATTGCTAAACTATCGCACAATGCATAAAAATTGTTAAAACCTACTACAAAAATGGTGATCCTGCCACAGCAACATATCGTCCTTTAAGAGGAGATTATGGTTTACATAATCGTCCAACTACGCAAGCAATTGGCAAAATTGCGAAGAAATTTGAAGAGACTGGATTGGTTACAGATATTGTAAGGCCTGTGTATCATCGTTTCGCTCGAACTACTGAAAATATCGCTGCTGTAAGTGAAAGTGTTGCCGAAGACCCGAATGTGAATTATGACTGTCTTTCGGCACATTATGGCGTATTTTGCATTTGGATCTACACCTACATCCATATAAAGTCCAGCTTACACAACAACTGAAGCCAGCTGACCATTCACAACGTCGTAGATACGTCGAATGGGTGCTTAAACAACAGGCGGTGGACAGCGATTTTTCGACCAAAATTTTCTTCAGCGACGAAGCACATTTCGCACTCGGTTGGTATGTTAATAAACAAAATTGTCGTATTTGGGGTTCTGAGAATCCTCAAGTAATTGAAGAGAGGCCATTACATCCACACAAAGTCACTGTTTGGGGAGCTCTTGGTCCGCAGGTGTGATTGGACCTTACTTCTTCTAAAACGACGATGGAACGACTGTCACCGTCAATCCGCATTATAGTCATATGATAACCGACTTGTTTTTGCCTGCTATTAAAGAATACGACTTGGAGAATATGTGGTTTCAACAAGAAGATGCCACATGCCACACAAATCGAGCGAATATGGCCTTATTGCAAGAGACATTTCCTGGCCGCGTAATTTCTCGTCGTGGCGATATAAACTGGCCACCAAGATCATGCGATTTGACACCGCTGGACTTTTTTTGTGGGGCTACGCGAAAGACCGTGTTTATGCAGATAAACCTTTAACTCTTGAGCACTTGAAAACCAACATTCGTCAAGTTATGGCTGAGATACCGCCAAATATGTGTCAAAAAGTGGTCGCAAATTACCACAAAAGAATCGATGATTGCAACAATTCGTGTGGTGGTCATTTAAATGATGTAGTGTTTCACACATAATTTCAACGTTCAAACTTTATAATAAAAGAGAAATATCATGAAAAAAAATATTTTATATGTGTTTTATTTACGTTTACTTTTGAAACCACAAAATGGATAACCCGTTGAACGTATATATTTTCAATTTTGTTTTCCATTTTTGTTCTTTTCTTATTGTAATGGACATTCGATTAAGGGGGATATTGTAGTATTAAGTAATATTGCAGGCAAATGGCAACACTAAAGAATAACCTCTTTTTTCTTGACACTCATTTATCACATCCTTAATGAAAATCCGAAGCATAATTACCCAAGGAAACAGCTGTTAAGGGCAGCCTTTCTTCACGGAGCCTTTCTTTATGGGGTCGAATGCTGAGAAACCAGCTAAAAAGGACACCTAATTTTGAGATTTTCGGTAAAAGAAATTCTTCCACGCAGATATTTATCCTTAGGTGCGTGGAGGGGGAATTGGGAAGAAGATACATTTGCGGCGCACTTTATGGGTTGTACAAAGAAGGACGTGGCTGTAGTCTAAAATTCAAAACACGTCAACTATATTTGTTAGTCCAGCGAATAACAACAATGCTCCAGCCAAGAAAGTTTTCAAATTACAGCTCTCCAGGTTTGAGTCGTTGACAAAAACTGAACGTTCGATTTAGAGGCTTAGATAGTATGGATACTATAGTCTTTGGTCTGGATGAAATATCAGATTGTTTTGAATGCTAACCGAACAATTCGGAAACGACAGACCTGACACTAGAACTTACTTAAGTATCCGAATTAATAAAATCATAAGATTTTTAAATGATGTTAAATAAAACATAAATAATGTTCATTAATAGGTTTAAATTTAAAAAACTAACCTGTAATACATCAGCGCCATTTCTGGATTATTGTCGTAAAAATAATTAACTGCAATACTTGCCAGTGCTTCAACATTGATTGGATTCATTTTGGCTATTGTTCGATAAGTTTCTAGTGATTCGTCAGCCTTTTCCATTAACTCATAGATTCGTCCTTTTTCTGTCCTTAAAGCTATGTCAAATGAGTTTTTATCCAAAGCTGTCGAAATTAAGTGCAAAGCTTTATCTAATTCATCGAGCTTTTGGTACATTTTCGACAGCAACAAATATGTGTCAGGATGCGGTAGATTTTCCAACGAACGTTGGAGATAGATTTCTGCCTTTTTGGGATGATTTAAAGCGAGTAGACATCGTCCTCGTTGCTGATCCCACCACCAGTCGACCTTTTGGCGTTGTGCATCATAAACTGCCTCGCATAGACTAAGAGCCTTAGCCGGCTCACCTTCGTGATAGAAGAGAAACTGAAATAGGGCTTTGATGATGTTTTTTCGTTCTGCGTAAACGGTCGGATTTAATCGAGATGCCTGGTACAGAGTTGAAGTTAGATCGCCCAAGCCAAACACTGCTGCTGAATTAATACGAACTCGTCGGGCTGTTCCACAACGCGACGAAGGACGACCGCTAAGAGAAGAACCCGGACGCGCTCCAGCGGTTCCTGGACGTGCCTACATATACAGGAGAGTTTACATACGATATAAATGTATATTTAAAAAAATTCCTTTTGCAAAAATAACGCCCATTCCAGGTAGCAGCTATATATACATACTACATATAGGTATACTTTTATTCTGTGTTGATTCAAAACATTGGAATGGCGCAGTTTTTGAAGAGGGAGATACTAAACTCACTACACCCGATGTTGGTCGTGATCCTAAATGCGTTGATGGTCGCATTCCACCAACCATTAAACTGCTACCTGGTCTCGGCACAAATGTAGTCTTCAGCGAGGTCCCCGGTCTGGCAGTCGTTGCAATACGTTCAAACTCAACTTCCTCATTCTCTGATGATTGCACCCGAACCCGTCGAAGAACAGATTGAGTCTCGATTACATTGTGGAATGTCCAAAACAAAGAAACAACAAACAAACAACAAAAAAAAAATAATTCCCCATCACTACCTATACACGCCACGACAGAGGAATGCATCAAGGAATCCTGGTTACTCACCTGCACTGATATCATCGTTTGCCTCCAGGTCATCGACGAAAATCCTCTGAGTGAGGGCACGCATTTTTAATTGCCAAATTCCTTCCATCATCCAGGTGGGCATTGTGGTTTGGTTTTTGTTGTCTGGATCTTTCGAGCTGTTGCCACTGCTGCGGCTGTTGATGCTTTTTGTGTCCTCATCATCATTGGTAAACATTTGAACATTATTTTCGTGGCCCATTTGGAGTATGGCATTGCATATTTCAATGCAATTTTCATACGATCTACGACGATATAGCGAAACAGCTTTGATATACTGAACTTCCATGACTACTATATTATGTATATGGTAGCAGTGGTATATTTTCTCTTAACACGAGAAATGGGCAATGTTTTTGTTTTCTATAAAAAAGCTGGTTTATCCTTCGCAAAAATCGTGAAAATCCCTAATACATATTTGTTTGTTAAATTGTTTATCCATGGCAACCAACATTTTACTACATTCTACAAGGGTAGCAGTCAGCTATTAGAAGAGGTGAATGTCGGACTTGTTGGAATATCAATTGTGGAACTTATGCTTTCCTGCTTACTAACAGAGCTAGCCCAGTCGGGTTGTCAAAAAAAAGGGCTGAAATGGAAAAAAATAATTCGTAAAATTTTCTTTCGCTGTTTGTTAGGGGGCCACTAGTAAACTAAATTTCGGTTTTCGGGAAAATCGCTCTGAAGCTTCAGCCGCCATTTTTAAGTTAATGAAAATTTTATTTCACCAATAACTTCGCCATTTTTGATTTCTGCCAAAAATATTTAAGGTAGAACTTGTAGGAAATTTAATTTTCTACAGCATAAGTCTTAATATTTTTTTCAAAAAAGTTTCCGTTCGCGAGATAATAATAAAAAACTGTTTTGGGGCTTGTGACCCCTTCTGATATGATTAATTCGTACAATTTTCTCTCATAGTTTATTGGGGGGTATCATTATTAATCTAAGTGTCGATTTTCGGGAAAATACTACTGGAACTTTAGTCGCCATTTTGAATTTAATGAAGAATTGGTTATCATTTTGTATTCATATAAAATCCTTTTCCGCAACACCGTGGTTTAAGACTTATGTTGTGAAAAATTCATTTGAATGATTTCTCATCCAAGAAGTATTATGGCGTGAGTAGCTATAGTCTAATGTGGATTATATGTACGTGTATGTGTAGGTTCGAATTTTAATTGAGAACTTGTTTCTGTAGCATTCATAGCTCAAATCAAATAGTAATAGTAGTAGAAATCTCTCGGTTCTCGAAACTCGAATAGGTTGTTATATACATGTTGGCCACTCGAAATAAGTAGTATTTCTGAGATATGTTTGTATGAATTGACTAAATAAAAATGGTAAAAACGAATAATTTCATTTGCTTTTATATAGTCCAACTTTATTGGTCATGGTGGATTTGTGATTATTACAGTGCGACCTCGGTAAAAGTAACTCTCTATGAACTCAAAACCTCGATTGAAGTAACACCCAAAATTTCACCATAAGTGCGACTCAGTAATTTCAACTTTTCACAAAATTGTGACTCAGTAATCGCAACTTTCCAACTATTATCTCTTTCTTCATTCATTATGCGCTTCAATTTTTTGGAATTTGGTAAAACTGTAACTGGCAGTTATTTTACAGCTTCTTTTATTTGAATTTTGTACTTTTCTTGATCATTATGAAATTTTTTTCGTTTTCGGGTCTGTAACTAATTTTAAGTTTTTTTTATAACCCATGACCATTGTTAAAAAAGATACCAAACTATCAATTAAGCAGAAAGCCGAGATTTTAACTAAATTGAGTTATGGTGAATCTGTTAAATCGCTTTTTGAAACTTATAAATGCAACAAATCAACAATTTGCAGAAGTGAAGAACACTCAGTTTTACTTGAAGACATATTAACTCTGCAAAAACCAGGGAGGGGGCCATTGACAGGAGCTTATCTGTTTCTATTTAAAAAAAATTGTTTTCGCAAGATTTTTTTTGTTCAAATTACCAATTTTACGTTATTAAAAAAAAAACATTCTAACAGATATAGATTTCGTTATGATATTCTTTTGAAATAGATGAGGTAAATCAAATAAATTTCCTTTAATTCTTGATACTATAATTTTCAAGTCAAATTTGAATGCATGGATAAATTTTTTTGTGACGCGGTTATTGCAACAAACTCAATTAACGCAACCGCTCGAATTTCTATTAGTTGCTTTTACCGAGGGCGCACTGTATTTATTTATTTGTATCTAAATTTGGATTGCTTAAAGAATAAGTTGAACTAGAAAAGCGAATGTTTGTGTTATTAATTTAGATCTAACATATTTTAAATAAATTAACACAATTTTCAAGTCTTTTTCAAAACTCAAGAAAAAAATATTATTCGAAAATTTTGATATGTAGATTTATTTATAATTTGAAGGGCATTCTATATAAAAATTTCGATCGAAATCCGTCGAGCCGTTTATGAGAAAGTCCAAAATAAAAAAATATGGTTTTATGGCAGGTACCGTTAAAAACAAAATATGTGAATAAATTATTTTATTATTTTATTTTCTAGGTGTCTGAAATCGACCGAGTTCCCCTAGAAGAATATAATTCACAGTGCTCGAAAGCTGTAAATTTTATTTGTGTCGGGAGCCATCGACTAATATATTGCCTCTTAGAAATGTACTACATCATCTAACTGATCAGCTCAACTGTAGTACCTGGGCGAAACGCGTATTAATTTGGACTAAAGGTAGCAAAAAAACTCAATTAAAATCATAATTACAGTCCACAAGATAAGGAGCATGCATTTGTATTATTTTTGTTTTTGCCCTTATTCTTAAAAATAAAATATTTTAACCAAAATGTAGAATACAGTATTGCACAGATTTTTAAAAATCTAAATCGTTAGAGTCGTTTTCGACATATTTAAGATGGTATACAAATTGATACATTCGCATTGTTCGGCTAAAGAAAGAATCTCTGTACTGTTAGTTTTAGGGCTAAAAAACGCTTCAGCCGCTTAGGTCTTAGATCTTTGTACAGACAGACAGTCGGAATTCCGGGACTCACTTTTTAGGTGTTCTCTATTATCGTACTGTCAAGTTTTATTAAAATCCAAAACTTTCTATATACTGCCTATATCGCCGGAGTAATCAATTTCAATTTTCTTACTCTTATATAATTCGATTGATAATCGATTATTTTGATCAATGGAATATTAATATCTCGATTATTGAAATCAGTAGATTATGACCATTCCTAGTTTTAACCACGAGCGTATTCGCAATTTTGATATTCGTATTTTTCCATTCGTGATTTTGTTAATTTTTTATATTTGATGTCAAGAATAGAAAAACGACTTTAAATATCTAATTGAAGTTCTCGGAACAAAGTTTATTATTAGTGGTGACTTTAATTCGAAACGCACATTCTGGCGATCAAAGTGCATCTCATCTAAAGGAAGACTTATTCTAAGCTTGTATGGAATCAGGCTTTGACTTTTTATCTTATCTTATCTTATGCACTAAAAAGGATTTGACTACCGTAAAATGATCAAGTACAGTGCGGTGCGAGCTTTAGGAAAGTATGGAAAGGGAAGGATGTAAGAGGAGATACCGATGCACATGGGCTTTGAATTTCTAGATATCAAAACTGGGAGGGGAAAATAGATCCAGGTAAAGTCCACATTCGAGCTGTACGGCTAAAAAGAATCTCTGTACTTGACAATACATCTGAAGTAGGGCTAGGGAAAACTGATGAGCATTTCCTGAAGCGTGAGTATTACGGTTGAATATTTTAAGAGGAGTAATGCCACTGGCTACTTCGCTAGAACTATATTTATAAAAATAGAGATAAAATAATGAGACATATAACATTTCGACGGTTTTTAAGAGATGTAAATGTTTCCGTTATTGCTCTATCGCCTATCATTCTTAGAGCTCTATTTTGAATTCTATCTAAAAGATTCAAATCAGTTTTGGTAGTTCCAGCCCAAATGAGGTTCTAGCCCCATGAGAGGTGTTCTACTCCAGATTTGGACGAATGAAGAACTTGTAGATTACAGCTAGATCAGACAGAGAGAAGAATTTCTTGAGTCTTCTAAGAAAGACCAAACACTTTGCATTGAATATGTGGTCATTCCACAAGCTCCACAAGGACTGAAAGCTTATCGGTTTCTTCAATGCAAGTGCTGCTCATGGATAGCGGCGATGGGTTCTGCTTTAATGACAGAAGACAGAACTGAGTTCTTGACGCATTAAATTCTACCCGGTTCTTTATTCCATATACACATTGGACAATGGTGTATAGAGATCAGAATTTAATGAGCTCATCATAAGCTGCCGTTGCAGTTCCACGCCCGAAGAACTAGAAGGAAAATCTGAAAAGCCGAGTACTGGTGCCAATTTCAAAGCAAAACAACAACTACCTAAGATAAGTCTATTTTGCTTCATGACCTTCACGGAGATGAAGAAGATCTAATTTAGTTCTTATTTAAATTTTTTGTTTTTACAGATGGTTCGAACATAAGTTCGAAAAACAACCACAACTGGTTTGAGGAAAGCTCGATGCAATCAAAAGCAAACAAATGGGCTATGTTAATGCAAGCAAGGAGTTTATGAACACGAAAGCTACTATAATTCGTAAAGTGAGACTGGACACCACTGAAAACAAACTTGGACGATTCGTGACGGTTTTCAGTTCTGAACAAGAGAAGGGCCTAATCGAACATCTGTTGGATTTCGAAAAAAGATTCTTCAAAATGACCACTCGCGATGTTCAAGCTCTTGCTAATGAGCTAGCTAAAACAAATAAGATATCCCATTCCTTTGACCATGAAACAAAGATGGCTGGCAAGGGCTGGCTTTTAAATTTCCAAAAGACGAACTCGGAAATCGTTTTTCGAAACCCAGCATTAACGTCAAAAGCCAAAGCTTAAGCTTTTAATAAGCCAGTCGTTTCGGCATACTTCTTTATCCAAAAGGTAAAAGGGCTTAAGTCGACTTTAGCCAAAAATGATTTTTTTAAATCATAAATATAATATATAAATAAATTGTTTCGATTCCATCTCGAAATCACTTTTCAGGATTCTTTAAACGGCTTAATTCCAGCATATTTAAAAATTTGCATTTGGTAAAGCGTCTTAAAATTCAAGATCTTTTAAATTTTTGCAAATTGTAGCTGCTTCTTCGTTGTGTTGAGAAGAAAGCTCACCTACGACACTTTTTAGCAGCTAATTGCAGTTGCAGCTCTAGTTTCAGTCGCAGCACTCTATTTTATTCAGTGAGTAAACAGTTAATTTTATAAACAGAACCCTTAAATATAAATTGTCGTGTTGCAATTCCATTGAACTTTAGATTTAAAGAGATCTTGGAATTGGGTCCTAATGCGGTTGTCGGTCAGCGATCACTCTTTAATGGCACAAAATTAAAAAAAAAACAAGATTTAAAAACAACGGCAACACTTACAATAAAAAAATTATAGGTTTTCTGAAAGCAAGAAACAAGCCTCTTATTATTTGTTCAAATTAGTTATTACCGTTAATAGATTTTTGAAAAAAAAAATTGCTGAACTTTCCTTTAGGGGAGCACGAATTTTAACAGGCGGATACATTTATTCGGTAGATGTATGCTTAAAAACAATAATTATAACAAATTTTAAAGTGAGGAAACTTGTATTTCTATTTTTAATTAATCTTTAAAGTTTTAATTTTTCATACAAAATGTATGCAAATGATGACTACCGACAACTTTTTTTTTGTGTTCTACAATCTACAGATGACTGTATGCAACTTCGGTATGGTAAATGTTGTGGTATGTGCATTTTTCTTGGGATAATATAAATTGATTTCAAACTATGTACTATTGTTGTTTCGTTTCATGGCAAATCCTTAAAAGCTTAGCATACACCCAACCTTAACCCCACCCCAAATCCTATAATTGTCCCCCTTACCCGCCGAGCTTTTTGTACGCTGTGAACTTAATTACAGAAAAACTTCACACAAGTAAGTTTTTATCTATACATACGTTAAGTTTAATGTTTTTTTTTTTAATTTGCAATGTGTTTTTACTGAGAGCAAATAGGTAGGGACATATATGTATTTCAAAATTGATGCATAACTAATTTGCGAAAAATATGATATTTCATTTAGTTAAATGTTTTCACGTAAGTTTTATTTAAAAAAAAAAAACTACACTTGTACTTTTAATCCAAAAACTGTTTCCATTTACATTTCCCCAAAAAAAGTACCTAGGTACAAAAAAAAATCCTATCAGAACACTACCAGAGGGAAGTATTAACAAGAACTGTCAAAACAGTTTTTCGTTGCCGCGAATTTTTTATATTGTATATTAATATTGCAAACTTTAAGAATATGTTTAAAATAGAAGAACTTATATTGTTCATATTAAAACCATTTTAAGTATTATCTTTAATAATAAATCTACCGAATATAAGTATCCGTGTGTTGAAATACATTCTAATTTAAAGACAAATGGAACAAAGGTGTTGTACTAAAAAGGCCAAAATTGAAAATTAAAACATTTTTTTAATCATATTTAACTGTGTTTCCTCACCGTAATATTTTAAAGCTGTTTTATAGAGACCCCCAGCTCACTGTTAAAAAAAATCAAAGTTCTATGAGTGCTCCCCTAATGGAAAGTCGCCCCAAAAAAATACCTTCAAACCCAAAAATGATCAAACATTAGGCCTATTCTGCCACATCAGTTATTCTATTTATCTATAAATTTTCTGTTATGATGCATAACAGATATTCACCATAAAAGATATTTTATAATTGGTATTCAAGAGTTCGATCTTTTATAAAAGTCTGTTATGTAACTTCGAAAAATAAACATTTATACAAACAGACCTAAAATCTGCTATCATATTTTGAGCTGTAGTAGGTAAATAAAAACTCTCGGCAGTCGGCACTGACTAATGGCAATATAAAATTAACCTGTGGAATTATCGTGTTTTGTTTCGCGTAGATAAATAATAACCAATCTTTGTAATTTGTCAATAACAGTTCTTGAATTTAATATATTCAATATAAAAAGTAGTACAAAAACGAACTCCGGCAAGATGAGTGACACTTTCTTTTACATTTCATCTATCAAAATGTGTTCTGTGCTTTCGTGTATTGAAATAAATAGTTTGAAATTACTTTCATATTTTTTGTGTTTGTTATTATGTATTTTAATAATATAAATATATTGTTATATCTGTCCTTTTAAGAACAATTCATTAACGAAATAAATGTTCTTACTTCATATATTGAAATCTCTTATGATAAAAGTAACAAAAATGTGTCTTTTATTCCTTTAAGGAGGCTTTACATGCATCTTCATCTTCATCTGCATTGACATCTGCAAAAAAAGAGGAAACAAAATAAAAAATTCATACTTGTGCGATAGAGAGCGAAAACCAAAATGGAGATCATCTTCATGTATGAAGATTATAGGAAGTACGAACCTGAAGATTGCAGATTATAGTGAAGATGAACATGTTCATCTTCATTATAGCATTTTCATCTGCACCATAATTTGTTCCGTTCAGATAACGAATTTTCAAGTTTTTTTTACCATTTCACCTCAGTTTACTGAAAAACAACGAAAAAAGCGAAAATTTTCTTCTCAAAACTACATACCTGAACGCTAAGAACATGTGATTGTGAGATGTGTCAAGAAAGTTATAGCAGAGTTCGAGTAAGTTATTAGTGTGTACCCTGTCTTACTTTTATGTTAGTTTTATATTATTGGCCCGCTCTACTTTTCTTCAAGTCTGCAGATGCAGATCCATGTAAAGCCGCCTTTAAGGAGGCTTTACATGTATCTTCATCTTCATCTGCATTGACATCTGCAAAAAAAGAGGAAAGAAAATAAAAAAATCATACTTGTGCGATAGAGAGCGAAGACCAAAATGGAGATCATCTTCATGTATGAAGATTATAGGAAGTATGAATCTGAAGATTGCAGATTATAGTGAAGATGAACATGTTCATCTTCATTATAGCATTTTCATCTGCACCATAATTTGTTCCGTTCAGATAACGAGTTTTCAAGTTTTTTTTACCATTTCACCTCAGTTTGCTTAAAAACAACGAAAATAGCGAAAATTATCTGCTCAAAACTACATATCTGAACGCTAAGAACATGTGATTGTGAGATGTGTCAAGAATGTTATAGCAGAGTTCGAGTAAGTTATAAGTTTGTACCCTGTCTTACTTTTATGTTTGTTTTAAATTATGGTCCCGCTCTAATTTTCTTCAAGTCTGCAGATGCAGATCCATGTAAAGCCTCCTTAGATTCATAAAAGATTCCATAACAGATTGTTGTATGCTGAATAACAAAAATACAGTTCGTAAAAGACTTTTTAAGAATTTCGAAGTTTTGACGGCTCATAAGCTGATTCCTTAATAGATTTTATAACAGATTTAGCATGCCGAATACCAAAATTATAATTCATAAAAGATTTTTTGTCAGCTTAAGCTTTTGTATGCAAATTCATAAGAGAATAGGTGCGTTTTTTTGCAATCCCCGGGGAATTGGTTGAAAAAAACGACCAAGGCGCTTAGTGAAAGACTTGGTAGCACTATTAATTTGCAAGATGACATTTGAAGAACAGCTGTAATGCAAGAAAAAAATGAACATCACTGTTTGCCTCATACTCATTCTTCTAAAAATCATCGGGTTGATTTGTTTTGTGTAATTTTGATATATTTATTGAATTTAAACTACTTTTCTATTAAAATAACATAAAAAGAACCAAGTTAATTATTATTTATACAAAAAAATGTGAATCAAGTAATTTGAAAATTGAAATAAAGTATTTTGGAAATTGTTTTTAGCCGATGTGATTTTCTTTTAATTTTAATTTTCACAAATACAGTAGTACATAGAATTCAACTACTTGAAAACTACCCCATTCGTTGGTCACTGTTGACATGATAATAGTGGACGAGTTGCTTATTCGGGCGGGACGCTCAGTTTCTATGTCATTAGGAATATAGGTCTGAGCAAGAGCGGACGATCAAGAAGATTGAAGTATGCCAAGTATGTAGCAGAGAATCTGTATTGGGTTGCTCCCGTGTACAACAAAACGCAGGCGAAAACAATCTTCTCAGAGAAACCTTTGTTTTGTTGTTTATTCAATTCTTGTTAATTGAACGAATATCAACTTCAGGAAATGCTCTTTTATTTAATAATAATTTTACAGTCAAGTTTTAATATACTTATAATAAAAATAAACGCAAAAATGAAAATCGCTGTAGGAGGTTGTGCTTATGTCGAGGTGGAAAAAACCATAGAGGCAATACAAAAGCCAAAAATGTTAAAATTGATTTGTTGTTGTGTTGCGGAATGTATATTAAAAGGTAGGTTAGGTTAGGTTGACATGGCCGTCAGGAAAACAACTGACACACTTGGCGTTTTTCTTTTTTATCTCCGAGCAGATCTCTCAGCAGAGCCTGAGTAAACCGAGTTGGATCTAGTAGAGCATGGTCAGATATCTCCGATTTAATTTTGAAATAAACTTAAGCGCAGAACTGTCATATATTATTATAATTGTTTTTATTAAAACTTATTTACCAGCAAATCCAAAGCTTTCGTTTTCCGAATTCATTTTTGTTTTTAATTGGTTTTACTTTAGTGACTATTGATAAAATTATGAGTAAAGTTAGCCGCGCCCAGCACTTTCCTCCGTTTGATCGGTCATTTTATTCTGAGCTAATGGTTCATGACCCGATTTAGCTCTGATTTAACAAAAAACACGAGTTGAGTGATTAAATGTGTCTGAGCTAAAAAAGAAACATAGATCTTTTCTTGACAGCTGAGTTCTTTACTCGGAGCTAAAAAAGAAAAACACCAACTTAGACAAAATGCTCAACCAAACCAAACAAAATTGATAGTTATCTGACATGTCAAAATGTCAGTTTTGAAGTTTCTATACATTTTATCGATAACTTAGTGAAAAAGTTTTTGGTGGCACAGTTTTTATCCTCTCCAATAGCTAAGCCCCGAGAATTATCTGGGTTTAAGCTAAGCACCCCCGGGGATTAGTTGTTGTTGGATTTAACATGCAAATTGTTAATCCTACTCATCGTTTTTTCGCCCAATTTCACCGGGACTTAGAAAAAAACATGCCTAATAGAAGAATAACAGAATAAAAGATCCGAATAGGCCTATATATTATCTTGAATGTTTTGAAATTGCAACAATTCGTTTTCCGCGCTTACTGGTAATATTCCTTCGCATATTGAACACATCCGCGAATCTATTGTGAATTGGTGCGGGGTGACAACTTGTTGCTTGTCATTTTTGACACATTCCGGTTTTTCCAATTTTTCTCTATGCGTTTTGTTTAATTTGCATAAGCAATCAAACATATGTGTGTTTTGTTTAATTTCCGCTTTTAAAGGTGTGCAGTTTTATTTATTTAAAGTATTATTAAGTTCTTATCAATTTAACACAAAATTAACAATGGATCTCTTGCCAAAAACCCATCATGAATTCAATCAAACCGAATACTGGAATACATTTTTCAAGAAACGTGGAACCAAATCATTTGAATGGTTAGTTTGCTTCTTTGTTATTGGAAATTTTGTACTCTAACGGATATTTTTCAATTAAAATCTCAAGGTATGGAGAATATCTGAATCTCATTGTTCAAATTCACAAGTACGTCAAATACCAAGACAAGGTTCTCATGGTTGGATGTGGTAATTCCAGACTCAGCATGGACATGTATGATGCCGGTTACAAGTAAGTTTTTCTTCAAAAATAAAACAAATTTCTTGGTGGGAAAATGCAGATTAATCTAACCCTCTTCTAGAGACATCACCAACATAGATATCTCCCCAGTGGCAATCAAAAAAATGTTGGAATTAAATAGTAAGGAAAGAAGCGACATGAAATTCATTCAAATGGACGCCACTGAAATGTCCTTTGAAAATGAAACGTTCTCTGTAATTTTCGACAAAGGTACCCTGGATGCCTTAATGACAGACAACTCTGAGGAGGTTCGGAAAACGGTTGGAAAATATTTAAATGAAATTTTAAGAACCTTGAGGTTATTAAATTAAGTCTTTCCCATCTCTCTCGTCATCACATTTAAATGGTTTTTGTATTCTATATTTTAGAAACGGAGGTCGGTATATCTGTATATCTCTGCTTCAGGAGCACATTCTGAATTTCTTGCTTGAGTTCTTTCCCAAAAACTCTTGTATGTTCAGAGTAGTTCGATGTTTTGACACGGAACAGTGTTCTGGTGAAGCAGAATCGGATTCTCCGTCAATGCCAGTGTTTGCTGTTGTTGCTACAAAATTTAGGGCTCTGCCACAACCTGTTAGTATTTATTTACAACTTGACATCGTAACCACACTCTTATTTTTTTCTCCTAGATTTTAGAAGTTTGCATGGGTGGTGAGAAGATGCAACGTGTTACCTCAAACGACGAAGTCATTTCAGCTGTGACATCAACGCAGAATGCAGTTATGGTCTGTAATGGGTTGTCAAGAAGCAGTATAGCCGGTAAGAATTTTTTGATATTAATTGAGACATCATTGAGCACACAATTTCAAAACTGAACCAAGATCTGTGTGATTTATATGAGTGGCCGAAGGGCAATGGTCTAAAACTTAACACCGAAAAAAACTAGAGCAATTCCAATATCTAAATGTCAACCGCATTTTCCCTGATTTTCCTCCTATCATATTCAACCCATGTCAAGTTGAGTACGTGAACCATGCAAAGAACCTCAACATAATCTGCCCTATCGAGGTAACCGTCGGATCGGAATTCTCTCCGATTTACTACGAATCGGAGACATTTTGCTTCGAGGTAATTCTCCGATCGGCTGATCGGAAATTCTGTTCGACGAAATTGAACGCATGCCATTTGTACGCGATGAAGTACTTTTAATGGTTTTATTTATGACAGATACAAAAAAAATATTCTCCGAAGTCTTCTGACAAGTTCTCGTTGCGGAAAGTGTTTTTTCTTAAAAAAAAAAAATTGTTAATTAAAATGTAAGTAATGAAGAAATACGAGGGCCGTTCAATATATTCTCGGTATCGATATGAAGGAAAACGCGAATTCAATTTAAATTGTTTTTATTTTTGAATATAATCTCCCCTAACATCAATGCATTTGTTACATCTTGAGATAAGCTTTTTTAAACCCTCAACAAAATAAATTTCCTCTTTCTCTGCAAAATACCCATTTATTGCCGACTAGAGTTCTTCATCATCCGAAAATTTTTTTCCACGAAGATATTTTTTCAAATCCGGAAACAGGAAATAATCACTAGGGGCAAGGTCTAGACTATAGGGTGGGTATTGGATTTCTTCGAAACCACAATCTCAGGCAGCAGCCTTGGAAACTCGCGCCGTGTGAACAGGAGCGTTGTCATGAAGAAGCAACACACCCGCTGCGAGTTTACCCCGTCTGTTCTTTTTAATTTCCTCCCGCAAATTATGCAAAGTGGAAGCGTAGGATGTGGCGTTGATGGTTTCACCTTTATTTTGTACTCAATGAGCAAGATTCCCTTTGAGTCCCAAAAAACACTGTCCATGAGCTCCCCGGCAGTCGGAGTGACTTTGAACTTCTTCGGAGGGTCTGTTCCTTTTTTATGCCACTGGATGGACTCTTGTTTGCTTTCAGGGTCATAGTGGTGAACCCATAACACCGTCCGCGTTCTCACTACACATCTCCAAAAGCTCTCTACATCATGCGATTCTCACTTTTTTCTGAGGCGCTGTGTGCATTCGTGGCACCCACCTTGCACTGACCTTTGAAAGGTTATGATGGTCATGAAGAATGGTGTGAATGGTGCCAATGATGCTGTTGCTGATTAAACGTATGATTTATGAGTAGAATTTTAGTAGTTTTGTCTTTTATAAATCTATGCATTATATTTGTAAATTTGTTTCTTTTAATTGAATTTCTTATATATATAGCTTATTAGGTATAATGAATTAAAAATGTACTTGTATAAACTTTTATTGATAACCTTACATTTAAAAAGATCTTATTATAATATTTTTATTGTTATTATTCTTAGTTCCTATGAATTCGTTTCTAATTTTGGTGTTGTAGTGCAAATTTATTCCTCCTTTTTGTTGGTGGTGATGGTTGTGCTTAGGTATCTGTCTAATTAATATGGTTATTGGTACAGATCCTGATAGCGTGAGATGCGTTCTGAATGTGCTGTGTGGTGCGTTTGGTGATGGCCTCAGTATTTGCTGTTTGAATGCTGAGAGTATTAGGGCTAAATATACAATTTTGTATCAGATGTTTAGTACATCGAAGTTGGATGTTATTATGGTGTCTGAATCATGGTTAAATTCTAGCATTTCTAATGCATTAGTGGCTATACCTGGTTTCAACTTGTACAGGAGCGACCGTGAAGATAGGGTTGGGGGTGGTGTTTGTATGTATATTCGTGAACATATATCAGCTTCTGCTGTTTTTGAATCTAATGAATCTAATATTGATTTTATTTGTGTTGAAGTTAGGAATGCTGTTGAAAAATACTTACTTGTAGCTACTTATAGTCCACCCAATATGTTTAAAGAGGAAAACTTGTGTGAATTGAGTGAAACTTTGATGAATCTGGGTCCGAAGTACAATAAATAACATTCTGATTGGAGGTGACTTCAACGTAAATATCTTGAACAACAACAGTTCTACGCGTTTATTACATCATTTCTGTGATATTTTCGGTCTTTCTGTTGTTAATAATCGGTGGCCAACTTGTTTCAAATCAGAAGTGAACCCCTCTTTATTAGACATGTTTTTGACCAGCTCTAGACGCAGAATTCTGGGAAATGATCAAATAAGACCAACTTCCGACTTCATACATGATTTCATTTTTTGCTCTTTTCAGTTTGATGTTGATATGAGAAATACCACTCGAACTTTGAGCTTTAGGTCGTACCGTGATTTTAATTTTGAAAATTTAAGGGCGAATTTTACTAGCTTGGAGTGGAATGAAATTTATTTTTCTCCGGATGTGAATGTTAAAGTTACATTATTTAACGACCTACTAACTTGGCTATATGATAACTATGTCCCGTTAGTCACTATGGAATTAAAGGTAAATAGATGTCCCTGGTTTAACAACAACATCAAGTACCTGATAAGGGAAAGGGAGCGTTTCTTCCGGAGATATAAGTGTAATCCTTCTGAGTTCAATAAAAGACAGTTTTTATATTCTCGAAAAAGAGTAAATTAGTATCCGCAACTCTAAGCGTGCATACCTTCAACGGAAACTTGACCCGTCTCTTAGCTCTAAAGAACTTTGGAGTAACTTGAAAGAACTTGGAGTAAAAGAAGACAAAAACAAAAGTAAATGCCTTTTTAGTCCGGAAGTGATATCTAATATTCTGATTCCGACCTTGTCAAGTTCATATATTCCCCCAGAATTTTTTATTATGCCTGAGAGTGATAACTCTTTTTCATTTGATTGGATCAATGCTAACGAGTTGTACCACTCTGTCAGATCGGTAAAATCGAATGCGATAGGTCCTGATGAAATATCGCCAAAGTTCTTGAAGCTCATACTTCCCATTGTAAGTAATTATTTAATCCATATTTTTAACTTTTGCATTTATAGCGGTGAATTTCCTGATGCGTGGAATAGTGCCAGTATTATACCAGTTCCCAAAAAATCAAACCCTTCTATCCCTTCTGAGTACAGGCCCATTAGCATCCTATCCTATCCATGCAAGTTATTTGAAAAAATAATGCATGATCAAATCCAAAACTACCTCAATGAACACGGATTGCTTTCAAAGTGGCAATCTGGATTCCGAAATAAGCACAGTTGTGAATCTGCAGCAATAAAAGTTACTTCAGATATCCGCTTTGCGCTTGATTCTGGCAAATTTGGTGTCATTGTGCTCTTAGATTTCTCTAAGGCATTCGACTGCATTGATCACTCAATCCTTCTTTCTAAACTTAAGACAAACTTTAACTTCTCTAGATCATCACTTAAGCTACTGTGTAACTACCTGGTTGACAGGGTACAGCGAATAAAAACTGAGGCTGGCATTTCAAACCCCCTTATTACAAATCTTGGAATACCCCAGGGCTCCGTCTTGGGTCCTCTGATATTTTCATTATTTATAAATGACCTTCCTAATGTCATTTCCAACTGCCAAGTTTATATGTATGCTGATGATGTTGTGCTTTACATTTTTCGTACAACTGGTTTGATGGAGGATTGTATAATTCGTTTAAATGAGGACTTAAGCCATGTCCTTTCTTGGTCTAATGCTAACAACATGAAGCTTAATCCTGCTAAGTATGTTGCTATGTTATGTTCTAGAGATGAGCTCAACTTTTTTGATTTTCCCACAGTTGTACTTGACAATGAAGTTATTATCTATGTGAAGGATGTAAAGTACTTAGGATATAGAATTAATAACAATCTAACTTGCTGTAGTGCAATCTCAGATACCATTAGGAAAATTTACTCTGTATTACGTTCTCTGAGATCTTCTTCAAACTTATTGCTTCCCAATATGAAAATCCGCCTCATTAAATCATTAATTATGCCATATTTCGTTTTTAATTCTTCTGTGTATCCAAATTTGGACAGTGAATGTAGGCGCAGATTGAATGTTGCATTCAATGATTGTATTCGGTTTATTTATAATGTACCTAGATATTCCATTGTTGCCCATCTGCGTCATACGCTCTTTGGTTTTAACCTTGATGAGCGCCTCAAGATCAGGCTAGTTTTGAATCTCCACAATATCTTTCACAACAGCTGTCTTAACTATCTGAGCGAAATAATTAATTATGCCCATTCCCAAAGAGGTTTGAAACTTATTTTACCACGTTTCGCATACAGTATAGCGGAACGCTCATTTTACGTTTCTGCAATTCGTTTATGGAATGCTCTTCCAAATGAGTTGCAAAGTACTGCCGCGCCCACAGCATTTAGAAGGAAATTATTTTTGCACTATAAAAATCAAACTTAAGAACATAGAATTATCTTGCACATATCCTTTTTCTTATCTTTTTCTATTTTTTTTTCTCTCTCTCTTTTTAAATACATACTTTGCTTTGTCCTATTTCTTAAACTAATCTTATTTCTTCTTTCAGTTTTTTGCAAATAATTTAAAGTTATATACAATTATATTTTTGAATTCAGTTGCTTATCCTAGCTTTAAGAAGTTTGTTTCATATTTTTGAATATTTAAAAAAACTATGTTACTTGTAAAACTATCGATACTCAAAAAGGTTTTGATCTTAATGTGTCATTGTAAATTTAATGTTTCTTCGAAATAAATGAAAAAATGAAATGAAATGAAAATTGAAAGCTTGGTGATCTCTGCCATCATTTTCACCTTTATTCGGGCATCCTCAAGAACAAGTATTTCGACTTCTTTAATGCTTTCTCCCGTACAAGCAGTAGCCGTGGCGCCGGAGCGGGGGTCGTCTTCAATGCTCTCTCTGTCTCTCTTGAACTAACTTGACCACTTTTGCACAGTCGATAATGAAGGTGCGGAACCCTGGTAAACAGCCACCATCCCTTCATGAATAGTTTTTTGACTTTTTCCTTGCTTAGTGAGAAATTTAATTACAGCGCGATGCTCAATTTTCACCATCATTGTCTCAGTTGCCATTATGATTCTGTTTAACTAGAGATAAAACGCGAATTAATAATCACATTTATATAAAATTTTACATGAATGCACTAAAAAAATAGTATTACTTGATAAATAAGTCAATTTATATATATAACCACAGCTTAACCCCGATACCGAGAATATATTGAACGCCCCTCGTAGACCTTATGTACGTTAAGTTGTGGACTTTCTGTTTTAAGGCAGAACGAAAAAAACGAGTTCAGAGCAATATGAGCGGATGATGAATCCCAGCCCAGCGAATATCCCGATGTTGCATATCTAAAATTACACAAGAAGGACACCAGAAGTTGTGGCTGTGTTTTAGTTTTGAATACATCATATTTGTTTTAAAGGTTTGGAGTGACACCATCAGACCGATAATTTGTTTTGTATTTGTGTTGAATCTGCTCCAAAACAAAAGCAAACGTATTTTTATTTATGCGAAAGTTTTTCTTCAATCTTGAAGGGAATTATAGAACTAGAGTTGTGTCACGTAGTTCGCGTATGTTCTCCAATTCTCCAATCAATTAAGTGTAGTGATCATCGTCCCATAAATATGCTCCCATTATATGAAAAAGCTGTAGAAAAAATTGTATCGAAGCAACTTCAACAACATCTCAACAATAATAACATAATAAGCATACACCAATCTGGCTTTCGCTCGAATCATTCGTGTGAAACTTGTATAAATTTTGTGGTTAGTGACTGGAAAAGTGAAATTGACAGTAAAAATTGTGTTATAGCCGTTTTCTTAGACCTTAAACGAGCCTTTGAAACAGTAAATCAAATTATTTTGTTAAATAAACTGGAAAAGTGTGGTGTAAAAAATACAGAACTAAAGTGGTTCAAAACGTTTTTGTACAACAGAACCCAGAAAGCAACAGTTAACAACAATGTGTCCAACCCGGCAACAGTGAATGTAGGAGTTCCACAAGGATCGATCTTGGGGGTCCTTCTCTTTATCCTTTATATAAACGATATGGAAAGAGTAATACAATTCTCTAAGCTTGTGCTATTTGCAGATGATGGTCTACTTTATATAACAGCAAAAGACCTTAACACACTAAAAGACAAAATACAGGAAGATTTAAGTGCAATATATACGTGGTTAAATATGAA
Organism: Philhelius pedissequus; assembly: GCA_910595825.1. Taxonomy (NCBI): domain Eukaryota; kingdom Metazoa; phylum Arthropoda; class Insecta; order Diptera; family Syrphidae; genus Philhelius; species Philhelius pedissequus. The sequence continues at coordinate 273,751,379 of OU343160.1, read as the reverse complement.
TAGGCTTCTCCTAAATACTAACAACACTAAATTTATAATACCCAATAATCCTTCCCCACAACAACAAACAAATATATTAATAAATAATACACAAATAGAACAAATAGTGTCAATTGAATATGTCGGTGTTGTGTTAGATAGCAAACTATCATCTGCAAAAAAGCTTCAAAAAAACTAGGTGTTCTTAGAAGAACACGCAAAAACATATCTAAAAATAGTGCAATAAAAGTGTATAATGTGACTGTAAAACCCCATTTTGAATACTGTGCAAGTCTTCTTTATTTGTTTAACAATACTCAAAAAGCAAGACTTCAAAAACTCCAAAACAAAGCTATGCGTGCAATATTAAAGTGTGATCGATATACCTCAATATCTTCTATGCTTGAATCACTAAATTGGTTAAATATAAATCAAAGACTATATATGATGGCAATGATATTTGTCTTTAAAATTAAACATAATATGTGTCCTGAATACCTTCAATCAAGTATACCTGCAAGAAGAGAAGTTCAATACAACCTGCGAAATGTGGACGAGTTTTACATCATCAGAACCAGAACAACTAGGGCACAAGCCAGCGTATTATACATGGGACTACAGGCATACAACAATCTTCCACTAAATATTAGAAACATCAACAACTTAAATCAATTTAAATATCAAATTTTTGTATATGCAAAATCTTTTATTATTTGAAATTCCAAGAACAGTTTTTGAATGTAATTAAAACATGAAATGTAAAATATTACTAATTTTAAATGGACATTGGACCACTGATCTCTATAATACACTGGATAGTGTATTCCCTACAAAGTATAACAGTTTTTTTGACTCCATTTGAATTTGACAGTAGCACCAGTGCAATTGGATATCTCGTTTTTTTTATAAAAAGAAAGAAAAAGATAGATTGCACTCCTTTTCAAAAAAAAATTGAGAAACAAATAGTTTTTATTGTCAGTTTCAATCAATATAATAAGAACTACAAACAATTTAGAATAAAGTAAGTTTCAAGAAATAATAAAAATTGAAATATTTTTGCTTAATATTTTTAAATTTTCAAGATGATAGAGGACTTATTCATCAAAAAAATGGACCTGGTTAGATGGAATAGGTGCTATAAGTACATCCATCGGGCAGGAAGGACGGCTCGTTATAAAGCCCGTGGTGCTTCCTTATGAGGTAGATGGCATGGTTGCCGAACTAAAAACTGCCAAAATAGAAATCGATCAGATTCATATTGACCCGCGAAAACTTTTCTCTCACAAAGGAAAGATGGAGGGATTCCTGGCTCGAAACAAAGAACTTAAAGAAACTGCCCAGCGTGCGTTTGTGTCGTACATCACGAAGAAAAAGAAAATCTTTATTGTTAGCCATCTTAATACGGAAGAATATGCGAGATCGCTTGGACTCGTCGTTGTTCCCAGGGTTCGGTTTCTGGGGCGATTTAAAAAACCGACAAGCAGCTGCCCATAAGATAAACAAAGATGAAGATGTGGAATGGGGTAAACAGTGATTCAAATAATGATGAAGAAAATGGTGATAATGGTATTGGAGAAGTAATTGAAAGTGAAAGCTTGGTTCACCAACCACCGACCAGAATTGCTTCAGTAACTGGTAGCTATTCAAATGAACACGACAAAGAAGATGAACCACGTCACAAGAACGTGAGAGATATTGCAGAAAAATTATCATTAAATATGGAAGCTGAAATTATTGCAATGTAATTGTTGGGAAAATAAAACAAGTTCAAGTTCTTTTACAAATGGAAGTCAATATTGTGCGTTTCTTTGTCTTTTTTCGTCTTAAAATTCTAGGTTATTTACAATACATATTAAAAATCTGGTAACAGAACGTTTCAAGGAAATGTGTTTTCTTGTTGGTTGAGTTGAATGATTATGCTGTTTTTTTCGATTTTCTGGTCGATTTTTACCCAATCTCAATGGTTTATGAGAACTTCAACGAGTTGACCCTCACCGCCAGCCTAAGATAAATTTGCCGTTATCAGTGATACAAGGTGCGGCTTAAGAAGCCGCTATTGGCAATATTAAGCTAGCACCGAAACCACTTTCAATTCTTTTCTTAATATGAACGTAGGTCATTGGTACGATTTCGATTGTAATTCTTCCTTGTATTGTATTTAATACACACTAGAAACAATCAAATATATCATTAGTATGGCTTTTTTTATTAAGAAAAATTCGTACTTACATTTGTTGAAAATAGATGTGTAATTTAAATTTTATATTTTTTTTGAAGAAGGTGCCCTTGGTATGGTTGATTAAACAAATTTAATTTCAAGCATAAGCAACCATCTTGAAATGTAACTTTGGCAACAAAAATGTTATTCTGTTACACTGACATGGACCCTCTACAAGTATTACAGTTTTCTATTGGGGTCGATTTTTGTATGTGAATACACTATCCAGTGTATTATAGAGATCAGTGCATTGGGCCAAATAAAATTCAAAATTCAAAAAAAAAAAATTCTTTTATTTTCTAAATAAATAATATTGTATTTCAAAAGTTTTTTTTTTCAAATTATTCTTTTGTTGGCAGTTCAAATGGAAACAAAACTCATATCTTTGGAAATAGGGAGGGGACTTTAATCTATAGTTTTGATTTTAAAATTGTTGCACATTTCTTAAAAACGCTAGCGCATTATAATTGAAAAAAAAATCGCCTTTTCGATATATCAGTTAAGTTGCTTATCTCTGCCTGAAGTTTATATTAATCGCAATGCGTCGTGAAATTGAATTTCCGAAGAAGATGCGTTGCGGAGAAAACTCCGCTCCGACGGTTACCTCGATAGGGCAGAATATTTAATAATAAACTAACTTGGGATACTCACATAAGTTCCGTTACATCCAAGTTTCAAGTTTCAAAAGTATTTATTTAGCGTAATGTTTGCTATATACAATTTACAATAATTTAAAAATGATAAATATATAAATATAATTTGTTATTTACAATGGCATTGGCTTTTATATATATTGATGTTATGAAATATTTTGTTTTACATAATTAACTATGGCTTGTTTAAACTCAAATTTATTACTTATTTGTTTAATGTTATTTGGCAATTCATTAAAAAGCTTAAATCCTTTATATATTAAGCTATTTTGAGATCTTGTACTTCTAAATGCTTGTAGTTTTAAATCATCTCTATTTCTTAACAAATACGGTTGAACATCTCTGACGTAACGAATATGTTTTGACAAATATCTTGGTAGTAGGTTATTTAAAAAAAAAACAAAACATTGAAATAAATACGCTGTTTTACATTCATCCACAATAAAATATTTAACATAACTACAATAGGAGTATATTTATTACATCTAAGTATTGCACGCATTGCTTTATTTTGCAGTTTTTGCAGAGTGTTCATTGAACTTCCATTTATTAAGTATAATATTGTAGAGCAATATTCAAAATGGGGTTTAATAATTACATTATAAATATTTATAGCCGTAATAGTGCTTACTTTATTACGAATTCTTCGCAAGAAACCTATTTTTTTTGTATACTTTTTTTGAAACATATTGCACATGGGATTCAAATCTTAATTTATAATCAATAATAACTCCGAAGTACTTAATTTCAAATACTTGTTCAACCATTTCTTGATCTATTGCTTTATTAACATTTATTATCATTTAAAACCATACATTTAGTTTTTGTAACATTCAATTTTAGTTTATTAGCTTTAAGCCATAAATTCAAAACATCAAAGTCTTCATTTATTAGTTGTTCACATTCTTGGATTGTTTCGGCTTCAACATACAAAAGTGAATCATCTGCAAACAATGCCAGTTCACTATTTTTCAAAATTTTAGACATATCATTGATGTAGCAATTAAAAAGTAGTGGTCCAAGTATTGAGCCTTGGGGGACTTCCAGATCAATTGCTTCAGGATCAGATAAAACGGCGTTAATTTTGGTTTGTTGTGAACGTCCCAATAAAAAGCTTTTAAACCAATCATGCTCAATGCCAATAATTCCGTACTTATTCAATTTCTCCAGCAAAATAATCGGATCAATTGTCTCAAAAGCTCGTTTAAGATCAAGAAAAACGCAAATGTGTATGATTCGTTTAGAGGATTATCCATAGCAAAATCAATTCTACCAAGACAAGTTTAGTTTGAAATTTGTAAAAGCTCTTATAATGCCCATTACATCATACGGATGTGAGTTGTTTGCTACTTATAATTCCCTGTCGGCCAAAAACTCAGGGTTGCCGTTTATTCAATCGCCCGATATGTTTTTAATCTTCGTCGGTTTGATCATATTTCGTCTTAAGCTCGACAAATTTGTGGGTCTGGAAACTTTTTTAAAATATCGCTGCTTATCCCTATTTTTCAGAATTATTCATAAGAAAGAAACTATCTATTTGTTAAATAAAATAACTTCTAACCGCTATATAGTTCTGCGACGTTCTATACACACCTGCTCGACTTCAAGCAGGCAATTTTTCATTTACGCTGTCAAGCTTTGGAATGATTTGGCCAGCTATAGGTTATATATACTGCATTCTATAAGGAAATCAGGTCTGTGAGGGATGTAGTTAAGATTTAGTAGTTCACACCTCAGCTTGACCATTGTGCTTATGAGATGAACCTGGTTTGCTCATGAAAGTAATTCTTGTCTACCAAGTTGTGATTCAATCTGCTGTAAATTGTTCTGTATAATGAACCAGTTGCCTCGGCTATGTATTCTTCTCTATATTGCTCATCTACTTTCGTTATTATTTCGTAGAGATTTCTTCCAATGGTGCCAGTTCCACCCATTCTCCGAACCAGTTGTTTTTGTATTGAATAGCTTTGAGGACGACTTTTCTAACAAGCCGAGATTCATACATAGTGATAGCTTTTATCATGTACTCTGCTTGCAGCTTGAGAGTTTTTATGCAGAGCACTGAACAGAGTTCGAACACATAGATTATGCACTGAACTTGTCCCAAACAGAGCGAGCTCTGAACACTGATATGTTTTTTAAACACGCTTGAACCACGCATTTTAAAAACTTACCCTTTTTGTACACTGATAAACACCCAGATACTGAAAATCAACAACCGATCAACTTCATTCGACTTCTGGCTTCGGTCAAGAAGAAACGGGGTTTTACTCCCTCGTCTCATTAGCATTAAAGTAACTGTGTTTTATAATTTAATTCTTGCTATAGCAGTAAAAAGTAACAAAAATTGTTAAAACTATCATAAGTAACAAAATAAGAGTGAACTGTGCTGAAATCATGAAACAAATATAAGGAGTCCATTACGTGCTGATAAAAGCTGAAGTAGAAGTCAATCCGTAACTGTCATGTTTCACACAATCATCACTCCTTGACCACACATCATCCACGTATGGATGATGCTGTACCGTAACGGAAGCATCCCCAGGATGCATAATGACTGCACATATCAGTCATTGCCTACAACATAAAAACAACTGATTGAAAATTGCCAGTCCCAGGAATGGCATATAACTCAACGAGCACATCACACATCGTACATGGACGATGCTGTACAGTAACAAAGAATCCTTAGGATCCGCGCATTAGCCGCCCATAACCGACAAACGGAATTATCCGTTCATCAACTACTGCTTAACAGTTACCTATAACTACATGGAAGCAAGCGTCAGAGGAGCAAACAGTCTCAACATTCCACATTTATTTCGCATTATGCAGAAAGGACTCCTCCTCATCAACATACCTTACAATTCTATATATTCTTCTGTCATAAAATAGTGTAAAAAAAAAACACAAATCGTGCGCAGTCAAAAATGAATTCCATACAAAATTATAACCTTTAAAAGTTAATTTCTATAACTAATTTTCTCACATAAGTACAAAATCACATGTCTTATTTAAAGTATATAGTGCGTTTGCACTCTCGTTAAGTGTATATATGTTCAAGTATTAACGATGTAGAGTTCTCGCTCTATCTTAAAATGAAATATTAAGCATAAGTGTTTGTAGTTTTAGGTGGCACTACGCCACAAGTTACCGATGCACTGTCTCTGTGAAAGAGCAGTTCCACTACTTAATTATAAACATTAGATCACAACACGTCACAAGTAACTGATATACTGCTCGTGAGCAAAGCAGTTCAACTATACAAAATTACAACTACCAAGAGGTGAGCAACTACATTTCAGACAAAGGAGGCAATACTTAATAGCTGCAGTATAATATCCTAAAGCAATCGAGAAACACACACCTTTGTAAAACCATTTTATAAAAGACTCAATAAAGAAAATCAAATCAAATCAAATCAAGCGATCAACCTATTTCGCCAACTTATGTATCTCATTATTTTTTTCTTCACATTTTCCTTCTTGACACCCATGGCATTTGTTGCGTTCAGCAATTTACTAACATATGCTCAGTCAATTATCTTCGAACACGTCAATTGCGATCTACACATGTTCAGAACGAAAAAAGAAACACACATTTTAAGCTCTATGCTCTGAGTTAAAAAGAAACAAACAAATTTTTTGACAACTCAGACTCTGCTCTGAACTAAAAAAAAGCCTATAGTAGAATGGTCTCCGAAACTGCTTCAAATGCCTTATATTTGCTACTGTGAGCTATTCGTTAGTTCATTAAACAGCTTCGCCATGTAACATTTATAGCGGTTTTTGCCTTCTGCAATCAAAATCAAAACTTTGAATTTCTCGATGTGGACTATGAGATTCCATAATTGGCAGTAGTCAAATGATCTGCTGATCATTAGTTGCAAACTCTCGGGAGAATAGGCAAAAAAGACAACACCATCTGCAAAGAGCAGTGCCATTATCCGCACTCCCGCAAAGTTCACACCACCAAGAAGATAATCAATCATCAATGAAGAGAGCAAATAATGTTGGACTCAATGAACACCCCTTTCTTACACCAGGTAGTGTATCGAACCAATCCGACTGCAGCTTGTGTATCTTTATAAAGAACTTCTAGCACTCGCCCGAACTTCCGTGACAAACCCAAACCATATAGTTTATAAAATAAAGCTCTTCGATCTATCGTATCAAAAGCAGCCTTGAAATCGATGAAAAAAACCTACAGTTTTTTGTTACGTAAAATAAAATTCTCTGCTATAATTCTTAAAATGAAAATGTAATCTACTGTCGAGTAGCCAGCTCTGAAAACCGCTTGAAAATCACTCTGTAGGTTATGAGGATCAATCCTAATCAAAGTGTTGCTAATTTCTGTTTCAGGTGAACCGTTCCGTATTTATAAAATTCGACTGGTATTCCATTTGCACCCGCTTTTGCATTCTTCAGGCTAGATCCAGAATTTGTCCAGAGTATCAATTACAAGGTCATGAACTGCATAATGCCAATTAATATTACTTGGAATCGGGCTTAACAACTTCTTGAAATGTTCTCTCAATATATCCTTATAAAGAATTTTGTTTGCGTTAGTATGTTTGCGTCTAGTTTCCAAGCTAGTTTCCAGAATTCAGAAGCATCCTTGCATAAGCAACATACTCGTATTAGCTTCTGTTCACCGTAGGCCTTCTTTTTTGTTATGCATATTTGTTTGTATTTTTTATTCGCTTTTAAGTAGTCTTGTTTGAATAAATCTTGATTTGAATTCCGGAAAACTGGCGCTGGCATTCTTCATCAAACCAAGGTTCTTTGCGATGAGTTTCGTTTGGTTTTGTTGTTGGGGGTATGAGTTCCTGATTATTGGTTCAATTTTGCCAAAGTCCATTTCGCCTCCCAATCTTCTACTAGCATACTGTAGCCGATGATTGATGAACCTTGTCTGCCAACAAACGTGAGATTCCCGAACTTATCACTCACATTTAATAGGAACATTTTACTTATTAGAAAGGTGTCCAGGGGCAAGCATTAATACACTAATGTGTGAATACTAAACTGGTCCTCACTTTAATTGTAAAAGATTAACTACAACCCGCTTTTAAAACCGTTTTTAAATTAACTGACGAAAGATAGATTGGTTTTTATTAGTTACCTACCTTTGATTAGTTACATAGTTAACAAAAAAGGTTGGCATTCCTGCCGTCTGCCTAGTTGACAAAACATAAAAATGAATACCTCAAAAGTAAAATTAAATTGTTCATTAAAACAAAAAAAAAAAAAATAATAATAATTTGTTTTAAAAACTTTCATTTATTATTTGGTTTCTATAGTGAAGAGCTAGTTTGCAGAAGTATAACTTAGCTTTGCGTCAACATGTTGCTTCCAAAAGCATATCTTCTTATTTCTTTTAGAATCCGGCATCTTCCGATAAAGTGTAGAATATCTTCCCTTTTTCCTAAGTTGCACTGTTTTAGTTCTATTGCAGAAATCAGCTGGTAAAGCGAATTTCTTAATTCTTCATTATTGATGAGGTTCAGTGTTGAAAATCAACCAATTTATTACTTATCAATATTTTCATTGAAAATATTATTCATTCCTATTCTAAGCTTTGATCGAATAATATCGTTCATTTATAATTTAGCTTAAATAAATTTGTATTTGGAAACCAAAGGTTTTTAAACTCGACGTTAATTCCTGGTCAAAATTTATATGGAATTAAAGAATCTGTGGGACGTTATAACGAGCGATCCTCCAACACAAGAAGAAGCTAAATCTGCGTTTATTAAAAGCGATAAGGTAGCTAAGAACTATTTAGTATATTTTATTCATTTAGCTTATTTAAGCTACGTGAGAGATGAAGAATCTGCTAAAAAGATGTAACTTAATCTGGAGTCAGCCTTAGCAGGAAAATCAATTGTTAACCACTTGCTGTTACGTAAAAAGCTTACTAAAATGAAAATGCAAAATGGAGACTCAGTAAATTCTCATTTCCTTGCTTTTGAAAATTTGATATGCCGACTGAAAATGACACGGCCAAGAATGGAAAACAGCGATATTCTCACACAATTGTTTTTAACCTTACCAGACAAGTTCGATGCGTTGATAACAGCTCTTCAAAATTTTGAAGAATCAAAACTTACGCTTTCTTTGGTCAAGGATAGACTTAGAGCTGAAGAATTCAAGCTGAATGAACGTCAAGAAGAAGATAGAAAAGAAATTTTACAAAAATAAGAAATTCAATGGAAAATGTTTTAAATTCAATAAATTTGGTCATCAAACAAGGGACTGTCATGTCAAAGAACCTAAGAGAGTTAAGGATAGGTTTTATCTTTATGGCTGACAGCAATTGCATAAAGAAAAACATAAATGTTGGCAAAATTATTTTCAAATTGAATTCAGGCGCTAGTGATCATCTCACCAATGAAAATGGGGCTTCTCAAAGATGGATATGTTGGATTTTCCCATTGAAATCAAAGTCGCCAAAGATGACCAATCATTGCTTTTAAGAGAAGTTGGCCAAATCAATGGACTAATTTCATAATACAGAACGTGTTATATACACCAGATTTGCGAGACAACTTGTTATCTATGAGGAAGCTTACCAGTGCTGGAGCAAAAGTAATTTTTTGTGGACAAGGAAATTATTGCAAATGCAATTTTTCGTGGTACCTTATATGAACTCGAAATCACCGTTATAAAGCCAATCATAAAAGTATGTGAAAAGGACGAAAGTATGCTTTGGCACCGTCGTCTTGGATATATAAGTGAAGGAACAATGAATATCCTTGCCAAGAATAACTTGATTCGAAGCAATATTCACTAAATGAAATGACTTTTGTGACGTATGTATAGAATTCTTGGAAGGTGACGAATCAGCTACAGCTAGTAACGATCTGCAGGAAGAGGAACTTCAATATAGTGAAGATGTTAATGCGCTCCCTTTACATACAAATAACAATCACCAATCGGAGTTTGTGAGGCGCAGTGTAAGGGAGTTGAATAATGATTTTATATTGGGTTCAAAAGCAAATTCTGCCGCTGGTTATAATTGTTTAACAGATTTACCTGAAAATGTCAATGAAATATTGAATCGTCCTGATACAGATCTTTAGAAGAAAGCTATTGATACGCAAAAAAATAAAGTTTGGACAATAGTAGACAAGCATCGGTAGCAAAGTTGACTGCGATTCGCGATCTACTGGCATTTGGCGTTTACCGAAAATATCACTTTCACCAACTGGACATAAAGACTGCATTTCTTAATGGTGACCTTGAAGAAGAAATTTATATGGCGATACCTGAAGGTTTACCAGCAAGAGAGGGAAAGGTATGCAAACTCCAAATGTCTATTTATGGCTTAAAGCAGTCACCTCGTTGCTGGAACAATAAATTAAATGAAAGTTTTCTTATTTTTGGATTTCATCGACCAAAGCATGATTATTGTCTTTACACGAAATTGTACAACAAAGAAAATGATGTTTTGTTTTTAGTAATATATGTCGATGATCTTTTAATAGTTGGAAACAAATTGTCGTCTATATCAAAACTGAAGACTGCACTATCATCACAATTTGAAATGTCTGACTGTGGACCCTTAAGATTCTTTTTGGGCATGAAGATGGATTTTTCTGAAGGTTGAAGCTTTGAAAAACTTCTTAACAAGTTTGGTATGACATAATGTAATTCTGTTAACTATCAAACTCCAAAGCTGGCAGTTTGAAATAGACGATTTATCATTAACTGCAACGATTCAGGTGAGGCTGCCAAAAGTACTATATCATCCGCGAACATCTTCCGGCGTTTTCAACTACATACTGCAATAAGTCTACCAGATCATCAATAAACAAAGCGAACATGCTTGGGCTCAATATTGAACCTTTTCTGATTCCCGATTGCGTTTTAAATCCGTCCGACAGCGCTGTATTACATTTCCAAACTTCAATGACATGCCGTTAGCGAATCGTTTTTAATTCGGTATCTCATTTTCGACTCGCTTCGTTTTGATCAATCAACGAATTCGAAGCGAATCGTAAATGCTACGTCCAAGATTTGTTTCGCCTTTCAAAAGAAACATTTAAAATTGTCAACCCACAGTATGCAATTCAATATCCGAAGAGCCGAACGTTGTATGTTGTGTCCTTTGGCTATCCCTTCGTTTTCCCTCATAAATTCTATGAGCGGAGAAAATTGTTGCTGGTTAGTGTCTTGATGTCTTGGGCGCCTACACGTTTATTGCAAAAAAATGATTGTTTATTTCTTTAGTTTGTTTTTATAAAAAAAAATAATAGTTAAACTTACATTTTTATTTATTTAAATGAAGAAAAGTCCACCAAAATATCACTTTCGACCGTGTCGATAAACCAATCCGCTAAAGAAACCCTATCGGAAATGCACGCGTTAAAAATTGAAATGACAATTCAAATTCGCTTTCGATTTCGAAAATAGGGCGAAGTTAAAACCAAAGAGTCGAAAGCGAAAACAGTAATATCAAATCTCATTTTCACCACCTAAAACGATTCGCTTCGTATTCCCTAATCAGGCCACAGATTTCAAATCTACAAAAAAAGTATACAAATTTTTCTTTATGGATGAACGTTTCGACAATACTTTTGAGGGTAAAAATGTGGTCAATTCCACTTCTTAATCCTGCCTGGAACTCCTTCAATAGTTTGTTGTTATCGATCCATTTATTAAAGCGTTTTGCAATATCATCGTAAATATTTTATACTAGCAGTCCCGGCCGCGCGTTGCTGCGACTTAATTGTATTGCGCTCATGATTATTAGATATTAAAATTGGTATTGTTATGGAAGTGATTCTGATGATGGTAAATATTCTAATTAGTAGCAATCAGTGCTTTCCATTAATTCTAAGAACTAAAGGATAAACAATATTATTCGTTAATCTATCTTTCGTTAAAGCAAATACATTTGATGGTTTTCCAACGCGTGGGAATTTGGATTTAATATTCCACAGGGGCCATGAATCATATTTTTTGTAACAATTTCATGTAACAATGGATCTTCATCATTATCGGGAAGATATCACAACGTCGATTTCATTCGGTCTCATCCCCTCTACCAACCAAATGAGAGTGCATGTGGCAATCCGCGTTTTTGCCACTCGACTGAATACATCCAACAGCGCGTCTCGCCGAATACGCGATGCTTAACAATTAAGTCCATGAGTGATTTTAACTTTCTTTTCAACACCCTTGCGGTAATGTCGTGACGATCAATGGTTGATTGGCCAAGAAATAATTCGTGTCGAATATCTGTCCACTGTGGATTGTATGTGAACGTTATAAACAAATCTGGTGTGCCATAATAACGTGCTTACGACATAGCATCCTGAGCGTATTCATGCATATGTCGCGGACTTCCGACGTATGTTGCTGGGAGAATAATTGTTCTACCTACATTCTGTGCATTTCCATCAGCATTAATGGCATCCCGTAGATGACTATATTCTTCAGAACGCAGTTTTGCCTGGTTCAACCTGGTCCTCATTTTCCCGAACCATCAGTCTGTATGAATAATAATTCATGGAACTAACTTTTTTGTTAATTTCGGAACGTGTAACTGGATTTATCACCTTCATTGAAAAATGATATTCATCTTCACCTTGCCAAAATAAGATAGGATATTGTAACGCATCATATGATCGGTGTGTTTCGGACACACGCTGCAGTTGATTGCTATGCCGATGTAAAACAATATCTCGGTTTTCTAAATTTTCACCCACGACGACAATAGCGACTTCGTCAATTGTTGGCGCATTAAAACGTCTCGCGTGTTGTCCTGCAGGCGTCTCATCAGCTCTGATGACAATTTTGTGATTATCAGACGGCATGCGGTCCAAAGCGGTCGTGAATAGTGCAACCAATTCGTTATGTTGATGAGAAAACGTTTGGAGTTGTTCCACAATTGGTCTTTTCACTGAATTGTTGTGTGCACAACGCTGATCGACTTGTCTTGCAGAATCACCCATACAATAAATTTGTAAAAAATTGTAATCACTTTTCGGCGTTGGCAATAAGGAACCTGTTAGATGATATATTTGACCCTGAATTTTAAAAGTTGGCATACAATTTTCTTGAATAACTTTTGTTGCACCAACTGACGTCATTTGAAAACAATTACTACGTTTATATGGAGAATTGAATCAGGATTTAGGTCCTTGTATACTTGAATCGGATTAAAATAGGATTACTCAATCCGATCCCAATAGAAGAGCTGAATCGAATTGAAAATTTATTTATATACCTGCACCAATAGTGTTTTTTTGTGTTCAGTGGGTTTCCGTTCTCTTTGTATTTTTTTCTGTTGCATGTTTTTGTTGTTTATTCTGTAAACTCAAATTGTCACTTCGATTCCATTTTAATCCAATCTTCCGATCCCACGAGGCCATATACCTGAATCGAAATCTCAATTCGATTCGATGCGAATCCTCAATTCACTCATATAAACGGGGTAAATTATTATGTTCGTTCGTTGAACTTTACCTAGGGTCAACCCAGGTTTTTTTGACAACTCTTGGGGTTGTTCTCTGGGGTTTTCGGTTCTCAAAAAACACCCGAGGGCCATTAAATTTATGTTGCAGAAAAGCAAGTTATGTCATTTAATAATTAAAACTTAAAATATGTTAAATTTAAGTTTTTAGAACATTTTTTGTGAACCTATGCACAATCCTCAACTTTAAAGCTTTCCATTTTTCATGTCTGTGTCTGAAAATTAATTTGAGAATTGTTTTATTTCCATTTTAAAAATAACAATTTGCATACAAAACGAGAATTCACAACAAAACAAATGCTTCAGATTAGCGATGATGGATAAGTCCATCTATGTCATTGAAATATCGATATTAAAACAAAAAATCGATTATTCAATATCGATGATGAAAGAAGAATAAGGAAAAACCCTTCAACACATCCATGTTTTCGATTCGATAACTATTAACATCGATGATGAATGCTCGATATTCTCCTCAATATCGCTCATTCCTACCTCAGATCTCATGTGAGTTTGACGTTTATTCATTTACCTCAAGTTGCAGCTGCTAAAAACCTAGTTCTACTTTAGGGCGAGTTGAGGGCGACCCTAGGTTTCAAAAAACACAGAACTTGTTTATCAGGGTGACTTTAGGTTTTTCAAAAAACGCTTTAGGTCGACCATAGGGCGACTTCAGGGCTCAACGAACAAACCTATTGTATTGCTGGATATGAGTCAAAAAATGTTTAGCATCTGGCCCATTTCCGGAAACCAATGATTTTAATGGCTCTTGTGTCGGTACCAATGGCTTCAATTTGACTTGACCGCTCGCGCAACACAATCCAGGAGCTTCATTTTTAAATATAAATGCCTTTCAATATTGGCACACAACGTTCATTGGTCCAATAGCAACGATCTGTTGCTATTTATAATTGAATGCAGCTCGATAACGGTTAATCGCAACATTTCTATGTTGTTGATTTCGATTCCATCGATTCCGTTGAACTTCATTCCGCGCTTCGCGTTGCTCGTCAGTTTGATTTGCTCTTGTATATCTTTGACTTGCAGCATTGCGAGTTCTGCGACTTAAGTTTGTACGTCAAATTGCTGGCATTCTCAAAAACGAAAAATCAACTGTAAATTAAAGAAAACTATTCTATTCTTCTTTATAACCAAGTAAGAAATAATAAATTAATTATTTTAGATGTAACAGTTAGTTAGCAACAGTTTATTCGTTAACCACAACTTGTCCTAGCTAAAAACCTAGAACTATGTACTTCATGGCGAGTTCAGGACGATTCTATATTAATTGTCAATAGATAAAACCCTGTTTTTTGAACTTTGCATTGGCGTCACTCACCCAATTTATTTTTTACAACCTGTTTGACGATATTTGCATCACGCATTTAATATTCAAAATTAAGACAGTATAATTTCTGGCATTTTGAAAAACGAAAATTCAAATGTAAATTAAAAAAAACTTAGATTACAAATAATTTTATATAGTTTTTTAGTTTTTTTCTCATTTTTTATTTTTATTTTCTATTTAAAACATTTTTTTTTTAATTGAACACGTAAAGTCCAATAAGCTAAACAGCAAAAAAAAAAAAGTTTAAATAGTCAAAATCTAAATATCTAAAATACACAGTCAACAATCGAGTCAACGGGAAACTTCTCTATGAACAATAAGCGAAAAGTTTCTGCCATTTCGCCAGAATCAAACCACTCGCACAAAAAACCCGTAAACGCACAAAAAATATCCATGATATTATTTCTGGAAGTTGATTTTCAACTTCCAGTCATCACAATATCGCTGAATCTTGTCGAAGTCACTCTGCAAGAGACTTTTGATGACCTCAACTGTATTAGTTGTTCTGTACGCAATTAGATCGTCGGCGTACGCAATTGCCTGAGTTAGACTACCTATCAGATCGCTGGTGTAAATGCTGAATAGAATCGGCGAGTTAACCGCTCCCTGCTGAAGACCATTATTAATATTAAAAATTGCGGTAGAAGTTACATTGCCACTCTTGACAATAAACTTTCTACCATTTAGCATGTCATAAAGCATATACAATAGAGGTTTACTTATACCTAGTCTGGTTAGCTTTAGATAGAGACCTTCTAACCATACGGTGTCGAAGGCCTTCTCCAAATCAACCAGACAGGCACCCGTACACTGCTTTTTAGTTTTGTTCCATTGGATATCAGAAACTAGTTTAGACGCGGCATGAATTGTGTCATGTCCCGCCTTAAAACCGAACTGATTATCCGGGATGATATTTTTGTCCTCCGCCCACTTGAACAGGGCTCTATTAATAACCTTTTCAAATACTTTGCTGATACTCGGAAGAAGACTTATCGACCGGAGATTCGCCGCATTGGAGTTGTCCTTTCCCTTTTTTGGGAGAGGGTGCACCACAGCTGTCTTCCATCGCACTGGATAATATGCATTATTCAGCGCGTTGTTAAACAGTGTGGTATAAATGTCAACTGCTTCTTGAGGCAAATGTCGTAGTACAACGTTGGATATACCATCGACTCCTGCAGACTTCTTTTTCTTTAATGAATCGAAGATGAGCTGGAGGTCATTCTTCGAAATTAACAGGGGACTGGGCCCATTTCGGTCGGCGATTATAGCGTTTGCCAAATCTTCATCATTAAACCCGGTAAAACCAAGGTTCTCAGATCGCCATTCGCTTATATCGTTCCGGAGCCATAAGTGATGAAGCAGAGCTCTGTTCTCCAGGTCATGATTCGGGCGAATGCTAGCATTCACCTTGTACACTTGCTGGAAAGCAGCCCCCACAGCCTCCACCTTCTCCTGCGGATCTTCGATTATGAAGAGGTCATCGTCCAAGACGGCGTCATCTGGGTCTATGCCTGCTGTCAGAAGTACGTCTCTGTTTTGTGTCGTCCTCTGGAGCTTAAGACACGGAAGGTCGTTTTGATCTTTTCTTCTGAATATCTTATTAATTTGTGGGAACATTCTCGGGTCGGTAGCGTTCACGGCCCGAATTTTGTTGTCCCAAAACAAATTAATGGACAACCTATAATTTTCTTTGATCAATTGGTTGATGTTTTTCATGGACGACTTCAGTGTCCTTATCTCCAGATCTCGTGTGTCAGTAAACCGTCTGTACAAGCGTTTTAGTCTTGTCAGTAAGCCACTTTTTTGTCTGTGTAATGCATCAATTGTCGCGTTACGTTACATGTCAGTTGCGTTACGTTCTTTGTATTTCGGTATTGTCCTGTTCATTGTTCTTTGAATTGTTTCGTCCATTTGTTCTAAGTATCTGTCAATTTCAGTATTTGTCATGTTCCTGTCATTTGGCGGGGATATACCATATACCAAAATAAAGGGTAGTGATGATATTCAGATAAAGAAAACACCAGAAATTCTTAACACGATCACAAAAAGAGGTACGGTTTTGTTGGAACTGGAGTCGCCGAAATGTTTTCAACAAGTTATTTCGGCTGCAAGTCAACTGAAAGGAACTGGGATAAGTGTTCACCGCGAGCAATCACTTTTGTACCAAAAAAAGCGACAATCTTTGTTTGAGGCAAAAAACAAACTTCACGAACTCAATCCGTCAGCTAAGCTCATTGTTAAAGGAGACAAACTTCAAATTAATGACAAATTGTTTGTTTATAAATTTGCACGTGGTTTAATTATTAAATCAACGAGTGACAAGTCGTTTATACAACAACAATTTGGCATGCGAGGACTTGAATTCTTTGACAGCAGCGAGGGAGAATATAAGAATAACCCTTTGCCGCCGACAGCGCCACCACCATCACATCATATGAACCAGAATTAGGAAAACAGTGTCGTCTGCCATAACAAAACAAGTAAAAGTACTAAATTCATTAATTTAAATATATTTTGCTACAATATAGCTGGTATTAAAAACAAACTAATGCTAGTTGATTTTTTCAAGTTAATTCAAAAATATGAAATAATTATACTAATTGAAACTTTTTTTAGAAGAAGAACAACAGAATGAAATAACTAAATATTTCAAAGATTTTAATATCAGCTATATTCCTGCAATAAGAAATAGTAGTCATGGTAGAGCCAGTGGAGGCATTATTTGTGGTATTAAAAAAAGTAAAATTAGTAGTTTTGTTAAATTTAGACAATATAATGGAAAATTTGTTATTCAAATAGATGGTAATAGTAGTAGAAAAAGTCACTTTATAGTACCTTTGTACTTAAATTGTAATAATTGGTTGAATGATTTTGATGAGCTTACAATTTTTTAAATAATTTTAACTCAACTAATGTAACGTTGATCAGAGACTTAAATGCCAGGATCGGTCTTTTTCAAAATACATCCTTAGAGCAGTTAAATACTCGAGTAAATGTACTACCAGTCAGAAATTCTAAAGATGGCACTTTCAATAGGAATGGTAGAGCCTTAGCCGAGTTGCTTGAAAGTTTTGGGTTTTGGGTATTAAATGGTGCGTCAATAACAGATGAAAATGGGGAACTAACTTTTGTAAGTGGTCAGGGAACTTCAGTTATTGATATGTGTGCAGTTTCTGGAGAGTGGCTGCAGACTGTGGATGATTTTGAAGTTCTAGAAGCAACTTTCTCGACCCATTTTCCAAACCTCACTCGTGCCAGCTTTTGTCAAGAAACTCATGTGAGAGAGATAAATAATATATGTAAATTAAGATGGGTACCTCATGAAGTGGATATCTATCGAAATAGGCTTAATCGCAACACTGTTTCACTTCCTTCTCCTAGTTCTGCTCCAATCGAGGAGGTTATAGACAAGATTTGTAATGTAATAAGATCTTCCACCTCGCAAAATCGTTCTGCTAATCGACCAGTAGCCGTTTGTAAATGGTTTGATCATGAGTGCAGAAGACTCCGTAATAAGGTTTTTTCTCTCCTTAACTTGTTTCGAAAATCAAATAGTGAGTATTTTAAGTCGGCATATTTAGAAGCAAATAAATTATATAAGCATGTTTGTCAGAATAAAAAGATAATTTACACAAGCACCCTAGCTCGTAACCTAGAAAGTTGTAAAGACTCGAAAAGCTTTTGGTGTAATGTAAGGGAAATTTGTGGCAATTATCGCACTTTTGGTAGCTCATTACAGGCTGATATCTTAGCATCTCACTTTAGATCGCTATTGACAGGGAGCAGTGAACTGCAATCATTTCACTACGCCTTTCCCAATACAACTGTTGACGAGCTTGACTCACCAATTGTTTTAACTGAACTTGAACTGGATGTTTCAAAAATGAAGAATACCAAATCACCGGGTATCGATGGGATACCTGTAGAATTTTGTAAACACTCTACGCTGGAATTTAAACAATATTTGCTATCGGTGTATAATTACTTGTTTGAGAATGCATGCGTTCCCCAAAGTTTTAAAAAAGCTGTTATTTTTGCAATTTTCAAAAAAGGAGATGCTAGTTTGCTCGAAAACTATAGAGGTATATCAATACTAAATTCAATTAAAAAGTTTTCGCTACAATTTTGTATATTAGGCTATCAAAGTGGATAGAATCACACCAACGATTAAGAATGTTTCAAGCGGGTTTTCGTACTTGGTTTTCGACCGTTGACCATATTTTCGCGTTGAAAAGTATTGCCAGCAAATATACTCAAAGGAAGAAAAAACTATATGCCTGCTTTGTTAACTTCAAAAACAAAAGTTATGGTGTTTGAAGCTCGAAAAAGTAAAAGATTAAGAGAGGAAAGTTGGTTTCTCGATGGCGAGCGCATAGAGGTCGTACAGGAATTCAAATATCTGGGAGTGCTGATGTCTGCAAATGTAAGCTTTACAAAACATGTGAAGGAAAAGAGTAAGGAAGCCAAAATTGGACTGAGCGTTATGTGGCCTAATTTTTTTGCAAACCAAAGTATAGACTTGGGATCAATGTATCGGGTTTTTGAAGCAACCATCAATACATGTATGTGTTATGGTGTTCAAGCATTTGGCTTCACATATTTTGAAGATTTTGAACTCATTCAAAGGTTCTTTTTCAAGCGTTTGTTTCGCCTACCAAATTCGACGCCAACATATGACATCCACGTTGAGGCAGGTACAACCCCTATTTATATCACGAACTTAAAAGCTAATTCCGACTTTTTGATAAAAACCATGGAAAAATCTGGAGAAAGTTTTCACAAGTCCATTATGTCTCACCTTTTACAATCTCATGGCGTCTCCTTAAATCTTACTGAATCTAATTTAGATTGTTGGCAGCAGCTATTTGCGAATGTCATATCAAAAGTAGATGAACAAATCTATGTTCAACACTTAAATCGTGCATCTGAATCGTCAACAAGAGGTTTATATAGAGATTTAAATCACCGGTTTCAATCTTCCAGTTATTTCAGAATAGATCTTCCTGTGAAAGCTATTAGCACTATTTTTAGAGCTAGAGTGAAAATTCTAAATCTAAATTATGTCCCTTATCGTTCTGACCTACCAATTCTGTGTAACTTCTGCAACAGGTATGAGCGAGATGATGTTTACCATTTTGTAGCCACTTGCCCTATTTTGCAAGAGATTCGAAGGCTTTACTTCCAGATAAGTGTCCTTTCTAGGGCACAACTGATAGACATTTTGAATGGTTCCCTGGGCTGGACTAATCTTTACAAATTTTGTGACCATGCCCATGCCATGTCTTATAGAAATAGTTTTTGAAATATCTATAATTATCATCTCAACCTTTTACTTTGATTCAAAACTTTTTTATTCACTGGTTTCTTCTTTTGTAATTAAACATATATCTATTCATTTATATATACCAAAACCAATAAAAAAATAGGTAAAAACTGTTTTTATTTCTTGTATCTTAAACTATAAATCTATATTTTAAATAACAACCCTGTATTTTGCACTTATCTTTTAATTCCATTTTTTTCTTTTTTTTTCATAAAACTTTTTTAAATTTCAAATTATAATTCTATTAATTATGTATCTATGCATTTATCTTTTCTTATGAAATGTCATTATCTGGCAGACGGCACCTTGCCATGTCCATATATGTATTCTTTTGTATATACATTTTGTAATTTGTTATTTGAAATAAAGAAACTAATAATAATAATAATAATAGTGATTAAGTAATCATAAATTTTCTCATTTTCCGCGTAATTTTCTTATTTTTTTCTTTCATAAGAACCTTCTCCTGATAATAACAAACAAAACAGAAAAGAGAATTAACGAAATCGGTTCAGCCGTTCTCGCGTGATGTCGTGACATAGGGAAATAGGGATTCATTTATATATATATAGATGAAGCATTTAAAAAAGATATCCCTGTGTAATTGAGTGGCTCATTCAAATTTCCTTTTTTGTGAATCGGAAAAATAATCGATTCTTTGAATTCTTGTGGTATGACCCCGGTTTCCATGACCTTGTTATATAAACTTAACTGACGAGTTTCGGCTGTTAAGCCATCATTATACTTAAGTCAAATTGTACATAGATTTTTTGTTTGCTGCTGGTGTTTTTGGCTCATCAGTTCTGTTCAGTTTTATTGACATTGTCTTTTTCTATTACTTAATTCGTCGAGAACAAAAAACAATCTATTAATATTTTATAATAATCAGGTCATAACGAGGTAGCAATGGATCTATTTAAACCAGGAGAACAATTACCACGCTACACTATTTACATCAGCGACCAGCAACCAGTAAGAACAAATGGAAAGTACGCTGCATTTATAGTTCCTCAAGGAAGAGAAATCGAATGGCTTTTCTCGACGCCGCAAGGTCGAAAAAAACTTCTCGAAAATGCCAAATATAATCGTTTAGCCATTGTCACAATGCATCGTGATCAAGAGTATAATTCTTGGGAATCAGTAGAGTCAGAATTATGTGAAAGTATTAAAAGTCTAGCGCCTAAAGGCCTTACGGATCTGGTGAGATTTTTTTTACAAGAGATCTAATCGAAATTTTTTTTTTTCCATATCTTATATATCATATATCTTCCATATGTTTTAGATTCCATATCTTTCTCTAGGCAAAGATGTAGGTAAACGTGAAACCTTAGTTTGTGGATTTTCCACGATATCGGGAGACTTTCGAATTGAAGAAGTCGAAGGACAAGATGGCAAGCTCTTCCGAAGACTTATATTTCTGTCTAATCAGAACGTTGTACAATCTGAAGCATTACTTAAAACAAGTAAGATTCTTTTAATAATTATTTCTAAACTAAAAAATTTATACATTTTTTTTTTTATTATCAATCAGTTAAACCTAAAAATAAAAAGCCTCGCACTAAAATTGACGTGGGATATTTAGCTTGTCAGCATCATTTGTATATGACAATCGGTGTTCAAATGGCTACTATGGGTCCTGGTTCAAGTTCGAATAACGATGGTTCAAAAAATGTCCTTGTTGTTGGCTTGGGAGGTGGTGGTCTTTGTACATTCATCAGAGCAGCTTTTAAGTAATTATCATTCATTTTATATGATTGCAGTTGAATTTATGTTTAAATATTTTTTATTTTTAGAAATGTTTCTGTAACGGCAGTTGAAATTGATCCTATTATGCTGGAAGTTGCTGAACAATATTTTGAATTAAAACAAGATAATCGCCTTCATGTAGTTATTGATGATGGTCTTGCGTTTGTGAATAGATGCAAGCAAAAAGGTGAGTTTTTTTACAGGATGAGCAAAAAGTGAATTTTTAAATTTTCATTTGAAGAATTTTGAATCATATGTTTAATATGATTAACTGACTATTCAATCAATAGTTGCGTATTTTTTTTAGATGTTTAAATAATATCAATTAGATTTTAAGATGTCAGAGCACTGTACGTATCCCCATTTATTCATTTCAACGGCCCTTTTCTTTTGATGACCTTTTTCATCACTTGTCCATTCAAAGAATTGTTTCCATGTGTCCTCGCACTGAAATCGTCGTTACGGTCAATTTGCATAATTTTAGTTGTCTCCGCTTTTGGGTTCAGACAACACATTAGTCAAGGAATTTTGGGGAGGTCTTTTGCGTTGCTGTTCAAACCGCCAAAACCTTTAACTTGTTTCTTAGCTCTGACGCTGATAAATTAACAAGTGAATTATCGCCTCTTGGAATATCACACCATTGTGTCATATCTGCTAATTTCTCGTGTCAAAATCATGCAGTTAGAAAAAAAAAACTTCTAGGCGAACTGTATGACAATACAAGAAAGCCAACTAGGACGGTCTCAACAACTTCTTCTTTAAATTGTCACTATGCTTCCTCGATAATGACGTAGTTGTCAGGGTGAGAGAAGTAAGTTTCCGACGTTGCAAAGTACCCCTCGGAGGAAAATCGTACAATATTGAAGAAAGCCAGGAAGGCCTGCAACGCCCATATTCGAAGAACCAATTTTTTTGTATGACCAAAAACAAAGGCAAAAAATACTGCAATGTACCAAAGGTCCAGAGTCTAAAAAATCTCGAGATAGAAACCCCGCACAATAGTTCTGAAGAGATGTTCTTTCATGCTGTAAAAGTAAGCTTTTCCATCTCTTGAGCTTTCATACTCTTGGTTTCGATTAATCTCTTCTGCGATGGATTAATAATTCATTTTCGGACCGCTCAATACAAATTGTAATGGATGGTTTCAAGGCTGATATTCACGAAATTAATGCTGGTGTGCCACTGTGCTCCGTTGTGTCCCCTTAATTTACTTTAGATGGCGCTTACAATCCAGGATGGATCACGGCCTCAACCAGCAAAACCTCTCCAGCTAGCCCGGTCCCTAGCTTAGCTGCCACCAGTTACGCACACCAAGTTGGTTGAGGTCGTTCACCACTTGATGGCGCCACCTAAAATGAGACCTTTCTCTGTCGCGTTGTCCACCGGGGTTGGATACGAAGACTCGTCGGGCTGGTGCGTCGATGTGCATGCGCTCCACGTGACCTAGTTTTGTCCCTGACTGTTCTTAATTTTTATTAATGATCTACTCTACTTCCTAATCCATATTATTTTTTTCACGAAGTTGCTTTAGGTTTGTCCAAGTGAAAAGAGACATTGGGGCGTATTCATAGTAATTTTTAAACTGTGTCTAATGTCGTTTTTATTTGGCAATACGGAAGCCTTCCGGACTCTTCTGAAAGCGTTCACTTGGGAAAAAATGCCAGTTCTAATTCTGAAAAGAAGACAATTTTGCTTCCGGATTTGAAATCAGAACCAGAAGCACTCACACATTCATATATTTGAACGTAAAACTCGACTGTTTTCATTTTTTGTATCATAATTGTGCAACAAACATTTTTTTGAATTTGAATATTCTCACGTACACAATTATTTTCACATGTATAATCTCATTAAAATTCAGAATAGTCAGAATCACACAAAAGTATTCAGTTGGGATCCCGGATCGGAGAAGAATTCCGGATTGCCAAATAAAAACTCCATAAGTTAAATCTAGGTTTAGTTGAATTTTCGGACGTTGATTTTATTTTTTTAAGTTTATCATTCCAAAATATTTTAAGCTTTTTGTGTAGTAAAACAAGTTAATAATCTTATAAGAATATAAAACACACAATTTGTAAGTAAGATTGGTCTGTATTCATTGGCCCAAAATTGTCTTAAACTGTAGTTTAGAAAAAAAAATGTGGGCTGATTAGGGAATACGAAGCAAATCGTTTTTAATTCGATATGTCATTTTCGATTCGCTTCGTTTTGGTCAATTAACGAATTAGAAGCGAGTCGTAAATTCTACTTCCAAGATTTCCGATAATTAACAGCTGATTGCCGGTGAATATTTATGGCGTTTTTATTTGGCAATACGGAATTCTTTTCCGATCCGGGATCCCAATTGAGCACTCTTGTTTGATTCTGACGATTCTAAATTATAATGCGATTGTATGTGTCAAAATAATTGTATGTGTGAGTGCTTCTGGTTCCGATTCTGATTTCAAATCCAGAAGCAAACTTCTCTTATCTTTTGTGGTTATCGTTTGGTAACACAAATCAATTTATTTTTGATTTAGATCTGGCAAAAAACTGATTTTGACAATATTTCCCTTCGATTGGCCAAATAAATTGATTTATTTTTTGATTTTAAATAAGTTTTGCAGATCTGGATTTTTCGGCAGATCTACCAATCTTTTACAAACACCGCTATGCATCATAATTGACAGCCATTAGTCTGACAAAACTGCTGATACCGCTAGCTGGTTCACAGACACAAATATACACAAATACTATAACAAATACAAATAAATTCTATGAGCGCAGAAAATTGTTGCTGGTTGGTGTCTTGCTGTCTTGGGCTCCTACACGTTTATTACAAATAATGATTGTTTATTTCTTTAGTTTGTTTTTATAAAAAAAATAATAGTTAAACTCACATTTTTATTTATTGAAATGAAAATAATCCCAGCAAAATATCACTTCCGACCGTGTCGGTAAACCAATCTTGCATAGAAAACCTATCTGAAATACACGTCAAAATGTCGAATCAAATTCGCTTTCGATTTCGAAAATAGGGCGAATGTAAAACGAAAGAGACGAAAGCGAAAACAGTAATATCAAATCTCATTTTCGGTACCTAAAACGATTCGCTTCGTATTCCCTAATCAGGCCACTGGGTTTATCAGCGACTACGAATATGGCCCATTGTATCATTGTTTTTTTTTTTATTTAATTTTTTAGTTATAAAATATTCTTTTTGTTTTTATTAATCTTATTTGGACAATCCATAGAACATTATTTAATATAAATATAAATAAAATATATTCAAATTAAAGCATTTACACACCCGAGTTCTATTTTATTCAATAAGTTTATTTTGTTTTGGCCAATTCTTTATATATCGCAAGTAAAAATAAATGCAATGAAATTATCTACCAGATTATAATTAGTCAAGGAAAATTAGATTAAAAAAATTACTTACTTCGAAACGTACAAATGTCGGTAATATGTCATTTTGTAGATGTCTAAAAGTTGTTCTTAAGTTATTTTGAGAAAAAATTAAGTTTTTGGGAAAGCAAAATAAAATTAATTTGGATTTCGAATATCACGACATTTCATCGAACATAACATGATTTTCAAAACATTACTTAAAAAAATTTCCCCACTCAAGAACAAAAAATTATTAAATTTTTTTTGAATAAATCTACTACAACCAAATGTATCAACCATTTTTCCCAAATCTATCAACAGTTTTCCGGCTGACGTGGTAAATGAGCGGAACCGCTTCTCCATACTGTATCAGCCCTCGACTGTCTAAATAGAGGAATGCCTCGGGAGGGATGTAACCACTTAACCGCGCACTCTCAAAATATTCGTTATTGGGGTAATAAGCCCCAAAAATTAAGCTGTTAGTTGAGGACATCGCTCTTGCAACGTGACCCCGAATCAGCTTAAACAAAAAAATATATATTCTGTTTATGTTGGCTCCGTTGTAAAGAACCTGGTTGGAATAATATCTTGTGTACTCCGACTCTGGTGTTCTGTGTAATTCAAGGCAACGTCTAAGATATTGCCTCTCAAACACCCGAATCTTTTCCATTTGAGATGGCCTGATGAGGGCCATGTAACAAATTACCTTCACCCTGCTGTCAAGACGGCTGCTATAAAACAGTCGTTTTGTCAAGGCAAAGGCTCCCCTAGCCCTGGCCAAAGCAGCACCTATATGTCTGTCGAAATACAGGTACTGATCCAACCAGATGCCAAGGTACTTTACTACACTTTTACTCGCCAGTGGATGTCCATGTGGCCCTACGATCACCAGCTTGCGCCAGTTCTTTCTCGTATCCCTTGAAGCGCTAGACAACGGAGTCCTAAACAAAATAGTTTCTGATTTCTGGAAGTTGATTTTCAACTTCCAGTCATCACAATATCGCTGAATCTTGTCGAAGTCACTCTGCAAGAGACTTTTGATGACCTCAACTGTATTAGCTGTTCTGTATGCAATTAGATCGTCGGCGTACGCAATTGCCTGAGTTAGACTACCTATCAGATCGCTGGTGTAAATGCTGAATAGAATCGGCGAGTTAACCGCTCCCTGCTGAAGACCATTATTAATATTAAAAATTGCGGTAGAAGTTACATTGCCACTCTTGACAACAAACCTTCTACCATTTAGCATGTCATAAAGCATATACAATAGAGGTTTACTTATACCTAGTCTGGTTAGCTTTAGATAGACCTTCTAACCATACGGTGTCGAAGGCCTTCTCCAAATCAACCAGACAGGCACCCGTACACTGCTTTTTAGATTTGTTCCATTGGACATCAGAAACGAGTTTAGACGTGGCATGAATTGTGTCATGTCCCGCCTTAAAACCGAACTGATTATCCGGGATATTATTTTTGTCCTCCGCCCACTTGAACAGGGCTCTATTAATAACCTTTTCAAATACTTTGCTGATACTCGGAAGAAGACTTATCGACCTGAGATTCGCCGGATTGGAATTGTCCTTTCCATTTTTAGGGAGAGGATGCACCACTGTTGTGGATAATATGCATTATTCAGCGCGTTGTTAAACAGTGTGGTATAAATGTCAACTGCTTCTTGAGGCAAATGTCGTAGTACAACGTTGGATATACCATCAACTCCTGCAGACTTCTTTTTCTTTAATGAATCGAAGATGAGCTGGAGCTCATTCTTCGAAATTAACAGGGGACTGGGCCCATTTCGGTCGGCGATTATGGCGTTTGCCAAATCTTCATCATTAAACCCGGTAAAACCAAGGTTTTCAGATCGCCATTCGGTTATATCGTTCCGGAGCCATAAGTGATGAAGCAGAGCTCTGTTCTCCAGGTCATGATTCGGGCGAATGCTAGCATTCACCTTGTTCACTTGCTGGAAAGCAGCCCCCACAGCCTCATCCTCTAGGTCTATGCCTGTGGTCAGAACGACTAGCGCTTTTATTAGCCACAGAAATTTGTTGTTGTTCATTCGGGTTCTTTCTTATTTTCTCCTTAATTGTTTATAAGTCAACCACTTTGTTGTTCATGTAAGGAGGGAGATTTTTTTATGAAATATTTGACACTCGTCATTTTTGTTTGTATATTATTTTGTATGATTGCATACTTGCTTTAAAGCACTTTTTGTATCATTTAATGACCACAACCTATAGTTTTCGACTAATTTGAAAAAAAAAATTAATTTGACCCTCTTTTCCACCCTCTAAAATTTGTTTGTTGCGCTCCAAATTTATGTTAGTTTTTAGGAACTGCTTAGGATGTAAAATACAGCTTTGTCGGAATTTTTTCGAAGTGAATCAGCCCTATTCTGTTAAACGTTCACGTCAATATTTCTATTATGCAATCCGACGGAAAAAGCGAATTGATCAAAAAAGTATACAAATTTCGATCAAAAATTTATTTTAACAATTAGATTCTCTTAAGAATTAATCAACAAAAATATTATTAAAAATAGAAGACATTTGAAAATAAATACTAAAAAATTGAGTGAAAAATTCACGAGAATCGAAAGATATTCGATTGGATCAGATAGCAGAATAGGGCGGAATATCTTATTTTACTGGACTACATAATAAAAAAATGTATTTCAACAATATTTTTGTCTTGTATTATTATTTAAAGTCTTCAAGCTCTTTAAACAAAATCACTCTTTATATTACAACAAGTATTTATCCATTATGAAAATAAACCTGCTTACCTTTATTGCCAAAATTTAACATAATTCAATTTTTTTTTTTCAACAGATATAATTTTTGATGCTGTCCTTTTTGATGTTGATAGCAAAGATATTACACTTGGTATGAGTTGTCCACCTCAGAACTTTTTAGAACCGCCGATACTAGAAAGTCTTAAATATATAATTGGGCCGAAGGGCATCTTCATTCTCAATCTTGTATGCCGTGATGAACAACTTCGCGAGAAAGTCGTCAGTGATTTAAGTAAAGCATTCACCTCCTGTTGTTGCTACAAATTGGACGAAGACGTCAATGAAGTAATTTATTGTACAAACGACGACAAATATACGAATCTTGCAGATTGGAAAAAAATTCTTGCAACCTCAAGTCGAAGTCTTAATTCAATAGCCAAACAGTCACAATTCTGTGACAAAGATATGGTTGATGTTACAGAATTTATAAATGATTTGAAAATCTAAATCAGTGTTTAATTAAACAATGACCAAGTATTTTTGAGTTTGTAATTAAATAAAATATAAAAATTATAAAATTGTACCTACCAGAACGCATTAATCATAAATTTTAATAAAAAAATATACAAAAAGAACAGCACTTGTTATACAATCTTTAAAGTCTAAAACAAAGTTGTCTAAATTTTATTTTCCACAAAAAAAAAATACAAATTTAACGCTTAATACTTGCTTGAGCGGGTTTACATATATAGCTTATAAATTATACATATATATCTATAAAAAAAATTCAAATAAAACTTACATAAATGAATTGAAAATCTTTAAATTAAAATTAACTTATTTAAATACAATAAATAATTTTTTACATAATTGAAAAAAAAATATAGTTAAATATAATATAATAATGTTTGTATTTATATTACAACAATCTATACAAAACCTTTGTTTTTTTTTCTAAAATCTTAAATATATAAATGAAATAAAAACATAATTAGGTTTTTATTATTGTTGGTTAGTATGTTTTTTTTTTTTGTTTTCTTCATTAAATTTTTCAATTTGCTTTTGCAGTTTAACTAACATTAATTAACATTCAGTTTTCCTTTTTGTTTAAATTTCTTTGCTTTGTTTTATTTTATTTTTGTTTTTTTTTTTAACAATAAGCCTTAACTATCTAAACATTATGCTATGATTTTTATTTCTTATTTTATTTTTTATTTGTTTTGTATTATGCGAAATGTTTCTAAATAAAAAAATGATTTCGGAAATCAAAACCCCAATAATAGCAATCACATTTTTTGTCAGAGGCGTTTCAGTTGCCCAAAAAATACTTCTTATCGTTTATCTAAAGGAAAAAGAAAAGAAAACACTTTTTTGTTTTAAATTCATTTTTTAAAGAATTTGTTGTGCGTGAAATAACAATGTGTTGTGAATTTAAAAAAAGAAGCAAACCGATGCAACATAAACAAAAATAACAAAATATACTAAAATATAAAACACAAGCGACTCTTGGCTAGGAAAACAGATAATGGCAATTACGGGCAGATATATGCATTGTTTGCGGTACACAAAATGTGGTTCTTCATATTTAAAGGAAAGGAACAGTCTTGATCTTTGTTGTTAATCATCTTTAGGGTCTCAACTATGCTACATTATTCTATATTATTTTAATTATTATTCAAAAATTGTTTCCGACGTTAATGAAAGTAGAATCAATTGTGAGTACTGCTAGGTGTTCCCCATAAAATCCTATTGTGGGTCTGTTAGAATTGTTAATCTGAGCTGGCTATAGAATTACATCATCTATTTTTTTAGATCTTAGAAAACATTAGCCTCCTTTATATATAATTTCATTTCTAAGACTGAAGTCTTGAACGCAATCGGAACGGCACTAGTTAAAAGGAATACAAATAATAATAATAATCGCACGAACTTGCTATTATGTTCGATCACATCGTAATCACAAGATTCTTAGTAGAAACGGTTAAATATATTTTTAAGTCGTTTTTTACTAAATATTGAATATGATTTCGAAAAAAAATCGTCATCCGTTTTCGAAATATTGAATTTTCAAAAAAAAAAAAAATATTTTTCGAAAATGTTTGGTATGGAATATTATTTATAATTCGAAAAGTTTTTATCGAAATCCGTCCAGTCGTTTATGAGAAAGTCAAAAATAAAAAAAAATGCTTGTATGACAGCTACAGTTAATAACAAAATATTTAGACAAAAAATTAGACCAAAATGTAGAATATGCCGATAGTACACTGATTTTTGTTTTATTAAAACCGTTAAATCGGTTTTCAAGATAATTAAGATGGTAAAAAAATGTATGGCAGATACCGTTATTTTTTGGACTTAAAAAAAACGTTCAAAAATTGATTTGAGACAACCACCTAAAACGCTTGTACTAGGTTTAAAGAAAATCGCTTCAGTCGTTTAGGGTGTAGATCGTTGTACAGACAGACAGACGGAATTGCGGGACCCACTTTTTTGGTGTTCTCTATTATCTTAAAGTTAAGTTTGATTAAAATTCCGAGCTCGATTTTTTTCTAAATGCAAACAAAATCGCAAGTAAAAATTAGGAAACAAAGTTTATCTGTAAGAACACTGGATTGAGAATTAGTTATTTACTATCTCATTATAACCCGTGGGTTATACAATAAAAATTGTAGACTTGAAAAAGAAAGCTAACTGGGCCCTTCGTATTACTTATCAATCGTTACGTACTCGTATTATCGTTCAAAATCCCTTGTTATTGTTAATTTGCGATTACGTTTTAACATAGTCGTTTATTTACAACGATACTCGTTTTCCCTTACGAATGCGTTTGTTTCTCGTTTTGACGCATTACTTTATGTATAGTTGTAGTATTGAAGGTATGAAGTTGGATGCGTTTATCAAAATAGATTTTTTTATTTTATCTGGCAAATATTTATTATCGTAAAGCATAATCGGTCCATGTCATGACTATCGTGTTCTTGGGTATCGTTGTTTTGCATTTCTTTTAGAAGTTTTTGACCAAGTTGGATTTTATTTGGACTTGCTGAATTTTTAAAAAGTGATTCTCATCGGCTTTATTGGTCGACAGCAGAAACGTGATTTGGCTAATTTCAAGGCCAAGAATACAAGTGCAATTATTGTTTGAAATATGTTTTGCGAACAAAATTAACAAGAGAAGAAGCAAACTTTTCTACCAACAAATAACCCCTATCACAGAGTCCCTCATAGCAAAGTTCCGAATGTTTTGTTTCGCTACGAATACGAATAAATTCACATCATAAGCCCCGAACGAAATCAAAACAGCATTGCCTCACAGCAACCCTCTTTTCGGAGTTTCAAAGTTATCTGATTTACGTCAATATATGAGAATGAAAACCGATTTCAATTTTTAATTTAACAACCTTTTGACAATTTAATTGTTTTGTTAATCAAAAATGGATTCAATAGGAATTTTGGAATATCCTTGGGCGATTTGGGGATTATCTTGGAGCATTTCATCAAAAAGACTTCTACATATATTGAATGCGATTTGTAATTGTTTTGTTTGCCCTTTGAAAATTATAATTACATATAATACATATTTTCACATTTAATTTCGCAATGAAACTTTCATTTCTCTTTTAGTTAAATATTTTTGTGCGATGTGCCTATTTGTCTGCAAGTATTTTTTATTTTTGATTCCACTTCCATTGTTCGTAGAAAAAACAGTCAAACTTCCATTCATTCGGGCTAGTGATGCCAATTTTCCCGAACTCCGAATTTCGTAGAGAATATTTTTAGTACGACGGGGGGCCTATAATATATTTTTCGGGATTCGTAGTACGAATGTATTACGACGGGTTCTGTGATAAGGCTGATTCTCACATATGTATGTATTTAAATTAACAGAGAAACCAAGAGACATAGAAGACAGGCATAGTATATAGAAAACAAACGCTTAGGGCCTAACATTATTCTTAATCCTATGTTTATATCTTATTTGATTAAATAAATTGATACATTTTCATTGGGTAGTTTTTTTTTTTAAACACAAAATTATAAACACAATCACTCGATTTCTGACAGTCTGTTTGTCCCTCCCAGAATTCCAAAATCAAAAGCTGATATTGATTTTTCGAATTCAAAAACTGCATTCAGTTTTTTTTTAATTATCAAACTTTGTGTTTTTAACCTTGTTTTTCAATCGCGCAATACAATCAAATGCAAATTAGGGCATTTTTTTTAAAATTAAATCTTTGAAAACATAAAAACTTCTTTATTTCACAAATAAATCACTATACGTTGTCAAATATTTAAAATAAAAAAAAAAGAAGTTATAAATGGTTCTTTAAAATTTTAGCAAATAGTCCCTTGTATTTAAAAATAACAAAAAAAAAAAAAACACAGTCCATCAATTTTAACATTCAAATAAGTCAAGTCTCTAATTCGTATAACAATTATTATATTAAAGCAAATTAGCTGTCGCACAATACAATCAGCACACATTCATACGCAGTCGGAGAAAGACACACTCTTCAAAAGACCTTCTTGAATATTCTATTGAAGGTGTGACTTTTTTTCGAGCTTCTATTACTACCAGCACTACTTCCACTATGGCTTCCGCCCCCACTATTACCATTGCTGCTCGAGGACGTAGCTATTGCCGATGTATTAATAGCCTCTTCTAAAATACGAAAAGAATTATCACTGCTCCCTTGTCCGCTGTTTGGTAAAATCTCTGATAGTGAAGATGCCGGCGATGGTTGACCATTGTGTGCTGCTGATATGCCGTTGAATTTGGTTGACTTTGGGCCGCTGCCATTATTGCCGATATTCTGACTAGATGTTGTTGATGATACGGATGATGATTTTTTGGAACGACACCACTCCCAGCTGGTGGATTCGTGGGGTGTTGATTTTTTACTACTTTTGCTGAATGCTGATTTAAAGAATGCTGGCGATGATAGTCTTCGGGTTTTCTTATTGTTGTTTTTTCGTTTATCTTCTGAAGTTGGACCATTATTGATTTGATAACCTGATGGACCATCTGGCATAAATTCGTTGTACGCCAGATCGGCTCCAGGAATAAAATTCTCGATTTCATCTTCGTCGAGAATTAGTTTTTCGTCGAATGTTTCAGTTGTTTTGTTAATACTGGCTCCTCCAGTATCTGCAGGAGCTGATTCTTGCCGTTTGTAGCTTGAATTGTTTTTCTTTGTCTTTTTTCCAACTCTTCCGTTGAATATGTTGGTAAATTTCCTTGATTTTCCACTAGAAGATGGCTGCTGCTCTGACGTACAAACCGAATCCGATTCACTTGCATTGAATTGATCGTATTCCTCATCTTCCAGTACAGCATCAGGAACGGGTTCTGCTGGTGGGAGGTCTTCAACGCCAGGATTGAATACTCCCGGTTGACTTACCTCGGGCCAAGATCGTTTTTCTCCTTTTCGATTAGCCTTTCTTCCATAGAATATAGAAACTTTTCGCTGTCTCACTTTCAAATCACTTTCTGGTGCAGAATTCTCACCAGCACAATCTTTTAGAATTAACATTGCTTCTTCGCTGGGACGACGAACCTTTCGTTTCCCCGTCGAGGCATCTGAAAAGTCATCGAAAGACTTTCTGCGATTCAATTTCTTTTGTGTGGCTTTCCGTTTATCAGCTTGTTTATAGTGGCGAGAAAGATTCCTCATCATGGAACGATAGCAAACAACACCCACAATCGTCAGTAATATCATAAATGACCCAACGAAAATAATAAGTATAATGCAAGCATGGACTCTCAGTGAGACATCTTCCAGTTCATCTTTAAGCAAAGCATTTCTCTCTAAAAGCTCCCGTTCCTGCTCGGAGTGTCGGCGATTCTGGTCTTCTAATGCTCGCACAGTCTTTGTAAGGGACAGCTGAAGTTCCTCAACTTGTTTCTTATAGCGGCGACTAAGTTCTTCTAAATACTGACCAGACAGCGACATGTTGCGCTCGAGTGCCTGCAAATAAATAAATTTGAAAAACTTAAGTAAAAATGAAATTGGCAGCTTTTCAAAAGGTTACATACTCGTACTCTAAAAAATGGTGCGACAAAGAAAAAATATTTAGTCGATATCAGTGGATGGTTGCCTTGCATACTGTTATCAAAGTACCTATCTATTCGAGTAGTTTTGCTGGAGTTTCACTCACGCCAAATAAAAATAAACTCTTAGCACATGCCAGACATTGACTTTTCTAAAAGCATTGATTTTGTTATTCTGAATGGAAGACTGCGCGTCAGATACTAAAAACAAATCGCAGCTCATTTCCTCCAAAAGAAAAAAAAAGCGTGATATCATTTGCGAGGATTTCTCCTTGAAATAACTAACGACTTTGGAATCGTGTGAAGAGAAACAAAATTTATTGACCATTTCCTTTTTGAATGTTTCTATTGTTCTAATCCAAAGTTTTTTTTAAGAATATTTTGTTCTAACAAGGCGAGGATTTATTTTGCAGTGATGGGGCATTAGTTCACTTACATAGTTGGCCTTCTGGTTTTGCTATTGCAAGTGAGGATAATTGGGGCAGTTATTGTGTCAAAATTATTTTTGTCAGTAGATAAGCATTTACATAGATTGAGGTGCTTTACAAATTTGTTTGTATTAATATGTTTGCGTGTAGTGTACGAGTGTGCCTAACTATGCATATGAATATGTTTTTTGGGAGCAAGAGCATTATTAACATTGAATTTGTGTACTAAATGCATAACTTAGCGTGCGATTTTAATTAAATAGAGGAAAGATACTGTGTTTATTTTAGGTAGTTCTAGATATGTAAATATGTAAACTGTGGGTATGAAATTAGCTTCAGGTATATGAACTTTCGAAAATATAAAATATTCTTGACCCAATATAGCTTTTAGTCCACGAGCGTTAGGAAAGTATGGAAGGATTTAAAAAGAGATACCATGATTTTGGTATTAATATGGAAATAGAGCCAGGGGCCCTACTATATAACTACATTCTTCTTTCGTATCTATTCGAAAGTTGTTTTCAAAGATATTTTAAGGTGGTACTATATTGGAAAGTAGCATCCATACTGTTCGCATATTCGACACATCGCCACATAATTCCCAATTAACTCTGTTCTTTTTAATTAATAAGTGCTTTAATAAGGAATTAGCAAGAAGTGCAAGTGTTACAGTTGAATAGATTAAGGGCCTCCCCTGGCTATTTCGCTAGAACATTCTTTATAAAAATAGCGATAAAATAATGAGGCAAATAAATATTTTTAGAATTCTGTCTAAAAGATTCAAACCGGTTTTTGGAGCCCCTGCCTAAATATGAGAGTTAAACTCCAGCTTTGGACGATCTTCAAAAATGCTCTAACACTTTGCAGCGTTTTGACGACGTCGAACATATCGTCAATGGTCATTCCATAAGAGGAAGAGGTGGTCTGTGATGTACATGTTCGTACCAAGCACTGGAAGCTGATCGGTTTCTTCAATGCAAGTTCCGCTTATGGATAGCGACACGGGGGTGGGTTCTGCTTTAACGACAGAACAATTTAGTGGATTAGAAGTTCCAGATAAGAGATCATTAACGAAAATAAGGATAAGAGTTTGATACAAAACAGAACCGGTGGGAGGGAGTGTTTGAATAGGTCAGGCCCTGATCGGCGTCAACCTGGCGATGCCCAGTGTTGTAACTATCTCGTACACATCAATTGTGCTTATTTTACCTCCTTGCGGTAACGACCTGGTACTGGCTTGTCCATCCGGACATTCCTGCTAAGCTTATAAGCGCGAGTGTTGAACACAGAAAAGAAAGCAACACTATAATGCTCTGTTTTAATGACTGTTCTGATCGACTCGCAGCAGTCTTGCATGAGCTCCTCAGAAAAAGGAAGTACGGCGGATGAGCCCAAATAATTGGACCAACGGCGGCTTCAACAGTCAACAAAGCAGATGCCCTAATGAGCTACTTCGACGTATTTGGAGATCAGGTCATTGGGACAATTCAATGCAAGTCAGGGCATTGAAATAGAGATGGTGGCGGGTTACTGACTCCGGACTTTCCGGCTCCTTTCGTCCAAGGAGTCCAACAAAGGACCTGGCCCTCCAGGTTGGGGGTTGTGCGTGGGGTTAACAACCCCGCCATATAAAAAAAGATAAGTTGCGAAGCGACCAATAGCCTCGGAAAAGGACGGATTAACTGTTGTCGACCCGGCAAAATGCATTAAGGACAACGACCTTCGGATCTGCACGTGGAATGTTAGAACTCTTAAAAGACCACGTGCAGCCGAACAATTAGCGGAGGCCCTAGACTTCTACAGAGCAGGAATTACTACCATCCAGGAAGTGCGATGGGATGGGCCGGGCAAAAAGAAGATGAAAAACTGTGACTTATACTACTGTGATTGTGAAAGAAGACCACAGAGTCTATTTGGGTGCGGATTCGTCATAAGCGGCAGACTTAGGCAAGAAGTCTTGGGCTTTCGACACGTGAGTGAGCGACTTGTGACAATCCGTATCAAGGCTAAATTCGCCAACATTAGTCTAATATGCGCTCACGCCCCCACAGAAGACAAGGATGATGCGACCAAGGAGGTCTCCTACGAGCCCCTCGACAAAACCTATGAGCAGTGTGCTAAATATGACGATAAGATCGTACTAGGCGATTTTAACGCCAAAATAGGTAAAGAGGAAATCTTTGGTAGGACTGTCTGAAAACATAGCCTACACGACACAACGTCTGAAAACGGACTTAGGCTAATTGACTTTGCGGCGGCAAGTAACGTCACCATTGCAACCACACGGTTTCCATCTCGAGATACACAAAGGGACTTGGTGGCATCCAGATCAAATAACCGTCAATCAGATTGATCACGTTGCGATCGATGCAAGGCACGCCTCCAGTATTCTGGAGGTTCGCACCTTCCGAGCAGCTAACATCGACTCGGATATCTACCCGAACGTCCCAACAACGGAGTAATACTGTGAGGAAGTATGACGTCGGAAAACTGCAATCGCAAGAGACCGCCATAACCTATTCCGATCGAATATCCCGTAACCTCTCAAGAAATCCATTGCCGCCAGCATCAAGTGCCGAACACCAGTGGAAACGCTGTCAATAAGCCATCAGACATGCCGCAACTGATGTGCTAGGTTTCACCGGACCTCTACCACGAAACCGCTGGTTCGAGGAAGAATGCAGGCAGGCACATGCAGCTAAACAAATGGCGTATA
Source organism: Philhelius pedissequus (assembly GCA_910595825.1). NCBI lineage: Eukaryota > Metazoa > Arthropoda > Insecta > Diptera > Syrphidae > Philhelius > Philhelius pedissequus. The sequence goes on along the minus strand of OU343160.1, from coordinate 273,714,322 downwards.
ATGCGGCGCTGCAAAGAAGGACGAGAGCTGCTCGCGAGCTATACGAGCAGAAAAGACGGGAAGAACACCTGCTTCTCCAGAAGAAAAAGAGAGAGCATGAGAAGCGCGCGATCGAAGACATTGAGAGATCCTACTCCAGGAACAATGTGCGGAAGTTTTACCAACAGGTAAAAAGAACTTGTCAAAGCAAAAAAACCCGCACAGAAGCCTGTAGAGATAGGAATGGAAACCTCGTAGTAGAGTCACAGTCGGTGCTGAGTATATGGAAGGACCATTTCTGCAGACTGTTTAACGGCGATGAAGACCAAAATCCCGCTGTCAGGCAGAATGAACCATTCAACATGGACGATGATACAGCTGCTGGCCCCGACGGACTACCCGCCGAAGTCTTTAAGGCAGCCGGAGATGACCTGGTACAGTGCATACACCAACTCATCTCTAAAGTCTGGTCAGAAGAAAGTATGCCTGATGAATGGAACCTCAGCATCGTTTGCCCGATCCACAAAAAAGGAGACCCTCTAAACTGCGCAAACTATAGAGGAATAAGCCTCCTGAATATCGCGTACAAGATCCTTTCTGCTGTATTATGTGAACGTCTGAAACCATTTGTCAGCAACCTGATTGGGCCCCATCAGTGCGGTTTCAGGCCAGGAAAGTCCAGAATCGATCAAATGTTCACTCTACGGCAGATCCTGGAAACTACCCAAGAACTCCAAATCGATACCCACCATCTCTTTATCGATTTTAAGGCCGCATACGATAGCATTTATAGAGACGAGCTATACAGAGCCATGTCTGGTTTTGGCATCCCCACAAAACTCATCGGCCTGTGTAGGATAACGATGGAGAACTCCCGCTGCTCCGTCAAGGTTGGTACTGACCTCACAGAAGCTTTTGAATTCAAGAAAGGATTCCGACAAGGTGATGCGCTATCGTGCGATTTCTTCAACTTAATACTTGAAAAAATTGTAAGAAAATCCCAAGTTAACTCTACTGGCACAATTTTTTTCAAGTCTGTGCAATTGTTAGCATACGCTGATGACATAGACATCATTGACAGAACCCAGCGAGCTGTCATTGGAGCGTTTGCTAACATTGAAGCTGAAGCGGCTAAAATGGGACTAGCAGTCAATGAGGCCAAAACGAAGTATCTGCTGTCCACAAAAAGGGACACACAACACCGGCGGATTGGACAAAACGTCACAATAGACAGGTACAACTTTGAGGTAGTTAGGGACTTTTTCTACCTCGGATCCGCTATAACATCTAACAATAACATCTCGTTAGAAATAAAGCGAAGAATAACTCTTGTCAATCGCTGTTCCTATGGGCTAGGGAAGAAGATATTTATCGATACCCGCATTTTCGATAAGAGGGCCAAACTCTATTAAATGTTTTTGAAATTTCAAGCGCAATAATCTTACTTTCTAGAAAACGATAAGATTTGTGCCACTGTTTGGTGAGATATACTATCAGATCACCAGTGGACCTATTGCTACGAAACGTAGTTGGAGGGTGAAGAAGAATTGCCTTTTTTAGGGACAAATGCTGTTTTCCATCAACTCGGAAAGAGACTAGTAGTGTAGGACAGATAGAAACGCTTATGCAGTGGTTTTACCAGCGTTGAAGAAAACCTCTTCAGAACGATGGGAGGGATACTATTCGGGCCAGTGGAATTGCGTTGTGTATATCAAGGTATATCTGTAAGGAATCTAACAACTGCACGAATGCCAAAGAAGATTTGTTCCATGAAATAATTTACGTTCTCAAGTACTGGAGGAGTCATAACACTTTCTGGTGGCGTCGAATTGACAGCGAATTGCGCTGCAAGCAAATTGGATATTTTCACGAGAGCTCACAAAGGGGGTGTTGCAACCGAAGACTCCTTAATTGCCTTAATTTTTTGTTTTGCTAGAAGTTGGTTCATTGAATGTAAACGTTGCAAGTTTTTCTACCTTGGTGAAACTTATTCCGGTTTTATTCAGTGGGGTTGGTTTTATAATTCCGGAAAATTACTTCTCTAACCCTAATGACCACTTTACAGCACGAATCAAACCATGCATTTTCTTTCGGTTTGATAGATTTCACCCTATTCGGGATATAACTGATCATTCCGTGAAGAATTGAATTTGTTATCATATCTGCGCTGGAATCTATGTTACTATCGAGGAAGCATAGTAACCTGTTAAAGTTCCTGAACAAATTATTGAAACAGTCGCAGTTGGCTTTCTCATACTGCCAAACGGTTCTCTTAGGCCGGCAATTCACGACACAAAATAACTGCGCAAACTGACATTTCACTCAAGTCGGTTTGTGCAAAACACGTAAAGAAGTAAAATGCACAGTTCTCAGTTTTAAAAAGTTTTCATTCAGTAAGCATGTCTTCAAAATTAGCTCTCTATCAGGGTTACCATTGGGACTCCTTTGCGTCATTTTGGCTCCTTTTAAAGATATGGACCCCAGGACGCGACTTTTGTAAAATAGTCGAAAATTGACTACTTTTAAAAATTCAGGACTCTTTTTAACAATTTACATAATTTTGGTAATACTAATGTCGTTTTTATTTGACAATGCGGAAGCCTTCCGGACTCTTCTGAAAGCGTTCACTTGGGAAAAAATGTCAGTTCTAATTCTGAAAAGAAGATAATAACGAGTGAAATAATTCCGTTCTTTTAACAGATAACTGTATACGCATACAAAATACACTACCTACCTACAATCTACATTTGTTTAATCTTGCCAATCCATGTTTTCTACCCTAAACGTTTTAGAAGATGAGCAGCTAGAAGATTGGCTTCCTGGCCCAATTTTAGTTCAGATCTATAGGCAAAATATTCCCAACAATTAATATTTTTAGATTTTCAGTTATTAACTGACTTTGTTAATTTGTTTTACATATTAAAAAGAAAACTGAATTGTTTATTTATTTAAGTAAATAAATAAATGAATTGTTTTAAGTTGTAACGCTTATTTATTTTGAAAAAAATATTGTTTTCTTGTGTTTATAAATTATATAAGAATATATTTGTTGATAGAATGTGTTCTTATTATAGTTTTTAAGGGACTCCATTTTTATAGCCAGGACTACCTCTTTGGACTCTTTCATAGGTAACCCTGCTCTCTAGAGCCGGATGTTCTTCATAAATTCCGAGAAAATTTCGCAGTACTGCCAAAATTGCGTTCATAAATGTAAACAAGCAGCATAGGGTCTACATGAACATGGCAACACTTGTGTTCATAAAAGTAAAACGACAGTCAATTTGCGGTCAAGTTGGCATTTGTTTTTATTATGTTGCTGAATTTGCACGAAAATGGCAGAGGAACAAATTTGAGTATTTTTTTAGTCAAATTTATTAAGGAATTTTTTATTTTTTGGAATATGCCATATTAACATCGTTCTAAAAGTTTTCATAGGTTTCCTTCTTCTTCGGTTTTTAAATTTTCTCATTTCTGCCAATTTTTGTCCCATATTTTCAAAAACGGTTTCTTGTGGAAAGCTTATAACAATAAGTTTTAAAATATTTTTTGTTGATAGCCATTTTTTAAATGTACATATGTACGACAAATCCAATCAAAAGCTTCTAACAAATAATTTATATTTCTGATTTTGTCAACGTTTGCTATTATGACTGACTGATTTAAACAAACAATGATGACTGCACACATGCAGTTGTTATTGTGATCATAAACGTATTTGAGCATATTTTAGGCAGGGCATTGGCAACAAAGTCTGCAATTACGAACTCAGCCATAGCTGGATGCGATAATACAGTGTATTTATCAGGGTCATAGGTAGATAGAGTTTTGGTGGTTTGAACTGCAACGCTTAAGACCTCCTGAACATTCCTTCTCTCTGGTGTTGCCTGACACGAAAAGCGGAGCCAACTAGAATTCTGCAACTTGAAATCGCCCGTAACGGAGATTTCAGTGTGAGGATAGTGGGAGCAATCTTTTGAATTGAGTCGGGCTAAGCATCAAATTCGTTAAAAGTTGAATTTCTGTCCAAATTCGGGCACCGATAAAATGTATTAAGGATGTACATACACACATAGAATTTTCATTAAAACCATATAAAACGGTTTTGTTTATCAAAAACTAAATTACAGCTTATAAAAAAGCCTCTACAAAATTTAAATTCTACCTTAGAAAATTCGAAGCTTATACTAGCAAGACTAAGGTGGGACCAAGACCGAGACGAGACTGAAATTTTACGATTTTGACGAGACCGAGACAAAAGGTGTTTTTTTTTTTAAACTGGATTCGTAGATTCTGAAGAATCCTGCAGAAAATATTACAATTTAAATATCTTCAAACTTCTAGATTTAAGTTTAATCCACCACCTAGACGACAAAAAGCCATAAGACTTAGTTATACAAGCCCGAGAACATAACTAAAATATATGTGAGAGCATAGAAGTTGCTAGTCTCATCTCGAATCCTTCCTAGACTTAGTATCCCGATATATAAACGGTGATTTTTTAAGGGCTTGGTTTTTGAAAATTCAAAAAAACACAGAAACTTGTAAAAAGTGAATGAAATTTTTATTTGGATCAATTTCTGCCTTTTACTTTTTAAAAATAATATCACTTAAATGTTGCCCGCGGCTACGCTTCAGGTGGTCCATTCTGAAGGTCCAATTTTGGCAAACTTTTTCACACATTTCGGCCGGAATCTCACCAATGACGCGTTCAATGTTGGCTTCCAAGGCAGCAATCGTGTTTAGCTTGTCCCCATAGACAATAGACTTAACATAGCCCCACAAAAAATAGTCTAACGGGGTCAAATCACATGATCTTGGGGGCCAATTGACTGCGCCAAAACGTGAGATCAACTGCTCACCAAATTCGCCTCTCAATTGATGCATGAATTCGCGTGCAGTGTGGCATGTGGCACCGTCCTGTTGGAACCACATGTCGACCAAGTTCAATTCTTGCATTTTCGGCAAAAAAAAATCTGTTATCATCGAACGGTACCTTTCTCCATTGACCGTAACCCTGCGGCCTTCATCGTCCTTGAAGAAGTAGGGCCCAATGATGCCGCCTGCCCATAAACCGCACCAAACAGTGCATTTTTCGGGATGCATTGGTAGCTGCTGAATTGCCTCTGGCTGCTCTTCACTCCAAATACGGCAATTCAGCTTATTCACGTATCCATTTAGCCAAAAATGAGCGGAAAAGAAAACGGACGTAGCTTGCGAAACACATTTTTCACAGAGCACGAATTTTGATAATAAATTTGAATAATTTGCAAACGTTGTTAAGGCGTAAGTCTATTCATGATGAAATGGCAAACAATACTGAATCGAAATGTCAAATGTTCGTGGAATTTGTCATGTGTGATCTGTCAAAAATATAAACGTCAAAAACCAAGTAGCAAAAAAATCACCCGTTATATATTTTTTTCTATTTTTTTAAGGTTGTGTAGGGTTAGAGGAAGTTCGATTTGTTTGACCCGTTGAAGCGACCTGTTTTTGGCGAGAATCCTGGTTGCTGATGGGTGCACATTTGTAGCCCACTATTCGACGAGTAGGGATATGTTTCTTGTAATAGGCAGTTTGGCATGACAGATTGCGGGCTATCGAAAACTTTTGTGTGATCTAACCTGAATGGACTAAATGACTGGGAACAGTGGGGTGACAATGATGATGCCGATTGCATATCATACGGAGGTGTGTGTGGCATCGTCAGCGGAGTATAATCTTGTGGAATCGCATATGACATTGTGGGGTAAATCAAAGGCTAACGGTAGGTGGCTTTTGCATAGGGGTCGCTTTCGCTGATGCGGGAGTTATTGCTGGATCGAGCATAATATTTTGTTGATAAACGTAGGCCCTAGCAGCAGCAGCAGCTTGAAGACTAACACCCTCCAAAACACGTTTCGAGTTAAATGCAGCGCAACGACTTTCGTTGGCAATGAGCTCACGCTTCTTCTTCATTCGCCTGTTTCGAAACTATATTTTGACTGTTTTTTTGTCCAAATTTATTTCCGCCTCAATTTCCACCATACGCTCAGGCGTAATAAAGTTTTTCTTATAGAATTCTTTTTACAAATGTAGCACCTGCTCGTTGGTAAACTTTTGCCTAGTACGACCGTTTGACGGATCAGCGCGAATTTTATTTCTTTTTGACATACTGACAGGTGGATCAGCGGAACACAGAAGACAAATAAAAATGTCAATGTCGAAGAGTCAGTGGTTTTGTAATATTGCGCCGACAAAAAACTTACCACACAAAAATATTTCTAGTACGATGCTAATTAATAAATGTTGTAAATTAACAAAAAAAAAAAAAATAGGGAAGTGCTTTAACGTGCGCAAGTTGTTCAGTAGTACTCTGCTCAAAGGTTAACAATACAGGGATTTTGTAGTAGCTACGCATTTCGAGCAGATTATGGTCGACACAATCTTAAATCCGATCGTACAAAAGATAAGAACACTTTAATCAATATTGGAAAAGATGGGGTCTGTTACAGATGGACATGTCTTATGGCATATTTTCAACTGCATTTGCATAAACATATAACCTTATAAAGATCAACTCGGTGGGAAGTTCGTAAACAAAATTGAAGAACTGAAAATTCACTGTATCTATACGTAAGGAATTCAAGATAATCAAAATGAGGTAATCGTCACCCTGAGTTCCCGCTGCTACCCACAAAATTAAAACGGAATTTTGTGGACCTGATATCAAAATTATGGATGTGGAACACAAATACGACACATATTCAGCCCTATCACGAGTTCCATCGTAACCGGAAAGTTTTACGAACCCAGACAAATGGTATCGCAGAACCCGTTTGTAAATTTTTATTTAAATTAAATTTAAGTCGTCGACGAGTAAAGACGTGTTTTAATTCCGCTCCTTCTTTAAAATAATAAATTATTTACAAATAACCCTGGCCCCTTTTGTTAGTGAACAAAAAAAAAATAATAATAAAAAAATATAAAAAAAAAACTGACCTCTTTTTTAAAAATTTCAACCGTCCCCAATTCTCGAAAACCAAAATAAAAAAATGGCAAAGTGCTGCGTTTGCAATATCGACGTCAATGTTGACCGAATTACGTGTGGCGGTCACTGCGGTAAGCTCTTCCACCCGAGTTGCATTGGACTCGGCAAAAGAGCTATGAATCACTTAGTTGAAATAACTTCCCGGTTCGTTTTCTATTGTGACGAATGTAGGGAAATATCGTTGTCCCACATTCTTCTCGCAATTAAATGCAACAACGACACAGTCAAGTTATCAATAAGTGAAACGAACGATAAGTGCCGCAAAATATTCAGTGAACTCGAAAAAATTGATGACCTCGAGAAACTGACTGATGACTTACACAAATTGTATCAATTGAACTTTGATATTGTGAAAAAACAGTTAAGTGAGGCATGTAAATTTGTTACCCAATTAGAATCTCTGAAATCCGAAATCAAAGACGAGCTTAAAGGAATATATTGTGCAATTAATAAACTCAATTTTAATAAGCCATTAGATTCGATGATTTTCATAAGGCCAATTTTTCTAAAATTAATGAATATATCACCAGAGTTTCCTTTAATTTTGACAACCTTACTGTGCATGATGATAGACATATTTTATAGAGAAATATTTAATTCTATTTCTCTTCATGTACCAGTTTCTCGTCGTAAGACATCGTCTTCTTCCCCACCTTGGTTTAATCACAGGCTACGGTCGATACGTAATAAGAAAAATAAGCTTTGGTCAATTTTCCTTCATTCGCGATTACCAACAGACTACTCTAATTATCTTGGTGCCTATCTTCAATATACCGAAATTTACAATTCTCTCTATCAAAGCTATTTAATCCAAGCCCAAAGCAATCTTATTAAATACCCTAAATCCTTCTTCCAATTTGTCAACTTTAAACGAAATCCGATGGTTATACTCCCTCTCTCTCTTTCAATAACGAAATTTCAAACGAACCACAGACTATTGCCAACTTTTTTGCAAGTTTCTTTAAAAAATCATTTACCGACGACTCCTTTATACCCGATTGTAATTATTTCAATTATTTACCGAATTTCTCCCTCGGACCATTTCTACCTCATACGATTGACTCATTACTCATCGAAAATAAACTCAATCAACTCAATGATGAGTATATTCCCGGCCCAGATGGTATCCCCGCCATATTTCTCAAGAAATGCTCTTCAACACTCTCTCTTCCCCTTTCAAAAATCTTCGGTTTATCTCTATCTCAAGGAGTATTCCCTCAGTTATGGAAGACCTCTTTTATAACCCCAATACATAAAAAGGGCCCTAAGTGTGAAATTACAAACTATCGTCCAATCGCTAAACTTTCACATATTCCCAAAATCTTTTAAAGCATTTTGTATGATATTTTAAGTTTTCGTTGTAAATCTCTTATTTCCCCTAGACAACACGGCTTTGTAAAGGGTAGGTCCACAACGACTAACCTTGTTGAATTCGTATCCTTTAGCCTCTCAGCCTTAGAAAACGGAAAGGAAGTCGATGTTGTTTCAACCGATTTCAGTAAGGCCTTTGACAAAATCTCACATAAGCTTATTCTATTCAAACTGTCCACCCTTGGCCTTGAACCTATCTTCTTAAGATGGACTTCTTCCTACCTAAGCACCCGTTACTACAAAGTTCGATTCAGATCTTCCTTCTCTGATGATTTCTTAGCTACCTCTGGGGTTCCACAAGGCAGCCACTTAGGACCTCTCCTCTTTATTCTTACTATTAACGATATTGAAATGATCATTAAACATTGTCATATCTCACTCTACGCCGACGATACAAAGTTCTTCAAGACCATCTCTTCCACACATGACACTACTCTCCTACAACTTGATCTCAACAATTTCTCTGTCTGGTGCCTGAAAAATTGCTTAAAACTAAATATTTCCAAATGTCAATCAATAATTTTTTCACGAAAACGCATCCGATCCACTCCCCGTCGATAACTTCTACATTATCAACCCATATCCACCGCTGAGTCAATTCGAGACCTTGGTGTTTTATGTGATAGAGAACTTACCTTTCTCACACATATTGACGAGATTATACTCAAAGCAAACTATACACTAGGCTTTGTGAAATGTTGGTCTAAAGAATTCTCTGACCCCTACGTGTCCCGTTCTTTATACATAACCTTAGTTCGCCCGCTTCTTGAATACGCCTGTCAAGTATGGTCCCCTTATCAACAAACTCATATATCCAGAATCGAGAACATTCAACGTCGTTTCCTACGTTTCACCCTTCGTGGTCTGTCTTGGAATAACCCTCTTATTTTACCCCCGTATCAAGACCGACTTCTGTTAATCAATTTGAATACGCTGGAAGAACGAAGAGCAATTAGCGACATTATTTTCATTCATCGATTACTTTCAGGGTCTGTTGACTGCACGACTCTCTACAATTCCATCTCTTTCAACACCAATTCCCGTAATATGAGAAATCCTCGTCTCTTCTATCTGCCTACCCACCGTACATCTTACGGCTCCAACGAACCTATTACTCGCATGCTTCGAAGAATTAATTGTAACATTAACTGTTTCGACTTTAACCTCAGTTCATCCTGCCTGAAACTCCGTCTTAATCATCCTACCAATTCCCAACCCTAGATTTTAGAGCTATACTTAAGTTAGATTAAGAATTTTAGCTTGTATTAAGCCTACTAAATGGGGGTATTGCCCCCACCAAAATTAATGGCAATTTGTATGAGCATTTCCACTACGAATGATTCTGTAAAATATTGTTTCGGGATTCGTAACAAGTTTTCGATTAAGATGCAATTCGTGATATGACTGATTGTCTATAATGGAAAAATAAAGTTGGTAAAGTGGACTACTGTCAATGTGTTAAAATCTTAATTCTCTGCGAAAAAACTTCCTAAAAAATACAAAAATTGACAATCTATTCGAATATATCTAAAAAAATATATGCATGTAAGTTATAGGGAAAATATACAATACAAACTTTGTCACAAACTTACTTTAATTCGATTATTCAGTCTTATGAAAACACTCTCTGAGTGTGGTCCACTGGGAATCCTCTGTTGATTGCCTTGATTGCCACTTCCGACAGTATTGCCTGTTCCTGGCACTACTCCCTCAGACAAGAGCGTATCGAGATTGTCCCACGATGATGGATCCTCTGAACTTGCACCTGCCGATGATGGTTTGGTAGTCGAGTCAACTTCTGGTTTGGGCAGCATACTTGCATCTATCGCTGCATCTTCAGATTTTTGTTCATCAGTCTTAACAAATTCCATTGAAGGAGCTTCTATTGAAGGTGCTTTCTCCTCAACTGTATCTGCCACATTGAATATATTTATATCTAGAGTTTCTGAAGATGAAATAGGAGGTTCCTCATAAATTCTCTCAGTTGATGTGATGTCTTCTTCAAATTTGATAGGTGGTGGAGGAATTTGAACTGACAATTCACCCGAGAACTCATCATCTATTTCTGGTTTTCTCTTAACCTCATCTGTTATATCTGGCAGATTTTTTAGGTTTCCAAAAGACCCTCCGTTGCTTTTATCTATTGTTAAATTCATAGATACTTCTTCGTTTTGATCTCCATTCGAGTCTACATCCATGGAATCATTCAAAGATATTCGCTTTCTTCCGGCCAAAAGCATACACAATGCTCCTAAATAATCTTCTGGTAGCAAGCTCAAAAAGTAGCTACTCTTTTCATTCAGTCCACTGCTCTTACAATCTAAATGGCTATTAAGGTTAACACTAAATCTTTTGGCACATATCTGGGATGTGTGAATGTCATTTTTTAAACGCTCGACTTGAAGCATATTTATCAACTGGGCATGCTTGCATGAGAGTACATAATTGACTCTGGCAACAAGGGATGTATCCTTACACTGGGTACAAGCGAATTCACCTGTCGATGGAGTAAAGCAATCTTGCTCACTTTTGATGCCAATTGTGGTACGATTGGAATTGGTTTTCACCAAAACTTCAGCAGCTTTTTTCACAATTGATAGTACTGCATCACTTGCAGATTTGAACAAGTTATTCTCGTTTTTTTGGTGCGCCTGATCAGGTGTGATGTCATCATCGTACTCATCAATATCATCGATGCGATCCTCAGTCTCAAATGCTTCGAACTCCGACGTGCCATACACACGAAACAACGAAACTGGACAGAAATGTTCCGAATTGTAATGGGAGTGAATGTCCACACGTACAAACTTTCCAAAAAGATGTGGATGCAAATCAAAAGTCTGTATCGTTCGCTTATCATCAGCGATGAATCGTCCCACATTCGACCAGTCGCGAGTTGGAAAACGATTACTCACAGCTACTGTAAAATTCTTGGGCGAAGATGAGAAAAGCTCGAAATTGGCCAGATCGATTTTCTCGGCTTGAATTGCTTCGCAAAGTTCTACAACGAACCAAATGCGATTTGTACACGGGCTAAGCATATATTCATCCTTTGATGAAGTTAACACTGCTCCGGTATTTTGAGCATCCGAATTAGATGCAATTATTTTTGCCCCACAATCCGGTGAGGCGTAGTTCTTAGTTCGCAGCTTTACCGGTTGCTGCTTCGACCCAGCTGTTTGGTTTTTCCTTTGGGTCGACGAATTGACAACATCCTGCTCAAGTTGCTGTTTCTCTTCGGCTTCCATTTGCTTTTGGGCCCATTCTGAGAATACCGGTATAGGTACCTCTTCGGCAGTAAGATTCACATCGTGGGCGACTGTCCCATTTTTTGACGCTTTAGGCATTGCCTCCGTACTGCCAGCATCAGTCGCAGCAACTTCATCACTATCAGGTGGCTGCGGTGGAATCAATCCACCTGAATCATTTATTTTTTCTATCTGATCATTTGCTATAAAAGGAAATAAAATTAAATGAAATGATGGTTAGTGGTTGAAATATTATGAAAGTAATAGGTATACAATTCATTACCATTCTGGTTGCTTTCAGTGGTTTTTGTTTCGTTGGCGTCCTGTGTCTGATTGGTGACATTCGATTCAGATGTTGAAACTATTACGGAATCGATTGTGTGTTGCTCAAGGCTACCGCCACCACCATTCAGGGGTGGATCTGTGGATGTTATTTCATTTAATGGTATCACTGTTGGGTTTTCGGAGGAAATATCTGGTAAGCTGTAAGGAGAAAACACATGGAATCTGTAATTATTGTTTACAAGATTGTTAGGTATAAAATTAAAGATTTTTTGTAGGTATATACTTATAGATTATTTAAAAATTGTGGGGGTATGCGTGTTCATAGATAAGTCGCTACTGAAAACAAATTAACTAAAAATATGGTATCAAGTCACGATATTTCTTGATTTTGTATTTGCTATTTCTGTGGCCTTCAGAATTGTGTAAGTCAAAGTGAAATAAATTGAGAGTAGCTTCAGAATGTTGTAATGAATACTTTGCCATCAGCTTCCGGTGCCGATAAAATTCGAATACCAATTTCGGAAGCGTTATCTACCAAAACAAATTGAATCACACCACAATACACAATTTACGATCTTCCTAGTTTCCATTTTCGTTCAAGTTCGGGCATGTGAAAAATCAGAGTTCTTTGTATGTGGCATATAACAACAGAATTTTGACAACATGCGAAAGATCATACCTTGTAATATGGGTACTGTGGAATCACACCCTTGCGGAATCGCAAACATGTATGCATAAATATTTTCTGAGTACACAAAGTAAAACTCACACTTGACTAATTGGGCCCGTAGTACAGCTTCCAGTATAAGATTTGGATCCATATCTACAAGGTGGCACACGAATCGTGTTACAATAAGAAATTTAAATAACTTTTATTTTAATCGATATATTTCATAATTTTTTTTTTTATTGGATAAAAAATTAAATTTTATTTTAAATAACTAATGGTTTTTAAAGATTATAGACCGCAAATGACCTCCACGTTCATACACGCATATGCGGCACCTGATCAGAAAATTGTTCATTGCGGGTTGAAATTGGGATCGCCTCAATTATTGTCTGAATGGACTGCTTCAATTCAGTCAAATTCCTGGGTTACGTTTTGTACACTTCCTGCTTGACATAATCCCATAAAAGAAGTCTGGTGCAGTCAGGTCTGTTGATCTTGGGGACCAGCGGAAAGTGCAGTTTTTGGATATCAATTTGTTTGGAAAATTTCGCTCCTCCATAACTTGTGTGGCTACGTGTGCACTTGCTCCATCTTGTTGAAAACAAATCCTGCTGAAAGGGAGACTTCTTCGGCGAAGTTCTGGGTAAAAAAAACTCCTTCAACATAGATCTTTAAATAACGGTTCCCATTGACAGTTTGTGTTACACCGTTTTCTTCAAAGAAGTATGGCCCGACAATACACCTTGATGAAACTGCGCACCACACAGTGACTCGTTCTGGGTGCAGTTCCGTCTCATGGAGCATTTCTGGAATAGATTCACTTCATATACGGCAATTTAGCTTGTTAACATTGCCGTTTAAGTCAAAATGGGCCTCATCAGACATGAACAAACAATTTATCAATGTGTTGTCCTCTTCGGCCATTGCAATCATTTTTCGGCAAAATTCCAGGCGAAAAGGCAAATTCTGAGGGTTTAACTTGCTTGTAATTTGGACTTTGTACGGAAATAAGTTTAAGTCATCATGAAGTATCCGTTATAATGACCGTCTGCTAACTCAAATTTGGCCCGATAAGTTTCGAGTCGAATCACTTGGATTTGCCTGTATTGCCGATGCAACAGCCACGATTGTATCCTGAACCCGAACATTGGGATCTGGATGAAACGGTCTTCGTTCGATGCTTCCAGATTCGGCAAACATTTTCACCAGCCTCATAATGGTCCATCTACTTGGGGAGTACCGCCAAACTCCAGCCTAAATTCCCTTTGGACGGAAATGACGGACTGCAAATAATGGTATCGCTGCACTATCCAAATCCTTTTTTCAGTATCCCAATCATTCATTTTGATAAATCTAAATAGTAGCCTATAAAATAAAAAAAAAATAAGCTGATTACTCACACTGAATAAAAGTTATTACGTTTTATTTTTGTAGCACGATTCACGGGCCACCCTGTACTTAGCTTTACAATTTCGGCAATTCACTTTATAAATTTCAGACTTATCATTAGGTTTTGTTTTGTCTTTAGTTGTCCCGAGAATAGTTTTTATTTTTCCATTACTGGAGAAAACACATTCAATGTTTTTCTTTTTGAATTTTGATTTCAGCCGGTTGGCAATTTGGGGAAAAAAGGTCATACTAGCTCGTTCTAAGTTATTTTCTTTGTCATTTAGTCGTCTGTTTTGTATGAATAGAGTTGATAAATTGGATTTTTTTATTTTTCTAGAGTGTTTTATTATTAATTTATCGCTTATAGAATCATTGTAGCCGTTGATGGTTGCGATTTCCTTTAGATTTTTATATTCCTTTGAAAAATTGGCGATTGATAAAGGAATTTTACAAAGTCGATGAACCATCGAATGAAAAACAGCTAGCTTATGTTGAATTGGGCAAAAAGAATCAATCCCGATGTAGCGATTTTTTGTTGTTGCTTTTCTATAATTGGAAAATTCAATTTGTTTGTTTTTTCGTGTGATCATCAAGTCCAAAAAGGGTAAGGTGTTGTTTGATTCTCTTTCATAAGTGAAATGTATACTTTCGAATTGAGAATTTATTGTTGTTAGGACATTTTCAAGTTATGTAGTCTTAATGACAGCGAAAATGTCATCTACGTATCGAAGCCAGATTCTGGGGAGTAATCTTCTTGTTTTCAAATTTAATTCAAATGAAGACATGAAAACTTGGCAATTAAAGGTGACAGAGGTTTTCCCATACTCGTACCTACAATTATACTGTAAAATTGTCCTTTCAACTGAAAAAAATTGTGTGACGTGCATATCATCGCGGCTTTAATATATAGCAGTTTTTTATCATCATCAATTCTACAGTTTTTAACGCAGTTAACGCATCCTCTATTGGAACGCTAGGAAATAATGCTTCAGCGTCAAACGAAACCATTATTTCGTCGTCTTCTATTTGGATACCTTTTGATTTTTCAACAAAGTCGACGGAGTTCTTAGCGGAAAGGCTATTAATATGGTACTTTTTTAGGTCTTCGACTAACCATTTTGCTATTTTAACTGAGGATGAATTAAGATGAGTCACATTGTACTCAAAATGCATTCATCGTAAATAAAAAGTTTTATAAAAAATTTTGGTCAATAAGTGTATTTTATATTTATTTATCAAATCACATTTTTTGTCCAATTAGAGACTTTGGTTAAAGCAGCTTATAGTGGTTGGGAATTTACCTGTCGCAAGTAGAACTAAGTCATCGGCATAGGCTACTACTTTGACCCCACGTTAAAGTTTAGTAAGTATACTATTCATTACAAGAATCTATAAAAGTGGCGATAGAACTCCCACTTGAGGTGTTCTTCTTGACGCTGATACTTTTACTTGGGTTCCATCAAGTTCACTGAAGATCTGTCTATTTCTTAACATGCACATGATCCAGTCTATGATGCATTACCTACTTCAGGAATAATAAGGACATGTTCCACTGCGCTACTTTTAACATTGTTGAATGCTCCTTCAATATCTATAAAAGCAGCACGTATTTATTCCTTGTCATGAAGTGTTTTTTTTCTATTTTACTAACAACGCAGTGATGGGCTGTTTCTACCCTTTTAAGTTTTGTATATGCATGCTTTGCAGGAGAAATAACTTCTGACTTTAGCTTGCTACGTATTTAAATGTCCATTAGTCTTTCAAATGTTTTTAGAACAAATGATGTAAGACTTATTGGTCTAAAGTCTTGGCATCCGTATGGCTGGGTTTACCACCCTTAGGTATGAAGACTACTTTAATTTCACGCCATGCCTTGGGCACGTACCCCCATTTTAGGCTATTTAGGAATATGTTGTTAAGATAGGGGATAACATGGTCTTCACATTTTTGAAGCATCACAGGAAGGATGCCATCAAGCCCCGGTGACTTATAAGGAAAGAAGGAGGTAATAGCCCATTTTATCTTCTCTTCCGTTATAATACCAGGAGGTACTACATGTTCAGAATAGATTATCTAAATCTTAAATAGTATTTTCATCGCTACAAATGATAACAAATTAGATTAATTAAAAACCTAACTAAATAGAAACTTGATTGTCGACGAAATATGTTCGCGGAATATAGTTTATATAGTTTCTAATATCATTCAGTTGCATTTAAATTACTTTTTTCCGGAGCATCTAAAAATAAATGCACAACTGGATCGCACATACTTGTTCCAATCTTCGTATGCAAAAGATTCTTAATAGAAACGGCTAAATATATTTTTAAAGTGTTTTTTACTTATTTTTTTTTTCTGAAAAAAAAATTGGGGTGGCAATTTTAAATATTTAATAATATAAATTTAAAAACAAAATTTGAAGGAAAATCATCCACCCGTTTTCGAAATATTGAATTTTCATTCCGTCAAAAATCTATTTGAGATAATCACCAAGTACCAAGTTTGAAAAGATCGTTCTACAGACGGAATTGCGGAACCCACTGTTTTGGTGTTCTCTATCATCGTAATGTCAAGTACAATTGAACATTCGGAGCAGAAGTGGCTTAACCCTCATTTGTTCAATTTTGACTTAATAATCCACAATGGTCAAAAATAAATGTTCTTCCAACGCAGAAGTGACGTAACTTATTCATTTAATCAATACAAAAATGCGGAAACATTGTTTCTGCACGGAACTTTTCGTAGAGCAGAAATGGATTTTCTCAATAAGTGCATATTGGGGTTACACCACTTCTGCTGTCAATGCCTCAATTAAAATCTCGAGTTCCTACATACAGCTGCGGTGAAAAAGATAGCACCATTGCCAGAATCAGATTTCGTTTAAAAATGAAGTTTAAACCAAAATTTTGAGGAACATTTTGAATATGCGAAAAGCTTATATTAAGTCCAAAAATTCACATTTAAAAAAGAGTTCCAACTTTTATTCACCAACTATTTAAAATTATTTTTTTTTTCGAAAAACTCAAATAAATAAGCATCACACAACTTAAAAACTAGAACATCATAAAAATAAAAATGAATTTACCAAATTTTGGCACCTTTCTACCGGAATATTCTCCCAGGAAAACTTTACTGCAGCCCCAGAGTTCTGTGTTACTAGTTTGTCTTGCTGAAAGAGGGACTTTTCTTGGACTACAAGCAGTTAAATTATGTTCCCTCAATCTGTGGCGAGCGGTTTCCACGCAAGCTGTAATATTTAGCTTTTTTTTTTAGCTCAGCTGCAGGCTTAATGGGATTTTTATGGCTTTCTCGGACTAGACGCCTGATAAGAGTTTTCGTCATAACAGGTTTTCATCCACGGGATTCGGTTTTAGGTGTGTATATTATTGCATTTCGAATCAATTTGTTGGAACAGCCAACAAACCGTCGAACTACTCCATAACTTCTTCCCGTTTTTCGTTGGTACGCTGCTTTCCACGACCCATTTTCTTTGAAAAACTGTTAATTTTGTGTTTTAAATGAAGATACCAATTAAATATAAGCGAATTGTAACACTTGGCCGACATACCTTGACATATGCACAAGACAAAATATTTTTTTTTTGTAACGAAAACTGCGATCAGTGCTATTATTTTTACCGTACAAAAAATGGGATTTTCGTAATTATGGCCTCGTAAGAAAAGAACGGTTACCACTTCAACGCCAGAGATATATAATAGAGAGAGGTGATAGTTCAAGCAATAACATAATAATAGTAGAGGCTGTAAATATTTTTCTGTTCACTCATTTAAAGAAGTTAAAATAAAACTTGTATCAGTGGTGCTATTTTTTTTACCAGCACTGTATATGGCGACTAAAAAACCTAAAATGTCTAATGTTTACCGGTTTTGTAGTCCATCGACAATTTCCATTTTTGAGACTGGATTAAATTTTTTAAACTCATAAATATTATATTAGTTTTAAACTAGAATAAAAAATAAATATTAAAAAAACAAACTAAAAAAGCTAATTTTTAATTTTATATTGTTTTATATTAATTTTTAACTAAGAAAAAAACTATTATCACAAATTTGTATTTATTTTAAAAAATGTGGGACGGGCTTCAGAGTATATACTAAATCTTCGGGCATATTACATTAATTAAAAATTAATAGAAAAAATATAAAATTAAAAATTGTCTATTTTATTTTTTTTTTATTTTATTTTTTATTTTAGTTTAAAACTAATATAATATTTATTATAACACACAACTTGAAGACGAAACAAATCAAGCAAAATGTTTATACCCTCGGTTTGACCTGGTTTGTATATCACAAAACGAGTTGACACATCAATACTTTGGAGATCGATCTTTTTTGTTAACTAAATTTAATGTTTAACCGGAAAGAAAAAGTTCTAGTTTCCCACTACACAAATTTAGGCTTACTGGTATAGAAACTGTCGAAACATAGAATTTGGGCGTCTAATGTCGTTTTCGATTGGTTGGCCGGAAGGCTTCCGAGTTCTTCTGAAAGCGTTCGATTGGTATCAACTAACAGTTCTTCTCCTGGATAGAAGAGACATTTACTTCTGGATTTGAAGTCAGAATCAAAACCAGAAGAACGCACACACTTATACACCTACTAAAACTTGAAATCAATGTCAACAAAAATGACGTCTAGGGATGAGCGATATTGAAAAGCATCGAAAAAATAATATCGATGTTAGAAATATCGATTTTTTTGAATATCGATGTTTATTAATGCTTTTTTTTGAAAATTAATAGCACGTTCAGAAATCGATTAAAAATTCAATATATTATAAGTTCAAAATACCT
Organism: Philhelius pedissequus; assembly: GCA_910595825.1. NCBI lineage: Eukaryota > Metazoa > Arthropoda > Insecta > Diptera > Syrphidae > Philhelius > Philhelius pedissequus. The sequence continues at coordinate 273,695,537 of OU343160.1, read as the reverse complement.
TTACTTGATTTGAAAAATGTAGCAATGTTTTTTTCGTATGTATGAGTTATATCGCGCCAACTGAACTTCATACAATTTCATGCACAAGTACTTGTTCTGGTGAAGTGCAGTTCCGTCAAGCGCTGTCTAACTTTTACGAGTATATGCATGAGGTCATTCAAGATTTTTAAGTCTTAACATCTATGCTGTGATGTTTCACATTACTTCAACATAAATGTCAAAACATTGATGTTTTTTCCGTGTAACATCGATAATTTGCTAACATCGATGAATATAGCCCATCCCTACACTGTCATATCATCGTTTTGTTTTGGTTGGCTGAAGTTTTGTAGTTTCAATGTGCGTCTCATATTTTCAACCCAACACCACTTACATTGACATTAAACTTCAGAATCAAGGATCTAGTTCTAGTGCTTACTTGTTCGATTGGGATCCATGATAGAAGCGTTCTTCTAGATAACCAATCGAAAAAGTCATAAAGTATGCACTGAAATTATTCTGAACGAGCTCCAAACTATATGATTTAGTTATTACACTTAGGGCCAGTTTCAGAGTACACACTTAAGTTCGCCCTGAGTTTGAGTAAACGTCAAACGATAAGTCTCACTTAGGTCACTTTTCTGTTTCACAGTCACTTAAAATTACTTTACTCAAAAGCATGAATAACGATGGCAAGGCTCGTTTTCTTTTGACATTATATTTAAAGTTTCATTCAAACTAAAAAGACATTGAGCAAAAATATCAAATATTTAAGTAGCTCTTAAGTGCCCAACAATGGCCACTTAATTCCCACTTCAACTTGGCTGGTGTGAAATTGAAATCTTACCCTTAGTGAAGTTAAGGGGGCAATTGGCACTGAGGGATAAAGTGTGAAACTGGCCCTAAACTCTTAGTTCTCAATTATTGACATTTGTCAATCCACTTTCGTCATATTTTTTAATTTATCATTGGGTATGAGTTTTGTATCTCCTCATGACAGATGTGACATTTGAATAAATTATTATAATATTACGGAGTTTTCGTTTGGTAAATTTATATTTTGATCTATAAATTGATTTTTTCGTTACGAATCGAATACATTTTCAGATTGATTTTATTTGCTATAGTATTGCTGTATATTTGTGTCTGTGAACCAGCTACCAGTATTAGCTGTCTTGTCAAACTGTTGGCTGTCAATTTTGACGTAGATCTGCGGGGGTAGATCTGCCGAAAAATCCAGATCTGCAAAATTGATTTAAAATCAAAAAATAAATCAATTTTGTTGACCAATCGAAGGCAAAAATTGTCAAAATCAGTTTTTTGACAAATCTAAATCAAAAATAAATTGATTTTTGGTACCAAACTAAACCCCCATTAATTTGCAATTAATTCAGAATTCTCAGTCGATTATGTCTCATCGACCGAGTGCCCTCTAAGCAAGCTCATAACAACAACAAAAAAAAACAATTCGGAGCTCTGAACGAATAATTGAGATAAAAAGTAAACCTAATTGGGTCAAAAAAGGAGCAAAACTGAGTCTTAAAATAAACCAATTTCAAAAAAAAATCTACGCTGAACAATAAGCTAATTCGGATCAAGAACCATATTACCATACAGTTTACCACCTTATCAAGTAACACACTCAATATCTATTGAATATCAAATATTTGAGAGTTCAAGGACCATGTTTAATGTGTAAAAGCATTTTATTCGTTAATAAGAGCTTCAACTCTTAACTTATTGGTAAAAACAAATTCTTATTTAATAAAGTAATTTATACAAAAAGATCATAACGAGTTCAAGTATACATACATACGTTTTATTTGCTTACGTATTTTTTTATATTGTCAAGAATGAGGGTAGAATAATAAATTGAGGTTTTGTTGCATATGTATTTAAATTAATTATTTATTTTTTTTTTTTTTAGATTCTAAATTGAATCTTATTATAAGAGTTATAAAATTCTTACCCCATAAACATTGTTGATATACTCAAAATCTGCGAAAACCATAATATCCAAAAGAACAACAGGAACAAAGTGAAATTCTGTCCTTTTTTCACCTCACACCACAAATATTTGACAATGTATATCATTTGTATAAGCATTAAATTGGCACTGTGAATTTCTTTAAATAAAAAAAAATTTAAACAATAAAAGAAACCTTCAATTAAACTATGTATGTATTTATTTCTGCAAAAAAAACTACTAAGCTACTTGAAAAAAAATCCATTGGGTTTAAATAAAAATTATTATTATATCTACTCCATCGTGGTTGTTTGCGAATTATTTCAATTTATTTTTTCCCGGACAAACAAACATTAATATAAATAAAATACACGTCAACAATGCGAACGGCAATTAAATAATTTCAGGTTCACGATAAATATGACACGAAAAATTGTTTATAAAATAAAACCACGATTCATTGATATGATAAGCGAATGTAAGAACTAACCTATTCCGCCCCCACCTGCAAACACATACGTTTAATGTTAATTTTCACGTAAAACGTATTGTTGTTGTTGTTTTAAGAGACCTGAAATCTGATAATTGTTATATCACCTTTTAAACAATCTGGGAAAATGAAGCATAATGAAAAATAATATTGATAAAATGCATACATCAGTCGAAGTAACTTGCTTTTAAGTGAAAAGCGCCAGCGTTATAAAAAAAATAATTATGTATACAGAATTCCCATTGTATAATTGTCAATTGATTTTCTGCATAATTAACCGAAGTAAATAAGTTTTTTATACAGTTAATTGTAACCATTTTAAATTATCTTAAAAAATTGCAGCTAACTTACTCAAAGATATAAATTTTTCAGTTCATTGAAGGGCCCCAAAAAATTAATTTAAAAAAATAAAATGCACGTTTGGATCGCACGTACTTGCTCTTATGTTCAATCAAAAGATTGTTAGTAGAGACAGCTTTATATATTTTTAAGATCGGTTTTATACAAAATTCCTTTTTCTAAAAAAATGTCGTATGGTAATTTTATGTATTATAAGCTGAAAAATATAATTTCCATAAAAACAATTGTTATCAGCTTCCGAAATATTAAATTAAAAAAAAAAAAAAATTTTTCTTTCAAAATCCGAAAAATATTTTTCGAAAATTTTGTATGCATTATTATTTGTAATTTGAAAGACCTCATACATATATATTTTGATCGAAATCCGTCGAGTCGGAAAATATATAAAATAAAATGCACGACTGGATCGCACGAACTTGCTCTTATGATCGACCACATCGTATGCAAAAGATTTCTATTTAAAATCTAAATATATTTTTAGTCATTTTTTACTTTATTTTTTATACACAGTTTCTTTAATTTTTTTCTAAAAAAAAAATGGTATGACAATCTTAAATATTAAATCGGATTAATCAAAAAAAGTACGCCATTTTATTTCTTGGTTAAATTTGAATTTATGAGAAATTTTTTTTTTAATCTGTGGAGTGGTTTTTGAGAAAGTTTTTTTTTTAAACTTTGTGAAAAAATTTAAAAAAAAAATTGAAAAACGCCAATTCATTATATTCAGCAAATACATTATAAATATAATTTTTGAACAAAAATTTAATGAACAGTTTTCAAAATATAAATTTTTTAAATTATTTTCTTAAAAATGCTTTTAAATACACAAAAAAATATTAATTGAAAATATTGGTACGCAATATATATTGGGCAACCTAAGACTATATATGTGTGAAATTTCGAAAGAATCGGGTAAGCCGTTTATGAGATAGTCTAAATCAAACAAAACGGTCCTATGGAAAGTACCGTTTGAAGACTTTTAATTTTTTTTTTCAACCGTATCTAAAAAGCTGCACTGATTTTTTTGTAATCGAAATCGTTAGAGCCGTTTCCGAGAAAAATAGGCTTTAACGTAACCGTTATGTGGCAGGTACCGTTATTTTTTTAGCTAAAAAGCTGTAGGTTTCTATACATACATACAGGCAGACTGACAGACTGACAGACTGACACACTGACAGGCTGACAGACTGACAGACTGACAGACTGACAGACTGACAGACTGACAGACTGACAGACTGACAGACTGACAGACTGACAGACTGACAGACTGACAGACTGACAGACTGACAGACTGACAGACTGACAGACTGACAGACTGACAGACTGACAGACTGACAGACTGACAGACTGACAGACTGACAGACTGACAGACTGACAGACTGACAGACTGACAGACTGACAGACTGACAGACTGACAGACTGACAGACTGACAGACTGACAGACTGACAGACTGACAGACTGACAGACTGACAGACTGACAGACTGACAGACTGACAAACTGACAGACTGACAGACTGACAGACTGACGGACTGACAGACTGACAGACTGACAGACTGACAGACTGACAGACTGACAGACTGACAGACTGACAGACTGACAGACTGACAGACTGACAGACTGACAGACTGACAGACTGACAGACTGACAGACTGACAGACTGACAGACGACCTATTATATTCTTCTTCGTCTTTGGTTCTAAAGCTTGTTGTTTATTTTGATTAAAAAAGGTAGACATAATATTTCGAGAATAAGAACCGTATCGTTCACAGACATAATCGGATTGGAAATTATCCGAATTATTTATCTAATAACTAATGGGTGCTTTTTTTAGACGTGTGGTTTTTAAGAAGAAATAATGTTATGACCAAGAATTTAGGTTTATTATAAAGATAAGGGTTTGGCATTATGTTTAAAAATAATTTCGGGCAAGTGGCCGCCGCGGCGAGAGTACCAATATGTCAGCAATAACGCACCGAATATTCTCTTCCAAGTCGCCAATCGTCGCAGGCTTATGTGGGTAGCCTAGCGACTTCACATAACCCCACAAAAAATATTCCAGCGGTGTTAAATCGCACGATGTTGGAGGCCACGCAACAGGCCCACGACGCGATATAATGCGCTCACCAAAAGTTTCCTTCAATAAATTGATTGTTTAGTTGGCTTTATGGCATGTAGCGCCGCTGCCGTCTTGTTAGAACCAAAGGTCGTCCACATCAACATCCAGGTACGAAAAAGTCATTAATTATTGCTCTATAGCGTTCCCCATTGACTATAACATTATGGCCGGCTTCATTTTTGAAGAAATATGGACCAGTGATTCCCTCTCCCCATAGATCACACCAAACAGTGAGTTTTTGAGGATGTAACGGCGTCTCAACAATGGCTTGTGGAATACGATCACTCCAAATACGACAATTTTGCTTATTCACGTAACCATTTAACCAAAAGTGAGCTTTATCGCTGAACAAAATTTTCTTCGTCGCGTGAACCGAACCATTATTTTGGTAATAAATTAGCACGATTTGCAAACGTTGTTCAGGAGTAAGTCTATTTATTATGAAATGAGCATATTTCAAGTGACCGCTGTCAAAAAACCCAACTCCAAAAAAAGTATTGCCAAATTGAAAACCAGACGTCTAAAAAAAAATACCCGTTATATGCGCTCGGTAAATAAAAATAGAAATTGCTTGTGAAAGCGACCAAAAATAATAATCTATAAAATTAATAAAATATTTATCGAATAATGAGAACAAATACAAAACAACGGAACCTGAAAAATATATTATTACTTTAAACTAATGGATTATTAGGAGTTTTAATCCTAACGGGGCTAGTCTACCAATTTAATGGTTTTATCGGTTCAAACTATTACAGTTTTCCCATAAAATAACTCTTTCAAATCTATTTAAATATTAACCAGTTATTATTAGGGAAGATCTACATTATTATCGATGTATGTAATCATCCCTGCAATTATTTATTTTTGATCTGAAATATAAAATCTAAATGTGTTGTATACTTCCATTTAGATCGATTGGTTCACTGTGGCGTATGTGGAATATTTTTTTTAATGACTGAAAATAATTGTTATTAATCTGATGATGACATTGATTTACTATTAATTTTTATTTATATACAAATTATTGAAATTACAAAGATTTCTCCTGTCATACCAACAATAAAAAAGCAATACAATATTGTTTATGGCTAAAAAAAGTTATTATTTTTTTTTATAAAAAAAAACAAACAAAAATTAACAAAACACACAAGGAATTTGCGTGATGTATTTATATATAAACGATTTTGTGATGAGGAAAATTAATTAATCAACAACGTGTGCTAAATGATTTTTTTCTTTTCCTGTTTTTAACTTAATTGACTGTGTTGGGAGTAATAATTCAGAAGGTAGCGTTGCATGACAGGATGAAAACAAAAATAGTTTTAAAAACGAAAATTTGTATTTTTAAATTTGAATCAAATCTCTTATGATTTATAGTTCAATGTATAATAGATATAAGTATCCTACCGTTTTGTTAATGGTTCAGTTAGTCTGAGTGGATATCGTGGGTTTATATGACGTACCGCGTTGTTTATGTTAAGAATATAATTTAGCATTGTAAAATATTAATGTTTTTATAAATAAATATAATTATACAGAGTTCTAGCCTTTTCTTCTGCATAGCATGTACACCGGACGAGCTTGCACACAACCTTTGTTTTTTGGTTTTATTTACGAAGAAATCACTAAGACTGGGGTTTTCCACTTGAAAAAATTTTAATTAAATTACATTTTTTTTCCAAATAAATTTGACCTTTGTGTTTGTCCAAGGGAGTTGGAGGGGGGCTGCTAATAACTGTCAGGGGGAATCGCTTAATGGGGGTTTTCCTAATCGAAAAATATAATTTTTAAATTTATTACAAAACATAAAGTATTTATAAAAAATGTCAGCGGAAAGCTCTTTTAAACTGGAATTTGCTGGATGAAAATAAACTAAAATAAAATAAAAAATTGAATCGCACGTATTTGCTCCTTTGGTCGATTAGATAGATCATGAGCATATGTGGCAATGGCGCTGCGGATATAGTGCTTGATTGCTAACTAGGACGTGTGGGTTCGATCCCCATGCTAGGCGCATTCTTTTCTATACCTCCAATTTCAATTGGATGCCGCCCATGGGTTAAAATGAGACAGTCAATTCCTGGTTCTCAAATCCACTGTGCCAAACTAGTGCCGTGCAATTCAGGTTGCATTTAAAAGACCTTAGGTCTTACCGGCATATAGTTAAATTTAAAAAAAAAAAAAAAAAAAAAAAAGTACATAATGGGTGTCTTTTTTTAAAGATGTTGAGAACTTTAAATAATAATACAAGGCAGTATAATTAGTGGAATAATTTTTTTAATTATAATCTGGTAGATAATTTCATGTCATTTATTTTTTAAATATGATTTCCGGCATATGACCGCCGCGGCTACGAGTTATATAGTCTATTCAATCAGTCGAATTTTTGACAACTTTTTCCAAATAATCTGGTGGGTTGAATATTGGCTTGTAATTCCTAAAGAATAGCTGGTTTGTCGGCATAAGCCAATGACGTAATATAACCCTATAAGAAGTAGTCGAGAAGCGTAAAGTCGCATGAACAAGGGGGCCAGTTAACAAGATCACTCCTGGAAATAAAGCTGTCACCAAATTGATTTTGCAACTAAATTTATGGTTAAGAGCGTTATAAAGCAAATTGCGCAATCTTCTTGGAACCCAATGTCTTGGATATTTAGCTGATTTCATTTTGATACAAAAACATCAGTCAGCATGGCTCGATAGCGTTCGTCATTCACAGTAACGGCAGCTGCTTCCTCATTTCGAAAGAAATAAGTACAGATAATGCCGCCAGCGTGTAAACCGCACCAAACAGTAATCTTTAATGGCTTGATTATTGTCTTCGCTCCATATACGGCAATTTTGCTTATTGACGAAGCCATTTAATCAGAAATGAGCTTCATAACTAAACACAATTCTTCGGTAAAAATGCTCATTTTCGGCCAGTTTCAAATTAGCCCAATCAGCAAAAATGCGAAATAAACGATGGTCATTTGGCGTTAAATCTAACATGAGCTGTATTTTATAGGCTTACGTGCCAAGATCCTTATGTGATATTTTCGACGTAGTCGAAGGACAAAGGCCAGCAAGTTGAGAACGGTGAAGAATCGACATTTCGGCGTTTTCTTCAACGCTTCGCGCTAGAGCAGCAATATACTTTTCGGAGAAGAGGCACTAGTGCTATTATGTTGACCGTAAAATTGGCCAAGTGTTCTATGAACTTAGAAAACAGATTTATTTTTATTTTCAAAGTAAATTTCCACAATTTGGAAGCGTTGTTCCGGCTGGCGTTAAACATGATGAATTGCCAAACATTAATGAACAGAAATGTCAACAGAGTTTGACATTCTTAACAAGTCAAACCGTAGACAACAACCATCGAAACTTCTCATGAAGCTAAAAATACACCCGTTACAACATACTGTCGTCTGATTTCTTAAAAAAAAAATACTGGTACCAATTTAGGCTAATCAATTTATTTTAAAATACAAAATTCCGTTAAGATTTTTCTAAAAAAAATCTTTATGCTTATTTCAAGTATTTAAAAACACAAATAAAAAAGATAATTTGAAAAAAAATGGTCCTCCCGTTTTCGTAAAATTTAATTTTTAAAAAAATATTTGTTTTCAAAAATTTTGATAGCAGGATTATTTAGAATTTGAAGGCCCTCCGAAAATTTTTTTTATCAAAATCGGTAGAGCCGTTAATGAGAAAGCCGTAAATGAATATATTCGTTGAACATTTTTTGTTGATTAATATTGAACAAATTTATTTTTAATCAAAGCAGTTATTTTCTAGATAATCATATCTGTTCTAAATGTTGGCCAAATGACGTATTCAATTTCAGTTTTTTTTTTTGGTTTCTTAAGCCTTGTAATAACAGTTGTACGAGAGGTACCGTTATTTTTGGGTCTTATCGCCAAGTTTGTCACCACAAGTACTTAATTCACGTTTTTTTGCAGTAACAAAATAAAACGTTTATATTCATAATAATTGTTGCCATTTTCCAATGAAATTTGACACTTTGTTTTTTGACAGTTTTATCATTATTTTGAGGTATACAAATTCGACAAGAATTGTTTTATAACAGATTGTCATTAAGTTTAAAGCGGCTATGTGGCCTGGACGTTTCGGACGTAAATATAGTGTTCATATAAATAGTACTTGTATAAACAGAACTGTCATAAGTTGGCATGTCTAGATTCACTCCGAAAAAAATATATTCCTTTCGAACTGTCAGCAGAATGTAATTGACTGAAAAATAAAATGTTTATTTTAGCTATAAAATTTGTGGTTATTGTATTGATTTAGTACTTAAAGAGAGTGATAGAACGAGTTCGACGCAACTCTGTCAACCTTTGTCGTAAGATTTCGATTAAGACTCCATTGAAATGGATCCAAGCGCACTTCAAGCTCGCTTTAGATCTGCCTATAATCATAATAATTAATTCAGAACAGGTCCTAACTATGATATTTTAACATAGCCAATATTAATAGAACGTATAGTAAACAGGCCATACGGGAAATGTGACGTAGAAATAAAGGAAAATTATAGACCAAGAGCACCACAGTCCTTTGGAACTCCATTGTACTTTTAGTATCATTATTTTTTTTCCTTTTAAAACATTTCTGGATTTTACTCTTATAGTTTTCAACATTACCACTCAAACTATAAATTTATAGAACGAGTAATGGGCCGTCAGCCAATCGGTCGACCACCTTTCTATATTAAATTGTAGATACATACATATTCCTATATTCGCAAGCGCCACTCCCACGTATAAAGTTTAATAAAAAAAAGTGTCTGTTAAAATTTGATGATGCCTAGAAATTAAATTAGTGGCAATACAAATGTCAGCACTTAAGAGAGTGAAGATAAATATTTTGACAGATAACATAATTTTAGTGTATGTCAATTTTGATTAAGGATATTTTTCTTCTTTTCGATTTCAATTAAAAGCAAACAAAAACCACACACATGTTTGACATTCTAGTAAACATCACAGTAGCAAATTCGCTTCAATGGATGGAGTCTTAAATTACACACAACGCAGACCACATCTTTACCCATACTCTCTACTCTATGCACACTTATGGCTTAGAATACAACAATCAAATGACGCAAGTAAGCAAGCAACAACAACAATAAAAAAATGAAGCTCGAGAGACTTGATGATTACGTAAAATGAAACTTGAGATAATAATAACAATGAATGAACAATGATTAGGTTAGGTGTATCACAGAGTCGGTGGCAACCTGGCTAACAATAACCGATGAGTGTGTTCTTCAAAACCTACTCCTATAGCAAGCAGTATATATTATATACGTAGATATATAAATACATATGCATGGTGATTCTTTTTGTGGCAAGTGATATGGCGCATAGCGGTTACGAGCTTAAATTATGCAATAAATAATGCGGAATATATTGAAACTTAATTAGATCAACGGACTAGGTATCAATATACAAAATATATAAGTAACAGAATTGTATCTATGTATCGCTTGGATTGGTAATTAATGGAGGTTTTTTTCTGGTTTTGCAAACTCCAAACAACCAAACAAGAACACTTACATTTATTCTGAGTTTGTTTTAGTTTTTTTTTTATTTACTGTTTTCTACGAATTTGAACGAAATAAATTCTTTTAAGTTTAATCTTTAAATGGTGTGGTGGTACATATGTATGTGATTATGTAAATACAACAGTAGTATTTTCATTGCATAATTTCATAGTATAGGTGCGTAGCTTAAGTGGATTAAACTATAAACATTATGTACGTATGTCAATTGATTTTTGACAGCTGTCATTATGTTCATTGGGGAGACAAAATAAATCACAAATTGTATATGTTCCAATGGTATGATAACTGTCTGTCGTAAAAATGACGACAAAATGGTGGCAAGCTGCATAAACGTCATAGCAAAACCCTGGGCGTTGGCGCAGTTTTAAGAATCAAGTGTGTAACCGCCCTCTCAGAACTCTTATAATAGAACACATTGACAGATTTGTTTGGAGCTCCCGTCAAATCGTTATAATAAAATAATAATTTTTAACAATAAATTTACCTATACAGGGTGGTTCGTATAAGATGCGACAAAAATCTAGGGCGCGTAGGCTGGACTTAGACAAGAAAAAAATCGTATGGGAGGGGGTGTCTATTTCCCCCCGTTTAGCCGGGAGAGGCAATTTTCTAAAAAAAATTGACTTAAAACAGAAAAAAATTATTTAAAAACAACGGTATAACCTACAATGACATGCTATACCTTGTCTGAAATTTACGAGCGACCTAAAGCTCATATTTCGTTAGATTACTTAATAAAGTTAAGAAAGGCTTGGAAATTCACAAAAGAGTGAAACACTAATAATATCTTACGATTTTAATTAAGACATTGGGATTTAAAAACTATTTCGAATTTTATTTACTGTACAGGCACAGTATTTTCTGTGAATTTCAATGGATATCAGTTAAAACAATTTATAAAAAATTCTAAAGTTCTGCAGGGCAGATATTTGGGACCAAATCTTTTATTTCACTTAATATGAAAAATAACACGAATTTTTTAAGTTCTTTATGTGAAAAAATTTGTATGTGAAAAGATTTATTTTAATACTTATTTTTTTTTGTACGAAATTATTTTACATTGAATAAAGACAGGTGTAAGATTTACATGTAAAATAACTACTTTGCCGTCAAATCTGTAGGTACTAACACAAATTATATATTGAGATTTTGCCTAAAAGAAGCATAAATAGAACCAGTTCATCAGTAATCAAATACACATACTTTGGATAGTTCTATAAATCAAAGGATTTAGATAAAAATAAAAATAAATATTAAGATATGTACTATATTTAAATTTTATATTTAGAATCGGGCTATTTTGGTCAAATTTAATTTTATGCAAACAAAAACAAATACATAAATTTTATCCCGACGTTTCGCTGGATTTTCCCAGCATCTTCAGGGGCGTTTTATTTATATATATTATGTGTATATACATTAACAATTTTTATATAGGTATTACGAGTAATATAAGAATTTTTAAGTATTATTTAAAACTCACATTGTATTTATTGCATTTTTAGTAAGCAAAACAATAATTGTATCGCCCCAACATTAAAAAAAAAACAAATGACAAATCTTAATAATAATAATATGAATAAATAACAATAAGAATTAAGTTTTACAAAAAATTAAAAACTTTAACACTAAACATAAATATCAAAGAATGGCAATATTGTAAACACAGTTGGTATTGTCGATGTCTTCTTTGAGATTTATGGAGAAGTCTCTTTTTTGCTGGATGCGTAGACTCTCCAGTGTGTATCTCGTTCTTGTACTCTTCTCTTTGTCCAAGATCTTTGCGTCGTCTATGTTGGCTGTGTGTGCAGTTTGTAAATTGTGTTGGGATAGTCCAGTTGTTTCTCTTTTGTTTTTGATGTTCCCCTTGTTTTCTGTCATCCTCTTCCAATGAACTCGTTTTGTTGTGCAAATGTAAACTTAATTGCACTTTTCCCTCTATTTTCCATTGCGACTGATTTCATAGATTACGTCGTGTGTTTGTTCTTGTGGAATTGGTGTTTTTGAGTTGATAAATAGTTTACTAAGAGTTTCGTTGTTGTTTTCTTCTCTTATTATTATATAGAGATTTTTTACTCTCTGTTAAATTCGGTATGTATGGAACTCTTGCATATATTTTAGGGTTGTCGTCTGTTTTTTGTATTGCATTATTAGTGGGTTTTATAGTTTTTTGGTGTTTTTTTCTTTATAAGGTTTTTTATAATGTAGCGTGGAAAATTGTTCATTTGTAGTGTTTTATATACTTTTAGTTCGTTTTCTTCTTTAAATTGTTCATCACTGATTTCAAAAATTTTACGTATAAAGTTTTTTGCGGTGTTTATCTTTTGAGACATTGGTTGTGTTGAATGGAAATTTATTAGTCGCCCAGATGATGTTGGTTTTGAGTACCAGTTAAAAATTGTTTTGTGATTTGTCCGGATGAGTAAGGTGTCAAGAAATGGTATTTGTTTGTTGTCTTCTATTTCTATTGTGAATTGAATTTTCTTTTGGTATTGATTCAGTGTATTTAAAATTGTTTCTTGGTCTTTTTGTTCAATTATACGAGTAGCAAATATATCATCCACATATTTGGCGATAAACTTTATTTCAATGTTTTCTTTTCCCAATTCTTCGATAAAGTAATCAAGAAGGTCATCCAAAACTATGTCTGCTATTGTGGTTGATAGGGGATTACCCATGGGCATGCCAAATGTTTCATGGTAAACTATATTGTTGAATTCGAAATAGTTATTATCTTTCAAACAAAATTCTAATATTCTCAAAAATTGTCACTTTGGTATATTGGTTTGGTGTTGTAATTGGTCCCACTTTTTCATTATTATTTTAATGGCCAGATATGTTGGTATATTGGTGAAAAGTGAGATCACATCAAAAGACACGAATATATGACCTTCTTCAAGTACAACATCTTCTAATTTTTCTTTCAACTCAAAAGAGTTTTTTATGTTATACTTCTCAGATATGATGGTACTTCTCAGAATTTGTCCAATGAATTTGGATAGTTGGTAGCAAGGAACATTTATAAATGATGAAATTGTTTTAGGGGAAGATTCTCTTTATGGATTTTGGGCAGTCCATATAGTTCTGGTGTTATTGCTGTCGAACAATTCAATTTATTTGCTTGCCACTTTTCAATTATGTTCTGCTGAAAAGTTTTTTGATTATGTTGTTGTTTGTTTTTTGTAATTGTTGTGTTGGGTCGGTTCGAACAGTTTTGTATGTAAAGGGTCCGCCATCTAACGTTTTTTTTTTCAACTAGTGCTTATTTCGTGAATGGTAACACTTAGCTCATGTCTGATTTGACAGATAATTAGTTTTATCCTTCCGCTGAACGAATATGGTTGTGTATACGCTTGAACAACGCTGGGAAATATTGCGATATTACTTTGAAAATCATGGTAATGTTGCAGAATGTGTGCGAAAATTGCGTACTGATTTTGGAAGAAGAGAAGCACAGTCAGCTCCGTATGTTCGTTATCTTGTGAAAAAAGTGAAAGAAACTGGCATCCTCATCCATAAACCAAAGCGTGAAAGGCCAAAAACAGTTCGTTCACCCGAGAATATTGCTGGTGTGGCAGAAAGTGTGCGTGAAGCGCCATCAACATCAATTCACCGTCGTTCTCAACAATTGAACATTTCGCAGACATCATTGGGACGAATTTTGCATAAAGACCTTGGTATGACGCCATCCAAGTCCAATTGGTTAAGGAGTTGAAGCCAACTGACCATCCAATGCGTTTTCGCTTCGGTAAGTGGGCCTGCGATCGACTTAGAGAAGATGCCGATTTTGCAAAAAAAAATACGTCTTTTCAGATGAAGCTCATTTTGATCTTGGCGGGTATGTAAACAAGCAAAATTGTCGCATTTGGAGCACAGAAAACCCGCACGCATACATTGAAAAGCCGATACACCCAACACGAGTCACTGTTTGGTGCAGATTTTGGTCCAGAGGCATAATTGGGCCATTTTTCTTCGAAAAATGAGTAAGGAGTGGCCGTTACAGTCAATGGCGTTCGTTATCGGGCCATGTTGAACGAATTTTTGCTCACAAAAATTGAAGAGGAGAATATTGGCAATATTTGGTTTCAACAGGACGGCGCTACGTGCCACACAGTCGAAGCTACACTCGATGTTTTGCGCCCTGTTTTTGAAGATCGCATTATCAGCCGCAGAGCTGATGTCGTTTGGCCACCTCGGAGCTGCGATTTGACACCGTTGGACTATTATTTGTGGGGTGCCGTAAAAGATAAGTGTTACACCGACAAGCCAGAGACAATTGACGCTTTAAAGGACAATATTCGTAAAGCCATTGGTGAAATACAGCTGCACACAATCGATAATGTGCTTAAAAATTGGACCGATCGTGTAGGCTACTGCATGGCCAGCCGAGGGAGCCATTTGAATAAAATTATTTTCCGTTATTAACCGGAAGGATTGTGCTTTCAAATAAAAAAAGAAATTTGAGAAAATATTTAGTAGTTTTTTTTGTATAGCATTTTCAAAAAAAAAAAAGTTATTTGGCGGACCCTTGCTTTTTGTCGTTTTGTCGGCTAATAGTTCTGTCATTTTATTTTTGTATTCTTCCTTATACATGATAGCTGTTTTACTACCCTTATCTGCAGTAGTTGTTACTATTTCGTTTTTGTGATGTTTAAGAAAAGTTTGTGTTTTTTGGTATATTTTGAGTATGAATTTCTCTTTTGTTGAATGATCAGAAATTTTGTTTGTTTGCAAAATTCTTATATTAATACCTATATAAAAATTGTTAATTTATATACATATAATATAGATAAATAAAACGCCCCTGAAGATGCTGGGATAATCCAGCGAAACGTCGGGATAAAATTTATGTATTTGTTTTTATTTACATAAAAATTAAATTTGACCAAAATAGCGCGATTCTAAGTATACAAATAAACAAATCAAAGAGAATTGGTCACATATTAAAATTTATATTTGAGTACTATACTTAAATTTTGTTTTTGTTTTTTTTTTTATTTATTTAAAAAATTGTCACAACATTTATGTAATTTTGTTTTGATTTAAAAACAAAAGTGACAAGTCAACAAAGTAAGCCCGGATGAATAAAAATCCGAAATTTTTTTTATCAAAACAAAATTACATCAATGTTGTGACATTTTTTTAAATAAATTAAAAAAAGACAAAAAAAAATTAAATATAGTACATATCTTAATAAAAAAATTTATTTTTCTTTATATCTACATTTGCAATTTCCAACAAAGGATTTATTAAACAATTTAATTGGTTTACAAATAAATTAAAAATAAAAACAAAATAATCAAATACATAAATCAGATTTTCGATTTTTGTCGAGGCATTTGCCAATTGGGTTTCACATCTCCATAACCAGCCGGTCCGAAAAAAAACAAAAATAAGATATTGTGCTATTGCTGGTAGTACTCGATTTAATGTCTTCTATGTTTAAATTACTCAATGGTCTGAGCCGCCAACGCATCGTAAATAATTTTTCTTTTAAAGTTGTATACAGCACCATTACGTCTTTTAGAAAGTCACCATCGCCATCACCATCACTATACAAATAAAAATAACCTAATTGACATTTCAAGTCATAAAGTCATGACAAGTAATAAAACTAAAAGCTTAGATGATTTAAGATTTCGAAATAAATTGTCAATTGGCCCATGGTCGAGCAAATGACAAAATATTAGTTAAGATAATGGATTTCACCGATGCACGTTGTTATTAAAAAAATAATAATAATAATAATCTACACAGTAAAAAAGTAAAGTAGTAACAAAAAAAACTAAAATATATCAAATGTCATAAAGTTAAAACTACAAAATGCATAAATCTCTCTTACCTCTGTCTATACCTTTAGGCTTTTTATGATTACACTATAGAGAGGTGCACACAAGCTAAATAAACCACTCGAACCCCCACAATAAGCATATATGTCCGATAGAGGTGCATTAAAGTGAATTCACATAGAGCCCTCAGCTTTAAATTATTTTTTTGTGGGAACTGAATTATGCGGACAGGTATGTATAGCCTCAAGTGTTGACTCAGTCAAAATAAAGTGTACCTACACCATTAGCTTATAAAACTTATGAAACGACACAATAAGAAAACAAAATCAAATGACAACCCTTAAGAAACGGTACATAGTGTTTTATTTGGTGAATTGGTGAACGTAAGTCAGTTGGAGGCGGAAATTCAGAGTTGGTTCATTATCAGTAGACAATAACAACTGTGGACATACGAGTAAGTGCACTGGTAACTCATGTGATGACATAATGTATTTCAGGCTGATGAGATATGTATATTTCTTGTTATACCTAGGTACCTACTGTTACAGTAAATGAGAGTGAAGATAATGGAAAGATGCTGACTGGGGAAAGTAAAATTGATTTAGCTATGTGTACACATTCAGAAGTGGAATAAATGTATCAGTGAAATGTTAATACGTCGTGTCTCGCGGGTTGCAGTTCGCATTTTGTTCATCACTTATTAATTTCGATGACATTTCTTAATAGAATACTCGGTCATGACTTGACTATCATTGTAACTTTTACGACCTTATATGGGCTCTCGTGGATTGCCAGGATTAACACAATTGTATAGCTATCTGAAAGCTTTTTGCAGATATGCAAGATTAAATGCTCGTAAGTGCAAGCTTTTTCATATTTTAAAGATTTAATAATAGCCGCGTTTTATTGGGAAATCTATCGGCAGCACAGCATGATTTTTCAAAAAAAAAACAAAAAAAAAACAACCATCCCCATCAGGCTAATTTTCTATATTTTAAGTTGTTATTACCGACCATGTTTGAAATAACAAAATGTAAACAATCAACAATTTATTTTGTTTTTATTTCTTCAGATTAAAGGCATAAAAGTAAACTAAAACTTGAATTAAAATATCAAAATAAAATGGAATATATATGAAGCAGTAGGAAATAAAAAGATAAATTTTCCACATAAGTGTGGAAAATTTTCAATCAATCAGATGTTGTGCCAGTGGGAGGTATTTTCGAATAGTGCTTCCTTGCACAAATGTAAGCATTCATTATTTAACTATTAAGTAAAGGGTTATCCATTTAGCGGTTTCAAAAGTATAGGGCGGGAATTCGACATCTGTCAAACTAAGTTGTTAAACCAATTTTTTTTTCAGTTGAAAGTCTGACAGTTACGAAAATGGAGCGCTTAACTATCGCACAACGCATACAAATTGTTAAAGCATACTACAAAAATGGTGATTCTGCCACAGCCACATATCGTGCTTTAAGAGGAGATTATGGTTTACATAATCATCCAACTACGCAAGCAATTGGCAAAATTGTGAAGAAATTTGAAGAGACTGGATTGGTTACAGATATTGTAAGGCCTGTGCATCATCGTTTCGCTCATACCACTGAAAATATCGCTGCTGTAAGTGAAAGTGTTGTCGAAGACCCGAATGTGTCGATTCCTCGTCGTTCTCAGGAATAAGGACTGTCGTACGGCACATTATGGCGTATTTTGCATTTGGATCTACACCTACATCCATATAAAGTCCAGCTCACACAACAACTGAAGCCAGCTGACCATTCACAACGTCGTAGATACGTCGATTGGGTGCTTAAACAACAGGCGGTCGACGACGATTTTTCGAACAAAATTTTCTTCAGCGACGAAGCACATTTCTCACTCGGTGGGTATGTTAATAAACAAAATTGTCGTATTTGGGGTTCTGAGAATCCTCAAGTAATTGAAGAGAGGCCATTACATCCACAAAAAGTCACTCTGCCCTATCGAGGTAACCGTCGGAGCGGTGTTTACTCCGCAACGCATCTTCGTCGGAAATTCAATTTCAGCTCGAAGTAGCTGTCATGGGAAGAAATTTTAAAGAAATACGACGACCCATTGCGATGGATATAAACTTCAGGCAGAGATGAGCAACTTAACTGATATATCGAAAATTCGATATATTTTCGATAGTTTTTTAATTAATAAATACTATAAACGTTTTAAACCATGGCGAGATTGGCGAGAGAGTGTAATTTATTGTTTATAGAAAGAATTTTTTTTAATTATAATGCGCTAGAGTTTTTAAGAAACGCGAAAGACCGTGTTTAAGATAAACATTTAACTCTTGAGCATTTGAAAAGCAACATTCGTCAATTTATGAATGAGATACCGCCGTATATGTGTCAAAAAGTGGTCTAAAATTACCTCAAAAGAATCGATGCTTGCAACAATTCGCGTGATGGTCATTTAAATGATGAAGTGTTTCACACATAATGCCAACGTTCAAACTTTATAATAAAAAAGAAATATTATGAAAAAAAAAAATTATATGTGTTTTATTTACGTTTACTTTTGAAACCGCAAAATGGATAACCCTTTATTTTATGAACTTCATTTATATGAGGTTTAAAGATCGAGTTGGAGTAGGACTGTTAATTAAAAATGAGTTGCATATATAAAATATAAACAGGAAGCTCTTTTAACCTACTCCTGTTAAAAAAAAAAGATTTAATTAATTTAAATATTACCATAATAATTTTTTAGTTTCGAAAAGTTACCACCGAAAAAGATGAAATTAAGCCAAAAGATCAACATGCGACATCATGACAACGGTCAACTTGACTCCGAACTAAAAATGACGTGAGATCGTGGAAATCTGGTTTGAAACAAATTTCACGTCAAGTTGATTATCTACGACATCCATGAATAAAATTTGACAGTTTCTAAATATGCAATAAACTATTATTTCAATGGAATGCGACAGTTTATATCTTGCACCTATATCGATAACACACACTCACGTACTGCTAATGAGTGCTTATTTATTACTAAATAATAGATATGCACTGACTGGCTCATTAAATGGTAATTGCTATTTCAATTTTAGAGCTTTGGTAGGGGGCGCTACTCAAGTTTTAGCTAGTTAATTTTTTAGGCAATTTGACAACAGCTGACACAAAGCCACTCAAACATCTTTTATTAAAGTATCTTTGATCTGGCAGTTTGCCCGTTTAAGCTAACTTTAACTTTTACTGGAAGTGGAAGAGCGCTCCCTACTTATGCTTATTAATATTTATAAAGCAACAAAAATAAATAAGAGTTTTTTTAGCCTAGTTCGCTGCTAATTAATTTAAGTAATTTGTATTTCTTGTAATAAACTGTAACTGTAAATAGGTGTGAAACAATTTTTTGAGAAAAGAACAAGAAAAGAGCTCTTTTCAGCTAACATATCCGAATCGTTCACAAATATATTCGGATAGCTTAGTATCGAAAATAACTTATCTAATAAAAGGGTGAACGTGGCCATTAACAAATACAAGAACTCTTCGAACAAAGACTTTGAGATTCACTACTACCAACTAAACAACATAATATCATTCGATACTCGAATAAATGTCATAAATCTATATAAAGTAGACTTTTGTTTTTTATTTATAGAAAAGATGAAAGGAAACTGACAGAATTTTTTATTTAGTACTTTTTAGTATAAACTTTATCACACAGAGTTCGAGAATCGCATTAGGTGTGTTCGTGAAGTTGGAAAATGAAAAATTCCTCTGAAAACTGAAATGATATTTCTTTTCGCTACAAAACTTCACAGATAGGGAATGGACATCCAGGACAAGAAGATAACACAACTCCCATCAACAAAAACGGTAGCTACTTCTTCCTGTGATACTAAAATCTCTGACAAGTAATATGGTGCAAATATTTCATGACTCACCTTTTTGGCAGGCATTTCGGATCTACAAAAACCTTTAATAAAATTTAATTTAATTTAATTTAATTTAACTATATGCCTGTAAGACCTAAGGTCTTCTAAATGCAACCTGAATTGCTCGGCACTAGTTTGGCACAGTGGATTTGAGAACCAGGTATTGACTGTCTCATTTTAACCCATGGGCGGCATCCAATAAAATTGGAGGTATAGAAAAGAATTCGCATAGCGTGGGGATACTAAAATCTCTGACAAGTAATATGGTGCAAATATTTCATGACTCACCTTTTTGGCAGGCATTTCGGATCTACAAAAACCTTTAATAAAATTTAATTTAATTTAATTTAATTTAACTATATGCCTATAAGACCTAAGGTCTTTTAAATGCAACCTGAATTGCACGGCACTAGTTTGGCACAGTGGATTTGATAACAAGGTATTGACTGTCTCATTTTAACCATGGGCGGCATCCAATAAAATTGGAGGTATAGAAAAGAATTCGCATAGCGTGGGGATCGAACCCACACGTCCTAGTTAGCAATTAATTACTTTATCCACTGCGCCATTGCCACTCACAAATGGGATCTAGATTTAATTGGGTAGGCGCTAGAAAAGATGTGGAACAGTTCTGTGCCGAGTGCGATATTTGTACTCCCAAAAGAAACCCGAAAGGCTACAACAGAGGTAAACTATAAATCTAATAAGTT
This sequence comes from Philhelius pedissequus, assembly GCA_910595825.1. Lineage (NCBI taxonomy): Eukaryota > Metazoa > Arthropoda > Insecta > Diptera > Syrphidae > Philhelius > Philhelius pedissequus. The sequence goes on along the minus strand of OU343160.1, from coordinate 273,674,645 downwards.
CCATAACTCATAGTATACTCGTAGATGAGGTTGAATTAGCTATAAGAAAGCTGAAGCTCTTACGTACGGAGCGAATGTTTTAATAATAGGGGGTATTCATCAACTGATCAACCAAGTTTGGAAAGAAGAAACATGGTTTAACAATCACCTCCATGTGACACACTCACAACAAAGGTGAGTACTTTGCTTTGCAAGAACTATCGAGGCATATCCCTATTAACATTCCATTGTGAGAGTCTAAAGCCTTTATTTAAATATTTAAAATAAATACGTGTGGCTTTCAGTCCGACAGATCGACCATAAACCAATTATTCACTCTAAAAAAAATCCTGGAAAAGAACAACGAATTTAAAGTTAAGAATTCAGAATCAAGAGTTCATCCAGTTGTGTGGCATGACACTTGAAACTACGCCGTGCAATTTATAAACTGTAGTTCCGAACTTATTCCAATACCCAAACATGTACAGGGTTTCGGCTAAAAGATTTGCTATCATATGTGACTTCTACAATCTCGTTCTGAAACAGAACAGGTGTAAATACATAATTTATTATCTTTAGCAAACCCGTCCAGAAAATTGGACATGCGGCGATGAACCGTAGAAGTTATCTAACAATTAATCATATTAATGAGTTTGAATGACCAACAACAACTTGAGTGTGCTACTACCAAGTTTTTCTCACATTATTTTTGCCTGGAATTATAGCTATTTGACGACTTGCCAAGGTCGATCATCAGATTCCTTTTTCTCGTGGCTAGTGGTGCTGATCTACTTTTTCCTTTTAATTGCAAACCTTCTTGTGCCTTCATCGTATATTGAACCATGGCCAAGCTGCTTAGAATCCAACGCACTACGCATCACGCCACCGAGCCCACATGATCAGATCCAACCCAAGGCAAGTTTTTCTGTTTATCAATTGCATTGAAAAAAGACTAGCGCTTTTATTAGCCACAGAAGTTTGTTATTGTTCATTCTTATCTAACATTATTTGCATAGGCAGCAAAGCCTTAAAGGTTCGTAATAAAAAACCTCAACGACCAGTTAAAATCCTCGGAACTTATTGGGCTTGAAGTAAATGAACACAAGGCCAAATTATCAACCCACCACCAATTAGGACAAAACATCATTATTGACAGCAGCAATTTCGAGAAACTAAAGGAGTTCATCTACCTTGGAGTGCATATGAACCCCTAGAATAGCACCATAATGGAAATCCGACGCAGAGAATCACCCTAATAAACTGCTGCTACTTCAGTTTGGCGAAATAGTTTTAAGCGATTTCTCGCGAAAGACTAAGTTTATAAAATATTGCTTGCTTTACGAAGTCGATTGCTGGAGAGTTGCCAATTGGCTCTTGTGTGCGAAGGAAGGTACCATACAATCGTGAATTCTATGAGTTGGTACAAAGATCCGGATGAAACACATCGACTAGATTGTTTAGGCAACATAGAGCGAATGGGCAACATTGATCCAGTCAAGAGATTATTATTTTGTTCCAGCCCCAAGTTTAAGATGAAGGAAGACCGAAAATCGTTCCTTTCGGATTACAGACCGAGCTATAGCGGATGTCAGATCGATTTGTGTGTATTACTGGATGGTACCAGGATACTCCTGCCTTTCATGCGTCAGGAGCCCCTTAAGTGGCTAAGTATTTGAGTGTTTGCAAAACAAATTTCATCGAAACAATTTTGGAAAAAAATACGACCAAAAAGAGTTATTTGTCGCTAAAAGATTTGCCAAAATTGTTTGCATTAATGTTTAAGACATCCTGAGCCTGGGTCGCGAGTTTATCAAACTAACAGTTAACGAGTGTAGCTGCACGCATAGCCAGACGGTCACAACCGCTAGATCCATGTTTTTGCGTCTTTAAAATGATCATAGTGTCATTTTTAATTTTTGCTTAGGAATGCATAACTTGTCATATAAAACATCCTAAAAGCCAGAGGCTTATTTTTGGCAACTATAACAAATAATGATAAGGAAACCAGTGATAGACTTATCTTAATTCTGAATCATCAGAACTGGTACTTCGCAACATTTACTTAAGCCCGACTAGACATTATTTACCATTTAAAGCAAAGACAAACAAATATTTCAGGTACAAAATTTTGTTAGCAAGGATTAAAGAAAGTGACATAAAAAATGCGTTCACTGTTTACACTAAGAATTAGTTAACTTTTTGATAACGTTAGACGTCTGAGTCATTTCTCTTTATGGTTGTACGAGGGGCGTTCAATATATTCTCGGTTTCGATATGAAGGAAAATGCGAATTCAATTCAATTTCCCCTTACATCAATGCATTTGTCACATCTTGAGATAAGCTTTTTTAAACCCTCACAAAATTCAATTTCCTCTTTCTCTGCAAAATACCCATTTATTGCCGACTTGAGTTCTTCATCATCCGAAAATCTTTTTCCACGAAGACATTTTTTCAAATCTGGAAACAGGAAATAATCATTAGGGGCAAGGTCTGGACTATAGGGTGGGTGTTGGATTTCTTCGAAACCACAATCTCGCGCAGCAGCCTTGGAAACTCGCGCCGTGTGAACAGGATCGTTGTCATAAAGAAGCAACACACCCGCTGCGAGTTTACCCCGTCTTTTCTTTTCAATTTCCTCCCGAAAATTATGCAAAGTAGAAGCGTAGGACGTGGCGTTGATGGTTTCACCTTTTTTTGTACTCAATAACCAAGATTCCCTTTGAGTCCGAAAAAACTGTGGCCATGAGCTTTCCGGCAGACGGAGTGACTTTGAACTTTTTCGGGGGGTCTGTTCCTTTTTTATGCCACTGAATGGACTCTTGTTTGCTTTCAGGGTCATAGTGGTGAACCCATGTTTCGCCCCGAGTAACAATTCGATCTATAACACCGTCCGCGTTCTCAATACACATCTCCAAAAGCTCTCTACAGCATGCGATTCTCACTTTTTTCTGAGGCGCTGTGAGCATTCGTGGCACCCACCTTGCACTGACCTTTGAAAGGTTAAGATGGTCATGAACGATGGTGTGAATGGTACCAGTTGAAAGCTTGGTGATCTCTGCCATCATTTTCACCTTTATTCGGGCATCCTCAAGAACAAGTTTTTCGACTTTTTTGATGCTTTCTTCCGTACAAGCAGTAGCCGGGGCCGCGAGCGGGGGTCGTCTTCAATGCTCTCTCAGCCTCTCTTGAACTCACATGACCACTTTTGCACAGTTGGTAATGAAGTTGCGGAACCCTGGTAAACAGCCACCATCTCTTCATGAATAGTTTTTTTATTTTTTCCTTGCTTAGTGAGAAATTTAATTAAAGCGCGATGCTCAATTTTCACCATCATTGTCTCAGTTGCCATTATGATTCTGTTAACTAGAGATAAAACGCGAATTAATAATAACATTTATATGAAATTTTACATGAATGCACTAAAATAATAGTATTACTTGATAAATAAGTCAATTTATATATATAACCACAGCTTCACCGCGATACCGAGAATATATTGAACGCCCCTCGTATGTATTTCTAAGAGATAACAAATGTAGAAAAAAAAATTAGTTTGTTTTAATTTTTTGAACAGGTCGATTTCTGTAAAAATCGAAATGAAACAGAAAGCGTACTAAGACCAGATCCACACTAAAGCTTCAAAGCTGGTACGATACGGAGAAACAATGAGCATCGATTCTGGATACGCTCTAGCTCTTCTCATTATTTCGAATGCAAAAATGTTTTATCGTACAGAGAATGGTATCAGTGTCCGCACTATATTATGGATCTGACCAAAAGCTTCAATTTTCTAGGTATGTAAAAAACACCTGAAAACATTTTAGTCCTGTGACCAATACATACGAGTAATGTTATGAAATTCGTAATATTTTAATTCGACTTTTTATAATTGCTTTTTATGACCAAATGGTAAAACGTCCATTTAAAAATTCTCTGGTCTCTGGTAGAAAGGGGTTAAGTCAAAAAATCGGTTTTTCGATTTTTATTGGACTTAAGTCATATTTTTTTTCTATATCATTTGTTCCTACCGGCGGCGTAAGCCTAGCGTTACTCCTTCCTATAGAAATATTTCGGTTCAAAGGGTGTAAGTCATAAAGTTTTCAGATTTGTTTGGTATAAAGAGTGGTATAAGAGGCTCAATTGTTTTAGTTATTGTTTCATCACCTATCATTTTTAAAGCTCTTTTTTGGATTCTGTCCATGAGACTTAAGTGCGTTATGGGAGCACCTGCCCAAATATGACAATTGTACTCAAGCTTTGGACGAATGAAGGCTTTATAGATTACAGCCAGATATTTCTCAGGGGAGAAATATTTCTTGCATCGTCTGAGAAAACCCAAACATCTTGCAGTATTTTTGGCGACGTCGAATATGTGTTCATTTCACAAAAGGTGGTCAGTGAGGCACATACCGAGAACTGAAAGTTGTTCGGTTTCCTCGATGCAAGCGCCGCTAATTGACAACGGCATTGGGGGAGGGTCCCGCTTTAACGACAAAAGACAGCATTGTGTTTTTGAAGCATTAAATTCTACGCGGTTTTTTATTCCCCATTGGAAAATGCTGTCTAGATCAGAATTTAATTAGCTAATCATACGCTGCCGTTCAAGTTCCACATCCGAAAGACATGGATGAGAATCTAAAAACGAGTATGAAAAGCTGAGGGTACTGTCGTCAGCAAAACAGTATAGTGAATTAGAAGTTTCAGACAAGAGATCATTGATGAAAATGAGAAAGAGAGTCGGAGACAGAACGGAGCCCTGGGGCACACCAGCATTTATTTTATGAATATCAGACTTGAAACCGTCCAATACAACTTGCATTGAGCGATCCGAAAGGTAATTTCTAATTCAACGAAGAAGAGATTCTTCGATACCAAATCCACGCATTTTCGATAAGAGAGCCTGATGCCAAACTCTATCAAATGCTTTTGAAATATCAAGCGCAATAATCTTGCTTTCTCCAAAACGATGTAAAGATTTGTGCCACTGTTCGGTGAGATATACCATCAGATCACCAGTGGACCTATTGCTACGAAAGCCATACTGTCGGTCATTAAGGAGCTTTAGTTCTTCAAGATATTTCTTAAGCTGATAGTTAATCAGCGTTTCCATGACCTTGGAAAGAAGGGACGTAAGTGCAATTGGACGGTAGTAAGAGGGTGAAGAAGATTCGCCTTTTTTAGGGACAGGCTGGACAAATGCTGTTTTCCACACACTCGGAAAGGGACCAGTAGAGTAGTACAGATGGAAAAGCTTACGCAGTGGTTTTGCCAGCGTAGAAGAACACCTCTTCAGAACGATAAAAAAATACAAGAGTTCAAATCCAAAAAGCATTTGTGCTCACTTTTAACCTTAGTTCCACCTGATTTTCATAACTTTTACAAAAATTTAGAAACTTCGGAAGAGGCACCAAATAATAACTCTGATTTGTTAGAAGATGACCAGAATAAAATATCAATACTTATTTTTTATTTGAAATAATTTATTGTTTTAAAATATATTTTTCAATTAAATTGAGTTATTTATGTACAAAAAGAGTTTTTTCTTGACTTACTCGTAAGCCCCTTAAAAATACGTAATTTAAGCAGGTCCACAAAAAACAGATGACTCTAAGGAGATAAGTCATCAGAAAATCGGGAAGGTACTCATATTTTGTTGTCAATAGCTTAATGTTATTATAGAATACCACTTTGATGATTATTCTGCATCATTAATTTTTTGAAAAAGCAATATCTGGATTTACAAATAAATATTCAATCTTAGATCTCATTTTGCGGAAAACTACTATTTCTGACTTAACCCCTTTCTACCAGGCACCAGAATTTCGAATTACGCGGATTAATCCTTATAAAAATGCATTCGATGGTTTCAAGGACTTTAAGTGCCTTCTCTTATACTCTGTAAAGTGGTAAACAACTCGTTTGATTGTCTGAAGCACATCAAAAAAATCTGTGGCCGAAATAGACATAATAAATTATATTTGAGACATAAATGTTATATTAACCGATTTATCGAATGAATATAAATATACACCAATTCAGCAATAAGTACTATTTATGTATGTGTTCCATTTATTAATGAATTAAATAATACAAAATCGAGAAGACTATGTTGATTGTTGTTTTGCTGCACTTAATTAGATTATCAAATTGGCTATTGTTTATGATTTAATTTAATTCAATCAATATCAATACCATTTGTCGTTGAAAGCAATTTAAGTGTCACTTTTATAGAAAGGTTTGGTGAAAAAAGGTTTAAAATTTATATACTTTAAAAATAAAATAAAATTCAGGACTGGATCGCATACGTACTTGCTCTTATGTTCGATCACATAGTAAGTAATTTAATAATATAAACTTAAAAACATAATTTAAAAATATTCGTTTTCGAAATACATAGGTATTGAATTTAAGAAAATTGATTTTTTTTTTCAAATAATCCCAAAAAAACATCATGGGGGTGGCCGTGGCGCGATAGTTGTGTGCTCGCCTGTCAACCTCGTGGCTGCAGGTTCGATTCCTGCCGTTGTCTATGCCTTCCTATATTCCATTAAAAACCAATTCCAAAAATTGTCATAAAATGAATTGCTGGTTTACTCATTACATGCTGTTCAGGCATAGCACTAAGTGATTGGGTAAACTAGCATACCCATAAATATGACAAAGAAATAAATAAAATAATGCGAATTGTAAGAGACATAAATAAATAAGACACGGTAATTCTCTCCGCATTAGTTCAGCCGCCATCCCTGGAGATAAAGCTGAGACAAAAACCAGCTCTAGTCACAGAACATCGCACCACACATCTTTCCTATCCATCTTTCTCTTCTTTCACCGTATGCCCGCGCTGTGTTAAAAACATATAAAGGGTATTCATAATCCCTTGAGCGCTTGCAAAATTATAAAAAAAAATTTGAAGGACCTCCTGTAAGAAATTTTATGGAAATCCGCTCCGGCCGGCGTTCACGAAATAGTCGAATATACAAAAAACATTTCAATTAAAATAAAATGCACGACTGGATCGTACGAACTTGCTCTTGTAGCTAATAACTTTAATGTAGCTAACCATTGAGGCTGTTTAGTAGGTAGGTAGTCTAGATATCCTATGCAGGTTTAAAGTCGATGTAGGCAAGATTACGTTGATTCTTAGTATAATGAATTGTCGAATGGATGAATCAAGGAATAGTTACATAGGTAACTCCTTAGGTGAAATGTATATTTTTTGAAATTTATAATTTAAATCTAGGTTATGGATTTTAATTATGTAAGTTAGGAGAGTAAAATGTATCTACATTATACAGAAGGAAACTAAGTATGTAGACATGCACATATAATAATGAAAACGAAGGATGTTGGTGGGTAGATAGCTATATGCATATAACTTTATAATTTAGGTGCAATATGCATACATAAGATTCATGTGATTTTTAAAGACACATATGTATATAGAAATGTATGAGGGCCTACATTGTATTTAGTATTCAGTGACGTACGCAAAAAGGGAATAATAATAAGGTAGAAATAAATGGATAATACACATAATTGAATGTTTTTATATTGCTTAGTCGCTATAGTTTGAGGGAAAACAAAGATCCCATTTGAATTCGTGGATAAATAAGAATATATCAAAAAAAAATTCAAAAATCGTTGTAGCTGTTTTATAATAAATTAATTTTTTATGTATAAAATTTGAAAACATTTTTAGAAACAAAATTTGAAAGGCCATTTTGAAGATATTATTAAAATACATATAAAATTCAAATTTCAAAAAAAATTCAGGGACTGGTAGTTTTTGAAAAATCGACTTTTCAAAAAAAAATTTTATTTATTTTTGAAAACTCGAAAAACTTTTGTTTTGACAATTTGAGTATGCAGTTTTATTAACAATTTTAGGCAGCAGTTGTATAAAAATAAAATGCACGACTGGATCGCACGAACTTGGTCTTTTGTTCGATCACATCGTATGCAATAGATTCCTATTAAAAATCTAAATATATTCGTTTCACTGTTTTTTTACTTAATTTTTCATATATACAAATTTTCTTAAATTTTTTTCTCAAAAGAAATTGGTATGACAATCTTAAATATTTAATAATAAAATTTAAAAATATAAATTTAAAAACAAAAGATTAAATCGACTTAATCAAAGAAAAAATAATTCAAAATTCTGAAATAAATACTTAAACTAATTTGAGCTCAAAAAAAGTACGCCATTTTGTTTCTTGTGTAAATATGAATTTATGAGAAAAAAAATTTTAAAATCTGTGGGTCGGTTTATGGGAAAACAATTTTTTTTTTTAAAAACTTTTTGAAAAAAATTTAAAAAAAAAATTTAAAAAGGCCAATTCATAGGTATTCAGCAAATACATATAACTATAATTTTTGAAAAAAAATTATTGAGCAATTTTCAAAATATAAATTTAACAAAAATTTTTTAAAAAAATTCTTTTAACAATACCAAAAAATATTTATTAAAAATATTGGTACGCAGTAAAAATTGGGCAACCTAAACCTATGTATATACGTGTGAAATTTCGAAAGAATCGTTTGAGTAATTTATGAGATAGTCGAAATAAAAAAACGGTCCTATGAAAAGTACCGTTTTTAGACATTTTTTAATTTTTTTTTCAATCATATGATCGGTAGTACCTAAAAACTGCACTGATGTTTTTAATCAAAATCGTTATAGCCGTTTCCGAGAAAAATAGGCTTTAACGTGTTAATTATATGGCAGGTACCGTTATTTTTTGAGCTAAAAAAAATTTCAATTTCCCCTCTGTACAATACCTAAATAACACTATATACCAAGTTTGAAGCAATTCGGGGCACCCGTTTGGGCTGTAGGCGTCTAAACATACATACAGACAGACTGACAGACAGACATACAGACGGACAGAATTTTTAGACCATCTTTTTTCGTCTTCGCTATCATCGTAATGTCATGTCTGATTATTATCTCAACACTTTTTTTTTTCGACGAATGCATAACTTGCCTTATATTTAATACCTACAATCGCAAGTAAAAATTATTTTAATCGGTGCATCCAATGTTCAGAAAGTCGATAACATGAAGTGGTTCTATGGGAAGTACCATTAATAAGTATGTACGCAAAAAAAAAAGTTTATACCTGAAAGTGGACTGTACAACACACACATTTTTTTTTATAAAAATTCGAAATTTTGAGTTCCAAAAAAACTGTTTTAATTTCCAAAAAAAAAATAGTTTTGAAAAATGTTCGCTTACAAGTTTATTTTATTTATTTATTTTATATGTATTAATTGCTTACACATTAACACTTAAATAATCTTTTAGGTAGTGAAGCTTTGATTTGTAAAAAAAATAGTGAACTACAGATTACAAAGCGTGTAAATTACATTTAAATGATTTTACTTTAACTTAAATACTCGTAACAAGAGAAAACAAAGTAATAGAAAGGCAATGGAAAGAATAAATTAAAAAAAACAAACGTACATACATCCCGTGTTAAGTTACATAATAAATAACAAATTTTGAAATTATAAACAAATCAATTATCTAACGCGTATAAAAAGAAACGCCCAGTGCCTCCCAATCCCCTTATATGCCCTGGCAATGAATTCCAAAGACGAATGGAGCTTATAAAGAACTGTCGCTCAGATGTTAAGGATATAAATCGTGGGATAATGTGTGTGTGAGATCTACTGGAGGAACCAAACAGCAACTTATCAAACAAAAAGCTTGGTTCCTGAGTTTCAATTATATTGGATAGTAAGATCAGTGCTCTAAAGGCAAGAAGATTATCAAATGTCATATTAAGAAGCAACTTTGAATGACTAGAAATATGATCATAGCGCCTGATATTGAACACGTATCGTGCGGTGTTATTAAAAGCTACAAGTGTTTATAATTTTCTAGGAGCTTCTTGGCAAAAAAATTCAAAATGATCAAGTTAACCGTTTGCCAGAAAATCGAAAACCAAAAAAATGGTTCTAATAGAGGTACCAAAAATAACAATTTATTTTCAAAAGGTACCATTTCCCTTCATTAATGAACTGATTTTTACTTGCCATTATAGGTACTATAAGGCAAGTAATGCATTCGTAAAAAATAAAATGGATTTCTGTCAAATTTTATATCTGAGAAGATCTAACTAGCTAAATTATTTTTGCATATCAAAATTTTGAATAACTTTTTTTTTTAAATTAAAATAATTTATTAATTTTTTTTTTAAACCAATAATTTTAAAACTAATCAAAAAAAAATAATTTTAAATTTTATATTCACATGAACATTAATAGTCACTAAGAAATTGCATACCAAAATTTCAAAAGAATTTTGTTTTCAAAAAAACGAAAAATAAAAAACAGGATTTCATCAAAATCCGTCCTACAATTTTCGAGATACTTTTTTATAAAATGTTTATTGATCCATGGCATCTAATGGCGTTCTTCGTTTTTCCGAAAAACTGATTAAAGTGATGGCTTTGGCAGTTTAAATAAGTTTAAAAAACGATTTTAAAGATTTTAAGATTTTTGTTTTTGGCAAAAAAAAATGTATGGGAGCTACTAATATTTGTCGTCTAAAAAAAATTAAAAAACGTGTGGGCATATTACCGAAAAAACAATATCTACCAAGTTTGAAGCAAATCCATGTAACTGTTTAGGCTGCAGACTCGAGGACAGACATACAGACAGACGGAATTAGATTGTTAGATTTTTTTTTCGCACGAATCCATAATTTGCCTTATAAGACAATCGCAAGTAAAAATTTATTGACCACAATGAAGAATAAGTCTACAATCGTGCACTGAATGTTTTGTATCAAAATCATTAGATCCGTTTTCGCGCTTCTAGGAATGCTCATCAGTTTACCCTTGAGCGCAACTTTTACGTTCTGTTAAGTATAGAGATTCTTTCTTTAGCCGTACAACGCGAATATGAAATACTTTACCTGGCTCTATTCTCCCTTCCATTTTGATATGCAGAAATTCAAAACCAATGTGGATCGGTATCTCCTCTTACATCCTTTCCTACTTTCCTAACGCTCGCACTGTGCTTGACCCTTTTAAGGATAGTCAAAACCTAATTAGTGCGCTGATCAGTATACAAAAAAATAATATTCACCATTTTTGCCCCAAAAATTTGTATGACAGGTACCGTTCATTTTTGAACTAAAACAAAGATTTAAAAAAAGGATTGAGACAGGCACCTAAGTACCAAGTTTGAACCAAACCGCTTTACCCGTTTAAGTTGTAGACCTAAGAACAGACAGATAGACAGACGGAATTCCGGGACCCACTTTTTCAATTATCGTATTTTCAAGTTTCATTAAAATCTCGAGTTCAATTTGCTTCCAAATGCAGAATTTTCCCTAAGCTACCTTCCTATATTTACATCCATGTAAGATCGCAATTAATAATCGGCTAAACCATGACAATTAACATCGCCTTAGCCGCCTTTCCACCCTTCAAGGACTAAATTCAGATAAAGTCATAAAAACAAGAACACACAACAAAAACCACCAATGCAATGCCCATCAGAAAATTCTGCAAATGTCTATAACAATAAAAATCCTCCAGAGTCCCCATCAATTACAAAAAAAAAAAATTGTGCCCACAACATATTCCGGCCAGCCTACTTTGCACAAGTGAAAGCATTCTTTAAAATGAATAATTATCATAACCCAGAAATTCACCCTCTCCTATATGAATAGAACAATCTTTTGAACTTTCATTTTCAATAGTGGGAGTTTGTTCTAAAAAAAATAATTGCAGCACACTGCATTGTTCGTAAACCACCAAGTAGTAGACATATAATTATTCCGACTTCCTACTTAAAACCGATTTAGTTGGACAATCATTAAAAACCGTCAATGTCTATCTTTTGTCTTAAGAAAAATCCCATCATCCCCCATCCAAGTTATGACACAAATAAATTAAACAAAATGCTCAAACATTCAACTAATAAAAATTATTAATTTTGAATAGATTTAACAGATTGTTAAAAACACGAACAGCGAACACATTTCATTAAAAATAAATAATAATAATCTCATTTAAAACAACAACAACAATAATAATAACATTGGTATATTTTTAATGTTTATTATGACAAGTGATGACATTAAACTTAATTTACTACGAGTATAATGTCACTTGCGTCACATTACGCCAAGTGCGTATTGTGTTTTGACCCAAACATGGAGTTATCAACCCCAGCAGCCTTATCACCACTTTAAATGGAATTCCAATCGTTCGCCACACTTGGGAAAGACAACACAACAATACGACGAACGGGGCGGCCGTCGCGTCGTTTCAAAGGGTAATACTACATCGGATTGTGAGTGAGAGAAATCTTTCTTATTTCACGTTATTAACACGTCAATTAAAATTTTTTTAAAAAAAATAATGAGACATAAAAAAAACACGAAAACATGATCGTGACCGCGAGTAAAAAAAAAAAATAATAATAATAATAATAAATTGATGATCTGGGTAGCCGCTTTCTTTCGGCCGATATTCAAGCGCGTGTTCTAATTCATAAAACCATCTTACGTGTAGACACGCACCAAGTACAACACGCATTTCACTTCTAAGACAAATGACACTCGTGTAAATTCACTTTCGCACACAAAATGCAATGCAATGCAAATTTTCGACGTCACGGCGCCGACTAAAAACCAACTGCAGTGGTTTCAAATCCGTAGCGACGACGTCAGACCGTGATCAAATCTAAACGTCTACTGACGAGAGTGGCATTAAATGATTTGCAAATAATAATGAAAAATAAAAATAGTTAAATATAGCACGGGCGCGAGTGAGGGCATCCCCATAAATGCATGTATATAGTATGGGGCGGCCGGCCCCCTACCCGCTGGTTCTTCTATATCGGCCCCCACACGCCTCACACACTTGTTTTGAAAAAGAAAAAACCCTTCCTTTCATCGGGCGCGGCGGGTCTCATGTTCACATTCGCGTTCACGTTCCACTGCACTTTTGAGCGTAGGACGACGCAATTGCATTCCGGAATCCGGTCGCTTGGTACAGACAGTAACGCAGGGGAGCCGGTTGACGGTGACCATAATTCAATGAGAGGGGAAATCAGACCATATGTTACCTTACATGCAACATGCATGCAATACATCTGGCCAGCGCGCGGCGAGCCGAACATAGTGTCAAGCTGGATCAGAGTTGATGAATGTGCAGCAAAAAAGTGGGGAAGCGACTAGCAGCGCCCCTAGGCTGCGATCGAAATTGATTCTTCCGAGACATATACAGCGCGGTTAATTCGCTTAGACATTTTTCATTTCTTTTTATACTAAAAAAAAATGATTGCAAAATAGATATACATATCTATGCATAGTTTAATATTTGGTACCCTTTTTGGCGGTTTTATTTAGTGTTAACGTACAATTTTTTTAAAGTTTTTTTTTTAACAAAATTTGGCATGCAAATATAACTTACTTAATAATATAAAAAAAAATCCACCAGTTTTTCTAAAATTCAAAAAATATTTATTTCGAAAATTTTAATATGCAGTATTTTTTATTTAACCCTACTGTATAAAAAAAAAATAAAATGCAGGACTGAATTGCACATCACATCGTATGCACAAGATTCTTAGTAGAAACGGCTAAATATATTTTTAAAGATGTTTTTTTTTACTAACTTTTTTATTACAAAATATTTTAAATATTTTCTAAAAAAATATTGGTAGGGGAGACGGGGGCTAAAAGTAACTATGTATAGTTTACTAAAATTGATGCTGTTCTTAAGGTTTTGAAAATGAGATAACCAAAGTTTTTTCTGTTTAAAGAGCAATATTTCAGCTACAAAATCCAATAAAAAGGTCAAGAAAGTACTGATCAGAATTTGAAAAAATATAACTTTTAGACAAAAAAAACGAGTTGTTACGGCTTATCCCGTATGCGGGGAAAGTTGTAACATAGACCGGGGTAAATTGTAACTAAACCTGTCATCCTAAAAAAAAAACTATTAGTTTATAAACAAGATTGACAACAAAAATATAGCACATACGCCAGCAAAGCTTATGAAATTAATATTAAAATTTAAAAGTTATTACGTTAATTCACAAATTTAATTAATAAATTAGTTTTTAATGTAACTAGAAAAAAACAAAATCATTATGTAAGAAGTTTTTTTTTAATAATACAAATTCTATATACTACTGAAATACATCAGCCAAGTAGAAGACTTAGCACTATAATATTTGGACTTGTTGAATTATTGATTCAAAATAGCTTTTAACGGCCTTTAGTCCAACAAAAATTGGCGTTTCGTCCCGGTGATCTCACATGGACTCATCAGTTGACTAGTGAGGACCTTTGTCAATACGCAATTTTTGCCAAGTTCAGTTCATCTAACATAGATTTCGTGAAGAACATCTAGTGTGAACTATATCCAACAAGACTAGAATTCCTAATCATTAAATTGGAAATTTTTGTTTTTGCCCATGGCCTGGCATTATTTATATAAGAAGTTTTTTTTTTATTTATAAAATCATTATGATTTTTTTGAAAAAATAAAACTGAATTTAGTAACTTAAAAATTAGGAATGTAATTAAATATTCCAAAAAAAAAACAGTATTAGGTATGTACATACAAATGTATATGCATACGAATTTAACTAATTAGCAAGCGACCTCTTTTCTCTTCAACCTTTTGTTGACAACGATATACGGCTATTGGAAAAAAAATTAAATTAAACAAAACGAAACATAAGCAAAGAACACCAAAAATGTGTTTGAAAATATGAACGAAGACTATTTTTATTTATGGATTCAAAATAGCTTTTAACGGCCTGTTTGGCTGTTTTGCCTTTATTGTAATTTATAAAACTTTACTTTAAATGAAAATAATAAAATGAAAATAAAATGAAATGAAAAGAAAACACACAACTTATACTTGAACTTTTTATTAATGACGTTGAAGCATTGACGTTTTTGACGTATTATCGGATATGACATTTTACATTTCTTATAGTAGCATTTACATGTACTGCTTTCAATTGCATTGCTGATTGCGTTCAACACGGCCTATAGTCCACAAAATTTGCGTTTCATTCGGGCAATCTCACTTGGACTCATCAGTTGGTTAGTGAGCGCCTTACCAATACGCAATTTTTGTTAAGTACAGTTCAACTTACTTGCTATTTTTGACAAAATTTTTAACAAAAATTGCGTGTTGGTAAGGCGCTCACTAACCAACTGATGAGTCCAAGTAAGATTGCCGGGATGAAAGGCAAATTTTGTGGACTAAAGGCCGTTAAAATGTTTTTTGAATCAATAATTCAACAAGTCCAATTAAATATAATGCTAAGTCTTCTACTTGGCTGAGTAATTTCAGTAGTATATAGAATTGTATTATAAAAAAAAACACTTTATTTTTATTTATTACAACTTACTCAACAAATATGTTACAACTAGCCAAACCATGAAATTTAACACAACTCACTCAGTCTAAACAAATTAAATGCACGACTGGATCGCACGTACTTGCTCCTATGTTCGATCACATTATATGCAAAAGATTCTTAATGGAAACGGCTAAAAGTATTTTTAAAATCGTTTTTCACTTAATTTTTTATATATAAAAATTCTTAAATTTTTTTTCTACAAAAAAAATGGTATGAACATTTTAAATATTTAATAATATAAATTTCAAAACTAAATTTCAGAATAAATAGCCCACCCGTTTTCAGTATTATTTAGAATTTGAAGGAGATCCTGTATACAAATTTTGATCGAAATCCGTGAAGCCGTTTATGAAATAGTCGAAAATCATTAAAATGGTTGTATGGCAGGTACCGTTAATAACAAAATATTTTAAAATACTTTGCAGCCAAAATGTAGACCATACTCAACTAAGCACACATACCAATTTTTATCAAAATCGTTAGAGCGGTTTTCGAGATAATTAAGATGGTAGTTATTTTTGGGACTAAGACAACTATTCAATCTATATCTATAATCTATTTCGGACAATCACCTAAAACGGGTGGCAGTGGCGCGATAGTTGTGTGTTCGCCTGTCAACCTCATGGTCACAGGTTCGATCCCTGCCGTAGTCTATGTCTTCTTATTTTCCATTAAAACCAATTCTAAAAATAATTGTCATACAATGAGTTGCTGGTATACTCATTACATGCTGTTTAGGCATAACACTAACAACATGTGATTGAGTAAAACTAGTATACCGATAAAATATGACAATAAGATAAAAAAAAATTAATGCGAATTATAAGGGACATCGATAAATAAGACACGGAAATTTCTCCGCATTAGTTCAGCCGCCATCCCTGGAGATAAAATCTGACAAAACAACAACCTACAGTCTCCGAATATCACGCCACACATCTTTCCTATCATTCTTTCTCTTCCTTAACCTCACCCTCACGCCCGCGCTGTGTGTAAACATTTAAAGGGTATTCATAATCCCTTGAGCGCGTGTAGATTATAAAAAAAAAAAAAAAAAAAAAAACCACCAAGTTTGAACAAAATCGGTTCAGCCGTTTAGGCTGTCGATCGTTCTACAGACAGACAGACAGACAGACGAAATTGCCAGACCCACTTTTTTGGTGTTCTCCATCATCGTAATGTTAACTTTGATTAAAATCTCGAGTTCGATGTTTTTTTCCAAATGCAAAACTTGCCCTATAGTACCTATATCGCAAGTAAAAATGTTACAAACGTATCAATTTTGGGCACTACCCTTATAACTTTTCTTTAGGATGTCCTATTCACAGCTAAAGTATACTTAACGTTAGCTTTGAAGTAGGCGAACAATTTTTTCGTTCACGCGTTTCAATTAATTTCAGGGGAACCCTTTCATTTTTAGCTGTTACTTCTAGCCCCGTTCTCCCCTATGGCAATTTTATGTATTTATTAATGTATGCTTAAAAGTATAATTTCGAAAAAAAATATTGAATTTAAAAATTAATTCAAAGGACCTCCTATATAAAAAAAAAATTTTATCGAAATCCGTCGAGCCGTCTATGAGAAAGTCCAAAATAAAAAAAATGCATGTATGGCAGGTACCGTTAATAACAAAATATGTAAACAATAATTTGATGCAAAATGTACACTATACCTATAGTAGTGCTCAGATTTTTTTTAAATCAAAATCGTTAGAGCTTTTTCGAGATAATTAAGATGGTCGCACAATTTGTATAGCATATACCATTTGTTTTGGGGCTAAAAAACGATTCAAAAATGTAACTATTTGAGACAATCACCTAAAACGCTAAGATACCAAGTTCGAAGAAAATCGCTTCAGCCGTTTGGGCCGTAGTTCGTTGAACAGACAGGCGGAATTGCAGGACCCATTTTTTATGTTCTCCTTCATCGCATCATGTCAAATTTTGACTTGCCCTATTATAACTATATCGAAAGTTAAAAAATTTATTGAAATATATAGAGCCAATTATAAATTTGAAATTCAAAAACCATTCTATGGCAGATACCGCTATTAAAATTTTATGTTAAACATTTTGTTGACTAAAATGTAGACCATATCTACCATAGTAAACACAAAATTTTTATCAAAATCTTTAGAACCGTTTTCGAAATCGAAAAAAAAAGCTTTTCTGTAGCAGCTGTATGGCAGTTAACATTATTTTAGCAGCTGGAAAACAAATTTTTAGAGAAGAATCCAAGGAATTACCTAAACTGATTAAGTTTTAATTTTTGTTTCCCTTTTAATTTTTTTCCCTGATTAAGTACCAAAGACAAAGTTTTCCAGCACTTTTTCAAGCATTGGTTACCATATGTCCTAACTAAGATGAATAACGTTTGTTTTTGGTTTGACAAACACTGATTGAATCAAAATGTTGTAAGGAATATTTGGGTGTTTTAATTGTTATAGAGGTATGATGGCAATATTTCTAAGTACTTTTTTGCATGACTAGAAATTTATTGGAGATTTAATTTTTTTTAATATGACTAATTAATTGATTCGGATTGTTTACCTTGCACCTACCACGACAATCGTAAGAAAAAAGCCGGTTAGCCGGCTTCGAGCCGCAACCATAAGTGGGACCAACATGTTAAGTTTTCCTGAACACTAAAACTAAGCCTCTAGTCAAAACGCTAGACTATAAGCAAAATGAATAAACGATAGCAATATAGACGCGACACAACAGACAAACCACGGAATGGGAATAGTGTATCTTAGTTAGAGATATGCGCCCCACTTGAAAGCAAATGCGATGCCTAGCGACTACGACGCGACAAACGGTCGTGTGTTTTAAGTAACTATATACATGTGTATATGTGTGAGTATCGACACAGAAGGCTGCAAGGTGTCTACGGGTTTTGTGTAATTCATTAATATTGCTTCTTTTTTTTGTTATTGAGAGTATTTGTGTTTTCTTTGATTTTATTTGTTAGTGTATCTATTATAGAGGGCGCCACGTGAGGGCAGTTAGACAACGATTATTATGGGAAAAAGTGCAAGTGGGTAGAATTTACAGTTTTTTTTTTATTTGTTGATATATCGCAATAGGGTATTTGCGAGCGCCGCCGGACCACCACCCACCGTTTATAGAGGTTCAAGAATGAAAGGGAAAAATAATGCAAGTAATAATAAATTTATAAGTTAATTGAATTTTTTATTTACAGTTAGGTTGAGGTCACAATTGGGATTAAGGTCTTCAGATGTACTTTTTGCAAAGGGGCAGCTTAGTCTTATTATGTAATTGAGTAAGTACTCAAGCTTCGAACAATTTAGGTTCGTAGGAATGTTTGTACGTAAGGGTAGACTTGGGCATTTCGAAGTCCTGTATACAATTTTTTGATCGAATTCGGTGAAGCCATTAGTGACAAAGACGAAAATCAAAAAAAATTCAATGGAAGGTACCGCTATTAAAATGTTATTATAAGAATTTTGTTGACTAAAATGTAGAACATGTCTACATTTTAGAGATACTCGTAATTGAGATTAACCATATATTATCCAAAATTTTTTATGGCAGGAACAGTTATTTTTGGAGCTTAAAATAAAGAAAAATATGAGTTGGAAAAAAACTTCAAAATTTCAAATCGCTCATGCGCCTTTTATGTAATTTTTGGTTTTTGTAAGCTGTCAGTCATTTTTATTTAGTATGATCTTTCCGCAAAACTTATCATTTGCGCTAGCCGAATTGCACCCTTATTATTGACCGTTCTCGTACATTATTTTCTTTGCAAGATGCACTGGCCACAATATATGTAAATAGGAAATTAAGAGAGCATTGGATTTCTTCAGGCTTCAGAAAAAGATTAAGGCCCGTTTGCTGATACACAACTTAAGCATTTAAGTTCTACTTAAGCGCTTATGTGACAGTTTACGCAGAGGAAAAAGTAGCCCATAAGAGTTTTAAGTTGAACATAAATATTTATGATTCGTATCAGCAAACGGGCCTAAAAAATTATTAATTCGAGCACATGATTAATGTTACGAACACAATACAACGCATCGGCAAATGGATCTGTACTTGGTGCTGCAAGAGTTTGCGAACTTTTAACTTGTAGGTACTTGCAGCTTTTTTGAAATTTTAAAATCAAGTTCACGATCAAGTCAAACCAAGCATTTACATGGGATTGAAGAAGCTTCAAAGTGTTCAATCCAGAACAAAAATTCACAGCTCAAATCAAATACGAGAAAGCCGTACAACTGCATCACCACGTAAAATATAGCACGCATGACATTTTTTCAAAGCTAGTGGGACAAAGTCACTGAAAAGTACACAATTTTTTCGTCATCTTAATACTACGTTTCCACCGAACTTTAATCTCTTGTAGATTTACTAATCTCAAAAAGCGTTTCCACCGCTCCAAATGTAGATTAATTTTAACAGCACTATTCAAAATGCATATATCGTTTCATTTTCTCTTATGATGTAGAAGTGAGACAGGCAAGACAAGAAAAATTCACTTTCCCGATGAATGTGTTCATTTCGATATGGAATAATTTATCACATTTCCAAATAACTAACCCAAATTTTCAGACAGATCTGTCATTTCGATGTGTTGTGGTGTGGCAGCCATTTTATGTAGGCGCCTACTAGCGTTTTCCTTAAAATGGAAAAATGTGAATTTCGAGTACTTATTAAACACTATTATTCGCGAGAAAAAAAACAAAAGCTGTAACAATATTATGGGAACCATTCACCACTTGGTTTTGTTTACTCAATTGTCGGTGCCGTCGTTTAAGCACAAATGACGCCAAACGTTCCGGTCGCCCTCATCGAGAAATGGTCGACAAAATCCATGGTCCAATATTGGACGATCGGTGAGTTAAAGTGCGCGATCTTGAACAGCCCACAGGCTTATCACATGGATCAGTTATTTCGATTTCAAATAAATATTTGGACATGTAAAAGTTTTCCGCAAGATGGGTGCCGCGTTTACGTACAATCAACACCAAACGCATTCGTTTGACAACTTCAAAGGCGATGTTTTAGAAAAATTCGACAGAGTTTTTGCGTCGTTTCGTAACCGTGAATGAAACCTGGATTGACCATAGCACACCAGAAATCAAGGAACAGTCAAATCAATTAGTCCAGTCATTTAAGGCATTTTAAACCATAATCTGCGAAAAAATTCTTAGTGAGCTATATTTCTTTCTGTATACACCTTTATTACGGTATTGTAATGAAGATGTGAAAAATCGACATCGATATCGTGCCGGCTAAAAAAGTTATGAAGGTCACGAAAATCAGTTGTTCGCAAATATCTCGCGACCTTCTTTGAAGCGCCGCTTTAAATGCCATTTCGTCATGGAACCAGAGGTTTCGTGGTGGGGGTCAGGTGAAACCTAGCACATCAGTTGCGGTACGTCTGATGGCTTGTTGGCACGTTGCCAATTGTCTTCGGCACTGGATGCTGGCGGCAATGGATTTCTTGAGAGGTTACGGGATATTCGATCGGCATAGGTTCTGGCGGTCTCTTCCGATTGCAGTTTTCCGACGTCATACTTCCTCACAGTATTACTACGTTGTTGGGACACTCGGGTTATTCGCATTCTTACCTTGGCTGCAACAAAGTAGATATCCGAGTCGATGTTAGCTGCTCCGAAGGTGCGAACATCCAGAATACTGGAGGCGTGCTTTGCATCGATCGCAACGTGATCAATCTTATTGACGGTTATTTGATCTGGATGCCGCCAAGTCCCTTTGTGTATCTCGAGATGAGGACAGCGTGTGCTTGCAATGGTGACGTTACGTGCCGTGGCAAAGTCAATTAGCCTAAGTCGGTTTTCATACGTTTTGTCGTGTATGCTATGTTTCCCGACAGTCCTACCAAAGATTTCCTCTTTACCTATTTGGGCGTTAAAATCGCCTAGTACGATCTTAACGTCATGTTTAGGGCACTGCTCATAGGTTTTGTCGAGGAACTCGTAGAAGTCATCCTTGGTGGCGTCATCTTTGTCTTCTGTAGAGGCGTGAGGGCATTAATGTTGGCGAATTTAGCCTTGATACGGATTGTCACAAGTCGCTCACTTACGTGTCGAAAGCCCTGGTATTAACACTCAAGAAATAATTTTCAAATTAACTAACCACAGTCCGACAGGCAGTAGCAGCGTAACAGGTATAAGGGGACTGGTCTCGGAACAATCTAATACGGAACATCTGCAAGTGGAGGTTATTTGGATAAGTTATAGTAAATTTTACTAAGTTGATAAACCTCTATCAAATAAGTATATTTTTCCCGAAACGTCCAAATATCAAGATACTGACAAACATTAATAAAATGCAATAGATTTAGGCCTTGGTGTACGGTATACAATGCCGTATGTCAGTGCATTCTAGTCGCCTTCTCAGCGGCCTACTCCGAAAACGGTTGATTTTACAGAAGATATTTTTACTAGAAACAATTTTTATAATGACCACTATTAACCTCCGAGCAATAGGTCTCGAGATATTTGCGAAAAACTGATTATCGTGACCTTTTGACCTTCATAACTTTTTTAGCCTGCACGATATCGATGTCGATTTGTCACATCTTCATTAAAACACCGTAATAAAGATGTATACAAAAATTCAGCTCACTAGGAATTTTTCCGCACATAAAAACTAAAAATGACTGGACTAATTGGACTTCTCCTGATAAATCAAAGAAAAGTGTAAAACGATCAACGGAGAGAACTAGGCTACGAACTCCTCCCTCATACAGCATATTCCCAAGATTTAGACCCCTACGACTATTTCTTGTTTCCAAACATGAAGAAATGGCTCGGAGGTTAGTTTAAGTGTAAGGGTATCGAGCTAAAATGGAGACTATGTTGAAAAATGTACTGTTTTTGTGCCGGAAAGAGTTATTCTTATTTAATTTTTCAGGGACTTATTGACTAAACCTCGTATTCCAGATATTTCTCCAGCTCCAGTTGCAGCACTTCATTGTGTTCGGAATATTATTTATTTTCCTATTGAATGGCAAGAAATGAGGTTTCAACAAGATGGCGCTAAAGCAAACGAAACAATAAATTTATTACGTTACAATCGATGAACTAATAACTTAATAATGGGAAGAAGACGATACCATTTCTTCTCTGCGTAGACTTTGGTCAATAATAAAATGCTGTGATGTAAAATCCTTCTATGTTTAAGTGGGCATATACTAGTAAATACATATTTTTCCGCTGTTTTATTTTTCAATTTTGGGTGGTTTCAGTGAACGATGTTCCGATGTTAACAACTAATGCCCTTTTCGATTGGGAATCGGAAAGAACTCTCCGATCCGGGATACCAATCGAACAAGTAAACACTCGATTCAGAATTTTGATGTAAGTGTATGTGTTAGGCGGGAAAAAACAAAGCAACGACATTAAAATGTAGAGATGAGCGATGTTGGGAAAACATGGATGTTAGACAAAAAATATCGATGTATCAACATCGATGTTGAAGCATGTTGTGAAGATTCAAAACATCGACTTAAAATAACCTCAAATCTTTTCTCAATGACCTAATATTTATAAAGGTTAGACCACACTCGACGGAAATACGCTTCACAACTAATTATGTGAAATTGTATGAAGTTCAATTGCAGTTAAGACCGATAAAAAGTTTTTTTTTTAATAATTCAAATTTTATATACTAATGAAATACATCAGCCAAGTAGAAGACTTAGCACTATAATATTTGGACTTGTTGAATTATTGATTCAAAATAGCTTTTAACGGCCTTTAGTCCAACAAAAATTGGCGTTTCGTCCCGGCGATCTCACATGGACTCATCAGTTGACTAGTGGGGACCTTTGTCAATACGCAATTTTTGCCAAGTTCAGTTCATCTTACATAGATTTCGTGAAGAACATCTAGTGTGAACTATATCCAAAAAGACTAGAATTCCTAATCATTAAATTGGAAATTTTTGTTTTTTGCCCGTGGCCTGGCATTATTTATATAAGAAGTTTTTTTTTGTTTTTTTTTTAATAATACAAATTCTATATATATGTGAGATCGCCGGGACGAAACGCCAATTTTTGTTGGAGTAAAGGCCGTTAAAACCTATTTTGAATCGTTAAGACCGATATTTACACACGAAAAGGGAAAAGAGAATAACGATAAAAAACATTGCTACAATTTTTAAAACAATAAAGGTATTTTGAATTTTTGATCGCCTTTTGAACATGCTTTTATTTTTCAAAAAAATTGGTGTTAAGAAACAAGTCGAACAGTTTCAGAAGCATAAGGCCATAAGTCTACATGTCTAAAAAAAATAAATGTCAAAATACAGTGACATCTCTAAAGCTATTTGCAAAATGATGCCAAAAACAAATCGTGACATTACTTTTCCTCCACTTTCTTATATTTGACCGAACTTCACCTCAACAACACTTTTGGATTCCAGGTGAATACCTAAATTGTTGGCATACATCCGCCATTTTGTATAGTAATATTTTTGTAATATGGGGCCTGAAGTTGGAGGTAAATACAAAAGTTACGATTTACATTTATTTTCTTGATAACTTTCATTCCAATGAATATTCAAAATTTGCAAATCCCATTTCCAGGTTGTGTTTAACTTATGCGTCAAGTTTTATCAAGATCAGTTCACAACAGTACATATATCAAGGATTTGGATCGAATTATGGTCAAAGTTTGGTCACAATCTGTTATTACATCACTCTTAAACCCAACGAACAGTAATTAATTTAGTTGCGCTCAAACTATCTCAACTCGTTGAAGAAACAGTACCAATTTTGATCTTTAGAAAAGGATTTAATTGACATGCTTATGTACACATCAATATTGGCTATATAAACTAACTTGAAGACAACTAAGCTTCGAAATAAATTAAACCTTCCTGATGACTAACTGGCTCCTTAAAAAAAATTATATTCCACAGAAATATTTGCCTCACTGACAGATTTAATACTAAAATTTATCATTAGAATGTATATGTTCTCAATTAGGTTACACACCTTTTTGAATAGCAGTGAGCAGTGAGTATTTGACAAAACTAAAACCTACATATTCCACACCTATAAACATTAAATCAAGGAATCCAGATAGAGTATTTATGTTCATGTAAGTAAATTGTAAATATTTGCAGTATGAATTCTAGTTAAAGTTTAGGTATGTATAGGTTATGTATAGCTATCTTTCCTTAAGCACATGCATATCTCCGATTTGAAGTAAATTGCTTTAATGACAAAAACACCCACGCAGAGTCGATTCAAATTTATTTAAGCTTTATGAATGAAATCTCTTGTTCAGTTAGTTTGCCTTCACATCAGAAGGAAGGATCAATGAAATTTAATTTTTTTTTTATAATTGAAATATACATGAATCTAATTACAGTCTGTGCCAGAAGAAATTTCAGGGAGTTATCATTCAATTAAAAGAGATATATATGTACATTTTTCATAATGTACTTTACATATTATTTTAATATAGGTAAACTTCAATAAAATATATTTTTTTTTATTTTGCTCAAAAACAGACTTTTGACAGCCTTTGACCGTCATTTAAAAATAGTTCCGGAATGGTGGCAACCATGACAGTCTCAGGCGTGTGCGTCAACTCAAATTCTACCTTTTGACACATCCACATATTTTTTACCTGAACGCGTTAAGGGCCAATTGTAAAAAAGTTAAAATCGTGGTTTAGTTGTCTTGGTTCAAGATAACCCATTGATATCAGGGGATTAACGATGGATCAAGGACATTGTACATGCTTGGAAATCAATGGCTTAAGGTCTTGAAGCAAAGTGTAACCACGGTTAAGGTATTTGTACATCTGATTAAACTCTAAGCTAAATTAACCCCAAGTTAATTAGGAAGCAGTTTTTCAGTGGAGGATTAACTTTAACTTTTAACTGTCAAAAAACATGTATATAGATATGTCAATATCGATTTTCAGCCTTATGGAAATCGCCATTTCATTATCAAAATGGAGATGGCAATATGACCGAAATCGCACTCTCATGGCAATGGTAAATATTGGAATATGTACTCAGTTAACCCAGAGTTAACCCAAAAACAAGAATTATATCTCGGATAAAAAAACTTTCCCTTAAGACCTAGTAAATGGTAAAATTTATCAGAGTGGACTTCTAAACGTTTACCACTTTAATCCTCAAAAGTGTGAAAACATCTTTATTGAATTTAAAAAAAAATAGCGTAGATGTTCTTCTTATACACACTGTAAATAAAAATGTAGTATAAACATACACTGAGAAAAAAAAATAAAGTGGTGGTAAGTACATTCGAAAGTTAAAAAATGTTTTACTTTTTGAACAAATAGAAGTATCAGTTTGCAAAATTGTAACAAAATCAGTCGATCCGTTAACGAGATATATAAATATATGAGATACTAGCGGACCAGGCGAACTTCGTCTGGCCCCAATTTAACGCCTTCAAATCAACTACAGAACTATAATAAACCACAGATAGTTCAAATTTCAATGTGATTTATTTGAATGGAATTAAAAATAAGGAAAATAAGGAGAGAGTGATATGATCAAAAATGTTTTTCGTACCATCGAATATATAAAGAACACACATTTGCCGCATTCTTAGATATAGAAGGAGCTTTTAACAATGTCGACACATCTGTAATCGAGTCTGCGCTGTCCCATCTGAAAGTAAATGGTACACTTGCTGAGTTGATAAATCAGATGCCATAACTAGCAGGATTACCAACTCAAAACTCTTCTCTGCAAGATCTGTCAGTTGAGATTCTATCCCATATCTTTTGGAACTTGGTAGTAAATGAGGTTTTAACGATCCTGAAGACGGGGAGTAACAGAATGACTTCCTATATGAACGATGTTGATATAGCAGCATCAGGAAAGCATCGTAATACTTTAAACGAACTCTTACAAAATGATCTTAACAAGCTGGGCAGATAGGTGTGCATTAACTGTAAGTCCTCACAAAACTGATCTTTTCATCTTCTCTAGTAAATATTAAATTCCACACATGGGTCTTATTTTGGATAAAAAATTATGATTGAAACCTAATATACGAGTACAAGAAATCAAAAAGGCTACTTAACATAGGACACTCAACTATTTTTAACTCATTGAGATCATTTCAAAGTAGCATTGAATACACCATCCCACAGTTCTATTTCGACAAAAACTTTCAGGTTGACATTCCTTCCAGATGCACGGACGGATCAAAAACCGATGATGGGGTTGGCGGAGGTGTCTACTTAGGCAGACATAATTTAAGTCTCCGCTTTCATCTTCCTGACCCAGTGTAGGGTGTTTCAGGTAGAACTTTTGGCGATAAAGGAAGTTCTAGCTTGGCTTAAGGAAAACGTGATATCAGTAGATAGCCGATCTCTGTAAACTCTAAAACAGCCCTTAACTGTCGATCATATTTTATAGAGATGGCACCGCAGTTTAATATTCACCATTACTAGGTGCCGGGCCATAGGGTTATTCCAGGGAAATGTAAGGCCGGCGAGCTCGCCAGAATTAGAACAACCCTAACTATTCTATCAGACAGGCTAGATATCGAAAGACATATAGGTAAATGTTCACTTTTTGTTGAAGCAAGATGCTATAAGGAAATAAAACTTTAAATGAAACAACATCACCACAAGCCTGGCAACCAAACAGATCTGCCCAGTGATGGATCTGAAGCGCTCTTAAATAATAAACATCTATAAGTAGATCAAATCCATAATTGACATTTCTGTTCAGTGATGTTTGGCAATACATTATGAATCGTTCAACGCCGGAACAATGCTTAAAAGTTGTAGAAATTTACTTTGAAAAAAATAAACCTGTTCGCCAAGATCATAGAGCATTTTTACCGAAAAATTGTGATCAATGAAATGGCTAGAAAATGCGAAGACAATCATCAAGCCATTAACGAATGAACAAAATTTCTTGTAGCCGCGGCCGGTAGACATATGCCAGAAATCACGTTAAATAAAATGCACCGGATCGCACGAACTTGCTCTTATGTTCGATCACATTGTATGCATAAGGTTTCTGTTAAGAATCTAAATATATTTTCAAGGTCGTTTTTTACTAAACTTTTTATATAATTTTTTTTTTAATTTTTTTTTTTCTACAAAAAACTTGGTATTACAATTTTAAATATTTAATAATATAAATTTAAGAACAAAATTAAAAAAAAAAATCATCCACCCGTTTTCGAAATATTGAATTTTCAAAAAAAAGGAAATTTTTGGTATGCAGAATTATTATTAATTTGAAAGACGTCCTACATAAAAATTTTGATCGAAATCCGTCGAAACGTTTATGACGAACTTCAAAATCAAATAAAATGCACGACTGGATCGCACGTACTTGCTCCAATGTTCGATCACATTTGCAAAAGATTGTTAATAGAAACGGCTAAATGTAATTTAAGTCGTTTTTCACTTAAATTACTTTTTTCAGTTGAAAGTCTGACATTTACGAAAATGGATCGCTTAACTATCGCACAAGGCATAAAAATTGCTAAAACCTACTACAAAAATGGTGATTCTGCCACAGCCACATATCGTGCTTTAAGAGGATACTCATACTGGTTACAGATATGGTAAGGCCTGTGCATCATCATTTCGCTGTACCACTGAAAATATAGCTGCTGTAAGTGAGTGTTGCCGAAGACCCGAATGTGTCGATTCCTCGTCGTTCTCAGGAATTAGGACTGTCTTACGGCATATTAAGGCGTATTTTGCATTTGGATCTATACCTCAGATCACATAATAACTGAAGCCAGCACAACATCCTAGATACGTCGAATGGGTGCTTGAACAACAGGCGGTGGACTGCGATTTTTCGAACAAAATTTTCTTCAGCGACGAAGCACATTTCTCACTCGGTGGGTATGCTAATAAACAAATTTGTCGTTTTGAGAATCCTCAAGTAATTGAAGAGAGGCCATTACATCCAAAAAAGTCACTGTTTGGGGCGCTCTTTGGTCCGGAGGTGTAATTGGACTACTTCTTCGAAAACGACGATGGAACGACTGTCACCGTCAATTCGGAGCGTTATGGTCATATGATAACCGACTTTTTTTTGCCTGCTACTGAAGAATACGACTTGGAGAATATGTGGTTTCAACAAGACGGCGAGCGAATATGGCAGAGACATTTCCTGGCCGCGTAATTTCTCGTCGTGGCGATATCAACTGGCCACCAAGATCATGCGATTTGACACCACTGGACTTTTTTTGTGGGGCTACGCGAAAGACCGTGTTTATGCAGATAAACGTTTAACTCTTGAGCACCTGAAATCCAACATTCGTCAAGTTATGGCTGAGATACCACCCAATATGTGTCAAAAAGTGGTCGAAAATTACCTCAAAAGAATCGATGGTTGCAACAATTCGCGTGGTGGTCATTTAAATGATGTAGTGTTTCACACATAATGTCAACGTTCAAACTTTATAATAAAATAGAAATATCACGACAAAAAAAATATTTTATATGTGTTTTGTTTACATTTTCTTTTGAAACCGCAAAATGGATAACCCATTATAAATTCAGAAACAAAATCTCAGAAAAAATCGTGCACCCGTTTTCGAAATACAGTGAACGTCCAGTATAACGAATTATAAAATGCACAGTGCACGAAAAATTCGTTATAACGATCGTATTTTTTTCTTTGCTTAATAATGCTAGAATATAAAAAACAAGTGATTTTTACAGTGAAATGTATGTATTTATTTATAAGAAAATAGAAATTAAATAGTAAGTTGTTGGTAAACGAATCAATTACATATAACAATTATTGACTTTAGTAATAAACTGCAAACACAATCGATTACTAGAAATACTTCGCGAAATGAAAGGCGTGAAAATAAAACCTAAAAAACCTAATAAGCTAAAACAGTTAATTTTCCTTTAAAATTACATCAATGTATGAATAACTGATCATAAGAACCAGAAAAAAATGTTTTTTTTTTTTGATAAACTGAAAAAGAAAACTATTTTCCAAAAATTTTGAAATGCAGTATTATTTAGAATTTGAAGGAGCCCCTGTATAAAAATTTTGATCGAAATCCGTTGACCGAGCTGTTTATAAGAAAGTCGAAAAAAAATAAAATGGTTGTATTGCAGGTACCTTCAATAATAAAATATTAAAAAAAAAAAAATTGGCCAAAATGTAGACCATACCCAAAGTAGTACACACACCACTTTTTAACAAAATCGTTAGAGCCGTTTTCGAGATAATTAAGATGGTAGAACAATTTGTATGGCAAGTACCGTTATTTTTGGGGCTAAAACAACGATTCAAAAATCTATTTTGGACAATCACCTAAAACGCCTAACACCAAGTTTGAACGAAATCGGTTTAGCGGTTTATTCTGTAGATCCTTCTACAGACAGACAGACAGACAGGCGGAATTGTGGGACCCACTTTTTTGGTGTTCTCTATCATCGTAATGTCAAGTTTGATTGAAATCTCAGGTTCGTTTTTTTTTTCAAATGCAAAACTTGTCCTATAGTTAGAGTGACCATCCGTCCCGTATTACGCTCGACTGTCCCGGGTAAATTTTAAGAAAACCCGGGACGTACAACTGTCCCGTATTTTATTTTTTGTCCCGGGTTTCTCCCATAGTACGATATATTTATATTATTTGAATAACGTTAAGAAATTTAACAATTTTATTTACAATAATTTAAATATGTGTTTAATATTTTTATGTGAAAGTGCGAATCCGCTTTAAGAAATGGTTCAGAGAGATTTACAATAAAAGCATGTTCACTGAACACATTAATTTGTCACCTTCGTTGAGCTGTAAGATTTCAAGCTTATAACTGTATCTTCACAAAAAACACAATGCATAAATTTGTACAAATAAATGGAATTTGTTTCTGTTAATTATTTACAATAAGTTTAGAAATTTGTGAAATGCTTTCAAATAGAAAATGTAAGTTCAACGATGATCTTCAGAGGGAATTTTTCTTCATAAACAACAATGAAAAAGCCAATAATCTATAAGCAGTGGTGGAAGTTATGATATTGCACAGCACTATAAACAAAAAAAGAATCTGACTTTGATGTCACTTCAAGCAAAATGTACGATGGTTTCTTAATTCGACAAATTTTCTAGGCCTGCATGGAAGAATGCAATTAATGAAGGCAATTCAGGTCTAATGTGTGCAGAATGCACATCGAAACTTATTAAAAGCTGTATTGATGAAATATATTCCAGTGCACGCACAAAATGTGAAGCTATTGTGTTCAATGTTCTTAAACCAAATTATATCGAAGCTTCTCTGCGCAGAGTAAGTTTGTGACAGTTTTTTTCTGATTGTTCTAATCATGGCTGTACAAAATTGTCCGCTCTTGGTTCGTTATTTTTCACCACAACTAGGTATCGTTGTCAAGACTTTGGAGGTTGAAAATCTTCCAAGGGAAAAAACATCGGACATCACTTCAAAATATTTACATAGATAAAACATTAGTAAAATTTTGGAATTTGTGCTTACAACATAAACTGTAATTTTGTCGGGTGAGCAAGGAAAGGCAAGAACAACACTTTTTGATAAACTTCAAACCATTACCAATAATGATCGCATTGGAGTTAATTGTGCTGCTCACGATTTAAATAACTATTCGTTTTTTATCTCTACACTGTTGCAAAATTTAAGGAAATTTGCGAAAGTTCCCTGACTAAATACTGCAAATTAGTTCGTTGCAGAAAAACTAGTAAAACCAGCTATTGAGAGAATAATACAACTTTATAATCCTTGAAGAGAATTTTTTTTTATTTTAAAGAATTTGCTTAACAACTCTTCATCTGAGGTCCTTCTTTCTTCATTTCATTCAATCCGAGGCCTCAATTTTACATGTGAGCATATTATTTGCAGAGTCCCAAAAAAATTGCATGTCTTAAGTTGCGCTAGCAATGAAATGTCTTAAATTAAAACTAAAATCTAGATTAGGATTAGACAATTGATAATATTTTGTTTGCAAAGAAATTGATCAATCAATAATTCAAACAACAAAAATTGATTGACCAAAAGTAATGTAAAGCAAATAGTCATCCATTTTACATAACGTGTTACGAATAGGTACTTAAATCATTGGGACGTATCTTTTAAATAATATAAAGTTCTTAGTTGGGTAATTCCGCGAAACATTCATTTTTCCTAACTGGCGAGAAATAGAATCTTCGTTATCTTTTGTCAACCAAAAGCAGAGGGAAACAACTATTAATGATTCCACCTGGTTTGACGAATTTGTGTGTCACAAAATTATAACAAAATGGATAAAGAATAAAATAATTGTGGTCGAGAAATGGAAATACATATTTTAGTATTTTTACAAACGAAGTATAAACTTCAAAAATCTTTTACTCCAACCTAAAAAGTTCTTTGCATAATGAATAATATTTGGACAAATGAAAACAAACACAATTGAATGTTGAAACTCTCAGAGCAATGTTAATGGTAAAATTAAACTATAATTTTAGCTGCCAGGAAATTAAAAAATATTTAGTAGGAAACGATAATAATCATCAAAAAAACTTGTTAGGCAAAAAAGTAGTAGACAAGCGACTTGACATAACCCCACAAAAAATACTTCAGCGGTGTTAAATCGCACGATCTTTGAGGGCACGCCACAGGCCCACGACGCGACATAATCCGCGCACCAAAAGTTTCCTTCAATAAATTGATTGTTTCATTGGCTGTATGGCATGTAGTACCGACTGACTGTAACATTATGGTCGGCTTCATTTTTGAAGGAATATGGACCACTGATTCCCTCTGCCCATAGAGCACACCAAACAGTGACTTTTTAAGAATTATGATAACTCCAAATATGACAATTTTGCTTGTTAACGTACCCATTTAAGCAAAAGTGAATTTCATCGCTGAACAAAATTTTCCTGTGAAAATCGACAAATCCGCATATCGTCGTGAGGGATTATGCATGGGGAGTCATAAAGTGGCCCGTTCACCACACCGTCTATTCAGCTCTAAGAAAACAAATAACCCAGTACATTAATCCAGAAATCAAATTATTATATAATCCAAAATATTCAATATAACCAGTTAAATAAAAATAAAATTAGTGCCAGTGCTCAAAGCACAACCCGATCTTTGACCCAAACAAACCTGATTCCGTTTGTATTGAAGGTAAAACCAAAACCAACCTGATCTTATCAATTTA
This sequence comes from Philhelius pedissequus, assembly GCA_910595825.1. NCBI lineage: Eukaryota > Metazoa > Arthropoda > Insecta > Diptera > Syrphidae > Philhelius > Philhelius pedissequus. Next base: position 273,642,098 of record OU343160.1, on the reverse strand, counting down.
AAAAGAAGGTCTATCAACAGAACCGACCTACCTTCGTAAGATCTTCAACCGCTTTCATGAAGGCTTCAAAATTTCTCCTATGCTACAGTCACAAAATATCTTGCTACTTATGCCTCCCATATCGGCTCTAAGGGCGTTTGTCAAAGTAACCGCAACCGCAAACACTCTGAATTAACTTAAGGGGTCTTCGGACAAAAACAGCATCCGTTTACCTCGACTCACAAAAACTTCCCTACGATATCTTTGCCCTCTGCAATTCTATCCTCGACGACGAACTATTTACTTCGGAATTTGATGTCTTCGGGGCCGACCGATGCGACACTAGCGGCGTTATTAACGATAATGATCATTCTGGGCGAGGGGTCCTCTTAGCAATACAAAATCGATATCACCTAGCAAAAAGATCGTGGGCCTCTTCTTTTTGATTTGTCTGTGTCAAAATATCTTTAAATAAACGATATAAAGGGTTATTCATTTTGCGGTTTCAAAAGGAAACGTAAATAAAACACATATAAAATATTTTTTTTCGTGATATTTCTTTTTTATTATGAAGTTTGAACGTTGACATTATGTGTGAAACACTATATCATTTTAATGACCACCACGCGAATTGTTGCAAGCATCGACTGTTTTGAGGTAATTTTCGACCACTTTTTGACACATATTGGGTGGTATCTCAGCCATAACGAATGTTGGTTTTCAGGTACTCAAGAGTTAAAGGTTTATCTGCATAAACACGGTCTTTCGCGTAGCCCCATACAAAAAAGTCCAGCGGTGTCAAATAGCATGATCTTTGTGGCCAGTTGATATCGACACGACGAGAAATTACGCGGCCAAGAAATGTCTCCTGTAATAAAGCCATATTCGCTCGAGTTGTGTGACATGTGGCACCATCTTGTTAAAACCACATATTCTCCAAGTCGTATTCTTCAATAGCAGGAAAAAAAGTCGGTTATCATATGACTATAATGCGAATTGACAGTGACAGTCGTTCCATGGTCGTTTTCGAAGAAGTAAGGTCCAATCCAAAGAGCGGCCCAAACAGTGACTTTTTGTGGATGTAATGGCATCTCTTCAATTACCTGAGGATTCTCAAAACCCCAAATACGACAATTTTGTTTATTAACATACCCACCGAGTGAGAAATGTGTTTCGTCGCTGAAGAAAATTTTGGTCGAAAAATCGCCGTCGACCGCCTGTTGTTCAAGCACCCATCCGACGTATCTACGACGTTGTGAATGGTCAGCTGGCTTCAGTTGTTGTGTGAGCTGGACTTTATATGGATGTAGGTGTAGATCCAAATGCAAAATACGCCATAATGTGTCGTAAGACAGTCCTAATTCCTGAGAACGACGAGGAATCGACACATTCGGGTCTTCGGCAACACTTTCACTTACAGCAGTGATATTTTCAGTGGTAAGTAAAGTTTTTGCATTTTGTGCAGTTTTTTTAATTTTTTTTGTTTTTGTGAATTTTTTTGATTTTGTACCACAAAAACACGTTTTTCAATTTTTAAATGTATGTCCCGGGGTTTGCTCAGAGAAATATGGTCACCGTACCTATTGTACCTACATCGCAAGTAATAATGTATTCCAACAATATTTCTGTTTTTGGTTATTATTTTAAGTTCTCAAGCTCTAAATAAAACACCCGTTATATAGAACATGAACAACTGAGGGAATTCAAGAAATTAATGGTGTAATTGTGAAAAAAATCTCTATAAATTTAAAAATCATTTTTTTACATTCAAATATTAATATGAATTTATTTTCAGTGCACCGATAGTCTAGCAAGCAGCTAATAGCAGCAAGGAAAAACCCAACTCACCCACTATTCGCGGTTGAAGGAATTCACAATAAAATTCCGTTCACATGAATTCAAATGGCTTCCATTTCCTTGTGGAATATGGCGCGCGTACTCCGGCTTTAAAATTTAAATGATTTATGCATGCACATTCAACTCCAACTGCAGTCTACTCGTATTGCGTCCATATCGCAGATACGACCAGCAAAATAAATAAAAGTTGAACTTTAACCATATTAGAATGTTTTGGTGAATTGTGTTGAATTAACAGACAGTTAAAGTTAGTTAGTTAGTTAAATATAATAAATGCAAATTAACAGCCTTTGCACTTCAACTGCATTTGTTAAAAATCACGTACCTTACCTATGCAATACATTGTCGTATTAATGAAAAATAAAAAAAATAAATAAAAAACAGAATTAATAGCTGCACGATAAATAAAAACAGATTACAAAAAAGTGTGTTTCCTTAATTTTCATCAAGCTTATAAGAGTGAGCAAAGTGGTTTGTGTTTGCGTTTACGTTTACGTTTGCGCCAAATGAAAGTGAAAATGTTTTTTTTTTTTGTTTGTATTTTTCAAGAAAAAGTGAAATCACTAACCATTATTATTATTATTATTATTATTACTGTTGTAAGAGAGAATGTTGCAAAAGGACACTCGACTCGCGCCTAATGGGCGAAAGGATTAATTACAGTCCCCGTGGCCTTTGAATTTGATTAACGAAGTCTAGTTGAAGTTGAAACCGCTTTACCTTCTACCAGCTGCAGCAGAACATGAGTTTAGCAGAGCCAGCTGCCATTAAAGCAATTAGCTTACCGCGCGCACATAAGGAATACCTATAACATCATCTCCCACGCTCGTAGCCATTTGCAACTATACCACACACACCATATGTGTGTTGGCGTAAGAGTTCCCTGAAGCTCTGAGTTGCCGGCCAGCGCGGAGCGCGGCAGCAGTGGAGGTGGCTTCGGAGGTGTGCACTCAGCGCAGCCTCATCCTGCTTCAGTTTGATCGTATTGAACTCTCTTTACTTTCCCAAAAACAATAAGCCGCCCGCCACCATCATCATCATCATCGAACTATTTGTAACCACTACTACATTCACTTTTCCCATCAGAGCCATCAGGCAGAGAAAAATTCCTTCTGCTTTTCTACATACCACATACAAACATATATACAGATGCAGGCAGCATTTTGATTCGACAATGGAATATGCAGTATACTATACACCATCTCAACTCAACTATATGATATATTGTCTGGCAAATGTTTAATCTTGTGAGGCTTGATCTTTCGCCAGAGATTTCGATTTTGACTTGGTGGATTTTTGCCGGCTTAAGGACCAGTTTTTTGTTTACTTTTATTCAACTTTACTCAGTAAGGTGTGCTTTATTTTGTCTTCGAGTTTGTAACATAGAAGTAAAAAAAACATAATTAATTTATTGAATGCACAAGTATTTCTTTCAAACCATTGTGATTAATATTAAGAGCTTACTTTCATCATTTGTCATAGTTAATTAATCAGGGGCTTATGAGATTTCTAATTTCACTTATCAGACTTATTTCTGTTTGCGATATTATCTAGGAACTATTTAAGCATTAAAATTCAAACTCAATGCCCAAAATGCATTAAAATTAAATATGGAGGAAGCGGAAAGGTACGTCTAGGTCGCATGAACATGCTGTTAAAATTTTATCGAAAGGCCTTACTGTAACCAATCCAGTCTCTTCAAATTTCTTCACAATTTTGCCAATTGCTTGCGTAGTTAGACGATTATGTAAACCATAATCTCCTCTTAATGCACGATATGTGGAATCATCATTTTTGCGTTGTGCGATAGTTAAGCGATCCATTTTCGTAAATGTCAGACTATCAACTGGAAAAAAAAATTGGTTTAACAACTTAGTTTGACAAATGTCGAATTCCAGCCCTATACTTTTGAAACCGCGAAATGAATGACCCTTTATAAATGGTAAATCGTTCTGAATTAGCGGAATTCATGGAAAGAGAACATTTTTAATCTTCCCCCACCCCAACTATTTGGTCGATAGTGGACTTTCCTGGCCTAAAGCCACACTGGTATGGAAGTGTTCGGAATATGTAAATATTCAAAAAATTAGATGATTCAGAATTTAAAAGCCATTGGTTAACCTCACTTTTCACAATTAAACAAAATTCATAGAAATCACAATATAGACGCATGTCGTTTTCAAGTAGGCGTTCAGAGTTACTTAAAATTTTTACATATTCTGTAGGAATAGAATATTAGGGTTGCACTAACTCCGAATGTACAATCGAAAACGGCTTTGAAAAACTTGAAGAAATCGTTTTCAAATATTAAATACATTTGTATAAAAAAGTACCAGATTTCCAATTTTCCTCTATAATGTTCTGTCTTAGGCCAATACAAATACATGAATTTCAAAATTGTAAAATCGCATCCGTTCTCGAGTTATGAATGCACACAGATGGCAGTCTCTTTTCTATAATCCTTGAAATTTACCGCCATACAGATTTTGAAAATCGATAAATTTGTTTTCGAGTTATGAACAGACCCATGGACGGTAGTCTCTTTTATTTTGGAATATATTCCAGAGTCTAAGTTGTCGAAAAAAATGTATGTGCTTTTTTCGCCTAGATCTCTATCCAAATGTTAGTTTATTTTTTCCTTCTGATCGTTCAGAGCGCGCTCGATGAGCCCAGAAAAGATAGAGTAAACATTCTTAGTTAATTGCTGAGAGCAGACCAAATGTCATGTGTGTTTTGCAAAAAAAAAAAAAAAGAAATACCTCAAATAATATTAAAACGGCTACAAAAATTGTCTTTTTAACAAAAATAATACAATAATACACGTGAATTAACAAAATGTCAATTAATGACTGCTAATAGTTCAAGTGTGTTTAAAAAACAGTCTTTCGGGAAATCTGATCGGCGGGCCTTAAGGGAATATACGGAAAGTTGCTTTGCAATGGAGCCGTTCTTCCTGGTCCGTCGTAATGAGCCATGATAGTTCCTCCTCGAGGTGAAAGAAGGGCAACGTTCAGGAATGTTTAGCTGTCTTTAATGAGGCACTGCACTGGGCGGCTAATCTATCTGGTTAAGGCGTAGCTCTGAGGTGGTAGCGGTAAGTGGAAGGTTCTATGGAACTGGAAACGAAGCCCCTGCTTACCAAGATGAGGATGGTGATCAGTCCAAGAACCGGAAGAGTGGGGTAAAACACTCGGAAGGGGGTGTGGACTGGTCGGGATATAGGTAGGTGGGAATGGCGATACTGCTAGACAGTCAGAGTAGAGGTGGCTTGCTTGGGTAGACGATCAGGTATACGGAGGGCAAGGAGTCTGCCCAAGTAGGCGATCTCAGTAGTTAACGAAGAGTACTTGCTAGGTGAAGCTTGCTGATTCCGGTCAGCACTGTGAAGCCTAGCAAGTCGTAAGTGAAGAGCTAGACATAGCAAGTAAGGCAACTGCTGCGGCAGTATGTACGTGGTTCGGTAATCACAGGAGTAAGTGTGTAGGTAAAACTACATATTCAGGAACAACAGGTCTAGAGGATTGATAGATATATGGCACTTGTGCCACCATCTCCTTACGCATGCAAGGGTATATATTATTTCTCTATAATACATGCAGTCCTTGAGTAAGCTTCGGCTTATCGATCAGTTTGCTATCTTTCGGGATTTATCCTGAAAGGTGGTTGTCTTTTTTAAGGTAGTGGAGGTGCGAACCAAGCTTGCTTGGGGACATCTCCACAGTAGTAAAGAACGAAAGTTTAATATGGCTAGTTGTGGGATACTAGCCATGTGGCAAGGTCTATATGGCCTTGTTTATAGTAGAAATACGATGATCCATTATCCCGATGGTGAGGAATAATTTCTACATAGGGTTCCCTTGTCCCTAAGTTGAGTTGCAAAACATAAAAAAGGGCAGGATTATCGTTCCTGTGTAGTCATTCGCCAAAGAAAACCTGGTAGTGCATTCTTCACTTAGGTGGTACTGCGGGGACTTGTATCCTACTATTTTCCCGCTAATGCCCGAAAATACAAGTCTTGGGATGGCCTCTTCGGAGAGCTCGCAGTGACTGTGGTTACTATACAATTCGCGTATACTATGAGTGTTTGCTCATAGATAGAGGTTTGTTACAAGGAACACTCATGCCTTCTCGTTGAGTCCGTATGTGGGTAGGCCCACCTGCTTTAACCGGCAGGTGTACACGTTAAATTGAATTCATTTCTGTGTATAAAAAACAAAGACGTGTTCAGGAGTCGCTTTGTTCGGAATAAATTCAGAGCATACTCAGAGGGAACTCTGTTCAGAACCACACTTAATACTTGCGAAATAGGATTGGGCAAGTTTTGCATTTGAAAAAAAGTCGAACTCAAAATTTTAATATGATAGAGAATACCAAAAAAGTGGGTCCCGCAACTCCATATGTCTGTCTGTCTGTAGATCGATGTACAGCCTTATTGGCTGAAGCGATTTTCTTCAAACCTGGTACTTAGACGTTTTACCAAAGTGATTTTGTCAAATTGATTTTTAAATCGGTTTTTTAGCCCCAAAAATAACGGTAATTGCCATACAATTTTTTCTACCATCTTAATTATCTCGAAAATGGCTCCACCGATTTTGATTAAAAAAAACTACGTGCACTACTTTAGGTATAGTCTACATTTTGGTCCAAAAATTTGTTTACATATTTTGTTATTAACGGTGAAATAGCCTTCGTTAGGCAGCTGAACCGATACCAAATATGTAAATAGAGGAACACCACATGGTGGAGATCTGTCGACGCTTCTGTGGCTTTTAGTCATAAACTGAGGAATAGTTGTGTGAAAGCGGCAGTATACGCAGATGATTTAGTACTTTTAGTGTCGGGTAAATTTCAAACAGTGGTCAGAGAAATCACGGAGAGGGTTCTGTTTAAGGTTAGCAATTGGGCCACCATTTGCGGATTATGGATTAACCAAGGTAAAACAGAATTGTTACTATTCACTACCAGGATTCTACTATTCACCCTAGCTCTATTAAATGGCCACAATTTATTACTATCCTCCAGTGCGAGAAATTTAGGAGTCATCCTTGACACTAAACTAAACTGGAAACTCAACATCAAAAACCAACGAAAGATGGAATGAGCTCGACACATGTGCCACAACCAGGAAACTATGGCCCAACTTCGTCAAGAAAAGAACAGAAAGTACCATCCACATAAACAAGAATTCCCTTGGAACTCTTGTAAGCGTACTCACCGGACACAATATTCTCGGCTAACCATAAAAAGAAAATGGGACTAAGCAACGATGACCTATGCAGAGGCTGCAATGACGAAACCTCTCACTATTTGTGTCATTGTCCAGCACTTTGCCATATAAGGAACAAATTCCTGGCCAGCTATTTCTTATTCAATGATTAAGATGAGTTCTCGAATCTTTCAGGCAAAAGCCTGATGAATTCGCAAAAACCTCTTAATGGCTCGATAGTGATTATTCATAGAACTCATAGGTTATACAATTAGAAGTTACAACACTTCAGGGTACCACAATGGATCTACTTTGATCTAAGTGTGCCGGTAGCAAGATCAGCTGGCAGCCCATTTCTTCTACGCTATTAGTAAATGATTCGGTAAAAAATGGGGTCTTCAATCGAAAATAATCATATAGACATACATAGCGGTAGTACGAACATTCCTGGCTTAAGGCTACGTCCTAATTGAACATTCATCCCACGACCGAACGATGAGCTGTGGTCGGTCGTGTCGCTTGTAGATAGCACTACTAAAATACGTGCCCTAACTGAAAAGTTTTGTGAGTGAAAATGCTGAGTTATCGCGTCGCGTCGGTCGCAAAAGCATCATGTTTGATTATGAAAAGCTTATGTGATGTAGCTTGAGCGATATAGAAACAAACATGTGCGACTCTGCTACCTCATCAAGCAACCGCGTTTCTGTTTGAATAGGACACACAATAGGATCACTGCATTTTGATATTTTGTATTATCCGATGCAGGAACCATCGCTCGTTGCTCATCGTGCGACAGCTGCCAATTAGGACATTGGGTTATGGGTCGATTGTCTGGTGGCCCGCTTTAAATAAACAATACAACATCAATAAAAACTAATTCAGAGAACTGATACCTTTGGCGCCACAGGGGCCTTCAGATCTTGTCCAACGGATGCCTTAAGTGTTATTTTAAATCTTCTACCTTTGACCTCCACATTAAACATCTGGTATTTTGCAGCGCGCTAAGAATCAAAGAGTCAAAATGCTGGTTTGCCAAACCTTACGACGAATCTAAAATGGATTGTGGTGTAGAAGGAGGAATTTTTTTTCAGATTCGCTAAAAGTATCTAGATCTTTCCGACTTCCTGATTTTGCTAGCGTCTTTCAAACTGAAGTACTAGCTATAATAAAAGCATGCAAAATTATTAAATTAAATCCAACTCAAAATCTAAATTCAGCAATAATCACAGACAGCCAAACGGCTATCAAAGCCGTAAATTCGTCATAAATTTCTTCAAAACTGGTCCAACAATGCCGAAATTAGCTTGATAACCTGGGCATTATCCATAGAATCACTTTAATCTGGATTCCAGGACACAGTCGCATCTAGGGTAATGAACGGGCATAAAAGCTGGCCCGACAGGGATCGGCTCTTCATAGCTCGCTTGCAGAGAAAGGCAAAATTATTTCAGTTTTTCTCATGGAATCCAACAAAAGATGGAACAATATAACCGACTGTTGGATACGAGTATCTAGAATGATATGGCCTACCTACAATAAATCCCGCACAAACAATCTCATTTGTAGACCAAGGCGGGACATAGCAAGGATAGTCGCTACCTTTACGGGGCTCTGGTCCTTGAGTGAGCATGCAGCAAAACTGGGTATTCCCCATAACACCTACTTCGGTAGCTCGAAAAACCAGATGGAAAAGGAAACAGTGCTTCACTTCATTGGCAAGTGTCCCGCTTTGGCCAGGCTAAGAATGCAATCCCTTGGTAGGGCTTTCTTTTCGGATCTGAAAGAACTATCTGATACAAAATTTAAAAACTTAATCTCTTTCCTCAACTGGTCGAAATGGATCTAGCTCGCTCCTCTTGAATATTTTCCCTTCCGTTTTCCGCTAGAAATCTTTTTATTCAGGTCCGTACGAGTTCTTTGGTATCAAAATGGCGCTTTCCATTACTGCTTGGGTCTAAGATGCGAGTTCGCTCTGACCGCTATTTTACTTACCTATTTACCTGCCATACAACCAGTTTTTTGATTTTCGACATTCTCATAAACGGCTTGACGGATTTTGATCAAAACTTTTATATAGTAAGCCCTTCAAATTCTAAACATAAAAAATAAACTTTTTTTTTGAAAATTCAGGGAGCGGGTCAAAATTCTGGCTTCAAAAGTCTGCTTTTCTCATTTTTTTGCTTTTCAAAATTCTGCTTATCAAAATTCTGTGCGTCAACAAAAAAGAAAAAAATTCTGCTTATTTTTTTTAATTAAATTTTTACTTGCGATTATATACTATAAGAGGTACTCGTATAAGACAAGTAATGCATTCGTAAAAAAATTTTTTTTCTAACAATCAAACATGACATTACGATTTTTTTTTTATAACTTTACACGCGCTCAAGAGATTATGAATGCCCTTTATATGTTTTTTTTAACACAGCGCGGGCATCCGGTGGAAGAAGAGAAAGAAGGATAGGAAAGATGTGTGGCGCGATGTTCTGAGACTAGAGCTGGTTGTTGTCTCAGATTTATCTCCAGGGATGGCGGCTGAACTAATGCCGAGAGAATTACCGTGTCTTATTTCTTTATGTCCCTTATAATTCGCATTATTTTATTTATTTCGTTGTCATATTTTATGGGTATGCTAGTTTACTCAATCACATGTTGTTAGTGTTATGCCTAAACAGCATGTAATGAACAAAGCAGCAACTTATTTTATGACAATTTTTAGAATTGGGTTTTAATGGAATATAAGAAGACATAGACAACGGCAGGAATCGAACCCGCAACCATGAGGTTGACAGGCGAGCACACAACTATCGCGCCACGGCCACCCCCAAGCAAACGATCATAGAGAATACCAAAAAAGTGGGTCCTTCAATTCCGTCTGTCTGCCTGTCCTCGAGTCTGCAGCCTAAACGGTTCGGTGGATTTGCTTCAAACTTGGTACATATTGTTTATTCGGTAATATGCCCACACGTTTTTTTCATTTTTTGTTTAAGGCGACAAATAACAGTAGCCCCCATACATTTTTTTTTTGTGCCAAAAACAAAAATCTTATTTTTCTCAAAAACCGATCCTACGATTTTTATAAAAAAAAAATTAGTTCATTAATGAAGGGAAAGGGTACCTTTTGATAATTTTTTTTTTGGAAAAAAATTGTTAGTTTTCGTACCTCTAGTGCAACCATTTTTTTGGTTCTCGATTTTCTGGGAAACGGTTGGTTTAATTTTTTTGAATTTTTTTACGCAGAAGCTCGTAGAAAGTTTAAACACTATTGTGAACCAAAATGTTTGAAAAAAAGTTTTCTGAGCTAATATGTTCACACTCGCCGTTACGTCAGGTCTAGTATTGATTGAAATATACAAAAGACATCCCAATAGTTTCTGAAAATTAATGTTGCTGATCATTGTGCTTGACAAATTCAAAGGCGATTTGTTGTATCCTATTTCCATTGGTGTATTTGGTTCTTTTGAAGCTCGTAGAAAGTTTAAACACTATTGTAAACCATAATTTCGAAAACGACTTAATAGATTTTTTCGAAACTTCGTATTTGGTAGTTTCTTGACACTATCTTGAGTAGTTAAAACAATTATTTTCCTATAATAAAAACCAAGGGTACCTCCCATATAAATTAGTACAGCCCACTTTTAATTATAAAAATATGTTTTTTTGCGTACTTATTAACGGTACTTCCCATAGAACCACTTTTCATATTTTCGACTTTTTCAATATTGGATGAACTGATTAAAATAATTTTTTTTATACAAATGCTCCCTAAAATTGTTAATAAAACTGCATACGAAAACTTTCAAAAAGAATTTTTTTTAATTTGAATTTTATATGTATATTAATTATATCTTCAAAATAGCGTTTCAAATTTATTTTGTACAAATGTTTTCAAAATTTTGTACATAAAAAATTAATTTATTCAAAAACTGCTCCAACGATTTTTGAAATTTTTTTCTGATATATTCATATTTATGCATGAATTCAAATTGCATCTTTGTTTTCCCTCAAACTATAACGACTAAGCAATATAAAAACATTTAATTATGTGTATTATATATTTATTTCTACCTTATTATAAATTTTTGTAAATTTTTGCGTTGTCACAATTTAGGCCTTCATACATTTATTTATACATGTGTCTTTAAAAATCACATGAATCTTATGTATGACTTAGATCGGTTCTCTTTTTTATAATTAGTTTTATTTGTTTGTTTTTCAAAACACTTCTTTTTTTCTTTAATAGACACTAACTGATAATTGCTTTTTTAACATTTTCCAAACCTTTGTTTTCTTTATTATTTGCAAAATTTTGATGAGCAGAATTTTAATAAGCAGCTTTTTGAAAAGCTGAATTTTAAAAGGAGAATTTCAAAATCAGAATTTTAAGCGCCGAATTTTGTTAAAAGAATTTTGACCCTAACCCGAAAATTCAATATTTCGAAAACGATTTGACGATTTTTTTTCTGAAACTCTGATTTTAAATTTATATTGTTTAATACTTAAAATTGCCATACCAGTAGTTTTTTTTTAGTTAACGAATTTTTAAATAAATAAATTAATTTTTATAAGACAAGCTTACAGATCAGTAGCTAATTTCCGAATTTAAATAATTTTTTTTTATAAAAAAAATTAAGTAAAAAACGACTTTCAAATATATTTAGCGTTTCTACTAAGAATCTTGTGCATACGATGTGATCGAACATAAGAACATTTTATTGAATTATATTTTTGAATAGGGTATGCTACGATATGCTACAAATTGATCATAGCCTGCATCGTTGTTTTATTTTATAATGTGTCTACATATGCATATGGCTTTCCCGAAAGTAGATCCTCAAAATTGAGCTCTGAATGAATGGCTCTTAAGTGTGGCGGCTTCGTTGGCGGTGCTGGTCAAATACTATGTAGACAAAACAGCCGATATCAGTATTGATGGCTGCCGGCTTCAGACTTAAGATGATTTGTGCTTTCACTTTCCATTCGATTAACAAAAAGAAAATACTACTTAACTCCAAAAGTAGGCATTCAATTTTTGTTGGAAATAAAAAAAAATCGACAGCTCATTTCAAGGAAGAAAGAAGTATATGTAGTTATAAAAATGCGCATAGTAAAATAATTCAATTTACGATCTTCATTCAATCAGTATCAGAAAGCACCAAGGCGCACGGCTACAGCACAGTTCACAGCTCATTTGAAAGAGGTGGCCACTTAGAAAGGAAACACGTTTCTCACGATCAATTAAAGCCCGAGTCTTCATTCATACATACAAATACATATACATACATTCATATATCGGTACGTTGAAGCTTATAAGCTGAAATCGTATTCGAAGAGGTAACTGTCGATTGAGACTTTTCATATTTACGATCGATTGAAGATCAATTTGGAGTCTTGACCTGCGTTCAGGTGATGCAAATGGCTTGTTTACTCAAACGTCATGTTTTGTTGTACCATCCATGTTTTTTCTGTTGTTTTTTTTTGTGTACTGGTATTCGTTGTCGCTTTTAGGGGCTGGCCGCGGCCGGGCGAAATTTCTTTTATGCTCAGGCAGTTAGTGTGGGAACAGAAAAACATTTGTCTAACAGTTGTTAGTTAGTGCCAGAAAAATAAACGTTATTATTGGGAGGTTGAACCCATGTGGCGGTTGTAACACGAAAATGCAACAACATGAACATGAGGTAGTCGTCGCCTGTTGTATGGGGCGGTTGACTTTGTGCAATTACTGTTGTTTATCTTTTTCTTTGGGTATTTGCCGACACGGCATTACCTCCATAGCCATCGCCACCGCCAACGCCAACACCGCCGCTGCCGAAGGAGTTAGCATTTCCTGGTGGAATTTAAAGATATATTTTGTACAGCTATCGATCGAGCTTTTGTATTTTTTTTTTAGTTTCTTTTTGTTATTGTTATTTTTTTTTAAATTCATATCTTAAGGAATGTGGCATTTTTAAACTTAAACAGACCTTTGGCTTCAACTGAGGAATGCCAATAAATAACGGATAAGGCCAATATTGTATGTCGACTTGGATAAACTGTAACGACTTAAGCCTGAAGACATTCAAAAGTGCGGTTTCATAAAACCCCGGTGCACTTGACCATTATCTATCGATCGAGGGTTTATTTCAAAACTATTACGTTGTTCTTTTTTTTTATTGTAAGTTGGAATGAAGATAATTAAATAAAATGTTGCATACGTTAAAAACAAAACTATGACATTACATACAAAAATTAAAACATCGATTCATTTTTTTTTACAAATCCAAAACTTGCCTTATACGACCGGGTATTTTTTTTAGACGTGTGGTTTTCAATCTGGCAATGATTTTTTCGGAGTTGGTCTTTATGACATCTGTCACTTGATTTATGCTCAGTTTGGTTTGTCATTTCAAGAATTGAAGCCGAAGGACCATCAAGCGTCGCACGTTCGGTGAATGGGCCCAAAACGAGATGGCCACCGATCCCGACTATCACAAGAAAATTTTGTTCAAAGATGAAGCCCACTTACGGTTAAATGGGTACGTTAATAAGCAAAATTTTCGAGTGATCATAATCCACAAACCATTGTTGAGACGCCGTGATGTAATCCTCAAAAAGACACCAAACAGTGACTTTTTGAGGATGTAACGGCGTCTATGGGTAGAGGAAAACATTGGTCCATATTTCTTCAAAGAATGAAGCCGGCCATTATGTTCCAGTTAATGGGGAACGCTATAGAGCCATGATTAATGACTTTTTCGTGCCTGAATTGGAGGATGTTGATGTGGACGAAGATCGTACTAGGCGATTTTACCGCCAAAATAGGTAAAGAGGAAATCTTTGGTAGGACTGTCGGAAAATTTAGCCTACACGACACAACGTCTGAAAACGGACTTAAGCTAATTGACTTTGCGGCGGTAAGTAACGTCACCATTGCAACCACACGGTTTCCTCATCTCGAGATACACAAAGGGACTTGGCGGCATCCAGATCAAATAACCGTCAATCAGATTGATCACGTTGCGATCAATGCAAGGCACGCCTCCAGTATTCTGGATGTTCGCTCCTTCCGAGCAGCTAACATCGACTCGGATATCTACCTTGTTGCAGCCAAGGTAAGAATGCGAATAACCCGAACGTCCCAACAACGGAGTAATACTGTGAGGAAGTATAACGTCGAAAAACTGCAATCGCAAGAGACCGCCAGAACCTATGACGATCGAATATCCCGTAACCTATCAAGAAATCCATTGCCGCCAGCATCCAGTGCCGAAGACCAGTGGCAACGTTGCCAACAAGCCATCAGACGTGCAGCAACTGATGTGCTAGGCTTCACCAGACCTCCACCACGAAACCTCTGGTTCGATGAAGAATGCAGGCAGGCACATGCAGCTAAACAAATGGCATATAAAGCGGGGCTGCGAAGAAGGACGAGAGCTGCTCGCGAGCTCTACGAGTAGAAAAGACGGGAAGAACACCGGCTTCTCCAGAAGAAAAAGAGAGAGCATGAGAAGCGCGCCATGGAAGATATTGAGAGATGCTACTCCAGGAACAACGTGCGGAAGTTTTACCAACAGGTAAAAAGAACGTATCAAGGCAAAAAAAAACCGCACAGAAGTCTGTAGAAATAGGAATGGAAACCTCGTAGTAGAGTCACAGTCGGTGCTGAGTATATGGAAGGACCATTTCTACAGACTGTTAAACGGCGATGAAGACCAAAATCCCGCTGTCAGACAGAATGAACTATTCAACATGGACGATGGCACACAAAATTTCCGTCCACCTGATTTAAATGAAGTGAGGATAGCAATATCCAAACTAAAAACAAAAAAGCTGCTGGCTCCGACGGACTACCCGCCGAAATCTTTAACGCAGCCGGAGGTGACCTGGTACAGTGCACACACCAACTCATCTCTAAAGTTTGGTCAGAAGACAGTATGTCTGATGAATGGAACCTCAGCATCGTTTGCCCGATCCACAAAAAAGGAGACTAACTGCGCCAACTATAGAGGAATAAGTCTTCTAAATATCGCGTATAAGATCCTTTCTACTGTATTATGTGAACATCTGAAACCATTTGTCAGCAACCTGATTGGACCCTATCAGTGCGGTTTCAGGCCAGGAAAATCTACAATCGATCGTTCAGATCCTGGAAACTACCCAAGAACTCCAAATCGATACCCATCATCTCTTTATCGATTTTAAGGCCGCGTACGATAGCATTTAAAGAGACGAGCTATACAGAGCCATGTCTGGTTTTGGCATCCCCACAAAACTCATCCGGATGTGTAGGATGACGATGGAGAACTCTCGCTGCTCCGTCAAGGTTAGTACTGACCTCACAGAAGCTTTTGATGTCAAGAAAGGATTCCGACAAGGTGATGCGCTTTCGTGCGATTTCTTCAACTTAATACTTCAAAAAATTTGTAAGAAATTGAAAAGTTAACTCTACTGACACAATTTTTTTCAAGTCTGTGCAATTGTTAGCATACGCTGATGACATAGACCTCAACTGCAGAACCCAGCGAGCTGTCACTGCAGCGTTTGCTAACGTTGAAGCTGAATTGGCTAAGATGGGACTAGCAGTCAATGAGGACAAAACGAAGTACCTGCTGTCCACAAAAAGGGACACACAACACCGGCGGATTGGACAAAACGTCACAATAGACAGGTACAACTTTGAGGTAGTTAGGGACTTTGTCTACCTCGGATCCGCTATAACATCTAACAACAATATCTCGTTAGAAATAAAGCGAAAAATAACTCTTGCCAATCGCTGCTCCCATGGGCTAGGGAGGCAATTGATTAGTAAATCCGTCTCTCGAAAAACAAAGGAGACTCTTTATAATACTCTGACCATCCCAGTCCTGCTCTATGGCGCGGAGACATGGACTCTATCGAAAGCGGATGAAGATATCCTTAGTCGTTTCGAGCGCAATATTCTTCGCAAGATTTTCGGCCCTATCTGTGTTAACGGGCTTTGGAGGAGAATGTTCAACAACGAACTATACGAGCTGTACAGCGACATTGACCTCGTACAAAAAATACGTATTCACGTTTAAAATGGCTAGGTCATGTAGCGCTAGCCAAAGACCGAGCTAGCTGGGGAGTCATGTTGGTTGATGCCCAGATTCGTCCCGAACTGTAGCGGCACCTAAGTAAGTAAGTAAGTGATGTGGACGACCTTTGGTTCCACGACGGCGCTACATACCATACAGCCAACGAAACAATCAATTTATTGAAGGAAGCTTTCGGTGGGCGCATTATCTCGCGTCATGGGCCTGTGGCGTGGCCTCCAAGATCGTGCGATTTAACACCACTGGACTATTTTTTGTGGGGTTATATGAAGTCGCTAGTTTACGCAGATAAGTCCGGGACGATTGACGCCTTAGAAGAGAATATTCGGCGCATTATTGCTGACATACGGCCCCAATAGCTGCAAAAAGTGGTCGAAAATGGGGACTCTCGGCTAGAATTTATACTAGTGCAAAAACTAACGTTCTTCACGTTGAGCAACGAATCCAGACGTAAAATTGAACAAAACGTGTCGGGAGTCTCGCACACATGGTTGACAAATTTATTGAAATGTTGAATAACCTCGTACACTAGTTGATAAACTTGTTCGATTTTGACAAAAAATAAAGTTTATCAAGTTGATCAACTGAGTTTTTGATAAAGTTGCTCAACAATTTGATACCTTCTTACACCTAACAATGACTCACTCGTATTATATATACACTATACACTATAATAGCAACTCAGATATTGATGACTTAATTTTGACTTTAGTTCGGTACAAATCTTTAGTGGCAGTGTCACACTCATCTTTGTTGAAATTAAACTTTGCCTGGAAGCATGATTCCCTCTCAATGAAAAAAAGGAATAATTTGCAAGTTGAAGTCAACACAATTGTTCAATTTTAATCCTACATTCACATTCGAGCGCAACGCACAACAAATATTTTCACGTCTACCGCACCAAACACCAGTCAAAATTTAAAAAAGTTGATGAACGACTTTAACAAATAATGTGCAACACAATATCTATTGAAAATGTTGCTCAACACTTTGACCCAACATTTTCAACGAGCAACACAAGATCGTACACTAGTCGTATACACTTGCTGAACAATTGGTTGAGTAACGATCTCCAACCGGATTAAACTCGTTGATTAAATAGAATAGAGCACATCGTACATTAGAGTTGAATGTGTTGAACTGACTTAGTCTTGTCAAGGATTCCTTAAACGTGAGTGGTAAAAAATTTGTACAATTTAACAAAAGTCATTTTATACTAGAATATAGTTATTTCTTTGTGAGATCAACTAATGGCGTTTTTATATGGTAATCCGGAATCTCTACCCGATCCGGGATCCCAGCGGAACACTTATTTTTTGATTCTAACGATTCTACAGTTCTGTTTGATTGTGTATGCGAAATTAATCAAAACCAAAAATAATGTTGCCCAATAAGGATACAAGTAAAATGCAAGAGGCACGACTGGATCACACGTACTGCTCTTATTTTCGATCACATTGTATGGAAAAGATTCTTAATAGAAAAAATTTCTTATATTTTTTCTAAACAAAAAATCGGATAACAATTTTAAATATTTACCCCTAGTTTCACAGTAGGAGTTTAAACTTAAATTCAACTGAACCCTAAACTGAGTTTAAGTTTTTGGTTTAATTCGTCCGGTTTCACACATCAGTTTAACTTCGTTTAACTATATTTTATGAAAAATAGTTGGCAGCATTTTTCTTGCCTCGTCCTCCCATTCTCTCTCTGACAAAAAAAAAAAGACGCGATACAACGAGAATAATAAATAAAATAATATTTCAAATCACTATACCAACTGGATAACATTTGAATACACAATTTCGATTCGTAATATTTTCTGCAAAAAAAAAAAAACAATACAAACGCTGAACTGAAATTTGAACGGCAGAATATTCTCGGTTAACTTAAACAACAAATTGAACGCAGTTCAAAGTTTAAACGACACTGTGATTTTTTTTCAAAAATCCAAACTACCTATTTTTTGAAAATTTTGAAATGCAGTATTATTTGGAATTCGAAGAACCTCATGTATAAAAATTTTGATCGAAATCCGTTGATCCGTTTATGAGAAAGCCGAAAATCAAAAAAATGGTTGTGGCAGGTATCGTGAATAACAAAATATGTAAAACATTTTTTTTAGCAGAATGTACATATATTCTACTAAAAGGAGGACACACACTAATTTTTATCAAAATCGTTAGACCCGTTTTCGAGATAATTAAGATGGTAGACAAATTTGTATGGCAAGTACCGTTATTTGTGGTCAATCGGAATTGCGGGACCCACTCTTTTGGTGTTGTCTATCATCGTAATGTCAAGTTTGATTAAAATCTCCAGTTCGATTTTTTTCCAAATGCAAAACTTGTCCTATAGTACCTATCTATGTTTGTATGTATGTATGTATATCGCAAGCAAATATGACAACTGTCAAGTTTAGCTTTTAAGTATATGAATGTGTGAGTGCTTTTGGTTTCGATTCTGATTTAAAATCCAGAAGCGAATTTCACTTCATTTCAGAATCAGAACTGTCATTTTTTCCTAAGTCAACATATACAGAAGAATCTAGGGGCCCAATTCTGCAAGTGTGAGTTTTCTCTGTGTACACAGAAAGTTGTGCACACATACATATTTCCGACTCTGCAAGAGTGCGATTCATTTTTTTGACAGATAACGTGTACACAGATAGGTAAATTTATTCACGTATATTTTTCGAGGGTGAATACATTTTTGCACGAAAAAGCATTCACGGTTGCGGAATTGGGCCCAGCTCGCCCTTCGGCAAAGAAAATCAAACAAACCTAATTTAAATGTTTTTTTTATAAATATTTGAAAATTATTTCAATTAAAAATTAAATGTTTTCATTTCTTTAACATGCTTATCACTTTGGTTATGCCAATTGTTTAAATGGTTTAATTTAAATTTTATTGGAATTAACTCGTTTTGTTAAAACAAAATGACGAGTAAATGTCATCTCCACCCAACAAACAACGACACAATAAATTACTAACCTAAATAAAATGTACCTATGAACATTGTTGATTGCATTTCATACATTTACTTTTGATTTCTTATTTTATTAAATTTTATTTAATCAACTACAAGAATGTTAGTGTTAACTCGAATAAAAGATTTCAATTCAGGCTAAGCTCGCACAAAGTAATTACATTTTTTTTAAATCTCTCTTTTCATAATATATTAAATTGCCGTTACAGTTTTTTTTTCATCTAAATCATCCAATCTCTCGTGGAATGAATAAATGCAACATACGACATTCTTTTGATGAGTCTAGTGCAAGTTGTTAAGAGCACGATTTAATTGACAGACGATGTGGCAATGGCGTCGCTTTGTGGCATGAAAAAAAAATAAGAAGTCTTTTGTCGGGCAGTATACTTTTTAATTAAAATTTTTTAATAGAAAAGAAAAACGAAAGGATTGTTTAGTTTTTCTATAACTTGTTTGACACAAAGGTTGCGATTGTCAGTACAAACTATATTAAAAGTGAGATCAATATTAGGTAATTATAATTTGGGTGACTTTATAAATGTATGTACGTTAAATATTTAAAATAATAAATTTCCATAGGTATATATATTGAATTGAAGAATTTAAATTAAAAACAGAACAGTCTAATTCCAATTTATTAATTTGTGACAGGAAATTAAATAACCCACTGTTCTTTGTAAACAATTCCATAGTCCATTACTCATTGTAATTTGTGATTATGTATTTTTTTTTAGTTGTACTTGAAAACTGCAATTAAAAAGAAAATGTTTAATAATTCAAAATTGCAGACAGAGGACAATGGCTAGAATCTTAAGGATACTAAAAAATCAATCTCCAAAAAAATTCATCAGGACCAGACAAAATGTCAAATTTTGTCATCAATAGCGAGTTTCATTCAAACTTCAAAGATCTGATATCAAAATCGAGATTTGATCTTTTCAATGAAACTTGTTTCTAGATTTATTTGTAGTATTGGTGAATAACATTCTGGGAAAAACATATCTTCATCATCATATGACGGGGTAGACGAAGACGGAGGAATCAAAAACTCCACTAAATTTATAAAATCTAAATTATAAATTTCCTCGTCCATTATTTGTTTATTTTTTCTAACACGGTCTGGCACAAGTTCAAAACAAATTAATAACAACATATATTCCATTTTTTGTTTGAAAGAAAAGACTTTACATGTGTGTGTGCATTCAGATCGAATCTGCCAACTCATCAGGGATCAAGTCTTTGGTGCTGAGATTTGATCTAGATTTGCTCTTTTTGTTTGCAAGTAAACTCTAAATATTCAAAAAGATCAAATCTTTTTACAAAAAGAGCAAACCATTTCTCGAATGAAACTAGCTTTAAGAATCTCCCATACTCCCATACATTCTAATTATAATTTTAAGCATGTATTAAAAATAGAAATTTTTTAAAGTAAATGGAAAATAGCAGAAATATTCTACAACGCCATATTCCAAAGAAATCAGGAGCAAGTTGTGTTCGCTTTCAATTATCAACCAATTTCTCTCTGAAAAATAACCACGGTCGCCTCCTTGCAAACTGCTTGAAACTTTGAAAGCCGGTGCACCTGCACATGTTTATTACATATAGCTAATACACATGAAGCTCTTAAGAAATGTCTTGAAGAACGGAAACTCCTTACTGGCCGGCAGTATGGCTTTTGTAGCAATAGGTCCAAGTCCATTGGTGATCTGAATGTATATCTCATCGAACAATGCCACAAATCTTAACATCGTTTTGGAGAAAGTAAGATTATTGCCGCTTGATATTTCAAAAGCATTTGATAGAGTTTGGCATCAAGCTCTCTTATCGAAAATGCGTGCATTCGGTATCGGTGAATCTCTTCTTTGTTGGATTAGAAATTATCTTTCGTACAACCTTTACTGCAACGGCAAAGTATAATAAGCTCATTAAATTCTGATCTCGACAGCATTGCCCAATGAGAAATAAAAAACCGCGTAGAATTTAATGCTTCAAAAACTTAATGCTTTCTTCTGTCGTCAAAGCGGGACCCTCTCCTAATGCCGTTATCTATAAGCGGTGCTTGCATCGAGGAAACCGAACAACTTTTAGCTATCGGTATGTGTATCACAGACCTTGTGAAATGACCACATATTCGATGTCGCCAAAACCGCTGCAAAGTGATTGGGCTTTCTTCAAAGGAGCAGGAAATTCTTCTCTTCCACTGATCTGACTGTATTCTATAAGGCATTCATTCATCCAAGGATGGAGTATAGCTCTCACATTTGGGCACGAGCTTCCAAAACACATTTGTATCTTTTTGATAGAATTCAAAATAGAGCTCTAAAAATGATAGGCGATTATAATTGAAACATTTACATCTCTAGAACACGGTCGAAATATTATGTATTTCATTATTTTATCGCTATTTTTATAAACAATGTTTTAGCGAAGTAGCCAGTTGCATTTCTCCTCTTAAACTATCCAACAGTAATACTCGCGCTTCTAGGAATGCTCATCAATTAACCCTTGAGCCCAATATCGGATGTACTGTCAAGTACAGATATTAAATCTTTAGCCATACAACACGAATGTTACTATATTTTCCCCTCCCATTCAGAAATTCAAAATTAATGTACATCGGTATCTCCCCTAACATTCTTCCCTACTTTCCTAACGCTCACACTATGTTGGATCAGTTGAATGCGCGCATAATAAAAACGCGTCAGTCCGATCTTTTTCAAACATGACGATCGCATTGCCATCACAATCAAGAACATCAACCATTGATTTAAACCAATTTCCTTTTGCTCCAGTTGGACAACATGGATGTGAAAGATTAAGTAAACATTTTATACCTAAATGTTTACTCATTAAATAATGTAAATTAAAATTTTTATAGGCTAAATAATGATGAGAGCATGCTTATCTCATGCAGTGGTGACGTTAACTGGCGCAAGACCTCTAGAGTAATTGTAAATTCAACCCCGTGGGATGCGTATCAAACAGCGAATCATCGGCTCGGTTCCAAATTGTCCCCATATTCTTCTTTACTATTAAATATTTTGTAACTATGAAAAAATATAAAAAGAAATCAATTGCATGGTTCGTTGTACGGTTTCACAGTAATTTAAAAAAATCTACTTTTTAATATTTAACAATAACTTAGCCGGCGCGACGCGTTTATGAATACAGACATCATTTTCAATACTTAAGTGTGTATGTTAACATATTGTGAACAGAGGCGTATACGATATCATATTAGAGTGGGTAATAAATAATTTATTGAGTCCGCTAATTTGTATTCAACAATTTAACTTACTTCAATCTGAACTGCATATTTTAAATTTAAATTTATGTACATTTGAATTCAACTATATAAAAATATTTAAAAAAAACATCGTTATTTGTTGTAGATTAGTTCTGATTTTTAAAGAACACTACGCCGTACGTCTTGGCGTTTTTCAGACTAGCTTCCTCTTTACGTTATCTTGACCCAGTTGATAACTTACATAACTAGCAATAAACACAACCAGCAACCACATTAAACAAAAACAAAGGAAATAAGTATATTCTCCTAAGAAGCAATGCTCGTTTTTTTTCAAGGTCATTAACCAGCTACATACATAATGTATTAAAAAGTAAAAGTTCTTCGCATTTGAGACTTGACAGTCTTTAAATGCGGATTTACCTCTTTCTTATTTGTAATTCCCCGAGTATATGTGCATAATATTGATCTTAGGACTCACAACCAAATAAAAAAAAAACAAGCGACACTTCAGTTGTCAAGTACATCAAATA
Organism: Philhelius pedissequus; assembly: GCA_910595825.1. Lineage (NCBI taxonomy): Eukaryota > Metazoa > Arthropoda > Insecta > Diptera > Syrphidae > Philhelius > Philhelius pedissequus. Next base: position 273,619,243 of record OU343160.1, on the reverse strand, counting down.
ACTGACTCCGTTCGGTTCGATCGCATTTTATTCTTCGATTAATTTAAGGTAAAAGATAAATCGATATAAAATTTCATTCCAGTTCATGTGAAATGTGAATGTTTTCTGATAAATGACAATTAATGTTAATCATTTCATCATGCGCTTTATTTGGTAATGTCATGGAGTACAAAAGCAAATAAATGTACCTGGTAGATAAGGGATTACGATGACGTCAATGCCAAGCTGAACCACGCCGATAACGAATGAGATAAAAATGGTTTTATGATGAGCCATATGCACATACACATAATGTTTTTCTCATCAAAGCTTTTTTTATAAATATGTTTGATAGGGCATTGGGTCAGGGTTTAGAAAATTCAAGTTTAATGAATGAAAAAGTGACTAGAATAGTTTTTATGAAATCATACAAAGTCTAATGGTGAATGACAGGTGTAACTATTTAAATGTTTTTTTTTTTTTTTAGAATGCATGATTCAATTTGAATTGTTTATAAATTGTATTTGTTTTTAATTGAGATGTGATATTCTTTTGGGTTGACCATACAAATTGAATTAAAAAAAATCAATAAATAAAAATAGAAGACTGACAAAACAGGTAAAATCAATACAAATCGTTTTTTATGCGCATTGTGGCCGAGTGAGCGCTATACGCACGTGATAATGAACTATTTTTGGCACGAAAAAGAAAGAATTTGTTTGAGAGCATGTTAAGTATGTTTGTTTATTTTTTGCAGAAAGCGATGTAGGAAAAAGCCAAATAAATTAAAGGAAGTGTTATTGTTAATAATAATGAAAACATCGAATTTTAAGTGCCAACTATGTATAGAACTTGTGGACAAACTGGTTCTTCAATAATATTTTGTTATGCATTTTATTGTACCTATACATATACTTAAATATTTAGTGAAAAAAAGTATGGTTGCATGAACTGTTACAGACAAGGTGTGTTCAGCTGCAATAATATGTATAGCATGATAAATGTTTAATATCAACGTGAAGTTTTGTAAACTGCTTTAAAAAAGTTAAACCCCTTTCACACAAGGAGACTGAGTTGCCGGCAACTGGGATCTTGTTGGCGAGAAGGGCAAGAAGTAAGGGGAATGAAAAAAATCTCCCCGGTCAACGATTTGAAGAGATTTTTTGACGTTTTGCTTTGCATTCCAATCAGCCCAACATAATCTTCTCAGTTTCCTCCTCAGTTTCCTGGTGCCAGTTTCCTCGTGTGAAAGCTACAAGGCAATTAAAAACGTCAGAAAAATCTCAAGCAACTGGTTTCCCTGTGTGAAAGGGGACTTAAATACGAAGGAATATGCTCACACATTAACAACTGTCTGTTTAAAAATGTGTACCGGACTTTTAAGGGAGTATTCTTCTAATCCTATTTTTGAAAGCACAACATTTTTTGACATATGACTAAATATTATATTTATACTTATGAAATATTACTAAATATTATATACTTATAAGGCTGAATTTTCCATTAGGAGAGCATAATTTTAACACGTGGATACTTTTATTCGGTAGATTTTTCGTTAAAAGTAATAAATATCGCAATTTTAAATTGAGGAAATTTGTATTTCTATTTTTAATAATTTTTTAAAGTTTTCATTTTTCATATACAGTCGTGTGCAAAATAAATGACGTGTTGGTCTTAACAGCTGTTGTAATCTGTCGATTAGTGGTTTGAGTTGTTTTTCCGGATGGCTGGTGAACATGGTTTGAGAACAACCAACCTGTCTCGCGATTGTTTTATAGGTGTTTCCTTCACTTCGAAGTTTTTTGATAATTTCTCTTAACTGATGAGAACAATTTGATTTACGACCCAGTTTTACTGCTGCTAGTTTAAAAATTGTTAAATTAGTTAATAGTAACATTATGTGTGTTCAATGAGGCTGTTCGGAACAGATTAGAATACTAGAACTAAAAAGTACAGGATTTTGCTGTTCAATGAGAAATATTCTTTTCTAAAATGTTCTGGTTTGGTGTTCGATGAGTCTGTTTGGAGCAGTTTGGAACACTTTAGAACAGGATTTCCTGCACTTGCTTTTTAGGTAGAACAGGTTATAACAGATTTGTGAGAACTGTCAAAACCAACTGTTGTTGTTAAAAAATAACATTACGGTGTTAGATTTAATTGATAAATCATTTTTCGTATCGGAAGCATCTCAATTTCATGAAAAATATTTCTTTAAATAAATTCAAATCCATTTCAGATTATTTTTAAGAATATTTCTGCAAAAATAAACGAATTTGAATTGAAGGTAAACAACAATAATTTTTTTTTATAATCTTTGTTTGATGACTGACTGTTCTAAGTTGTTCTGAAGCTTCTCACAAATCTGTCCTGTTGTGTTCTATTCAGTTCTAACTTTTTCGTCACTAAACAATCTTATTATGACTCTAAGTAAACTGCGTTTGTTTGTTTGCTTTATATGCTAGTTGGGTACAGTAATGTCCTTTTCGATTGGTAATCCTGAAGAACTCTCCAATCTGGGATTCCAATTGAACAAATTAACACTCGATTCTTGACTCTGAATTTTTGTGTGAGTTGAATGAATATGTAAGGCAGTAAAAAACAAAATGACATGAGAATCGAACAGTTTCAAAAGCATTCGGAATTCTTCCGGACTACCAATCGGAAAGGCAATAGGTAAACCAAAATTTTGGAAAACTATCCAATCGATTTTTTTCGAAACTTCGTATTTGATAGTTTTTACTAAAATAAAAAACAACGGTACCTCCCATACTAACATAAAAAAAAAAACAGTTAAGAAAAAATGTATTTCTCATAAACGGCTCCAAGAATGTTGAGAAAAAGTGTGTATTCTTATATTAGTGCAATACACTTTTAAGTAAAATATATTTTTATTTGCCTACTTATTAACAGTACATCCCATAGAACCACTTTTCATATTTTCGACTTTCTAACTATTAGATGAACAGATTGATTTTTTTTATGCAAATGCTCCTAGAAGTGTTAATAATACTACCTACTCACTTTTAAAAAAAAAATCGATTTTTACAAAAGAAATACAATTGTAAAGCACCTATACTCATAACCCTACCTCAACAAATGTCATTATAATTAAATAAAAAGTTATTGCCAATGCACAACAGTGAATGCCCAATGCTCTCGAAATATATTCATATCACAATTTTATAGTCATATATTAAACACATGAAAATGAATTTGTCACATGTCCATTCAGTGTATCATGTTACATATACACTAATGAGTGAAGACACCGCCGCGTAACAAAAGAAAATAAATTAAACAACTGGTCAATGATATTTGACTCATCTAAATATTGATATGCGGAACAAAATAAAATTAAGTTAAATATGACGCTGTGACATATGTATGTAGTTAAGTTGATACAAGAGTTGCATAAAAAGCATATTGTGCATATGCAAATAACTAGTGGGAGATTACTCAATCATTGACTGCAAATCCATTGTTCCCCCGAATGAAGAAAGACAAAAGAATGGTTATTTATGTTAATTATTAGTATATATGAACTGATTTTAAAATAAAGAATTAGATTCATTTTTTTAACTAAACGAATTGAGTTTCTTTTATGGCATTCGTGCCTTGTCTTTTTGACAACCTTTTATGGCAGAACTATGCCACTAGTGCCCTGCCCGTCGATAAAAAAGATGTATTTCAGTAGTATATAGAATTTGTATTATTAAAAAAAAAACTTCTTATATAAATAATGCCAGGCCATGGGCAAAAAACAAAAATTTCCAATTTAATGATTAGGAATTCTAGTCTTGTTGGATATAGTTCACACTAGATGTTCTTCACGAAATATATGTAAGATGAACTGAACTTGGCAAAAATTGCGTATTGACAAAGGTCCTCACTAGTCAACTGATGAGTCCATGTGAGATCGCCGGGACGAAACGCTAATTTTTCTTGGACTAAAGGCCGTTAAAAGCTATTTTGAATCAATAATTCAACAAGTCCAAATATTATAGTGCTAAGTCTTCTACTTGGCTGATGTATTTCAGTAGTATATAAAAAAAACTTCTTAAAAAAATTGTTATTGAATCCTACTACATACTTTTATAATAAATTTTTTTGTTGAAAAATCGATTTTTCAAAAACCACATACATATGCACATATGTAGGTACATACTTTTTTTCCTAATTAACATAATTAAAATCCATAATCTAGATTCAAATATGCATTTGTAGGTAGGTACTTATGTATCCTTGAATCATCCATTCAACAATTCATTATACTAAGAATCAAGGAAATATTACTTACATGGGTTTTAAATCTAATAGCGTCAATGTTTTGCTACATTAACGTTGTTAGCTACAAGAGCAAGTTCGTACGATCCAGTCGTGTATTATTTTTATTTTTTTTCCCAAATTTTGAGTTTAAAACAAGTTTTTTTTGAAAAACTATCGCAAATGTTCTGTATTTCACATTTTGTGAATTTGGGGAACAAAAGTGAATTTAGATGTTCTGTTTTCCACATACAAATGTTCTGTAATCCACATAAAATAAAATTTGTAAATACGAGTAGCTCATTCCGAATGTGGAATTTTAGGGTTCTGAATATAAAAATTCGTGTTCTACATTCTGAATATAAACCGTTTTTATACAAATTGTTTGTAACATGTGATTTTGACAATTCGAAAATGAATTCGAAGTGAATTGGAATGAGTTGAATCCACTCGAAATGCAGAACACGTTTTTTCATTAAGTGAAATGGAATTTCGTTTTGAATTCATTTTCACTCACTTGATTTAAAAACAAGCTAATAGAATTCTGAAATTGCCCCTCCCCTCCAACTTTCATAAAAATGAAACGCACGACTGGATCGTACAAACTTGCTCTTGTATCTAACAACTTGAGTGTTACTCACTGACGCTGTTGGTAGGTAGCTAGTCTATTATAGTTATCCTATGCAGATTTAAATCCCATGTAGGTAATATTACCTTGATTCTTAGTCTAATGAATTGTCGAATGCATGATTCAAGGAATAGTTAAATAGGTACATACAAATGTATATTTAAATGTGTTTTAATTATGTAAATTAGGAGGGTAATATTGTTAATATGTACAAGTACATACATGTACGAGTATATAATGAAAGTGAAAAAATTAATAAATTATTTTAATTTAAAAATAAAGTTATTCAAAATTTTGATATGCAAAAATAATTAAGCTACTTAGATCTTCTCAGATATAAAATTTGACAGAAATCCAATGCACCGTTACCGAGAAAGCCAAAAATTAAAAAAACCGTTATATGAAAGGTACCATTAATAGAATTTTCCCGTAAACTTGATTCATATTAAATGATAGCTATTACCAACAAAAAAATTCTCAATTTTTTTTTATCAAAATCGTTGGAGCCGTTTTAGAGAAAAATAAGATTTTCATTCAAGGTCATATGGCAGGTAACGTAATATTTAGGCCTAAAAATAAAATTTCAATTTCCCCTCTGAGAAATGCCAAAATAATCACAATTACCAAATTTGAAAGCAATCGCTTAAGCCGTTTAGGCTGTAGCTTGTTATACATACAGACAGACAGACTGGCTGACTTTTTTAGGCTTCTATGATCGTAATGTCATGTTTGATTGTTAGAATTTTTTTTTTACGAATGCATAACTTGCCTTATAGTTCCTATAATCGCAAGTAAACATGATTGCATTGCACTGTTCTATTTATTTATTATTTAAGTTATCGTACTATTGCCTCGTTTTTTTTTACTAGTATTACATTCTTTTTTTAATGTAATTAATTTTATATTAAAAAAAAATTCTTACTAATTAAAATGTTTAACTAATCAGTCCATTTTCGAGCTTGAGCGGAACTCAACCATTAAAAGGCGTGTTTTTTTTCTAAGCGCCAGCGGAATTAGACAAAAAGAACATTACAGAAACAAAGTAAACAGTTCACAGTATCAATAACAAAGATTAATTTGCGCCGGCAAGACAATTTTCTCAGAAATAAGGCCCAAGTTATATTAATCCGTGAACCTCATCAATAAAAATGATAATTTGTTAAATTTACAAACATTAAAATGAAATTGAGTACTAATTAAGTTTATGACGCTGTAAAACATAAAATAAATATTTTATTGATTATTGCTGAAGTATTTAGAAAAGCCTGGCCCTTAATGATTTTTTAGTCTAGTCATAATTTTCAGATTTGCATCAATTTTCTTATAGTTTTCGCGTTATAAATGTCACAAGCTTAACAATTGAAATGTTCTATAGAATAGTTAACTGACATCTCTACCCTTAAGTAACTTAAATGTTATTGCATGTAAGATACAAAATAGTCAATAACTTGTTTGATTTTATCGTTCAATTTTCTTCAGCTTTTCTTCAGTAAGCAATACAACTTATACACACATAAAAAGTAGAACATACAACTTAAGGCAAATTAATAAAATGGTAATAAATGTACACAATTTAAAAGTAGTTTAAAACGTGTTTTAAATCCAACAAAATGTGAAAGGACTTGGGTATACCTATATTGAAGAAAAAAAACTGATAACACAAAAGAAGATAACATAGAAAGTGAATTCCAATATGTAGTTGCCACTGCGCCAAACAACAAAGACTACAATTTTAATTTTATAAATGCATGATCATAAAACCGAAAGGTTCACCGATAATTTTCATTCAAACAATGAAAGTTGCCGTCCATCTGTCACCAAATAAGGACAGACCCCTTATTATACATACAGATATACATCGCATCACAAAACAATAACATAAACATCTGCTTGATAATCAACAATAAGAAATAATTCCTTCACTCGGATCTCCGATTAGACATTTTGGCATTTAAAAAAGATGTAGGTACCTCGTTTCTTTGGAAGGATAAAAAAAAGAGCAAGCCAAATTGGAATGCGGCTTAATTTTACAGAGCCATTAAATAAATTGGAAATTGTTGCGCTAAACTAATTTTGTAATTAATTGAGCACACTCAGATCTAAATTTATTTTCCAAAGGTCAGACATAAACTCAGCCAATGAAGAAACACGCAACCGGTTCCACAATTTACTAAATAAATAAATAGCTAGGTACAAAAAAAAAATCATCACTTACCTCGCGGAATGCAATAATACTCCAATTGGCTCTGTGTCCCATTCAGATTCAGTGCTGCCGCTTCCTCGGCTGGTACTAGTTTCGTGACTTCCCAGTCTGCCATTCCGGTTCAGATGCAAAGCTGCTTCATTAATTGGCACAACAATGTCATCACTAAACACTCTACGTCCACCATCATCACTATCTAACAGGCCCAATTCTTCGTTCTGCCGTGAAGATGGCGAAAATGGCGAAGATGGTGGCAGATCAGACTCGGCGCCAGGCGAAGGCACATTAACATGCTCACTACTTTGTAATTCAGCGGAATGGACGAGTTTCGCCCGACTACGCGTTGTCGCACTTAAATCTTTTTTCACTTTAACAAATTTATTCATATATTTGGAATCAGCTTCGACACCAATTCCACCTTTTCTATCGTTATCGTCAACGACAACGTAATCATCGCCTGTGTTTCGGGGTGGTGCATCGGTAGCAGCGTCAGGAAGAGCATCTTGTTGAGCGGCATTGGCTATATTCCGTGCACTCGACTCCGATGCAACGACCAAAAACAAAAAGCAACTACACGTAGCAACAAACAAAAAAAGAATCGACACATTAAAAATTAATATTTATTGCTTTTCTATTTATATACAATTTTTTTTTCTTTGATTATTATTTGCTAAGTTTTCAGCAACAAGAATGTACATTATTTTTATCGATAATTCTTTTTGTTTAAATTTTTCTTACCTTGAGATTATTGTTATTGAAACTAAACACCAATATGTTAGTTGCAAATTGAAACGCATTTTATGATAAAACAAAACCGAGCGTGTGAGAAATTAAATCAAATAAGATTGGGCTTTAGTTAAATTAACATTTTTTATAAAAAAAATTGTCGCGAAAAGAACGCAAACCCCCGAGAAATGTACGCAAACGGCGACAAACGGGCAACCCTTTCGTGAAAAATTCACGAGAGTTCAAATATCTGACGTGTTGTTGGGGAGATACGAATAATTTTTTTATTTCTTTTTTCCATATTCCTTTGACATTTGGCGTTTTGTTTTGAATCAGTTCCTACAACCTCGGGGATGTGTCCGTTAAGTTTGTTCAAATATTATTTATTGTACTAGAAGTTTTTTACTTCATTAAAGGAGGCTTTACATGTATCTTAAGGAGTGTTTTTTTCTAAGCTCCGGGGAAATTGGACGAAAAAACGATGAGTAGGATTAACAATTTGCATACTAAATACAACAACAACTAATTCCCGGGGGTGCTTAGCTTAAAGCCAGAGAATTCTCGGGGCTTAGCTATTGGAGAGGATAAAAACTGTATTACCAAAAACTTTTTCACTAAGTTATCGATAAAATGTATAGAAACTTCAAAACTGACAATTGGACATGTCAAATAATTATCAATTTTGTTTGTTTTGGCTGAGCTTTTGGTCTAAGTATGTCAGTTGTTTTCCTGACCATGTCAACCTAACCTAACTTACCTTTTAATATGCCTTCCGCAACACAACACCAAATCAATTTGTTGATCGTAATAAAGAAATGGTAACTAATCGGATTTGTATGCGCTACCAAGTTAGGTATATATTTGATATTTCCGACGAAATGATAATTTGACCCACATCTTCGTCAACTGTCGATAGGAAATGATTTTCTTAACACTGGTTGCATTCATGGACCTCTGTTTGGGCAAGTTTTTGTTTGATTGAGGACTTTGTAGTCCTTAAAAGGAGGACCCAAACCGTTTACTGAATTTTTTAAGTTTTTCCAAAACTGTTGTTCGGGGAATTTATTGGTTAAATTCTTGGCAATGTCAGGTTGTGTTTTCAGTCATCCCACCATTTCCGTAAACTTGTCTCGGTTAGTGGTTCGTTTTCTAAAAAAAAAAGAAAATCATAACAAACAATAAATTCAAGTACCTAGTAGGTATATATTTTTTAATTCAGTATTAAGTACATATTCTTATTTTATCTTACATTTTTTGTGCTATCCATTATGATTTTTTGACAAAATGTACATCAATACAAAGATTCGTGACACAATTGGCGCGGAAATAAAATGAGAAAGTTTGTATGGAGTGCGGAAGGTTTGAGGATTCAGCAATATCAAATAAGTTGAATTGTGGCTATATCTCATTCGCCGAATTCACTAATAGCCATGATATAGTCGAAGAACAAACAGAAGCCATGGTAAATCGCCATGCTAATGTCGGATATACGCGAGTGACAAATTGACATTAATTCATGCCATTAAACTGGCAAAATAGTGGTAAAATCAAATCAATAATAGGTGCGTTTTTTTGCAATCCCCGGGGGAATTGGTTGAAAAAAACGACCAAGGCGCTTAGTGAAAGAGTTGGCAGTACTATTACTTTGCAAGATGACATTTGAAGAACAGCTGTAATGCAAGAAAAAAACAAACAGCACTGTTTGCCTCATCCTCATCTTTCTAAAAATCATCGGGTTGAATTGTTTTGTGTAATTTCGATATATGTATTTATTGAATTTAAACTACATAACATAAAAAGAACCAAGTTAATTATTATTTATTCAAGAAAATGTGAATCAAGTAATTTGAAAATTGAAATCAAGTATTTTGGAAATTTTTTTTAGCCGATGTGATTTTCTTTTAATTTAATTTTCACAAATACAGTGATACATAGAATTCAACTACTTGAAAACTACCCCATTCGTCGGTCACTGGTGACATGAAATTAGTGGCCGAGTTGCTTATTAGGGCGGGACGCTCAGTTTCTATGTCATTAAGAATATAAGTCTGAGCAAGAGCGGACGACTATCAAGAAGATTGAAGTATGCCAAGGATGTAGCAGAGAATCTGTATTGGGTTGCTTTCGTGTACAGCAAACCGTAGCCGAAAAAAATTTGCTCAGAGAAACCTTTGTTTTGTTCATTTAATTCTTGTTAATTGAACGAATATCAACTCAGGAAATGTTTTTTTTATTTAATAATAATTTCCCAGTCAAGTTTTAATATACCTATAATAAAAATAAACGCAAAAATGAAAATCGCTGTAGAAGGTTGTGCTCATGGCGAGCATAGAGAAACTAACTAGTGGTATCACTCCCAGATGAACTAAGTACGTCTTCACTCCCAATCTAAAAAAAAAACAACAAAACAATTATAGAAAACAAGAAACAATTGGGTTTGGTTTCTGAGTTTCCAATCTAAGATATACCTTTGGATGTACGCTTTCCATCGGATCTCCGTCATTGTGGCCAAATCTTTATCAAACAAGCATAAAAAACAATTTTTTTTATAGTTATATAAATTTCTTCCATTGAAATAAAGAATAATTAAATAAATATGAAATAAAACTTACCAAATGTGAAAAAAAAACTATTATTTATGTTTTGGTAATTAGAAATGTCAGACAGACTTTTGACAAACCAAAAACAAAAAAAAATATCTGTCAGTTTGAGCAATAGGGTTACTTAATCCACCACTCACATGTATTCACGGATAGGAAAAAATGAGTAAATTAAGAAAGTTTTCTCTTACTCACCTAAAAAAAAAATTTGCGAGTGTTTAAGGCAAGGGGGGTACGAGTCGCGCCCCTATGTAATTATTTTCTCTATGATGGCGAGGTGGAACAAATTTACGACACTATAGAGGCAATACAAAAGCGGAAATGTTAAAATTGATTTGTTGTTGTGTTGCGGAATATATATTAAAAGGTAGGTTAGGTTAGGTTGACATGGTCGTCAGGAAAACAACTGACACACTTAGACCAAATGCTCAACCAAACCAAATAAAATTGATAATTATCTGACATGTCAAAATGTCAGTTTTGAAGTTTCTATACATTTTATCGATAACTTAGTCAAAAAGTTTTTGGTAGCACAGTTTTTATCCTCTCCAATAGCTAAGCCCCGAGAATTATCTGGGTTTAAGCTAAGCACCCCCGGGGATTGGTTGTTGTTGGATTTAACATGCAAATTGTTAATCCTACTCATCGTCTTTTTCGTCCAATTTCCCCGGGGGTTAGAAAAAAACACGCCTAATGATAAGCATTTACACGGGCCAAAGTAATGACTGTTTGATTAATAATGGCAATCTGCCATTAAAGAATGAGCAAGTTCATTCTTCCTCACGGTGTGTCCTAATTTTCAAAATGGCATCATTGTGCATTTACATAACACCATTACAATGGCAATATTTAATACCAGTCTTCCCTGCCATTTTTTTTCATGACGATTGCCATTATCAATCAAACAGTCATTATTATTTTCTGCCGTGTAAATGCTTAACATTATTGATTTGATGTTACCATTATTTTTCGAGTTTAATGGCATGAACTAATGGCAATTTATCAGTCGTGTAAATCCAGCATTTGAGAAAACGTCCGTTGAGTTGAAGTTACAAAAGATTTGAATTCAGAAATAAAAGCATAGCGAAACTATACTGTAGAATAGGTTTTCTATGAAGGAAAGGTAAACTCAGAAATAAAATAGACGTGTTTCACAATAATGTGTGATCACAATGTTGATATACAAAATTGGTCCCGTTCAACATAAAGACATATACCCGGACCATCCGATGACTTAAGATCAGCACACTTATTTGCAAGCTATTTTGCTCATATAGGACCTCAATGAAAATAAAAAAATTATTCTTCGGTTTCAAAGAGCTGATGTCGTACTACTTTGTTTTTTTTTTGTTTACTTTTCGGTCACACTTTTCTTGACATTCATTTTATATACTGTAATTTTCATTTTCTGGACAGAAAATAACATTTGCTGAGACATTTTTACTATCTCGTGAGCATTCTCTTATGTTCTATTTTTGTGTACGGGAACGACTGGAAAGAAAATCACACAATTGCAAATTAAATTAAGGGATCAGTGCCTCCGTTCTGTAATATAGTCGAGAACTTCTCACACCGAGAAAAAGTGGAACAATAAATCCCATCGTTTCTCGAACTGCAAATATAAACTGTGTCTCTATCTCGATGTGAGAAGCGCCATTTGGAATTAAATGTCATTTGGCTTTGAACAGCTGTATTTTAAAGTGCAAAAATAAAGATAATTTTGTGTGGTGTGAAAAAAAAACAATAAGTGTGGTGTAAAAAAAAATCAATAATAACTTATAACTATTATCTTAAGTCAAATAACAATATTTTATCATGTATCACATTATTGTGTTAAGTGAAAATTACTACCGCCGCAATGCAATGCGGATAGAGCGCCGGCGCCTTCGGGATATTAATGACCCATTTGAATTGCCAGAGGAACAATTTCGGGCGGTTTACCGTCTGACCCGCCAATCCGCTTCGGTGTTGATAGAGGAAATGCGACCTCATATGAAGCAAGGCAGGAGAAAAACCTTCATCCCCATCCCAATAAAGGTATGTGCTGCACTGCATTTTTTTGCAACTGGTTCATTCCAGAGAGACATTGGGCAAGATTTCAATGCAGCCTTAAGTAGGACGATGATTTCGAGGTCTGTAAAAGAGGTGTCCACAGTGCTGCAAAATAAATTAATGGAGAAATGGATACAATTTCCCACTGAAGCAGAATATGGAGCCTTAAAATTAAGGTTGTTCCAAAATGTGTTCTCTTATAAAAATTAATTAGTTACATTTTTTTTCTAGATTTTATGAAGAAACTGGATTCCCTGGAGTGATCGGTGCTGTGGACTGCACACACGTAAGGATACAAAAGCCAGCCCATGAGATTGAGAACGCTTATCTCAATCGAAAAAATTATCATTCCAAGAATGTTCAGTTGGTAAGTTTAATGGATATTTCTTTTTTTTATGTAGGTTTTTTTAATTTAATTTTAAAAGGCTCGTACGGACGAGCTAAAAGTGTTGTAATTCATTTTGTCATAGGTTTTATGTGTAAGCCAACCATTTGAATTTCTTTTGAGTAGTAATTGCAATAGTAGGTATTATACCTACGTACCTACAGGAATAATATATTCCTCCCTAGACTCCTGTTAGTATGTACTTAGAACTAACATTAGCCGTTTTTATTCTGAAGAAGAAACCTATGGACCAGTCAAAGAAATCCACTCTTCAATCATCTTTCACTAATTTGATAAAAAAGACTAGAAAATGGAATATATTTTTGCGCGTCCTTAGTATTCTATTGCAACTAAAAAAATTGTTTATAAAACGTTTTAATCGTCAAAGTATCTACTTCCTACATATCAATACATATTTTATCCAAAGGACGAAAGCTTCTAAGGACGAGCCAATATACGTTCCAATATTTTGATTTTTCATCAAAATATTGGATATTGATGAAAAATCAAAATATTGGAACGTATATTGGCTCGTCCTTAGAAGCTTTCGTCCTTTGGATAAAAAATGTATTGATATGTAGGAAGTAGATCCTTTAAGGATAAAAAAAAGGTATTAACCATTCCTGTAGGTGCAATATTATAGCAAGGACGTGCCGGGATATATTATTATTTTTTAAATTTTTATATCGAAATGATGAAAAATCAAAATATTGGAACGTATATTGGCTCGTCCTTAGAAGCTTTCGTCCTTTGGATAAAAAATGTATTGATATGTAGGAAGTAGATCCTTTAAGGATAAAAAAAAGGTATTAACCATTCCTGTAGGTGCAATATTATAGCAAGGACGTGCCGGGATATATTATTATTTTTTAAATTTTTATATCGAAATGATGAAAAATCAAAATATTGGAACGTATATTGGCTCGTCCTTAGAAGCTTTCGTCCTTTGGATAAAAAATGTATTGATATGTAGGAAGTAGATCCTTTGAGGATAAAAAAAAGGTATTAGCTATTCCTGTAGGTGCAATATTATAGCAAGGACGTGCCAGAATATATTGTTTTTTTTTTTTTAATTTTTTTTTTTATCAAAATAATGAAATGTGCAAATGTTGGAAAATGGTTTGGCAGTGGCATGACCTTAGTAAATTTTATAACTACTACTTTAAGATTTTCTAAGCTGTGTTTAACTAACTGTTATTTAGTAAAATGTCGAATTGTAAAATGTAAATGGTAAATACTAAATATGTAAATCAGTTAAGAAGATTACTTTACCTACTCGTTGAGTGACAAAGCCTTGTTTAATTAAACCTTCATTTTATTTCGTATTCTTTTTTACCTAGATATGCGATTACCAGCTCAAAATTCTTGGAGTGTTTGCTAGATTTGGTGGCGCTTCACACGACGCCTTCATTTGGGAAGCATCAATGATAAATGCGTTGCTCGAACAGCGCTATGAAAGCAATGAACGAAACAATGATTCATGGTTGTTGGGTACATTAATTTTAGATGTTATCATTTCTTACATTAATCTATTTTAAATATATATATATTCAAGGCGATTCCGGTTATCCTTTGCGTCCATGGGTAATGACACCTTACCGCGGAGCTTCTAGTAGAGATGAGATCAAATACAATACAATTCACGCAAAAGCCAGAAATTGCATCGAGCGACTGAATGGGAACATCAAATCTGTGTTTCGATGCCTTCAGCGAACCTTATATAGCTCACCAGAGGACGCAGGGAGGATAATAAACGCTGTCTGCGTTTTGCACAACTTTCGAAAAAGTCACGGAATGGTTGATGATTCCATAGATGATATTCCCATAAATGTTGAGGAAGATGTATCTGTGCCTGAAGAGTCGTCTGTTTTCCTCAGAGAGGCAACTATTATACGAGATAGAATTAAGAGATGTATTTCTTAGATTATCCAATTGAATACAAACAATATACATTAAAATGGGTATGGATTTGTTTGTAAAATTTTCAAGGATGGTATCACTAAGTCATATCTGAAACAAAGTAAAGATTGAAACAGCAAATAATAGTAACAAACATACTCTTTTTTACATTCATGTATCTTTTATTTATATAAAAATTAATGTTACATAAGAAAACAAACTAAAAAACAAAATAAATAAACTATGAGATAAGATAATATTAATGACTTCAGTTTCTTATTATTATGACGGCACGAGGCACGAGAGAAAAGAAATACAGGCAACATGCAAAAAGTTTACATGTTTTTGTGTAGCAAATTTAGCATGCATTCAAATTTTATCAACAAATCATTGTTCTGCTTCTGAATGTTGTCGACTATGTCATGGACTTTTTCAAGTTTTGTTTCAATTTTTTCAATGCGGTGAACAACTGCCGCGTGCATTTCCCTTGCCTCTTCAATTCCTGCCTTAAAGTTTACAGGTGGTGTTTTTTTTTTGATGCAACGACTTAGTCGCCTGCTTCGAAGAACTTGGTCCATCAGATGTATATGCATCAACTTGATCACTAGCATTCAGGTCGACTATGGGAAGATCATACGATTGGTCCATATCCTCTTCTATGACCTCAACGGAGAAAAAAGGTTCCTATAAAAAACTGAAATATATTACCTCATCCAAATTAAGTTTTTATTAACTTACTGCCAATGGAGGCACCCCACCTTCAACGGAGGTTGAGTCACCATGAATTGCGTGGGTTCCCATTATAGCTAATATTTGCTCCTCAAAATCATTTAGATCTTGAGGAGCACCTTTAAGGCTGCCTCCACCTGTTTTATTAAAAAAACTTCTCCTGCTGTTTGCCTTCTTTTTGACTCCTCCTTTAAGATCAATCCAACACTAGGAATATAAAAATTAAAACCAAATTAAGATTAAATGTAATGGCGTAGAAAAAAACTTTATAAATTTTAAATTTGTTGGAATAATAATTGACATATATGAAGGAAGCAACAACTTCCCAGCCATTATATCATTAAAACAAAAACAATGAGAAATTTAATTCACTTTTTCTTCTCTCAAATGAACTAAATGATTCATTTTCTATAGGCGGTAAATATGATAATGCTTATCTGTGAATAAATAAAACAAGACAATTAAATGTTAAATAGTAGAATTTACCTTTTTCCACTGTTCAGTAGTTTTACTTCCACCTAAAGAGTTTAAAATGGAAGTTAGAGCCAGCCAGTCACCCTTGTTCTGGATATTGGCATTGATACCACCAAACTGACCTCTTGCGAATTCCAAATGGGTGGACATGTATTCCACCAGCTTTGTCTTCTGGGTTTTTGAAATTCTTTGATTTTTCTAAAAGTTAAAATATTCATTATTTTTGTTTTAAAATAACACAATTTATAACTTACCGTTTCTTTACTCTCAGCCATTGTTATAATTACTTCTCACACTTGTTTCGTTGTCGAGTAATTATGACAGATAAATCGAAAACTTATTTTCACATTTGTCTTTCAGAAACAGTTTTACTCACATATTTCCAGGCTAGATGCGAATTTAATTCCAAAAAGTTCCAAGTCGAGAAAGTTTAGCTTACAGAAAAGGATGAATGTGAGAAAACTATTTTTAGTCCGATTCACATCATTTTTGTTCTGATTCGCGTGTTTAATGTGAGAAATTTCTCGATGTGAGAGTTACAGAATCGAACCCCAGATCTAAAAAATCAGAAAATGTAAGTTTTTTAGACTCTTCGGGCCACAATAAAAACTTGTAAGTCTCTAACACAATCTGAATTGTTATTTGCAGATGGCAACTTAAAAGTTGCAAATCGAGTTAATTATCATCAAATTTGGTAAAAAAAATACATTAAAAATGTAATAGATTTTGTTTTTAAATATTTTCTTAAACTAATTGTAGTCTCATCTACAACCAGAAACGTAATCAGTGTTTTGGTCTGTCACTTTTGACACCTGAGATCGAAAAACAAAAGAAAAGAAGGAAAAACACCCACAACACAACCCACGGAAGGAAAGTGACCGACCGGATCATTTTGTTGATTTTTTCTTTGTGATTTATATTTTATTTGTAATAAATAAATATTTTAAATTAATAAATCATTTGATAACAAAATGCTCGAAACCCTATACGCACTTCCATTTCACATCCTTGTGCCGCCGAACATCAAAGTGCGTCGTCCATTATGGTTCAAGAAACCCTCGCCTATGGCAATGTTCTCCATCATCTTGCTTTCCTATTTCTTGGTAACTGGAGGTATGATATTCCAAATAATGAATTACCATCATAAATATATTGACCGTTTTCTTATTAGGAATCATCTATGATGTCATTGTTGAGCCGCCAAGTGTCGGTGCTACCGTCGACGAGCATGGTCATTCACGACCTGTAGCCTTTATGCCGTACCGTGTTAATGGCCAATACATAATGGAGGGACTGGCGAGTAGTTTTCTCTTCACAATCGGTGGCATTGGATTCATTATAATGGATCAAACCCATGCTCCAGGCAAAACGAATCTCAATCGAATTCTCATTACTTCCATGGGTTTCGTCTTCATTCTCGTGTCGTTCTTCACGACTTGGTTGTTTATGCGAATGAAGTTACCAGGCTATTTGCAGCCATAATAAAAAAATGCAGTGTTTATAACTTTTGTGTATGTATGTATTTTAATTATTATTTTATTCTGCTAATAAATTACATGTAAATCGTACAGAAAAAAAACATTTCTTTTTATTTAATTTGTGATTAATAGAATCACGAACAGCGGCTGTGTTGTGTAGCATTTGTATATCCATAAATATAGGATGCTTGTGCTATGTTCGAATTTTCTTAATAGATAATTCCTGGACAAGTTACCGCAAGTGTCGCTTAAGTATGTCTGTGTTACGTAGTTAGTAATATCCATGTAAAATATGCTTCCGCCTAGTTTGTGGTAATCTCCAAGCCTATAAACTACGCAGAAAATTGTATCACACCAAAAACATTGATGTTAAAAAAGTAGCCAAGTTCTTCTATATACAAAAACCTTTGCGTAACAAGTCAGCCGTGAAGTAGTGAGATCTAAAAGTACGCCAAGTTCTAAGTTTATTAATGTTAAATATCAAATATTTTAAGTAGAGTAATATGGAAGAACCTCAAAATTATCAGAGAAATCTGTTATTTAATGATTACTGGCCTTAATTGTGTTCGTTTAGTTGGCAAGTCAAAATTCAAAATTGAGTAATTAGGTAATAAAAGAAAACTTGCCAAGTAAACGAACACAATGAAAGCCAGTAATCATTAAATAATGTATATCAATTCTGTGCAAATGGGCGGGTACCACACACCCTGGACGGAAAATCTAAAATTTTCGATTTTTTCCTTTGTATATACCACAAGGCCTACCGTTGTGCGAAATTACAAGATTCTACGATGTCGGGAAGTGCTCCATAATTTTGATGATCAGTCAGTGAGTGAGTCAGTTACGATTTTTGCGATTATTGCAGCCTTATATCTCGGGAACCACTAAAGCTAAAGAATATGAAATTTGGCGAGTTACCTAAGCCTGGTGAGCTTAGCAAATCCTGAGAGATTGAAGTTCCTGACTTTATTGGTAGTAAAGTTATAGGGGGGTCGAAAATCGCCTGAGTTTGTATATGTAAATAGGGTGTAGTGCCAGAACTTAGCTGGGCACTACCGTGCCCTTTGATAACACAATTACAAATGTAATAACTACTATACACAGGGCTTACACGGGAGTGTTTAGATCTATTGTGACCACATCTAGGGCTGTATGATGTTACCTATCCTATAGCTCTTCCTCCAACCTTGTTGCTTTAAAAAAAAAAACTAGTGCTTTCCTATTCAATCTGATAAGGTTGCGAATCCTATTTGGTTATTATTACCAAAAAACAGTTTGGTTTATGTCTCAGCTGCGGGAGTTCTTTCCAAAGTTGTGATATTTTGGATTCCGATTCCGCTTTGAATTGTATAGCTGTTCAAAGATGTAGATGTTGTCCACATATCGAATACAATGGTCAGGGGCCCTACTATATAACTTCTTTCTACTTTCGAATCTATTCGGAAGTTGTTTTCAATGCTATTTTTTAATTCATACTATTGGCAAATAGCATCCCCCGTTCGCGTATTCCACTCTTCGACAAAATCTCCAATCAACTCTGTTCTTTTCAATTAATAAGTACTTTAATAAAGAATTAGCAAGTTGAAATTGTGCGAATTCGAATAACTTTATTGTAGAATCGAATTACATAGTTGGGCCCCCTATATGAGAGTACAAATACTTAGGAGTCTTTAAATTATACATACGCACTAATGTGACAGTTCACGCAGAGGAAAAAGTAGCCAGGCGAAAGGATCTATATATTAGAAGAGTGGGAGAGCCTTGCTTCAATATACCGTATCGATCTTGAAAGCACCGAATGAACAACATGCCATCTGCTACAATTAAAATTGAACATGATCTGAGAAAAAATTGGAAATGTACTGTATAAAAGATACGAATCTGAAGCTAGGTCAACAGTGTTTACTAGCCACTATAGCTAAAATAAAAACAATGGTCAGAAAAAATGGAGCTATTTGAAAACAATACTGCATTCAAGAGTGTATAATTCTATCCGCCAAAAACCAAGACCCACATCCCTATTCTACTAGTCACGTGAATCGTATATTTGATTCCCCTTCACACTGCCTTTTTTATAATAAAACGCGCACTAAAGGGGTTTTGACTACCCTTAATATTTTTGAGTACAGTGCCAGTATTAGGAGAATAGGGAAGGATTTAAAAGGAGATACCGGTGTGCATTGGTTTTGAAGTTCAAAATATCATATGGAAATAGAGCCGGGTAAAGCGTTCCACATTCGTGTTGTTCAACTAAAGAAAGAATCTCTGTACTTGAAAGTACGTCCGAAATTGGGCTCAAGGGTAAACTGATGAGCATTCCTTAAAGCGCGAGTAAGACGGTTGAATAGTTTTAGGGGAAGAATGCAACCGGCTATTTCGATAGAACAATGTTAGTAAAAATAGCGATAAAATAACGAAATACATGAAACATTTCGACGATGTTCAAGTTCAAATGCTTCCGTTATAGTTCTATCGCCTATCATTTTTTTTTTAATTTAACTATATGCCTGTAAGACCTAAGGTCTTTTAAATGCAATCTGGGGTCAGATTCTGTATCGCACACGATTTCGTGCGTGTGAACGATTTGCTTCATGTAACTGCAAAACCGATAAGATTCATTCGCATGAAAGAAATAAGACGACAGCAAATTACTTGACGTTTTTTAAATATTAGGTAGTAAAATTTGATGTTTTGGTTGAAATAAACTAAACAAAATTATTGGCGTTTTTATTTGGAAATCCGGAATTCTTCTCCGATCCGGGATCCCAACTGAACACTTTTGTGTGATTCTGACGATTCTGAATTTTAATGAGATTGGCTGTGTGAAAATAATTGTGTACGTGAAAATATTCAAATTCAAAAAAATGTTTGTTGCACCATTATGATACAAAAAATGACAACAGTCGAGTTTGACGTTCAAATATATGAATGTGTGATTGCTTCTGGTTTTGATTTCAAATCCGGAAGCAAAATTCTCTTCTTTTCAGAATTAGAACTGTCATTTTTTCCCAATTGAACGCTTTCAGCAGAGTCCGGAAGGCTTCCGGATTGCCAAATAAAAATTTCTGGCATCTTCGGAGAAATCCCAAACACTTTTCCACGTTTTGGGCGACTTCGCCTTTGTATTCTGCTATCCATCGGGTGAACTGCACTATCCCAAGTTCATATTACCATTTATAACAGATGCTCATGCGAAAATCGTCTGAAGTTTAGATAAAAATTTGTATATATGTATGCATGTATCGGAAATAAGGAAATTCCAAAATTGATAACTATGGAGGAACGACATCAAGAAAAACTTAATGAAACGTGGAATGATTTAAAAAAAAAATTAAATAGAAAATTTGGTATTTGTAGATTAAGATGTAACGGGTGATTTTTTTGCTACTTGGTTTTTGTCGTTTATATTTTTGACAGATCACACATGACAAATTCCACGAACATTTGACATTTCGATTCAGTATTGTTTGACATTTCATCATGAATAGACTTACGCCTGAACAACGTTTGCAAATTATTGAAATTTATTATCAAAATTCGTGCTCTGTGAAAAATGTGTTTCGCAAGCTACGTCCGTTTTATGGTCGTCATAATCGACCTACCAAGCAGGCTATTCAGCTCATTGTGACCAAATTTCGCACCAGTTTCACTTTATCCACCAAGATCATGTGATTTGACCCCGTTAGACTATTTTTTGTGGGGCTATGTTAAGTCTATTGTCTATGGGGACAAGCCAAACACGATTGCTGCCTTGGAAGCCAACATTGAACGCGTCATTGGTGAGATTCCGGCCGAAATGTGTGAAAAAGTTTGCCAAAATTGGACCTTCAGAATGGACCACCTGAAGCGTAGCCGCGGGCAACATTTAAGTGAAATTATTTTTAAAAAGTAAATGGCAGAAATTGATTTATCGATCCAAATAAAAATTTCATTCACTTTTTACAAGTTTCTGTTTTTTTTAATTTTCAAAAACCAAGCTCTTAAAAAATCACCGTTTTTTTTATATACAACTCCATCAGAGTTTTCTAGCAAATTTATTACATTTCAAGACCCGCTAACCTTTTAATACTCTACCAGACAAAAACAAATACCAAACCCGCAACAATTTTTTTTGAAATTTTGGTAGGCAGTTTCAATTCAAAAATTAATTTCAATTAGAAAAAAAGTTATTCAAGATTTTAATATGCAAAATTAATTTGGCAACCTAGATCTTCACAAATATAAAATTTGACAGACATCCAAAGAGCCGTTACCGAAAAAACTAAAAATTAAAAAAAAAAAACGTTATATGAAAGGTATACCGTTAATAGACTTTGCCCGTAAATTTGATTCAGATTAAATGATAGCTAACAACAAACTCAAACTCTCAAACATTTTTATCGAAATCGTTGTAGCCGTTAAAAAAAACCATACCGAAAATATTAGCCGTTTAGGCTAAAACTCGTTATATGTACATACATACAGACGGGCAGGTTGACAGACAGATAGATATTTTTTGTCGATTACATTTTTAGACTTGTCTAATGTCATGTTTGATTGTTAGATTTTTTTTGTGAGCAAAACTTCTTTTGTGGGGTTGGGGGTAAGCATTTGCAAGCCGACACGACACGTCCGGACACGATTTTAAATAAAAATGTGTTCCCACAATATAGTAATTTATTTCTATTGCTTTCTCTGTTGTATTAATAGGTCTGGTCCAAACTTTTTTGGGCAGAAATTGGTAGATTGTCAAAACTTGAAGAGTGGGGATAAAATTCTCTTATTGAGAAATAAAGTCCGAAAAGTCTGGAACAGCCAATTTGTAAACGTTAACACATTTGTTTTTTTTTTTATTTCTTTATTTGCTGTAAATTCACAATTCTATTCAAACTAATTATTTTGTATTTTAGTGTTTCTAAATTAATTTATTTGTTCAACAAATAATTGTAAATTTTCTGCCCACAAACTGCTGCCTACAAAAATTTATTGGGCAGGAATTGGCAAGAAATTGTCAGGAAGGGGAAATATTTTTCGCTCTCAAGAGCGCTCTCTTCTGCCCAAAACTACCAAATTTGTAAGTCTGGAACAGGTTTTGGCAGAAATTGTGCCAATGAAATTGGGATCAAAATTTGACTTTTGAGTCGAATGTATGTAATTGTATCGAGGATATGAACAAAATTGAATTTTGGAATTGGAAGAGTGTGGATCAGGCCTAATGTGTATAATTTTTAAGTCGAGTCTCGTTTCCAGTGATTCAGAGTATCTACTTCGTAGATTTATATATACGGAGTAGTATAATGTGTAATGTAATATATTATTGCTGAACCATGAATCAAAGTTCGAACAACGACGGTGGTGTTTGTACAATTGAAAAATGGGGTCGTTATGGAGGATGTATTTATGCAAGTATGGGGTCGGTATCAAAAAATCGATGACTGGTTTCTATGAAATTGAAAAATTATTTCAAATTGGGGAAGTTTTACTTCTGGCGCGTAAGATTACATATTCTTTTTTTTTTACGAATGTAAAAAATGTATTCGCAAGTGAAAATCAGTAAGTACAGAAATGCAAGTGATTTGTATTTACGACATTTTTCTTTTGTTTTGTTATTGCGACAATATTCAATATCATACTTAAGGATTGCGAGGATATTCCCCGTTGCATATTTGACATGAAAGGAAATTCGCAGTTAAACCATGTCCAAGAACTACATAATCACAAATGTACACTCTTTGCTTAATACCTTATTCGATTTTACAAAAGTATTAAAAATGTTTTTTTTTCGTTTGTGTTCAATAAATAAATACAAAGTTTTTAAATTACACTCTACGTTAAAATACAACAATTTGCTTTGTATATATTAAAAGTATGTATAGCTTATAGAAGGTATAATAAATATTTGTGTGACAAGATCGATCGCATTTTTTAAATTAATATACAAACAAAAAATATATAGAACTAAATAATTAATGTAGTATGTAATTATTATTAACAATTTGCGTGACTTTATAGCGTGTATAATACAGTTAATGCTAAGAGTTTCTGTTTATATGAGAATTTGAATAAATATTGATATTAGTTTAATTGGTATTTTTTGTGCCATGTTTTTTTAAAGTCTTATTCGAAAGGAACTGGAAAAAAAAAACAAAAACTGTGTTAGAAATTGTATGTTGCTTAAAGCTATATTCGTACTTGCTAAAATCGGCAGCCTTATCAATGACATGTTCAAATTCTAGATATGATAATGCTCCATCGTCATCTAAGTCGGCTTCGGCTAGAACATTTTGTATCAGTTCTTTTATATCACTGTCTTTGAGAGTATGTGGACCCGTCAAACGTTCAATGACTTGTTTGAGGTCAGATACGCCCAGCATATCGTCGCCATCGAAATCTAAGGAGATAAATATAGTTTGTAAAATATTAGAAACAGGAATACCTACTTACATTTTTAAAGTTTATAAAATAAAGACAAACGATTTGAAAGGGAGATTAAATTGAAACAAAAAAATGCGCATGTAAAAATATTCAATAATTTATTGATATAGTAGAGTCACAATATTTGGAATGACACAACAAAAATGAAACAAAGTGCAACCTGACAGGCAAAAGCCTTTTTCAAACAATGAAGGTGTCGGGCAGGGATAAGCCTTGAGTGCATTGCTTTTCGTTCTTTATTTAAATAATTTGCATCTCATTTTTATTTGTAACTGTAACTATCTCGGAGTTAATGCTATATACTGACGACATCGTATTGCTAATTTCAAGTACATACTCATTGGCAGGTTTTAACTAATTGCTGCAAAGCAAACCTTAAAGTGAGAAATGGTTTTCAGATATAACAATTTGCAATCATTAAAAATATCTTTTAGCATAATATGTCAACAATAGTCTAGCATCGTAAAAAAACAGCATAAATGCGACTCGGTCAGAGCGGCTTAGAAATAAAGCAGCAAATTCACGATGCTACTATGAGATCCAACATGTTATGCTGTGCCCAGAAACACATACAGGTGGAAATGTAACATTTTTGTTTAAATAGAATATGCTTTCTTCCACCAATGTGTCTTACATATTGGGCCTGGGCTTTAACAACTCTTAGGCCCGTTTGCTGATACGCTTCATAAATATTTATGCTCAACTTAAAACGCTTGTGGGCTACTTTTTTCTCTGCGTAAACTGTCACATAAGTGCTTAAGTAGAACTTAAATGCTTAAGTTGTGTATCAGCAAACGGGCCTTAACCTACTTAATCGAGTCAATTCAAATCCAATAAAGCTGCTGGAGCTCATAGCTAAGCCACATAGCTCTTTAAAGCAACAGGCGATGATTTGGTTAGGAGTATGCACCAAATTATCTGCAAGATATGGTCTAAGGAAAGCATGCCCGCCTGACGAATGGAATTTTAGCATTGTTTGCTCCAAAACGAGACCCTCTGAACTGCTCTGAATACTACAGAGGTTTCAGTATTCTTAATATCGCATATAAGATCTTATCTACTGTATTTTGTGAACGCCTAAATCCGTTGCTGATCGGTTTGGCTTAAGGCCAGAAAAGTCCACCATCGACTAAATATTCACACTACGAAAGATCTTAGAAAAAAGACAGGACCGTTAAATCGATACCAACTACAACTTCATCGATTTTAAGGCAGCGTATAATAGCATCTACAGAGACGATCTATATAGCCCAATTCATAGTTTTGGCATCCCTGACAAACTGGTCCGCTTCTGCAGGATGACGATGGAAAATTCACGCTGTTCCATCAAGGTCTGTAGAAACCTCACCGATGCATTTGATGCCAAAAAAAAAAAAGATTTAGGCAGGACGACACGCTATTATGCGGTATTTTTAATATAATTGAGAAAATAGTACAGAATTCCCGAGGCTCTATCTATCAAAAGTCCATTCAACTATGTACTTGAATACGTCATCGATATTAACATAATGGAAACCAAATAGCATGATGTCAATAAACCCTTTGGGAGTAAGCCCTTTTTGCTGCAACTAAAGTGCCCCTTTATAAAATACTTATCATCCCCGTCCTGTTGTATGGTTTAGAGTCAAGTACTTTATCAAAGATGGGTAATGATGCTCCAGACTGCTT
The DNA here is from genome assembly GCA_910595825.1 of Philhelius pedissequus. Lineage (NCBI taxonomy): Eukaryota > Metazoa > Arthropoda > Insecta > Diptera > Syrphidae > Philhelius > Philhelius pedissequus. Next base: position 273,593,745 of record OU343160.1, on the reverse strand, counting down.
TTATCAAAAATTCGGGTGATTTTTGTCCCATGTGCATAAACTGTGAGGGGAGGGGAAGATACAACAATGAGCTTTATGGGCTGTACAGTGACAGAGCGGATGGACATCAATGCTACGGCCCGGAAAATCTCCGAATCCAAACCGAAGGAACGACGCAGCAGAAGAAGACGACCGGATCTCAGATGGCGTGCGTAAGTGGACATGATCCAACTTCACGTGCGAAACTAAACCTATCTAAACACCGAGCTGGGTGGTGAAGTTTTTTTCTTATCTGAAGCAGGGTCTTCTTTGTTAAGGAATGGATGAATCTTTCCCATGGGTCTTCAATTTTTTCAATTTTGCTTTCACCATAAATTTGCAAGATTGGCATAGATTGCACAAAATTATATTAGCAAGAATTACCCAGAGCCACTAGATCTGATTATTTAACAATGCCAAATAGTCTCAGTTTCATGATGATTAGAGGAATTAGCTTTGCTCAAAAGTTCCAAGGTACTTTAATGATACAAACTTACCATCTGTCTGATCTTAGTCTCGCTCTAGACTTGTTCAGCCCTATTACAAGTTGCATCGTATTCGGAAAAATTTAACGGATCCCGACAAAATTTACCACAGAATCCGTTCGTAATGGTAATTTGTATGAGCATTTCCACTACGATGGATTATGTGAAATATTTTATCGGGATTCTTAAGTTTCCTATTACGATGGAATTCGTGATAGGACTGACTAATAACCAATGTTTACTTTAGAACCTGAACGCCTTATAGGATGCTTTGCATTCCTTTGGGATTTGCCCAGTTTTCAAATATAGAAGAATATGCCTACATAATGGCGATACAAGTTTCTGAAAAGTTCAATCATTTCAAATATCTTATTTTAAATGATATTTTGTAAATATAATATATACTACTTTCTAAATAACGTAATTTCTAATGATTCCATTGAATGTTTTTGTGACCTTTAGTCCAAATGGGTTTCGACCAGGTACCACATTTGGACTCACTAGTTAAGCTGGAATTATAAGTTCCACGTAATCACGCATGTCAAGGCTTTGAATCTCTGATGTGAGAATTACGTCAAAATCTATACTTATTGTGCCACGTCTTGTGATTGTCAACGAAAGATGTTGTAAAGAACGTTAACACCTGCGTCGACACCCATTTTTCGATCGAGGCATTGCCGGCTAGGCGAAAAAGTGAAATAAATTTTGTGGTGACACTAGAGACCGTGATGACCAATTTCGTTGAACGTGTAATTCTAGCTGTAGATGCTGTAGTACCCTTCTAAGACGTAATATATTACCGACAAAAGTAAAATTTGCAGCAAGCAAACACTGCAAATTTTATTCTTCTAAGGAAATTCGGTTAAATTCACACACCAACAAAATAATGGCTGTGGTCTGGATTTGGTAAAAATAAGAGATCAAACGGTAGGTAGTTTCTGTAATAAACATGGGTACTGCCTCTTGCGAGGAAGTGACAATTCCTTCAACTTGTCTTAACTGTGGTTATCTCCTTATACTCACAGAGGCACATGAATGGTTGATTACAAAGTTCCCTGAACAAATATAAATATATATTATAAATAGTATAAATGAAATTAGTAACTTTATTCATCCAAGAAATCAAGATTTTAGTCATATACCAGAGCTGTCCACTACATTTTTATTTGCATCTATAAATCTTAATAAGCTGAATGAAATATGCCAAAAAAATGAAATATGAAAAAAAGGACTCGTCAAATATAAATATTCAAATAATATTAGATTGCTTTGATATTATTGGACCTTTAATAGTGGAGATAATTAACGATTCATTCCAACTAGGCGTTTTTCCTTATTATCTTTAAGAATCAATAATACTTCCAATACCTAAAGAACGTAATAATATTAACTGGGATAAATTTAGACCAATAAATATGTTACCCATTTTAGAAAAAAATTATAGAAAAAGTGGCCCACGATCAATTATTTAAATATGTAAAGGAAAATAACACTCTTATACAAAACCAATCGGGATTCCGTTCGGCTCACTCTTGTGAAACAGCCCTCAACTGGCTGATAATGACTTTAAAAACGCAGCGGCATGAAAAAAAATAAAATATTTTCCGTTTTCATAGATTTTCAAAGAGCGCTTGAAAAAATTGATAGATTACTTTTATTAAAACTAAACAAATACACTATTAAAACAAAGAATTGCATGGTTCCGAACATACTTGGAAGACAGAACACAAAGAACTAATATTAATCAGTGCTTATTATCTAATAGTGAAATAACTACATTCGGTGTACCTCAAGGAACAATATTAGGCCCAATACTATTTTTGTTGTATATAAATGACATTAATAAAATTCTTAAGTACTAAGTACTGTACAATTTCATTGTTCGCTGACGATGCTCTGTTATTCGTTTGTGGCAAAGAAAATCAATTGTTATTAAATTATTTAAAGTATGACATAAACAAAATTTGTGAATGGCTGGACATGAATAAGCTTAAAATTAACGTGAATAAAACAAAATACATTTATAGCCATGTATTTTGTTTTATTCACGTTAAAATTTTTCAAATAACCATTCAAATTAACAATACTAATAGCGAGTTTCATTTAAGAAAAGATCTGATCTTTCTGACAAAAGATTTCATCTCTTTGAATTTTGAGAGTTTCATTTCAACAAAAAGAGCAAATCTAGATCATATCTCAACACGAAAGATCTCATCTTTGGTGGGTAGGCAGATTTGATCTGAATGAACGCATAGCTGGTAAAACGTTTTTTCTGTCAAACATCAAATGGAAACTATTTTGTTATTAATTTATTGTGAAATTGTGCCAATCCCTGCTAAAAAATTAAACTAAAAAATAAACAAATAATAGACGAAGAAGTTAATAATTTAAATTTTATAAATTTAGTGGAGTTTTTTATTGCTTTTTCTTCATCTTCCTCATCATCTGATGATGAAGATATGGTTTTTCAGAAATGTGTGTGTCAGTCATTCAGCATTGGACGCGTTCGGTGCAATTCTGATAGGCTAACCAAGATACCTTAGTAGCGGGTTTGTTTTCGAACGATTCAGGTAGCTTTCTATGTTAAGTCAGTTGTATTGCATACAAATCAGCTTTGAATCAGCTGTTGCTCAAATTAATAATAATTTTTGGGTAGCTTGAGATTTGTGTTTGACAACATATGTTTAGTTCATCAGCTGGTTTTTCCTTAGGCGTTACAACAACACAAAGCAATCCGGATTGCTTTAAGTATGTCACCGAACGCGGCAAATACTACAATTAAATTTGGACACAGAGTTTCATTTAAAAGATCAAATCTCCATTTTGCGAGGAGTTCTTTGAAATTTAATTGAAACTCGCTATAACATTGAGCAAGTGCAATCTATAAAATACCTTGGCGTCGTTTTAGACAGTGAACTCAACTTTAATAATCACCTTGAGTACATTGTGAAAAAAATACCGAAAAAAGTTGTTTTTTTTAAAAAGAATACGTAAACTCATATATAATATGTGCGAAATAAATATTTTTAATACAATAATCAAACCACACTTTGAATTTAATATTGTATATGGGCAACTCAGCTCAAATAGATAGACTTCAAAAACTTCAAAACAAAGCGATGAGAGTCATCTTGAAATTCAGTTTTTATACCCCAATACATTTTATGCTCTCTTGCCTGCAATGGATTAACATCAAACAAAGGATTACGTACAACACAGCAATATTTGTATTTAAGATTAAACATAAAATGGTACCTCATTATCTTTCATTAAACGTAAATTTAGTTCATGATATGCAAATTCATAACCTAAGAACAAATAATGATTTTAGATTACCTTTTTATAGAGATAATAGAACACAAAACATGATAATATATAAAGGAGTAAAACTATTTAACGAGTTGCCAAACTTTATAAAAAATGAATCAAAGTTTTATAGCTTAAAAAGATTATTAATATCTTACATTAAAACCAATATATAATATTGTTTTATATTTTTTATTGTTCTAAGTTGTTATTTATTTTATTAATATTAGAATGAAAAGAAGTTACTTGGACTGACATTTTAAATAAATGTAATAATTTGTTTTGTAGTAGCAAATAGTAAATTATACTAAATAAATAAATACATACATACATACAAATGTTGATTCACTGAATTTTCATTCTAGTGGCCAATAAAAGTCTTGCTGAAAGTTATATGGCAGTTGTACAAACGTGGTTCAAATATTTGATCAATGGTTCAGCAATTTAAAGTCCTGATTTCGACTAATTAACTGAGATTCAACGATGGTTCCAGGTTAAGTATACAATAACAACGAAATGCATAACCGCCGAAATCGGTAAATTAATATTTCTGAGGTTAGGTTAGGTTGAAGTGGATGTCAGGAAAACGGCTGACACACTTAAGACCTTAGATAGGTCCATTGTGATGCCACGTGGAGAGATATTTGCTTTTTAATTAAACCAATTGGAGCCTCTAAGGAAGCGGTGTAGCTGGTGAATCTCTGTCTTAGATCACTGGGGTCGTCGAAGAAGTACTCGCCCAGGTGTAATCTATGTACGTCTTTGGTACAGAGCAGGACATGGGCAAATAAGATGGGAGTCTGCTCTTCTTCATCATCTATACAACTTCTGCAAGTCATTGGAGAATACGACGAATCTTTTGGTGTGCCTGCCAATTAAGCAGTTTCCGGTTATGACACCTATTACGGATCCAAGATATTTCCTGCTCAAAGAGAGGATCTATTTATCTGGCCAGATCTGTCTGGTAGTCAGGCAAGTAGTGATATTTGACCATTTTATGTTTGTTTGTTGTATGGCGTTTTGTAATATTGCTGATCTACTAATCAAATATTTGAACAACTGGCCATACGTCTGTTATGAGAATCGCCTTGGAATTTAATGTCAATTAAAATGCACTGCAAACTTCCAGGCATAAAAGTTATTTAAATAAAATGTACGACTGGATCGCACGAACTTGCTCTTGTAGCCTATGTAGGTAAGATTAACTTGATTCTTAGTATAATGAACTGTCGAATGGATGATTCAAGGAATAGTTACATAGGTACCTACCTACAAATGTATATTTAAATCTAAGTTATCGATTTTAGGAGAGTAAAATGTATGTTCTTACATATATAGATGGAAACTAAGTATGTAAACATGTACATATAATAATGAAAATGAGGGATGTAGGTGGGTAGGCAGCTATATTCATATAACTTTACAATTTAGGTGCACTATGCATACATAATATTCATGTGATTTTTAAAGCACATATGTATATAAAAATGTATGATGGCCTACATTGTATTTAGTATTCAGTGACATACGCAAAAATTCGTAAAAATGGAATAATATAATAAGAGGCGTTTTTCTTTTTTAGTTCAGAGCAGAGTCTGAGTTGTCAAAAAATTTGTTTATGTTTCTTTTTAACTCAGAGCTCCAAATGTATGTTTCTTTTTTCGTTCTGAACATGTATAGATCGCACTCGACGTGCTCGAACATAATTGACTGAGCATGTGAGTAAATTGCTGAACGCATCAAATACCATGTGTGACAAGAAGGAAAATGTGACGAAAAAATAATTAGATACATAAGTTGGCGAAAAAAGTTGATTGCTTGTTGATTTTCTAGATCTGGCGTGTGTCAGTGTACAAAAACGGGTAGGTATTGCTTTTTATGGTTAGAAATGAAAATGTATTCTGACTTGTGTGGTTCAAGTGTGTTTAAAAAACATATCAGTGTTCAGAGCTCGCTCTGTTTGGAATAAGTTCAGTACATATTCTATGTGTTCGAACTCTGTTTGTTAAGTGCTCTGCTCTGAACGAAAAAAGAAAAACGACTAAGGTAGAAATAAATGGATAATACACATAATTGAATGCTTTTATATTGCTTAGTCGTTATAGTTTGAGGGAAAACAAAGATGCCATTTGAATTCATGGATAAATAAGAATATATCAAAACAATCAAAAATCGTTGGAGCGGTTTTTTAATAAATTTATTTTTTATGTATAAAATTTTGAAAACATTTTTAGAAAAAAAATTTTAAACGCAATTTTGAAGATATTATTAATATACGTATAAAATTCAAATTTAAAAAAATTCTGTGACTGGTTCTTGAAAAATCGATTTTTCAAAAAAAAATTATTTATTTTTTTAAAATCGAAAAACTTTTTTTTTGACAATTTGAGTATGCAGTTTTATTAACAATTTAAGGGAGCATTTGGATAAAAAATTATTTTAATCGGTTTATCCAATATTGAGAAAGTCGAAAATATGAAAAGTCGTTCGATGGGAAGTACCGTTAATAAGTACGTTAAACAAAATATTTTTATACTTAAAAGTGTAATGTACTAATTTAAGAACACACACATTTTTTTATAAAAATTCTTAGAGCCTTTTTCGAGAAATATTTTTTTTTCTTAACCGTTTCTTAACATTTGTATGGGAGGTACCGTTGTTTTTTATTTTAGAAAAAATAGTTTTTTTTTTAATATTCAAGATAATGTCACAAAAACACTAAATACGAAGTTTTCGAAATCTTGAGTTTTCAAAAAAAAAATGTTTTGAAAAGTTTTAGTATACAATAGTGTTTAAATTTAAAGCGTTTAGGATGTAAACTCGAGGACAGACAGACAGACTGACAGACAGACGCAATTGGGGGACCCACTTTTTTCGTGTTCTCTATTTTTTTTTGTATAATTTTGCACGCGCTCAAGGGATTATGAATTCCCTTTATATGTTTTTAACACAGGGCGGGCATCCGGTGAAAGCAGAGAAAGAATGATAGAAAGATGTGTGGCGCGATGTATTGAGTTGTTGTCTCAGATTTTATCTCCAGGGATGGCGGCTGAGCTAATGCGGAGAAAATTACCGTGTCTTATTTATTTATGTCTCTTATAATTCGCATTATTTTATTTTATTTCGTTGTGATATTTATGAATAGTTTACTCAATCACATGTTGTTAGTGTTATGCCTGAACAGCATGTAATGAGTAAACCAGCAACTCATTTTATGACAATTTTTAGAATTGGTTTTTAATGGAATATAAGAAGACATAGACAACGGCAGGAATCGAACCTGCGACCACGAGGTTGACAGGCGAGCATACAACTCGCCACGGCCACGTAATGTCATGTTTGATTGTTACAATTTTTTTTTTTACGAATACATAACTTGCCTTATAGTACCTATAATCGCAAGTAAAAAATACATTCTACTGACGGGATAACCAAATAAATATATCAACAGTCAATCAAATTACAGTCGATTGAAAGTGTTCGTTATCAGCACAGTCGGAATAACCTTGCGCAGCTCTAGAAGGTACATCTCACACAACAAAGCGAGTCACATACTGAATTATCTTCAAACTTAAATTAAATACATACCGCTAAGTGGATAAATTGCCAGTATAAGTAATTACAATACGCTTGGGTAACTAAAAAATAAAAAGCATCCGCCTGCGAAGCTCATTCATTAAAACCACATATAATTAATTGCACAAATGAAAACAAGACGTGCCGTACCTCTTTCATTTCCCCTTGCCAAATCTACTTACCGAATATACGAAAAGCATATTCTGCTTTTAACGATTTAGGGCACGCATCACTGAATACCGACATCATATCCAGAAAATCTTCGAAGGTGCAATCTCCATCGTTGCTGGAGCTGAATACTTTGCAAATTCGATCACCGAACGGATTGACCCGAAGCTCCGGATACTCTAGAATTTTGGATTTAGATAATTTGGCATTTTTGTTATGGCCGACTTTCTCAGGAGCAAGGGCTTTAAACTTCTTGTGAGCCCTACGATAATAAAAAGAATTTAGCGAATGAATTATTACGAAAATTGTGTTAATCTATTTTAACTTACAAAAGAATTTCTTCTTTCGAGAAGAACGTCAAATCCTGTTGAAATGAAATTGATTTTTATTAAAATGATAAAAGGTATGTACACAAGTGACGGAATGTGAACCAAACAATTTATTTACCACATAGTCTTGGAGTTCTTCGTCGGTGAATTGGCTTTTTGTTTGACCCATTTATCTGCCGTTGAACTATTTGCAATAAAAGTCGTTAAATACGTTTTTATTAATACATGGTGATGATTATTAAGATTTTGGGCGAAAATTCAAACAAGGCACCGATTAAGAATTTAATTAAAAAATAGTCGGTGGAAGAATATAAACGCTCAAGTCGTGGTTCGGATATGATGTAGCTGGAGACGAACACGAAAACCAAATGTGCAAGCGAACGAAACGAACTCCTGAAATTCTGAAGTTGATGATAGAATTTATTTTGACAGACGCCATCTACGCATGACAGTTAAAAGTAGGGTACATGCAGAAAGGTCTGGTTTCTGGTAGCCGCTGTAACATATATGATTGCTGTTTTAAATCTTAAGGAAACTATACGTCTGTTCCACATTCTAGCAATTGGAACAAATTTGCACCAAATTCTGCCAAAACCTGTTCCAGACTTACAAATTTTGTAGTTTTTGGCAGAAGAGAGAGAGTAAATATTTCCCCTTCCTGACAATTTCTTGCCAATTCCTGCCCAATAAATTTTTGTAGGCAGCAATTTGTGGGCAGAAAATTTACAATTGTCAGACTGACGTTTGTCTTAAACGAAAAAAAAAAAACGGTTCGAAGTTGATGTGGAAAAATATTTATGGAACAAATAAATTAATTTAGAAACACTCAAATACAAAATAATTAGTTTGAAGAGAAAAAAAATGTGAATTTACAGCAAATAAAGAAATAAAAAAAAACCAAATGTGTTGACGTTTAAAGATTGGCAGAAAATTGTGCACAAGCTGTTCTAGACTTTTTCGGACTCTATTTCTCAATGAGAGAATTTTATCCCCACTCTACAAGTTTTGACAATCTACCAATATCTGCCCAAAAAAAGTCTGGATCGGACCTTATAAGGGGTTTTCCAATTATAGGTGTTATTTTGAATAGCCCGCTAATTCGGTAGCTGTCACTTTTGAAGCTGTCATTTTTTGACATTTGACAAGAAGAAACTACGCTATTAATAAAAATGGAACGATACACGCTTCAACAACGCAGTTCTTTTTTTGAATATCAAAATAACACCTCTTATTGGAAAACCCAAGGGCTTCCCAGGGGTTTTCCAATAAGAGGTGTTATTTTGAATAGCCCGCTATTTCGGTAGCTGTCACTTTTGAAGCTGTCATTTTTTGACATTTGACAAGTAGAAACTACGCTATTGATAAAAATGGAACGATACACGCTTCAACAACGCAGTTCTTTTTTTTTGAATATCAAAATAACACCTCTTATTGGAAAACCCTATACTATTTACATAGAGACGCGACCACTGATATTAATACACTGGATAGCGCATTAATGCAAAAAAAGTGAGGTAACTTGACCCGGTTAATATAACATTATAACATTTGTTACACTCTATAACATTTATAAATGTCAAAATGCAGCCAAAATGGCGCTCAAAATAATTCGTTATTCTATTTGTTGAGTTGTTTTTTTATTTTTGTCTCCGCGACAATTAATTATTAAATATTCTCATTCAAATTGCAGTTCTCCAAACAATGGAAGTGTGTCGCAACCGGCGCGGCGTCAGGATTTGAAGATGATTTAGTAGCAGTCGCACCACAACATAGTCACTTGTACCCATGGGATAAACATATAAGGAAAACCCACAGATTTGTAAACATAGACCCATTGAACTCTATATTATTATTTATTTATATAAAACAATAAAATAGAAAAATATTACTTACTTTGTACACAAGTAATTAAAAATAAATGTCTACTTTTTTACTCTGATAGACGTCAAGTGACAAGGTAATCGCGCACAAGACGTCATTTTCAAATTGCCTAAAAAAAACTGTTATACACTATTCAGTGTATTATAGAGATCAGTGGGCGCGACTCGTACCCCTCTTGCCTGAAACACCCGCAATTTTTTTTGAGCTGAGTAAGAGAAAACTCTCTTAAATTACTAATCTTTTCCTATCCGCGAATACCTGTGAGTGGTGGATTAAGAAATCCTCTTACTCAAACTGACAGATCATTTTTTGTTTCTACATTCTACATTATTCGTTCTTTGTTTTAACTGGTTTTTCCTGTTTTTCATTGGACAAACAGTAGAGCAATTACGCAAACGTGAGTTTTCCTTATATACTATACATATTTACGATTCCGCAAGGATGCGATTCATTTTTTTTCACAAATAACGTACACAAATGGGCAAAATTATTCACGCATATTTTAAGCCCAGTTCTCAGTTCGGGAAAAATATTATTTCTCATACAATTTTTTTTCCCAGAACAAATTTTATATCTACTTTTTCCCGACCCAGTACTCACTTCAACGAAAAATAAAAATCTTTGTTTCGAACTGTACATACAAAAATCTCCACTTAATTTTTCCACGACAAACAATGTCCGAATCATTATTTTGCTAGACAAATTGTGATGTTTGATGTAAATCGTGCCTTTTATCACCTCATATCGTACCCCAAGCCTTTGCAATATTTAAGATATTGAGAAGTAGCTATATGGCCAGGAAAAATGATTCAAAAAAGTGTGTAGGTAAATTAGTTGCAAAAATTAAATCAATTCATCAGCTGATTTCAGTTAGGCAGTAGCGTAGCACTGATCTATATAATACACTGGATAGTGTGTTCACACAAAAAAATCGACCCCAATAGAAAACTGTAATAATTGTAGTGGGTCTATGTCAGTATAACAGTATAACATTTTTGTTGCCAGAGTGACATTTCAATATGGTTGTTAATGCTTCAAATTAAACTAAATTAAAATTCTTCATTTTAAAGACGGCTTTACATGGATCTGCATCTGCAGACTTGAAGAAAAGTAGAGCGGGCCAATAATATAAAACAAACATAAAAGTAAGACAGGGTACACACTAATAACTTATTCGAACTCTGCTATAACTTTCTTGATACATCTCACAATGACATGTTCCTAGCGTTCAGGTATGTAGTTTTGAGAAGAAAATTTTTGCTATTTTCGTTGTTTTTAAGCAAACTGAGGTGAAATGGTAAAAAAAAACTTGTAAATTCGTTATCTGAACGGAACAAATTATGGTGCAGATGCAAATGCTATAATGAAGATGAACATGTTCATCTTCACTATAATCTGCAATCTTCAGGTTCGTACTTCCTATAATCTTCATACATGAAGATGATCTCCATTTTGGTTTTCGCTCTCTATCGCACAAGTATGAATTTTTTATTTTGTTTCCTCTTTTATTGCAGATGTCAATGCAGATGAAGATGAAGATGCATGTAAAGCCTCCTTAATCAAGCAAGGGCACTTTTTTCAAAAAAAAAAAAACAATATAAAATATAAAAATAAATTGTCATAAAGGAACAATGGTTATAAGTTTGACCATTGCAATGATGTAAGTACGTCTTTTTCTTAATAAAAAAAAACATAATAATGATATGTTCAATTGTTTTCAGTGTGCTTTTATCAATTTGGCTATATTGCTCGGTACAAAATGCATCCTTAGAGCTTTATTTTGAGTTCTATCCAAAATGTTTAAATGATTTTTGGTATCTCCTGCCCAAACGTGAGAATTATACTTCAGGTTTGGACGAATGAATGCCTTATAGATTACAACCAGATCAGATGGGGGTAGAATTTCTTGCATCTTTGAAAAAACCGCAAGCACTTAGCAGCGTTTTTGGAGACATCGAATATGTAGTCATTCCTCAATTGGCTTTTTGTTGCACAAACCAAGGACTTAATGCTGATCATTTTCTTCAATGCAAGAGCCGCTCATGGATACACGGGACGTGAGTTCTGCTTTAACGGCAGAGGACAGCATTGAATTTTTGAAGCATTAAATTCTACGCGGTTTTGTATTCCCCATTGCACAATGCTGTCAAGATCAGAATTTAATGAGCTTATCATACGCTACTGTTGCAGTTCCACATCCGATGAACAAAGAGGAGAATCTGAATGCGAATACGAAAAGCTTAGAGTACTATCGTCCATTTGTAAAAATAAAGAACTTGTTTTATTTTCCCAACAATTGTATTGCAATAATTTCAGCTTCATTTAATGATAATTTTTCTGCAATATGTTTTGACTTCTTGTGACGTTATTCATCTTCTTCGTTGTTATTTGAATCGCTATCAGTTACCGAAGCATTTCTAGATTTTCTCTTCTTTTCGTACAATCTATCTGGTGGTCGGTAAACTAAACTTTCACTTTCACTTGCTTCTCCCATACCATCGTCACCATATTCTTTACAATTATTTGCATTACTGTTTGCCAAATTTTTAAATCTTATCTGGATGCGGCAACCATGAAAATTCCACCTCTGTTGATCGTCTTCATCACTACCAAAGTCGCCGACTTCATCTTCATCTTCGACAGACTTGCTTTTTGATTTTTTCTTTTGAACCTTGTACTTGGCTTTGACAATTTCCTTGAAACGTTTCTTATCGAATTGATTCTCTTCACGAAGGACCTTCTTTGTAGTTCCAATATCAATTCCTCCCTCGTCTTGGTTGATATAACATCGAACAGTGGATTTTCATTCATGTGTTGCACTTAATGTCTAGGTGTGCACATTTTAATGTTACTCTGGTCCATTCTTTTTTTCTTGAACTTTAAAGTTTTTCCTCCAATAATTAATCTAGCGGAAAAATCATGATGCGCTCCGACTTTTTGAGCGTCTGAGCGTAGAGACAATTGTATTGGTGCTACTGTCAAATTCAATTGGAGTCAAAAAAACTGTTATACTTTGTATGGAATACACTATCCAGTGTATTATAGAGATCAGTGTAGCGTAGCTATAATGAGAAAGAGCAGGTACAATGAGGACGTACTTTGAATAAAATTGTGAAAATATTTCTGAGATTTATTTGGTAATTTCTTACCCAAGTATGTGTTTGTATAAATTTGAATAGAAGGGATAAATAAATTAAGAAAAGTCAATGAGCTTTAAAACTAAAAGATTGAAGCTGAAGAAATCGAGAGTTGTAATAAATCAGTTAAAAAAATTAGTATCGAAACGGGACAAGTAATATTTTTGCATATATATATATATATATATATTTCATTGACTTTACATAATGTATGTACAATGTATATTGAAATCGCTTAGAAACTCTCTAACGAAATTACATTATTTTTGTTAAATGTTGTTTAATCTTTAGCGTTAATTTTCTCATTCATTTTATATGCTTTGAAATGGATATATACTATTTCATATTATATATCAGATTATCTATATTATAAATCTGTTTTTTTTTTAACACATAACTCAACATGAAATTTAGAGCAAAGCAAGTTAAACGCAATGTAACTACATTATATTTTAAAAACAGTCACCAACAATTATATCATTTGTGACTGTGTTCCTATTTTCGCTTACTAAACATTTCTTAGATACGCTTCTGTTCTCAATTGAGTGGTTTGTTTATCTCTACACCTTCAAAATTTAGCTTGAGAAGAAATATGTAGAGATAAAATTTGCATTTGCTCGAACTGAATACTAGGCTTTAAGGGTGAAACAATTTTTTTTTTACACAAAAAAGTATTCACACTTGCGGATTTGGGCCCCAGAGAGCGTGGGTTCGGGTGTTGTATATAAACCTCCATAGTACTACAATTGGCGTTTTTCTTTTTTATCTCCGAGCAGATCTCTGAGCAGAGCCTCAGTAAACCGATTTAGATCTGAGTAGAGCATGGTCAGATATCCGATTTAATTTTGAAATAAACTTAAGCGCAGAACTGTCATATATTATTATAATTGTTTTTATTAAAACTTATTTACCAGCAAATCCAAAGCTTCCGTTTTCCGAATTCATTGTTGTTTTTAATTGGTTTTACTTTAGTGATTATTGTTAAAATTATGAGTAAAGTTAGCCGCGCCCAGCACTTTGCTCCGTTTGATCGGTCATTTTATTCTGAGCTTATGGTTCATGCCCCGATTTAGCTATGATTTAAAAAAGAAACACGAGTTGAGAGATTGAATGTGTCTGAGCTAAAAAAGAAACACATATCTTTTCTTGACAAATGAGTTCTTTACTCGGAGCTAAAAAAGAAAAACGCCAAATGGAACACAAGAATTGGTTACTTATAGAACTCTGCAAGTGTCATTAGTATCGCTGTTTTAGCCATTGCAGAGATTAATTTGTTAGCAGCGGGAGAAAGGGGAAGATGTGCTAGTTTTGACAACAATAATGACGCAAAATTTCTAATACGGTACTAGTTAACAATTTACTATATACATAGTAGTCTACTAACTTTTCAGAAATTTTAAACCTTTTATTAACTAGTAAAATGCTAATTAACCAGATAGCAAAGCATTTGTAAGGTTTGAATTTTGATGAAGACAATTATTGTGTTTATGATTTGTAAATTGATTATATGTTGATGGAAACCCAGCATGTGCTCTAAATAAGTAGGTATTCGATGTTTTTATTTTAATCATTCAACTTCATTATTTACAAGAAAAAAACAAAAACAATACACCTGCAGGATTCGAACCTGGGACCCCCGAGTGCAAGGCTGATATACTATCAAATGACATTATGAATTTAGTACGATACTAAAAATTAAAGTAGCCATTTGGTAAATTTAACTTTAGTAAAATGTTAAGAAGATAATACGATACTAAGCTCGTTTTAAATTAGCAAAAATAATCTTTTAAACCTAGTATCATACTAAAAATGATTTAACATATTACTAAATCATTTAAAGTTTTGCGCCAATGAGTTTAAAAGAAAAAACAAATCTGGTGGTTGTTTTGAGGACACATTATTGTAGTCTTATAATTTATATGTAAATAAGGCAAAGAGGAAAACAAAGTTCGACGTTCATATAAGGATATAGATGTAGCTATTAGCAAATTTTGTACTCTTAGGCTAGGCGCGCACATGTCACTTTCAGTTTTATTATTTATTATTTATTTATTTATTTACATCAATTAGAGACAATTAAATCTACAATTAGACTACAAAAAAGAGATAAATAGGTATAACATTTAACATTTAACAAAATTACATTAAGTATTTAATACAATAAATTGTGTAATCATAATTTGATTAATCAATTTGAAAAGAACAAAATTAAATTAATTTTTAAAATGTATCTGCTTTTATGAAAATTAAAATCAATATAATTTGAAATGAGATTAGTTTCTCTGATACAACGAGTTATTGGTTCATTACGAGCATAGTTTACTCTGTGTTCCTTTTCTCGGAATAGACAACGTTCTCTTATCTGACGCGACGGAGCATACAAATCAATCAATGATAAAAGCATAGGGCATTTGATATGATGTGACAAAATATCACTAATGAACATTACAGACATCATTTTTCTTCTATTTTCGAGAGATTGAGCTCCAAGAAGTTTACATCTAGTTGAGTATGACGGGATTTCGATGTTCCAACCTAATTTCTGGATTGTATACCTTGTAAATTTTCTTTGGATCATTTCTATTCTGTTTGAATAAATATTGTAGTAAGGATTCCAAATCACACAGCAGTATTCTAAGTTAGACCTAACATAGGCATTATAAAGAGATTTAAGGGCATAAGGGTCCTTGAAGTCTTTGGTATTTCGTTTAATAAACCCTAGCATTGAATAAGATTTAGCTACAATAAATTCTATGTGCTTGGTAAAACTTAGTTTTGAATCAAATATTACACCAAGATCTTTTTTCTCCAAAACTCTTTCAAGAACAAGCGTGTCAACTGTGTAATCAAATGTAATTTTTGAAAAATTGCGACAAAAAGAAAAAATTTGGCATTTCTTAACGTTCAAGAGTAATTGGTTAGTTGAGCACCATCCTGTCAACTTATGGAGATCGTCTTGTAAGAGAATACAATCATTTAAAGACTTAACGCATCTGAAAAACTTCAAATCATCTGCAAATAGAAGCCTACTGGAGTTCAGAAAGATATCAGCCATGTCATTAATAAATATTAGGAAAAGAAGGGGGCCAAGATGGCTACCTTGGGGGACACCCGAGGTTACTACAATTGGATTTGACAGCACTTGATCTATAGAAACAAACTGTATACGACCCTTTAGATAGGATTTTAGCCATTGCAACATGTTTGAGTGAAAACCAAATAGTTTCAATTTTTCAATCAATATGCTATGACTGACTCGATCAAAAGCCTTCGCAAAATCAGTATAAATAACATCAATTTGGTATCCTTCTTCGAGTTTATTTAAGATGAAATTGGAGAAAATTGAAAGATTAGTGGCTGTAGATCTACCTGCAACAAAACCATGTTGAAATGGTGAAATATGCTCCTTAAGAAGAAATGTCAATTTTCCACATATAATTTTCTCGAAAAGTTTCGGTATACTCGATAGTTTACAAATAGGACGATAGTTGGTTACTTCCTGCCTTGGGCCAGTTTTATGAATTGGAGATAAAAATGATTTTTTCCAAACTGAAAGGAATTCACCACTCACAAGGGAGGTGTTGAAAATGTAAAAAAGGGGCACAGATATAGCAGATGCACATTTTTTTAAAATAATTGGTGGAATTTCATCAGGGCCTGGCTTACAATCACTATTTAAACTTAATAGACCTTCTTCGATTTCGGATATATTAATCTCTAACTGACTAATGTCAACCTTATGATTTTGATTATTTAAATCAGCTCTACTTAAATGATCTAAATTAGATTTCGTATAGTTTGATTCAAAATAATGGGCAAACGAATTACAAATATTGGGAAGATCCGAATATGTTGACCCAAGGTACTTCATACTACTAGGAATACCATTGGACATTTTTTTACTTTTAATAAATGACCAAAAACATTTTCCATTTGTTTTTATGTTCGATTCAATTGACAAAATGTAATTTTTATAAAGAAATTTGTTAAGAACATCGAATTCTCGCGCTAACCGAACGTAAACCTCTTTTAAGACAGTATTATTTTCGCAAGTGCGTATCCGTTTGTAAGCTTTGTTTTTTCGATTACTTAAGCTAGAAAGCCTTTTATTAAACCAAGGAGGCTTTGAGTTTTTATTAATTTTTACCTTTGGTACATTCATATCAATTGCCGCTTTCAGATTATCAATGAAAAAATTATAAAATTGAATTAAATTCATAGAACTATAATTTAAGTGCCACGGTATACCCGACAAATAACTCGCAATGTCTGAGAAATTAGCTCTTGCGTAATTAAACTCAAATTTACAACAATTTGTACTTTTGAAATAGTCATGGAATGAAAAATTAACATTAAGAGCCAAATGGTGAACAGAGTTAGGAAAAATAGGATTAAGTGATTCATCAACTGATATATTTAATTCTCTATCGACAAAAACAAGATCCAGAATACGATTTAAATTATTTTTGTAACAATTAAGTTGAATCAAGTTATAACTTGCGAAAGAATCAATTAATTCACATTCAAAATCTGTATTAATATTAAATGAAAACAGTTGTAGCTCTTCGGGATCAAAAACCCATTCAACATTTGTAAGATTAAAATCTCCAAGAATAATTATATGTTCATTATTTTTTAGTTTTGATAAATAGAAATTGCAATTGTTTACATGAATTTTATACAAGTCAAGTGAGCTTCTGGGTGGAATATAACTTACAACAACAAATAATACGTATTTATTTTCAAAGATGATTTTAATTATAATTTGGTCAATGTCGTACGGACAAGAAGAAGCAGAAGAAGGCAAACTCATTTCAATGCAAACATGTGTAGAGCAAACAGCAAGTAGCACACCTCCCCCTCTTTCCAAACCAGTAGTCTTAGAACAACGATCTTTACGAAAAAGAGCATAATGATTATTGTTGCAGATTTCAGCATTAAGATGGTCAATGGATAACCAAGTTTCGGTTAGTGCAACGAAATCATACTGAATAGATGACAGAGACAAGAACATTTGTTGAATTTTTGTGCGCATTCCTCCAACGTTTTGGTAATAGCCGAACAGCTGATTGTGATTACCGGAATGCTGATAAGAGTGCGGAGGAAAGCAATTTAGTTTAGAAGATGTTGTAGATTTTGATTGTCAATTGACATTGAGTGGCGGCTGTTGTAGAGGCTGTTGAGTTGATGGAGGGGGCGGTGGTAGTGGTGGTGATGGTGATGGTGGAGGTGATGATGACGATGGTGGCGACGATGACGGCAATGTTGACTGTGATAATGATGATGACGAGGAAGTTCCCGTAGTCTGAGATGAGGGTTTAGTTATTTCATTATTGTTTTCTCGAGAGACAAATTTGCTACAGTTTGGTTGCTAAAGTGACTACCATCGACTTATATAAGAGTAACAGTCGTCGAATAGAGCTACTTAAACTATTGTGTTTTGACACATATCGAACGATCACTCTAAATCAGTTGTTCAGTTTGAATTAACCGAACTTTATGTAACTGCGCGCACATTAAACCGAGTATATATAAACCAAATAGTTGAACTTTTTTTTGAGTGTAAGAGATAAAGTCGTTGCAGTCAATAGTTCCCTTTCCCCAAAAATTCAGAGGGAAGAGAACCGTCTTACATACCAACCAGAGTTTGTAAAAGAATGCAATCATTTTGGAATTTAACTCATTTGATTTATCTCCAAAAATGTGTAACTCATGAATTCCCTTAAAGACTTCAACTTCAAAATATGAAATCACCATTCATTTTGAATTCATTGATTGGTAATTCATTTTAGTTAATTCAATGAGTGCATTCAAATGATTGCAATCTTCTGTGATTTCAGTGACGTCATTGAAGTCTTTTTACTGGATCGCCCGAACTTGCTCTTATGTTCGATCACATATACATACATATATGTGCATACATAATATCTATGAAATTTATTTTATTCATAAACGGCTCCACAGATTTTGATCAAATATTTTTATAGGAGGTCCTTCAAATTCTAAATAATACTGCATACCAAAATTTTCAAAAAATGTTTTTTTTGAAAAATTCAGTGAGTGAAAATGAGTCTTGTTTTTAATTTTATATTATTAAATATTTAAAATTGCCATACCAAAATTTTTTTAGAAACAAAATTAAGAAAAGTAAGTAAAAACAACTCCGGAAATATCCAGTCGTGAATTTTATTTTAATAACGTATAGTAAGCTTATTTAAAGCATTATTATTCACAGTTGAACTTAAAATAGTTAACAAGGACTGCAATGACTTCAAAATGACTTCAATTGATTTTGACTTCAAAATGACTTCAATGACCTTAAAAAGACTTCAATGACGTCACTAAGCAGAAGATTACATTCAATTAAATGCAATCATTGAATTAACTAAAATGAATTCCCAATCAATGAATTCAAAATGAATGGTGACTTCATATTTTAAAGCTGAAGTCTTTAAGTGAATTCATATGATTGAAGTCAATATGAATTAGTATTCCTGTGACTTCAATGAATGCATTCCAAAATGATTGCATTCTTTTACAACTCTGATGCCAACCAATATCATTGGTTTTCTCTTTCATCTGTTGATTGCTAAGATTGAACAGATGCTCCAACTGAAACAAAATTCCCATATCCTATGTGATTAAACATATCACGCGCATTTACGCGCGCACATGCAACTAAATAGTTTTTTGGCTATGTGTGTGTTGTGTGTTGTAGTGAATTTCATTCCGTTGTTTTTTGAAGTGTGACGTGCTAAGTAAGTATAAACGCATAAAATATATTCTTCTCACGTGTTCGCTTTGAGGTGACAGTTATTGTTGTTCTTAGTCCCCTTTCACACAGGAAAACCAGTTGCTGGAGATTTTTTTGACGTTTTCCTTTAATTGCCTTGTAGCTTTCACATGAAGAAACTGGCACCGAGAAACTGAGGAGGAAACTGGGAAGATTTTGTTGGGCTAATTGGAATGCAAAGCAAAACGTCAAAAAAATCTCTTCAAATCGTTGACCGGGGAGATTTTTTTCATTCCCCTTACTTCTTGCCCTTCTCGCCATCACACTCCCAGTTGCCGGCAACTCAGTTTCCTTGTGTGAAAGGGGAATTAGTTTCGGTCTGTGTAGTGTGTAATTCTTTGATTAAAAAAAAGAAACAAAAACTGAATGAATATTGTCTGTGAGTTGCTTATCTCGTTGTTTGAATTTAAGTTGCTTATGTGCGCGTTCAACTGGTGATTAAACTATTTAGTTTCCGAAAATTTTTATGCGCGCGTCTAGCCTTTTTCTATACGATTATTCGATCGTTTCTTATGAATATTTGGGATAAGTTTGATGCTGTAAGTATACACGAATTGATGTGCGCACAAAGCCAATAAGTACAAAATTCATTATAGGCATGTGCTTTTTTGGCACGAGTACGATAACTTTGGCGCCAAAAATTGATAAAGATTTTTTCTAAAGGGGTCAACAACAAGCATTTTTTTTACTACGCAAGGGGGTGAGGGTGTCTATCTCGCACATTTTAGGAAGAAGGGCAATTTTATAAAAAAAATACTTGAAATGAAAAAAATATTAAAAAACAAAGGCAACACTTACAATAAAGTAGTACTATACCTGTTTTGAAAGCCAATGGCCTCGTTCGGTGACACAACCTAACCGATCCGGATTGCTTGATGTTGTTGTAACGCACAAGGAAAAAACATCTGATGAACTAAACATATGTTGTCAAACACAAATCTCAAGCTACCCAAACATGATTGTATTCGTTGATTCGTTTGGAAATGTGAGGAACAGCTGATTCAAAACTTCAGATGTGTATGCAAAACAACTGACGTAACGAGAAAGCTACAAAGGTATCTTGGATAGGCTATCGCCGCGCACCGAACGAGGCCAATAAGGTCTGTTCTTTAATCCTAAATTTAAATCAGTTTAATTATGTACCTAATAGTTTTTAAAAAAATTACTTGCAAACTCAAACGCAAACTTTGTTTTGTCAAAAAAAAATATTTTATTTGCTCTACCGCTTTCTTGTAAATTCACTTTTGATTTTTCAATTATTGAAAGCGTTTTCAATTAACAGCTGATATCGTTGAAAAATTTAAAGTGAATTTACAAGAAAGTGGTAGAGAAAATAAAATATTTTTTTACCAAAAAATATTATATATATTATTACCTTAATTTTTGTACCAAAACGACATCAGTTTTATTTGTTAAGTTCCTCAGAATTGATAGTCAACGTTCTCAATTATGAATTTCAATGAAAGCTATAACTGGGGCCTAAAAATATTTTCAAGTAGGTTAAAGGACTTGAGTCCATTTTTTTAGATTCTCCTAATGCCGGATTTAAGAGTGACAATTTGCCATTAATTTATGTCATTAAACTGGCAAAATAATGTTAAAATCAAATCATTAATAATAAGTATTTACACGTAGGAAAATAATGACTATTTGATTGATATTGGCAATCTGCCACCAAAGAATGAGCAAGTTAATTCTTTGTCGCAGTGTGCCATTATTTTCAAAGTGTCATTTTATTTTTCATAATGGCATTTACATGACGCCATTTAATGACAAAATTTAACGCCAGTCTTCCCTGCCATTTTTTTAATGCCGAAAGTAATGACAAATTTTCAAACCATTTACACGAATTTGTCAGAAATGCTAATAAAATGGAAGAAATAATGCCAATTTGTCACGCGTGTAAATACAGCATAAGGTCGTTTATTTTTTTTAACTAGCGATTTTAGGGACTATAAGGCAAGTTCTGACTATAGACGAGCATAAAAAAGTGCTGGAAAAAATGTCTGTCTATCTGTCTGTCAGTCTGTCTGTCTGTATGCATAACGAACTGCATTCTTGTGATTCTTTTGGCATTCCTCAGAGGGGAAATTGAAATTTTATTCTTAGGCCTAAAAATAAGATAATGTGTCTTAAAATACAAGTATACAAATAAATAAATAAATAATTTTTTTTGTTGGTAATAGCTATCATTTGATATGAATCAAGTTTACGGGAAAAGTCTATTAACGGTAATTTTCATATAATGTTTTTTAAATTTTTGGCTTTCTCGGTAACTGTTCATTGGATTTCTGTCAAATTTTATATATGAGAAGATCTAGGTAGCCAAACTAATTCTGCATACTAAAATTTTAAAAAACATTTTTTACATAATTAAAATTAATTTTTGAATTTTTTTTTCGAAAAATCAATATTTTTAAAACTAATCAAAAAAAAAATAATTTTAAATTTTATAATCATATGTATATTAATAAACTCTACAAAACTGCATACCAAAAAAGTTTTTTTTTCAAAAAACTAAAAATGAAAAACCGGATTTCATCAAAATCCGTCCTACAATTTTCGAGATACTTTTTTATAAAATTTTCATTGATCCGTGGCATCTAATGGCGTTCTTTGTTTTTTCAAGAAACTGATTGAAGTGATCGTTTTAGCACTTTTTAAAACACGATTTTTACCCACCTATACACCATTCACTTTCATTATTATACATATGTATAATATATACATAAATATGTACATATATTTACATACCTAGGTGCCATCTATGTAGGTAGGTACACATTACCCTCCTAATTTACATAATTAAAATCTTTTTAAATATACATTTGTAGGATGGTACCTATGTCACCATTCCTTTAATCATATGCATTCGACAATTCATTATACTAAGAATCAAGGTAATCTTACCTACTTCGGCTTTAAACCTGCACAGGATAACTAAACTAGACTACATATAGCTACTAACAACTTCAGTGGTAAGCTACTACTTTACACTACAAGAGTAAGTTCGTACGATCCAGTCGTGCATTTTATTTAGTTTACTGATGTAATGAATACCTAATTGATTTAATGCGAAACCCTCGCAAGAACATCAGCAATAAGAGCAACAGCAGCAACAGGCACACAATCAAAGAAAGTGTACAGAACTCCGGACTAGGAATGACTGAACAGAGGTTCTTCCCAAAATCCTTTACCAGCAAAACCAGGGACACGCATAATTGAATATGTTGGTCAACTTCGACAAAAATGTACGATTTTTTTTAAAGTTAATAATCTATATCAACAAACATATTTAACAAATAAAAAATACCCTAAAACATTCTTAAAAGAATAAGAAAAATTACAAAATTGGTTTCGAGTATAAAAAACACGGTACCTACTATATAACCTATTATTTTTTCGAAAACTGCTCCAACGATTTTGATAAAAATTTTTGATAATGTTTTTGTTGGAGCTGAAATTATGGGAAAAGTCTATTAATCGTACATTTTATATAACGTTTTTTTTATTTTTTCGGTATCGGCACATTGGATTTCTGTCAAATCTTATATTTGAGTAGATCTAGGTAGCCAACTTAATTCTGCATATATACATTCTGAATAACTTTTTTTTCTAATTAAAATTAATTTTTGAATTTTTTTGGAAAAACAATACTTTTAAAACTAATCAAAAGTAAATATTTTAAATTTTATAATCACATGTAGGTTTATTAAAAAAAATCTACCAAAATTAAAAAAACAATTTTTTCAGAACACTAAAAATGAAAAACAGAATTTAATCAAAATCCGTCCCACAATTTTCGAGATATGTGCTTTATTATAAAATTATCATTAAACCGTGGCATTTAATGATGTTCTTGTTTTTTATATAGAAATATTTTGTGACCTTTAAGTCCAAAATGATTAACGACTAATAGAATTTGTAGCACATACTGGAAATTATATCTTTACTTGCGATATAGGCACTATATATAAAAATCGAACTCGAGATTTTAATCAAACTTGACATTACGATGATAGAGAACACCAAAAAGTGGGTCTACAAGCTAAAGGGCTGAAGCTATTTCTTCAAACTTGGTATTTAAGCGCTTTAGGCGATTTTCTAAAATAGATTTTTGAATCGTTTTTTAGGTCAAAAAATAATGGTACCTACCATACCATTTTTTCTACCATCTCAATTATCTTGAACACGGCTCTAACGATTTTGATAAAAAAAAGTGTGTTTATTTTAGGTATATTCTACATTAGGGTAAAATTTAGGGGGTGGCCGTGGCGCGATAGTTGTGTGTTCGCCTGTCAACCTCATGGTCACAGGTTCGATCCCTACCGTAGTCTATGTCTTATTTTTCCATTAAAAACCAATTCTAAAAATAAATGTCATACAATGAGTTGCTGGTTTACTCATTACATGCTGTTTAGGCATAGAACTAACAACTTGTATTGAGTAAAACTAGTACACCGATAAAATATGACAAAAAAAGAATTAAAAAATTAATGCGAATTATAAGGGACATCTATAAATAAGACACGGAAATTTCTCCGCATTAGTTCAGCCGCCATCCCTGGAGATAAAATCTGAGAGAACGACCACCTACAGTCTCCGAATATCGCGCCACACATCTTTCCTATCATTCTTTCTCTTCCTTAACCTCACCCCCACGCCCGCGCTGTGTTGAAACATTTAAAGGGTATTCATACTCCCTTGAGCCCGCGTAGATTATAAAAAAAAAAAAAAAAAAAAAAAACTACTTACTTACTTATCCGGCTCCCGATCCATGGAGGGTCGCTGCCTGACATATTGCGGTCTTCCATGGGTTGCGGTCCCTCGCACGCTCCCTCCAGTCGTCGAGACTAAGCGCTCTGGCGTCTGCAACCGCCTGGTCCCTGTAGTCTGTAGCGGAGGTTGGGTCTTCCTGGTCGTCTCGAACCTGGGGCTAGGATTCGAAGATTTTCTTGGCTGGAGCGTTGTTGTCCATTTGCTCGATGTGGCCGAGCCAGTGTAGTCGACGCGCTTTGGCTCTCTGGACTACATCCACATCTTGGTACAGCTCGTACAATTCTCGATTGAAGCTTCTCCTCCATTCGCCCTCTTCGCATATAGGACCAAATGTCCTCCGAAAAATTTTTCTCTCGAAAGTGCCCAGTAGCACTTCTGCATTTGTACTTATCGTCCAGCGCTCGGCGCCTTAGAGTAGAACTGGTAAAATTAGCGTTTTGTATAGCGTGCACTTTGTCTTTCGAGACATTTGTTTGGCCAAACCGAAGTAGCAGCGGTTCACTAGGGTAATTCTTCGTCGGATTGCCACTAAGGTGTCGCTCGT
This sequence comes from Philhelius pedissequus, assembly GCA_910595825.1. Taxonomy (NCBI): domain Eukaryota; kingdom Metazoa; phylum Arthropoda; class Insecta; order Diptera; family Syrphidae; genus Philhelius; species Philhelius pedissequus. The sequence goes on along the minus strand of OU343160.1, from coordinate 273,568,729 downwards.
GGAATTGATGTTTGTCCCGAGGTAAGTGAACTCCTTGACCACCCCGAAATTACTGCTACCAACAGTGACGTTTTATCCTAGGCGATGGACAGATAAGGCTTTGTTTGTTGATAGCATATACTTTGTCTTGTCCTCATTCACTTCAAGACCAACGAATTTCGCCTGTTTATCAATAGCTGTGAGTGCTTCAAGTACAGCTCGCTTAGAGCTGCCAATGATATCGATATCGTCCGCATAACCAAGCAGTTGGGAAGACTTGTTGATAGATAGTGCCTTCCAGGTTAACACCATTCTTGGGTACTATCTGCTCCAGGACTATTTTGTAGACGTCATATGATTGTCTGAACCCTATACACGTCTGGAAAAGCTCAGATGAGCTGTTTCCAATTTGCACGTTGCACCGCGTATTTTGTAACGTCATGCGACATAGCTGGATCAGTTTTTTCGGGATCCCGTGTTCCGCCATCGCCAATAGAAGCTCTGCGACTTATGCTATCATATGCGGCTTTAAAGTCGATGAAAAGATGGTGTGTCTCGACTTGAAATTCATTGGTCTTTTCCAGGATTTGCCCCAATGTGAAGATTTGTTCTATCGTTGATCTGCCTGGCCTGAAGCCACACTGGTACGTGCCGATGATAGTGTTGCAGAAAGGTTTTAGACATTCACATAGTACATTGGATAGGATTTTGTGGGCAACATTAAGCAGGGATATGCCTCTGTAGTTTTTTTTTTAATTTAACTATATGCAGGACATAGGATCGCCTTTTTTGTAGATTGGGCATATGGAGCTATTTGACCAGTCGTCGGACATGCTTTCCTCCTCCCACACTTGGTTGATGAGCTGGTGCATGCGCCCTACTAGGACATCTCCTCCATACTTGAAGAGTTCCGCAGGTAGGCCATCCGAGCCGGCGGATTTGTTGTTCTTAAGCTTGTGAATGGCTTTTTTAATCTCTTCAGACTAGGCGCTGGGACTGGATCTTCACTGACTGGTCTCATGCTTCTTTGTTCTCCTGTTGGGCTTCAGTGACTAGGTTCTCTTCGCTGTTTCGGAGAGCTTGCGTGCCAGTCCTATAACCAGATGCCAGTTGCTTGGCTGTTTTGAAGAACCGGTGCGTGTTGGTAGCGGTGCAAGATTCCTCGCGATACCTCAGCTGAGAGGCTGCGGATGCTATTTTCTTTCTTCGTAGGTTTTTTTCTGCTTCCTTCTCTTTTCACGGCACTCCTCCCTTGCTCCTCTTGTTTTCCGTTGCAGCATTTGCATTCGTGCATTTTCCGTCTCCTGCTTCAATACCGCGCATTTGTCATCATACAACGAGTTCTTTTTCGTGGGTGGCTGGTAGCCAATGCTGGTCTTGGCTGTCTCCTTAATGATGTCGCGATACTGGTTCGACTGGTCGTTGACCCTTGCGGCTGGGGGTACGGCAGTGATTTTCCCAGTCAATTGCTCACTGTAGTCTCTGACTTTTTCAGATGTACTAAGGCAATTGTAGAAATTCTTCCTTTGGGCGGCCTCCGTATTCTTTTCGTTTGACAGTCGGGCTCTGAACTTTGTCACAACAAGAAAGTAGTCAGAGTCCACGTTTGCACCTCAGAAGGTTCGCACGTCCAAGATGTTTGATGCGTGCCTTGCTCCAATTAGCACGTGGAGGATATGGTTGGCGGTTCGACCATCTGGAGATCGCCAGGTTGCTGTATGTATCCTTCGCCTGGGGAACCTAGTGCTACTTATCACCGTATTACGAGCTGCAGCAAATTCGATTAGTCGGAAGCCGTTATCTGTTGTCGTTTCGTGGAGGCTGTGCTTTCAGACTAATCCCCCAAAGATATTTTCTTGCCATGGGTTTAATGTTGCAATTTTTCCATGATCAACATTCGCACTTACAGGTTTAGCAAGTCATGACCTAAAGTCAAGACCAGTATCCGGTGGCTACCAACTTGAAGGTAATGTAAGCACTTGATGTGTAGGAAAAGATACAGCTAGAGGCTCCCAGTTCCTATAACATCCAACCGCCTATTGACTTGAAGTTTTATTCTATGCTTTAATAAAGTCATGGACTAGCGGTGGACTAAGCATTTTTTTATGAATAGGCCTGCTAGGTTCCCTCTATGTAGGTAGGTACACATTACCTCCCAATTTACATAATTAAAGTCCATAACCTACTCGTAGATTTAAATATACATTTGTAGGTATGTAACTATTTCTTGAATCATCAATTCGAAAATTTATTATACTAAGAACCTAGTTAATCTTACCTACATCGGCTTTAAGCCTACATAATGATAACTAGATTCCTACTAATGTCAGTCGTTAGCTACATTATAGTTGTTAGCTACTGGATCACACAGTTCTCATACAGTTTCCAACATTGTTCACCAGGGGCGTTAGGTTACTACAGGTTTTTCATGAAACGCTTCAGAGCGGATACTAGGTTGACTTCAAAGCTCAACGAATAAATCTATACAATTATGAATTTTATTTATTATCGCCTCATGACCAAATCCCTCCAGGGTTCTCGAGGAATAGCATTTTAAAAGGAATAAAAACAAAATTAACAAATGCCACCCTTCTGCCTTTTCAACCTTTGTGGTTTTATTTATGTATATAAAGTAATTTTTCTAGCTTCCAACAAATTAACCCTAAACTCACACCTAAGTGGATATCTCGTGCTTCACGTACACACACAGGATATCAAATAGTAAGAGGTGGAACCAGACAAAAATTGAAAATGATTCGAAACTAGACTTTCATTAAAAGTATATCCTAATGACTGCTTTCGAAGCAGAAACACTTTGAAAAAAGAGCATAACATAAATATCCCACATCAGTTGCAGTAGTTCCCTTTTCTTATAAAGCAAACTGACCTGCGTTTGCACGAAGGACGAATTAAACTTGTAATTTTGGCGGCCCCAATTTCAAAGTGATGTTTCTATGTGTGTCCCTTCCAAAAAAGGATACACTTGACACTGTGGTAGAAATTTCATGCAATTGCGGATTGCGCGAAAAGATAAGAAATGCTATTATTTTCCACACATGGACCACATAACATACAACAACGAGCGCGTTAAAGGATGCAGTGGGAGTGAAAGTAGCAACAACAAACAGGCGGCAATATATAAACTGATGCACTAAAGATGTGATTTACTCTGTAAGGTGGCAGCAGAAAGGAAGGACGCTTGATTTTTTTTAGTGAATTGCTGTCTAGAGCAGCAGCAGAAAGAATACCATTCACTTTAGCCATCAACCGTGTTGGTGTTCGTGTTGAGAGTATAAATTGCTTACGTTTCATGTGCATGCATCTAGAACTTTTGTTGTACAGTTAAAAGGATCTGAAATCTGGATCAAATCACTAAAGCAAAGCAAGAAAAACAATGTTGAAAGGTGGTTGTGTTTGATATTCGAAAGTTTGCTGCATTTTGATACCTGTGAGTGTGGATTTTAAAATTCCGTATCAGTACTTCTTTAAGGAAAGATACAGTCTCCCTGTTATGGTATACAGAATCAAATAAAATCGAGTCTAGTGCACGAAGCAAAGCATTATATAATTGAAGTTTAAAGATTTCTCTTTATTGAGTTTGCAACTTTAAGGAAAGAACTGAAGAAATAAACGCTGATATTTATCACGTAACTTCCGTTACGTGATAAACACAAAATTACCCATATTTAACACTAACAATTAATAGAGGAAACCAACAGTGCAGCACGCAATGTTGGCTCAGATTTCAGTGATTTCAGCATGAGAAGAAATTAGCTTTTACGGATGAGTAATTGGATTTTCAGAGATCAAGAAAGGCTATACGGAACCTACAAAAGAATTATAATGAAGAGCGTTGGCTCCGAGTATTTTTTTCCAATTTATTTTTTTTTTTGCTGGACAACGATGAAAGAATTGTTGGTACACCTAAGGGCTATGGTTATACATATATTTAAACCGTAGTTCACCCTTTGTTTAAGATTTTAACCCATCGATTTTGGGGAATTAAATAAGGTTCAGTCAAATGGCTTAATCATGGTCCTTAACAAAGAATTTAACTCGAACCATTGTTGAAACCCCTAAACAGAACCATAATTAAAATATCACATTGAGAAAGCCAATGAAGTTAAAATCTGAGCCTTAAAATTTCCGAGAAGCTGAGTAAGGTAATTGATTATAGAAATAATTTCTCCAGGCTCCTAAAATAATTGGGGAGCTCCTAAGTATGCCCTTAACCTCCATAATCCTTCCTAGTTGGTACTGCAATTACGCTCTCTGATACGCCTTAAAAAAAATTTTCAACGATCCTATCTTTATTTGCTTCTCTGTACAACGACTATGATACTGTCTGACCCCCCTTACTTTATCATCATCCTTCCCTTTATCGGTCGCCATTTCCCCCGCGCCGAAGATCAGCCGGATTGAGGGTGCACGTTTTCAAAACAGCTCAGAACCAAATTGTCTTCTAACTCGTGGAACCTAAATTAGATAAAGTTCTTGTAATATTGGTGAAAGGGTGAGTTTTCGGCAATTTCGTTTACACATCCTGGGAAAGCTGTAGTCGAATAATCTGATGCATCGATCTCCCTTCTGGCGGTAAGCATCGAGTGCTTAGTACTTATTAACCCAAGACGAGAGTTTCTAGAAGTGTTTTAACTTACCCTTATGTACATACCACAGCCCAGATGGAAACCTTTGGTTTCTAAGGCTAAGCATTCCCAAAGTAAACTGTGATGTGCTCTCTTGTCAGTCGAATAACACCGAGCAGCTCTTAGAAAGCAATCGAGGATCTATTCACTTATCCTTTATTTTTATAATTTTTATTAATACTGTTTTATTTGTTCAATTGTTCTAAATAAAATTGAATTGAATTGGATTTAATTTTTTTTGAAGTAAAACTTCTTTTGCGGCGTTGGGGGTAAAAAATATCTATGGAGCTGATAAACCGACATCTGACGTGATCCGACATATGAGATGTTTGTTCGTTTTGTGGATTTCGTAGATGACTGCAGATGTGTATGTATCTGCATTGTGGGTATTCGCTGAGGATATTTTTTGTTGGTACGTGTGGTGGATTCTCATTCTGTAGGTACCTTTTTTTTTTTTTTTTTTTTTTTTTATAATCTACACGCGCTCAAGGGATTATGAATACCCTTTAAATGTTTCAACACAGCGCGGCCGTGAGGGTGAGGTTAAGGAAGAGAAAGAATGATAGGAAAGATGTGACATGAATTTTGTGTATTCAACGAGAAATTCTGTTTTTGAAGTGAAACTTCTTTACCGGGGGTAACAATTTTCCATGCAACGTAACGGCAACGGCAAATGACATTAAAAAAAAAATACGCAAAAAAATACAAACAATCTAATTCTTTATATTTTTTTTTAATAAAATAAGAAACACTGTTCCAAATATCACTTGGAACTTTTTAAATTAATATTTTTCATTATTAATTACTATTAAACTGAAAAAACAAATTAAATCTAATAAAAATACAAAACACAATGGATGCGATATGAAAACGATACGTGGGTTAAGGAGTTCTTATCTAAATAAATGTCAAGCCATGAATCAAAGAAAACAAGATAATACACTTCTTTTTTGTCTTATTTTATGGGCGTCATATGTGAAAAAAAATCTGGAAATTATTGTTTCCCCGATGTGGATTAATGGATTTTTTCTCGGGTGACGTCAATAAAATAAGACAAAAAAGAAGTGTCGTAATCTTGTTTTCTATGATTCATGTTGTCAAACTATGAGGAGTATGCACAATTCATGTCGTCACGTTATGTTTAATTAAAAGATAAAGTAATTGAAGATCAGTTAGCATCAATATTCTTTTCTTAAATCTCATTGTGGAAAGAATCATCCCATTGAATTGTGAAATGGTAACAGTGAATCTTGTCTTATTTTCTTGGGCATTGTGAATCATTTCTTTTGAAAAATCTCCGATAAAATTTTCGGTCCATTGTCACTTGTGTAACGATTATATAACTACTAAATTTTTGTGGCAGGCCCACCTAAAAACGTGGTTCAATTATTTGATCAGTGGTTCAGTAAATTTAACTGCCGATTTTGGTGGATGAACTGCGGTTCAACGATGGGTTAAAATGTATGAGACTTCTTTTTCATACTTTCATCTCGAATTATAGTTGAACTCAATTGATCCGCCGAAATCATAAGTTAAAATTCCGGAATCATTGTTCAAATATTTAAACCACATGTGTACAACTGGCCCTCAGTAAACTCATGTATTAGACATGGAATAAGCATTTTTATTTACTAATATGGCTACTAAGGGTGAGAATAGATCGTTTGGTTGAAATTCGTGAGTGTACGTTGAGAACCATATAAACTAATAAGATAAGATAAAGTTTCGAAAAACCCAGCTGTCATTCACATTTGCTTACAAACTAATAAGATAAGATAAAGTCCCGAAAAACCCAGCTGTCATTCACATTTGCTTACACAAGTAACGTTTTCGTTCATCTTCAAAAAGACACATTGATAAAAACGCACACAAGAATATTTTCGTTCATCTTCCTATAGACACGTAGATAACACAGCCTTATGCCGGATACTGGAAAAATAATGGTAAGATCAAATCAGTAATAATAAGCATTTACACGGGTCAATAAAAGATTTTTTACCTAGGTGTCGTGAGTTTAAAATGGACTCGTTCACTATGAATGGCCCGCATCGGTAATGAGATTTCATTGTGATTTCAACGAAATCTCGGATTTCGAAATCCCAAAACTATAATGGTGAACTCCGAAGATTTGGACTGAAATCTACGTAATCTGAGATTTCGCTTCAGTGGGAACATAGTATTATATTAGCTACCGTGTACCTTCATAACAGATGCTTGTGTGTGCTTGCGCTCCTATTCACTTTGATTTGATGCTTCATATATACGACAGCAAAATACCTCATACACAAAAGAAACAACACTTACATCTAAAAAAAATAACTAACGACAAGAAGCTATGGGAGAAACCTAGCCACAGTCGGTTAAATTACTACTAAATCGACTATCAACTTTATATGCGCATTGTGTTTGGTACAAACCAAAACAAAAGGGGGGTAGTTTTGAATATGTTTATGTCGGTTTGCTTTTACATTCATTCAATTATTCGCTTTTCTGCTTTTGTTCTTTATCATTCGCCAACTCGGGTTGCAAAAATATAACCCGAGTTAACTCGGTTTATTAAACTGGGTTGACACTTCACACCAACGGATTGCTTGGTGTTGTTGTAACACCTAAGGAAAAAACAGCTGATGAACTATACATATGTTGGCAAACACAAATCTCAAGCTACCCAAAAATTATTGGATTCATTGAGATTCGTTTGGAAATGTGAGGAACAGCTGATTCAAAACTTCAAATGTGTATAAAATACAACTGACATAACGAGAAAGCTACCTCAATCGTTCGAAAATAAATCCGCTACAAAGGTATCTTGGAGAGACTATCGGCCGCGCACCGAACGAAGCCAATGTGTACCGAACTTTAAAATTCTTTCCGTCATCAAGAGCGCCATCTAGAGCAATGCGCAAGCCATCTTTTCAACAATATTTGTTTTGAAGTTTCTCAATAGTTGTGTTGTTAATTAATTTTTATTTTGTGGCAGTGTACATAAAAGTAAATTAATATTGTTAAAAAAATAAAAATATTGTTAAAAACTTCTTGAAAACAAATATTAAAAAAGTGCAATTGGATTTAGGAATTTGTATTAGCAAATAAAAACGAAATGCTGATGTATTAGAATTTAAGATTTGTTTTCTTTTTAGACCTGCCAAGCAACACACAAAGCCACAAAAAAAATTAGATCCGTAATCGTTGTTTTCAAAGAAAAAAGTATTGGTCTAAGGCCGTGTCAATTGAGTTAAAATTTTGGTTAAATTTGATAAATTATATATTTGGGAAATTATAAATTTCCCATATACAGTCTTGGCGTTAACAAGAAGGAAAAAAGCCAACATCTAAGAAGAGGTATTCTTATGGCGATTTCGTTGCAACAAATAGGATTCGCTACTAAAACCAATACTTTTTGGTTTTGAAAAGAACGTTTTGGGATCTTATCTCTTTTTGTGACTGTGTGTGTTGCTTGGCAGCTCTAAAAAAAACCAATCTTCAATTCGTTAATACATCATTTTTCGATTTTATTTTCTGATTCCGCGGAAATTCCTTAATGCACTTGCACTTTTTTAATAATTTGTTTCCAAGAATTTTTTAATAATACCTATTTAACAATTTTTTAATAACATTAATTTATTTTTACTGTACACTTCCACAAAATATAAATTAATTGACAACACAGCAATTGAGAAACTTCAAAACAAATATTGTAGTGTGTGTAAGAATCTGTGTACAAATCCGTTTTGAATGCGTCTCGAAAAAGAGATTCTATAATGTTTTTCCAGAAAAAAATTGGTTTTAATTTGAAACGAATCTGATTTTCAGAAAAAAATTTACGGCGGATCGACGACAGATCGATGCTTTTATTAAAACGAAATCGACATACATAAATCAGGCTATCATTCCAGAACTAAAGGCTTCATTTAAACGGTTCTTAGTTCTAATTGGGGTTGTAGGTGTATTATATAAAACAAAAATAAGCCAAGATAAGAACATGGGCCGAGATTGGAATCATCTTTTTTGTCCGAACTATACCTATAAGCAAATGGCTAACGGTGGTGACCTCTTAGAGTATAGTTCTATTTGTGAACTATTCACTACTATCACAAATAGAACTATAAGTAATTGGGCCTAGGACACAAAGGGTTACCCATACATATAGGAAAGAACTTTCGTATTTAAAGGGCCTTAAAAATAGTAACTAGAATAGGTACAATAAATATAGGAAAAGTGAAAACTTACGCGTTGTTGTCTGGAGGACGAAATGTTGTGTTGTAACTTTGGCAACCCATTACACATGGCTTTTTCTTCCGTTCTCATCTCCACAATAAATATTTGAAAAGAATTAGCAATTCAAATTCAATATGAAATTAGCACAAAATTTGTCGTTTTATATAAAAAAAAAACAAACAAAATATTTTGTTCTATTCGATATAATATAATATAAAATTTTAATACTTTGCACAAGCAGTTTTTCACCATAAAGCTTAGTACGCTGCTGATGCGAAACGAAAAATCCCATACAAAAATGACACGACGAAATCATGAACGAAAAATTTCGCTCTACTTTTCGTTTTCCAGTACGCTGCTGAACGACGAAATGTGTAATTTTAGTGGGTAGCTGTACTAGATTTCTTAGTACAATTCTCCACTCTTTTCGTTCTCAATTTAATTGACCTGCACATTAATTGCTTGCGGAATTTTGACATTTCATTTTTTTTATAAAAAAAAATGTTGTTTATTTGATTTTTCTTTGGGTTTTCTCTAGTGTCTGGTTTTTCTGTGCATTTTCTGTATTAAATTATTTGAAATAAGTTCAATTCTAATTTTTGTATAAAAACCAATTTCAAAATCGACTAAACTAAATCTGCAAAATGGAAATGGGAAGTTGGACAGAAGCACACCCTTCACATATCTTATCGGCGAACAAGATATAGCGGATCTTTATTTGGAGTGCTTATTATAACCAACTATCGACTTTTCTCATACCTAGTGCTAGTGCTTAGATTAAAGAAAACCTATGTCCTTTTAAAATTAATTTATTTTAAGTGACTACTAAATAAAAATATTATAATCAAGATTCAGTAGTTTGTTCTGCAATTAACTTAACAATTTTTAAAATACATTTATTACTCCGACTTTTAAATTCTATGCGACCTTTGACACCATATAAATATAAAAAAAACACTCACCATTTCTAACTACATACTTTCAACACATAAATTAACTCAATTGCCACAAAGAAAAAATCAAATCGACCGCCCGCTACTGGCAGTACGAATATGAATTTCCGACCTGGTCGGGACAAGGAAGCCAAAGGTAAGCGGCCTTCCGCTGCACCAACGACAATTAAGGAAATCATCGTTACCACAATAATGTTTGGTTGCAAAAAGACCATCTTAAACGATACCCACCTCTATTTAGAAAGCCTGTTTCCGATCTCATTGATTGGCGATTTTATACCATACCCCAGAACTTATTTCTCAAGTTCAGACAATCTCTTTAATGTTTACTTCGTGAAAATCGGCACGGGATGGACATTGTTATTTAGTATACAATTTCTGGTGATGACCTCGTTAGTCCTTTGTTGTGTTGATAGAAAGAAGATGATGACAAATCACTTACCTCGCATTGCCATCGCTACCTTCTTTTTCTTTTCTGGACGAAGTTTTTTTTTTTTAATGTAATTGAACCAAAGTTTGGTCCATTATATTTATAGTCTGATTATATTTTCAGATTATGTATTTCAAGGTGAACAGTGAATAGATTTTGAACTATATCTTTGGAACGGGTTGTCCAATAAAGGCGAGCGATATCTTTTTAGAATCAGCACTTCATACTTTCAAAGGAAGCATCAATATTTTTTGCAAAAAAGTTGTATTAAAAAAAATAGCTCCAGGAATACGCATACATCATTCTAAATATGCGTATTTCAAGAGTGATTTTTTGCAATAAGGCTTCTACATAAAAACTTTTGATGCTGATTTTGAGAGCATCAAGAGTAGATTACAAAAAGGTATCAACCAAGTTTTTAGGATAACCCGTTCCAAAGATACACTTCAAAGTATTTTCAGATTATGTATTTCAAGGTGAACAGTGAATAGGTTTCGAACTATATCTTTGGATCGGGTTGTCCAATAAAGGCGAGCGATATCTTTTTTGAATCAAAACTTCATACTTTCAAAGGAAGCATTAACAAAACCAAAAGTAGTTTTGTCACCAAATTACTTTTAGATGTATTTTTTGTCACCAAATTTCCTTTACATATAATTTTTTTGAAATAATTCTTGGACTTGAAAATGGTATCCGGAATTAGTAAGAAACCATAAATTAGAACTCATAACCATTTACACCATCCCAATGAAGGACGTAGTTTTCGAATTATAGAGCGGTTTACCTCCCTATTTCATTGATTTTCTTAAAATTGATAGAAATTTCATCAAATCGGCAGATAAACCAGTTAATAAGTCCCAAAGTATTTGCTTAATTTCCATCATTTAAACGGTTCTGAGTTTTATTTTAAATCCCCTATGTGTAACACGAACGATTTTTAAATCCAAGAATTATTTCAAAAAAATTACATCTTAAAGTAATTTGGCGAAAAAAAATTTTCCATCTAAAAATAATTTGGTGACAAAATTACTTTTTTTTTACAACTTCTCAATTGTTTTTGACAGCTTACGGAATTCTCCGCAAATATTTGTCCGCTGTGGTTTTCGTTAGCATTTCGCTCTCCTAGTGGAGACCACCGAAAAATTTCGTTTCGCATCAGCAGCGTACTAGGCTTAAAATAAGCTAGCAGAACGGAACTTTCTGACATTTATAGAATTCACCTCGGAGAAATATTAACAGTTATTTTTTTTTGGATGCGTTCAAAACTTTATTAGGTGTAGGACATACTTTTTTTCATATTACATTTTATTTATATCGTTTTCCATTTGCCAATTAGGATTTTGCCCAATTTGCGGATTTTCTTTGCGTATGTATTATGTAGAATCATCAACAGTGTTTCACTTTCCAGCAAATTTGGCTTTAATTTGGTGTGTGTGTAAGAGCCTATTTTATGTACATGTAAATCCCTTAAAATTACTGGCAGCCCACGGGCATAATATCAATACATATTTCTAGGTGCATGAATTTAACCAAATTCCCCTAGAAAAATATAATTTGCAGTATATATATGCTGCAAATTCTATTAGAGTCGGTAGACGTCGACCAAAAATATTGCGTCTTAGAAAGGTACGAAAACATCTAACTGATGAGCCCAACTATCTTTCCCGGCGAAACGCAAAAATATTTCAATTGGCTTTAATCCACACAGTCCACAAAAACAAAATAATATGTAAATATTGTTTGCGTTTTCTTCGATATAATCCCTTAAAATATCTGCATCTTTTATTTTTAAAACGGATCAAACACAAAATCGATGTTATTGGTTAAAAAGAAAGCGGACCGGAATTGGTCCGGTATTAAAGAATCAATGATCCTTTTGATTGAAAAGAAACTGATATTATCCAAAATAGGTATTTTTGATGATAAAAAAATCAATCCGGTTTTCCGACATTTTCTAATTGTATTGGCATATCTCAGTTTATGTTGAATTTAAATTGTTCATTAGTATTTCGTTCGCGTCATTTAACAAAATGGATTCTTCAAGGTTTTTGACAAGTAATTAGACGAATACATACATAACGTGTGTGTGTAAAAAGTAAAAGAAATGTATACTACAGAGCAAGTGTATCATAGTATTGTAAAAGATAATGTTAAAAAAGCATGTTTGCTTGGATGCTTGTAATATCGAATCACCCCTCAATGACAATGGATTTTGATGAAATTTGGTAGGTAGATCTTCGATTAACTGAATTAAAGACACTATAATTTATGGCCAAGCTTTCAATGCAGCGATGTGTATGTACAATGTATTATTTTTTTCGACATGTCGCTGCATGGACATGGACTTTTTGTCTCCATAGTTCTGCCATCGTTCATGGCCTGTGGAGGCAGCCTACCCTTTTAGAAAGCAAGATTTGTGGCTGTTTTTAATTTACGTGTTAGTAGTTAAAAATTAATCCAAATTAGAAAATGTGATAATAAAACACAAAAATAGTTTTGGGGGAATGAAAACGATTTTGTTCACAAATATTTCGGTATTGTTCCGAAAAATGGATAATTGAATATAGTTCCACAAAAAAATAACACACACGAGCATTTAAATAACGCTTTTTGAAACTGAGTGTATTTAAATTGTGCATCATTTACATTTTATATTTATTTAAAACCTTTTGAAAAAAATTTAATCTTAATGCATTAAAGATGATCACTTAAACTAAATTTTTAAATGTTAGATAAAAACACTTTTTTCAGGATTTTTTTCTTTTTTTCATAAATATAATTTGTACTGTTTTATTTTAAGCAAATGATAAACATATTTGATATGCATTTTCCTTTAAAGACATCAATTTGAGTTATATACTCTAACTAATTTTATTTATTTTTCACGCAATTCTAAATTGAAATGATACAGGTATTTTTAAGGTGAGGTTATCACTAAAAAAGTATTTCATTCATTTTTCATTAATTTCTGAAAATGGCCACCGATTTTTCAAAATAAACGACAAATTGGTGGTGAGAATCGGAATTGTCTATGTGTCTATAGGAAGAGGAATAGAAAAGATTCTTGTGTGCGTTTTTATCAATGTGTCTATTGGAAGAGGAACGGAAAAGTTACTTGTGTGCGTGTTTCAGCTTGTAGGCAAATGCGAATGACGTCAGAAGTTTCGCGTCCTTATTTTGTTAGTGTATGGTAGTAGGTATACGCATTGTGTGTATTCGAAGAAGAATATTTTTTTGTTCGTTCGTTTCGTTTATAAGATTAGATAAGTGAGTATTAGTGTATTTGGCGGCGATATGTATTTTTGTTTTATTGATGCATTAGTGTATATTGTGTTGTATTACTGTGTGTAATGTTTAAGTCGATGGTCTCGTTGCCAGTGCTTCAGTGTATTTACTTCGTAGATTTATATATACGGAGTAGTATAATATATATAATGTAAAAATTGCTGACTATGAATTAAAGTTCGAAAGACGCTTCGATGTAGTTCGTACAATTGGAAGATGGCGTCGTTAAAGGCGTTGTATTTATGGGGCTGACTTAGAATTGTGAAAGAAATAATTGTCTCGAATTAGGGAAGTTTTACTCCTGGCGCGTGCACATAAGTACACACTCATTTTTGAAACAATCCGAATGCTGGACGAACGAGCTGTCCATTTCTGGACCCTTAGGTTAGGTTAGGTAGTTGGGCTGCCAGTTGATATTGCTACCGGCACACTTCGATCAAAGTAGATCCATTGTGGTACCCCAAAGTGTTCTAACTTCTAATCGTATAACTTATGAGCTCTATGGATAATCATTTTCAAGGCATTTAGAGGCTTTAATGAAGTTCAGTAAGCTTTTGCCTGAAAGATTCGAGAGCTCTTCTAAATCATTGAAGAGTAACTGCCCAGGAATTTGTTCCTTATATGGCAAAGTGCTGGACAATAATGTAGAAAGTGAGAGGTGTCCTCGTGTTCGTCTTCGTCATTCCAGCCTCTACAGAGGTCATCATTTTCTTTTTATAGTAGCCGAGGAGATTGTGTCCGGTGAGCACGCTTACAAGCGTTCCACCACTAGTGGTTGGGGCTTTACCTGTAGCAAGTAGAGCAAAGTCATCGGCATAGGCCACTACTTTGACCCCACTATGGTTAAGTTTAGTATGTATACTATTCATTACAAGAATCCATAAAAGTGGCGATAGAACTTCCCCTTGAAGTGTTCCTCTTGACGCTGATACTTTTACTTGGGCTCCATCAAGTTCATTGAAGATCTGTCTATTTCTTAACATTCACATGATCCAGTCTATGATTGCATTATTTACTTCAAGAATAATAGGGCATGTATGCTGTGCAAGAGAAATAACTTCTGGCTTTAGCTTGCTACGTATGTAAATGTCCATTAGTCTTTCAAATGTTTTTTAAATAAATTATGTAGGACCTATTGGTCTATAATCTTTGGCATCCGTATGGTTGGGTTTACCAGCCTTAGGTATGAAAACTGCCTTAACTTCACGCCATGCCAACGACACATACCCTTATTTGAGGCTATTTTGGAATATGTTTTTAAGATAAGGGATAACCTAAGTACCCACTGTCATTCCTGAAAAAAGAATAGCTGACACAAGTTTGTTCGAAGAGATACAATAACAAAGATGATAAAAACTCGTCGTGTTGCCTTACCAATGTATTAAGGGCTCATCGAGCGAATGGAAAATAATGCTCCATCGAAGGGACCTTTCGAATTCCAGCCTCTGTTTTTTACACAATTTAACCAACCCCTCTCTCCCCGACCATGAAATATTTAAATTACCTTTTTCCACCATTACCATCCAAAACATTGGTTAAAAAAAGTCAAGTAAAACTTGTTTCGATTGAATACGTTTCAAAAACAAAGAATTAGCAGTCAAGTTGACACGACAGGATATGCAATATGGAAAAGCGTCAAAGTAAATGCTCCAAGTCATTTTTTCTACTCCTGAATTAAAACCTCTATTGTAAACAAGACTGCGATCATTTATCTTCTTCTTTTTTTTCAGTATTATTAAACAACAACCTTGCCGTTCAAACAAAAAAAAATGTCCTGCCATTCGACCTAAAACCTGATTAAAAATTCAAAACATGCAAACAATCACCGCACGTACGAAACGAATTGAAAATAAAAAGCAAAAAAAAAAAAACAGGATACTACTGGCGCAAAAAAAATGCCACCATACGAAAAAGATGTCCTTTTTTTCGTTATCCTTCGTTAGTGCAGGCAAAAACCATTTGACAACTTAACCGATGATTCGATTGTCAGTTCTGAAATAGGCATCCAGCTGGCGCATTGTATTCTGTTTTATTTTTTATTTTTAGCTCACTTCTTCTATTCATACATATTCTGAAAAAAAAACAAAAAAAAAAACACATTTGCCCCGAATATGGACCAAACCATAATAATATCTCAACTTGGCTCATTAGTATTCATCTCAACTCATAGAATAGAGGATATGTCTAGCGGAAAAAAACAACCATCCAAAAACGGAACGGAACAAAATGAAGAAGGGAAATAAGGTTAATTTTATGTATGTATGCATATGTATTGTAGAGGTACATATATTGCATCAAATTGTTTGGCCACAGACTCCGGAAAATCCTTCCGGCTAAGCGAGCATATATTGGCATTTTTATTGAAGCCATCAGAGATAAGTGTGGACTCTGATTAAAAAAAGGAAACCACTACAAATTGGGCAATTGAATGCAAATACCAATGGACGCTTAGTTAAAGTGTTTGATAAGGCAAGGTATTAAGGGAAATTACTTAATTACATCACCCAAACCCTTTTTCATTAGGATAGGAAGCAAAAGCACTCAGGAAGCAATTATTATATTATGCCTGAATTATATATAAGAATAAGAGTCCCTAGCCCTTAAGTTAAATTGAAACAAAATGAAACCAAAATCCTCGCAACACAATTTTGGACATTATGTTGCTCTAACGAGAAAAGTTTAACTTTAATCCATAGCCGTCAATTGAGGGCCCATGTACGCTTATGAGCGGGGCGAAAGCTTAACCCTATTAAGCAATCCCAAGATTATGTGCGAAAGTCCCTACCATCAAAGCATGTTAATCATTCAAATGTGTCCGTTGGCAATGTTTTATGTCACCTGTTTGATGAACTCAACATTTTTTTGAACATTGTCAGAGTGAACATGGGCGGCGGAGTTTATTTGTTTACGGAGCGTTTGGAGTAAACAAAATTGGTGTCAACAAAAATCAGAACATTTTGATTTTTACTCTAGGACGAGTATAGTCCGTTCTTCAATGACATTTTGTAGTGGGGGGATAATGAAAATAGAAATCAAATGATTTCATCCTCTGAGTGGAGTTTACTCGAACCATATGTTCACTCACGTTGTTGAATTCATATATTATGTATAGTAACATGCCTAGCGTGACCTTCAATGATGAGTGAGTGAAATTTTTTTCAGAATAGAATTTCAAGACATGAATTGTGCAGTGAAGAAAAAAGAAAACATTTTCATTTTAATATCAGAGATTTCATTCTCTGGGGGCGTTCGTTGGCGCATAGCTTTGCTGTATAATACGTTCGTTGTTGTTGTAATACGTGTTAAATAACACGCCATTAACAGCTGACGACCATGACAACAAACAAAACATATGATTTCCAAACCGAAGCCAAGCTAGCTCTAAATTTCTGGTATACTTAGGTATGGTAGTGCATAGCAGTCTTCGAAATTAGCTGTCTTTTCAATTGTTGTCTGTGAACTTTAATTACGTGCCGAATACACCATCTACTTTTTTTGAAAGATTTGTGGTCTCACTTCCTGATTCATTTAAAATTTATATTTTTCTCTGTTTTGACTTTTGACAGAAATGGTTAAATATTGGGTTTTATACGCTCACAAGCGCACAGAATATTTTTCAAGAATGTATCAGAAAGCTGTGCGACACCGAACGCCCCCATTGTCTATTGACACCTGGTAAGTTGCTTTCCACGCCACCTGGAAATCAGCGTGTGAACTTTCAATTGGAGATAGATTTTTTTTTTCGATTTGACGTTCAATGTATTTCCCGTAATAAAAAACCAAAAAATGGTCTGAAAAACATTAATTTTACTACTTAATTTTATATGAACGGGTACCCATATTATGAATTTAATATACGAGTAATAAGAATACATGTGAGTATGTAAATCAAGAAGAATATATATCAAAACTTAATTTTAATTTGTCCCGAATTGTTGTTGCTGTTTTTTTAAATGTACTCATGTCGTCAGTCAAACTGATTTCATGTGCATAGTATGGGAAGGGGGTTTAAGAAACTGAAGTAACATAGGGGTTAATGAATTTCTATGTTCCCATATTTTATAAAGCAAATGCTCAATATGTCAAAATGAGGGAGGTGGGCCTTGCGCAAATATGTGTATGATATGCATGTAGGTATTTCTATTTTCTTATTAGCAGAAAATTGATAAAATCATTGTCGTTTGTGAAATCAATAACAATATAATTCGTTTTTCAAAAGAGAACTAAAAAACATATCTTATTCAATAAACATAAGCATTTGATATATTCAAGATATAAATAATATAAGAACCCCTTTGTGCGTGGATCCAATAAAAATGTTCATTAATTTTGTTGCTAAATTTTGATATGGAATTTTCAATTTTTGTAGCTTTTATTAATATAAAAACATAAATAATATATTAAACAAAAATAAAATGCATCCATATACAAAAAAATTTTAGGCTTTCGATAAATTATTACACCTGCAAACAAAAAACAATGTTTTTTTTTTTAGTTTTAAAAATTCTTAGATTTCCTTTCCCATAATTGTTATGAAGAAATTATTTATTCTCTAAGCAAACGTTCAATTTTTCAAAAAGATTCATTTTAAAAACAAACATACTTTTCGTAAAAAAAAGTCGTAATTTTAATAATCCTGGCTACGAAGCTGTCTTGTTTTTTCGTAACCGATGATGTTGTTATTATTTCTCGTTGAAAGGTTGTTTTTTATCGTTTTCCATTTTAAAAGTATTATAGTTATCAATTTCGATTTATTTTACGCTTAATTTATGCTTTATTAGTCTATTACTGTCAAAATATTTATACTTGTTCATACAAAATTAATCAGAAAAAGAAATATTAACGAGACCCTTTTTTGGTTTTCTCTTACTGGAAATATACATTGAACGTCAAATCGAAAAAAAATCTATCTCCCATTGAAAGTTCAAGCGCTGACTGCCAGGTGCCGTGACTCCATGCGTCAATGCAGATATAACGCCTGATATCCACAGATAATTCAAAGTCATACGAAGATCGGAAACTTTCGTACGTTTCAAACCCCAAAAACGATTTCGTCTCTGTTTAATACTACGTTTTCACCTACCACTTAATCCAGATTTAAGCAGATTAACCATAAATCCTCTTTGAAATCTTCTAAATCTTGAAGATTTTACATACAAATTTTAATCTCCTTAAATGAAGATTAGAAATTAATCTCATTGAAATCTTCTTCGAAGTAGCAGATTGTCAAAACAAACAAACCTTATTTCATAGAACGCGCCTATTCTAGCGTTATATTTTATCCATTGACATTCAACAAAAAAAAAAAACTGTCCAACATTATTTAATTTGTTTTTGTCTGGTATAATTTTTCGTTGCCTTTAAATTCTGTTTTTGTTTATAAATAATTATAAAAATAAAAAATGCAATAAAGCTACAAAGACCAAAGCGGTTGGTGCCTCGAATTTGTAATGGAAAATGTTTTAGCTATCCTACAGTAATACTTTGAAGTTGTTCTTTCCCAAATATATAAAAACGAAAACCGTGCAAAGGCGATTACAGTATTTATGTAAATATATCTATTTGCTGCAAGATGTTGGGATAACAATATTTTAAGTTATTACTCATTTTTATTTATTGAAATTAAATTTGTTCACTGCACCGAAATTATTATTCTTCTTCCCAATTATTTTGTGTTTGTCTTGTTGTATTGACTTTTGAATGACAATTCATAGTGAAAATGTCAAACTAATCTTTTTAACACTGGTGAAAACACTTGAAGATTAATTTTTAATCTTCTCAATTTAAACCGGATTATCTTTAGGTGAAAACGTAGCATAAGAAAACCGGCATAACTCGTAAAATTCAATTGTTGAGTTAATGACACAAATCGACTAAAAAAACCATTCTCTATCGTTCTGTAAAATCGGCATAACTGTATTTCTTCAGAATCCAGCTAATCTTGTGCCAATTTGTACTTTGTCCCATTTGTATAATGCCAGTGGAGAACACAGGCAGAACTCAGTAAGTGTCAGGTGCTTCGTCCCCAACAGATGTGATTTTAGGCGGAAACCCGAATTTTGTGTGCGCGTGCAAGATAATTAAGGAAATATATATAGAATAGTACACTTACTAAATATTGAGCAGTGTTCTTAAAAAAGTAAGTAAGTACTGTTTTGTAATAATTTTCTGTTTTAAAACAAAATGGTTCACTTTTCTTGATAAATTGAAAAAAGTGTTATGCCAATTTTATATTTTAACTACAATATTAGTCATTGTAATATTTGACAAAGCTGTGATGAACTAACTCTGAAATAAAAAAAAAAACTTGTCTAAATATCATAAATTGTTTCTGGAAAAGTGACCTAATTAGGAAAGATCTTTTTAGATTCTCATTTTTACAACCCAATTGTATCATTTTTTATTTTTAAAAAATTGTTTTCATTATATATAATGTGGAACTAACTTAAATTTAAAACATAATTCGGAAAAAAATAATTTAAAACTTTAGAAAAAAGTAACATTATAAAAATTGGTCCGAATCAAAAACTTAAAACTGATTTGCTGAAGAATCAAGTTTTTTGAGTTATGCCGGTTTTCTTAAAGGGCGGCGATTTGTTTATACATTTTTGTAGTTGTACATTAAGCACTCTATCCAAAAATAGATGTGAAATTCAACAACAATATTTGGTGTAGTGAAACTGATATTCTTGCAGTTGTGTGCGTGAAATCTTGTTGTAACTACACACAGACACAAAAATATCAGTTTCACAACGGGACTAGCTTGTAGGCAAACTAAAACAGCTTCAGATTCACATCTTTGTACAATCGAGTCCGCATATCTAAAATACGCTCAACTGAAAAATTTGGTTAGTTGAAACACAAAATTTGTCATGCAGCATTTTTTCACAACTTTCATACAAACTACAGCGCTTAACTGAAACCCGCTTAATTAAAGGATTTGGTTAAAAATAATTGTGGGAAAAATCATTTCTTTATACTGACACTGCTTCGCTTAACTGAAATAAAAAAGCTGAATACGTCCACCACTTAGATTAATTCTTTCTTTGATTGAACGTGACCAATAAACTTCACACTTCACTTTAGTCTGCCAGTTTGACAACAAAGTATTATTTTGTTTTGTGTGTTAGGCCGTGTGTGAATTGCGTTAAAATGTTGGTTAAATTTTCTACCTTGGTTAAATTTTGAAGTTTGGTTTGTGGTGGGATCAAATTTAGCTTTTTGCTGTGTGAATTGCGTTAAAAGGGAATTATTAAAACACTATTTTGGCTAAAATTCCTTCAAGGTTGAAGAAATTTCCCTAAAAACATTTTTTGTTGTTGTTCAAGTTAATAAATTTCTTTCCCAAAATCCGACTTAGAAGATATAAAGTTAATAATTTGGCACGAAAAAAGTAACGAATTCTCAGTTTTACTAATATGTTTCGGTTTTACATCGTTAATTTAATTTTTTAAAACAACAATTCCAAATCTTTTCAAAACAATTCCCATTATGGTTAGTTTGTTGATTTAGTATGTAAACACTAGTTTTCACGGCTGAAGAATTTGACAAGCTGACAAATCAATCTATTTGTATTCAATTTGCAAAATGAAATACAATGAGTATTTTAATTAATTATTTTATATTTGTTAAAATATCAACGGATTATAATATTGGTTTTTTCCTCTTGAGACCCTACACAAACAAAAATAATAATGTAATTTAATCTTTCAATTGAATATATTAAAACTTACATTTATTATATGGTTTCCCAGTAGATCTGGACTTTTTGGAGTTCATCTTTCTTTTCGGTTATCGCTTACAGTTTCAAATTATTCTATCGTTTAACGAGAAACGTTAAATTTTAACGCAAATTTAGCCTGCTCTACAGCTGCCTACATTTTAACCCATTTTATTCACCACGCTAGTGTCAAATTTTAACCAAGTTACAAAATTTAACCAACATTTTAACGCAATTCACACACGGCCTTACGCATAACTTATGAGCTTTTGGCAAATATAATTTCTGGAAAGTGCGAGGAAAATAATTTAAATAATGGCACAAGTGGTAAATTGTTTTGTAAACCAAACCATAAATTCTTATTCTTAGATTGGATAGGGGAAATTGTTTTTTTAGTTATCTAAAATCCGGTAAAGTATTTTTTTTCAGTTATTCAAAGATCGCTTAAGTGAAAATACCGCTTAACTGAAAAAAAGTATGGAAAATTGGTGTTTCAGTTAAGCGGACTCGACTGTATTACTCATGTGTGTTCAAAACATTTTTAAAAATATTATATGTATGGTTAGAACAGAAAACATTTTTAAATCCTTTACTCTGCGTAATGCATGAGAACTAACAAAAGTCTATTATCTATCACTTACTTCTATGTGTCTTGAGTGCGTCATATATAATGTAGTTAAAAGTCTATTCACATGCCAACTACCAAAGATCAACGCCGACGAATAAATGCGATTTAAAACAATTTAAAAATCTAAATTAATTCATTAATTATTTCAATTTAGTTTTTATTGCCAAAACAAGCTAAATTTTAGGGAACAATAATGGTCGTCGCGAATTACAATCTAATTGTTACAAACAGACGAACTCTATTGGCATTACACATACCATTCACACCTCAAAGCCTTGTGCAGATCAAAGCGCTGGCTGGCGGTAGCGATCTTGATAGCGTTGGTCTCGCGATATAAGTGCGATTAAAAATCTGCTTACGTCAATGCAATGCTATATCGCGATGCATGTTTGTAGGGAGCAAGTTGTCAAAAAACAATAAAAACCGTTGAAACTTCGTAGGTAGGTATCAATCACAATATTTTTACAAAACTAGATTTTAGCAGACAACTATTGCCGCTCAGTGGCATAAAACTCTGACCTTAAACTGTTTTTTTTTATTTATTTATTAATATATCAATATACAATCAAAATTGCTATTAATAAAAGGAAGAGCAAACAGCAACAAAGGCTTTCGGCTCTAAGGATCATAACATTTGTTAAATAGAGATTTTTAGATCGTTAATAATTTCTTTAATTTTTAAAATATTGCTTTGTTTCGGTTCTTTTAGTAGATCCAAGAGGTTAGAGTTGAGGATGTCCAGATAAGAAGCATGGACTTAATAGGTGTGTTGCAGTTATGGAATTCGTACAGTTCGGGCAGGTAGGTGGAGGTTCTTTTTTGAGTAGGTGTTGATGGGTGAATGCGGATAAATGTTCTGAGGTCGGATTTGGTTATATCTGTTGGAAATGTTGGCTGAATTTTCAAAGGGTTAATAGAACTATAGTGATGTTTATAGTGTTTCCACTCCAGTAATATATTTTTATGACACTCCAGATTGAAGTGTATCCTTAAGTCAAGACGTGAGAAAGTATTGAAAGTGTAAGTGGGGGCTTTAAGTACTGCGTCAGGTAGTTCGTTGCCCTATATTCCTACATGACCTGGGGTCCATATGAGCTTGATCTTTGTCTTAGCTTTTAAAAGATTATCTCGGATTTTGGCTATGATATCTAAGTCATTTTTTGGGTTGACGATGGCCTTTAGTACTGACAAACTGTCTGAGCAGATGCCCCATTTCCCTTTATTTAAAGCGCATTTCTTGGTAGCTTCGTGGATAGCCAATGCTTCGGTTGTGTAGATAGAGGTGTGCTAGTGAGCCATCTTGGGCTACGACTACAAAACCAGTGTTCAAATCCGTTTTAGACCCGTCCGTTTGTGTACATAAAGTTGAAACCCTTATCCGTCAAATCATTTAAGATTTCCAGGAATCGAGCTCTAAAAATGGTTTTGCAATTCTTGTACTTTGTTAATTCTTGTAGATCGAGAATGACTGATTCCTTGGGAAGTGACCATGGTGGTTGCGATGGTGTAAATTTTGCTGCCCTGGTTAGGGATAATTGTAATTTGTTTCGAGACTCAAGAACGTGGTGTATTGCAGATGTGATCTTTCTACTCCGTTTGTGCTGTTTTAATTGTTATTTAATTTATAAAAACACGCCAAGAAAAAAACTAATTTTACAAATAAATGTATTGAATACACCACCAAAAATAAAAATAAATAAAATTCTGTGGCTACTGAAATTCTTTGTTTGATAGTGTGATATGGCGGCCAAAAAATGCTTGCAGCGTTCAATAAAAGTCGCTGAACTGAATCAAGGCATACACTGAATTGGCTATGCCGATGGCATCGTTATTACAGCCCTAGGGAAGTTTGAAGAAACTTTATGTCTTATGTGATATAATCCAAAGAGGATTATCTAACAATCACAAGGAACTGGTGTCTTTACGAAATATTAGCCCTACCAAAGACACCATAGAAAAGACTTCTACCACGCATGAAATATCCGGTTAGCTGGCGAGGTAATTGAAAGGAAGAGGGAGGTAAAGTACCTATAGGTGTCACACTAGATAGTAAACTCTTCTGTAACAAACGTGTATCGAAGGCAAATCTTGGGGTTGCAAGCCGAACATCCTCAGATTGATGTATACCATGATGGTAAGACCCATTATTACATATGGTGTGGTTGCATGGCACAAACGAACCGAAATATTAACAACTAGGAAAACTCTAGAGAATGAAAAAAGGCTCGCATGTTTAGTTATAACTGGAGCAATGAGAACTTGCCCTACATCCTTCATCTGTCTCCTATACACGAGGTTATTGGAAGTGCTGCAAAGGGAGCCATAACTGGAACTGGGAACTGGGACAGGCAAATGTATAGGTCTCAGGGAAAGCGGCAACATTCAGAAGTCTTCAGTAATAAAACTTATTGACATTCGAAGAGATGCGGTATGATTAAAAAATATAACTTCGCGAAAAACTTTCAAACGAAGTTAAGTAGCAAGAAAGAGTGAGTAGGACAAATTGTTAACTACACTCTTAAAGTAAACACCATCAAGTAGTACACTGATGATCGGGAATGACGGAAGGGACTGGTGCACGAATTTTTGGGCCAAGAACCAGACTTTCTATACCAATGGGGCAGTCTACCAGTATTTTCCAAGATGAAGTAAAAGCTATAGGAAAATGTGCAGATCGTAACTGGAAGCAACAGTTGTACTCTTCTCTTGCAAAAAAGCCATTAGTAATAAATAGAGCTTATCCTCACGGATTACCCACTGGTTGTATACAGCAGTTATCAGACCGATACTTACATATGGGGTAGCAGAATGGTGGACTGCATTGGACAAAGTCACATATTGTGACAAATTAAATAGGGTCCAAGGGTCAGCCAGCTTATGTATCAGTGGAGCACTCTGCTCCACACCCTCGGCTGCTCTAAACATACTACTTATTAACCTTACACCCCTCGATATTTTCAGTAAACAACTGGCTGCGTGTAAAGCTATTCGTCTCACAGCCATCTCTAAATGGACTAGCAATTCGATAGGCCATTCTAGCATTCTGAACACATTCAGATCAAAACTAAGACGATCCGATTACACCAAAAACCAACTAATCTTCGACAAGAATTTCCAAATTACCATCCCACAAAGATCCGCTTAAGAGTATGAGAGGTGGCGGTGTGTACTTTGACAGACAAAATCTTAGTCTCTCTTTCCGTCTCCCTGGCCATTTTAGCGTGTTCCAAGCAGAATTTCTGGCGATTAAAGAGGTCCTATCCAGGCTAAGGGAGAATGTGATATCAAGCAGCCCTCAAATCACTTGGCGCTGTTTCTACAAACTCTATAACTGCCCGCAACTGTCGTTCAACTTTCAGGGAGATGGCAGAAGAGTTTAACCTTCATCTCTTTTGGAAGCCGATAGGTAGGGCTATTTTGGGAAACTGCAAACCCGTTGAACTCGCCAGAAATGGTACCCATTTACCAATTCAACCAAAAATGGAAGAAATAGGTATACCTACGCTACAAGTAGACTTATACCGGTCTCCCTAGAGGACAATGTAAACTAAAAAGACACCTAAATATTCGTGGCCTAGTAAGTAGTGCATATGCAGGTTCTGTGATACAAAAGGGGAAATATCAGTGGACCATATTCTGGACAATTGTGATGCACTTGTCCACCAGAGGAAAAAACACCTGGGACGATACCAGGTGGAAGAGAGTGATTTACCGTCTCTAAAAATACTCAAATTCATGAGGGAAATAAATTTGGAGAAAGAGCTGTAAGATGAGCTATTCTCATTCAGCTCTATGCGGAGGCACAATAGATCTCAAGGTCGCAGTGCAACAACCCCATATCATGCATTTATTCATCTATTACTTTAAAGAGCGCTATTGAACAACTGTGTTGTGGTCAGCTTGTATCGGTGAAAACAGTTTCTTATAAGACAAAAACGTAAACATATGATTGTACACAATCTTTTCAAAAGCCATCGAAATAAATGGTAATATCGAGATCGGAAGATAATCTTGAGAGATGGAATTCTTACGAACAAGAATAATCTTGTAAAGTTGGGAATGTCCAACGTCAATGTCTGATTATTTTGTTTGGTAAATATAATATGGTCGACCAAGGAATTCTAAAATATTTCTTCCAAAAAATTAAGATAAGAGGGCGGGTCAATCAGTCCGTGACTTTTGGAATAAAACAGATTTTTTGATAAAAAAATAATTTTATTTTTCAACGTAGTCTCCCTTGAGCTCTATACACTGTCCAACGCTTCTCCAATTTGTTTATCCCTTCCAAAAGAAATGATTTGTCGAGGTCCTCAAAATAGGCCTTTGTTTGCGAGATGACTTCATCATTGGAGTCAAATCTTTTTCCACCAAGCCATTTCTTCAGGTTTGGGAACAAGAAGTAGTCGCTCGGAGCCAAATCTGGAGAATAGGGTGGATGAGGGAGCAATTCATAGCCCAATTCATGGATTTTTGCCATGGCAACTGCACATGTGTGCACCCTTGCATTGTCTTGGTGGAAAAGAACTTTTTTCTTGGCCAAATGAGGTCGGTTTTTTTTCAAATCGTCATTGAATCGGTCCAATAAGTTGGCATAATATTCCCCATTGATTGTTCTTCCCTTTTGAAGGTAGTCAATGTGGATTATCCCGCTTGCATCCCAAAAAACAGTCGCCATAACTTTATTGGCTGACAAACCCACCTTGGCCTTCTTTGGCGCCGATTCACCCATAGAAACCCACTGTTTTGACTGTTGTTTGGTCTCTGGGGTGTTGTGATGGATCCATGTTTCGTCCACGGTTACAAAACGGCGCAAAAACTCCTCCATATTGCGATTAAACAACGCCAAACCTTCCTGCGAAGTTGTTACACGATTGCGTTTGTGGTCGACTGTGAGCAAACGCGGCACCCATCTTGCGGAAAGCTTTCTCATGCCCAAGTGATCATTCAAAATTGAAACCACTGAGCCATGCGAGATCCCTACGGCTTCCACAATCTCTCGTATAGACCTCAACTGGGTGTCCAGGACGTTCGGCACCTTCAGTGCTTGTACGGCCACAACGAAATTCAGTAAACCACTTTTTTACCATTGAAATCGATGGTGAAGAGTCCCCATAGTATTTATCAAGCTTAGCCTTGGTCTCGGTAATGGTTTTTTTTCGCAAGAAATAATGCTTAATAAGCACACGAAATTCACTTTTTTCCATTTTCTCCTCAAATTAGTGAGTAGTCTGATAAAAATAGCTGTCAAACACAAACTAACTGACGCAGCAAGTTTAAATTTTGACAGGAGTCAACTGACAGATGCCTATTGACAGGAGCAGTGTTGCTGTTTCAGTAAAGAGGTCAGAAATTCAAAGTCACGGACTTATTAACCCGCCCTCGTAAGTTTGTGGCTGCTTCAATCCTCATATCGAAAAATTTATTCATCCTCGTTGATGAACAAGTACAATAAATGTAAATTCTAAGATAATTTTTGCAAAATCTGACATAAACCGTTATTCCGAGTTTAGATACCTACCTACATAATTGATTGCGACTTTAATGTAGATCTTTATTGTGATTATAGCTCATTGTTCAACTCCTGGGCTGATCGTTCAGATGCAGATGTGGAGCCCCTTATATTGCTGAGCCCTGAAAAATACTTTAAAAAATTTCAGATAACCCTGCTTATTATGGCGCGATGTTCTATTTAAACTGTATCTCGTTCAACTAAAGTCATCAAGAAGAACTAAACTCAAGTTAAATAATTCATACTGAGGCAAACCACCTGTTACAAATTTCTACGAGTTAACAAGGAGTTACTTTGAAAATTATTTATACAAACAAATGTACCTACTTTTTTGTATACTCTTCACCAAGCCCGGGGATAGGGTAAGAATGAAGTGAAGAAAAGTTGGCAATAAAGTTGACTTCAATGGCCCACATATAAATGAAAATTGGTCCTTAGTCCTTCATAGAAGTAGAACCATACAGCGTAACTATACTGCTATGTATTCTTAAACACAAACATATCCATAAACTACTTTGCCTTAAGCTCATTTGACTATGAAGGGTATGCTATTGTTAAGAAATGAACGTATAAAAGCTGGTCGTCCTTAATCTGGTAGTATATGTATATTCAAGATTTCAACTCTAGAAACACACTCACATTGAGTTTAATTAAAATTGTTGTCCTTTCTGGTGCGAATTACGAATGCTGCGTGAAGAGTATTTCCTTGTTAAGAAGTAAAGTTCTTACAAAAAAAAAGTTGACACAAAGAATGCGCAAAGTGGGGGTTTTAAGTTTCTTTTGTTGTTCCTTATGAATAGATTTAGCTACATAATAGCATAATATTAAAATCTGAGTTTTGAATTATGACGTAGTACGTAGAGTAGAGAACTATACATTGCAGTCACAATGATTGTAAAGCCTGTTACATAATTGCACAGTTTGCAGTTAATTAGAGAAATTCAATGCTTGAAAATAATAAAATAACAATAAAAATAAATAGGCTAAATTTTTTAAAAATCTAAATACGGGACGTCCGTTCCGCTCTCATTTTTTTATGACGAAGCACCCATTAAGTTGGTCATTGCCTCACTGCATGACTAAAATAAAATGAAAAAGATATCATTGGAACGAGTATTTAAGACTTACAAGTAAATGTTCCTACCTGCTAAACCTTTAAGGGTAAATTTAGCTATAGAATAGCTAATCTTATTCTACACAAAAAAGATTAATACACTTGTTATCGTACAGTTGATAGATTTGGAGAAAAATGGTCTAAAACATTGGGTTGTAATACATTTTTTCAAAAAGTATAGTAAATACTTGTTTTTGAGTGGGGAAATTTTTTGTTTTCGTCAATATTGGAGCCATTTTAAGTCTGGCTGCTTTAATAAATGAATTAAATGCATATACATTGCATTTTTTCCACTCCCCCCCCCTAAAGATTTTTGCTCCGCTCCAAATTTAGGATACTTTTTAATAATTGCTTAGTAAATAAAAATGAAGCTCTTCACCAAAAATTCAGCTTTGCCGGAATTTTTTCGAAGTTTCATCATTTTTACTTGGGATTATAGGTACTATCGGTTTTTTCAATAAGAGCACTACCAAAGTTTTTTTAAATAAAACAAAAATCCGTTTTGGATATCAATGAAATTCTTTATTCCTGTGAAAGTACGTTCGATGCCATTATGTATGGAACTCGATTTCTTTTGAACTTCGATTTCCAGACGCTGAACCCAATTTTCGACGGTTTTCAAGCATTATTCGGCCGATACTGCTGCAATATCACGTTCGATATTCGTACGAAGTTCATCAATCGTCGCTGGCTTGTTGGCATAGACCATAGACTTAACATAGCCCCACAGGACATAATCTAACGGCGTCAAATCGCACGACCGAGGCGCCCAAGCGACTGGACCATTTCGTGAGATAACACGTTCTCCAAACTTGGTTTCCAATAAATTGATTGCGACATTCGCTGTGTGCCTTTGGCGCCGTTCTGAACCACATGCCCTCCAAGTCCATATCATCCAATTGGTGCCAAAAATATTCGCTTATCATTGAACGGTAGCGATCCCCATTCACAGTAACGTGCCGGTCTTGATCATCACGGAAGAAGTGCGGTCCAATGACGCCGCCGGCCCAGAAACCACACCAAACAGTAATTTTTTCGTGATGTAATGATGACTCATGGAGTACGTGTGGATTGCTGCCTGACCAATACCGCATATTTTTTTTTATTGACGAAGCCATTTAGCCAGAAATGAGCCTCATCGCTGAAGATGATTTTTCGATGAAAATCCGAATCATTTTCAAGTTGTTGCTCGGCTTCAGTTCTTGCGTCAATTTAATCTTGTAAGGATGTAGGCCAAGATCTGTTCGCAAAATTTGCCACAACGACGTCACAGAGATGCACAACGCTTGAGAACGACATGTGAGAGACACATTTGGGCTTTCTGCAACTGAAGCCTCAGCGGCAGCAATATTCTCGACACTACGGGCACTTCTTTGTCTCACTGGCACGGAAACATTTTGTACTGTGCCTGTGGATTCAAATTTTTCCCTTAAACGCTCAATTGTTGATCTGCTAGGACGATTAGGATGACCATAAATTGGACGTAGCACTCTTAACGTTGAGGCCACTGACTCCGAATTTCGGTAGTAAAGTTAAGTAATTTCGACTCGTTGTTGGCTCGTATATCTTTCCATCATGAAATGGCAAACCCCACTGAAGAGAAATGTTAAAAGAGCGGCAAGAAATATGGCGTCGTTTGCTGTCCCTGTCGCTCTAATTTTGTATCGTCCCTGTTGAAAAACCCTTTGAAAGACAAGTTATGGATTCGTGCAAAAAAATATTCTAACAATCAAACATGATATTACGATCATATAGAACACCCAAAAAGTGGGTCCCCAATTCCGTCTGTCTGTCTGGCTGTCTGTCTGTCCGCGAGTCTGCAGCCCAAACAGTTGGATGGATTTGCTTCAAACTTGGAATATATTGTTTGTTCGGTAATATGCCCACACGTTTTCAAGACGACAAATAACAGTAGCTCCCATAAATTTTTTTCTGGCCTAAAATAAAAAAACTTATTTTTCTCGAAAACGGCTCCAACGAATTAGTACAGTCTACTTTTAAGTATAAAAATATTTTTTTTTTCGACTTTCTCAACATTGGATGAACCTATTAAAATAATTTTTTTATATAAATGGTGCCTTAAATTGTTAATAAAACTTTATACGAAAATTTTCAAAAAAAAAGTTTTTCGATTTAAAAAAAAAATAAATAAGAAACCAGACACAGAAATTTTAATTTTATATGTATATATTAAAATATATTCAAAATGGCGTTTCATATTTTTTTTCTAAAAATGATTTCAAAATTTTATACATAAAAATTAATTTATTAAAAAACCGCTCCAAACGATCTTTGAAATTTTGTTTGATATATTCTTATTTATCAATGAATTCAAACTGCATCTTTGGTTTACCTCAAACTATAACGACTAAGCAATATAAAACCATTTAATTATGTGTTTTATTAATTTATTTCTACCTTATTACTATTCCGTTTTACGAATTTTTGCGTACGTCACTGAATACTAAATACAATATTGGCAATCATACATTTATATATACATATGTGTCTTTAAGAATCACATGAATCTTATGTAATGCATATTGCACCTAAATTATGATGTTGTATGTATGTATATAACTGTCCACCCACCTACATCTTTCATTTTCATTATTATATGTACATGTTAACATACCTAGGTTCCATCAATATGTATATAAATGCAGAAACATTTTACCCTCCTAACTTACGTAATTAAAATCCATAACATAGATTTAAAGATACATTTGTAGGTGAGGTAGGTACCTATATAACTATTTCTTGAATCATCCATTCGACAATTCATTATACTAACAATCAAGGTAATCTTACCTACATAGGCTTTACACCTGTATAGGTGTACATGCATTTAACTAAACCTCAATGGTTAACTACATAAAAGTTGTAAGCTACAAGAGCAAGTTCGTACGATCCAGTCGTGCATTTTATTTTATCTAATTTTCCTGGACTCAATTCCGTGCAAAATAAAATAAAATGAACAAAAAAGATAATAAACAAAATACAGGGTGTCCACCAGGAAGGTATACTACTTTGTTTGTTTATAATTTTTGATTAAATGAAAGGGAATGGATCTTATATTGATAAATGATTTATTTAATAACACGAATTATGTATGAAATACAATATCAGGTAAATGTCCGCCTCTGTTATTCTCACAAATGCTAGCCCGTTTGAGCACATTTTTCATTACATTCTCACACATTTCACGCGGTATTTCATTAATTTCATCACGAATATTTTGTTTGAGTTGCTCAAGCGTTTCTGGTTTGTTTGCTTAGACCTTGCTTTTCAGATATCCCCACAAAATAAGTCCGGACCAGTCAAATTAGGCGACCGTAGAGGCCAATCAACATTACCATTTCTTTAAATAACGTGTTATGGAAAGATGTCTCGCAGTAATTCCATTGTCATCTTGGCTGTATGCGATGTGGCACCGTCTTGTTGATACCACATGTTACTCAAGCCCAAAGCATGCAGTTGTGGCATTAAAAAGTTTTCAATCATATCACGATATCGCTCCCCACCAACAGTTACCGTTACTCCGTTTTCATTTTCAAGGAAGTCTAATGATTTCTCATGACCAAATTACACACTAGGCTATAACTTTTAATGGATGCAAAGGTGACTGATGAATAATTTGGGGTTTTCCATTGCCTAGAACCGACTATTCTGTTTGTTCACATATCCATTAAAAGGAAAATGTGTTTCGTCACTGATTATGATTTTATCATGAACATCGGGGTTGTCATGGGCTAGCTGTAACATCATATTGGCATATGTACGGCGGCGTATATGTGCTTGTGGAAGAAGCTCTTGTGTCAACTGAATCTTAAATGGAAACAAATGCAAATCTTTGTGTAAAATTGTGGCCAAAGTTGTTCTTTGAAGACCAAGCACCTAAGCACGGCGTCGAATTCAGGGTGATGGATTGTTTTGAACAATTCATTGAGCAGCAGAAATGTTTTCAGCCGATCTTGCAGTACGTTGTGGTCCATTCTTGGGCCTATCACCTTTCTTCGAAATCGTTCACTACACAATAAATAGTGCGTTTTGTTGGCACGTTGTTTCTCCCAAAAATTTCATGATTGATTTTGATAAAATGTTAACGATTAAAACACGTTGGTTTATCGAATATTTTTCCATAATAAATTTGCCACGTGTCTACTTCACGACTGCCAAATATAAACTGTCCAGCCTAATGTTTACCAAAATGGCAGCAAAACAAAGTACTATTACTTTACTTCCCGATGGACACCCTATAGATACCCTAGTGGACGAAAGTAGATTTTGTGAAGGATAAAGGGTGTTTCGCTGAAAGCAAAAACAACAGAGTGAAGATCGAGGAAGAAAAAGGAACAAACAGTGAAGAAAAAGAGAAATTAAACTCAAAACATAAAGAAATAATTGGTGAAGGCATAAAAAAGAATAGACAAAATAAGTGGAGAACATTAAAACATTAATTTTTTTAATTTTAATTTTAAAGTAGAATACTTATTTTTTTGTTTGTAAAATTAAGTTCTCCAGAGTGTTCATTTTTATTAAATTTTGCTTTTAATTATTATTATTAATTTAAAAAAAATTGAAACAAAGCAGGGGTGATTTTAATATTTTTTGTATATTGAATAAAAATTCCAAAAGTAGTAAAGTGCCAGTTCTTCACCGTGCTGCTAGCCGAACGACGGGGGACCAGTGCAAGTGAAAGTGTGAGTAACAACATTCCCTTTTATAAACAAAAATTAGCCTTATTAGATATTAAACTCTTATTATTTGGATTCAAATTTTTTATTTTTTTTTTCTACAAATTTACTATAAAATTTAAAATTTGAAATAGGAAGGAGTTGGAGAACACAATTTTTTATTTTTTTTTTACTTAAAAATGAATTTATTAATCAATAAAATTATAATTTGAGATAGAAAAAAATTAATAGAATGGTGTGCTAATTTAATACCTAAAGGTGTGTGAAGGCTTGGTAAATCCGCCCTGGTGTCTTCTTTTGGGTAAAAGATTGGACAGACAGCCTTTCACTACGGAATAATTCGTGACTGGTCGTGTCAACGTAGAGGCTATTTTCACAAATTATGGCCAAGGAAATAGCGAAGGTTGTATCTTCACGATATAAGTGTGGGTTGGCCAGACCAACAAAATCCGAAGAGCGGTTGGAATTTAGGATGGCGGTATCTGAGGGAAATGAAGTAGGTACTTTAGTTATAATTTAGGGATTTTTTTTAGGATTTAGCTTTTATTACTTACTTTATATATATATATATATTCTGGTAATGGGTTATTTTTTTATTATTATTTATATAGTAAGTTTAGGTAGGTAGGTTAGGTTAGTTTTCCTTTTACTTTTTTTACTCATCTTTTTAGTAGTTTTTCGTATCTTACAATAAAACATTTTTTTTTTGATTAAATACAAAGCACCGAACTTTTCTTACCTGGATATCATCATAGTCCTCAGATTTGTGTCAGATTTTTTACATCCCTTATGCACGAATAATTTTTTTTTTGTTAAGTTGAGCGGGAGGCACAATTAGAAGTGGCAAGAATCAACCCTTACGACGAGCTGAGCTGTGCAATGACCTTCAATTTTGCCGAAAACCTCCATCGTCAAAACCTAGTTCCTAACAAAATAAACAACTTCTTTTTGGGTTTTGATTAGTTATTTAAAATTCAACATACTAAAGTAAAAAAAAAAACTACAAAAGAGTATATGCTCGGTATTCTAAACGTCACCCTAAGCCAAGTTCGATTGGTCCAGGCATATATTTACGTTTTTTTTGCGTTCTAATCACATGATTTCCCGAGTTTTGGCATTTTTTTTCCTAAAAAAGTTAACTTTTTTTTTAGCAGTCCTTGTAGTCAAAAAATCCTGCTTAAACCACTATTTTAGCAGGATTTGAAATATTTCATTGGTCACACTGACAACAATGCTCTAGGCACGAGACTGCAAGGAAGACGGAATCAGCTGTTTAAAAAATAGAAGAAGTATAATAACAGAACATTGAATACTGATTTAATCGATTATTTTTCCAGTCTTTCCTGACATTTTTTGAATAAATATACTACATGCATACAAATGTACATACATATTCAAGAAATTTTATAGATGACTTAATTTTACACTTCATTTCTTATGAGAACACACATAGCTCCAAGGTCGTCGAGATAAATATTATTTCTGTATTTCTCTCGAATTTATGGATATTTTCTTCTGTTAGTGCAATAAAATACTTCTAGCCAAATTTAAATATTAACAGCTATAAAGCAATGTGCGGTTGATTGAAAATGATGGATTTTCCGCAATATATAGCAGAAGTTTGGCATCAAGAATGATCTTCGAGAAGAAAATTAATTTAACGGTTATGGGGAGAAAAAGAAGGATAGAAATGTCTGACTTGAATAGTGGATTTATTTGGTAGAGTTAAGAGTACGACGTATCTAAACTGATGATAATGTATGTTTGATGTTAACAAATACATACTCAAACAAATTGAGACACACAATCAGTAACCTTCCGAACAAAAATGAAATATAATAATTCTACACGAAATCGCAATGGAGTTGCTGTGTTAATAATAAAAAAATCATAAAACACACAGGCAGAATTAAGAGGCTTGCAAACTTTTATTTCTGACAATTATATAAGCTTAGTTTATTGTATTCGCTGATCTAAATAAAACTGGAGACCTCAGTAGAAATGTCAAATAAATAAAAGGTAGCTATACTTACATATACATGTAAAACTTAAAGGCATTTTTAATCCATGTTATGATAGTTTATAAATGTGTTTCATAAAAAAATACGATAATTAATTCCGCAAAGTTCGGCGATAAGCTTCTTCGTTTGTAAACTAAGCATTTTTTTTAGACAAAATGGTTGTGTTCATAACCCTAAGCCTCCGTTTGAAATAAATGATTGCATGAAATGTGTCATGTATTCAATATTTCTTGTGGAGGACCCTTATATCAGGATTTTTTTATTTTCAGATATGAATGCGTGTGTTCACTCATTTATTCTCGGATACCAAGGTATCGGAGTATATCTGTGGACGAATCAGATATGTTAGCGGAAAGCTGTCAAAAAATCAAAGCAAAACGCATACCAATGATTTTTGCAGTCAGCTGGTTCTATACATTTATTCTCGGATAGCTAGTTATTCCAATTTTTTTGGGATAACTGAAGATAGCTTTCTTGAGAGCAGCTGTTTGTTCATGAGGTGTGGTTTTGCACGCATTACAACAACAGAAAATTATTCCAGATTGCTGACAATAATTGAGTGAACGTCCCCAATGTCTGTATTTTTATTTCAAGTCTTCTCAGAAGAAATCATGGAATATAAATAAAAAGTATGATATTCATTTGTTGTTATTGTGTGTGAAGATGAGTATGATGAAAGCGAAATAATTCAACTTTATTAGGGGTATTCACGATCTGGTGTACCAAGTCTTGTAAAAGTGTAACATTTTATTTTTTTACAACAGACTGTGAACACACCTTTACTAATCTGTTGCAACACTGAGCAAATGTCAAAATCTGTTTCACATTTGTTCTGAAAAGGGCTTAAGTTTGTGTTAAAAAATCTGACACCCTTGTATTTTTCTGCTACAATAGGGTTCGGGTATTGTAAAAGTGTAAGATTTTGACATTCAGTATATTTTGTTGTTGTAGTGCAAAAAAATGCTACACTTTTACACTTTTACAATGATATAAGACCAGATACACCGGATCGTGAATACCCCTATTATCTTCAACTTTATTATCTTAATCTTTCAAGACATAATACAAAAATTAGTCAACATCTTGCAACAAAAAATCGCTTTAAATATTACCTCTTAATTTTCTACTCAAACACTATCTAAAATTTTGGCTAAGTTTTTTAAGATATTAAGTGATTTAGTCAAGCATCATAAATATTTATGTTCAACTTAAGACGATTATGGGCTCTTTTTTCCTCTGCGTAAGCTGTGACATAAGTGCTTAAGTGCCAACGGACCTTAATCACATAACATGAAGACTTTCATTTGACTCTGATAAAGCATTTGCCGCAACATATTTCTTGACTTGAAGATTTTATTTTTGTAAATTCTATCAAATTTATGCTCGATGATAATGTACCTTTTATTTCGTGAGCTAAATTCTGACAAACACGTAATAAAAACCTAATCAACGTCGCCGCCTTCATTTCATTTTTCAAATTTTTCGCCAGCAATTGTTTTGTTGTTGATCGGGAAGAGCAAATTTACTGCGTTCACTACAAATCATAATATGTATCTTTAGATTACTGCATTTATCTCGACAAATTGTCTGTACAGTAAATGTCGCTTATAAGAAACTGCAAAATGCCACAATTTTTGTTTCTTATAACCACGGATATAGGCGCCAGTTATAGCTTTCATTGAAACTCATCATTGAAAATTTTGACTATCAATTCTGAGACACTTAAACACATAAAACTGATGTCGTTTTGGTACCAAAATGAAGGCAATAAGATATATATTATTTTTTGTCAACAAAATATTTTATTTGCCCTACTAATTTCTTGTAAATTCACTTTTGATTTTTCAATGATGAAAAGCATTTTCAATGATCATTCAATGATCATTGAAAAATCAAAAGTAAATTTACAAGAAAGTGGTAGAACAAATAAAATATTTTTTTGACAAAAAATATTATAAACCTTTTATACCTTCATTTTGTTACCAAAACAACATCAGTTTTATTTGTTTAGGTGCCTCAGAATTGATAGTCAAAGTTTTCAATGATGAGTTTCAATGAAAGCTATAACTGGCGCCATAAGAAACAAGTTTCTTATAAAAAAAACACTGATAGACGAAACAGAAGTTTCTTATAAAAAATGTTAAAAAAATGCCTACCTTTAATTTTAAATAACAATGATAGGTGATAGAGCAATAACTGTAACAATTACATCTCTTGAATACCGTCGCACTTTTTCATGCCTTTCACTGTCTTATCGTTATTTTAAAGATAATGGTCTAATGTCTAATGAAATAGGCAGTTGCATTCCTCTCCTCAAATTATTCAACCGTAATACTCGCGCTTCTGGGAATCAACACTCAGTTCACCCTTGATCCCAAGTTCGGACGTCCTGTTAAGTACAGAGATTCTTTCGTTAGCCGTACAACTCGAATGTGGAATGCTTTACCCGGCTCTATTATTCCCTCCCAGTTTGATATTCAGAAATTCAAAACTCCATTAGTATCTCCATTTACACCCTTCCCTACTTTCCTTCTTTTCCCGTGATTGATCATCTTAGGGTAGCCAAAACCTCTTTAGTGTGCGCATCATTATATAAAAACAAAAAAATTAATCACAAAACAAAATATATGGTGTATACTGCAATAATTCTATAGCAGATTATGGAAAAAGCATGACAACTTACCTCTGTAACTTTCTTCTAAGCCTTGCTTACAAGTTATCCAATATTATAAGTGTAATCAGTATGCCTGTAGATGGCTTGTATTATTTTGAAAAAAAAAATGAAACTTAGGTTTCTTAAAAATATCGATCAATGGTTGTTTGAGTTAAAGATTTCTCCCTTTGTTTGATAAGAAGTTCTTCAATTATTTCGAGAAAACCCTTATATTCCTCGTTGTTGTCTTAATAAACATTAAAATTTTGTTTTCAATTTCTCACAAAACACAAATTAAATTTATTTCAGTGTGACATTTTTGACATATATTTCAGAGTTCAGAAATGGATGTATGATTCTAAGGGTGTGCTGACATTTAAAGAACCTGAGGGGATTTTCTTATTTCGTACAAAAGTTACTTATACAAATCAAATTTTACAGCAAAAGTTGGAATCGGTGTTGTAAAAAAAAGTTCATTATATCAGTGTTTTTCTTATAAGCGTGTTTCTTATAAGCGTCATTTACTATACTTGGTTTCATACTTTTGGCAATTTAATTAGAAACGTGAATTTTTCACCAATATTGAAAATTATTGTGGACTAAAGGCCGCTAAAAACATTTTTGAATCAATTCTTCTTTTCGTTACTATATTATTATCCCAACACATTTTCACGCCCTTATCAAATCTGGTAATAGGACGAATAACTAAACGAAAGAAAAATCTAATCAGGCTCTTAAAGTTATATAAAATGTCAGTTCTTAAGGTCCTTACATATAGGATAAATTTGTATGGATAATTATTATTAAGCATATGTTTGTTAAATTTGCTTTAGAAAAAAAAAATACTGGCCCACACATATATCAGTAAATATTGGCAACAAATTAAGTGTCAGACATATTAGATAATTTTATTGCCACCGACTATACTCATTACAACTTCTTCAATGTTTGACAGCAAAACTGAAACCACAATGAACTGAATTAACCTATCGAATGCAAATTCGAATAAATGTCAATGTCAAACATTTGCATATATATAACTGGTCTTACAAACCAGTTTTTTTTAATAACTTTTTTTGAAATATTCAGTCCATACCTATACGTTCAAAGATTTCTTCAGAATCCTCAACAATATACAAAACTCAGTTATAATTTAAAGAACATTTTATTTTTTCAATTACTAGCTTAAGCAAACCAATTCATATAAAGTTAAATTTTTAGATTTATCAACAATTGCTTAATGACATAAGTACTCGAAATAAATGGAGGTACATATGTTTTTCTTGATGAAAAAGGCACTTTTTGACAGCTGCCAAATTATAGTCCAAAACCTTGCCTTACTTTTAAGTCTCTTAGGCCGTGCCTCCATTAGAAATATTTATTTCGGCCATTATTGGAGATACTTTTACTGAAATCTATATTTATTCAGCATTTGGACAAGGAGCATTAATTGTTTTAGAATATGTATAATTTGTTTATTTCAAATGACATTTTGGAATATAACATGAAAATAATTTTTCATTTTTTTAGGATTAATTTCGATTAAAACTATTTACTCCAATAAATGTATAAAAGTTAACTCGTACAATAACTTGTTTAAAAGTAGTAATGCGAAATAGTATCGTGTAAGCTTTCCAAACCGAAAACGATATGCGATGAACCTTGCGAACATACCCCAAAATTCATTCAACATGTAGTTGTGTTGGTTTCGTTTGTCAACCAAAAAAAAAAATTAATTAGTAATAATTATTTTTAAACAATTTTACATTGTTCTAATTTATTAAATTATTTATTATAAATTTGTTAAAATAAATAACTGGAATAAATAAGAAACAAAGGTTCTGTTTAATTTGTTTACAGAACGAAGGAAAAAATTTTGACGTTCACTGTGACAGAT
Organism: Philhelius pedissequus; assembly: GCA_910595825.1. NCBI lineage: Eukaryota > Metazoa > Arthropoda > Insecta > Diptera > Syrphidae > Philhelius > Philhelius pedissequus. Next base: position 273,528,979 of record OU343160.1, on the reverse strand, counting down.
ATGTACCAAATTCAAAATATACATTGATGCAGGTTTGCTAATACGAATCATAAATATTTATGTTCAACTTAAAGGAGGCTTTACATGCATCTTCATCTTCATCTGCATTGCCATCTGCAAAAAAAGAGGAAACAAAATAAAAAATTCATACTTGTGCGATAGAGAGCGAAAACCAAAATGGAGATCATTTTCATCTATGAAGATTATAGGAAGTACGAACCTGAAGATTGCAGATTATAGTGAAGATGAACATGTTCATCTTCATTATATCATTTTCATCTGCACCATAATTTGTTCCGTTCAGATAACGAATTTTCAAGTTTTTTTTTACCATTTCAACTCAGTTTGCTTAAAAACAACGAAAATAACGAAAATTGTCTTCTCAAAACTACATACCTGAACGCTAAGAACATGTGATTGTGAGATGTGTCAAGAAAGTTATAGCAGAGTTCGAGTAAGTTATTAGTGTGTACCCTGTCTTACTTTTATGTTTGTTTTATATTATTGGCCCGCTCTACTTTTCTTCAAATCTGCAGATGCAGATCCATGTAAATCCGCCTTAAAACTCTTAAGGGCTACTTTTTCCTCTGGGTAAACTGTCACATAAGTTCTTAAGTAGAACTCAAATGCTTAAGTTGCAAACGGCCCTAAATGAAAGACTTAAATACTTACCATCTTAAATAGAAACAAAAAAGTTAAGGCGCTAGACTTTTCCATAAAAGTTATATTATCGAAGATAAAGTCTACCATGTAGTAAAAAGGAACCATATAATCACGGCGATACGCTCCTATCAAAATTCAAGTCAACGACATGAGCTGGAAGTGTTGATCTATCAAAGTCAACATGCAGACCGATTTAGTTGCCTTTGCTTTTGGTTGCAAGAGTAAAATAGATTTTCTTTTTCAAAAATTCATACAATAAATTTTTGTAAATTTTGGTATGAAGTATTATTTATAATTTGATGCTGTATAAAAATTTTGATTGAAATCCTTTGAGTCGTTGATGAGAAAATTGAAAATAAAAAAATGTGGAAAGTGGTTGTATGGGAAGAACCGTTCATAAGTACACCAAAAAAATATTTTTATGCCTGTAAGTGGAATGTACTAATTTAAGAATCCACAATTTTTTTTATAAAAATTCTTGGAGCAGTTTTTGAGAAATAAATTTTTTTCTTCACGGTTTTGTCACATTTGTATGGGAGTTACCGTTGTTTTTTATTTTAGAAAAATAGTTTTTCTTACCTATTCAAGATAATGTAAAAAAAAAGCCCAATAAGAAGTTTCGACAAAATCTATTAAGTCGTTTTCGAAATTTTGAGTTTTCAAGAAAAATAATTTCCAAAACAAATTTTTTTTTGAACAATTTTGGCTTGCAATAGTGTTTAAGCTTTCTAGGAGCTTCTGGGTAAAGAATTTCAAAAAAAATCAAATTAAACGTTTCCAAGAAAATCGAAAACCAAAAAAATGGTTCTAAATACTAGAAGTACCAAAAATAACAATTTTTTTCCAAAAAAAAAATTATCAAAAGGTAACCTTTCCTTTCATTAATGAACTGAATTTTTTTATAAAAACCGTTGGAGCCGTTTTTGAGAAAAATAAGATTTTCGTTTTTGGCCGAAAAAATGTATGGTACCTACTGTTATTTGTCGCCTTAAACAAAAAATGAAAAAAAAACGTGTGTACCAAGTTTGAAGCAAATCCACCGAACCGTTTAGGCTGTAAACTCGAGGACAGGCAGACAGACAGACAGGCGGAATTGAAGGACCCACTTTTTTGGTATTCTCTATGATCGTAATGTCATGTTTGATTGTAAGAAAAAAAAGTGGGTCCTGCAATTCCGTGTGTCGGTCTGTCTGTAGAACGATCTACAGACTAAACCGTTTTGGTTCAAACTTGGTGCTTAGACGTTTTAGGTGATTGTCCAAAATATGTTTTTGAATCGTTGTTTTAGCACCAAATATAACGGTACTTGCCATACAAATTTTTCTACCATCTTAATTATCTCGAAAACGACTCTAACGATTTTGATAAAAATTAGCGTGTGTACTACATAGGGCATGGTCTACATTTTGGCTAAAAAAATTTACAAATATTTTGTTATTAACGGTACATGCCATACAACCATCTTATTGATTTCCGATTTTCTCATAAGCGGCTCAACGGATTTCGATAAAAAAAATTATGCAGGAGCTCTTTCAAATTCTAAATAGTATTGCATTTCAAAATTTTCGATAAATATTTTTTTTTTGGATTTTTGAAAAAAAAACTATTTTTTTTTTTGAAAATTCAATATTTCGAAAACGGGTGCATCATTTTTTCTGAAATTTTGTTTTTGAATTTATATTATTTAACATTTAAAGCGTTCATACCAATTTTTTTTTTAGAAAAAATTTAAGAATTTTTATTTATAAAAAATTAAGTAAAAAACGACTTTAAAAATACATTTAGCCGTTTCTATTAAGAATCTTTTGCATATAATGTGATCGGACATAGGAGCAAGTACCTGCGTCCAGTCGTGCATTTTATTTTTAATGAAAGTGTAGACTATACCTAAATACTCGTATAATAATGCACACAATTTGTTTTATCAAAATAATTAAGAACCGTTTTCGAGATAATTACGTTTTACCAGTTTTGGTACAAAAAATTGAATGGCAGGTATCGTTATTTTTGGGTATATTAAAAAAGGATTTAAAAAATAATTTAAATCGCCCAAGACGCTTAAGTACCTAGCAAGTTTGAAGAAAATCCCTGTAGCGCTTTGTGCTTATCGACCTACAGACAGAGAGACGGACCGACAGACAGAATTGCGGCACCCACTTTTTTGATTAGCCCTATCGTCGTAATGTTTGATTAAAATCTCGCAAAGTCCATTTTTTCCCAAATGCAAAACTTGCCCTATACTTAGTACCTTTGTACGAGTATGTAATGGCAAGCAAAAATTAAAAGGGAATTTTCAATGCAATATGTATAAAATAAATTATATTTTTATGCATTAATATTATTCAGTATGAGAATTACACATATGAAGTTTACTATTCATAAATGTTCGTTTGACCGATTAGAAATATCTAAAATTTTAACAATCCTATAACAGTCTCTATGACAATTACATTTATTTTAGCCGAAATGTTTTATTTAAAAGCGAATTCGCAACAAATGAACAGTGGAATTAGAATATGTAGATGTATGTACATATAGGAATATTAATAGTGACATTTCAAAACTTTTTTTTAGCGATTGTCCAAACGGTATCCTCAATTAAACAAATTTTAACACAATACCATGTGGATGGACAGCTGTCATGCATCAATTATGTACTTTTTATGTACATATTCATATATATGCCTCCATCACCACCACTATAAACCAGTAAAGTCCTTCTTTATTTACATCCTTAATCATACTAGCATTTATACGATGCAATTATTAAAGCAAAATTAATGCCATCATCTACACAAATCTCTCTCGGTAAGGGATGATTTCAGCCATTATTTTCACGATTTACAACTTTGCCACATAGAGGAAAATCGACTTCCCCATTCATTTCGACAAGGCATACTTATATGTAGTTCAGTCCATTTCATTTTGTAACATTAATAAGCCTCTCCAGCTAGATCGTAACATTGCACGTCCCGACATCGAAGTAATTGTCCACACATGCGAGTTTACTGGGTTAGTATGAAACGAATGCGAGCATAAATTTTCCATATAAAATATACAAAAAAAAAAAAAGAAAACATCATAGCGTTCGGTAAATCAGCGCGGAAATTATTATTGTCGGCTCGCGAAACAGCAGTTGTTGGAAACGAAGAAAAAAATCCTTCCAGATTTATGCCACAATATCCGTCCATTCACTAATGGCATAAGGGAAAACTTCTGTTAGGATCTAGGATTGCAGATTCGGGCAGAGCAGAGCAGTATGCTGGAATTTGTTGTGAAGGAATTCGATATAAGAGTTGGTCTTTATATTTATATCACTTCAAACTTTTTTTTTATGATAATGAATGAAGGTGTTATGAACAAAAAAACTTTTAATTTGGTTTTACTTAACATCTAACGTTAACGGTTGAAAAGTTATGCAGTAAATAAGCAGTTATTAAGCCTCTATTCAAACTTATAAAACATTTTCCGATCCTTTTAGGTTATATTGTAATGTCTGTTAAATAAGGCAACAGTAAGAGAAATCTGAATGTTTAAAGTTTTTGATTTGTTAATTGTAAATATCCTTATGTACCCACTATTCAACCCTTAAACGTGTTTTGCCTTAAAATGTCTATATTCAAAGTTATATAATTTTTATTAAAAACATTTCCGCATCTAGAGGCATTATAGCTTTAATGCGTTCATAAATAAGTTGCTGTGTTTAGCACGAACTTAATGCCGAAAATTGCATTAAGATTTAATGCCTGAGATTTGAATGTGTGATGCATATCCCAACGTAAGGGAGGCATTGCAGGTAAAGAACCAGCGACCTTGTTTTTCATAAAATTTAATAAAGCTTAATTTGCTTCTATTCTAGGTTGTCGATCTGGGCTTCCTTTGATTGAAGGTGGATTCTCTACTTTTCATATCACATGCTCTTCCTGATGCAACTGGTGGAAATGCTGCTGGAACATATTTACTTCATGTGATTTGTTATTATGAAGAGTCCTGCATCCTATCTTAAAGTCAGAATTTAATTTTGTGCTTTTATTTTTACTATTTATACAAGATACAAAAGTCGTACTCTATATTGCCACAGACCCCCTAGCCTGTATAAGGCTACGTGCCTGGGTTAATAGCACAAGTGCTCTACTTTTACATATAACTGTACAGGGTGTCCCTAAATTTGTCAGTATTTTATTTTAGCTATATATTTTATATTTTAGTGCATGATTCTTATATGATGTTGTAAAGTAAATATATTCGAAGAAAAGGCAAACAATATTTACATATTATTTTTGTTTTTGTTTTTGTGGACTGTGTGGATTAAAGCCAATTGAAATATTTTGTGACCTATAGTCCAAAATGCGTTTCACCCGGGCACGATAGTTGGGCTCATCAGTTAGATGCTATTGTACCTTTCTAAGACGCAATATTTTTGGTCGATGTCTACTGACTCTAATAGACTTTGCAGCATATATATACTGCAAATTATATTTTAGTTGTAAAGTAAAGGCCTATCTCCAATTTTTATGTCATTTATCAGGATTTCAGAAGAGGCTAACTTAGTACCTGGCACCTCAATAAATTTCATAATGCCATACATCTACTAGTAAGCGACTACCATCTGTAACAACTTGTAACAAGTGTATCGTCGACAGATTTTCGATCAACCATTTTCGATCGATTTTCGATCAAGCCATCCAGGAGCTAGAATATTTACTTCGATACGTAAATATTCTAGAATTTGGGCTCGATCTTGTTTATCTTGCCCACGTTCAAAAATTTCTCGGCATATTAAATCTATATTAGGAGATCTTGAAACAACATCAAGACGATTTTCGCATGTGCACGCTGATATCATCGGACCATTGTCTCCAGTAAACTCTTTTCGATATTGGTTAACTGTTTCGGACCGTTTCTCACGTTGCGTTGGTCCGAAGTGTGTCCTCACCAATCCATCACTGCTGATGCTGTATCTTTAGTATTTGTGTCATGTTGGATATCTCGTTTTGGTTGTCCGCAAAAGTTAAACATCGATAGAGGATCTCAATTCACCTCATACACCTTTAGACACATCGCGAAACTATTTGCTATTGAGGAAAATCATTACACGATGAGTTGGCATCCTCAGGCCAATGGAATGATGGAACGCTTTCACCGCCAATTAAAAGCTGCTATCATGGCCACGATTGTCATCTGGAAATAAAACTTGTGACCGAACTTGAAAATAAAAAGGACCAAAACCAGTTAAAAGTGACCAAAATAATTAAAATCTGAAAACTGTGTAATTCACAGAAAATTAAGATTAGCCATATTTTTTTCATTTATTATCATAAATAGTTAATTAGAAAATAACTTCTATAATTAAATAAATTAAAAGGTACTAAATTACTTTAAACTTTAAGGGCAATGTGATTGCCCCTTCTTCATAATAATTTTGAAATTCGAATGAAGAGCTAATCCGATAGAATATATATATTCATTCGAGTGAATATTATATACTTTGACATCCGAACGAATAATATTCATTTTCAGTCAATTGCAAAAATTGACTTGAATGAATCTTATTTTCAAAGTCAGCTGTTTGAAGTTTACTGACATTTATTATACTTGATTTAGTATGCCCAAAGTGATTTTTTTTCGTAGAATTTTTTTTTTATGAAAAAGTTGATCGGAAAATAAATCCTTATTATTATAGAAACACAAAGTAAAGTTGCTTAGTAAATTTAAGTATTTAAAAAACAAATTATAAAGAAGTTCATTTTTTTATTTTTAAGCATGTAAGAAATAATGGTCAGTTTATTGATACGAAAAAGAATCAAAACAACTATAAAACTTTTGCATATTGAAATACTAGATTTTTGCTAAGCTTTTTGCGAACAACTCCAGTCTTTATTAAATTTATAATATAATATTAAATAACTTGAAGAAACGCCGGCCGATTGCAATTGTTTTGTTTGTTAAAACTAAAGTATGAAGACAGCGAGGAGAATCTAAATAGGAAAAGGATAGTGTTGCAACAAATCCATTCGAGATTGATTTTTTTTAAAGTGATAGTTATAACTATGAAGCTCGAATCGCTCCGGACAAAATTTCTGCATTATTTAATAAATTGTTTGTATTTGTTGTAAATAAAGTTATTTTAATTTGTAAAGCAATACTAAACGAGAATTTCTAAATCAACTGACTTTTTCCCAAAATTCGCATATGCCCATTTTATTGTTAAGATTATAATGTGAATCACTCAGTGTCGAAATTGGAACTTCGGTATCCGACAGGATACTTTTAGATGTTATCTTAGACAAATTTCTAAAATCATTGCTATTGAGATCAAATCTTAGTAGCAGTTATTTTAAAAAGTTCTATATAAAAAATATCAAGCATTTGTTTTAATATCATTTTTCTTAAAACTTGTGAGGTTTGATTTTTTAAGAAATTCCTGAGCTTTATTTGAAAACATCTTCAACGGATAAATCATTTTCTCTGTTCTCTAATTTTCAAATGAACAAACTGAATGCATTGAGCACTCGTCTATTTAGTGGTTGTGGATGGATAATGCAATGCGTTCAATTTAACACAAGCATTGCGCAGATGATGAAAGAAAATGCGCTTGATTTTAGAGAATATGAAAATTTTGTCGAGTTTTTTTATTTCTGCTTCAAAAAAAGTGACCAGAAGCATAACAAAATTACCAAGTGACCAAGTGAAAACAAAATTACCAAATTCGGTCATAAATGACCAACGTGGCAACCGTGATCATGGCCCACACGAAATAAAATCGGGTTGAAGCAATTCCACTGGTTTTGCTTGGAATACGGTTGGCTTTCAAAGATGATATTAACGCACCACCAGCAGAACTAGTTTATGGAGAAACAATCCGACTACCAAACAATGGAAGATCCAACAAGTTTTCTTTATCGTCTCCGAAAAAATATTTCACGTTTACGACCAATACCTGCCTCAAGATTTTCTCAGCCTGGAACATGCATTTTCAAAAATGTCAAAAATTGTCGCTATGCATTTCTGAAAGTTGGTCCTATTCGTAAATCTCTGCAAACACCATACACAGGGCCATACGAAATTCTGGATCGTGATCAAAAGACCGCAACTTCGAAAATCAATGGTCAAGAATGTAAAGATATACCGAATTTATCGAATTTATGAAGTTGTTACACTTCATCACCAGCATCCAATTGGACGATATTAAAAAACAAACAACAACTCGTTCAGAACGACATGTAAAATTTATTGATCGTTTCAATGTCTGAATATAATTTACATTTACCCCCAGTTTCACAGTGCGAGTTTAAATTCCACTTTTGGCTTAAACTGCAGATCAACAATTATTTTTAACAGTGTCGTTTAAACCTTGAACTGAGTTCAATTTGTAGTTTAAGTTAACCGAGATTATTCTGCGGTGTAAACTTCAATTCAGCGTTTGTATTGTTTATTTTTTTCAGAAAATATTATGAACAAAACAAAATTGTGTATTAAAATGTGATCGAGTTGTTATAGTGATTTTGAATATTATTGGAGGACTAGGCAAGAAAAATGCTGGCAACTATTTTTCATAAAATATAGTTAAACGAAGTTCAACTTATCTGAAGATTAGATTGTACTGTAAAACCGGAATAATTAAACTAAAAATTAAAACTCAGCTTAAGGTTCAGTTGATCTTAAGTTTAAGCTCCCAGTGTGAAACTGGGTCTTATTGTTTTATATTATCATTACCATTTTTTAATTCGTAGGCGAATAGTGTGGCGATTCCACAACATATTATGTAAAATGTTTTCTTAGGTTCCTACTAAAGTTAATATTTCTTTAATTGTCACTTGTTTATATATAAATTTTATGAATCATTCCACCAATAGTAATATTTGTTTCGATAATATATATTTTTCATAATTGAAATCCTGTTAAGATTTCAATAAGCAAACATCTTTTTTAATAAATAAATTGTTATTACTAAATACCTAAAAACATTACTTAGCACTTTATGTTTAGAAGAAATATCACTCTCTGTTATTAAGTAAAAGGTGATTTTTTAAGAGCTTGGTTTTTGAAAATTCAAAAAAACACAGAAACTTGTAAAAAGTGAATGAAATTTTTATTTGGATCGATAAATCAATTTCTGCCATTTACTTTTTAAAAATAATTCCACTTAAATGTTGCCCGCGGCTACGCTTCAGGTGGTCTATTCTGAAGGTCCAATTTTGGCAAACTTTTTGACACATTTCGGCCGGAATCTCACCAATGACGCGTTCAATGTTGGCTTCCAAGGCAGCAATCGTATTTGGCTTGTCCCCATAGACAATAGACTTAACATAGCCCCACAAAAAATAGTCTAACGGGGTCAAATCACATGATCTTGGTGGCCAATTGACTGCGCCAAAACGTGAGATCAACTGCTCACCAAATTCGCCTCTCAATTGATGCATGGTTTCGCGTGCAGTGTGGCATGTGGCACCGTCCTGTTGGAACCACATGTCGACCGAGTTCAATTCTTGCATTTTCGGCAAAAAAAAATCTGTTATCATCGAACGGTACCTTTCTCCATTGACCGTAACCCTGCGGCCTTCATCGTCCTTGAAGAAGTACGGCCCAATGATGCCGCCTGCCCATAAACCGCACCAAACAGTGCATTTTTCGGGATGCATTGGTAGCTGCTGAATTGCCTCTGGCTGCTCTGCACTCCAAATACGGCAATTCTGCTTATTCACGTATCCATTTAGTCAAAAATGAGCCTCGTCGCTGAAGACAATTTTGCGATAAAAAAACGGATCCTCATCCAACTTTTATAAGGCCCATTCACCGAAAATTCTACATTGTGGTAGGTCGCCTGGCTTCAATTCTTGCACCAGCTGTATTTTGTATGGCTTTAAACCATGATCTTTGCGTAAAATCTTCCAGGTGGTCGAATAACACAAACCCAATTGCTGCGATCGGCGCCGAATGGACATATCGCGATCTTCAGCAACACTGGCGGATGCAGCAGCAATATTCTCTTCGGTACGCACTCTACGGATACGATTTGGTGGATTAATGTCCAATAAAGTGAAACTGGTGCGAAATTTGGTCACAATGAGCTGAATAGCCTGCTCCGTGGGTCGATTATGACGACCATAAAACGGACGTAGCTTGCGAAACACATTTTTCACAGAGCACGAATTTTGATAATAAATTTCAATAATTTCCAAACATTGTTCAGGCGTAAGTCTATTCATGATGAAATGGCAAACAATACTGAATCGAAATGTCAAATGCTCGTGGAATTTGTCATGTGTGATCTGTCAAAAATATAAACGTCAAAAACCAAGTAGCAAAAAAATCACCCGTTATAAATAATGTTGATATACAGCCTCAATTTAATTATATCTAGTTTCTATCCAGTTCTATTTTTCCGGCCCATGCAATTTTTTTTTGTATTCTTAGATAATTATTATTTTATGTGTTTACTTAAGCAATTATAACAGATTATTTTTGAATAATTATAAAACATAATTATATTATTTTGTGCTTTCCTAAACAATTATAACAGTTGATCAATATCAAAAACTTGACCTAACGCGGGAGCTTCACAAGTAAGAATAACCTCGACTGATCAAAGAATACCGGAAGCTGTTGCAAACGAGTTATAAATCAGCAGCAGATGCTTACCTTTGCAATCCAATGTTCCTAGACAAAATTTCTGATTTTCTGCGTCAGAGTTTTGACTACCCTTAAGATCATCGAACACAGTCCAAACGTTAGAAAAGTAGGGACGGATGAAATAGGAAAAAATTTTCATAAATGAGCTAATATTTTGCCTCTTTTTTAAAAAAAAGGTTCAAAAATCGACTTATCGAACTACAGACCGATATATTTATTTCCTTTAATAAATAAAGTCTTTGAAAAGGCTATAAAAATTATAATGGTAACATTTCTTTCTAAAACAATGTTCTTTAGTGATATTAAATTCCGGTTTTCAAAGTGGTAGGTCAATTGAAGCTGCTTTATTATATTTCTGCTCTCACATCTTTTCAAGCATTGATAACAACAAATATACGCCAGCTCCTGTTTTTGACATTTGAAAAGCGTGCGACATGGTAGACCATATAGTCTTATTAAACAAAATGGAAAATGCGGAATTTAGAGGCTTTATCTTAAATTGGTTCAGATCATATTTAAGTTACATAGTCCAAAATGTAATTTTTGATGATATTCGAAGTATTCTTTTCCTAATTTATATTAATTTCCTGTTTAAACTACCTTTTAAATGTAAACAAACAGCTTTTGCTGATGATGTCGAGTTTAGTTTAAGTGCAAATAGTTGCCTGAATATTACCTCCAACATTAATCGGGATTTAAGTCTGTTAAGAACTTGGCTTGCTGTGCATAAACTATTTATTAGCCCAAAATCAAATTAATGTGTTTTTCTTTATCTGGGATTTCGAATTTTGGTGCTGGTTTCCTTTGCCATGCAATTGATTGCCAGAAATTCAAGTTTCCTAACTGCACGTGTGAAACATGTGATAACTCCACCACCTTCTCTTGTAATACCATTTGCAGCGAAAGGTGTTTTCGCGTTGAGATTCTAAATGTATTAAAATATTTGTGTCTTATCATTGACTCAAAAATTAGTTTTTTAAGCAACACTGAAAATCTTAGGAATTATTATCTTGGTACCTTAAGATGCTTTTACTCACTTAGAAATGCTTTCTCTATGAAACTACAGTCAGGATGGTATTTCTAGTTAGGTTGGGACATACTACAACAAAATTCAACGTCTCGTTGTACTTGAAAAATGCCTTTTGAAACAAAAATTGTCGTAAGCCTCGTCTTTTCCCTAGTCTCCCGCTTTTTCAGGAATTGAAAACTTTTCATACGAATTGTATAGATCTAGAGGCCTTGATGCTAATTTAATATTTCCTAATTTAATATTTCTTTATGTTTTGATGAAAAAAATGAAAAATTAAACTTTTTTTTTTTTTTAAATTTAACTATATGCCTGTAAGACCTATGGTCTCTCATTATAGAGAACCAGGTAGTGACTGTCTTATTTTAAACCATGGGGGGCAACCAATTAAAATTGGGGGTATAGAAAAGAATACGCCTAGCGTGGGGATCGACCCCACACGTCTAAGTTAGCAATAAAACAATTTATCCGCTGCGCCATTGCCACCCATACAATTTGATATAAAAATAATGTTTTTCTTTTTAATTGTGTGCTTATTATTCATTCGCATTAATTGATTGTATTCTTACCGTTGTTAGTTGGCTTTGTTTTTTTCTTAACCAGGGTCACCTCACCCTTTATATAAAGAGATTATGTTTATATTCAATACTATGTGATATTACTACTATTTTTATATTTTTGTTACTAATAAAATTCAATTCAATTCAAATACCAAATGCACGCATTTTCGATAAGAAAGAGAGCTTGATACCAAACTCTATCAAATGCTTTTGAAATATCAATTGCAATAATCTTACTTTTTCCAAAAACGATGTAAAGTTTTGTACCACTGTTCGGTGAGATATACCCCATCAGATCACGAAAGCTACGAGAGCCATACTTCCGGTCTTTAAGGAGCTTTCGTTCATGGACATTTCCATGGCCTTGGAAAGAAGGGAGGTAAGTACAATTGGACGGTAGTTAAAGGGTGAAGAAGATTCGCCTTTTTTAGGGAATGGATGGACAAATGACTTTTTCCCATCCCCTCAGAGATGGACCAGTAGAGTAGGAGAGATGGAAAATCTTACGCTGTGGTTTTTCCATCGTTGAAAAAAACCACTTCAGAATGATATGAGAGATACTATTTGGACCAGCGGATTTATGAATCTCGAGATATTTAGGACCTATAGTAACGTTCGAGTACGATAGCAAAAACGTCCCACGAAACTGTTTATGTTCTGAAGTACAGGAGGAGTCATAAGCGCCACAATTCACGGCAAACTATGCTGCTAGAAAATAGGTTTATACTGTGAACCTTCCACTAGAGTGCCTTTGGAAACCACTGGTAGTATTTCGATCTCTTTTTACAAAAGACCAAAAATACTTTTTTGTCCTAATTTATGATCATGATAAAATTTGGTTCTCTAATTATGAACGTTGCAAGTCTTTCTAGCTTTTTAAAACTTATTCTGGTTTTCTTCAGAGGGCTTGACTTTACAATTCCGGAAACTTACTCCTCTAACTCTAATAACCTCCTTACATGTCAAATCAAACTATGTATTTTCTTTCGGTTTGATAGAATTCATCCTAAATGAATAATTATTGCACTATGTTATACCCACCCAGACGAAATTCCGATTGATCCGAATTTTCACCCATTTGGGTTTCGCTCAGTTTTTTACCGTATGGACTGAACATACGCTGAACAAAAACTTTTCCTAAGCCCACGAATGTTGGCATAGTCGACCCTTAATACACCAACCATTTTATAGTTCTTGCGCAATGATTTACCGGAACTATAAGAGGACATTCCAATTATTCAACTAGCTTCATAATATTTTTAACTTACTTACTTACTTACTTACTTAGGTGGCGCTATAGTTCGGGGCGAACCTGGGCCTCAACCAATACGCCTCTACAGCTAGATCGGTCTGCCTCCAGTTACGCACTCCAAGTTGGTTGAGTTCATCTTCCACTTGAGTGCGCCACCTGAGGCGAGGTCTTCCTTGACTGCGTCTTCCCTCTGGGTTGGAATCGAAGATCCTGCGAGCCGGAGCATTGTTGTCCATACGCTCTATATGACCTAGCCATCTTAAACGTTACGTATTTTTTGTACAGGTCAATGTCGCTGTACAGCTCGTATAGTTCGTGGTTGAACCTTCTACTCCAAAGCCCGTTAACGCAGATAGGGCCAAAAATCTTGCGAAGAACCTTACGCTCGAAGCGACTAAGGATATCTTTATCCGCTTTTCATAGAGTCCATGTTTCCGCGCCATAGAGCAGGACTGGGATGATCAGAGTCTTATGAATAGTCTCCTTTGTTTTTCGAGAGAGGGCTTTACTACTCAATTGCCTCCCTAGCCCATAGGAACAGCGATTGGCAAGAGTTATTGTTCGCTTTATTTCTAACGAGATGTTATTGTAAGATGTTATAGCGGATCCGAGGCAGACAAAGTCCCTAACTACCTCAAAGTTGTACCTGTCTATTGTGACGTTTTGTCCAATCCGCCGGTATTATGTGTCCCTTTTCGTGGACAGCAGGTACTTCGTTTTAGCCTCATTGACTGCTAGTCCCATCTTAGCCGCTTCAGCTTCAATGTTAGCATACGCTCCAGTGACAGCTCGCTGGGTTCTGCCAATGATGTCTATGTCATCAGCGTATGATAACAATTGCACAGACTTAAAAATTATTATTAACAGGATGGCAATAAACCCTTTTTAATCGTTGGGTAGGAAGAAATGGGCCAGCTCACTGGATTGCAAGATTTCCTGATTTTACAGTATTGGATTTTTCTTGTATCGGGAAGAATGAATGAACTTGATTATTCAATCGAAATAGCAATATTTAGTCAATAAGAAGACCGTATTCTCATCAATAAATATTCGGAGTGAAATTCGAAAATGGGTTCTATATACTCGTAGCATTCAAACAAATCCAAGGAGGACACTTCGACCATCGTTATTTTCTAAAATATTATTGACGAGTCAGTGGACTTGAACACCCTATATAAAGAACCGAAATCCTTTACTTATCCTACAGATGTGGTTATCATTTTGCAAGTTAAATTGGAAGAAGGGTGGTTTAAAAATTGTGTAGCTTAGAGCTGGCCACCAGGGTATGTGTGCTTTCTGTAAGGTCGGAAACGTTGCAAATTGAGTTGACTTTTCGTTCCTGCATTCATTGCAAGTTGCAATTCAGTTTCCAGAGCGCTAAAGACTTTCTAATTGCATTCGGTCAGAACTAGTATATACATATATAAGAGCTTCTATAGAGTAAAATGTTTTGCCCAAAATCATTTCGCAGATAAACAGGCCAAATTTCAAATGGAATTTAGTACAAACTTTTTCATACAAAATGGTAATTAACTATTCTGGCCGAAGTGTTATAAAGAAGGACTTTTAGTATAATAGTGTCTCTATATAAAGCTTTGTACGTTTGTGGATTTATTTCGTCCAAGGACATTGTATAGTTTTTATATGTTCAATCTAAAGTTTACTCCAATATACAGCTGAGTTCCGGAATAGTTGACTTTGTCAACTTTTTAATAACCAGTTAAACTTGCATTAGGTAGTAAGGTTAGGGTTTATAATATTTTAAACGATATAAGTTATGATGAGGGGATATCCTTTTGAAGAAAACTTTCAAAGTTTTCGTATCGATGTTGCATTTCGGGGCTGAGTGGTGTCTGAACTTTTTAATAAGTGGTTTAGTTTAGCATTTGCTGATATACATGCATCAATACAAAAAAAAACTATACCAGCTTTAAAGTAAACAGCTTAAGAGACGAAAAGATGAAACTTGTATCGATTTGTTCTTGTAATGAAAGTGCGAAAGTGGTTTGTGTTTTGAGGAATATTATAATTGGATTAAGAAAGATGAACTGAAATTGAATATCTTCAATGGTGTTTGTATATTTAAAGTGTGAAGGTGGTTTTAGGGATTATTTTTGTAACTTAATTTTCTTATCATTAAGTTTGATGAATAATAATTAAACTTGTATACCCAATTGAAAATGACGAATTGGTGGTAAGAAGTATGCATATCGACTTATCATACAAGAACGGTAACCTCGTCAGGCAAATTATATTGTAATGATTTTTGATACAGTCAATTATATGAATGAAGGGGCACAATCTTGTACAAATCGTTAAGTAATTTTACCATTTTCTGCTAAATAGCATTATTTTTTTGTTTGTTTTTATACTTATCAACTTTTAGCTACAAATGCGTTTAATAAAACTTGGACACAATTAAACTATCAACACATTGCCCAATATTTGTTATCTGAGAACGGAATATTAGAGTTCTATCCCTGGATGGTTTTCAGACTGGGGTGAGCGAGCGTCTTCGGTTGGCTATGAAAAAAAAATAAAATCACGACTGAATCGCACGTACTTGCTCTTATGTTCAATCACACCTTAGACACACAATTTTTAGTAGAAACAGCTCAATATATTTTTAGTCTTTTTTACTTAAATTTTATATACAAATACTCAAATTTTCTTCTAAGAATTTTTTTTTTTAATTATTAAAAAAATAATATAACTGAATTCCAAAAAAATATGTTCACGCGTTTTCAAAACATTGAATTTTCAACAAAAGAAAATATTTTTTTCCAAAAATCGAACATTTTTTTTCCGAAAATCTTGGTATGCAGTATTATTAAGAATTTAGGATCTCCTCTACCAAAATTTTGATCAAAATCTTTCAATCCGTTTATGAGAACGTTGAAAATAAAAAAAATGATTGTATTGCAGCGGGAAAGTTCATCAATTTTTCCCGATACAAACAAAAAATCCAATACTGTAAGATCAGGAAATCTTGCAATCTAATGAACCGGTCCATTTCTTCCTCCCCATCGATTACCGTACTATTTATCTAACCAATTCATAACTTCTCGATCATAGAGGGTTTATTGCCATCCTGTTAAAAATATGATGAAGCTAGTTAAATAATTGAAATGTGCTCTAATAGTTTCAGTAAATCATTGCGCAAGAACTCTAAAATAGTTGGTGTATTAAGGGTCGACTATACCAACATTCGTGGGCTTAGGAAAAGTTTTTGTTCAGCGTATGTTCAGTCCATACGGTAAAAAACTGAGCGAAACCGAAATAGGTGAAAATTCGGATCAATCGGAATCTCATCTGTGTGGGTTTAACATAGTGCAATAATTATTCATTTACCACCATCATGGTCTCGCGAATAGGATGAATTCTATCAAACCGAAAGAAAATGTGGTATTTTTTTTCGAAAGAAATGTTAATTTTGGTACGTCTAGTTAGTAGAACCATATTTTTGGTTTTCGATTTTCTGCGGAACGATTCCGTCGTTTTCTTTTAATTTTCTTTTTTTTTGTAACTATATGCCTGTAAGACCTAAGGTCTTTTAAATGCAACCTGAATTGCACGGCACTAGCTTGGCACAGTGGATGTAGAAGCTACTGAAACGTTTGAAAAATATTGTGAACCAAACATTTTCAGAGACTTTTTTTTTGAAATTATTGAAAAACATTTTATGTTAAACACTCAATTTGTATTTCAAAAATGGAGTAATGGATTTTCTCGAAAATTTGCAATTAGTAGCTGTTTGAGATTTATTTCAGGAAAGGCCAGATTTGGTGATTAAGGAGTAGCGATAAGGAGTATTGATAAAGGATGTTCTGAAATGGCGAATCAATATTAGAACAACATTTCATATTGATAACTCAGGCAAGTCATGACGTTTCCTTGATTTTGAACAGCAATCCAGCCATAGGCAAAATAGTAAACATTAAACTTAAAAGAAGAAAATACCGCATACGATGTAGATAAGTTACGGCTTTTCTTCCTACATAAAGGGTTATCCATTTTGCATTTTCAAAAGTATAGGGCTGGAATTCGCCATCTGTCAAACTAAGTGGTTAAACCAATTTACAAAATTGGATTGCTTAACTATCGCACAACGCATAAAAATTGTTAAAATCTACTACAAAAATGGTGATTCTGCCACAGCCACATATCGTGCCTTAAGAGGAGATTATGGTTTACATAATCGTCCAACTACGCAAGCAATTTAAAGAGACTGTATTAGTTGCAGATATTGTAAGGCCAGTGCATCATCATTTCGCTCGTACCACTGAAAATATCGCTGTTGTAAGTGAAAGTGTTGCCGAAGACCCGAATGTGTCGATTCCTCTTCGTTCGCGGTGGACGTCGATTTTTCGAATAAAATTTTCTTCAGCGACAAAGCACATTTCTCACTCGGTGGGTATGTTAATAAACAAAATTGTCGTATTTGGGGTTCTGTGAATCCTCAAGTAATTGAATGGAGGCCATTAAATCCACAAAAAGTCACTGTTTGAGGCGCTCTTTGGTCCGGAGGTGTGATTAGACCTTACTTCTTCGAAAACGACGATGGAACGACTGTCATCGTTATGGTCATATGATAACTGTCAGCGTTATGGTGCCACATGCCACACAACTCTAGCGAATATGACTTTATTGCAAGAGACATTTCCTGGCCGCGTAATTTCTCGTCGTGGCGATATCAACTGGCCACCAAGATCATGCGATTTGACACCGCTGGACTTTTCTTGTGGGGCTACGCGAAAGACCGTGTTTACGCAGATAAACCTTTAACTCTTGAGCACTTGAAAACCAACATTCGCCAAGTTATAGCTGAGATACCGCCAAATATGTGTCAAAAAGTGGTCGATGCTTGCAACAATTCGCGTGGTGGTCATTTAAAAGATATAGTGTTTCACACATAATGTCGACGTTCAAACTTTATAATAAAAAAGAAATATCATGAAAAAAAAATATTTTATGTGTTTTATTTACGTTTACTTTTGAAACCGCAAAATGGATAACCCATTAATTGTGTTGTACCAATGCACAAATAATACGCACATATTCCTTTATATTTATCTTTACTGCTCTACCCATCCACCAGTCCAATATAAATTCCATTAGCTCAAAAATCCACTCCATCAAAGATGTGTGTCCTAGAGTATATTATTAGTTAACTAATCAAATTATTATGCCGGACATTGTTTTCAGATAAAAAAAACAGCTATGAAATAGGTACGTAGGTACTTATACTCTTAAAACAAAAAAAAAACTCAAAAACAGACAACTGGCGGGGTTTATCATTTATTACTTTTAAGTACTTTTTGACAATCATTTATCATAAATCGTTCAAGAATCGCCTAAAGTAAGTTTATGAAGAAGTGATAAAATGAAAAAAAAGCAAAACTGAAATGATATTTTGTTTGCCTCTTCAAAATTTAATATATCCGGAATTGACCCTCAGTAAACTGGAAGTGGGTGGGATAAACCAGATTAACCGTTCTCTAATTAAAACTGAACGCTGATACGCTTTCAGTGATTTCCAAACTTTTCATGAAGATTATTGGCAAAGATAACCGAGTTAGAAGTCCTAAGGACGATCTATTCTCTGAATAACTCTTAATGTATTACTCAAAAAAAATTCACCAAACTTAGTTCATATCCTAGCACATTTATCAGTGACGTGCCGTAAAGCTTCAAACAAAGCGTTCACTAACTTCTCCTTCAAATTTTGTCTATTCTTAGATACGATTCAGGATTACGACGAGGACGTTGTTTTTATTTAGTTTGATTTTTTTTTGTGTTTTTCGTGTTATTTTTTTTGAGTTTTTATTTTTATACTTTTTTGTATTTTTATTTGTAAGGATACTATAACCTAGAAAGGAAATACTTCAATAAAAGTTCAATTCGTCGGGATTTCTTCAAAAAACTTCCAAAACTTCATCATAGAAACTGTTTTTTACTCCGATTACCTTTAAAAATGATTTTTCTATGGAGACAATTTGCGATAATCTTTGCTCCTGCATTTTATTTCTATCATACGATTTTAGGTGTTAAGATCAGAAAAGGAACGTTCGATAGATTCACTCGATGTGGCTATGTTTAAGATCAGTCAATCTAGTTCAAATGTTTTCGAAAAAGTTTCTTTTAATTTAAGAGCATCAACCGTTCTTGGAATGTCTTTAACGGGGATATTTTTAAGCTGAGGAAACTTAAAAAACAATTAATTCATTCTTTAGCCTTGCAAAATGAAAAAAAGGCACCATATGAGCACTTTAGGCATTCAAAAACTTCAGTACGGCATTTTTTCTATACTCAACAATGTTTTTCGTAGAAAGTAAAGCTAGTAACTTAAATTTTGTCAATGACTCGAACCGCTTTTCAATTTGAAGATTATCTAAAAAAAATAATTGGCGAAATCGCAGTTCAAAACTTTCTAGACCTCGTTTTGGAAAAGATCATAGCATTTCTAGATGTTTCCAAAATATGATGAAAACTTGTTCCCAAATTATTTATTTGAAATCCAGTACTGTCATTAAATGTTATCAGAATCAGAAATAACATTTAATTCTAATTAAATCATTTTGTATTTTGTTCGACCTTCGACGTCGCTTTATATACACTTTTTTTAACACAAATAATAATTTATTTATTATTTTTTTTTATTTATTTATTTACATCAATTAGAGATAATTAAATCTACAATTAGACTACAAAAAAGAGATAAATAGGTATAACATTTAACATCTAACAAAATTACATTAAATATTTAATACAATAAATTGTGTAATCATAATTTGATTAATCAATTTGAAAAGAACAAAATTAAATTAATTTTTAAAATGTATCTGCTTTTATGAAAGTTAAAATCAATATAATTTGAAATGAGATTAGTTTCTCTGACACAACGAGTTATTGGTTCATTACGAGCATAGTTTACTCTGTGTTCCTTTTCTCGGAATAGACAACGTTCTCTTATCTGACGCGACGGAGCATACAAATCAATCAATGATAAAAGCATAGGGCATTTGATATGATGTGACAAAATATCACTAATGAACATTACAGACATCATTTTTCTTCTATTTTCGAGAGATTGAGCTCCAAGAAGTTTACATCTAGTTGCGTATGACGGGATTTCGATGTTCCAACCTAATTTCTGGATTGTATACCTTGTAAATTTTCTTTGGATCATTTCTATTCTGTTTGAATAAATATTGTAGTAAGGATTCCAAATCACACAGCAGTATTCTAAGTTAGACCTAACATAGGCATTATAAAGAGATTTAAGGGCGTAAGGGTCCTTGAAGTCTTTTGTATTTCGTTTAATAAGCCCTAGCATTGAATAAGATTTAGCTACAATAAATTCTATGTGCTTGGTAAAACTTAGTTTTGAATCAAATATTACACCAAGATCTTTTTTCTCCAAAACTCTTTCAAGAACAAACGTGTCAACTGTGTAATCAAATGTAATTTTTGAAAAATTGCGACAAAAAGAAAAAATTTGGCATTTCTTAACGTTCAAGAGTAATTGGTTAGTTGAGCACCATCCTGTCAACTTATGGAGATCGTCTTGTAAGAGAATACAATCATTTAAAGACTTAACGCATCTGAAAAACTTCAAATCATCTGCAAATAGAAGCCTACTGGAGTTCAGAAAGATATCAGCCATGTCATTAATAAATATTAGGAAAAGAAGGGGGCCAAGATGGCTACCTTGGGGGACACCCGAGGTTACTACAATTGGATTTGACAGCACTTGATCTATAGAAACAAACTGTATACGACCCTTTAGATAGGATTTTAGCCATTGCAACATGTTTGAGTGAAAACCAAATAGTTTCAATTTTTCAATCAATATACTATGACTGACTCGATCAAAAGCCTTCGCAAAATCAGTATAAATAACATCAATTTGGTATCCTTCTTCGAGTTTATTTAAGATGAAATTGGAGAAAATTGAAAGATTAGTGGCTGTAGATCTACCTGCAACAAAACCATGTTGAAATGGTGAAATATGCTCCTTAAGAAGAAGTGTCAATTTTCCACATATAATTTTCTCGAAAAGTTTCGGTATACTCGATAGTTTACAAATAGGACGATAGTTGGTTACTTCCTGCCTTGGGCCAGTTTTATAAATTGGAGATAAAAATGATTTTTTCCAAACTGAAAGGAATTCACCACTCGCAAGGGAGGTGTTGAAAATGTAAAAAAGGGGCACAGATATAGCAGATGCACATTTTTTTAAAATAATTGGTGGAATTTCATCAGGGCCTGGCTTACAATCACTATTTAAACTTAATAGACCTTCTTCGATTTCGGATATATTAATATCTAACTGACTAATGTCAACCTTATAATTTTGATTATTTAAATCAGCTCTACTTAAATGATCTAAATTAGATTTCGTATAGTTTGATTCAAAATAATGGGCAAACGAATTACAAATATTGGGAAGATCCGAATATGTTGACCCAAGGTACTTCATACTACTAGGAATACCATTGGACATTTTTTTACTTTTAATAAATGACCAAAAACATTTTCCATTTGTTTTTATGTTCGATTCAATTGACAAAATGTAATTTTTATAAAGAAATTTGTTAAGAACATCGAATTCTCGCGCTAACCGAACGTAAACCTCTTTTAAGACAGTATTATTTTCGCAAGTGCGTATCCGTTTGTAAGCTTTGTTTTTTCTATTACTTAAGCTAGAAAGCCTTTTATTAAACCAAGGAGGCTTTGAGTTTTTATTAATTTTTACCTTTGGTACATTCATATCAATTGCCGCTTTCAGATTATCAATGAAAAAATTATAAAATTGAATTAAATTCATAGAACTATAATTTAAGTGCCACGGTATACCCGACAAATAACTCGCAATGTCTGAGTAATTAGCTCTTGCGTAATTAAACTTAAATTTACAACAATTTGTACTTTTGAAATAGTCATAGAATGAAAAATTAACATTAAGAGCCAAATGGTGAACAGAGTTAGGAAAAATAGGATTAAGTGATTCATCAACTGATATATTTAATTCTCTATCGACAAAAACAAGATCCAGAATACGATTTAAATTATTTTTGTAACAATTAAGTTGAATCAAGTCATAACTTGCAAAAGAATCAATTAATTCACATTCAAAATCTGTATTAATATTAAATGAAAACAGTTGTAGCTCTTCGGGATCAAAAACCCATTCAACATTTGTAAGATTAAAATCTCCAAGAATAATTATATGTTCATTATTTTTTAGTTTTGATAAATAGAAATTGCAATTGTTTACATGAATTTTATACAAGTCAAGTGAGCTTCTAGGTGGAATATAA
Source organism: Philhelius pedissequus (assembly GCA_910595825.1). Taxonomy (NCBI): domain Eukaryota; kingdom Metazoa; phylum Arthropoda; class Insecta; order Diptera; family Syrphidae; genus Philhelius; species Philhelius pedissequus. Next base: position 273,506,521 of record OU343160.1, on the reverse strand, counting down.
CTTACAACAACAAATAATACGTATTTATTTTCAAAGATGATCTTAATTATAATTTGGTCAATGTCGTACGGACAAGAAGAAGCAGAAGAAGGCAAACTCATTTCAATGCAAACATGTGTAGAGCAAACAGCAAGTAGCACACCTCCCCCTCTTTCCAAACCAGTTGTCTGAGAACAACGATCTTTACGAAAAAGAGCATAATGATTATTGTTGCAGATTTCAGCATTAAGATGGTCAATGGATAACCAAGTTTCGGTTAGTGCAACGAAATCATACTGATTAGATGACAGAGACAAGAACATTTGTTGAATTTTTGTGCGCATTCCTCCAACGTTTTGGTAATAGCCGAACAGCTGATTGTGATTACCGGAATGCTGATAAGAGTGCGAAGGAGAGCAATTTAGTTTAGAAGATGTAGATTTTGATTGTCAATTGACATTGAGTGGCGGCTGTTGAGTTGATGGAGGGGGCGGTGGTGGTGGTAGTGATGGTGATGGTGGAGGTGATGATGACGATGGTGGCGACGACGACGGCAATGTTGACTGTGATAATGATGATGATGAAGAAGTTCCCGTAGGCTGAGATGAGGGTTGTACGTGAACGTGATCGCTTATGAGTATGTTTGTATTTGTACCGCACCGCAAGCACGCAATGAACAAAATAAGAGTCAAACACTAAAAGTAAAAAGAAATTAAAGATCTCTTTTCTCTTTATCCTGTTTTTCACGTGTGGCATGGCATGGCCTTGGCTGGCATATCTGGTTTCTCTGATCGTAGCATCTATCTATAAGGTACGTTTTCATACAGCTACATAGAATGAATCCGCACCACAGCGCACATCCACAGCAGGCTCAATGTAAATGAATACCAAATTACCAATTTTCTTCGTACTGTGTACTGATCCTGCTTCTCTCGCACTACCAAACCGAAAACCTATGGGGGAATGAACGACGCTGGCCGACGACACGGTGCCCTGAATGGTTTTGAACACCTAACCATATAGGCTTGTACTGGCAATTATCCCTTCTCTATCAGTTGGATATTTTTTTAATATGGGGATTTGTATCACTTGGGTGCGCTGATGCTGGGAGAACACCCAAATGTGTGCATTTGTGTTTTTTGATTAAGAATGAATTCACTTGCTGTCCGAAAAAGGAAAAATAAAACCGTGCGGTTGATGAGGGTGGACACCAAGGGCTGTTGAAAGATTTATAATGGAGCATGAATTTCGTATCTTGTTTTCTAATTTTGAACGTGGAATCGCTGCGTTGAAGTTATGAGCAAATCTATGAATAAGGCAAAATAAAACAAATTAAAATGAAAACATTTAGGGATGCAAAATACAGATGATTTTGATAGAGTGTGCGGTGAACACCTACACATTTATGAATAAACGTCACTGACATTTATTCAATTTAAGTATTTTAAGCGGAACTTTTCCTGACCAACTGAAATGCGCAGACGTATTCCACTTTTTAAAATTGGTAATCGAAAAAAAAAAAAAACAACAATAGGCCCATTTCCTTGCTATTTTCTATCTCGAAGGTTTTTGAAAAAAACTTTAAAAAATCGAATGTGTGCGCATTTGGCAAAAAATAAATTCCTTAGTCCAGTGCAGTTTGGGTTTAGGGAACGGTGTTCCACTGATGATGGTCTTTTATGTTTTTGCCTCTTTGTTAACAAGGCTTTAGATGAAACTAAGTCTTACGCCGGTCTTTTTGTAGATATTATCTAAGCATTCTACATGGTTGCTCATGATATTCTCTTGGATAAACTGTTTGATGCCGGTTTCCGTGGCTTTATCTACAACTGGTTCGGTTCTTATTTAAAGAACCGTGTACTAAGAGTAAAAATCGGAGATTTCTTAAGCAATCCCCAGGTTCTAAGCCAGGTGTCCCCCAAAGGTCAGTCTTAGGACCAGTTCTGTTTTTGATTTTCATTAACTCATTGTTTTCCTTACCTTTTGTAGGTAGAGTTAAGGCTTTTGAAGTTGGAATCGCATATGGATCAACGTATTGTTGGGGAGGTATCTATATGTCCAATGTAGAGCACACGAAATGTCATGTGTGTCAGAAAGGAAAATGTGAAGACAAAATATTCTGATATAATTTAAATGGCGGAAGAAGTTGGTCGCTTGTTGATTTTCAATATCTGTTGTGTATCTGTGTACAAAATACGTGTTGTTTTGTGTTGTATTACTTTTTATTGTTAAAATGAAAATTTAATCTTGCTTGTGTGGTTCAAGTTTGCTTAAAAAACCAATCAGAGTACAGTAAAAGCTCTGAATAAAAGTCATTCCGCTTAAACGAATTTTCCGAATTAATGACAAATTTTTTTTTTTTTTACTAAAACGCGTTCCTATTGATGAACAAATGCAAACATTTTAAACGAAAAACTATTTTATTAACACAAAAGACAACATAACATAAATTATATTATAATTCATTTTTGTAACTAAAAAATCTAAAAAAATATATAGGGTGCTCCACAGTCACCGCCGGCCGGCCGCAGACATAAAACGTTGTTTCCTGAGGTCATTCTGAGTCGAAAACACATTAGGTAATTTTCATCGTTTTCGCTCCGTTTTGGAGTTATAACGGTTTTTATGATCTGGCCTTATCTTTGCTAAACGACGTCCGATTTGTAAGATTTTTTGTATCCAATCAAGAATTTATAACACTTATAATTTTGCCTAAGGTTTGTTTTTGTGCAAATAACGGTTTTCCCACAAATTTCCATCAAACCCTACTTTAATTGTTTTTTAAGTTGTTTTCTGATTCATTTTATTAACAAAAAAAAAACACTTTAATAAGTATAAGTTTTTTGCTTGTTATGAAACTTAACTTACTTAATTGATTGCTTAACTATCATTTTCACTTGAATTATAATTAATTCTTATTTATGCAGAAATATGTATCCACTTTGGACTACGATTACCATTTATCGCCAAATTAAACTGTACTGGTACTGATGTTCTCCAAATCAACATCTAAATTTGGATTACCGAGATTCCCCCAATACAATTTTTACTTGCGATTATAGGTACTATAAGGCAAGTTATGTAGTCGTAAAATTTTTTGTTTTCTAACAATCTAACATGACATTACGATCATAGAGAACACCAAAAAAGTGGGTCCCGCAATTCCGCCTGTCTGTGTGTCTGTCTGTAGAACAATCTACAGCCTAATCCCCGGAACCGATTTTGTTCAAACTTGGTGCTTAGGCGTTTTAGGTGATTGTCCAAAACAGATTTTTGAATCGTCGTTTTAGCCCCAAAAATAACGGTGCTTGCCATACAAATTTTTCTACCATCTTAATTATCTCGAAAACGGCTCTAACGATTTTAATAAAAATTGGTGTGTGTACTACTTCGGATATGGTCTACATTTTGGCCAAAAATTTTCTTTAAATATTTTGTTATTAACGGTACCTGCTATACAACAATTTTTTAGATTTTCGAATTTCTCATAAACGGCTCAACGGATTTCGATCAAAATTTTTATACAGGAAGAAACTATTTTTTAGTAGTAGTCAGAGCTTACTCTGTTCGGAACAAGTTCCGCGCATCTCTATGCACTCGAACTCTGTTCTGAGCTCTGTTCTAAGCGAAACCAGAAACACCCCAATGTGAATTACTATTTTTGGGATGTGTTCAAAACTTTATTATATATGTACGACAGACTGTTTCATTGGCATTACATTTTAATTATGTCGGTTTCTATTTGTCAATTTAGACTTTGATCCGGGATTGCGGATTTTTCTTCTCAAAAACAATGCAATGATTTCGTCTTTATGTGTTTGTATGTATTCTGTTTAGAGTAAGCAAAACAGTTTGACGTTTCAGCAAAATTAACTTTAACTTAATTCCATGAGGGATCGATTTTTTAGTAGAACTGAAAACGACATTATCCAAAAATATGTAATTTTTCTGATTTCGAAAAAAATGTCAATATGAAATTTTCTAATTTTATTGACATTGACATCAATTGATGTTGGATTAACTAGATTAAGAATTGTACAATCGTGGATCAGTCTTGGTTCAATATTTGAGCTCAACTTAACACCAATGAAGTGTTGTACACGAGGTTTAGAATTAACTCACCGCTGAATATTCGATTCTTTTTTTTTGTGCTCTCTTCAAGTCTTCGAAATTTTGTGCGCTTTTAGTTTATAATATCTCCACTGTAAGATATTAAAACAAATTCAAATTCGAATTTTATAAAGATAAACTGGCATATTAGAATTTGACGTTAGAGAAATGTTAAAAATGCAAAAGTTTTGTTGACGGAATAAAATCGATTTTGCTTAAAAAATTTTCAGTTTTGTCCAGAAAAATTGATTATTAAGTGGGAATTCTACAAAGGTTTTTTAAATCGTACATCATTTGCACGGTATTTTATTTTTTATATTCGTTTAAAAGGTTTTAGAAAAAATTTAAGCTTAATGCAATAAAGATGAGCCCTTGAACTAAACTTTGAATTGTTAGACAAAAACCCCTTTTTTTAAAATAATATATAATTGTATCAATACAATCCTTAATTGAAATGATATATGTACATTTAATGTCAGCTATAAGCTTATCACTAAAAAGGAAGTTCAATACGTTTTCATACTTTTTGAACATACCCACCAATTTTCACGAAAATATGGCTGGCGGATGGACGATAGTATATCTGTTTGCATTGACGGAAGGATCTTATGGATATTTGTGTGTGTTAGCAGCTTGTAGGCAAAACCGTTTGACAGCCTAGGATTCGTATCTTTATATTAGATACTCACCCTCTGCTTTGGATTAAGCGACTTCCGGTGCCTTTATAATTAGTTTCGAATTGCTAATGGTCGCAAGTCTTCACTTTTATTTCGCATGAGTAATTTTTAGTCGCCGACAATAGAAAAATATCATTAATATGTAAATAAATAAAACTTCAAATTTGGTAAGCACAACTGCAGCAATGAATGATGTGCTGCCATGCCATAGACTTAATGTAACCATTATACTTGCTGTGACAGCCATTTTGAAAAAAAAAATATTTTACTCTGAATTATGTCACAAAAAATGTCTGTACCTTTTATAAAAACATAATGAAACATCATCTTCAATAAAACCACCAAAATTTGTGTCATTAAAGGCTGCCTTAAGCCTAATTCATGCCAAAAATCTTGTAAAGTTTATTCAGCTATCCATAATTAGAAACAACAAATTGTTCACAACGGCAAAATTTCCATATGCCCCATCGAAACGACCATTAAGTGCAACCAACAAATGGTATGTTTATTAAAAAGCCCCCTCTTGCACTCTGACGAAGAAAACTTATAATCTCGAACATCACATATCCGCTTTCCATGGCCGCAGGAGATAATATGTGTTCCTGTTTCCATCGACTGGGCAAGGCAAAATATCATCACATCACATTCTGCTGTGTATGTACATATATATGTATGTCTGTACAAAGCCTAAGGGTGAATTGTAATTTAAAACGGCTCCACATCTCCCCCAGCCCGTTTCTCTAAAAACTCATTCCATATCCTGGAGAGGGGTGAACTGTTAAAAGATAAATTCTCACAAACCGCTTTATATTGCATGCATTCGTTTACGTTCATCAGGAATGTCAAACGCACAGGCATATTGTACATATCTACATACATATACAAAACAGGATGCAAAGAGCCAACAAACCAAAAAACAAGGAGCTGGGAAAACCCTTGTTCATTTAGCACCAACCAAAAGGGCATATACAACGCAACAACAGACAGATGACAAGACAAGAACAGAACATCTCCTGTTAGCACCGTTGGCATTCTTTACAAACCCTTCATGTCCCTATAGACGAAATCCCAACAACCCTTACTCTAACAAAGAGTGACATCCTCCAAAATATAGTTATGTGAGTGTGTGACTTTGAAAATTTATAAGTCAGTAATGTCATAAAACTACGAGTACTTTGCTTGTAATAAAAAAAAGCTAAAGCTACGGGATCAATATTTTAGAGGTAAGGTAAGGAGTATAATTGACGAATAATCTGCTACAGTTAAACATGTCTCATGTTAAATGAAATAATCTATTGTATGCTCAAATAAGAATATTACAACTTGTAAGAAATGTTGAGGCAAAGTGCGTCGGCTACACTTGGCCCGGCCACATCGAGTGAATGGACAACAACGCTCGAGCCAGGAAAATCTTCGAATCCCTGCCCCCAGGTTCAAGACGACCAGGAAGACCGAACCTTCTCTACAAGGACCAGGCGGTTACAGACGCAAGAGCGCTCGGTCTCGACGACTGGAGGGAGCGTGCGAAGGACCGCAACTGATGGAAGACCGAAATGCATCAGGCAGAGATCCGGATCCGGATAAGTAAGTAAGTAAGAAATGTTGACATCGTTTCTTGTAATTTTCGATTTTACTACATATCCCGTTGACTTAAAATTTCATATTGATATCTTTACAATTCTCTACCGATGACGAGTGACCATAACTCACTAGCACTTTATTTTTTTAACCATATCATATAATTCTTATTATTAATAAAAAATTATTAAAATAGTAACATTCGAAGATTAAAACAAGTCTATTTAAGGCAAAGCAAACGAATCGGCTAGGCTAAGGAAAATTCTTTCCAAGGAATCAATTCTTCTGGGAACTCTTAAAACACACACTCATTGGATGTTCGACCGAATCCTGCAATGAGAGTCTGGAAGACCTGATAAAAACTTACTTCCCGGGATACCGGTCAAATCCCAGAAACCCAGAGAGTCACATTGTACCATCGGATATACGGATGGAAGGATCAGGTGGGCTATTCATTTCTGTTTCCTTATAAATCCCCTGGCCTTGACAGCGTCTTCCCAATGGTACTACATTAAAGCAAAAACCAAATAAAACCAGCTCCTAAAAAATGTACTCATTAATAGTTTTAAATTGGGATATGTTCTTTTATCTTGGAGCAAAGTCCTTCTAAAGCTGGCAAACGTTTGAAATACTGATAGAACTACATATTCGCGGCACACTGAAACTGGGTGACTTATCTCCAGCTCAGCCTACACAAAGGGGAAGAGTGTAGAACGGCATTTCACACCGTCCTTAACACTATTGAGAAGACATTGAGCGACTAAGAACAGGGCTAGTAGACAATTAGTTTGATTATTCAATAAAATGTTAGTTTGTGTGCATGTTAAAGATCAGGCAAATTAACCACGGACTGGTAGAGATACAGATGAGAGTAACCACATGCGGGGCAACCCACTGCGGGAGATCTCTCATCATTCCTCTGAGTGAGGATGCCAGCCAGACTAATATTTGGAGAAACAGCACTATAGGACATGCTCAGATTCTTCTGAAAAAATTGAGTGAAAGTATTATTACTGACTATAAAACACCAGAGCATTACTTTCATAAACCATTCCAAACTGCCCTTCTCCATGAGATTCTCGATCGCCCAATACCTCTTCATTCTTGAGTGAGCGGATTCCACTGGATTGCCTGCGCCGCCTTTTCGAAGTGTGTGTCCGATCCAGTGCCACTTTCGACGTCATATAATAAAGTCAATAGCTTCCTGACTTGTTTTCCTGAGAAGCTCTTCGTTTGATATGCGATTGGGCCAGAAAATCCTAAGGATGTTTCGTAGACATCTATTAATGAACGTTTGTAGCTTCTTAATGACAGCTACTGTTACTTTCCAAGTGCTGCAACCGTAACCGAGCCTTTCCAAATCGGCTGCTGATGCCATTTTCGATACTTCCAAGGTATTGGAAGCACTGTTCTTTCTCTTCCTGTTATTGGAAAATATTTATGAGAAAAGATGATTGTGATCTTAGGCTGATCATCTTTGTTTTGCCTGAGTTGATTTTCAGCCCCACGATTTCTGTTTATCTCTCCAGCTCTATTGTCATTTGGTGGAGATCCATGATCCTATGAGAGAGCAAGCATATGTCGTCCGCATAGTCAAGATGTTTCAGGTGAGACGTCAGAGTTCATCGAATACCTCCGTTTCCCGTCAAGGCCGCTCACAGGACATCGCATATCACCAACAGAAACAATATTGGTGACAGAATGCAGCCCTGGCTGACTCCACTTTCAATTTCAAACTCTTCTGACAGCCTCCCTTCTTGCTAAATGTGACATTTGGATCCACCATAATTTGCCTTAATATTACCTATTCATTTATCCGGGATACCCCTCCTGCTTAAGTCAAGCCAAATCAATTCTCTATTGACACTATCGAAAGCCTTCTCAAAAGTCAATGAATAGCAGGTGAAGTGGAGATCGATATGCGACACAGCGCTCAATTTTGATCCTTAAAGTATTGATATGACGAATGCAGGAGGATCCAGAGCGGAAACCTGCCTTTTCGGCATCGAGTGTGGCTTCTAGATGTTCCCTGATGCGTTGAAGTACTTTTTTCCCTACTATTTTGGCGACTGCAGGCAGGTCGTTCTCTTTTTTTAGGTAGTTTGATTATCATTCCCTTTTTCCACTCATTCCGAAATCCTTCGGAGACTCAAGCTTTCCTTATGAGTTAATGCTGGAGTTCGCTGGATGTCGTTGGCGCCATCGAGTCCTACTACTTTGTTGGTCTTTAGTGCTTTGATTGCGTTGCAGATCTTATCTCTACTGTGTGGTGCAGTGCGGATTCGGTAATTTGTTGTTCCAATCAGCTCAGCAGATATCAGTTGCGCGTTGCTGTCGGTAACTCGGTTTAATACCGACGCAGCTACAATACGGGCCTTGAGTTTTTGCCGTTCGTCAATCCGTATCCACGTTCTTCAGAAAGTCAAGCGTTATTGTTTCTACTCACCCGGCCGACTATTCTTTCAACACCTGCTACAAGTTTTTTAATTTTGAGTAATTTCAACTCGGTCTATTCTGTCATTTTGGCAGCATCCAAAACACATCAAAACAATATTAGTTGTTAGCAACCCATTGTCTGTCAGGTCTTGTTTTACAAAATAGCTGGTCTTGTAAATAAAACTTTATTATGTAATTTTTTAAAAATATATTTGTAAATTTCAACTTTTCTTTTTATTTGAAACGTTTGTACTATCTGAAAATTTTAAGAACTATGAAAAATACTTTGCTGTTTTTAAACTAAAATGGATTTCAGCCACAAAAACAGTCAACTTCGGTAGAGCCAGTGGTGGATGTTTGTTTGGATACAAGAAAATAATCGAACCTGTCTATCAACTTATGTTTGTAACCACAAATGGTATGATTATTCTTCAAGGTTGTTTCTTAGGAGTTCATTTGAATTTAATTCCATTTTATTTGAACTGTAGCCATTGGAACAAGATTTCAGAATTCTTAAACATTTTTTTTCTAAATTTACATCCACTAATTTCATTCTTGGCTGGGATTTTAACGTGAGAACTGGTACAAAAGGAACAGTCGATTCCAATTCGGTTCCTCCATCGTCTGTAAAGGAAGCGAGATGCTCTAAAGATTCAACCTATGACAGCAACTGTGGACATTTTTTAGAATTACTTGAGGATATTGGTGCATACTCGTATATTCTAAATGGCAGAGGATTTAGCTACATGAATGGTGAATACACTTTTGTAAGCAGCAGAGGCTCGTCGGTGATTGACTACTGTTGCCTTTCATACTCAGCTTCAAATATGGTGTTGGTTGTGAAACTTTATCAGACCATATACCATTAATCTGCTCCTTAAAATCCACACTAAGGAAAACAAATTTCAGCCACAGAAGACTTCATCGAATAAAGTAGTATGAAACCCGATGTATCGCCTATAATACTAAGCTCGAGTCACTTGTACCTGCAATTAAAAGTTGTATCTATGAAGCAAATGGAGCGCCTATCCGACACATTATTAAGTTTAAGCCTAGAAGGCTTGGTTTGTTTTAGCTTGTTTTTTAGCTCGAACAATTGCTTTTAAACACCTCAAAGCTTTTCGAAAATTAAATTTTGACGTCTGCAGAAAAAAACTAAAATGGTTCCAACAAAAAAAAAAAAAACAGGAGTTTATGCAAGATAAAAAAACAAGCTTATTTCCAAGACAGTGCTAAAAGTCTACAATTTGTTTCTTCCGCCAAAGATTGGTGGAAAATTTCCAAGGAGATACTTGATAACAATTTTAATACACCAACAGGGGTTGTTACAGATAGTGAATTTAAAATGCATTTTAAGAAGTTACTTATGCTGTCAGCTGATTTAGATTCTATTTCAAATGCTCATTCTCAAAAACAAGTTTCTGAGTTGGATTCCCTCATAGCTTGTCGCTAAAGATAACAAAACTCCTGGTTCGGACGGAATACCTTATGAATTCTATAAAAATTCGAAGTCGTCTCTGGTTATAGAAATACAGACTGGACAAAATAATAGGAACACGCCTTACTTTTAGGTAATACTGTATCTTGCACTTTAGTTAGGCGAATATGTAAACAAATTGGTATGTTATTGTAACGATTTATATATTGTCAATCTGTTCAATGTATGATCTTGTGATTCAACAAAATATATTTGTAATATTATGAACTTAGTAGATTGCAAATTACAAAATTTGTTGGTCAATAAAATAGGAACATTTGAATAAAAGATCAACAAAATTTGTTATTTGGTTAAAGAATTCAAGATTTTGGTGAGATTTTTTTATCTGAGAATAATTTTGAAATTTAAGGCACATTTTTTTTAAATATATCACTTAGAAATGGGAAGACCGAAGCACTGCACTGAAGATCATCGCGAAGCCATTTTAGTTTTGCATATAAGCGGTGGATCCATGAGAGAGATCGCAACAGTCATTGGGCGCTCTGCAATGATCGGTGTGGAATAATATAAACTCCGAAAATTTTGAAGAAACCAGAGGGTGACCGTCTAAAATTACTATTAGAGACAAAGATACATTGGTGACAAAAGCTGAAACGAACCCGTTTATGTCCTCAAAAGATTTGAAGGTGCCCTTGCTAACAAAAATACAACCCAGAAGCGGATCTATTTTGCCAAAAATGCAGCACATGAAAGACGACACACTTCAGGCCAACAAGCAGTGGAAGAATGTGCCTTGGAGCGAAGAAACGAAAATAAATTTATTCGGAATGGATGGGAAACAGTTTGTTCGTCGCCCAACGTACGAGGACTACTACCTCTTAATCCGTGGTACACAAAACCAATCAGAAGGTGATTTTTTTATAATACAATTCTATATACCACTGAAATTACTCAGCCAATTAGAAGAATTAGCATTATATTTAATCGGACTTGTCGAATTATTGATTTAAAAAAGCTTTTACAATTTTAATCTTGTTGGATATAGTTCACATTGCTTTTTTTTTCAAAAAATGCATATCAGTTGAACTGAACTTAACAAAAATTGCGTATTGGTAAGGCGCTCACTAATCAACTGATGAGTCTAAGTGAGATTGCCGGGACGAAACGCAAATTTTGTGGACTAAAGGCCGTTAAAACTATTTTGATGCCACAAAACCAATCGTGAAACATGAAGGTGGCAGCATACTCTTATGGAGTTGTTTTCCATCGTGAGACGTTGGTCAGAAATTCGTTATAGATGGCATAATGACAAAGGAGTCCTGTGTGGGCAAAACAACGACGATAAGCATACTGCAAAGTCAACAAAGCTGTGGAAACAAATTTGGAGTGGCCTTCTCAATAAGTGAACCTTAATCCTATTGAGTATCTCTGGAATGCGCTGAAGGTTGAGGTTAGTAAGTAACCTTTATTGATCTAAAGACAACCTGTGATAATGTTGGTAGAAATGCTTTATTTCACAAATTATCTACTCTAGGAATCTCTTCGAAGATGATCGCTATTATAAAGTCTCTTTATCAGGCCACTGCTGCTGCTCTTTAGGATGCTAAGATGTTTATCGGATTTCTTTCCCACTAACAAAGGTATACGACAAGGCTGTGTACTTAGCTCTCTTCTCTTTGTGATCTAAATGGCGAACTACCAATTGGTCTATTACTAGATGGTCTTCAAATTAACGCCATTTTATATGCTGATCTACAACAACTTATTAATGGTTTTATTACATACTGCAACCATTGGGAACTTGAAGTTAATCTTGATAAATCTGAAGTTGTAATCTTTCAAAATAAATGTGTCAAATCAATACAAATATCTAGGCGTAGTTTTCTACCATAACATGTCTTGGAATGAACACTTAAATATAAGATTGGGATCATCTATAAGAACTCCATCAATGCAACATGATCCAGGCTACTGAGGGATAAATCTGCCCAACACTCTACGAAATTTAAAATATATGATGTTGCTTCAAAAGCTATAATGTTATAATGTGCTCAGGTATGGGGATATCGTGAACACAACGAAGTTAAAAAATTACAACGATCCTTTATAAAAAGATGTTTCCTGTTACCGGAAAATACGCCGAATTATGCTTTGCACATCGAAACAGATTTACCTAAAGCTTTCTTAACGTCTTTGAAGCTTCACTTTTCGTATATCAGGAGAACCTTATCTCTTCCCAATGGTAGATTACTCAGAATCTTATCAGAAGCCATTATTGCCAAAAAAATCTTCTGGGCTAAGGAATGGTTGGATCTTTTTAGTTGTACGTCGATTGATTTATCTTTCCACATTAGTTTGCTAGAATGACATGGACTGCATAGTATTCTTCTAGTAAAGCTTTGAGAAAAACACTAGATTGAATTTACCACCTGCGCCACACAGTCTCAATGCCATGATGAATACTGCAACTGGCTGTACTCCGAAGTACCAAACTATTTTGATGATTCGAATCCCCGTTAAAATGATTTTTATCATCTTCAAAGCTCGTTGTGTCAAACCTAAACAATTTTTTAAAAGCTGCAATTAAGTATCGCATACTAATTTTAAATGAATTTTCGTGAATCATGTAAATAAATCTACTCACGAAACTTAATTTTTTAATTTAGTATTTAGCTCACACTATGTTTTTGTAAAACCTTTTTTCTTTGAAATAAAATTATATTATTATTATTATTATTATTATTATTATTATAAGAACATTTTTCACAGTACTCCAGTGGTTTTCGATGGATTCAGGTTCCATGCGGCTGATTGTCATCATTCCGTGTGCAATGTGGTCTCTCAATTATTAGCATGTTGGTGGATTCTTTAGTCTGACGATGTTGAACCTGGGTACCCGGGTTATGACATTATATATCCGATCTGCAACTGTATGGAGTCTTAAAAAATCAAAGTTTGACAAATTTGAAAAATTGCTAAAACCTAAACTTTTAAACAATTTAAAAAGTACAACCTTGATAGTGATAAAAGACGTTTCTTACAGTTGCGTCGCGAATATGAATTCTTAATCAAGTTTCTTTACATACAAAGATCCAAAGTGTTTTCAGACATTTTTAAATAATAAAAGAAAAGATAATGTCACTCTGTTAAAAATGGAATTTGAAGGTGAAATTTCGAATAGCAGGCATCAACATGTGAGCTTTTTGCTAAGTTTTTCCAATAGGTTTATTTCTCCCCTAAAAATGCTCTATATGAACTTCGCTAACAGATTTATTTTTCTGCAAAAAAAATTTCCACAATTTTGGAGCATTTTTGCAGCGTTAAGTGATCCATGATTAATTGCCAACACTTATTGAACAGAAATGTCAACAGAGTTTGACATATTCAAGTGTCAAACCGTAGACAGCAACCATCACAACTTCTTATGTAGCTATGGAAGCGCAATAAATCTTCTTCTCGTCTTTACCTTTTCCATAATCAACGCGTATCCATTGTTGAGTGTATTCGCTTAGTAGTCGTATGTGATCGGAGGCTTAACTTCCTGTCTCAAATAAAGGTTATAATACTTAGCGCTAACTCAGCACTCGGCTTTTTAAAATGTTGATGGCCCAAAGAACGTTCTAACCACTATATGACATGGTCGCTCTACATTACCTTTGTTCGTCCCCTCCTTGAAAACAACTTATCAAGACGTCCACTTATCCCGAGATCTTCCAGGATTATTTTGGCCACGAAATCCTCGCATTTTCTATCTGCCCACCCAACGCACCTCCTATAACTCCACTCGCGTGATACGAGGTGTTATTTCATACCAAAACTGTTTTGATTTTATTCTAAGCACTTCCCATCTCAAACCTTATCACTAAAATCAACCTCCATTCCTTCCCCGTTTTTAGCTTTAAGTTACTCAGTTAAGTTATTTTTAGTTAGATCTCATTTAAATGATTTAAACGTTTACCTAATACCTATAAAATATATATACATTTTGTTTTAAATTAAGTGTAATATTTTTGGAGGCTTTTTCTATTTCTAATAGGGGATGTTAAAAAACTTTGTTCTGGCAATTGCTCAAATTTTTCAATTAGAATTTCAACAATATTAATTTTAATTATGCACATACCTTATAACATCCCTGTTCTCAATGAAAAATTGTTGTACAAAAGTAAAAATATATGATTGTCGTGCAAAAAAAAAACTGTTGGCTTCTAGCCAAGAGCTTGGTAAAGACGTGAATATCTTTAGGGGGCGCTACCATAAACTAAACTTTAACGTACATGTGTACGTCTTCAAAAATATGAAATCCTTAATTTATCCTTTACTTAATTTGCATTCCAAAAAAGAGCAGTTTGTTCACTCAGACACATTGCCTCTGTATTCTTTATATAGCCATGTTTTGAAAGGAGCACTTGTTTTGAAATCAATTAGGGTCGTGACAACAATTTCGAAATCCTTTTTACCACACAGACACAAGCACACAGAAACACTTATACATTTCCGGTGTCAAAAAAGGAAAGTCTTTAAAATGCGTTCACACACATTTTGTCTTCTACTGTGAAAACAAAAACAACCGTAAATCAGTTTTACGAAAGGTGCCTGTTAAGCTGATTCATTTACCATAAAAGTTCATCAAGTCTCTTGCAGGAGACTGTATTAAGACCAAAAGCGCAGTGTTTATAAAGCCGACAGTTTAATGATCCTTTGAGCTGTTGCTATTACCATCAGCCACCAAAGCATGCTAGCAGCATTAAATGGACAACATTTAGTGCACAAGGATAAAGCATATGTAGATGGGTAGGCTCTCGTAGGGGTTTTTGTGATCCACCAGGTGTATGGAGACATAGGGTTTCATTGTGTTCTTTTTGTCTTTATTTCGTTGTTGCCTCACATACGAGATTTTGGTAAAATATTAATTTGATTATGCTAACAAAAGGCATTTAAAATAATATTCTACTTTGATTGTTTAACAAAGCCGCTGCCAGTCGCGCTGCGGTAGGCGTGGCGTGCCTGTCGTTGCAAATTAAATAATTTAATGAAATTGATTGTACAAAAGGATTTATGTTGTACAGGATTTGTTTGCATGCCTAAATTAATAAAACAGATTCATTGGAACATGATTAATAGACAGGCAAATACCTACTCATAAAAGCTTTTAATTTTAAATCATTATTCGCATTATAATGAGAGGAAATGTTTAATCGGATTTGTGCTTAATGCAGCGAAAAAATACAACAGAACTGTAACCGACAGGACTTAACCATTTTATTGTTCCACAAAATATTAAAATCAATCTAAAAAGCAATTTTTTAGCATTGTTCCATACCGTGACGTGGCGGAAGGGCTTACGGTGACAACTACTGTGAAACCTAAAGCTATGCGATTCCGGAACTTGATATAAATAAATAAAATAGAAGTAATCAGAGCACAGGCTTATATGGAGCGGTAAATCCAGACTCTCGTCCTTGGAGTTATTAAAGGACCTGGCCCTCCAGGTTGGGGGCTCCTGCCGCTGGGGTAACTGCCCGACGTAGGAGTACTCCATGATAGTTATGAAACAACTACAAGCCTCGGATATGGATGATCCTTGCAAACGAAATACTGACAACGAATTTCGGATCTGCACGTGGAATGTCCGGACCTTAAACAGGCCACGTGCAGCCGAGCAATTAGTGGAGACCCTGGATAAGTACAAAGCTGATATAACAGCACTCCAGGAAATGCGATGGGATGGAGAGGACATGCGTAAAATTAAATCCTGTGATATCTACTTTGGTAAGTGCTACAGGGAAAGGAGACAGCGGTTATTTGGGTGCGGCTTTGTGGTAAGAGGCAAACTTAGACAAGAAGTTATGTATTTTAAATACGTTAGCGAGCGCCTTGTCACAATCCGCATCAGGGCCAAATTCAAAAACATCTCGCTGATCTGTGTCCACGCCCCAACGGGAGAGAAAGCTGTCTCGATCAAGGAGGAATTCTACGAACTTCTCGAAAAGACGTACGATAAGTGCCCGAAGTACGACGTTAAGATTGTTCTTGGCGACTTTAACGCCCAGATCGGAAAGGAGGGTATCTTTGGTTCGACGGTCGGAGGACACAGCCTGCACGACGAAACTTCTGAAAACGGGCTTAAACTGATCGACTTTGCGGCGGGGAGAAATATCACCCTAGCAAGCACTCGATTCCCCCCATCTCGATATACATAAGGGAACTTGGAAGTCTCCAGATCAAGGCACTGTTAACCAAATTGATCATGTCACGATAGACGCCAGGCATGCATCCAGTATCCTGGATGTCCGAACTTTCCGAGGGGCCAACATAAAGCGAAACCTCTGTTTCGATGAGGACTGTCGGCAGGCACATGCAGCCAAGGACGAAGCATATGAGTCAATGCTGCAAGCTAGGACCAGAACTGGTGAGAGAGCAGCCTGCGAGGTCTATTTGCAAAAAAGAAGAGAGGAACACCGACTCGTAAGAAGGAAGAAGAGGGAGCACGAAATGCAAGCGGTCGAGTCTATTGAGGGATGCTACAGTAGGGGTAACGCTCGAAAGTTCTATCAAAGAGTGAAACGATCTACCCAAGGAATCCAGCCCAGAATAGAAGCCTGCCGTGATGAAAATGGTAATGTCGTATGAGATACGCAGACGGTGCTGAGAATTTGGAAGGAACACTTTTCCAAGCTGCTAAGCGGCGAAGACTGCCAACCATCCGTTGCTATGCAGAACAACCCATTCAACTTGGACGATGATGGTCAAAATATCCGTCCTCCTGACCTAGAAGAAGTAAGAACGGCGATATCAAAACTTAAGTCGCACAAGGCCGCGGGTTCAGATGGATTGCCAGCTGAACTGTTTAAGGCAGCAGGAGATGACTTGGTCAGGAGCATACACCAACTGATTTCTAGAATCTGGTCGGAGGAAAATATGCCCAATGAATGGAAGCTCGGCATAGTGTGCCCTATCCACAAAAAAGGAGACGCTCTGAACTTCGCCAACTTCAGAGGTATAAGTCTCCTCAACATCGCATACAAAATTATGTCGGCTATTTTGTGTATCCGCCTAGAACCTTTTACCAACGACCTGATCGGATTTTATCAGTGTGGCTTTAGGCGGGGAAAATCGACTAACGATCAGATTTTCACACTCCGGTAGATCCTGGAAAAAACCCAAGAATTCCAAGTCGATACGCACCATCTCTTCATCGACTTTAAAACCGCCTATGATTGCGTTGATAGAGACGAGTTATACAGAGCCTTGTCACATCTCGGCATCCCTGCCAAACTTGTCCGCTTGTGCAGAATGACAATGAATGAATCTCGCTGCTCCATCAGAGTCGGTAAGAACTTCACCGACGACTTTGATGTCGAGAAAGGTTTGAGACAGGGTGATGCGCTATCATGCAATCTCTTTAACATCGTGCTGGAAGCAATTGTGCGCAACTCAAATGTCAACACCAGAGGCACAATCTTTCAAAATCCGTTCAACTCCTTGCTTATGGTGATGACATTGACATCAAAGGCAGAACAAAGTGAGCTGTCAGTGGAGCATTTGCAAGTATTGAAGCGGAAGCGCCGAAGATGGGTTTGACTGTTAACGAGACGAAAACTAACTATATGCTGTCATCGAGGAGAGAAGTCCAGCACCATCGACTGGGACAAAACGTCACGATTTGAGGTTATAACTTCGAAGTAGTCAGAGACTTTGTCTACCTGGCATCCGCTGTTACATCGCACAACAATATCAGTGCGGAGATCAAACGAAGAATCACACTTGCAAATCGCTGTTTCTTCGGGCTTAGAAAGCATTTGAGTAGTAAAGCCCTCTCTCAAAGAACCAAAGAGAACCCATTTAAAACTTTAATCATCCCAGTCCTGCTGTATGGGGCAGAGGCATGTACACTGACAAAATCGAATGAAAACCAGCTGCGTTGCTTTGAGAGAAAGATTCTTCGAGTTATGTTTGGCCCAGTGTGCATCGGTGGTGAGTGGAGAAGAAGATTTAACGACGAACTTTACGGGCTCTACAGCGATATCAACCTGGTCAAAAAGCTAAAAATACAGCGACTGAGATGGCTAGGTTACGTCGGCCCACCAGCCCGACGAGTCTTCGTATCCAACCCCGGTGGACAACGCGACAGAGGAAGGCCTTATCTTAGGTGGCGCGATCAAGTGGTGAACGACCTCAACCAACTTGGTGTGCGTAACTGGTGGCAGCTAGATAGGGACCGGGCTAGCTGGAGAGGTTTGCTGGTTGAGGCCGTGATCCATCCTGGATTGTAAGCGCCATCTAAAGTAAGGTAAAGTAATACCGTGCCCCCAACTGTCACAAATTAACACTTTTAATAAAACATTTTCGCTACCCAACAATTTCTACCCAAGAATTTGTTTAAGGCAGAACATTTTGTATTTTAGGTTAAGTTTAAGTTAATTCTATTAAATTCATTGAATGCATATACATTAAGAATAATATTTCTTATAAAATAGTATAAGGCTTGTTATTTATATATATATATATGTAATGGTGAAAACTACTTTAAGTAATTATAAGTTTATAGGTTTAACAAACACATATACGATCAAATTTTGTTACAAATATTAAGTTCATTGAAAAGAATATGATGGTAATGAAAGCTTCAAATAAAGACTAAAATTTAAAAGAGAACAATAAAAAAATCACCACTTACTCTTCTTATGTGCCTTGGTAGGGAGTTCCACAGTCGGATGGCGTTGATGAGAAATTTTCTCTCTGAAACCAGACAAGAATAACGTGGCGGTATAAGATGTTGGGACCTGTTTGAAGAACCGAACTCTATTTTATTAAATACGCTGCAAGGTTGTTTTGACTGAATTAAGTTGTAAAGTAAAACAAGAGTTCGATAGTGCATGATTTGATCCAAAGACATTTTAAATATTTGAATTGAGAAACTAGAGACCCTGTCAAATTTGCCCAACCCGAATATGTAACGCGCCGTATTGTTGAAAGCTATATTAAGCCTTTGCCTGTTTACTGAATCACAATTACAAAATATTTCACATCCGTATGTTAGTATTGGAATCACTAATGCTTTAGCCAATAATAGCGGCGTCTTAATGGGGGTATATTATTGTGAAGACCATATCATTCGTAGGACACCATATACTTTACCAACATCGACATTAATATTAGTGTCTCAAGACAATCTGCTATTAAACAGCATGCCGAGATTACGAGCTATTGGAACGTAGGCAAGTGGTAAACTATCAAGGTAAATGGTAGGGAAATATTCTTGGTTCAAAGGTTTTCTGCTACTAATAATGCAATTGGGCTTTAAGGGAATCACAAAAAGACCATTGTGTTCCATTGTTTCCAATTTGTTAATTGTGTATGTACAGTCTTCAATAAGCCCAAGAGGGCAGCTTAGGTGAAGTTGAACATCATCAGAAGTTTTAGTTATCATAGCAGAAAGTTCATTAATATATAATGAGAATAGAAGGGGTTCTAAAATCGAACCTTGGGGTACTCCTCCATTTTATAAATTAAGTAGATTTTTTGATTACATGTTTCATCTTCCTAGTCATCTGTGATGAAGATATGTTTTGTTTTCTGAATTGTGTGTGTCAGTTATTAACCAATACTACAATTAAATCTGGAAATTAGTTTCATTGAAAAGATCAAATCTTGATTTTGAGAGAAGATCTTTGAATTGAATGAAACTTGTTATTATTTAAAAAAAAGAAAACTGTGAATCTTAAACAAAAATGTTTTGACGGTTAAGAATTGTCAGAAAATTGTGTCCCAGACTTTTTTTTTAGTATAATGGAGTTATATCGCCTGTCTAACTGCCTTCGTCAGCCCGGCACTTGTCATCTCTCATTATAACTTAAGCTAATTGATCTGTGTAGTGCAATTTATTGTTACATATGAAATGCGATCTTTTTGTTTTTTTCCTTCATGTGTATATCCGTTTATTATTTGTTGTCAACTAATGCCAGAATTATACGAGTGCAAATTGCTATTATTTATTCCATTTTATTGAAATTAATGACAACATCGTGTAAATGGTTTGCAAATTTGTTATTATTTTTTTCATTAAAAAAAATGACAGGGTAAACTGGCATTAAATAATTAAATATTGCCATTAAAATGGCGTCATGTAAATGCACAGTGAAACCACTTTAAAAATAATGGCACACTGCGGAAAGGTTTAATTGTAATAAATATTAAAATCTGTCTCTCGTTAAATTGAATATAAGCCTCGCATTCATAACCATATAAATCCTCCGTATTTTTTAATTTAATGACAGTTGTGTAAATACACCTGTTTCTATTTTTGTCACTAAAATGACAACAAACAATGCCAGAGAATCGAACAGTCATTATTTTGCCCCGTGTAAATGCTTATTATTAATGATTTAATTTTTCCCAGTTTAATGACAATCAATTAATTAAAATTTGTCACTCGTGCAAATCAGACATAACTGCTTTGGGCTAAACAAGAATGTCAAAGCTCAATAATATTTTTCATTATTTGCATAAGCTATGGAACACATTAGGTTTCTTAGATTAACGGTGAAGTCACGTTAATTATAGGATTACCCTCAAATATTTATTGAAATACCTGAGTTCATCCCCCTCCTGAGGAAAAGTTCTAGTTTTTGAGGAGTTCTTATCGAGGAATAATGTTTTTTCACAAAACATTGCCTGTAAACCACGTGGTGCAGGTTCGATTCCTGCTGTTGTCTATGTCTTCTTATATTCCATTAAAAACCAATTCTAAAAATTGTTATAAAATAAGTTGCTGCTTTGCTCATTACATGCTGTTTAGGCATAATACTAACAACATGTGATTGAGTAAACTAGCATACCCATAAAATATGACAATGAAATAAATAAAGTAATGCGAATTATAAGGGACATAAATAAATAAGACACGGCAATTCTCTCCGCATTAGTTCAGCCGCCATCCCTGGAGATAAATCTGAGACAACAACCAACTCTAGTCTCAGAACATCGCGCCACATATCTTTCCTATCCTTCTTTCTCCTCTTCTACCGGATGCCCGCGCTGTGTTAAAAAAAACATAAAAAGTGTATTCATAATCCCTTGAGCGCGTGCAAAGTTATAAAAAAAAAAAAAGATCCCATGGCCGGCAGACATACGTCATTTTTTCATAGCTGAATTTTTTCTGTAAATATATACTAAAGTAGATAAGATCGAATGGACATTCCGTTTTCAAAGCTGGGGCTTTTCGAAAATATGCAGTGTTAAAACTTACTTACTTTACTTTTGATGGCACTCACAGCCCAGGATGGGCTACGGCATCAAACAACAAGCCCCTCCAGTCAGCTCTGTCCCTAGCTAGCCCCTTCCAGTTTCGCACACCAAGTTTCTTGAGGTCGTTCTCCACTTGTGTGCGCCACCTGTTATGAGTTTTTCCTCTGCTGCGTACACCATCGGGGTTGGATTCGAAGACTCGTCGGGCAGGTGCGTTGCTGCTCATATGCTCCACGTGCCCCAGCCATCTCAGCCGTTGTATTTTAAGCTTTTTGACCAGGTCAACGTCACTGTATAGCCCATATAGCTCATCGTTGAATCTTCTTCTCCACACTCCTTTGTTACACACCGGACCGAAAATCACACGAAGAATCTTCCTCTCAAAGCACCCTAGCAGACTTTCATTCGATTTTTTCAATGTCCATGCTTCTGCCCCATGGAGCAGGACCGGGATGATAAGGGTCTTGTATAAAGTCTCCTTAGTTCTCCGAGAGAGGGCCTTACTACTTAGATGCGTTCTTAGCACGAAGAAACAGCGGTTGGCAAGAGTAATTCTTCGTTTTAATTCAATGCTCGCAAATGCGCCTGCCACAGCTCGCTTCGTTCTGCCGACAATGTCTATGTCGTCTGCATACGCAAGCAGTTGAACGGACTTTTGCTAAATTGTACCGCTGGTGTTGACATATGCGATGCGTACAATTGCTTCAAGAACGATATTAAATAGGTTGCATGATAACGCGTCGCCTTGCCTCAATCCTTTCTCAACATCAAAGGATTTGGTGGTGTTCTTACCGATTTTGAGAGAGCAGCGAAATTTCTCCATCGTCACCCTGCACAATCAAACGAGTTTAGCAGGGAGGCCGAGATGGGACATGGCTCTGTATAATTCGTCCCTTTTCACGCTGTCATACGCGACTTTAAAATCGATAAAGAGGTGGTGTGTATCGATCTGGAATTCCTGGGTTTTCTTCTAAAATCTGTCGGTGTGTGAACATTTGGTCGACGGTTGACTTGCCTGGCCTAAAACCACACTGATAGGGGCCAATCACATCGTTGACAAAAGGTTTTAAGCCGTCACACAGGATAGCCGACAAGATTTAAAAGCGACGTTTAGGAGACTAATTCCTCTGTAGTTGGTGCATTTCAGAGCATCTGTTGTGGTTGGGGCATACTATACCGAGGTTCCTTTCATCGGGTATACTTTCATCCGACCAAATTTTGCCGATGAATTGGTGTATGCTCCTTACCAATTCATCTCCCGCTGATTTGAATAACTCGGCTGGTAGACCATCCGCACCAGCAGCCTTGTTTGACTTAAGTTTGGATATCGCCAGCCGCACTTCGATCAGTTCGGGTGGACGGAACTGTTGACCATCATCGTCCAAGTCTTGGCTGTCTTTGCCGTTAAACAATCTATAGAAGTGTTCTTTCCAGATACTCAGCACTGAGTGTGCAGTGTTAAAAGTGCATACCAAACTTATAACACTGCATATCTCCGAAAAGCCCCAGCTTTGAAAATTCGGAATGTCCATTCGTTCATATCTACTTTGGTATCTATTCACAGAAAAAAATTCAGTTATGAAAAAATGGCGTATGTCTGCCGGCCATGGCATCTTGGTCTATAACATTGAATTGGAGCTTGCCATTTATTTGGTGAGACTGCTAGCGTGTTCCTTGATAACCGAAAATATTAGTCCTTGGGGTTATCAAGAAAATCTGGGCACGTGGGTCAATTTCCTCTCGTTGGCTGGTCTACATTTCCACCCGAGAAAGTATTGAACTAAGTTCTTTTGAATGACAGTACCCCAATAATACGTATAAGTTAGTATCTGGCTTTATCCATAAAAGAGGTAAACACAACATAAAGGGGCGTACATAATATAAGGTAAAGTCCAAACTTTTTTTTTTGAAACCTGTGAAGTTAGGTTAGGTGAGAAAAAATGAAGATACTTTAATTGCACTAGCACTCTGTTGCCTATAAAGCTGAGACAGAAAGGCGGTGCGGTATTCGTAAGTGAAAGTGTTTACCATTATACCCTCGATTGAAGCCAGCTATCGTCTTATCATGTGTTCTCCTTGAGAAGCCTACCAAGAATAACAGTTGTGGCCTGCCTATAACTTAATTATGTATATATTTCATTGATTCCTTGAAACGCGGCAAACCCTTTTTATCGACCTCTTTCTTGTGGGCTTTAATAAAACCCTAGTGAAACACTAGATAATATGTTGTTTAATTCAGATATGGTTAGACTTTTTGCAGTCTCAAAGACTACCAGCTGTTCTTATAATCTGTTTTAATATCTATGTATTTCAGTACATTTTATACATGCGTACGTCAAAATACACCTAAGCTGTGTAGGCATATCAAATTAATGGTTTTGAAGCTGGGCCCCATTTTCCAAAAAATATTCTACAACAAGTTTCCTCGTAAGTGAACCAATTCCGTCTTAAGTGGGTTGACTTTAAGTCCACAGCTGTGTTATGTATACGTATTAAAATGTTCGTCTTTATTTTGAAAAATAAGTAAAAGATTAATCTTTTTATCTGTCACCGTCAAAAAAAAATTATGGTAATTTTTTCGTCAGACCATGCAACTCATTTAGCTTTTGGGGTTACTTTCACGTTGAATGGATAATACAAAAATTGTTAATTGGAAAAGTTTTTTATATGTTCAAATTTATTATGAAAAAGCTAATGAAGTATAAATGAATGAATTTAAAATTTCGTTTAATTACCAATTAAATTCCTTTTTAAAATTAATTATTTTACATTCTGATAAGCTAATTTCTATTATTTTTTTTAAAGTAAGATAAAAGTAGTCATTTATTCGTAGACAATTAAATATTGCTTAAAAGTAAATAAAAACTGATAAAAACATACTTCAAATTTGGTAGATCAATAGTACGTATGTGATGGAATCATAGCATTCCCGCTTTTTGGGGGCCGTGAAATAAGGTAGATGGCAATAAGGTCGATTAGGACTCAATCGGTGTTATTTCCATCGAGGTGGAAATAAGACCGATTTTGATTTGTCTGCATTATTGCCTAAGCCTAAGGAAATAATGTCAAATGAAAAAGTAGGCAATAAAAGAGAATGAAATTTTTGCAAAACGTGTTTAAGTTTTAATTACCAATTTTTAATTGGTAATAATATAGAAATAATGTATATGGAAAGAAAGCCGACATATGTCTCACCTGAATGGCAATAATGGCGAAATTGGTAAATCGAAAAAAAAAATTAAAATCCAAAAATATGTTACATACACTCAAACTGGACCCCACGCCAAATCCTATAGTTTCAAGCAGGGTGGTTGCAGGCGAGCTTTTCATACGTCGTGATCTTAATATAAAATAATAAAATTCTCCAAATATAAGACACCCTGTGTAGGTACATTGTCTACGATCTCTGACCGAGATGAGAAAAAAAAAACTGCAGTGAAGTCGAGTATTTTTTTTTTAAAGTTCTATGCAAATTTTGAACTTATGTCTCACTTAAATATTATTGACTTATTTGGAAATTTTGGTTTTGGGCTTCTGTCCACCAAAGTTGGAAGTAAGAATCATCATGTTCCTTTCATAAATAAGCGCAGTGGATAAAGTGCTTGATTGCTAACTTAGACGTGTGGGTTCGATCCCCACGCTAGGTGCATTCTTTTCTATACCTCCAATTTTAATTGGATGCCGCCCATGAGTTAAAAATGAGACAGTCAATACCTGGTTCTAAAATCCACTGTGCAAAACTAGTGCCGTGTAATTCAAGTTGCATTTAAAAGACCTTAGGTCTTACAGGCATGTAGTTAAAATTAAAAAAAAAAGTCATGGCTGCACAACCCTGGTGTTTCTTTGTAAACGTCAATGCATTGTAATATTGACAGAGAGATCAAAGCAAAATGGGCACTGTACGATAGCTTTGGCGCCGAAAATTGATAACGGTTCATGTAGAGGGGTCAAGAACTAAAGGAGTGAGATAGAAACTCGCCATTTCATATGGAAACATTATTGTATTAAGCCCCCTAACAAAATCCGTTATCATTTTGGGGCTTCGAAGTTATCGTACTCTCCCCTAAAAATGAGACCACCGTTAATAATGGGTTATCCATTTTGCGGTTTCAAGAGTAAACGTAAATAAAACACATATACAATATTTTTTTTCATGATATTTCTTATTTATTATAAAGTTTGAACGTCGACATTATGTGTGAAATACTACATCATTTAAATGACCACCACGCGAATTGTTGCAAGCGTCGATTCTTTTGAGGTAATTTTCGACCACTTTTTGACACATATTGGGCGGTATCTCAGCCATAACTTGACGAATGTTGGTTTTCAAGTGATCAAGAGTTAAAGGTTTATCTGCATAAACACGGTCTTTCGCGTAGCCCCACAAAAAAAGTCCAGCGGTGTCAATCGCATGATCTTGGTGGCGAGTTGATATCGCCACGACGAGAATTTACGCGGCCAGGAAATGTCTCTTGCAATAAAACCATATTCGTTCGAGTTGTGTGGCATGTGGCACCGGCTTATTGAAACCACATATTCTCTATATCTTATTCTTCAATAGCAGGCAAAAAAAAGTCGGTTATCATATGGCCATAATGCTCCGAATGGACGGTGACAGTCGTTCCATCGTCGTTTTCGAAAAAGTAAGATCCAATCACACCTCTGGACCAAAGAGCGCCCCAAACAGTGACATTTTGTGGATGTAATGGCCTCTATTAAATCACTTGAGTATTCTCAAAACCCCAAACACGAAAATTTTGTTTATTTACATACCCACCGAGTGAGAAATGTGCTTCATCGCTGAAGAAAATTTTGTTCGAAAAATCGACGTGCACCACCTGTTGTTCAAGCACCCATTCGACGTATCTACGACGTTGTGAATGGTCAGCTAGCTTCAGTTGTTGTGTGAGCTGGACTTTATATGGATGTAGGTGTAGATCCAAATGCAAAATACGCCATAATGTGCCGTAATTCCTGAGAACGACGAGGAATCGACACATTCGGGTCTTCGGCAACACTTTCACTTACAGCAGCGATATTTTCAGTGGTACGAGTGAAACGATGATTCACAGGCCTTACAATATCTGTACCCAATCCAGTCTCTTCAAATTTCTTCACAACTTTGGGAATTGCTTGCGTAGTTGGACGATTATGTAAGCCTTTTGTAGTAGGCCTTAATAATTTGTATGCTTTGTGCGATAGTTAAGCGATCCATTTTCGTAAATGTCAGACTTTTAAGTGGAAAAAAATTGGCTTAAAAACTTAGTTTGACAGATGTCGAATTTCAGCCCTATACTTTTGAAACCCCAAAATGGATAACCTTAACAAAAAAAAATCTTATAGAAAGTAATTTTAGTAATTTTCAATGTTCTTAAAAACAAGAAGACATAAAATCATGTAGTTTTCAGTTTTTGATAAATTAGAACAACGAATTTCAGAAAAAATAATATAAATATATACCGTAGTAGTAGTAGTAGTGTAAACTTTATTGAGATTTTTCTTTAACTACATTTTATATATATAATATACATGTATAGCGATTTATATTATTTTGCCGACTTAGAATTGGGCAGGCTACACTAAATTTATATATTATTTTTGTTCTATTAAATTTAGACAAAAGAAATTTAGAATTACGAAGTTGATAAACTACAGCTTAAGAAATTATAAAATGAGTCCACTCAACAAGACCATTACGATTTCATTAAAAAAAAAAACAAAAATATAAAAACTTAAAACTACGTGTGATAAAGAGAAATAGTCATCTCGTCTCTTTTTCTTGAAACACAAATATGTGCAATTACGGATTGGAATACATAAACGTATGTACATCTTAGAGCGAGCGAGTTAGAGCGAGAGCTCAGTACTTTACATCTTTCGTTTACGTGAGAAAGCGACATCTCGGTGGTTATATGATGAAAGAGAGCGATCTTCTAATTATTGGATGTTGAAATGAATTATGCAGCTTCTGTCCATTAGGGGCTGCAACATAAGCGATGCATACGTTGCTTCTAATTTCTGGGACGATACGACGTCCCTATACGTATGATTTGTCCATGTGCGCTACCAAGAAAACTGGGAGTAGATGGAATACGGATGGCTTCTATACACGTGGATGTCATTCGTTTGACTCCCTCTCCAAGTTAAAATTTCCCTGGTGTTGTCGATTTGTAAAGCATTCAAATTTAATAACTATTGCACAAATGCAATTTATTTATGTTACTATAATACACTTTTAATTTAGTTAATTTAATTAAACTATTTTTGATATTTTTGTTGTTGTACTTTTCCAGACGGAAAAACACGTACGTCTGCGACCGTGACGGGAGCCAGAAGCCATCTGCTGAAAAATATAGCGTAAGTAAAACAATTATTGACACTGCAAAATTTCAGCCTAGCTATTGACACCCTCTTCTTACAGAGCGTTTCATTGGTTCAAATCTGAACGGTTCCCAGAACTATTTGTTTTAAGTTCTTCCCTGTTTCTTATTCTCTCACTCTTTATTTTTATATAGTTAGGAGCTAGTCAGTTTTTTTGTGAATTCCGAAACCTAAACATGACTGTTACGCGACTGTGTATTTTGTGAAAAAAGTCTGTATTTCGTTAAGGAATCCGAACATGTTAGCAGATAATTTTATTATATTTAATTCAAGCTTGATCATATTAGTTTATTATAATGAAATATAATGCAGTGGAGGAGGATTTACTTAATTTTGTTTTATTGATTTTCTGATGATATATATTTAATAAAATGGGGTGTCAACTATTGTGCTAAGATTTTAACAATTCATATAATTGACACCTCTGTGTCAATAACTGTTTTCTATAGGAGTACAAACGGTGACACTGTGACTATAGTTGTACTTATATTATACATATATAGTGTCAATAATTATATTATTCTTTTAAATTAATGTTTAGCTGGAAAAATGCCTAAATGTACTGAGAAATGTACCGAAAGGGACCTCGAGAAAGCGCTTGAAGCTGTGAGGACACAAAAGATGTCCACAAAAGCTGCAGCCAAATTTTATAATATTCCTCGAATTACACTTGCCAATAAAATCTCTCTATTCCTCTTAACTATTGCCGTGCAATTCAGGTTGCATTTGAAAGACCTTAGATCTTACAGGCATATTATAGTTAAAACTATTAAAAAAGAACTACACTTATAATTTCGATTGAGTTCTAAGTTCGTTAAAGCAAGGCCTAGTACACAATTTGTTGTAACCGCTATAGAAAAAGAGTGTTTGGAACAATGCATAACCACATCCCAGCGAAAAGTTTTACCGAAAACTTCGTGGCGCCAAGGATTTTCTTGTAGAAGACATTGTTTGGGGCCACAAAACATTCCAGGGAATAGCTGGTTGAATGCGTTTTTGAGCCGACACCCTTCAATAAGTTTAGAACACCAGATCCGGTTACATCCGTTGAATTACCAGACTTCAAATAATCGTATTTTATTTTAATACAAAAATATCTTGAAGAGCAGAATATGTTGGCCATTTTAGCAATGCTACCAGAGTTCTTAAAATGGATGAAATCAATTTTTTATTGTGGCCAAAAACCAAACGCGCGTTGGCAGCCTACGCAGTTGAATATAAGTGTTATTTTTATTTTTTTTAAGTTTTATATTTTTTGTTTTTAAAAATTTAATAATAAAGCAACATACAGGTTTAAAAAAAGATTTAAGCCAACCTCAACCAAACTGTTAAGATTCTACAGCTAGACTGTGCATGGAAGAGTCCAGAATTATTGTGCAAAGTGTAGTATTTGGTGCTTTTTAGGCTAAGAAGCAAAAGTCAAAAGTTAACGCGACAGGTGGTGGTTTTATTGCAAGACGGAAGGCCACTGGAAGAACGAGTGTCCGAGGAGAAGCAGAAAGTTCAGTGGCAACAGAATGGGCGATGCTTTTGTTGGTGAAATAAATTCTTAGGCTTCTACTGAAAGAGATATCTGGTTTTTAGATTCCGGGGCTAGTGATCAAATGTGCTTTAGGAAGCACAATATTTCAATATCTGCAACATTTTGAGAAGCCCATGTTAATTAGAATCGGAAATGGCGACGTCATAGAAGCAGGGGGAAGGGTTTGGCTAAAATTATTGCATTTAGTGGTAAATTTTGGGAAGAAAGATGCTTGTCTAATGTATTATTTGTTCCAGACATAAAGCCTAATTTGTTTTCATCGAATTCCCCTTTGGACAAGGGCTTCAGATTGGTTGCGGCTAACAATCAATGTGAAATTCGCAAGGACAACAAGGTTGCAGCAATTGCTCTAAGGGAGTCACACAAGCTCTTTAAGATGGTATTCAAAGAAATTTTGGCACAGAATGAGGGCACAGCGAATGCTGCCGTAGCAATGTCGTTATAATCATGGCATCAGAGATTTTGTCATCAAACATACTCTTTGAAGACGACGCACGCTGATTTTTTTTGTCAAGCATGTATTTTTGGTAAGCATCATCGAACTCCGCTTAATGTAAGTAGGAATAGGGCAAACGTAGCAGGTGAACTTATCCACACGGATCTTTGTGGTCCGATG
This sequence comes from Philhelius pedissequus, assembly GCA_910595825.1. NCBI lineage: Eukaryota > Metazoa > Arthropoda > Insecta > Diptera > Syrphidae > Philhelius > Philhelius pedissequus. The sequence continues at coordinate 273,476,513 of OU343160.1, read as the reverse complement.
CAAGAAACTTCATATGGAGGTGCCCGATATATGTTATTATTCCGAAACGATTTTTCCCACTTTCGAAAGGTTTATTGCATTAAATCTAAATCGAACGTAAGACATTACATTATGTTGTATTTGGACCAAGTTCATATTGACACGGGCTCACATGTAAAAACATTGCGCTCAGATAATGGGCTCAAATTCGTCAATGAAGAAGTGGATGCCCTGTTACGTTGATATGGAGTTCGGCACCAGAGAAGCATACCTTACACCCCGAACAAAATGGCAGATAAGAGCGGGATATGCGAACTATTATCGAGTCTGCTAGGCCAATGTTACGCGCAAAATCCATGACCTATAAATATTGGGGAGAAGCAGTTACAGCAGCAGCTTATACTATTAACCGGACTGGGTGTAGCCCAGAAAATGGTAATAGTCCTTTTGAATTGTGGTCTAACAAAATTATAGAAATAACAAATCTCAAAATTTTCGGTTCGGATGTATTTGTACATGTGCCTAAGGAAAAAAGGCGCAAACTTCACGCAAAGGCAACTAGAGGTGTATTTATCGGTTACGAGGAAGATAGGAAGGGCTATCGTATATGGCTGCCTGATAGCCATAATGTTACAATTTCCAGGGATGTAATTTTCAAGGAACCGATATCTCCTCCTGCAGTAAAAATTCGGAGCGAGGAAGCTGGGGGTGAAGGTGGCATCGAAGCGGAAATACAAGGGCCAACCAAAACGGAATGAGCATCTGCATACAGTGGAAGAAAAATCGCAAACTGGTAAATACATGTTTAATTCTGAAGATACTAAAAAAGAAAAAGACCTTTAAAACAACCTAAAGTGCCAAATAGAGAAGGAATTGTCTTATCAGAAGAACCTGTCTCAGGTGAACGAAAATTGCGTTCGCAAACTGTTACCCCCTGTGCTCTGAATGAAGGTTTTGCTTTTTGTCTGACTGCCAAGAGCCACAATGTTTTGAGGACGTGGAAAAATCTGAGTTTTGCAATTAGTGGAAGATTGCTATGGATGAACAAATCGCTTCATTCTCAAAATCACACCTGGGACCTTGTGGATTTACCTCCTGGCAAGAAAGCAATATCAAACAAGTGGGTTTATAAATTGAAATTTGGACCAAATGGCACAGTTGAACGGCATAAAGCAAGACTGGTGGCAGGACTGGTGGACTTGCACAACAGTACGGAATTGAATACGAAGAAACCTCCAGTCCTGTAGTGAAATTTACTTCAATTAGTATGATTCTGGCCCTGTGTACAACTGAAAACCTAAAACTTAAACAGTTTGATGTAAAAACCGCTTTCTTACATGGAAGCTTGTGTGAGGATGTTTACATGACACAACCAAAGGGATATTGTGACGGAACCAACAAGGTTTGTAAGCTACGAAAAGCCTTTACGGGCTTAAGCAGGCTTCTAGATGTTGGAAACTAAAATTTACCGATTTTCTAAAAAAAATTTGCTTAAAAGTAAGCACGGCTGATACGTGTGTTTTCATAAACAATAGAGATGGAAGGAAAATTATACTAGCTATCTATATTGACGATGGATTGTTTGCAGCAAACCATGAAAGTGATATTGAGTCTCTGATAGCATATTTGAGTCAAGATTTTGAAATTAAGTGTCAAATGTTAACTACTATTTGGGGTTGGAAGTTAATATTTTGGATAATATAAACATACAACTGAAGCAGACTTCATATGCGAAAAGGGTCCTTTCCAGATTTGGTATGGCTGATGCAAGATCTGTTTCAACACCGGCTGAAAATAGGAATGCATACTTGACTCCAATATGAATCTTGAAATGAAGTATCCATATCGTGAAGCTGTTGGCTGCCTTATGTATTTGGCTGTGGGTACAAGGCCGGATATAGCATACGCGGTAAGCCTGGTTAGTCGTCCCTTAGATGATCCGAAGCGTTGCTACTTGGTTGCGGTAAAACGAATTTTCAAATATATTCAAGGAACTATTCACCATGGTCTCCTTTCAAAAAACACTAACTTGCAAATTCATTGTTTCACAGATGCTGATTTTGCTGGGGATGTAGAAAACCGAAACTCAACTAGTGGTTAAGCTCATGTAATGGGCGGAGCAGCAGTATAATGGTCTTCACAGCGTCAAAAGTGCATCGCTCTTTCCACTACCGAGGTCGGAATACGTAGCGGCTTGCGAAGGTGTAAAGGAGCTGATTTGGATCCATCGCTTATTTTCTGAACTTGTCTCGAAAGGTGCAGAGGTTCCAACTCTCAACATGGACAATCAAAGCGCTGTTGAGCTCATCAAGAACCCGGAGTTTCACAAGCACCCCAAAGATATTGAGGTAAAATACCAATTTATCCGCCAAAAATTTGAAGAAGGACTTTTCACTCTCAACTATGTTCCAACAAATAAGCAAACTGCAGATATTTTTACAAAGCCATTGTCTATAGATCGCCTTGAGTCACTGCGTAACGACTTAGGAGTTCTTAAACTCTAAATTATTAATATGAATTAATTAAAAAAAATAGAATTTTAAAAGTGGAAGAGTTAAATATTCATGTTTAAATTCAATTACTATCACCCTGTAATTTGCACTTTTATACTCATTTGCTATTGTTTAAAGTCAACTCAATATTAAAACAATAATAGTTTGTACCTACCAATAATGTTCTATTTAGTATAATAAACTCTTTTGTTAGTTCACACTGAAATCTCAGACCAATCGGGTGTTTTAATCAACACAAACGATCGCTATTTTCATTCTTTACTGTCTATTCAAAAATATGCCAATAATTGTACAAATATGTGATGCCAATAGTTGTACATAAGTGTCCAATAGTATACAATTATGCGGTGTCAATAGATGTACATGAGTGTCCATTACTATATATTTTAATAGGGTCTTAGAAATATCAAAATTTAACAATATCACGAAACTCTTACTTACTTTTAACACAAATAGCATGAAAATCAATTGAATAATGTATTTAGAAATGTATTCAGAGTTTCATATATCCATATCGAATATATTTGCCAGTTGTGTCAACTGAAAAAATCCATTACAGTTTTGAAAAATTACACTTCAATTTTTTTAAATATTTTTTTTTCCAATAAATTGAGCTTAAGATACCCTTTTTTTCGAAAACTTTGCATACCTAGATCTTACTTAATTTAAAAATTAGGTAATAGAGTAGGGTATTGCATTTAGAAAAGTTATAACACTGTAACTAAGCGTGTTGGTAGCTATTCCTAAACAACCGCCCGCCGCAGTAAAGTTAGTACTGGTCACCAAATCCAGCAATTCCGTACGATCACTACATAATCATAAAGCAGATAACAACGGCAGCACTGTGCGATCACTACCGGTACTTGGTTATGCGACTACTGCAGAGTGCAATTACCAGCATCATACGTGAGCAACACCATTGCACCACCCTTACATTTATGTTCGTCATTCTTACGATTCACACTGTTTAAGAGCAACAAATATAAGTAGTAGAGATAAGAAATTATAATAAACGGAGGAAACTTGTACACTTGAAAGCAAACCTTGATTTCGATATGCTTGTTGCTGAGTAATAAGATTCCGGTTGATCCTGAGTTGCAGCCAACTCGGACTCGGTGATCAATTCCGTAAGCTTTAATTGGTGCACTGGTTTACCATTTAAAGCGGACTTTTGGGCAGTAAAAGTGCACGATTTTCGAATTAGCATTGGGCAGAAATTGGATTCATATCCGACTTTGCCCTCTTTCTGATCCTGAGAGGGTAGTGGGCGTTAAGTTAGCTTTATATTCGCTATTCCTTGCCTGCTACTTCTGAGAGGGAGCGTGGGCCCCTTAATTATATGAATTACAAAGTATCACACCAAAAACATAAATGTTAAAAAAGTAGTCAAGTTCTTCTATATACAAAAACCATTGTGTAACAAGTCAGCCGTGAAAAGTAGTGAGAAATAAAAGTACGCCAAGTTCTAAGTTTATTAATGTTAAATATCAAATATTTTAAGTATGTAAGTAATATTTATTTAATAATTACTGCCTTTAATTGTGTCCGTTTACTTGGCAAGTAATTACTCAATTTTGAAATGAAAACTTGCCAACTAAACAAACACAGTTAAGCCAGTAATCATTAATAAATGGAGGTTCTTCCATATTACTCTACTTAAAATATTTGATATTTAACATTAATAAACTTAGAACTTAGCGTACTTTTAGATCTCACTACTTTTCACGGCTGACTTGTTACACAATGGTTTTTGTATATAGAAGAACTTGGTTACTTTTTTAACATTTATGTTTTTGGTGTGATTTCACTAGTTTTTGCAAAAATTCTTTTTATCAGGAAAGGTGGGTGGAATATGTACTATAAGTCCTTCCTCTCTACCAATTTTCATTAGTTAGAAGTGATCTATTGAAATGGTAATAATTTATGAGGAGTGGGTGGATGAAACGCCCCTGCAAGATAAATTTCATAATTTCAACTTTTTCTTTGTAAAGCTGCCTGCTCTAACAAACATACAATCCTGCACCAATCGGAAGTGCTCTCAATATATTTAATATTACTTCTGTAAAAATGGGTGTTTATCGCTATCCTATCGCTCTACCAATATTCATCAATTTACGACAATCAGAAGTGCTCCAAAGAATGTATATCAATTCTATGAAAATGGGTGGCGCCCCCTGAATGGAAAATCTTAAATTTTCGATTTTTCCCTTTGTATACCCCACCAGGCCTACCGTTGTGAGAAATTACAAGATTCTACGATATCGGGAATTGTTCCATAATTTTGATGATCTTTAAGTGATTAAGTGAGTCAGTCAGTCAGTTACGATTTTTGCGATTTTTGTAATCTTATATCTCGGGAACAACTAAAGCTAAAGAATTGAAATTTGGCGAGTTGCCCAAGACTGGTGAGCTTGGCAAATACTGGGAGTTTGAAGTTTCTGACTTTGTTGGTAGTGAAGTTAGAGGGGGTCGAAAATCGCCTGAGTTTGTTCATGTGGGGGCCGTGGCGCTATAGTTGTGTGCTCGTCTGTCAACCTCGTGGTGCAGGTTCGATTCCTGCCGTTGTCTATGTTTTCTTATATTCCATTATAAACCAATTCTAAAAATTGTCATAAAATAAGTTGCTGCTTTGCTCATTACATGCTGTTTAGGCATAACACTAACAACATGTGATTGAGTAAACTAGCATACCCATAAAATATGACAAAGAAATAAATAAAATAATGCGAATTATAAGGGACATAAATAAATAAGACACGGTAATTCTCTCCGCATTAGTGCAGCCGCCATCCCTGGAGATAAATCTGAGACAACAACCAGCTCTAATCTCAGAACATCGCGCCACACATCTTTCCTATCCTGCCGCCATCCCTGGAGATAAATCTGAGACAACAACCAGCTCTAATCTCAGAACATCGCGCCACACATCTTTCCTATCCTTCTTTCTCTTCTTCCACCGTATGACCGCGCTGTGTTAAGAAAAACATATAGAGGATATTCATAATCCCTTGAGCGCGTGCAAAGTATAAAAAAAAAAAAAAAAATGTAAATAGGGTGTAGTGCAGAACTTGGTTGGACACTAGCGTGCCCTTTGATAAAGAGTTTGTAAAGAAAATTGTAAAAGAAAACTTCATAAGCAACAAAAGATATTTGAACCGAGTTCTAGTTTTCTCGAACCAGAATTTTACTTGCCTTCTTCGGGATAACCTGGGCACGAAAGAGCGTACCCCAATCCTACCAAAAATAACACCACAGCACTTATTTGTAAGTATTACCGTTATTTTTTAAATATTTTTTTCTCATTTTCAGTTTTATTTTTTATGAAAATGGCCCTCCTACAAAAGTCCCCTTTAATATAAAAAAAAAATGTTTCACCACTATAAAATAACCATAATACATTTTTGGCGCCAAAGTTATCGTACTCTCCCAGTGAAATGCAGTTAAATTTAAACTGAAAGGTGGCGCATGTGTGCTTGCTCATCACGTCGGTTGAGTTTTCGTTAATCTTGGTCATCATTTACACTAGCTACGGTTAATTCTTACAGTGGATGAATAAATATATAACCTCATTTTTGCTTATCACAGTATTCTCCAAAAAGCACAATATTAAATACAAATTCATTGAATTTCATTTGGTTCACTGAGTTGGTCATAGAAAGTATACTTTCCTTGATTTAAAAATGAACAATAAAACGAAAATATTGGGCGCACAATATCGAATATACTACTAAGCTCTCAACCTGGCCTCTGAAAACGTAACGCCATCTATAGGCAATGTTATTTTAGTGAAGGACAACCGCAATACTCAATTCCTAAGCACCTGTCATTCACTAGAATCAGTATTTGCTCTTTCTTATGCAAAATGGAATTCTTAAAAATCGCAACTATAACTTCTGTAAGAATCCAATTACCTAACAGAGATTTGCTGAATATATTTTTACGATTGTTTTGAATGAAATCCTTAATTAGGTCTTGTTATCTTTTTCTAATTTATTCAGGTTGTCACCGTTACAAAACATTTAATACATTTATACTTTGTAAATATTTAAGTAATTTTCGAAAACGATTTGTCCTAATCAAGCAATCAAATTCGTTAATAAGGCAATTCTTTCGAGAAGGGATACTCATTATGTCAATATCCACCGGCCTTTATTTAAGTTTGTGTAATTAATATTGTTCTAACGTATATTTAATTGATTATTTCCAAAATCCTATATTCGTCGATCTCCGTCTATCAGTAATTGAATTATACATTCTTTGAATCTAATCTACATCTTATTGAATAACAGATGATGAAAACAGATGATACCGTCTTTCTTAAAAAGAAGACTATACCTTCCAGACAGGCAGACAAAAATACAATAAAACACAAATAGACAATGATTCTAAGAACTTCAATTGAATTTGCCTTCTTCTGTCTTGAGTCCCAGAGCTGTTTGTATAATACAAATGTTGATAAAACGATGTACTATCATCAGGAGCGCAGATACTCGTGAACTTTAACTTTTGCTTCTCGTATTTGTTCCAATCTCCGCTGGGGAATCCTCTTTGATCCATCTTAAAAAACAAAGTGCAAATTAATCCTGGAATCTTCCGCTTGACAGTAAATAGTTATAAATCAACTTTTCTCTGTGCATGGTGCCTATTTTGAGGTTTAGTGTTTTAGGGAGTGAGAACGTAGGTAACAGCAGTGAATATAAATATTTAAAACGTCAAACAAATTGAAAGGACGCAAAATGGTCGAACGTATTTGCTTTAATTGTAAAATGGCTAAAAGGAAATCAGAAGTTCTTATACATTTACAAAACCCGGGCTAGAAGAAGGTATGAAGTAACAATCTTTTTTCCGCCAGTTTTGTTCCTAACTAATTCCATCTTGCTTCGGTAACCAAGTTTCTTAAGAACAATTTCCAATCGTATGTGTCGTTTGAATAGCAGTTTTGTACTCGACAATCAACCTTTTCAAGTTGTTTGGAATTTTTTCTAGGCCGTATAAGTATTATCTATCTGCTCTACATGACTCAGCCATATAATTTTTATCATCCAGATAGATAAGGACGATAAAGTTATTGTGTCCTAAGTTGGTGTTTTTTTTGACATGTGGTTTTCAATCTGGCAATACTTTTTTCGGAGTTAGTCTTTTTGACAGCTGTCACTTCATTTATGCTTAGTTTGGTTTGCCATTTCATATATGAATAGACTTACCCCTGAACAACGCGTTGCACGTTCGGTGAATGGGCACAAAATGGGATGGCCACCGATCCCGATTGTCACAAGAAAATTTTGTTCAGCGATGAAGCTCACTTTTGGTTAAATGGGTACGTTAATAAGCAAAATTGTCGTGTTTGGAGTGATCATAATCCACAAGCCATTGTTGAGACGCCGCTGTTACATCCTCAAAAAGGCACGGGTTTGTGTGCTCTATGGGTAGAGGGAATTTTAAGGTTACAGTCAATGGGGAGTGCTATAGAGCCATGATTAATGACTTGTTCGTGCCTGAATAAGAGAATTTTCATGTGGACTAACTTCTGGTACGAATAAGATGGCATAACATGCCATAAACCTCACAATCAATTTATTGAAGGAAAGTTTTGGAATGCGCATTATCTCACGTCGTGAGCCTGTGGCGTGGCCTCCAAGATCGTGCGATTTTACACCGTTAGACTATTTTTTGTGTGGTTATGCGATTTCGCTTGTCTACGCAGATAAGCCCGATACGATTGACGCTTTGGAAGAGAATATTCGGCGTGTTATTGCTAACATTCGGTCTTTATAATAAAGCTAAATTCTTGGGCATAACGTTAACTTATATGCGTTTTATTTCTTCTAGAAAAATAAACGTCTAAAAAAACACCCTTTATATGGTCGTTGGTGGTTAATGATTTTGTTGGAAGTGGTAGGTAGAGATTTTAATCTTTCTGTAAGCTTGTAGTTCTTTAACGAAATAAAATAAAATGCACGACTGGATCGCATATACTTGCTCCTATCTTCAATTACATTATATGCATAATATTCTTAATAGAAATGGCTAAATGTATTTTTAAAGCCGTTTTTCACTTAATTTTTTATATATAAGAATTTTTAAATTTTTTCTAAAAAAAAATGGTATAAATACATATTCAATAATATAAATTCAAAACAAACTTTTAGAAAAAATCGTCTTATCTTTTTTGAAATATTGAATATTCAAAAAAAAAAATATTTTTTTTTACAAATCCAAAAAAACTATTTTTGAAAATTTGGAAATTCTGTATTATTAAGAATTTGAAGAAGCTCCTGTATAAAAATGTGGATGGAAATCCGTTGAGCCGTTTATGAAAAAGTCGAAAATCAATAAAATGGATGTATGGCAGGTACCGTTAATAACAAGATATTTAAAAAAAAATTGACCAAGATATAGATCATACCCAAAGTAGTATAGACACCAATTTTTATCAAAATATGTTTTCGGCACAATTAAGATGGTATAAAAAATTGTATGGCAAGTACCATTGTTTTTGGCGCTTAAGCAACGATTCAAAAATCTATTTTGGACAATTACCTAAAACTGTCTAATACCAAGTTTGAAGAAAATCCCTTCAGCCATTTAGACTGTAAAGAGTTGTACAGAAAGACAGAAAGAGAAACATACAGACGGAAAGACGGAATTGCTGGACGCATTTTTTTGGTGCTATCTTTCATCGAAATGTCAGCTTGGATTAAAATCTCGAGTTCGATTTTTTTCCAAATGTAAAACTTGCCGTATAGTACCTTTTTTTTTTTTTTTTTTTTAAACGGATGCGCGCACTAAAGGGGTTTTGACTACCCTTAAAATGAGCAAGCATAGTGCGATCGTTAGGAAAGTAGGGAAGGATGCAAGAGGAGATACCGATGCACATTGGTTTTGAATTTCTGAATATCAAAATGGGAGGGGAAAATAGAGCCGGGTAAAGTATTCCACATTCGCGTTGTACGGCTAAAGAAAGAATCTCTCTACTTGACAGTACGTCCGAAGTTGGGCTCAAGGGTAAACTGATGAGCATTTCTAGAAGCGCGAGTATTACGGTTGAAAAATTTAAGGGGAGGAATGCAACTGGCTATTTCGCTGGAACAGTGTTTATAAAAATAGCGATAAAATAGTGAGAGACATATAACATTTCGACGATGTTCTAGAGATGTAAATGTTTCCACTATAGTTCTATCCCCAATCATTCTTAGAGCTCTATTTTGAATTCTATCCAAAAGATTCAAATGAGTTTTGGGAGCTCCTGCCCAAATGTGCGAGTTATACTCCAGCTTTGGACGAATGAAGGCCTTATAGATTACAGCCAGATCAGACGGGGAGAAGAATTTCTTGCACCTTCGAAGAAAGCCCAAACACTTTGCAGCGTTTTTGGCGACATCAAATATGTGTTCATTCCACAAGAGGTGGTCTGTGATGCACATGCTGAGGACTGAAAGCTGATCGGTTTCTTCAATGCTAGTGCCGCTCATGGATAGCGGCATGGGGGGTGGGTTCTGCTTTAACGACAGAAGACAGCACTGAGTTTTTGAAGCATTAAATTCTACACGGTTTTTAATTCCCCATTGGACAATGCTGTCAAGATAAGAATTTAATGAGCTTATCATACGCTGCCGTTCCAGTTGCACATCCGAAAAACAAGGAGGTGCATCTAAAAACGAATATGAAAAGCTGAGAGTACTATCGTCAGCAAAACAATTAAGTGGATTAGAAGTTCCAGATAAGAGATCATTAATAAAATTGAGAAAGAGGGTCGGAGACAATACATATATACAGTTGCGGTTAAAAAATAGCACCATTACGAGAATCAGATTTCGTTTAAAAATGACGTTTAAGCCAATAATTTGAGGGATATTTTAAATATAGGAAAAGCTTATATTAAGTCCAAAAATTCACTTTTAAAAAAAGAATTCCAACTTTTATTCATCAATTTATAAAAAAAAATATTTTTGTTTTTCGAAAAACCCAAATAAATAAGCGGTAAAAAAATAGCACCATTGCTTCATCACACAACTTAAAACTAAAACATCAAAACAATAAAAAACCTTTTTCTATGATTTTATTCCTTAGGTATAGTTCAGCTAGATTAGTATTTCGTAGAATAGCCTTTGTTAGCTATCACTGCCTCACAACGTCTGGTCATTGAATTTACTAAATATTGACACCTTTCTACCGGAATATTCTCCCAGGAGACCTTTACTGCAGCCCAGAGTTCTGTGTTACTAGTCGGTTTGGTTTCAGAGACTGCTTTCTTCACGTCAGCCCACTTATTTTCAATCGGATTTAGGTTAGACGATTGGACTGGCCACTCCATTACATTAATTGAATGATCTCCAAACCATTTTTTAGCCTTCTTACTGGTGTGATTGGGGTCATTGTCCTGTTGGAAGACCCACAAAAGGGTCATATCTTCTTCTGAATAAGGGAGCTAACGTTTTCTAGTATAATAACGTAAACGTGTTGATCCATGAGGGGTTTAATCTAATATATGGGACAAACACCATAGTAGGAAAAACAAGTCCACACCATTATGCTTGAACCTCCTTAAATACTTTTTTTTTGTGTATTTGGGATTATATTCCGCTTTCGGGGGTCTTCTCACGTAGGAACGAGATCCTTTACCGCTAAATAATACGACCTGTCCATAGAATGTTGCGCCATTTCTCTACTGGCAAATTCAAATGCTGTCTTGGAAAAATTAAACGCTTTTCACCATGTTTTGTAGTTAAAAGAGGGACTTTTCGTGGACTACAAGCAGTTGAATTATATTCCCTCAATCTGTGGCGAACGGTTTAGACGCAAGTTGTTTTTTTTTTTTTTTTTTTGTTAGGTGTGTAGATTATTGCATTTCGAATCATTTTGGTGGAACAGTCAACAAACCGTCGAACTTCTCCACACGTTTTACCTTCCGTGACAATTTTTTTTAATAATTTCCCGTTTTTCGGAAACAATGGTTTCCATGATCCATTTTCTTCGAAAAACTGCAAATTTTGTGTTTTAAATGAAAATACCATTTAAATATAAACACATTCTCATACCTGACCGCGTTACCTTGAAATACGCACAACAAAAAATATTTTTTTGTAACGAAAACTGCGATCAGTGCTATTATTTTTACCGCACAAATAATGTGATTTTCGCCATTATGGCCTCGTAAGAAAAGAACCGTTACCATTTTAACGCCAGAGATATACAATAGAGAGAGGTGATAGTTCAAGCAATAACGTAATAATAGTAGAGGCTGTAAATATTTTTCTATTCACTAATTTAAAAAAGTTAAAGTGAATCTTGTACCAATGGTGCTATTTTTTTTACCAGTACTGTATATCGCAAGTAAAAAATGATTAAGAGATAAAATTGATTTCATTGTAAATATATGGTCGTCCTGGCACAAATCCTGAGAATTATATTTGGTGTATTTTCGATAACAAATGAATATGCAATTTTTGAATTCGATGTTTTTTTAATTAAAAGTTTATTTATTTTGTCTTGGTATAGGTCAGTTGTAAGTGATTTTATTTTAGGACTAGAAAAAGTGACATTTTATTCGTGTTGACGTTAAATAATTATAAAAAGAAGCAAATATTATTTTTTCCAACATTTGTTACTTAGCGAAGAGCAACTGCAACCGCCTGGGCTCTTTTCCAAAACGGTCAATTATTTCGTTGTAAAAGTTTGTTTGTCCTCTACACTGTTCAATAAATTGGAAATGTTTCAACAATCATTTCCATTAGTCTGCATTTTGTCAAAGTTGTACCACATCTTAGACTCCGCGAGGACATTATCCAGAAATCAGACATATTTCTTCATTATTTTCTGTATAATTTTATCGAACTCTGGAGAATCCATAATTTGCATATTTTTGGTGATAGCTGAAATAGTGAAAATGCAGCTATATTTGCTTCTGAAAAGCGGTCTGTAAGCGACATTATCAGTGAATTAATGTACGGAATATAAATAGTTTTTCGAAAATAACTTTGGGGGGAAGAACCGGAAACATTTGATCGATTGTTTTTTGAATTATCCTTCGACAGTTTAAAACTATGCCTGGTTCACTCAAGCATTTTTGCATTATCTCCCATAGAGATTTAAAGCATCCTCTCAATTTTGTTGAAACAATTTATTTAAAACATTGACCTAATCTTTTACTGTTGACAGATTTTGGTCAATGCGCGGTAAAATATTAGCAACAGATTCTAGCATCGATGAGTAATGTGGCATCACAAAAAACAAACTAAAAAGGTCGAATTTGTGCAAGAGTAATAAAGTTGGAGGGCACGGTGCTTTGTTATTCTATTACCCTCTTCCAAAAGCTTTGCAGTGCCTTAATTACAACAACGATATTCCCTCTCGGAACTCGAATGCTTTTGTATTTTGGCGTCCACATTGTTTCACAAAACAGAGGAATACTGGGTATGCATTTTCGTCATAAGAGACTCTCTCGAAAAATAGTTATAAGTTCCTCAATCCTCCCGACAGCATTCTTGATTTCTGTAACTTCGCGTACGTCGTTATGATCAGATTTAATTTGTGTGAGCTGCAGTAAAAGAAATTTGCCTGCGGATATACATATGCCCTGTATTCGTTTTCTCACCCCATTCAATTTCACGGCCATAGTTGAGCACCCATCATAAGCTTGAAAAAACATTTCTGACAAATTTAATCCCAAATTGGTTAATGACGTTAGTATAGTTTGTGCTATAGTAGCAGCGTCCGTATTTTGCAGTGCCACAAAGCCTTGAAATTCTTCTCGCACGCGGAATTTGCCTGTTGGCATTTTTTGCACAAATCGAATGCTTAAAGAAAGTTGTTCTGTTCCAGCTGTATCACTTGATTCCCGCAATAACCGAAAAAATTGTTTTTTGTTGGCGTCTTCAATTATATAAATTATTACAGATTTCAATCAGTTCATTTTGTGTTCGATTAGAAATATATGTTCCATTTGCACGTCAATGGAGTAGATGGTCTTTGAAAATTAAATCTCTGACATCTTCTCTGAAATGCAACAATTTGTTGAAAACTGCAGTTTCATCAGTCTTGTCTATCAAATGAATATTGTTTGTAGTACAAATCACAATCGATTTGACTATAGGAAGGATTTTGTTTCTGGTCATCTCAATTTGTTTTTTTATTGAAGAATGTATAAGGTCAACACTTTTGTCTTTGTAAAATTTCTAAAATTTCTAAATTTCTAAAATTTTGCAGAAATGGACTTTAAATAATCTTTAACAAATTTATAGAAGTCTTTGTACTTTGTAAATTCATTTAGAAGGAACCGACGTTGAAGTCCGCGTTCAACTTTGGGCTTAGAAAGAACACAATTCCGAAAAAGAACACCTCTCAGTTTGGCAGAATAGGATATAAAAAGATAATCAGCAAGCCATTATTGGTATGGAAACACATGAGATCTACTTGGCAAACCATTGACTCTTAAGAAAAAAGTACATTTAAGAAGTCATATTTGTGGTGAAAATTTCTTTAATAATAAAAATATAACTAGTATGATTGTTCGACCAGAGTCAGGGGGGGTGGGTTTCTGGACAAGTCCCCCCCCTTGCCCCTCCCTGTGGGCGCCTATGATTGCGAGCAAACGTTTCGAGAAAAAGAGGTACTAAAATTACCTAGAAAATTTGCGGCAAACGTTAAACGGGGACTGAGCTGGGAGAAACTGTAGTGATCCCTATCAAATAGACGTTGGGCACAAATGTGGACGTACTCTCAGCTATTCTTCCTTTAGTCGCACTTCATGAACGTGGAACGCTTTACCCATTCTTTATTTTTCTTCCATTATGACATCTAAATATTTAAAGCTAATTGACACCGGTGTCTCCTACGAAATCCTGTCCTATTTTTCTAATCGCTCGCACTATTCTTTAACAGCTTAATGGTGTAGTCATAACCCTTGATGTCATGTACAATAGCTGAATTATTCGAGAGCATAACTGCATTTTGAGATAGTTTCTCCAAATATTGAATCTATTCTTTGTGGTTATGGTGAGAAAATGGCGTTAACAATTGCTATATATAGAAGATGGATACTTCAAGACATTTGAGATTGTAACTCTCCCAAAAATAGTCTAATAGATGCATGATTTCTGGATGTTATCCTATCTATATAAGAAGTAATTCTAATCCATAAACTTTGGAAACTACTCAAACCCAAAGTTATTTTCAGTGCTCTCAACTATTTTAGATTTTTCTTCTTCCTAATTTTAAACAGCGGAACCATCAGACTGGCATTTGATATAATGTGTCATCAAGCTATGATAAAGATGAATCTCTTTTTTTGTTGGATGAGGAGTTACCTTTCCGACCGCTTAATAAAATCGAGAGGGACAGTTTCGAGCCTGAAATTTATAAAAAAAAAATAAATTGGTGTTCCCCAGGGTTTCATCTTGTCCCCAACACTTTTTTCATAATTTAATTATTGATATATTATCTGGAATTTGATTTAATTATTTAACGAACTCCAGTACTTTCAGCATTTTATATTCATCTGAATCTGAATATGTTCTTCTTTCTCGGAAGTGGAATTACAAGGTTAAAGTTTGATGAGATTATTAAATTCTGATCTCGACAGCGGGAATAGTGGGAAAAAATGCTTAATTTAATATTTCAAAAACTGTATTCGAAGTGGTCGTCGCCAAGAAGTCTGCCAAGTGCTTAAATTTTCTTCGACGATTTAGGAGATCCTTTCTTAATTCTGAACAGTTCTTTTCCTTTCTTTCCAAAGTTGGAATATAATTCTCATATTTAAACAAGTGCACGAATGCGAATATTTCCCATAAGTCCATTTTAACGAAGGAGGTACTATAGAGGAAAAGTTAAGCATTTGGAAAAAAATCGAACTCGGGATTTTAATAAAACTTGACATTACGAAGATAGAGAACACCAAAAACGTGGGTCCCGCAATTCCGTCTGTCTGTATGTCTGTAGAAAATTTGGAACTTAGGCGTTGTAGTTGATTGTCTAAAATAGATTTTTGAATCGTCGTTTTAGGCCCAAAAATAACGGTACTTGCCATACAATTTTTTTTTTACCATCCTAATTATGTCGAAAACGGCTCTAACGATTTTGTTAAAAAAAAAACCATGTGTACTACTTTAGGTATGGTATGTATTTTGGGCAAACATTTTTTTTACATATTTTGTTATTAACGGTACCTGCCATACAACCATTTTTTTTGATTTTCAACTTTCTCATAAACTGCTGAACGGATTTGGATCAAAATGGTTATTTGAATTCTTAATAGTACTGCATTTACAAATTTTCAAAAAATATGTTTTTTGGATTAAAAAAAAATATTTATTTTTCTAAAATTTAATATTTCAAAAATGGATGGACGAATTTTTCTAAAATTTTGGTTTTAAGTTTATATTATTAAATATTTAAAATTGTCATCCCAATTTCTGCGTTTTTTTTTTAATTTAGGAAAATTTGTATACAGAAAATTATGTGAAAAACAACTTTAAAAATATAATTAGCCTTTTATATTAAAATTTTTTTTTAGCATTTGATTTTCACCCACTTTGATATTCAGAACTTCAAAACCAATGTCCTTCGGTATCTCCTTGTAAATGCTTGTTGATTTTACTCGCTCGCGTTGTACTGAATCATTTTAAAGATGCTCAAATATATTTTAATAAGAGCATAATTTAGGAAAATATTAAAGGTAAGTCAAATTTTTTTTACATCTCTCTAATATTCTTCTACAAAATTCCAACCCCAAAATTGTAACATCAGGGTCAATTTTTTTTAAGGAATTTCTAACTCCCCGTTACAGTTTTATATATAGCTTGTGAAACCCAACACAGGAATAAGTTTCTAACTTTAGATATGCAGGATTATCATGATTGATGAAGTTGAATTTGTTGCATTTTTGTTTTCCATTGTCTGGCTTGAGTGTCTTATATGTTAATTTCTTTTTATATAGCTTGCTGTTGCTTCATTTTAAATTCCCACTCACAAAAGCATGAACGGATAAACATGAGTTGTTGAACTCTTTTTGAAGAATTGTGTTGGCTGTCGAACCGGAAGTAGGTCACAAGGATTAATGCGAAATATTCAGTGCTCTGGGTCATAGGTATTTTATTTTTAAAATCCTTAATTTTGCATTTGTCTGCGGAGTTTTATTTTTGGATTTTATTTTAAAAGGGATTACTAATATTGTGTTATAAACAAAAGAACATATATAACCTTTGAACTGAGGGGAAAAAAACTCAGGGAGTTTCGTCGTTATATGAACCTTAGTATAGGGTACACTATGGCGTATACTCATTTTTTATCATATAGCTCTGGGGATTGCGATTGAGGAGTGAATTTTGAAGTATGCAGTCTTGTGCATACATGTACTATGTAAACCTTCGCCGAACTCAACATTTAATTTAATTGAATTCTAAACCTGGATGAAATGGGACTGATTTTTCACAGCGATTAAAAATCAAACTAGGATGTCCGATCGTATAGTCTTTGGTATATCCGGTTACTAATGAAAAGCGGGTAAAGAAAAAGAATTATACACCCTTATTAACATTGTCAGTTATCACTTCGATAGTTGAGACTTATCCAGAAAATTATTTATGCGGTATTACATTTGTCAAAAATGAAAATTTTTGGTAAGCAGTGAATGATTTTCAGAATATATTCATATTGTGAATGGGTTCCTTGGAAATTTTGTTGGGTTTCAAATTTTAAACCAATTGGAATTTCGGGGTTGATAAAACTATTTTTAAAATGCCTTCAATATAACTATTTTTTGTGGAAATTATATTAAAAAATAAAATATTTCGGACTTAACATCCTTTAGGAGAAAACTACGCAATGCTTCTAGTCCGCTGGCCTTGGATCAAAATGTTTATTTAGATTTAAGAAAAAAATCAATAAGCAATAAGCCAATTTTGTTCTTTCGAAGAAAGCCCTCTTTAATATACTTTTCGATATATAGGATGGCCCACGAATCGTGCTACAAAAATAAAACGTACTAACTTTTTATGGATTATCAAAAAAGCATGCATTCCAAAGGTCTTGCACGCTATCGAGATCACGTTTCATGATCCAAGAATGTAGTTTTGGGGATGGTAGTGTAGTGGAAAAAAAGAAACAAAATTTACATGAAAAATAAACACACACAAGGAAAAAGAGATGGAAGTAAAGCGCTGTTGTCACTCTGATCTGTATTGTTTTATTTTCATGAGATGGAGCCCTATTATACGATTCGTTTTTTCGGTTGTTTCGAAATCACGAATGAAAATTTCAACACTTTTTGTGGTTGAACTTGAATGCATGTATATTTTTATTGAGATTTTATTTCATTTACATAGACCTTTTTATATTTTTTTCTTACTTAGCTATAGATATATCAATTTGCCCACTTTGAATTGGCCGCGCTACACAAATCTTATTTTTTTCTTTCAATTTACTAACTTCAAGTAATGTATTTTCTATTTTATTAAACTGAATAATATTTTTTGCGTCCACATGATGGTTGAACTTTGATGTTTCTTATTTGACAACCGCAATACTCCTCGATGTAAATTCAAATTATTGAGTTTGTTGTCTTTTTCACAATTAAATGGTATGCATACATTTATGAAGGAAGTAATTTAAATATTCATCCAAAGTTACAGAAAGTTCATTGGGATGAATTTTATCGAAATATGTTTTTAGCTGGCGGTTGAACATTAACTCCGCTGGTGACCGTCCTGTGGAGGTGTGTGGAATTATATGTTGATTAAATAGGAATCGAGATAATTTTAAATCCCAATCAACGTTATTTATTGTCTTCTTTAAGTAGTTTTTTGTAGTTTGTACCATTCGCTCGGCCTGCCCATTTGATGATGGATGGAAGGGAGCACAACGGATATGACGAACCAGGTTGCCATGAAGAAATGATTTGAATTCCTCTGACGTGAACGCCGTTCCATTGTGAGTCACAATGCTATCAGGAACCCCATGTGTACCGAACAGGGATCGCAATGGTTTGATAGCTGATTGTGATGACGTTGACTTAACCACGAACACTTCGAGCCACTTAGAGAATGAGTCGACGTTAATTAGAAATAATTTACTTTGAAAAGGCCCGGCAAAATCAACGTGAAGTCGAGGCCATGGCAGCTTTGTCGATTCCCAAAAATGAAGAGGTGCTTGCGCTTGTTCATGTCGAGTTTCCTGACAAGACACACATCGCTTGACAATGCGTTCAATCTCGGATTCCATGTTGGGCCACCAGACGTAGCTCCGAGCTAATGCCTTCATTTTCACAATGCCTAGGTGTCCGGTATGTAAAGCTGTGAGAATCAATTCCCTGCTTTTAGGTGGAGTCACGGCACGATTTCCCCACAAGAGAAATCCTTTTAAGGTTGTGATTTCGGTTTGTCTCGAATAGAATGGAAACAAATTGTCGGAGCGGTTGAGTGTTTTCGGCCAACCCCTTAATGCCCAGCTGAGTACCTTAACTAGTTCAGGGTCTTTTGCTGTTTGTAATGCAATTTGCTTGGCGTCAACTACTGGCTGATCGGTCATCTCTATCATCAGAAGATCTTCTTTATAAGGTGCTGTTGAATCTTCGGAAACGGCTGGAAGGCAACTTAAACAGTCTGCATTTCCCATCTTATTTCCGGAGCGATAGGTGATATCATAATCATAAGCGTTGAGGAAAATACGCCTACGGAGCATCTGATTTGATATCACTGCAGGAATCGGCTTTGTAGATCCAAATATACCTAGGAGTGGACGGTGATCAGTAACCAGCTCGAACTTGCTTCCGTGTAAATAATCATGAAATTTTTTAACTCCAGCTACCATAGCTACAGCCTCCCTGTCGATTTGTGCGTAATTTCTTTCGGATTTTGACAAAGTCCGCGAATAAAACGCTATCGGTTTTTCTGTGCTGTCGTCTAAGCGATGGCTGAGGACTGCACCTATTCCATAGAGGGATGCGTCGGAAACGACAACGAGAGGTAGTTTTTCGTCGAAATGCATCAAAACACGATCTGATACAACGAGCTTCTTTAAGCTATCGAACGCTTGCTGGTGTTCTGAGGTCAATGTCCATCTGGAATTTTTGTCGAGGAGGCGATGCAGTGGTTCAACTATAGTTGCCTTGTGTGGCAAGAACTAATGATAAAAATTCAGCAGGCCGAGAAACTTTTTATCAGAACTAGCTGGTACGCTTTGAATGGCTTGGATTTTGTTTGTTGATGGCCGAATTCCAAGCGAGTCCAATTTGAAGCCAAGAAATTCGATCGCTGGGGAGCCAAAACAACACTTTTCTTTCTTAAGCCGAAAACCTTAACTATCTAAACGGCTGAGAACTTGATGTAGACGACTAGAGAGTTCAGCCTCCGTCTTGCCCATCACAACGATGTCGTCGAAATACGGTAATACACCTGGAATATTTCTAAGAAGAGTTTCAATAACATTTTGAATAATACCTGGAGCCGACGAAATCCCAAACTGCAATCTCTTCACACGGAAAGCACCTTTATGAGTCACAATCGTTTGTAAAAGTGAAGATGCCTCATCCACTTCTAGCTGTTGGTATGCTTGAGCGAGATCCAGTTTGGCAAAAATGCTACCACCCTCTATGGACGACAATAGGGTGCTTATGGCTGGTATTTTTAAACAATGAGGCTTGAGTGCCTTGTTGAGGGTCGACTTGTAGTCACCGCAGATCCGGATTGAACCGTCACTCTTTGGAACGGGTACGATGGGTGTAGCCCAATCAGAGTACTTGACTTGTTCGAGAATCCCTTGAGTACACAGTCGATCCAGTTGCGCTTCCACAAGTCCCCTAGTTGCTATCGGAACCCGACGTGGAGGATGGCGAATTGGTGAAATTGAAGGATCGATTTGGAGTGTCACAGGATTTCCGGTAAAACGTCCAAGTTCCCTGGAAAACAAGTGCTGAAATTTTGAGAGAATGCTCTGGACGGATGAAAGTTTTTCGATGTAATTAACTCCCTTGATAATAATGCCAAGAGGAGCAAACCAGTTACATCCCATCACATTGGATCGATCACCTTCTACCACTATAATTGGAAGATCTGAAATCTTCATCTCATTATAGGAGATGTTGACATCCACTATGCCCCTGATTGCAATTTGGTTACGTTGAAAATCCATGAGCTGCAAATCACATTTATCCATGTTTGGCTTTGTAGCTGCCCACACATTATCAAAAGCTCGAGATGACATAATGGTATAGTTGGAGCCTGAATCGATCTCGAATTGACAAGGGTGATTATTGATGACGACTGTTGTTGATTTCTTCAGGTCGACTAACGGCAAAATTTGATTGATCGAGTGTGGCTTCGATCTTTTCCGTCTATTCTTCGAAATCTTCTTTGGAGTTGAATTGGATATAGATGTTGCGTCACCTTGGCAGACACGTTGAAGGTGCCCCTTTGTTCCGGATGATGAACAAATTGTGTTCTAATAAGGACACTGGATTCGTGGGTGTTGAGCTCCACAACCATTGCATCGGTTCACTTTACATTTATTCGAAGATTTATTACGAAACTGGGTTGAATTATTTTCACCTTTCGTGATGTTATGCACCTGGTCGGACTGTCGAATTTCCAAAACATTTTTAGAAGCAGCTTCGGCGGTGGTGGCACGGTCGATTACAATTTGTAGCTTCAGATCAGTTTCGGCGAGTAGATTCCGCTGTAGGGTTGCGTCACGTAATCCACAGACCAAGCGATCGCGCAGCATGCAGTCCAAAACATTAAAAAACTGCAATCGACTGCTAACTTCAGTAATGCAGCCAAGTATTCCGAGAATCCCTCATCGGGATGCTGATCTCTCTTGTGGAATTTGAAATACGCAGCAATTTCCGATGGTCGAGGAGAAAAGTGATTAGTCAAAGTGGACTTAATTTCATCAAGAGAAATTTCACTCACCTGCTTAGGCGAAACCAATGACGTCAGGAGGTCATAGAGCTGAGCGCCTGCTAAAGTCAAAAACGTGGCTTTCTGACGATCATCCCCCTGTACGTCATTGGCTAATAAATACAGCTCAAATCGGGAGTAGTATGTAGACCAGTTCTCAGGATGAGTGAGATCAAATGACTCCAAGTTTCCTACGTTTGACATGATGCGCTGAATTTTATTACCAGAGGTTTCAGGTGAGTTCTCGATTGTGGTTTCGTCCTCAGTCTTTGTCATTTGATATGCACGTAGATTAAAAAACTAATTAATTTTTTTTTATCCTACCGACTGCGCCAATATAATAAACAGTCGAATGCGAGTAAAATATATTTAATTCATTTTATTATATCAAAGGAACAGTATGGAAAGTTAGTAATTATTTGATATTAATGTAGAGCCAACGGTGGTTGCAACCCAACTCCCGATGTCATGCCATGTTATATACAGCTGTAGTATAGATCATACGACTAGGTATGTACGCAAGTACATAAGAACATAACACAAAAGAAGATTATGAAATATCATAACAACAGTGGTGATTAAAATGCTTCGGTCATACATAGCAATAATATTTCCTCGAACAACGGTGTAATCACGAACGTATGTGCCTGTCAAAATGACGAATAACGAAACGAACGAATGGTGTAATCAGGCTCACGATCTATATGGATCATTAGCGGCAATGAAATACTGCAATGGTCTAACGGAACGGACGGATTGTTGATGGTGAAATTAGTTTTCATTATTTAATTCATATTTTTAATAATTTAATTTTAAAACTTGTTAGTATTGCAAAAAGCACTACAATTTACTGCACAAGATGTGGAAAATAAAAAAGACGTGACCAACATCTATTCACATAGGTTGTATGTCTTGAAAAGCTTCCAAGCTCTTAAGGTTATGAAAATCAAATAACACGTTTTTCAGGTGGTGTTTGAATCATCAAACATAAACAAAGTACTTCCAAGATTCATCATTTTTAATTCCCTTTTACATGTTACCACTAGAGTTTAACTATGACGATTTTTACGATCTTACAATCTGCCTTTCTCTTTTCTACGAATATAAGATAGTAAAAAGTCCTCATAGTGATCAGCCACTTTGAGACTACATTTTTTTAATCTAACTTTAAAAAAAAGTGTGAGTTTAGCCTTAGACCAAAATTGATAATTTAGAAATGCTCAAGAATCGAACAAATCTTTAGGTTAAACGAACAACAAGCAGAGGCACCAACCCTTAAATAGCTAACCAAGTAGAAAGACATTTGCTGTGGATTGTTTTCTTGAATTTGTTTTACTTCATTGTGCTATATTCTCACCAAAACACATTTAATGTCTACAAGAGTGCAAATGAGAAATATAACAGCAATCCACAAGAATTTAGTGAGCAAAATAATTCAATGGCGCAAAATTTTAAACGATTTAGTAAAATGTTAAAGCCACTTTTAGCAATTTACTAAGCTAAAAAGATGGTTGAGCTAATTTTAAACGATTTTAACATTTTACTAAAGTTAAAATCAGGGAATAGCTACTTTAACTTTTGCTAAATTTGCTAAATCCATTATGAAAATTGATAGTATATCAGCCTTGCACGCGGGGTGCCCAGGTTCGAGTCCTGCTGGTGCACAATTTTTTTTTTTTTTTTTTTTTTTTTGTCAATAATGAAGTTAAACTAATGAAAATAGAAATAACTAATACCTTTTTAGAGCACATGTTGGGTTTTCATCAACATTTAAATAATTTACAACGCATAACAACAATAATTGTGTTCATCAAAATTCAAACCCTACAAATGCTCAGTTCTCTGCATAATTAGCAATTTACTAGTTTAGAAAAGTTTTAAAAATTTTGAAATACTTATTCATTCAATAAGTACTTAGGAAATTGCTAACTAGTTAAATGTTAAGCCCTTAACAATGGGTTGTTTAAAATTTTGAGCTAATGTGTCCAAGTTTTTTCAGCTAACGTCATATTTCTTTATATATCGACATAATGTTTAAGCAGAGGGGATTAGTCATGTTTTTTTTTATATTCTACACGCGATCAAGGGATTATACTGCCCTTTAAATGTTTCAACACAGTGCGAGCAAGACGGTGAGGTTAAGGAAAAGAAAGAATGGTAGGAAAGATGTGTGTTAGTAATTTAATAAACGTTTAAAAAACGTTTTGAAGTAATAATAAAGAAATTCGAAAATATATATTTTGTTTATTTGTTCCAAGGTCAGACGACGACAACTGTTTGCTTTCGAGTAAATTTATTTGTTTCAAACGTCATTTTAGAGCTTATATGCTGCCGATTCTAACGATACAATCGAGTACACTCGATCGAACCAAAATAGATGCTGTCAATTCCCGATTATATCGACAAAACTCGATTGTTTCAAGTTACGTGCTGGCACCCCTGGGTCACTATTTAGAGTACCCTGTATAAAATTTTGTGTGTTCACTATGTTGGATAGTTCAATCGAACGAGTGCTAAGGATTAAATTGATAAACGGTTAATTGCTTTGGTAATAGAAATGGAAAAAAAATACAATTATGATCTATGTCTCTATTCTATTTAACTAAATTACCAAAATCAATAAGACGCCGCTCGAGTTTATTTATCAACCACCCATCAATTCAAATATTACACACATATTTATCCTTTGGCCTTCAGTGTTTGCTTAAACGAGATACAAATCGAAAAGTTATCGCATTAAAGAAATTAATTGTCTGCATAAAATGAATAGCCTATCTATCCAACCACATAATCGACTTCATTGTTTCATTCAATCTCATATCAGCAGAAACAATGACAGCGACGACTAAATCCCATTTGCTATGCCAAAGCGTCTTCATGCATAAGTAAAGTCTCAATATTCGAATAAAAGATCCTGATGCTTCCCGCAGAAATAGGAGCTACATATAATGTATGTATCATTAAATAGTGTTTTGTCTGATGTTTAATTTTTCTTTGAGCGGAATGTGCCACTTTTCGAGATCAGCTAATATCCCAACTCTATTCCAGTTATCAGGACCGTTCCTGGCAGAACCACCATCATCCATCTATATCGTTAATCCACTAGGAGTATACCATCGCCTTCGTTGGAGTTGGAGGCACTTACTCTATGAGCGCATTCCACAGAAAGTAATCGTAATAATCATCGTCGTCATCAGGAAAAGTGGCTACAGTTAAGCCAGCACTGGCATATAATAATATAGGAATGTGAACAAAGTGACGGAGGAAGGATCAAAGACAAACCATATGTGCGAGTCTCTTATGAAAACGAACATATCCACACATATTTATGTTATGTGTACAAGTAGCGACTCCGAGCTATGCAGGCACCCATCTGGAAATTGCTTGAGTTTTCCGTCACACAACGACACAACGGACCGACCAGCACAGGCGATGTTTTGCAAGGATTCTTCGTTTTCATCATATACCAAGCATTTCTCCGTTCGTTGGAGATCCGACTATGAGGATGGGTTGAATAGCTATATATTTACCTTCATAATAATAATAAGTATAATGTGAGGGAACCAGGGACACGGGAGGACATGGTGAGAACATATCTTATGCTCTGTTGGAGCAAGAACAAATTAAATGCTTTTCAATTGAGCGATGAAAGGAAAGTGTGTGTTTGATGGGAAAATCCTGTTTAATGGAACCTTTCCCGCAGGATATCTAATCTCAAGTTAGTTTTATCTGTTTGTTCATTTTTTTTTTACATTTTTTCTTGTCTCTTATAAATGTAGTAACGATTTTGATGATGTGGGCTACATATGAGTTGGATTGCTTCTTTGCTTTTATAATTGCTGTAATAATATTTGTGGTCTTTAAATAAAATAACGGTAAGTAATATGGATGAAGTAACTATTCTATATACGCAATAATAGTAACATTGTTCATTCAGATGTGCATGGGGTGCTCCGGACCATATACACCGCCACCTCATGGATTTTATAGTGGAAAGTAGTATTTATTGGTTAACCATAATTTGTTCTTAATTATTTTTCAATTTTTTTGAAAGATTCTAGAGATTATTATTAGCGAACATTTGTTTGATATTAAAAAAAGGAGTATACCACGAGAAAGGTTATAGTGATGAAAGGAATGATAAGGGATCGTTTATGAAAATATGAGAGAGAGTTGGAGTAGCTTAAATATAGCTGTAAATCGCTACCACCCTGGTGGAATGAAGATCTCTCTAGTCTTAGGAAATTGACAAGAACAATTTTCAACATCTGCAATTGGTACAAATTCTTCAGCCGTACAAAGATTGCTTAAAAGTATATAAGCGAGAGATAGCTTTGGCAAAAAAAAGTTTTAAGGAGTACAGCCACTCTTATCGAAGGAACATTGTAACCCTTCGTTCTTGAAGAAAGGCGACGGATCTTGGACAGTTTGTGCAACCGAGTCACTGGCGCGATAGTTGTGTGTTCGCCTGTCAACCTCATGGTCACAGGTTCGATCCCTGCCGTAGTCTATGTCTTCTTATTTTTCCATTAAAAACCAATTCTAAAAATAAATGCCATACAATTAGTTCCTGTTTTAGTCATTACATGCTGTTTTGGCATAGAACTAA
Organism: Philhelius pedissequus; assembly: GCA_910595825.1. NCBI lineage: Eukaryota > Metazoa > Arthropoda > Insecta > Diptera > Syrphidae > Philhelius > Philhelius pedissequus. Next base: position 273,450,522 of record OU343160.1, on the reverse strand, counting down.
CAACATGTGATTGAGTAACACTAGTATGCCGATAAAATATGACACAGAATAAAAAAATTAATGCAAATTATAAGGGACATCGATAAATAAGACACGGAAATTTCTCCGCATTAGTTCAGCCGCCATCCCTGGAGATAAAATTTGAGGCAACAACTACCTACAGTCTCCGAATATCGCGCCACACATCTTTTCTATCATTCCTTCTCTTCCTTAACCTCACCCGCATGCCCGCGCTGTGTTGAAACATTTAAACTGTATTCATAATCCCTTGAGCGCGTGTAGATTATAAAAAAAACTGAGTTTACTGTTAACAACGCACTTCCCAGGTTGTAAAAGCGACAATCAAGTTAGGACTTCCTCAACAGATTTAAGCTCAATAGACACAGAACATATAAATTCCCTTATAACAAGAGAAAATACTGGGTTTTTAATATTTTCTCTCCATATAAATCTCCAGGTATGGACGGCATACTACCAATTATGCTCCAAAAACTGCAATATATAGCAGTGTCATAGCTGGAAATGATCTTCAAAGGATTTCTTCGCCACAAACACGTGCCGGAATCATGGAAACAAGTCAAAGTGGTTTTATTCCTAAGGTTGGCAGGCGAGGTCATGAATTCGCGAATGATTTCAGACCAATTAGCCTGATATCCTATTTGCTTAAGACCCTATAGCGCATTCTAGATTCTCTTATTAGGGATATCCTGGATGGTTGGCTTCTAGATGACTCTCGGCATACATACCTCAAAGGTAAATCACCAGAGACAGCCTTACACGAAGTAGTGGGCACGATCGAGCGAGCCCTCAAATACAAGGAGTATACTCTCGCTACCTTTTAAGACATAGAAGGAGCATTCAATAATGTCCTTACCGAATCTATTCAAGATTCACTTAAAACCCATGGCATAGCTGGCTATATCCAAGACTGGATTATCTCTATGCTTACTGACAGGATGATAATAGCTTCGTTAGGTAAACAGAGAAACACCACAGGGTGGAGTTCTGTTGCCGCTCCTTTGGCTTTTAGTCATGATTAGGATTCTTGTCAAGCTGATTAATAGTGGTGTGAAAGCGGTAGCATTCGCAGATGATTTAGTACTTCTATTGTCAGGTAAATTGCCAACAGTGATTATTGAAATCACAGAGAGGGCTCTGATTAAGATTAGCAATTTGGCCACGAGTTGTGGACTAGGGACTAACCAACGCAAAACCGAATTGCTACTCTTCACTACCAGGACTTAGGAATCCACTTTCCCGCTCCGTCGATTAAATGGCCACAATCGTCCACTATCTTCCAGTGCGAGATATTTATGAGTCATCCTGGACCCTAAACTAAACTAGAAACTCAACATTGAAGAACGGGCTAAGAAGGCTAGAATTGGTTTCTACGCTTGTAGTAAGACATTCGGTAAAAATGTGGTCTTCAATTGAAAATACTCCTATGGACGTACACAGCAGTAGTACGAAAAATCCTCACTTATTGTTCGACTGTATGGTGGCCTGCTTTAAACAAACAATACAACATCAATAGACTTAAGAAAATTCAGAGAACTGCTACCGTTGGTGCCACAGGGGCCTTAAGATCTTGTCCAACGGATGCCTTAAGTGTTTATCTACATCTTCTACCTCTTGACCTCCACATTAAACATCTGGTATGTTGCAGTGCGTTAAGACTCAAAGAGTCAAAATGCTGGTTTGCCAAATTTTACTGCCATAGCAACATAGCAAATCTGATTCCACCAGATATTCTGTCGACAAACACTGACTACTGCACCCCTAATCTACGCCTCGGCAAAGGTTTCAAAGTTATCTTTCCATCCGCGAAGAATTGGGAAGATTTTTAGCAACGTATCTAAAATGGAGTTCGGTGTAGGAACAGGAGTCTTCTCATAGTCACTGAAAGTCTCTAGATCTTTCCGATATCCGGACTTTGCTAGCGTCTTTCAAGCTGAAGTACCAGCTTTAATAGAAGCATGCAAAATTCTTAATCTAAGCCCAACTCAAAATCGAAATTCGGCAATATTCCTGTGAATACCGCCAAGCGGCTATCAAAGCCGTAAATTCAACAAAAATATCATCAAAACTGGTCCAACTATATCGAAATGAGCTATAAAACCTGAACAATAACCACAGTATCACTTTAGTTTGGGTTCCAGGACACAGTAGTGTCGAGGGAAATGAACGGGCAAACGAGTTGGCCCGGCAGGAATCAGCCCTTCATAGCTCGCTTGCAGAGATTGTATCTATACCACTCGCTGCTATGAAGGGCAAAATTCTTTCAATTTTCCTCACGGAATAAATAAAAGATGGAATAATATAACCATGCATGCAGCAAAACTGGGTTTTCCCCATAATACCCACTGCCGTAGCTGTAAGTACCAAGTGTAAAAGGAAACAGTGCTTCACAAGTGTCCCGCTTTGGACAGGCTAAGAATACAATCCATTGGAAGGGCATTCTTTTCTGATCTAAAAGAACTGTCTGATACAAAAGTTAGAAACCTACTTTCTTTCCTCAATGGGTGGAAATGGCTCTAGCGTCGCTGGGCTGGAGTTGTGCCCTCTCCTTTTCTGCTAACAAAAAATCTTTTATTCAATTCCGTAGGAGTTTTTGGTATCAAAACAGTGCTTCCCAGCGCTACTTGGGTCTATACGCGAATTCGCTCTGAACACCATTTTACCTACCTACCTACCTGTAGAAAAGACGGAACCCTGGAGGGTACCAGAATTATATTTTATTTAGTAAATGTCAGCTGATGATTAGTCCTCATTTCCATGATATTGGAGAGTTCCTTTTTAATTGCAACTAGATGATAGGCAGAGATGGAAAAGAGTTTTTAGAAATTATCTGGATGTATGCTGTTTTCCAGCTAGTCAAAATGAGACCAATAAAGTAAGGCAGATGGAAGAGCGTATGGCGTGAATTTGCAAGTTTGAAATTTGGATATTCCGGTTTTCCTCTAGTCAGGCTTACCTTATAACATCGGAAACTTAACTCTCACAACTTGAGAACTTCTATACGACATCGCGGGCATCCAGTGGAAGAAGATAAAGAAGGATAGGAAAGATGTGTGGCGCGATGTTCTGAGACTAGAGCTGGTTGTTGTCTCAGATTTATCTCCAGGGATGGCGGCTGAACTAATGCGGGGAGAATTACCGTGTCTAATTTATTTATGTCCTTAAAATTCGCATTATTTTATTTAGTTCTTTGTCACATTTGATGGGTATGCTAGTTTACTCAATCACATGTTTTTAGTGTTATGCCTAAACAGCATGTGATGAGCAAAGCAGCAACTTATTTTTATGAAAATTTTGAGAATTCGTTTTTAATGGAATATAAGAAGGCATAGACAACGGCAAGAATCGAACCTGCAACCACGAGGTTGACAGGCGAGCACACAACTATCGCGCCACGGCCACCAACATTGGTTTTATATGTTTGAATTTCAGAATGAAATATATGTGTGGTGCGGTTTAGGCACGAATCTCTATACGGTGATCAAGAAGAGCACAATTTTTTCAGTTATTATTCAATCACCTATCTGTTTTAAAGCTCTTTTACGATTCTGTCCGAAAGACTTAAATGAATTATAGGAGCAACTGCCCAATTAAATTTTGGACGAATGTAGGTCTTATATATTACAGCCAGATCAGTCGGGGAGGAACATTTCTTGCATCGTGTAAGAAAACCCAAACAACTTGCACCAAAAGCGACATCGATTATGTGGTTATTCCGTAGGAGGTGGTCAATGATGCATACATACCGAGAACTGAAAGTTTTTCGGTTTCTTCGATGCAAGCGCCGTTCATGGACAATGGCATTGAGGCAGGGTTCCGCCTTAACGATAATAGAAATCATAAGGGGTTTTGAATTCTACGCGGTTCTTATTCCCTATTTGTAAATGTTATTGAGATCTGAATTCAATAAGCTTATCAAGCAGTTCAAGTTCCACATTTGAAGAACAAGGAGGTGAAACTGAAAATGAACATGAAAAGCTGAAAGTACATTCATCAGTAAACAATTTAGTGAACTAGAAGCTCCAGATAAGAGATCATTAATGAAAATGGGAAAAGGAATCGGACACAAAACGGAGCCCTGGGGCACACCAACATTAATTTTATGAATATTAGACTTGTAAGCGTCCGAAACAAGTTGTATTGAGCGGTCCGAAAGGCAATTTCTAATAGAACGATGAAGAGATTTCTTGATACCAAATGCACTCATGATTGATAACAGAGATTGATGATAAGCTCTATCATATGCTTCGTTTCTCCGAACGATGTAAAGATGTTTGCCACCATTCGGAGAGATATGCCTGACATATGACTTAAAAATAAGTTATTGTCATACATAATTTTGACTACCAGCTTAATCATGTTTTTGTTAAAATTTTTAATGGAAAATAAAATTATTATTACTATTATTGTTATTATAACATCAGATTACCAGTGGACCCATTGCTACGAAAGCTATACTGCCAGCCATTAAGGAGCTTTCGTGCTTCAAGATATTTCGTTATCTGATAATTAATCAGCATTTCCATGACGTCTGAACCACTATAGCTATATAGACCATGCTCAGATTCTGAAGTATAGAACTATGTGTATAGGCAACAATGTGTGCATAGACTACATGCCAGCAAAACTAGATTTTGATAGACCATTCAAAACCTATTTCCCTGATAGACAAGTATGGCTACACATCGAACTCCGTACTGATGAGTCCAGAATAAATATCTACATTGACGCGGCACAGCTTATGGACATTGGGATCGGTGCAGGTTTCTTCTCAGTAAACCTTAAAGTAGCCAGCTCTGCTAGACTTCCTGATCACAGTAGTGTCTTCCAAGCTGAGGACTTGGCAGTGAAAAATGCTAAGTACGTACCAAGTGCATAGGATCACTGACGTCATTGAGAAAACTTTTGAAGGGAAGAAAATTTGTTCGGGGGTCTTCCTAGACGTGTAGCAAGTTTTTGATAAGGTGTGGCACGAAGGCCTAGATTTTAAATTGAGACAAATTCTGCCTGAATCACTTCATACGCTTCTAAAAGCATATCTAGAGAATAGGGGTGGTCGTGGCGCGATAGTTGTGTGCTCGTCTGTCAACCTCGTGGTCGCAGGTTCGATTCCTGCCGTTGTCTATGTCTTCTTATATTCCATTAAAAACCAATTCTAAAAATTGCCATAAAATACGTTGCTGGCTTACTCATTACATGCTGTTCAGGCATAACACTAATAACATGTGATTGCGTAAACTACTCATAAATATGACAACGAAATAAAATAAAATAATGCGAATTATAAGAAACATAAATAAATAAGACACGGTAATTTTCTCCGCATTAGTTCAGCTGCCATGTAGGTTTTACGCATAAAAATTAAAAGATTACCGGTATTTGTTAATACGGTTCAAGTTCCCTTTGCTAATGCAGCAATATATCTCGGAATGACTCTAGATGCGAAATTAAAACGGAAACAGCATGTTAAAAAGAAATGCGAGGAGTTAAATAATAAACTCACAAATATAAACTTGTTGGTCGGGAAATACTCTAAGCTCAGTAACGAAAACAAGCCCACATAAAACAATGCCTTGCACCCTCCCAGCTGGTCAAATTCTCCCGTCTTACCTTTTACTATCAAAATGTTCGAGGTCTTCGTTCAAAAACTCATACTGTTTTACAACAATCCTACGCTCTATCCTTTGATATCTACGCCCTGACGGAAACAAATCTGGTCTCTAGTATAAACAACCAAGAGCTGTTTCCTTATTCTTTTAACATTTATAGCAACGATAATAACGGATCTTCTGATGAATGCCCATTTCGAGGTGTCCTACTAGCTATCAAAAACACACTAGACTTATCCCTACTTGCAGTCTCTTCTTCCCCTAATCTCGACTATGTCTCAATTAATTTAAGACTACCCCGGAAGTCGCTTTATGTGATATGCTGCTAAATTTTGCCGTCGCAGCCTTCTGAAACTTATAAGTTCGCCATTAAAATGGTTGACCACGAACAGCTTTATGTGACCCCAACGATGACATCCTTCTTTTCATCGACGTAAACCTTCCCCTTTTAAATGGACTTCATCTGAAGATCAATCTTTTTATATTGCTTCAAATTCCACTTCTGCAAAGGAATGCCTTTTTATAGATTGCCCAGCGGATTCAAGCATCAGTCAAGTTAGTAGTGGTATCCCAAACTATATGGGCAGGCAACTAGATCTTATTTTCACAACCGATCCCATTTACTCTTCAGTATCACTCTCACCTCTATCCCTATCGACAACTATCATACTCCCCTAATTCTCTTATTCTATCATGATTGTCCACTACCAACTAAGCTCCCTACAAATCAGTACTCCTTTGATTTTCATAAGGAAAATTTCCATCATATTAATGAGTATCTCAACAGAGTTTCATTTAATTTCGATAACCTTATCGTGGAAGATGCCACAGAAAAATCTTACAGGAAAATATTTAATTCTATTTCTCCACCTTGGTATAACCGCAATCTTCGCTCTTTGCGTAATAAGAGAAACAATTTGTACCCGATCGCCCCCTGACTATTCTAACTATTTTGGTTCTAATCTTCACTTTTCCGAGCTATACAACACCCTTTACCAACTCTATTTAATAGAAAAACAAACCAACTTTATAAATGATCCTAAGTCGTTCTTTCAGTTCGTCAATTTTAAAAGAAAATCCGATGGTTACCCTTCCTCTCTTTCCTTCAATACCGAAACTTCGAATAATCCGCAAGATATTGCCAATTTTTTTGCCACATTTTTCAAGCAATCTTTTACCGACGATTCATTCGAACCTGATTCAGATTATTTCGATTATTTGCCAAATTTCGCACTAGGCCCATATATCATCGAAAATAAGTTGAATCAACTTAACGATGAATATCTTCCTGGCCCTGATGGCCTCCCCGCAATATTCTTAAAAAAATGTTCTTCAGCTCTCTCTTTTCCGCTCTCCAAATTTTTCAGTCTATCATTATCTCAAGGAGAATTTCCTCAGGTATGGAAAACCTCTTTCATATTCCCAATATACAAAAAGGGTACTAAGAGCGATATTAAAAACTATCATCCCATTGCCAAATGTTCACATATCCGTAAAATATTTGAAAGTATTTTGTACGAAATTTTAAGTTTCCGGTGTAAGTCGCTCATTCCCCCTAGACAAAACGGCTTTCTCAAATGTAGGTCTACAGCAACTAATCTAGTTGAATTTGTATCGTATACAGTCTCAGCTCTTGAAAGTGGAAGGGAAGTAGATGTTATCTCTACTGACTTTAGTAAGACTTATACTTTTCAAATTGTCCACCCTCGGCCTTGAACCTATTTTCTTAAAATGGATTGCTTCTTATCTGGAAAACCGGTATTACAGTGTTCGTTTCAGATCTGGCGTCTCCATTTCATTCTTAGCTACCTCCGGGGTTCCCCAAGGAAGTCATTTAGGGCCTTCCTTTTTTATTTGTGCAATTAACGATATTGAATTGGTCATTAAACATTCCCATATCTTATTATACGCTGGTGATACCAAGTTTTTCAAGACAATTTCTTCAACACACGACTCTTCCCTTATCGAATTAGATCTCGTCAGTTTCTCAGTCTGGTGTATCAAAAACTGCTTTGAGCTTAATATTGCTAAGTGTCAATCAATCACTTTTTCACGCAAATGCATAAAATCTTGTCCCAGGAGCTACTTTCTTTATAATCAACCCTTAGGCAAAGTTGAATCGATTCGAGACCTCGGCATATTATGTGACCGAGAGCTCAATTTCATAACACACATCGATAATATTATTTCAAAAGCCAATTCAACGCTTGGTTTTGTGAAACAATGGCCCAAAGAATTCTCCGACCCCTACGTCACCAGATCACTCTACATAACCTTTGTCCGTTACTTGAATATGCTTGCCAATTATGGTCCCCATATCAAAAAATTCATATCTCTAGAATCGTGAGCATTCAACGCCGTTTCTTAAGATTCGCCCTTCTTGGCCTGTCTTATAATAATTCTTTTTTATTCTGCCCCTTATCAAAATCGCCTCCAACTAATTAACCTCAATACCCTCCAAGAGCGAAGAGAAATAACCGAAATCCTCTTCATTCATCGACTTCTCTCCGGTTCCGTTGACTCTGAAACCCTCTACAACTCTATCTTTCTCAACACTAACCCCCGCAACCTAAGAAACCCTCGCCTATTCTACATGCCTACTCATCGTATCTCTTATGGTTTCAATGAACCTATTACCCGTATGCTGCGAAGGGTTGATTTAAACGAAAACCGTTTCGACTTCAACCTCATGTTGTATAATATTTTTTGGTATGTCCAACTGAACATATCAATCGGAGAGAATTTAACCCTACCTATAGAGAGGATTCCAGTTTGTTTAACTGGCCCTGGCGGCCCTTTGGGTGACCTTAGAAGGCCTATATGTTTTTTGCCAGTATATTTTTTTATAGCCACTGGCGGCTATTTAGGTGTAGCCTTAAAAGGCCAATTTGGTTACTAACTGAAAATAGAAAGATGTTAGTTTTTTACCTTTGGTTTCTATTAGTTGATCGGGATGAAATGAAAAGAAATATTTTATGTTCACAACGTGACTGCGTCCAACTGTGTTTATTATTATTTTCCTACACTATTTATACAAAAATATTCTTAAAAATATTCTTAATCATCCCTACCAATTTACATTTTCTTTGAGTTTGTAATGTATTGCAATTACTTGCCCTATTATTGGAATGCTAAATAAGCATTCCTCAATAATTATTACTTAATATGATTTAAATGCAATATTAATTAATTGCCATATGTGTCACTTGCTAAATTAGCATTATTCATTTAACATACATTTCCTACACATACGTTTATCTTTGTCATTTAATTTCATTGTTAACATTGCTTGTCCCAGTTCTTTTCGTAATTCAATTATTAGTCATTGAGCAGTGCGTTTTTTGTCATACTAAACGATCGCTTATGGTTTCAGTGCATTGTTTGTATACACTACCTGGTCGCGTATCGTTTAGCTGATTCACACCATTCTGTTGTTGGTGTCGACCTTGATATTAATTTGATATTTTATTTAATGTTTGTTAGGGAAGGTCGTGGTCAGATTGTTATTTTAATTATTTTAATGGTGCTGGTTATGTGAGATCTAACACTTTTGTTTGTGTTATTCATCTCACACAACACTCAGCACTTCCAGCCTAAAACTCCTCCTGTTAAATCATCCACCCAATTCAACCCAATCATAGCCATAAGTTCTATAGTTTTATGTTAGGTTAAGTTATGAAGCTTGAATTAAGCCAACTAAATGGGGGTATTGCCCCCACCAACATTACAGTATACAACTCTGGGGTTGTACTCGGACTTCTAATTTAAATACCTTACAAACATTTGAAAATAAACTCCTAACATCGTTTGTAAGCGCACCTTGGTACATTAGAAACCAAGATTTCCTCAGGGATTTCGGGATTCCCACGGTTCGCGATGAAATAAAAAATTTTGTCCGAAATCATACAAAACGACTATTACAACACTACAATAGTACCATAATCTAAATTATCGATGAGACGCATTTAGTACGCCGCCTGCGAAGAACTAAGCCTTCCGATCTGGTGCACTAAACGAGAATTCGATTTAAAATCGCGGTATAAGCAGGAACTATCACCGGATAGTTACTTGCAACACGTCTATTAAATTCGTTAAAAATAAATTTGTAAGATAAGTTTCAACTTAGTTGCAATCGGGAGGAGGAGGTGTTTTTAGTGCAGAAAGAATCTCACACTCTTATGAGCACGCGTTTTTCGGTCCTCATAGAGCCTTTTGAAGGTTTTACACCTACCCACGGAAAAAAATGTATTGTTCACTAAACATTTATTATATATACTATTTTAATTTTTTTTTGTCAATCCTTTTATTTTAATTTTAAATTAATACCTTTGTTTTATTGGGATTCTATCCATTGTACCGTAAGTAATTCCCAAAAAAATGCATCGACCGTAGCATGAACCGTAGATTTTTATTTTTGTAAAAATGGTACACCTGCACAGCAGTCACAAGTAATGAAAGAGTCATTTGCAAAGTAAAATTATTAAAAAATCAAAATTAGGAACAATAATTAGGTTTTATTCATATAAAATAGAAAGTAGAAAAACGTACCAATATTTAATTTATGTTTCAAACCTATTTCTTGTTTTCATTTTTCCTGCATTTGCAATTTTAAATTCGAACATTAATTTTGCACTAATAGTAAGGAAATGATAAGTGAACGGGTTTGTTCATAGACTTTGACCATAGTCCCTTTTTACACAGGGAAATTTTTGTATTGCTTTAAAAACCGTCTATGCCTTTCACACGAGGAAACACAATTGCCGGAGATTTGCTTGTTTCCTTTTAATGCTTCTTGAACGCACACTACAACGTAGTTTAAATTGTTCACTCCTCCTACATTTCCCCTTTATATTTCATGCTTTTATTTATTTTCTGAGTAGATTGATAGCTAGAGTTTTATTTTTCAAGTCAAATTTATTTTCTGAGTATGTTTAGCTTTCAATTCAATATTCACTCAACAGATATCAAACTGCACTTAACATACGCTGATTAAGGAGCAAATACTTAACATTTGGTTTGCAATTTCCATGCACATGTCCAGAAAAAAAACCTTGGGATCACAAAATTGTACGCCCAGTCCATGTCCATGTAGTGAAGCGAATGGCCAACGTCCATTAAACAGTGAGGGCGAAGCACATTTTGTGAAGTTCAGTTGCCGCTTAGTGCGCTTAGGCCAGGCGCGCACATGCATTTTTTTGCCGAAAAGAAATAGGTTAATACCTAATTCAACGATGATCGCGCACATAAGCAACTTAAAAATCAATCAACGAGATAATCCAACACACAGACAACATATTTATTTAATGTGCGCGCAGTTACATTATAGTTCGGTGTGATTCAAACTGAAGAACTTATTTGGGGCGATCGTTCGATTTGTGCAAAAACACAAACTTTTAAGTTGCTCGAATCGCGGACTGAATAGTTTTTGCATGTGCGCGCTCTCTCATATAAGTCCATGGTATTCACTTTAGCAAACAAACTGTTGCAAAACTGTAAGTTGCATATGTGCGCGCCTGGCATTATAGCTCATAGAATTTTATACGAATAAATATTTTGCGGCGCAGTGTCGAGCACTTCCTCTATAGTGCAGTTCCACTCAATGCGGTTTGTCTTCTCAAATTGTTTTTTTGGAGATCTAAATAAAAAGATGATTTTTTTCACCAAACTCCGTTTATTTATAACTATCAATAAAAATTTAACACAAAACGAATATTGGTGTCAAAAATAAAAATAAAACCGAATTCATTTCATAGATATTGATTTTTTTTTTCAAAATGGAAATCAAAATTTGTTAAAATTGATTAATTGACATTAGGGGTATGCAAAATTGCAGATATAGGTGGCATTTTAGACGTACTCCAGAAAATAATTCAGCAAAGAATATAGTTTTTAATAGTAAAAGTCAGAAACTTTTCAGAAGAACAGCTTATAATTTATTAAAAAATGGAATTATCCAAGATCTTAGAAATATAAACTGGCCAAATATAAAAAAAAAAAGAAAAAAAAAGAATCAAAAAGATCGATTTGTCTTACGAATGAAATTAATAATTATAACACTCCATGAACACATCCATCGAGATTCAACCCAATTATCAATCGTACCAACAAAACTAACAAAATCAAATTCGACACTCGAATAAACGTCATCTCGCCATCCACCGTAGCTTCTACTTTAGCTTTTTATCGACCGTAGCGAATTGTAGGTAAAATGCTAAGACGGATAAACTTACGGCGGATAAATTTCCCAATAAAACACAGCTAATGTATTAGTTTGTAAGCCAAGCTTGTAATAAGCGCAAATAAATAGTATTTTATATATTTATGACAAATATTGCCTACAATAATAAGTTAACAAGCATCTTTTAAATTTTGAAAGCCTTCAATGTATGTTAATTAAAATGTTTTTAAATAGTTCTTAAATATTTTACAAAATAAATAACAGAATAACAAACGTAAAACTATAGATATACATTTCAAAGATAAAATATAATTAAAAAAAAAAAAAAAAGAGATTGTTGTGACTTACATAATTTTTAAAAGAAATTACTATACTTGGAACGAGCAATTCAAATGGATTTAAGCATTCCAAAAACTGTTCCACAACAAGGGCTCTTATTAAGAGCTATGTAGCTTGTGGAAAATGCACTCGTGCATTTTAACTTTGACATACAAAATTTTCTACCTGTATCTAAATATTACTTACCGCACTGAGTTCTACATACATATATCTATTTTCATGAATGTAATGCTTTCCTGTTTGGGAATTAGAGTGCAAAATCTGCAACATGGGAATTTCAAGAAAAAACAAATAAAACAGGACACGTTATCATTTATTGCCATTTCGTGGTACAAAAAAATTCCACTTTTAGCTCCTGCTACCTGCACTCAAAACGCAAATACAACAACTTATCTTCATTTTAGGTAATGCTTTGTTTATTGTGTGAAAATGTTTGTAATCACGATTAAACAGGGTGTTATATGGATAAACTGTTTAAGAATAGTAATAATTCAACAAAAAAAAAACATATAAATGTACAAAATTCTGATCCCCAATTATTTTGAAAATAAGTCCAATAAAGGTGTTTTGGTTAATTGTGGATTTTCAAGGATTTTAACTTCATTTTTGTGTCCTCTGTCTCCTTAATGTCAAATATTATTTTTAGAAATTTAAATTAGCATTTTGAAAGCTAAAATAAGTCATAGTCTATCCACTGAGAAACATACATCTCTTTTTCTATAGACGGGTTTCATTTTCTCGTACAAATTCCAATTAAAATCGCAAAATGTCTAAAACTTGTGCCAAGTGTAAAAACAAACTAATTAGATCAGACTCTGTTGTATGCAGTTCATTTTGTGGTCAAAGTTATCATAAAAACTGTGTTGACGTAAAGAATGAAGAATTTAATCTTATACAAAATTCTAAGAATTTATTTTGGAAATGTAACAGTTGCTCTCATATTAAATTCTCGAACTTTATAAGCCGCTTTACTGAACTATCTGAGTGTGTTCGTGATTTAAAAAGAGAAATATGTGCTCTGCAAAAAACAGTTGTTACATTTGTGAGTGCATCACAAAATGTTCTCCTAGAAAAAACCAAAATCATAACTCCCAGTCCCAGTGCGGGTAATACATCTGTAGAGCAACAGCCAAGTGCCACTGATCATAATAGTAGTAAAGATTCTCTTTTGCCGCCCATTACAGATCCATCATTTGTTTTTACCCCAGCTTTATCCCTACATAACAATATCACCGATAGTGCTTATATGCCCCCCAATATACATCCAGTTTCTACATTCACCGCATCTATTCCACAAACTCGCGACGTTACCACCGATAGTATACCAATAAATAAATCTGATGCCTCCTGCTCTAACTTTAACCCTCTCTCTCCCGATATAAACAACAAAAACCGTACTTTCAATAAAAAACATAAAAATAATAGAAATAACAACAAAAACCAAATAATCAAGAACCCCACCAGCTTTTATGGTACTGGGTCAGCTGAAAATTTAATTGTCGTACCCAACATCCAGTGGATACACATTTCTAAATTTAATAAAGACACAACTCCCGAATCTATAATTACATATTTATCGAAAAAAATTAATCTCTCACCGAACATTTTCCAATGCTTCAAACTGACAAAAAAAGATGCTGTGCTAACTGAACTATCATTTGTTAATTTTAAACTCAGTGTACCTGTTGACAAACTCAACCTCGTCATGGACCCTGCTGCCTGGCCTGAATTTGTCAAAGTTAAATTGTTCGTTTCATTCCCAAAAAACGAAGAGAGCTCAAAACAGCTGATGATAACATAAACAATAATAATAATCAGTTACCATTACCACCCACGCATCTTGCTCCATCAAACTTATCTCAATTCTTCTTGTTCTACCACAATGTTGGTGGATTAAGAACAAAAATGGAAACTATTCTCCTTTTCTCCTCATCGCAACAGTACGACATCATTGCACTCACTGAGACATGGCTCACTGAGAATCATTTCAATGCCGAAATGTTCGATAATCATATGTTTAATGTTTTCCGCAATGATAGATGTCGTCACACAACTGGTCTGAGCCGAGGTGGAGGCGTGCTGCTAGCTGTTCGCTCATCATTTGTGTGTTCGCAAATTGGTTTGCCTTCTTTGTCGTTGGAACTAAGCTCTCAATTCAATGTTGACCAGCTGATTATACGCGTAAGCTTCGATAATTCTCATGATGTATTTATTATTCTTAGTTATATCCCACCTAATAGTTCTATTGAATTATATAAAATACATATTGATAATTGTGCCGTAGTTCTTAAAAGCCTTAAACATAATGAAAACATAATAATTTTGGGTGATTTTAATTTGCCTTTTATTAATTGGGTACACGACCCAGAAGAAAATTGTTTAATTCCTTTTAATGTCAATAAGGAGTGCGAGAGTGTTGTTGTTAATACTTTAGCTGAATTTGGACTTACTCAAATAAATTGTTTTTATAATAGTTTGAATCGAATTCTTGACTTAGTATTTATTGATAATGAATTCAGTGTGAGTATTAGCAGCCCCACACCACCTCCCCTTCCTAACAGTGATAATCATGTAGTACTTTGCCTAAGCATTAAATTTTATGCATACATAAAACAAAATAATGAAGTTGATTATATTTATAATTTTGAAAAATGTAATTTCACTGAATTGTCTCATTTTATGAATTTAACTAGTTGGGCGTCTGTTTTAAGCAGCATTAATTTAGATAGTGCTTTTTACACCTTTGCTAATTTATTAAAAGAGGCAGTTGATTTATTTACACCCAAGGTTTTACCTAAGTTGTCATCTAAACCTAATTGGTTTAATAAAAAACTTATTAACATCAACAATAAGAAAAATAAAGCTTTTAAGTTATTCCGAGCCTCCAATAATGATGAGGTTCTCTATGAAAAATATTGTCGGTTGCAAAAGGAGTTTGAATTTTTAAACAAATTTCTTTACAAGCAATATATTCTAAGTATGGAATCTAAGTTAAAAAAAATAGCAAATGTTTCTGGAAGTTTATAAACGATAAAAAACAGTCAACTGGTATTCCCAATTCCATTACTTATTTAGGTGAAACATCAAGCGATCCCTTAAAAATTTGTAATTTATTTGCTCGTTTTTTTCGCTCAGTGTATAATCCATCATGTTTAAATAACTCATATAACGTTGAATGCTCCCCTAAAATTATTAATATTGGTGACCTGCAGGTGAGCTTAACTGAAGTCGAAATCGAACTAAATAAGTTGAATGAAGATAAGCAACCTGGTTTCGATGGCATTGTCCCCATTGTGCTAAAGAGGTGTGCGGGTGCTCTGGCAGTTCCCCTTGAATTTATTTTTAATCGCTCTCTTCGGGAAGGTGTTTTCTTGGAAATTTGGAAAAATTCTTTCTTAACTCCGGTTTTTAAGTCTGGGTCAAGAAATGATGCAACTAATTACCGGCCTATTTGCAAAATATCAGCAATTCCTAAACTTTTTGAAAAAATTGTTTATAACAAATTGGTTTTTCTTTTAAAGGAAATTATTTCCCCTCTGCAACATGGCTTTATTGCCGGGAGATCTACTTCAACAAATCTTACTATCTTTAGTAGCTATGTGATAGAGTCATTCGAGAAAGGTTTCCAGTGTGACGTAGTCTACACTGATTTCTCGAAAGCGTTTGATAGGGTAAATCACGCAATTCTGCTATCTAAACTTGGAAACTTAGGTTTTTACTCAAATTTATTAAAATGGTTTGGTTCGTATCTCACTGGTAGAACTCAGTATGTTCGTATAAATAATATTAAATCAAATCCTGTGCTAGTTACTTCCGGTGTCCCTCAAGGAAGTCATTTAGGACCCCTCCTCTTTTTGGTTTTTATCAACGATATTCCTAAATATTTCAATCATTGTATGTGCTTAATGTATGCCGACGATCTCAAACTTTTTCTAACTATTAAATCAGTTTTAGACTGTGTTAATCTACAAAATGATTTACCTAACTTATTTGTTTGGTGTAGCAAAAACGATCTTCATCTTAATGTTTCAAAGTGTCAAGGTTCTTCTTTTAGCCGAAAAACCAGCCCATTTATATTCGATTACGAAATTAATGGTACCCCATTAACAAGAGTAACCGAAAAAAAAGATCTCGGGGTAATCTTTGACACAAAGTTAACTTTTACTAGTCACTTTGACTACATAGTAGCCAAAGCCAGCTCTATGCTGGGTTTTATTTATAGAAATTCAAAGGACTTTTTCTGATCCCTTTACATTGAGATCGCTCTATTTTAGCTATGTTAGATCTATTTTAGAATACTGTTGCATCGTTTGGAATCCGTATTATAGTGTTCATTCGTTCAAAATTGAAAGGATCCAGAAACGATTCACTAGAATAGCTATCAGGACTTTGCGTTGGAATATTGATATGCCCTCTTACAACACAAGATGTTTATTATTAGGGATCCAATATCTTGAGGTTCGGAGGTCATATTTTGAAACAATGTTTGTCAGAGATCTAATTAATTATAAAATCAACTGTCCTTCTTTGCTTTCAATGATTACTTTTAATGTACCTGCGCGAGATTTTCGTTCTTGTTGTCTTTTCTTTGTCCCTTTCCACAGGGTTAATTATGGAAATAATGAGCCATTAACACGCTGTTTAAGGCAGGCAAACTCCGTTTGTAGTGGCCTTGATATGTTCTTAAGTAGAGATTGTTTTAAGAAAAAATTGTTATCTTTTATATCTATTGGTGGTTAAACTTAAGTATTTCATTATTGTTATGATTTTTAGTAGTCTATAAGAGATTTTTATATGCTCTGTTTGATGAATAAATAAATAAATAAATAAATAAAGATAAATTCAAGAAAACCGAAGCGCGGGGAAAATTTAACACGTATTAGGGCGAACAACTGCTATAAAAGAATGCTGCCTCTTCTAAAGTAGCTGGTGTTGGTAACAATAGTATACCATTTGTTAACGTAAGAAACTTAAATGCATTCATATATATAGTTTCCTTCCTATAATTTTCAAAGAATTATTGACTATGTTGCCCAATTGACATATTCTGTTGTTGACTCATAAGTAAAAACAACAACATTGAGACTATATGCGCACCATAAACCTCAAAGTTGGTGTGCCTTTAGAATATGCGTCGATTGTTATGAATTAAAAATTTCTGTCCTGAAGGTGTTCGAGTTATAGAATTTTTGCACAACACAACACATCGATCTCAATTATAAATAAAATATATCTAAACTTCTTTTAAAATTGTTTAATTTGTCGCTCAGTCTAGGTGAGTTCTTAGACTGATACAATCAAATTAATAAACATGGACTAGGGAAGATTTAGGACTCAGTGCGAAATACTATTAATAAAACACAATTCCTAGTATTTGACGTTTACCAACTTAGTCCTTCGCTAGACCATCGAAGACGGTGGTCTAGCGATGGACTAAGAATTGACATTTAAGAACAAAATTTACAGGGAAATAGAATGAAAGGAGGTAGAGTTGATACTTATTGTAGTAGATTTTGTTCGATTTTTTTTATTAATATGAAATTTTAGTCCATGGTCTAACTCTTATTATTCCATGGTTTTGTAAGTCCATCGACTAAAGGTGGACTAAGTGTTTTTATTAATAGGGCTGATAGGGTTCAGCATGAAGTGTTGGTACAAAAAACTAGAACAACTTGGTTTTCATTCTAAATTATTGAAATGGTTAGATCATTATCTTACGCACACAGTTTGTTAAAATTGCATGTAAGTTTTCAAAAAGATTTTATATTTTTTCGGGGGTTCCGCAAGGAAGCCATCTGGGACCAATTTTGTTTGTTCTTTTTATAAACGACCTTCCCAACTGTATGAAATTTTCTGAAAATTTAGTAGATATTTGCAGATGACTTGAAAAAATATAAACGTATCAATTGTACACTTGATAGCAATCTTCTGCAAATTGAACTTAATTGTATTTTCCAGTGGTGTGAAGATAACTGCCTTCATCTCAACATCTCCAAGTGCAAGCAACTGTCTTATACTAGATCTCACAAACATATTCACTGCGAGTATACGTTAAATAATAAAATCCTTGATAAAGTTTCACTTTTTAAGGATTTAGGTGTAGTTTTCGATACGAAATTAATACGAAATTAACTTTTAATGATGACTATATAATTATATGATTTCCAAGTCAAATAAAATAATCTAAAAATGATGTATACCTTATTGGGAAAGTCTTCGTTGGAATATGACAACTTCATTTGATGCACATACAGTAAGCATCAACAGGATAGGGGCTATTCAGCATAAATTCACTAGGAATGCTCTACGTAAATTGAACTGGGTAGATAATACTATACCCTCTAAGCATCAGGTGAGCTTACGTTTAGGATTGAAAACCCTTCAAATAAGAAGGAAATAGTGCTTTGTTCTATTGCTGAAAAATATTATATGTAAGCATATAGACTGTTCTATGCTCCTCACTATTTACGCCCTTCATGTTCCTTCAATACCTCTCAGGGAAGGAAATATATTTTTTTATACTGCGCCATTGCACTAACTATGGAAAAAGTGATCCCATATCTCGTTCTTGCGAATTATTTAATTATATATACGATGTAATAAACTAACAATAGAGTAGAGTAAACTTTAAAAATACTTTAAAAATTATTACTATTTATAGGTGGATGAGATCACCCTCTTCCTTCGGCTTTTTTGGTCACTGGAATTGACAATGACACAAAGTTGCATTGACTTGTCAACGTTTCGACAGGGATTGCTGTCCTCTTCAGGGGATCTCTATTCTTAAAAGTATGTAATAATAATTAAGGATAACATGTATGCAAAGGAAATACAAAACAGCAATTATTGTAGTTAATAACTTACGTTAGAATGACGCAATGATGAAAATGATCGACAAATTTAAATATAGTTTTCGCAAATTACTGTGAAAGGTTTGGAATGCATGGGTTACTCCCCTAAAAAGGGGTCTGAACCTGAACTGAACCCTATTGCAAAATAGCAGAAAAGCTTATTAAATGAGAAGATTTATAATTGGTGTCTAGATTGAAAGCTTAGGAGGCATCTTTGCCTTTTTGAGAAGTTCGATGAACAAATTCTACAACCGACAAGACTGCAATTACTTAAGTTTCTCAGAGAAATCAACTTTGAGAAAAAGCTACATTACGAGCAGCCTCATCTAGCTCGAAATAGGGGTACACCCACCACCAATAGGTGTGTGATGTGCATAATAGAATGATTTCAATTTCGAGGTGTTAGTATTCAAGTGATCAAAATAATGAAATGATCATTCAAATTATGAAATAGTAAGGAAATTGGAATAGCTTACTCCATTTTAACTTGCGATATAGGTTCTGTAGGGTAAGTCTTGCATTTGAAAATAAAATCGAACTAGAGAATAGAGATTAATCAAAATAGACATTACGATGATAGAAAACACCAACGAAGTGAGTCCCGCAATTCCGTCTGTCTGTCTGTAAAACAATCTACAGCCTAAATGACTAAACTGATTTCGTTCAAACTTGGTGCTTAGGCGTGTTAGGTGATTGTCTAAAATAGATATTTGAGCCGTTGTTTTAGCCATAAAAATAACGGTACTTGGCATACAAATTTTTCTACCATCTTAATTATCTCAAAAACAGCTCTAACGGTTTTGATACAAAAAGTATGTGTGCTACCTTAAGTATGGTCTACATTTTGGCCTAAATTTTTGTTTACATATTTTTCTATTAACGGTACCTGCCATATAACCCTTTTTTTGTTATCGATTTTCTCATAAATGGCTCAACGGATTTCGATTAGAATTTTTATACAGGAGGTCCTTCCAATTCTTCATAATACTGCATTTCCAAAAAATAGTTTTTATACTTATAGTTTGACGTATTTTTTCCCAAAAGTGAGTTTATTTTAAACATTTTTATTATTTTGTATCCTAGAACCATTACGCATACAAATTTAAGATTATATCAATATCACCCTGTTGAAGATATAATATAATTTACTTTGGATGCAATCTAGGCGAATTGGAAATTTTAATGGACAAAAGTACTCCCTCTAGACAATAAATCATTCACTGTATTAATTGCACTGCTTTTTGTGGTAATAGTACTTTTTTTACTTGGAAATATGACAAGTAGACTGGGAATTACCAGATATTAATTGCACACTGAAATTAATTGAAAGAAGGAGAAAAATATATCTTAGGTGGTTCATTGGTTAAATGAAATGGCCGATGAGGGAGTATTGAGTAAAGTATTCATTTGCAGAATTGTTCTCTTAAAAAAAAAAAAAAACTAGCTTTGGATAGAGTATTTTTTTAATAACGTGTGATCGTTGATCTATCGGGATTTTATTTAAAGAAGTACAAACTTTAGTATTTGAATTTGTTCTCTTATGCAAACCTCACGGTAATTATGAAATAAGCGAACACAAATTGCTAATCACGGAATTAATCTTAATCATAGCCGAAACTAGTAAAATTACAGGAGAATCCGCTTAAATCACAAACCATTCGGGATAAATGATAGACGAAGATAGTAATCATGCTGGAAAAATTACATTTTGGAAAAATTACAGACCCTCAAAAAATGAACGACAAAGTATCGTTATTAGAATGAGATTAAGAATCTGAAAATAACCCTTTTTCCTTGCGATTATAGGTACTATAAGGCAAGTTATGCATTCGTCGAAAAAAAAAGTTGTGAGATAACAATCAAACATGACATTACGATGCTAGCGAAGACGAAAAAAGATGGTCTAAAAATTCTGTCCGTCTGTATGTCTGTCTGTCAGTCTGTCAGTCTGTCAGTCTGTCAGTCTGTCAGTCTGTCAGTCTGTCAGTCTGTCAGTCTGTCAGTCTGTCAGTCTGTCAGTCTGTCAGTCTGTCAGTCTGTCAGTCTGTCAGTCTGTCAGTCTGTCAGTCTGTCAGTCTGTCAGTCTGTCAGTCTGTCAGTCTGTCAGTCTGTCAGTCTGTCAGTCTGTCAGTCTGTCAGTCTGTCAGTCTGTCAGTCTGTCAGTCTGTCAGTCTGTCAGTCTGTCAGTCTGTCAGTCTGTCAGTCTGTCAGTCTGTCAGTCTGTCAATCTGTCAGTCTGTCAGTCTGTCAGTCTGTCAGTCTGTCAGTCTGTCAGTCTGTCAGTCTGTCAGTCTGTCAGTCTGTCAGTCTGTCAGTCTGTCAGTCTGTCAGTCTGTCAGTCTGTCAGTCTGTCAGTCTGTCAGTCTGTCAGTCTGTCAGTCTGTCAGTCTGTCAGTCTGTCAGTCTGTCAGTCTGTCAGTATGTCAGTCTGTCAGTCTGTCAGTCTGTCAGTCTGTCAGTCTGTCAGTCTGTCAGTCTGTCAGTCTGTCAGTCTGTCAGTCTGTCAGTCTGTCAGTCTGTCAGTCTGTCAGTCTGTCAGTCTGTCAGTCTGTCAGTCTGTCAGTCTGTCAGTCTGTCAGTTTGTCAGTCTGTCAGTCTGTCAGTCTGTCAGTCTGTCAGTCTGTCAGTCTGTCAGTCTGTCAGTCTGTCAGTCTGTCAGTCTGTCAGTCTGTCAGTCTGTCAGTCTGTCAGTCTGTCAGTCTGTCAGTCTGTCAGTCTGTCAGTCTGTCAGTCTGTCAGTCTGTCAGTCTGTCAGTCTGTCAGTCTGTCAGTCTGTCAGTCTGTCAGTCTGTCAGTCTGTCAGTCTGTCAGTCTGTCAGTCTGTCAGTCTGTCAGTCTGTCAGTCTGTCAGTCTGTCAGTCTGTCAGTCTGTCAGTCTGTCAGTCTGTCAGTCTGTCAGTCTGTCAGTCTGTCAGTCTGTCAGTCTGTCAGTCTGTCAGTCTGTCAGTCTGTCAGTCTGTCAGTCTGTCAGTCTGTCAGTCTGTCAGTCTGTCAGTCTGTCAGTCTGTCAGTATGTCAGTCTGTCAGTCTGTCAGTCTGTCAGTCTGTCAGTCTGTCAGTCTGTCAGTCTGTCAGTCTGTCAGTCTGTCAGTCTGTCAGTCTGTCAGTCTGTCAGTCTGTCAGTCTGTCAGTCTGTCAGTCTGTCAGTCTGTCAGTCTGTCAGTCTGTCAGTCTGTCAGTCTGTCAGTTTGTCAGTCTGTCAGTCTGTCAGTCTGTCAGTCTGTCAGTCTGTCAGTCTGTCAGTCTGTCAGTCTGTCAGTCTGTCAGTCTGTCAGTGTGTCAGTCTGTCAGTCTGTCAGTCTGTCAGTCTGTCAGTCTGTCAGTCTGTCAGTCTGTCAGTCTGTCAGTCTGTCAGTCTGTCAGTCTGTCAGTCTGTCAGTCTGTCAGTCTGTCAGTTTGTCAGTCTGTCAGTCTGTCAGTCTGTCAGTCTGTCAATCTGTCAGTCTGTCAGTCTGTCTGTATGTATGTATAGACACCTACAGCCCAAACTGGTGGGCCGAATTGCTTCAAACTTGGTATATACAGTTTTTTAGGCATTGTACACAAGGGATATTGACATTTTTTTTAGCTCAAAAAAAACGGTACCTGCTATATAACCGTTACGTTCAAACCTATATTTTTCTCGGAAACGGCTCTAACGATTTTGATAAAAAAAAAATCAGTGTTGGTTTTTTTTGGCTACGAACCGATCATATATGAAAAAAAAATTAGAAAAATGTCTAAAAACGGTACTTTCCATAGGATCGTTTTTTTTTTTTGCTTTGAACTATGTCATAAATGGCTTAACCGATTCTTTCGAAATTTCACAAAAATATAGGTTTAGGTTGCCCAAATTATACCGCGTACCAATATTTTTAATTAATATTTTTTGGTATTTTTAAAATCATCATAAGAAAAAAAACTACTCATTAAATGTTTTTCAAAAATTATATTTATTTGTATTTTCTGAATGCCTATGAATTGGCGCTAATGAATTTTTTTTTAAAATATTTTCAAAAAGTTAAAAAAAAAAAACTGATTTTTTTTTCATAAATTCAAATTTATCCAAGAAATAAAATGGCGTACTTTTTTTTGAGCTCAAATTAGTTTAAGTATTTATTTCAGAATTTTGAATTATTTTTTCTTTAATTTAACAGATTTAGTCTTTTGTTTTTAAGTTTATAATATTAAATATTTAATATTGTCATACCAATTTATTTTAGAACAAAATTAATGAAATTTACTATATGCATATACAAAATTGAGTTAAAAATGTCTTTAAAAATCTATTCAGATTTTTAATATAAATATTTTGCATACGATGTGATCGAACATAAGTGCAAGTTTGTGCGATCCAGTCGTTGATTTTATTTTATTTACGTAAATGATTAAGTGCCGATTTTTCAGTCTCCAGATAAAGAGCCAGTTAGTTGCCAGAGGAATACTTGACTGTTAAACAACCGGATAACAAAATTGAATTTTTCAATCAAGAGAAAGCAATCTATAGAAAAATTTAATTTGAACGTTCCATTTATTTCGAGTATCGAACTTTTCATAGAAATAAATTTTTGTTTAAAGGCTCGTCCATATTATGCCGAATGATGCCGATAGGCCTGTGCCGCGCAACTCATTCTGGTCGTGACGTTCAGGTTTCTTTTTCGGATCCATTTAGTCCAGTTTGAACTTAGTTCGGTTTCGAAATTGACCAATGGCCAATCGGCATAGGCCGATCGGTATCGTTCGGAATAATATGGACGCGCCTTAATGTTTAACTCAAAGCAATAATTTTTCAAAAAGTTTTTAACATCGAAAATATTTATTTATTTTATTCCTCAGAATAACTCCTTATTCCGCTGTAAAATGAGGAGATAACTTTATTCCATAGATAATAGATTTATTCCTAGATTAAGTTGTATCTAACTCTTGAAAAAATAATTTTTGATCTATCTGGAGAATATGTACTAATTGACTTCTTAACTGTCTATTGAAAAAATTTCCTTAAATAGGGCGCTAATACTAATTAAATTGCTACAACCATAATTATAAGCGTCAGATGATATCGACCAGCTTTCATAAGTAGTTAATGATGCCTCTAATTTCCTGTGAAAGGATAAGAAGAACAAACGAAAATTGCTTCTTGGATGAAGCCCAACTCAATTGGAGAAGGTTAAAGTCTTCAACAGTTTCAAAATCATATGGTTGGAAGGCATATAATTTTGTAGCATACAGTTATTTAAAAAAAATCTTGAAAGGTTAGTTTATCTAATACTTTGACTAATACTACGTTTTCACCTACACCACTTAGTCCAGATTTAAGTGGATTAACCATAAATCCTCTTTGAAATCATCTGAATATTGAAGATTTCCCATACAAATTTTGATCTCCTTAAAAGAAGATTAGAAATTAATCTCATTGAAATCTTCTTCGAAGTAGAAGATTGTCAAAAGAATCTAACCCTATTTATAGAACGCGCCTATTCTAATGTCATTTCCTCCATTGTAATTCACCAAAAAAAAACCTGTCCAATATTATTTAATTTGTTTTTGTCTAGTGAAATTAGTCGTTGCCTTCGAATTCTGTTTTGCTTATAAAAATATATAAAAATAAAAGATGCAATAAAGCTACTAAGACCAAAGCGGTGACTCGAATTTGTAATGGAAAATGTTTAGCGACGAGTTGCAATCTCATAAGCTAGGTGGATAGTGTGGCTTTGTCTTCGAGTGATTTTTTTTTATATACATATATTGACTTTTGAATGTCAATTCAGAGTGAAAACGTCAAAATAATCTTTTTTTTCTCTGGGGAAAACACTTCCAGATTAACTTGTAATTTACTCAATTTAAACTGGATTAACCTTAGGTGAAAACGTAGTATAAGTTTGTGTCAAGATAATAGTTCTAACCGTTCCTAGTTAGATCAAAAATATTTGTAGAGAAATTTATGACAGTTAAGATGCACGTTCACATGATGCATGCTTTGACATATGATATCGAAAGTAATAGAAGAAAAATTATATCGCAGGTAAGTATCATCATGGACTTCTACTCCTTTTTTTATAGTACAAAAAAGCTTTCGACTTAAAATATTTATTAAATACCAATAATTTATTACCGTTATTAGTTCAAGTAATGTTTGTACATCTATAGAATAACCATTAAAATTACTTACAGCCAACAAAAACCATAAGCACATACAGCTGGAGAACAACAATTTAGAGCCCGAAAAGTGCCATTACTGTAAACAATAAGACCACAATTTGAATGCCTACATAAACATAATATAGAAACATGCTAATACATCTGTATGTAGTTATTTATATTATACATATACATAACTACGGATGGCAATAATAACAGTTTTGCAAAAAAAAAAACATATTTGTATTTATAGTATATGCATAGACACTGTAAGGTAAATATTGTATACATGTGTGTACGAATGTGGCAATATCGAGGAGTTATGTAAATACCGAAAAATTTGTCGTGTCGAGCAAAAAGTTCCACTCAATTATTTATTCCACTCGCAAAGTAGTCGTGGCATACTGTGGGACAAACTAATATAGAAATTATGTTTTTTTTTCTGTATTGAATTGTTTACATAGCATTAATTTTTTTTTATTTTACAATTTTTTAATCCCTAAATCCCATATTAATAAAAAATGTTTATTCCACATCTAATCCATGACTTTACTCAACCAGAGAATAAATAAGTTCATCTGCGCATAAAAATTCTAAATTATTAAAAATCGAATATCCACTAACAAAATCTACTACAATAAGTATCAAATGTATCTCTTTCTATTCTATGTATGTCCCTGTAAAGTTTGTTCTTAATGGCGATTTTTAGATCTTCACTAAGCCACCGTCTTCTATGGCTTAAGGAAGGAATACGTTTGTTATTGTCAAATATGCTATATTGGGGCGTATTCATAGTCATTTTAAAACTGTGTCTAAGTTAAACCTAGACTTAGTTGAATTTTTGAGACGTTGATTCTATTTTTTTAAGTTTATCTTTCCAAAATATTTGAAGCTATTGTGTAGTTAAATAAGTATATAATCTTATAAAGTCTGTATTCATTGGGCCAAAATTGTCTTAAACTGTGGTTTAGTAAAACCTTGGTTTATCAGCGACTATGAATATGCCCTATTTTGTTTTGTTAATGATATTTTGCACTTAGTCTACATGTTAAAGTTAACCATCACTAAATCGTGTTCTTTAATATGGGTATAAATGATTAATATGGCCAATACACCGTACATGTCGGCATGTACTATTACGAAAATGCATTATTCATGCTTATAACAGCACAAAATTCATTCGTGTGGATATCGCTAAGTGGACACGTTGCAAAATAATGTCAAAACGTTTGCTGTTCGGTTGAATTATATCGCTTGCATGATGCATGGAAAAATATGAAAATATTAAAAAAAAAAATTAAATCACATTCACACCTATACCATGAATACCATGCACGGTCAATTCGCATACAAAATCGCTATATTGCACATGCAAGCCTAAGTTAGTTATGAATGGTAAATATATAACCTATCGATCATTCTTTTAAAGAAACATTTACCAAGTATGTAACCTTTAATTTTTGAAAATATCAAAGTTAACACGAAAAAGCATAGTGAATCCATTAGGTGAGCTTCCCATCGATTAGCGAAATCAAACATCATTACGCCTTGTTTTTACTTGGGCTAAGGGGTTTTTTCGCCTTTAAATGTTTTATTCATAGAAGACTGCACTGAGTTCTTGAATCATTCAATTACACGCGGCTTTTATTCCCCTTTGCAATGTTGTCGACATCAGAATTTAATGAACTTATCATACCCTGCCCTGCCGTAGTGCCGTTGAAGTTCTACATGCGAAGAACAAGGCATTGAATCTGAAAATAATTTCAAATCTAACGAATAAGAGATTCATCTATACCAAATGCACTTATTTTCGATAAGAGAGCTTGATGGGGTGGCATTGGCGCGATGGATGTGTGCTCGCCTGTCAACCTCGTGGTCGCAGGCTAGATTCCTTCCGTTGTCTATGTCCTCTTATTTTTCATTAAAAACTAATTCTAAAATTGTCATAAAATGAGTTGCTGGTTTGCTTATCCATGCTGTTCAGACATAACACAAACATCATGTGATTGAGTAAACTAGTATACCCATACAACATGACAATAAATAAAATAATGCGAATTAAGAGACATAGATAAATAGGACACGATAGATTCTCCGCATTAGTACAGCCGCTATCCCTGGAGATAAATTTGAGACAACAACCAGCTCTAGTCTCAGAACATCGCGCCACACATCTTTCCTATCCCTCTATCTCTTCTCTTTTACGCCCCGCTGTATTAAAAAACATATAAAGGGTAACATCATAATCCCTTGAGCGGGTGTAAATTATAAAAAAAAAAAAAATTAAATTGATACCAAACTCTATCAAATGCCTTTGAAATATCAAGCGCAATAATCTTACTTTCTCCAAAAACGATGTAAAGATTTGTGCGACTGTTCGGTTAGATATACGATCAGATCACCAGTGGACATATTGCTACGCTACGAAAGCCATACTGCCGGGCATTGTATTATATTATTATATTAGTATTATTTGTACATTAGTTAATTAAAATAAAATAAATAAGAAAATATTAAAGTTACATGAAAAACAAAGTAATTAACAAACAAATAAAGAAGAAATACAAGATAAAATATAATTTGAAATTGTAACGAAGATAATAATTTTTTTAAATACAATCTTTTGATAAATTAAAATCAGTGGCGCAAAATTTTAAACGATTTAGCAATATGTTAAATCATTTTAAGTATGATACAAGGTGGCCAATTTTAAATGAGTTTAGTATCGTATTATCTTCTTAACATTTTACTGAAGTAAAAATCATCAAATGGCTACTTTAATTTTTTAGTATCGTACTAAGTCCATATGACACTTTGACATTTACAAACGTCAAAAAGTTATGTTCGCTTACTTTTTGCACTATTTTATGCGTGTTTATTTGTAGTTTATTAAGAAAATAGATTTAGTATCGTGGTAGTTAAAAAGTGTTTAAAATTAGGAAAATATTAGTAAAGTGCTTTGGTATTAGCAAACTGTTAAGTAGTATTATGCTAAGCCATTAAAATCAGGCTGTTTAAAATTTTCCGCTAATCTTATTACTTTATTTCCCCAACGTTTCTTAAGTATCGCTCAGTTCTTCATGGGTATATTATCTTTATTCAATCTAAGAATTTACAATATTCATTGAGGTTCTTTTTATAAAAAAAACACAACATTAGCACAAAATTTTAAACGATTTAGTAATATGTTAAACCACTTTTAGTATGATACTAGGTTAAAAAGAGGATTTTCTTAGTTTTAAACGAGTTTAGTATCTTCTTAACATTTTACTAAATTAAAATCAATCAATGGCTACTTTAATTTTTTAGTATCGTACTAAATCCATAATGTCATCTGATAGTATATCACCCTTGCTCCGGGGGCCCAGGTTCGAATCCTGCTGGTGTACATTTTTTTGTTTTTTTGTAAATAATGTAGTTAAATGATTAAAATATAAACATCGAATACTTGTTTAGAGCACATGTTGGGTTTCCATCTACATATAATTAATTTACAAAGCATAAACACAACAATTGTGGTCATCAGAATTTAGACCCTACAAATGCTTTGATATCTGGTTAATTAGAATTTTACTAGTTAACAAAAGGTTTAAAATTTTATGAAATTTAATAGACTACTATGTGTATAGTAAATTGTTAACTAGTATCGTGTGAAGGCCTTAATAAAAGGTTGTTTAAAATTTTGCGCCAATGTTATTATAAAAACATCAAAATGTTTACAAATTACATTTAAAGGTTCATTTAATCCATAATTAGATGTAGCAAACGACAGGATAACGGGTTCATCTAGGTCGAGAGTTTATATTAAGTATACTTACTCGTATATGATGTGGGCAGAATAAATTGATATCAAAAGTTGAAACAGGAAAATTATTAGGCTTTTTCTTTTTTAGTTCAGAGCAGAGTCTCAGTTGTCAAAAAATTTGTTTGTGTTTCTTTTTAACTCAGAGCATGCAGAGCTCCAAATGTGTGTTTCCTTTTTCGTTCTGAACAGGTGTAGATCGCACTCGACGTGCTCGAACATAATTGACTGAGCATGTGAGTAAATTGCTGAACGCACATTTGGTGCCAAGAAGGAAAATGTGAAGAAAAAAGTAATTAGATATATAAGTTGGGGAAAGAAGTTGATCGCTTTTTGATTTTCTGTATCTGGTGTGTATCAGTGTACAAAAAAGGGTAGGTATTGATTTTTATGGTCAAAAATGAAAATGTATTCTGATTTATGTGGTTCAAGTGTGTTTAAAAAACATATCAGTGTTCAGAGCTCGCTCTGTTTGGAACAAGTTCAGTGTATAATCTATGTGCTCGAACTTTGTTCAGTGCTGTGCTCTGAACGAAAAAAGAAAAATGGCTATTTACTTCTCTTCTTTTTTAAGCGTTGATTGACTTAGTAGATTCAAACGATGTTCATAAGGTGGAAGATGTTCGTTTGAGTGCCATGGCAGATGATGAAGGACGAAAAACAAAAACTGTTTTTGTATACCAATTTACTTACGGAAAAAGATTAGACACTACCTATTACACAGCTGTAATATTTAGGATAGGTCGGACTAGTGCGCAACAGAGGATTTTACAGATATGAGGATCATTAAATTCCTTAGAAAACCTTTTAATTTTAAATAAAACCCCTAAGCCATTGAATAAATCTACATGATCAACTAGGCTTTAGTCAATGAAGTAAGAAGATGAAATATGTTTTCTCTTTTTAGAGTATATCATCACCTTAAATTTATGTATATTGAGGTCGATTCCATTTAAAAAAAACACCATTTGGAGGCTCTATCAATATCGTATTGTAGAAATAAGTATCCGTTAAGAATCGTATAGATATAAGAAAACTTAAGATTTTTGAGTGTAGAAAGTCCAATGCAATGTTATTAATTAAGAATAAGAATAAAAGCGGTCCAATATGACTACCTTGAGGAACTCCAGATAGCACATACATAATTTTTGTACAGACAATTCTTAAAACTAACAAACTGCGATCGATTATCAATATATGATTTGATCCAAGTTAAAAACCACTCTGGAAACCCATATTGTTCAAGCTTTAGGAAAAGAATAGAGTGGCTAACCCTATTAAATGCCGACTTAGATCAGCTTAAAATACATCCGTTTGAAGTCCATATTGTATATTCACATTTAATTGGTTTGTGAATTCCAGAAGATTCGTTGTTGTAGACTTATGTAGACAAAAACCATGTCGTTCAGGAACTATTATTGATTTGCAGAAGAATTGATTGTGATTGGTGACTATATGTTCAAACAGCTTAAGCAAGCAAGAAAGTTTCGCGATTCCTCGATAATACTCAGCTTTGTTCTTGGTTCCACTCTTGTGAAGATGTATAATAAACGAAGACTTCCACAAATCAGGAAAAACATCAGACGACAGCGAATAGTTAAATATATGAGTAATTTCAGAACATATATAGGACTTGCAAGTTTTAACAAATATAGATGAAATGTTGTCAGGACCATACGAACATGTACTCTAAGTCGTCTATATATTGCCCTATTTCCGGTTCAGTCAGTCTTAAAAAATGTACGAGTATATTACAGTTTAAACGTTCGTACAGGTTTTTTAATTGCACGCAGTATAGGTTTATTGAAAAAAAAACAGCAAATATGTTACTTATTTCTATATAACAGGAGGACTTATTATTATATTGCACGGATGAAGAAAAATTGGAGGCTTTCCTTTTAGAGTTTATAAACTTCCAGAAGGCTTTTAGGATGATTTGAGATATTGCACTTTTTTTAATTTATGTTATGTTGTCCTTAATGAATTTTTGAAAAGTTTCCGATATTAAGATTATTGATTATAATGGATGACAACATGTGTTTTTTGTTTCATTTTTGAAAAAAGGCATTTTTAGGATTTCGTGTACGTCTTAAATCATTAGAAAACCACTGAACTGACGAAGAAGCAGGTAAATTCAATAATTTATAGAATTATTCAAAACAGCATACAAGTTTTCTACACAAATGTTAACATTATTGGAATCTATAACACTAGACCAATTTATTTATGTCAAAAAACTGTTTCATTCTTTCCGAATTAATTTGTTTGAAATTGGAATTTTTTTTTGGAAAGGAGCGTTCGTTCTTCAAGACATTTCTTAAGCGGATAATTAATAAGCGTTTCCATGACTTTGGGAAGAAGAGACTAAGTGCAATTGGACGGAAGTTAGAGGGTGAAAAAAATTCGCCTGTTTAAGGCACAGTCTCGACCAGCGGATTTGTGTATATTAAGGTCTGTAAGGAATCTATGAATCTATCAACCACACGATTGCAAAAGAAGATTCGTCCTATGAAATCATTAATTAACGCTCTCAGGTACTGGAGGAGCCGTAACACTTTCTGTCAGCATCGAATTCCCATTACCTACCTGTTCTAGCTTTTTTTCACACCTTATGCGAGTCACCCTGTATATTACCGAAGAAGTTTCATTTTCCAAGTTACTCATTTTGTACCCGTGTTACTCCAAACTATTCGATTGGCTGTTCCGGGTTAGGTTTTCGTTGTTTTTTCTGTTCTCGATTTCATAAGGGAGTAAAAATAGAACACATACATATAATCGTTTTCATCGGATTATTTTTTTCAAGAAGCAATTTTTTAGATAACGACGTTAATTTGTGAAAACGACATTTTCATATTCGATTGGAATCAAAGAAGAGTAAAACACTCCAAAAATTCAATTGAAAACGACATTATTATTTAGAAATTATGTCGTTCTTTTTTTTTAAAGTGTATTTTGCTTCCAATTTTCCGTATCAAATGTCCCACTATGTAGCAATGGCAAGCAGAGCAGCGGTGATGGAACCTTCTCTCAACCATAACCTTGCAAACAATTTCTCTTCTTCCTCAAACAAGTACAAGGGCACAGCAGTCATTTTCTAGGATATGTGCGATATTGTCAGCAAAAAAATGTTAACATCCGAACAAATACGTATGTACATACATATATGAACCCCCCAATATACCCTTCCAACCAAATGAAACAACTGTTCTACTCTCTGTTTCAAATGGAACAAATGCTCGTTTTACAGCCGGATCCTTACACCCTTGGTTCACTGGCTCCGGAACTAATTGCCAGTGACAATTGCTCGACAGTTATGTGTGCGGATGTTTCGTGTTATGTAAGCTCGAGAGGACTCAGTTTACTTACAGGCCAGAATAATGCTTTTCAATGGAACAAAACAAAAAAATTGAAAAAAAAAATAATATAACAACGAAAATTTCTGCCTACTGTATATGAATGTGCGTATGGTGAAATTTAACAACTTGTGCCATCACCACACTGACCGACCTCTATTACCACATTCGCATGTAATGTGTATTAAAGTGAGAAAATGAAACAAAAGAAATTTGTAAAAAAATAAAAAACGGATGTCAAAGGTCGTAACAATTGTTATATTATGACATCTTTACGAGAAAATTTTTTGTTTTAATTGGCATAGGTGATTTATTTATTTATTTAATGTTTAAGATTAATTTAGGGGAATTTTTAAATTAAAAAAAAAAATATGTAGGTATGAGTTTTTTACTTGCGATTATAGGAACTCTTACAATCAAACATGACATTACGATCATAGAGAAGTCCAAAAATGGGATCGGCAAAAAATGTCTGTCTGTTAGTCTCTCAGTCTGTATGTATAACGAGCTACAGCCTAAACGGCTCGATCGATTACCTTCCAATTTGGTTTGTGTGATTCTTTCGGCATTTCTCAGAGGGGAAATTGAAATTTTATTTTTAGGCCTAAAAATAACGGTACCTGCCATATGATCTTGAAGGAAAATCTTATTTTTCTCGAAAACGGCACCAACGATTTTGACAAAAATTTTTCGTTGGCAAAAGTTATGATTTGATATGAACCAAGCTTACAGTAAAAGTGTATTAACGGTACCTTTCATATAACGTTTTTTTAATTCTTGGCTTTCTCGGTAACGGTAATTTGGATTTCTGTCAAATTTTACATCTAAGAAGATCTAAGTAGCCAAACTAATTCTGCATATCAAAATTTTAAATAACTTTTTTTTCTAACAAAAATTAATTTTTAAAACTTTTTTTTTTTTTAAATCAATATTTTTAAAACTAAACAAAAAAAATTATTTAAATTTTATAATGACATGAATATTAATAAACTCTAAAAAAAACTGCATATCCAAATTTCAAAAACCAATTGTTTTCAAAAAACTAAAAATAAGAATCAGGATTTCATCGAAACATGTCCTACAATTTTTGAGATACTTTTTTAGAAAATTTTCATTGATCCGTGACATCTAATGGCGTTTTTTCGAGAAACTGATTAAAGTGATGGTTTCTGAAGTTTTTATAGGTACATATGTTGAAAAAACGTTTTTTACCCACTTTACACCATTCACTTTCATTATACAGTAAAACCTGCTAATCGGAACGCTTTATAATCGGACCACCTCATATTCGGACCGCACCTTATGCATTCATTGCTATTTTTCATACAAATTTCCCTTTATAATCGGAGCACCTACTAATCGGACCATGGACCACTAATAAAGGGTTATCCATTTTGCGGTTTCAAAAGTATAGGGCTGGAATTCGACATTTGTCAAACTAAGTTGTTAAACTAATTTTTTTTTTCAGTTGAAAATCTGACATTTACGAAAATGGATCGCTTAACTATCGCACACATAAAAATTGTTAAAACCTACTACAAAAATGGTGATTCTGCCACAGCCACATATCGTGCTTTAAGAGGAGATTATGGTTTACATAATCGTCCAACTACGCAAGCAATTGGCAAAATTGTGAAGAACTTTGAAGAAACTCGATTGGTTACAGATATTGTAAGGACTGTGCATCATTGTTTCGCTCGTATCGCTGACAATATCGCTGCTGTAAGTAAAAGTGTTGCCGAATGTATCGATTCCTCATCGTTCTCAGGGCACATTATGGCGTATTTTGCATTTGGATCTACACCTACATCCATATAAAGTCCAGCCCACACAACAACTGAATCCAGCTGACCATTCACAACGTCGTAGATACCTCGAATGGGTGCTTGAACAACAGGCGGTGGACGGCGATTTTTCGAACAAAATTTTCTTCAGCGACGAAGCACATTTCTCACTCGGTGGATATGTTAATAAACATTCTTGTCGTATTTGGTGTTCTGAGAATCCTCAAGTAATTGAAGAGAGGCCATTAAATCCACAAAAAGTCACTGTTTGGGGCGCTCTTTGGGCCGGTGGTGTGATTGGACCTTAATTCTTCGAAAACGATGATGGAACGACTGTCACCGTCAATTAGGAGCGTTATGGTCATATGATAACCGACTTTTTTTTTGCCCGCTATTGAAGAATACAACTTGGAGAATATGTGGTTTCAACAAGAGCGAATATGGCTTTATTGCAAGAGACATTTCCTGGCCGCGTAGTTTCTCGTCGTGGTGATATCAACTGGCCACCAAGATCATGCGATTCTTTTTTGTAGGGGTACGCGAAAGACCGTATTTATGCAGATAAACCTTTAACTCTTGAGCACTTGAAAACCAACATTCGTCAAGTTATGCCTGAGATACCGCCCAATATGTGTCAAAAAGTGGTCGAAAATTACCTAAAAAGAATCAATGCTTGCAACACTTCGCGTGGTGGTCATTTAAATGATGTAGTGTTTCACACATAATGCCAACGTTCAAACTTTGTAATAGAAAAGAAATAACCTGAAAAAATATATTTTATATGTGTTTTATTTACGTTTACTTTTGAAACCACAAAATGTATAACCCATTATAACATGCGTTGCCTAATGTATTCACCTGTCTAATTAGTCCAAGCGTAGGAAATACGAAATATTCATGCATGGAATATCGCCGGCCGTATGTCGTCGGTTAATTTTGGTTTATTTGGTGATTTCCTAATAAGGTTGTAATTTTAGATCTCCTTAGTTGACAAATCATCAATCAATTGATTTTTTTTGAAAAAAGGTGTTTATTTTTGGTTTTCAATAAAGCTACTAAGTTTAAAAACAAAGTAAAAGTACAATGAGTAATCGAAATTAGAGTGGGCTTGGTCTGGAAAATAAGGTTAAAGTTATTAAGTGTTTTGAAGATGCACATTTGTCTCAGAGATACCATGCAAATAAATTTGATTGCAGCAAATCTCAAATCCAATGAATTTTTGAGCGCGAAGGAGGACTGTCATTTGAAAAATTAGTACAAAACGTATGAGATCTCTATATTTTGGCGAAATTCATGTCTTGACATTCAAATGGTTTTGCTTAGCTAGACAAAAGAATGTGTCAATTTTTGGTACAATTCTTCAAGCAAAAGCACTGGCTAAAGCAACAAATATAATTGTATATTTTCTAGAATCTTAGATGTGATATATGCACTGGAAGTAGTATTTTTATTTTTTATTTATTTATTTACTCTTAACAGACATAATGCATGAAGAAAAACTCTTTCTAAGTGGACCGGTCCGATTAAAAAGGATCCTCTACAATCAGACCACCTCCTAATTGGACCACTTTTCTTCGGTACCAAGGGTGGTCCAATTTGACAGGTTTTGCTGTATACATATGTGTATACATATTTACACATCTAGGTTCACTTTATGTAGGTGGTACATATAACCCTCCTAATTTACATAATTCAAAACCATTTAAATATATATTTGTAGGTAGATGTCTATGTAACCATTCCTTAAATCATGTATTCCACATTTCATCATATTAAGAATCAAGGTATTCTTACCCATATCGGCTTTAAACCTGCATATGGTTACTAGACTACCTATATCTTCTAACAGCGTCAGTGATTAGCTACACAAAAGTTGTTAGCTGCAAGAGCAAGTTCGTACAATCCAGTCGCGTATTTTATTTTTTTTAGTAAATGACAGAAAAATCTGACAGCGGGCGTTTACTCTTTGATTTTAATTTCAGAATAATCAGGAATAACTTTCAGTTGTTGCAACGCGTTCGAAAGCATATCTGATGAAAAAACATCTGTTCATATGAAAGATATCTTTAGTTATCCCAAACCTGTTAGAACAACTAGCTATTCAAGAACAAATGTATAGAACAGCTGACTGCAAAGTTCATTTGATATGAAGCTTGTTCTGATTTCTTGACAGGTTTCAGCTAGCCTATTTGATTTGTTCACAAATGTACTCGGATAGTTTCGTATCCGAGATAACATATCTAGAGTGAACGCCCCCAATTATTGTGAAATCATCGCGACTCGACATCACTTTAGGCGTTTTCCTTTTTCAGATCAGAGCAGAGTCTGAGTTATCAAACAAAAAATTGTGTTTCTTTTTTTACTGAGAGTGTTCCGAGCTCCGAATTTTGTGTTTCTTTTTTCGTTCTGAACATATCAAATGCCACGTGCATCAAGAGCGAAATGTGAATAAAATTAAAATGCATGACGGGATGTCCTAAAAAAAATATTGGTATGGCAATTTCAATTATTTAACAATATACGAGTACATTTAAAAACATAATTTCAAGAAAATTCGCCGACCCGTTTTCAAAATCTTTTAGATGGCTCAAAGCCCTTCGTAAATATGGAACTATTCTCTTCAAAGATCTTTATACTTAAACCAATTTCGAGTTCAAAAGATTGTGTAAAGAAAAAAAGAAACGTTTTCACGAAAACGAGGCTCTTAAACTTGAATGCTGCAAAAAAACAAAAGAATTTTGGCTTGCAATAAACAAATTCAATGGTAAAGTGCCAAAAATAAGCATTCTTTAATGCTTTATTTTCAAGCTTTATTAAACCCAGTAACCAACACACTTCCAATTCATTATGCTACACCATTGACTTCAAACGAAATACTAGACACACCTTTTTTTATGATGAAGTAAAATCAAGTTTTGACCAAACTTAAGGACCAGAAGTCTTCAGGTCCAGATGGGATCCTCATTGAACTCTTTAAATACGCTACAAATGAACTAAAAGAAAAAATGTTAACTGCTTTTAACAATATAATGGATACGGGAGTTATTCCACCACAGTTCAAAGAAGCAATAATATTCCCCATACATAAAAAAGGAAATATAGCGGACCCAGCTAATTACAGAGGAATATAACTTCTTAATGCATCCTAAAAAGTATTTAGATACTAAACTTTTGAATAATAGAATGGCACATTGGATTGAGAGTCAAAAACTTCATTGATTTCAAGGCAGCCTTTGATAACATCGATCGAAGAGCTCTAATCTATAAGTTGTACAATACTGGAATGAGTAATAAATTTGGAAAGGTACTTGAAAACATGTATGAAGAAAACCGGGCAGCAGTATGGTGTGGAACTGAAACTTCGGAGTGGTTCGAGACAAATATGGGAGGAAGACAAGGCTGTTCCTTAAGTCCCTACCTATTTTCGATGTATATCAATGACTTCACAGACTGTCTACCTGGAGGAATAGAGTTTGCGGGAGTGTTAATTAAAGCACTTCTTTCTGCAGACGACGTGGTATTATTCGCTTACTCGCCGGAATCGTTGCAACTGATGATAAACCGCCTTTATGTGTACTGTCAAACATGGAACTTAGCGGTTAACCTAGGGAAATCAAAGGTGATGATTTTCAAAAAAGGAGATGGTAAATTATGCAGAAACGAGCGATGGTACTTCAATGGAGAACAAGTCGAAGTTGTAAAAAACTATAAATACCTTGGCATGATGATTTCTAGTAATGAAACCACACTTAAAAGATAAACTTGTTAAAGAAAAAGTGCAATCAGTGCTATATGGAAGAGATGTTTTTCAAACAAATTCATTGACCATACCGTCAAATACAAAATTTTCATTGGAGTGATGGAATCAGTGATTCTGTACGCTGCACAATCTTGGGGACACAGTCAGCATGAAATTGTAGAAAAACTCCTGAGATACTATATCAAGAGAATATTTGGATTACCAAGTACAACACCCAATTATATGCTGATAATTGAAACAGGACTTTCAGCATTATTTGTTAAATCCTTGAAGCTGCACGTAGATTATATTCTGAAGGTTCTTGAGATGCCAGACGAAAGGCTGCCCAAAATTGTTGCTATGAGAGTAATTCAAAGAAAAAATGTATGGGTTAATAAACTTGAGGAACTTGCTGGTTATTGTGGGATGGAATTTAATTATTCAAGGTTAACAAACGGAAGTCAACGCAAAGATATGCTATACGAGCTCATCTGCAAAGTGGATGAACAATACAGGATAGATTGTATAAATATGGCTACATCCTCCGTTCACCGCTCAATATACAGTGCCCTTAATCACAATATAGGTGAAAGAAATTACTTCAATAACCGCAACATCCAAGAACTAATATCCGCCATCTTAAAAATGAGAGGAGAACTCATAAGGTTAAATTACATACCACATCGTCCCGAGTTACCGATTTATTGCAGTCTTTGCAACCTCTTGGAGAGAGAAGATGTTTTACACTTTATTGGTAGGTGTCCCGTTCTTAAAGAAACTCGCAGATATTATCTAGGCAGTTATGTTTTATCCGAATATGAAGTTAAAATACTTTGAAATTGTGAATCAGATGTAAAGCTTCTTCTAAAATACTACAAAAAGGCAATAACTTACAGAAATAATATTATAAATGAAAATTTTTAATCTCAAAATAATTATCTATTATTATTCATCTTTTTATCTTGTAAATAATTACAATACAAACTATATATAATTATGTTTATTTTTGATTTAATGTCCATCAGGCAGACGGCAAAAGCCATGCTTTAATGATTTAATTAAAAATATATATTTTGTAAAATACTGAAGGAAAAAAAAATAAAATCTATCTATCTATCCATCTATTGAATATTCTAATTTTTTTTTTTAAATCAATTTTTTTTCCGAAAATGTTGGTATAAATATTATTTGAAATTCGAAGGATTTCTTAGATTCAAATTTTGATCGAAATTCTTCGAGTGTTTTATGATGTGATGTATGCACTTTGTTTTCAAAGGCCGAGGTTTCGATCGCCGGATCCGGAGGTTCTGCTAATGTAAGTACGAAGCTTTAGTTTAAATGCTGCTTAGTTTTATATAACGAAAATACAATGAATTTACAATGTACAGAAGAAATATAGTAATGGTGTTGTTGATGTTGTATTCCTTCCCTAGCATAGCTGATGCTAATGCGGATCCAGGGGAACAATTCGGCAAGCGTGAATGCTTTTCCGTGCAAAAAATTTATTCACCCTAAACACCCCGTGTACACGTTATCTGTCAAAGAAAAATGAATTGCAGCCTGGCAGAATCGCAAATATGTATGTGTTCCCGATTTGTACACAGAGAAAACTCACGCTTGTGGCAGTAAAGCTGTGTAAATCCTTTTTTACGTGCTGAGTCTGGATTCCTAGTTCTATATCTATGCCTGTCATCAGCTATCCACGGTTTACACCGGCTATCAACGTCTTGCGATGGCTTTCAACGGTTTGCACCGGCTATTAGCGTCTTGTTACGGCTATCAACGGTGTACACCGCACCGGCTTGAATTATTTTACTTGCATTATAACTTTAAGACTTCTTACCGCTGGTGGGGGTAGTTATCTCTACTAATATATAAAAGTGTAATTTTGTTTCGATGTCAGTTTGTCTTTATATGACAGGTAAACTGACGACTTACCATTTGACACGCCATAAAAATAATTGTATCTTCTTCTGTTGTCATTTGGGCAACTTATTGACTATTAAATTTAATATATAAGTTATGTTTTATATTCGTAACACACAGATATTTGCACTTACCTCTTAAATTTATCCTGATTTTGAAATAGAATTTCCAAATTTATATTTTGTTTCGTTTACGTTTTGCTCTTTCCATGGATTTTATATCCATGGTTTGGTTTGTTTACTTCCGCTGTTGTTATGGATTTTATTTCCAAACTAGCAGAAAGTCCCCGGTGTTGCCCGGGCAAAAGTCTTTCAATGCAATATCTTCCAAATGAAATAAAAAATTAAGAAACAAAA
Organism: Philhelius pedissequus; assembly: GCA_910595825.1. Lineage (NCBI taxonomy): Eukaryota > Metazoa > Arthropoda > Insecta > Diptera > Syrphidae > Philhelius > Philhelius pedissequus. The sequence goes on along the minus strand of OU343160.1, from coordinate 273,410,450 downwards.
TTTGTAAGGAAAAGGATTTATCATTTATTTTGTCGTTTATTTAACCAGAATTAGTTTTCTTATTAAATTTAACAAAGAAGATTTATTATTTCTATTTTTATTTACAAACGAACTATTCTTCATTTTGAGACCCTTCGCTTTCGTTTTTTTACATGCGATTAAAGTTAGTACAATAGGTAGTTATGTATTCTTTAAAAAATAAATTGAGATAATAATCAAAAATGACATTACGATGATAGCGAAGACTAGAAAGGCTGCTATTCAAGTGCGGCTTGAAAAAAAAATGATGCAGTGTCGGAAAGTGTCGCATTAGTGCGGCCTTATTTTAAACCTTTTAAGACATGCTAGAAATGAATAGTTTGTTGAGAATATTGAAATTAGTCTATTATCCGACCTTACATCTGCAAGAATTCGCCAGCGCCAGTGGCTACTTTTGCGAAGGTAAAAACTAACTTGCAAGTGTAAGCTCATGCTTTCGCGTAAGTTGATATATGCATGAAAGTAAAATAAAATTTGGTCGGTCCCAACTTTTCATGTGCCAGCTATAAGAGTTGATAGGATTTTACACTTAACTGCCATCTTTTTCATTGGTACATGTTAAGCTTACAAAGAAAATCTAGTTTGCTGTGTAAAATTTAACAGTCCCGAAATTTTTACTTTCAAGTACTGATTTTTTTGCGCTTAGTCCATTTCACCCTATATACAGCTCAGTTTTGTAAAAAAAAATATTTAACCCTCAAGCCACTTGCCAACTACAACCTCTCAAAACCAAACGATTTTTTAAAATTGTAGGTGTGGTTTCCGAGTTTGCCCTTAGCAAACAAACTAATAAATATGAATTTCACTTTATGAGAATACAATTATTAAAATATGTTGACCGGTTTCTAGGAATAAAGCACATTGTGTATACTTATCATTTGAAGCAAGAAACAATGAGATATTTTCAAAATATTAAATTATTAAAAAAAAGTTTTAAAATACAAACAAATATCTATTAAGGAATTAAAAATATTGGTTTGCATCATAAGTTGACGTGCCTAAACCTTCATAATATGTGTAAAATTTCGAAGGAACGAAAGAATCACCTAAGCCGTTTTCCAGATAGTAGAAAGCAAAAAAATAGGTCCTATGGAAGGTACCGTTCTTGGCTATTATTGGTTATTTGTTTTCCAATCATATAATAGTTCATACCGAAAAAATACTCTAATTTTTTTTAAATCAAAAGCGTAAGAAACATTTTCGAGAAAAATGAGCTTTATCATAATGACAGTTTCACCAAAAAAAACTCTGTACCAAGTTTGAAGGAATTCGGCCCATCTATTTGGACTGTAAGTGGCTATACTAACATAAAGACGAACAGAATTTTAAGACCATGTTTGATTGTTATCTCAAGACTTTTTTTTTCGACGAATGCATAACTTGCCTTATAGTTCCTATAATCGAAAGTATAAATGTAGACTAATTTGTAGACTATAGCTATAGTAGTGCATACATTTTTTTTTATCAAAATAGTTATAGCCGTTTTTGAGATATATAATTAGGATGGTAGAAAAAATTGTATGATATATACAGTAACTTTTGGTGCTAAGAAACGATTCAAAAATCTCCCAACATTTTTTTTTGGCCAAAAACTAAAATCTAATTTTTCCCAAAAACGACTCCAACGATTTAAAAAAAAAATTAGTTAATTAATCACGGGAAAGGGTACCTTTTGATTTTTTTTTTTTGGAAAAAATTGTTATTTTGGGTACCTGTAGTACTTGTCGTAGAAAGTTGAAACACTATTGTATACCAACATTTTTCAAAAAAAAAAATTTTTTGGAAATTAATTTTTTTTTGAAAAGTCAAAATTTTAAAAACGACTCAATAGATTTTTTCGAAACTTCGGATTTGGCGGTTTTTTGACATTATCTTGAACACTTAAGAAAACTATTTTTCTAAAATAAGAAACAACGGTACTCCCCATACAAATGTTAAAAAAACCGTTAAGAAAACAATTTATTTGTGGAGCACAGTTCACTTTTAAGTATAAAACTATTTTTTTAACGTACTTATTAACGGTACTTCCCATAGAACCACTTGTCATATTTTCGACTTTCTCAATATTGGATGAACCGACTAAAATATTTTTTTTTATGCAAATGCTCCCTAAAATTCTTAATAAAACTGCATACTCAAATTTTCAAAAAACAAGTTTTTCGATTTTTAAAAAATAAATAAATTTTTGTTTTTGAAAAATCGATTTTAATTTGAATTTTATATGTATATTAATAATATCTTCAAAATGGCGTTTCAATTTTTTTTTTCTAAAAATGTTTTAAAAATTTTATACATACAAAATTAATTTAGAAGGTGTTTTTTTTTATAATACAATTCTATATACTACTGAAATTACTCAGCCAAGTAGAAGACTTAGCATTATATTTAATTGGACTTGTTGAATTATTGATTCAAAATAGCTCCGTTGTCTAGCGCCTCAAGGGATACGAGAAAGAACTGGCTCAAGCTGGTGATCGTAGGGCCACATGGACATCCACTGGCGAGTAAAAGTGTAGTAAAGTACCTTGGCATCTGGTTGGATCAGTACCTGTATTTCGACAGACATATAGGTGCTGCCTTGGCCAGGGCTAGGGGAGCCTTTGCCTTGACAAAACGACTGTTTTATAGCAGCCGTCTTGACAGCAGGGTGAAGATGATTTGTTACATGGCCTTCATCAGGCCAATGATTGCCTACGGATGCCCGGTGTGGTTCAACGTTGCCCCATCTCAAATGGAAAAGATTCGGGTGTTTGAGAGGCAATGTCTTAGACGTTACCTTGGAATACACAGAACACCAGAGTCGGAGTACACAAGATATTATTCCAACCAGGTTCTACACAACGGAGCCAACATAAACAGAATAGATAATTTTTTGTTCAAGCTTATTCGGGGTCACGTTGCAAGAGCGAATTCCTCAACTAACAGCTTAATTTTTGGGGCTTATTACCCCAATAACGAATATCTTGAGAGTGCGCGGTTAAGTGGTCACATCCCTCCCGAGGCATTCCTCTATTTAGACAGTCGAGGGCTGATACAGGATGGAGGGGCGGTTCCGCTCATCTACCACGTCAGCCGGAAAATTGTGGATAGGCGACTCCTGTATGGTCGAGACGTCATCGCTCAAGGTGCAGAAGAGCGCCTTCGGTTCAGTAGGACTGTGTCCGATCGGGACCGGAGGGATAGGGCGAAATAGGAGAACCAGTTCTGGTGGCTCTCTGAACAGCATCGTGATATTGAAAGTCGATGAAGATATTATATCTTGGCCGACTTACATAGATTTAGGGCATTAGGTATAGGGAACAGTCGGGGTGGCACCAAAAAAAAAATTAAAAATATGTATGTATGCGGGGGCATACGTGCATGTATCTACGTGTCTGTACATGTATGTGCGAACGTATATGTATGTGCGTATGTACATGTATGGGTGGGTTGCATGTTGGTGTGTGTCTGCATGCATATAAAAAATAAACAAAAAAAAAAAAAAAAATTAAAAAACGAAAAAAAATGCTGCAGTGGCTGTTCTAGTTTTTAAGTAGTTTTAAGTGGTTTTGGGTATTATTAGGTATTTTAAGTAGTTTAAGTTATTTATAGTTAGTATAAGTTAGTTGTATTTAGTTTTAATTATTTTTAATCTATATTTAGGTTTAGCTTATAAGTAAAAAAAGGAATGATAAGATACCAAGTTTCTTGTCAATAAGTTTCCTTGGTTAAAAAATAAAATAATTAGATTTAATTAAAATAGTTTTTAGGTCGAAAGACATTAGTTCTAAGAGTTATTGTTTAGTTTAGAGCGCCCGTAAAGGGCCCGTAAATTAGTTGTAAGTTATTGATAATTAGGCTAGTTCTAAACATTTTTGTCTAGCTTTAAGATAGTTATAAGTTAAAATGAAATAAAAATGAATTTAAAAAAAAAAAAAAAAAAAAAAAAAAATAGCTTTTAACGGCCTTTAGTCCACAAATTTTGCCGGGATGAAAAGCAAATTTTGTGGACTAAAGGCCGTTGAAAGCTATTTTGAATCAAAATTTATTTATACATTTTTTTTTGATATATTCTTATTTATCCATAAATTCAAATTGCATCTTTGTTTTCCCTCAAACTATAACGACTAAACAATATAAGAACATTTAATTATGTGTTTTATCTATTTATTTCTACCTTATTATTGTTCAGTTGTTACGAATTTTTGCGTACGTCACTGAATACTAAATACAATATAGGCCCACACACATTAATATATACATATGTGTCTTTAAAAATCACATGAATCTTATGTAATGCATATTGCACCTAAATTATAAAGTTATATGCATATAGCTACCTACCCACCTACATCCTTCATTTTCAATATTATATGTACATGTTTACATACTTAGGTTCCATCAATATGTCTATATATTTAGATACATTTTACCCTCCCAACTTACATAATTAAATTCCATAACTATGATTTAAACATACATTTGAAGGGACCTACCTATGCAACTATTCCTTGAATCATCCATTCTACAATTGATTATACTAAGAATCAAGGTAATCTAACCTACATAGGCTTTAAACTTGCATAGGATAACTACACCTTACTAACTAAACCTCAATGGTTAGCTACATTAAAGTTGTTAGCTACAAGAGCAAGTTCGTACGATCCAGTCGTGCATTTTATTTTTTACGAATCCATAACTTGCCATAAAGTACCTTATGAGTATATATCGCGAGTAAAAAATGTCAATTAATGGCAGGTATAAGAGTTCAAGTGTTTTTTTTTTAAAGAAATCAGAGTGTTTTGGAGCTCATTCTGTTCGGAAAAATTCAGTGCATATTTTATGCGCTCTAATTCTTTTCCAGAGATCTGAGATCTGCTTGGTTGATAAGTTGGTTGAGAGGAGTAAAAGTAAGCTGAAACATGTAAAGAAGAGTCGTGATTGCTAATGGAAAGATTGTTTCAGAACTGTATAAGAGCCGTAAAAATCTGTTCAAACACTGTTTGATACACCGGTTAATCACAGTGGATGTCATTTAACATTTGACCATCCTACACCGCCCCATGCATTTCTTACAGTTTATACATAAGAAAATTAAGACAATGTTGAGCTTTACGTGCTAAGTCGTGAGTTATTGGCGTTATTTCCAAAATGAATTTTGGTGTAGTTTTCCAGAAAAACATTCTGTGTTAATTTCCATTTTGATTTTAATTTTTTTTCATATCGTTATAGCAAAGTTTCTAATATTTCTGGATTTTTTTTCTCTAATTTGAAGGAAACTTGCCTTACAATTTCTTGGAGCCAATAAAACACATAATTTAAGATGTGCTGCTCTCGAAATCGAAAGTTCGTTCTTGGAATTATTCAATAGAAAATAAACTTTAACCTACAAAGGTATAAGTACCTAAGGACATATATTGATTATACTGAACTATATCAATGTATAAAACGAATTCCTCTAGAAGAATATAATTTTTCTTTTTGCTATACCTACCTTAATCCTTAATTACAATAGGCTTACATGTAAATAATACGTGTAATTGTATATATTTCACTAAAACTGCCTTAAAAATGTCTAAGCTTTTGTAAAATACAACCTCGCACGTAAAACTCTTATACCCAATAAATAAACCGTTAATTAAGACATATACTCTGAACGAACGACCCGCCTAAGGCACGATAAAAATCTCCCTAACACAATCCACAAATGCAAAGTTTTTCTATGTAATTGTTTGTAGAAGCTTTCCTACTTTGTCCTTGAACAAAATTGAATCACTTTCCCTTAATTCAACAATAAGACTAGCAATTACAAATTACGTGATTGTAATCTCTTAATTTGTGTAGAGTCTTCCGTATAATATCTCAATGCAATTAAAAACACTTTTGAATGATATCGAAGAGTTCATGGAATAAGGATTTGCTATATAATCTAGGGATTTTATTTTTCCAGCAGCATCTGGTCTTGGCGATAAATTTCGTGTATCTAGCTATCTCAATGAATATCCTTGCGGACTTTAGGATAATTGGTAGACTTATACTCGTAGTTTTATTTAGATCAATTTAAGGTATAAGAGGCCAAATTTTGTTTTTAGAAATATTTCCTATAAACTTATTTTTTGCGTACAGGAGGGGTTTTATATTCTTAATTTTTTTAACGAATTGACCTTTAGCTTAAAATCGATAGCCGCGAAATTTAACTGATAATGATTTATATTTAAGGTTAATTAGAATTAAAGAATATTTTTGTGAAATTTATATTTTTTTTTTTTTGGTTTATGTGTTAATAATTTTTATTGCTACAATGCTTAGTCGTCAATGTCACATTCAAGAGGTTTTCAAATTGGAAAATATGGGAGTCAACAATTTTTTTTCCGTGGGTAGGTGTAAAACCTTCAAAAGGCTCTATGAGGACCGAAAAACGCGTGCTCATAGGAGTGTGAGATTCTTACTGCACTAAAAACACCTCCTCCTTCCGATTGCAACTAAGTTGAAACTTATCTAGCAATTTATTTTTAACGAATTTAATTAACGTGTTGCAGGTAACTTTCCAGTGATAGTTCCTGCTTGTACCGCGATTTTAAAGCGGATTCTCGTTTAGTGCACCAGATCGGAAGACTTTGTCCTTCGCAGGCGGCGTACTAAATTCGTCTCATCTATAATTTCGATTATAGTACTATTGCAGTGTTGTAATAGCCGTTTTCTATGATTTCGAGCAAAATTTTTTATTTCATCGTGAACCGTTGTAATCCCGAGATCTCTGTGGGGATCTTTGTTCCTAATGTACCAACGTGCGCTTACAAATGATCTTAGGAGTTTATTTTCAAATGTTTGTAAGGTATTTAAATTAGAATCTCGCGTACAACCCCAGAGTTGTATACCGTAAGTCCAGACAGGCTTAAGCACCTGCCCGTACAAAATTAGCTAATTTTCGATACTGAGCTTAGAGTGTTTCCCGAGCAACCAGTACATATCTCTGAGTTTATTACTTAACTCTTCGCATTTCTTTTTAACATGCGGTTTCCATTTTAATTTCGCGTCTAGAGTCATTCCGAGATATTTTGCTTCGTTAGCAAACGGAACTTGAACCGTATTAACAAATACCGGTAATCTATTAATTTTCTTGTACGTAAAATCTACATGGACTGATTTTACTTCGTTGAGCGATATCCGCCATGTTTTTGTCCAATCATTGACATTATTCAGAGCTTTTTGTAATTTTGTCGTAGAATCATTTATCGTTTGGCCCACTGCTAGTATTGCAGTGTCGTCAGCAAACGTGGCTACGATAGTGTCTTCTGTTTGAGGTATAACACGTGTAAATAATAAGTACAATATTGGACCTAAAACACTTCCCTGTGGTACCCCACCACTATTTCTTTGAGACCCGAGTAATCGTTTCCATGTCTTACTCTAAAAAGTCTATTTTCTAGATATGCTTTTAGAAGCGTATAAAGTGTTTTAGGCAGAATTTGTCTTAATTTAAAATTTATGCCTTCGTGCCACACCTTATCAAAAGCTTGCGACACGTCTAGGAAGAACGCCGAACAAATTTTCTTTTCTTCAAGAGTTTTCTCAATGACGTCAGTGATTATATGCACTTGGTCAATTGTAGAATGCTTGCTTCTAAGTCCGAACTGATGTTCAGGTATTAGGCGCTTTTCTTTTATTATTGGCCGCAGGCGCAGAAATAATATTCTTTCAAAGACCTTAGATATTACGTCAATAAATGGAATATTTACAAACACATCAGGAGCACAATTTATAGTGGAGCTTCATCGTATCTACTACAAACATATATGCGTTTTAAATGTGTTGCATAGTTGAGTTCTTAATATGTATTTTCAAAATTTAGGACCTGTGCCGGGAACTGGTTCCTTATTTGACAAGACCACATGCAGATCGAATCAGTCTATCCATAGAAAAATTCTTATACATTACCCTATTGAAACTGTGTAACAGCAGAGTAAGTTTTCGATAATTTCGGATCGCTTCGGTATTGGAAAAGGATGATCCTTCAAAAATTTTCTTAAAACCGGAAAAGTAATTTCTAAATTGAAAAATGAAATACTCTGGCCATCACTTCAACAACAAATTGTAATTATAAAATATTTTGCAATAGTAGAGAAAATCCTTTTCCTTTCGTCATCGGCTGCGTAGACGGAACTCATTTCAACATACCTACCTACTCCAAAAAGGACCCTTGCAGCCAGTGGTTCAAGTTTACAGATTATATTAATTTTGGTTTTATTTATACTCAAGTTCAATTCTTCTTGTTTTTTTTTATAAATATTTTTATTACATTTTCATAGAAAGAATCGTCCAACTGTTTTACTCGCAAAAGTTTTTTTTTCGATGGTAATCATTGACAGTTCTGATAACCTACTCTGGCCAATTGTAGTTCTCAAATATGTCTTTATTCTTTTAAGTGTTGAAAAAGATCTTTCAACGGATTAAGTTGTTAAGGGAAAAGTGATTATCAGTTCACATAGCTTAAATATTTGTGGGAAAACTGACACGACATCATCATTTCGAAGTTTTTCAAAAAATTGTTAAACGCCTAATTTTAAAAAAATCTTGTTGTTAACACGTAACAATTAATTCATTTCTTAAAGCAGGTATATCAAAAAATAGACCATACGACGTGTTTAGTTCATTTAAAAGAGAATGTGGAAAATTTTGAGAGTAGTCTTTAAATTTGTCTGTATCAAGCAAACCAACAAACATGACTTCTTCGAGATTTGTTGTGTCAATGATTTCAAAACATAGTCTTCTGTATTCTGTTTCTTCATCAACTCCGTGGCAGACTCGATATGACGATATAATACTGTTTATTTGCATTGTTTCACAAAAATATTCGATAAATTTATCTTTCAAATCACAAATGTTTTCTTTTGTTTGTTCAAAGAATTTTAAACAATAATTTATGTCAAGAGATTTTGTTTCTAATTCATTATACAAAAAATCAGTCAAAATGAAAATCGAACAAAATATTTTAATTTAAAATTGTAATTCAAAATCAAATAAAAATTGAAGAAAGCCAAGTTGACTGCATTGCAATTCCAGGATATATCATTGCCGTCTTCATCAGTGTTGTCCAAAATTGTTTTAAAATGCTCGATTAATTCTTCTCTGTATTCTTTTGCAACAGAAACTAACTTTGAGTTATATCTCCACCATGTTGGTGCTGCCTTAGGAAATCGCGTCTTTAGTGGATTGAGAAAAAAAATTAGATATACTTGTAAGCCTCTCAAAAAACCGCCTGCACTTTGAATTGTATTTCAAAACATCCTGAAGAAACAAGGATAACCTGTGTGCCGCACAATGAATAAACCTGGCATTTGGGAAAGCATTTTTGACCCGAGACTGGGTACCGGACAAATGTCCTGCCATGACTGCCGCTCCATCATACGTTTGGCAAACTAGTTTGGCAAACTTGTTTTTGTTCAGATAAGCTTTCGGCTGATTTGTTCGCACTTACATCCGAGAACCCTAGGAATCGTTCTTCAATGTTTCCTGCCTTAGAAACAAACTGCACCATCGTCAACAGTTGATATTTCTTGCTGTTGTCAGATGTTTCATCCATTAATTCAGATATGAATGAACATTCTGTAAGCTCCTTTGCAATCGCGCCCGAAAGTAACCAGTCAACCAATTATGCAGGTGGTTAGGTTGACGAAAGAATATCTAGAATATGACCAAAAGTTAGGCGTTCATGAACGAAATGAACATAATGACGCTTCGCCACTGCTTGCAGCTCCTACGATCGCAAAGGAATTTTCACAATTAGTATGCAAGTACAAAATCAAAACTTTTAAATGTATTATATTAACGTTAAGAAGCATAACGCTATAATAAGTTTCGCTTCATTGATGTTTTCATTGCCTACCCAGTGAGCTGTCTTGACACCGACGTATGGTCAAATAGCCCAACATGCAATTATATAACCAATTGATCAATTCCGTTTGCTGAAAACGCTAATCTCTTAGGAGTTACTGCATAACTACTATACAAATATTTTATCATAGTTACGTTATTTATCATAGCTGATTTTTTGATAGTGTCGCAAACTTTGTTTGACACCTGTCAAACCCCTACAGTGGGGGACTAAAAAGTTTGAGACACTATCCCCTTAAACATATCAAAAAATCAGCTATGATAAAATAACCTAGTTGTGAATGCACTGTTAAAACTGCATATCTCCGAAAAGCCCCAGCTTTGAAAATTCGGAATGTCCATTCGTTCTTATCTACTTTGGTATCTATTAAAAGAAAAAAAATCAAATATGATAAAATGACGTATGTCTGCCAGCCATGGGATCTTGGTCTATAAGCGTTTGTTGTTTTTTTTTATAATTTTGCACGCGTTCAAGGGATCATGAATACCCTTTATATGTTTTTAACACAGCGCGGATAGCCGGTGAAAGAAGAGAAACAAGGATAAGAAAGATGTGTGGCGCGATGTTTTGAGACTAAAGCTGATTGTTGTCTCAGATTTATCTCCAGGGATGGCGGCTGAACTAATGCGGAGAAAATAACCGTGTCTTATCTTATGTATGCGTCTTATAATTCGCATTATTTTATTAATTTCGTTACTTATGGGTATACAAGTTTACTCAATCACATGTTGTTAGTGTTATGCCTGAACAGCGTGTAATGAGGAAAACAGCAACTCATTTTATGACAATTTAAAGAATTGGTTTTTAATGGAATATAAGAAGACATAGACAACGGCAGAAATCGAACCTGCGACCACGAGGTTGACAGGCGCGCACACAACTATCGCGCTACGGCCACCCCATTAAACCATGAAGAATCGGTGAGAGAGTGTAATTTATTATTTATAAAAATTATCTACCTATTTTAAAAAATTAAATATAAAAATAAAATAAGTAGTATTGAATAAGATCCCCTCCCTATTTCCAAACATATGTGTTTTGTTTTCGTATGAGCTGTCAACAAAAGAATAATTTGAAAAAAAAATTTTTTTTTTGGAACACAATATTATTTATTTAGAAAATAAAAGAACTTTGTGAAACGAAAGAAATATACGCGAACTACCTGACGCAGCGAAAGTAAACATATCTTTTAATCTAATTCTATAATTCTCTTCAAGATTCGAGAAAAAATTTCGCCTAAATAAAAACACAAATACAAAACAAATTATCGGTCTGATGGTGTCACTCCGATCCATTAAAACCCAGCAAACATTTCTCTGAAGGTTCAGATTCTAATCACCAAAAATGAAGAATAATATTCACGAAACCTTCAGTTTTTTTAATGAATTATGAATATATACAAAGATCCTACAAATTTTTACCAGAGAGACACAAAGAGATATGTATTCTGTGTCAAAAAAAACAACACTCAGATTTTGTTGTTGGATCCTTCATATGGAGACCCTTTTTTGTTCATCCTTTTATTTTTATTTTTACCAAGGGGTAATGATGACGGGTCATTGTAATGACAAAAGTTTCGTTTGCATAGTCGATTATCAGTTCGGAAAAGTTTTTCGGAAGATCGGTTTACATAGGTATGTAACCATCAGCTTGTGTTTTAATAGTAAATGGGTACCTACTTAACAAAAAATATATATAAAAAAGCAAATGATAAAACATAAAGGTATGTAAATAATGGTGTTAAATTTTCTTAGAAATATAAAAATAATTTCTTTAATTATATCATTGTGTAACAATTAAGAAGTCGTGGAAGTTGTAAAAGCCAAGCAAGAGGCAAATCAAAAAATGTTCCAGAGGCTCGCCGATGAAATATTCAATCATAAATGAATCAGAAATAATGAATTCACTTATGTTGCAATATGAATCCTTTTACCTGGGCTCTTAGACACCGATTTGAATCATTTTATTGATTCATTTATGATCTGAAAATTCTGCAATTAAATGAACGTATATAAGGGTTCCATATATTCCTTTAAATGATTAATCCCTGAACCTTTTCGGAATCGCAAAAATGATTCCTATACGATTAATTAAAGTGAAGGTATATACTTAGAAATCCTTCACTTAATTGAATTTTATTGGAATTATTTTTATGATTTAGAAAAAATTCAGGCATTAATCATTTAAATGAATATATGGAACCCCTATATACGTTCATTTAAATGACGAATTTTCAGATCTTAAATGAATCATTACAATGATTCAAATTGGTGTCTAAGAGCCCAGGTAAAAGGATTCAAATTGCATAAAAAGTGAATTCTTTTTCGGCCGGTTTCTTCACTTTTATGAATTAATTATCGTTAATTTCTGAATTAAAATGTTTGCTGGGAAATATATGATGTATGCAAGACCAAAGGTGTCCTTGTGTAATTTTATGCAATATCGGGATATTCGCTGAGCAGATTCATCATCCGCTCATATTGCTGTGAACTTGTTTTTTCGCCTAAAACAAAAAGTCGACAAGTTAACCTAAATGAGGTTTATTTCTATATTACTTACATTTACAAAAAAAAATTACCTTAAAAAAAAAACACTTTCCGTAAAGAGAACTTGTCGGAGGACTTCGGAGAAAATTTCGTTTTAATCTGTCATAAATAAAACCATTCAAAGTACTTCATCGCATACAAATGGCATGTGTTAAATTAGGTCGGACATAATTTCAGCCGATCGGAGAACTACCTCGCAGCAAAATGTTTCCGATTTGCAGTAAATTGGAGAGAATTCCGCTCCCACGACGGATACCTCGATAGGGCAGAATATAAATATATATCTAGGTTTAAACTACATAATTCCCATTTCTACTTTAAATCATTTGTTGCAAAACAGTTCTAAGATCACGCATTTCTTGAATCAGATCACGCTCAGTTTCAAGTTTTTGCCTCTCCAGATCAATAATTTCTTTATGCAGTAAAGACGGCTCTGACAACAACAGCACTTGAATACCCTGATCGGACCTTTACAGAAAATGAGGAACAAAGGTCTACACTATTGTTAAATATTCATTTTCCGGACAATTTACCGACTACATCCAATATAATAGAGAGAAAACCTACTAAACCATACCGAGAAATCTGAAGGATAGCCTCAACTATCTGTTCAGCTAATAGAATTGATTGGGCATTAAAAACCTTTCAACCATTCAAGTCACCGGGGGTAGACGGCATCTTTCCAGCCCTCCTGCAAAAAGGCAAAGAGGTATTAATCTATGGAGAAGAGCTAACGTTATTTTTATTCCAAAAATCGGAAAAAAAGACAACACATCCGAAGTCATTCAGGCCAATAAGTCTAAAATCCTTTCTACTGAAAACTTTGGAAAATATAACTGATAATTTCGTCAGATCGGAAGTACTAATAAATATGCCTTTAAGTAAACACACGGGTGGCCGTGGAACGATAGTTGTGTGCTCGCCTGGCAACCTCTTGGTTGCAGGTTCGATTCCTGCCGTTGTCTATGTCTTCTTATATTCCATTAAAAACCAATTCTCAAAATTGTCATATAATAAGTTGCTGCTTTGCTCATTACATGCTGTTTAGGCATAACACTAACAACATGTGATTGAGTAAACTAGCATATCCATAAAGTATGACAACGAAATAAATAAAATAATGCGAATTATAAGGGACATAAATAAATAAGACACGGTAATTCTCTCCGCATTAGTTCAGCCGCCATCCCTGGAGATAAATCTGAGACAACAACCAGCTCTAGTCTCAGAACATCGCGCCACACATCTTTCCTATCCTTCTTTCTCTTCTTCACCAGATGCCCGCGCTGTGTTAGGAAAAACAAATAAAGGGTATTCATAACCCCTTGAGCGCGTGCAAAGTTATAAAAAAAAAAAAAAAAAAAAAAAACAGCATGCTTACAGAGCGGGTAAATCTGCAGAAACCGCCTTGTATGAACTCACAAACACCTTACGGACTGCCTTAGAATAGAAAGAAACGGACTTATGTGTATTCTTAGATATCGAGGGAGCCTGCGAGAACTTCCCATAAAGCCGAAGACAAATCTCTCAAAAGAAAGTGCGTACCCATCACAATAATTAGATGGATAAAGGAAATGCTAAGAACAAGAATGGCGGAAGCATACGCAGGACAAAGTGTCCAGAAGGTCATCACAACAAGAGGCTGTCCGCAGTGGGGGAGTGCTATCACCCTTGCTGTGTAGTCTTGTAGTGGATGAATTACTAGAACATCTTACTTCGCAAGGCATACGATGTATCGGCTTTGCCGATGATATTGTAATAAGAGCCTTTGGGAAATTTGAGGAGACCCTTTGTGATATAATCCAAAGAGGACTATCAATAACAAGGAAATGGTGTCTTTCAGTGGGATTAAATATTAACCCCACTAAGACAACGATAGTGCCATTCACCAAGAAGAGGCTTCTGCCACGCATGAAACCTATCAGATTGGCAGGGGAAGTAATCGGGTACCAGAACGAAGTTAAATATCTAGGAATTACACTAGATAGTAAACTCCTCTGGAATAAACGTCTTGAGATAACAGTCGGGAAAGCCACAAAGGCCATCATAATATACAAACGACTTGCAGGTAAAACATGGGGCTGTATACCAAGCATCCTGAGATGGATGTACACTATGATGGTAAGACCCATAATCACTTATGGCGCGGTTGCATGGTATACAAAAATCGAACTAATCACAACTAGGAAATCCCTAGGAAAAGTACAAAGGCTCGCATGCTTATGCATTACCGGAGAAATGAAAACATGCCCTACAGCAGCAATGGAGGTAATTCTTCACTTGTCACCATTGCATGTATCCATAGAAAGTGCAGCTCTGGCAGCCATCATGAGATTTGGGAAGGAAGGTATTGGGACGGGAAAGTGCATTGGTCTTAGGGAAAGAAATGTTATCTTCAAGCCCACGGTTACAGACTTACTTGATAGCCCAAGAGATGGCATGATTAAAAAGTTTAACTTCGAGAAAAAATTTCAAACGGAGTTAAGTAACAAGAAAGATTGGGTAGGCGAAGCAGTGAACTACACCCTTAAACCAAATGCCCTTAAGTGGTACACTGATGGATCGAGAACAATCGAAGGAACTGGGGCAGGAATTTTTGGGACACGAACCAAACTTTCCTTACCGATGGGATAATCTACTAGCATTTTCCAGGCAGAAGTCAATGCAATTGGAAAATGTGCAGAAAGAAATCTCGAAAGAAACTACCGCAAACAAAACATTGCCATTATGTCGGACAGCCAAGCCGCACTCAAAGCACTAAGCTCTTATATTATTAGCTCGAAATTGGTATGGGAAAGTGTGGAGAGACTGATCGAACTGGGCGAGAACAACAATGTAACACTCTATTGGGTACCAGGTCACGTTGGTCTCCAAGGCAATGAAGAGGCAGACTTCTCAGCAAAAATTGGGGCAACAACACCCCTAGTAGGACCAGAACCCTGTAGCGGACTAGGAGAGAATGTGATTAAAATCAAAATCAAAACAGCAGAGGAGGCCAAGACACAAAAAACATGGAAAGATCTCCCAAAGCTGAGACAGGCAAAACTACTACTCAATGACTACAACCTCCAACGGTTTTTAGCCTGCATTAGCTTAGGTAAGAGTAACCTAAGGAAAATAACGGGTATCCTCACAGGCCACTGCAAACTAAGAAAACACCTTAGTACTCTTGGATTAGTGAGCAGCCGTACTTGTAGATACTGCAATATAGAAGTGGAAACACCGGACCACATTTTATGTAGTTGCATAACACTTATGCACCAAAGACATAGACATCTGGGACGTCACCAGATAGTAGAGGGCTAATTATCCTCTCTGAAAATACTCCAAATACTAAAGTTCATCTATGCAATAAAATTGGAGGAAGAGCTATAAATGAGCAATGCCATTTTGTCTCTAAATGGGGGCACAATAGATCTCAAGATCGCAGTGCAACTAAAACCCCAAAATATTCATTAATTCATTATGCAGTAAGTCTTCTTTTTTAGATTCCAGTTTTGAAAGTTTTAGATGTTCAGTTTCCTTATTTGTACGCCGACATTTGTTCGATGGGGTGTAATGTATCTGTGCGTCTGGGCATCTTCCGAAAAAAAATTTCCAGCATTAGACTCTGGCACTGAATTGGTGTTGAAGGAAACAAAGCATGAGATTCCTGCTCCACCATGCTTGTTGCGCTAGAAAAAGAAAGTTAAAGTGTTGAAATTAAATTCTCTGCAGGAGGCTAATAGAATGCACTGACAGACTGACAGACTGACAGACTGACAGACTGACAGACTGACAGACTGACAGACGGACAGACTGACAGACTGACAGACTGACAGACTGACAGACTGACAGACTGACAGACTGACAGACTGACAGACTGACAGACTGACAGACTGACAGACTGACAGACTGACAGACTGACAGACTGACAGACTGACAGACTGACAGACTGACAGACTGACAGACTGACAGACTGACAGACTGACAGACTGACAGACTGACAGACTGACAGACTGACCGACTTACAGACTGACAGACTGACAGACTGACAGACTGACAGACTGACAGACTGACAGACTGACAGACTGACAGACTGACAGACTGACAGACTGACAGACTGACAGACTGACAGACTGACAGACTGACAGACTGACAGACAGACAACTGACAGACTGACAAACTGATAGACTGACAGACAGACATACAGACGGACAGAATTTTTGACCTTTTTTTTCGTCTTCGTTATCATCGTAATGTCATGTTTGATTGTTATCTCAAAACTTTTTTTTTCGACGAATGCATAACTTGCCTTATAGTGCCTATAATCGCAAGTAAAAAACGAAACAAACCATACCTTATTTTTGTGATTACTTTTTACAATATATGTAGGTATAAGCTACCCTATCACCCTGTACCCACTTAACTTTTACTTACGGGACACCCTGTATACTGTCAATAAATAAATATATGTCTGTACTATTAACATTTTAAAACTAATATTTTTTTGTATTTCTGTAATGACAGGATTTCAATAGAATTATAATCATAGAGTAACCACAGTTTTCTCTATTGCATTCTGTTGCTGTTTTATTTTGTTTTTTTGGAATCTATACATAAACTCTACTATTTCCAAGTTTGAATCCCAGTGACAAAACTTTTGACTTTAAATGTCAACTCGTATCCTATCCGTGTTTCTTTATTTAGAAGCCTTTCAATTACAGAACTTACAGTTTGCTAATTAAATTAAAGTCATCACACAAATAATTGAATACAATAAGACTCATCCCCAACTCTATCTGTCTTGTACAAATGGAAAGGATATACTTTTCAGTTTGAAATACATGAATTAAGAACCAACACAGTCAAAAAGTTTCACACAAACTTGTAAATCAGAGTTTTGCAATAAAATTAAGTTAAGAAAAGTCTTAAAGCTAAGGATTTGCATATGATATTTTTATTCTTTGCCTCAACTCTTAGTCTTAATATAGCTTTCTCTCTCTCTCTCTCTCTTTTTGGTGACGGAATAATTAAAAAAAAATCCTTGCAATAAAATGTCTCGTTTTAATAAACATTAATGCGTTTGTTTACGATGAGATTTAAACTTTCTTCATTTAAGCTTTGCGATGCGAATGCGACTAAAAAGTAAAGCACACACATTTGACTCTAGAGGTTTTATGAGAGTTCGTCTTGTTTTTAATGTTTCTTTTGATGTGGTGGCAAATAAATTTATCTAGGGAACTGTGTTTTTAATGTCACACAGGAATTTTATTTTTGTTTGAGGAATTCAATTTAATTTTTCTTGAGGGAAAGAAAGAAAGTTAGTTTTTCTACATTATTTACATATGTATGTATATTTTTCGTTGCGACTGTTAGGCATATGTAAATGTTTTCGTCAATGATCTAAAATATTGTTTTTTGGAAAATCACAATAACAAAGTGCAGTTTAATTTGTTAGAGAGCTGTCAAAGAAGAGACATGTAAGTTAAAAGAGAGGAAACCTAAAACATAATATTTTAAACCTAACCTCGAAAACTTCTTGTCTAATTAAAACAAGACTTCTTGTTGTTGTGATAACCAATAAAATTCAAAATGCTGGCAAAACTGACCGATATTGGTCCTAGAAGACATTCTGAATAAGATCTTATCTACTCGTATATTTTAAAAATCACTAAGGCCAGTTGTGAGTGTGAAGGTAGAGGAGTGAGAGACCCAGAAGACCAGCGCATCTTATATTTTGAAGATCAGTTGATTTAATTTGAAGCTTAATACAAGCATAAGTAAAACTATAAATTATAAATACCCTAGATCTAAATTACAATTAAATCTTAACCTAAGTAAACTACAATTAAATAGATAGGAGGGTTTGATAAAGCGGAAAGGGGATTATTATAATTGAAGAGCATTTTTGATTCCGTTTTTAGAAAGGCTGAGCTCAAAAATGGAAGAATTGCTTACTTTCCGAACATTCTAGTGATAGGTTCATTTTGGCCATATTCAGTACGGTGAAATGGAATATTGAAGAGTGGCATGGATCTCATACGACGAATATTAGTACTCAGCTTACATTTGTCAAGAAGATTTACACTATCTATGCCACCAGTCAATAGCTGGTGTACGAAAAGAATGTCAGCATTATCGCGACATCTACTTAAGGTCTGTAAGCTTAATAGTTTCAGACGGCTTATATAAGGTGGTAGATTGTATGGATCATCCCAATGAATGCCAGGCAAGGCAAACCGGATGAACCGTCGTTGAACAGCTTCAATACGATTATTGTGAACAACAACGGAGGCATACTCACGAAGAGGTCTCACAAAGGTGACATAAAGAGATTTAGTAACATAGGGATTTTCAAATTCTCTGGACCAGCGTTTGACGAATCCTAGATTAGAATTAGCTCTATTAATTATATTTCCATAATTAGCACGAAAATTGAGTTGGTTATTACATATAACACCTAGATCGCGAATGGAAGTTACAATCGAAATAGGCTCATCATTAATGAAATATTGGCGGACTGATAACGGAGGGCATTTTCTAGAGTACGTAATTGCTTGACATTTTTTACATTTAGCTCAGGATGTTGGCACTAGATGAAAAAATTGTTTAGATCAGTTTGAAGTGTTTCAGCATCACCCATACATTTTATGCGTTTGGAAATACGCATGTCATCAGCGTAGATTTGAAGGTCAGATCCAACTAGAGTAAGCTTAACATCATTAATAGCCAATAAGAAAAACAGTGGACCTAAATGGCTACCTTGAGGAACCCCAGATGTTGCACAAATTGGGTTGGAACTGCATGATCTAAACAGGACTGTGTACCGGCGATTGTTTAAATACGTCTGGGGCCAGGTTATAAAAAATAATGGAAAACCAGACTTTATTGCCTTCTTCCAAGGAACAAATGGTATTGGATACAAACTCAGTTAGATTTATGGTCGTAGATCGACCACTAAGAAATCCATGTTGATTAAAAGAGAACAATGGCTTACAATGAAATAGCAAGGTGTCATAGATTATGCTCTCAAATATTTTAGGTATGCAGGAAAGTTTGGCAATGGGCCTGTAATTTAAAATATATCCCTTGCATCCGTTTTTATGCACTGGTATAATGAAAGAGTCTTTCCATATTTTCGGAAATAAGCAATGCGAAATCGAGAGTTGGAAGAGGGCAGTGAGTGGTTGCGCTAAACTAGAGACGCATTTTTTAAGAACAATGGGGGGAACACCATCAGGACCCGAAAAGTAATTATCCTTCAGCAGACGGATTTTTTTATTGGTTTGGGTGCAACCATTCATATAGTTAAAGAAGTTTATATCAACGTCCTTGTTGCTAGGAGAAAATGCTTCACCAATGAAATCCGCAAAATGATTCGAAATAACTTGAGGATCAGTTGATGAGGAAACGTTGTATTTCATTGTTGAAAGGTAACCATCAGGTTTTCTTTTTGAATTAATAAATTTGGAAAAGTGCATAGGGTTTGAAATTAAGCCTGATTGAATTTGGAAAAGGTGACTGGCGTATAAAGATTCACTCAAGATGGAGAAGTTGTTATAACATGAGATATAATTTCAGAGGTCATGATTTGACTTCGAAATAAGAAATTGTTTCCAAAGTTTGTTCCTCATATTTCTTAGTGAACGAAGTTCTTTGTTATACCAAGAAGGCGAGGAAGTAAAATACTTTTTAGGAAACAGTGGAATAGATTGAGAAAAACAATTTCGAATCTCATCATAGAAAGTGACAATCTTACTGTCAATATCAGAGTCATGTATGTCAAGCCACGTTTTGGCAAACGAAATGTCAACATCAAGGTTCTGAACATTTAGGGAGGCGACTCGGTCAAAACTGATGAAAGTGTCAAGGCTGACAACACCATTGGCGAATTCATGCTCCCTGGCGAGACGGTGGGCTCCGAATCGTAATTCATCTAGTAATTAAACGAATCGACCACTTCAGGGTCGTGTTCTACCACTGGTTCTTTCTGGTGTTTAGTCATGTTTAAAATCCTTTTTGTTTTGGAAAGTTGTGGCATGAAGGCTGAAGATATGGTGATGATTTCGTTTTATTGGTGTCGGGGAAGCTTACTCTAGTGACTAGTGAAATCACAGAGACAGTTTTGATGAAAGTTAAAGACTGGGCTACGAGTTGTTGGCTAGGAGTTAATCGAAGCAAAACCTAATGTATACTTTACTACATGGACAAAGATACAGCCTTTTACTCTGCCTTGACTCAATGCACTAACACTTTCCCTATATCTTGTCCAGGGCAAAATGTCTGGGTGTCATTTTTAATCCACGGCTAAACTGGAAACAAAACATTGGAGAACTGGCAAAGAGGCCGGCATAGCTTTCTACACCTGTAATGAGATTTCTGGAAAGAATGGGATCTACAATCGAGGATGATCTTATGGTGAGGTGGCCCGCACTTAAAAAAGCCTATAAAATTAATAAAAGTTCAAAGAATAGCCAACACTGGCACCGCAGGTGCGATCTTGACCAATGGATGTCCTTAATGTGTTTCTGAACCTTTTACCGTTCGATCTATACATCAAATTTCTTCTATCTTGCAGTGGAATAAGACTGAAGTATTCGAACTTGGGGTTTGCCATAACCTATGGCACCCACAATAACATCACGAGCTGACTTCAAATGAAATGTTGTTGTATCCCACTGATTACTGCACTCTTACTCTGAACCTCAAATTGGATTCTAAAGTAAAAATTTCATCCAGGAAAGATAGGGAGGATGACGAAGTGACGAGCGGTTTCAACAAAACTATATTTACTGACGCCTCAAAGGTGGAATGTGCATTAAGGTCGAGAATCTTTTCCGAGTCAATAAATCTCGCAAAGTCCTTGCGGTTACCTATTTACACAAGTGTTTTTCAAACAGAGCTGCCAGCGATCAGGGAAGCATGCAATATACTCCAGCAAGACCCTAACCAAAATCGCAATACTGCTATCCTGACAAACAGTCAAGTTGGTGTACTAGTTCAGCAATGCCGGGATGAGCTAGCTCTAGTCTGAGTTTTGCCCTGGGAGTCACTCTTTATCTGGGTTCCAGGTCATAGAGGCACTGATATAGTGTACGTGCTGACGAGCTGACAGTCAACGATCGGCCCTTCATAGCTCACTGGAAGGAAGAATTGACATACCCCTAGGATCTATGAAGGATAATATATATTCAATGTTCCTGAGATAATTAAATCGCAGGTTGCACAGTTTATCAAGCTGCATTATATATATCTAAAACGATATCGCCCCTCTATAACAATTCGCCAACCGCTGATTTGTTATGCTGACCCAGGAGAGACATAGCCGGGGTCGTGACAATATGTACGAGTACCTGTCCAATAGGAGAACATGCGGCGAAGAGGGGCATCCCTTATAATACCTATTGTCGCAGTTGTGAGGATCCGCATGAAAAAGAAACTGTTGCTCACTTACTCTGCAAATATCCAACTCGACCAGTAAATTTCTACAAAATCATTAGAAATCTTTCAGAATTGAAGATGAAAGATTAATCTCTTTTCTTAAAAAGTCAAAGGATACTTTAGGACGTCTGACAGTTGATTGCAATATAAAACACCCACAGCAAAACCACAATCCCACCCATCCTCAATGGAGAAGAGACATCTGAGTCAAACAGAATTTGGCATGTAGAGGATCGTCGGGTTGTCGAATTCAAATATGTCCAATTGCAATAGATGATCCTTCTGAAAGACGGAATCGTATACGTTCCGGAAACGAAAAAACAGAATTCCTAGTCTAGAATATCATTTTCTTGATCAGATCGTCTGCGGTGATCAGACGGATGAAATTCAATCTTTCAGTGATTAATAAGACCCTGAGTATAGCAGAGTCGGATCCAGAGCAGAAAATGTAACTGACTTAGTGCGACGTGAAACTGATGAGTAAGGGAAATTTGGAATCCGAAATAGAAGCCCGGTCCGGAAATCATTTACAATAAAAAGAGGTGGTATGGATTTCGAATAACAAAAAGGAAATCTGCACGATTACTAAGGTAGCGGAGAAGTCGGCCTTTGTAATAATGATGAATAAGGAGGGTAAGGACTTGTCAGGCTGACGATAGAGTTTAAAGTGTTCCAGGTGGTAATCGAAGAAATTGTAATCGATTGAAGAAATATTTTAATCTGAAGAAGTATTGAGTTGAACACTTAGCTGGTATAATACGCTTCGGCGTAGAGAAGAAATGCGATTCCTATATGCAAAGTCGCATAATAAATGAATTTTAGGAAGGCAGCGAGGTTGTGGACTAGACTATGGAAACATGGTCTAGAGAAGAACCCCCTTGGAGATGTATTCTTAGATATAAATGACAAGATTATTTCTTGAATAAAATGGAATCTTGGTCAAAAGAGTGCGAAATCATTGTGGATGGGCCAGCTCGAATGATGGATCTGGAACTCATGGTAAGATTAATAAAAGCGAAGGCATTCCAGGACAGGAGGTAGCAGATGTCTCGACACATAAATAGTGGCACGTAACAAAACTTTCCGTGATTGTAATAGTTACGTAAAGATAATGGAAACGAGTTTTGGAATAGCTCGAATAGTGGTGCTAAGACCATCGTATGATTTACCTTAATAAGTTAGTATAAACTCACATATGGTCCGAAGACCCTGCATTGCAGTCGTAAATCCAGGAAGACTCTTCGATCTCCCTGAGATTTGGAAACTGCTTGACATTCTGATATCATCCGCTGATCTTGTCTTATCGTGCAGTATCTTTGCATCTTTATTTATTTTCTTGACCAGCACACTATACTTCTGATAAGCTACATTTAAGACATTAAGACATAATTTATAAATTATTTTATTATTATTTTGTTTTTATTATTTATTATTTTATTTTATATAACTAAAGTAATTATTCTCATTCAGGCAGTGGCGGATTAACCTGCTGGGCGCCTTGCGGCACGCTTAGTGATAACAATCCCATTTTTTTAATAGTAGCCAAGGATCGTAATTTGAATAGGCTAATATCGAATTATAAGGGCCACAATTGTCTTTTTGGGGTGAGGAATTTAAATGCGGCGCGCGGTAGTATTTTCGAAATATTTCACAGGTTATTTGCGATTAGTTTTTGATAAATTGTATAGAATTTTTGTAAACAAAATTGCATTACTAAGTTTTTACTAATGTGGAGAAATTATATTTTTCCTTACATTTCAACGAAGAACCTATTAATATTTAAAACTGGGAACCCGCCAAATATTTTTTTACGGCAAAGGAGCATTGCGTATAGACTGTGGCAATTTATTTAATAATAAAACCCAGTAAGATATATATAAGAAGTTGAAAGAAATTTCCGAACAATTGTCCTCCATTTAAAGAGACAAATAATTTTGTTACATAAATTTTAATTTACCAACATATTACATTCTAAAAAAAACTCACTTTTCTTTCACTATTAAGTCCTGAGTATCACCCCTGAGTGTAGTCCGCGGTCAGTCAAAACGCTTGTTTTTTTTATAATTCTGTGCGCACTAAAGCGTTTTTGACTACCATTAATATGTTCAAGCAGAGTGCGAGCGTTAGGAAAATACGGTAGCATTTATCTGTGAATGGCTCGACGAGATCGTCTAAGAGTTTTGGAACTTTTCAGGTTTAATTTATGTTTATATAACAAAGAAAAATACGTGAGGCATCCATAACATTAAATTAAGGGAATCTTCTACAAAATAAAACCCTTATGTAAAACTTAATCGTATCACCTTATGAGTGAGAACAAATCGACGATCTTGGCTTATTCTTATTTAGCGGCCGCGTATTTTTCATGCGTTACGCGTATTGCGTAATAATGCAACTTGCAATTTATAACATGGAACAAGGAGGAAATAATTTCTTATCGCGAGATTTGTAATTACGTGTTTTCGAACCGTTCGCGCAAACAGACTTTTCAAGAATAGGTGGAAAATAAGGCCAGAAATTTAAATTTCATATTTTCGGATACCAAAAATGATGAAAACCCCATTTGAATGGCATCAGGTAATCTTTTTTTTGCTTATTTTTTTCTTAGATTAAAATAGAATAACATACAAAATTTGCCACCCCTTGCAAGTTGCCGCCCTAGGCTCGAGCCTCACGAGCCTAGTGGTTAGTACGCCACTGCATTCAGGCATTGTTCATACATCGCCATATTGATGTTCATTCAGTCATATTCTAGCTACTACGTAATTTAATTACCAATTTACTGTAAAAACCGTGCATACAAAGTCCTCCATACAATCCCATTAGCAATCGTTCAAGAAATGAACTCGAAACTATAATAAAAACCCAATAAATTTTCCACTCGAAATGTAGATACCTAACCTAACAAGGTTTACCCAATCATTAAGAATCATTAGTGATGCGGTTATATAATACGTTTTCTACAAAGAAACCAATTACTTTTAAAATCAATATAGCTCCTCGCTAATTTTATTCAATTCCCTTAATCCTGATTCTTTGAAAGGAACAAAAAAAAATAACACCTCTACAGCTACACCATAACCATATTGAGAAAACCAGAGAATTATTTGCTCCTTGAAGCAATAATTCTATTCCCACTTCTCGCAATAGGGACAGAAAGACACCCAAACGACAACGTCAAGTTCAAATATTTCCACTCCTTAATATCATTTCGCTATCGATTGACAGCCACTCCTGAGGCCTGAATCGGAATAAATTTATTATGCTCCATAACATTTACACACTAGATAAGACAGATTGGCAATGGGGTATGGGTGCAGGGGTATAGCGTTGCGTACTCTTTGGTAGTATTTCCTTTTACCTCTGGGGGAGCATAGAGAGCAGAGTGTATAGTTGCCAAGTTAATCGCATGCCAACCCCGAGGTAGTCGTAATAATAAATTGAATATTTTCAACCAGAAACCCTCTCAACGCACGATACCTGGAAAAACCCCCATGAGACTTTGATGGTATTGATGATGAACTTTTCCGCAAACAGTCAGTACATATGTATAGTAGTAGAAAAGCAGGATGTTTTCTTTTTCAAAAGGATTTCGCAGAACTAGAGACCGCATTTTACATGCGTTTAATTTAAAAAAAAAACTTAAAGACTGAATATTAAAATGAATTCTTTTGATTTATTTTTCATCTTAAGTTGAATGAAAGTTGGATTTCATCTTTGATCTTTTAAGTTTGCTCTACAATTTTATTTTGTTAAAAATCCTAAAAAGCCTTAGGCGTGTTTATTCAAAATCAAACAAAAACTAAAATTAGTCATAAAGATGTAAGTAGAACGAACAAAAAAAAACAAAATTGGACCTAAATTAGAGCCTTGAGGTACTCCAATTTGCAAGTTTAAAGACTCAGTTAATCCTGCTTAAATATGTGAAAAGCATTTAAGAAATCTAGAAAATGGATAATGGTCATCATGTCTGAGGCACATGTACCCGTAATCTCATCATCAAGACCTTTTATCAATCTAGTTTGACAACTTTGATGGGCATGAAAACGAACCGGGGCTGGACTAACGACAGTAAGTTAAATATATAAAGGTGTTTCGAACTTTGACAAATGGCAGTAAATTTTGACAGACGCGTAAAAATACTTTCTGGACGAAAGTCCAAGCATTCACCTTGTTCACCATACGAACGAGATGAGTCCACCATTGTTTTTTTTTTTGAGGAAATATTCCTGGTGAAATTCTTCTCTAATCAAAGCCATTCAAACTGACAGAACGCTCGCGACACTCCCACATGTCATCTGTGAAATGTAATAAGATATCTTGTCGCCATTAAATTGAAAAATTGAAATATTATATTTCTGCCAAGGTTGACATTTAAATACGTTCTTAACGCCACCGCGCCCTCCGCCCACACACAAACAAGAAAACAATCGGAAAACAATCATTTGAACCCACAACACAAAGGGGAGTTTAGATTTTGTATATCTACATTGTTGAGTTACCGATTTTCATGATCGATTTTTGTTGAACAAAAATAAAATAGAATACAAATAAACCTGTCAATGTTTCAAGGATATTTTGGTCTGTCTTCTGATTGCCTTTGTTATAAATTCCATTCTGTGGAATTCGTTATGCTGAAAAATGAGAGGACTAGCGGTAAGAGGTTCAACTTGGGGAGCGGACTGAATAGAACACTTGTTGAGTGAACTTATCTTGATGATGTGCCTTCAGAGGGCGATGGTGGATTTGTAAATGTTAAGTTTTTTTTTTGGTTTTTGTCTATAAAATTTAATACCGAATTCGCTGATTTTTTCAACTTGACCTTCTGATGATTTATTGTAAATAAGGACTTGTGTCTGTTATAGAATACAATAGGATGATTTATTTAAATTTTATTTCGAGGATTTTTAATTATTTTTTTTATTTGGAAAATAGGACCTTCACGTATATGAGGCGTGAACATGAATTTTAATTATGTAATTTTATTCGGGAAAAAAAAAAACGAAAATTAAGAAAACGCAGTGATTTTGTATAATGTATTTCGTAAACACAATATGTATTATCTTTTTAATAAAAGAGAACAAATATGATAACAATAGACCACTATAATGTCTGTTACATTACACTATATCACATTTGCCCTGTCATATGATAATATGCGACGTTGTGAGACTTAATTGTCAAACAGTTAGGTACACTGTCAAACTGGCACACTTTCATACTGTCACAGTGACTGTTACGTACTTACAGTTTCAGATTCAGACGCTCAAATATATCTGAGTTTCCAAAAGAACATTATATTTCCCATTTTTAAAAAAGGTGATCCTAGTGATCCAGGGAACTACAGAGGCAACTCATGCCTTAGTTCGCTTTTTAAGCTTCTAACTAGCATTCTTTTGGAACGACTAGCCATATGGGTTGAAGCCCATGGGCTGTTGAGCGAATACCAGGCTGAATTCAGGGCAAGTTACTCAACTATAGACAATATTTTTGTGCCCACAAATATTGGGAGATCATATTTTGGTAGTGGTAGAAAACTCTATTCTTTCTTTATCGACTTCCGTGCAGCGTTTGGTTCAGTGGATAGAAGAGCTCTGCTCCCAAAACTCAGCAACATAGGAATATCTAGTAAAATGCTTCGATTAAAAGAAAATATGTACAAAAACCATTCAACGGCGGTATGTGCTGGATCGGCAATGTCAAATTGGTTCATCACATCCTCGGGTGTCAAACAGGATTGCCAACGAAGTCCAATTCTTTTCAGCATATTTCTCGATGATCTTTTGGAGTGTCTTCCTGGAGGAATAACTTTCAACAGTATTAATATAAAAGGCTTGATGTTTGCTGATTACGTAGTATTGCTTGCTGAAATGCGAAACATGCTACAACTTATGATAAATAGGCTTAGCGATTATTGTAACCAACGGAATCTGCAAATAAACCCTGCTAAATCAAAAGTTATGCTATTCCGTAATAATACTGGGCAGTATACAAGGGACGAAAAATGGAACATAGGATCCAATCTCTTAGAGGTAGTTAAACAATACCGCTATCGTGGCATAAGCCTCACCCCGCGACTTACCTTTGGTTCCCATCTTCAAGGAAAGTTGAAAGATGCTAAAAAAGCCATAAGCTGTGCTTGAAAAAATGTTATTTCACGAAAAGGGTTAGCAATTAGCACCAAGTACAAACTCTTCGAAGCGACTGCCCAATCAGTAATGTGCTACGGAAGTCAGGTATGGGGTTAAGAAAATCACGAAGAAGTGGAAAAGCTGCAAAGATACTTCATAAAGCATCACTTCAGGCTTCCAAGCACTACTCGCACCTATATGCTATAGGTTGAAATGGGATTACCACTAATACATCTGGTTACACTGAGGCCACAATTCAAATATGTATTGAAAATAATACAACTACCTGATCACCGTTTACCAAAAGTTGTACTTCTGTCCCTGCTTAGAGGCAAATCAGGTTTCTTTGCGAAATGGAGAGAACTAAGCGAACAACTAGGTATAGAATTGTCTCTTAAATGGGAGGATCGATCCACGTGAAGATCAGCACTGGATGATATACTAATAAAACTGGATGAAGGATTGTATACAGGATTTTTGGAGGAAGCCGCTAACTCATTGAGTCAGCTGGTCTACAAGGGCCCTTAGAACACAACTATTTCAACGAGTACTACAGCACCCAGCAAATAAGCTTGATTTTTTAAACAAGAGGGAAACTACTACCTCTTAACTACAGACCCCATAAAATCGACCTACCATCACTCTGTACACTTTACAACCTGCGCGAGAAAGAAGATGTATTCCACTTCATTGGGAAATGTCCGATTCTCCAGGAAATCAGAAGGGTCCATTTGGAACAAATCGTTTCTATCTCTGGAAGAAGTACTGCAGATTCTGAACGGATTGAACTGGCCAACTCTTTGCAAGTACGTCTCTGATGCTCTTGCCTTCAGGTTTCAATATATAGAAGATTAAAATGTTTGTGTTGTAAATCACTAAAATTGCCAAACATCGAAAATATGTAATTGAAAAAAATTCTCATTACAAATTATGTAACAAATCATTAAAATTGAAAAAAAAACACAGACACTGCTGAAGAAAAAAAATAGTAATGTTTCACTCGCTAATTACTATAAACTGCTTTATAGTCTTAACCTGAGATTAAATCTTAACTCAAATAAAAGATATGTGGCAACACTGAATGGACAGTCGCTACATCTGTGTCTGAACACCAAGCTCTACAATCTTGAATCCAAGTGTAATTCAACAGGGAAAAAAAGGGAACAAATAATAACGCTAAATTCCAAACGTACAAAAAGTCCCAAAAGGGAACTTCCCAACATTATAAACTAATAACATAAAGACCCGAAACCTCGGCTGTTTTTTGACATTTGCCTACAAGCTGAAACACGCAATAGAGACATTGATACAAACGCACACAAGAATCCTTTCTGTTCCTCTTCCATAGCCACATAGACACCACATCCCTAGTAATTCGTTTTTGTTTTGTTTTTCGATTTCACATCTATTCATTGATAGAGTTTCAAAGGTACAAATACAACAATGTAAACAAATGGGTTTTGGGGGGTGAAACGTACGAAGGATTCCGATCTTAGTATGGCTTATTTGTGCCCAACATCCAAATAAATTCCTGTCTGGCTTCCTCCAACGATTCGTGGAGTCTCTCGTCTGGCGTCCAACAGATCACACGCAATTAACTTTCATTCTCTTAACTTTAATAAATACTTTTGTATAAACTTTTACTATCATTAGATCAATTAATCATTTAATAATCATTTAATATACACAAAATCATTCATTTTACTAGAATTATCAACTTCAAAGAGGCGTTCCGAAACCTAATAGTTGGCATCAAGGAAATACTCCCAATAATATGCTACATTGGAATTTCTACTGCGTTGTTGCAAATATTGAACAATTTAGTTAGTGTCACAATTATCTGAGACACTACAGATACAATTAATATTATCGAAATTATTAATGTTTTTAATACCTAACTTACCTGTAAATTGTTTTATAAAATACAAATGTAATTAAAAACATTTAAACTGTCAATCATGGCTGACGGCTTTTGCCATTGCTTATATGAATAATCTAAGAAAATTGTAAACAACAAATGACGAAATAAATAAATAAATTCAAATAAGTAAAGTATATCTGAGTAAAGGAAATACAGACTTTTTCGCGGAATGGTATATTGGATTTTCTCACACCTCTACGAATCCCAATGACATGAAGTATTCAAAAAATGCATTGTTAGATGATATTTAGAATGCTGAGATTTGGTCATTGGGTTCAATATCCGATGTATATATTGCTTTCGTTTTCTCAATATCAAAATGGGAGGGGAAAATAGAGTCAGGTAAAGCATTCCAGCATAACCGAGTAGCATACCGCCGCCCGCCCGCCGGCTGCATATCCATTTATGCGAGTTTCTAGTGTTGTACATCATTTGTGTTCTATATTAAAAACAAAAACAATATCAAATAAATAAAAAAAGAAAAACCCATAAATAAAAAAATACAATCCAAAAATCCAATAAAATATAAAAAAAATATAAATAGTCCAAAAAGTTAAGGTTTGAAATAGAAAAAAATTAGTTGAAATTTTGCAGGTTGGTTCTGGTGATATTAAAGAACATAAATCTCAATTTTCGTATTCGAGATTCTTGCATTTTCATTATATCATTGTTTCTCGAAAACGACTTGAATGATTTGCATGAAATTTTCATCAATTGTTCATATTAGCAAGAAAAAAATATTAAAATACTTTTTGTAAAATTCACCCAATGGCACGCCCACTATTTGTATATTCTTGTTTCTTATATCCATTTTTCTTATAATATTTGCTCGAAAAAGGAAAAAAATTTCAACATTTTTTGTCAGATATAAATTTTTAAAATACTTTTAGTAAAATCCGCTTACTGCCACTTTACTTTCCTTGTATCTTTGTTATTTCTGCTGCTAAGTTAAGTTTAATAAAAAAATATTTATTAAAAAAAGTATGCCAAATAAAATTTGGGGTTCCACAAAAAAATTTAATTTAAGTTCTATTTATTTTATTTATTATTATTATTGTTGGTTAAATTTGCAGCTCTTCAAAAATATTAAACTGGTGTCTCAGTCTGTCAGTAATACATGTATGTTTAGTTTTAAATGTTAATCTTAATCTTAGTTACCTAGCACGCATGAAAAAATGAACAATAATAATTGTATAATTATGTAAGCTGCCTTTGAATGAAGGGCAAGTTATAAATGTTAAAGAAAGATCAGTGATTTCGCTAGTACCGCCAGGAAGCTGAATTAAATGCAATTTTTTTTCAGAACGTTTCCAATGTAGTGTTGCACGTGGCTTGCGAGAAAAAGTCTTGCCAATATGAACAAAGGGTTGATCGAAATTTGTGGAACTGTTTCTTAGAAACAAAGATATAATAAAAGTTGGCGTGGCAGTGGGCGGATTTTACTTAAAGCATTTTTATATTTTTTTTCTTTCTAATTGAACAAATTTTGAAAGTTTCATCTAAATCTGTGAAACTGCTTCTTAGAAACAAAGATATAAAAAAAGAGGGCGTTGCAGCGGATTTTACTAAAAGTATTTTTTTTTATTTTTTCTTGCTAATATCAACAAATGTTGAAAATTTCATCCAAATCATTCAAGCCGTTTCCGAGGACCAAGAATATAATGAAAATGGAGGTAAAAGTGGGCGTGGCCGTGTACCTTTTTTCTGCAAAAGTCTCGATTACGAAAACTGAGATTTATGTTCTTTAATATCACAAAGAGCACCCTGCAAAATTTCAGCTTGCCGGTAATTTATTATTTGCTCCATACAAAAATCTATAGATTTCCTGTACTAACTCGACTTTCTAATAAAATTCAGTAAGTACTCAGATTTAAATACTATAGGTATAGGAGATAAGAATGCAGCAAGCACAGCGAGTGGTAAGACCTTCCTCCCCCTGTCAATTTTCGCAGTTGTATGAGCTTGATCATGGTAGGTACTGTGTGGAGCTTATAGCAAAGTGTATGCATTGATTAGGTTAGTCAGATGGATTGCTTTCTGTTTTTTTTTTTAACCAGAGGCGGATCAATACAAATTGTCACTAAGACATACCTAACACTAGTGACAATTTGTTCTTGCTAGTATCAAATTGTATTTTATTTTTTATTTTTTGGTTTGTGCAGCGTATGTGCATAGGTACAGTGAAAAACAGGCCAGCTGTTTTAGCACTGAGCGAAACCCAAATAAGTGAAAATTCTGATCTTTCAGAATTTCATCTGCTTGAAGTTTGGGTATAACTTATTGCCATTATTCTTTTCCCTCCATGGCTTAGCCATATAAGAAATGATGTTGCATACCAATTTCAACCGCAAAAAACACAAATTTTAATTCCATGTTGTTAAAATTCCCGGTAAGCAAGCACATCATACACACATTTTTTGTATATCGGAGCATAAATTCGGACGGAAATTTAACTTTTAACGAATACACCATACTTCCTCGGTAATAAAATAGATTTCAGTACTGTTATGATAACAAATTTTATTTTCAGCGCAATGAGAAATTTTATCCCGAATAGGGTGAAATCTATCAAACCGAAAGAAAATGCATGGTTTGATCTTTAGGGAGGGTTGCAGAAGAAAGTTCAAGCTAACTGAAAAAACATGGTTATGCCGGATTTACACGAATGGCAAAATGCGATCTTAAATGTCAAATCTTATAGGCCTTAACTACGTTCAACAGACTTCTGTACAAAAGTGGAAAAAATGTTTTGTCTTTTTCCAACAAAGACAAAATATTTGTTCACTTTTGCAGAAAATTGTGTTGAGTGTAGGTAAGCCTTATGCCGGACTAACAAGATTGCCAAACTGTAAATAGAGCTCTAAAAATGATAGACGTGAGAACTCTTTTGAAAACATTTACATCTCTCGAAAACCGTCGAAATGTTATATGTCTATCATTATTTTATTGTTATTTTTATAAACATTGTTCTATTGAAATAGCCATTAGTGACATACCCCCTCAAATATTCAACCCTAATACTTGCACTTCTAAGAATTCTCATCAGTTTACCCTTCGGACGTACTGTCAAGTACAGAAATCCTTTCTTTAGCTGTACAACGCGAATGTTGAATGCTTTACCCGGTTCTGTTTTCCCATCCCATTTTGATATCAGAAATTCAAATCCAATGTGCATCTGTATCTCCTCTTACATCCTTCCCTATTTTCCTAATGCTTGCGATATGCTTCCTCATTTTAAGGGTAGTCAACCCCTTTAGTCCGCGAACCATTATGAACAAAATGAGGCATGATACTATCTAATCGAGCTATAGTGGCGAACTGCCTTGCAAAGAAGATTATATTTATCCAGGGAACTAAAGAAAAGAGTTATATTTTTGATTTTTGAAAAAACAAAACTCTACGTTCATGAAAAGAGTTATCATCATATCATATAATAAAACGGCGAACATGTTTTTTGTGGTACACTTTTCGCAGCCCACAAAAACCAAAGGGGCATAAATTACATGTCAAACGAAAGCATTTTTTGCATAGATGTGCAGAATGCCAAAATTATTTAAATATACCACACAAAAATTGTTTAAAACATAAAAAAAAATTCAAAAAATATATACACATATACACTAGCGACATCTATTGAAATAAAAAGAATATGGTTTGTGCATTGGATAATTTAATGAAATATATAAAAGGAATTAGAAATTGAATTGGGTTAGTGCTGGGCAATACTAAGATGGTGAATAGCTGAGTACATGAAAGTGGTGGAAAAGTGTAAATAAATATTTGATTTCTAATAATAACTTATGTGCAACTTGAACAAAGGCCGTCACAATAAATTTAGAAAATAATTAAGTTTCATTTTCAAAGTTAATATAATTGAATTTATACAAAGCAAAACAATTATTATTTATTTCATATGTGGTGGCATTTCATAAGAGGTAAAGTGTGGTGAAAATACGAGGTGTGTGAAGCGTGCCCACCTCTAAATCCATTGTTTTGTTTTTTTTTTGATATTTCTTGCATTTTTTAAGGCGTCAGTATTGTTGTATGTACGTATTTTGGTTTAGTATGGAAAAAATTGGCGTTTTTCTTATTAAGCTCCGAGTAAGGAACTCAGCTGTCAAAAAAATATCAGTGTTTCTTTTTTAGCTCAGACACATGTAATCTCTCAACTCGTGGTTCTTTTTTAAATCAGAGCTAAATCGGGACATGAACCATTAGCTCAGAATAAAATGACCGATCAAACGAATCAAAGTGCTGGGCGCGGCTAACTTTACTCATAATTTTAACAATAATCACTAAAGTAAAACCAATTAAAAACAAAAATTAATTCGGAAAACGAAAGATTTGTATTTGCTGGTAAATAAGTTTTAATAAAAACAATAATAATAACATATGACAACTCTGCGCTTAAGTTTATTTCAAAATTAAATCGGAGATATCTCACCATGCTCTACTCAGATCTATTTCGGTTTACTCAGGCTCTTCTCTGAGATCTGCTCGGAGATAAAAAAGAAAAACGCCAAATGAAAGGTACAAGAGTAAGAACCAGGAACACTGGTCGTTGTACAAAAATTGTGAATGTGTCAAAAATGTGTATAGGTTTGAAAGTTTGTTTACCATTAATTATTTTCCTTTGGACTCCAGGATTGAGTGCTTAGTAGATACTTCTCATTGTATTCAACAATTTAAAAAGGTCATGAATTCTCTGTCTTTTATTGAACGATAATGAATTAAATGAATAAATTGGCACTCTAATTTCGAGAGCTGGGTCGGCTAGTGTTAATAATTACAGTAACTTTGCTTGTGGAACCGATGAAAATGTATTGCGAATGGTATTAAATAAGGCAGTAAGACCTAAGGAAGCCTTCAACATAAAAACTGATTTGGTATTTTTCAACAAGTAGACCTATGTAGATATGTTAATAATTATGGTCGAAGAAAACTATGAATATTTAAGTCTGCTTTTTGTATTTAATAATTTAATTTACATCTTTAAGGCCTACATTACTAGCTTTGAACCATAAGATAAGCATATGACATACATAATATCAAACTTTCCACCAAAATGTTTCTTTTTTGTGTCGAATTCGAATCACACAGATTATAAATTGATTATTTTTCGCATTTTATAGCCCGAGCCCGACATAATGAACAAAGAAATAATAATCAGATAATTCTACGTTATACCTACGTTATTTTTGAATAATTTCATTGAATGTCCGGAACACCAAATTTAAATTTGGCAAGTGATTTACATTTTTGATTATTTCACTTTTGCCCAACCTAGACAAATAAAATAGTACAAAACAAAAAAAAAAATACAAAAAATCACACAATAATTCAATTTGTACCTTAACCTCTCAGATGCCTTAGAATAGATACATTGAATTCATAAGGAATCCCCTTGCAAATTAAAAATTGTGCTTTACAAATCGCAATAGCGATAAAAATAACAACAACAAATTCACTCTAAATGATTAAGCTCTTTTAGTCTATTTGTTAAAAATGCGAATAAAAACAATCTTATAACGTTGGAAAAATACGTTTCGTGAGTCGTAGACACTGATCTCTATAATACACTGGATAGTGTATTCCCTACAAAGTATAACTGTTTTTTTGACTCCATTTGAATTTGACAGTAGCATCAGTGCAATTGCCTATCTCGTTTTTTATAAAAAGAAAGAAAGAGATAGATTGCACTCCTTTTCAAAAAAAAAAATTGAAAAACAATTTGTTTTTATTGTCAGTTTCAATCAATATAATATGAACTAAATACAAACAATTCAGAATAAGGTAAGTTTCAAGAAATAATAAAAATTGAATTATCTTTGCTTAATATTTTTAAATTTTCAAGGTGATAGAGCACTTATTCATCAAAAAAACGGACCTGGTTAGATGGAATAGGTGCTATAAGTACATCCATCGGGCAGGAAGGACGGCTCGTCATAAAGCCCGTGGTGCTCCCTTATGAGGTAGATGGCATTGTTGCCGAACTAAGAACTGCCAAAATAGAAATCGATCAGATTCATATTGACCCGTGAAAACTTTTCTCTCACAAAGGAAAGATGGAGGGATTCCTGGCTCGAAACAAAGAACTTAAAGAAACTGCCCAGCGTGCGTTTGTGTCGTACATCATGAAGAACAAGAAAATCTTTAATGTTAGTCATCTTAATACGGAAGAATATGCGTGATCGCTTGGACTCTCGTTGTTCCCAGGATTCGGTTTCTGGGGCGATTTAAAAAAACGACAAGCAGCTGCCCATAAAATAAACAAAGATGTAGATGTGGAATGTGGTAAACATTGATTCAAATATCTAATGATGAAGAAAATGGTGATAATGGTATATAATGGTATTGGAGAAGTAAGTGAAAGTGAAAGCTTGGTTCACCAACCACCGACCAGAATTGCTTCAGTAACTGGTATAGTTACGACAAAGAAGATGAACCACGTCACAAGAAAGTGGAGATATTGCAGAAAAATTATTATTAAATATGGAAGCTGAAATTATTGCAATGTAATTGGTGGGAAAATAAAACAAATTCAAGTTCTTTTAGAAATGGAAGTCAATGTTTTGCGTTTCTCTGTCTTTTTTCGTCTTAAAATGCTAGATTATTTACAATACATATTAAAAATCTGGTAACAGAACGTTTCAAGGAAATGTGTTTTCTTGTTGGTGGAGTTGAATGATTATGCTGTTTTTTTCGATTTTCTGGTCGATTTTTACCCAATCTCAATGGTTTATGAGAACTTCAACTAGTTGACCCTCACCGCCAGCCTAAGATAAATTTGCCGTTATCAGTGATACAAGGTGCGACTTAAGAAGCCGCTATTGGCAATATTAAGCTACCACCGAAACCACTTTCAATTCTTTTCTTAATATGAACGTAGGCCATTGGTATGATAAGTCTTCAGCTATACGAAGTCACACGTAACTAATTACTGAACTACTAAGATCGAACTATCGCTTTTTATAATGACCAGAAGGCCCGTGCAAAAATTTCGAACATTCAATAAGGTCTTGCAATTAAATTTTCAAGTAGAATATTTGAACAAAATAAATAAGTTCTGTCTTCATATGAACATTATTAGCTTAACAATGTCTCTAATTACAAACACGATCAAATCAGCTACAATTTTAAAGAGTAATACCTAATTTAGTGCATTCGATTTTTATAAATGAAAAAAACAGAAGTGAAGTGACAAATAATTATTTTTCTCCTTCACTCATTCATAGCGAAAAAAAATGTTTATTTTCCACTCACTCAATGTGCAAGCGAAAAAAATAAGAGTTTGGAATGACAGAAGTAATACATATTTTTCTCTTTCTCTCATTCATTGGGTTAAAAGCGAGGCATTCTTTATACCGAAATATTCATTTATTGAATTATATGAAACTAGAAGAAAGCCACCGGCGCGGCGCGGCGCTGCCAGGACAACCGAGGCAAAAAAGTCTTTTAATGCAATATCTTCTAAATGAAGTGAAAAATTAAGAAACAAAATTTGTAAGAAAAGGATTTTTCATTTATTTTGTCGTTTAAAACCCATGTTCAGTAACTTTCGAATCGATAATAATAGTCGAGACACAAAAAAAAATTAATTGTTTGTTTTGGTTTTAAGATGTCAAAATGACACTTCAATTTATTGGCTTCCTTTGGAAATAATAACATAACACAATAACATAAGCCCATTTTTTTTAGAGGCTGTAAGTGAGGAAAACTTATCGCCTGAGTTACAGAAGATGTGTACAGGATTAGGTTAAGTTAGGCTGAAGTGGTCGCCAGGAAAACAGCTGACACAATTAGACCTTAGACAGGTCCATTGTGATACCACATGAAGAGAAATTTACTCTTCAAACCAGTTGGAGCCTCGAGTGAAGCGGTGAAGTCGGTGAATCTCAATGTGTCTAAGATCACTGGTGTCGTCGAAAAAGTATTCCCCCAGTGGTAATCTTCGTCCTTGGGAGAGAGCAGGACATGAACAAAGAAGATGTGAGATAGTCTCTTCTTCCTCCTCATCCATGCAGCTTCTGCAAAAGTCATTGGAGAAAACGCCAAGTCTTTTCGCGTGTCTACTAATTAAACAGCGTCCAGTTACAAAACCTATTACGGAACCAAGATGTTTTGTGCTCAAAGAGAGTAAAATTTTTGAGCGTCTTGGGGCTATAACTGGCCAGATTTGTCTGGTGGCGAGGCACGTAGTGATGTTTGACCGTCTAAAAATTATTTGTTTTATGGAGTTTTGGAGTTTGCTTGTAGCGATAGGCATACCGATTTCTTCCATTTTCGGTAGCATAGGTATTTGGGTTCCTTTTCTGGCGACTTCGTCGGCTTTGCAGTTTCCCAAAAAATAACAATGTCCCGGCACCCATATCAGGTGAATGTTAAACTGTTCTGCCATCTCCCTGAGAGATGATCGGCAGTTGCGGGCAGTTATAGAGTTTGTGCAAACAGCGCCAATTGATTTAAGGGCTGCTTGGCTGTCAGAGAATGTGCGGATATCCGATGTAGATATCACGTTTTCCCTTAGCCAGGATAACACCTCTTCAATCGCCAAAATTTCCGCTTGGTACACGCTACGATGGTCAGGGAGACGGCAAGAGAGACTAAGATTTAGTCTGTCTGAGTACACACCACCGCCCAATCCCTCTTCGGTTTTCGAACCTTCCGTATAAAAGTGGGCTGACTCATCTTTTAAGAACCTCTCATCATCCCAATCTGATCTTGGTGGGATGGGATTAGTTTTCTTATTTTTTCAACAAACAAACTTTTCTTCATTTTGGAACTCTTCGCTATCCGGATGTTGTCTTATTTTGCAATAGGTAAATACAATTTGAGGCAAGTTATTCGTTCGTCGAAAAAAAGTTTTGCGATAACAATCAAACGTGACATTACGATGATAGCGAAGCCGAAAAAACATGGTCTAAAAATTCTGTTCGTCTGTATGTTAGTATAGCCACTTAGAGTCCAAAATAACCAAATTATTTTTTTGCTTTCTACTATCTGGAAAACGGCTTAGGTAATTCTTTCGCTCTTTCGAAATTTTACACATATTATATAGGTTTAGGTACATCAACTTGTGATGTATACCAATAGTTTTAATTATCTAATAGATATTTGCTTGTATTTTAAAAGGCACATTTTATAACTTTTTTTAATAATTTAATATTTCCAAAACAGCTTTTTATTTATTGTTTCAAATGATAATTATATACAACATGCTTTATTCATAGAAACCGCTCCACAGGTTTTAATAATTTTATTCTCATAAAGTGAAACTCATCTTTATTAGTTTGTTTGCTAAGGGCAAACTCGGAAACCACACCTACAATTTAAAAAAATTTGTTTGGTTTTGAGAGCTTGTAGTTGGCAGGTGACTTGAGGGTTAAATATTTTTTTTTGCAAAACTGAGCTCTATATAGGTTGAAATGGACTAAGCGCAAAAAAAACAGTACTTGTGAAAGTAAAAATTTCGGGACTGTGAAAGTTTACACAGCAAACTAGATTTTCTTTGTAAACTTAACATGTACCAATGAAAAAGATGGCAGTTAAGTGTAAAATCCTATCAACTCTTATAGCTGGCACATGAAAAGTTGGGACCGACCAAATTTTGTTTTACTTTCATGCATATATCAACTTACGCGAAAGCCTGAGCTTACACTTGCAAGTTAGTTTTTACCTTCTAAAAGTAGCCACTGGCGCTGGGGAATCTTTGCAGAAGTAAACTCGGTTAATAGGCTAATTTCAATATTCTCAGCAAACTATTAATTTTAAACATAGTGCCAACCACACTCGACTTACGCTGAAATGCAAGGAATATTGCATGAATTCAGCGGTGCCTGTAACAGCGAAAATACAAGATTTCGCGATTGTATGTATATACACTTTTATGAAAATAGTCCTGGCGACGGTCAACTTATGTTTGTGTATAAGCCCCGCATAAATTACAGAAAAGGAACACGTCTAATGTCGAATTTCTTTCATCGAAATCTTCGGAATTTTTCATGCTGAGGCCCTGTTAGCGTGAAATACAAAATGTCGGGTCTTTGAAGGTTTAAAGTAAGACCGCACTAATGCGACACTTTCCGACAATATGCATAATTTTTTTCACGCCGCACTTAATGGCAGCCTTTCTCGTCTTCGCTATCACCGTAATGTCATTTTTGATTATTAACTCAATGTGGTTTTTCAAAGAATGTATAACTTACCTTATATTGTACTAATTATAATCGCATGTAAAAAAACGAAAGCGAAGGGTCTCAAAATAAAGAATAGTTCGTTTGTAAATAAAAATACAAATAATAAATCTTATTTGTTAAATTTAATAAGAAAACTAATCCTGGTTAAATAAACGACAAAATAAATGAGAAATCCTTTTCCTTACAAATTTTGTTTCTTAATTTTTTATTTCATTTGGAAGATATTGCATTGAAAAGCTTTTGCCCGGGCAACACCGGGGACTTTCTGCTAGTTTGGAAATAAAATCCATAACAACTGCGGAAGTAAACAAAACAAACACTAATTTGGATATAAAATCCATGGAAAGAGCAAAACGTAAGCGAAACAAAATATATAAATTTAAGAGGTAAGTGCAAATATTTGTGTATTAAGCATATAAAACATAACTTATATATTAAATTATTTATGTTTGACCAAGTTCAAATATATTGTTTTGTTGAAGAATCTGTTTCCTCTTCGGCTATTTTGGTCACTTGATGTGTAATGAAACTAGTTTGGTTTCATTTACTTTTCCCGACGTTTCGACAGGGGTTGCTACCTTCTTCAGGGGATCCTCTATTGAAACAATAAATCAC
Organism: Philhelius pedissequus; assembly: GCA_910595825.1. Classification (NCBI taxonomy): domain Eukaryota; kingdom Metazoa; phylum Arthropoda; class Insecta; order Diptera; family Syrphidae; genus Philhelius; species Philhelius pedissequus. The sequence goes on along the minus strand of OU343160.1, from coordinate 273,369,705 downwards.
AAACACAGTTTAATAAATTTGTTTACAAAGAAAAAACAAAATTCCAAAGAACTTACATAAAAAATAAAATAAAATAAATTATTTGTCTAGTTTTGAATTAAAAAAACTTTGAAAACTTTGTTGTAACAATAAACTTAATTGATTTTTAAATTTAATTTTATTTAATTTAATTTTCGATCCAACCAGGCGAAACATATTTTAATCAACACGGCAACTAACTTGATTAAAAGAGTATTTACGTTAAGTGACCGTAAGTTTCACTCCAAAAATGAAAGCGTAGTCACCCAAATTCTAGCTAACAATGGCTACCCCTATGAGCTTATAAGAAGTTTAATACAACGGTACACAAATAGTGTTAATCCTGAAAGTCCATCGATCATTGGAACAGATTGCGTTTATAAAAGCATAGTTTATATTCCAACACTGTCTACAAATTTCAAACAAGTGGTTGCCGACCGTTGCAACAATGTGAAACTAGCTTTCACGTCACATTGCACACTTGCAACACTGTACACAAAACTAAAGTCTAAAACAAAAAAAAGAAAACAAATCCGACGTTGTGTACAAAATCAACTGCAAGGGCAAAGATGATGAAAATTGCTACCTTTGTTATGTAGGCACAACAAAGCAGTTCTTGCGACAGAGAATAGCTGGTCATAAATCGGACATCAATAGTAAAAGCTCCGCTAAGACGGCACTGGCGAACCATTATGTCCAAACCAACCATCAACCAGATTTTGAGGAAGTAGAAATTCTGCAAACGGAAAGACATTTTGCCAAAAGGTACACTCTGGAAACTCTACACATCCTCAAAAACAACAATAATATAAACAGAAAACAAGACACTCAAAACATCTCCGCAGTCTACTGCTCTCTTGTAACGGCCAAGAAATTTAAAATTTTGAGTTAAAATTAAAACAAGACTGATCTTCGCATTAGAAGTGCAACTTTCTTAAATCTTTTTAAAATTTTTTAAATTTAAAAATCAATTAAGTTTATTGTTACAACAAAGTTTTCAAAGTTTTTTTAATTCAAAACTAGACAAATAATTTATTTTATTTTATTTTTTATGTAAGTTCTTTGAAGTTTTGTTTTTTCTTTGTAAACAAATTTGTTAAACTGTGTTTGTGATTTATTGTTTCAATAAAGGATCCCCTGAAGAAGGCAGCAACCCCTGTCGAAACGTCGGGAAAAGTAAATGAAACCAAACTAGTTTCATTACACATCAAGTGACCAAAATAGCCGAAGAGGAACCAAATTCTTCAACAAAACAACATAACTTATATATTAAATTTAATAGTCTATAAGCTTCCAAAAGGACAACAGAAGAAGATACAATCATTTTTATGGCGTGTCAAATGTTAAGTCGTCAGTATATCTGTCATATACAGACAAACTGACATCGAAAGAAAATTACATTTTTATATATTAGTAGAGATTAAAGAAAATTTATAGAAAATAAGGCGATATTAAGTTTTTGTGCAATTCATCTCTATGTTTAAATTCCTATCCAGTGATACCTAATTTAGTGGAATCAATTGACTATTTTATAAATGAGAAAAAAGGAGTTTGACAACAGACACAATATAGCGGGTTATCCATTTTGCGGTTTCAAAAGTATAGGGTTGGAATTCGACATCTGTCAAACTAAGTGGTTAAACCAATTTTTTGAAAGTCTGATATTTACGAAATTGGATCGCTTAACTATCGCACAACGCATACAAATTGTTAAAACCTACTAAACAAATGGTGATTCTGCCACAGCCACATATCGTGCTTTAAGAGGAGTTTATGGTTTATATAATCGTCCAACTACGCAACCAATTGGCAAAATTGTGAAGAAATTTGAACAGACTGGATTGGTTATAGATATTGTAAGCTATGTGCATCATAGTTTCGCTCGTACCACTGAAAATATCGCTGCTGTAAGTGAAAGTGTTGCCGAAGACCCGAATGTGTTGATTCCTCGTCGTTCTCAGGAATTTAGATTGTACTACGGCATATTATGGCGTACTTTGCATTTGGATCTACACCTACATCCATATAAAGTCCAGCTCACACAACAACTGAAGCTAGCTGACCATTCACAACGTCGTAGATACGTCGAATGGGTGCTTGAACAACAAGCGGTGGACCGCGATTTTTCGAACAAAATTTTCTTCAGCGACGAAGCATATTTCTCACTCGGTGGATATGTAAATAAACAAAATGTTCGTGTTTGGGGTTCTGAGAATCCTCAAGTAATTGAAGATAGGCCATTATATCCACAAAAATTCACTGTTTGGGGCGCTCTTTGGTCCGGCGTTGTGATTAGACCTTACTTCTTCGAAAACGACGATGGAACGACTGTCACCGTCAATTCGGAGCTTTATGGCCATATGATAACCGACTTCTTTTTGCCTGCGATTGAAGAACACGATATAGAGAATATGTGGTTTCAACAAGACGGTGCCACATGCCACACAACTCGAGCGAATATGGCTTTATTGCAAGAGACATTTCCTGGCCGCGTAGTTTCTCGTCGTGGCGATATCAACTGGCCACCAAAATCATGCGATTTGACACCGCTGGAGTCTTTTTTGTAGGGCTACTTGTTTATGTAGATCAACCTTTAACTCTTGTGCACTGGAAAACCAACATTCGTCAAGTTATGCCTGAGATACCGCCCAATATGTGTCAAAAAGTGGTCGAAAATTACTTAAAAAGAATCAATGCTTGCAACACTTCGCGTGGTGGTCATTCAAATGATGCAGTGTTTCACACATAATGTCGACGTTCAAACTTTATAATAAAAAAGAAATATCATGAACAAAATATTTGATATGTGTTTTATTTACGTTTACTTTTGAAACCGCAAAATGGATAGCTATATGATATATGATGATTAAATGTTAACGCAGTAAATCTTAGTTTGACTGCTAATGATGCAATGATCTATATTGTTCTTTGTTATGATATATCTTTTGGTATCCATTCCACATAAAAGTTGCTGAGGGCAAAGAGTGCTAATATGGAATTTGATGTTAATTGATATCGGGTGATCATCAGCTATGAAATGCCTTAATGGAATATTGTTTTTGTATCGTGTTCATTGTTGATACTAATTGAATTTGAAGTCAAGTGTTTGTGGGGGCGCACAAGTGTGCTCTGATATAACATATATCTTACTTTTGTTCTGAGCTATATATCTGTTGCTTATGTCCTAATTTCCTAATATTGCATCCTTCCCGGAGACGGCACTGATACAAAAGTGAGCACAAAAAAAATAGTAAATTAAGAACAATAATTAGGTACACACGTTTTTTTAATGTAAATAAACAACGACACTTATTATCACAGTTAAGCATCATCAGGTACTTTTATTTAGCTTTGTTTAATACTATTGGTGTTTTTTTTGTTCATTCTTTAAATAAACAGATAGGTAGATACCTACATGTGTTATCTCTTATTAGCTTTATACAAAAAATGTATAAATGCTCATTGTAGAAGTTAAACCATACCAGAAGTCCATACAGCATCCACTGTGATCAACACTGATTAAAGACTTAAGCAAAAAATATAAATATTTTAGAATGAAATTCAACATGAACGTAAAAGTATATCTCGTACTTATTTTCGGTCTAATAGCTGCGTTGACTTCAGTAACTGGTGTGGGAGCGAGGATTTACCCCACGAAAAGACTACCTGGATGTGAATTTCCACCACCAATAGAGAGCACGGGACCTTATAATCCAATTCCGCCATGCACCCCATTTTGAATTAAAAACAAATGATTTAGTTTTAAAACAAAAAGAGTTAAAATAAAAAAAAATTAAATCTACAAATACCATGTAATTATTTTATTAAGATTTATACTTGTTACATTAAAATCCACTCTATTTTTTAACAATTCACGTTCGCTTTATTGAAACTCGTTTAATTGAATATTACTGAAAAAAAGAATGTTTTATTGCAATTGTTAAAGATGTTTTATTGTAAACAAATTTTCTTAATTGAAAACACAAATAAATCGAACAGAAGAATATATATCGGACAAGGGTTGAATGATTTATTGTTAATATTAATCAATTTCACCTTTATCACTTCTATTCAGCTTAAAAAATTAAGTTGTAACTCTTTGAATTCTGATGACATATGTATTTTTTTCGTCGAACTTAATTTTCAATTAAGAAAATTCCGCTAAAATGAATTTTTTTCAGATATTCTAGCAAATTTAAGATGTGATGTTGTTTCACTTACACGCGCTTGACTGTATTCAGATTTTTCTTGCGAGATTATAGGTTCTATAAGGCAAGTTATGTATTCGTAAAAAAAAAAATGTTTTCTAACAATCAGACATAACATTACGATCATAGAGAACACCAAAAAAGTAGGTCCCCCAATTCCGCCTGTCTGTGTCTGTCCACGAGTCTGCAACCTAAACGGTTCGGTGGATTTGCTTCAAACTTGATAAATATTGTTTTTTCGGTAATATGCCCACACGCCCAAAACAAAAATTTTGTTTTTCTCAAAAACGGCTCCAACGATTTTTATAAAAAAAAATCAGTTCATTAATGAAGGGAAAGGATAGCTTTCAAAAACTTTTTTTTTCGAAAAGATTTTTATTTTTGGTAATTCTAGAAGAACTATTTTTTTAGTTTTCGATTTTCTGGGAAACGGTTAATTTGATTATTTTGAAATTTTTTAGCAGAAGCTCCTAGAATGTTTGCACTATTGTAAGCCAACATTTTTCAAAAATTATTTTTGGAAATAAATTTTTTTTTTTTTAAATTCAAAATTTCGAAAACGACTCAATAGATTTTTTCGAAACTTCGTACTTTGTGTTTTTTTTACATTATCTGGAATAGATAAAAAAATTATTTTTCTAAAATAAAAACCAACGGTATCTCCCATACAAATTTCAAAAAACCGTTAAGACACAAATTTACTTCTCAAAAACGGCTTCAAGAATTTTTATGAAAAATGTTTGTGTTCTTAAATTAGTACACTCCGTTTTCAAGTATAAAAATGTTTTTTTTTTTTGCCGTACTTATTAACGGTACTTCCCATACAACCACTTTTCATATTTTCGACTTTCTCAACATTGGATGAACCGAATAAAATTATTTTTTTTTTATAAAGGGTCCGCCATCTAACGTTTTTTTTCAACTAGTGCTTATTTCGTGAATGGTAACACTTAGCTCATGTCTGATTTGACAGATAATTAGTTTTATCCTTCTGCTGAACGAATATGGTTGTGTATACGCTTGAACAACGCTGGGAAATATTGCGACATTACTTTGAAAATCATGGTAAAGTTGCAGAATGTGTGCGAAAATTGCGTACGGATTTTGGAAGAAGAGAAGCACCGTCAGCTCCGTATGTTCGTTATCTTGTGAAAAAAGTAACTGACATCCTCATCGATAAACCAAAGCGTGAAAAACCAAAAACAGTTCGTTCACCCGTTATTATTGCTGCTGTGGCAGAAAGTGTGCGTAAAGCGCCATCAACATCAATTCACCGTCGTTCTCAACAATTGAACATTTCGGAGACATCATTGAGACGAATTTTGCATAAAGACCTTGGTATGACGCCATACAAAGTCCAATTGGTTCAGGAGTTGAAGCCAACTGACCATACAATGCGTTTTCGCTTCGCTAAGTGGGCCTGCGATCAACTTAGAGAATATGCCGATTTTGCCAAAAAAATCATCTTTTCAGATGAAGCTCATTTTGATCTTGGCGGGTATGTAAACAAGCAAAATTGTCGCATTTGGGGCACAGAAAACCCGCACGCATACATTGAAAAGCCGATACACCCAAAACGAGTCACTATGTTTGGTGCGGATCTTGGGCCAGAGGCATAATTGAGTCATTTTTCTTCGAAAATGAGCTAGGAGTGGCCGATACAGTCAATGGCGATCGTTATCGGGCCATGATGAACGAATTTTTGTTCACAAAAATTGAAGAGGAGGATATTGACAATATTTGGTTTCCACAGGACGGCGCTACGTGCCACACAGCCGAAGATACACTCGATGTTTTGCGCCCTGTTTTTGAAGATCGCATTATCAGCCGCAGAGCTGATGTCGTTTGGCCACCCCGGAGCTGCGATTTGACACCGTTGGACTATTATTTGTGGGGTGCCGTAAAAGATAAGTGTTACGCCGACAAGCTAGAGACAATTGACGCTTTAAAGGACAATATTCGTGAAGCCATTGGTGAAATACAGCTGCACACAATCGATAATGTGCTTAAAAATTGCACCGATCGTGTAGCTCCAACGATTTTTGAATTTTTTTGTATGATATATTCTTATTTATCCATGAATTCAAATGGCATCTTTGTTTTACCTCAAACTATAGCGACCAAGCAATATAAAAACATTTAAGTATGTGTATTATAAATTTATTTCTAACTTATTATTATTCCATTTTTACGAATTTTTGCGTATGTCACTGAATACTAAATACAATGTAGGCCCTATACATATGTATATATATACATAAAATGTGTCTTGAAAAATCACATGAGTCTTATTTATGCATATTGCACCTAAATTATAAAGTTATATGCATATAGCTACCTACCCGCCTACATCCTTCATTTTTATTATTATATGTAGATGTTTACATACTTAGGTTCCAACAATATATAAATATATGCATGTAGATACATTTTACCCTCCTAACTTACATAATTAAAATCCATAACTTAGATTTAAATATACATTTGTAGGTAAGTACCTATGCAACTATTCCTTAAATCATCCCTTCGACAATTCATTATAATAAGAATCAAGGTAATCTTACCTACATAGGCTTTAAACCTAACTAACTAAACTTCAATTGTTAGCTACAAGAGCAAGTTCGTAAGATCCAGTCGTGCATTTTATTTATATTCTGCTTGCTTTCATGATAACTTTGTAATGTAATTGTGACTTCAAAAAAATGGTAATTTGTACCTTAACCTCTCAGAAGCTTTAGAATGCATTGAACTCAAAAGGAATCCCCTGCAAATTAAAAGTTGGGCTTTACAAAGAGCAATCGCGAAAAATGACAAAAATAATTTCAATCTGAATGACAATGAATCAAATAAAACATGTTTACGACACTTCTTTTTTCGTTTTATTTTGCTGACGTCATCTGTGAAAAAAGTCTGACAGCAAAAGAAATTGTTTTGTTTATCCGATGTGGATTAATGGATTTTTTGTGCGCAAATAATATAAACATACAATTTCTTTGAATAATTGAATATTGCTGAATTAAATTTACGCTAATTCAATTTAAATTAATTAAATTAATTGGGAAAAAATGAAGACACAAGAGAGTCGGAGTGCTCAATGGATATCGAAGATTTAACCTAAATTAAGTAAAACATAACAATTTGTGAAGATATTTGTGGTTTAAATTATTTAAAAATGATTTAATTATGTTGTAATTGCATTTTCTACAATAACTGTTCTGTTAAGTGTTCTCTTTCTAAAATACATTCTCGCTCGGAAAAAAAGTTTTTTTTATTTCCACATCACAGTCAATGTCTTCGGTAAATTCAATTAGATTTGTTTGGAGGCCTGGACAAACTATTAAGTCTTTTCCGTGGAAGGATTTGAAGATGTTGTCCAAGTTTGTCAAGTTATGCAACATCCTTGGTGACAAGCCGCCTTCAATTAGGTGGTCCACCCATGAATACGATGCGACATTTACTGTATTTTTGTTTCTTAGTTTATATGGCACATGTATCCGGCCATATTTTCTAGGGCATCGCTTTCCAAAGTGGCCAAATCTTCATCATCTGTGTTGCCATCAGTATTGTCCTCTTCTGGTTCCCAAGCAATGCTTTGAAATATAGTACCTAAAAAGACATTTCAGATTATTTGTTTGTATAAGCAAAAGCAATGCCTGCAAACTGGTCAATGGCGTTTCCAAATCTGTGGTAACTACAAGGCTCATATTTTTGTTGCTTCCAAAATAACACCCTCGTTGTGTCCTAAAATGTGGGAAGTGTGACCTTAACTAAGGGGAATAATTGAACAAAAGATGGGGCCCAACGATGGAAATTGATTCTACAATAAAGTTTTTCGAATTCGCAAAATTTCAACTTTCTAATTGTTTTGTAAATCACTTATTAACTAAAAAGAACAGGATTAATTGAAAATTATGTGGCGAAGAGTCAAATACGCGGACAGTGGATGCTACTTTCTAAAACTAATTTTAAACCTTTTTTGGTTTTTATCTTAGTTTGTTCCCATTATATTGTTCACAGATGACGTCGCATGAGTTACATTACAACAACATAGCGAAAAAGAAGTGTCGTAATCTTGTATTCCTTCATTCATGCTCTAAGTTTAATTGTAAAAAATGCGATTAAAAGCAATCTTATTACCTTATTTCCCCTACGCTCCTTAAGTATCACTCACTTCTTCATGAGGGTATATTAAATTTATTCAATCTAAGAATTTACAATATTCATTGAGGTTCTTTTTATAAGAAAACACTACATTGACTTTTGAATCCATTAATTTTGCTCTAAGCAAACTAAGCTCTCGTGGATTTTTTTTCCTGATATTGAATCCTTCCCGGAGACGGCACTGACACAAAATTGAAAAAAAAAAAAACAAATATATAGTAGATAGTAAATTAAGAACAATCACGTATAAACATTTTTTAAATGTAAATAATAAATGACATTTATTATCACAGTTGGGCATCAGGTTCTCTAATTTAGCTTTGTTAAATAACATTGTTTTTTTTCGTTTGTATTTAATGTTCAAATAAACAGATATGTTACATACATGGTGTTATCTTTTTATTAGCTCTATTAAAAAATGTATAAATGCTCATTCTAGAAGTTAAACCACCACCAGAAGTATATACAGCTTCTACTAGGATCCACACTGATTGCAGACTTTAGCAAAAAACATGAACGTAAAAGTATTTCTCGTACTTATTTTCGGTCTAATAGCTGCGCTGACTTCAGTGACTGTCGTCGGAGCGAGGACCGTCCCCACCAGAAGACGACCTGGATGCGGATTTCCAGGACCATTAGTGACCACCGGACCTTTTAATCCAATTCCGCCATGTACCCAATTTTGAATTAATTATAAATGACTTATTTAAAAAAAAAAAAGAGTTTAAATAAAAAAAATATAAAATCTACAAATACCATGTACCTACATTATTTTATTGAGATTTGCGTTACATTAAAATCCACTAATTGCAAACAGCGTAATTTTTGAACAATTTACCTTCGCTTTATTGACACTCGCTAATTAAATAGAAGTCTGGTATTACACAGCACGTGTTTACCTCTGCGTGATGGAATTGCGAAAGAGAAAGAAAGAACGAAACGATGAAATAGAAATAAATCTATCTCAAAAAGCGCGGGTAGGATTTTCCTTGAGTGATTTTGACGTTTTTCTTTCTACTTTTTCTTTCTTTTTCGGATTTGCTTCATTTAATTTACGCTGTAGATGAATGAACACCAATCCAAATGGCTGACGAACACTGTTAACACTGGGACTCATTTGAGTCAAAAGGGACCCATTTTTAGAAGATTTGCTCAGGGAATCATCTTTTTTTAGATTTGACTCATTTTTTTAAGAACGAGTCAATAGTTTAAAACACTTTTATTTCATTTTGCAGAAAATATTTTAAAAAGATTGAGTCTTAACTGATGTTTTTAAATTAAGAAATGCGTATGAAGAGCCTATTTTTGAGAGCATTGTTTACTTTATTATGAAATTGAGGACGTTTCCTCAAAGTTCTTCAGCCTCAGAAAGAAAATTTTCAGATCTCAGCTAATCAGAACAAAAAAGTTTAATAGATTTAAATTAGAAACGGTTAATTTCAGTTTATTTAATATTTAGTATTTATAGTCTAGGAAAATAAGATATTCACTTCGAAAAAATTCCGACAAAGTTGAATTTTGGTGGAGAGCTTCATTTTTACGTCCTACTTTTTCTAAAAAGTACCCTAAATTTGTAGGGGCGCAAAAAATTTTAGACTGGGGCAAATGGATAAGATTCAGTTTTTTCCAAATTACTCGAAAACCATAATGTTTAAAGTTGATGGTGCACATTGTACGTAGATCAGTGCTGCCGTTTTGAAAATTTGGAAAGGACTATTTCAGACGATTAGAGGGGAGTATTTCGGGTTCATGGGGAGTACGTAAAAAAAGCAATGACCATTGATATTACCAATATAACTTTATTAAACATTTGCAAAATCGGTACTTAAACTCATTTTATATATTACTTAAAGGTGAAATAAAAGAACACACTGAAAATAAAAGTAAAACAAACTTAAGCAAAGACAAATTTTTTAAAAAAAGTCAGACTTTATTGTTACGTAATCCGAAAGACTTTATGAGCTTATTTGTAATTATTATACAAAAGAGCTCGTTTGATGACCACTTATTGTAATGAATGTGTATTTTGAAGAAGAGATACGTATTACCAATAAAAGTGTATATTTTTATTAAATACAATATACAACTGGTAAACATGCGTTTATCGTTGGCACTGCTGTGATATGTACAAATTAAAGAACCAATAAATGTTTTCAATGAGATAAGCATTGGTTTACCAAGAGCATTTTTAGCTGCGAACAGATTTAGCCAGAACTCTTATAAATTCAATGGAAGAATTCGTTGTTGTTCAAGAGCCTCCACAATATTACCCGTTACAAGATTTGGAAAAATTTTTATAAGAGGAATTAGAGAACGCCTCACACACAAGGTCTGATCTAATGATGAACAAATTGACACCAATTTCTGCCAATTACTGTTCCAGGATTACAAATTTGGTAGTTTTGGGTAGAAGAGAGCACTCTTGAGAAAGTAAAATATTTCCTCTTCCTGACAATTTCTTGTCAATTTCTGCTCAATAAATTTTTGTAGGCAACCATTTTTGGGCAAACAAATTTACAATGGTTAGATTGACGTTTGTCATAAAGGAAAAAAAACATTTCGTAGTTTCGTAGTTATTGTGGAAAATATTTGTTGAACAAATAAATTAATTTAGAAGCACTAAGATACAAAACAATTAGTTTGAATAGAAAAAATGTTAATTTTAAGCAATTTTAATATAAATAAAAAGAAGAAAAAAATTAACGTAAGATAAGCGTTAACGTTTAAAAATTGGCAGCTAATTGTTCCCATACTTTTTCGGAATTAATTTCTTTATGAGAGAATTTCATCCCCACTCTTTACGATTTTCACAAACGAAACTGATTGAAATAAATCTGCATTTGCTATTTTCAATTATAAACATGTTTCTGTATTTTCATTCCAGTCGGTGAATAGATTTTCCACATACTTATGTAAAAATATAAATATAAATACAATATATATATAGTTACGAGCACTTAAAATCCGGGGTAACTGATTATTTAACAGAAATATGAATGAATACCTTCAGACTATTTCAGGATGGAACGTACGTATCCTATTAAATCGGAAATGCCATCTTTATTGAATGTGTGCGAACGTTTTGGATATTTTCGAAGGGAGTACAATTGCAGTGAAGGGAGTACGGGAGTACAGTGAATGGCAGGAGAGTACGAATACTCCCTTAGTACTCACTTCGGCAGCGCTGTTGTAGATCATGTACTTCTACACAAAAAAGTTTAAGACACTTTTTATCGTACAATTGATAGATTTGGAGAAAAATGGTGTGGTGTAGTACATTAAAAAAAAATCAGGCCGAGACCCTCTAAGGATCGGGAGCCGGATAAGTAAGTAAGCAAACATTAGGATATATTGTGTGTATTCGAAGACAAATTTTTCGGGTCGTTCTTGTTTATCTTTACAAATTATTCTACCTTCAATAAATGTTATAGAGATTATGAAAACACTAAATCCAAATTTTAATTTAAAAAAATTATGGATACACCCAAACTGGAGTCCACCACAAATCCTATAATTGGGTCAAACAGGGGGCAGCAAACCCTCCTCCCCTCCTCATGCGACGAGATTTTTATACGACGTAAACATTATATACTTATATGAGTATATACATGCATATATGCCTAGCTAAAAATTCTCTTTGAGATATATGACAAAAATACCCCGAAAGTAATTCGTAGGATTTATGCCAGGACGACCATAGACATAAATCAATTGTATCTCTTAATTTTTACTTGCGATTATAGGTAATATAAGGCAAGTTATGTATTCGTAAAAAAATTTTTTTTCTAACAATCAAACATGATATTACGATCATAGATAACACCAAAAAAGTGGGCCCCGCAATTTCGTCTGTCTCTCGGTCTGTCTGTCTGTCTGTAGAACGATCTACAGCCTAAGCAGCTAAACCGATTTTGTTTAAACTTGGTGCTTAGGCGTTTTAGGTGATTATCCAAAATATATTTTTGAATCGTTGTCTTAGCCCCAAAAATAACGGTACTTGCCATACAAATTTTTCTACCATCTTAATTATCTCAAAAACGGATCTAACGATTTTGATAAAAATTGGTGTGTGTACTAACTTGAGTATGGTCTACATTTGGGTTGAAATTTTTTTAAAAATATTTTGTTATTAACGGTACCTGCCATACAACTATTTTATTGATTTTCGAATTTTTCACAAACGGCTCCAAGAATTGCGATTAAAATTTGTATACTGGATCTCCTTCAAACTCTAAATAATACTGCGTCTCAAAATTTTCGAAAAATAGTTTTTTTTTTAATTTTTGAAAAAAAAATATTTTTTTTTTTTGAAATTCAATATGTTGGAAACTGGTGGCGATTTTTTCTAAATTTTTTCTTTAATTTATATTATTAAATATTTAAAATGTTCATACCAATTTAAAAAAAAAAATTAAGAATTTGTATGTATAAAAAATTAAGTGAAAAACGACTTTAAAAATACTTTTAGCCGTTTCCATTAAGAATCATATAATGTGATCGAACATAGGAGCAAGTACATGCGATCCAGTCGTGTATTTTATTTTTTTAGTTCTTAAAAGAACTACAAGCTTACAAATAGCTCAACATCATTTCAGCATTTCGTGGGCAAACGTTAAAGGGTAAACGTGAGAAAAGATATGGTTACATAGGTAACTGTGTTGCGAGACAACGTTCAACCGCACACAACCAATTTCAACTCCACCACTTCTATTCAGCTCTAAAAATAACGTTTTAACTCCTTGATTTCTGATGACATATTTTTTTCTACGAACTTAATTTTCAATTAATAGAAGTAGTTATCCAAGCAAATCTAAGATTTGATGTTGTTTCACTTAAACGCGCTTGACTGTTATCAGATCTTTTTCTGTTCTGTTCATGATACGAGTAATCTTGCAATGTATATGTGACTTAAAAAAAAAACGAAATAAGTGAATTTTGTACTTTACCCTCTCAGAATCCTTAGAATGCATTAAGCCCACAAGGAACCCCCTGCAAATTAAAAGTTGTGATTTACAAATTACAACCGCGAAAAATAACAAGAATACTTTCAATCTAAATGATTTGATTACTCTCATTTTTCAATCTCCAGATAAACATCCAGTTAGTTGCCAGAGGAATAAACTTACTTGACTCTTAAGCAACCGGAAAACAACATCGAATTTTTTAATCAAGAAAAAACAATCCACAGTATAATTTAATTTGAACGTCACTTTTATTTCGAGTATCGAACTTTTCATGGAAATTAATTTTTGTTCAACGTTTATTTCAAAGCAATAATTTTTCAAAGTATTTTTGACATCGAAAATAGCTATTTATTTTATTCCTCAGATCACTCCTTATTCCGTTCTAAAATTAGCAGATAACTTTATTCCAAGATTAAATTGTATCTGACTGTTGAAAAACTGATTTTTGCTCTATCTGGAGAATATATACGAACTGACTGCTTAACTGACTATTGGTAAAATGGCCCTAAGTCTGTTTGTAAAAAATTCAAATAAAAACAATCTTATTAATTTATTTTCAAAACGTTTCGTTAGTAGGTATCGCTCACTTCTTCATGGGTAAATTACGACAAAAACGCAAAATAGTTGGCCTACTTATCAATTAACAACTATTTAGCACTTTTTATATATCTATATTTTCTGGTCCTAAGCTTTTGATGTTTAATTTTTTGTTTGTCAGCGTAATAAATTACATTTAATAAGTAAATTAGACCAAACAGAACTAAATTTGAAGAAGCACATATGGCTCCAGTTTCAGTTAACCTTTATTAAAAAAATGATATGCACTTGTTTTGTTGTTTATTGGTCTCTTGTTTTATGCAAGCCAGCAACAGTTTAATGTAAACCATGGTGCGTGGCGTTGCATTATAACGAGACCTTGGGGAATCCATAATTACAGCTTTTGAAAAGGGATTATCGAACTATAAAATCGCATAACAGTTCAACTTACTGCGCTCATCAATTCGAACCATTGAGTCAAAGTTAAAAAATATGCAAATGTGAAGACGCGTACCAGTGATGCCATATGGTGAGGAAATTTTAATTGATTTAGTAATGGTTTAACATCATTTTTAGTATGATACTAGATTAAAAAGAGGATTTTGTTAATTTTAAACCCGTTTAGTATCGTACTATTTTCTTAACATTTTACTAAAGTTAAAATCACAAAATGGCTACTTTATTTTCTTAGTATCGTACTTAATCAAAATGCCACTTTGACATTTACAAACGTCAACAAAATATGTTCTCTTACTTTTTTGTACTATTTTAGGCGTGTTTAGTTGTAGTTTATCAAGAAAATAGATTTAATATAGTGCTAGTTAAAAAGTGTTTAAAATTAGAAAAATATTAGTAAAGTGCTTTAGTATTAGTAAACTGTTAAGTAGTATCATACTAAGCCATTAACATCAGGATGTTTAAAATCTTGTCGTTTTTATCCCTTACTTTTGTTCTAAGCTACATATCGTGGATTTTTTCCTAATATTGAATCCTTCCGGAGACGGCACTGACACAAAACTGAACAAAAAAAAAACAAATTAATAAATAGTAAACTAGGAACAATCAGGTACACACATTTTTTAAATGTAAATAAACAACTACACTTATTATCACAGTTGAGCATCAGGTTCTCTAATTTATCTTTGTTTTGATACCATTGGTGTTTTTTTTTTAATTTATTGTTCAAATAAACATAAAGATACATGGAGTTATTTCTTTATTAGCTCTATTAAAAAATGTATAAATGTTCATTGTAGAAGTTAAACCACCATCAGAAGTCTATACAGTATCAACTGTGATCAACACTGATTGACGACTTAAGTAAAAAAAAATATAAATATTGTTTAGAATTAAATTCAACATGAACGTAAAAGTAAATCTCGTACTTATTTTCGGTCTAATTGCTGCGTTGACTTCATTGATTGGCGTTGGAGCTAGGATCTTCCCCATCAGAGTTCGACCTGATGAAGATGGATTTCCAGGACCAATATTGAGCCCTGGACCCTATAATCCAATTCCGCCATTTAGCCCATATTAAATTTAAAAAAAAACAATTTATCTTAAAAAAAGGGTTAAAATAAAAAAAACTTAAATCTAGATTTACCATGTACATTATTTTATGGAGTTTTGTATTACATTAAAAACCTCTTAAGTCCAAACCGCACTATTTTGGAACAATTTACATTCGCTTTATTGAAACTCGCTTAATTGAAAATAGCTTATATCTGAAAACTATTTTCTTTCAATTACTTAAGATGTTTCATTGAAAAAAAATCACCTAATTGAAAACATAAATAAGCCGAGCAGAATAATTTTTTTGCAGACAAGGTTTGAATGCTTTAATTTGAATTCTTTATTTATTTCACTTCCGCCACTTCTATTCACCTCAAAAAATTATTTATGACATCTCTGATTTCTGATAACAAATATTTTTTCCTTCGAACTAAGTTTTCAATTAATAAAAGTCTGTTAAGCTGAAATGTTTTTCAAAGTAAAAAGTTGATGTAGTTTCACTTAAACGGGTTTGACTGTATTCAGTTTTGTTTCTATACTGTTTGCAGTGAGTTTTATTATTTCTACAAAATGGCGCTTAAATTCTTTCATGATAATTTTGTAATCAAGTCAATTTGTGGATTTTTTTACCCAACTTTTAATAAAAAGTTTTTTTTTCAGAAGTTCAAATTTTCTCCAAAAGATTGGTATAATTATTTTCAAAAAAATCAATAAAAACAGAAATCTTTAAAATATTTAATAAATAAATAATATATTTTTCATAAGTACGAAATGCTACTTTACCAAAATTTTCGGGCAATCGTTACTCGGGCAATTATTTTCAGGGAATAAGTTACTTTCGTAAATATATATACGTTAAGTATATTTTCGTTGATTAATTTTCTATTATGAGGTGCAGAGGTCACAGAATAATTAATATGCGATGCCGAAGAATTAATGGGTTATACATTTTGCGGTTTCAAAAGTAAACGTTAAACATTTTTTTTTCATGATATTTCTTTTTTATTATAAGGTTTGAACGTTGACATTATGTGTGAAACACTACATCATTTGAATGACCACCACGCGAATTGTTGCAAGCATCGATTCTTTTGAGGAAATTTTCGACCACTTTTTGACACATATTGGGCGGTATCTCAGCCATAACTTGACAAATGTTCGTTTTCAAGTGCTCAAGAGTTAAAGGTTTATCTGCATAAACACTGTCTTTCGCGTAGCCCCACAAAAAAAAGTCCAGCGGAGTCAAATCGCATGATATTGGTGGCCAGTTGATATCGCCATGACGAGAAATTACGCGGCCAGGAAATGTCTCTTGCAATAAAGCCATATTCGCTCGAGTTGTGTGGCATGTGGCACCGTCTTGTTGAAACCACATATTCTCTATATCGTATTCTTCAATAGCAGGCAAAAAGAAGTCGGTTATCATGTGGCCATAACGCTCCGAATGGACGGTGACAGTTGTTCCATCGTCGTCCTACGACGTTGTGAAGGGTCAGCTAGCTTCAGTTGTTGTGTGAACTGGACTTTATATGGATGTAGGTGTAGATCCAAATGCAAAATACCGCATAATGTGCCGTAAGACAGTCCTAATTCCCGAGAACGACGAGGGATCGACACATTCGGGTCTTCGGCAACACTTTCACTTACAGCAGCGATATTTTAAGTGGTACTAGCGATACGATGATGCACAGGCCTTACAATATCTATAACCAATCCAGTCTCTTCAAAATTTTCTTCACAATTTTGTCAATTGCTTGCGTAGTTGGACGATTATGTAAACCATAATCTCCTCTTAAGGCACGATATGTTGCTGTGGCAGAAGCACCATTTTTGTAGTAGAGTTTAACAATTTTTATACGTTGTGCGATAGTTAAGCGATCCATTTTCGTAAATGTCAGACTTTCAACTGAAAAAAAAAATGGTTTAACAACTTAGATTGACAGATGTCGAATTCCAGCCCTATACTTTTGAAACCGCAAAATGGATAACCCTTTATTATCTGCCACAATTATAAACGGTGATTTTTTAAGAGCTTGGTTTTTGAAAATTCAACAAAACACAGAAACTTGTAAAAAGTCAATGAAATATTTATATGGATCGATAAATCAATTTCTGCCAATTAATTTTTAAAAATAATTTCACTTAAATGTTGCCCGCGGCTACGCTTCAGGTGGTCCATTCTGAAGGTCCAATTTTGGCAAACTTTTTCACACATTTCGGCCGGAATCTCACCAATGACGCGTTCAATGTTGGCTTCCAAGGCAGCAATCGTGTTTGGCTTGTCCCCATAGACAATAGACTTAACATAGCCCCACAAAAAATAGTCTAACGGGGTCAAATCGTATGATCTTGGTGGCCAATTGACTGCGCCAAAACGTGAGATCAACTGCTCACCCAATTCGCCTCTCAATTGATGCATGGTTTCGCGTGCAGTGTGGCATGTGGCACCGTCCTGTTGGAACCACATGTCGACCGAGTTCAATTCTTGCATTTTCGGCAAAAAAAAAATCTGTTATCATCGAACGGTACCTTTCTCCATTGACCGTAACCCTGCGGCCTTCATCGTCCTTGAAGAAGTACGGCCCAATGATGCCGCCTGCCAATAAACCGTACCAAACAGTGCATTTTTCGGGATGCATTGGTAGCTGCTGAATTGTATCTGGCTGCTCTTCACTTCAAATACGGCAATTCTGCTTATTCACGTACCCATTTAGCCAAAAATGAGCGGAAAAAAAAAACGGACGTAGCTTGCGAAACACATTTTTCACAGAGCACGAATTTTGATAATAAATTTCAATAATTTGCAAACGTTGTTCAGGCGTAAGTCTATTCATGATGAAATGGCAAACAATACTGAATCGAAATGTCAAATGTTCGTGGAATTTGTCATGTGTGATCTGTCAAAAATATAAACGTCAAAAACCAAGTAGCAAAAAAATCACCCGTTATTGTTATATTTGTATTATTTGTACATTAGTTAATGAAAATAAAATAAATAAGAAAATATTAAAGTAAGTTACATGAAAAACAAAGTAATTACCAAATAATAATATTATAATATATAATTATTGTTCGAAGGCAGTTTTGTTTGTTTCTGTCAATTTTGTTCTATCCTGTGTGGCTGTGTGGGCTTTGTTTATTTGGTGTGGGGCTGGCCTAAGTGATTGACCGGTTGGCGTAGAGTAACCGAGAAATCTGCATAAAAAGTCACGTTGCAATAAACTCTAAATCCTATTCTATAGATTACTGAGCTCTCCGAGATATCTTAAATATAAATTCTTTTTATATGTAATTGCCTTTAAGGCAGTGATGTGCCATGTAGACTATAAATCAATGTAGACTACATGATTGTCTACACGTAGACAATTAAAGCTAGGCAATTCACAATTGTCGAAGTTAATTTTTTCGTGTCGAAAATGTAGACAATGTAGATAATTGGTAAAACTATCAAAATTCATAACTTGTCCTTAAATTTAAAAAAAAAAACAAGTTCTTCTATAATACAAAATAATATGTGTAATAACAAGATAGTCGTGGAAAAAAGCATTTGATCTAAATATAAAGGAATACTTAGTTCTATGAATGTAAAACTTTTAGTTTTAAATATTTAAATTAGAGATATTGAAAAACTTTAAATTATGTGAGAAATCGATTATGATAAACCTACTTAATAAAATTCAATAGGTCCACTGGTTTACTAATGGTAAAGTTTTAAAAGCCTTTTAAAATTTGAGAAATTTAGTACTAAAATACAAAAAATTCCAGTAAACCTATGAAAAATTGGTTCAAATCATTAACTGATGAATTTCTCACATAATTTGGAATTGTTTATTTTTTTTTGTCTGATTTAAATCCGTTTTGCAAGGATATTGTTTTTACTCTGATAAAACTGTTGAATGACATGTCCTTTAAAAATTAAATAACGAGTTTTCAATATTTCGATTCTCTATGAACAGGAACACTATTAAAGTCGAAAGATTATTATCATTCTACGTGAAATAAGACTTCTTATAATATTGATACAAAATCTGACAATCGAAAATCTCCAGTTTTCATTTTTTACCTTTATCATAAATATGAACTTCAAACCATATCACTTTATCAAATTAGAGAGAATTAATTAAAATTTCTTAATATTAAGAGAAAAACCTCAACATATTTGGAAATAAAGCCCAAATGTTAGGAAAAACCTAAAAAACCAAACCTTGTCAACATTTGTTTTTCTTTTTAAATCAAACCGCGCGATTTTTTTTACAATTATCGCTTAGGTTTTTCAAAATTTTCATAAATCTATACTGTCAACAATAGAACATATGCATACATGCATACATATTTTGTTTTTATTTTTTTTTAATTTAGTCTAATATTAACAATATGGGATTCTTAGACGATTATATTTTTTTAATTGATACTTAGCCTTATACTACGTTCCCACCGACCACTAAACCGAGATTTAAGTAGATTTAGCTAAATTACCATACAAATTTTAATCTTCTCAGATGAAGATTTAAAATAAATCTCTTTTAAATCTTGAATCGAACTACCCTATTTCCATATCGAAATGAATACATTCACCGGGAAAGTGAATTTTTCTCTTCGGTTGACACAGATGAAGATGCCTGTCTCACTTCTACATCATAAGAGAAAATGAAAAGATATATGCATTTTTAATAGTGCTGTCAAAATTAATATACTTTTGGAGCGGTGGAAACACTTTTTGAGATTAGTTGATCTACAAGAGATTAAAGTTCGGTGGCAACGTAGTATTAAGCCCTTAAATCAAAAACACGGACCCGAATTTCTCGGTTCACTTGGGAATCACTTTGGAATCCAAAAAAACTGAGCGTCTCACACATACGAGTATTAACAAATTTTCTGTGTACGCATGTGACAAGAAGAACGAGAATCGATATTATTTTTGTATGGGCCGGAATATAAAGAGAGTAGTCGATATTCGAGTGGTGAGTATTTCTTATGGACTAGAAATAAATTTAATTTTGCAGAGTAAAGGCGGCTTTACATGGATCTGCATCTGCAGATTTGAAGAAAAGTAGAGCGGGCCAATAATATAAAACAAACATAAAAGTAAGACAGGGTACACACTAATAACTTACTCGAACTCTGCTATAACTTTCTTGACACATCTCACAATCACATGTTCTTAGCGTTCAGGTATGTAGTTTTGAGAAGGAAATTTTCGCTTTTTTCGTTGTTTTTAAGCAAACTGAGGTGAAATGGTAAAAAAAAACTTGAAAATTCGTTATCTGAACGGAACAAATTATGGTGCAGATGAAAATGCTATAATGAAGATGAACATGTTCATCTTCACTATAATCTGCAATCTTCAGGTTCGTACTTCCTATAATCTTCATACATGAAGGTGATCTCCATTTTGGTTTTCGCTCTCTATTGCACAAGTATGAATTTTTTATTTTGTTTCCTCTTTTTCTGCAGATGTCAATGCAGATGAAGATGAAGGAGGCTTTTCATGCATCTTCATCTTCATCTGCATTGACATCTGCAAAAAAAGAGGAAACAAAATAAAAAATTCATACTTGTGCGATAGAGAGCGAAAACCAAAATGGAGATCATCTTCATGTATGAAGATTATAGGAAGTACGAACCTGAAGATTGCAGATTATAGTGAAGATGAACATGTTCATCTTCATTATAGCATTTTCATCTGCACCATAATTTGTTCCGTTCAGATAAAGAATTTTCAAGTTTTTTTACCCATTTCACCTCAGTTTGCTTAAAAACAACGAAAATAGCGAAAATTTTCTTCTCGAAACTACATACCTGAACGCTAAGTACATGTGATTGTGAGATGTGTCAAGAAAGTTATAGCAGAATTCGAGTAAGTTATTAGTGTGTACCCTGTCTTACTTTTATGTTTGTTTTATATTATTGGCCCGCTCTACTTTTGTTCAAGTCTGCAGATGCAGATCAATGTAAAGCCGCCTTAAGCAAGCAACAAGGAAATTTGTATCTTCAAGGAAACCTTAAAATACATAACAAGTGTAAAAATTTATAAAATATTACTTTGAAATAAAAAAACGGGATTATTGCAACAAAGAAGTGTAATGTAGAACGTATTTCTTATTAGATTAGTTCATTTTTGTTGGATTCCATTTAGGTTCCGTTTTCGCTGAGTATGGTGAAGTAGAAAACTCTCTCTCTCACAATGCATTCACATAATGGCTTCGTGCTAATTTCCATACAAATTTGATTCGATTTGGAATCGTTTCCGATCCGTTTTTGGGTCCGTTTATGAAGTGGTTTCGGATCCAAAACGTAGTCGCTTGCTTGAAGGGAGGAACTCTTTTCTTTTTTTCTGCTTAGCATAATTTATCGCTTATTTATAATGTTATCCGAACTTCTAACATTTTTTGTCTATGATTATGAAAATTTTCATTGAAATTTCAATTTGGCAATATTGCCAAAATTCAGGAAATAGCAGCCAAATTTTACAAAAACAATTTACATTGAAAGTATTTGAGCGATATTTCCATCTTATGATTTGGAAAAATGTTTCCACTTTTTTCTTGGGCGATCAAAAAATCTGGGCCATTTTTTCAAATCAATTTGGCGTTATTTTCTAAAGCCAACAGAAATATCTATAAGTAATTTTAAAAAGCATGAACTGGAAGAAGGAGACAATTCCCGGTTCTACTTTCTTGTTCCAACTTATGCTTTTTAAAGTCACCTACAGTTGTTATTCTGTTTTCAAAATAGGTTTTGGTTCTTTCTTGAACCTAGCAGATGCATCTACGTATAAATGTGACCTATTTCTTTATTAACTTATCTATATTTATAATTTAAGATTGCCTCGTGTGTATCTTGTTTTCAAAAACTCTAAAAGCGTTCACATTACACAAGTATACATTTTTCACACATTTCAAATGTGTTGACACTTCGATATATTTTTTTGAATTCGCGAAATATCTGAATTTTATTTTTTTTTGTTTTTCTTCTATTCAAAGATATGTACACAAAAATATTGTTAATTAAAGTAATTTAATTCGAATATAAAATAATATCCTTTGCTCTATTGTTTGATACTTGCCTCATATTTTATTTTTACTTAGTTAGTTCAAATCAAGTTGCAGTTCGGTTAAAATCATAATTAATTTAATTTGTTTTATTTAAAACTATTTTTACGTTTATATAAAAAACAGACTTATTATTACAAATTATTTGCTTGGGTTTTTATCATAACTTTATAGATAATTCTCAAATATTACTTGCCGTGAGAAAATATGTTTTAAAAATTTAAATAATAGGAGAATGTGCTAGCTTTGACATCCGCTGTTTGTTTTGACGTTTAATTGAGCCTGTTTGTCCCGGATAATCTCGGAAATGGCGCGACCGATTTTAAAGTTACTTTCAATGTAGATATCTCATGTTATAAGGATTAACTTCGGCTATTTAAATTACTCTCTGGTGGTTGGGTGTGTCCTCGTCAATCAATCGGCGTCAACCAGGCGATGCCAAGTGTTGTAACTATCTCGTACACATCAATTGTGCTTATTTTACCTCCTTGCGGTAAACACCGGGTACTGGCTTGTCCATCCGGACATTCCTGCTAAGCTTATAAGCGCGAGTGTTGAACACAGAAAAGAAAGCAACACTGTTTTAATGACTGTTCTGATCGACTCGCAGAAGTCTTGCATGAGTTCCTCAGAAAGAGGAAGTACGGCGGATGAGCCGAAATAATTGGACAAACGGCCGGCGGCTTCAAAAGCCAACAAAGCAGATGCGCTAATGAGCTACTTCGACGTATTTGGAGATAAGGTCATTGGGACAATTCAATGCAAGTCAGGGCATTGAAATAGAGATGGTGGCGGATGAGCCCTGCCAACGGCAGCGCTCATATCCCTGAAGCGGGTAACTGACTCCGGACTTTCCGGCTCCTTTCGTCCAAGTGGTCCAACAAAGGACCTGACCCTCCAGGTTGGGGGATGTGCGTGGGGTTAACAACCCCACCATGTAAAAAAAGATAAGTTGCGAAGCGACCAATAGCCTCGGAAAAGGACGGATTAACTGTTGACGACCCGGCAGAATGCATTAAGGACAACGACCTTCGGATCTGCACGTGGAATGTTAGAACTCTTAACAGGCCACATGCAGCCGAATTTGTGGAAAGCAGGTACTTCGTTTTGGCCCCATTGACTGCTAGTCCCATCTTAGCTGCTTCAGCTCCAATGTTAGCAAACGCTCCAGTGACAGCCCGCTCGGTTCTGCCAATGATGTCTATATCATCAGCGTATGCTAACAATTGCATAGACTCGAAAAACAAAGGAGACTCCTTATAAGACTTTGATCATCCCAGTCCTGCTCTATGGCGCGGAGACATGGACTCTATCAAAAGCGGATAAGGATATCCTTAGTCGTTTCGAGCGTAAGGTTCTTCGCAAGATTTTCGGCCCTATCTGCATTAACGGGCTTTGGAGGAGAAATTTCAACCACGAATTATACGAGCTGTACAGCGACATTGACGTGGTACAAAAAATACGTATATCACGTTTAAGATCGCTAGGTCATATAGAGCGTATGGATAACAATGTTTCCGGCTCGCAGAATCTTCGATTGCAACCCAGAGGGAAGACGCAGTCAAGGAAGACCTCGCCTAAGGTGGCGCGCTCAAGTGGAAGATGACCTCAACCAACTTGGAGTGCGTAACTGGAGGCAGCTAGCCAAAGACCGAGCTAGCTGGGGAGGCATGTTGGTTGAGGCGCAGGTTCACCCCGAACTGTAGCGCCACCTAAGTAAGTTAGTAAGTAAGTATTTAAATTATTCTATAGGTGGCGCTGGGTCACTTTTTCTTCGAAGACTCGTATTTATAGACCGATTTAGTTCTCGTGTCACTATTTTAGGCAAAACCTTTCTAGATCAGCTATAGTTGTAATTAAAAATACGAATGTGCCTGATTTGTATTTTTATCAATATTCGAAGGTATTGAACAAAATGCTTGATAGGCCAATTTTTAATTAAACTATTTATATACTAGTTATAACATTTTTGTTTTTTAAACAAAGAACAAATAGAAATGCTTAATTAAAATGATGGAATAATAGATACACATATTGATAATATAATAATGAGCTCAGAAAATTCCAATCTAAAGTGAGAAAAAGTACCCGCGCCATACATATTTTGTGTGCTTCACAAATCATCTCAAGAGATACGACTAATTAAAAAAAAAACTTAAGCAATAAATTCTGTATTATCTTAAAAATTGTATAAATACTCATGTCGAATTCACAGCATCATCACAAGTCACAAACAGCAACGCTGATTAACTTCAAATTATTATCGATTCTTCACGCTGAACAAATAATCATTAACATTAACGTGAAAGTATTTCTAATCGTAATTCTTGCATTCATTGCTGTTTTGGCAACTGGTGCCGAGGCGACTTTTGGCGACCGCAGACCTGGAGGAAATGGATTCCCACGACCAGGATCCAGCACAGGACCCTATAATCCAAATACAAGGCCTCCTCGTTATTAAAAATGAAACAAACAAAATTATGTTATTATTTATTTAATACAAAAAAGATCTCGCGTTAAATTAACTGAGTTGAATATAAATTAAGCAAAATAAAACACATGGCTCTCAACGACTTTTTTTTTAATTTAAAGCTACAGTACAACACGGATATAAGAATCTATGAAAATCCAAAAAATTTCTTTCTTACATCGGAGATTTTCTTATATCCAAACATCCGATATAAGAAAGGAAATTTCTTTTTAAAAAACTAGGAGCAAAGGAAAATATTACCTTAAAAATTTCATAAAAACGAAGTAGACTATACAAACTTTATATGCATAATGAATGTACATGTTCATATGAAAACGTCATCTATAATATTTCTTAAGATAAAAAGCTTGAATGTAACAAAAATATACTCTTCTTGAACAAGTAAAACAATTAAAATAAATAAGTCTTCTCTTCAAATAAATAAAATTAAGCAAAATATTGTGCGCCTATGCAATTAAGGTTGATACATAATATCTACATATAAATGTACAAAAACCATTTTGTATTACAGGTAGTAATCCTTAAACATATATCGTCGACGAAACACAGCTAGCAAAAAGAAGTCAAGCGCAAATGTCAGAATCACATTTGCTTACATTTTTGTATTTGTAAAGTTGACTTCTATCAATGAATAGATGTGAAATCTAACAACAATATGTGGTGTAATGAAACTACACACAAATGCAAAAATATTAGTTTTAACCTACACAGTTGCAAAAATATGAGTTTCATAAGGGTAAAAGCTTGTAGGCAAACACAAATAGCAACACAAAATTCCCATGTTTGTTTTGATCATCTGTGGTCAGAAAAGTCGCGGCCTTTACAATTTTCAGCTATTATTCCTTTAGAAAGTAGGAACTTGTAATGAAGCTCTTAACAGAAAGATGCATATTCAAAAGATTTTGGTGCGTAAGAAAGGCTTTCTTTTAACAGTGGTTTTCTTATATGCGAGTTTCTTATAAACGTATGCTATCTCATTGCGTTTATTATAAGCGAGTTTTTCTTATATGAGCGTGTCTTTTATCCGTCAAATACTGTATAAACCATAGTGATGAGCTTAAAAGAGACTATATGTATCTATTTAAATATCAAACATTCTCGATTACCTGTCAGGGTAAAATTATGAGGACCATTTAATAATTAATAAATTATTTTCTTAAAAAAAGATTAATTATTCTTTTTAATAATTATGGTTTCGGTGTAAGCCTATTACCGTAAATGCACAGTGACGGTTCATGCCAAAAACTTATCTAACAGATTTGTTTTGACGTTAATATATTGTAAGGAACCAATGAATTTAAATAAGAAAGTTGTTCAGCGATTTAAGCTTTAATAAGACGTTAGAAATCGTATGATGCTAAGCTCGATTTTCATATCTACTATATAAAAGTGCAGTTTTGTTTTGACAGATAAACTGACGACTTACCGTTTCGATTGCCATTAAAATGTATGGATCTGCTTCCGTTGCTCTTTGGTCAGCTTATATGCTATTAAATTTAATATAGTTATATTTTATATGTTTAATATACAAATCTTTGTGCTTATGTACCACTATATATCCTTATTTAAAATACAATTTCCAAATTTATATTTTGATTTGTTTACGTTTTCCATGGAAACCGATCTTATTTCTGATATAAAATGAAAAACCCTTTTTCTTAAAATTTTTTGCCTTAATTTTTCATTCCATTTGGGTGATATTGCATGAAAAGAATTTTGGCTCGGTTGCCCGGGCAACGCCGGGGACTTTCTGCTAGTTTATTTAAAAAATTCCGGTGTGCTTAATTCCTCTCCTTGGCTAATTTTATGAAGTTTTTCGGTTTCTATTTATCGGGTCAACTGATGAATGGTTCTTAATGTCCAAGGTAGATGGCATTGTTGTTTAAAACCAGACATTTTTTGAATATTTTCTTACAATTTACTCCAGCACCTGTCAATATTTTGTTTATATTCACGACTAATAAATTATTGTTCTACCAGGTCTGCTATGTAATTTTTTAATTTATTTTATTTATTCATCAATGTATATTATCTGTTGATTAATTTTAACGAACGAGAAAGTAAAACATAAAAATGTATAAGAATTTATTTTTCCAAAAGCAACATCCTTCACAAAAAGGTGTGCATAAAGCTTTTCTACAGCTTTTCACGGATTTGAGATCTGTTAAGGCTTACCTTGACTTATACTCGTATGTGGGTAAACAGCCTCTAAATTTCTCAATGCAAACCTTGGGATCACTCTTAGGATTTTTTGGATTCTATCAGAAGAATTTTCATAAAAGTATATAAGTAGAATGATAATTTCTAATTTTCACAATTGAATTTGATTTTGATTAGATGAATAAGATTCCATCCGTTTAAAAAAAAACCAAGATTGGAACCCAATTTCTCAAATTTTCAAATTATTTCCGCATCGTGCTTAAACAAATCTATTTCGCCCCACAAAAGAAACTGGCTATTGTCAGTTTTAAATTTTAAGTTTTTATAGCTGGATTTCTTCTTTTCTACTTGGAAGACCGTAATTATACCACAGTGTTCGCTTTAGATCTAACTCGTCTAAAACTTTTCTAAGCCACTTTTGGGGTTCTCCATGGTAGCCACTTGGGCCTCTTCTTTTTATTCTTATACTCTGTTCAATTTATATTTTCAGTACAGGAAGAGCTTTATCAAACACACTAGTGTCGGCTGTTCTTTCCATGACCTTCAACTTATTAAATTGCTACTGAAATATTCCATAAATCCATGTACATTAGACCATAACCTGTCCGCTCCCCAGATGTGAGGACTGAGGAGACTGATCGCCAATTTGACTCTCGCTTATTGTGTTTATTAAAAAAAAACACATTGGTTCAGACTTACCATTCCTCCGTTGATTGAAATTCTAAAACCTTTCTCCTTGTTTTTGGATATGGAGCTTTCAGAGTTGAAGCTTTCTTAGAGCTTATGAGAGCATATTTTTTAAGTTTAAGGAAAGAGGTGTTGTCACTGCGTCATTTTCTGCTTACCTATTTTCGTTTTCTGTTTTGGAACACGGTTAAAATGCAGCTATACAATATTTTTTGGGTCCTATTATTAAGGAGAAATTACTATTGTAACAATTTTTTTATGGAATTCGGTTCGTTAATTAATTGCAACTTATATAACTTATAACTCTCAATGCGGCAACCATGGAAAATGAAAAAGATTTATAGAGATAGCTTATTGAAATCCATAAAGGTAAAGGTGAAACATAAATATCCTATCTTCCCTGTACTGAAAATATAAATTGAACAGAATATAGTTTTATTTATTTCTTAACACATAAAATTGTTCAAGGCACTTATTCTGTCACACATTCTATTGGAAGATATGAATTCTACTTTCGAAACTGCGAAATAAACAGATACGAAATATACGTCAACAAGACTTGAATCATTACATAGCACAACCGCAGCTGAAGGTGTCGCCGAAGTCCCAAGACCTGACGAACCACGTGCCACACAATTGGGCATCGATCGAAATGTTTGATTAATTAAATGCATGACTGGATCGCACATACTTGCTCTAATTATGCCTCATCACATCATAAGCACAAGAGTTTTGGTAAATATATAACCGTTTTTGCGGAACTAATTTTAGTTTGTGCTAACAAAATCTTTAAAAGAATCTTTAGAGGGACTTAGTACTCGTATCTATTACATTCGATGACAGAAGGTATAAGAAAGTCAAAAAATATAGAGAAGTTCTTTCTTATATCCGTGTTTTATTATACAAAGAAAATGTATACCTAGAAGAAAGAAAATTTCTTATGACGAGTGTTTTTTTAGACGTGTGGTTTTTAAGAAGAAATAAAACGCATAGAATTTATCTTATGGGCAAAAATTTAGCTTTATTATAAAGATAAGGGTTTGCCATTATGTTTTAAAAATCATTTCGGGCAAGTGACCGCGTAGAGCAACGATCTAAATCAATCCCACAAGAAATAGTCCAGCGGTGTTAATTCGCACCATCTTGGAGGCCACGCCACAGGCCCACGACGCGCGATTATTCGCTCACCAAAAGTTTCCTTCAATAAATTGATTGTTTCGTTGGCGCCGCGCCGTCTAGTTGGAACCAAAGGTCATCCACATCAACATCCTCCAATTCAGGCACGAAAAAGTCATTAATTATAGCTCCTCATTGACTGTAAAATTATGGCCGGCTTTTGAAGGAATGTGGACCGTCTGGACTGCCCCTAGAGCACATCAAATAGCGACTATTTGAGGATGTAACGGCGGCGTCTCAACAATATGGCTTGTGGACTATAAAAATCCAAATACGACAATTTTGCTTATTAACGTACCAATTTAACCAAAAGCTTCATCGCTGAACAAAATGTAAGTAAGTGAGAAAGTCTATTCATTATGAAATGGCGAACCAAAGTCCCCTTTCACACAGGGAAACCAGTTGCTGGAGATTTTTTTGACGTTTTCCTTTAATTGCCTTGTAGCTTTCACACGAAGATATTGATGAGGAAACTGAGTTGCTCGTTTTTTTAATTGCTTTTGATTTGACATTCGCTTTTTGTAAACAAACAATTTGTTTCGCGGCTGGAAAATTCTACACAATTTTGAGTTATAAATTAACCGCAGCTTATTTTTAGAAAAATTAATTCAAAATAAAGAAACCTGGTGCGATTATGTAGGTAAATGTTGTTTTTTTTTATTGTGGTTGTTAATAATGGTTTGCTAAATTAATATATTTAAAGGTCACGGAAAAACAATGAACCGGGATAAAATTGATTTGTTGTGCGTTTCTTGGGCCCAACAGATGATATTGATGATGGGAAGATTATATTGGACTTATTAGAATGCACCGAAGCTTTATTGGTACAGTTGGACACATAAGCCACCGACAGGATGATATGACTGATACCTGTGGTGCTGCCTGCTGCTGCTCGCTAATACAGGAACATCATTATAAACCCAATGTGATGATGAAGCCACAAGCTGAGAGCATAGTTGGTCCGTGCGTTTTTGTTGTCGTGATGGATTGAATTAAATGCCTTGCCTACAAGAATTAAAACTTGAAATTTTCTTTCACAATGAATTTATTTAAGTAGCTCTTTTGGTTTGGTTAATGTAATAATATAATTGTAGGAAACAATTTCTCTTTAAAAAAAATATGTTTGACATCTATCAGAGACAGAAGTCAAAATGGAAACCTAAGAAAATTTCAAAGCATAACGTCAAAAAAATCTCTTCAAATCGTTGACCGGGGAGATTTTTTTCATTCCCCTTACTTCTTGCCCTTCTCACCTACAAACTCCCAGTTGCCGGCAACTCAGTTTCCTTGTGTGAAAGGGGTCAAACTGAGCATAAATCAAGTGACAGATGTCAAAAAGATTAACCCCGAAAAAAGTATTGCCAGCATAAAAACCACACATCTAAAAAAAACACCCGGTATAAATAAAAATGCACATAATGAATAAAATGTCTTTTATCAGTTAAAATGGCATCTATGAACAAAAAATTATCTTCTTACCAAATATTTAAAGACGAATTGTTTGCTGTTAAAAGTATTAAATATTCCCAAGGGGGCTGCTAAAGCAAACATCGAATTTCAGGCAGTCGGCCCTTTTAACCCTACGAGACCGCATTCAACCTACTTTTCTGTCATAAATAATGTCAACATTTTTTGTCTTTAAACTAATAGTTTTGTATTTTAGTGCGTTTATATTAATATCCTCAACAAATCTTTTCCCACGTAGAATCCTGAAGACACGCTGGTAAACAAATTCGGTGTTTTCTAAGCCTAAGGTCGCCCTCAAGTAGCTCTGAAGTTGATCTAGGCTTTTAGCTGGCTCAAGTTGAAGTGAATGAATGAACTGTCAAAGTCACATAAGATTGAAGTAGGGATGGAATAGGGAAAATATGGAATACTCATTGATGTTAATAATTATCGAAACGAAAACATCGATGTTTTTGAGGAATATCTGTTATTCTTCTTTCAAAATTGATATTGAATCATCGATTTTTTGTTTTAACATCGATGTTTCGTTAACATAGATAAACATTGCTCATCCCTAATCTGAAGTATTTATTTTGTGAATTTTGGTTTTTATTCAATTTGTTATTTTTAAAATGGAATTCACTGACATGCAAAATATAAATATCTGAAGTCTTAGATTGCTCATAGGGCCAAAGTAAATCCACTAAGAACCTAAATTTATCATATTTTAAGTTTTAATTATTAAATGACATAAATTGCTTTTCTGCAACATAAAATTAATGGCCCTTGGGTGTTTTTCGAGAATTAAGAAACCAAGTTTTTTCGACAACTCTTGGGTCTATCAAAAAAATCTGGGTCGACCCTGGGCAAAGTTCAAAGAACGGACCTTTTATGACAAAAGTCAACCTGACAATTGTAAATTTTCTGCAAAGATTTATTCGGCACAAATTGGCAAGAACTTGTCAGCAAGGGTAAATATTTTACTCTCTCAAGAGCATTCGCTTTGACCAAAACTACTAAATTTTGAAGTCTGAAATAGGAATTCGCAGAAATTGTTACCAATTGTTATGTTGAGGCAGAGCTTAGATCAGACCTATTAATTGGGCCTCTCGCTCATCTTATATCTGTCTATTCTTTGGCAATTCAATAAGGGTGGGTTCAGAAATTTTATGAAAGTTATACGGCGCATCATTTTGATGTTTACACTGTTAAATTTCTTATAAACTTTTAATTTGCTATGCAGTAAATGAGAATAAGATTTTGTTATAAAATAAGTTTCTTATATCCGTATTTTTCTTTTAAAGACGACTTTTCGTATATGAGGTAATTTTAACACTTATATTTTTGGAAATGTGCAGTGCATAGTGTTTTCGAATTTATTGTTTTTCTTATAAGAGACTTTCTTATATCCGTCATCTACTTTACTTATTTTTGTATAAACAACATTTCTGGTTATGTGGCAGTTACCGTTAATTACGTTTTGTTTTAAACTTTTCTTTTATCAAAATACAATATAAACCATAACTGCAATATAGTAAATGCATTTTTTGTATCAATATCGTTAGAGCCGTTCTCGAGATAATAATGATTGTCATATGTATATTGGGTGCCGTTATTTTCGGAGCAAAACGAATTCAATTTCTCCTCTAGTGAATCACTTAGGACGCTTAAATACCGAGTTTGATCAAAATAGTTGCTGTGGTTTTAGGCTATAGATCGAAGGACTGACAGCCAAACAGACCTCGCGAGTGGAGGACCCATTAAAAATGTAAAAAGAAAACTTGGGGTGACCTTGTAATTATGGCAGAAGGAAGCAGTATACTTCCGGAACTTAGTTATTATTTTCAGTCATCACCACGTGGTACATATTTCAAAATATTAAAAATATTAATGGACAACTTTTATAAATTGACATTTCTCTAGTCCTGTCCTTTATAATAGTTATGACAAAAAAACGATTAATGAAGACACAATTTTGATATATATTTAATATTTTGTTCGTTTACTTGAATAACAAATTTACATAATTAGAAATAAATAAATTATTTTTTTTTGTTTTATTTAATTTTTAAAAGCGACGCCTTGGATTTGGATTAAAAGGTCCTGTGCTGGACCCTGGTCGTGGGAACCCGTTTCCACCAGATCTGCGTCCGCCAAAAGTCGCCTCAGCACCAGTTGCCAAAACAGCAATGAAGGCAAGAATTACGATTAGAAATACTTTTACGTTCATGTTGACGATTAATTTGTTCTTCTAGAGATCTTTGTAGTGTTAATCGATATACTAGTTGTTTAAGACTTATGATGAACATTCAACTTTGACGTGAGCATTTATACAATTTTAAAAAAGGCGAAATCTTTATTTACTATTATACCTACAAATATTTTTGTATTTTGATATGGTGTTATCTTCTTGAGATGATTTGTAAAGTACAACATATATTTCGCGTTCGGGGTTTTTTTCACAAAACCAATAGGTCGGGGGATTATATTTTCCTATCTTTCGGAAATAGTCGCAAAAGGCGAAAAAAAATATCAACAAAGAAATATACGAGTAACAACTGAAACAATAATAAAGTCAACTAAATAATTATGACTCAATTAATTTTTGTTGCGGCTTAGTAAAGAATTTGTACAGGTACGTGAATTTGCTTTATGTGTTTGCTCTAGGTATACTTGGCCTTTTTGACAAATTTATATATGTACTTAGGTAAAAATATATCTGCAACTGTACCAATATTCATAATGAAAACAAGACTATCGGAGCACAATATTCTGTAGCTGTACGCGGAATGAATTCTCATAAGCCTTAATGGCGGTCGTTATTTTTCCTTACTGTTATATTTTCATTTCTTTCATTTGTACATAATTGCTATAGAGGGCAAGTTCCTTTATATTTTTATGTATGTTCCTCCTGGACTAACGAATCGCTTCCCATTTGATGTGGAGAAATAATAAGTACAATGTGATTCCCTCGAAAAAAAAAGTTGAACTTATTTAGCTCATTTAGCGCAGGTTACCGGAAGCTGCCGTTTTTTTTATTTTTGCAAAATAAAATTGTATTTCGAGAAATGGTTTCGCTTAATTGACTTTCGTTAAGATTTAAAACAAAATAAGTTATAATATGTCAATTTTTAATTTAATATAGAAAGTGATTGTCAAAAACTATCGTTAATCCGTTTTCGAAATATTGAGATTAAGAAAAACTTTTTGTTTAAATAAAATGAAAAGAATAAAAAAGGGTTAATAAAACACCAAAATGATTACAGTAATCTCCTATTAATTGCAGCAGCTTAAATTCGCGATCTTTGACGCTAAATTGACTTGTTGTATTGAAAGAAACTCTATGCACCAGCATTTTTTTTTTGCAAAATTAATTTTAATTAAAATAAATTTCATTTAGAACCAGGTTTTCAGAGTGAGATTAAAGATAATCTCGAGTTAACTCGCCAAATATGTTGGGGTAACCTAGTTTTTTTTACTACGTACGTTTCTTAGGCATCTTTGTGCAATCATACCCCTCCAATATATTGCTTGGTGAGTTAGCTGTTTATCATTTAATTTGCAGGATTAGCTGACACTGGTTTGACTCTCCATTAAACTGGAAAAACTGGGCCTTAAGGTGTAAACAATCTTTTATTTTTGTTTGTTCAATTAACAGGGCGATTTCGTTTGAAATTTAATAAATAGTTTATATTTTTACTATACCGCAAGTTATGTATTCGTAAATTTTTTTTTCTAACAATTAAACATGACATTACGAACATAGAGAACACAAAAAAAGTAGATCCCCAATTCCGTCTGTCTGTCTGTCCTCGAGTCTACAGCCTAAACGGTTGGATAGATTTGCGTCAAACTTGGTACATACTGTTTTTTCGGTAATATGCCCACACGTTTTTTCATTTTTTTTAAAACGACAAATAACAGTAGCTCCCATACATTTTGCTTTGGCCAAAAACAAAAATCTTAATTTTCTCAAAAACGGCTACAACGATTTTTATAAAAAAAAATCAGTTCATTAATGAAGGGAAAGGGTACCTTTTGATAATTATGTTTTTGGATCTCGATTTTCGATTTTTTCGGAAAAGGTTAATCTAGATAGTTTAAGCACTTTTAAATACCAAAATTTTTTGGAAATTGTTTTTTTTTTGCAAATTCAAAATTTCGAAAACGACTCAATAGATTGATTAAAATAATTTTCTTATACAAATGCTCCCTAAAATTGTTAGTAAAACCGCATACTCAAATTTAAAAAAAAAAAGTTTTTTTGATTTTTTAAAAATAAACAATTTTTTTTTTTGCAAAATCGATTTTTTAAACACCATAGATTTTTTTTTAAATTTGAATTTTATATTTATATTAATAATATCTTCAAAATGGCGTTTCAATTTTTTTTTTCTAAAAATGTTTTCAAAATTTTATACAGAAAAAATAATTTATTAAAGAACCGCTCCAACGATTTTTGAATTTTTTTTTTGATATATTCTTATTTATCCATGAATTCAAATTGCATCTTTGTTTTCCCTCACACTATACTGACTAAGCAATATAAGAACATTATGTGTTTTATCCATTTATTTCTTCCTTGCATTCCTCCCCTTAAATT
The DNA here is from genome assembly GCA_910595825.1 of Philhelius pedissequus. NCBI lineage: Eukaryota > Metazoa > Arthropoda > Insecta > Diptera > Syrphidae > Philhelius > Philhelius pedissequus. The sequence continues at coordinate 273,334,690 of OU343160.1, read as the reverse complement.
TTTCAACCGTAATACTCGCGATTCTAGGAATGCTCATCAGTTTACCCTTGAGCCCAACTTCGGACGTACTGTCAAGTATAGAGATTCTTTCTTTAGCCGTACAACGCGAATGTGGAATACTTTACCCGGCTCTATTTTCCCCTCCCATTTTGATATTCAGAAATTCAAAACCAATGTGCATCAGTATCTCTTCTTGCATCCTTCTCTAATCTCATAACGCTCGCACTGTGCTTGTTCATATTAAGGGTAGTCAAAACCACTTTAGTGCGCGCAAACGTTTAAAAAAAAAAACCTTATTATTATACCCTTTTTACGAATTTTTGCGTACGTCATTCAATACTAAATACAATATAGGCCAACATACATTTATATATACATATGTGTCTTTAAAAATCACATGAATCTTATGTAATGCATATTTTACCCAAAATATGAAGTTGTAAGCTACCTACCCACCTACATCCTTCATTTTCAATATTATGTACATGTTTACTTAGGTCCCATCTATATGTATTGTATATGTATGTATATACATTTTACCATCCTAACTTACATAATTAAAATCCATAACTTAGATTTAAATATACATTTGTAGATAGGTACCTATATGTAACCATTCCTTGAATCATCCATTCGACAATTCATTATACTAAGGATCAAGGTAATCTAACCTACATTTTTTTTTTTTTTTTTTAAACGGATGCGCGCACTAAAGGGGTTTCGACTACCCTTAAAATGAACAAGCACAGTGCGAGCGTTAGGAAAGTAGGGAAGGATGCAAGAGGAGATACCGATGCACATTGGTTTTGAATTTCTGAATATCAAAATGGGAGGGGGAAATAGAGCCGGGTAAAGTATTCCACATTCGCGTTGTACGGCTAAAGAAAGAATCTCTGTACTTGACAGTACGTCCAAAATTGGGCTCAAGGGTAAACTGATGAGCATTCCTAGAAGCGCGAGTATTACGGTTGAAAAATTCAAGGGGAGGAATGCAACTGGCTATTTCGCTGGAACAGTGTTTATAAAAATAGCGATAAAATAGTGAGAGACATATTACATTTCGACAATGTTCTAGAAATGTTTCCACTATAGTTCTATCGCCAATCATTCTTAGAGCTCTATTTTGAATTCTATTATTATTTATTGAACTTAATTTTAGACCATATCGTACAGACATTAACCCTCTTTGTTCTCTGTGCAATTTAAACCAAAACGAAGACGTCTTTCATTTTGTAGGAGTTTGTCCTATATTGCAAGAAATCCGCAATTATCTAAAACCCTATTTTTTTTTTGGCTAAGCTAAAAGCCGCTTTCATAATTGAAATAAATTAGAACCTCATTTTTGTTTTAGCTAAACTAAAAGCCTATCTATTAAATATGTTGCAGTTTTTTTTTTTTTTTTAACTGATTTAAAATATTTATATTGCGTAATTCTGTTAAATTGTAATCTGTAATTTATGTAGCATGTATTATCTATATCTATATTTCTTTTCATCAGAAATAACTCGAAATAATAAATCACATCTTTTGCTGCTTAAAACTTATCACAATCTTGCTTTCGTATGTTACTTAAAATAAAAATCCAATGTTTAAGCTCATTTTTTTTTTTTTTAATAAAATTTTTGTTTCTTTATCTACTTAAATGTTTTTATAAACAAAAGTATTTCAAACAAATTTTACTAATTTCATTACTTTTTTCTGATTTAATATTGTAAACTCTCAAAGTCAAATTAAGAAATCGGCAGACGGCTTATAGCCACGCCTTAAAATATTTATAAGAATTGTATATATGTACTATTTTATAATCAATAAAAATTAATCTAATCTAATCTAATCTAATTTTGAATTCTATCCAAAAGATTCAAATGAGTTTTGGGAGCTCCTGCCCAAATGTGCGAGTTATACTCCAGCCTTGGACGAATGAAGGCCTTATATATTACAGTCAGATCAGACGGGGAGAAGAATTTCTTGCACCTTCGAAGAAAGCCCAAATACTTTGCAGCGTTTTTGGCGACATCAAATATGTGTTCATTCCACAAGAGGTGGTCTGTGATGCACATGCCGAGGACTGAAAGCTGATCGGTTTCTTCAATGCTAGTGCCGCTCATGGATAGCGGCATGGGGGGTGGGTTCTGCTTTAACGACAGAAGACAGCACTGAGTTTTTGAAGCATTAAATTCTACACGGTTTTTAATTCCCCATTGGACAATGCTGTCAAGATCAGAATTTAATGAGCTTATCATACGCTGCCGTTCCAGTTGCACATCCGAAAAACAAGGAGGTGCATCTAAAAACGAATATGAAAAGCTGAGAGTACTATCGTCAGCGAAACAATTAAGTGGATTAGAAGTTCCAGATAAGAGATCATTAATAAAAATGAGAAAGAGTGTCGGAGACAATACGGAGCCCTGGGGCACACCAGCATTTATTTTGTGAATATCAGACTTGAAACCGTCCAATACAACTTGTATTGAACGGTCCGAAAGGTAATTTCTAATCCAACGAAGAAGACATTCATCGATACCAAATGCACGCATTTTCGATAGGAGAGCTTGATGCCAAACTCTATCAAATGCTTTTGAAATATCAAGCGCAATAATCTTACCTTCTCCAAAACGATGTAAAGATTTGTGCCACTGTTCGGTGAGATATACCATCAGATACCAGTGGACCTATTGCTACGAAAGCCATACTGCCGGTCATAGATTTTAAACCTGCGTAGGATAACCACACCAAACTAACTTAACCTCAATGGTTAGCTACACTAAAGTTGTTAGCTCCAAGAGCAAGTTCGTACGATCCAGTCGTGCATTTTATTTCACTAATTAACTGGGAAACGTATTTAATTGGAATGCATTTAAACGGAAAAATGTGTATATTTAATTATAAAAGCAATTGTTAAATATTTAACACAGGTATTGTGCAGCTGCTAAAGTTCGATATAAATGTATAGTATGAATTGTTTCTTAACACGACTGAACTATGTTTTCACTTATTCGAGATCCGCTTAACTGTAGTTTTTTTTTTCAGTTATCCGAGGTCCGCTAAGTGAAAAACTAGCTTAACTGAAAAAAAATTCCTGGTTTTTCGTCGTTTCGGTTAATCGGGTTTCACTGTATAACAAACAATTTATTAATAAAATATATGGAAAAAACTTCTAAATGAAAAAAATACTAAAATGAAATTAAAAAACAATTACAAAAATGTCAAAAATTATGTACCAAATATACTGCTAACAATAGGCGCATCTACATATATAATAATTGCTTCATCTCGCTTAAGTTAGCTATAAACCTTACCAATAGAGTGAAAACACTATTTCTGGAACAGGCCGATAATGACCCCTTTTACTCAGTTTCGCTTAGTTTCAATAGCTTTCGCGAACTTTAGGTAGAGGGACTGTGTTGGCTCGTTAGGTATGGAAATTTGACAGTTGCCGTTTTTTTTTTTATTAAGAAACCCAGGTAAGCTATTAGAAGGTATTGACGGTTTTTTAGAAAATAACTGTTGAATAAGGGGATGTCAATAATTATTATTGTAGTCGTTATGTAATAACAATCTAATATCTACTTACCTGTCAATTTAGAATATATTTTAAGTATGAGCTGTCAAAAAAAAAATTGTCTGAGCTTTGAATATTTGTTTTGCTCTGTATGTACATGTTTGTAGCTCAGAATAAAATAGATCGAATATACAGAAAAGATGCTTATCACAATAACAGTAACATATGGCAGTCATTGGACACGAAAATTGACGCATGTCATTTATCGTGTTCGATTGGTTGATCTGAGTTACTCTTTTTACTTCGAATTTTCCCATATATGAATAGAACATACGGAGTGAGAAAGGAGTAACTCCGAACAGGCTATAGGGTTGACAGATTGAAAATGATGAAATGTGTCATCGCGAGTTTTCAAAAAGGGGGCACAAAAAATCATTTTTAGAAATATAACACCAGAGTAAAAAAAAGTGAAACAAAAAGTCTCATTCGATTTTTTTATTATAAAAAAAAAACAATAACAATATTCAGAAATTATAACTTTCCAACTAAAATAAATTAAAACAAATCCAACGAACAAAAATTAATAAAAAAAAAACAATAACATTATGAATACTAACGGTAAAATAACTATACAAAGTATACGATTTAAATAAAATTTTTGCTTGATTTTTTTTCAATAAGCTATTATTTTACTTGTAAATACAAACGAAAATAATTTGATTTCTAAGCAAAAAATAACAAAAGATAGATAGTAGCAGCCATCATAAGCTGACAAAAGAAGGATAACTTTAACACATGAAGTAGGATGTAGTTCATTGAGTGAATGTGTTCAGCTTTGAACGTATTTTCAAATTGAAATGGATGTGTTCAGAGAGAATGTTTGTAAAATTTTATTGGTTCCCAATTGAAGGGTTTCATTTTTTGAATTTTTACTTACTAAGGGGCAAAGATTTTTATAGAGGGGACAGACAGGATTTTGTTATGAAGAAGGGGGCATCTGGTAACCCTATAACTATGAATTGAATACGAAATTAGTACTCGAATGTGTTTAAAATGTAATTCGCAGTGCTCGGAACACTAGAGGGCCCTCCAAACCTATTCTGGTCTGTTCTGTATGAAAGGAAAATTTTCCGAATATAAAAATAAAACAATTTTTTTTACCAAAAAATGTAAATATATTTTTTATTCATTTGTATAATTTACAGCAAAAATTATTTCTTGTTGTTGTTTGTTTATTCTTAAAGTTATCATTTAAACTTTTTTACGTACATTTATTTATATAACTTTTATTTTTGTTAAATAATATAAAAATAAAAATACATTGCAAAACTAAGTTCATATTTTACATAAAATTATTTGTTTACAGTACATATACATATATGGTTATATATTTTAATTCTTTTTTTTTCTTTTAAGGAACACATTTTTTGAGTTAAAGAAAATAGTAAATGTTAAAACAATGCATATAATTTAAATATTTTATTAAAACAAAAATATTATATATCATTTTTACTTACTTATAGTTAAAAAAATAAATGTATAAACTATACAAAAAAAATATAATCAATTAATTTTAATGTAAACTAAATTGCATTTTTGTTTATCTCAGTAACAAGATCCTTATTATATAAGTGTATGTTAAATAACATTTATGTTAATTAATTTTAGTTTTTAAAACATACGACGATATACATTATATAATATATATATATAATATAGATAAATATTTATGATTGAAAATGATTTTTAATTTTTATTTTCATATTTTACTTGTTCGCTAATTATGAACAAGATATAAATTATTTAAATACATTTATATATATTTATTTGTTTAAATTTAATTATTCTATTATAATTAACAATACTTTTTTCTTAAAGGTATTCTGGAATTGGAATATTTTATTTTGTTGATCATCGTATATATTTTATTTGAAAAAGAAAACATTTAAGCTGTTAGTGTTAAAGTTTGAATTGATTTCATTTTTATTGATTTATTGGATTCGCCTGATTTTACAAAGTTATGATTTAATAATATATAAGTAATGATATCAGTTGTAAGTTAGTTTCTAAAGTGAAATGTAGAGGTAAGCGATTAACAAATGTCAGTAAGAATGTAGGTGGTACCGAGAGCTTTTGACATTTTTTGAGTTGCTTATTTGTTTCTATCTAATTTTTGTTCTGAATTGGCAAAACAAATAATTATACGGAAATAGTCCAGTTAGCCCAATGGATGACATTCGATAGTACAGAGGTTAAAGTGAGAGATTATGAATTAAAAGAAATTCAAAAGGGACCGTTTTTTCTAGAAAATTTTAAATGAATCTAATTTTCAGAAAAAACATTGACGTGGAATGAAGTGCAGATCCATGTTTCTGTAGAAATGAAATGACATTAATTATAAAGATTGAAATCTTTTGCATATTTCACCCTCCCACAATCCATTTGTTTAAGATTGTTGATTTTGTAATGTCATTCATGTCGTTGAATATAGAATATGAATTCTATTTCAAGTTTGTAAGAAAACAAATAGAAATGACAGCCATTTTGTCTTAATACTCGAGTGTCTTTGGCCATCACTATTTCATATTGTACATACTGGTATACTGTTTAATGCCATTTGGCGCTTTTCTTTTTTATCTCCGAGCAGATCTCTGAGCAGAGCATGAGTAAATCGATTTAGATCTGAGTAGAACATGGTCAGATATCTCCGATTTAATTTTGAAATAAACTTAAGCGCAGAACTGTCATATATTATTCTAATTGTTTTTATTAAAACTTATTTACCAGCAAATCCAAGGCTTTCGTTTTCCGAATTCATTTTTGTTTTTAATTGGTTTCACATTAGTGATTATTGTAAAAATTATGAGTAAAGTTAGCCGCACCCAGCACTCCGTTTGATTGATAGCTCTGATTTAAAAAAGAAACACGAGCTGAGGGATTTAATGTGTCTGAGCTAAAAAAGAAACACAGATCTTTTCTTGACAGCTTAGATCTTTAATCGGAGCTAAAAAATAAAACCGCCAATTGATAGAGCGCCGGATCTTTTCCTCGGTGTAAGTGTGAACGTGAGTTTTATAAACGAGCTTTCTTACGAAGAACTTTTTCAGTAGATATTGACAGCTCTGTTATGTTGTTATTCCGATTTAGCAACCTAACCCATACAAATATTTTTGAAGTGATAACTTCTTATGGGAGGCTAAGCCGCTTTATTACATAAATCGTTACGGCGCCAGTCTGTCTAGCTTCCCTTTCTCTCACATATACGGAGAACTTTGAAATTAACGAAGAACTCTTGAAGCTTTTCTCAAGTTAAGCAATTTCAACATTAAATAATTCAATGTTCAACTTAGATTAGGTTCAGTTATCGATTTTTTTCTAGCTTCTAGCTATGCCACCGACATTTGAAAGAAACAGTTCAGTCGAAATTATCCGGGGGGAGGGGGTTATACTGTATTTTGGGGCTTAAGCTTTCCAGAGTGTTGTCTTCATTTAAAAATAAAATGTTTATTAACAATTTTTTTTCGAATGGGTTTGGATAGATTTTTGAAAAACGGTGATCTGATACGCTTCGTTTTGAATAACAACCGAAACATTTTAGTTCGGGAATTAACTCAACTAGTGCCGTGCGATTCAGTTTGCATTTAAAAGACCTTAGGTCTTACAGGCATATAGTTAAATTAAAAAAAAAAAAAAAAAAACGTCTTCCAAAACTTGTTTGGTGGTTCTCTACTACGTTATTTTTATTTGATCCCTCACATTCCTTTAACTGGAGGACGACTCAATGTCAACTGTATATTCAATTGCCTCATAAGGTGTTTTTGTTTTTTCTTTCACAGCAGAGCTGTGTATAGTATATGCTCTAAACATGTTCCGAACAGAGCGAGCTCTGAGCACTCTGCTTTGTTTTTTTAAACACACTTGAACCGCACAATCTATAAGAATAACTATAATCCGCAATACAACACGAAACAACCCTTTTTTATGCACAGTTACACACAAGATACAGAAAATCAACCAACTTCTTTCGCCAGTTTAAATATATCTGATTATTTTTTTCTTCACATTTTTTTCTTGACACATATCACACATGACATTTCGTGTGTTCAGCAGTTTACTCTGAATGATTAGACTAATAATCATCAGATATAAGTCCGAGAACATCGAGCGCGCTCTGAACGTGTTCAGAACGAAAAAAGAAACACACATTCTCAGCTCCGCACGCTCTGAGCGAAAAAGAAATAAATACATTTTTCGACAACTCACTCTGCTCTTAGCTAAAAAAAAAACAAAACGACTATAGTGAACTGCCAAGTTCTTGTTGTTCCGACCAATCCTTCAAATTTCAAAAGATGGTCTTAAGATCCGTGCAGCCTATTTGCAGAATGTATTAATTCCAATTCAAAAACTAACCTCTCAATTTCACTATTAGTTATTGTTTTGTAAGTTTATTTTAAAAAAATCGTTTTATACAATAATTAACATTTTACTACATATTTACAAGTATATATATTTATTATTTTATTTAATAATTCTATCTCGAATAAGTACATCGGACCCAAATTCAAATATAAGTTCCAAACCGCTTCAATTTAACAATTCATTACGTTCCCACTTCTGACTAATACATAAAAAACCTTACAAAAAAAACAAAGTCCTTTTTCGTCAAAAAATATAATATTACTTAGGTTTGCTATTATTAAATATAAAAAGAAAGTCAATTTAACTTTCCTAACAAATAACAACTACATAAGTCACTCAGCTTCTGTGACTCCTGTGAACAAAAAAAACTCCATTAACAAGAAAAAAACAGAAAAGTTTTCATGGAACTTCATCCATTCATTTGTGGAGAAATCAAATAATATCCTTGCATAAATCAGTATAAATGGGAAACAAAAAACTTTTCCCAATTTTTTTTTATAATATAAACCTGATGTTACACGTTTCCATATTGGTTTATTAATAAAACTAAAAAAAAAAAAAAAAAAAAAAAAAAAAATTAAAAAAAAAAAAACAAAAAAAAAAACAATATCCTACCGCATTCAATTAAATAAAGAAAAACAAAAACCAACACATTAACAAATCAGGACAACAGAGAAAACATCCTCCTAGATCAGATGTCACCACCCGCATCAAGCACACACAATTTTTTCTCATATAATTCCATCATTTCGCACGAACATTTTTTGTTTCTTCTTAAATATTATATAAAACTTTTTACCACATCCTCTCGGCTATCATCGCTCCTCCCGGAAGGACTTCATCGTCCAACAAAAAAGTGTTTTTGTTTTCTTGTTTATTCCTTGACTCACGCTAATTTCGTTACAAACGCCCATCGTTGTGTATCCAGCGCCGAGTTGCATCGTTTCGCCGATATGCCATCCATGTCATGGACATCTCGGGTATCCAGGCAGATGTTCATTTTGGAGTGTTTGATAAGGCCTCCGTCACGCATTGTCCACATTTGGTTCTCGGACTCGTCGCAAATCTTCATTATCACCTGTGAGCCTCTGGAAAAGTTTAAAAGTGTCAGACAGAGGTCGTGATGTTTGATTTGGCCGCGCTTCGTTAGTGTCCACTCTTGATTGCCCCCAGTGTTGTGACACTGATATATACCTAAAGAGGAATGAGATACATACATAAATTAAGAGATAATGTGTGAACAATAATAATTAGGGAGAGAGTTTAATTAAGTAAGGTGTCACAATAATGCCAGTCAAAGCCAAGACTTACCAACAGTACCGTCCATCAGATGACCTAAGGTGTCCAAGCAATATTGGCCTTGTCGCAGTTGACCATATTGGTGTGAGTCCGGAAGCTGAAGATCTGGATAAACATGATCCAAGTACCACTTGAATGGTTTGCAGTGGAGTTTTTCCTTAAGGGCCAATCGGTCGGCAATGCTGTTGCAATTATATAGAAGCTCTCGAAACATCTTCACATTAATAAAATTACATTTTTGTACTTACTTGCCGAAGGGAATATTCTTTGCCAGTGGAACGGCAGCATAGTAGTACTGCTTGTAGTCATCCATCCATACCTCTGCAGCCCGTCGGGTATTTCGAGCAAACACATTGCCACTGCCTCCGGGGAATGTGTAAGGATGGCGTTTTCGGAACACATGACCAACCCTACTGCATGGAATGATTTCCAAACTACCTCCACACTGCCACACCCTGAACGAAATCTCGAGATTCTCACCCCCCCACACGTCCATTTTCATATCGTATTTACCCAAGCTATTGAAATATGCCTTGTTGATGACAAATAGGCCCCCAGCAATCATAGGAGTTCGAATGGCCGATGTTGGGTCGTGTTGCCGCTGGGCGCGTTCCGTTGCACTCAAATATTCCCATTTAAATATTAAATTCCAATCGAAACCCCCGCGCAAATCCGCCGAAGCACCAATGTATTGAAAGTTGTCCATGCTGATGACATCGATAACGGGACACACCACACGTGTTGGATCTTCGGCAACACGCTCCAATAGAGGTTCCAGCCAGTTCTCATTGCATTCCACATGACTGTCTAGGAATGTTAGGACTTCAGCAATTGCAGCATCAGCCCCTCGGACTCGTGACCGGACCAGGCCTTCTCGCTTCTCGTTGCGAATTATACGCACTTTATCGATCTTGGCCAGTTCGATGCCATCCTCAGCTGAAATAATAAGAATGTGTAGACATTGCTTTGAGAAAAGTTAATGGTTCCGAACTTACGATGGTCACTGTAATCATCGACGAGTATAATTTCTTTTATAAGTCGTTCGGGACTTCGATTAAGCACACTGAAAAGATATTAAGAATAGGATTACTATTAATTCAACTCTTTTGAACATCCATAAAATTAATTTTGTATATTCTGAGTACATTTTTTTTTCTATAATCTACACGCGCTCAAAGGATTATAATACCCTTTGAATGTTTCAACACAGCGCGTGCGTTAGGTTAGGAAGATAAAGAAGGATAGGAAAGATGTGTGGCGCGATGTTCTGAGACTGGAGGTGGTTGTTGTCTCAGATTTTATCTTCAGCGATGGCGACTGAACTAATGCGGAGAAATTTCATTATCTAATTTAGCTATGGCCCTTATAATTCGCATTATTTTTTCATTCCTTGTTGTTAGTTCTATGCCTAAAAAGCATGTAATGAGTAAGCCTGCAACTCGTATGACATTTATTTTAGAATTGATTTTTTAATGGAAAAATAAGAGGACATAGACTATGGAAGGGATCGAACCTGCGACCATGAGGTTGATAGGCGAACACACAACTATCGGGGCACGCCACCCCTAATATAGAGAGGATTAATAATACGTTTTAAATCTAAAGTGCTTGACTGCAAACTTGGACGTGCGGGTTCGATCCCCACGCTAGGCGCATTCTTTTCTATTCTTCAATTTTAATTGGATGCCGCCCGTGGATTATATTGACCTATTTCTCAAATCCATTGTGCCAACAAAAATTAAATCCTATCTTTCCATTTCTTGTAACTAGTGCCGTGCAATTCAGGTAGCATTTAAGATACCTTAGTTAAAATTATTATTATTATTATAAAATGAAGATTTAAAATAAGTCACATTCAAATCTTCTCAGAAACTACCAATGAACACTTCGAACAAATCTATTCCCATATACAAATGATCACATTCATCGGGAAAGTGAATTTTTCGCTTCGGTTGACAATTTGACACAGATGAAGCTACCTGCCTCACATCTACATAATAGGAGAAAAAGAACACCATTTGCATTTTAAAATTATCATTATGTCAACACAACATTAATCTACTTTTGTTTGGCAGACACCTTTTAGATGACATTTTAAAGGTGTCTGCCAGACAAAACGCCCCACTGTAGGTGTTGAATGATGAATATTAGTTTGGGGTTGTTGCACTGCGACCTTGAGATCTATTGTGCCCCCGCCTAGAGCTGGGTGAGGATAGCTCATTTCACAGCTCTTCCTACAAATTTATTTCCCTCATGAATTTGAGTATTTGAAGTATTTTTAGAGATGGTAAGTCACTCTTTTCCACCTGGTATCGCCCAAGGTGTTTTTTCCTTTGATGAACAAGTGCATCACAACCCAGAATATGGTCCGGCATTTCCTCTTTTATATCACAGAATCTGCAAGTGGCACTATTTACTAAGCCAAGGATGTTAAGATGTCTTTTTAATTTACAGTGTGCTTTAAGGAGACCCGTTATTATTCTGAGGTTGTTTCTGCTTAATGTTATACAGTCTGTGAAACGTTGTTGGTTATAATTCCTAAGTAGTAGCTTGGACTGTCTCAGTTTGGGGAGTTTTATCCATTTTTTGGATCTTATGGGCTCCTCTTCATTTTTGATTTTATTTCTAATCACATTTTCTCCTATTCCGCAGTATGGTTCAGGCCCCACTAAGGTAGTCGGCGCACCTATTTTTGCTAAGGAGTCTACCTCCTCATTGCCCTGGACACCTCGTGGCCAGGTACCCAATGGAGTGTGACATTATTATTTTTACCGAGTTCATTTAACCTGTCTACACATTCGCATACCAGTTTAGAACTAATAGAGTAGAGCTCAAAGCTTTGAGTGCGGCTTGGCTATATGACATGATGGCAGTATTTTATTTTCTTTCGAGGTTACGATCTGCACATTTTCCTATAGCTTGTACTTCAGCTTGGAAAATACTAGTAGATTGTCCCATCGGTATAGAAAGTTTGGTTCTTGGCCCAAATATTCCTGCATCAGTCCTTTCCGATGTTCTCGATCCATCAGTGTACACTTGATGGTGTTTGTTTTCAGAGTGTAGTTAATAATTTCCCCTACTCACTCTTTCTTGCTACTTAACTCCATTTGAAAGTTTTTCTCGAAGTTATATTTTTTAATCATACAATCTCTTGGAATGTCAATAAGGTCTGTTACTGAAAACTTCTGAATGTTCTCTTTCCCTTAGACCTATACATTTGCCAGTCCCAGTTCCCTCCTTGGCAAATCTCATAATGGCTCCCTTTGCAGCACTTCCAATAACCTCGTGTAGAGGAGACAGATGAAGTATAACCTCCATGGCTGATGTAGGGCAGGTTCTCATTGCTCCTGTTATGACAAAGCATGCGAGCCTTTGTACTTTCTCTAGGGATTTCCTAGTTGTTAATAGTTCAGTTCGCTTGTACCGTGTGACCGCACCATAGGTAATGATGGGTCTAACCATCATGGTGTACATCCATCTAAGGATTTTCGGCTTGTTACCCCAAGATTTGCCTGCAATTCTCTTGCATATCATTATGACCTTTGATTCTACATGTTTGTTCCAGAGAAGTTTACTATCTAGTATGATACCTAGGTATTTTGCATCCCTCTTAGTTTCTATTCCTTCACCAGCTACCCGGATAGGTTTCATTTGTGGTAGAAGTCTTTTCTTGGTAAATGGTATAATCGTAGTTTTTGTAGGGTTGATATTTAGTCCTGTGATTGTTAATCCTCGTTGGATTATATCACATAAAGTTTCTTCAAACTTCCCTAGGGCTGTAATAACCATATCATCGGCAAAGCCAATACAGTGTATACCTTGGGAGTTCAAATTTTCTAGCAGTTCGTCCGCTACAAGACTCCACAACAAGGGTTATAATACCCCTCCATAGAGGACATACTCTACTATTGCCTTTGCTTTTCTACTGACTAACATTTCTCTAATCCATCTGGTTATGGTGATGGGTACACGCTTCCTAGCAAGAGCTTTGTTGACTGCATCATGGGAGGTGTTGTCAAAAGCACCTTCTATATCTAAGAAGGCAGCTAGTGCCGTTTGTTGCATGTTGTTGTTGATTTAGTGTTTAACTAAAACTTCCCATCTTATGAAGTTGTCTATTATTTTCTCTAAAGTTTTCAGTATGAAGAATGTTGAGCTTATTGGCCTGAAAGACTTTGGATGGGTTGTATCCTTATCCCCAATTTTTGGAATAAAGATTACTTTAGCTCTTCTCCACAGGCTTGGTATGTACCCAAGAGTAATGATACTTCCGACAATTCTAATAAGGTAGGGCTTTAGCTCTTCTTTGCCCTTTTGCAAAAGGTCTGGGAAGATACCATCTACCCATGGTGACTTAAATGTTTGAAAGGTGCTAATCGCCCATACTCAATCCTTTTTCCTGAGCATATGGTTGCTGCAGTCTTCCAGACTTCGTTGTTTGGTTAGAGAGGTATTCTCTCTATTGAGTTTTCTACCATTGGTAGACTGCCTAGAAAATGCGTGTTAAGTAGCAGAGTCGCCCTCTGCTCTTCATTTTCTATGAAGCTCCCATCATTATAGCGAAGGGCTAATGATGTTACTGTCTTCCACTTTAGGTGTTTGACAATAGTGTCAAACAAAGTTTGAGACACTAAACCCTTAAACATATCAAAAAATTAGCTTTGATAAAACAACGTAGTTGGTTTAGTTTAGTTTAGTTTAGTTTATTTCATCAATCAGATTACAATCTTTATAGACTAGATAATTAATAACATAATTGTTGGGGGCTATATACTTATAAAATTAAATAAATTAAATAGATATTACAATGATTGATATTTTTTATTTACAATTATTCATACAATTAATAAATACAAATTTATGAAGTTTATTAGGAAGTGATGGTTTGAATATTATTTAACAAATATTTTTTAAAAGTATCTCTCGAAACATTAAGATTAAAATCAATCCTATTGCAAATTAAATTAACCTCTCTTGTGCAACGCGTGATGGGTTCATTACGGCCATAATTTGTACGATGAAACTGCTCATAAAATTGAAACCGGTAGCGTGTAGTTGTAGAGGGTGCGTTAACACAATTTACTAGTGTTAATAAAGGAGGACAATTGATATGAAATGTTACTATGTCTCTTATAAACATAACTGAAAAATAGGCCCGACGATCATTAAGGGAAATCATACCAAACAATAAACATCTGCTATGATAAGAACGCCGTGCAATCCTCCAATTAAGCTTATAAAAAGCATATCTTGTAAAATTCTTCTGAACTTTTTCAATTCTGTAATTGAATTATTATAATAAGGGTTCCAAACAATGCTACAGTATTCAAGAACTGACCTTATCAGAGAATTGTAAATAGATTTTACAGTATATGAATCTGAGAACTCTTTGGTGTTTCTTTTTAGAAAACCAAGCATTTGATTTGCTTTGTTTAAAATAAAATCATAATGTGGTAAAAAAGGAAGGTTTGTGTCTAGTATAACTCCTAGATCTTTCTTCCTAGTAACGCGTTCTAAATTTGTCTGATTGATATTATAATCAAACACTATGGGATTAGAATTTCGAAAGCATGAAAAAACTTGACATTGCAAAACATTTAACAAAAGGTGACTTTTCTTGCACCAGTTATCGAGCTTCGACAGGTCTTCCAAAAGAAGAAAACAGTCCGTTTGACTAGAAATCTTACGGTAAAGTTTGAGGTCATCCGCAAACAAAAGGCAGTTTGAATTTTGAAAAACATCCGGTATATCATTTACAAATAACAGGAACAATAACGGACCCAAATGGCTTCCTTGCGGAACACCTGATGGGACCGAGACAAATTTTGAGAGCGAACTATCAACTTTTACTATTTGAACTCTACCAGTTAAATATGATTCTAGCCATTTTAATAAGGAAGAGTGAATGCCAAGAGAAGATAGTTTATTTGTCAAATGCCTTTGCAAAATCTGTAAAAATAATATCTGTTTGAATACTATTTTCCATATTTGTTATGATATAGTTGCTTATTAATGATAAGTTTGTTGCCGTTGATTTCCCTGCTACAAACCCATGTTGAGAAACTGAAATATGTTTCTAAAAGAAATCAGTTAGCCTTTTGCATACTAGCTTTTCAAATACTTTCGGAATACAAGAAATTTTGCAAATGGGTCTATAATTAGTTATATCCTGTTTTGAGCCAGATTTAAAAATTGGTGATAGATAAGAAACCTTCCAGCAATCCAAGAATTGTCCATTGGCTAATGAAAGATTAAAAATCGACGAAAGTTGTTGAGCTAATGCAATACAACATTTCCTTAACACAATAGCAGGAATCCCATCGGGCCCTTCACTTTTATTAACATCAAAATTAGATAAAACTCCTTCACTTTCAAATGGACTAAAAACTAAAGACTCGATATTGACTACTCTACTTATATAAGGTAGCTTCTGGATTGGAGGAGCATCTAAAGAGTAAACTGACTGAAAATAGTCAGCGAATAAATTACAAATTGTAGGTAAATCACTAGTAATTGTATCCTGATACTTCAAACTACTAGGAAATCCACTTGATTTGCGCTTGGAGCATTTAATTTGATGTCATTTTCGATAGAAAGCAAGTAATTTCGATATAAAAAGCTATTAAGAAAATCGAATTCTCGCTGACGATTTAGATAATCTATACGTAGTTCAGAATTATTATTATCAGATTTATACAATTTGTATGCCTTATTTTTTCTGTTTTTAAGATTGGCAAACCTTCTAAACGGTGATTTTTTAAGAGCTTGGTTTTTGAAAATTCAAAAAAACACAGAAACTTGTAAAAAGTGAATGAAATTTTTATTTGGATCGATAAATCAATTTCCGCCATTTACTTTTTAAAAATAATTTCACTTAAATGTTGCCCGCGGCTACGCTTGAGGTGGTCCATTCTGAAGGTCCAATTTTGGCAAACTTTTTCACACATTTCGGCCGGAATCTCACCAATGACGCGTTCAATGTTGGCTTCCAAGGCAGCAATCGTGTTTGGCTTGTCCCCATAGACAATAGACTTAACATAGCCCCACAAAAAATAGTCTAACGGGGTCAAATCACATGATCTTGGTGGCCAACTGACTGCGCCAAAACGTGAGATCAACTGCTCACCAAATTCGCCTCTCAATTAATGCATGGTTTCGCGTGCAGTGTGGCATGTGGCACCGTCCTGTTGAACCACATGTCGACCGAGTTCAATTCTTGCATTTTCGGCAAAAAAAAATCTGTTATCATCGAACGGTACCTTTCTCCATTGACCGTAACCCTGCGGCCTTCATCGTCCTTGAAGAAGTACGGCCCAATGATGCCGCCTGCCCATAAACCGCACCAAACAGTGCATTTTTCGAGATGCATTGGTAGCTGCTGAATTGCCTCTGGCTGCTCTTCACTCCAAATACGGCAATTCTGCTTATTGACGTATCCATTTAGCCAAAAATGAGCCTCGTCGCTGAAAACGATTATGACGACCATAAAACGGACGTAGCTTGCGAAACACATTTTTCACAGAGCACGAATTTTGATAATAAATTTCAATAATTTGCAAACGTTGTTCAGGCGTAAGTCTATTCATGATGAAATGGCAAACAATACTGAATCGAAATGTCAAATGTTCGTGGAATTTGTCATGTGTGATCTCTCAAAAATATAAACGTCAAAAACCAAGTAGCAAAAAAATCACCCGTTATTATACCAGATAGGAGAAGAATTATTTTTAGAACACTTTTTAGGTACAAATCCATCAATTGCCCCCATCAAAACGCTTACAAAAGAAGAATACACGCTATCTAATTCTGATGAACAAAAAACGTTATCCCAAGAAAAAGACAAAATATAATCAAGCATACCGTCATAATTGACTTTTCGAAAATCATAAAACATATTTCGATCGTTTGTTACTTTTTTTAAAAAATGATAGAATTTAAGATTTCCATCAATGGCTATATGGTGAATTGAATTTGCAATAACTGGGAAATTACATTTATCAAGACAAATAAGAAAATCATTATCAACAAAAATCAAATCAAGAATTCGATTAAGACTGTTATATTGAGAATTGATTTGTATTAAATTATATTTACCAAAAAAGTCTATAACTACACATTCTATTTCAAATGAGACGTTAAAGGGAACAAGACACTTATCTTCGGTGTCAAATGTCCATTCAATATTACTAAGAATAAAATCTACTGTAAATAATACATGTTGTGAATTGAAATGAATATTATAATAATCTAAATTAGTCTTAGGAGGAATATAGCTTACAAAAACAAATAATTCAGATACACCAATTTTTACGCTTACAATAATCTGATCAATATCAAAGTCTAAAGTAGTAGAGTTTGATTCCAAATCAATTAGTCTACATGCCAAAGTGGCACGGGCCACAATCAGTACTCCACCACCTATTTCCATGCTTGTCTTTAAATAACATCTGTCTTTTCTAAAAAACAGTATAGAAATTTGGAAAACATTCTTTTGTTAAATGATGATCAGATAACCAAGTTTCAGTTAAAATTATAATATCATAAGTTAAAGAAGAAAAACAAAGTAAAATATGCTCTAATTTTGTTCTTAGCCCACCAACATTTTGGTAATAATAAGATAAACTATCAATACTTTTACTTATCTTTCTTTGAGCTATAGATGAAACAGCATTATCGGGAACAATATTTATAGGTACAACACCAGCAGCAACGATTACATCTTCGGCAAGGGCAGTGTAATTTTGTAATTTTACTTTGTTTAAAGATGAAACAGCATTATTAACTGAAATTTCGTTTTTTGACAAGCTTATAAATTGTTTTACTTTTACAGATCTAGGCCATATATCTGAATCACTTAATAATTGATTAAGACAGTCTGCAGGGACCCTTAATTTGAAGTTGATAAATTTTAAATCAGATACTTGAGAACCTTTTTTTATAAGTTTGTAACACTTGAACACATTAGCAGGTATTTTAGAATTTTCGGAAACATGTTTGACTAAATCCTCCGGAAGAGTTTCAGGATGAAACTATGAAACATGCAGCCACTTTGTAGGCATTAAAGCATTAAGAGAGCTTGCACCTGTTCCAATAATTTTTGTCGATGAGTCGAATTTGGTTTTTTGTTTAGTGTTTTGTTTGTTCAGGTAGTTTGTTTATTTCTCTATTCTGATTAGAAATAGGGACATCAGCAGGAAACAACAAAACGGAATCAACGATAACAATTTCTCTTTCACACCCATCATCAGCAGCAAAAGAAGAAACTTTTCCATTCTCATGGACGACCATATCAACGGAAGCAGCAGCAGCAGCAGCATTGTTGTTATCATCATCACCAACGTCATCAGTTAATTTAGTGAATAGTTGGGTATGCACTGTTAAAACTGCATATCTGCGAAAAGCCCCAGCTTTGAAAATTCGGAAGAAAATTCACAGAAAAAAATTCAGCTATGATAAAATGACGTATGTCTGCCGGCCCTGGAGTCTTACTCTACATATTCAGCTGGGAAAGAGCAAATGAGGTCCGATCCAGGAGTTTTTTGGGCAGAAATTGGCACCAATTAAATTTTGAATAGTGGGTATGAAATTCTCTAATAGAAATAAAGTACGAAAAAGTCTTGAATGGCTTGAACACAATTTTCTGCCAATTTTTAAACGTCAACATATTTGTGTGTTTAAAATTCACATTTTTTCTATTCAAACTAATAATTTTGTGTTTTAGTGCTTTTAAATTAAAATATTTTTTCAACAAATCTTTTCCCACAGCTACCAGGAGACTTTTTTATGACAAACGCAAACCTGACAATTGAAAATTTTCTGCCCAGAATTTGCTGCTTACAAATTTTTTTCGGCGGAAATTGGCAAGAAATTGTCAGGAAGTGGAAATATTTTACTACTTCAAGAGCACTCTCTTCTGCCCAAGACTACCAAATTTGTAAATCTGGAAGAGGAATTGGCAGAACTGGTGCCGATTGGTAGCCTTGGGCAGAGTGAGTATCAGTCATTTGATCATCGAATTAAGGAATATTCATTGACATTTTGTTGGCATTGCTTCTTTCTTATTCGGCAGGAATGACGTTTGGTTTAACTCTCTCATAAACGTATTAAAAAGTTTGTTTCATGTTTCCACTGGAATGCAATACGGCACACAGGAACTGGAGTGTTTCATTTCTAACTTGTTTTACACCAATGCCATTGAAATGTGTTCTATAAGCTTTTCGTTACCAGCTCTGAATTCGCACTGAATCCATCCATCTTTTTAATTTTTCGAATCTTTTCAGAGCTGTCAAATCAGCTGTCAGCGGCAATAAGTTGAGTTGGAAACAAAAATAATCTTTATTGCGCTTGTTGACCTTCGAAATGTAAAAGTAAAAATTAGATGTTTGTAATAAATTCTGTTAGATAATTGATTTAAATGAGCTCTAGAATAGAGAGCATCAAACAAACCTATTGATAGGATGAAGTTGGGGGATATGACACCTATTTTTGTTTTTCTTACAAATACAAAAGATTTTTATTTCAAACAAAAATAACATTTTTTTGTGAATCTTATTTATAAGAAAACAATAGGACCATAAGGAGAATTCACAGTCTGTTTCATATTTTTTTTTGCAAAAATAAAATACATTTAGAAAACAAACTATTAAAAGCGAGAGTGATATGAAACCCTATTTTTTCTTGCAGTTTATGTTTGCCATTTTTGTTACATGTGTTGTTAGTAGATGTGCGTGAGTCATAGAACCAAAAGTAACATATTATGCACTTAATTTTTGTTTTTAAATAATTGGTTGAAAATTATATATGGGGGGAATGGCACCGGTGCCATTTTTCCGAGTCCTTAGGGTCCCATATCTCGTTTTTGATTAGATACATTAGTCGCATACGAACAAATTCAGCCACACTCAAGCCGAAGAGTTGGCGATCGCGATAACAATATTATATTGAGCTAATTAACGCAGCGATATATGAATTTCAAATACTTTTCAGTGCTCCTTTTGTCGACGTCTGTTGAACGCTGCCGTACCATTTGGCCGACATATCACAACTGTCAAAGAAAGGGTGTCAGTAATTAAAGACTTTTTATACTTATTATTTATTTTTTGTTGGCGATACATTCAGTATATTAGAATTCTATAATTCTTATTCTTCTTAGTCCTTAAGTACTATGCACATGACAGCGACTAACGACCAACGAATTAACGAATAGTCGACCATTTTTACATTCCGTTTACATGGCTTTAATTCTATTCGTCACGAATATAAGTTGAAAGTATGATTTTGAGGTTAGAAGTGAGCGAACAAATTACTAGTTGAAGGGTGGATTGTATGTGGAATGCGAATAGAGTTTGACTGTTCGTAACAATCAGATGCAATTCGCAACTACCAATATTGTTTTCTCCAATTTATCTTATTTTAGCAAATTAAAAAGTAAATTTTTGTATCTGACACTGCATCGCCAGTCGCAACATCTAGATGTGACCACCAAGTTCCAGAAACCTGACTATAAGTTAAATTCAATAGGTTGACTCCTACTGTACCTAAAAGGGGAATAAATAATATCCTTAATTATGAACTGTACAGAAAAGTCATAAAACGGAACTTCCCAACATTTAAATAATTCCCGTCTGGTTTTTAACCGATTGAAGTCTGTCGTCTGGCGTCCAGTAGATCACACGAATTAAATTAATTTTCAATCTCAAATACTTGTTAACTTTTATAAATCCATTTTTTCTATCATTAAATTCGTTGATGTGATTTGTTAATCATTTAATATAAACACAGTCTTTCATTTTACTAGAATTATCATCTTTAAAGAGGCGTTCCGAAACCTAATAGTTGGCATCAATGAAATACTCCCAATAGAACGCTACATTGGAATTTCTACTGCGTAGTTGCAAATATCGAACAAATTTAGTTAGTGTCAAAATTATCTGAGACACCACATATCTAAGCTATATTTCTTATATTTTGTTTAGAATTTGTGAAGAACTTAGATTGGTAAATTGTTTAAAATGATATTTATTCGTTTATTCCTGTATCGTTGGATTTTTCAAAGTTTGTTATTGTTATTTGATAACTTGCATGCTACAAAATACATCTACTGTCACCACGTCAATTTACGCACCAGGCCTTATTTGTTGAAGTGTGAAGTGTGAAGTGTGGATGCTATGTGGATCGCGAATAGAGTTTGACGGTTCGAAACAAACACTCAGATTGCAATTAGCGACGAATATTTTGTTTATTTAAATGTATAATAAAAAAAAATAATAATCCATTAGTAACACTTTTTAAAAAGTAAAATAATTTGTTGTTAATAGAAATCCCCAGCGATATCTAGAGGCTATGTGCTCAAACCTTATTCGCAATATACAAAATGTATAGTGGCGATACTATGTAGTACCTATCCAGGCTATGTGTTTGACTAAAAAAATCTGTTTGATGATAACACTACGGTATTTTATACAAAATATCAACTAACTTGGCTACAGTGGCGTATTAACCACTAGGCTCTTGAGGCTCGAGCCTAGGGCGGCAACTTGTAGGGGCGGCAAATTTTATATGTTATTCTATTTTAATCTAAAAAAAAATTAAGCAAAAAAAAGATTACCTGATGCCATTCGAATGGGGTTTTCATCATTTTTGGTATCCGAAAATATGAAATTTAAATTTCTGGCCTTATTTTCCACCTATTCTTGAAAAGTCTGTTTGCGCGAACGGTTCGAAAACACGTAATGACAAATCTCCCGATAAGAAATTATTTCCTCCTTGTTCCATGTTATAAATTGCAAGTTGCATTATTACGCAATACGCGTAACGCATGAAAAATACGCGGCCGCTAAATAAGAATAAGCCAAGATCGTCGATTTGTTCTCACTCATAAGGTGATATGATTAAGTTTTACATAAGGGTTTTATTTTGTAGAAGATTCCCTTAATTTAGTGTTATGGATACCTCAAGTAATTTTCTTTATTATATAAACATAAATTAAACCTGAAAAGTTCCAAAACTCTTAGACGATCTCGTCGAGCCATTCACAGATATATGCTTCCCTATTTTCCTAACGGTCGCACTCTGCTTGAACATATTAATGGTATTCAAAATCCCTTTAGTGCGCGCACAATTCTAAAAAACACGCGTTTTGACTGAACACGGACTATACTCAGGGGTGATACTCAAAATATTTTAGTATTTAGTGAATAAAGTGACTATAAAGGACTTTATAGTGAAAGAAAAGTGACTTTTTTTTTCAGAATGTAATATGTTGGTAAAGTAATATTTTATACTGAAATGGGTAAAAATGTTAAATACCTATCGTTTAATTAAAAATAATAAATACTTAAAATTTATATAATAAAATTAGGTTTCTCCTTAAGTGGAGGGTAATTGTTTCCTAATTTCTTTTAACTTCTTATATATATTTTACTAGGTTAATACTCCTTTGCCGTAAAAAAATATTTGACGGGTTCCCAGTTTTAAAACTTAATAGGTTCTTCGTTGAAATGTAAGGAAAAATATATTTCCTCCGCATTAGTAAACACTTAGTAATGCAATTTTGTTTACAAAAATTCTATACAATTTGTCAAAAACCAATCACAAATGACCTGTGAGATATTTCAAAAATACTACCGCGCGCCGCATTTAAATTCCTCACCCCAAAAAGACAATTGTGTCCCTTATAGTTCGATATTAGCCCATTCAAATTACGATCCTTGGATAGTATTAAAACAGGGGCGGTTATCACTAAGCGTGCCTCAGGGCGCCCATCAGTTTAATCCGCCACTGCTTGGCTATTAAGGCGAGTTGAATACAAAGCTTTAAAAAAACAAACAAAACAAATACCCAAACACCAAGAAAACCACAGGTGAATGCATGTATTTTAAATTAAATTATTTTGACATCCCAGACTACGGAATGGAATGAAAATCCCATTTCGCATTCAAAAATCTCAGATTCTACTTTCTATATAAATGAGAGCATAATATCTTTGGTGCTCACCTTACTATGGTCCGTAACAGCGTGGAACGGGCTTCGTTGTGGAATGTTATAATTACACTTGTCTCTGGCAGATCCTTTCGCCATTTTTTCTTACGGCACCTGAAAATATAAAAAGGAAAAATGGAATTTTAGTATTAAGACAACATTTTTGAACAAAAAAAAAAAAACACAACAGATAGTCGTATGCCTTTCAAAGGGGTTTCATGAAAAACAGAGATGGAGAGACTTTGTAAAGTTAGGTATTTCCTGATTAAATCTTAGATGTCAACCACCGGAATAAAATAAACATAATACTAACATAACTTCCCTTCCACCCATGATTTGAATTAATATCACCTCCCCCTGCCAATAGAAGTTGATGGCACTTTTCATGAATTTATGCCAGGCCAAGGCAGGATAATCAAATTGAAGTCAATGAAGATATACAAATGCATGGAATTGAAATGTGTAATATGCATCAGAGTTTACATTTTGTTTGTTAACTCGATTAATTCTCCAAGACCGACAGACACACTGAAGTGGTGGTGGTTGAAGCTGGAGCTGGAACTATATAGGCTTCCAAGGACTTTGGCATATGGACAAAAGGTTTTGTGTGCGTTGATCTTAATTTGGTATGTATTTAGCTTTGAATTTGATTTCGCATTTCGTTTGCTTTTTCAAATTGGACTGGCACTGTTGTAAGATACAATCTGTTTGAAAGTACATGTACAAAAATGCCAGATGGATTTTCTTTTTCAGATATAGGACATCCTCAAGTGAGATGCACTATTGAAAGATATATAGAGTCTTTATCCTTTTGAATTGTCGGTTTCTAACTGGATAAACAATGTTTTAATTACATTCAAACAATCCGTTAGGATAGAAGATATTTATTTAGGATAACTAAATGTTTGTTAAATTTGAAAGGCAAACAAGCAAGTCACTATAGATGTGCCTACATTATGTATAAATGCTTTTGTATAAACGAGAAAGTAAGGAAGACAATAGAAAAGTTATTTGATTTGTTAGTTAACGTGAAACCAAGCCTATTTTTGAAAGTACTTATCAAGGGCTTTCTGGTCGCTTTGTATATTATATATTTCATTAATTCTTAAGTGATAATAAAGGGTGTTTTTTTTTGGAATCAGATTACTTTGAATTGAAATAGAACGTAGATAAATAATTTTAATGTCTATACAATTGATCTTGTTTGACACATAATTTTATGACATTTTATTGTGATGTACGAGTATCTTACATTTTTTTTTTTACATATTTTAACTAAATGTCTAAGGTCTTTTAAATGCCACCTGAATTCCACGACACTAGTTAGAAGGAATAGAATGATATGAAAGAATTCTGTGTTTTCACAGTTATTTTGAGATTTATGTATTTAGGGTGATTTCGTTCACTTAAAGTTGAACATAACTTGAGGATTTTTATCTTCAACTTGTGAATTTGTTTTTATTCAACCAAATTTTACGCTTTCAAATTTCGATTTTAAACTCTAGAGTTGATCAACTTTAGATTTTCTCAACTGAGCAAAATAGTAGAAGTTAATTGAGCAAACTTTGAATTTTGTTTGATTTTTGTTTATTCAATCTAGTTGTTGTCTGTTTGCTCTTGACATTGGTTGTCAAAAATATAAAATATAAATTATTAAAAATTTAAAATGTTTCGTGTTAACTACATCTGGGAGGCTTGGCCATCATTTTCGAGCAGCGACGATGAAGAAAATTTGCATCTCGAAGAACGACAATACAAGATGCTTCAACGTGTCGATCTTACCAAATGGGATGACCGCGACTTCATCTACCGTTTTCGTATCTCAAAGCGGACGACAATGATGGTTATCGAATTCATAAAAGACTCGTTGCCATTCGACGAGAGAAGATACTGTACAATGCGAAATAATTACAGTGAATGAATGTAGCTTTATTTTTTTTTATAACTTTTGCACGCGCTCAAGCGATTATGAATACCCTCTATATGTTTTTCTTAACACAGCGTGGGCATCCGGTGGAAGAAGAGAAAGAAGGATATGAAAGATGTGTTGTCTGGTTGTTGTCTCAGATTTATCTCTAGGGATGGTGGCTGAACTAATGCGGAGAGAATTACCGTGTCTAATCTATTTATGTCCCTTATAATTCGCATTATTTTATTTATTTCGTTGTCATATGTTTTTTATATGCTAGTTTACTCAATCACATGTTGTTAGTGTTATGCCTAAACAGCATGTAATGAGCAAAGCAGCAACTTATTTTCTGAAAATTTTAGAATTTGTTTTTAATGGAATATAAGAAGACATAGACAACGGCAGGAATCGAACCTGCAACCAAGTGGTTGACAGGCGAGCACACAACTATCGCGCCACGCCCACCCCTAAAATTTGATAGTTATTTTGTGTTAAGATGGCAAGAATTGCGGCCAATTTCCCAATTATTAATAGTTATGCGGTATTATGCACTCGGATCAATTCAACTAGCGATTCCAGATTTTATTGGCGTAAACATTACGCACTGTGCACTGTGTGTTAAAACGTGTATCTAGAGCACTTGCCAACCTTGCTCCTCGATTTATTAGTATGCCAGAAACGCAAAATGAGCGGCTGTATGATGCAAGTAATGTAATTTTTATGAAAAATCAAAATTTCCTCGCACAATTGGTGCGATAGATTGTACGCATATCCTTATTCAGTCACCAGGTGGATATGATGCAGAAAATTTTAGAAACCGTAAGGGTTGGTTCTCCCTTAACGTTCAGACAGTGTCCGCTGCAAACGTGAAAATAAATGATAAATAACGATAAACATACATATTGTTTGATCGTATGAAAATATAAATTTCAATCGTTTTTAATGTTATTTTTTAAAAGGGCTCTACGCATGATCAGCGTATTTTCAATATGTCAAGCTTAAGAAAACGAATCGAGGAAGGGGAGTTCGAGCATTTTATCCTTATTGGAGATTCTGGCTACACAAACACGTGCTATCTTGCAACGCCTTTCCTGAATATCACAAATGCTGCACTCTCAATTGTGTCGAACGGTCATACGAAATTTGGAAAAGGCCCTTTCCAGTGCTGGCAACTGGCTTAAGGTGCAGAGTCGAAACTGTTCAAACAATCATCATCAATTATGCTGTTCTCCATAACATAGCCATCGATGAAAATGAATCGCAGCCCCCACCGGAGTTGGCAGGATTCGCTAATATACTAGCCGCCTCCGGTGTTCCGTCAGATACGCATTTGGAAGCATCATCCACAGTAACTGATAACGTTCGCTCTAAATTAGTACGTACCAATGTTATATGTTAATTAAAACACTGAAATTTATTCATCAAAAACTAATTACATAATAATGAAAAAATGCAGTGTATTATAAAGAAATTTATTGAAAAAATAAAATAATTGAATAAATAAAAATTAACATATTTTTTTAAAATTATACTCTTTTTTCGCAGCTGCTGTTATCGTTTGATGAATCTGTTCAGAACGAATGCAATGAGTTTCCTTATCGCAGGCAAGTCGATTCTTTGCCCGCTGTAACTCGGTGGCCGAACGCTCCCTATCCATCTCAGCCCCTTCACATTCAATTGCAGCTCGTTTAAGATCCAAAGCTGCTCGTTCCCGTTCGAACTTGTAACGTTCTCTCTCACCCTCCAAGATCTCAATTTCAATTCGATATTTACTTGCGGTATGTTGCTGTTTTTCTTCACATAATTTGGGAGTTTTATTTGAGAATTCTTCAGGATCCATTTTGCGCTTATAACGGCTGTGCAATAAAGCGTTCACAGGCTTCCTCAATTTCCCAGGATTCACCCTGTCCCAAGTATCGTCAACAACTGCATCTTCATTTACAATTTCATTTTCAAAAGGCTGCATTTTAGCCATTGCCTCATCGTTCTTATTTTGATGCAAAACTGTGACATTATCATCCACATCATTTAAACCAAATGTCAAATCATCATCGACTAAAATTTCTTCTATAGAAATTGCTTGCTTCTTTTATTCAGATGAAGCAATTTTGCGACTAGCGCTTTGCAGTAATGACTCGTTGGCTATTGATTGGTCGCTATCAGCTGATATAGCAGCAAGATCCAAAGTCGAAGGTGTCAAAAGCACCGCCAATTGCTGCATTGGATCTGGGTTTCACTAGGCGACCACAACCAAACTTCTGGTTCGATGAGGAGTGCCAGGCAATGCTGCAGACTCGAACAAGAGCTGAAGAGAGAGTGGCCCGGGAGCTCTACCGGCTAAAATCCAAACTGCCGATATCCAAACTTAAGTCATACAAGGCTGCTGGTGCGGATGGTCTACCAGCCGAGTCCAAACAGTATGTGTTCATCAGCCGTCATAATCCACCAACATCAACCTTTGACTTCTTCGATTTTGGCTAGGCCAGTATGGCTGAAAAGTTCTTCTCCGCCACTCATCGTCAAAAATTCGTTAATACGAAACAGACGAAAAAGTGCTAGCACTTGAAACGGAAGGACCCCTACGAAAAATTACCCAAAATGTAAAGATTTCTCCTCACTTGATCTCTTCCAGCCTAATGAAGAAGCCAGTAAAACTATAAAACATCACATAAAAGAAGACCCTTTCCACATATTGAAATCGTTGGTTGGACTATAATAAGTTGGGGGAATGCGCGGAAAAATGGCAATAATCTTGGGCTCCTCAGCACAGAATAAAACCATTTTTAATTCACTGCAAGACCAAATGGAGATTTTAAAACTTATGTTGAATGCCTGACTGCAGAGAAAAATACAAACTGGTATCTACGGAAAGTTAGTAAAAAGCCTAAAAATCTATTAGGACCAACCAGAAAAAAAAAACAATTTTTAAAACAGATCAAGATAAAACATATTTAAATGCCCAACACCTCCAGGAAACGTCCAATTTGAACCTTTTGACGGAAGGGCGAAAGTAAACAAACTCTATGAGATTCGATTGTGATCTGGGAATTTTATTATTTAAAATGTTTCACTCTCCGAGCTTTAACATGCAATTAAGAATCTGAAGGATACTTAAAAAGCTCCTGAGCAAAGCAGTAATCTAACTTTTGTAACTCATGACTAACGTCAATGGAAAGTTTCAGAAATAATAATGGTTCCAAAATCGGAAAACTTCCTGAACAAGAAGAAATGTTATAAACCGATTTCTCTCTTGCAGCTTATCTCTAAAGAATTAGCAAGAAATCGAAGATAAGATATCTTAATTTAAAAAATGAAGGGAGTACATGCTGGTGTTCCCCAAGGTTCATCTTAAACTGAGAGAGAAAAACGGTCTTAGCAGACCAAAGTTCTCAGAACATTCGCGAATGATCGATGATATGTTAAACACGATGATAGGCACATAGACTTTCGTACACCTAGAAGAAGAAAAGCCGTTTTAGATAGTAAGCTAATAGTGTGATATAACTATGGATTCTAAAAGCTATTAACGAGACAAAGCTATATACGCCCACTTCAAGGAATCAGATCGCGGAGGTGTTTTTATTGAGTAAACATCTGTGTCTACTATCTATGAAGATTCTTCGACTTATACACGCAAAAAAAGCGTTGGTGGTTTATGCCCTTTCTTCATGAAAGCATGTTCTTTGTTCTGCGGGGCTAGGGTCTATCACAAGAATGCAATACAACTCGGGCGTGAAGAGCTAAGAACGCTGCTTAGATATCAACATTTATACGGGTTAGTATTTCAAATAATTATGGATAAAGTCACAGGCCCTGGTCAGAACCAAAGCACAAAGCTTACAGGATGATAGAGTCCCTGGCCCTGGTCGAAACCAAAGCACAAAGTGCACTGGATAGTGTCCCCGGCCGTGGTCAAAACCAAAGCACGAAATTTAAGACAAAAAGCTAATAACTTATAGACCCGAAACCTCTGCTTTCATTTGACATTTGCCAGCAAGCTGAAACACACACCCAAGTAACTTGTCTGTTCCTCTTCCAATATACACATTGATAAAAACGCACACAAGAATCTTTTCTGTTCCTCTTCCTATAGAAACATAGACAACCCAGCCCAAGTAATTTGTTTTTGTCATCTATTCATGGATAGAGTATCAAAGCTACAAATGCAACAATGCAATCAAATGGGTTTTGGGGGGTGAAACGTATGAAGGTTTCCAATTTCATTAGGGCATATTTGAGTTTACGACGCTAGGCCAAAAATGCGAAAATCCTATCTAGTGCACCACGCCCTCAGCAGAGTGTTCCTAGGCACTTTCCTTGTGTACACTAGGTTGATACATATAACACCCAAGGCAGAAGTCTATGTTTTCCATACAAATTTAACCTCCTCTAGTTATATTTTTAGAAACAAGAAAGTGTGAATTGTAAGATTGCAGAAAATGGAACCCGTTCATATGGCCTGATGTTTGACTTGATGATGTTCTGCTTTCATTATAAATCCTATGTTCACGTGTCTGTCTAAAATTGATTTGAAGTTGAAGTGGCAGTTAGCTCGTCGTTGAATGCGATGTGTGGTGGAAATTGTGATATCGGTTGTTTGGAAAGGTTGTATTTGTTACATCGTTACACGGTTATGTTGATATCATCACGTCGGCCAGCATTAAGTAACTGGAAGAAATTGGAAAGATTGTGTTTGTATTTTTGGAGTTTGGATTTCCCTTATTTTTGAAGAACGAAAGACCCCGACTGAAAGGGCATCGTCTAGTCCTTAACGTTGTTAATATTAAAAACATTGTTAAGATATTTTCCGACTTTGATGCAGAAACTAGCATCATCACCTTCATTCTTCAAAAGCAAACAGTTTTGCAGAGATGCCAACATATTGGTCGATACAGTTTTGATTTTAAATTCCTTGATATTTGATTAATAATGGGCGTTTTTCTTTTTAAGTTCAGAGTAGAACCTAAACTGTAAAACAAAAAATCGTGTTTCTTTTTTGGCTCAGAGTGTATAGCAGTTCAAACTTGTGTTTCTTTTTTCTTTGAGCTCGGTATAAAATAACAGAGCAGAAAAAGACAAATGCTGAACAGTCATTTTGACAGACACAAAAAAACTCAAAACCTTGGCGTTCGACGCAGGTCGATCTGGAGTCGAAGGTAAATTAATTATAAATAACTAATAAAACATGTTATTATACATTTTTAATTTTATCCAGAATTAAAATTGACAAATGACCATTTATCTAATAAACTGTATGCAAGAGGGTTACGAACGCTTGGGAAATGGCGTAAAAAAATTCGTCTTCCCAAAAATTGCGTTCCAAAAAGGAGATTTTAATACAGATGTTTTGTTATAGTCCAATATCCCATGGCCCCCAGACTTTTCTTATTTTCTGATAGATAAAATGTATTTGATAGAGTAGTGTTAGTACGTGCAGCTAACGTATGCATACCTGCTAGCTTGGGCCGACGGCCGATTCTCAGGTATCAGGTCTTAAATGCACGTAAAAATGTTGCTAACTTCACTTATATTCTGATGGCTGATTTTTACGTATGTTTCACGGAACATTCTTAGAAATTTTGAAACACTACTGCCAGACACCTTCGGTTGGTGGTTTTTAAAGCCAGACGCTATAAAAATTAAATTTTATTTAAAATAACTAATGGTTTTTAAAGACGATAGACCACAAATGACCTCCACGCTCATCTACGCATATGCGGCACCTGATCAGAAAATTGTTCATTGCTGCCTGAAGGGTTGAAATTGGGATCACCTCAATTTGGCTTAATGGACTGCTTCAATTCACTCAAATTCCTGGGTATCATTTTGTACACTTTCTGCTTAACATAACCCCATAAAAAAAAGTCTGGTGCAGTCTGGTGAGGTGATCTTGGGGGATACGTCTCCGGCGAAGTTCTGGGTAGAAAAACTCCTCAACATCTTTAAATAACGGTCCCCATTGATAGTTTGTGTTACGCCGCGCCGTTTTCTTCAAGGAAGTATGGCCCGACAATACACCTTTATGAAACTGCGCACCACACAGTGACTCGTTCTGGGTGCAGTTAGGTCTCATGGATCATTTCTGGATTAGTTTCCTCCATATACGGCAATTTTGCCTGTTAACATTGTCGTTTAAGTCAAAATGGGCCTCATCAAACATGAACAAACAATTTATCAATGTGTTGTCTTCTTCGGCCATTGCAATCATTTTTCGGCAAAATTCCAGGAATCCGTTTAACTTCCTTGTAATTTGGACTTTGTACGGAAACAAGTTTAAGTCATAATGAAGTATCCGTTATAATGACCGTCTGCTAACTCCAATTTGGCCCGATAAGTTTCGAGTCGAAACACTTGGATTTGCCTGTACTGCCGATGCAACAGCCACGAATGTATCCTGAACCCGAACATTGGGATCTCGATGATACGGTCTTCGTTCGATGCTTCCAGATTCGGCAAACATGTTCACCAGCCTCATAATGGTCCATCTACTCGGGGGAGAACCGCCAAACTCCAGCCTAAATTCCCTTTGGACGGAAATGACGGACTGCAAAGAATGTTATCGCTGCACTATCCAAATCCCTTTTTCAGTATGCCAAGCATTCATTTTGATAAATCTAAATAGTAGCCTATAAAATAAAAAAATAAGCCGATTACTCACACTGAAAAAAAGTTATTACGTTTTATTTTTGTAGAACCATTCGTGCGCCACCATGTATGATAATTAGGGAACTATTTCAAAACTTTTAGTAAGCAGCCAGACCAATCTTAGGGGCCAAACGTCTCCCAGACACATTTAAAATTCCACTTTCAGTAAGAGCGCAAGACTATAATTTGTGCGCTTGGGTGAAAGTGAGATAATGATGGACATCAAACTCTCCCTCTTATACTTACTGTCTCTTCCAGTACAATGTACCGTACCGTAATATGTGGAAAATACGTTAAAATGCAGGAACAAATTTTTAAGCTGTTTTCTTTGAAGAAGAACATTATTGGCGCAGATTTTAATTAATGTGAAGTATTTTTGTATAGAATGTATGTTTAAAAGGTGTATTTATTTTAAAGTTTTGTGCACTTTGTAACTTTAACTAGTGTATTTTTAAAGAGGTGTGTTTTTTAGAGTCTTGTATAATTAGTTCGAAATCGCTTCAAGGCTTTCAAAAGATTTTAGTACCGCAAAAAAAAAAGAAATTATTGACGCGACAAAAAAATTCATAAAAATTTGCAAAATAAGAAAAATTCATATAGAAAAAAAGAGCGGTAACCCTACATACTGTTCTTTCATATTTGGGTCCATTTTAAATACATACTATGAAAACCCTGTGAGAGCTTTATTGAGTGACAGATTTATGCAATCCACTGTAGCGAGAGGCAAACGTCCTATTTTGCCTACACTGCATATTTTTCTGAGACAGAGTATAGTCACCGTCCACGATATATACAACCCATACATATGTACTTCCCCATATAGGCATATAGATATGTATTAAATATTTTCATGAGTCTATTCAGTTCATCAGTCATTTCCATTATAACAGTCTTGAGTAAATTAAAAATGTTTGCAGTGTTTATAAAATTATCATGGCATAATTAGTTAAACTAGCCGACCCATCTCTCGAAATTCGAGTGCCAATTTATTTATTTAATTCATTATCATTCAATAAAAGGCAGAGAATTTAGAGAAAACAGTTAATGGTAAACAAACTTCTAAGCCTCTACACATTTTTGACACACTAACAATGTTTGTACAACAACTAATGTTCCTGGTTCTTATTCTTGTACCTTTCATTATTTCCATGCTAAACCAAAAAACGTACATACAACAATACTGACGCCTTAATAAAGTTCAAAAAATATCAAAATAATCCAAAACAATGGATTTAGAGATGGGCACGCTTCACACACCTCGTATTTTCACCACACTTTACCTCTTATGGAATGCCACCACATATGAAATAAATAATGATTGTTTTAATTTGTATAAATTCAATTACATTAACTTCGAAAATGAAACTTAATTAACTTCTAAATTAATTGAGACGGTCTTTGTTCGAGTTGTACATAGTTTTCATTAGAAATTAAATATTTATTTACAATTTTCCAACACTTTCCTGTACTCAGCTATTCACCATCCTAGTATTGCCCAGCACTAACACAATTCAAAAACTAAGTCTGCAACGAACACTCAAGAGTATGCAATTTCTAATTCCTTTTATATATTTCATTAAATTATCCAATGCACAAACCATTTTCTTGAATTTTATTTTTACTGTAATTTTTCATTGTTCCATTAAAGTGTATTCAATTGTCCGGTGTTCAATTGGCTTGACACCCAAAAT
This sequence comes from Philhelius pedissequus, assembly GCA_910595825.1. NCBI lineage: Eukaryota > Metazoa > Arthropoda > Insecta > Diptera > Syrphidae > Philhelius > Philhelius pedissequus. The sequence goes on along the minus strand of OU343160.1, from coordinate 273,301,245 downwards.
GTGCTGTATTTTTCCAAACAACAACAAAAGCAAAAGTTAAAATAGTTCTAACTTTTACTAAACTTAAACTGTATGGCAGTATGGTGTACCTTTCCAGCAAAAGATGTCGCTAGTGTAGGTGTGTATTTTTTTGGATTTTTATTTATTGTTTTAAACAATTTCTGTCTAGTATATTTAAATAATTTTGGCATTCTGCACATCTATGCAAAAAATGCTTTCGTTTGATATTTAATGTATGCCCTGTTTTATGCTTCGGTTTTTGTGGGCCTCGAAAAGTGTACCACAGAAAAAATGTTCGCGGTTTAATTATATGATGATGTGTTTTTTGTAATCGTACCGATAAAAATTTGATATTGTTTACAGAACAGACACTAAAAAAGTGTCAAGTAGTTTTAAAACATGGGAAACATAGGACCATAAAGATGATGTTTTGCCGGTTGACCTTTTTGATAATGGTTTCCACAGACGGTGTTATAAGTCATTTACAGCTTTACAGCAGATGAAGAAATATTATTTACCAAAATCTAAATGAATCAACATTTATTTTTTTCAAAAAGAAAAATCGCTAAATATTACGTATATTACAAATTGCTCATCAATATCCGAGTTAGATATACACATTAATGAGCCAATATCGATATTCGACGAGGAAGATGAAGAATAAAAAAAAAGTTATATAATTTTGTAAATAATATTTAACGTTTTCATGAATTCTAATATTCTTTGTTTTTTCCTTAAATTAAAAATACAAATAAACTCTAAAATTATGCGAAGTCTGTGAAATTTGATTATGATAAAAACAATAGTTTTATGATGTAGAACTTTCGTTCCCAAGTGAACAACTAAAACATACAAATTCCCAGAAATTTGGCAGTGATCTGTAATAACCTTTGGATACGAGAAAAAAATATATAGTTATAAATGAAAAAAATCCATTAGTTTAATTAACAAGATAATTACAATGAAACCGCATTATCACGCGTGCTCTTACTGAAACTGAAACTTTAAATGAGTCTGGGAGATGTTTGGCCACTAGGATTGATCTATCTGCTTACAAAAAGTTTTGAAATAGTCCCTAATTACCATATATAAAAATTAAGCATCAGATTATAAGTAAAATTATGTTCATTTTTTACGACCTTTAAGGCGTCTGGATCAGTGACGTGCCATGTTGCTTCAAGCAAGGCGTTTTACTAACTTCTTCAAATTTGTTCTATTCTAAGATACGATTCAGGATTACGACGTGGGCGTTGTTTTTATTTTTGTGTGTTTTTTGTATTATTTTTTGAGTTTTTGTTTTTATACTTTTTTGTGTTTTTCTTTGTAAGGAAACTATAATCTAGAAAGGAAATACTCCAATAAAAGTTCAATTCGTCGGGATTTCTTAAAAAAAAATTGCAAAACTTCATCATAGAAACTGTTTTTTACTTTGATTTTTTTTTTATTTAATTCATTTTTATTTAATCTTCACTTATAACTATCTTAAAGCTAGACAAAAATGTTTAAAACTAGCATAATTATCAATACCTTACAACTAATTTACTGGCCCTTTCCGGGCGCTCTAAACTAAACTATATCTCTTAATACTAATGTCTTTCGACCTAAAAACTATTTTAATTAAATCTAATTATTTTATTTTTATTTAACCAAGAAAATTTTACTGCAAAAACTTAGTATCAGATCATTTTAAATTTTTACCTAGAACTAGCTAAAGCTAGACTAAAAATAATTAAAGCTAGATACAACTTATACTAACTGAAAATAACTTAAGCTACTTAAAATACCTAAAAATACCCAAAACCACTTAAAAACTAGAACAGCCACAGCAGCATTTTTCGTTTTAAATTTTTCTTTTCTTTACGTTTTGTATACGTATGCGGACACACAACAACATGCCACCTACACATACATGTATATACGATCATACATATACGCACGCACATACATAAACAGCCGCGCAGATGCATGCACCTATGCCTCCGCATACATATATATATATATATATATTTTTTTTTTTTTTTGGCGCCACCCCGACTGTTCCTTATACCTAATTTCCCTAAATCTATGTAAGTCGGCCAAGACATACATTCTTAATCGACTTTAGCTATCAAACTGCTGTTCAAAGAGCCACCAGAACTGGTTCTCTTGTTTCTCCCTATCCCTTCGGTCCCGATCGGACACAGTTCTACTGAACCGAAGGCGCTCTTCTCCACCTTGAGCGATGACGTCTCGACCATAAAGGAGTCGCCTATCCACAGTTTTCCGGCTGACGTGGTAGATGAACGGAACCGCCCCTCCATCCTGTATCAGCCCTCGACTGTCTAAATAGAGGAATGCCTCGGGAGGGATGTAACCACTTAACCGCGCACTCTCAAAATATTCGTTATTGGGGTAATAAGCCCCAAAAATTAAGTTGTTAGTTGAGGACATCGCTCTTGCAACGTGACCCCGAATCACCTTGAACAAAAAATTATCTATTCTGTTTATGTTGGCTCCGTTGTATAGAACCTGGTTGGAATAATATCTTGTGTACTCCGACTCTGGTGTTCAATCCAAGGCAACGTCTAAGACATTGCCTCTCAAACACCCGAATCTTTTCCATTTGAGATGCGGCAACGTTGAACCACACCGGGCATCCGTAGGCAATCATCGGCCTGATGAGGGCCATGTAGCAAATCACCTTTACCCTGCTGTCAAGACGGCTGCTATAAAACAGTCGTTTTGTCAAGGCAAAGGCTCCCCTAGCCCTGGCCAAAGCAGCACCTATATGTCTGTCGAAATACAGGTACTGATCCAACCAGATGCCAAGGTACTTTACTACACTTTTACTCGCCAGTGGATGTCCATGTGGCCCTACGATCACCAGCTTGCGCCAGTTCCTTCTCGTATCCCTTGAGGCGCTAGACAACGGAGTCCTAAACAAAATAGTTTCTGATTTCTGGAAGTTGATTTTCAACTTCCAGTCATCACAATATCGCTGAATCTTGTCGAAGTCTCTCTGCAAGAGACTTTTGATGACCTCAACTGCATTAGCTGTTCTGTACGCAATTAGATCGTCGGCGTACGCAATTGCCTGAGTTAGACTACCTATCAGATCGCTGGTGTAAATGCTGAATAGAATCGGCGAGTTAACCGCTCCCTGCTGAAGACCATTATTAATATTAAAAATTGCGGTAGAAGTTACATTGCCACTCTTGACAACAAACTTTCTATCATTTGGCATGTCATAAAGCATGTACAATAGCGGTTTACTTTGATTTCCATTAAAAATGATTTTTTATGGACATAATTGCAAGTTGCGATAATCTCCCATACGATTTAACGTGTTTAAGATTAGAAAAGTAACGTTCGATAGATTCAATCGATGTGGGTATTTTTACTATCAGTCAATTTAGTTTAAATGTTTTCGAAAAAGTTTCTTTTAATTCAAGAGCATCAAACGTTCTTGGAATGTCTGTAACGGAGATATTTTTAAGCTGAGGAATTAACCATATGAACACTTTAGGCATTCAAATACTCCAGTAGTCCATTTTTTTCCTACTCAACAATGTTTTTCATAGAAAGTAAAGTTAGTCACTTAAATTTTGTCAACGACTCGAACGGCATTTCAATTTAAAGATTATCTAAAAAAATAATTGTCGAAATCGCAGTTCAAAATTTTCTAGACCTCGTTTTGGAAAAGATCAATAGCATTTCTAGATGCTTCCAAAATATGATGAAAACTCGTTCTCAAGTTATTTATTTGAAATCTAGCACTGTCATTAAATGCTATTAGAATCAGAAATAACATTTAATACTGCATTAATTAAATCATTTTGTATTTTGTTCGACCTTCGACGTCGCTTTATATACACTTGTACGTGAAAATCGCTTATGAGTAAGTTTGTATTTGTACTTGATACACGCAATGAATCCGCACCGCAAGCGCGCAATAAACAAAGTAAGAGCCAAACACTAAAAGTAAAAATAAATTAAAGCTCTCTTTTCTCTTTATCCTGTTTTTCACGTGTCGCATGGCATGGCATTGGCTGGCATATCTGGTTTCTCTGATCGTAGCATCTATCTAAGGTTATAAGGTACGTTTTCGTACAGGGAATGAATCCGCACCACAGCGCACATCCACAGCAGGTTCAATGTAAATGAATACCATATTACCAATTCTCTTCGTACTGTATACTGATCCTGCTTCTCTTGCACTCCAAACCGAGAGCTTATGGTGGAATGAACGACGCTGGTCGACGGTGCACTAAATGTTGTTGAACGCAAAGTTGAGAAAATCATCTGTGGTTGAACACCTAACCATATAGGCTTGTACTGGCAATTACAAATAAACCATAATAAAATTGGAAACTTTCGTACGTTTCACCCCCAAAACCCATTTGTTTACATTGTTGTATTTGTAGCTTTGAAACTCTATCCATGAATAGATGACAAAAACAAATTACTTGGGCTGGGTTGTCTATGTTTCTATAGGAAGAGGAACAGAAAAGATTCTTGTGTGCGTATTTATCAATGAGTCTATTGGAAGAGGAACAGAAATGGCAAATGTCAAATGAAAGCAGAGGTTTCGGGTCTTTACGTTATAAGTTTATGCTGGCAATTATCTTTTCTCATTCTGTTGGATATTTTTTTAAGATGGGGATTTGTATCACTTAGGTGCGCTGATGTTGGGAGAACACCCAAATGTGTGCATTTGTGTTTTTTGATTGAGAATTAATTCTCTTGCTGACCGAAAAAGGAAAAGGAATACCGTGCGATAGATGAGGGTGGACACCAAGGGCTGTAGAAAGATTTATAAGGCAGCATGAATTTCGTGTCTTGTTTTTTTAATTTTGAACGTGGAATCGCTGCGTTGAAGTTATGAGAAAATCTTTGAATAAGGTAGTTGGAAAACAAATTAAAATGAAAATATTTAGGGATTTTGGTAACACATGCAAAATACAGAGGATTGTGGAAGGGTGTGCGGTGAACACCTGCACTTCTATGAACAAACGTCACTGGTCTGGCTATAGAAACCGCCGACTGAAGGTATCTGGCAGTAGTGTTTCAAAATTTCTAACAATGATCCGTGAAACAGACGTTAAAATCAGCCATCAGAATATAAGTGAAGTTAGCAACATTTGTACGTGCATTTAGTACCTGATACCTGCGAATTGGCCGTCGGCCCAAGCTAGCAGCATACGTTAGCTGCACGTACTAACACTACTCTATCATATACATTTTATCCATCAGAAAAATAAGAAAAATTCTGGGGGCCCTGGGATCTTGTTCTATTACAATGTTTCGACAGAACAGGTTTATTCAACCTGGAAAGGGTTGAAGAAAACTTACAAGAAAATAAAAGAGGAAAACAAAAACTGGGCAGTCCAGACATTCCTGGGATTTATACGATCATTTAAGCGATTTCTTATTCAAGGTACGGAAGGTAAAACCACCGGCAGTCATATTATCGGAAGACAACGAGGTACAAATAGTGGAATATTTGGGAATGCTCTCTAAAAGTGTAGTCGGAAAACCAAGGGATTTAAGTTTCTGACAATTTTTTTTCCATGTTTAATGTGATCTTTATCCTCATTATCGTCAAAAAATAAAGAAAATGTTTGCCTGATAATCTTTGCTTTGCTATCCATTTTAATTTAATAATTTTGTTTTTAAAAAGTGACAGCAACGAATTAACAAATGTCATTTACTAACAGCTAGTGCTTGAGTGTGTTCATAAAATATTTGGGAGCTCTTAGCACGCCCTCGCTTCGGAAAGAGTTAAGAGCATGTTCGACATGCTTATGCTCGTGCTCTGTTCAGTGATCTGCTCTGAAGGAAAAAAGAAAAACGTCCAATGGCCACAAAACTAAAGAGATAAATGTATCTGTCATTGACGGAGATACACACCACCAACAATGCGCTTTGGGTGGGGTCTTAGAGTTCTAATACTCTATTGCTAATTGCTACATAATTTGCTGTTAATAAGACTTAAATTGGTTCGGATAATTCGAATTTTATGCCCCTATGTTTTCTATATTTAATGATGTTTTGCTTTGCTAAATTATTCACCAATAAATGCTAATTCAATATTAAAAGCACCAAGCAAATCATAGAACTAAGCAATGCATAATTAACACAAATTACAAACCAAATCACTTTTCAATCGATTAAGGTTTATTGAAAAATGATGTATGTGTATGTTAAGTACATAATTTTTCAATCAAACCGCAAAAGGTTTTGGGTAATAAAAATTGAATAATGTATATAATTAAAAATTATTGAGAATTGCAAAAGGTTACATAAATAAATATTTATTAATATATATAAGATACAAAACTAAATTTGTTGCACGTAACTTTCCCCGAGTACTGAATTGCTCCCTTGCAAATTCCTAACTAATATCTTACCACCAAAAATCTTTTTTTTTAAAGACTCTCACAAAAAATACACTGTTGATATGGTTATAAATCATGTGTGGGTTTAATACGAGTACAAAAGGTCATAATAAAAATTTCAAAGTATTGCTACTCCGGATGGTAACTAAACAAAAATAATCCATCACCCATCACATCATTTTCAAGATTCTTAAAAACAACTAAAACCCCGTCGCCCGCGTCGTCAGTCATAATCATCTACTTCAACTTTAGCACTTGTTTGACCCAAAAGCGTTAAACTGGTCTCCCCGCCGTCAAATCCGTCTTTGCAGATTTTTTTTTTGGTTCTTTATGTGATGATGAGTTAAAAGGTTTTAAGTTTTTTTTTGTCTGTGTTTTTGCTCATAAAGCTTAATCCCTGTAGCCACCACGGATTGGGGAGATTTAATGATAAAATTTATTACCCAAACCAAACCAACCTAAAACCTAATTGTGTTAAAACAGAGAGGTTAGGTTGAAATAAGAAGGTTTATCCTGTGTGTATGTGTCATGATGGTTTTTTTTTGTGTTTGGAAACAGCTTAAGGAAAGGATAATATTGCAATCTTATATATACATATATATATAAACCTATATAGGTATACTTCACTGTTAAACGACAACTTCCTTAACTAGTCCTTGTTGAATGGGAGAATGTTTACAATACTACCCCGAACCTTCTGTCGTCGGTCGTTCATTTTGGGTGCCAAGCATGTTTTGACAACTTCCGGGAATTTCTTTGAATTTGAGTTTTCTTTCTCTGAAATCAGGATGTATTTCCTTGAGATATTTCAAATCAACTTCATCTTAAAACGATTTTCCATTTACGTAGATACTGTAGCACTGTGCGCACTTTATTTTGGTAAACAAGTGATTTCGAAATATCAACAAAAAATCGTTGATTTTCATACACTTCTCCTACAACTGAGAATTCCTTCCCTTTGTCAACAACGGAAATGAATTGCACAATACTCACTCATTGCAAAATATATTGAAGGAGTCTCTTAGATATAATGTGAGAGGACGATCTAAAGAATTTATAATCTGAGCGATTTTTCAGAAGGATATGTAAACACTTTCTGTAATTGTGAATTTCCAGATTCGTAGTACTAAATTTGTTTTTAGTTTGTCACGAATAATCTCTGAAATGATTTATCTGATTAACGTTAACACAATTGCATACCATTCTTTGATCTTATAAGAATGTTTTGGAAAATAGTTTCTTGTTTTTAACTTTCTTCTAAATAAAAAATAATAATTTTGTTCAAGCTCTTTGTCAACTTTTTTATTTACTCTTTAAATCCTTTTTGATATAGGGTTATCCATTTCGCGGTTTCAAAAGTATAGGGCTGGAATTCGACATCTGTCAAGCTAAGTTGTTAAACCATTTCTTTTCAGTTGAAAATCTGACATTTACGAAAATTGATGGCTTAACTATCGCACAACGCATACAAAATGTTAAAATCGTGCTTTAACAGGAGATTATGGTTTACATAAAGGTCCAACTACGCAAGCAATTGGCAAAATTGTGAAGAACTTTGAAGAGACAGGATTGGTTACAGATATTGTAAGGCATGTGCATCATCGTTTCGCTCGTACCACTGAAAATATCGCTGCTGTAAGTGAAAGTGTTGCTGAAGACCCGAATGTGTCGATTCCTCGTCGTTCTCAGGAATTAGGACATTTGATCAACACCTACATCGATACAAAGTCCAGCTCACACAACTGAAGCCAGCTTACCATTCACAACGTCGTAGATAAGTCGAATGGGTGCTTGAACAACAGGCGGTGGACGGCGATTTTTCGAACAAAATTTTCTTCAGCGACGAAGCACATTTCTCACTCGGTGGGTATGTTAATAAACAAAATTGTCGTATTTGGGGTTCTGAGAATCCTCAAGAAATTGAAGAGAGGCCATCACATGCACAAAAAGTCACTGTTTGGGGCGCTCTTTATTTTATTGCAGGAGACATTTCCTGGCCGCATAATTTCTCGTCGTGGCGATATCAACTGGCCACCAAGATCATGCGATTTTACACCGCTGGACTTTTTTAATGGGACTCCGCGAAAGACCGTGTTTATGCAGATAAGCCTTTAACTCTTGAGCACTTGAAAACAAACATTCGTCAAGTTATGGCTGAGATACCGCCCAATATGTGTCAAAAAGTGGTCGAAAATTACCTCAAAAGAAACGATGCTTGCAACTATTCGCATGGTGGTCATTTGAATGATGCAGTGTTTCACACATAATGTCGACGTTCAAACTTTATAATAAAAAAGAAATATCATGAAAAAAAATATTTTATATATGTTTTATTTACTTTTACTTCTGAAACCTCAAAATGGATAACCCTTTACTTTATAAATCTGAGAATTGTTTGATAAAATCAATATTTATATATTATTGATGTCAACCGGGTAGACGCTTTCAAAATGAAATAAAAATATGTATCTACCTATACCTATCTATATTGCTGTCACAGGGCCCAGACATGGTTTCATTTCGTTAAGATTCCATTGCTTTGCTTTCCTCTCCGTTCCATTTTTATTTGGTTCCTAATTGTCTGTTCCAACAATCGTTTATTATACTGACGTTTTATCTTTGTTCCTCTAAATGAGCTACGCAGTACTCTTTTCTATCGTAAACTGAATTCATGCGATTACAGTAGACGCTCGATATAGTGAAGTAATAAAAACCATGCATGTTGAATATTTCGAGAGATAATTGTTATTAGTTTTTCAAAGTAAAATTTAATAAAAACTACATACATTGAGTAGTGTGAAGTACAAGCACCTTTTTTATATTTTTTTATTGTAAATAAGCAATTTTACAAACATGAAATAAAATTCATAGGCAGAGTGAGGCTTGACAAAAAGCATAGGTATTTAAATTTTCTTTGAAAAAATTTCATCAATATAATAAAAAAAGGGTTCATTTCATATTGATATCCACTTCATAAAAATCCAAAAAGCTGAATTTTGTTGGAGAGCTTCATTTTTACGTCCTAAGCATTTCCTAAAATGTGCCCTAAACTTAGAGCGGACAAAAAATTGTATAGCGGTTGAAAGGTGGTAAAATTCATTTTTTTCAAATAAAAACCATATGTTTTTTTTTTGCAAAAAGTTGTTGGTACACAAAGTTTAATTGCTCGTCAAAATGTACATATAGATTAATTGCATTCGTTAAAGCAGCCAGATTAAAAAAGCTCCCACTAATGGACTAACAATTAAACTTTGGGAAGCTATAACTTAAGAACGAATTGGCATACAGAAGTCGTTAATATGTCAGTTCAAAATAAAGGTTTTGGAAGTTATTGAACAAAATAAACAAAATTATTATTTTTAAGACTGCAGCATTTCCCTTCAGTTTCCACACTTAAATCTATTTTTTAGAACATGTTTTTCCAAACATAACTAAAAACAGAAAAAATTCCCTACTCAAAAACATAAATTTATTACATTTTTTTGAAAAAAAAAATGTACTAGTCCCCAAGGTTTACATCAATTTTTCGCCAAATATATCAGTTCTACGATAAACAGTGTCGCAATTTTTTGTGTAGAATGACATAATATACAATGTGTATCAACAACTTTTTTCAAAAAAACCTATGGTTTTCAAGTAGTTTGAAATAACAAAGAATTTTTTAATGGAAATAATATTAACTATCGGGTACCAAGCAGAAATAAGGTTTTGTACTCATAAAACCAAAAATTAAAATGTTGGAAAAATAAGTCGTCACTTTCTTTTGTGTCTAGCTTTATTTTAAAATTGTTTTGGACAGCTTTTTTTGTAAATGTTTTAAAATTTCAATGTCAGAAAAATCTGCGTTATTATATACCGCCCATTCACCTTATCAATTATTAATACAAATAACAGCAGCCTTTGATGAAATAGGATGCAGACGCAAACTCATTTGAAGAGTTAATGGTTAAAACGAAATGAAACTAAACGGTAAAACCGTAAAATCGACAAGCTATGGACGCCTTATAGATGCAAAATTCTAAGAAAAAAAATCAGTGTTCACTATATCGAGATTTTTCTTGTTCACTATTTAGAGTACTCTGTATATTTTGTGTGTTCACTATATATTGGATAGTTCACTCGAACGAGATTCACTACATCTAGCGTCTACTGTATTTTGGTTTAAAGAATAATGAACATTAAATTGAGTAGAACAATACAGGAAGGAATAAAAACCAAACAAACGCCTTAAACAGTAGCCAAAATATAAGCAAAAGTAGACCTGGGCCCTACTGCACCAATCACTTATCTTTAATCTTGATCTTATCTTTAGCGATATAAAATATAGGTACTACAGGTATGGCAAGTTATCGTTCGTAAAAAAATCGATCTTGGCTTTTAATCAAATTTGACATTATGATGATAGCGAAGACGAAAAAAGCGGGTCACACATAGGGCTGGCAAAGAGACTAGACCAGGTGAGACTTTTGGTATTCTCGACTTGGTCTCGTCAAAATCGAAAAATTTCAGTCTCGTCTTGGTTTCGGTCTCGGTCTCGTGTAACCAGGTCTCGTCTCTGTCCCAAGAAAGTTTTAAAGTGCAGTCTCGTCTCGGTCTCGGTCTTGGTCTAAACGTTAGTCTTGGAGTTTTTGGTAGTAAAAAAATGTACAATAAGATCTGTGTTCAGATTGAAAAGATAGAGATACCGTATTCAGCAGTTTGTTGTTAAGAAAAATTCGGGGTGTGGATCCATTAATCCATTTAAATCGGAGCCATTCCTCAATCGATTTTGACAGTTTATGGCTTGACAGGTAGGCAACATAAAATATTTTGATGTTTCGATAGTATTTTTTTTTCCAAATGTGACCAAAAAGTCTTAAGGTCACCGTTTTCCAGAGGGGGAAACAAAGTCTGAAAAATGAGCGATTTCAATTCCAACGATATGCATAAATCCTTCTTTGGATTTTCGCAGTGCGCATGTCTGAGTATAACTATATTACCATATACAAAATGTGGTTTGACATTTTAACGCGCATAGAATACTTCTCAAAAAGAAGTTGTGAATATTACAAAAATTCTACGTCATTGGTCTCGTTTCGAGTGCTTTTACGGAAGTATTGTCGACGAGACAGAGACCTAGACGTGACCGAGACTAGTCCTGTTCTCGTTGCCAGCCCTAGTCACACAATTCCGTCCGTCTGTGTCTGTCTAACTGTCCTCGACTCTACACGGCCTACACGGTTGAATGGAATTTCTTCAAACTTGGTACATATTGTTTTTTCGATAATAACCCAAACGTTTTTTTTTTAAATTTAAGAGAAATATACAGTACCTATCATAATTTTTTTTTTTTGGCCAAAAAAAATCTTATTTTTCTCAAAAACAGCTCCAGCGATTTTTATAAAAATTAAATGCACGACTGGATCACACGTACTGACTCCTATGTTCGATTACATTATATGAAAAATATTCTTAATAGAAACGGCTAAATTTATTTTTAAAGTCGTTTTTCACTTAATGTTTTCTATAAAAATTCTTAAATTTTTTCTAAAAAAAATTGGCATGAACATTTTAAATATTTAATAATATAAATTCAAAAACAAAATTTCAGAAAAAATCGTCAACCCGTTTTCGAAATATTGAATTTTCAAAAAAAAAAAAATATTTTTTTTTCAAAAATCCAAGAAAAACTATATTTCGAAAATTTTGAAATGTATTATTATTAAGAATTTGAAGGAGCTCCTGCATACACATTTTGATCGAAATCCGTTGAGCTGTTTATGAGAAAGTCGAAAATCAATAAATTGGTTGTATGGCAGGTACCGTTAATAACAAAATATTTTTAAACAAAATTTGACAAAAATGTAGACCATACCCAAAGTAGTACACACACCAATTTTTTATCAAAATCGTTAGAGCCGTTTTCGTGATAATTAAGATGGTAGAAAAAATTGTCAGGTACCGTTAGCTTTGGACCTAAAAAAACATTCAAAAATCTATTTTAGACAATCACATAAAACGCTTAAAGACCAAGTTTGAAGAAAATCGCTTCAGCCGTTTAGGCTGTAGAGAGTTGTACAGACAGACAGAAAGGCGGAATTGCAGGGCATACTTTTATGGTGTTTTCTGTCGTAAGAATGGCAAATTTGATTAAATCTCGAGTTCGCTTTTTTTCCAAATGTCAAACTTGCACTAAAGTACCTTTATCGCAAATAATAATGTCGACTTGTTTTGCTTGCGTTTGCAAAATATTTTAAGAGCAGTTATCTGGTTTATGGCAACCAGGTATCTATTAATGAACTCTAGAAATATTTTGGAGCCACTACAGACTGTAAAAGGCTAATAACTTATTAGTAATAAGAATAACATATTAAGGAAAAAAAAACAGGTGAAATTTGTTGTGGTAAAATTTACCGCAACAACACAAGGAAGGAAGAGGCAGAGGAGTAGTCATATATTAAGGAAAGAAAATGACAATTTTACAAGCGCCGTACAACAGAACCGACTTAGTCTAGGTCACTCTTAGAAGACATGGCATAAAGCTAATTACAGTGCAGAAGAAATCGAGTAGAATCGAATGAAGTGAGCTGCAGAAAACAGAACAAGATTATTGACAGAAATTGTTGGGTCCTATGCCCCGCTAAAGATCCCAAAACTAAGAAGAAGAAAACAACACTTTCAAGGTTAGCTTTCCTTCTTTTTATCATGTCGAAAATAGAAGTTCAAGTGAAATAATTTTCGAATCTACCAAGCAAAGCTTGCACGGGTGTGCTAGTCTACAAAACCACTTTGTTCTTCAAAATATGTACATCGATATATTCTGACTTTTATACGTATGTACATATTTATAAACTGTCAACTCAATTTATCCGGCAAATTAGCCCTGAGGATAAAGGGGCAACAACAACTACTAGAGAAATATTAAACAAACAGATATTGTATCCTATTTGAGTGTCGTTGTTTTGTGGAGAACACTTCTGCTGGCCTCAATCCTCAACTCTATCCACAATAGCTATGTATATGTATTTCAATAAATGGAAGGACAAAAGAACCCTTTTATGGCAAATCGGAAACAATATTTTTATATCTTTTATAGTCCAATTTAACACTACAAAGAATTTATTTTCATGCAACATTTTATTCAATTGCTTGTTTTGTGAATTTAAGTTATATTTCATTTAGACTTTTATTGCTTAAAAAAGAAAGTCGAAACTAAATTTATTCGATAGCTTAGGAGAACAACAAAGCAATTCTGCCTTGCTTAAACCTTAAAGGCACCCTTTGACCAAGCGTTTTCTTTTGGATTATATACCTACATATTTAAATTTACTGCGGGTTAGTGCCAACTCAAATGGTGTGAAAGTTATGGCAGTTTTTGAAAAAGTTTTAATTCAAAACTTACAAAAGAATGTGATAAAAAAAATTACGGCATTAATAAATTAATTGCAGTGGATGCCGAGATATTTGAGATTGTATGTTTAAATTTTTAAATTGAAAGCTAGTATAACAATGGTCCAAGAGATGCGAGGGAATGGACCGGCCAAAAGGAAAATAGAGGGCAGCGATGTTTATTATTGGAGTCTTATCAGCAAATGCCCCGACCAAGACCAACGCAAGTAAAGAATACTACCAATGAAGTTTTCTACGATCTCCTAGCCAAAACATGTGACCCAAACTTACTTAACTTACAGTATGTGGCGCTACAGTCCGTGATGGACCAGAGCGTCAACCAACAAGCTTCTTCCAGTCGTTTAGGTTTCTAGCTAGCTGTCTCCAGTTTCGCATGCCAAATTGGTTGAGTTTCTCTTCTAATTGCGTGCCCCACCTTTAACGATGTCCACCTCTACTGGTCCTACGGGGTTGGATTCAAAGACTTTCCGGGCCGGAGTATTGATGTCCATTCGCTCTAGGTGATCTCAGTTGTCGGCTTCTCACATTTGTGGCTGTACAACGGAACAGTTCGTTGTTGTATCTTCTTCTCCATTCCACATCTAAGCGGATGGGTTCATAATCACCCGAAGAATTTTAGTCTCAAAACAGCCTAACGCAGTCTCATCCACCGTTTACAGTGTCCATGTCTCTGTACATCAAGACCGGGATGATAAGCGTACTATACAGGGACACTTTAGTTGCTCGAAAAAGGGCTTCGCTTCTCAATTGCCTTCTTAGCCCAAAGAAACATCAATTGTTAAGAGTAATCCTTCGTTTGATCAGCACTATTATAATGCGCTAAATTTGTAGAGGATCCTAGGTAGCGTGTCGCTTTGCCTAAAACCTTTTTTGACTTTAAAGGTGTCGGTGAGGGCTTTACATTATTAATCGTCATCCTGCTCAAACGAACGAGTTTGAGAGTGATGTAAAAACTTAACGTGGTTCTATAAAGCTAGACTCGTCTCCCGGAAATTATGCAAGAATTGTTTTTGGGAAAAACGCCAGAAAATTCCTCATACAAAATTCTGGCCTTCTTTCTTAGGAAAAAACCAAAGTTTTCTGATATTTTTTCCTAAATTTCTGGCCTTTTTTTTTAGGAAAACAAATTGCAAAAAAAGCCAGAAAAAAAAATTGGAATTTTGTGAAGTGTTTTTTGCAATTAGTTTCACGGCGTACAAAAAGCTCGGCGCGTAGAGAGGGCACGCTGCCACCCTGGAACCCCCCGCTTGGCCCAATATAGGATTTGGGGTGGGTACAAGTTTGGGTATATGCAATTTTTTTTTTTGGATTTGAAGTTTTTTTTTAAAGTTCAAAAAAATTGTGCATATACCCAAACTTGTGCCAACTCCAAATCCTATATTGGGCCAACCAGGAGGGTTGCAGCTTACGCACCAAGCTTTCTGTCCACCGTGGGCCTAATTGCAAAAAAAACTCTTCACAGAAGCCCGAATTTTTTTCCAGCTTTTTAAAATTTATTGTTTATATTTGAAATGTATTTGATGTTTTGAATAAAGATTTCACAATCGTCTTGTTTGAAAATACCTTAAAAAATTGTATGGCCTTTCTTCCAAAACGTTATTTTTGGAAATTAGGCCAGAATATATAAATTTTCTGGATTAATTTCCATTTTGTTTTCATGCTCTTTTTCCACACCTATCTGGCATAATTTCCAATATTTCTGGCTTATTTTCCAAAAAAAAATCTGCTCTTTTTTCCAATTATAAGCCAGGAAAAAAATTCTTCTCGCGTTATTTACGGGAGCCGTTCGTCTCTATATGTATATGTTGTCATACGCGGCCTTAAAATCGATGAAAAGCTGATGGGTAGCGATTTGAAACTCCTGGGATTTTTTTCCAAGATCAGGCGTAGTGTGAATTTTTGGTCGCCGGTGGAGTTCCAATTCATCCCAAGTCGCTTTGAATAGCTCAGCGAAACCATCCTCCAGCAGCGTTACTGTACTTAGATTTATCTATCTTTACTTCGTCGAGAATGAGTGGTCGGAGTTGTTGGCCTACGTCGTCCTGCAGGTCAAGTTCAAGAGCGCCTTTATACAATTTTCCAGAAATGATATTTCCAGAACCTCAGTACCGACATTGACTCTACTACGATGTTCCCCTGATCATCCTTGCAGACCTTTGTAACCCTGGGAGTTTTTTTTTTCAAAGGTTTTGGTAAAACTTCCGAACTTCATTCATGTGGCCCATGATAAAGTTTGTGAAGCAGACTTTATTTGTAGGAAAGACGGGAACATAACCAACTTGACATTTCGTATTGATTGAGTAGCACAAGATTTCACCATATTTACTTCCCTAAATGCACACCAATAATGGAACCTGCAACCAAATGGATTGAAGGCACTTCTCCGGAACCCTGGGCGAATGTATCAGTATCTACAGGTCTGATATAGAAACACCATAGAGTAAAAGCAGTCGATATTAAAAGCCTGGAGGTATCACTTTAACCAACTGCTTAATGGTGATGAAGCCTAGGATCCCGCCTACTAGAACACCTATCCATACAACACTTCCACACAATTTTCAACTTCCACCACCAGACTTAAATGAGAACAAGATATCCATCACCAGGTTATACTCAAGGCAATCAGCCGGTGCCAATAAAGTGCAGATGAGGAGCATTCACCAATTCGTAAAATATTACCGATAAATGCTGATTCATTAGTCTCTTAAGCATCGTCTGATTTGCTGTTATCCATGCAGATTCAGGACAACTGGGAAGTCTAGGCTTTATCAGGATGCGCTTTTTGATACTGATCGCTGCACCATAAAAATTTAAGGAGACTATACCGAAGCCTTCGAAATCACCAGGGGACTGCAGCAATGTGACTCGCTCCCAAGTAGCTGCTTGAATATTGTTCTTGAGAAAGTAGTACCCAACACCCAGTTCAAGTCAACTGGCACTATCATTTGAAAATTCACATACGGATATCTTTATAGTAGGAGGGAAACAAAAAGATCAAATTGGTCTTGTCCTCAAATAGTCAATCCCCACTGGTGACTTGGTCCAAACGTGACTATAACTAACGAAACCCTCCCTGAAAATAAGCGTGC
The DNA here is from genome assembly GCA_910595825.1 of Philhelius pedissequus. Taxonomy (NCBI): domain Eukaryota; kingdom Metazoa; phylum Arthropoda; class Insecta; order Diptera; family Syrphidae; genus Philhelius; species Philhelius pedissequus. Next base: position 273,284,390 of record OU343160.1, on the reverse strand, counting down.
TTACGCTGTATTTTTGGGCTTACCCGCTGTACAAATCACTTATCAGTCCGGTCCTTTCAATAGTGCTGAAGCATGAACCTTCTCCAAGCTGGCTGAAAGCTCGTACTACGTACGATTTATGGTTCAGCTTGTGTTTACATCTCTGGTTAAAAACTACGTTGCGCGGGCGAACTAATCGATGGCAGTTCCAGCTTTTAATGTACTTAATGCCAAGTCAAGTGGAACGAAAAGTAGAGGTCGACCTCATCTCCCATGGCACGACCCAGTTGAATAAGATGTTCGCCAAGTTCGCCAACTTGGTGTACAAAATTAAAGACATCGCGCTAGATATCGATAATTGTTGAGCGAGCAATAGAGCAAGAAAATAGAGTCAAAAAATGCACGACTGGATCGTACGAACTTGCTCTTGGAGCTAACAACTTTAATGTAGCTAACCATTGATGTTAAGTTAGTTAGGTGTAGTTATCCTATGCAGGTTTAAAACCTATGTAGGTAAGATTACATTGATTCTTAGTATAATGAATTGTAGAATGGATAATTCAAGGAATAGTTACATAGGTAGCTTCCTTCAATTGTAAAGGGTTATGTCGAATGCCAGCCCTATACATTTGAAACCGCAAAATGCATAATCCATTATGTTTAAATGTAAATTATGGATTTTACTTATGTAAATTAGGAGGGTAAAATGTATCTACATATACATACGTATTGATGGAACTTAAGTATGTAAACATGTACATATAATAATAAAAATGAAGGATGTAGGTGGGTAGGTAGCTATATACTTAGAACTTCATAATTTAGGTGCAATATGCATCACATAAGATTCATGTGATTTTTAAAGTCACACATATATATACAAATGTGTGTGGGCCTATATTGTATTTAGTATTCAGTGACGTACACAAAAATTCGTAAAAAGGGAATAATAATTAGGTAGAAATAAATGGATAAAACAAATATTTAAATGTTTTTATATTGCTTAGACGTTATAGTTTGAGGGAAAACAAAGACGCAGTTTGAATTCATTGTTAAATAAGCATATATCAAAAAAAAAAATTCAAAAATCGTTGGAGCGGTTTTTTAATAAACTAATTTTTTATGTATACAATTTTGAACACAATTTTAGAAAAAAAAATTGAAACGCCATTTTGAAGACATTATTAATATACATATAAAATTCAAATTTAAAAAAAAATCTGCGACTGGTTTTTGAAAAATCGATTTTTCAAAAAAAAAATCATTTATTTTTTAAAAGTCGGAAAAGTTTTTTTTTGAAAATTTGGGTATGAAGTTTTCTTAACAATTGTGGGGAGCATTTATTTAAAAAAAATTATTTTAGTCGGTTCATCCAATATTAAGAAAGTCGAAAATATGAAAAGTGGTTCTATTGGAAGTACCGTTAATAAGTACGCCAAAAAAAATATTTTTATACTTAAAAGTGAACTGTACTAATTTAAAAACACACAATTTTTTTTATAAAAGCTCTTGGAGCCGTTTTCGAGCAATACATTTTTTTCTTAAATGTTTTTCAACATTTGTATGGGAGGTACCGTTGTTTTTTATGTTAAAAAAATTGTTTTTTTTTTAACTATTCAATATAATGTCCAAAAACCACTAAATACGAAGTTTCGAAAAAACCTATTGAGTCGTTTTCGAAATTTAGAATTTCAAAAAAAAAAAAATTAATTTGCAAAAAATTTTTTTTTTGAAAAATTTGTTTAAACTTTCTAGGAGCTTCTGCGTAAAAAATTTCCAAAAAATCAGATTAACCGTTTCCGAGAAAATCGAAAACCAAAAAAATGGTTCTCCTAGAGGTACCAAAAATAACAATTGTTTCCAAAAAAAAAATTAGTAAAAGATAACCTTTCCCTTCATTAATGAACTGATTTTTTTTATAAAAATCGTTGGAGCCATTTTTGAGAAAAATTAGATTTTTGTTTTTGGCCAAAAAAATGTATGGCAGCTACTGTTATCTATTTGTCGTCTTAAAAAGAAATGAAAAAAAAAACGTGTGGGCATATTACCGAAAAAACAATATGTACCAAGTTTGAAGCAAATCCACCGAACCGTTAAGGATGCAGACTCGAATACAGACAGACAGACAGACGGAATTGGGGGACCCACTTTTTTGGTGTTCTCTATGATTGTAATGTAAATTGCCTTATACCTATAATCGCAAGTAAAAAGTGAACAGTTCTTCCGAACTATTCAATGAACATGTACATGCCTACAGGGTTTCGTTATGTTATGTGACTTTTTCAATCTCATTCTGGATAGCGTGTGGTCTCGAGCAGGCATTAACACGGAATCAAATACATTTAGCAAGAAGTGCCAGAACACTTGGTCTGGATGGCTATCATTACGGATAGGAAACCACCAGACATATAACCTAAATGGATCAGGAGCCTTCTTTATCAAGCACATTTATGAGACATCTACTATAAGATTTTGCCAGGAAATTTGCATCATTGCATAGTAAAAATATACCAAACTTTTTTTTTAGATTTGAATAAAAGTTCGCCTTTTACATGCGAATTTTCCTATTTTTAGAATATTCTGCAGTTCGCAGAATGCAGTCGGTCACATGTATTCTATAGAAAACTACAAGAAGAGATAAAAATAAACTGTATTCCCACTTCACTTAATTCCTGGAAATGTAGTTTTCTGAAACTATAATCTCATGTAGTTATAAATATAAAGGGCTTTTGAAAGGAATTGTATAGCTAATTTATAAACCTCTAGATGGTTAAGGGGTTTAATTTTTGCTAAACACTCAGATATAACTATTTGCATTCCTAGATACATAATTCCCCCAAGAAAATTTGTTTGCTCTTGTGTATTCGAATCCTGAAAAGAGGAACAAAAAATACCAGCGAAATGAAAAATACATATTTAAACTTCCCAGTCATTTTGTACCTTTATAAAAGTGGTTCTTAGTCGATCCTTTAAAGTTTGAGTTTGTAACGTATAGATACACCATACTAGACAAAAGTTTAACAAACTCAAGCTTAAAAGTTAAAAACCATCTGAGGGATAAGATAGCCATGATTCCATTTTAATGAACAAAAGGATTTTAGTCTTTTTTTCTGGTTGCTTCAATTTAACTCTATTATTTTCTATTATGTACATCAGAATCTTTGGCCAGTGTGTATCCTTAAACTTTATAGCTTTCCGTTACAATACCATAATCGAAAACAAAAGTCAGAAACAAAAAGACTGAGTTGAGTGCCATGAGAAAAAACTCACCCAGCAGCTCATGGTGGTAGATGAATTCGAAATATACAGCTCAAGGAAAGCTGATTAAAATAATTATTATTATTCAACGTCGCAACAGGAGAATAATGGATCCTTCGAATTCTAAAAAAAAAATGTTTAATGCAAACAAATTCCGTACTTATTTTGCCATTGCGTATACAGCAGCTTCGGTTTTTTTTTGTTGTTGTATTTCTTGTTTAAGCTATAGAAATGATGGAATAAATATTTTCCAAACGTTGCTTGGATATATAAATTCCTTTTCACTGACGACGACGACGACGTCGACGGGAGGAGTTGTAGTTTGTAGTCCTTGAAATTGCATGTGGGAGTGTTGAGCGACAGAATTTCTATTTTTTTTTATATGGAATACCAAAACTCTCATATTTTTTTGTCTGAATTTTTATTTGTAGGTTAAAAAAAAATTAGAATAATGGCGAGTTACACTTTTGTAAAAGTTTCTGTCTGTCGACGACATCATCAGACTTTAACGCTGAAGAAGTTTTTGCGTATTGTGGTGGAGGATTAAATTACAATTGAGTGACAGTCGGGGTTTTATTTTATCAAGTTTTAGATTTTAGATTTTTGTTTATTAGTTTTCAATACTGTCATGTAACAGTCTGTCGAGTATGTCATTTTTTTTTTTTTGGTGTTATGTAATTGATTTTGTTTCAATTTGATTAAATATTTGTTTTTATTGACAAAATCTGGATTTACAAGTTGATATTACTGCGAGTTTTGCATTTTGGTTTTGCCATCAAATATAGATACTTGCGGATTAAAATTAAAATAAATCGCTATTTGAAGGTCATTGAAATGTGATTTAGGGCGTTTCCTCTTTCACAATGACGAATATAAAAATGTTTATTCAGAGTGTTGAGGACACAGGTTGGGGTTTTATTCCACAATTGAATTTTGACCTACTGGAGTGGACAATGATAGGCCCGTGTGTTTATCAACTTAATTTGAAAACAAATCTTTGGCAATCAACTCTCTCTCGCGTAATATGATATATTCGACGGTGCTGTTCATAAAGATTATTTTTGACATGTAGCCTAGTCATTTCTCAACTTTATGCTTTGGACAGAAGTCGTCATATTAACAATTGCCGGTTGTCAACTTGAAAAAAACCGAAATTTTCATATTTACTACCAAAATAGTCAATATGACAACTTTTTTTTTCTCAATTGACAACCCGATAGTCAATAGAACAATTTTCGATTGTCAATTTATTTAGTCAATAGGATAACAGCGGTAGTCAATATGACAACTGCTATAGTCAATAGGACAACTTCAGGAGTCAATATGACAATTTGGTAGTCAAATTCAGATTCAACCAAAATAAAAATTGAATTTAACCATTCTAAATTGACAACCCGATAGTCAATAGGACAATTCTCGATTGTCAATTTCGGTTGTCAACAGGACAACCGTGGTAGTCAATATTACAACTGGTGTAGTCCTTAGGACAACTGCAGTAGTCAATATGACAACTGCGGTAGTCAAAAGGACAACAGCAGTAGTCTATATGACAAATGCGGTAGTCTTTATGAAAACTGCGGTTGTCCTATTGACTACCGCGGTTTTACTATTGACTACCGAAAGTTGTATTGACTACCGGGGTTGTCCTATTGACTACCGAAGTTGTTGTATTGACTACCGCGGTTGTCCTATTGACTACCGAAGTTGTCGTATTGACTACCGCGGTTGTCCTGTTGACTACCGAAGTTGTCCTATTGACTACCGAAGTTGTCGTATTGACTACCGCGGTTGTCCTATTGACTACTGAAGTTGTCGTATTGACTACCGCGGTTGTCCTATTGACTACTGAAGTTGGCGTATTGACTACCGCATTTGTTTTATATTGACTACCGCGGTTGTCCTATTGACTACAGTGGTTGTCAATACGACAACTTGTGATTCAATTCCTTTCAATCAAAAGTTGTCATATTGACTATCGAAGTTGTCATATTGACTACGGAGTTGTAGGAAAATTTCGGTTGTCATATTGACTACTGAAAATTGTATTATTAACTATCGCGGTTGTTGGGTGAAAATCGACTATTTAATTGTCAAATTGACTACCAAAATAGTCAATAGGACGACTTTTTTGGTTCTGTGTAGATCTAGATACAGAAAAGAACTACATATCGGCAAAAACCGATACGTTCGATGTCAAGGTCAACATTGGTCAGTCGACTTTTTTAACATCGTTCTTGAAAGAAAAATGCAAGGCTCTCGCGCCAACACTAGAATCAAAATCAGTGACGTAGCCTGGGTTAGTGTTGACATGGGCAGATCTAATTTTTGACCGCCAATAGTAATTTTTACTTGCGATATATACAGGTACTACGTTTATGGCAAATTATGGATTCGTAAAAAAAACATTGCTCCTCAGGACGCCCGACAGAATTGATAACCTAAGCTAAGTTAAACTATATAATTGAAATTGTTTAACTTGAGAAAAGCTTGAAAAGTTCTTGGTTAATTTGATTAATTTCAAAAGTTCTCCGTATGCGTGTGAGAAAGGGCAGCCAGACAGACTGGTGCCATAACGCGTTACATAACGAAGCAGTTTACCCTCACATAAGAAGTTATCACTCCTAAAAATATGTTTTTCCCAAAAAAACTTGTTTTTTTCAATATTTTGGAGTGCAGTATTATTTAGAATTTGAAGGACTACATATATAAATATTTTGATCGATATCCATGGAGCCGTTTATGAGAAAGTTGAACATAAAAAAAATCGTTGTATGGCAAGTAACGTTAATAACAAAATATATAAGTAAACTAATTTTGATACCAAAAATGTAGAATATGCCTATAATAGCACCTAGACATATTTTTTTTTTATCAAAATGGTTAAAGCCTTTTTCGAGATAGTTAAGATGGCAGAAACAATTGTACGGCAAGTACCGTTATTTTGGGTAACGATTCAAAAGTCTATTTGAGGCAATCACCTAAAACCCTTAAGTACCATGCTTGAAGAAAATCTCTGCTTTAGACTGTAGACTCGAGATTTTGATCAAACATGACATTGCGATGATGGAGAACACCTAAAAAGTGGCTCCCGCAATTCGGTCTGTCTGTCCTAAAAGGTTTTATGGAGTTCCTTCAATCTTGGTGGATATTTTTTACGGTTTTTTAATTTTTTTTAAGAAGAAAATAACGCGGTACCTGTCACTTATTTTTTTTTTTTTGCCAAAAACAAAAATTTCTCAAAAACGGCTCAATCGACTTTTATAAAAAAAAATGGCTTCATTTAAAATTAATGAATGGAAAAGCACTTTTTGTAAATTTTTTTTTGGGGAAAGAATTTTTATTTTTGGTACCTCTAGTAAAGCCATTTTTTGCTTTTCGATTCTCTGAAAAACGGTTGATTTGAAATTTTTGGAATGTTTATGCAGCCACCGACAGTTAGCACTGCTCAAGCCGTCGAGATAAATTCAAATTTTATTTAAAAAAACCTATGTTAGACTTAAGACACTTTTTAGTATAAAATGTATAAAATAAACCAACAATTTAACGAAGCAGAGCCCCTTCTGTGCTCGCAGATATATAATGTTAGACTTAAGAAATAATTATTTGTAAATATGTAACACTGTAAAAATTTGAGCTTAATAAAATTGTATATATATATATGTTTATGCAGAACTTCCTAAAATATTTAACACTAATGTAAACGAAAATGTTTCAAAACAATTTTTTTTAATAAAAAATAAAAAAAATAGGTTTTTTGAAAACTCAATATTTCGAAAACGACTCAATCGATTTTTTCGATTTTTTTTATCTAGTAGTTTCTTAAGATTACTTTAATCACTTACTTTAATTTACTTTAGATTTAGATTACTATAATTTAGATTTTAGATTACTTTAATCACTTAAACAAATATTTATGTAAAACATGAAACAACGGTTCCTCCCATACAAATGTTAAATAACCGTTGAGAACAAAAATTTATTAATCATAAACGACTCCAAAAATTTTTGTAAAAAAATGTGTAGGTATGTTCTTAAATATTAGTCCAGTCCACTTTTAAGTAGAAAAATATTTTATTTTGCGTAGGGAAGTACCCATAGAACAGCTTTTCATATTTAAGTCTTTTCCACTATTGCATGAACTGATTAAAATGCTCAATAAAAGTTTTAATAAGACTGCATACCCAAATTTCCCAAAAAATTTGTCTTTCAGTTTTTAAAAAATAAATACCTACAATTTTTTTTTTGAAAAATAGATTTTTCAAAAACCAGATTTTATTTTTTTTAATTAAAATTTTATATTTACATTAACAATTAATTCAAAATGGCTTTTAAATTTTGTTAAATGTTTTACAAATTTTATAAATTATTTATTTATTATTTTATTGACGCATATATGTCGTTAATATGTCATTTTTTAGATAATTGTACAGTCTGCAAGTTGTTCGTAGGTCATTTTGAAAAAAAAAAATTGTTTAAACAATAAACAAATAAATAAAATAAATAAATAAATGTTTTCGACCATTTTTCACCAAATCTCTCAATTGTACCATAAAAAATGTTTTAATCTTTCGTATGAAGAATGACATATGCTCCTCTGCAAATTTAGAGTACTTTTGAGGAAATGTTTAGGATGTAAAAATGAAGCTCTCCGCCAAAATTCAGCTTTGTCGGAATTTTTTCGAAGTAACGTCTTTTTTTATCTAATTTTCCTGGAATATTAGGTTTTTTCCTTAAATTCCACATATGAGTTGGTAATAAAACTTCATGGTTTCTTATGACATAATGAAATTGAAATCTGCGTAGCTATAACATTTAAATATTTATAAATATATTTATTATTTCAAAACTGTTGATATTATTAGACCTTTTCTCATACATACGTCAACTAAAATTCAAAATGTCAGTCATGTATGCTTGTGTCTAGCCCTTCCCAATAAGAATTTCTATTTAAAAGAAGACAGACAGACCATCACCTTAGGGCAAATTTCATTAACATCGCTCAATAAGTAAAAACAAAAATAATTCCTTATCTTCTGCTAAGCCTAATTAGATCTCATTTACAGATGAAAACATTGCTTCGCATGGATTTTTCTCCTACAAAGGACTCTAAGGACATCAGATTAATGTTCTATACCCAGACCTAACTAACATTCTTTCTATCGTCTCTGGTTTTGCGGATTATTTTGTTTTTGTTTGTTGAGTCTGTTTATTTCAGTTGGACATTCCCTAATCCCACATTAATTGGGTTTTTGTCATATTTGATTAATGAACATAAAAAGGACGAGAAAAACCACAAAAAAAAAACCAACACCACCAGTGGCTATCCAAAACCACATAATAATATTTCTATACTGTACTGCCATAATGGAGATACCAAAGAAAAAAAAATTGGCATTAATAAATCCCCTGCTGATATACCAATTAATCGATCCAGGTCGATACATTGTTTGGCTTCGCGTTGTTTGTAGGATCAGATTTGTTTTTTATTTTTATTATCCTTCCCTAGTCATTTATCACCAAAATATTCCAGCTAAACTAACAACTTATGTATGTAGGATGTCATGTACTTACATATTTGATTTTTTTTTACAATAGAGCAAATAAATAAAATAAACTAAAATTAAACACTTTAGGTGGGGTTTATTACAGATTAATTCAAATCCTAACAACCTACTCCCGGAATAAAATGTCTTTGGGTTTATTTTATTTTTTTTTTCGGTTCGACCTCCTTGACGCTTCAATCTATCCTCGATAAAATCCTTAATTATGGAAGAAAATCCTTTTTAAAAAATGTCTTTACTTTCTCGATTCAGCAAAAAAATGGAAAAAGGAAAAAAAAAACAAGCAAAGAATACAATTTCTTTGTAGCCGGCACGTTTCCGCAATAAGAAAGCTCGAGTTTATTTTGTGTTTCTTGTTAATGTGGGAGTAACTTAAATGATGTCACATTGGACATATCAATTTCCTCCTGTCGGGTTTGTTTTCCAATTCTTGGATATTTTATAAATAAAATACACAACACAGTCGCATGTATTTGCAAGGAGTTGAAAGTAGTTTACAACATTAGACGGAAATACTACATATGCGTTTACATGCGATCGTTTTTTTTTTTTTTTTTTTGCAAATAATCTCGCGTTACTTGTGTTTCGAATTTAAGAACAATATTTCATATATAATTATTAATATTACGTCAACAAATCTTTGCTTTTTTTTCATTAAAATGAAATTTTTGTGTGCGTCAGTCGCACGCGAATGTGGAATGCCGGCTGACTCCTATTTTCACATTCAAACATTTAAAACAAATATACTGCGGTGTATCCTCTTAAATCCTTTTCTACTTTCCTATAGGGATGGGAAAAACCGGCCGGTTAAAACCGAAACCGGTTATTTTGTTTCGGTTAACCGGTTTTCACCAGAGTTTTTTTTGCCTCGGTTAAACCGGTGATTTTTCAGAAATTCAATAACAGGCTGAAAAAAACCTGTTTACATTGGCAATTTTATCACCACAGAAATATAAAATGTCTGGCAAAAAAATTGTCTTTGTTTCACAAAACACGCATTTGTGTGTGTGCAACCAGCAACGTTATTCACCCCTGCTTACTTTTCTCTTATAGAGAAATTGTAGTGGTAGGAAGGTGAAATAATTTTAAACTACACACACTTCCGAAAAATTGAGTTGTTTGATGTCGAAACCTACACTACTATAAGGTAGGTATCTTTTGAAAAAGTTTCCATCCTATCATCTGTGCTTCCCTTCAATGAGATATACAGACGGTGTTCGAGTATGTTTACTTTCCTATGTGTCAGCTGATTTCATCTCATTGCAATACCGTTGTTATTGACCATAATTTATTATTTAAAATAAGATTATTAACTGAAATATGCTGTTGCATCTGTAATTTTCGTTTGTATGGGAGTATTTCACGAAGTGTAGTTTTTTTTTCGAAAATAATAGTATTTTCTTTTCGAAAATAAGCTTATCTACGAGTGCATATGTACATGGTCGTATGTAGATATATTTTATTTGACATGATCGCTTTTAAAGCAAATAAGAAAACTAACAATTTTTGTATATAAAACCGAAAACCGGTTATTAAAAAAACTGGTTTTTTGTCCGGTTAAAACCCGAAAACCGTATAATTTTGAATAACCGCCATCCCTACTTTCCTAACGCTTGCACTGCGCTTGATCATTTCAAGGGTAGTGAAAACCCGTTTTTTGCGAGCATTATTATAAAAAAAATAAAACCATACAAGTATATTTTTACGTTATCCAAAATGGCACTCAGTTTCACTTTTTCAGTACGAGTTCAGTATCTATATTCCTAAATATTAAAATCTATGGAGTGTACGGACGCAATCGTTTATTTTTATTTTGGAAAAACAAGTCCTCTGTCGAAAATTGTGTGCGTATATTGAGTGTGTTTCTCTATTCATTCTGAGATGACCAGAATTTTCGGAATGCCAGTTTTGCGTTTCTTTATTCCACGGAATATTCCGGAATAGTCTATATTCATTTCGGAACGTTTGGAATGCATTTTTTTTACTCCATGTTAAACACGGATAAAAGAATATTTTCGGAACACCCCTCTCATATAAATGTCAAACACTCAAAACAAATAACAGCAGACAAAATCGGAAACCCAGTAATCTAACAAAATGGATTGCCAACATTTTTTTTATATTTCTATTATTGGAATAAATATAAAAATTGTAATTTAACGTGAGTTTTCATTAATTAATAAATCAATAGTATTTCATTTTTACTATTTCCCAGAGATATTTTTTTTATCATCACCACATTCAAACAGTTGGCATTGACAAACATGGTTATCATAATTCGCGAGTAAAACGGATTGCTCCTAATTTTGTTGAGTGATAGTAATGGATAAAACAGATGTTCAGCATGTCTGCATATATCGCTCCATACAACGCTGTGTCCAAACACACAAATGTGCATACTCTTTGACATTTATGACACATAGTTCTGTCAATATTATGCCGGCGTTCAGAAAACGATAAATATCAATTCGGATAGGTTGGTGTTGCTGTTATTGGGGACGTTCACTCAATTATTCTCAGCAATCTGGAATAACTTTCTGTTGTTGTAATGCGCGCAAAACCACATCTGATGAAAAAACAGATGCTCTCATGACAGCTATCTTGAGTTATCCCAAAAAAATTGGAATAACTAGCTATCCGAGACGAAATGTATAGAACCAGCTGACTGCAAAATTCGTTGGTATGCGTTTTGCTTTGATTTTTTGACAGCTTTCAGCTAACCTATCTGATTCGTCCACAGATATAACCCGATAGCTTGGTATCCGAGATAACATATCTAATAAGTGAGTGATCGCCCCCATTGTAATCCCGTCTAAAAACACCAGCAGCTGACAAAACAGCAGCTACCATAAAATAAAGATAGGCTATCGTACCGACATCTGAGCGCGCCCAATGAGAATAGTCAGTGTGTGGTAAAAAAAAAATTAAAGGTCACGGTAGTGCCCAGCCAAGTTCTGGCACTACACCCAATTTACATAATTGAGTAATTAGGTAATAAAAGAAAACTTGCCAAGTAAACGAACACAATTAAAGCTAGTAATAATTAAATAACAGATTTCTCTGATAATTTTTAGGTTCTTCCATAATACTCTAATTAAAATATTTGATATTTAACATTAATAAACTTAGAACTTGGCGTACTTTTTGACCTCACTACTTTTCTCGGCTGACTTGTTACGCAAATATTTTTGTATATTGAAGAACTTGGCTACTTTTTTAACATTTATGTTTTTAGTGTGATTAAATTTACTGAAAATGTTTGTCAATGAAAAAACAAGAGAAAAACATATTCGTATGCTCCTTTCCGCTCCTTTTGTCGCTCATGAAAATTTATTTTTCATAAAAAATTCGTAGATTTTCTTCCATTTTTAAAATCATAAAACAAATGCCAAAGCCCAATTATTTCAGATATTTTTCTTTGCTGTTGTGCCTGCAATGAAACTTGGAATTTAGAAATACAGACATCGAGGCAGCGAGGGCTGCATGCAGATCTTGGAATTTTTCAACCCTCATAAGCTGCACATCTGTTTAGGGCACGAGGGTTTTCGTGCAGGCAATGGTAAAATCTGATTAAATTTATCATTTGCGTAAGTTTACAATTATAGTTAATAAACTTACAACATTTGTACAAAAAATGATTTACACAAATTGCTTAAAATTCTCTAATCGAAATTTGCTGGGGGAAATTTATTAGTGTTTGTCCAAATTAACCAAATTTAATTGTGAATTTACGAAGAAAGGGAGTGTTCAGAAATATGATGCTTAAAGATGTCAACAAAATAAACACACTGTATCCGATTTCTTTTACCATAGCATAGAAAATGGACTGCTGAAATTTTTAGCATTCATTTGGTTTGGTTGCCTCTCAGTTTCAAAGACGTTTTAACTAACATGCTTCCAATTTTTAATAAAAGCCAATAGAAACAAAATAGAATAGTAATTTACAGTTTGTTTATTTTTTAATTACACAAATTCCATTTGATCAGCTGTTAAATTGACGACGAATGTAGTGAATTTGATAATTAGGTTTTTAACACAACAAAAAAATATATTTCAATGACTTGCCATTGCCTATTGGTTACTTGTGATAATTTTTGTTTTTTTTTATTTTCTAACAAGAAGAAGTTATCTTCGAACCAGTTCAAGTAAACACGCAGAACTAATAAATAATACAAACAAAACTTGAACGAGTCTCATCTGTCATAATCCTAATCTTTCGAATGAAAAATTATGTTGTATACTTTGACATTTAATGGACAGGGGATTTAATCACACATGATATAAATAACTAAGGGCGGGCATTACACAAACTTTTGAACATATAACCATATTCACCACGAATGTGAGGCTGTGAGGCCGTGACTCCATTAGAATATTTATTTCGGTCATTATTGCAGACACTACTTCTAATAATTTTATTTGTTTGTTATGTGGGAAAAAATAAATCATGAAATTGCATTCTCCAAGAAACGCTAAGCGCCTTATGTACTTTAGAATAGGTATAAATCTGTCTTATCTGCACGAAACGTCAAATTTAATTTCTCCGTTTATTTCTTCTGAGAAGACAAGAAATAAATGCAGATATTCTTATGTCTAAAAATAAAAAAAATCCAGACATAAGGGGTCTCCACAAGAATTATTGACGATATGACACATTTCTTGCAATCATTTATTTCAAGTGGAGGCCTAGGGTGAAGAACATAACATAACCCATGACAACGAATTATTGTATATATTTTTTTTTTGAAAACAACATCTTACGATCAATGTTATGTTATTGACTGGTTTTTCTAATAAATAAGAATAAGACAATTTTAAACCATAAGTAAACCATGCAAAATATACAAGTAGTTATTCTTTTTTTATAATTTGCAATTGTTTCCCTTATTGTTCCATCACCCATCATTTTTAAAACTGTTTTTTTTTAAATTCAATCTAAGACACTTAACTGAGTTAAGGGATAGTTGTAGTCAAGTTTTGGACGATTGCAGGCTTTGTAGATTACAACAGGATCAGAAGTGCAGAAATATTTCTTGCATCGTTTCAGAAAACCCAAACACTTTGAAGCGCTTTTGGTGACACCAAAAATGTGCTCATTCAACAAAAAATTGGTCGATGTCGGTGATGTACATACTGAGAATTGGGGCCGAATTACCGCATCAGTTATCGAGTCATACGTGACTGAATTATGTAAATTTCCAGCAGTCTAGTACAATAATTTGACATTCTCTCATCAGTTATCGAACTGAATTTTATTCGTCAGATGAGAAGCCGACTGATAGAACGTATTTGATTTGAATTCCGGATTAAAATGTAAGAATTATTGTATTTATTGTTTTTCATTTTATTTTCACGAAACAAAGGCGTCTTTATTCAGCCTTAATCTTTTAATGAAACTTTAAATAGAAATATTTTGTAATTATAATGCATGTAGGTATATGTATATGTACATAATATAATTTTTGGATACTTATGCAGAATTTGACAAAGACAGAGGATTGCTTTTGTCCCTTAGGTCTGCGCTCCACAGCTTCGTACATCTCATCTTCTGGTTGATGTGAATCAAATGTTACTTATTATGTACATATGTATGTACGTATAAAAATATTTTTTAAGTCTTCACCATATGAATCGCTTGATAAAAAGAAATAATCCATTTTTAGTGGATATTTAGAAATATCCTCAAATCCTTGTAATAAAAACTGGAAACTCGCGAAAAATTTGTTGTTTTTACAAAAAAATGAAATTTGTTTGTCCAAAAATAAATTAAATGAATACAAATTTCATCTGTCAAACAAGAAAGACTCGATAAAAATCAATAGAGACTCGATGTAGTAGAATAGAATTACTACAATTTAAAATAGTTACACGATACGTTAGGCTACGAATGCCATCATGCCAAAGTGATCACTAGTTCATTCGATAACTGATGGGACTCACTCACTCGATCACTGATGCGGTAATTCGGCCCCTGGAAGTTGTTCGGTTTACTCCATGAATGAATGCATCGCTTATGAACACTGCATTGAGGAATGGTTCGCTGATGGTTAAGGACTGCACACAGCATTGATTTGAGATCTAAAATTCTACATAGTTTCTTATTACTCATTTGACAATGCTTTAAAAAGATATAAAAGTATTATAAACAACTTATGTAATTCTCTGATTGATTCAGTTTCATTGTATATACTTTATATGACAACCCTATAATACTCAAAGTCCCAAATTATAAAATGCCGAATACCGAAATTCCGAATATATTATTCGGAGATCTCGAATATCAAGAATTCGAATGACAACTCCGATAAAATTCTGACAGCTCAAACGTCAAATACCCAAATTCGGACCGACAAAATTCCCTATTGGGTTAGTGCTTTTGTTGGTAACAAAATTTGTGGCCAAGATATCGACGAAGACGAGTAATTCGATGGCCTTCTGTGTCACGAACACAAATTTGTGGTTTCGAATTCTTCGCCAAAGGAAATCGTTTCTGTCAACTGTTATTTTTCACCGGTATCTTGGGTTGTCCGCCTAAAGGCATTCTAATCGATTTCACTACAATGGTACCATAAAAGTTATTAAAATTTGTATTTCAATCCTGAACGACATTCGGAATTTGCGTATTAGCCATTCAGAATTGTTTGCATTCGGGATTTAAGATATTCGATGGATTTTTTTTAAATTGAACAGAACAAGAATTTTTTAAGAATATTTTTGTGGGGTTATGACCCATTTTCTTACTATTACTCACTTATTGTAGATTTTTATGCCGTCCACGAACTCCAAAGTTAACAATTGACTTGTGGACATATGCACTTAAGTACATCAATATAGACTCTTGACGTATAGATTTTGACTCTATTGAACTATATATTTTTCTTCATTCCAACAATTAGGTTTTTTTTACATTTTTGTTCATTTTTTCAAATTGAAGATGAACAAAAGCCCAAATTATGATATAGAATTAAAAAAATCCTGAAAATATAGAAGTTCTGAGTAAATCCAGTAAAATTCTCTCGTATAACATTTCAAACACAAACATCAAAGGATTATATAAAATCTTCCTTAAAACCGGATAAAAATTCCGCAATACGTAAGGTATATACAACTTCGTTTAAAATTACACACCCCAGAGCTTAAATTTTTTACAAACCATGTACTAGTCCTTTCAAAAGGGGAAAACAAGGATAACCAACGCGAACACAAAAAAAAAAATAAGGTTGGAAGTAAATAGGATCAAAGGGCTCTCTATCTCGTGTAATCCCGTGAAAAATGTATTCTGCTGTTGTTACTTGTATTCCATTTTCGAACGAAACAAGGATACCGGAATCCGTGACACGGGTTGTTGATAAGGACAATTTTCAACGACAAACTTTAAGATAAATAGAGAAAACATAAGGTTGCGTCTATTTCTGATGTTGTAGCCTCAAGGTAAATCTAATGGTTTCATAGAAAATACTCGTAAGTAGTTTCTATTACAAATACTATCCTGCACCTAAAATGAACAAGAATATCTGTTTGAGAAGGATGCTGTGGTTAGGATGAGAAAGGTTAAAATAGCAGAGAAGTTTATAATATAAATGAACCTTTTGTGAATCATAATTGTAATAAGATGGTGTGTACATCCTGTTTAGACAAATTGTTGTCTCTTGATGGCTAATGAAAGATTTAGTTGATTGATGATCAAATGAAAAGTGCACTTATGAAACTTTGGTAATTGACTGTGATAGCAAAAGTGACGGACTGTAATAAGGTTCATTCCGAGGGCAGATCGACCTCCCGTAAATAACTTGATTTTTGAGAAGGGTCGAAATTGCTTCAAGAGAGGAATAAAAAGGACAGTGCTGACATTGAAAGTTAAGACATCAAATAGGTACACACATCCATATGACGTGAATCTCAATCAGACTGATGAGGATGCGAAGGATCCTTAAGACTTTATTTGCGGAAACTTCTTTGAAAAGGCATCATCACTGAAGTGTGAGCTATCAAAATTTGTTATGGCTTCTTTTTCCTTATGTGATGGGTGATTAAATTTTTGATTGAATCAGAATCAGGTACTCATTTGTGGGAATTTTGTTTGCCAGGCAAGGATTCAAGGAATAATGCAAAGTTTTCTGTTGAGGGTTCTTTTAAGGGTTCAATTGCTTGGCAGAAAAAAATAATATTATTGGCTAGGACATCAAAAAGATTTTATTTTTTGTAAGGACATTTTCGTTGTTTTTTTTCCAATCAGTCAAGGATTATTAACAAAATAAATTGGAAATATTTTTGTTTTTTTAAATATTATGTTCTTATTATAAAGTAAACGGTAAATATAATTTATACATTTTAAAATTAAAAACGATGTGGTCTTCTATTGATTGGACTGAAAGGACCTGTTTTTGGTCTGCGTTGAGCAGCCTGAAGAGTATGACGGCCGCCGTTAACATGGGCGCTTGTTGTTGTTGTTGTTGTGATGGCGGCAAGAACAGCTAAGAACAGCCACAGGAATACTTTGGTATTCATCTCGTTTTGTATTTGGGAACGTCTTAATCAAAACACTTATTGATTACTTTTAATGCAAATCTAGCTTAGAGGTAAGTATTTATACAAAGTTCTAAATTGAACTTAACTGATAAGAATGCAAAATGCGGGCTGTTTGTATATTTGTTTTATCTCTTTAGGGTGAATTTTTTGCTTAAGCTGTGAATCACAATTGTCGTTTGGCTTTTTTTATTTTGTGTACAAAAAAACTGATGAAAGAAAAACGTTCTTTAACACAAAGAAGAGTACAAAAGAAAAAATAAATGATTTTTAAATTTAAAAAAGTTATTTTAATTAAAAATAAACGCTTCCAAGCCACCAGGGAGAAACCATATAGGGTTTGGACCTTGATACTGAAGGAGGTCAGCGAACGAAATATCTTTAGAATGTGGACGGCGACGCGCCTATTCCAGAGGTGGCGCTAGACCAAAATGAGGCTTGTGGAAGATTAAATTTGCGGAACCCATAGGAAAATGAATTCTGGCTGCATTATTATAAAAAAGTATTTTACTGTCATACAAACTTCCGTTTGGACTTGTTATCAAATCATCCATCAAAATCAATATTATATTATGTTCCCACCGAACCGAGATCTCGGATTTAATTGATTTCAGTTTATATCTTCGCATTTCTTCATAAAGCTAATTTTGAGATTTCGAAATGCGAGATTTCGTTAAAATCTCAATGAAATCTACCTAATTACGGATGCAGGTTTTTCTTAGGTAAAAAGTTTTTTTGTGTGCAAATTACGATGTTTTACTCTAAAAAAAAGGTGTGTGTAAGGTGCAAAAAAACAAAACAATGACATGAAATGTAGGGATGTTCGATGTTTATTGATGTTGGCAAAACATTAATGTTATTCGAAAAAAATATCGATGTTTCAACATCGATGTTGAAGCATGTGAAACTCGACTTAAAATAAGCTGAAATCTTTTGTCAATTAACTCATGCTTATAAAGGTTAGACCGCACTCGACGAAACTGCACTTCAGCGGAACTACGCTTCACAACTATTAAGTTGAAATTGTTTGAAGTTCAATTGGCGCTTATTGGAATTTAAAGTAGTTCATACACCCAAACTGAAAACAAAATTGCGATAAAAAACATTGCTACAATTTTCAAAACATTGAAGGTATTTTGAATTTATAATATATTGAATTTTTAATTGATTTTTGAACGTGATATTATTTTCAAAAAAAAAAAAACTTAAAAAACGTCGATGTTAAAAAACATCGATATTCTGATATCGATATTGTTTTTTCGATGTTAGCATCCATGTTTTACAATATCGCTCATCCCTAAACAACATTGTTGTTGACATTGAATTCGGGTTTGACATTTAGTATTTGAGTGTGTGCGTGCTTCTGGTTTTTAATTCTGACTTCAAATCCACAAGGAAATTTCTCTTCTATCCAGGACAAAAACTGTCATTTCATACCAATCGAACAGTTTCAGAAGCATTCGGAAGCCTTCCGGACGACCTATCGAAAAGGCCATAAATGTTTATTTTCTTAGGCTGAATTCACTCATTCATTTTTCAATTGATATTTGAAATGACAGATCAAAATAATATTTATTGCAGTCTGGTGCATAAGTCCAAAAAAAGAATTATGCACTTATGTCCCATTTGACATATTTTGTTTGAGGCAAATACTGTATCTACCTCTTGGAAGTCGAAACTTTTCCTAAATCCAAGTGCCAATTAGAAAAAAATTCGGATGATATTAAAAACAGGTTTAACCGGATTTTTCTTAGTTAATTACTAGCAGGGATGCCATATGTCATGAAAGCAACCCTATGTCATATGGCTAGAAAACCAAAGGCTGTTAGAATACCGCCGAGCTCTTAAAAGCTTAAATCGCGTGCATCGCTAGAAGAAATTATAAATTTTTGAAAAAAAATTTAATCATAATTTAATTTTGCTGGATTTTATGATTTCGAGATAAGTATACTTTGTAATGGAGTGCGCGGGGCAGTGTGTGGGCTACATACCGAAGAGGAGCGGCAAGCCTTAGCTTGCAAGCACCTCAATACTTGTTGTGTGTAACCGATAGCTTGAGTCAATTCGGGTTGAATAGTGCTTGATATAGGTATGTACAATCGTAGAAACCAATAACAATGTCTCAACTTCAAATACAAACATTAAGACAGTGAGTCAGGTATAGAGTAAGATGGTGGATGCCTATCCTTAAAAACCATAGACTCTTTTGCCCACATACATTTTGAACTTATGTTATTTAATACCAAATTATTAAATTCAGTTTTAGATAACTTTGTTCAAATAAAATATAAAACAATATGTTAATGTAAGGTCATGTTATAGCACGCGCAAATTGCTATCCCGAATGTGTATACATATGGCTGGGAAGCCTTGAAGTTGAAGTCACAACATCATAAACAATCAAAATGTGTTTCTTACATTATTGAAAGATCTAAAAGATACATAATTTATACACATAAGACGGCAGCCATGTCTAAATGAAAACAAACAACTTTTCATTAGTTTAAACTACAATGAATCTAGTACCAAGGCCGTATCCAGAATTTAGATTTGGGGAGGGGCAGAACTGACGAAAGTAAACTGATTCAAAAACAGCCCTCGATGTAATTTCTGATTTAATTATATTTCATAAATTGTGATCTCGCTCGGTGGAAGGGGTGCAGGGTTTAACTTACCAAATGCAAAACCATAACTCTTTCATATTAGTATCAATCTTATATAAAGCAACTCATTTTTCAAAAATTGCATGATATTGCCGACCATTAAAGGAGCTTATATAAAAAAAATTAGTTTCGAGTTGCAAAATTTAATCTAGAACAAGAACTTAGCTTATTACCCTAAAGGACTATTCACACGAGAGCGAGAAACAACCGAACAACTAAAGCGCAAACCGAAGATGTGGCGGTGGCCCACATAAATGCGATATCGCATTACATGTTGTTGCTAGCAAACTGTCAAAAAACCATAACGAATGTTGATAACTGAAGAAAAGCTAAAATTTAAAATAAATATTAGTCATAAGGGTGGCAATGGCGCAGTGGATAAAGCGCTTTATTGCTAACTAGGACGTGTGGGTTCGATCCCCACGCTATTCGCATTCTTTTATATACCTCCAATTTAAATTGGATGCCGCCCATGTGTTAAAATGAGACAGTTAATACCTGGTTCTCAAATCCACTGTGCCAAACTAGTGCCGTGCAATTCAGGTTGCATTTAAAAGACCTTAGGTCTTACAGGCATATTGTTAAATTACACAAAAAAAAAATAAGGATTAAGTCCAAGCAAAAATAAATTTTACTAATATAAAATCTTACGCACCGCAAAAAAATGTGTTTCGGGACGGCCGCCGGAAGTGACAATTTAAGCTAATCTAAGTTGAACTATATAATATTGAAATTGTTTAACTTGAGAAAAGCTTCAAAAGGGAAGCCATACTGACTGACTGGCGCTTCCCAAAAATGCAAACAAACATTTTTCGAATATTTTGGACTGCAGTATTATTTTGAATTTGAAGGGCCTCCTATATAAAATTTTTGATCAAAGTCCGCAGAGACGTTTATGAGAAAGCTGAATATAAAAAAAAAATGTTGTAAATTTTTATAGCAAAATGTTGAATATGTCTACACAGATTTTTTTATCAAATTAGTTAAAGCCGTTTTTGAGATAATTAAGATGTTAGAAAAAATTGTACTTGTACGGCAAGAACCGTTATTTTAAGGGTTAAAAAAACGATATCAAAAAATCTATTTGAGTGAATCACATAAGACGCCTTAAGTACCAAGTTTGAAGAAAATCTGTTCAGTGGGTTAGACCCAGGATAATATATACACGAGCGCAATTGCGGGAGCCACTTTGTTTGTCTTATCCATTATCGCAATGTCAAATTTGATTAAAATCCCGAGTTCGATTTTTTTGAAATACAAAAATTGCTCTCAGGTTAATCTCAACGACAAAGTTGGATATAACGTGCATAAATAAGAGAAGTCTAGATGCCAGCAAAAGTATTAATCTATTATTATATACATATAGCTACATTAATATATATATGCTATAAGATCTACCCGACATATTGGAGATACCAACTCCGTTTGCAAAAATCTAAACATTAGCATATGTGCGTGTACAATACATATAAGCCGTCTTGACCTTCAACAACTTAATTTTGCTTTAATTTAATTGAAGCATTTGTAGGTATATTACTTAAAAACCTCGTTACGCCTTTTCTGATGCATTTATCGATATACTTACGCTAGCACTATTGTAGACGATGGCTCGGGCAATAACTTTGTCGAAAACTGTTTTTAAAAATATTCAAACTTTTCATCAACTTTTACATTTAGAATGCAAAAAAAGAATACAAATCGAATAAATGTTGGTATCTTAACCCCTGTATGATATATATTGTAAGACATATTCTTATTATTTTTACACCGGCATATAGCCCCAAGTTTTACATCAATTTTAAGAGATTAACCTTAAAGATTGAACTACTATACTCTGTTCAATTTATGTTTTCAGTACATGCCTTATGCGAGAGCTTTTTCAAACACATTGGTGCCTGTTTCTGAAATTCCCACTGAAAGTAACCACTGAGTTACATACAAATTATGTTTGCAATCTTGTTAGAACCGCTCGCGCTGAGTGCTTTTAAAATAAACTTATTGAATCAATATTACCACTGCTACGTTTGTGATAATTTAGTATGCTTACTACTGCGTCGATTTAAGAAATTTAAAAAAGTACGAACTTATTGGTATATCAAACAGTGAGAGTGAAATGCAAATATCCTATCTTCCCAGTACTAAAAATATAAATTGAACAGAGTATAGAACTGACGATATACGCTCAATACAGCCACCACATCTTTTCTTTTTAATGAATTTTCAAACATAACTGTTCATCGATGATAGGAGTCGAACTAAGCAGTTAATTTTGAATGGTTTTTCTTCTGTTTTGAAGTTGAGATTGCAAAGCTTGTACAGCTAATAGAGTATATGTGTCTTGTCTACTTATTAATTAAAGAAAAGCCAAACCTATTCATGGAACCAGTCAAAAGTAATTAATTGATATATGTTATCTTCACAATATTACAGTTTTTTTACAGTTAATCACGTTTTAGGAATCCATTTTTTTTACAAAACATTCAAGTCAATATACTCTTTCATTCCTGAAAATTTCATATTTCTAGGTCCATTCCTTAAGAAGATAAAATTCTTTAAGTTGATATGTGTGAGAATACTTATCGAATGTAACGCGTTACGTAACGAATCGGTTTACCCTCCCATAAAAAGTTATCAATTCAAAAATATTTTATGAACGTCTTATAACAGTTTTCAATTGCAGGTCTTAGTTTTTGAATTTTTAATTCATAAGAGGACAGGATTTTAAAAGAGGGGACTGCCCCCCTTAAAGCGTTACATTTGATAAACCTCAACAGAGTTGACTACGTCCGTACCTGCGTTGCATTGTTCGGATATAAATTGACACCTTCAAAAATGTTATTGTTTCTTAAAATTCAATTTTGGAAAATAACTGTCACTTAGGGTAATTCTGACCCCCTTGCGGAGGATACGCCCTTATTTTTGACACAACTGTTCTAAGTTTAAGTAGGGGTACCTCTGTTTTCTTTAAAAGCTTCCCCCTCTTCACAAAATTATTCCATTCAGCCTTGAAAAGAGTAATATTTTGTTTTATGAGTGTCATTTATATACACAAGCATCATTCTTTTCTATAAATGTGTAAGTACACACTAACGCTGTTTTATAGGAAACACTCAAAAGAAAAATGATGAAAAATGTTCCATCGTCTTTTATTTTACACATGGATAGAGACAAATCAAATACACATAAGTTAGGTGTAGAATATGCCAAACCAACTCAAAATATGAGCTCCCCTCAAAATTCCTTTGCCTTTCTAAAAAAATAAAAAATAAAAAAAGAATCCACAGACAACATAGCATTTGGGTTTCCATTTCAAATATGAAGGGGGTATCCCACATGATTGAACGGATTGAACTATTTCCCAACTTTATCGTTGATTAAAAATACATACACAGAGAAATATTTGTTCAGTTCAAGTTATATGTAACCCACAGATAAAATATGTAAGTTCACATACGAAGAATACACCTAGAATATTATACGTTACAACTCATCAAGCCATCTGATGAAAATGCCACCGAAGCATAAATAAGTACCTACTCACTGCGGGTAAAGAGAGAAAAATCCCCCTAAAATGCATAACTTTCTATTGGAATGGCGGTTTGTTTTGTTTTTATTTTTATTTGCTCCACAAAAAAAAATTACCCTCTGGTTATTTGGAAAACCATATGAGTTCTCATACATGGAACAGAAGTAAATCTCTCTAGAGCTCATGCAATTCCAATAACAACTATATGAGCCAGGTTGCGTCTTTATGCTTGACAAAGCATCACCCAGTATTGTGGGTCTCCACTGCTGCCACCACCACATGGTACCTTTACTTTTAAATTAATTTCATCTCTGTCTTCGTTATTCCAAATGGCAACTAATCAATCAATAGATGGAATCTAATTCAAAGGCAAGTCATGGTGTGATGTATACTCAGAAGTCGACTTCAACTTCAACTTCAAAACCAACCCCCGAAAACTGAACCATGACATTACTTAATACATACATAGCTAGGATATGAAAAGAACTATATTATACTCACATTGGATGCCTGGTGTCGGGAACCTCTCGATTGCTTGGCAATGCATCACTTGCCTCCTGATTGAAACGATTCCGAATATACGGATCTTCTCCGGTCCTCAAGGCTCCACCACGAATATATCCAATCTCATCAAAGTACTCCCACTCAGTTCCACCAACACCACCTGATGGCGAAGTCTCCTCCGGCATCAATCCATTCAGACCCAACCCACCAACTCGTGGGCGGGGTACGTGTTCAGCTCCTGATCCGCCACTACTACTACCACCGCCACCGGATGCGATGGCGTTTTGTTGGCGGTGAAAAATGTGCTGTTGTTGTGGCTTATCGGCGCCGTAATTGCGCTGGTGTGCCAAGAGTGGTGTAGACGATGGTTGGATCTCATCCTGGTACTGGAGGCCTGTTCCCACTTCACGAAGCCGCAACGCTCTGTTCTCCACCTGAAACATGAGAAAGAGAAACAAGAAGTGATGAAGATAAATGTATTTTTGGAGCTTTTCTTTTTGAGGATTAAGTGGATGCAATTAGAAATAGTATATCCTCGCCTTGTTGAATGGGTTATGGGGCTGCTACGAGAAAGGTTGATGAAAGAAAGCATTTAGTCACTCAAGATCAAGACAAAGACATGGGATAAGCCCATAGTTTCATCAAAAAGCACAAACACAAGCACTGTTTCAATTTAGGTACATGGCAGATGGGGTCGTTGGGAGTTTAATTCTAATTTGGAATCCTTTTCCTAAAGAAGAATAACAAAAGCAAAAATTACACAAGGAGTTGAAGTGGCATCCTTTTATGTGAAATGTAGTGCTATGATTCTTTTGATATATACAAGAACTTGGAAGGTAGGGAGGTAATATTTTTTTATAATGAAATGCTTCGATTTAAATCAGGTTATACTGACGTAGAGATGTTTTGGATTTCAAAAAAATCCCGGAATTTATTAAGACAGGTTATTGTTTGCCAGTTAATTAAGTTATTTTATTTTGAATACAATTTACATGACCCTTCAAATATTTACTAGATTTATTTATTTCAGAGTTCAGATAGAAGGGTTAGCTGTATCTCAGTTCTGGAATAGCAGAAGCCACTTAGTCACAACCTGAGATACACCTGCTATCAGATGTCTCTTACCATAAATATCTGCTTTATACCTGGGTTTCCACTGTCATTTCGGGAGTCTATAAGTCCTTTAAAATATCAAGTCTTTGAACGTGCCCGCACTGTCACTTTCACTACTACGGATATTGCAGAATTTACTTTCTGGTATTTGGCTAGATTTCCTAATTATTAGTGATATTTGTGTTGAAAGGTGGTGTGAATTATAAGTTTACAGAAAAACAATTTCGCATCAAAAAGTGAAGCTGAGCTGTTTATTTATAGAAGACAAAAAGCAGATAATTCATAAATAAGCATATGGAGATTTTTGTGAATTTAGTTAAATAAAAAAATAATCAGAAACACGTTATTCATCCTTTTTTTATAATAATGCGCGCACTAAATTGGTTTCGACTACCCTTCAAATCAGTAGCGGATCCAGGATTTGTTCAAAGGGGGTCCAACGATTTAACAGTTAAGATTTTCATAAATTTTACCGAGCTTACTAAATAGTTCTTATTACGTTAACTGTGGAGCTATTTTGTCTCAAACCAATCCTATGAAAAATCGATTATGCAACGACAGCAACAAATATTTGAAACAACTTTTTAATAATAAAAATAATAGGGAATACATGGTATATGATATTCAGCGTTGCCCTACGTCACTTGGCGACACAAATGCATACAAAACAAATTCAGAAACAAAAACAAACGTGCGAGAGAGATAGGATAATTAAATGCGGAATATCATACCAGTATTCTTTATACCATGCAACTTAAACTTTTTTTTTACTACAGCTACAACTTCAATTGTAGCCATTTGATACGCTTCAGCTTCGAGTTGTCATTGCTTGGAAATCAGAACGAAAGATAAGGAGAAAGACTCATAGTCGAGAACTCCAGGCGTTTATAATTGTTTGCTTATACATACACTCCTCGCAACTTTAATAGGATACCTCTTAGCTCTGTTTTTTGTCCTTCATTGATCCTAAACCAATCATGCTATACTCTGTTCAATTTATATTTTCAGGGAGAGCTTTTTCAAATACACTGGTGCCTGTCGCTGAAATTCCCACTGAAAATAACCTCTGAGATACACACAAATTATTTTTGCAATCTTGTTAAAAGCAGCATATATCCCCCCATGAACTATACCTACTGCACATCCACGTACACACTCCTGCTTGTGTGCCTTCGCCATGCACTCAACCCTCGTACTTGTTGTGTGCTTTTAAAATAAACTTATTGAATCAGAGTTACCACTGCTACGTTTGTAGTAATTTAGTATGCTTATTACTACAACCCTGTAAGAGCTTTAAGACAGTACGAACTTATTGGCATCTCTATAAGTTAGAGTGAAAGGCAAATATCCTATCTTCCCTACACTGAAAATATAAATTGAACAGAGTATAGAGACTTAATTTTTTTTAAATGCAAATTCATAATTTTTGTTACGTTATAAATAGAGTTGAATGCTGTTGATTTAAGTGTTAAAAAAAATTATTTACTAAAAACCGTGATAATGCGGGGACATTTAAAGAATCTTGATTCTTTTTATTTCAAACTTTACTTAAATTTAACGTATTAAAGGTATTTTTGATCAAATAACAATTTTTCTAATAATGTTGAGCCACCTTTCTGCTCCAGAACTTCACACATCCGGTTGGAAGGGATGTATACAAAGTGGCCAAATAATTTAGCGAAATCGAGCTCCAAGCTAATTCGATGGCTTTGGTTAATTCGGATATATTCGAATATTGTTCTCCTGATCCATATATGACGTGTCAACCATCCCCAAGCATTTTCGAGGTTGTTTAAATCCGGTGAGTAGGTCGGCCAACTTCATAGTGCCATATTTTGGCTCTCTATATATGTTTTAACTACCTGGTCTGTATTTATTGGCACGTAATCAAGTGATAAGTCCACGGCAAAGGGCCATAAAGGGTAAGAAAGCATCGAAAGGCCTCTTTTAATATACCACTTTCAGTGAATGCATTCATTGTAGTGGACAAAAATTGAAGTTAGCAGGTGCCATCACCATCAGACCTCCAACTCTGCTATGCAGCTCGTCCGAATAATGAGTTTCTTGCGGAGGTCACGAAAATAGTAGCTATAGCCATCGGGGCCTTCCAAATTAATTTTTTTTTGTTTCGTCGGAGAAGACCACGCGATGCCACTCCGAAGTCCGGGTTACATGTGCCCGACAAAAATTGAGGCGTTGCTCTTTTCGAACCGGCTTAAGTGGTGGTTTCTTCTTGATTTTAAGTCTTTTTAAATGCTTAGCATTTGAAATAACACGTCGCATAGTTGTGAGAATTCGGTTGATACCACACTTTTTGATTTTTGCTAAAGAGTCATGAGAATTTGACGCTATTCTTAATATAAGTCGTCTTTTCGCATTGGTAAGCACACTGTATGTGCGGTTTTTTCCATACTTAAAGTCATTGCTTAAAAATCTGGATATAAGTGTTCGGCTCCTTTCAATTTCTTTTTAGCTATTTTGGCAATAGATAAGCCAGCGTAGCGTCCTAATAAGCTTTGATTTTAGGTTTTTTTTTTACCAAATTGTCGAAATTAACAAAAAAGTTTGATTAACGAAAAATATGAATCTGTGTGTCAAAGATAACAATCAAACTAAATGCATATGCTTCAAGTGGCGCGAAAATGTTGTTTTAATTTCAATGAATGTCAACATAAAGTCGAAAAACACATATAACATATGTATATATGGTCAGGAGCAACTAATAACTTAACAACATTGATCTAAAAGAAACTAACCTTCATATTATGATATTAAAAGTTAATTAGGTTAAGGTTTTCAAAGCTCAAAGGGGGTAGGGGTCTCCAGACCTGAAACCCCCCACCCCCCCTCCCCGTGGATCCGCCAGTGCTTCAAATGATCAAGCATAGTGCGAGCGCTTACAAAAGTACTGAATGATGTAACAGGACTAGGAGATACCGATAGGGTTACCAGTCGTCCCCCTTTATCCTTTTCATCTAATCTAAACAAGAAATTTGACCCCCCCCCCCCCCCCCCCCGACCCCCCAACACAGAAAATGATAGAGGGACGCAAATGCCCCACTTTTTTAAACGTCCTCTATTTTTCAACTTTTCCATTCAAAAACTACTTTTTTCCTCATATTTCTTTTTTTTATTGTTTGTTTAGCAAATATGTGGATACTTCCATCATAACTTTCAAACTTTTTACAACTGAATACATCCAATTTACATCCTTCAACGAAACGTTTCCAGTTTCATTCGCAAAAGTTGCTCTGTGAATACTTCTATCATATAACATCATTTAACGAAACGTTTTCAACTTCGTTATTCATGTGTTGTTTTGTTATTTTTGTTTCACACTTATACAAGCAAATAACTTAAAATGTCGGATAAAGATTACTTTTATGATACCGATGATGAGAAAAAAGCATAAAAAATCGAGGGCCAAGAGTATTCCAAATGTATTGTGTGTAAAACTGATTTTAAAATATCAAATGGAGGTCTTAAAGCACTATATCGAATTCCATCCAAAAGAGTTTTGGGAGCTCCTGCCCAAAAAGTTATACTCCAACTTTAGATGAATGGATGCCTTATAGATTACAGCCAGATCAAAAGGGGAGTAGAATTTTTTGCATTTTTGAAGAAAGCCCAAACACTTGTTTTTGTTTTTTGTCGTTTCCGACGTGGTCATTCCACAAAAGAGGTTGACTGTGATGCATACATCAAGGACTGAAATCTGATCGGTTTCTTCAATGCAGAAGACAGAACAGAAGACTCCACTCAGTTTTTGAAGCATTAAATACTACACGGTTTTTTATTCCACTTTGCTTAATGATGTTGCGATCAGAATTTAGTGAGCTTATCATACGCTGCCGTTCCAGTTCCAGATCTGGAAGAGCAAGGAGGTTAATCTGAAAACGTATATCAAAAGCTGAGAGTACTATCGTCTGCAAAACAATGTAGTGGATTAAAAGTTACAGATAATTATTAATGAAAAAAAAAAACGGAGGAAGAACGAAGCCCTGGGGCACACCAGCTTTTATTATATGGATATCAGACTTGAAAGCGTCCAACACGATTTGTATTGAGCGGTCCGAAAGGTAATTTCTAATCCAAAAATTAATAGATTCATGGATACCATTTATGTACGCATTTTCAATACGAGAGCTTGATCTTACTTTCTCCAAAACGAGGTAAAGATTTGTGCCACTGTTCGGTGAGATATTCTATCAGATTACCAGTGCTACGGAAGTTAGATGCTATCGTACCCTTCTACGACGCAATATTTTTTGGTCGATGATTACCGACTCTTATAAAATTTACAGCATTTACACACTCCAAATTATATTTTTGGTTAAATTCTTTCACCTAAATGTTTGTTATGCCCGTAGTCTGGCCAGTTATAATATTAAACAAAACAAAAACAATACCTAAATATTATTTTTGTTTTTGTTTCTTCAATATTATTACTGGCCAGACCACGAGCATAACATACATTTGTGCGCAGGAATTTAACCAAATCCCGTGAAAAATTATAATTTTAATTGGATGGTGGCATCCGTGGGTTAAAATGAGATAGTCAATACCTGATTGTCAAATCCACTGTGCCAATAAAAAATTCTTTCCTATCTTTCTTATCCTTCTAACTAGTACCGTTCAGTTCAGGTTTCATTTAACAGGCCTTAGGTCTTCTTACAATCATGTAGTTAAAATTAATAAAAAAAGTGTAAATGCTGTAAATTTTATAAGAATCGGTAATCATCGAACAAAAAAATATTTCGTCTTAGAAAAATACGATATCATCTAAGTGATGAGCCCAACTATCATGTCTGGACGAAACGCATTTTGGACTACAGGTCATAAGCATCTTCAATTTGGGTTTAAATCCACACAGTCCACAAAAACAAAAATAATATTAAGGTATTGTTTTTGTTTCCTTCAATATTAGTGCTACTAAGGCCATATAGCCGTTCATTAAGGATATTTCGTTCTTCAGGATATTTATTAATTAATTGTAATATATATGTATGTATATAATCAGCGTCTCCATGATCTTGGAAAGATGGTACGTACTCGTAAGTGCAATCGAAGGGTAGTTAGATGGTGAGGAAGATTTGCCATTTTTAAGGACAGGTTGGACAAATGCTGTTTTCCATCCACTCAGGAAGAGATCAAGAGAGTAGGAAAGGTGGAAAGGCTTACACAGAACGGTATGGGAAGGATACTACCCGGGCCAGCGGATTTGTGTACGTCAAGGTTTTTAATGACTCTAACAAGTGTACGATTGCGAAAGAAAATTTGTCGAATGAAACGGGACCATGTCCATGAAGATTTGTTAATCAGCTGGTTTTTTTTAAATAAAAAAAAGTATTCAAAAGATTAAAACTACTCGTATGTTGGGAAAAAGCAGATTAAATGCGAAATCGTTACAAATTTAGTTTGTCAACATATATTTGCATTGTAACATAGCCTTAAATTTATCGGTGAGGTTTTTATTTATTTCTAAGAATGAGTGTAGATATATTGAAAACCGGACATGGTGGAATTTATATAAGTTGTGTGAATAGAATTCAGAAACATTTGTACTTCCGATTTCTGTAACAAAACAGAATTAATTTCGCTGTACATAGTTTACGTTCCAAATCTTATTAGTAACACAAGAGTGAAGTTAATTAACTAATTCACAGCAATAGGTATGGATTAACGAGTAATTAAGTTAAATAACCCTTGTTATTTTGTCTACTACTTGAGAAATATTGTTGATTCTTCCATAATTATTCGAATTTAGAAAATATGTTTTTATACAGGGTGGCCCACGAATCGTGCTATATAAATAAAACGTAATAATTTTTTTTCAGTGTGAGTAATTTATCGAAATGAATGCTTGGGATACTGAAAAATGGATTTGGATAGTCCAGTAGCAGTCCGTCATTTCCGTTCAAGGGGAAATTAGGCTGGAGTTTTGCGGTACTCCCCCGAGTAGATGGACCATTATGAGACTGGTGAACATGTTTGCCGAATCTGGAAGCATAGAACGAAGACCGTATCATCGAGATCCCAATGTTCGGGTTCAGGATACATTCGTGGCTGTTGCATCGGCAGTACAGGCAAATCCAAGTGTTTCGACTAGAAACTTATCGGGCCAAATTGGAGTTAGCAGACGGTCATTATAACGGATACTTCATTATGACTTAAACTTGTTTCCGTACACAGTCCAAATTACAAGGAAGTTAAACGGATTCCTGGAATTTTGCCGAAAAATGATTGCAATGGCCGAAGAAGACAACACATTGATAAATTGTTTGTTCATGTTTGATGAGGCCCATTTTGAATTAAACGGCAATGTCAACAAGCAAAATTACCGTATATTGAGGAAATCTAATCCAGAAATGCTCCATGATACGGAACTTCACCCAGAACGAGTCACTGTGTGGTGCGCAGTTTCATCAAGGTGTATTGTCGGGCCATACTCCTTAGAAGAAAACGTTGTAACACAAACTGTCAATGGGGACCGTTATTTGAAGATGTTAAAGGATTTTTTTTTACACAGAACTTCGCCGAAGATGTATCCCTGTCAGCAGGATTTGGTTCCAACAAGATGGATCAAGTGCACACGTAGCCACACAAGTTATGGCGGACCTCCAAAGAAAATTCCCAAACAAATTGATATCCAGAGACTGCACGTTCCGCTGGCCCCCAAGGTCACCTGACCAGACTGCAGCAGCCGTTTTTTTATGGGGTTATGTCAAGCTGTAAGTGTACGAAACGAAACCTAGGAATTTGACTGAATGAAAGCAGTCCATTAAGACAATAATTGAGGCGATCCCAATTTCAACCCTTCAGGCCGCAATGAACAATTTTCTGATCAGGTGCCGCATATGCGTGGATGAGCGTGGAGGTTATTTGCGGTCTATCATCTTTAAAAACCATTAGTTATTTAAAATAAAATTTAATTTTTAATTCAATGAAAAAAAATTAATGAAATACATCGATTAAAATAAAAGTTATTTAAATTTCTTATTGTAGCACGATTCGGGGGCCACCCTGTTCTATATGAAACAAGTTTCTTCAACCCAGAATTAATTGACTTTTTATTGCTTACCCCTAAACTAATAAGAATCATTAAACTAAGACAATTTCTTTAATTAATTTAATAACCTTTTGACTTCCTCAATCACATATGTACAGTACATATATATGAACATTCGGACAATACTTCCTAATGATGCTTAACATGCCTAATGATGTTTCTTATTAACTTTTCTTCGACTAGATTTTTTTTATCAGCTTATAACTCTGGTCCTAAAGTGAGGGATGCTATAAGGATTCAATGTTGTCATTATCATGTATGTATGTAGGTAACTTAAGTGCGGACATATGAAAAAGAAGAAAGAAAAAGATTTTAAGCAGGGACTTAACCGACCATTCTGCTCCTGATCCAGATTTTGTGGAAATTCATAAAATAGCAATATATGCTTATATAATTTTGTGACTTATAAAATTCAGACTCTTTCTTAAAATGATAATGGACATTCGAAAAGTTGTCCTAAGTTAGAACGTGAATGGTTACTTAGCAAATAAAAAGTAGGTAAATAGAAATTATGAAATGACGCCCATGTCAGATCTATCTTGAAAGTTAACGTGAAAACGTTCTAGCAAGTTCCTTCCCAATTGGCTGCAATCGAAGTAAGGCGAATTAATAGCTATAATTGTAGCGATTGTGACTGCACTATTGGGCGAAATTAGATGAAAGAAGCTTGTAGCATACTTTCAGGTATTTTCTTTCAAAATTAAACTGCGTTAGCGATTCAAATAGTCAGATAATAATGGGTTATCCATTTTGCGGTTTCAAAAGTAAACGTAAATAAAACACATACAATATTTTATTTTATGATATTTCTTGTTTATTATAAAGTTTGAACTTTGACATTACAAACTTTTGACAAATTACACCACATTTAAAACTTTTTCCATTTAATCCACTATAATGTTTAATTGTTATGTTTGGCTTAATTTAAGTTAAATCTCAGGTACCCATTTAGCACTCCTACTTTCTTGATTCTTGGATATTTACGCAATTAATTTAAATGATATAAAAGTAAATTTAACTCAACAGTATTCCATTATTTAAATAAACATGTATTTATATCGGACAAACTCAATAATTTCTAAGGCTTCTTTGTATATGAAACCTATAGTACCACTATGAGACAGAATTTTTTTAGCTAGTAGTTAATTCGTTAGAGGGCGCTAATTTCGCTTTTCATAAAATTGAGTTGTTGTTGTGGACGAAAAAGCATAGAGGCAGAAAGGCAGAAAAAGAAGCGAGACGTTCGAGTTTTACTAGTTCTGACAACAATATAGACGGTTAGGGAAAAAACCGAGCAAGCTTCTTTTGCCATGGCAGCCTTCAAAATATGGCGGGTATAAATAAATTATATCAAGGCTATTGCCGTATACATGAATTTGAAGTAAGAATGTAAATGGATATACATGCATGTATAGGTTATTATAGAATTTATTTTAAATTTTTCTTTCAAATTTTAGATATTTGGTGGATTTTAGGATTTTGAATTGTAGCAACGTTGCTACTTTTCACTTTTTCTATGCACAAATAGCTTAGTGATGTTGAGATATTTCAATATTTTTTGCTTAGGCAGGTACATATGTACCCAGATACCCACCTACATACAATTATGTGTGTACATAGGTACTTTTTGTTTATTTTTTTTTCAAATAATATCTATTGGGAATAATTTAATTTTTTGCTCCACAGACAGATTAATTTGGAAATAAAGTATGTATGTACCTAGGTAGTAGGTACTATATTGCAAGTAATAAATTCGTAAAAAAATCGAACTCGAGATTTTGATTAAACTTGACATTACGATGATAGCGAAGACGAAACAAATTGGTCCCGCAATTCCGTCTCTCAGTCTGGTTGTCATCTAGTCTACAGCATAAACGTGTTTTTCATAAATATGCCCCAGCAGTTTTTTTTTTCATTTTTTTAAGACGAAAAAAGACGGTACCTAGCAGGTAGGTACCTGCTATACTTTTCTTTTTGACGAAAAAGGTAAATATTATTTTTCTCAAAAAACGGTTCCAACAATTTTTATAAAAAAATCAATTCATTAATGAAGGGAAAGCTACTTTTTGATAATTTTTTACTTGCGATTATAGCTACTATAAGGCAAGTTATATATTCGTACAAAAAAATTCAAACAATCAAACATGACATTACGATCATAGAGAACACCAAAAAAGTGGGTCCCCTGATTCCGCCTATCTGTCTGTCTGTCATTCTGTTAGTCTGTTTGTCTGTCCTCGAGTCTACAGTTTAAACGGTTTGATAGATTTGTTTCAAAATTGGTACATATTGTTTTTTCGGTAACAGTAGCTCCAATACATATTTTTTGCCAAAAAAATTCTTATTTTTTTTTTCAAAAATAGCTCCAACGATTTTTATAAAAAAAAAATGAGTTCATTGATGAAGGGAAAGGGTACCTGTTAATAATTTTTTTTTGGAAAAAAATTATTTTATTTTTTGGGGCCTCTAGTAGAACCATTTTTGTGGTTTTCGATTTTCTCGGAAACGGTTAATCTTATTTTTTGGAATTTTTTTACGCAGAAGCTCCTAGAAAGTTTAAACACTATAGTATACCAATATTTTTACAAAAAAAATTGTGGAAATTATTTTTTTTTTGAAAATCAAAATTTCCAAAACGACTTAATAGATGTTTTCGAAATTTCGTATTTAGTAGTTTTTTGACATTATCTTGAATAGTTAAAAAACTATTTTTCTAAAATAAAAAACAACGGTACCTCCCATACAAGTGGTAAAAACCGTTAAGAAAAAAATTTATTTCTCAAAAACTGCTAAGAGAATTTTCAAAAAAAAATTCCTATTAATTTTTATTTTATTTTTTATTATTTTGTAAAATTAAATATTTTGAAGATTTTTTAAAATAATATTTTCAAATGTATATAGATATTGTTGAATACTCATTGTAAAAAAAAAATAAGTAAAAAACTACTTAAAAAAATATATAATACCTATTAATAAACAATTCTTATTTGATAATTCGTCAACTAGATTCTTTACGAAATTACTTATTAAATCTGAATTTTCAAAAAAATTAATTTTTTATTTCAAATTCCAAAAAAAATTATTAATAAAAAATAAAAAAAAATGTTGTCACAAGAACAATTTTTTTTTGCACAACGATTAACAGAAATCTTAAATTATAACTTATATTATCATCATGTTTGTGCATTTGGTAAAAAACTTTATTTTATTGAGTAGTGACCGTTACAAACAAGTGTATACCTGAATATTTAAATTTTCAGTACAGCCATCAAACTAATTTCATTCTATCTGCCCGTAGGATCAAATACACACACAAACAATCCTACTCAACAAAAAAATCTTCATAAAAAAAACCAAAAAAACCTATGAAATACATCGTTTTCCTTTCCTCCTCTAACTTATAATAAATTTTGTATATATTTCTCTCAGAAAACTATTATCACGCTATTTCTCTTCATACGCATTTTCATAACACACTAACCCTACCCAACCGCCGGCCGGCCGATTTGGTAGTGGAACTCATGATGAGTAGTGGACCTAATTGCAGGCTGGATGAATTTCGTCGTCATAATAGTACTAGTTGGTTGGTTGGTTTCTTTATTGAGTCTTTTATAAAATGGTTTTACAAAGGTGTTTGTTTCTCGTTTGCTTTAGAATATTATACTGCGGCTATTAAGTATTGCCTGCTTTGTCTGTAATGTAGTTGTTCACCTCTTGGTCGCTGTAATTTTGTATAGTTAAACTGCTTTGCTCATGAGCAGTATATCAGTTACATGTGACGTGTTGTCATCTGATGTTTATGATAAAGTAGTGGGACTGCTCTTACAAAGAGGCAGTGCATCTGTAACTTGTGGCGTAGTGCCACCTAAAACTAACTTAAAATAAATAAATAAATAAATATGTACATATAATATAACTTGTGGCGCAGAGCCATGTAAAAGTAACTGTCATTAAAAATTGATCGTAACAAGAAAGACTCAAAGATAAATCAATCAATCAGTAAATATATACGTATATACAAATACTTATGTTTAACATTTCATTAAGATAGAGCGAGATCTCTACTTCGTTAATACATGAACATGTATACATTAACGTATAAATGAGTGAGATTGCAAACGCATTATATATATTACATAAGACATGTGATATTGTACTTATATGAAGAAACTAGTAAAAGATTAACTATTAAAAGGTTATGGTTTTGTATGAAATACATTATTAACTTATCACGATTTTTTTTTTTTTTTTTTTATATACTATTGAATGACACAGAAACGTATAGAATTGTGGTGTTAGTTGATGAGGATGTGTCCTTTCTGCTTCATATGAGGCTGTTTGCTCCTCTGACGCTTGCTTCTATGTGGTTCTAGGTAACTGTTATGAACAGTAGTTGATTAACGGGTAATTCCGTTTGTCGGTTATGGGCGGCTAATGCGCAGATCCCTCGTCGAATTATATGCCATTCCTGGGACAGGCAATTTTCCATCAGTTGTTTTTATGTTATGCATCCTAGGGATGCTTCAGTTACGGTATACATCATCCATACGTGGATGATATGTGGTCAAAGAGTGATGATTGT
Organism: Philhelius pedissequus; assembly: GCA_910595825.1. NCBI lineage: Eukaryota > Metazoa > Arthropoda > Insecta > Diptera > Syrphidae > Philhelius > Philhelius pedissequus. Next base: position 273,247,609 of record OU343160.1, on the reverse strand, counting down.
GTGAATCATGTCAGTTACGGATTCACTTCTACTTCCACTTTTGTCGGACGTAATGGACACCTTATATTTGTTAATTGGTTTCAGCACGGTTCACTCTTATTTTGATACTTATGATAGTTTTAAACTATTTTTGTTACTAATTACTGTAATAGCAAGAATTAAAATATAAAATATAAAACACTGTTACTTTTTTGCTAGTGAGACGAGGGAGTAAACCCCCGTCTGTTCTTGACGGAAGCCACAAGTCGAATCTCTCATAATAGTACTATTAATATCTATATAGAATAGAGTTATTCAAGATCCGATGCAACAAGAAGGTGTAAAATTGCGAAATTTTATTTTTTTCCATAAATCGTGAACGCAGCTTTTCTATTCTATTGCAACTCTGGAGGAAAAATGCAAAATCAGTTTGAACACAACCATTTCTTACAGAAAATAACAGCTGCCAAACTGTCAACGACACCAAGCTAATTTTGCACCACTGTATTTTTCTGTTGCAATAGGGTTAGGGTATAGCAAAAGTGCAAAAGTGATGTAAAATCTTAATAAGTGTAAGTTGTTGTTTTGGTGCAAAAAAAGTTGCACTTTTGCATTTTTACAATGATACTAGACCAGTTGCACTGGATCGTGAATACACCTAATGATGGCTTTCAAATTTGTTCTTCTCTGATGACATAATCAAAATAAGACAGTAAAGAGGTGTCGTAATCTTGTTTTAATGATGCATGTACTAGGTGTAAGAACATTGTATATAGATATTAATAGTACTATCATGACGACGAAGTTCATCCAGCCTGCAATAAGTTCTACTACTCATCATGAGTTCCACTACCAAATCGGAGGTTAGGTAGTGTTGGTGTGTTATGAAAATGCGTATGAAGGGAAATAGTGTGATAATAAATTGATGAGAGAAATATAAAAAAATGTATTATAAGTTAGAGGAGGAACGGAAAACAATTTATTTCATAGGTTTTTTTGTTTTTTTTTTATGAGGATTTTTTTGTTGAGTAGGAGCTGGTTGTGTGTGTGTTTTTTTTATTCTACGGGCAGATAGAATGAAAATTGTTTGATGGCTGTAGGGAATATTTAAATATTCAGATATACACTTGTGTGCAACGGTCACTACTCAGTAAAATAAACTTTTTTACCAAATGAACAAACATGATAATAATTTAAGAGTTAAAATTTGAGATTTCTGTTAATCGTTGTGCAAAAAAAAAATTTTCTTGTGACAACATTTTTTTTATTTTATATTAATATTTTTTTGGATTTTGAAAAAAAAATATTATTTTTTGAAAATTCGGATTTGATAAGTAATTTCGTAAAAAATGGAGTTGACGAATTTTTAAATAAAAATTGTTTATCAATAGGTATTATATATTTTTTCAAGTCGTTTTTTACTTATTTTTTTTAAATGAGTATTCAACAATATATGTATATATACATTTGAAAATATTATTTTAAAAAATCTTCAAAACATTTAATATTTATTTGCAAAATATTGTTTTTTTTTCAAAATCCAAAAAATAAAATAAAATTTAATAACAATTTTTTTTTTGAAAATTCTTGGAGCCGTTTTTGAGAAATAAATTTTTTCTTAACGGTTTTTAACATTTGTATGGGAGGTACCGTTGTTTTTTATTTTAGAAAAATAGTTTTTTTTAACTATTCAAGATAATGTCTAAAAACTACTAAATACGAAGTTTCGAAAAAATCTATTAAGTCGTTTTCGAAATTTTAAATTAAAAAAAAATAATTTCCACAGTAATTTGTTTTGAAAAATTTGGTATACAATAGTGTTTAAACTTTCTAGGAGCTTCTGCGTAAAAAAATTAAAAAAAATCAGATTAACCGTTTCCGAGAAAATCGAAAACCAAAAACATGGTTCTACTAGAGGTAAATTATTAAAAGGTACCCTTTCCCTTCATTAAATAACTCATTTTTTTTATTAAAATCGTTGGAGCCGTTTCTGAGAAAAGTAAGATTTTTCTTTTTGGCCAAAAAAATGTATGGGAGCTACTGTTATTTGTCGTCTTAGAAAAAAATTAAGAAAACGTGTGGGCATATTACTGAAAAAAAACAATATGTACCAAGTTTGAAGACAATCTATCAAAGCGTTTAGGCTGTAGACTCGAGGACAGACAGACAGACGGAATTAGGGGACCCACTTTTTTGGTGTTCTCTATGATCGTAATATCATATTTGATTGTCAGAAAAAAAAATTTTTGAGAAAAATAATATTTACCTTTTTGGTCAAAAAGAAAGTATGGCATGTAGGTAGGTACCGTTATTTTTCGTCTTAAAAAAGCAGAAAAAAAATGGGGACATGCTTATGAAAAAAACGTTTAGGCTGTAAACTCGAGAACAGACAGTTAGAGAGACGGAATCGCGGACCCATTTTTTCGTCTTCGCTATCTTCGTAATGTCAAGTTTGATCAAAATCTCCAGTTCGATTTTTTCGAATCCATAACTTGTAATATAGAACCTACATACATATATAATATCGCTACTCAAAAAAAAAATTAAAAAAAATACTGCCTACTTTATTTCCTAATAAGACCGTCTGGAGAAAAAATTAAATTATTCTCAATAGATATTATATTTGAAAAAGAACAAAAAGTACCTATGTATGTACATACATATTGTATGTAGATGGGTATCTGGGTACACATGTACCTACCTAAACAAGGCATATTGAAATATCTCAACATTGCTTTGTTATTTTCGCATAGAAAAAGTGAAAAGTAGCAACGTTGCTACAATTCAACATCCCAAAATCCACCAAATATCTAAAATTTGAAAGAAAAATTTAAAATAAATTCTATAACAACCTATACATGCATGTATATCCATATCCATTCTTACTTCAAGTTCATGTATACGCCAATAGCCTTGATATAATTTATTTATACCCGCCATATTTTGAAGGCTGCCATGGCAAAAGAAGCTTGCTCCGTTTTTTTCCCTTACCCTCTATATTGTTGACAGAACTAATAAGTTTTGACCGTCTCCCTTGCTTTTTTGTGTATTTGCCTCTATATTTACTTCTTCCACATTAACAATTCAATATCAAGAAAGAGAAACTAGCGCCCTCATCGACGGAACTACTTGCTAAAAAATTCAGTCTCGTAGTAGTACTATAGGTTTCATATACAAACGTAAGAATTAAAAATAAATGTATTGGGCCAAAAGTATGCAGTAAATAAAAAAAATGTGATTGGAAAATTAAAGAAAAAAACACCCTAGTAATATGCAAACATCTTTTTTTTAACAAAATAATATTCCAAAGTAGGTATGCAATAAGAAACTCACTCAATTAATAAATGCAACCTATCACGAAATCTTAAAATTATAATTTTACCGCGGGAGAAACATAGATTATATATCACGGGAATAAAATGAAAAAAGCACTCAAATTGAAGACAACAACGATAGTAGAGATTAATATGAACGAAAATAAAAAATTTTAATACAATTCGCACAGTAAAAAACAAATAACACTTCCACTATCTACTATATCACTTTTCCGCTGTTATATAAAATAAACATAAAAAAGTCAGACATAAATTGATAACAAAATCAGAGTGAAATCTAACTCATTCAGCAGTTAACAAACTAGATATCATAATTTTTTAAAGTCTCATTTAATGTGTTACCTACCTACTAGTATCATAAATCTTCACCCTGATAAAATAAAAAAAAATATGTAAGCGCAAAAGTCTCGGGAGCAATGTTAAGTTCAATGTCAACTATACCCCGCCTATTAAGTTGATTGGAATGACACACTTTTGACGGAAAAAATGTTTACAACATTATTTTTTTTCTTATTTTAATTTGAGACTTAATTCAATTGAATTAAAGCTGATTAAGGAAACATTTATTTAGAAATTAATTGCTATCGACACTCTGTTAATAGTGAACACACTTATGGCGCTTTAATCGCCATCATTTTGAGATCGGTATCGGAAAGCAGTAGAGTTATAATAGAAATTGTTTGAAGTTTTATTTGGTGTGATATTCACAGTATATGGGTATCTAACTTACCTGCCTACCTATAATGAACGAGATGAACTTATTTTTAGCCTTAATTAGATTAAACTTGTTTTTGATTATTATTTGTTAAACATTTTGTTTGGTTACAAACATATTTGATTCGGTGAGAAGAATTTTAATTCAAAAGTATTTATAGGTATTTACGAAATAGACTGGAGATTATTTTAATATCGAATAAACTGCTTAAATAAACAACAACAAATTCTAACTACTGTGCGTAGTTTTCACTTTAGAAAAACTAAAGGGAAACTGAAAAAAGGTACAGCACTCTATAGGTTGCTAAACAACAATTTAAATTATACAATATGTTGAAATAGGTAGATACATACATATTGGAAATGAAAACAAAATAAACATAAACGGTTGGATGGATTTACTTCAAACTTGGTATATATTGTTTGTTCGGTAATAAGCCCACATGTTGTTTTCATTTTTTTTAAGACGACAAATAACAGCAGCTCCCATAAATTTTTGTCTGGCCAAAATAAAAAAAAACTTTTTTTTCTCAAAAACGCCTCCAACGATTTTTATTAAAAAAAAAATCAGTTCATTAATGAAGCAAAAGAGAATATTTCAGTAATTTTTGTTTTGGAAAAAAATTGTTACTTTTGGTACCTCAAGTAGTACCTTTTTTTTGGTTTTCATTTTTCTGGAAAACGGTTAATTTGATTTTTGAAATTGAAATTTTTTGCGCAAAAGCTCCTGAAAAGTTTAAACACTATTGTAAGCCTAAATTTAAAAAAACTTTTTTTTGTTGAAAACTAAAAAATTCGAAAACGACTTAATGGATTTTTGCGAAACGTCGTATTTGGTAGTTTTTTGATATTATCTTGAACATTCAAAAAAACTATATTCCTTAGATAAAAAACAACGGTACCTCCCATACAAATGTTAGAAAAGCCGTTAAGAAAAAAATTTATTTCTCGAAATCGGCTCTAAGAATTTTTATAAAAAATGTGGGTGTTTTTAAATTAGAACAGTCGACTTTTAAGTATAAAAATATTTTGTTTGCGGAGCTACTTATTAACGGTACTTCCCACACAAGAAACATTTTTAGCTGTATAAAAGCATTTATAGTCTTTCAAGAGCTAAATCTTAAAGCTGTTTATTTAGCAAGGAGCTCTTTATGTAGATTTAGAGCAAAAATCAAGCTTCCGTGTAGCTAATTCGTTGAGTTTAAGAGCTCTTTTTTGCACTTTTTCAGCCTGTTATCAGTGGCTAAAGTGACTTGAAGCTCTGTAGTACATGGGTTTCAAACTATTAAAACACCACTTTTGACATATTATTGTTTGTATTAGTTTGTGTAGTACAAAATAAAAATATATGAATATTCTAATAAATAATTGGGGGTGGCCGTGGCGCGATAGTTGTGTGCTCGCCTGTCAACCTCGTGGTTGTAGGTTCGATTCCTGCCGTTGTCTATGTCTTCTTATATTCCATTAAAAACCAATTCTCAAAATTGTCATAAAATAAGTTGCTGCTTTGCTCATTACATGTTGTTTAGGCATAACACTAACAACGTGTGATTGATTAAACTAGCATACCCATTAAGTATGACATCGAAATAAATAAAATAATGCGAATTATAAGGGACATACATAAATAAGACACGGTAATTCTCTCCGCATTAGTTCAGCCGCCATCCCTGGAGGTAAATCTGAGACAACAACCAGCTCTAGTCTCAGAACATCGCGTCACACATCTTTCCTATCCTTCTTTCTCTTCTTCACCAGATGCCGCGCTGTGTTAAGAAAAAACATATAAAGGGTATTCATAACCCCTTGAGCGCGTGCAAAGTTATAAAAAAAAAAAAAAAATTAAAGAATGAATGAATGTTTTTATAGTGTGTAAAATAGAAATAACAAAGATGACAATAACCAAATTAAAAAATATCTTTATGAAAGTTTGATAGTGAATTTCAAGTGCGCGTTTAATATTTTTACAAATGTAGTGACGATACTTCGTTAAATTACAGCGTGTCTACATAATTCTGTGTATTATGTCATCAAAAATAATTTTAAAAAATAGTTAGATAATAAAAATATTTAAAAATTAATTTTCCAGAGCTGAAATTAAATTATTTTCGAAAAATAATAATAATTTCGTGTTTTCTTTAACTACACTCCGAAGATGATTCTATTTTAAAATGAAAAAAAGAATCTAGTCGCCATTTTTATTGTCAGCCAAGACGTTTCTTCCAATTAAGCTGCAATACTATCTGTTTTCGAGCTACAATATTAATTACTGATGATATAGAGCTCTTATGTCGCTTTAAAATTCATTGTATATTTTCTAGAGCTAGTTCCAACAAGATGGCATTTTCGTCTTTTTAACTTCATGCTATTGTTATAAGATAGGGTGCTTCAGAAATTAAAAGTCAAGGAAAGCAAATAATAAAACAATAATAGTTTAAAGGAAGGAATTTTTTTAAAAGAATATTTCCTGAAGTGTATTTAAAGGCTTAGTTACAATTTTTAAAGATAAGAGTTTCAAAACTTTTTTTTAAATAAAGCTGCTTAGATTCAATGTGATACAGAACATTGGTTTACTTAATGTGTAGTACATCTTCTCTAAGGGAGTTAAAGTAGGATAATTTTTTTTGTGCGTACGTGATTAGAATTAAAGCCCTGAAAAACATTTTTTTTAAATACTATGAAAAAAACCTATGTACTTATGTGCATTACAATGCAAAACGAGAAATTATCCAATTTCTTCTGCTTTGTTTAACAGAGTAAATTTATAGTTCCAATCTGAACATTGATAATTTACACTAAAAATTGAATACTTACATACATTCATTTATTTTTTATGCAAAATAATACATTTTTTTACTTGATAAAATAAATATTTTGTATTTATTTTGGGAAACACCCTATTATAATATGGATTTCTGGGGAGGATGCATTAAGTTATTAATTCTCAGCTCTACAACCGATTTTAAGTTGGTCTTTTAATGCTATATTTTGACATTTCGAAATGTTCATGCGTTAGTATTTCACTTCTAAAGCTAAAGCTACTGTTTAGAGCTCCTTGTCGTGTCTTTTATTACACTTGTGTAGTTGAAAGCTGTACAACGGCCATTTAGATGATGGAAGTTCCAGAAGCTCGTTCATAGATCGCGTGAAAGGTATTATGGAGCTAGTTTGAAAAACTAAACGTTGAACGAGCTGACAATTCTATTAAGCTACACTATAGAGCATGATTTAACATAAAAATACATTGAGCTGTGAAATTATACCTTATAAAGCCATAGCTTTCGATTTCAATTGTTTGAAGCTGCAGAATAACAGTTTTGCATCTAATAGCTGTGACGATGTTACTTGGGAACCACTTTTCATATTTTCGACGTTCTCAACATTGGATGAACCGATTAAAATATTTTTTTTGTATAAATAACGCCTCAAATTGTTAATAAAACTGCATGCAACACCTTTCAAAAAAAAAAAAACTTTTTTGATTTTTAAAAAATAAATATTTTTTTTTTTGAAAAAACGATTTTTCAAAAACCAGTCACTGAATTTTTTTTCAATTTTAATTTTATATATATCTTAATAATATCTCCAAAATGGCGTTTAAATTTTTGTTTCTAAAATTGTTTTAAAAATTTTATACAGAAAAAAATCATTTTTTTAAAAAACCGCTCCAACGATTTTTGAATTTTTTTTTGATATATTCTTATTAATGAACGAATTCAAACTGCATCTTTGTTTTCCCTCAAACTATAACGACTAAGCAACATAAACACATTTAAATATGTGTATTATCCATGTATTTCTACTTTATTATTATTCCCTTTTAACTAATTTTTGCCTACATCACTGATTAATAAATACAATATAGACCCTTATACATTTATGTATATATACCTATATGTGTCTAAGAATCACATGAATCTTATGTGTACATAGTGCACCTAAATTAAAAAGTTATATGCATATAGCTACCTACATCGTTCATTTTCATTATTTTATAAATGTTTACAAACTTAGGTTCCATAAATACGTATAAATATGTAGATATATTTTACTCTCCTAACTTACATAATTAAAATCCATAACATAGATTTAAATATACATTTGTAGGTAGGTACCTATGTAACTATTCATTTAATCATTAATTTGACAATTCATTATACTAAGAATCGAGGTAATCTTTAATAGTTCCATATACTTAACACCTGCATAGGATAACTACACCTAACTAAATAAACTTCAATGGTTAAATAAAAGCATAAATAACTACATAAAAGTTGTTAGCTACAAGAGCAAGTTATTACGATCCAGTCGTGCATTTTATTTACTTATTTTTAAAATTTCTTTAATTTTTTTTTTCTGAAAAAAATCATTCTGAAAAAAAAATTAGTGTGAAAATTTTAAATATTTAATAAAATAAATTTAAAACTAAAATTTCATAAAAAGCATCCACCCGTTTTCGAATCAAAAATCAAAAAATATCTTTTGGATTTGAATTTAAATTTTGAATTTAAATTTAAAAATAACATTCACCCATTATCGAAATATTGAATTTAAGCAAAAAAATCATTCAAGAATCCAAAAGAAATATTTTGTGGAAAATTTTCATATGCAGTAGATATTATTAATTAGTGAAACGGCCTCCTATATAAAAATGTTGATCAAAATCCGTACAGCCGTTTATGAGAGAGCCAAAAATTAAAAAATATGGTTGTATGGCAGGTACTGTTAAAAAACAAAATATTTAACAAAATGTTTGATCAAAATGTAGCCTAAACCTAAATTACAAACCATTTTTTTTTATCAAAATCGTTAGAGCCTATTTTGATATAATTAAGATTGCAGAAAAATCTAAGGACATGTTCCGTTATTTTTGGGGCTTAAAAACACATTCAAGAATGCATTTGAGACAATCACCTAAAACGCTAAGTACCAAGTTTGAAGAAAATAGATCCACCTTAGGCCGTAGCTCGTTGTGCAGACAGTCAAACGGAATTGCGGGACCCATTTTTTTGGTGTTCTCTATCCTCGGAATATCAAGTTAAATTAAAATCTCTAGTTCGATTTTTTTTTCAAATGCTCTATAGTACCTTTATCGTAAGTAAAAATGTACGTAATGCTTAGTTTTCAAACTATTGCGCTATTCTGTTCACTAGGACTCATTTCCGCGTCTTTCTCTAAGTTGGTCCCAAATGATCCACACCAGGCAATAGATAATACGTAACGCATGGAAAAACGTCTTGAATTCCGAGTTATTAAGCGACAACCGCATATCATATTAGCTATCGTATTATAATCAAACCGTACACATGCCAAATTGGTTAATTTCGACTGTCAGTCATCAGAAACCCTCTAAGCCGTCTCCAACCTTCTGTTCTAATAAAACTCCAAAACAATTTGTGGTGTTGTTCAATTTCTTTTTTAAATTAAGCCCAACCCCCATTCCAAAAGTCTGTGGGGAATTTCGGTATTTCGGTGATATATGAATGGAGCTAACCTAAACGTACATTCTCTAACGTTTGGTTGGTGATAAAACGGTATGAAAAATTATATTAAAAAATTCTGATTTAATGTTCCAATAAATTAACAAAATAAAACACATGTACTACACGTATACACCATAAAGTAATTTGCAAAAAAAAAAATCCTATTATCATTAAGTTCACATAAAATGAACATTTATTTCTCGAAGCGAAACATAAATGATATTTTTCAATAAAATTCTTAACAAAAAAAAAAAAATAACAGACTTTATGTAGTAAACCAGAAAAACTATAAGAAAAGCGAACACAAAAAAAAAAACGAAATATAATATTCCGATTTCCCATGTTACGTCATTAACTCGAGGCTCAGATGTAACAGTAATATAACCATTAAGTGCAGCCCCTGTTGTACATGGGCATGTGCTGCTGCTTTGGGTTGGAGGTCTGTATGTGGCTTATGGCCAAACTCTATAAGCTTATTGCTCCCACAATTACGTACATACTGCTATACTAAGAGAACTTAAGGTGACCATTTGCTAAGTTTTTCTAGTTTCTACTTTTTTATTTTTTAATGTCATACTATTTTCCTTTGCTAATCGTCCTAGCACTTAAACTCCCACAAACATTTTTTCTTTCGAATTAATTATTTTGAGGAAGTTTGTTTCCTTCGGATTGCTCATCAAATTGATGAGTGTTTTCAGAAGCCATTTTGTTAAAATGGCAATCCACGCCAATACTTTATAATTTTTTGTGTGTGATGGCTGATGGTGTTGAAAGTGGCATAAGTGAAGAACTTGACAGCTGCGTCATTGGTGACGTTCACTCACTTATTGGATATGTTATCTCGGATACCAGGCTATCGGAATATATCTGTCAATGAGTTAGATCGGTTAGCTGAAAGCTGTCAAAAAATCAGAACAAAACGCATACAATGAAGTGTGCAGTCAGCTGTTCTATACATTTGTTATCGGATACCTAACTAGTTATTCCAAATTTGTTGGGATAACTCAAGATAGATTTCATGAGAACAGCTGTTCATCAGATGTGCTCTTACACGCATTACAACAACAAAGTTTTCCAGATTGCTGAGAATAAATGAGTGGACGTCACCATAGGAAGAGAATGCAAGAATTTGTAATAAATTCTAGCTTCGTTCCTTGCATATTATTTTCAAGTAGTTTCAAACAGTCAGATTTTACTTTTTCCTGTTCAAATACAGAAAAATCATGTACTTTCTGGCAGAAGAGAGCACTCATGAAAGAGAAAAACATTGCCATCCTTGCCAATCCAGTCCGTTATTTCTAGTTGCGCTGTCAAATGAAATGGCAAGCTGAAATAAATCAAATGATATTTTGGTTGAAGTGGCCGTCAGAAAAACACTGCCACACTTAGACCTTAGGTAGGTCCATTGTGATACCACTGAAGAGGAATTTACTCTTTAATCAAACAAATTGAAGCCTCTTATGAAACGGTGTAGGCGGTGAATGTCTATGTGTCTAAGATCACTGGTGTTGTCGAAAAGTTTTCCCCCAGGTGTAATCTACGTCCTCAAATCAAATGATAGAAAACGGAAATTTTATTCAAAACAAAAAGAAGAAAGCCTAGCTAAATTTTAGAGCAAATTTTGTCTGATTTTACATTTCAATAGTGGTTAAAAATTAGTCAGTTTCAGTATTCAAGCCGTTCCGGACATGCTTAAATTTTTCCATCTGTCTAAAAGCATTTCATCCCATTCACTAAACTTTGACAATAGTTAGAACATAGAATAGAACATACTTTCTATTTACGATTTTATCAAAACATGAAAATCGAAATAGAATTATATTTATTATTTTTGTCAAATTTTTTGCTTGTCAATTATTGTGCGTGACATTACGATGATAGAGAACACCAAAAAAGTGGGTCCCGGAATTCCGTCTGATTGTCTGTACAACGCTCTACAACCTAATCGACTGAAGCGATTTCCTTCAAACTTCGTATTTAAGTGTTTTAGGTGATTGTCTAAAACAAATTTTTGAATCGTAACTAACGGTACCTGCCATACGATTTTTTCTACCATCTGAATTATCTCGAAAACGGCTCTAACGATTTTGATAACAAAAGTGTGTGCACTTCTGAAGGTCAAGTCTACATTTTGGTCAAAAATTTTGTTTACATATTTTGTCATTAACGGTACCTGCTATAAAACAATTATTTTGATTTTGGACTTTCACATAAGCGACTAGACGGATTTCGATCAATTTTTACTTGCGATTATATGTACTATATAAGTAAGTTATGCATTCGTCAAAAAAAAAATGTTTTGATATAACAATAAAACATGACATTACGATGATAGCGAAGACAAAAAAAGATGGGCTAAGAATTCTGTCTGTCAGTCTGTCTATATATATGTATAGACACCTACATCCCAAACGGATGGGCCGAATTGCTCTAAGCTTGGTATGTAGAGTTTTTTTATGTATTGTACAGAGAAGAAATTGAATTTTTTTCGGATCAAAAAATAACGGTACCTACCTGCCATATAACCGTTACGTTAATTATTTTTCTCGAAAAGGGCTCTAAGGATTTTGATTTAAGAAATTAGTGCAGCTTTTTATGTACGGCCAATCATATGGTTGAAATTTTTTTTTTTTAATTCTAAAAACGGTACTTTCCATAGGAGCGTTTTTTTTGCTTTCGACTATTTCATAAATGCCTTAACTGATTCTTTCGAAATTTCAGACATGTATAGGTGTAAGTAGCGCAATTTATACTGCATACCAATATTTTTAATTATTTTTTTTTTGTATTTTTAAAAGCATTTTAAGCAAAAATTTAAAAAATTATATTTTGAAAACTGCTCATTCATTTTGTTTTTTCAAGAATTATATTTTAATTGGCGTTTTTGGATTTTATTTGGAAAAATTTTTTCAAAAGGTTTTTTTAAAAAAACACATTTTTTCTCAAAAACCCGCCCACAGATTAAAAAAAAAAAATTTTCATAAATTCAAATTTATCCACGAAATAAAATGGCATACTTTTTTTTTAGCTCAAGTTAGTTAAAGTGTTAAGGTATTTCAGAATTTTGAACAATTTTTTCTTTGATTAAGACGATTTAATCTTTTGTTTTTTAAGTTTATATTATTAAATATTTATGATTGTCATATCAATTTCCTTTAGAAAAAAATGAAAGAAGTTTTGTACATAAAAAAAAATTAGTTAAAAACCACTTTATAAATATATTTTGATTTTTAATTGAAATCTTTTTAATACGATATGATCGAACTTAAGAACAAGTACGTGCCATCGTGCATTTTATTTTTTTAATTTGATTGATTTGGTCTTGGGCGGCGAAAAAATCACCCAAAATCTTGTCTTCGTGCATTTTGACATTATGTCAAATTATCTAAAAGTTTCCAATCGTCCAATTATGTCTGACTTTTGGGTAAAATGGTTTCAGTCGATTTGACATAAGGTTGCAAAATAATTTTTTTAGTCAGAAATGCAACCTAATATTTAATTCAATTATTGTTCTGATAAATTGAACATGTTTGCTTTTTGTTTCTATTTATTTTTTTTACATACTTATTTTGTTAGAATTATTAATTCCGAACTTTTAGGTATATGGTCACCCTGATGTACTAACTCTTGGATTATTCGTGTGTGCTTTGCAATTTACATTTGATTAATTTTGCTCGTAACCATACAATGCCATCGACCATTGACCATCATTTTGGACAGAGTAAACGAATACGAAAAATGGAAATTATTTCGAAATTGAAAGTTGAACGGTTAAAGAACCTACATATTGTAACTATAATCACAGATGGTTACTGGTTGGTAACTGTATACGTTGCTAATTGACAAACTTTAAGTTCGAGTTCGACTTCGAGTACATTGCTATCCAAACTTCAATTGAAGTCTATATGAAGATTCAAGGTAATGTTTGCAGAAGCTATTTAACATGAAGATGATGTTTGTTGCAGAGGAAAATAAATTATGTACATAATGTGGGTATGTTGTGATGATTGAGAAAATTAAAATTATTGTTTGTGCAAATTAAACAGATGTCAAGGACGTCATACATAAATAAAAATGAAGTACTTCTAACAAAAAGCAGAGCTTGAAGATATTACAAATTCGACTGATCATACAGAGCAAATTTTCCAAAAAAAATTATATGCCCGACTGTACCATACGAACTTGATCTTGCGGTTCGAAGCTTTATGTTGGCAGAAACAGGGTAGAATATCCATGGAGCGCCTGTTTGCTTGCCGTACAAGGCGATTAAGGAGGAATCATATTTATACAATTAACACACCAAGGTATGAACGTAGCAGAAGTGCCTGCATGTAAGTCACTGGATTGGCACACGATTGCAGATCGCCGGTAAAGTGAATAAGATATCAAACTGAAAAACCGGTGCGAGCAGACTTAAAATGTTTGACCATTCTGGAAGCCCTTTCTAACAATCATTACTCTATACCGTTGTATCACATGGTAACGTTGGAATTATGACTGGCCAAAACGACGAACTTTAAGAGTGTAGAGAAGAGAACGAGTGGGGAAACAACAATAACAGGTTTTGTTTTTTGTTATAACAAAACCTTACAACATGTTTTACTAGACGAATCGGTACACTTACAACAGTGGTGAAAATGAAACCCAAATTGAGTACCATTTGGCTTCCAGTTTAATGAAGCTCCGGAGTAAAAGATTGCAAAGTGATACAACATCAACTTTATCTAATAGAATTTCTTATGAATATGGCTCAGAAAAGTAATAGAAAGATTAAATCAAAGTCGAACACGCGATTTTAATCAAGAATGGTATTACGATGATAGAGAACTCTAACAAAGTGGTTTCCGCCATTTCGTCTGTAGGACTATAGGTCGCTCTAAACTCAAAGCGGTTGAAGCGATTTCTTTCAACTATCTGCACTCAGCTGGCGCAACTTGATATGCTCAAACACGTGTTTGTATACTTAGATATGATATCATCATCGTAAGCGCACGTTCGAGGAACATATTTAAAGCCATTCAAAGGATTTGTTCGACAAATTCTGAGTGGCCAACCTGCAGATCAACGTGGCAAATTGCAACTTTTGGCGCGAGGGTTCAAACCATCTTGGGTATGTGGTTAGCAAGGAAGGAATACAAATGGGCTTCGATAAGATCTCCGCCGTACGGGAATTGAAAGCCTCATATAATATACGGGAACTGCGTCGCATCTTAGGAATACATTCATGGTACAGGCGATTCATAAAAGATTTTTCATCCGTACCCTTCACTGGTTTGCTAAAGAAGAATGTTAAATGGAATTACGGACAAACTCAACAATCATAGTTTGAAGTACTTAAGGCCAAGTTAACCCAGGCACGCGCAATGACTTGGTCCAACTTGGACCCACATTTGATGCTGCAGGCTGACACCAGTCATTGTGGACAAGGGGAGGCTCTATTCCAGTATCGATAGACAAAGGTTATAATTTACGCAAGTTGCAACCTCACTAAACAATAACAGAAGTACGCTAGTCACTGAGAAGGAATATGCTTAGGCATATTATGGGGCATAAGAAACATGGAGGGTTACAACTTTAAAATAGTAATAAACCATTCATTAAAATAGCTTCATTCGTTGGAGAACCTCTCGGGTATACAGACTCGTTGGGCAGGAGTATGATTTTGAGGTCCACTACCGTAATGGGAGACTAATGTTGTCGTAAACTGTCTTTCTCGTGACCTGCTTCGTAGATCCAAAGTCAACATTGTAGCTGCCCCAAGGGACACCAAATCAGATTGGGTCCAGGAGATGAAGAGTAAATTGAAAAGAGATCCCGCACAATACCCCGAGTACAAAGTAAGTGAGGGTCAGTTGTTCCGCCGCGCCGTTTCAAGATCAAAAATCCAAACGTTAGCCCCCTGGGATTATGAATGAAAGTTATGTTTGCAAAATTCAGACCGCAGCAAAATTCTTCACAAGAATCATGACGGATTCAACGCCGGACACTTCGGCAATGTCAAGACCACGTATCGGATGACCAAGCGATATTATTGGCAAGGGATGATCCGTCAATGATAGAGCTTCTACCGGTTCACTGTTGCAACAAAAGAGATTATCCACATTGCCGAACCATGGGAGGTGGTGTGCGCCAATTTTGTTGATGTCTCGGTTTCGCCTAACGAAGTCTTGTCCCGATCTTGGTATCGCCTTGTTCTCGTGAAAATTTGAATGTGCAATCTCGTCTCGGTCTCAGTCTCACCCTTAGTCTTGATTTCTTTCGTGTTTTTTGGTAATAAAAAGATGTAAGATAATACGCGTGCTCAGATTGAAAAAAGGGTATCTCAGTTACCAGCAGTTTGCTGGTAAGAAAAATGGGGAGTGTGGGGACTTGTGTAAAGCAAATAATAAAATCGTGAAAATTCTCAGTTTTCTGAGGTAAAATTTGAATTTTGTAGAGGTTTTTTAATATATTCTTAAACGGTAGTCATCCTTCAATGGATTTGGACAATTCTTGGATTGATAGGTAGGAAACAAAAAATATTTTGACGTTCCGATAATAATTTATTTCCAAGTAGCACTTTCAAGTCTTTCGGAGGGGAAAACAAAGTCTGAAAAATGAGGAATTTATATTCCAACGAAATGCATAGGTACATAAATCGTACGTATTCTTTTCTGGATTTTCGCAGTCTGCCTATCTGAGTATAACTATGTTCATATGTGGTTTGATATTTAAATTGGAATTGAAAATTTCGCACATTACTCGGAACAGCCAATCGAACGCTGTTGGACTAACATGTGTGGATAGAGTAACTTCGAACAGCCAATAGAAACGACATTCTCAAAAATCTTCAAAGGCTTAAGCTTCCCATGATGATTTGACTTCAGGTCTGAATAATAAACAAGAAATTGACAGGCGCTTTCAAAACAACATGCCCCCCCCCCCCCCGACCCGTAATTATTATAGCGAGTTTCATTTAAATTTCAAAGAACTCCTCTCAGAATGGAGTTGATCTTTTAAATGAAACTGTGTGTCCAAATTTAATTGTAGTATTGGCCGCGTTCGGTGGCATACCTAAAGCAAATCGGATTGCTTTGTGTTGTTGTAACGCCTAAGGAAAAACCAGCTGATGAGCTAAACATATGTTGTCAAACACAAATCTCAAGCTACCCACAAATTATTATTAATTTGAAGAACAGCTGATTCGAAACTTCAGATTTGTATGCAATACAACTGACTTAACAGAGAAAGCTACCTGGATCGTTCGAAAACAAACCCGCTACTAAGGTATTTTGGCTAGCCTATCGGCATTGCACCTAACGCGGCCAATGCTGAATGACTGACACACAAATTTCTGAAAAAAAAACATTTTCATCATCAGATGATGAGGAAGACGGAGACAAAGCAATAAAAAACTCCACTAAATTTATAAAATTTAAATTATTAACTTCTTCGTCTATTATTTTTTTATTTTTTAGTTTAACTTTTTAGCAGGGATTGGCACAATTTCACAATAAATTAATAACAAAATAGTTTCCATTTGATGTTTGACAGAAAAAACTTTTTACATGTATGCGTGCATTCAGATCAAATCTGCCTACCTACCAAAAATGAGATCTTTCGTGTTGGGATCTGATCTAGATTTGCTCTTTTTGTTGAAATGAAACTATCAAAATTCAAAAAGATGAAATCTTTTGTCAGAAAGATCAGATCTTTTCTTAAATGAAACTCGCTATTAGAAAACTATTTGTTAAGCTCTCCAATTAATCTGTCACTTGTATGTAGAAATAGAAGTTGATTGTTCAAAAAATATTAACGACCTTTTCTTCTGTCTTTGGGTCATGTCATGTCATCGTCAACGTTTTGAGTAACAACGCATTGTCAATTAACAATAAAATGTCTCATTGCTGTACGTCACGGTAACGGATTTTGGGACAACATTTATCAAGTTCTGTCATTCGAGTGATCGTCCATTATTTATTATTTATTGACAATGTGAATGTTGACGGTGTGGCGAAGAGTGAAAGTGGTTTTGTGGTGACTTAAGAGATCGAACGCGATTATTGATCTTAGAATTTTTTTCCAAATTTGTCGAAATAAATTTGTATTTTTTTGTGACAGTTATTAAAACTGTTAACAATTTCAGTTAGAACGTTCAACAATACAAACGTTCTTCGCTTTTTTTTTTTGAATATTAGGAATCTGGTTTAAATATGTATATTCTTTTGAATATAACACTGACATTGCCTCAGTAACCAGACCGTATACATCTATTCAAATTTGACAAATTCAAGGTCGTCTAAATATTAATATCCAACCATTGACAATATAAAACAAACAACAAAAATTATAATTAAATCATTCAAACTCACCAAACCATATCCCGTTTTTTTTTTTTTTGGTAGAATATCTTAATTAGCATTATAAGAGGCTAAAATTCTAAATTATTTTTTTTAGTTGACGTAATCATGTAAATATTAAGTTTTACTACAACAAAAATGAATCACAATAATTTTATTTAGCTTAGCTCTTATTTATACGACTAAAAGGCAATTTAAATTAATTTTCTTATTTAAATGCGCACACTTTGATAATTCACAGCTCAACAATTCGGAACTAAATTACCTAAATAATAAGGTGTTAAAGTGTGTCAACTGCATTTGATACCAGGTCAGAGGAACTAATTATTATTATTGTGGATGAAGAATTAATTGGCCTGACTTATCCGTTAGATACAAATATAAACCTATTAGAGTTTAGAAGGATTGATGGCAATTTATTATGTCGTAGGCGTTAAATGGATAAACGAATATATGTTTCACGAATGGATTAATTAATATATGTGTATAAATTCCGTCCATTGACAGTGTGTAAAATATTTATGTTCAAACAACATGGCTGAGCGTAGGGGATAATGGGGTACTTTTTTTCCAGTCGGATATAGTTGATGATAAAAAATGGTTAATTCAATAGAAAATATCAAGATGACTAAATCCAAATTAGGAGACCAAAACGTGATTATCATCACCATTAAAGGAGACTGCTAACAATCGATGACAAACATAATTCAATTCTCAATTGACTCAAGTGACGCAAATTGAGTGACAATAATATGAACAATTTGTTGATCCAACAGGAGGACAGCTTTACGTTCCACGCAGATTATTTCATAACTGACAATCGTATCGTTTGAATATTTCTTGTGGGGTTTCTTGCCCAGTCGGGTTAGACATTTGAAATAGAAAAAAATAATTCATACAATTTTCTCTCAGAGTTCGTTGCGGGGGTTATTAGTAGTCTAAATCGCGGTTTTCGGAAAAATAACACTGCAGCGTCAGCCGCCATTTTGAATTTAATGAACATTTTATTATGGCCAATAACTTTGCCATTTGTGATTTCTGAAAAAAAAAAGTAAAGGTAAGACTTGTAGGAAATTTAATTTTCTATAACTTTAGTCTTAATAGTTTTACTGGCGATATAGGTACTATAGGGCAAGTTTTGCATTTGGAAAAAAAATCGAACTCAAGATTTTATTCAAAGTTGACATCACGATGATAGAGAACCCCCAAAAAGTTGGTCCCGAAATTCCGTCTGTCTGTAGAACGATCTACATCCTAAACGTTTTAAGAGATTTTGTTCAAACTTGGTGCTTAGGCGTTTTAGGTGATTATCCAAAATAGATTTTTGAATCGTTATTTTAGCCCCAAAAATAACTGTACTTACCATACAAAATGTTTACCATTTTATTTATCTCGAAAACGGCTCTAACGATTTTGTTTAAAATTGGTCTGAGTACTGCCTTGAGCATGGTCTACATTTTGGCCGAAAAAAAATTAAATTATTTTGTTATTAACGGTACCGACTTTCTCATAAGCGGCTCAACCGACTTAGATCAAAATTTGTATACAGAATCACCTTTGAATTCTAAATAATACTGCATTTAAAATTTTTTCAAAAATATTTTTTTTTTGGTATTTTAGAAAAACAATATTTTTTTTTGTTGAAAATTCATTATTTCGAAAACGGGTGGACATTTTTTTCTGAAATTTTGGTTTTGAAATTTTTATTATTAAATATTTAAAATTTTCATATCAATTTTTTTTATTAAAAATTTAAGAACTTTTATACATAAAAAATTAAAAATACATTCGGGAGATATTAATGAAAAACTGTTTTGGGACTTGTGATCCTAGTCTGGGGCTATGAATAATTAATTCGTACAATTTTTTCTTATACTTAGTTGATTGCGGGGATAATTAGTAGTCTAAATATTGATTTTCGGGAAAATACTGCTGCAGCCAGGACCTATACAGCTTTATTTTTGGAGGGGGTCAATTAAAAAAAATCAGTAAACAAAATTAAAAACGACGAGTGTAAAATCTTAAAGTTTTAATTGGATTTCATTTTCAGCACAATCCACAAGACCTACTATTTATATTAAGTAGAATGCACGACTGGATCATACGAACTTGCTCTTTTAGCTAACAATTTTAATGTATCTAAACACTGATGCTAGTTAGTAGTTACGTAGTCTAGTTATCATTAGGTCGATTTAAAGCCTATATGAAGGTAATATTATTGATGAGACTCATCCCGTGACCACGAAGTTTGAAAGTTCTTCGAAACGTCGGGAAAAAGAAAAAGAAATTGAAAATATTTCTTAAATTTAACGCGGTAAGTTCCGAAAAATTTAAACTTTATGAAATATGAATCTATCCAAAAAAAAAAAAAAAAAATCGTTGAAGCGGTTTTTAAAAAATAATAGTTTTTTATTTTTAAATTTTGAAACAAAAAATGAAACTCCATGTTGAAATATGTAGATATTAATTAACATATGTACCTACATACAAAATTTTAATTTCAAATAAATTCCTGGTATTTTAAAAATCGATTCTTAAAAAAAAATTATTCATTTTTTAAAAATAGAAAAACCAATTTCTTGAAAATTTGGTATGCAGTTTTATTAATACTTTTAGGGAGCATTTGTACAAACCAAATATCTTAAATCAGTTCATCCAATAGTTAGAAAGTCGAAAATATAAAAAGTGGTTCCATGGAAAGTACCGTAAATAATTACGCAAAGTCATATATTTTTTGACTTAAAAGTGGACTGCACTAATATAAGAACACGCACATTTTTTTTATAAAAATTCTTGGAGCTGTTTTTGACAAATAATTTTTTTGTTAACGGTTTTTTTTTTTAACATTTGTATCGTAAGTAACGTTGTTTTTTTTTTTATTTAGGAAAATTAATCAAGAAAATGTCAAAAAACTAACAAATACGAAGTTTCAAAAAAATCCAAAATCGTTTTTGAAATTTTGAGTTTTCAAAAAAAAAATCGCACCTAATTCAACTCTCCGTCCACAGTGGCGCGCAAAAGGGTTTTATATGAAATAAAAACGATAACCAAAATGGCGCAAAAGCTATAGCAGTATTTCCCCGAAAACAGAAATTTAGACTTGTGATGAACCCCCCCAGTGAATTGTAAAGGAAAATTGTACAAATTAATTTTTTCCATTTCAGCCCTTTTTTTGACAACCCAATAAAACACAGTGTCAACCATTGCTGCAGTTTCAACGTCATATAAACGTCACACATAATGTCATTTATATGCTTTTGGAATAATTATGTACCTAAGTAAAACACAAAATTATTTGAAGACAATACTAGTAGAAATAAGATGAATTATTTTAAGGAATTTATAACGAATTCCATCAAACCCAAGAACAGAAATAAATAAATAGAACCATTGCATTTTTTAATTAACTCCTGGGATTTTTAAATCAAATATTTGTGAAATCATATTTAAAATCATGTGTAACATTGCGAACGCAATTCATTAATTTTCACTTGCTATGCGATTTCCAAAAAATTGCAGCAGAATGTAGACTTCTAATCGATGCTATATGTATTTTCTGGTAAAATGGGTGTGTTCCTGTTCATTCTCTTTTAAACGACGCGACGGTAATTTATTTTTGCAAATAAATAGTCGCACGACTATGCATTGCATGTGTGTTGCTTGCCTAAATATTTAAGAATGGTTTATCACATTTATTCCAATTTTGTGTCTTAATTAGAGTGACGGTAACCGGTAAGTGTATCTCCATCTGCAGTAAGGTATGGTTATGGAAAATAATTAATTAAAAACGAAATAAAAAATATTAGAGTGCACTAGGGCACCCTCCTATAAGCAATTCGGCGGGAGCTTATGCGCGAATAAATAATTCATCAAATGAGCTTTGCTGCCATTGCACAAGGAATTAGAGATGAGCAGAAATTGTTTAGCTAATTTTGCCACTAACCTATTATCGATGATGACAATTCACACCACACACCGCTGCGTTCGTTCGTTGACAGACATATATTTACCAATTGGATGCAATTTGTCATATTTCGCACACTATTAGTTTAATGCATTCAAAATATTCAGGGCAATTTATAAATTTTCTAATATTAGATTCAAGAGAAAAGGTATATACATTCATACATGCACCTTCATCTAGATATAAAGATTAATATTTTAATTCTGCAAGAGAGACCTATTTATTTATTTGCATCAAAATTGGTGTTAATGGTTTAGATTTAAATGCAGAAGATGCACTGCAGAAGTGCAGAGTCTACATATGGATAGAGGGGTCGTGTTGGGGCGATAGAAATTAATGGGTGGCATTTATAAAGTTGGCAACGTATACATACATAATATGTGCGATGTGATAAATACAAATTTGATGGACTGAAAAATAATGTAATTGACCTAATAATGTATGTTGCAGTTGTAAAATCAGGCTGAGTTAGTAAATTAACGATGACGCAGTGAACAAATTGTAAAATTATAATTAAATCCCTCGAGTATTATAACACCAAGCAGTATAGATCGTTAACAAATCCCCAGACAGTATATGTATAATTTAATTTATTTCCGTTTATGGTGGAATAATAAATTTGTATATTTTTAATTAATTGGGAGATATATTTTACTATACGGATATGATTATGATGCCAATGTATATATATTTGTTTAAATCATATTAAAACTGTTGTTCTTTAAATAAGATACCAGCTTATAAAACAATGGAATTGATAGACAGATTAATTTAATTTTTTTTTTGTATTATAAGTTTTTGATGTAATTTATGTTGTATGTAAATTTTAATCTTTTGATTCATTTTCATCTTCATATTTAGACTCTATTCAACAAAAAATAAAAGTTTCGGAAAATACAAAAATATCTTAATTAGAATTTCAATAGAGCTATGGTTAGCTAAAACTTGAATAAATGAAAAAAAAATATCAGTTTAGCAAACCTGGGATAGAATAAATTGGGTCAGAATCACCAAAACATAAAATCTCCTAATTGTATTTAAAATCGACAGGTAGTTTTTCCAATTAGTTTTTATTGAAACCGGTTCTAGTATAGCGGAGTTGCTGTGGGAATTGTTTTCAGCAATTATATGAGTTCTTTATAAAATAGGGGTTATCAGTTAAACGGGTCTTAGTTAAGAAGGTTTGACTGTACATTTTAGCTGTAAGGTTGCTTAAAATATCAATATACCTATATTCTATACCATAAGTCTATACTCTGTTGTCAATTTATATTTTCAGTACAGTCCTTATGGGAGAGCTTTTTTAAACACACTGGTGTCTGTCGCTGAAATTCACACTGAAAACAACCACTAGTTACATAAAAATTATTTTTGCACTCTTGTTAAAAGCAGCATATATCCCACCATGACCTAACTACTGCACATCCAAGTTAGAGCTGTGTCAATCGTGATTGATTCGATCTTTATGACCCGTTCATTAAAAAAAAATTGATTGATTGCAATCAAAGCAAGTAAATCGAATCAATCAATTTCAATACCAACCGTTTTACACTATACTACATTTTCAATCAAACGATTGAACGCAAGGCAATCATATTTCGTTCATTCCACTTATTTACAATCAAAATGAATTGCATTGATTGGTTTCACTTTTCACTACATTCTATCGTTCTAAAGAACGAACGAAACTGAATGGAAATGAAATATGTATGTATTAGATTTTCTCTTTATTTTCCCATAATGTTTATGGGTTAATGGTTTGCTTACTCGAAACTAAAGAAATACCTTTAAACAAATGTAGGTGTGTTTTTACCAATTTTGTTCCTAATTTTTTTTTAAAGCATCAGTTAAATTTCACAAACATTCGGATCAACCTCATTACATATGCACATACATATGTATATCTGTTGAATGAAAGTAATAGATTGATTGACTTCACACACATCAAACCATGTGATAGTTTCAATTCAAAAATGTTTCCATATGGGTCGCAACTGTAACAAATGATTGATTGAAAAAATGAACGATTGAAAAGACCGAATCTTTGAAATGAACGACATTTGAACGATTGAATCTTTAAAAATGAACGATTGACACAGCTCTAATCCATGTACACACTGCTGCTTGTGTGCCTCCTCCATGCGCTCAAACCTCGTTGTGTGCTTTTAAAATAAACTTATTGAATCAGAGTTACCATTGCTACGTTTGTGGTAATTTAGTAAGAGCTTTAAAGTAGTACGAACTTATTGGCATTTCTAACAGTTAGAGTGATAGACAAATATCCTATATCTTCCCTGCGCACTGAAAATATAATTTGAACAGAGATAGTCCTTGCTTTTAAAAGTATTTTAAACTATTTCTCCTTACGGAAGCAAGTTATATGCATATAAATTATAATTAATTTACATTTTGTAGGTATTCAGTGACATTAAGCCCATGACACTACAGATTGGAGGTTAGTGCGTTGGGCTAATGAGCCGACTACAGTAAAAAACAATATTGTTATGAGAGACACGCTAGAAGCCTCGGATAACGACCCTCCTCAAATGGCAACCACACCCGCAACGAAAATGGACTACGACCTACAAGTATGCACATGGAATGTAAGGACACTCTATACGCCAGGTGCTACTCAAAAACTTGAATCTGTCCTCTCGCGGTACAAGGCAGATATTACCGCGATCCAGAAGATACAATGGATAGGATCAGCAGTAACGAAAAGAAAAGATTGCGATATTTATTACAGCTGTCATCAAAGAATGCACATGCTGGGATGCGGATTCGTCGTAGGAAGTCGACTCAGGTCGAAAGTCTTCGATTTTAAGCCGAATAGCGATCGCCTGGCTGTGATCGCATGAAAGCTACCTTCCAAAACATCAGCCTAATATGTGCGCACGCCCCTACCAATGAAGCTGATGAGTCTAACAAGGAGGAGTTTTACGACCCCCTGGACGGAACCTACGGAGCCTGTCCGGAGTACGATGTCAAAGTCGTGCTCGGAGACTCCAATACTAAAGTCGGGAAAGAAAATCTCTTTGGTGGATTAGTTGGAAAGTACAGCCTCCACGAAACGACAACAGATAACGGCTTCCGACTAATCGACTTTGCTGCAGTTCGTTATACGGTGATAAGTAGCACTAGGTTCCCCAGGCGAAGGATACACACAGCAACCTGACGATCTCCAGATGGTCGAACCACATGCTTATTGGCGCAAAGCACGCATCAAACATCTTGGACGTGCGAATTTTCCGAGGTGCAAATGTGGACTCTGACCACTTTCTTGTTGTGACAAAGTTCAGAGCCCGAATGTCAAAGGAAAAGAAAACGAAGACCGCCCAAAGGAAGAAATTCAACATCGCCTGCCTTAGCACATCTGAGAAAGCCAGAGACTACAGCGAGCAATTGACCGGAAAACTCTCTGCCGTACCCCCAGCAAGAAGCGTCAACGTCCAGTGGAACGCGATATAATTAAGGAGACATCCAAGACCACCATAGGCTACCAACCACCTACGAAAAAGAACCCGTGGTATGATGATGAATGCGCGGTATTAAAGCAGGAGATGGAAAATGCACGATCGGAAAACAAGAGCAGCAAAGGGGGAGTACCGTGAAAAGAGAAGGAACGAGAAAAAACCCTGCCAAGAAAGAAAAGAGCATCCGCAGCCTCTCAGCTCAGGTATCTCGCGGAATCTTGCACCGCCACCAACACCCGCCGGTTCTACAAAACAGCCAAGCACCTGCCATCTGGTTATAGGACTGGCACGCGAGCTCTTCAAAAAAGCGAAGGGAGCCTAGTCACCGAAGCACAGGGAACTCTGTAGACGTGTTTAAGCAGCACTTCAAGATCCAGTCCCAGCGACCAGTACGGAAGAGGTTAAGAAAGCCATCCACAAGCCTACGAACAACAAATCCGCCGGTTCGAATGGCATACCTGCGGAACTCTTCAAGTATGGAGGAGATGTCCTGGTAGGGCGCATGCACCACCTCATAAACCAAGTGTGGGAGGAGGAAAGCATGTCCGACGACTGCTCAAATAGCTCCATATGCCCAATCTACAAAAAATGCGATCTTATGTCCTGCAAAAACTACAGAGGCATATCCCTGCTTAATGTTGCCTACAAGATCCTATCCAACATACTATGTGAGCGTCTAAAACCTTTCTGCAACACTACCATCGGCACGTACCAGTGTGGCTTCCGGCCAGGCAGATCAACGATATACAAAATCTTCACATTTAGGCAAATCCTGGAAAAGACCAACGAATTTCAAGTCGAGACGCACCATCTTTTCATCGACTCCAAAGCCACATATGAAAGCATAAGTAGCCAAGTGCTTATATTTGCGATGTCGGAACTCGGGATCCCTAAAAAAACTTATCCAGCTATGACGCATGACGTTAAAAAATACGCGATGCAACGTGCAAATGGGACACAGCTCATCTGAGCTTTTCCAGACGTGTACAGGGTTCAGACAAGGAGCTGCGCTATTATGTGACTTCTTCAACATAGTCCTGGAGCAGATATAACGCAAGAGTGGTGTTAACCTGGAACACACTATCCTCAACAGGTCTTCCCAGCTGCTTGGTTTTGGGGACGACATCGATATCATCGGCTGCTCCAACGAGCTGTACTTGAAGCATTCACAGCTATTGATGAACAGTCGAAATGCGTTGGTATTGAAGTGAATGAGGACAAAACCAAGTATATGCTATCAACAAACAAAGCCTCATCTATCCATAGCCTAGGACAAAACGTCACTGTTGGTACCAGTAATTTCGAGGTAGTCAAGGAGTTCACCTCCATCGGAACAAACATCAATTCCACGAACGGCACTTTAGTGGAAATCCGACGAAGAATTACCCTAGCGAACCGCTGCTACTTCGGTTTGGCCAAACAAATAGGTTCAAAACTCCTGTCTTGAAAGACAAAGTGCATGCTATACAAAACGCTAATTTTACCAGTTCTACTTTACAGCGCCGAGTGCTGGACGATAAGTAAAAAAGCGGAATTGAAACTGGCCACTATCGAGAGAAAAATTCTTCGGAGGATTTTGGTCCTATATGCGAAGAGGGCGAATGGAGGAGAAGATTCAATCGAGAACTGTACGAGCTGTACCAAGATGTGGATGTATTCCAAAGAGCCAAAGCGCGTCGACTACACTCCAGCCAAGAAAATCTTCGAATCCCAGCCCGCAGGTTTGAGACAACCACGAAGACCGAACCTCCGCTACAGGAACCAGGTGGTTACAGGCGCAAGAGCGCTTGATCTAGACGACTGGAGGGAGCGTGCGAGGGACCGCAACTAGTGGAAGACCGCAATATGTCAGGCAGCGACCCTCCATGGATCAGGAGCCGGATAAGTAAGTAAGTAAGTATGTAGGTATTCAGTGATGTACGCAAAAATGCGTTTACATGAAATACAATTATGTAAAAATAAATGGATTATACACATAACAAAATCTTTTTAAAGTGGTCAGTTGTTAAAGTTTGAGGCAAGGAAAGCCCGTCATTTGAATTATTAGTTAAATATGAATATATAAAAAAAAAAACAATCAAAAATCGTTTGAGCAATTTAAAAAAAAAAAGAAAAATTTTTTTTATAAAATTTTAAAAACATTTTTAGAAACAAAATTGAAACGCGATTTTTAAGTAATCAATAATATACATATAAAATTTTAATTTCAAACAAATTCAGAGACTGGTTTTTGAAAAACCGATTTAAAAAAATAAAAAAATAATATTTTTTTAAAAATTGAAAATCCACTTTTTCTAAAATTTGAGTATGCAGTGTTATTAAAACTTCTATTAGGGCGCATTTGCATAAAAGAATAATTTGAATCAGTTTATCCAATAATGAGCCGAAAATATGAAAAATGGTGCTGTGCGTAGTACAGTTAATAAGTACGCAAAATATAATACTTTTTTACTTAAAAGTGGACTGCACTAATATAAGTAAACACCCTGTACATGTTTTATCAAAATTCTTCGAGCCGGTTTGTACATTTATATGCGGGAGGTTCTGTTGCTTTTTGGTTTAGGACAATAGTTTTTTTTTTTAATTGTTCAAGTGAATGTCAAAGATTAACCAAATTCGAAGTTTCGAAAAAAATCGATTAAGTTGTTTTCGAAATATTAGATAAGTTTTCAAAAAAAAAGTTTTTTTCTAAATTAAAATTTTTTTTATTTTAATAATGTTAGCTTGCATTAGTGTTAAGGCTTTGTAGGAGCTTTAGCATACAAAAAATTAAAAAAATCAAATGAATTGTATATCAGAAAATCAAAAACCAAAAAAGGGGAAAATAGTTTGACTAAAATCTCGAGTTCGATTTTTTTACGAATGCATAATTTGTCAGATAGTACCTATATGTACATATACACACATGGACAAATTAATAGGAAAGCTCCTTACTTTTAGGTAATTCTGTACTCTGTATTTTGCACTTTAGTTAGGAGTACATGTAAACAAATTGGTGTGTTATTGTAACGGTTTGCATATTGTCAATCTATTCAACGTATGATCTTGTGATTAAACAAGTGCATAGATAGATTGGAACTACAAGATTTGCTGGTCACAAAAATAGGAACATTTGAATAAAAGCTCAAAAAGTTTGTTATTAACTTAAAGAAGGCAAGATTGTGGTGAGATTTTTTTATCTGAGAATAATTTTGAGATTTTAGGATCATTTTTTTTAATATGCCACTTAAAACTGGGAAGAGCGAATCACTGCTGCAAAAAAAAAAAACGTTGCCATTAGGAGTGAGTTAATATAAGCGGGCATTTTAAAAACAAAATATTTATCAAAACTACCAAAATACCAAAATACAAATTGACAAAATACTGAAGCATTCTCAATTGATAAATCATATACCTACTTGCCAACAAACAAGAAACAATACACACAAAATCCGTAAAATGTTTCACGGACAGAGGCGGCGGCCGCGTAAGGCGTGGTGCAAAGGCTTCGCGCCTCACAACCGAAAAAAAGTAGAAAAAGTATGTAAAATCGAAAAGTACACACCACATAAGGTTTTTCTAATAATAAGTACATTCGAGTTAATTGTCATCCCCAAGATTTTAATGGGCACGGAAGTGACCAACCAAGTTCAGGCACTGCACCCTTTTTACAGGAACAAACTCGGGAGATTTTCGACCCCCCTCTAACTTCAGTACAAATAAACTGCAGCATTTACTAAGCTCATCAGTCTGAGGCACCTCGCCAAATGTCAATTCTTTATCATTAGTGGTTCCCGAGATATAAGACTTAAAAAATCGCAAAAACCGTAACTGACAGAACATCAAAATGATAGAACATTTCCCGACATCGTAGAATCTTGTAGTTTCGTACAACGGTAGGCGTTACAAAAGGGAAAAATCGAAAATTTAATATTGACAATTCAGGGGGCGCCGTGGTATTCACCTATTTGAAAGGAATGGATATAAATTATTTGGAGCAATTCTGACCTTCGTAGAATGATGAAATTTGGTAGAACGGTAGTGCTTAATGTGAAACCAAAGCAAAAAATAGAAATTCTAAGATTTTTTATTCGAAGTAATGCTTATTGCATTTAAATCTGGGCATATCTCTGGACATTCCTTATTAGAAAATAAGTCAAAGTACCTATCATATGTAGAAAAAAAAAATGAACAAGAGAAGCCACGCAATTTACATTTGTTTACATTGTTTTTTTTGTAACACGAAATCAATATGTGAGCATCCAAAAGCTGTTACTCAAAGTAGTGGTAATATAATTTTGTTTTTAATAAGAGTCCCAAAGCTGTACTAAAAATTGTGTAAGTAAAATCCTAATGAATAGAAAACTGTTTAATTTTAAGTGATTTTTACTTGCGATTATAGGTACTATAAGGCAAGTTAAGTATTCGTAAAAAATGACTACGATCGTAACACCGAAAAAGTAGCTCCCCCAATTCCGTCTGTGTGTCTGTCCTCGAGTCTACAGCCTAAACGGTTAGATAGATTTGCTTCAAACTTGGTACGTATTGTTTTTTCGGTAATATGCCGACACGTTTTTTTTTTATTTTTTTAAGACGGTAAATAACAGTAGCTCCCATACATTTTTTTTGGCCAAAAATAAAAATCTTATTTTTCTCAAAAACGGCTCCAACGATTTTTATAAAAAAAAATCAGAGCATTAATGAAGGGAAAGGGTACCTTTTAATAATTTTATTTGGGAAAAAATTGTTTTTTTGGTACCTCTAGTACAACCATATTTTTGGTTTTCGATTTTCTGGGAAACGGTGTATCTGAAAGTTTAAAACAAAAATTTTTAACATGTATTTCTCGAAAACGGCGCCAAGAATTTTTAACAAAAATGAGTGTGTTCTTAGCTTAGTACAGTTCCCTTTCAAGCATACAAATATTTTTTTTGCGTACTAATTAAGCGTACTTCCCATACAACCACTTTTCATATTTTCGATTTTCTAAACATTGGATGAACCGATTAAAATATTTTTTTTTATGCAAATGCCCCCTAAAATTGTTAATATAACTGCATACGAAAATTTTGGAAAAAAAAAGTTTTTTGATTTTTAAAAAATAAATAAATTTTTTTGAAAAATCGATTTTTCAAAAACTTGTCACAGAATTTTTGAAATTTAAATTTTATATGTAGGTATATTAATAATATCTTCAAAATGGCGTTTCAATTTTTTTTTCCAAAAATGTTTTCAAAATTGTATACATAAAAAAATAATTTTTAAAAAAACCGCTCCAACGATTTTCGATTTTTTTTTGTTATATTTTTATTTATCCAGGAATTCAGACAACAATCCATTTATTTCTACCTTATTATATTAGGTATTGCCTTTTTATGCATTTTGGTTACGTCACTGAATACTAAATACAATGTAGGCCCTCATACATTTATGTATACACGTGTCTTTAAAAATCACATTAAGATTCACGTATGCATATTGCACCTAAATTGTAACGTTATATGCGATGATCATTTTCACTATTATATGTACAAGTTTACATACTTATGTTTCATCTATATGTATACATGTATGTACAACTTACATAATCAAAATCCATAAATACATTTAAATATTCGTTTGTAAGTAGGTCCCTACGCAACTCTTCCTTGAATCATCCATTCGACAATTCATTATTCTAAGAATCAAGGTAATCATACCCACATAGCCTTTAAACCTGCATAGGATAACTACAACTTACTAACAAAACCTCAATGGTTAGCTACATTAAAGTTGTCAGCTACAAGAGAAAGTTCGTACGATCCAGTCGTGCATTTTATTTATTTTATATTCCCTCCTTCTTGCACAATCAGAAGGTCTCACAAAATGTACGTTGTCCTCATCAAGTTAAGGTCTTGCGCCACCACTGTTCAAGGATTCCACAATGTGGAACTTTTCTCCCTATACCTTAATATTAAATGGCCCAAACTAATAAAATGACATAATACACGAGCATAACAAAAGTTTAATTGAATATGTAACGTAGAAATTGCACAAGAGTACTTTTATAGTATTTTTTTTAACCAAAAAAAGGGCAACAGCATCACTTCTACTTCCCATGGATTCATGTAATTTAATTACTAAAGAACTTACATTTATTCCAGGGTGTACTTTCTTAGTACACTTGGGAACACCCTCACTCTTGCTCGCCATAGAAATATTCAAGGCTTTCTCCAATATTTTAAGCAAAATACCAACAAAAACATAGACCATCGTTTATCCCAGGAAGCCTTGAAAAAAAAACACACTGGAAATTGCGTTAAAAATTTATCAATTTAAACAAAGCTAAATTATGCCTCCATTGGAGTTATTTCCAAATAAAGTTTCTGAATTCCAATTTGCAAATTCTACATAAATAAAATCTCAAAAACAAATATCTCAAATGAGCCACAAGGCGCTCACCATTACCCGGCCTCAGCCATCAGCCAGTGAATTTATTTAGCGCAAGGCGATGTATCAATTAAATTCATCCAGCCTATGTACACTCTCCTAGCGAATCGGATTAAAATGCCAAACATTTTCGTACATCATTTATACTCTTGGCAAATATTTTCCTTCCCCAGCCATGAAGAGATATTTCTGAAATGTTTATAATAAAATTAAATTAAATATCTTTCACAAAATAAGGCTTTAAGTTTCAAATTGAATGTTATGTACTCGTATATAGATAGGTTGGTCGGTATGCCTTTATGTAAAAAGTAAGCACTTTCGTCATTATGAAATAAAAGTAATATTTCAAAAATGAAACAAATGGAGAGCTATGAGGAATCGCATCTTTAGAGGAAAAAATTGAAAGTTTTTTTTTTATGACAAGGCATAAAGACTACCCCTTGAGAAGAAAAAAAAACATTCTAACCCATTTAGGGTCATTAAAAACAATCACCCATGACCTTTCTTTGCATTTAAAGGCGCGAAACTTCCGCCGACAGGCTATAAAACTGTTTGCAAAGTAATAAAATGCCAACGGGTTCCAATTAACTTTTTTTTTTTTGGGTTGTGTACTTTCTTCTCTTTGTCATGAGGAAACTTTTTGACAAATTCATCCTTAAAAATCGCGAGTTTTTTTTTTCTTTTTGGTTCAAACTTCAAAGTATCTCCTCGAGTGGTGTTCGTTTCGTTTATCTTTTACTATTTTCATAAAAAAAAGCATTCGGGATTGATAAAACCAAAAATCCCTCTAAGCATGATTGAAAATTGAACAAAAGATTTCTCAAATGCTCATACATCGTTAACAGTGCTGGATTGGAGGGAAGGAAACCTTGCAATAGCCGTGTTTTATTGGGAATCTATCCATTGTACAGTAATTCCCAAAAAATCGCATCGACCGTAGCCTTTCTTTTAGTTTTGTAAGAATGGTACCTCTGCACAGCTATCGCAAGCAAAGAATAAGTTTTGTGCAAAGAATAATTCAGAAAATATCAAAATTGTGACCAATAATTGGCTTTTAAATATATAAAATAGAAAGTAGAAAAACGTACTAATATTAATTAATGTTTGAAAACCATTTTTTGTTTGCCTTTTTTCTCCATTTTCAATTTTAAATTCGAACATTCATTTTGCAGCAATAGACAGGAAATAATAATTGAATGGGTATGTTCATAGACTATGGCCAAATTCCCTTTTTACACAGGAAAATTTTTATATTGATTTAAAAATTGTCTAAACCGTTCAAATGAGGAAACAAAATTGCTGGAGATTTGTTTGTTTCCTTTAAATGTTTCTGGGTTTGAACGCACACTACACGTAGTTTAAATTGTTCACTCCCCTTACATTTGCCATTTATATTTCATTACTATGCAATTTTTACTTAATTTCTAAGTAGATAGATAGAGTTTTGTTCTTCAAGTTAATTTACAAAATTTATTTTCTGAGTACGAGTATGTTTTACATTCAATTCAATAATCACTCATCCCTTCATTTAACTAAAGAGGAAAAAGGAGCAAATAGTTAACATTTTGCCATTTCTATATCCAGAAAAAAAAACAATGGGATCACAAATATGTAGGTCCAGTCCATGTAGTGAAGCGAAGTCCGTCCATGGCCAACGTCCATTAAACAAAAAGCACATTTTGTGAAGTTTCGGTGCCGCTTAATGTCATAGATTATCATACGAATAAATATTCTGCAGCAGTCGAGCAGTTCCTCTGTAGTACAGTTCCACCCAATGCGGTTCTACCTTAAATCAATATTTCCACCCATCCAAACTTGTCAAATTGCTTTTTTCCACCAAATTCCTTTATTTTACCAATAAAACTTTAATTCAAAACGAAAATTGGTCGTTTGCGATTGATTTTTTTCTTATCAAAATGGAAATCGAAATTTTTAAAAATTGATCAATTGACGTTAGGGGTATACAAAATTGCACATATACATAGGTGGAATTTTAGACGTGCTCCAGAAAATAAGTGAGCAAATAAGGCAAATAACTTTTACTTACATTTATTAGTAGTAAAAGTGAGAAACTTTTCAGAAGAACAACTTATATGTTTATTAAAAAATGGAGTTAGCTAAGATTTTTGAAAAATTAACTGGCAATATACAAAAAAAGAATCAAAAACATCGATTTGTGTTACGAATGGAAATTAATAATTATAACTACTTCATGAACACCTCCATCAAACCTCAATCCAATTATCAATAATACCAACAAAACTAACAAAATCAAATTCGAGACACGAGTAAACGTCAACCAGCCATCCACCGTAGCTTCTATTTTAGCTTTTTATCGACCGTAGCGAATTGTATATAAAATCCTGCGACGGATAAATTTACGGTGGATAAATTGCCCAATAAAACACTGATAATATCAACTGAAAACGGTCAACGTTTTGTAAGGAACTCCATTTTTAAATGGCGGTATAGGATGAACAATTCAGCCGCCATTTTCCTATTTCGATGACAGCTTTCGATTTTGCGATTGATTCTCTCCGTCACAATACATGTACAAAAGTCCAAAAGTCTGGCTACTACGGCTATAACTTACAATTTCACATTGCGATTAAGATTATTAGCGAGGAACGTCTGATGTAGTGACTAATTAAGGGGGAGATAAAATAGGAGAACTATCGACCGACCTTTTATAAAAAAAATTAGTGTAAACAAAGTTAACATAATAAATATCGATGGGACTAACAACAAAATAGGATCACAGACAAAAAGAAAGTAAAAATCGCTCTCGTGTAAAACAGTCTATGTGCAAAACAAATCGATTCAAGTTGCAATAACATAATAAAAAAAATTAGGGGTATTCACGATCTGGTGTAACAAGTTTTAAGGATGGGGTAAAATTGATGGAAGGTATGAATTGCGTTGTTTTTTTCTTTTTTTTTTATAACTTTGCACGCGCTCAAGGGATTATGAATAACCTTTATTCGTTTTTCTTAACACAGCGCGGTCATCCGGTGGAAGAAGAGAAATAAGGATAGGAAATATGTGTGGCGCGATGTTCTGAGACTAGAGATGGTTGTGGTCTCAGATATATCTCCAGGGATAGCGGCTGAACTAATGCGGAGAGAATTACCGTGTCTTATTTATTTATGTCCCTTATAATTCGCATTATTTTCTTTATTTCGTTGTCATATTTTTGGGTATGCTAGTTTACTCAATCACATGTTGTTAGTGTTATGCCTAAACAGCATGTAATGAGCAAAGCACCAACTTATTTTATGACAATTTTAGAATTGGTTTTTAATGGAATATAAGAAGACATAGACAACGGCAGGAATCGAACCTGCAACCACGAGGTAGGAAGTGATCAGCTAACACCTTTGGTTAATGACGCAATATAGTTCAACCAGAAAATTTGGACGAGAATATAAGTGTTACATGTATATAGGTGATTTTTTTGCTACTTGGTTTTTGACGTTTATATTTTTGACAGATCACACATGACAAATTCTATGAACATTTGACATTTCGATTCAGTATTGTTTGCCATTTCATCATAAATAGACTTACGCCTGAAGAACGTTTGCAAATTATTGAAATTTATTATCAAAATTCGTGCTCTGTGAAAAATGTGTTTCGCAAGCTACGTCCGTTTCAGCGACGAGGCTCATTTTTGGCTAAATGGATACGTGAATAAGCAGAATTGCCGTATTTGGAGTGAAGAGCAGCCAGAGGCAATTCAGCAGCTACCAATGCATCCCGAAAAATGCACTGTTTGGTGCGGTTTATGGGCAGGCGGCATCATTGGGCCGTACTTCTTCAAGGACGATGAAGGCCGCAGGGTTACGGTCAATGGAGAAAGGTACCGTTCGATGATAACAGATTTTTTTTTGCCGAAAATACAAGAATTGAACTCGGTCGACATGTGGTTCCAACAGGACGGTGCCACATGCCACACTGCAGACTGCACGCGAAACCATGCATCAATTGAGAGGCGAATTTGGTGAGCAGTTGATCTCACGTTTTGGCGCAGTCAATTGGCCACCAAGATCATGTGATTTGACCCCGTTAGACTATTTTTTGTGGGGCTATGTTAAGTCTATTGTCTATGGGGACAAGCCAAACATGATTGCTGCCTTGGAAGCCAACATTGAACGCGTCATTGGTGAGATTCCGGCCGAAATGTGTGAAAAAGTTTGCCAAAATTGGACCTTCAGAATGGACCACCTGAAGCGTAGCCGCGGGCAACATTTAAGTGAAATAAGTGAAATTATTTTTAAAAAGTAAATGGCAGAAATTGATTTATCGATCCAAATAAAAATTTCATTCACTTTTTACAAGTTTCTGTGTTTTTTTGAATTTTCAAAAACCAAGCTCTTAAAAAATCACCGTTTATAAGCATGTATATACAATAAGAACTGATTTTTGAAAAAAAAAAACAAAAAATGTTGGATTAATTTGACAGATAATGAAAAGAATAATGATGCTGATGACGATGAAAGCATTCCTGATGTTCAAATTTTCAACTTTGATGAGGACAGTCAAATGGCGCAAAACTATACTAAGCAGAATCTGTCTAAAATTAGGAACATGATTTCTTTGAAAATTGAATTTTTTCGATTGTTTTTTTTTTTAATTAATTTAACAAAGATTGTATCTGCCGGAGTGTTCGGCTCAAAATATTTTATTACAGGATTTTATTTACAGGATTTATAATGAAATTTTAAAAATGTTAGCCTTTATTCCAACTTTAATGAAATGACATAATTAATCCCTTATTTTCTTGACCTTCCCCTTTGTGTGCCACCATCTTCGTACCACCCAAACTGTCTGCCTTTTTTATATGTTATATAAAATATTATTTAGCGTCCGCAAAACAAATTTCAGCTCTAATGAAATCACGTTTTTGTCCTAAATTTTTTTAACCTTTAAGCCCACTGCCGACGGTCCCCCCACCAACGGATAAGTGGCAGACAATTCATTTAAATAAAAGATTTTATTTTTAACAATTTGAAACACAAATTATTTATTTTTGATTAAATGTACATTTCGGAAGCTATGCTTCTATCGTCAGTAAGCTCTATTTAAATAATAATGCTATTTTGATATTAATATTAAATTTCAATACAAACAACAAATTACACAAACAAATTTACATTGAATTCAAGGTCTAATATAAACTTTTTTGAAAATTGGATTTCTTATTGGTTCATCGTCACTATTCATTAAATTAGTTTTATTTTAAATATATAAAGAGATTCAAAAGCATCTAGCTAAAAAGGAATATTTACATTACTTATTAATTTCAAATTTTTAAACTAAAATTATGGTTATTATCTAGCATATGTTGTGATACACTTGATTTCTGGTTCATTGTATTTTAGATGCGCAAAATGTTCTTTAAATCTTTTGAGAATTGGTCTTCTTGTCTGCCCTATATATTCTTTATTACAATTTTTACATCCAATTGAGTAAATCCCTGATTGCTGTAATGTTTCAATTTTATCCTTTGATCCACTAATCAGATTCTTAATTTTTATTTCACTGCTTTGGCTAATTCTGATATTTTGTCTATTAAATATTGGTCTTAGCTTAGATGTAATTTCTGGATGGAAATTAAATTTTGACCATTTCTTTATCAAATTAATTTAACAATTCATTTAATGTTTTTTAGTATCTTGGCCATGTTTTAATACTAAAAATTATCCTAATGAAATGACGTTGCCATTTTTGTCGCGGGCTCTTCGTCTATATGTTTTTCCAAGTATGTGTGATATGTGATCTTCCTATGTGAGAGTTTGGTTGAAAATTATGCCTAAGTTCTTAACCTTTTGTACATATTCTACCACTGCATTACATACCATTATAGTTAGCCAACAGGAGGTATCAGTTATATTTTGTTTACTACAATAAATGCTTGGATTCAGTCGCAACCCATTTCCTTCAGCCCAACGACCACACTGGACCACACTTTTTTTTAAATACTTAAAATTGCCACAATTTTTTTTTAAGAAAAAAATTCAAAAAATCTTTAAAAATATATTTAGCAGGTTTTACTAAGAATCTTATGCTTATCATCTGATCGAACATTAGATCAAGTACGTGCGATCTAGTCGTGTATTTTATGTTAGCTGAGAACCGGGCTTTTGAGCTATCGAAAAAGATCTGAGAACACAGACACTCAGAGCAGAGTTACTCATTTTCACTGTTTATATTCTATTCCTCTTAAATATGAATATTTTGGAGTATGAAGGAGTCAATCTCTGAATGTCGACTCGAAAAAGACAAAAGCTTTTTTTATTTTTTACAGAATATATGCTTAATAAAGACCCGATCTCTTTTATTGTTAGTCGCTTTAATGCCGAACCTTCTGACTCAGGTTCTTACATACATACACACATATACATATGTAATCTTAGAAACTTTTAAATTTACCATATTTCTATTTGTAGAACAACAAACAAAACTAATTTCACTTTCTGGTCGATTTTTTTGTAAGTGCGGCCCTGGTCAAAATGTTGTTTGGTTAATGTAGCCAAAAGAAATCACTCTTTTTTGTATTATTTCCTAACTGCTTAGCAACAACAACACCTACAAATACTTCAAGAAGTATCTAAACAAACATTAAATTTGTTATAATAAAAAGTAGCAAAAAAAAGCAAATAACACATTTTAGCCAAAAAGGAAAATTCGGATAAAAGAATTCATCATCTGGATTGGAAGTCGATAACAATCCTATATAGTAAGTACTCGTACATGCACACATATAACATAGTCGAAGTCAATAGCAAAGTAAGATTTATGTACCTACATAAGTACATACATACATACATACATATTTATATACATATGTGCTCTTTGTGTAAAGAAATGTGAATCCATAAAACCCATTTTAAGGGTGTTAATGCCTTCCATTGTGTGATGTGCTGTGTGTATATCGCAATTTGATACAAAATTGAATTACCACAAACGGAAGTGTGTGCAGCTATGGGATTTCGCGGCACGTATAATTTCTTTTCAGTTTCGTTTCTATTCAGCTGTTGCCTTTAGGAAAAAAAAAGGAAACAGTTTTAATTCAACAAAAAAAAAAAATTGCACGTATGTATACATAATGTACCTGCCTAGTCACATACACGCAATATTTTTTGGAGGCTTATAAAACTAACTTTCAAAAATAACGGTTAGTTTATTCAAGTAAGAAAAACCTAGAACAACAGCTTTACCCTTCTGTTTGCCTCTTTTTTGTAGCTTTAAGCCCAGGGGCCAATTTCACAGATCATACACTACATACATTTCATACATCAAACACCAAATCGATTATCATACATTACATCAAAATGTCTGTTTCACAGATACCATTGGAAGGTAGTGTATGATTCGTTTATACCTTCCATGAAAATGTATGATTTGACGTTTGATTGACAACTGTCAAATGAAATATGACATTTTAAAGAACGACACTTCTTTTTTGTCTTATGATGTCACCAGAGATTAAAATCCATTAATCCACAAACAATAACAATTTGCAGATTTTCAAGAGGATCTATACGGAATCTAAAAAGTTATTAACCATTCTTCTAGGTGTAGTCGTTTCTTGTGGACGCGGAATTTTGTTCATGTTTTTTTTGAATTTGCACCAAACAGTCAAGGTTCAATGACCACTTGGGTGTAATTTTTGTTTCTAACAATTAAAATGAAAAATGTTTGACGCAATTTTCAAGAGGATCCTATAGGGAATCTAAAAAGGTATTAACCATTCTTCTAGGTGCAGCCGTTTCTTGTGGACGAGGACAAGCATTAATTTGCCTCAAACATTCAAAGTTCAATAACAATTTGGAAGGAATTTTCTAATAATTAAAAGGAAAATGGTTAATGCAATTTTCAAGAGGATTTCAAAAGAAATCCATAAATATATTAACCATTTTTCTATTACACAAACAAATTAGTTATTTAAATAAAAATTTAGCCGGAAAGGACAGCTGCTAATTTATAAAAGAAGTGGAAAAACTTACTTTGGTATATTTTCTTTTATTTGATTGCATGATGTTGAAATTTCTTATTTTATTTGCAGAACTCGAACAACAATAATAACCACTTCAAATCAAGATATATACGTATAAACACAACTGCGCCAGCGAGCGACACCAATTTTTTCTATTGTATTAAATGTATGAAAAGATGACATACATTCTAGTCATACAATTCGTACAACAATTCTGTGAAACAGAAGATCACTGGAAATATTCCATTGAATTTTTGTATGTATGACAGTGAATCATACAACAATTCCATGAAACAGAATTGATGTATCAGTGCCGTCAAAATCATACAATGTATGTTATGTATGATCTGTGAAATTGGCCCCAGTACTCAGTTCGGGAAAAATATTATTTCTCATACAATTTGTTTCCCAGAACAAATTTTATCTCAATTTTTCCCGATCAGTACTCACTTCAACGCAAAATAAAAATCTTTGTTTCGAACTGTACATACAAAAATCTCCACTTGATTTTTCCAAGACAAATAATGTCCGAATAAATATTTTGCTAGCTAAAATGTGATGTTTGATCTAAATCGTGCATTGTATCACTTCATATCGTACCCCAAGCCTTTGCAATACGGGTGATTTTTTTGCTACTTGGTTTTTGACGTTTATATTTTTGACAGATCAACAACACATGACAAATTCCACGAACATTTAACATTTCGATTCAGTATTGTTTGCCATTTCATCATGAATAGACTTACGCCTGAACAACGTTTGCAAATTATTGAAATTTATTATCAAAATTCGTGCTCTGTGAAAAATGTGTTTCGCAAGCTTTTATCGCAAAATTGTCTTCAGCGACGAGGCTCATTTTTGGCTAAATGGATACGTGAATAAGCAGAATTGCCGTATTTGGAGTGAAGAGCAGCCAGAGGCAATTCAGCAGCTACCAATGCATCCCGAAAAATGCACTGTTTGGTGCGGTTTATGGGCAGGCGGCATCATTGGGCCGTACTTCTTTAAGGACGATGAAGGCCGCAGGGTTACGGTCAATGGAGAAAGGTACCGTTCGATGATAACAGATTTTTTTTTGCCGAAAATACAAGAATTGAACTCGGTCGACATGTGGTTCCAACAGGACGGTGCCACATGCCACACTGCACGCGAAACCATGCATCAATTGAGAGGCGAATTTGGTGAGCAGTTGATCTCA
This sequence comes from Philhelius pedissequus, assembly GCA_910595825.1. Lineage (NCBI taxonomy): Eukaryota > Metazoa > Arthropoda > Insecta > Diptera > Syrphidae > Philhelius > Philhelius pedissequus. The sequence goes on along the minus strand of OU343160.1, from coordinate 273,206,717 downwards.
CGTTTTGGCGCAGTCAATTGGCCACCAAGATCATGTGATTTGACCCCGTTAGACTATTTTTTGTGGGGCTATGTTAGGTCTATTGTCTATGGGGACAAGCCAAACACGATTGCTGCCTTGGAAGCCAACATTAAACGCGTCATTGGTGAGATTCCGGCCGAAATGTGTGAAAAAGTTTGCCAAAATTGGACCTTCAGAATGGACCACCTGAAGCGTAGCTGCGGGCAACATTTAAGTGAAATTATTTTTAAAAAGTAAATGGCAGAAATTGATTCATCGATCCAAATAAAAATTTCATTCACTTTTTACAAGTTTCTGTGTTTTTTTGAATTTTTCAAAAACCAAGCTCTTAAAAAATCACCGTTATTAAGATAGCAAGTAGGTATATGGCACTGATCTTTATAATACACTGGATAGTGTATTCACACAAAAAAATCGACCCCAATAGAAAACTGTAATAATTGTAGTGGGTCTATGTCAGTATAACAGTATAACATTTTTGTTGCCAAAGTGACATTTCAATATGGTTGTTAATGCTTCAAATTAAACTAAATTAAAATTCTTCATTTTAATCAAGCAAGGGCACTTTTTTCAAAAAAAAAAAAAATATAAAATATAAAAATAAATTGTCATAAAGGAACAATGGTTATAAGTTTGACCATTGCAATGATGTAAGTACGTCTTTTTCTTAATAAAAAAAAACATAATAATGATATGTTCGATTGTTTCTAGTGTGCTTTTATGGCTATATTGCTCGGTACAAAATGCATTCTTAGAGCTTTATTTTGAGTTCTATCCAAAAGGTTCAAATGATTTTTGGTATCTCCTGCCCAAACCTGAGAATTATACTTCAGTTTTGGACGAATGAAGGCCTTATAGATTACAACCAGATCAGATGGGGAGTAGAATTTCTTTCATCTTTGAAAAAACCCCAAGCACTTAACAGCGGTTTTGGCGACATCGAATATGTGGTCATTCCTGAATTGGTTTTCTGATGCACAAACCAAGGACTTAACGCTGATCATTTTCTTCAATGCAAGAGCCGCTCATGGATACACGGGACGTGGGTTCTGCTTTAACGGCAGAGGACAGCATTGAATTCTACGCAGTTTTGTATTCCCCATTGCACAATGCTGTCAAGATCAGAATTTAATGAGCTTATCATACGCTACTGTTGCAGTTCCACATCCGATGAACAAAGAGGAGAATCTGAAAACGAATATGAACAGCTTAGAGTACTATCTTCCATTTGTAAAAATAAAGAACTTGTTTTATTTTCCCAACAATTGTATTGCAATAATTTCAGCCTAATTTATTGATAATTTTTCTGCAATATGTTTTGACTTCTTGTGACGTGGTTCATCTTCTTCGTTGTCATTTGAATCGTTATCAGTTACTAAAGCATTTCTAGATTTTCTCTTCTTTTCGTACAATCTGTCTGGTGGTCGGTAAACCATACTTTCACTTTCACTTGCTTCTCCCATACCATCGTCACCATATTCCTTACAATTATTTGCATCACTGTTTACCAAATTTTTAAATCATATCTGGATGCGGCAACCATGAAAATTCCACCTCTGTTAATCGTCTTCATCACTACCAAAGTCGTCGAATTCATCTTCATCTTCGACAGTCTTGCTTTTTGATTTTTTCTTTTGAACCTTGTACTTGGCTTTGACAATTTCCTTGAAACGTTTCTTATCGAATTGATTCTCTTCACGAAGGACCTTCTTTGTAGTTCCAATATCAATTCCTCCCTCGTCTTGGTTGATATAATCAATTGCGAAATCTGATTGTAATTTTTTTCTTGTGTCGAGTACTTCGGTTCCGTCTTCATTGAACTCAACTTTTGTGTTGGCTGCAGTAAGTTCAGCGAGGACTTTCTCATCATCAACTTTGGTGTCGCCATCATCGTTTGGTCTTAAATAAATCATCTTCGGCGTCGGAATTGTCACTGTAAGCTTTTACCATGGGCTTTATGACGAGCCGTCCTTCCTGCCCGATGGATGTACTGCGTGACATCTTCATGACAATCCAATTGAATTACCAAATTTCCGGTAGAAAAGTCGAAACCACGTGAGGTGATATAAACACCAAATTACCTTTCCGGCGAAACTGCTGATATATAGCAACTCTGCGATCCTAAGGGGGCGTCCCATAGAGTGCCAGCAGACTTGTTCCAGGACCCAAATTATAAAAGATTTCGTAAAAGTACTTAATCTGTTTGCAATAATTGTTTGCTCAAATCCCATATCGAGACAACGATCAGCTTCATCAGGAACCAAACTTGCATTGTTGAAGCATCGAACAGTGGATTTTCATTCATGTGTTGCAATTAATGTCTAGGTGTGCACATTTTAATGTTACACTGGTCCATTCTTTTTTTCTCGAACTTTAAATTTTTTCCTCCAATAATTAAACCAGAGGAAAAATCATGATGCGCTTCGACTTTTTGAGCGTCTCAAAGATTTGGTGTGCCAATTCCTCAAGTTGGGGAAATGATTATAGCACCTATTCCATCTAACCAGGTCCATTTTTCTGATGAATAAGTTCTCAATTACCTTGAAAATTTAAAAAGATTAAACAAAAATGTTTCAATTTTTATTATTTCTTTTTAACTTTATTCTGAATTGTATTGTTTGAAGTTCTTATGTTGAAACTGACAATAAAAATAAATTGTTTGTCATTTTTTTTGTTTTTGTCTCTTTCTTTCTTTTTATAAAAAAACGAGATAGACAATTGTATTGGTGCTACTGTCAAATTCAATTGGAGTCAAAAAAACTGTTATACTTTGTATGGAATACACTATCCAGTGTATTATAGAGATCAGTGGTATATGACCAGAAAAATGAATGCAAAAAGTCTGTAGTTAAATTAATTGCAAGAATTAAATCTATTCATCAGCTGATTTCAGTTAGGCAGTAGCGTAGCTATAATGAGAAAGAGTAGGTACAATGAGCACGTACTTTGAATAAACTTGTGAAATATTTCTGTGAATTATTTGGTGTTTTCTTATTCAAGTATGTGTTTGTATAAATTTGAATAGAAGGGATAAATAAATTAAGAAAAATCAATGAGCTTTCAAACTAAAAGATTGAAACTGAAGAAAAAATCAATAAATCAGTTAGAACAATTTGTATCGAAACGGGACACGTAATATTTTTGCATATATATACGTATATATATATATTTCATCGACTTTACATTATCCCCTTCGGGTAGGGGAACAAAAAAGAATATACCCGAGGTAAAGCATGCCTATCGTAAGAGGCGACTAAGATCCAACCTCCGTACACTGAGAATGAACGTATACATAAATATGCAATGAGTAAAACAAATAGATACATTACCCCAGGTGGCAATCCAGGTTCACTGGAAAATCCACCCTCTTCGGATGTCGGCTCTACGGATTCTGGGGAGAGCAAATTATTGCATTTAATAAATCCCTTCTTAAAAAAAGCAAGGGTTGCACCTCCATCCCAATCGAGTGGCAAGGGTAAGAAGAGTTCGCTGGTAACGCCAGATGCTCGAGGAAAAGAAGGACTCAATGAGAACAGAAATTCTTGAGAAAGATAATAATGAACTTCGTCAAAAACTTGATGAAGTAGTAAAACTTTATCAGGAGTTAAAGAAAGAAGTTGATCTTCTTCGTAAGGAAAATGAGGTGCTGAAGAATAAACACCACAATGACTCGAATGCTGGTTCATCACATGCGAAAAATTCGTTGCAGCCGTTTTTGAGAAAAATAAGGTTTTTCTTTTTGGCAAAAAAAAAATGTATGGCAGGTACCGTTATTTTTCATTTTAAAAAATGAAAAAACAAGTCTACGTATTACGCCAGGAGCAATATGTATACCAAGTCTAAGGCAAATTCATCCAACCGTTTAGACTGTATACTCAAGGACAGAGAGACATACGGTACCCATATTTTTTGGTGTTCTCCATCATCTTAATGTTTAGTTTGATCAAAATATCTAGTTTGATTTTATTTGCGAATCCATAACTTGCCATATTCATAGTACCTATATGTAGAAAGAAAAAAGTGAAGAAACTGAGTTATGTTGTTTTGACCATACATTGATTTAAATTTAAAAATTTTAAAATTTTTGTTTGGCAAAACAGCACAAGTTGAGTTATGCCATTATTATCAAACATTATTTCAAAAAACGAAGTTAAGCGTGGTTAGGACCATTAAATATCTTTGGAACCAGTTTTCTTAGAGTTATGCTGTTAAGACTAAACGAAATTTGAAGAAAATGACGTATGATGGCATGACCAGACACTATAGATTTATTTTTTTGAAATGTGAAACATTTTTTAAATAATTTTTTGTTTGAAACACATTCAAGATTTTATTGTTTAAATTGAAGTGGATTTTATAGGATTTATAATAGATAAGTATATATAAAGAATTTAACAATAGTGCGAAATAGGGGTTGTAAATAGGGTAATCGCGGGAGAGATGCCGCGTTTTTTCAAAAATCAATGAAATTTTTTTATTTTAGCAAAATGAACTTTATTTATGCAAAAAATTTAACAATGGATTTATGTTCTACCATAAAAAACAATTAAAATTAAAAAAAAAAAAAACAATTTTTATAAAAAATTAAACAAAATAAATATACGTTAAGTGTGCCATCCCTCCCTGCATGTGTTGGAGAGATGCCGCATGATAAATTCATTGAACTTAAGGAATTAATATGACTGTAAAACATGTTTCTTTCGTTCTTGATCACGCCCACAGTCGGTGCAAAGCGTAGTGTTTTGTAAGTTGTACAGTTTTCTTGTAGCCATTTTTGGCATTTTGTACAGCCAGTCTTCTGGTTTTTTGTTTCAAAATAATTTTTCCAACATTCAACACAAATATGGGGATCTTCAGTCGGCTCAACCTTCCTTTTAGTATAGATTTTTTTTCTTTCGGAGACTTGAAGGTTTTCTTTTTTTCAATGAAAATGGGAGTAGTTATAACCTCTACTAACTGCCTACATATGTATTGAAAAAATCGGCATTGGTGTTTTGAGGTATTGGTGAAACTGCTTGCAGTAATTTTATTGGCGTTCATTTTTCGACAGATGATGAAGTGTGTGTTTCATTTTTGCAAGCATGCGATCCATTCCTGGTGGTTGGAAATACGGGTTGCAAGATTGTTTCATGTAATGAAACGGTATTTTCAGAAAGAAGGGGCTTCTTTAAAAATTTCCATCTTTTAATCGACTCGATTTTTGTTCTAGCTGGTATGCCAAATAGTTTTGTCTGCATTTCGGAGAGACATCCCACTATAAATGTTTTTTCGGGATTCTTCCAGCACCTCTTTAGTCTAATTACCAATTGTTGTCTTAATATTCGCTTTTAAAAAAAAGGGTAAACAAATTCAACATGCGGCAACTTTAAAAAAAAAACTGCGGCATCTCTCACCAAAGTGAGTCCCGCAATTACCCAATTGTAGCTTCAAAGCTAATCGATTTCAATGTATTATGTTTTAGCAAAAATTTTTAACGCGATTTAACTTAAATTTAAGTTGAATTGGGGCTTAAATTGTAGGTAAACAACAATAAATTTTTTTATAATCTCTGGCAGATAACTGACTGTTCTATCTTGTTTTGAAGTTTCTAACGAATCTGTTCTATTCTGTTCTAAACTTTTAGTCACTCAACAATGTTCAGTTTACCCAAAATTGAACAATATGAGCTACCACGCCCAGTAGGATTGGACAACAACGATTTGAGCTCATAGCCAACTCATTCATTGGCGATCGCAATGGCGTAGCGTGGATTTTTGCCGCCCGGTGCAGAACCAATTTTTGCCGCCCCTGATTATTTTTTTCTAGTGCATTTAAATTTTCGCCAGCGAAAAAATTATATGTACTTCAGCCACGAAATTAATTTTTTTTTAAATATTTGTAATATTTGGGTGGTGGCCGTGGCGCGATAGTTGTGTGCTCGCCTGTCAACCTATGTCTTCTTATATTCCATTAAAAACCTATTCTAAAAATGTTCATAAAATAAGTTGCTGCTTTGCTCATTACATGCTGTTTAGGCATAACACTAACAACATGTGATTGAGTAAACTAGCATACACATAAAATATGACAACGAAATAAATAAAATAATGCGAATTATAAGGGACATAAATAAATAAGACACGGTAATTCTCTCCGCATTAGTTCAGCCGCCATCCCTGGAGATAAATCTGAGACAACAACCAGCTCAAGTCTCAGAACATCGCGCCACACATCTTTCACACATCTTTCCTATCCTTCTTTCCCTTCTTCCACCGGATGCCCGCGCTGTGTTAAGAAAAAAACATATAAAGGGTATTCATAATCCCTTGAGCGCGTGCAAAGTTATAAAAAAAAAAAACTCATATATTAATGCTTTATTCATACATCCATTGACAAAACTGTGCTGATTAATGCAAAATTATTATCCAAATATTAACCCGGAAGCCGGAAGGGTACTAACCACAGCTTATCTGAGATCGAACGTTGCAATTATCTTGGCATAACCACTGAAGGAGTTACCAATACAAAGTTAAAAAGTTTTTATAAAGTTTTAATAAGAAATAAAAGTTTTTATACAAAAATAGTATATACACACGCATGGCACACGAATCGTGCTACAAAAATAAAACGTAATAACTTTTTTTCAGTGTGAGTAATCGGCTTATTTTATATTATAGGCTACTATTTAGATTTATCAAAATGAATGCTTGGGATACTGAAAAAAGGATTTGGATAGTGCAGCGATACCACTCTTTGCAGTCCGTCATTTCCGTCCAACGGGAATTTAGGCTGAAGTTTGGCGGTACTCCTCCGAGTATATGGACCATTATGAGGCTGGTGAACATGTTTGCCGAATCTGGAAGCATCGAACGAATACCGTATCATCGAGATCCCAATGTTCGGGTTCAGAATACAATCGTGGCTGTTGCATCGGCAATACCGGCAAATCCAAATGTTTCGACTAGAAACTAATCGGGCCAAATTGGAATTAGCAGACGGTCATTACAACAGATACTTCATGATGATTTAAACTTGTTTCCGTACAAAGTCCTAATTACAAGCAAGTTACACTCTCGCCTGGAATTTTGCCGAAAAATGATTGCAATGGCCGAAGAAGACAACACATTGATAAATTGTTTGTTCATGTCTGATGAGGCCCATTTTGACTTAAACGGCAATGTTAACAAGCAAGATTGCCTTGTTTCATCAAGGCGTATTGTCGGGCCATACTTCTTTGAAGAAAACGGTGTAAAACAAACTGTCAATGGGACCGTTAATTAAATATGTTGAAGGAGTTTTTTATCCATAACTTTGCCGAAGACGTATCCCTTTCAGCAGGATTTGGTTTCAACAAGATGGAGCAAGTGCACACGTAGCCACACAAGTTATGGCGGAGCTCCAACGAAAATTCCCAAACATTTGATATCCAGAAACTGCACTTTCCGCTGGCTCCCAAGGTCAACTGACCTGACTGCACCAGACTTTATTTTATGGGGTTATGTCAATCAGAAAGTGTACAAAACGAAACCCAGGAATTTAACTGAATTGAAGCAGTCCATTAAGACAATAATTGAGGCGATCCCAATTTCAACCCTTTAGGCCGAATGAACAATTTTCTGATCAGGTACCGCATATGCTTGGATGAGCGTGGAGATCATTTGCGGTGTATCAACTTTAAAAAAACATAAGTGTTTAAAATAAAATTTAATTTTTTATCCAATAAAAAAATTAATGAAATACATCGATTAAAATAAAAGTTATGCAAATTTCTTATTGTATCACGATTCGTGCACCACCCTGTACGTTAAGGAGAAAATAATTGTGTAAGATCTGGTTTCAATCCAGTTTTTTTTAATTAACGTACACGTACATAACAACAAAAGAAAACTTCTTCAAATCTTACTTCGAATTTTTATTAACCCAAAATCCTTGACTATACCTTTAGGTCGATGTACGAGTATTCGGTTCTTTCTTGCTCTAAAGCCAGAATACCTTATTGTTATTGTATTTATTAAATTATTTTGTTTGTCTGATTAGTGATTAGCAGACAAAAGCCCTTAGCGGTTCGCGTTCGATTTAACAATCTCATTTATTAACTTCATGCTCATAAGATTCAAAATCTATATTGCCGTGATATTTAACATCCAGTAGTTTGGCCGGCGCGATGTAAGAAAATCAAAATTGTTGGCTATATTTCGTAGCTGATGAAGCCTTTCATTAATTTCCACGTTGACTCTATCCAAGGAAGAAAATAATTTCCGCCGTAAAGGCTTAACTACGTTCAACACACTTTTGTACAAAACCAAAAAAACTTGTTTGTCTCATATTTCCAATTTTACGAAAGTATTCTACTTTTGCACAAAATTAAAAGTTAAAAATTATTTGACTTTTACTTTTGTAAAACTTGAAATATGAGATAGGATTGAATAGTTTGTTGGAAAAAGACGAAACATTTTTTTTACTTTTGTACAAAAGTGTGTTGAAAGTAGTGAAGGTTTAACTCGTGGTCGTGGACGTTTTGTTTTTTTTTTTATTTTTCCTGGAGGTTCCATTGAAATGCCAAGGTTTTGACACTCATTCTTAAAATATTTAAAAGAACCGTCAACCAATTTTTCTCGATGTTCTGTGAGAAAGTTCTGCAATGCATTCATTTTTGCGAGCATTGGTGATGGTCGAATCCTGCTGTTTGTAAGTAAATTTGGGCACCATTACTCTTCATGGAACCAGGCTTACAAAGCCCAAGAAACACAGAAAAGAAAATGATCGCCTTCCAATTAGCAGAGCTCATGCATCTTGTCTTGTGTTAAGGCTTTCGTCTACCTCGGTCAGTTTTTTCCAAAGTGTTAATGATGTCCTCATAATTTTCCCAAGTATATTGTCTACTGCATCAGTCCGTGCGCTATCTTGTATCTTGAATTCTTTTAAATGATTTGGCTGTAGTTGCAACTTTGCCAGTAAAACTTCCCAACGCTGTATGGGTATGTCAACAAAATGAACAAATGAAAATAATATTGATTAATATTTATTAGATTCAAGTTGCTGTTTTGATAGTTCATCAAAGTGTCAATTTTAACGGGAAAGTCGGGCAGTCGTACCGTAAAAAAAAAAACAAAAAACAAGCAGAATAGGCAAACAAAACTAAGGTAAATTATATTCGAAAATTGCCGCCCCCTAACAAAGGGGCGCACCAGGCCTGTGCCCCCTGCCTCCCCTATGCTACATTCTGGGCGATTGAACCTGGTAGACTTTTTCTTATGGGATTTTCTGAGTCTCGTAATCTTGGGAGAGCAGAAAATAGAAATGATAGCTGCGGGTAATATAAATTAATTGAAAAAGACTAGAGTCTTTCGTTTCTTGCCCAAAGAGTTTCGAGTTGAATTTAAAAAAAATAAACCATTGAATTTCAACAATTTGATATTTGATGAAAAATACTTTACTTGCTCAAAATTTAGTTCCTCATCCATCTGTCAAGTCATGATTTGTCAAAATTAAATAGTAGCTTCGATGTCGATGGATTAAAAAACTTTAAATAAACTGGAAACTCTAAGCGAACCTCCTGAAGCGAACCAAATTATTAAGAACAACGCAGAATTGCTTAGGACAACGGCAAACGGAATCGGAAGCCACCTTGTAATTTTAATTTATCAAATGATATTTGAAGTTGATAATTACTGACATTAGATTTTTTGAAACAGAATTTGTTAAGAAAATAATCATTTTGTAATTTCCAACGGTGTGCAATATTGAAAACTTTTATCAGTTGGATTGTTAATGACATTCAATATTTATCAATTATTATCAATCGATACTTGACAACCGAAATACGGTTTGCTTTGACTGATACTATTTGCTTTGCGAAATTCTCAATGAAAAAAAAATGAATCCACAATTAGTGCCATAAACTAATAACATAAGTACCCGAAACCTCTGCTGTCTTTTGGCATTTGCTTACAAACTGAAACACGCACACAAGTAACTTTTCCGTTCCTCTTCCTATAGACACATAGATAACTCAGGCGTAGTAATTTGTTTTTATTTTGTTCACATATCTTCATGGATAGAGTGCCAAATGTACAAATACAATAATGTAAACAAATGGTTTTGGGGGGTGAAACATACGAAGGTTTCCAATCTTAGTATGGCTTATTTGTGATTAGTGCAGGAGCCACACTCTCTTCCTCCAATTAACACCGTCCTTTTCTTAGAAGAGCAAAACTATAATATATATCTGTATTACTGAAATATATATTTTTAGTTTCCTGGAGAGTTAATGGTAATGTTTTAGGTATAAAAAATTGCCCCAGACACCAACATAAAAGAGACCAGCACAACTCCATTCATAAACAAGTCATAGAGATTTAATTTAATGCTGATATTCCGAATTCTTATGTGTCAAAACAGCCATTCAGATTCAGAGCAAAACCATAAACTAATGAAAAGCGCACTCCACATCCAAACAGTGCAAAGCATTTAAATTAATATAGAACTTTCGAAAACCTCACCAAAAACGCTCATTCAATATTCGAACAAGACAAGACTTCTAAATAATTACAAAGAAAAAAACTCCAAAGTAGGTTTCCCAGCTGAATAACATTTACTTCAATTGAAGATCTGGATCTGGAGCAAAATCAAATGGTGAATAATAAAAATACAAGCAGAAAAAACAGAACGACAATTAGAGAGAGATAGAAAGAAATTAATAAAAAAAAGAGAAAACCCACACATTAATGTCTGTAATGCTTGTGGCTTCTGGGAAAAGATTTTTTTTTTATTTTTTTTCCTGTCAACATTTCACGAATACTAATTTAGTGCAATTCGGTTGGGCATGGTTGGGTTTTTCGAACTCTTGTAACCCAAATAAAGCTATTTTCTGATTTTCTCCAGCTGATTGTAGATTTATTTTGTTGATTTTCTGTCGTGATTTAACAATCAGTAGATGGAAACAAAAATCTAAGTCTTGAACTTGTCGCATGTCACAGCAGTGTATGTAAGTATGCATGAATGTATAGTCCCAACACCTAATGGCTAAAATATCTGAAGAAAAAAAATAATGTCGGACTTTCGCAAATGGGAACTTGGTCATGGATTAATGAACTAATGCTTCGAGGGGCTTCTTAATCATTGCAGTCACGTTTTGATTTTTTTTTTGTTTGCTATTCAGTTTCGTCAATCAAGTCAATCACTTTCGAATAAAATAAAATAAAAATGATTAAAAAGAATAATTTGATTGAATCGGTAATAATTGCAAGAAATTTTTATACAGGGTGCTTCGCTAGGTTAAAAAATCTTTTAAATTTAAAAAAAAATCTCGACCGTCTGATTGAAATCTAATTATAAAAAAATTATTTGGCTAGTGCAGAAAATGAGATTTCAGAGATATCCAGCAATCTCTTTCAAATGAACAGGATTCCTCACAAAAATTTCTCAGTTCTGCTGTCAAGTACTACCGTACGAACTTGCTCCTAACAACTTTAGTATAAAGTAGCAGCTAACCACTGACGCTGTTAGTATGTATAGTCTATTATAAAGGGTTATCCATTTTGCGGTTTCAAAAGTATAGGGCTGGAATTCGACATCTGTCAACCGAACACCTTTCACTTCTTGGTATGTGTATCAGCGATCACCTTTTGTGGAATGACCATATATTCCACGTCGCGAAAAACGCTGCAATGTGTTTGGGTTTTCTGAGACGATGCAAGAAATATTTCTCCCCTTCTGATCTGGCTGTTATCTACAAAGCCTATATTCGTCCAAATCTTGAGTACAACTGTCACATCTGGGCAGGTGCACCCATAACTCACTTAAGCCTTCTGGACAGAATCCAAAAAAGAGCTTTAAAAATGATAGGTGATATGTAACAATAATATAGATTGAACATAGTCGCAATGTTTCATGCCTTTCATTATTCTATCGGTATTTCTATGGACAGTGTTCTAGTGAAATAGCCAGTTGCATTCCTCCCCTTAAATTATTCAACCGTAACACTCGCGCTTCTAGAAATGCTCATCAGTTTACTCTTGAGCCCAACTTCGGACGTACTGTCAAGTATAGGGATTCCTTCTTTAGCCACACCACACGAATATGGAACGCTTTACCCGACCGAATTTTTCCCTACCATTGCGAGATTCAGACATTTAAAACCAATGTACATCGGTATCCCCTGTCTAACCCTATCCCATTCCCTAATAGCTCGCACTGTGTATATACATTTCAAGGGTAGTCATAACCCCTTGAGTGCGGGCAAAATTATAAAAAAAAAATAAGTTGTTAAAGCAATTTTTTTCAGTTGAAAGTCTGACATTTACGAAAATGGATCGCTTAACTATCGCACAACGCATACAAATTGTTAAAACCTACTAAACAAATGGTGATTCTGCCACAGCCACATATCGTGCTTTAAGAGGAGATTATGGTTTACATAATCCTCCAACTACGCAAGCAATTGGCAAAATTGTGAAGAAATTTGAAGAGACTGGATATGTTACAGACATTGTAAGTCCTGTGCATCATCTTTTCACTCGTATTGCTGCTGTAAGTCAAAGTGTTGCCGAAGACCCGAATGTGTCGATTTCTCGTCGTTCTCAGGAATTAGGACTGTCTTACGGCGCATTGTGGCGTATTTTGCATTTGGATCTACACCTACATCCATATAAAGTCCAGCTCACACAACAACTGAAGCCAGCTGACCATTCACAACGTCGTAGATACGTCGAATGGGTGCATGAACAACAGGCGGTTGACGGCGATTTTTCGAACACAATTTTCTTCAGCGACGAAGCACATTTCTCACTGGGTGGGTATGTTAATAAACAAAATTGTCGTATATGGGTTCTGAAAATCCTCAAATAATTTAATAGAGGCCATTAAATCCACAAAAAGTCACTGTTTGGGGCGCTCTTTGGGCCGGAGGTGTGATTGGACCTTAATTCTTCGAAAACGACGATGGAACGACTGTCACCGTCAATTCGGAGCGTTATGGTCATATGATAACCGATTTTTTTTTGCCTGCTATTGAAGAATACGACTTGGAAAATATGTGGTTTCAACAAGATGGTGCCACATGCCACACAACTCGAGCGAATATGGCTTTATTGGAAGAGACATTTCCTGGCCGCGTAATTTCTCGTCGTGGCGATATCAACTGGCCACCAAGATCATGCGATTTGACACCGCTGGACTTTTTTTTTGTGCGGCTCGCGAAAGACCCTGTTTATGCAGATAAACCTTTTTAACTCGAAAATTGTAGGATACAAATGACAAATAGTTTTAGTATAGTTTTAGTTATAGTTTCTTTTTGTTTTTCCTTCATTTGACAATCTTCATAATTTTGTCCAAGGACTAAAGTTCGCAGCATGCTGAATTATTTTACTATCTCATGAGCTCTCTCTTTTGTAAAAAACTACGAAAATTTGGTGTACGGGAATAGTATTTGACCGGTTTTCGTAGAAATTCGTAGATTTTCGCAGTCTTATTATGATTATTAAATAAAGAAGACTGTCAAATGAAGGAAAAAAGAAAACAAAACAATAAATAAGCTGTCAGTTGGGATGTGTAGCGATCGTTAAACATCGATAGTAAAAAATGTTTCGATAGTATCGATAGTTTACAAAAATCTATTCGATACTATTTGTTATACAACAAGTCTATATATTTAAACAGCAAATAGGTACAAGTAAAAATGTAGTATATGATTTTCAACAATGTGAGCTAAAGAAGAAATTCCTAAATTCATCCAAATGGATTCTTGGTAATGTTATCACAAATGATAAAACAAAATATAAACAATTAAATATATTTTATATTGGTATATTATTCACAAAAAAAAAATAACAAAAGTTCAATATACCTATGTATATGTTTCATTCATACACACAACAAAAAAGAAACTGCATATTTTACTTCTTTACTTACCTACTTTACACTTTTGCAAGAAATGACACTGTTCACATTTTTGTGAAAAAGTACAGGAACACAATTTTTATTTGAAATATGTATTCATATAAAATTTGTTAACATACAAGATTGTGTAGAAACTATAACACACATTTACGGAAAGTCATGTTATACATGATACAGATCCCCACAGTACTAGCGTGCATCAAATTATGCAATTTCGACTTGCTGTAAGTGCGACAGATTTTACTTTACAAAATTACATTACTTATTCCACATGTTGAACTTTTCAAACCCCTAAGGCTTGTACATTTTAAAATAATTTAATTTATTCTTGCACATTTAGATACTCTGTCTTTTATAACAAAAAAAAACTGTTATATACATAGATGAGGGATTTATGGACTGAGTGAATACTATAGCTACCTAACAGATAAGGTACTCTGTATAAATGCTTATAAATAGAGTTTCATTGTTCATCCCATACCTACCTACTCTTACCTCATACTTCTATATATAAATTTGTTGACCTACAAATTAACAGTTTGTATAATTTTACTTTCATTCGCCGGAAAACACTTTGCCTTATACAGAAGCCACACAAAAACTAATGATGGCCATAATACACATTATGGAGAATTTAATTTTATTCAAAATTTAAACAATATTTCAAATGAAGATGAAAGTGTAGAAATGAAAGAATGTTTTCATAACCTCATCAATTTTGATTTCATTCTTGATAAACATCTTTAAGGCATAAATTAATTGAATTACAACTAAATATAAACGGTGATTTTTTAAGAGCTTGGTTTTTGAAAATTCAAAAAAACACAGAAACTTGTAAAAAGTGAATGAAATTTTTATTTGGATCGATGAATCAATTTCTGCCATTTACTTTTTAAAAATAATTTCACTTAAATATTGCCCGCGACTACGCTTCAGGTGGTCCATTCTGAAGGTCCAATTTTGGCAAACTTTTTCACACATTTCGGCCGGAATCTCACCAATGACGCGTTCAATTTTGGCTTCCAAGGCAGCAATCGTGTTTGGCTTGTCCCCATAGACAATAGACTTAACATAGCCCCACAAAAAATAGTCTAAAGGGGTCAAATCACATGATCTTGGTGGCCAATTGACTGCGCCAAAACGTGAGATCAACTGCTCACCAAATTCGCCTCTCAATTGATGCATGGTTTCGCGTGCAGTGTGGCAAACACATTTTTCACAGAGCACGAATTTTGATAATAAATTTCAATAATTTGCAAACGTTGTTCAGGCGTAAGTCTATTCATGATGAAATGGCAAACAATACTAAATCGAAATGTCAAATGTTCGTGGAATTTGTCATGTGTGATCTGTCAAAAATATAAACGTCAAAAACCAAGTAGCAAAAAAATCACCAGTTACAAATTATAAACTGTAGGTACCACAGGGTTGCATGAAGTTGCTTCTGGATTATAGTATTCTGTAAGAGAAGCATATACAGTCGAGTCCGCTTAACTGAAACGCTAATTTGCCATATTTTTTTTTCAGTTAAGAGGTATTTTCACTTATGCGATCCTTGAATAGCTGAGAAAAAAATACCTTAATGGAGTTTAGATAACTAAAATACAATTTCCCTAATCCTATCTAAGAAATAGAATTTATGTTTTGGCTTACAAAACAATTTACCTCTTGTACCATCATTTTAAATTATTTTACTCGCACTTTCCAAACAGACTATAGTGAAGTGTGAAGTTTGTTGGTCTCATTCAGTTAAAGAAAGAAATAATCAAAGTGGTGGACGTATTCAGCTTTTTTATTTCAGTTATGCGGAGCACTTTCAGTACAAAGAAATGATTTTTCCGTAATTATTTTTTAAACGCGTTTCAGATAAGCGATGTAGTTTGTATGAAAGTTGTGAAAAAATTATGCATGACAAATTTTATGTTTCAACTAACCGAATTACCAAATTTTTCAGTTAAGCGTATTTTCGATATGCGGACTCGACTGTATATTGTTCAGAAGTGGGATACTTTTATTAAAATAGACACACGAAGTTAAAAGAAAGTGTTAGAAATATAGTTGGAAGAAATTGACAGCAAAGAATCGTCGAATTGATGAGAGAATTCAAATTTCTCAAGACCGATTTTGTATACTACTACAGTATAACGTCGACAAAGCAAATATGATAATTCGAAATGAATATTTGGAGTTAAGATACGATTCAACAGTCGATTACGCGACGAATGAAATCATTGTCGACTTTGAAAAAATATGATCACGGTTTTTTTAATTGAAATTGTTTGAGACTGGCATTACCGCTGGTAATGTGTTATCTGAGCGAAATGGTTAAATTAGTTACACAAAATCAATTTCTAGCCTAAAACGTCGATTGAAGAATTTCTCATAAGAAATTGTTGAAATGGAAGATGTTTTTTCAAGCAAGTTTTTGACATTGAAAATGTAAAAATCCGGTTGACAACTGAGGGTCAATTACAATGCCGAAAGCAGAATTGATTGTGAAAGTGTTCTTGTATATTGATAAAAATTACAAGACCATATTGGTTAAACACCGAGCAATTTTGGCAGCGAAAATTTAGGAAGTAGATAGACGGTTGAAATTTAAGCATTCAATGACAATTTGCTAGCCAATTGGATTCAAATAATAACACATATTCCATTATCGATCCGGATGTTCATATTCGGAAAATATTCCAATTGAATTCTATCGCAAAATTTGCAACTCAAGTTCTGCTTAGTAATAATCATGTTATGTAATCCGAGCCAATCGAAACCTTGCAATGGAACAAAACGCGTTGTTGAGAAGCTGAAAAACAACGTGATTGATCAACGATAATTATAGAAAAGTCCAAAGTTGCGGGCATTTGATTTCAACCGCATTTTCATATTTTGTTTTTAATTTTTAGAATACAATTTATTCCGGGGAGTTTAAAAGTTACAGAGAAAAAATTCTTTGCCCTCGAAGTTGCAGTAGTAGTAGTAGTAATTATTGACTTTGTTTCATTATAATTGTTACATAAAAAATTAAAAAATGTTCCTAAGTCTATAAAGGTTTGGCCGAAGGCCGTCTACCAGATAGGGTGTTGGTGTTGTTGTTAAATAAAATTGTCTATGCTATTACATACTATGATTTTTTACTCTACGTATGACTGAGAAGTCTCCCTCAATGATGCATTTTCTGAAGTGAAGTGCGCTTAAGGTGTAATAATATAATGCACCCCAGCCTTGTTCGCCGTTTAAGATACTGATTGCGGCTTTCTCACTCAAGAATTTTATACCAAAAAATCGATTCCGAAATTCCCTTAAAACTGGAAATATTGCTATAAAGTGTAGAACATCTTCTCTTATTTTCATATTACATATACTGCATAGAATTGCAAATTCTGGCCGGTGTGTAGTGCTTATCTTATCGATCCTGAAGCAGTTCAAAAAATATGTTTTTTCTTCAAGCTGACTATTTTCTTTGCTGTAGTACAAACTATAGTGAGAAGATTGCGCTTCATTAACATAATTTTGTAAAATAAGTTTCCCTGTTTTCTTCAGTATAACTTCAAACTGCCTCCTTAATGTGTCAGACCGCAAATCTGGTGTAATGTTGAGGGTTACCCCACATTCAGATGCGAGACGTTCCCATTCTTGCACCAAATTTGCTTTTGCTCTTATTATATGTGCAAGTACTTTTTTTGGTAGCCTCTCTTCCCCCATCTCAATCATATTGACAACATAATTTGAAATGCATTTTCAATGTGTTGAGGAACAAAGGGGGTGCTACCGTTTCTAAATGTAGCATCTAGTGTGGTGTGCTATTCGGCAATCTAAATATTCTCCTTAGAAAGTATCGCAGAAACTTCTCAACGACTCCAAAAGTGCAGTATCCCCAAACTTGGGCTGCATATAAAAGAATTGTGGCTGCGGTTGACTGAAATAGTTTTTTGCTTTGCACTGTGGCTTACATGTTTATTAATGATGCATTTGCCCCAAACTGCACAGATAGCGCGATTAGCTTCAGACAATTTATGTTGAAGATGTTTATTCATGTTAACGTTAGGTGAAATTAGAACCACAATATACCTGTATTCTCGTACAATTTCACTAGTTTCACCTTGAAACGTCCACTTTTCATTTCGGCAGTATCTCCCACCACCATTTCTAAATATCATCATCTTCGATTTCGCTAGAGTTACAGACAGATTTCAAGTTTTGCAGAATTTGTCAAGCCTGTTTATCATAAGCTGCATACATTCGACGGTATCTGCAAGAAAGACAATGTCATCTGCAAACATGAGTGCAGGTATATTTATTCGATCCAGTTCAATTCCACCTCTATCAGCGTCAGTTATGTCGCTTATGCATATTATAAACAATAGTGTACTTAATATACATCCCTGCTTCACTCCAATTGCAGTCTCAAATTCTTCGTATAAGTAGTTTTTATCAAAAACGCAAGCTTTGTTATTTGCTTACATTGCTCGCAAAATGTTTATTAATTTGGATGATATTCCACATCTATAGAGCTTATAGAAAAGTGCAGCTCGAAAATCAACAAAAAATGCATAGAACTTTTTATGATTCCTCTTGTAGATTTCGGCAATATTTGTGAGGATAAATATCTGGTCAATTGTCGAGTAATTCCGTCTGAAGCTCGCTTGGAATTCGTGGATGATTTTGTTCTTATTGACCCACCGGTTAAGTCTGTTAAAGAGCACAGTACCAAAAATCTTGGTTGAAGAGTTTAGGAAAGATATCCCTCTATAATTTGTCGGGTCATAGTAGTCTCCTTTTTTATGCAGTCGATAATCCATGGCGCTGCATATTGAAACAACAGGGCAATTGCGTTGCGCTGAGCAGGTTTGAAAAATGAGTTCTTCGATGTTCCGCTTGCAAGGCCACTGCAATAGTATTTCTTCTGCCATTAATAAGTTTCAGAGCTTTCCAAAAGCATTCCGCTGCGCATTTTGAGTTGTTCAGAATAACAATGCTTTGTTGCGTTACGGCTTCCTTTTTCGAATGTCAAATGTTTTTAAAACGTGTGTTTGCTTCTGCGTATAAGATTCTGAACGTATTGGTGTTGGTTGTTCTTACTAACCTGAGAAACGCAAAAGATTCATCTCTAGGTCGCTTGCAATCTAGAGCAAACCACTTATGCTTATAGGTACCGTTGACATATCTTATTGGTTTTCGAAGTTCCAGTACCTATTTATTAAATTCTGATTTGAGTAATAAAATATTTTAGGAAGTAGCAATACTTCAATATTCAATTTACCTTCAGAAGAAATTTGCTGTTTTACGTTCAGCAATTATTTAAGCCAGCAACATAAAATATGCTACACTTTTAGGGCATAAATTCCACCCTATAAAATCTACACAATTCAAACGGGTGTTTTTTTTGTTGTTGTATTTTTACTTCCGAAATAAGTACTAAAGGGCAAGTTTTGCATTGGAAAAACAAGCGAAATGGTGATTTTAATCAAACTTCACATTACGATGATAGAAAACACCAAGCATGTGGGTCCCGCAATCCCGTCTGTCCGCCTGTCTGTACAACAATCTACAGCCAAAACGACTGAAGGGATCTTATACAAACAGGTAATTAAGCGTTTTATGTGATTGTCTCCAATAGAATTTTAAAACGTTGTTTTAGACCCAAAACGAACGATACCTGCCATACAATTTTTTCTACCATCTTAGTTATCTCGAAAACGGCTCTAACGATTTTGATAACAAGAAATCTGTCTATTAAAGTTTATATTTTGGTTCAATATTTTTTTACATACTTTTTTATTAACGATACCTGCCACACTTTTCGACTTTCTCATAAACAGCTCGACGGATTTCGATCAAAATTTGTATATAGGAGGTCCTTCGAATTATATAAAGGATGTTTTTTTAGACGTCTGGTTTTCAATCTGGCAATACTTATTTCGGAGTTGGTCTTCTTGACAGCTGTCACTTGATTTATGTATTCTTAGTTTCGTTTGCCATTTCATAATGAATAGACTTACTGAACAACGTTGCAAATCGTGTAAATTTATTACCAAAATAAAGCCCAAACGAGATGGCCACGAGATCAAAAAAGAGGGAATCATTGGTCCATATTTCCTCAAAAATGAAGCCGGCCATAATGTTACAGTCAATGGGGAATGCTATAGAGCCATGATTTATGACTTTTTCGTACCTGAATTTTAGGATGTTGATGTGGACGACCTTTGGTTCTAACAAGACGACTCTACATGCTATTCAGCTAACGAAACCATCAATTTATTGAAGGAAACTTTTGGTGAGCGCATAATCTCTCGTCATGGGCCTACGCTCGACTAAGTTTTGGTGGGGTTATGTGAAGTCGCTTGTCTACGCAGATAAGCCCGAGACGATTGACGTCTTAGAAGATAATATTCGCCGACTTATTGCTGACATACGGCCCCAATTACCCAATTACAAAGTGATGGAAAATTGCCCGAAATAACTTTTAAAACATGATAACAAACCCTTATCTTTATAATAAAGCTAAATCCTTGGCACGATGTCGAATAAAAGAGCAAATTAGTACGATCCAGTCATGCATTTTATTTTTAGAGTTGCACTTTAAAATGGCAACAGTGATTTCTGTGACAGCTGATTGGACAGTTCTTGTTGTTTTTTAAAACCTCGTGAATAGAAGAAAGCAGGATAGATATTGTTTTAATTTAGTTTGGAGAACATTTTTTAATTCGAGTAGGGCTTTCCTGCAGTGTTGTGCCATGTAGACTACATGATAGTCTACATGTATACGATTCGATGTAGACAATTCCCAAATATTGACATAAATTTGTCGACAATGTGGACATTGTAGACAATTCCTAAAACCATCATATTTCATAATTGTTCCTGCTAAAATTTATCCAACCCCAAAACATAAATGTTCAAAAAAAAGAACCAAGTTCTTCTATAATTCAAAAAGATGTATGGCAGAACGAGATAGTCGTGAAAAAATTATTTGATCTAAATCTAAACGTATACCTTACAAAAATTATTGGAGAAATCTTTTATGATAAATTAAATTAAATTAAATTTGAGGAATTTAGTAGTAAAATATTTTTTTTTTTAAATTTAACTATATGCCTGTAAGACCTAAGGTCTTTTAAATACAACCTGAATTGCACGGCACTAGTTAGAAGAGAACGATAGGAATTTTTTTTTTATTTCAGTAAACCTTGCAAATTTGGTTCAGTAATTATCGTTAACTGACAATTTCTCACATAATTTGGATTTGTGTTTATTTTGTTTGGTCCGATTTCAATATTTTTTTAAAAAAAATATTGTCGCAAAATTTTAAACAATCATCGTTTAGAGAATATGCCCGCAACTATAGTTAAATCAATCGTCTAGTTGCCAGCCCTTGTCTAATTTTGTTTCAATTTTAAACACAATAAACAACTCTTCTAATTAAAGTAGATCTTTAGGGCTACGTTAATCAAACTTATGTTAACTTTTGGCAGATAGAGTAGGTAATGGAACAGAACGAAAATTACACATAATCACAAGAACACCAAAAATATTATATTCATACATTTACATCAGGTAGGATTTTTAAAATTTCAGAAAAAGATTTTGGTATATAATTCGTTTTAGACAAAGAAACAAATTGTTCGCCAATTGGAATTTGCTGTATTAACAATCGGCTTTCACGTACCTACATTTTTCAATTAAAAATCGACCGTTTCTTTCAAATCGGTATCTTGAATAAAATTCAAGATCCTCAAATTCTTCGAATGGGTTCGCTGGAACTTTATATATTTTTGGCTTTCTATAAAGCTCAAAATCTTGAAAAATAAAGGGTTATCCATTTCGTGGTTTCTAAAGTATAGGGCTTGAATTCGACATCTGTCAAAATAAGTTGTTAAACCAATTTTTTTTTCAGTTTAAGGTCTGACATTTACGAAAATGGATCTCTTAACTATCGCACAACGCATAAAAATTGCTAAAACCTACTACAAAAATGCTGATTCTGCCACAGCCACATTAAGTGCTTTAAGAGGAGATTATGGTTTAAATAATCGTCCAACTACGCAAGCAATTGGCAAAATTGTGAAGAAATTTGAAGACACTGGATTGGTTACTGATATTGTAAGGCCAGTGCATCATCGTTTCGCTCCTACCACTGAAAATATCGCTGCGGTAAGTGAAAGTGTTGCCGAAGACCCGAATGTGTCGATTCCTCGTCGTTCTCAGGAATTAGGACTGTCTTACGGCACATTATGGCGTATTTTGAATTTGGATCTACACCTTCATCCATATAAAGTGCAGCTCACACAACAACTGAAGCCAGCTGACCATTCACAACGTCGTAGATACGTCGAATGTGTGTTTGAACAACAGGCGGTGGACGGCGATTTTTCGAACAAAATTTTTTCAACGACGAAGCACATCTCTCACTCGGTGAGTATGCTAATAAACAAAATTGTCGTATTTGGTGTTCTGAGAATCCCCAAGTAATTCAAGAGAGGCCATTACATCCACAAAAAGTCAATGTTTGGGGTACTCTTTGATCCGGCGCGGTGTGATTGGACCTTACTTCTTCGAAAACGACGATGGAACGACTGTCACCGTCAATTCGGAGCGTTATGGTCATATGATAAGCGACTTTTTTTGCCTGCTATTAAAGAATACGACTTGGAGAATACGTGGTTTCAACAGGACGGTGCCGCATGCCACACAACTCTAGTGAATATGGCTTTATTGCAAGAGACATTTCCTGGCCGCGTAATTTATCGTCGTGGCGATATCAACTGGCCACCAAGATCATGCGATCTGAAACCACTGGACTTTTTTTGTGGGGCTACGCTAAAGACCGTGTTTTGTGCAGATAAACCTGTAACTCTTGAGCACTTGAAAACCAACATTCGTCGAGTTATGGCAGAGATACCGCCCAATATGTGTCAAAAAGTGGTCGAAAATTCCATCAAAATAATCAATGCTTGCAACAATTCGCATGGTGGTCATTTAAATGATGTAGTGCTTCACACATAATGCCAACGTTCAAGCTTTATAATAAAAAAGAAATATCATGAGAAAAAATATCTTATATGTGTTTTATTTACGTTTACTTTTGAAACCGCAAAATAGATAACCCGTTGTTATAATCTTCTTCAGAAAACATTTTCGTTCACTTTCTGCTATGAAATCTCAAGCGTCAACTGTAAAAGGCTAAGTTTAAAAAAGATAAAGAAGTGTTTTGCTCTGTTTAAATTTAGGCGATCACTTTAACGCTTAAGTATATCATTTTAAAACTCATTTTTAGAGTCGACTCCCATTTTAAAACTCTTTTAGAGCGCGGATTACATGTTTAAAATATTGCCCTATTGGTTTTCCTCTGAAAAAATGGTTGAATGGCATGTCCTTTAAATATTAAATATCATAAAAGAAGCATTGAGACATCATCAGATTCAGATGTTCTTGTTTGAGGTACTTTGAAAATCAATATTTAGATTATAACAACATTTTTCATTACCTGTGCCTCGGAAGACGGTTTTCGCCAGTATTTTGCAGAGTTTTGTTGCACACTATGCAAAAAGCTGAGTATTTATTATTGGTTTTCACCAAGAGATAGCTTATCTTTGCAAAGGCTTTGTTTTAATTTGGCCCAGACATAGAATAAAATGATTTTATAAAACGTAGCATTATTTTATATATTAAATTTAATTTAAATGCTACACACTATTATCTTATATAAAAAATTATTAATTTATTTAATAAATAAGCAAGAATGTATTTTGTTAGCTATATTAATAAGTTATAAAATAATACAAAAATACAATACACCTTAATAGCAACCACGCGTTTTAAAGCTTTATTTTTAAAGAAAATATTATAATTTATTGCTTGAAACTTATTTTTTTACGGAAAATATTAAAATCGTTGCACCAAAGACTTTTTGAAATGATTTTATTTATGAGATTTAAGATACCAATGTTATTGTCTACATAGTCAACCTATTGTCTACGTTAAAATGTAGACAATCAAATTCGACACTTAGAGGAACAACTCTGCTGGCATGGCAACGATACAGAAACTATAGTCTAGGTCTCCAAAACGAGACCGAGACGAGACTACTTTAAAAGTACCCGAGATCATACCGTAATTTTGGTACCGAAATTGACCGAGAGTTTCGCTGGTCTCAGTAGTTTGGTTTCGGTTTTCGTTTCAAGAAATATTTTGTATTTAATCATTTTTTAGTACTCATGTTCAATTTCTATAATAAGGGTACCTATTCACTAAACGGCGGAAAACCAAGATAATTTCAAATACCTTAGTTATCTGGTCTCTGAGGTTCATACCGGTTTTCCACAGTTGGGTGAATACCCTTAATATTCACCAGTTTTTTTTGCGAAATATATTATGCGCTTTAAAATATCAAACCACATTATGTACAGTTATAACCAGATAGGCGCACTGCGAAAGTCCAGAGAAGAATACGTACGATTTATGTATGCATGTCTTTGGAATAGAAATCGCTCATTTTTCAGACTTTGTTTCCCACCTTAAGACTTTTTGGTCACACTTGGAAAACAAAAATATTATCGAAATGTCAAAATATTTGTTGTTGCCTACCTGTCAAGTCATGAACTGTCAAAATCCATTGAAGGATCGCTCCGATTTAAGTGAATTTAAAAACCTCTACAAAATTCAAATCTTACCTCAGAAGATTCGAAATTTTCGTTTTAGACCTATTGCATCACATTTGGAAAGAAAATATTGTCCAAATGTCAAAATATAGTATGTTGCCTACCTGTCGAGTCATGAACTGTCAAAATCCATTGAAAAATGGCTCCAATTTAAATAGATTTAAAAACCTCCACAAAATTTAAATTTTAACTTGGAAATGTAACTCTTCAAAGGTGTATGATAACGTTACTTTGCAGCCTATTTCTTAAGTTTATTCCATTCCACACAAAAAGGCGCGGCGGCTTATGATATAAAATTATATGTCAAGTTAACCAAATTTCATGCATGTTGTTAAAAAAAATTTCAATTCAAAGTTTTCCGCCTATAAAAAAAACACCCTTTAGATACACTTCTTATAAATGTCTGAATGTCATGTCGTGCCATATATTTAATTTTTATAAGCACCCTGTACCACTCACTCCAATGGCAGGTGCAAAGGTAATAATGTTCGTCCGAATGGTTCTATTTTTATCGAAAATTGTTTACCTATGATACTACTATGAATGGTAAGTACTGTTAAATCCTAAATGGCTTTTCCAAGAGCTGTACGCATAAATATATATTCGTACGTGATCTAAACGAAATATTTCCCTCACTTTGTTGAGCATGGAAAATATAAAATTCAAACATTCACATAGTTTGAAGTTGAACAAGTTGCTATGTTTATTTCTACGCTCGAGCACGACCGATGGATGTTGCTGATTTGCAATTCATGAAATGTTGCTCCTCCAATGGATTTGACGACGACGACGACGACAATGATGATGTCGACCGACGACTACGAAGAGGAATCATGATGACTACAATGCTCATTTCGAAACTCATTCACACCGATTGGAGATATCTGAATATATTTGGATACTCGTATATAAAGTTAAGCCCCCGTTTGACACGGATGAAGTACCTATACATATATTAAGACTGTCGACTGTCATTGCACTTGGAATGCATTCTCGGAGGGCCCAGTCCAATCCAAAGCATAGAACTTCTAAAGGTGGTATTATTGGTATCATCAATTCTTTAAGGTGTTTCTTCATTAATTTAAAATAAATGTATACCTACTTGTTCACAAATGAGTTTTGATTTCAACAAAAAAACGCGATGCACCGTTAATAAAATCCGCTTACTAATTTAATAATTAGTTTATAATTCAAATTTTAATGCGTTTTGTAATCAAATGAAAGAAGATCGATAAATCTTAGTAGGTGTACGGTCTATGGAGGTATGTTTGTTCAAAATTTTTCCAACTACAATAAACGATTATCTGAAGGTTTCCGATTTGACAACCCATCTAAAACATAATTTGCATAGAGGTACCCGAATACAGACAGACCGACAGTTTATTGGCCGAAACCGAAAGTTATCTTTCGAACTTGACTCAGTTATAGCTAGCGGATAGACAAGACATTCCGGTTGCATAATGGAAATAAAACTTGTGTCTATTTTGAATCGAAGCATAAAACATAAATATGAAAATTAAAATTTAACATGGGAATGGCATTGGTTGAATGAATTGAATCTTCAACTCTAATGGCTTATTATTGGTTGCATAAAATTATATTTTCGTTTGCATAAATTAAAGGCTTGAATTTTTTTTTTACTCAATGACAAATTATGCAAAATGTTAATTGGTAATGTTTGAACTTCAATATAAAAACAAAACTTGAGAAGGAGAGAGAAATATGGGCTCCGCGAAATTAGGCCCCAGGAAATTAGGCCCCAAAAAAAATTAAATATGGCCCCAAAAAATGCATACAAAACAACAACAATGAAAATTCTTGAATTTTGGGATGTTATTTCATTTTTTGGGGCCTTATTTCATTTTTTTTTTTGGGCCTTACTTCATTATGAAATAAGACCCCAATGAAAAAAGACCCCAACATTAAATTTGGGGCTTAATTTCATTTTATTTTGAAAACCAATTTATGGCCTTATTTCATTTTGCATAATTTACTTAAAATTGCCAAAACAACATTGTTTTCACAAAAAGTATTAAGAAAATCCGCTAATCGAGGACCCAGAGCTAGCAAAATACCGCTTAGTGTGGTCCCAGCAATCATGTTTCAATGTAAAACCGAGGTGATATAAAAGCTTGAAGAGAAAACCATCGTCACTCTGGTTAAATCAGATTAACGAAGTGTTGTTAAGTGCGAATTTGAATTATTTAGTTTCTATTAATTATGAATTGTGAAAAATTTGTGGGAAAAAGGAGGAACAGTGAATTACTGTATGTTCTTATCCAAAAAATGATATACAAAAAAAATCAGTGTAT
Source organism: Philhelius pedissequus (assembly GCA_910595825.1). Classification (NCBI taxonomy): domain Eukaryota; kingdom Metazoa; phylum Arthropoda; class Insecta; order Diptera; family Syrphidae; genus Philhelius; species Philhelius pedissequus. The sequence continues at coordinate 273,179,848 of OU343160.1, read as the reverse complement.
TAAGACATTATTAAATATGAGTGCTGGAGAAGTTCTTGTAAGGCAAGAATAGTTTTATTGCCAGATGGAACTTGTGAGAATGCAAAAAATTATGTGGACCATAGCCATGAGAACGATAAGGGTTCTTACAATGAACTTAAGGCTTTAAATAAAATTAAAGACGATTGCGTGGATGCAGCAGGAACTCTTGGTGCGGAAGTAAATGCTCAAAGCAAAATAAAATTTGCCTTTCGCAATACTTGTAACAAGTAAGAACTATTAAGTACTTCTAGAAGATGAAAATTTGTTTATTTTAATTTTGTGATTTATGATATACAGTGTGTGAATTTTCTTTAAAAAAAAATTTCAGGAAGAAACCCAGAATTTATCGTTTTCAAAGATAAGAAGGGGTCTGTAGTATATTGTAAATAAAGCGTTCGTCACATCTGAGGCTTTCCAATTGGAAACGGTTTGGAACAATTTTGGAGTCTCAAAGGACGACTCAAATCCAATGCCATTTTATACATCATGTATAGTTGAGGAAGGGCTGTTCACATTTTGTTTGTTTTCATCATATAAAACAATAAAACTTATTAAAGAGAACGTTCCAACCAACAGAACCATCTTTATGGACGGAACATTTAAAATTGTCCCGCAAGGGTGTTTCATCAAACAACTGTTGGTTATTTATATAGAATATTTTGACGAGGTAAGATTAATCAATTATGTTTAATGCTTAAATTCGAGCATCGTGTTGAAAACCATCAGCGAGTAACAGAATAGCTGACAAAATCGCGCAATTTTTTTCAGCTATTCTGTTACTTACTGATGCTTTTCAATATAAGGATCGTGTTGAAACCCATCAGCGGAATTTTACTTGCATATATTATTTTTAACATATTTTAAAATTTAAGATTTTTCCCATTTTTTTTGTTCTTATGGATAAAAGAACAAAAAAGGCGTATGGGCAGCCGTTGATATACATAAAAAATTATATTTTTGATTTAAACCCTTCGAAGTATTTAACGGATTATGAACAAGGAATGAGACAAGCCGTTAAAAATGTTTTCCCGCAGGCAAAATTAATCGGTTCCTTGGAAGAATTTTTCATATATAATAAAATGGTTTATACATAATAAATTTCAACAATGTTTTCTACAATTAAAGGTTCCATTTTTGTCAGGCCGTAAGGCGTAACATGCGAAGCAGGCACACCTTGTTTGAATACATCAGAACTTCAAAACCAGCTTCGTGCGCATTTCACAATGGTTCTTCCTCTACTCCCACCAAATATGATTCCAATGGCATTTCGGGACATCAAATCAAGGATTTTGTTGATGGACAGTAATAATAATTTCGGATCATTCCTTAATTATTTTGAAAAATTCTGGATTCAAAAGGTATTTTTAAGTTTTAGCGGTACGTCTTGTTCTGTTAATTACTCATGTTTTTATTTTTAGGTAGGGTGTGTCAACTTTTCTGTTTTTAAAGAAAAAATCCGAACGACTTCTGCTGTTGAGGCATACAACGGTGTTCTTGGTCGTTCTGCCTTAAAAAATGGAAACTTCTTCAAATTTGTTGCCATGATAAGGGATGAAGAGTTTTTCAAAAGCCGACAGTTTTCAACTTTAGCATGAAAGTTGAAAGGAAAGTGGTGGTTCAATGGGGGCCAAACGTAAAAAATACAACGTTGAACGAAGCTCCAAAATTGAGGAAGCAACCTCGTTACTTGAGGAGGGTAACCTAACCGTTGCTTCCTTCCTTTCAAGGGTGGTTTTCGAGAAAAATGGTATATGTGTAGAGATGCTTCCAGAAGAAGATATTTTTAACGTTGAAGAATCCTGTGAGGAAGACATTAACGAAGAGGATGAAAGCCCTGTTGTTTTAAGCACATCCATTGACGAACATATTTGCGTTGTTTGTAAGGATTTGCGAGTAAATATTGTTCTGTTGCCTTGCAGGCATTTAAAAATTTGTGCTGAATGCAATCTCAAAATTCAAGCTGAAGGAGAGGAGAGTTACAAGTGTCCTTGTTGCAGGGAAATTGTACAGGATACAATCCAAGTATTTGTTTGATGGTTTGGGGTATTATTTCATTTTTGAAAATAAACTTTAATATAAAAAAAAAACAAATTGGGGTTTTATTTCATTAAAAATAAAAAAAGACAAAACAAGCTGGGGCCTTATTTCATTTATTTTTGGGGCCTTTTTTCATTTCGGTGGGGTCTTATTTCATTGGGGCATAATTTCATTATGAAAAATTACCCCAATTTGGGGCCTTATTTCATTTTTTCTTTTGGGGCCTAATTTCCTGGGGCCTAATTTCGCGGAGCCGAAATATGCGGTATTGATTTATTATACGTTTTCTACCATTATAACCGTTCGCTTTATATGCCCGAATGGTATACACAAAATATTTTTTTCAGCGTCTTATCTAATCTGTTTATAGTATTTGTAATGGTTTAACATAGAATGATTGGTATAAAACACTTAAAAAATAGGGTAAGCCTCTGTAATTTCTAATTATTTCAGATTCCCGATCAGTGAAGATGTGAAGTGATAATTTTTATCACGCTTTCACGTCTAATTTGATTCTCGATGCGTGAAAAAGTGAAGTTAAATGTCAGAAAAATTTCATGATGATTTTTTTATCAGATTCAATTGTTCTGTGATGAGGAATAAAAACAAAAAAATGGCGGACAAGAACAAACGTAGTTCAAAAGCTTCTGAGTGTCAGAAAATGTTTCTAAAGGAAAATTTAGAAGAACGATTTGGCACAAGACAAGTAAGTTGCTATTATATTTATACACACATTTATTTTTGTTGTTGTATTTATGTTAATACGAGTAAGTAACTAAATTTTTCAATCAACAGATTCACAACAGCCGACGGTTATCATTCCCGCGAAAGCTCGTTAAAAACTATCCGTGGCAAAAAACAGGGGACCACTTTAACAACATCACATGGTATGGAAGCGTACTTATACGTTGAGGGTTTTTCAGCAATTCAGTTCAATTCATCTATTACATCCATGTATAAATGTATCGGGAATCTGAAAGTTCAATAAAGTGCTCTTCCGTTGTAACTTCGAATAGATTATGTCCATCTTGAAGGGAAAACCGCAATATCCTCACACCACATTATTCCTAGGACAAAATAATAAATCTTACTCAAAACGGAGATACGATTGAATATAATATAATTTCGGGAGCAATTTCCAACCTTACATCCACTCTTGAGATTCCAAAAGGACGTTGTTAATACCCTAAGCAACTACCAAGTTGCTGTTGGTTGCTTGCTAGATATTGAGAAAGCATTCGACAGTACCTGGATACTGGGACTAATACACAAACTAACCATTTTTAATTTTCCAGGTACACTAATAAAATTAATTTTTAGTTTGCTCAATTCCAGATCGTTCTTTGTCCAAATAGAAAACAGCAAGTCAACAACCAAAAGCACCAGAGCTGGAGTTGCCCAACGATCGGGGCTAGGACCTACAATATCTTCACATCCAACCAGCCCCAACCAAACAATTCTATGAATTTTATCTTCGCGGACGAGACGACTCGCTAACATATGCCAAATCTTATTATCTAGATGAACATTTGAGACGCCCGTGGAAATTCTACACAAATGGGGCACCAAAGTCAGCTCGGCCAAATCCGAGTTGGTTTGCTTCAGAAGACCAGCAGGACGTCGGAACACACCGTCAGCCACAGATTGCCGAGGCATTATCATATCGGCCTGACAGGTGCTAAGGACCAAACCAACTGTAAAATATCAGGTTATCAATTTCGATGAGATGTTAAGTTTCTACCGGCACGTGACGGCTACCATAAAAAGGCCTTTCACCGAATCCACCTCTTAATGCGGAAAAGGAATGGACTCAGCCAGAAGCCGAAACTGCTTATCATTTTGAAGAAAACGCAAATGATAATTTAATATTATATTTTTTTTTGTTTTTGTGGACTGTATGGTGCACGAATTTAACCAAATTCCCCTAAATAATATAATTTGCAGTGTGTAAATGCTGCAAATTTTATAAGAGTCTTAGAAGGGTACGATAGCATCTAACTGACGAGCCCAACTATCGTGCCTGGTCGAAACGCATTTTGGACTACAGGTCATTAAAATCTTCGAAACTGCTTATCTACAGCAACTTCTCAGGCCCAGTATCACATATTGTTTTTCTGCACGGGCTACTGTATCCAAAACCAGCATGAGAAGGCTTGGAATGTTTGAGAGGAGAATTCTCCGGATCTGCACGGGACTTCACTTTGACCAGCGACGACTAAATCACTTCAGCAACAAACGACTTTTCGAGGCGTCCGGAATAACAGCCCTGGACAAGTACATCATCAGTGCTGCCAACCGACTGACGATCAACCTAATCAACCACCCAAATACACATAGTGAATAACATGACCAGCGAAAAGAGATACCCCGAGCCAAGATATCTGGATATGACAGCGCTACTGGATGAAGGATTTTTTTTATATCAACGACTACGAGCAATCCAATTCTACGAGGGCGCAGCGTCAAACTACCACATCACCAAAAAAAACAGCCGGGTATGAACATCCCGAGATCATTAACACGGGGCTGGCCGTGGCGCGATAGTTGTGTGTTCGCCTGTCAACCTCATGGTCACAGGTTCGATCCCTGCCGTAGTCTATGTCTTCTTATTTTTCCATGAAAAACCAATTCTAAAAATAATTGTCATACAATGAGTTGCTGGTTTACTCATTACATGATGTTTAGCCATAGAACAAACAACATGTGATTGAGTAAAACTAGTATACCGATAAAATATGACAAAGAATAAAAAAATTAATGCGAATTATAAGGGACATAAATAATAAATAAGACACTGAAATTTCTCCGCATTAGTTGAGCCGCCATCCCTGGAGATAAAATCTGAGACAACAACCACCTACAGTCTCCGAATATCGCACCACACATCTTTCCTATCATTCTTTCTCTTCCTTAACCTCACACTCACGCCCGCGCTATGTTGAAACATTTATAGGTTATTCATAATCCCTTGAGCAGTATAATACGTAGTACAAAACATTCAAGGACAATTTTAAAAAAATAATTTTACCAAAAAATAAAACAATCTATAATATTATCCCCTTAAGTGCTAAAACAAATTAAAATATCAATGTAATATAATTAATGTTAAATAGAATTAGGAGCCAATTGTATAATATATCAGTTCAATAAACATTATTAACTTTTATATTATAAATATAGTATAATACCCACCTGTGTTCAGTACGACGTCGATTGTTAATAACTAAACGGATTATTTTCCCGGACATTATTCTCAAACAAATTTAGAAACTGAAATGAAATATTTACCTTTCTAAAAAAAAAAAATAATACTCATGAATGACAAAAAACTGAAAGAATTTATCATTTAGTAATGCTTAGTACACAGTTTATCAGTGGCGGATTAACCTGCTGGGCACCCGGAGGCACGCTTAGTGATAATCGCCCCCTCTTTACTTGCGATTATAGGTACTATAAGGCAAGTTATGCATTTGTCTAAAAAAAAAAAAATTGAGATAACAATCAAACATGACATTACGACGATAGCGAAGACGAAAAAAGATGGTCTACAAATTCTGTCCGCCTGTCTGTCTGTCAGTCTGTCTGTAGGTATGTATAGACACCTACAGCCCAAAGGGGTGGCCGAATTGCTTCAAACTTGGTATATAGAGTTTTTTAGGTATTGTACAGAGGGGAAATTGAAATTTTTTTTTAGCTCAAAAAATAACGGTACCTGCCATATATTCGTTACGTTCAAACCTATTTTTCTCGGAAACGGCTATAACGATTTTGATAAAAAAAAATAAGTGCGGCTTTTTAGCTACGACCGATCATATGGTTGGAAAAAAAATAGAAAAATGTCTAAAAACGGTACTTTCCATAGGACAGTTTTTATTTGCTTTCGACTATCTCATAAACTGCTCAACCGATTCTTTCGAAATTTCACACATATATAGGTTTAGGTTGCCCAAATTATACCGCGTACCAATATTTTTAAGTATTTTTAAAATCTTAAAAAAAAAAAATATTTTAAAATTTATATTTCGAAAACTGCTAATCAATTTTTTTTTTGAAAAATTGTATTTATATATAAAATAAAAGATTTTTAAATTTTAATTAGATATTTAATTCATAAATAAAACTTAGTTTTTTTTTTTAATCACAATGGAATGATAATTCCGAAACGCGTAGCAAATTAATTAAGAAAGTTGTGATTAAAAAAAAAACTAAGTTTTATTTATGAATTAAATATCTAATTAAAATTTAAAAATCTTTTATTTTATATTTACTTTATTTCTTATATAACAACACAACTGGAGACGAAAAAACACCATAATGTATTTATATGTATTTATTGAATACCTATGAATTGGCGTTTTTGATTTTTTTTTGAAAAATATTTTCAAAAAGTTTTTAAAAAAACTTTTTTTCTCAAAAACCGCTCCACAGTTTTTTAAAAATTTTTTCTCATAAATTCAAATTTATCTAACAAATAAAATGGCGTACTTTTTCTTAGCTTAAATTAGTTTAAGTATTTATTTCAGATTTTTTTTTAATTATTTTTTCTTTGATTAAGCCGATTTGGTATTTTGTTTTCAGTTTATATTATAATATTTAAGAATGTCATACCAATTTTGTTTAGAAAAAAAGTCTATATAAAAAATGAAGTAAAAAACTGCTTTAAATATATATTTAGATTTTTAACAAAAATCTTTTGCATTCGATGTGTTCGAACATAAGAGCAAGATCGTGCAATCCAGTCGTGCGCTTTATTTAATACTATCCAAGGATCGGAATTCGAATGGGCTAATACCGAAGAATAAGGGTAACGATTGTCTTTTTGGGATGAGGAATTTAAATGCGGCGCGCGGTAGTATTTTCGAAATATGTCACAGATCATTTGTGAATGGTTTTTGATAAATTGTATAGAATTTTTGTAAGCAAAATTGAATTACTAAGTGTTTACTAGCATGGTGAAAATATATATATTTCAACGAAGAACCTATTAAGTTTTAAAACTGGGAATCCGTCAAATATTTTTTTTTGGCAAAGAAGTATTGCGTATAGATTGTGGCAATTAATTTAATGATAAAACCTAATAAGGCATATATTTATAAGAAGTTGATTGCTTTTGTTCTTAAATTAAATGGTGTAATTCCTTTTATGGTTTTCTCCTAGAGGATCCGCGCTGGCATGTTACCAGGTGGGTTATTTATTTGTTGTTGAAAAGACAAATTGTTATAGGTTTTTAATAATACCTATTTATATATAAAATGGCTTTTCTTATAAAAAATTCACGAACTTTTTGACTTGAATTTGATGTGAGAGTAGATAAGTAATTTCTCGAAAGTAAGTGTAGGAAAGAACTTTCCGAACAATTGTCCTCCATTTAAAGAGACAAATAATTTTGTTATATACATTTTAAGTATTTATTATTTTAAATTTAACGATATGTATTTAACATTCTTACCCATTTCAGTATAAATATTAATTTACCAACATATTACATTCTGGAAAAAAAACTCACTTTTCGTTCACTATAAAGTCCTTTATAGTCACTTTTTTCACTTAATAAAAAAATATTTTGAATATCACCCCTGAGCGTTGTCCGCGTTCAGTCAAAACGCGTTTTTTTTTATAATTGTGCGCGCACTAAAGGGATTTTGACTACCATTTATATTTCCAAGCAGAGTGCGAGCGTTAGGAAAATACGGTAGCATTTATCTGTGAATGGCTCGACGAGATCGTGTAAAACGCAGCTTTTTTGCAATCGAAAGGCCCCATATGCAAGTGCGAAAAACGTTTCGGACGATCTTTAAAATCTAGCTTTGATGGCTTCTTTCCGATTATTTTGAACTAGTTACCACTAACTATTAACTAACAATTGCGAACAGCACGATAAAAATAAATTCATGCTGACTGTTGATATCTGAATCGGTACGCTTAATTTCATTTAATTTGTTTTATTGAAGATTAAGGTCCTAAAAGTCTTACATTTAAGGTTTAATTTATTCTTATATAATAAAGAAAATTACGAGAGGTTTCCATGACATTAAATTAAGGGAATCTTCTACAAAATAAAACCCTTACGTAAAACTTAATCGTATCGCCTTATGAGTGAGAACAACTCGACGATTTTGGCGTATTCTTATTTAGCGCCCGGGTATTTCAAATGCGTTACGCGTATTGCGTAATAATGCAACTTGCAATTTATAACAAAGGAACAAGTAGGAAATAATTTTGTATCGGGCGATTTGTCATCATTGTGTTTTCCAACCGTTCCCGTACCCAGAGATTTAAATTTCGTATTTTCGGATACCAAAAATGATGAATATCCCATTTGAATGGTATCAGGTAATCTTTTTGTTTGCTTGATTTTTTTTAGATTAAAATAAAATAATATACAAAATTTGCCGCCTCCTACAAGTTGCCGCCCTAGGCTCGAATCTCACGAGCCTAGTGGTTAATACGCCACTGCAGGTTATAAGTTTGTTTAGTGACCAACAAGTTAGAACAGAGCAGAACAGAAAAGAACAGAACAGAACAGATTCCTTAGAAAAGTCAGAACAAGATAGAACATTTTAGAACAGCTAGTAAGTCATCTAATAGAAATTATAAAAATAATCTTTGTTGTTTACCTAGAATTCGAGTTCGTTTGTTCTTGCAGAAATATTTGTTTTATATATTTTGCATTTAAAACACATTATCACAATGACTTCTAGAATTGCATTAGGCGTGTTCACTTCAAAACTTTATAGATCGGTAATTCAGGTGCCGTACATCGGAGCATACTGGTAGGAAAGAAGCAATTTAAAATCAATTGAACGTCAGTTGGCAAAGTTATTAGAAACAAAAAAAATTATTTTTGTTATTGTTTTCTTGTTGTAAATAAACATTTTTGGTTTTTTACAAACAATTCTAAAACCACAAACCAAACAAGTGAGCAAATAATACAGCTCAATAATACGGCCTGCCTACTAATACGTATAACTACCTTATTATGAGAAGTGAATTCTCCAAATATCGGTGTGGTAAGGAATCTAGAAGTAAGGAGTCGGGCAAAACTCACTAGTTCAAGACGGAACTTTTTGGTGAGTATATCTGGTCCGGTGTCGCGTAAAACATAAGAAAGGGGAAAAAGGGAAACTCCTTTTTACTGCCGAAAATTTAACCGCAATTACTACATTTCACCAGGAAACTTATTCCGATTTACTTTTGTAAGAAATTTAGAAAAGAATTTCAGATATTTCGGTTAAAAGTAAATGTGAATTATAAGAAATTAGGGACTAATTTATTAAATAAATTTATTCTAATGAAATCAAGTAGATGGTTGACTGCCGCTGGCATTGCTTGTTGGATGGTACACTCCGGATCGTCGGATGATGTCCAGTTTATATTGCTTATGTATTTTGGGTTAGACAAGGTTTTGTGTATTGGTGGGTTAATTGAGTTTTGAAGTGTAACTTTTTGTTACACGCTTCACATTTATTTGATATATTCTGGTTAAGTACGGTATTCAATTTGATAAATACTTAAAATTTATAACGTCGCTAATTCTAAAAATAAAAAAAGGCATAGAAGTTCTGTTCCATTTTCTCCGATCGTTTTGTACAAATTAGATACGAACACAGGGTAGTTATAGATTTTTTTTTAATTGTCGTTTTGCTTCAAACTTTAATTTATTTTATTTATCTATTTTAGATAAGTTTTAAAATTGTTTTTTCTAAGGTTCTGATTTTGATACAAAAAAAGGGGCAAACTTAATTATTAATTGTCATGAAGTATAAATTCTGAAAGAATTAAGTTGGAAGAAAGAAATATAACTACTAGGAGAGACGCGGGGACAATGTCAATGGCAGTGTTCAAAAGTTAGATAAACGTCGCAATTTACACCAAAATCACTGTGGATGGTAACCTACATTTACACAAGCACTTAATGTGATATTTACACGTTTATCAGATAAAGAAGCTGTAGTAAGACAACTGTTTAATTTGGTGTCCTTTCTCGGCAGACGGCTAACCCATGCTTAAATGTACTTAATATTAAACAATATTTTAGAAGTTTTTGACCAAGTTGGTTTTTATTTGAACTTTGGAGAATTTTTAAAAAGTGATTCTCATTGGCTTTATTGGTCGCAATGATGATTAAATGAAAGCAATTTTCATTTTATTTGCGCAACGTTTCGCCGGTGGTTGCCGTCTTCTTCAGGGGTGTCTTTATTTACAAAATTAAACAGAGATATAATGGCGCAAAATTTTAAACAACCCATTGTTAAGGGCATAACATTTTACTTGTTAGCAATTTCCTAAGTGCTTATTGATTGAATAACTATTTCAAGATTTTTAAAACTTTTATAAACTATTAAATTGCTAATTACACAGAAAGCTGAGTATTACGAGCATTGATGTTATGCGTTGTAAATTAATTATATGTTGATGAAAACCCAGCATGTGCTCTAAAAAGGTATTAGTTATTTCTATTTTCATCATTTTAACTTCATTATTTACAAAAAAAACAAAAAAAAAATTGTGCACCAGCAGGACTCGAACCTGGGCACCCCGCGTGCAAGGCTGATATACTATCAGATTCCATAATGGATTTAGCAAATTGCTAAACGTTAAAGTAGCCATTGCATGATTTTAACGTTAGTAAAATGTTAAAATCGTTTAAAATTAGCTCAACCATCTTTTAAGCTTAGTAAATTGCTAAAAGTGGCCTTAACATTTTCCTAAATCGTTTAAAATTTTGCGCCAATGTTTCTACATATTGATATAAGTAAACGAATAAAATCTTACATAACGTTAAATTTAAAGATTTTTACTTTTTAAAATTACTGAATAATAATTTGTTTAAGATATATAAAAAAAAGATTTTGTACTTGATACAAATGATATTTTGGTTTCTTATGACGCTGTTTTTCTTTTTACTTATGTTCCTGTTCAGCTTGCAATCAACATTATTAAAAAGAAATTGGAAATTATAGCTGAAAATACCAAGCTGAGGGAAAACAAATTTGTCGAATTATTAGCTTCTTGCCTCAAAGATAACAGCTACCTGCAATTTAAGAACAATTTGTACAAACAAGTACACGGAATGCCAATGGGAAATCCTCTTTCATCGACGATTGCGGACTTGGTTTTAGATTTTTTACTCGAGGAATGTTTTAAACTTAGCTACAAACCTACTCGAGCGTTTATAGCAAAATACGTGGATGATATCTTTGCGATTGTGGATAGAGAAGAAATTGAAAATTTCCTACGATGCTTTAACCAGTTTAATGAAAAAATACAATTCACCTTAGAGAGGGAAAAAAACAGATCGATAACGTTCTTGGACGTTAGGGCTTATCGCGAAAATGACCGACTTTCTTTCGACTGGTACCAGAAAGATATGACATCTTGGAGACTTGTCAATTTCCGATCTAATTAAGCCAAGCACATTCGTATAAACACTGCGTCGAACTTAATAAACAAAGTTTTTGCATTGAGTGACCGAAAATTCCACTCCGCTAACGAAGAAAAAGTTACGCAAATACTCTTAGACAACAGCTTTCCGACAGAAGTTATAAGGAACTTGATACTTCGTCAAAACCGACAAAGATCGCCGTTCAGACGTAGTTTATGAAATAACGGATGAATCCTGCCATCTTTGCACATCGGTACCACCAAACAACTACTTCGGCAACGAATGGCGAACCACAAGTCAGATATTCGCCTAAAAAAGTTCAGCGAAGACTGCACTGGCCTCTCACAGCATTGATACCGGTCACACACCAAACTTCGAGGGAGTGGAGATCCTTGCAACAGAAAAACATACATCTAAACGTTACACACTAGAGACACTGCATATAATTTACAACAAAAAAATTATGAACCGCAAACAAGACACACAAAATATATCATCCGTTTACTGTTCCTTAGTTTCTGACAGTAAATATCATAAAACGTAGACTAATCTTCAAATGTGAAGTGTTAAAAATTTGTTTTTAATCTGTTTTTTTTTTATATGTCTTAAACAAATTCTTGTTAGGTAATTTAAATAAGTAAAAATCTTAAAATTTCACGTTATGTAAGTATTTAGTTCGATTATTTATATCAATATGTAGAAACATGGGCGCAAAATTTTAAACGATTTATTAAAATGTTAAAGCCACTTTTAGCAATTTACTAAGCTAAAAAGATGGTTGAGCTAATTTTAAACGATTCTAACATTTTACTAAAGTTAAAATCACGGAATGGCTACTTTAACTTTTAGCAATTTGCTAAATCCATTATGGAATCTGATAGTATCTCAGCCTTTCACGCGGGGTGCCCAGGTTCGAGTCCTGCTGGTGCACAATTTTTTGTTTGTTTTTTTTTTTTGTAAATAATGAAGTTAAAATGAGGAAAATAGAAATAACTAATACCTTTTTAGAGCACATGCTGGGTTTTCATCAACATATAATTAATTTACAACGCATAACATCAATAATACTCATCTTTCTGCTTAATTAGCAATTTACTAGTTTAGAAAAGGTTTAAAAATCTTGAAATAGTTATTCAATGAATAAGCACTTAGGAAATTGCTAACAAGTAAAATGTTATGCCCTTAACAATGGGTTGTTTAAAATTATGCGCCATTATATTTCTGTTTAATTTTATAAATAAACACACCCCTGAAGAAGGTGGCAACCACTGTCGAAACGTTGGGAAAATAAAATGAAATTTGCTTTCATTTAATCATCATTACGACTAATAAAGCCAATGAGAATCACGTTTTGAAAATTCTCCAAAGTCAAAATTAATATTAAACAATTATAATTATAAATTTATGAATGAAATAATAAAGTAGGTACCAAGTATTAAAAAAAAAATAATTTTAAGCTCATATGGGTGGGTGGCAATGGCGCAGTGGATAAAGTGCTTGATTGCTAAGTAGGGTTCGATCCCCACGCTAGGCTGGGTTCTTTTCTATACCTCCAATTTTAATTGGATGCCGCCCATGGGTTAAAATGAGACAGTCAATATATGGCTCTCAAATCCACTGTGCCAAACTAGTGCCGTGCAATTCAGGTTGCATTTAAAAGACCTTAGGTCTTACAGGCATATAGTTAAATACAAAAAAAAACAAAATGTCCCGTAAAACTCTTCTTAGGAAATTGCCTGGTTTCATGAAGTGATGTGATTGACTCTATTTTTCTCATATGCACAAAGGAAGTCGGAATATAACTGGATGATCCTTCTGAGAGACCAAATCGTATTTTTTCTTAGCTTATCATTTTACTGTCGAATTCAGAACGCGATTGATATGATGTGCTTTCTAATTGCATATTTATACAAAGATCAGAGGAGTTAGCTAATGCACCAAAATGACGTACTCGACCGAAACCTCAACAAACTTCAAAATCAATGGTGATCCAGAAATTATTAAGCATTTGACGTGTTCCACTTTACAATTACATTTCCCGAAATTAATTGAAATATTTCCTCCAAGCTCAATCATTTAAATTTATTGAATAAATCGTATTAGTGGGTTTTCATTTTCACGCTTTAGTTCTGTCATTTCTCCAAAGAAAACTGGTACTGAATCTTGCGTGGAAATGACAAAGTCCTGCACGAATCCTTCTTGTTTCGAAAAGGCGCTTCTCACATTAGCAGTTTGAATTCAGCAAGCAATATTGTACGAGTAGGTCCCTTCCATTCGTGCTGTGAGCTTTTATTCAAAGAGGACTTGTTTTTCACGAGATGTTGCGCCACTAAATGTGTTGAATTATTTATACAAACATGTGGTATTAAGATGAAAAAATGTTAAATCTTTATCAAACAGTTATTTTCTTTGCCGAAGTAATGGTATTTCATGATTTTTTTAAGGAACGTGTTCTGCCAGCCCAAATACAACCATTTAGCTTATTTGCTTATTTATTATTTAGTCAAAAACAAGCTTCCGTTTTCAGAGTATTTTTTCCGGCAACAGCCAAGCATCAAAGGGGACGCATTTGCAGAAAGACTGTACATAAATCAAATGAACCTAAATCCTATTAAGAATTAAAAAAAAGAATTCCAATCTTGTCTTTGGTCAGCATATACCTCCTTCATTCATATACCGTTATTCGAGAATTTCTATGCTCTATTCATTAATGGGAAAATCCCCTTAAGATTTATAAGGAACAAATTCCAAATTTATAACGGACCTTGGCAAACAATATATCGCAAAAATACACCCACACACAAAGCACTATTAATTCCAATACTGAAACTTCATCAGAAGTAGATAATGTCGAATGAAGGTAGCTGCTGAGCATCCACTGTACGTGGACAGAGTATACCCCAAGCAGAAGCAAATACCCAAAAATTTAGTAAAATATTCAAAACATCCTAGCACAATACATAATACTTACCTACCTACCCCATCCGAACACATCCTTGTAAATTATTAATGAGCAGATTTTGAAAGTCCAGAGTGGTTCTTTTGGAGTCAGTTTAAATGGGGCATCAATTCATTTTTGTTTGGAGTCTATGTGAGTAGGTGCGCCGCTGCTAGAAAGTGATTTCGAAAGCCATTTTGCGACATTTCTTTTGTTGTTGTTGGCTTGCGATATATTCAGAAAATAATAAAAAAAAAATCCCTTGAATTAATTTCACCGAGTTTGGTTGGAAGAATTATGTGAGGTTATGTTTGAAATGTTAAACTAGTACACAATTCTGTGCAGCACAAAAAAAAAACGAAGAAAAAACAACATTAGAAAGGACACTCTCCTTCCATGGTTATCCTTCAGGTTTCATTGTAACATCGAAGAAGGGATCTTTTGCGCCAACGAACGAAATCGATATAAATCAGGATATTTTTTTTCTATGGCCCACACAAGGTGCTGTGTAAAAATATAGGCAAGTGCTTTTAATGCACTTTTTATGCTGTTAGTCAGTTAAAGCCTTTTTGGGTTATTGACTGGATTCGCAAAGGGGATGAGGATGAGATTCGCACTAATGGATGTCCTTTCGTTTTTATATTTATTTGCTTTTGCCTGTCGGGATTTTTTTTTGCAACGTGTGACTACTATAGGAGATGTGTTGAATGGAAAGAAGGTTTTTTTCCATTTAATTTGACAGGAACGCAGGAGTGGAGAGGATAGGTCTTAATTGGACACTGGACATGTTCGCATTCGTCGTGTGTGTAATTGGTATTTCAAGCGCATTTCAAACGAAAATGGATCAGCCTAAGGCGATTAGAGTTTTATTTTTGCTTGTCGTTCTCTTTATCTAGTATACGTTTGAGTGAATTTTTAGCAAAAGCAAATAAAAATAGAATACTTTCAGACTTAATTTTCAATCACTTTGGTGTGTTGCGTGTTAAGCATTACAGGACTAGACAAGTCGTCATGATTTTGACGTTATAACTATATAAATCGAATAATTACAGCTATTATTGTTTCTATTACACAAATAAAATGCACACATTTGTGTCTTATTTATATTTTACACGCACACTTAGGCGTTAAGACTACCCCTAATGTGATTAAACACAGTAGGGGCAATTAAGTAAATGATAGATATATTAGAAGAAATCGATGCATATTGATTTAGCTTGTGTGATTATCGCATGGTGATGGTGAGTGAAATAAAATGCACGACTGGATCGTACACACTTGCTCTTGTAGGTAACAACTTTAATGTAGCTAACCACTTACGCTGTTTGTTTAGTAGGTAGGTGGTCTAATTATACTATTCAGACTTAAAGCCGATGTAGGTAATTCTAACTTGATTCTTAGTATAATGAATCGTGGAATTGATGATTCAAGGAATAGTTACATATGTAGATACTTACAAATATATATTTAAATTAAGGTTATAGATTTTAATTATGTAAGTTACCGATGAAGCTTCATCATATCTTTGGGGGATTAGTTGGAAAGCACAGCCTCCACGAAACGACAACGGATAAATGCTTACGACTAATCGACTTTGCTGCAGCACGTAATACGGTGATAAGTAGCACTACTTTCCACAGGCGAAGGATACACAACCAAATCGACCAGTTGCTAATTGGGGCAAGACACGCATCAAACATCTTGGACGTGCGAACCTTCCGAGGTGCAAACGTGGACTCTGACCACTTTCTTATTGTGACGAAGTTTAGAGCCTGGCTGTCAAACGGAAAGAATGCGAAGACCGCCCACATGAAGAAATTCCACATCGCCTGCCTTAGCAGTGAGCCATTGACCGGGAAACTCTCTGCCGTACCCCCAGCCACAAGCGTCAACGACTAGCGGAACCAGTATCGCGACATCACTAAGGAGACAGCCAAGACCGCCATGGTGATGAATGCGCGGTATTGAAGCAGGAGACGGAAAATGCACGAATGCAAATGCTGCAACGGAAAGCAAGAGCAGCAAGGGAGGAGTACCGTGAAAAGAGAAGGTATGAGAAAAAACCCTGCGAAGAAAGAAAAGAGCATCCGCAGCTTTTCAGTTCAGGTATCTAAAGGAATCTTGCACCGCCACCAACACTTGCCGGTTCTACAAAACAGCCAAGCAACTGGCATCTAGTTATAGGACTAGCACGCCAGCTCTTCGAAACAGCGAAGGGAACCTTATCACCGAAGCACAGAGAATTTTAGACGGTTTTAAGCAGCACTTCCAGCATTATGTAGAGGAAGCAACAGGAGAATAAAGAAGCATTAGACCAGTCAATGAAGGTCCAGTCCCAGCGCCCAGTACTGAAGAGGTTAAGAAAGCCATCCACAAGCTTAAGAACAACAAATCCGCAGGCTCGAATGGCTTACCTGCAGAACTCTTCAAGTATGGAGGACATGTCCTTGTAGGGCGCATGCACCAGCTCATCAACAAAGTGTGGGAGGAGGAAAGCATGCCCAACGACTGGTCAAATAGCTCCATATGCCCAATCTACAAAAAAGGCGATCCCATGTCTTGCAAAAACTACAGAGGCATATCCCCGCTTAATGTTGTCTACAAGATCCTATCCAACGTACTATGTGAGCGTCTAAAATCTTTCTGCAACACTATCATCGGCACGTACCAGTGTATCTTCAGGCCAGGCAAATCAAGGATAGAATAAATCTTCACATTTAGGCAAATCCTGGAAAAGACAAACGAATTTCAAGTCGAGACGCACCATCTTTTCATCGACTTCAAGGCCGCATATGATAGCATATGTCGCCAAGAGATTCTATTGATTGGCGATGTCGGAACTCGGGATCCCGAAAAAACTGATTCACCTGTGCCGCATGACGTTAGAAAATACGCGGTGCAACGTGCAAATGGGAAACAGCTCATCTGAGCTTTTCCAGACGTGAACAGGGTTCAGACAAGGAGATGCGCTATTATGTGACTTCGTCAACATAGTCCTGGAGCAGATAGTACGCAATAGTGGTGTTAACCTGGAAGGCACTATTCTCAACAGGTCTTCCCAACTGCTTGGTTATGCGGACGACATCGATATCATCAGCCGCTCCAAGCGAGCTGTACTTGAAACATTCACAGCTATTGATGATCAGGCGAAATGCATTGGTCTGGAAGTGAATGAGGACAAAACCAAGTATATGCTATATCAACAAACAAAGCCTCATCTGTCCATCGCCTAGGACAAAACGTTACTGGTAGCAGTAATTTCGAGGTAGTCAAGGAGTTCACCTACCTCGGAGCAATCATCAATTCCACTAACGGCACCTAAGTGGAAATCCGACGAAAAATTACCCTGGCGAACCGCTGCTACTTCAGTTTGGCCAAACAAATAGGTTCAAAACTCCTATCTCGAAAGACAAAGTGCACGTTATACAAAGCGCTAATTTTACCAGTTCTACTCTACAGTGCCGAGGGCTGGACGATAAGTAAAAAAGAGGAATTGATACTGGGCACTTTCGAGAGAAAAATTCTTCGGAGGATATTTGTTCCTAGAGGGCGAATGGAGGAGAAGATTCAATCGAGAATTGTACGAGCTGTACCAAGATGTGGATGTAGTCCATAGAGCCAAAGCGCGTCGACTACACTGGCTAGGCCACATCGAGCGAATGGACAACAACGCTCCAGCCAAGAAAATCTTCGAATCCCAGCCCCCAGTTTCGAGACGACCAGGAAGACCAAACCTCAGCTACAGGCACCAGGCGGTTACAGACGCAGGAACGCTTGGTCTCGACGACTGGGTTGAGTGTGCGAGGGACCGCAACCGATGGAAGACCACAATATGTCAGGCAGCGACCCTCCATGGATCGGGAGCCAGATAAGTAAGTAAGTAAATAAGTAAATAAGGAGAGAAATATGTACCTCCCTACATACATGGATAGAACCTAGGTAGGTATGTAAATATGTATTTATGATAATGCAACTGAAGGATGCAGGTTAGTACGAAAGTATGTACATAGGTAGCTATATTCACATAACTTTATAAGTTGAGTGAAATATGTATTCATAAGATATATGTGATTTTTAAAGACACATATTACGTACATATATATAAATGTATGGTGGCCTTCATAGGATGTAGTATTCAGTTAAGTATCATAACCAGATAACTCAAATAAAGAACAATTCTTCTAGAGTTCAAAACTTCATTTTATTTCCTATAAATAAAATAATATATGAGAAACTTTAATAAACATTTAATTATTTTTTACAATTGGTTTTATCCATATAATGAAAATTAACTATTAGATTTAAGCCACGAATAGAAGAATTTTAATTTAAGCTTTAAGATCTTTAGCAAATCAATATAACCTTCAACCAAAAAGTGTAGCCGGAGACCCATGCGCGCGCAGCGTAACAATAGATGTCTCTTTCCTTAGAAAAAAAGAAAACTATTCGTCTAATATGACAGAATTGTTAGGGGCTCGATTTCTGTTGAAACTTCTTAAGGACTCGACGACAAGAATATATCAAAAAAAAATTTAAAAATTGTTACAGCGGATTTTTAAAAAAATAATTTTGCATGTATAACATTTTAGAAATATTTTACATTAAAAAAAAAATTATTTCGTATGTATAAAATTTTAAGAACATTTTTAGAAAACAAATTTGAAACGCCATCAGTGGTTTTTGAAAAATCGAATTTTCAAAAAAAATGGTCTCTATTTTTTTGAAAATCGAAAAACTTTATATTTAAATATAATGTTATATGTTTAGATCTTAAATGCTAAGGTGACAGTTTCTAATATCTATTATACAATAAAATCAAAATTGATTTTAAAAAATATTAATAATTTTTACACTAAAAGAGGACAGTACTAGTTTCAGAACACACATATTTTTATAAAAATTCCGTTTCTGAGAAATACATTTTTTCCTTAACGGTTTTTTAAGATTTGTATGAGAGGTACCGTTGTTTTTTGTTTTAGGAAAATATTTTGTTTAACTATTTAAGACAGTGTCAAAAAACTAAAAATCTGAAAAATTGAAATTTTTGGGTTCTCAAAAAAAGTTTTTATTTTTAATTTCCAAAAATAATTTTGTTTGAAAAATTTTGGTTCACAATAGTGTTTAAACTTTCTAGGAGCTTCTGCATAAAAAATAAAAAATATAATAACAATTAAACATTTGCAAGAAAGTCCAAAACCAAAAAAATGGTTCTACTAGATGTACTTTCAAAAAATAACCATTTTTTCCACACAAAAAATATCGAAAGATACCTTTACCCTTCGTTAATGAACTGGTTTTTTTTTTCATAAAAATCGTTGGAGCCGTTTTTGAGAAAGATTTTTGTTTTTGGCACAAAAAAATGTATGGAAGCTACTGTAAGACTCGAAGACAGACAGACAGCCAGACAGAAATCCAGACAGACAGACCGACGGAATTTCGGGACCCATTTTTTTGGTGTTCGCTATGGTCGTAATGTCATGTTTACTTAACTTGCCTTATGTTATCTATAATCGCAATTTAAAATGGCTTGGTAAATTACTAAACATTCTAATTCATCTCAGGTAATCTTAAACTCGCCAGTTCTGCTAGGCTCCCTGATCACAGTAGTGTCTTAGAGGCTGAGGTCTTGGCAGTGAAAAATGCTGCTACCACATACTGATACCAATTTTATTATTGACAGCCAAGCTGCTATAAAAGCGATTTCTGCCAAAATTGTTAAATCAAATCTTGTAACTTTCTATCGTGAAGAACTGAGGGTTCTTGGCACGAAGCATAACTCTTCTGGGCCCCGGGTCACAGTGATGTACAGTGCAACGAGCAAACATAATAAGCTGGCAAAGAAGGGTTCAACGCTTAACCTTATCTAGATAGACCAGTCGATTAGAATACCACTCTGTGTCACTAAACAGGACATTCGAAATAAGATTCTTCTAAAACCCAATAACAGATACATCACCCGATACCTGTGCTACAACCACAACAGAAAGTAAATATTATCCACCTAAACAAGAACATCCTTCGAAATTTTGTAAGAGTACTCACCGGACACAATCTGCTGCACTACCATAAATAGAAAATGAGGCTTAATATTGATGACCTATAAAGAGGTCGCAATGTCGAGATGAACACACAGAACAGAATGTTGGCAGAATGTATTCGAAAATTAACAAAATGTCAATTATTGACAGATGAGACTTTAAGTATGTCTCAGTGTCGTCTCGCTCTCGGTCACCGAGATGCGACCGAGACGATACTGAAATTTTTCGATTTTTCTCGCCAGGCCTCTTCTTGTTGCCAGCCCTAACGATGATAGAGTACACCAAAACAGTGGGTCCTGCATTTCCGTCTGTCTGTCTATACCACGAGTTATAGCCTAAACGGCTGAAGAGATTTTCTTCAAACTTGGTGAGTGTTTTAGGTGCTTTTCTGAAATAGATTTTTGAATTGGTTTTTAGCCCCAAAACGAACGGTACCTGCCAAACAATTTTTCCTACCATCTTAACTATCACGAAAACTGCTCTAACGATTTTTATAATAAAAATATATGGACTACTATAGGTATATTCTACATGTTGCTTAAATTTTGTTGCTACATATTTTGTAATTAATTATAACCTGCCATAGAACCATTTTTTTTATTTACAACTTTTTCATAAACGGGTCGACGGATTTCGATCAAAATTTTCATATAGGAGGTCATTCAAATTATAAATAATACTGCATACCTACCAAAATTTTCGACAAATAATTTTTTGGATTTATACAAATTAAAACAATCATTCAAAATAGCTTTTAACAGCCTAAGTCCAACAAAAATTGGAGTTTCGTCCCGGCGATCTCACATGGACTCTTCAGTTGACTAGTGTGGATCTTTGTCAATACGCAATTTTGGCAAGTTCAGTTCATCTTACATAGATTTCGTGAAGAACATCTAGTGTGAACTATATCCAACAAGACTAGAATTCCATTAAATTGGAAATTTTTGTTTTATCATTATTTATTTCATATGTTGTGGCATTTCATAAGAAGTAAAGTGTGGTCAACGTACGAAGCGTGTCAAGCGTGCCTATCTCTAAATCCATTGTTTTGGGTTATTTTGATATTTCTTGAGTTTTTAAGGCGTCAGTATTGTTGTATGTGCGTATTTTGGTTTAGCATGGAAATAATGAAACATGAAAGGTGCAAGAGTAAGAACCATGAACATTTGTTGTTGTAAAAAATTGTTAATGTGTCAAAAATGTGTAAATGTGCTTAGCAGGTACTTCTCTTTGCATTCAACAATTTAAAAAATCATGAATTCTCTGTCTTATATTGAATGATAATGAATTCAATAAATAAATTGGCACTCGAATTTCGAGAGCTGGGTCGGCTAGTATTATTAAATACATAACATTACCAAATAAATTTTTTAGAAAAAAATGTATAAATATATTTGGCCGTTTCGACTACGATGTAATCCAACATAAGAGCAAGTACGTACGATCCGGTTGTGCACTTTATTTTTTCTTCCCATCAAGCAAACAATTAAGTGTTTGACAGAGGTTTTGTTACAAACTGGTTTCACAATAAAATCATTCATTGGGTTGGGGGTTGTCAAAGTGGCTTCGTTGGCGCTTCACATAAAGCCGAATATGATTGTGTAAGCTCGCTTCTCATGATGTAAAACAGTTCTTGCCAATTAATATGAAGTTCATAGACTAAGAATCTCTATAAATGCGTGCGATTGTTATTTTATTCAAAACATTCAATATTCAAAAATAAACACGTGAATGGACTTAACCACTCTGAATTAAAGGATGTTGTCTGCTTAAAACGTCTTTTTAGGTCATTATGTTGCCACAAACCGTTTTTTTTATGAATTGTGGAAAAATAAGTTTAACTTCAATAATTAAAAGTAGCACCATTGCAGTAGCGTTCCACATACAATCCACACTTCAATCAATTAATTGTCTGCGCAACCAAAACCAGATTGTCATTCGCGACGTGAAAAAAAAACCATCGGAACTAAATGTCAAAATGGAGAAATATTCACTGATTCTCTAGTCACCTTATTAAACAAATAAAAATATATTTTATTTAATTAAAGATTTATATATTTCTTATTTTATGTCGATGCTTAATCTAAAAACGAATTCTCCTGCCGCCTGAACTGAAAGGTCCTGTCGTCTTTGGTACACGAAGTCCACCATTCACAGAATGTCCAGCTCCGCCAGTATTAAATCTAGCCTCTACCACGGTTGAAGTAAGAGCAATCAAGCCAAATACAGCCATTAAAAATACTTTGAAGTTCATTTTGGTATATTTTTTTTTTTGTTGAATAAATCTGTAGAATTATTTAATCAAACTGCAGCTGTTTAAGTTGTGATGAATTATTTGGTTGTGAGCGGATTATTTATACAAATTTGTAATCTAAGAATATTTTTAATCTTTTATATTTTTGTACATTCCAATTTTTAGAGGGGCTTTTTTTATGAAACAAAAACAAACATTGAAAGATGAGTTTCCCCTTATACAAATGTAGGTATACTTAATATAAAATCACTACCTATTACTAAAAGGTATATGTACATACAAGAGAAAAAGGTTTCAATCAAAAATATTTATAAGCAAGTTAAAGGGCCTAAGCCAAAGGGTACAAAGAACTTTATTTTTTTTTTAATATTTAATCTGTGGTATATTTCTATTTCCAGGTTTCAATTGCGAAACCTTTTCTTTTAACATATACAAAGATTTTAGGGTCCTGCAAATTAATTCATAATTTTTTGTAGATACAAAATGTCAACCTCTTTAGCATACTCAAAAGCCCTTGAAATGATTTTGTATTATCATTTTCTAGTGGGAGAAAGCAGGAGGATTTTGGAAGTTTAATGAACTGACATTTTTATTTTCGTTAAGTTTACATCTAAACACATAAGTTTATGGCATTTTTGAATAGATGAATTTATATTAAAATTAGTTGATGTCATTCTATGTAATGATGGACCATAATATCTCGCATTAAGGAATTGTACATCATTTTAATAAGATGAATTAGTGAATGGCTAGCGGATAGAACAGCAAAGTCATCAGCAGGAGTAAGACGCCAGTTATATCTTTCATTGAAAATTTTGACTATCAATTCTGAGGCACTTAAACAAATAAAACTGATGTCGTTTTCGTACCAAAATGAAGGTAATAAGATATATAATATTTATTTTTTTTCCAAAACAATATTTTACAAAAAGGCTTCCAAGATCTCGATGCCAATAAACTTATTAAAATGAGGGGGTGGCCGTGGCGCGATAGTTGTGTGCTCGCCTGTCAACCCCGTGGTTGCAGGTTCGCTTCCTGCCGCTGTCTATGTCTTCTTAGATTCCATTAAAAACCAATTCTAAAAATTGTCATAAAATGAATTGGTGCTTTGCTCATTACATGCTGTTTAGGCATAACACTAACAACATGTGATTAAGTAAACTAGCATACCCATAAAATATGACAACGAAATAAATAAAATAATGCGAATTATAAGGGACATAAATAAATAAGACACGGTAATTTTCTCCGCATTAGCTCAGCCGCCATCCCTGGAGATAAATCTGAGACAACAACCAGCTATAGTCTCCGAACATCGCACCATACATCTTCCTATCCTTCTTTCTCTTCTTCCATCGAATGCCCACGCTGTGTTAAGGAAAACATATAATGGGTATTCATAATCCCTTGAGCGCGGGCAAAGTTATAAAAAAAAAAAAAAAATCAAAGACTTCACTGGGGTATCAACCACAAAAAAGAGGTCTCTACCTTTAGTTATGCTCACTTTCGAAAATAAAGAAAGTCTCGGTAAGATCTACAGTATTAAATCAATTATGGGCATAGTTGTCAAAATCGAACCTCTGCGAAAGTCGAAAATTATTCCACAATATAAGTGCAAAATAGTGCAATCGCTTGTGTTAAATGCGAAGGCAGGCATTCAAGTAAAAACTGTCCCATGGGCAGAGAGCAGAAAGCGAAATGTGTTATTGTCAATGCAATCATACTGCAAGTCAGAAGTAAACATCTTTTTAGAAAAAGCGCATATGGACATTTGTTTGGTGTACGAAACTCACCTCGCTATAGAACAAAGTCTTGATAATAAATTACCAAACTATACGTGTTAACACGCTTCGCACCCAGCTGACAAAGCTAGGGGAGGATCTGCAATACTTAAAGTTCTTAACACACTATCAGGAACCAAATTTTACAAATGAAAACATGCAAGTAACAACAATAAGCATTGGTATAAAAAAGAAAGAATTTAAAATAGCAGCGTATACTGCCCTCCAAGGCGCTCTCCAACTGAAGAAGACTTTGCAGAGCTTCTAAATTTGTTAGGACATAACTTCCTTGTTGGTGGCGACTTCAATGCTAAGCACACCCACTGGGGATCTATAGGCTCAGAACTACAAAAGGTAAACGTCCTTACCAAGCAGACCGCAAATACATCTGCGAATTTTATTCTTCTGGTTCGCCAATAATTGGCCATCTGATACTAACAAAATACCAGATCTTATAGACTTTTTCGTAGTTAAAGGTATTAAACGAAATTATATAAGTGTCGAATGTAATTATGATTTATCGTCAGAACATACTCCAGTAATTTTATCACTGGGAGAAGCAGAAATAATAGAAAAAAGTAATCACAAGCTCGTGTAAGAAAACAAACTGGAACGAATTCAGAGATAAACTTGAAAGTTTTATAAGCCTGAGATCCCCTATGGAAATAATTGAACAAATTGATCAGGAAGTACAACAATTTATTGCTGATGTGCAATAGTCTGCAGAATAAAGTCCTCCAAGTATTTTTCAAGCTGGTTTTCGACCGGGTTTTTGACGACGGACCAAATTATTGCAATTTCCACCATGGCTCAAAAATTTATAGATAACAAAAAACCTTTACACTTGTTTTGTAGACTTCAAAGCTGCCTTTGACAAAGTCAACAGACAAGTCCTTATCTATAAATTATCTTGTATGGGTATATCTCGAAAAGACTTATTTCTTTGACTGACGCAAAAGTATCGGAAGATTTGAGGTTCTCAAAACAATTTGAAACTTCGGCAGGCGTACCT
Organism: Philhelius pedissequus; assembly: GCA_910595825.1. Classification (NCBI taxonomy): domain Eukaryota; kingdom Metazoa; phylum Arthropoda; class Insecta; order Diptera; family Syrphidae; genus Philhelius; species Philhelius pedissequus. Next base: position 273,154,382 of record OU343160.1, on the reverse strand, counting down.
CAAGGCTGTATTATCAGTCCGTTACTGTTTGTCTTATATGTAGACGACGTCTGTGACAATCTTCCTGGAGGAGTTAGTTACGCAAATACCCTAATAAAAGTTCTGCTATATGCTGACGATCTAGTAATTTTTGCTGATAAACCATCAACACTTCAAATGCAAATAAGCCGTCTAAGTTCTTTCTGTGATATTTGGGGTCTTCATACAAATTCTTTAAAAACTAAGATTCTAATCTTTGAAGGTAGGCAATCAAGAGGACGGCCGGAAGAAAAATGGTTTATCAACACGGTCAATATTGATATTGTACAGGAATTTAAGTACTTGGGTGTCATTTTGACTTACAACCTAAACTTTTGCAAGCACGTTAAAGAAAAAGGTCGAGAAGCTAGACTAGCTTTAATCATAATGTGACCAAATTTTTTTTCAAACCAAAACATCAATTTTAGATCTAAATACCAGGTTTTCAACGCAACAATTAATACATGCATGACATACGGTGTCCAAGTTGTTGGTTACAAATATTTTGATAATTTTTAACTCGTACAAAGAAATTTTTTTAAAAGACTTTTTCTTTTACCCAACTGCACTCCAAATTATGCAATATACGTAGAATCAGGGATAACGCCAATCTACATTAAAAACTTGAAGACTAGCGCGGATTACATTGTAAGAACAATGAAAAGAAACGAAAGATCACTCCATAGAATTTTATTAAGGAACTTGTTACTAAGAAATGCGACTCCGTTTAAAGAGTGGAAGCAGTTGGTACTTGACCACGAATTAGTTTTACATCTGTCAGAAGATCGAATTGAAGACTGGCAAAATAAGTTTGCAGAAGTTATGGCTCTAGTAGACCAAAAATTATTTCAGGATAATCTTGCCAAAGAAGCTTTATCAGCCTCGAGAAACCACTACAAAAAATTGAACCATCAGCTGCTTACCGCTCATAACTACTTTTGTAATAATCTTTCGGCCATTCAAATAAGTTTCATTAAATCTCAATTTCATCCCGCATCGACAAGATTTGCCACAGCTCTGTTATCTTTGTAACAGAAGAGAAAATGAAGATATTTACCACTTCGTGGACAAGTCTCCCATTCTACAAGAGGTCCGAAGATTACATTTTGGAGTTAGCTTTTTTACTTTAGAATTTTTTTTTTGAAATCCTTAATGGAGAAAAGGGAAAGTTGTGCCTAGAAATGTATTCAAGACGCTCTTAATTATAGAAATCAATTCAATAGCTGATTGGCTCGATTACCTGTTAATTTAATTTGTAAAAACAGTAGCTTAGTCCAATTAAATTTTCTTTTTTTGTGTTTTAAATTACTTCAAAATTAATATCACATAGTCTAGAAGGCTAATACCTGTAAAATAAACACATTAAACATTAAATCTATTCTTGTGTGCCAAATCATATCAAGATTGGTATTCATAAATTATATATTATATACACGAATTCTTATTAGAAAAACTATTTTATTGTATATTATATTTATTAACAATCTTGGTTTGTTAAATCAATAAAACTTATTCAAAACTTATTTGTTTTTCAAATCATGTCAAAATTGAGACATATATTATGAAGAAAAGAATAGTTAGCTTTTTGTACACGTTTTTGATAACTTGCATTTTTATTTTATTTTTATTTATTTGTATCATAAGAAATGTCATTTCAGGCAGACGGCAGCGTTGCAATGACCTTATTCTTATATAAAACTTTGTAAAACCTTATGATGAAAAAAATCAAAAAAAAATCTATCTATCTATCTACTCCATCTATTTCGAACGCGAGAGAAAAAGAAATAAAATATCCTGTCGAAATACAAGAGCTAATATTGGAAAAAAGAATGTGGCAAACTACGAGATTCCCAGAAGATAAGGCAGTTTTTAACCGTCTTAACAACGAATTAAAAAAAATAATCAGTGAGTTCAAAAATGATTCACTTAGTAGATTCCTAAAAAATCTGACGACGGATGCTTCTTCCGAATACTCCTTACGGAAAGCAGCCAAGCGCCTAAAAAGACCACAGACAAAAAAATCTCAAGATGGTTAATGGATCGCAAACCCAAAACAAAAGGCTGATCTCTCCGCTGAACATCTCGCGAATGTTTTTAAGACATTCCCAACAAACACAGCTACAGATCCCTTACAGATTGGTGATAGAAACGACGAATGTGAAATACCTTTTGTCACACTCAAAGAAGTTAGAAGCATGCATCAACATAAGATGGCTAACAAAAAATCACCAGGGTACGATCTTATAACTGCTCAGGTTTTGAAATAAATACCATCAATAGCCTTCAAGAAACTCCAATTTATAACTAACGCATGCCTTAAACTAAGATATGTTCCACATCATTGGAAAATTGCAGAAGTCATTGTTATACTTAAACAAGATAAGAAACCAACAGAAGTAACATCTTACAGACCAATATCGCTTATACCACTCATGGTAAGAGTTTTTGAAAAACTGCTACTGAAAAGGCTTAGCAAAATAATAGAAGAAAGAAGACTATTTCCGAGCCATCAGTTCGCATTTAGAAATAAGCATTCCAAGTGCATCGGATTACGGATGTTGTGGAAGGCACTTGAAGAAAAACAAGTATGATCGGCTATATTATTAGATGTTCCTCATGCTTTTGACAAGGTTTGGCACTTGGGACTTGAGTACAAACTGTATAGGAACCTTCCCAGGCAGTACTACGAAATACTGAAAACCTACGTTACGAACCGACTCTTTAGAGTACAGTACGACTAAAATTACTCGGAACTAAAAAAATTTGAAACCGGTGTACTACAAGGAAGTGTCCTAGGACCAACCCTGTATCTGCTATATACAAGGGATATTTCAGTGGACATCAACGCTATCATGGTCACCTTTGCTGACGACACGGCAATATTGGTGCCATATAGCTTCGTTCCGAAGGCTACACAAAAATTACAAAATGCTGTCGATAAAGATAGTGATTGGACGCAGAAATGACGCATCAAATTAAACGAAACAAAATCGACGCATAAAAACTCTACAAACAAAAACATAAACAATAGGTGTAAAACAAATTCAAGAAAACGATCCACAGCAAATGTATTTCTTCTTGGTTAGATATTTAAGGTTGGTGCTTCTGCTTGTTGTTCGTTTGACATAAAGATTTGTTCGATTCTTGAGCATTTCTAATTTATTAATTTTGGTCTAAGGCTAAACTAACGCTTTTTTTTAGTTAGATTAAAAAAATATAGTCTCAAAGTGGCTGATCACTATGAGGATTTTTAACGATTTTACATTCGTAGAAAAGAGAGGGCCAGATTGCCTATTTTCACGCATGTAAAGTCGTAAAAAATCCTCATAGTTAAACTATAGTGTGGACTGGTATAAAGGGATTAAAACTGATAAATCTTGGAAGAACATTGTCGATGTTTGATGATTCGAGCATTAAAACAACCACCTGAGAAACGTGTTGTTTGATTTTCATAACTTTTTGAGCTTGGAGGCTTTTCAAGACATACAACCTATGTAAACAGATCCAACATCCAACATCACGCCTTTCTTATTTTTCACATCTCGTGCAGTAAATTGTAGTACTTTTTGCAATACTACCAAGTTTTAAAATTAAATTATTAAAAATATGAATTAAATAATGAAAACTAATTTCACCATCAACAATCGGCCCTTTCCGATAGTCAATGAGCCTGATTACACCATTCATTCGTTTCGTTATTCGTCATTTTGACAGGCACATACGTTCGTGATTACACCGTTCGTGGAAATATGTTATTTCGCTTATAAATTTTTTTGTTATTTTGTTTAAAAATAAACTGAAGTAATCATTGAAAACGTATTTGAATTACTTCTTTCACAAATATATGCCATTTAATTGTGAAAAAAAATTAACTCAATAATTTAAATTTATCATTGCAGTTGTAAAATCAGAAACATCAAAGTTCAACCATTGAGTGGACACAAAAAATATTATTCAGTTTAATATAATAGAAAAATACATTACTTGAAGTTGGTAAATTTAAAGAAAAAAACAATAAAAATAAGATTTATGTAGCGCGGCCAATTCAAAGTTGGCAAATAGAAATATCTATAGTTTGGTAACAAAAAAATGTAAAACGAGGTCTATGTAAATGAAAGAAAATCTAAAAAATAAAAATATACATGCATTCAAGTTCAACCATAAAAAGTGTTGAAATTTTTATTCGTGCTTTCGTTTCTTCCTCATAAAGACGAAACAAAACGGGCTCCATCTCATGAAAATAAAACAATACATACCAGAGTGACAACAGCGCGTTACTTCCATCTCTATTTCCTTGTGTGTTTATTTTTCATGTAAATTCTGTTTCTTCTCTTTGCCCTACCCAACCATCCCTAGAACTACATTTTTGGATCATGAAACGTGATCTCGATAGAATGCAAGATCTTTTGTAATGTATGTTTCTTGATAATCCATAATATGGTTCAATTCTGATAATACAAAACGACTAATGTTGTACAAAATGATATTACATGTGAATCCCTCAATGGAAAATGATTTAACTCTAAATAACTATTTTATAAACTTCGCCTTAAAAAGTCACGTGCGTGACGAGCCTAAAGATCAAAAATCGAACACATCTATTGTAATTATCAGGTTTACCAACATAGCAAATACACAAAATTATATGAACGCCCTCTAAATTTGAACAGCACAACCGAATAATGTCAAGTAACATTTCACTGGAATAAAAAGGTAAAGTAGATCCCAGTGGGTTTCTGTTGTTGTATCTTTTGTTACATTTTTACTGATTGAGTTTCTTTTTCTCACCAAAACACGACTAATGTTCCAATATTTATAAGCAGTGCAGCAGTACCTTACTCAAATACCGACAAATTCCTTGGAATGACCTTGGATGCAAAGCTTAAATTGAAAAAGCACATCAAAAAGAAACGAGAACAACTTAACTTGAAGAACAGAAAAATGTACTGGTTACAAGGAAAGAACTCTGACCTATTTATCCAGAACAAACGAATGTTATATAAGAAAGTACTGAAACCCGTTTGGATATATGGCATCCAACTTTGGGGCTGTACAAAGAAAACAAATGCTGAACCCATCCAAAAATTGCAAAGCAAGGTCCTTCGTGGAATAATAAATGCCCCTTGGTATATAAGAAATAGCTATCTACATCGTGACCTTCAAATTGAAATGGTTACAGAAGTGGTTAAAAAACACGCTGTATCTGACAATCAGCGACTACAAAGTCATACCAACTCCGAAATGGAGACCTTCTTAAATATACGAGACAATGTTCAGAGATTAAGACGAACCAAGCCTCATGAGCTGATGGTCTAAAAGCTATGGAAAAGTGTTATAACATTAAACTTCCCCCAATGCGATGTTTGTACATATAAATGAAGAAAGTAAAATCATTTGTCGATCTTTCATAGATTGATCCTGATTTAATTCTGGTTTTAGTGCGGTAAGAGTTCCACACTACTCGGTACCGATTCTTACCGAGTGTCTTTTGAAGATTTCCATTAGATAAAAAATTTAAAAGAAAAATATTTTATTTGCTCTACCACTTTCTTGTAAGTTCACTTTTGATTTTTCAATGATGGAAAGCGTTTTCAATGATCATTGAAAAATCAAAAGTGAATTTACAAGAAAGTGGTAAAACAAATAAAATATTTAAAAAAAAAAAAAAAATATTATATATCTTATTACCTTCATTTTGGTACCAAAAAAACGACATCAGTTTTATTTGTTTAAGTGCCTCAGAATTGATAGTCAAAGTTTTCAATGATGAATTTCAATGAAAGCTATAACTGGCAGCTAAATGTACCAAAAATCGTCACAAGAAGGAGCTGTACACAGGGCGCTGTACCATCATCCTTGCTTTTAGTGTATGCACTACTATTTCTTAATTTATATGAGTTTTCCAAGAATATTCTAAAATCTTATTACCAGACTGTCAAGGTGTAGGACATTGTTGGCCATATAACAAAACTTTAAATAGCGATAAGTGACAATCTTCTAGTAAATTATTTTAACAGGAAGTATACGCCAAAAAGAAAGGAAAGGAATCGTCGGAACTAAAACATTGTCCTAATATCAGACATTCATCAAGCCGCACTTAAGGAACTAAATTGATCATCAGTTTCAAATTGTTATGGGAGTGTGTAGACAGAATAAATTAACTTGACAATGACAAACTTAATTGGTTATCTTGTGAAGTGCTCGTTTGCTCTCCAGCCGAAGGTTTGCTCGCAGGTTAACCAAGATCGTAATGATAAAAACACGAAACTCCAAATGAAGGTCTTTATAACCTTATTAAAAAATCTTTATAAAAATATAGAACTTATCAATCCACAAGAAACGATATTTAGTTCAAATAATTTCTGGCCACGGTAGGACTTCAGTCTGGTATACTGGTATTCTGGTTATAAGACAGCACTGAAGGTACCTTCTTGTTATAGACCAGGAGCCCACAGCAAGTTTTGTGCGTGAAGATATAACCAAAAGTGGTTTATATGAGTATGAAGCCCTCAAATAACTAACGACAAATATGGAAGTCTGGCAGCATTTTTTTGCAGCTAAGATTAATAATAGTATGCCAAAGGTACATATTTTTCTAAAATGTGGATCATAAGTATAACCACTTGAAACTGGCATTAAATTAAAGGGCAGAATGCACTGAATACAAATAGATAGGTGCCAGACGTTTTAGGTGCAGCTTTCCCCTTGCCAGACGTGCTAATAGTACGCAAAAAATCATTTTTTTAAACAATTGGTGTAACCATATGTGTGATACATCAAAAAATTTGTAAAATTGTCCTTATCACAAATAAATAGGTGCCAGACGTTTTAGATGCAGCTTTCCCCTTGCCAGACGTACTAATAGTACGCAAAAAATCATTTTTTAAACAATTGGTATAACCATATGTGTGATACATCAAAAAATTTGTAAAATTGTCCTTATCACAAATAAATAGGTGCCAGACGTTTTAGATGCAGCTTTCCCCGTACTAATAGAGTCCTAAAAATTAAATTATTGTATAGATATAATAAATTGATTTTTATTTTATAATAGGTACGAGTAGGTAATAGTAAGCAATATTCCTGTCAAATGAATTAATAAGTACTTTTTCCACGTGTATTATAATAATATATAATATAAGCTACCTGACCATGGATTTTAAATTTAGTTTTGCCAACTTATCGGTTAGCAAACTTTCTTCGTATTCGTTCATATCAGCATTCAAAATAACTAATTGTTTTTGAATTTTTATCACGACGATTCTTTCCTTGTATATGGTTAGCAGCTTCCTTTTTAAGTATAGTTTGGAATTGGTGATTGAAGGATTAATTTCACACAATTTTTGTTGGCACAAATTAGCAATATCATCAAATGGATGCATTTCTTTTAATTTCAAAATGCGTTCTTCAACAAAGGTGCAGATAGTAGAAAGAGCGCATTTGTGTGAATGTCTGCATCCCGAATTGATGTTCACAACTCTTTTTTCTAAATTATTAGCTTCCTGAAGAAATCTAGCAAGACATATTTTATGATACTTCAGTTCATCGTCTCCGACACTATTTATCAATACTTGGTACACTCCATCATTCCCAAGAAGTATTGCTTCGCACACAATGTGTTCTAAAGTAGATCTTCGGACACATATAACCTTTTCTTTTTTTTCATATGAGTATTTCGAAATACAATTACAAAAAAAACATTTGTTATTCGGATCCACCGTGATATTGGATATAGTCCGAGTATTTTTAATTGCAACACTTGCACTGCATCTATTATTTTTGGTAGTTTCAGGCACTATATAACATACATATACGCGATTATGAGTAATATGGGATTATATAAACTACAAAAAACAAGGATATAACTTACATTCCACGTGAATTGTATCTATCGGAGATGTTATCAATTTTTTGGAAATTGCAGTAAAGAGCCGGTAGCACGCACTATGGTACCCAGTTAAAGTATCAACCTCAACTGGAGGCTTTATATCAGAAAACTTAAACTTGCGATTTGTCGTAATTTTCAAAACTTCAGAGCATTTCTGCAATGTTTTTTCAGTAAACAAAATTATTTTTCCGCATTGTTTTGGGCTATAACTTGAATGGAGAACACATTTCTTATTTACTTCGTCAGACATATTCACTTTGCGGTCAACAAAACTACTACTGCAACTAAGTTCTCTTATCAGCAAGGTTGTTTATTGTGTCATGCATTTTTTTTGTCAAAGTATAGCGGTACAAAACAGATTGCTGTTTCGCGTAATCAAAGTAGAGAAATCAGAATATCATTTGGTGTAATAACGACTTTTGATTTTACCAATTGTTTAAAAAAACGATTTTTTGCGTACTATTAGCACGTCTGGCAAGGGGAAAGCTGCACCTAAAACGTCTGGCACCTATCTATTTGTATTCAGTGCATTCTGCCCTTTAATTTAATGCCAGTTTCAAGTGGTTATACTTATGATCCACATTTTAGAAAAATATGTACCTTTGGCATACTATTATTAATCTTAGCTACAAAAAAATGCTGCCAGACTTCCATATTTGTCGTTAGTTATTTGAGGGCTTTATACTCATATAAACCAATTTTGGTTATATCTTCACGCACAAAATTTGCTGTGGGCTCTTAGACTATTAAGGTGTATTCATATTCTGGTTTTAAGTAGTCCTTAGTGCTACTTCTGGATCTGGTTCTATTGTCGGATATTCTGATGACGTTCGGCGGTAGTAGCTTGGCACTACAGCTTAGACAAGAATGGATCAGGAGGTACTAGGCCTCTGGTCCTGGTGGTACTTGAAACAGCAGACCAAAGCTCTGATATCAGCAAGTACCGAAGCCCCTGATAGTAATAACCTAATTTGCAACGAAACCCGCCATTACCACTGGTGGGACAAGCTTCAAACAATAAAACAATGATGACCAGATCGACTTACTTCGTATATGGTCAAATTCATGAATAAAACCTGAATTCATATCACCAACCGACTTTAAGTGTGGTCGAAGGGGCAATGATTTTTGTTCGTCATTGCATGTCCTTATGTAATCTTTTTGTTAAGAAGCAGGTGTGAACTCTAAGATGATGAACGAAATTAGTAACCTCAGTTGATTTTTTGGTGACCTCATATGTATGTTTATAGTGATTGTTAATTGTATCGAGCTAGAACGTAATTCCAGCTGGGTATTGAAGATCGGAAAGAAGTATCGTCGGTGATGATTATTTGTAATAAACTTTTTTTCTTTTTAAAACAGCTCATGTTGGTGCCAGGGTCAGGAGTTAGACCCCAAAAACTCCAAGAGAGGAGACCAAAAAGCCCACACCTATTTATTCTTAACAAGTAAGCCATTCCTCATGCCACATTTACAAACATACTGTAATATTCATGAGAAATCAACACACATAAGGAGAATTTGTTGCACCAGAAGACAAAATACGTTTGGGTTGTTAACTAACTGTTGTTATAGACGGGAACGGTCTATCCCCCAAAATGTTCTTCAAATTCAAATACTAAATTTTCTCAGAAATATATGTATTTGTACAACTGCTTTCATTTTACAATTAAGATTTGGTTCGGGAATGATTTTTTGATACGCGAATTACTCGTGAATACTTTTGATAAAGAATTGAAACTTTCATGAAGTTTCAGTGAGTCTTTAAAAAGAAGGCATACTTTATTCGAATATCCTCATAATGTGGCTTATAGCATTCCACATAAGAACAAGTTCTTTTAGGTAGATAGTATCCATCTTACCAATACCTAGCTAATCTTCATCCCCATTTTTGAAAGAAGTGTTGACAATCTATTCCACTCATCTAGAATCGAATGACGTATTAAGCTGTGACAAAAGTATCACATCATATCTTCCAAGATCGAAATTCGACCCCAGGGTTACGTGTGCTTTTTATAGAAAATCTAGATCAGGGAAATACCTTGCAACTGGAATACCTTTGTTGTATATTATTTCTCCGATTTATACAAAATTCCCCCTAGAAACATTAAGGCAGAGAAAATAACAATATATAAATTCCACAATGTGTGTTTTGTTTTGTTTTTTTCATATCTGTTGAGATAATAAAATGATTAATTTAAATAATCATCTGAGAATGAAATGTTTGCCAGAAATCAACAAACTTGAAAATACGATTTTATCAATTTTCTCTGGTATAGCAAACTTGATGCTTACATTATCTGTTGTGCGTATGATGGAATTTAGTTTTGTTGAATCTTTAGTGGGGTTAAGGTGGTCGTCTTGTGAGCTAAATAGAATGGCCATTGATTTTCTTTCATTACCAAATTGTTTTTAAAATTTTGCATTTGCTTTCCCTGTCTATGTAAAATGGTGAAGTCAAATTCAGATAAATGCAACCACCATCTCCCAATTCATCTATTTAGAGGTGTATTGACTTTGAGTGTTTGAATAGCTTGACAATCTGTAACCATATTAATGTGTTTACCTAAGACATATATTCGAAAACGTTCAAGGCTTTCCACAACGGCAGGAACTTCCAACTCAAGACTTGAATAGCTCTCTTCACATCCATTTGTTTGACGACTGAAATATTGTACGAGTCTTAGCATTCCCCCTTCTTCTTGTATGAACATCCCTGATAATACAGAGTAGAAGATGCATCTGTATGGAGCTCATGTCTGGCATTTACGTTATAAATTGCCAACACAGAGCTGATTTTTTAAATGTTGAAATGATAATAGCCCGAGTTTTTGGTCCAGGTTTTATCCCTTTCTCTGCAGTAACATGCCCCAGCATTTCAACCTCAGTGTGAAAAAAACTACATTTTCCTAGTTTGAATGTCATTCCGCATTACGATATTACTTCTAGTAAAATTCTCAGCTTCAACAGTTTGACAAGGCAATACCATATCGTCTATATAAATCAATACAGATTTATCCCCAATTCGCTGCTTGATTCTATTCATCGTGCTTTGAAACGCGACTGGAGCGTTCTTCAACGCAAAGCTCATTCGAAGAAATTCGTATTGATTGTCATCAGTGCAAAATGCCGTGAATTTTCTTGACGACTTGGTATTTGATAAATATCCGGAAATAAAATCGAGACATACAACATATTTAAATCCAGCGGGCTGTGCTAGTTGTTCCTCTGCATTGGGCATTGGAAAATGTATTTTTTTTCACACTGAAATGCTGGGACATGTTATTACATAGACAGGGATAAAACCTGATTCAAAAACTCGCTCTATTCTCGACTATCCAGCACCAAAAGGTTCATGAAACACGTCAATTTTTGAGATTAAGTGGGTATTTCCGAAGGTTTTTCAAAGAATATGCAATTTTAGCAGAACCATTGACAACATTGGTTCGTAAGGATTCTAGATTTGTATGGTGAAGAAGGGGTGGCAATGGCGCAGTGGATAAAGTGCTTGATTGCTAACTTAGACGTGTGGGTTCGATCCCCACGCTAAGCGCATTCTTTTCTATACCTCCAATTTTAATTGGATGCCTCCCATGGGTTAAAATGAGACAGTCAATATCTGGTTCTCAAATCCACTGTGCCAAACTAGTGCCGTGCAATTCAGGTTGCATTTAAAAGACCTTAGGTCTTACAGGCATATAGTTACATTAAAAAAAAGAATAAAAAAAAAGAAGGAAGCTACAGTCTTTCAACATTTAAAAAATCAGCTCAGTTCAAAATAAAACAAGAAACTGCATAGCAGGAAAACAATAATAGGTGCGTTTTTTTGCAATCCCCGGGGGAATTGGTTGAAAAAAACGACCAAGGCGCTTAAGCGAAACACTTGGTAGCATTATTTATTAATTTGCAAGATGACATTTGAAGAACAGCAGAAAAAAGCAAACATCACTGTTTGCCTCATCCTCATCCTTCTAAAAATCATCGGCTTGATTTGTTTTGTGTAATTTCGATATATTTATTGAATTTAAACTACTTTTCTATTAAAATAACATAAAAAGAACCAAGTAAATTGTGATTTTCTTTTAATTTTAATTTTCACAAATACAGTGGTACATAGAATTCAACTACTTGAAAACTACCCCATTCGTCGGTCACTGGCGACATGATATTAGTGGAGGAGTTGCTTATTCGGGACGGGACGCTCAGTTCCTATGTCATTAGGAATATAGGTCTGTACAAGAGCGGACGACGATCAAGAAGATTGAAGTATGCCTAGGATGTAGCAGAGAATCTGTATTGGGTTGCTCCCGTGTACAACAAAACGCAGCCGAAAACAATTTTCTCAGAGAAACCTTTGTTTTCTAGTTCATTCAATTCTTGTTAATTGAACGAATATCAACTTCAAGAAATAATTTTTTATTTAATAACAATTTCACAGTCAAGTTTTAATGTACATATAATAAAAATAAAGGCAAAAATGAAAATCGCTGTAGAATGTTGTGCTCATGGCGAGGTGAAAAAAATAAAATTGATAAATATTTGACATGTCAAAATGTCAGTTTTGAAGTTTCTATACATTTTATCGATAACTTAGTGAAAAAGTTTTTGGTAGTACAGTTTTTATCCTCTCCAATAGCTAAGCCCCGAGAATTCTCTGGGTTTAAGCTAAGCACCCCCGAGGATTAGTTGTTGTTGGATTTAGTATGCAAATTGTTAATCCTACTCATCGTTTTTTTCGTCCAATTTCCCCGGGGCTTAGAAAAAAACACGCCTAATATACAAAAGAACAAAAATAAATACTAAACCATACAAATCTTGTGAGCAGCTGTAGGTATAACCTAGGTAGCCGTATTTTGTTACCGTTTAGAACATTATCGTCAACGCCATTACTGCTCCTGGTTTCCGTATCAGTGTAACCCATCTTTCTTTTTCTTAACATCGCTCCTTTTGGCATGCTATTTCAAAATAAAAGAAAATAAACAAAATGCAAACAAAAATTCATTCTCGTTGATAAATTTCTTGACATTCTTATTTCGTTATGTAGCGCATTCACCACTGAACGAAGAAAATGGAATGCAACAATATTATTTATATATCTTATTTTTACAATATGTCTCTTTCTACCTACAACTATAGCCCGTCTAAACAAAATTAATTGAACTCCATGTTCGTATCGTGAATATATTTCTTCTTTTCGTTCACATTTCAACTTACGTTACTTTTTGCTTTTTTTTCTTAAATTCTATTCTCGTTTGGTTTTTGTTTTGTTTTCGTTTTATTTATTTACTTATTAAAACACTGAAATAAACTCAACGTATGTAATAATAATATGAATATGTTTTTTTTTCGGGTATCCCTCTTCTGAGTTGTAAGAAACCAAACTAAAACACGGTATTTCTACACGAGCGTTCAACTCTGACTGCCTTTATTTCTCGCCTATTCTTTTATTTACAATTTTCGTAGGCAGGGTTTACATTATTGCGAGTATAAAAAAATCTTTTTTGAAATTAAAAACAAAACTTTTTCTTTTGAAAACTCAAAATATAAAAACGACCCAATCGATATTCTCTCAAATTCTTTTTTGGAAATATTAAAAAAAAAACCGTTAAGAGACAAATGTATTTCTCGAAAACGGCTCTAAGAATTTTTATTAAGAACGTGTATGTTCAAATATACCGGGAGTGTAAATATATATCGTTTGACGCTGTTAACCGAAATACTCACGCTTCTTGGAGTGCTCATCAGTCTACCTCTGAGCATAACTTCGGACGTTTAGTAATACAGATATTATTTCTATAATCGATCGGTAAGAATATGGAATGCTTTACTTGGTTCTGTCCCAGATATTGGCTTAGCTAGTTAAGCACAAGCGCTTCACGAACTTCAGCTTTTTTGCATAAATGTTCCCTGAGATATAAGGCCTCAAAAATCACAAAAACCTTAACTGATTCTAACTGACAGATCAGCAAATTTCCGACATCGTAGAATCTTGTCATTTCGCACACCGGTACGTCTAGTAGATCAAGCAAAGGCATATGCATACAGAAAATTTAAGGTTTTCCATTCAGGGAGCCTGGAATCCGCTCACTTCCTCAAAACTGGTGTTGGTTAAATGGAGAACTTTCGATAAGCGGCAGTGCCGACCTCAGCCAAACTTGCGCCCTGTTCAACATTTGGAAAAAAAATCGAAATCGAGATTTTAATCACAGTTGACATTACGATGATAGAGAACACCAAAAAAGTGCGTCCCGCAACTCTGTCTGTCTGTCTGTCTGTACAACTCTCTACAGCCTAAACGGCTGAAGCGATTTACTTCAAACTTGCTATTTAAGCGTTTAAGGTGATTGTCCATTTTAATTATCTGGAAAATGGTACCTGCCATACAGCCATTGGATTGATTTTCGAATTTCTCATAAACGGCAACGGATTTCGATCAAAATTTGTATGCAGGATCTCTTTCGAATTCTTAATAATACTGCATTTCAAAATTTTCGAAAAAATAGTTTTTTTTTTGATTTTTGAAAAAAAATATTTTTTTTTGAAAATTCAATATTTCGATAACGGGTGGAAGATTTTTTCTGAAATTTTGTATGTATAAAAAATTAAGTGGAATACGACTTTTAAAATACATTTAGGCGTTTCTATTAAGAATCTTTTGCATATAATGTGATCGAACATAGGAGCAAGTACGGGCGATCCGTTGTGTATTTTATTTATATTTGCATCCATGCCTACATATACACACTTGTACACATACACAATTTGAGTATACATTCATTCTTCGTAGCTTTCATTTTTTTACTTGTTCTTTCCCAGCAAACATTTATTTGAAGGTTCAGATTCTAATCACCAAAAATAAAGAATGATATTCAAGAAACCTTCAGTTTTTTGAATGAATTATGAATATTTATAACGATCCTACAAATTCTTACCGGGGAGACGCTAAGGGATATACATCCTCTATGTGTCAAAAAAAATAAAAAAACAACACTCATATCTTGTTGGTGGGTCCTTCATATAGAGGCCTTTTATGTTCCTCCTTTTATTTTTTCTTCTGACCCGTTAGGTCATTGTCGCGAAGAAAGTTTCATTTGCATAGTCGATTATCAGTTCGGAAAAGTTTTCCGATAAATCGGAAGTAGCAAAATAAAGTAAAAATAATAGGTATATAACCAGCCTGTGTTTTTGTAGTAAATAGGTAGCTACTTATACAAAAATAAAGGTATGTACAAGAATTGTGTTAAATTTTCTTAAACACATATGAACCATTTCTTTAATTATAGTATCATGTAACAATTAAGCAGGCCTAGGAAGCTATAAAAGCCAACCAAGAGGCAAATAAAATATGTTCCAGAGGTTTACCGATAAAATATTCAATCATAAATGAATAAAAAATAAAGAATTCACTTATGATGCAATTTGAATCCTTTTACGTGGGCATTTAGACACCGATTTGAATCATTGTAATGATTCATTTATGATCTAAAAATTCTGCAATTAAATGAACGTTTTTTAGGGGTCCATATATTCCTTTAAATGATTAATCCCTGAACCTTTTCTGAATCGAATCGCAAAAATGATTCTTATACGATTAATTAAAGTGAAGGTATGTACTTAGAAATCCTTCACTTAAATGAATTTTATTGAATTTTTATGATTAAGAAAAGATTCAGGCAATAATCATTTAAATGAATATATGGAACCCTTATATACGTTCATTTAAATGACGAATTTTCAAATCATAAATGAATCATTACAATGATTCAAATCGGTATCTAAGAGCCCAGGTAAAAGGATTCAAATTGCATCATAAGTGAATTGTTTTTTGGCCGGTTTCTTCACTTTTGTGAACTAATTATCGTTCATTTCTGAATTAAAATATTTGCTGGGTTTCCATTCTTTAAAGTTTACATGTAGATATTATTTTTTGCGTTTATGTTTATTTCACCTTTGAAAAGATGAAACAGAAATAACCTATATTGAATAAATTTTGTAGTTAAAATGCAAATGGCAGTATTTATTTCCCAAGATCAAATTACATTTTCTTACTCCTGCTAATGCGCCCCCAGAATTTTACGCCCTGTACATTTACAGATCTTTTACATATGGTTGATCTAGCGCTGTTCAGGGGCTTGGTATCCGCCAACTTTCTCAGAATTGGTATACTTTTTATGGAGAATTTCCGATTGCTGGAGAATGCATACAGAACGCATAATAGAAAATTTGAGATTTTTCATTCAAAGTATGTATGTATCTGCTTATTGTCATTCTGAAATTATCTACATGTATTTTGAAAATCCATAACTTTTCTAAAAATTTCAATGCCCGACGTGGCATTATTTGTTAACGTGAATGAAAAAATGTAACAAAATTAAGTCAGTAGCTATTCATTAAATAATAAAACTTCTATTGTAATCTCTAGTTGTTTCAATAGGGTTCTACTCTTAATATTTGGTATTAAAACTTGATGAAGTAATAACTTGGCGAACTTTTAGAACTCACTACTTTTCACGGCTGACTTGTTAGATTAGGGTTTTTGTATAAAAGAACTTGGCTCTCTTTTTAACATTTATATTTTTGGTCTGATAACATCTTACAAGGAATATTTACCTCATTGTTGAAGATATAATAAAATTTGAGTGGAAGTCGTTTCATCAAAGTAAATACTTTCTTCATTCAACCCAATTTTTTTTATTATACCTATGCAACTCTCCAAAAACAAAGGTCTTCTCTTACCTGCAATATAAAAAGAAAGAAAATGTTATTAGTTAAATATGAAAATACCTTTTCAACAATAATTATGTAGGTAAGGTAGGTATATTAAATTTGTACAGAAATTCCACAACGAAACTTAATATTTTTAAAGACCTACAAAATACAAAAAATAATAAAAGGATACCTACTTTGCCAGAAAACAAAACAATTCATACCCAATTAACTCCTTTTCTAATAATACCTACATACATACATTTGTATATACTATGTATGATGGTAAGTAGGTACCTCCCTTTAAACTAAACCAACCTTAACTTTCTTATGGCAAATAAATTCAAAGCCCTTAACAACATTGTGAAGAACGGAATCCTTCTGCACTATACCTACATACAACAATTCACATTATTCCATTCACTTGGCATAAAGTCAATTCTCTGATGCAAAAAGGAAACCACAACCGCAGCACCTTTCTATAGTCATCCTGTCATCAAGTTTGCGGTGAAACAAAGTGTGATACATTTTCGTTTCTTACTGTACCCACCTGCCTCCTTACAGTTCTTCATGTTCATCATGTTTATGTGCGCGGCTAGGCGAAGGTTTCGAAGTCCGGACTCCGGAGTGAAATTTTATAAAATCCTGTGACTCTGTATCACAATCGGAATAGTTCCTCCTTTCACTTTACCATCTCCCTCACTAAACCGTAGTTATATACATATACACACTCGCATTAACTCAGCTTATTAACCAAGAATACTTCAGTTATCGTAACTGTAACCTAAGCCGAGCGACTCCTCTCCGACTAAAAGAAAAAGGAATAGGTAGGGTTGTATTTTTTTCTTTTACTGTTTTCGTTCTGAAGTGCTTTACTTTATTGCAGCAAGTTTCTGTTTGCACATACATGCATACGTATGACGTTTGTGTGTGCGGCGAAATAAGCCCTATCTGCATAATGATGCCAAGAAAAACAACATCACCACATCCAATAGGAACTAAACAAACAAAAAATAAGGTACAGTACAAGTTGTTTGCTATTAATAAAACCACTGGCACGGGCGAGCTGGCTGGGCTCTACTCTAGCTGCTGAGGCACACGTTATGAAGGAACATGCAGGTCATAAGGTGCTGTGTGAACTTAATTCCAACAAACACAAAGTTCACTTCCCCATCTTCGATGTCAGGGGCGGACTTATATAGACACAAAAAATATAAGGCTGATATCTGTCATTAATGGGATAATGGATGTAGGTAGATAGGTTTTGGACTATCTTAAGGAAGTGACTTGAGACATATGCCAATTTATAAAAATTCCGTGTACCTATGCTCCTCCGCGGGGTTAACAGTTGCTTTTAGAGACACCTGTCAACCGGTATGAGCGTCCGAATATTTCACACTTTTAATGGCGGACATCTCTCTTATCCCGTCTTTTTTTTAAATATTTTTGAAATTCAGCTAAGAATTTTCTCTCCAAAACATTGTGGAGAATTTGGCAAAAAATAGATAGGAATTTTAATTTAATCGTTTTGCTTATAAAAATTATATCTTTTTCCACACCACCATGAGGTGCCAGTAGGCCGAATCCCTTTTAAATAAAAAACAAGTAAAAATAAAACATTTATTCATTAGGATTAACTATAAATTAAATAACAAAAAAAATATAAATTCATCTTTTAAATAACTATATTTAGAAAATATTTTATTCAGAAAAGGAGTTGGTGCTGCTGCTGTTATCTTTGCCTAGGTTTATAACAAGATTTTCTACAGAGCGTTACGAAAAACGGTACATTTCCCACATTTTCGGCTCAACCACCTGCTCAACGTGTCGGACACACCGATGCCATTTTTAATTTACTTCACATTGATTAACCGCGCGCTACGAAAATCTACGCAAATAATATTCTTCTTCAAGGAAAACAGCTCAAAATTTTGTAACTACATTTTAACGTATTTTCCACACATTAAAAGAAGTGAAAAAAAATGAAAATAATCCACGATAGCACTCATCATTCAAAACTTTTTTAAAGCTCTCAAATCAAAAGCACCTCAACAGAAACCTAAGGAAAAAAAACGAATTAGTTAACAAATCGACACGGGTAACTCTGAAAACACATCAATATTTAATGGGGTTGATGCTTAATAGCAGCAGCAGCCACAGGCCAAAGCAAACTCAATTCAGTCCACACTCAGATGTGCGCTGGTTCTATTTCACGTCCAAACTTCGTTTTCAGAACCCAAACAGTTTAAGTTTAAACAATAAATTAGTCGCCTAAATAAGAGACTTTGTCAAAATTGAAGTCGAGAATAACTAACTGAATATAATGGCTAGAGTTAAGAATAGCTGTCAAAATATTGAATACACAGAAATGTGAACGTGTGCACACAACACAACGGTACAGATGAAGCTGCGTTCCGGGCTTGTTTTAATTTTTAACCTTTCCATGCAGATTTATTGACATTTAACAATCAATCGAGTCAAAACAATTCGATGAAGGCTAACACCAAGTTGAGAATAGCTGTTAATATATTGACGTCTTTTGAAGTTTCACAATCAAACGAGTAAAAAGATTTCGACGAAGATTTACAAATAGTTGAAGTTAAGTTCAAGCTTTTTATTTCAATTCCTTAAGTGCTAACGTGAACAATGTTTATAAATAAATACTTAAAACTACTTAACACTAATTTTCTAAACTTTTATAAAACAATGTTTTGAATTTTGAATTGTTAAAATTGACATTTGGTGAAACCACTAGAAAATAAAATGTTTAAATATTGCAACTAAATTGATTGAGAGGGCTATGAGCACCATAGTTCGATCTACTAAAAATATGATTGAATGGTCTTTGAAGTCGTATACTTGAGCGACTAAAACTAAAATTAAGACGAACAAGAACCGATGGTGATTGTACTACTCTATTTATTATAGCTGCGATAAAACAAAATTGTAAATAGTTTCTATGATTTGCCAAGGAGGGAAGGTTAAATAAAGCAAGTTGTTGAAATTAATGGGACAGAGGGTTTCCACAGAACAAAGGAAGAAAACGTAGACAAAAGCGCAAGAACCTCCTCTGAATCGCTTCAATTTTCATTATATGTACAGAATAATAAGGTGCCCACACTACACAGGCATACTCAAGAATTGGTCTCAAAAATGAAACAAAAAATAGTTTGAGAACATAGGGTCACGGCCGAATCACTTAATGAATTGAAGGACTCTATTTGCTTTTCTAACTACATAACTAATATGGTCAGTAAATGTAAGTTCCGAATCTAAACCAACTCCCACGTCAGAAAAAACAGATACTCTACTTAAAGAACAAAAATCAAACATATAATCAAAAATAATTGGAAATTTCTTACGTGTAAAACTCATGGTTTTACATTTGTCAACATTTAAAACGAGACGATTAATATTGCACCATTCCCTAAATAATGGTAAGTAGACAGTCAGATGTAGAGCTCTGTTCAATTCATAATGTTGTAGCGGTCACCGATTCCGAATTGATTTTTTTGCTTATTTTGACAGATAGCTATATAAGATATGTATGGTATGAAACAAAAATTTGCTGAAAGACAGTTAACTAGGTTTTTGGGATAATTTTGTATGAGAGCTAAAGTTTAAACTTCGGCAAGGATATGTCCTTATGTAAGACAAAATATTAAAATATATGTATAAAACTTTAAAGATCTAACTTGTAACTACTTAACAATTTTACGTACGTTAAGTTATTCTTATCATTTAACAATGATTTATTACATCTTATATACATTTGTAGCCTTGTGGTACAGAACATGGGGAAATTGTCAATACCCCGATTGTAAACGATTGATTATACAATTGGTAATTTCCAAGATTAATTGTAGCTTTGTGGTACACAAATTTTATAATTTGTTAAAATGAGTTTCTTGTTCAATACTTGTAGTTTTCTAACATAAGCCCCTGAATATTCAATAGATCCCCATAAATTAAAAAAAAAAAAAAAAATGATTCAGGCCCCAAATCTATAAGGTACAGCAATGGACCTGACTGACCCAATTTGCGATTATTATAGCGAATGTGTGCTGCTGAATGTTTGGCATGTTCTACAAAATAAGACACAGGGGATTTTGAGTTGGGTATAAATAAATATTGTTTGGATAATGGCTTACGTTGTTAGGTAAGTTGATAGCATAGGATAATAATATTTTTTTTTTGTTTCTTTTTTTTAAATTGAAAAAAAAAATGGTTGCTTAAGGAACAACAACCAAAGGGGACGAACATTTTCAAGAAAATACGATGTCACTTATTTAAAATAACAAAAAAGAATAAAATAAAAGTTTAATTTGCTTTGAAAGTAAAAGTGAAGTTACCATAATCGGATATACTGGCTTCAAGTTATGGGTAGACAAATATACCCTACCCATTCTCAATGGAATCTGTTGTGGAGAGAAATTTGTTTGACCTTTGTAATCTGCCACAATCTCTCTCATTATCAGGAAATGATTTTGTTTCAAGACGAGGTTTGCAAGTGGAGATAAAAACAGTTTATTCTTAAATAAAAAAGGAACTCAAATAAGGGCGCTTTAAAGTAGGAGTATTTTATGGGTAATTGAAAAGATAGTTTAAATAAAGAAGATAAGAGAATGGAGTGGTAATTTTTTTGCTTTTTGTGCATCACAATTGGTATTAGATACAATCACTGCTGCTACTGTTCTTATAAGACTGTTTCGGAAAACAAAACAATTTAAATAGAATTGTTATCCGTATGTGCTTGTGATCTTATCGCTGGGGTTTTGGGTTTTTTCTCAAAGGGATTATTGGTTGTTTGTAAGATCCAAAATAAACCGTACTTAGCGAATAAGTACCATGAATAACATTTATTTTCAGTAAAATTCAGCAGCACAAATAATAATTGCAAATTGGGTTGGCTAAGTCCATGGCTATATACACTCTAAAAACTGCGTTTAAATTTACCATGAAATTGTATGTAATTTTTAGTGTAAAAGTAGGCAAGTTCCGTATTTATTTATATACATATATGTCAATATGTAAAAAAATAATATGCACGACTGGTTCGAATGTACTTGCTCCTACTGGCTAAATGTATTTTTAAAGTCGTTTTTCACTTAATTTTTTATATTAAAAATTCTTATTTTTTTTCAAAAAAAAAATTGGTAGAATGTTTTAAATATTTAATAATATAAATTCAAAAACAAAATTTCAGAAAAAATCGTATACCCGTTTTCGAAATATTGAATTTTCAAAAGAAACAAAATATTTGTTTGTTTTCAAAAATCCAAAGATACTATTTTTCGAAAATATTTAAATGACGTATTATTTAGAACTTAAAGGAGCTCATGTATAAAAATTGTGATCGAAATCCGTTGACCCGTTTATGAGAAAGTCGAAAATCAATACAATGATTGTATGGCAGGTACCGGTTAATAACCAAATATTTTTTTAAGAAATGTTCGGCCAAAATGTAGACTATACACAATGTAGTATAGGTACACACTAATTTTTGTCAAAATCGTTAGAGGCGTTTTCGAGATAATTAAGATAGCAGAAAAGTTATAATGGCTAGTACCGTTATTTTTGGGGCTAAAACATCGATTCAAAAATCAATTTTGAACAATCGCCTAAAACGCCTAAGCACCAATTTTGAACTAAATCGGTTTAGCGGTTTAGGCTGTAGATCGTTCTACAGACAGACAGAAAGACAGGCAGACAGACATACAGACAGATAGACAGACAGACGGAATTGCGGGACCCCCTTTTTAGGTGTTCTCTATCTCGATTTCGTTTTTTTTCCCCAAATGTAAAACTTGCCCTAATAGCACATAATCGCAAGTAATAATTGAACACACATTATGTTGGATATTACAAGCATTTGTTTGTAAGTTTTTACCCTCACCATTATTCAGTATTAAACTAATATTGTTTAAGCATTACAATCACAATGTTTATAACTAAATAAATATTGTTTAAATTAAAACACCTTATGAAAACAACACATAAATTGTTTGTAATTAAACAATCAATGCTTATATTTACTACCATTTGATGAAAGTTACAGATTTTATGTGTAAATTTGCAATTCGTTTGTGATGGCGAACACAGAGTAGGTAAATAAAATCGTGTACGAAAAATTTACCAATTTGTGAAATTGTTTCTTTTTACCCTTTTTTCGCTGCAAGCTGCAAATGCAATACGTGATCTTTTTTTTTGGGCGAACATGTTGATTATGCCTTAATGTGATGGTTGAACATGGTGTACAAATTAACATGTGTTCATTGATTCTTATGACAAGAAGCTATACTTTTATTAGTGTTGTTCCTTTACGTGTCGACTTTAACTGTCTACATTTCAACATAGACAATCGGTCGACAATGTAAACAATAACTTTGACACCTTAAGTCTCACAAATAAAATCATGCTAAAAATTCTTTGGTACAACGATAGGCACGTGGCTTTAATATTATCCATACACAACTATAAATTTCAAGTAATTATAAAATCTTCTTTAAATAAAAGCTTAAAATGTGTGGGTGCTATTAAAATGTCTGGCCACCCTATAAGCAAGGCAGTTAAGTAGCTAAGATATCTCTTGGCGAAAAACAATAATAAATACTCAGCTCTTTGTAGAGTGTGCAAACCTTCGCGGGCACAGGTTATGAAAAATATTATTATTATCTAAATACTGATATCAAAACAACATTCAATATTTCATAAGAAAAAACGAAAGAAAAATGTTTTCTGAAGAAGAAGATTATAATATTTTTAAAGATTTTTTAGAAATCCAAAAATATAAAAAGTTCGACCAAATTCTTTCGAAGAGCTTGAGGACCCTGAATTTTATTCAAAAACCCGATTTGAAAAAAAAACAGCGGTTGAATTTGTAATTGAAAAATATAAATCCAATAACACTCCTGTGGTAAGCGCACAAGAAAAAGCAAATTTGCTAGCAGCTCAGTTTGCTGCTAATTCTACGCTCCCACAAAGTGTCATGACTCGTCCTGTACTTGAGAGCATAAGCAGTTTCATGGGACGTATCTTCTTTCGTACTCGTGCAGTTGCTAGACTTCTTAAAGATCTTGACATACACAAATCCGCTGGTCCAGATAGTATATCCCCTATTGTTCTGAAGAGGTGTTCTTCTACGCTGGCAAAACCACTGAGTAAGCTTTTCCATCTGTCCTACTCTACTGGTCTCTTTCCGAGTGGGTGGAAAACAGCATTTGTCCAGTCTGTCCCTACAAAAGGCGAATCTTCTTCACCCTCTAACTATCGTCCAATTGCACTTACGTCCCTTCTTTCCAAGGACATGAAAACGCTGTTTAACTCAGCTTAAGAAATATCTTGAAGAACGAAAGCTCTTTAATGACCGACAGTATGGCTTTCGTAGCAATAGGTCCACTGGTGATCTGATATCTCACCGAAAAGTGGCACAAATCTTTACATCGTTTTGGAGAAAGTAAGATTATTGCGATTGATATTTCAAAAGCATTTGATAGAGTTTGGCATCAGGCTCTCTTATCGAAAATGCGTGCATTTGGTATCGAAGAATCTCTTCTTCGTTGGATTAAAAATTACCTTTAGGATCGCTCAATACAATTTGTATTGGACGGTTTCAAGTCTGATATTAATAAAATAAATGCTGGTGTGCCCCAGGGCTCCGTTCTGTCGAATCTCTTTCTTATTTCCATCAATGATCTCTTGTCTGAAACTTCTAATCCAATATACTGTTTTGCTGACGACAGTACCATCAGCTTTTCATACTCGTTTTTAGATTCTCATCCATGTCCTTCAGATGTGGAACTTGAACGGCAGCGTATGATTAGCTCATTAAATTCTGATCTAGACAGCATTTTCCAATGGGGAACAAAAAACCGCGTAGAATTTAATGCTTCAAAAACCCAATGCTGTCTTCTGTCGTTAAAGCGGGACCCTCCCCCAATGCCGTTGTTCCATTAGCGGCGCTTGCATCGAGGAAACCGAACAACTTTCAGTTCTCAGTATGTGCATCACTGACCACCTTTTGTGGAATGAACACATATTCGACGTCGCCAAAAATGCTGCAAGATGTTTGGGTTTTCTGAGACGATGCAAGAAATATTTCTCCCCTTTCGATCTGGCTGTAATCTATAAAGCCTTCATTCGTCCAAAGCTTGAGTACAATTGTCATATTTGGGCAGGTGCTCCCATAACGCACTTAAGTCTCCCGGACAGAATCCAAAAAAGAGCTTTAAAAATGATAGGTGATGAAACAATAACTAAAACAATTGAGCCTCTCTCGCACCGTCGCAATGTTTCATGCCTTTCATTATTTTATCGGTATTATAATAAACAGTGTTCTAGTGAAATAGCCAGTTGTATTCCTCCCCTTAAACTATTTAACCGTAACACTCGCGCTTCTAGGAAAGCCCATCAATTTACCCTTGAGCCCAACTTCGGATGTACTGTCAAGTATAGAGATTCTTTCCTTAGCCGCACAACACGAATGTGGAATGCTTTACCCGACCGAAATTTTCCCTCCCATTGCGATAATCAGGCATTTAAAACCAATGTACATCGGTATCTCCTGTCTAATCCTATCCCATTTTCCTAATCGCTCGCACAGTGTATAAACATTTTAAGGGTATTCATAACCCCTTGAGTGCGCGCATAGTTAAAAAAAAAAAAAAAAATTTTCTCTTGTTAAATAATAAATTTGTTTCTTTATCTGAAACGAATTATAATATGAATATCTATTTCTGAAATTTTTAAAATCTAACCTGAGCTTTAATAAATTTATGAATACATATGTTTTTTGTGTTCTTATGTTGCTATGTATAATTTTGGTTCAGTTCCATTACTTTGTCTGTCAAAATAAGGTATGTTCAACATAACTTCGATTAACGTAGCCCTTAAAATCTACTTTAATTATAAGACTTGTTTAGTGTATTAAAAATTTATATAAAGTTAGACAAGGGCTGAAAATTAGAGGACTGTTTTAACTAGAGTTGCGCCAATATCTTTGCAAAATAAGTTGAAATCGGAACAAACAAAAACACCTCTAAATTATGTGAGAAATTCGTCAGTTAACGATTTGATTACTGAACCAAATTTGCAAGGTTTACTGGCATTTTTTAAATTTTATTACTAAATTCTTAAAAGTAAACCAGTGAAGTGATTCAGTGGACTTATCAAATTTTAGTGAGTAGGCTTATCATAACTGATTTCTCCCATAATTTAAAGTTTTTTGAGATCTCTAGTTTAAATATTTGAAACTAAAACTTTTGTAAGCATAGAACTAGGTATACGTTAATATTTAGACCAATTGATTTTTTCACGACTAATTTGTTCTTACACACGTGTTTTGTATTATAGAAGAACTTGGTGCTTTTTTTTTAAATTTATGTTTTGTGGTTTAATAAATTTTAGTAGGAAAAATTAGGTCTTATGATGGTTTTATGAATTGTTTACGATGTCTACATTGTCGACACATTTTTGTCGACAATTCTGAATTGTCTGCATCGAATTGTCTACATGTAGACAATCACATATATAGTCTACATGGCACAAGACTGTTTGACACCCACGAATCCCAGTTTTTACTTGCGATTATAGGTACCATAAAGCAAGTTATGCATTCGTAAGAAAAAAAAAATTCTAACAATCAAACATGACATTACGATAACTACTTGAAGGTATTTTAGCCAAAATAGTGTTCTAATAAATCCCTTTTAAGGCAATTCACACAGCAAAAAGCTAAATTTGATCCCACCAAGGTAGAAAATTTAACCAACATTTTAACGCAATTCACACACGGCCTAAGCTTCATTGACAACTACAGACAACTGCCGAACAAAGTAATAAAAATAAGAGTTGAGGAGCTATAAAATTATTTTTTAAAAAACTTAGTATGAAGTTTTGCTCTCCATATTCGAAGGCTCAATTAAGGTGGTTGAAGTTAGTTGAATTATTGATCCATTTTTATTGATTAAAAAATTAAATTACTTTAGGGATAACAGCATAATTTTTTTAAACAAAACTGAACCCTGTAAATCCGACTTTGAAAATAAGCGAACATCTGAAAATATATGAACAATTACAATTTTGCTTTTTTTTTTCAATTTTCTGAGAAATGACTATATGTAAGTATTTATATTCTCTTTTGAAAACTCACTCCTCAAATATAAAATTTAAATTGCAGGCGCTACTGATATCTCACCGTTATATAACCATTGAAAGTTTATAATGAAAGTATGAATTTGTGGTAGACCACCAAGTTGTTGTTGTTGCATTAAAAAACTTTCACAATGTTAATATAAGGGTCCGAAAGCAATGCGGAATATAAATAGTATATTTGGTAATTGTTATATTCAACACTTTCAACAACAACAAAAACCGTTGGCGTTGGTTTGTATATGTTTATCAGTCAGACTTGTTCTTAAAGGGTGTAAACATTAATCATTATGGAAACAATTCAAATAAAATATGCTGATTTGTGTGTGAAATTGAAATTAAATCGAATTAAATTAAGTATTTAAGTATTTAAGTTGTAGATATTATTGTAGAATAAAATTATGCAAAAATCATAAAAATAAAATGAAATATAGTTGTTCCATTGTTTTTTGTCGTTTTTCCCTTATATCTTTCTAAAAACAGTTACCTGGGTTAAGCCCTTTTTTGTAGAAGTAGGTTGAAAAATCGTTCAAGTAGTTCAAATTTTATTGAATTAAGAACAATTCTATACAAAAAAAAAATTAAAAAGGTTTGTAATAAAACGAGAAAAACTGGGCGGGGCATGGGCAGAAACTAGTAGTTTAGATTTGTCTTATCATTGACTATCATTTCTAGAAATTTGATTTAAATCGGATTAGTGCTTTAGTTTTTATTAAAACAAGCAAACTGTAGGCATGTCAGTGGGCGGAAATTGATAGACAAAATTTCTCTTGCCATTGATTATTATCATTCCTGAAAATTTCGACAAAATCGGTACAGTGGTTTATTTTTATGGAGTTTTTTCTGCTTTCCCAGAAAAAGTGATCGGCAAAAAATGTCTGTCCGTCTACAGCCTAAACGGCTTAAACGATTACCTTCAAATTTGGTATTTGTAATTGTTTTGGCATTCCTCAGAGGGGAAATTGAAATTTTATGTTTAGGCCTAAAAATAACGGTACCTGCCATATGACCTTGAAGGAAAATCTTATTTTTCTCGAAATCGGCTATAACGATATTGATAAAAATTTTTGAGAATTGTTTTGTTGGTAATAGCTATCATTTGATATGAATCAAGTTTACGGGAAAAATCTATTAACGGTACCTTTGATATAACGGTTTCTTAAATTTTTGGCTTTCTCGGTAATTGTTCATCATTGGATTTCTGTCAAATTTTATATCTGAGAATATCTAGGTAGCCAAAGTAATTCTGCATATTAAGATTTTAAATAGCATTTTTTATATAATTAAAATAAATTTTTGATTTTTTTTTTTTTTGAAAAATCAATATTTTTAAAATTAATCAAAAAAATAATTTATAATCTTATAGTCATGTGTATATTAATAAACTCTACAAAACTGCATACCAAAATTTAAAAAAAAATTGTTTTTAAAAAACTAAAAATGAAAAACCGGATTTCATCAAAATCCGTCCTACAATTTTCGACATACTTTTTTATAAATTTGTCATTGATCCGTGGCATCTAATGGCGTTCTTTGTTTTTTCAAGAAACTGATTGAAGTGATCGTTTTAGCACTTTTTATAATTTAAAACACGATTTTTACCCACCTATACACCATTCACTTTCATTATTATACATATGTATAATATGTACATATATTTCCATACCTAGGCGCCATATAAAGGGTGATTTTTTTGCTACTTGGTTTTTGACGTTTATATTTTTGACAGATCACACATGACAAATTCTACGAACATTTGTCATTTCGATTCAGTATTGTTTGCCATTTCATCATGAATAGACTTACGCCTGAACAACGTTTGCAAATTATTGAAACTTATTATCAAAATTCATGCTCTGTGAAAAATGTGTTTCGCAAGCTACGTCCGTTTTTTTTTTCCGCTCATTTTTGGCTAAATGGATACGTGAATAAGCAGAATTGCCGTATTTGGAGTGAAGAACAGCCAGAGGCAATTCAGCAGCTACCAATGCATCCCGAAAAATGCACTGTTTGGTGCGGTTTATGGGCAGGCGGCATCATTGGGCCGTACTTCTTCAAGGACGATGAAGGCCGCAGGGTTACGGTCAATGGAGAAAGGTACCGTTCGATGATAACAGATTTTTTTTTGCCGAAAATGCAAGAATTGAACTCAGTCGACATGTGGTTCCAACAAGACGGTGCCACATTCCACACTGCACGCGAAACCATGCATCAATTGAGAGGCGAATTTGGTGAGCAGTTGATCTCACGTTTTGGCGCAGTCAATTGGCCACCAAGATCATGTGATTTGACCCCGTTAGACTATTTTTTGTGGGGCTATGTTAAGTCTATTGTCTATGGGGACAAGCCAAACACGATTGCTGCCTTGGAAGCCAACATTGAACGCGTCATTGGTGAGATTCCGGCCGAAATGTGTGAAAAGTTTGCCAAAATGGGACCTTCAGAATGGACCACCTGAAGCGTAGCCGCGGGCAACTTTTAAGTGAAATTATTTTTAAAAAGTAAATGGCAGAAATTGGTTTATCGATCCAAATAAAAATTTCATTCACTTTTTACAAGTTTCTGTGTTTTTTTGAATTTTCAAAAACCAAGCTCTTAAAAAATCCCCATTTATATGCATATATATTGGTAGGTACACATCACCCTCCTAATTAACATAATTAAAATCTTTTTAAATATACATTTGTAGGATGGTACCTATGTCACCATTCCTTTAATCATATGCATTCGACAATTCATTATACTAAGAATCAAGGTAATCTTAACTACTTCGGCTTTAAACCTGCACAGGATAACTAAACTAGACTACATATACCTACTAACAACTTCAGTGGTTAGCTACTATCTTACACTAACGTTGTTAGCTACAAGAGCAAGTCCGTACGATCCAGTCGTGCATTTTATATTTAAATAAAAATATGTATATAAAAATGAAAACTGTGATGCATTTTTTCTGATAAAATTATGCTTAGTATTATCGTAAGGATGTATTTATTTGTGTTAATTTGTAACACTTTTAAGCAACATACATAGGCATGTAAGCGTACAATTTTGTTTAATTTTACATATTAAGTAATATGACTGCAAAAAAATTAAGATTTTAAAAGCAAAATCATATAAATTAGGTGTAGAAATACACATTTTTACTATAAATCTTTATTAGAAATTACACATAAAATATTTGAAATTTACACATTAAATATTTAGAATTTATGCGTTCTTAAAAATACTGCAATTATGGTAGGTAACAAGTTTCCTCGCTCTATGATAGTAAAATTACACAATTTTTTTTAGAATGTACTTAGTCGGTTTGGAATCTCAAATATTTTTGATAAATTTCTTGGTTTTCGGTACTATCGATAAGTTAGGAGTTGTCAAAATTAGCTAAATATAATGCCCACAGTGACAGACTTTTATCAAGGCAAGAGATATTTTTAAATATTTTTCCACTACTCTCACTATCCATTAACCGTGAAAAAATTGTTGCAATTCGAATCCCAATTCACTGCGCTGATGGTCAAATGAGTTTAATATACGATTTTTTTTAAATCACAGGCCTATTTCTCTGAACAAACAACAGAAAACAAAAACAGATGTCAACAGCAGGATGATTGTTTTTGGACGATCATCCATCCAAGTACTAATCACGCGCAATGATGCTTGATTTCACTGATCGATGGCAGTCCCTGATTACATTAAAGGCGTGGCCGGGTGAGCTAGATTTGTACACCTAGTCTAATAAAATTGGAACTTTGACTGTGTTGTGATAAACAGGAGTGCAAATACTTTTGAGACGTGATGTATATAATACAGTGGAAATTGTTCACACAGATGAATGACGCGACGCACGGCGCGTAAGCTGGCCACCAATATCGGGCTATTTGACAGTATTTGTTATTGTTATTAATTTTTTTTGATATTTTAATCATACTTGACATTACTATATGATAGAGAATACCAAAAAAGTGGGTTCCGTAATTACATCTATCAGTCTGCCTGTATAGGTAGATCTACAGCCTTACACCGTATATCCACCTTCTATATTTTATAGTACACTATCTGTCATTTTGATAGAAAAAAAGAAAAATTGAATGCTAGAAAATTTGGTGTTGGGCATTTCACAGCATACTATTTGAACTGCACAAATATCGCGAAGGAATACGTATTTCTGTGTTCTTGCTCTAGTAACATTACAAGATTTAAAAAACCTTTAACCAAAGCAATTAAATAAAAAACAACAAACAAACAAGGAATTATAGCAATACACACACCACAAACGAGCTGTGCAATGTCTAGTATGAAATTTTTATAGAATGCTATTTGTGTTCTCCATGAATAATTTTCATAGAATGCGACCTAGCTTACTAGAAAAGCTAGATCGTGGAGACCCCATGTAAATGACTGAAGCTATTTTCTTCAATTAGAATTAGACGCCTGATTCGATTCTTATATTAAATATTTGTTTTAAATACAAAGGATAAGGGTACCTGTCCTACAAAGTCATCGCGCAAAAACCGGGTCTAAAGATTTTGATAAAAAAAATTCAGTGCACTATTATAGAATTTTGTGGACTAAAGGAATCAATAATTCGACAAGTCCAATTAAATATAAAGCTAAGTCTTCTACTTGGCTGAGTAATTTCTGTAGTATATAGAATTGTATTATAAAAAAAAACCTTCTTATTATAGATATAGTCTATAACACGTACGGATTTCGAACAAAATGTTTATACCGGAGGTCCTTCAAATTCTTAATTATACTGCTTTTTTTTTGAAATTATGTTTTAAAGCTTATAAACGGTGATTTTTTAAGAGCTTGGTTTTCAAAAAAACACAGAAACTTGTAAAAAGTGAATGAAATTTTTATTTGGATCGATAAATCAATTTCTGCCATTTACTTTTTAAAAATAATTTCACTTAAACGTTGCCCGCGGCTACGCTTCAGGTGGTCCATTCTGAAGGTCCAATTTTGGCAAACTTTTTCACACATTTCGGCCGGAATCTCACCAATGACGCGTTCAATGTTGGCTTCCAAGGCAGCAATCGTGTTTGGCTTGTCCCCATAGACAATAGACTTAACATAGTCCCACAAAAAATAGTCTAACGGGGTCAAATCACATGATCTTGGTGGCCAATTGACTGCGCCAAAACGTGAGATCAACTGCTCACCAAATTCGCCTCTCAATTGATGCATGGTTTCGCGTGCAGTGTGGCATGTGGCACCGTCCTGTTGGAACCACATGTCGACCGAGTTCAATTCTTGCATTTTCGGCAAAAAAAAATCTGTTATCATCGAACGGTACCTTTCTCCATTGACCGTAACCCTGCGGCCTTCATCGTCCTTGAAGAAGTACGGCCCAATGATGCCGCCTGCCCATAGACCGCACCAAACAGTGCATTTTTCGGGATGCATTGGTAGCTGCTGAATTGCCACTGGCTGCTCTTCACTCCAAATACGGCAATTCTGCTTATTCACGTATCCATTTAGCCAAAAATGAGCCTCGTCGCTGAAGACAATTTTGCGATAAAAAAACGGATCCTCATCCAACTTTTCTAAGGCCCATTCACCGAAAATTCTACGTTGTGGTAGGTCGCCTGGCTTCAATTCTTGCACCAGCTGTATTTTGTATGGCTTTAAACCAAGATCTTTGCGTAAAATCTTCCAGGTGGTCGAATAACACAAACCCAATTGCTGCGATCGGCGCCGAATGGACATATCGCGATCTTCAGCAACACTGGCGGATGCAGCAGCAATATTCTCTTCGGTACGCACTCTACGGATACGATTTGGTGGAATAATGTCCAATAAAGTGAAACTGGTGCGAAATTTGGTCACAATGAGCTGAATAGCCTGCTCGGTGGGTCGATTATGACGACCATAAAACGGACGTAGCTTGCGAAACACATTTTTCACAGAGCACGAATTTTGATAATAAATTTCAATAATTTGCAAACGTTGTTCAGGCGTAAGTCTATTCATGATGAAATGGCAAACAATACTGAATCGAAATGTCAAATGTTCGTGGAATTTGTCATGTGTGGTCTGTCAAAAATATAAACGTCAAAAACCAAGTAGCAAAAAAATCACCCTTTATAATGGGTTATCTATTTTGCGGTTGCAAAAGTAAACGTAAATAAAACACATATAACATATTTTCTTTTCATGATATTTCTTTTTTATTATAAAGCTTGAACGGTGGCATTATATGTGAAACACTATATCATTTAAATGACCACCACGCGAATTGTTACAAGCATCGATTAATTTGAGGTAGTTTTCGAACACTTTTTTACACTTATAGGGCGGTATCTCAGGCATAACTTGACGAATGTTGGTTTTCAAGTGCACAAGAGTTAAAGGTTTATCTGCATAAACACGGTCTTTCGCGTAGCCCCACAAAAAAAAAGTCCAGCAGTGTCAAATCGCATGATCTTGGTGGCCAGTTGATATCGCCACGATGAGAAATTACGCGGCCAGGAAATGTCTCTTGCAATAAAGCCATATTCACTGGAGATGTGTGGCATGTGGTACTGTCTTGTTGAAACCACGTATTCTCCAAGGCAAAAAAGTCGGTTATCATATGACATTAACGCTCCGAATTGACGGTGACAGTCGTTCCATCGTCGTTTTCGAAGAAGTAAGGTCCAATCACACCTCCGGATCAAAGAGCGCCCCAAACAGTGACTTTTTGTGGATGTAATAGCCTCTGTTCAATTACTTGAGGATTCTCAGAACCCCAAATACGACAATTTTGTTTATTAACATATCCACCGAGTGAGAAATGTGCTTCGTCGCTGAAGAAAATTTTGTTCCAAAAATCGCCGTCCACCGCCTGTTGTTGAAGCACCCATTCGACGTATCTACGACGTTGTGAATGGTTAGCTGGCTTCAGTTGTTGTGTGAGCTAGACTTCATATCGATGTAGGTGTAGATCCAAATGCAAAATACACCATAATGTGCCGTAAAACAGTCCTAATTCCTTAGAACGACGAGGAATCGACACATTCGGGTCTTCGGCAACACTTTCACTTACAGCAGCGATATTTTCAGTGGTACAAGCGAAACCATGATGCACATGGCTTACAATATCTGTAACCAATCCAGTCTCTCCAAATCTATTCACAATTTTGCCAATTGCCTTACATAATCAGTTGGTCGATTATGTAAACCATAATCTCCTCTTAAAACACGATATGTGGTTGTGGCATAATCACTATTTTTGTAGTAGGTTTTAACAATTATGCGTTGTGCGATAGTTAAGCGATCCATTTTCGTAAATGTCAGGCTTTCAACTGGAAAAAAAATTGGTTTACCAACTTAGTTTGACAGATGCCGAATTCCAGCCCTATACTTTTGAAACCGCAAAATGGATAACCCTTTATTATTATATTATTAACTACTTATAAACAAATAATTAAACAATGACTTCAAAAAAATATTTAGCCTTTTCTTATAAGCATCGTATTCTAATGATGTGAACGAGCATAAGAGCAAGTTGGGCATTTTATTTTTGAATGCAAAAGAGCATAATCAATTCCAGTTCTTAAATTCAGCCTGTGGGCCAGAATTATCGAAAATTGGATCTGCTTTCAGCAACGCTGTGGTCGTCATTTAACAAAATTAATTATTACATTCCAATATGTCATTGATAGTTCTTTCAAATAAATCAAATTTCTTTTCATCAAAATCATTAAAAACACTGTTATAAATGTTTGGATTTTCAACGTGATTAACCCTTATTTACACTTCTATGTGGTGCGTTTTTAGATTTACAAATGTCTATGACAAAAAAATTGGCAATCACCAAAACTCGACCCCACCCCCAAATCCAGCAGGTGGGGTTGCAGGAGACAGCATGCCCCCTTATTCGTGGCGTGATGACAAAAAGAAATTCCTCTTCCAAAATTAAAAATAAATAATTCTTTTCTGCCTACTGTTAAAACTCAAAAAATAGTATTAATTTCACAGATAAAAGTAGCAAATGCGGGTAATTGGCAATCGTGATACGGGAATTAGTTCGGCGGGCAATCGTTACTCGGGTAGTTGTTTTCCGGGCAGCCGTTTTCTCGTTAATCGTTATCCGGGAAATCATAGCCAAACTCGTCAATTTTCTTCCTAAGTTCCCAAACTAAATAAATAAAAGTTACGTATACGTCACAGTGTATTTTTTTAGTTTTACTGGTTTTCAACAAATGGACGAAAAACTTGCAAAAAATGGGTTTCCTTTTTAACCTTTGGTAGGTCTGTGAGGTTATTTTGTCTACGACGGAACTCAAACAAATAAACGAATTAAGTTAAAATTTCGAAGAAACCAGTTTTATATACTCGATATTATTTTTTCTTTCCCTCAAGCTGTAGAAGCGATTCGCGTTAAACTTAAGCGCTTAGATTCTTTTTAAATATATTTTTATAGTCCCAAAATAATAGTATTTAAATCTAATTTTTTTGAGCACAAAATGTAAATCTTAATTTTCTCGGAAACGTATCTAACAATTTTAATAAAAAATAAAATACAAGACTCGATCGCACCTACTCGCTCTTATGTTCGATTACATCATAAGCACAAGGTTCTTAGTAGAAAAGCTTAAATATAATAATCGTTGTTTACTCCTAATTTTGTATTTACAAAATTTCGTTAATTTTTTCCTAAAGAAAAAATGTTCTATTTAAATTTTAAGTATTTCATAATAAAAATTTAACAACATAAGATCAAAATCTCTAAATATTGAATTTTCAAAACGAATGTTTTGTTTTTCAAAAAACCAAAAAAATTACGATGGTATGCAGTATTATTAGAAGTGCGAAGGACCCTCTTTACAAAACTTTTGATCGAAATCCGTTAACCGTTAAACAAAAATATTTACCATTTTTGGTAAACATTTTTTTTCCAAACGCAAAACATGCTATATAATACATATATCGCTAGTAAAAATTCTGTGTACTATTGTATGTAAATTATACCTTTTGGTCCAAGAAATGCTTACAAAAAAATGTCACTAAACAAAAAAATTAAAGAAATTTTGTATAAAAAAAAATTAAGTAATAATTATATAATTAAGTAATAATGTAATAATCTTAATTTAACTATCAAGTTATTGGAAAAAAAATCACGACAAATTTACGACAATTTTACGATACTGTAATCTTACAGGTCTTCTTTTTCATTTTGGGGTGGTAATGATATCATATATTTCTATATATATACAAATATAAAAACTAAAAAAATAATTTAATACCAACCTATTGATTGGTTTTAAAATCGAACAGTTATTAAAGTTATTATTTTTTATCAAAGCATTACCAATGTTCGAATTCAAAATCAATATTATTCAAAACAATATCACCTAAATAAAAGCATTTCACAAATAATGAGAGCAATACAAAATTCAATAAAAGAATATTTGATTAAAAAATAAATGAATCTAAAATTATAAAAGACTTTCAAACAGGTTGAAATATATTTTCCGGCAAAAAAAAAATATGAAAAAAATGGTGTTTATTTATAAATAGCACCAAAAACGAAAACTCTGTATGTGTGCAATATATGTTTTTAAGTGATATATGATGCGATATCCCTTCAGGTTTCAATTGCATAGATTTATTTATTTTTATAACAAAATAAAAATATTACACTTCAGGTGCAGCTATGCACGACCTCTATGAGAATCTGTTGCAATAAAGTTCAGATAGCGATATTTTATTATGATTTTGATAATAGATACATTCTCTTTGAGAAATGAATGAAAAATCTAACAAATTTGAAAATTAATATTTATATTTCTTATTTTCTCAACAACAATGCAGCTCTCCTTCGAAAATTTCAGTAATTTCAATAAATGTGATATTTATATTAAATCTACAAGCAATGTCTCTCTAGCTAGTGGTTGTGACATTCAAAGGAATATTTTGCACATTCCCTCTTAAAATGGCCAAACCACTCCTAGTTCAACTCACTTGGAGCCCAAGCTTAGCCATTACTATATATGTGCAGTAGGTATAGATTCATATATGGGGAAATAAATTCCATTTTAAGCTCCTACTGACCCAGTTTTCAAAATTGCTAATGCCCGTAAGCCCGTCATATATAAAACGGCCAACGACCATACGAATTGGTACCTACGAGTATATGTATACTGTGTATTTTGGTGTGGTGGTAGCACCCATAACACATTATAATAAATTTTACAAACAAAATCCCTAATAGATTTACCCAAACCCATAACTGTACATACGAATAGAGCTCATAAGCTTTCTCGTCGAATGATAAAAAATATTCCTTCGAATTTCGAAAATTCCTTATTGATGAGCCTTAAGAACAAAAAAAAGAAAGAGTCAAAAAAAAACCCCTTGAACGAATGTGAAATCCTTGCTCGCTTGGCTTACAGCATCAATTTTATCCGAGGATCCTGCTATTTTCGATTTCGGAAAAGCCGCCCAATGCCCATTGATTTTGTTTTTCGTTGCAACCCGCTTTTGGATATCCCCATATAATATAGATATTCAAGTATGACTATTGATTCGAGTGCTGGGTGAATTTTGCTTGGTGAAAACGGGCATTGTTTTGGTTAAGAAGCTTTTTGCCAAAAAGAAAATCCTTCCCCATTGCCAAAGATTCCATGAACACGAGAAGCACAGAACATCTCTTATGAACGCATTGCAATGAAAGGAGAAAATAATTTTATAACCAAAGGTAACAAAAATTGAAATGGGAATGGAAGTAGCACGCTGATATGTTGTTGTTGTTGAGAGAGATAAGTAATCTAACCTAAAATATCTTGGAAAAGTTTTTTCTTTTAAGAAACAATTTGGCTAATTCTTTGATAAATACACATATACAAATAGATTTTTGTGGATAAGAAATGTTTTAAGATATTTGTAAGGTATGAAATATTACCAGAAGACCATTAGAATTAATGTCAAACTTCCAGTTCTGTATTGTCGAACACTTAAGGACATTCATCGAAAACCTTCCTTAAATATTTACTTGGCAGACATACATACCTTTCAATAAAATTACAAAAAGGACTTAGATTGAAATAAATGAACATTGAGTTGATTACGATTTTGCAAAAAAAGATATGCAAGAGATCAGGCGTCACAAAATTCGACGGTGTCACAAGAACTAATAAGCGCAAAAGATACTTTAATGTATTGGTTAGGTTATAGAAGTGGAAAAGGCACTAAGTCCTTATAGCGGTATAGGGGTCACTGCCAATTTAGAAAGATGACTTAGTTGAAGGAGTATTTTGCTGTAGTCTTAAACTGCTTCTAAGCACCAAACTCCTTATTATATTAAAGGGTTATCCATTTTGCGGTTTCAAAAATATAGGGCTGGAATTCGACATCTGCCAAATTAAGTTATTAAACCAATTTTTTTTTAGTTGAAAGTCTGACATTTAAGAAAATGGATCGCTTAACTATCTCGCACAACGCCTAATTGTTAAAACCTACTACAAAAATTGTGATTCTTCCACAGCCACATATCGTGTTTTAAGAGGAGATTATGATTTACATAATCGACCAACTACGCAAGCAATTGGCAAAATTGTGAAGAAATTTAGAGAGACTGGATTGGATACGATATTGTAAGGCCTCTGCATCATCGTTTCGCTCGTACCACTGAAAATATTGATGCTGTGAGCGAAAGTGTTGCCGAAGACCCGAATGTGTCGATTCCTCGTCGTTCTCAGTCGTTATGACGTATTTTGCATTTCGATCTACACCTACATCCATATAAAGTCTAGCTCACACAACAACTGAAGCCAGCTGACCATTCACAACGTCGTAGATATGGGTGTTTGAACAACAGGCGGTGGACGGCGATTTTTCGAACAAAATTTTCTTCAGTGACGAAGCACATTTCTCACTCGGTGGATATGTTTATAAACATAATTGTCGTATTTGGGGTTCTGAGAATCCTCAAGTAATTGAAGAGCGGCCATCACATGCACAAAAAGTCACTGTTTGGGGCGCTCTTTGGTCCGGAGTTTCTTCGAAAACTACGATGGAACGACTTCATCGTCAATTCGGAGCGTTATGGTCATATGATAACCGACTTTTTTTTGCATGCTATTGAAGAATACGACTTGGAGAATACGTGGTTTCTACAAAACGCTGCCACATGCCATACAACTCGAGTGAATATTGCTTTATTGCAAGAGACATTTCCTGGGCGCGTAATTTCTCGTCGTGGCGATATCAAATGGCCACCAAGATCATGCGATTTGACACCGGTGGACATTGTTTTTGTGGGGCTACGCGAAAGACCACGTTTATGCAGATAAACCTTTAACTCTTGAGCAGTTGAAAAACAACATTCGTCAAGTTATGGCTGAGATACCGCCCAATATGTGTCAAAAAGTGGTCGAAAATTACCTTAAAAGAATCGATGCTTGAAACAATTCGCGTAGTGTTCATTTAAATGATTTAGTGCTTCTCACGTAATGTCACCGTTCAAACTTTATAATAAAAAGGAAATTCATGATAAAAAATATTTTATATGTGTTTTATTTACGTTTACTTTTGAATCCGCAAAATGGATAACCCTTTACTTTAGAAGTAACAATCGCCTCAATGAACACTATTCACCCATGAAAGAAGTAAGGAACAACATGGTATGTAGTAGGACATTACTGTATTTTGCCGAAGGGCTAGTGTGATTAGCAGCAGTCACAATAAGTGCCCTGCTGCGACGACTTATGGATAGAGAGAGTGAGAGAGTGAGAGAGAGAGAGAGGGAGAGAGATATATATATATATAGAGAGAGAGAGAGTTTGTGATTCAGAGAGCATTCCGAAAAGCTAGACATCAATGCCGAGAGAGAATCTAAAATTTCTTAATAAAGAATATATAAAAAAGATTATTTTTGGAACTTTTTCAAGTATCCATTTTCTTGAAAACTGATAAATAAATATAGGAGAAATATTATTGCGAGAGTACAAGAAAATTTTGGTTATGCATAACTAGCTAGAATATGTCTTAAAAAAACATATTGCTGGTGTTCCCAATGATTATGCTTCCTCGATAGCGAAGGAGACTCTAGCGCTGATATAATACCAAACATATTTCTTAAGGGATAAAATGTCCCAAAGGTAGTAAAAATGTTCGGTGATTGGTAAGAAAACGTTCGGAATTCTACCTCCTCCTCGGTTCCAACGACGGTTCTAGCAGCACAGTTTGCTTCTTATTCTTCACTTCCACAAAGTGTTTTGACTCCTCCTGTACTTCAGAACATTAACAGTTTGGTACGGTGCTATTTTTTTAAGGGTTTCCATAATACAATAGTATCTCCCCTATTTTTCTGAAGAGGTACGCTGGCAAAACCACTGCGTAAGCTTTCCATCTATCATACTGTACTGGTCTCTTTCCGAGGCATTTGCCCAGCATGTCCCTTAAGAAAGCGAATTTTCTTCACCCTCCAACAACCGTCCAATTGCACTTACGTCCCATATTCCCAAGTGTCATCAATTATCAGCTTAATAAATATCTTGAAGAACGAATGCTCCTTAATAAATGGAAATATGGCTTTCATAGCAATAGGTCTATTGGTGATCTGATGCTATATCTCACCGAACGGCACCTAGAAATTAAGCCAGAATTTTTTTTGGAAAAAAAAACAAAAAATTCTTCATATAAAATTCTGTCCTTTTTTCCTAGGAAAAAAGCCAAAGTTAATCAATATCAATATCGGCTAAAAAGCTTGAAATTATACTTCATCAATTTGCATAGGCCATTCGGCATTCGGCATTAAGCTAAAATGATGTTGGAAAATAATTTTCAGAAATAAGTACAATTAAATAGATTTAGGATATTTCAATATTGGCTATTATCCTTATTTACTCGTATGGTAAACTTTAAAAAAGTACTTTCGATGAATTATTAATAAAACTGATAAAACATGGTAAATTGTTGTGGCAATTCAAATATTTAAGTAACAGCATAAATTCAAAACAAAGCTCCCGCATAAATACAACTTAATATAAATAATCAAAAATGAATAATATTAAATTTAATTAAAACCCTCATATATTTCTAATAAATTCTACCAACAATCTAATTGCAATACAGATGGGGGTTTAGTTTTTCACCTCATTGCGGCTTATAAGTTTTGCATTCATTGCCCGCTGGCTCCTAATACATATTTATATTCTCTTCCACACACATGAATATTTTGATTCTATTAACAAAATCGATGGTGCATAATTTACAATACTGTACTCCAAGTCCATCCGCAATGGTTAAAACGGTATAATCATTTAAAAACTAGACAATACAATACACTCGGCATCAGTGATTTAGTATCACCGCCTACTTTGGAATAAATACACATGATGTAATGCTCCTAGTACACACGGTATACAAAACACATTGGGGCAAAGTTTTAAACAGCCTGATGTTAAGGGCTTAGCATGATACTACTTAACAATTTGCTCATACTAAAACACTTTACTAATATTTTCCTAGTTTTAAACACTTTTTAACTAGCACCATACTAAATCTATTTTCTTAATAAACTACAAATAAACACGCCTAAAATATTGTAAAAAAGTAAGCGAACATAACTTATTGACGTTTGTAAATATCTGGGCGGTTTATCTGCAAGAAGATTTTTTAGTAGAGGTACGCTGCAAGGCGGTGTTCTATATCCCCTTCACTGGAATCTGGTAGCAAATGAGCTGCTGATGGATCTGGAAGCGGAGAGCTACAGAGTGGTTGCTAATGCGGACGATATTGCTATTGCCGTATCCGGAAAGTACCCTAACGTTCTAAAAGAACTCCCACAAAACGCTTTAAATAAGCTTTCAAACTGGGCAGAAAGGTGTGGCCTAGGAGTCAACCCTAAGAAGACTGAACTTATCCTATTTTCAAGGAAATAGAATCCTACTATCAAAGGTATTCCACTAGCTTTATCAGATGAAGCAAAATACTTGGGCCTTATTTTAAATTAAAAAATAAGTTGGAAACCTTATTTTTTATAGAAAGAGTTAAAAAAGCCACTCATGCAAAAAAGCTTTAGGGAATAAATAGGGCCTTCAACCCAGTATCACTCACTGGCTATATACTTCGGTAATCAAACCGATTCTTACCTACGGCATAACAGTATGGTGGACCACTCTAGAAAAAGCTGCAAATCGTGATAAGCTGAGCAAAGTCCAATGATCAGCTTCAATGTGTATAAGCGGAGCATTAAGAACAACACCCTCCGCTGCCTAGACGTTCTACTCCATCTACTATCCTAGATATTTTCAGCAAACTGACGGCAGCGAGTACAGCCGCCCGCCTTAAGCTTCTTCACATTGGATCAATAATTATATTGTCCATTCTATTATTCTGAACTTGTTCGGATCACTTCCAAATTACATTGATTACACCATACCAAAACTAGAATTCGGCAAAAACTTCCAAGTTACTATTCCTCCAAGATCTGTCTGGGATGACTTAAGCTTCTTGGGAGATGATGCTATCCATTTTTATACTGATGGATCAAAAAGTGATGACGGGATTGGTGGAGGTGTGCACTCAAACAGACTAAAATTAAGTCTATCTTTCCTTCCTAATCATTGTAGCGTATTCCAGGCGGAAATTATGGCAACAAGAGAAGTCCTCTCCTGGCTGAAAGAAAACGTTGTATCAATATAACAGTGTTTTTGTTTTACGTGTACACCGGGCAGTTAAGGCATAATTACACGGTGGGCCTAACCACCTACGGACTCAACGAGAAGGCATTAGTGCCCCTTGCAACAAACTTCTATCTATGAGCGATCACTCATAGTATACGCGAATTGTATAGCAACCACAGCCACTGCGAGCTCTCCAAAGAGGCCATCCCAGGACTTGTATTTTCGGGCATTAACGGGAAAATTGTAGGATACAAGTCCCCGATAGAGTCTTTTCATCCAACTAAGTGAAGAATGCACTACCAGGTTTTCTTTGGTGAATGACTATCCCGGAACGATAATCCTGCCCTTTTTTATGTTTTGCTGCTTAACTTAGGGAAAACGGAACAAGGTAGAAATTATTCCTCACCATCGGGATAAATAGATCATCGTATTTCTTCTAAAAGCAAGGCCATCGAGACCTTGACACTTGGCTAGAATCCCACAACTAGCCATAATAAACTTTAGTTCTTAACTATTATGGAAATTATGGATATGGGAACTATTCCCCAAGCAAGCTTGGTTCGCATCTCCACTACCCAAAAAACAACCACCCATCAGGATGAATCCCGAAAGATGGCAAAAGTGATCAATAAGCCGAAGCTCACTCAAGGACTGCATGTATTATTAGAGAAATAATATATACTCTTGCTTGCGCAAGGACATGATGGCGCAAGTGTCATACATCTATCAACCCTCTAGACCTGTTTTCCTGAATATGAAGTTTTAGCTACAGACTTACTTCTGCGATTACTGAACCACGTACAATACTGCCGCAGCAGCTGCCATTGCTATGTTTACTTACTTACGATTTGCTAGGCTTCACAGTGCTGACCGAAATCAGCAAGCTTCACCCAGCAAATACACCTTCATTCCTCTGAGATCACCTACCCGGGCAGACTCTTTACCGTCCATATACCTGATCGTATAACCAGGCAAACGACCCTTCCCTCTAACGGCCTGATGTTCCTGGCTTACTGTCTAGCAGTGTCACCAATCACACTTACCTATATTACCGGCCAGCCCACACCCCCTTCTGAGCGTTTTACCTCACTCTTCCAGTTCTTGGACTGACCACCGTCCTCATCTTGGTAAGTAGGGGATTCGTTTCCAGTTCCGTAGAACCTTCCGCTTACCGCCACCACATCAGAGCCACACGTTAACCAGATAGATTAGCCGCCCAGTGCAAAATAGCCTCATTAAAGAGAGCTAAACATTCCTGGACGTTGCCCGTCTTTCACCACTAGGAGGAACTATCTTGGCTCATCACGACGGACAAGGCAGAACGGTTCCATTGCAAAGCAACTTTTCGTATATTCCTTTGAGCCAATTCAACCTAACCTAACCTGAATCAAAATGGTTAAAGCGATTTTTCAGCCAAAAAAAAAGGTTTCTAATGCAAAGTAGATGGAACCCGACATGCTGTAATAATCGCTCCCTAAAAAAATATATGTGAGTTCAACATGTCAATGATTACTTATTTCTAGTTGGCTAAATTTGTAATATTTCAATCGACGCTCAAAATCACACAGATCTTTGGAATTTGGACCTTCCAATCGTTCGAAAAGAAGTTTTGAAATTTTCAGACAAATCTGTCAAAAATTTTTGTTGTGGCAGTCATTTTATGTCTGTGCCTACGAGCACTTTCCTTAAAATGAAGAAATCTGAATTTCGACATTATTTTTTGCGAAAAAAAACAAGCACGCAAGCCAAACCAAAGCTTGACAAATATAATTCGGGACTCTTCAACATCGATTGGAATCATTCACCACTGGTTTACTCAATTTGGGTGCGGTCGTTTACATAAGAGATGCAGAACGACGTCGCATAATTGAGGTCATCATACCAGAAATTGTCGAAAAAAATAAATGGCTTGATATTAACGACCGGCCGGCCAGCGGCGCGAGAAGTGAAAATGAGCTAGCTTTAACCCATTAAATACCAAGCAACTTAAAAATAGAGATAAATGAAAAACCTTTAAAATCCTGTTTAATGAGTTATATTTATTAAATTAATAAAATTAAAGCAGAGTTACCAACAGCCCGATGATAAAAACGCGTACCAAAATAATTAAAAAGTTGTGATTAAAAACTAAGTTTTATTTATGAATTAAATATCAAATTAAAATTTAATTTTTTTTTTAATTTTATTTTCTATTTATTTTTATTTCTAAAATTTTTTTAAGTTTGGTTCTAGAGGGGTGTACTAAAACGAGTACACTGACCAGATCCAGATATGGGTACATTCATTACCTAGTTAGGAAATATTTTGCAACAAACTTTTCGATGCAAGGATAGTAGTTTGCGGCATATTTCACATACCAATCGAAGTCTACTATGACATATCCGGCATCTTAGTTGATTTTTTTGGGTGGAAATGTCCTCCT
The DNA here is from genome assembly GCA_910595825.1 of Philhelius pedissequus. Classification (NCBI taxonomy): domain Eukaryota; kingdom Metazoa; phylum Arthropoda; class Insecta; order Diptera; family Syrphidae; genus Philhelius; species Philhelius pedissequus. The sequence continues at coordinate 273,109,579 of OU343160.1, read as the reverse complement.
TCAATGTGAATCAAAGTTTTTGGCAGTTTATATTATTTGGTGGTTTTGTTGATGGACCTGAATGTATATATAAGTCTTTGCTATGAACCTGACAAATGAAAGTAGATTCAAAATAGCTTTTAACAGCCTTTAGTACTACAAAAAATTAGCGTTTCGTCCCGAAGATCTCACTTAGACTCATAAGTTGACTATAATGAGGACCTCTGTCAATACGCAATTTTTGCCAAGTTCAGTTCATCTTACATAGATTTCGTGAAGAACATCTAGTGTGAACTATGTATATCCAACAAGACTAGAATTCCTATTCACTAAATTGGAAGTTTTTGTTTTTGCCCGTGGCCTGGCATTGTTTCCAAGCATTTACCATATTTCTTTCTTCCATTGTCACGAACCATACCAGTTGCACGTAATCAATGTTTTGCGTAAAGTAGCCGTAAGATCATGGCTGGTGAAATAATTGACAAAAAATACGCTGTGGTCACTTGGCTTTTTTACTATTTCCAGTTAGTCAATCACCACCTGAGATCCTAGTTGTAAGCACTTATTGCTGGGACTTAAATTTTTGGCACAGCAGTATATGTCAGAGTTATAGCAATATCCATCACACCTGCAAATCATCCACTCCTTATCGACAAACCAAATAGGCTTTCCATTCCACGGATATACTGCTTTGTAGAATGATAGCCAAAGTATTTGACGATCGCCTCATCAATCGAAAGCTTGTCATTAAAAAAAGACAACCATTTCCATCACAGGTCGAACCTTCGCCATTTTATCAGCCTTATTGATGATTGGTTTCTGTAAATAGAGTCTGGGACATTGAGTTAACTACCAAAGGCCATCGTGTCTTCATTTAACCACCAATACAATGGCTCTTGAGGTAAAGTGTGATATCCCGAAAAAATCATTATACCAACAAACTTTTTACAAATTTTCTTGGGTAAACACGAAAGTGTGACAGTTTTGGTCCACTGACATCCGGCTTTGACCAACAATCAATTTCATTACCTCATCATCGAAAATCTGTTTAAATATTTGATTATTCCATCTTTTCTTTTAACTTGTATAGTGGAAAGTTTCGTCTACTTTAGTAAAATAAACCACATGCTTGGACCAGTTGGTAGCATTATCCTGGGACTCATCGTCTTTGCTTTCATAGCCATCTTTTGTTTTGCCCTAATCTCTACTGTTCCTGGTATGATCAAGCAAGTCATCGTCACATAAGTCCTCCCCGTCCGTTTGAATATCAATATCCGGTGGAATAACCACTACATCCTTCATTTCCATAATCCGAAATATCATCAACAACCATATAGATTCTTGCGAAAGCCATACCATAAAAGCTGTTGCAGCTATTTGTTGAAAAGCCCATTTCTCTCAAGACCAGTGAGAAAAAAAGTAGCACTGTTTTGGCCAGTGTACTCAATTAAGTACACCACTTTCATAGACCACATGAAGAAAAAAAATGTTTGAAGGAGAATTGTTCTTTGGCAAAAAATCTATTCAAAAGAATTTGTTAGTTACAAAATAGCCGACAGTGTACATTTTAACAAACATTTTACACTCCCAAGGACACAAAACTGCTTGAAACAAAAAATGCACGATACAAAAGTTGTCCAAATTATTTGAAAATATATATCACGGTGCCCAAGTCTGCAGTCTCAATGACAAAATTGCATGCGTTAGGCTATGAACTCCTCACTCATCCAGCATAATCCCAAGACTTAGCCCCCTGCGACTATTTTTTGCATCCAAATATGAAGGATTTGTCTCGAGGTAAGAGGCTTCTGCTGAAGAATCATTGCTCGAGAAATCGTACTATTTGAGAAAACGTTGGATGAAGTGTATCGAGCTAAAATGTGTCAAATCAAAATGATTTTATGTCGAAAATAGTGTTCTTTATTGTATTTTTCAGGGACTTATTGACCCACCCTCGTCAAGGGTTTCGTCGAATCTTAAATTGGCATCACAGTTTCCTGTGACATCGTATTTGACACTTCTGAAAAAACGCTGAAACAATGTTTACAAGAAGTTAAAATCTGGTTTGTAACAGTTCGAGACACATCCGACACAACGCGCGATACAAATCATTAACTATAACAACAAAAAAAAATATAAACTATCAATTCCAGAAGCTTTGGTCCGACTTGACGCTTCTAGATGATTTTCAAACTATAGCGTGTGGATTTGATAATCTAAAACTCTTGACTGTCAGAATATACTTAAAATGTATGTACGGACATAACTATAAATGCCATTTTCTATACTTTTGAAAATTTAAAATTTTTGTGTGATTGACATTAAATTGAACAACTGTCAAAATGTAAGAATTTGGTGGTAGATTTGAATTGATAGAGTTTCGACTAAGCTTTTTTCAGTTTTTTAACTTTGTGTCTTATTCTGTACTAAATTGCTTATCCCTAATTTTGAAAATCAAATTTAAAGTAATGTAATTTAATTAATTGGCTGAATACAATTAACTAATTTGTATGGAATTTTGACACTAAGAGTTCACGTCAATGACGGCGACTCCACGTAATTCACGCAACAGAAAATCACCTTACACACATATTTGTGAAAAATCGTTACACAATCAACTGATTCGGAGTGTATTTTCATTTGAATTGAAATTTTTATGGGGTTTGTATGCCATCCGCCGCACTATTTATTGTCATTTGTGCCCCTAGGTAAAGTATGGGTAATGTGATACTCGAGAATGAGTAAAATGCTTTTAAAGCTTTGTATTGTGTGTATGCACCGATAAAGCCTCACATTTTTAAGTAGATACGTGAATCACCAATCTAATAATTTAAAAGTGCGAACGAGATCCGGGTCACCAACCAGCCTCGCCCTCCAGCTTCCTTCTGATACGCACTCACGCACATCGCATAAATTCTCATTCACCAAACGGGGACGTCTCGGAACTTCCATTGTTTCGAATGCATCCCCCGGGCGCCATTAGTGATTTATGTGTTTAGTTTCAAAGACAGCCAGCACTCAAACGAATGACATTCATAAATTATAATTGAAATCCAAACAAAACAGCAGATATGATTATAATTCGCTCTAAGCCTTTTTTAGGATTCAATTTTTGATCCCAAATACCAACAATTCCTAGCATTGATGTTTAAAGGGTTTTTTTGAATTTATCTATTTCAGGTTAAACAGGAAAACAGGTTAAGAATTTCTTTTTTTTTATTTTAAGTTTGCAGATTCTTCTGTGAGGTATTCAAAATCATCCAAGTCTAAACTTATTAATAAGATATGGTCCTTCTGGTTTTTTTCACATCCTTGCTTCTGTTTTTTTTTCTTTTTTCTTACTGCTGAGCTGATGTTGGTTTGCCAGCTAGGGAATCTTTGGATTTTCTCAAAATGAATGTTTGTTCTGGTTTCTTGTGGTGCCCTCGGGCATTTAACTATTTTAACTTTGAATGCTTTTTCACTTCCCTGCATTTGCCTCAGCAATGACTCTGCATTCCCTTCGCGTCGTTGTCACCGCGCCACGCACCTTCGTCATCGTCCTGGAGAATGCAATCCTTTTAGGTTTTTTTATTTCATTTTTTTTAACTGTTTTACTGAACTTTTCTGAGGGAAAAAATAATAATTCTTTCACTTGGAAATTTGTCTGCTCTGTCAGAGTGAAAGAATATTTTTTGCTTTTTAGTTCTTGCTATGAAGGTAGGTAAGTAAGATTGTAAGGGAAGTTTTTTTTTTCTGTCCTTATATTAATGTTTGGATAAAGTTTCCTTCCTTACATGAAAGGAGAGTTAGAGAAGAAATAATAAAAAAAAAAATAGAACGAAAATATCTAAAATTACCATCTAAATGTTCAGGTCAGTGTAGATGGATGTTATGTTATAGCCCTGGGGCTTATTGCGAGTTAAGATTCACCAATGGAATATGGTCTGTTTTAGATATTCGTAAAGTTTATATTGGCTGTTAGCACCCAATTTATTCGCAATTAAATTTAAACATCAAAATATTTTATTAATTAAAATATGTTATTTAAATTATTTAATATAAAGTTGTGTTAAAATAAAAAAAATCATTTTTACTACAGAAGATGAGGAGGAGACCAATTTTCACAAAAAAGTGGGTCATAAATTCATATTTTTTTTTTTAAAGAAAGTGTGTTACAAATCCATACAAAAGATGAAACATTAAGGCCATTTGTCCGCAGTGTGGAGCTCCTCCTCATAAGTACTTAAATGTACGTTTGGTTGCAGGGAAGCGTAAAAAGAATTTTGATTCTGCGCCATGGAGAAGCACAAGTAACTGTAATTGGTCACTTTGCTTCCTCGGTAGTAACGTAGACTCCAGCGCCAGCGCAGATATGATCACAACTTTAATTCTACACGGAATGAGAAATTTTATCACGAATAGGGTGAAGTCTATCAAACCGAACGAAAATGCATAGTTTGATTCGAGCTGTAAAGATTAGGGTTAGAGAAGTAAGTTTCTGGAAATATAAAGCCAAACCCACTGAGGAAAACCGGAAAAAGTTCCAACAAGCTAGAAAGACTTGCAAATGTTCACATTCGTAGAACCCAATTTTTGCATGACCAAAAATTCAGGCAAAAAATACTACAATGTTTGGTCACTTGTAAAAAAACATTCGAAATTCAACTTCGTCTTCGGTTCCAACGCCCGTCTTTAACGACACCCCTTTTGTCAGTTCTCGTGAAAAAGCCAATTTAATTGCAGCACAGTTCGCTGTTAATTTGTTGCCGCCAGAAAGTGTTATGACTCAAGTACTTGGGAGCGTTAAAGATTTTATGGGACGAATTTTCTTTCGCACTCGTGCAGTTGCTAAGATCCACAAAGAATTTGATATACACAAATCCACTGGCCCGTCGTTTTGAAGAGGTGTTCTTCAACGCTGGCAAAACTACTGCTTAAGCTTTAAATATGTCCTACTCAACTGGTCTCTTTCCGAGTGGATGGAAAACAGCATTTGTCCAGCATGTCCCTAAAAAATGCGAACCTTCTTCACCCTCAAACTACTGTCCAATTGCATTTACGTGCCTTCTTTCCAAGGTCATAGAAACGCTGATTAATTATCAGCTTAAGAAATATCTTGAAGAACGAAAGGTCCTTAATGACCGGCAGGGCTACCAAGGTTCCGTATTGTCTCCTACCCTTTTTCTCATTTTTATTAATCTCGACAGCATTGTCTAATGGGCAGTATGCCGATATCCATGAGCGGTACTTGCATTGAAGAAACCGATCAGCTTTCATTCCTTGGCATATGCATCATAGACCACCTCTTGTCGAATGAACACATATTTGATGTGGCCAAAAACGCTGCAAGGTGCTTGGGTTTTCTTCGAAGGTGCAAGAGATTACTTTCCACGTTTGATCTGGCTCTAATCTATAAGGCCTTTATCCGTCTAATGCTGGTGTATAACTCGCACATTTGGGCAGGAGCTCCCAAAACTCATTGGATTCCTTAAGATAGAATTCAGAATAGAGCTCTAAGAATGATAGGCGATAGAACTATAATGAAATGTTATATGTCTCTCATTATTTTATCGCTATTTTTATAATCAATGTTCTAGCGAAATAACCAGTTGCATTTCTCCCTTTGAAATCTTCAACCATAAAACTCGCGCTTCCGCTTCCAGGAATGCTCACCAATTCGCCCAACTTCGGACGTACTGTCAAGTACAGAGATTCTTTCTTTAGCCGTACAACGCGAATGTAGAATATTTTACCCGGCTCTGTTTTCCCCACCCATTCTGATATTCAGAAATTCAAAACCAATGTGCATCGGTATCTAATCTTGCATCTCCACTTTCCTAACGCTCGCACTGTGCTTGTTCATTTTAAGGGTAGTCAAAATCCCTTTAGTGCGCGAATTATTATAAAAAAAAAGCTATATATGCTATTCAACACGATATTCAATACGGTGGCTGGATTTAGATTCAGTTTCGCGAGTTGTCAAGTCTTAGAATCTTTATTTTTATTGCAATTTTATTCGCATTTCCTAAATGAAGGTAGCCAACCAATTGATACTCTAATTAGGTAGTGGCTGGACGACAGTTCACATCGTACATTTACATAATATATTTAAACATTTTTATTTATGTTAACTTATAATTTATTCAGGTATGCAAATGTTTTATTTTTTTCATTCATGTTAACATAGAATACTCTTGTTCGTAGAAAAGCATGGATTTTCCAGACGCATGTACATATTTACATATAATTTGAAAATGACAAGAAGCAGACACTTCGAATGAAAATTTTTAGATTTTCTATTTTTGGTATTGTGTGTATACATTAAGCTAAATCGTTCTACCAAATTTCATCGTTTTAAAAGAAATTGGAAGTGCTCTATTCAACTAACCCCAATTCGGAAAGAAGTATGCGTATAGGAGGCTTTACATGTATCTTCATCTTCATCTGCATCCACATCTCAAAAAAAAGGGGAAACAAAATAAAAAAATCATACTTGTGCGATAGAGAGCGAAGACCAAAATGGAGATCATCTTCATGTATGAAGATTTTAGGAAGTATGAATGTGAAGATTGCACATTATAGTGAAGATGAACATGTTCATCTGCATTATAGCATTTTCATCTGCACCATAATTTGTTCAAGTTTTTTTTTTACCATTTTACCAACGAAAATAGCGAAAATGTTCTTCTCTAAACTACATTACTGATCGCTTAGAACATGTGATTGTGAGATGTGTCAAGAAAGTTATAGCAGAGTTCGAGTAAGTTATTAGTGTGTACCCTGTCTTACTTTTATGTTCGTTTTATATTATGGTCCTGCTCTACTTTTCTTCAAATCTGCAGATGCAGATCCATGTAAAGCCTCCTTATACCTCAAATTTTCAATTTATTCCTTGGCTTGCAGCACAAGGCCTACCGTTGTTCAAAGTTACAAGATTCTACGATGTCGGAAGATGCTCCATAATTGTAATGATTTGGTCAGTGAGTCAGTTATTCTTTTTGTGATTTTTAAGGTCTTATATCTCAGGAACCACATATGCTAAAAGTTTGAAATTTGGTGAGGCGTCTGTGGTTGCTTAGCAAATATTGGGAATTTGAAGTTTTTGACTTCATTGGTACTGAAGATAGAGGGGGTTCTAAAATCGCCTGTGTAGGTCCAGAATTTCGATGATTAAAATTATTGGTACAAAAAAAAAATGTATGGGAATGGGAAGTACCATTAGTTTTGGGGCTAAGGAAAATTTAAAGAAAGAATCGAAACACTATTATCAAAGGCGATTAAATACAAGTTTGGAGTTAATCGCTTGAGCGGGTTTGGCTGTAGATCGGCGTACAAACAGACAGAAAAACAGACGGATTTGCAGGACCCAAGTTGGGTAAAAACAAAAAAGATTGTGGAAAGCTTCTGCGTGAATTTGTTAAAAACCCTGCACTAACACCAAAAGCTCTGGAGTTGCAAATGAAGAGATATACCCAAAATCCCATTAGTGAAAGAACAATACGTAGGCGTCTTGTTGAATCCAATTTTGGATCGTATTCCGTAAGGAAAATACCCTATATTGCCTCTAGGATCAGGGAAAAACGTTTACAATTTGCAAAACAATATCTCCATAAGCCCCTGAGCTTCTGCAATAGAGTTTTATGGACTGATGAGAGTTCATTTGAGTTTCATGGCTCCCATAAAAAAAAATGTGTTCGATTGCCAAAAGAACAATGTAAGAAAAAAGTTCCAGTTTTGCAAACATTGAGTCACTGTGTAGGTTCAGTTATGTTTTGGGGTTGTGTATCTTCAAGTGGTCAGGGAAACTTAGTCCCAATTGATGGAACAATGAACCAACAAAAGTATTTGACCGTATTGAATGAGTACGCATTTCCAGCTGGTGACAGACTTATTCATTTTTCAGCAGGATAATGCCGAAGAGCAAGAGCCGAATGTTAACTAACTTTTTGCGGGACATCGAAGTAGAAACACTTGACTGGCCACCACAAAGTCCTGATTTAAATATCATCGAGAATGTGTGGGCGTATATAAAGGGAAAAAGGAGTTTTTCTTTGAACCGAACCAGAGAAGACAAGATTTTGGAAATAAGAAGGCTTTCGGAGGAAGTTCTTGTAGACATGCTTCAGAAATTTGTAGAATCCGTGCCAAAACGTCTACAAAAAGTTATAGCAGCTAAGGGAGGATACACATTTTATTAGTAAGTGCTAAATTTATTTTTATTTTGTAAAGATATTTTTTTTAGTAAGCATAAAATGAATTGTCAAAATAATTATGACTTTAGCCAAAGTGAATTTTTTGTGTTATTTAAAAATCCAATAAAATAATCCAAAGCAAAAAAACCTAAATATTTTTAAAAATTGACCTAACAACAATCTCACATTTTCAATTTCATTGATTTATATCTGAAACTCGAAATATGTAAATTTTTCATTTGTCAAAATAATTATGCCTATGAATGTATTTTGTGTTCATAAAAGTTTTAAGGTAACGTTACGGTAGAGTTACCGAAAATATTTTTCAATTATGAACTCAGCCATGTAAGTAATAATATTCAAACGTTAGTGACAGAAAATTGTAAAAATATTAGTCTCTTTTATTTCAATATTAAAAATAAACTGTCCTAAAAAAAAACACCCTTTAGTAAATTCCCATAGGTATCACGATTAACTTAACTGTACAGACAATTTGACCGCAATATTAAAATGTAAACAATTTCCTCGTTAAAATATATTCAAAAATTAAACAAACGAAATGTTATTACATACATATGTACTGTACATATAATGTTTGAATGTAAATTGTACATCTACATACTTATACTTAAATCTAAGAGTGGCATAATTTGTTTCAATTTTCTACTTCTCCACTTGGTTGCGTTTAATATTGTATAGGTAATTTTTTTTTATTTTAGACCAACTTTCTTCCACGTCTATTCGTATTGGCATTGAGGAAGGCGAAGGCGATGGCAATTGGCAACTGAACTGACACAAGCAACACCAGTAGAGCGGCAGACATACTCGCATAAACAAAATTTAAACATGCAGAGCACAAAGTACTTCAAGTGTATCTGCTCAGCTTCATGCTCGATTAAATGTAGGCCACTATAATCTGATGCGCTAGACATGGAAATATCGATATTAAAAATGGAAACACTATAATGGCGTGTCATTACCTCCGGCTCCGGTCTGAAGGAGTCCTAAATTTTATTTATACTACAAATGCCAGTATGACTATGAATACCAAATGAAATCGTTTAATTCGCTAACGGCTAACGGTTTTAAAAAAAAACACAAGGTTACTACCCTCAGCATTGCGAAACTGTTGTGGCATGGCGGCGCTGCACTGGCAAATTTTTGCACTCTTAAGGCGTCGCCATCGATCGTAGTCATGTTGGCGTTCATTAGATTCAATGACATTACAACGACGACAATGGCAGCACAGGAACTTGTAATGAAGATACGAACTTCCATGGTGGCATTTGAATATTTTTAGAATTTTTAATATTTATCTCATACCTATTTGGATTAGTTCCCCCGAGGATATTACATAATTATGGTTCAGATTAAAATGTAAGTGTTGGTTCTTTTTTCCGGAGGTAAGGTGTTTTAAAAAAAAAAGCAAACCAAGAAGTTGGTTAGGGAAGTTAAAGACTTTTGATTTGGCTGAGAAAAGTTTCGAAGTTTAACATGGATTCTTTTAAATTGGGTGCTTTTGCACCCTTTCTATATACTTTTGATTTTTTCATACAATTTTCTTGGTTCAAAAATTCAAGTCAATTTGCTGAAATTGCCCCGAACCGCGGCAAATTTGGCATTTAATTTAATCTTTAGAAAATAGAAATTATTTCGTTTTATGATTTATTTATTTTTTTATTTAAAAGTGTTTTGACCAATTCGGTATGTTCAATTTTAAAATTTGAAGATTTCACTTCTTCGGCTTTTTTGGTCGTGATAATTTATTAATGAAAGATATTCATTAGTTTTCCCAACGTTTCGACTGAGTTTTCAGTCTTCTTCAGGGGCACTTTATTAACCACGAAACAAAATAAGAGAAACATTTGTATGTTTACATTTAGTTGTTAAGATTTTACACTTACAATTATATGAACGATTGTGATTTGATATTTAAATTAAAGCACTTCTTCTTAGTTAGCAGTTTAGTCAACAACTGTTTACTAAAATTTTCTTTTAAAGGAGCAACAAGACTATTGATGTATGTATGTATGTATCGCAGTTATGTAGAGATTAGGGAACAGTACACCGACGTGATGCACTGTGTATCCTGCTTCCTGTTCATGTTATTTTTGTTATTCAAAATGTGAAAAGTTTCTAACGTATATCGTTTCGATGTATGTTTTTCCGTTTGAAGAATTTGCACATTTTAAAAGTCTGGAGCATGATTTCTTTCTAAGCTGTGAATGGGAAGAGCTGTATTTTGAGAACTTTTGGACTTGATATCAGATTTGTGATTTGAGATCCTTTGTTTTAAAATCTGCTTGGTAGTGCCAATGTAACATAGTTCATAATTTTCTCTTTCGTTGCCTAGGCAATTGATCTTATATACAACATCTGTACTTTGATCCTTTTCACTTTTCTTGTTAAGTTTTGTAAACAGTGTGTCAAGTGTTTGGTTGGATTTGTAAACAACATTGACATCTTTAGCTTTGCTAGCGATGGTTTTCTTAAAACTTTCAGCAAGTTTCGGCACGTAAACCATACTTTTGAAATAACCTGCTCCTTCATGTTTATTGCTTTGTTGGTGATTGGTTTGGCATTGTGCTATTAATTCGCGAATTATATCTAGCGGATACCCATTACGAGTATCAATAAGGATTTTTGTTATTTTCTCTTTGTTGGCGGGATGGAGTTTCTTTTCACTAATCGCAAGGACTTTCTTAATAATTTGATCGAAAATTGACGATTCTTTCGGATGCTGTCTCTTTTTGATGCCAGTCAAAGGTGAGTCTGTTTCTCTCACGATTAATTTTTACGTCCAAAAATGCTATCGTTTTATTTTTTTCTTTTTCCACCGTGAATTAGATTTTGGAGTTGAATGCGTTAAGACTTTGCATAACTTTGTCAATCTCACGATTTTCCATTACTGCAAGTATGTCCTCAACGTATTTGGTGATGAATTTTGGCGGATTTATTGAATTGAATGTTTCTTCTAACAAAAAAATCTAAGACAAGGTCGGCGATGGTAGGTGAAAGTGGATTTCCCATTGGGATTCCATGTATTTGTTTATATATGTTGTCCTTATATTGAAAAAGTTTGTTATCCTTCAAACGGAAGTCAAACATTTCCAAGAACTTATTTAAGCTAAGGCTTGTGTGTTCACTCATAATATTCCACTTTTTCTTTATAATGTTTATCGCCATCTGCACCGGAATATTCGTGAAAAGTGACACCGCATCGAAAGAAACTAAGACTTCATGTTCCCTTAGTTCTACTTCTCTTGTCTTTTCAATAAACTCGAACGAATTTTTTACAGTGTACTTTGAGTTGCGAGTAACACCTTGTAGAATTCTACCTATGTACTTAGACAATTCATATCATGGGACTTTCATAGAAGACACAATGGGTCTCAGTGGTAAATTCGGTTTGTGGATTTTTGGCAATCCATAGATGGAAGGGAGCTGTGCGATGTAAGTTGTCATGTTTAACTTTTCTTTGTCAGCTATCAATTTGTTTGTGTGTAGGTATTTTACAAATTCATTGTTCTTATTTTGAAGAGAAGAAATTGGATTAGTTCGTAATCCTCTGTAGACGGAACGGTCTGACAACAGGTCTAGCATTTATTTATTTATATATTTATTTATTTTATTTTAAATATATACAAAACACAACAAAAAAATAAAACTACATTCAATAAAAATAAATAAATACAAAATAAAAAAGTAAAACTTAAAAACGATCACATTGTTTCTTTAAGACTTGTTAAGGATAATAGACAAATACTTACTAAATTAATAAATCATTGTTTAATTTAAAGTGGTTATTTAATTTTTTTTAATAATAATAATAATAATTTAAACTATATGCCTGTAGGACCTAATGTCTTTTTAAATGCAACCTGAATTGCACAGTGCTAGTTCGAAGGAGAAGAAAGACAGGAAAGAATTTTTGTTGGCTCATTATAACCCACGAGCTGCATACAATTAAAACTGGAGGTATAGACAAGAATGCCGCCTAGTGTGGTATACGAACCCACACATCTAAGTTAGCAGCCAAGCACTATATCCACTGCGCCATTGCCAACTGCAATATATATTTTTAATATTTTTACTTGTGATATATGTAATATAGAGCAAGTTTTGCATTTGGAAAAAAAATCAAACTCGAGATTTTAATCAAAGTTGACAATACGATGATAGAGAACACCAAAAGAAGTGGGTCCGGCAATTCCGTCTGTCTGACTGTCTGTAGAATGATCTACAGCCTAAACGATGAACAGATTTTGTTCAAACTTGGTGGTTAGGCACTTTAGGTGATTGTCCAAAATAGATTTTTGAATCGATGTTTTAGCCCCAAAAATAACGGAACTTGCCATAGACATTTTTTTACCATCTAAATTATCTTGAAAACGGCTTCAACGGTTTTGATAAAATTTGGTGTGTGTACAACTTGAGTATGGTCTACGTTTTGGCCGAAATTTTTTTTAAATATTTTGTTATTAACGGTACACGCCATACAACCATTTTGTTGACTTTCGATTTTGTCATAACCGGCTCAAAGGGTTTTGAAAAAAAATTGTATACAGGATCTACCTCAAATTCTAAATAATACTGCATTTCAAAATTTTCGAAAAATATTTCTTTTGGATTTTTGAAAAAAAAAAATATTTTTTTTGTTGAAAATTCAATATTTGGAAAACGGATGGGCGATTTTTTCTGAATTTTTGTTTTTAAATTCATATTATTAAATATTTAAAATGTTGATACCAATTTTTTTTTAGAAAATTTAAGACATTTTTATATATAAAAAATTAAGTGAAAAACCACCTAAAAAATAAATTTAGCTGTTTCCATTAAGAATCTTTTGTTTTATGTGATCGAACATAGGAGCAAGTACGTGCGATCAAGTCGTGCATTTTAATTTAAGTTAAAATTAAAGATATATTTTTGTCGCCATCTAGAAGTTGATGCCGGATTGGATCGGGTAATTTATAAACAGCTCTGAAACCATCCAACCACTCTTACTAAGCAAGATGAGAGAACATAGAAGACGCCATTTAAAATCTTTCATTGAATTGCTGCCGCTGATAGATGGAAATAAGTGGCAAATAGTTTCCAATGGCATTAATAATACACAGAATACTTACTTACGCTCTGGAAAAGAAGTTCGATATTTGCTGAAAGTGCCCGAGCTTAGATGCTGAATGTGCCCCAACTTCTCAAATTTCGTTCGCCTGCCCAAATTTGTATCACTTTGAGTTACAGTCTAATTTTATCTATATATTTCACCTACCAACTTAGTATACTAGCAGGCCACAAAAACCTGTTTTTAAAACAATAAAATTGACTTCAAACAGTGACTTTTTGTGGATGTAATGGCCTCTCTTCAATTACTTGAGGATTCTCAGAACTCCGAATACGACAATTTTGTTTATTAACATACCCACCGAGTGAGAAATTTGCTGCGTCGCTGAAGAAAATTTTGTTCGAAAAATCGCGTCCAGCGCCTTTTGTTCAAACACCCATTCGGCGTATCTACGACGTTGTGAATGGTCAGCTGGCTTCAGTTGTCGTGTGAGCTGCACTTTATATGGATGGAGGTGTAGATCCAAATGCAAAATACGCCATAATGTGCCGTAAGAAAGTCCTAATTCCTGAGAACGACGAGGAATCGACACATTCGGGTCATCGGCAACACTTTCACTTACAGCAGCGATATTTTTAGTGGTACGAGCGAAACGATGATACACATGCCTTACAATATCTGCAACCAATCCAGTCTTTTCAAATTTCTTCACAATTTTGCCAATTGCTTGCGTAGTAAACCATAATCTCCTCTTAAAGCGTGATATGTGGCTGTGGCAGAATCACCATTTTTGTAGTAGGATTTAACAATTTTTATGCGTTGTGCGATAGTTAAGCGATCCATTTTCGTAAATGTCAGACTTTAAACTGAAAAAAAAATGATCTGTATCTAATAATATAATCTAATATTTTTTTCGGTATTCTGTCTTCGATCAACTTGACAGACAAAAAAAAACTCAATACCTCAAACATATCGTTCCAGACAGGTAGATCTGGAGTCGAAGGTAAATTAATTATATATAAGTAACAAAATATGTTGGCGTAACAAAATTCGTCCTCAAGGAAATTTTGTCTCAAATAAACTCAGAGTATTATACAAATATTTCGACTGAATAGGTTGATTCAAAATGGAAAGAGTTGAATCAAACTTACAAAAAAATAAAAGAGGAAAACAAAATCACTGGGCAGTGCAGAAAGTCCTGGGAATTCTACGACCTGTAAAACGATTTCTTATTCAAGGCCTACAAGATCAATCCACCCGGTAGTTATATCATAAGAACACAACGAGATACAAACAGTGGAATATTTGGATAGCAGACAAACAGAGCCGGATTATAAAGATCTCGAAAAGAAATTCGTCACAAATTTGATTAAACGGCGAGCTAAGAAATTCAAAGTTGATGATTTCACAACAAATGATTTCAAGCAAATCGGGCTTCATCCGGAAATGATCTCTTAAAGTATTGTCGTTTAAACCTAGGGATGGCATATTCCGCATAGTTTAAGTTTCTCACAATTTTTTTGTGATTTTCATCCTCATTTTCTTCAAGAAATAAGGAAAATGCTTGCCTGAAAATTATAGCTTTGCTATCCATTTAGATTTGTTTTGAAAAAGTGACAGTAACGAATTTACAAATGTCATTTGATGACAGCTAGTGTTCGGGTATGCTTATAAAATATTTCGGAGTAGAATGTACTCGCTTCGGAGAAAGTTAAGAGCATGTTGGACATACTCGTGCTCTATTCGGTTCTCTGCTCTGCTCTACACCCTTAAAAATGGAAATTGATATTGGGCGATGTTAAATGATTTTTCGATAGAAAAATCTTTTTATGTAGCCTCTATACTACCTACCAGTGGGTTTAGCTTATGCTCGTATTATGCAACTTAATATGAATAAGATTTTTGAGTTTAAAGAAATTATAGGGAGAACATAGTCTTATGTACTCATGACGATGCATTAATGAATAAGGCTGCATATCGTTTGCTCTTACGACAAAAAATTTAGTCCTTTTTCGGCAGAATTTTTGTGTTAAAATTTTGTCTTTCAAAAATTTTTTAAATGAAAATTTTCGAAAAAAAAATATCTTAATTCCGCCCTCGATCTATTTGGGTAATAACAACAGAGAGGGAAATACGACTTTAATTTTTCATAGAAAATTTTGTCTCCAAGCTATGTAACCTACAAATGTATATGTATTAGAAAAATCGATTTAAAACAAAACTACAATGTAAATATAATATTGGGGTATTAGTGGAAAGATTAAGCGTGATGGGGGGTAACAATAAAATGCAAAGTCAATTCGTTCACAAATTAGAAGGATTTACCCACCATATTTTTGTTTGGATGGCTCATAAATCTACCTAACAACCCTGAAACTTTCCATTTGATATTGGAAGAATTCATGATTAAGCCACGTATCAGCAATACAGGATTTGTTAGCGTTTGTAAAGGGGTCCTTTGAGATAATTTTATTGCTTATACGGCTTCTTTGCTCCATGAAACATCGATTGGGACAAAGGTTATACCTTAATACCATAACAAGTTTCATTTTGTGGAGTTTGGATTAATAATGGAGCCAAAATATAAAAAAGTTCTTAATTTCTTCAAGTTACATCAATAAATCTTAAAGTTTTATATAAGAGGTGTATAATGATACCTTTTTCGTTGTTTTCGACTAAATAAGTGTTTGTTTCAAAACCGTTGTAATACATGAAGACGCACAAATGTCGACACTTAACCTTTGTCTACTAACTCCTACTTTCACCTTCATGATATTGAACATTGTTTGGGGTGAACCAGAGACATTTCAGGGAATTTCAACCCCTAGGGAAAGGAATATCGGCACCAACGAGAGAGGATTATTTTGTGTTGATAAAGTTGATAAAGTCTATTATCGTAGGACAACAAGTGAGAGCGAATTTAGAAATTTATAGAACAAATTGACTACTCGAGAACTATACCTCTTGTTGACCAACAGCTCACAAAACTTTGATGTTTAATGTCACATAGAATTATAGCATTACATACTCCCATTTCCATATTGATATTACTTTAACTGTCCAATATTATACTTATACCAGACACCAATCTCTGATTAACGAACAATTTTAAGCGTTATTTTTTTGTTGTGAAACTTCATTTTTTCTTAACCTTAAACTTTTTCTTACGAAAATTATGGAGATTTCCATATAACTTTTCGCCGAACTTCCTGTCCATCTTCTTTGCAAACCTCTTTCTCTTTCCTAAAAAAAAAACGGCTTTAAGCCAAACATTAAATTAAGAAAAAAAAAAGAAACAATTAAAACCCAAATTTAGTGAAAGTGTATTTAACTGTAATTTTAAGTGTTTTTGTTTGTGTTTGGTTTGTATTATTTAATGATTATTCTCTGTTGTCTGATTGTACTTATTCTGTGAGATCAACAAACAAGCAAGGTCAGTTTTTCACTTTAAAACAAAATAAACACAAAAACAAATATTGAAATAAAATGTCAAACGAGTTAAGAGACCGTAATGTAACTTTTTGCTAAGTACGTTCTTCTTTGGCGCCCGCCCGCTCATCATATCAATTAAATACACTACGCATCATTTGATGGAGTCCAAAATTATATGAACATATAGCGATATACAAGATGCGTCCATTATTGCGGATTTTTATTTTCCATCCTGCTTAGTTCAGATTTATTTTATCGTCAACAATATTGAAAGGGCTTTTACCATTTAAGTGTAGGTACAGTTTTGGTAACTTGATTGCATTATGGGTACGGTAACCATTTTTTCAGATGCAAAAAAGAGGACAACCTTTAATTAACTTTTAATTAGATTTAAAAACAAAAATAGAAATACTTATAACATAAGAAAAATAAATAATAAATACTTAAGTACTTGTATTAAGAGTTCAACTCAAATGAGCTGTAAGTTTTTGTATTTTCCTTCAAACTCTATTTTTTTCGACTTCTTAAAAAAGTCTGAAAATATCCACAATCATAGTCATAATCGCACTTTGTTATCATCATTACATTTAGTGTATTCATTTTTAATTTCAATTTTTCCTTCTTTCCGAAGGAGCATTTGAAGTTGGAAGCGACAGTGAAAACTCTAAGTCTTAGTAAGTTTTCGTACTTCACATTTTCTACATAAAAGAGTATGAAAATTTCAACCCATTTCTCACTTGGTGACAAATTGTCCGTTTTCCATTTTTCACTTTGTTCCTTACTAAGATATCGTTTGACACAGGAAGTCTCACAATTGCTTAAACCAACCAGTACAGTCTTCATTTTGTGTTTCGGAAATATGTTTAAAAAAAAGAGTACATTTAGGGGACAATTTAGTAAGAAAAGGACAAATGACTGTCCTCTTTAACAAAAACACATAAACGGACATGATACCTCAAAAGGAATGTCCTCTAAAAAAGAGGACGGATGATCACCGAAATTATAGGTGACTTCTGCTTTTTATAATATTCTACAGCTTCTTTTGTTAGATTCATTAAAACATTAACTTAAGTGAATTTTCTAATAATACAGTTAGCAATGGGATCACAGCAATCACTGCAAGTAGAATAATTAATGTTAATGAGGCTAATTTCAACTCAACGCAGGTATTCGAGGGTATTATCCACATAACCCTTAAAAAATCGTTCTCTTGTTGCAGAGGATTTACTATTCTACTCAATTTCTCCAAACGCTATCTCTTCACTTTGATTATATCAATAAAGTATTTGAATATCCCATCCCGGAAGTAGATTACCGCGAATTCTTGCACAAGAAACAATTGTCCAAAAACCGTTTTGGCTTTTAGACTGGTTTTACTTAGGTGAAACAATTGATATTGAAATACACCTGTCTAACACATCATTTAAGAACCTTCATCAGATTTTATTAATATCACTAGAAGCTAAAGAACATGAAAATCATCGGATCGGATGCTAGAGGCTCTCAGTTTCATGATGCTTATACTCCTTTGAACTATACACCTTACTTTCTTGGTGAAAATTCTCCTTACCTGGTGAGCTTAAATTTTAAAGATATATGTGGTTTATTAAATATAAATGCTAGAGTATTCGAAAAAGATACGGATGACATCTGTTCATGAAAAGCATTACATACAGCTTAGACCTATATTTCGTAACAACTGAAAAACTTATGATAATAAATATAACTAAATTATTTAAATATTTTATATCATATTATTGTATTATTTATTTTAGTATTATAAATATGACTTTAAATTTATAAATAATTAATGTGAAGAAATTAAAATATAAAGTAAAAAACAAAATAAAAAAAATTTTTAAATTATTAGTAACTTATGTTAATTTTTTGTTTTACTAAAGCCAATCTGACAGACAACTGTATTATTTCATTATTAAGATTTTTATTACCCTTGTTAAGGTTTATTTGTTATATGAATTTAAATAAAATCTTTTTAATCTAATCTACTGTTTTTGCCTCCATCTCGATCTTCTGTAAATGTATGAAAGTTGTCCATTTCACCAGCTATAGTACAGATGTTTTGCTCAAACTTACACTTGATGGTAATTTTTTGACTGACTGTTGACAGTAATCATGTAACTGATAGTTCTATAGTTCAATGTGTGTCCTAAAATTTTATTTATAATTTCAATATCCTCCATTTCAAATCGCTTAAGGTTTACCAATAGCTGGAAGTTCAACCGGACTTTAACCCTATTAAATACGGTAATTTGTCAGTGTTCCTTTTTGGTAAATAATTAAGCCGAGTGATAATATTGCCATAAGGTCTACCAATTGTTTTACAATGAGATACAATTATCCAATTATTTTACAATTATTTAATTACCTTCCCGATAAAGTTGTCAGATTGAATATATATGAATATACCTATATGAACAACGCTGGCAAAATGTTTCTTTTTCGATGTTTATCATTAAAAAGTATTGTGTTCTATGAACTTTCCTTTAAATATTAGTTTAAACTCCTTGTTTTTTAAAATCGCAGCCAAATTTATGCTGCGGACGACCACCTATTTCCAATTTCAATTATTACATTATAGAAATTAGTTTTAGGATTTGATATACTCATGGGAGGTAAAGTTCATAGAACACCAGATTTTTTTTTTAAATTAAAATCGAAGATACAGTTTTCGAGCTAATGAATTAAGCACAAATTAAAAAAATTCTCTTGATCTGCTGAAATTCATTTCAATAACAACATGTAAGGACATTTTAAAATTTATTCTTTTTTGTTGCTTTTTTTAACAAATTACATGAAGTCTTAGTTTTATGCTTTGATAAGTCTGCATTTCCAGCTTTTCAACGAAGAGCTTTATTCGATTTGTGTTTTCTTGTGATTTGCTTTCAGTTGCGAAAGTGCTTTTAATGAATAGCCGTGTTCTCGTGATTAGCAAGTACAGCAAAGTAAAACATTTTCACGAAAACGATACACACTTCAACTTGATTTATTTATTTTAATATGGACGGATTTTCATATCTGTGTTTTTTTTTCTGTCAAAAAGAATTAAAAATACAAGGAATAAACGAAATAAAACCATTCATTACTAAAAAAAATCATTTCAATGCCCTCTATGATTGAATAGACTTACTAATTATCAGAACTCAATTATACTTCGGATGAAAAGGAAAAGTAATCCCCAGTATGTTCTTATTGTTGTTTTCCTTGTAAGATTTTTACTTTTCTGTACTTGATAGTCACGAGAACACGGATAATATTAAATTGGTTCAAGGGCGATTAGGTATCCATATATATAATTAAGCGAATTGAAAACATAATATTCAAACAATTAGAAAATCTAAGAGCAGCGAAGACGAAAATCTTCAATTTGGTGAACGTCAGATATTTTATCTATCGCTGCAACCAAAATTATATCCCGCTTTAGAACGTTGACAATGTAATTTCGCAATTAAATTTCACTGCAAATTTTATTTGTGTCGGTAGCCATCGACTAAAATATATTGTGTCTTAGAAAGGTACTAGAGCATCTAACTGATGAGCACATCTGTAGTACCTGTGCGAAACGCATATTAATTTGGACTAAAGGTCGCAAAAAACTCAATTAAAAAAAAATACAGCTTTGCATTTCGCAGTTTTTTGTTGTTAAATTTCGATTTTAGAATTGTATTGAATTTTCATTATTCTGTGGTCGCATATAACCTTTGTTAACTTTTAAAAATTATATCATGGTTCGAGCTAAATCAAAGAAAATATACAAAGAATATCTTGCAAATCAAACAAAATGAGCTCTAAAAAAAAGATAATAATAAAACTTGTGAAATAAATATAACTTATTATAGTCTCAATCAATTGTAGCGGAGTGTGTAGACAAAAGATTAACTTGCCATACACGAACAAAAAATAAAAAAAAATAAAATTTATTGGATGAATCTTTTGGTATTTTACTGCGCCATCTAGAGATGCAACTTGGCACACAACTCGACAACGACGACGCAAAAAAAAAAACAGAACTACCTGAGGCAATCTAAATCAAAGCACGACATGAGAATTCCACAATCCACATGCAGATAGAGGCACTAATAAATGGCACTGTGCTCTGGCTGGTTGCTTGCTGGATGATGCAGGACGCAGACGCAATAATGTGAATTACACTCTTGACTGTAGTGCAATTCACTTTCAATTCATCCGTAACTAGCTTCCGAAGATGGTAAAACAGGTCTTCTGACGAAGATCCAAAGACACGTTTCTTGTGAAAGGAAAATGATTGGCTCGGCTTTAGTTCCCATTCCAAATATATGTATAGGTAGACTCGCTGGCAGGCAGTCAGCCACATTGACAGCAGTAACAACTCAGGTGTGCGTTAAGGTTATTCCAAAGATAAAAAAAGAAGACACCAACCAAAGACGATACCTAATACTCACCGTGGTCGTAAAAGGTAATAATCTTCCGTGGTATTGGCGAGGATGATGCGATCAGTGGCTTAATTAGACTTTGATCTGTTCACTTAGCTCTTAAATAATGAAAGTAAAAGTTGAAATTCATGGGTTCATCCGACACGGGTCGCGATCGCGAATCGATGACGACGTCGCACGGCACGGAAGGGGAGAAGGCCTCTCGGTTGGAATTTGATATTTCTTGCGCAGCTGCTCGTGAAGCGAGTATTGGAGAAGAGTGTTGTGGTGGAATAAAAATGATTATTTAATATAAGTTTATGATTGGAACGACGATTGCTGTCAATCATTGCCAGAGCAACTAGGTAATAAGGAAATCAGTAAAAATGACCATATTGGATGAAATAAATTGAACCAAGGGATTTTTTTTCTTATTGTCAATTTGCCAATGTGCTGGTTAGATGTATGTTGAAACACCAGAAACCACAAACCCCAACTATCAACTAATTGTGTAGGAAGGAACACATTGAATTTATTACATTTGCATAAAACATATGGGAAATGAACAGAAAGGAAACACGCGCGTTGTGCCGAATTGACCAGTGTTACCGCTGATTTTTGTAAAATCATGAATAAATATTCCGTTACAGAATAAAACAACATTTTCTCTTCAAACCTTTCAAATTCGGTCAATATAGTTTTCAAAAGGATATTTTTATCGTTTGTGTTTTTGTCGTATTTCAACAATTTTTCCAATTGGTTGTCAAAAATTGCGATAATCCTATTTTGTAATAAACAATAGGTATCAAATGGCAGAAATATTGGCATTTTGCCACCCATTTACACGACGGAATTATTTAAAATAATTAGGAGGATTAAACAACAAATAACAAATAATAGAAAACTTTTGAACGACAACGGATTTGGAAAAAATTAGTTTTGAAGATAAATATTAGTTCTTTCAGATTTCGCGAAAAGAAGTTAGTGTATACAATCCCGAAAAGGAAAATTCTAGTAGAATACCTAATACCAGGATCGTGATTACTTTACAAATTTCGATTATTTTAGGATTTGAATCCCATATTTCAATTCTTTTTTCGTACTATTTCAACACTTTTATAAAGACATCAAATAGTTTTGTACATTTTTCGGCAGCGCTAACATACGTCATACGCTCAATGTTTTCCAAAAAAAAAAAACAGCTGACTGCGGAGACTGAATGACGGAATCACGTAAGCGCGAAAACAGAGCACTCAAAAACATAGCGGAAATCCATATTACTCGCGAAAGGGGGACATATTTGGACAATTAAAAAAATTCAAAAATCGTTGGAGCGGTTTTATTTTTATAGAATTTTGAAAAGATTTTAAGAAAAAAAAATTGAAATACCATTTTGAAGTACATGTAAAATTTTAATTTCAAAAAATTCGGTGAATGGTTTTGAAAAATCTATTTTTCAAAAAAAACAAAAATTATTTATTTTTTTAAGAACTGAAAAACCAGTTTAATGAAAATTTAAGTAAGCGTTTTATTAACACTTTCAGGGAGCAGTTGCATACAAAAAAATAATTTAATCGGTTCGTCCAATAGTGATAAGGTCGAAAATATAATATAAGTGGTTCTATATGGGAAGTACCGTTTAGGTAGTACCAAGTCCATCTTGAACTGTTGAAGCAAGTGCACACATGGCTTTCTCAATAATAAAGTAGTATCGTGTGTGAACATAGTCAAATTTAACCAACAAACTAATTAATAGTGCAGTGAAACATTGGAGGTAGTGGTCGACCGTAAAACCAAGGGTCGCAGGTTCGATTCCCAGCCGGGGTCAACATTTTTGGAAGCTTTTTTAAACAACAGAGAAGTTGTAAGCTTAATTAAGTGAGAGAAGAGCAGTATGGCAGATAAAAACATTGCGGGGACATCGTAAAATGTCCCAGCAACAACAATATCAGCGGCACTGAAAGCGGGATAATCGAAACATGCCCTAGCAAAGGTGCAATTGGCAATGGCAAAATCAGCCGATATGCCATTTATGAGGAGGAAGAGAATTCGCTGTGCACCGAACCTCGTCGAGCGCGCGCCGCTCCACCACCACTTCAGCTAAGCTCCCAGCTTGGATGAAGGAGTCGGCGTGCAAAGCAATAAAAACAGCGGCAGCAAATATTCAACAACAAATGAATACCTCGCCATCTGATGAGGAAATTCAATATATGTCCGAAGAAGGAGAAGGGAATTATACTGGAAATAGCAATATGTTTGCGAATCTCTCAACCTCAGAGGCGTCGTCAGAGGAGGAGAATGAGTAGCAGATAATGCTCAACAAGATCGAAGCAGTGGAGGCAAAAATCGAACGCCTCAAAGCTCAGAACAGTGGATTTTGTTTCACGTGTACACCGGCCAGTAAAGGCATAATTACACGGTGAGCCTACCCACCTACGGACTCAACCAGAAGGCATGAGCATTCCTCACAACAAATTTCTATCTATGAGCAACAAAACAATAATGCCAATCATAGTACACGCGAATTGTATAGCAACCACAGCCACTGCGAGCTCTCCGAAGAGGCCAACCCAAGACTTGTATTTTCGGGCATTAGCTGGAAAACAGAAGGATACAAGTCCCCGCAGTACCGAATTACGGTATTACTGGAGTCTTTTCATCCCCCTAAATCAAGAATGCACTACCAGGTTTTCTTTGGCGAATGGTCTTTAGGGATAAACCGCTGAAGACGGCAAACTACATCGTATGAGCCGAAGCTCAATCAAAAATTGCATAAATTGAAGAAAATCAATATATGAACCTTGCTTGCGCAAGGAGATGATGACACGAGTGTCATTCATCCATCAATCTTCTAGACCTGTTACTCTTTTTATGTAGTTTTAGCTACACACTTACATCTGTGATTACCGAATCACGTACAAACTGCCGCAGTAGCTGCCATAATTCGCTAATTGGTAGCCAGAAAAACTCCGCAAAGAAGGTAACCCACTTGGACAATCTCCTTACCCTCCTTATACCTGAGCGACTGCCTAAGAGGAAAACCAAGATAACTCACCACAACTATGGCACGATTCCTTTGAGTTCCGGACTACCTCGTGCGTTAGGCGTTGCCGTACTTACTAATCAATCGGCCGTTTCCTACCTCATCTTAGTGAATGACTTAAACGTCCAGTTGGCAAGGAACCTTTCATTCATCGCCAAACACCTCAGAGCCCACCTTAACCAGCGCTAACATACGTCATACGCTCAATGTTTTCCAAAAAAAAAAAACAGCTGACTGCGGAGACTGAATGACGGAATCACGTAAGCGCGAAAACAGAGCACTCAAAAACATAGCGGAAATCCATAGAACTCGCGAAAGGGGGACATATTTGGACAATTAAAAAAATTCAAAAATCGTTGGAGCGGTTTTATTTTTTAAGAATTTTGAAAAGATTTTAAGAAAAAAAAATTGAAACACCATTTTGAAGTACATGTAAAATTTTAATTTCAAAAAATTCGGTGAATGGTTTTGAAAAATCTATTTTTCAAAAAAAACAAAAATTATTTATTTTTTTAAGAACTGAAAAACCAGTTTAATGAAAATTTAAGTAAGCGTTTTATTAACACTTTCAGGGAGCAGTTGCATACAAAAAAATAATTTAATCGGTTCGTCCAATAGTGATAAGGTCGAAAATATAATATAAGTGGTTCTATATGGGAAGTACCGTTTAGGTAGTACCAAGTCCATCTTGAACTGTTGAAGCAAGTGCACACATGGCTTTCTCAATAATAAAGTAGTATCGTGTGTGAACATAGTCAAATTTAACCAACAAACTAATTAATAGTGCAGTGAAACATTGGAGGTAGTGGTCGACCGTAAAACCAAGGGTCGCAGGTTCGATTCCCAGCCGGGGTCAACATTTTTGGAAGCTTTTTTAAACAACAGAGAAGTTGTAAGCTTAATTAAGTGAGAGAAGAGCAGTATGGCAGATAAAAACATTGCGGGGACATCGTAAAATGTCCCAGCAACAACAATATCAGCGGCACTGAAAGCGGGATAATCGAAACATGCCCTAGCAAAGGTGCAATTGGCAATGGCAAAATCAGCCGATATGCCATTTATGAGGAGGAAGAGAATTCGCTGTGCACCGAACCTCGTCGAGCGCGCGCCGCTCCACCACCACTTCAGCTAAGCTCCCAGCTTGGATGAAGGAGTCGGCGTGCAAAGCAATAAAAACAGCGGCAGCAAATATTCAACAACAAATGAATACCTCGCCATCTGATGAGGAAATTCAATATATGTCCGAAGAAGGAGAAGGGAATTATACTGGAAATAGCAATATGTTTGCGAATCTCTCAACCTCAGAGGCGTCGTCAGAGGAGGAGAATGAGTAGCAGATAATGCTCAACAAGATCGAAGCAGTGGAGGCAAAAATCGAACGCCTCAAAGCTCAGAACAGTGGATTTTGTTTCACGTGTACACCGGCCAGTAAAGGCATAATTACACGGTGAGCCTACCCACCTACGGACTCAACCAGAAGGCATGAGCATTCCTCACAACAAATTTCTATCTATGAGCAACAAAACAATAATGCCAATCATAGTACACGCGAATTGTATAGCAACCACAGCCACTGCGAGCTCTCCGAAGAGGCCAACCCAAGACTTGTATTTTCGGGCATTAGCTGGAAAACAGAAGGATACAAGTCCCCGCAGTACCGAATTACGGTATTACTGGAGTCTTTTCATCCCCCTAAATCAAGAATGCACTACCAGGTTTTCTTTGGCGAATGGTCTTTAGGGATAAACCGCTGAAGACGGCAAACTACATCGTATGAGCCGAAGCTCAATCAAAAATTGCATAAATTGAAGAAAATCAATATATGAACCTTGCTTGCGCAAGGAGATGATGACACGAGTGTCATTCATCCATCAATCTTCTAGACCTGTTACTCTTTTTATGTAGTTTTAGCTACACACTTACATCTGTGATTACCGAATCACGTACAAACTGCCGCAGTAGCTGCCATAATTCGCTAATTGGTAGCCAGAAAAACTCCGCAAAGAAGGTAACCCACTTGGACAATCTCCTTACCCTCCTTATACCTGAGCGACTGCCTAAGAGGAAAACCAAGATAACTCACCACAACTATGGCACGATTCCTTTGAGTTCCGGACTACCTCGTGCGTTAGGCGTTGCCGTACTTACTAATCAATCGGCCGTTTCCTACCTCATCTTAGTGAATGACTTAAACGTCCAGTTGGCAAGGAACCTTTCATTCATCGCCAAACACCTCAGAGCCCACCTTAACCAGATAGATTAGCCGCTCAGTGCAGAATAGCCTCATTAAAGAGAGCTTAACATTTATAAACGTTGACCGTTTTTCACCACTAGGAGGGACTATCTTGGTTCATCACGAAGAACCAGGAAGAACGGCTCCATTGCAAAACAACTTCCCGCATATTCCCTTGAGGCCAATCGATCAGATTTCTCGAAAGACCGCCTCAAAGCTCAGTTGAACCCCTTAATTATCGCTCTAAAATGCAAACAAGAAGCACGCCTGCAACCCGCAAAAAGATAAGGAAGAGCTAGAGCTGAAAAAGTCGCTGAATATGATGAATATTATTAATTCGTTATGCATGAAACAGAATAAGCCAGCACCAGAATGAGCAATAGGAAACGGCATGCTCGCCGTTTTACATTTTACAAATACAATGCTACCATAACCCAATGTCATTTTTATCTGCTTGACATTTTGCATCGAAACAAACACAACAACAAGTTTCATGTATTGTTTTATTTTTTGCAGTAGGTATATGGTACAACTGAATATTGAAGTGGGGAAAGTTGTCAGCAATGCACCAGCAATAGAAATTTTCGGAATTTTGCCTAAGGACGCCGGCCTATACAGTGTATATACACCTGAACAGAATGGTTTTATTGAACGAGACAATAGAACAGTGCAGGAATCTGCACGGACCATGCTGATTTCAAGTGGCTTAGGGAAGTCACTTAGGCCAGAAGCCATAAGAACTGCTGTTTATATTCTTAATCGGACAACAGCTGCAAAAGATATTAATCAGACATCTTACGAACATTGGTTTGGAGAAAAGCCTCAGCTAAATCATTTAAAAGTTTTTGGTACAGTCGGATTTGCTCATATTCCGAAAAACGTCAATAGAAAGAAATGGGATCCAAAATCAAAGAGAGTTCACCTAATTGGCTACGAATCTTCAAATAAAAACTATCGGCTTTATGATCCAGAATCCAAGAAGATTTTAATCAGTTGTGACGTTAAATTTAATGAACATTTTATTAGCGAGGAGTATTTTTCATTCCCCAATGAGGATTACGGGGAATGCAGTAATAACAATAATGATTTATCGAGTGAAAGTTCTACAACAGATGTCATAAAAAGAAAAATTGTAGAATCAAAGGAAATGCAAACTGATGGAATCAAAAATGAACAAGACAAGGAAAGAAGCTTACGCAAAAATCCCAAGAAAACTGTTCCATATGATGCTGAACTTGGTTGCTTAGCAAAGTTTATTGAACCTTTATCATATAAGGAAGCAATGAACTCCGATCAATCTCTTGGATAGAGGAAGGCCATTGCAGAAGAGCTACGATCGTTGCACGAGAACCAGACGTGGGATGTTGTTGAAAAACCGAAGCACTGCATGAACGTAGTCGGTTGTAAATGGATATTTAAGCTGAAAATGACCCCAAATGAAGACGCAATATACAAGGCGCGATTAGTGGCGAAGAGATATTCACAGAGTGAAGGCATCGATTACACTGAAACATTTTCCCCAGTGGTGCGTTATGATTCAGTCAGATGTGTTTTGGCATTGGCAACTATTTTTGAAATGGAGATCGTTCAATTCGATGTCAAAACAGCTTTCTTAAATGGAATCCTCGACGAAGAGATCTATATGAAAGTACCGGATGGAATTAACTATACCAAGGGTCAAGTATGTCGGTTGAAGAAAAGTTTGTATGGTTTGAAGCAGTCATCACGTCAATGGAACTCAAAATTTGTTGATTTCATTAAGGGATGTAATATGAAACGATCACAATCCGATCCTTGCGTATTCTTTAATTGCGAATCTTCTAAAAAGGTAATTTTATTATTGTATGTTGATGATGGATTAGTTCTGTCTTACAGCAAGAGTGCAATTGATGACCTGATAAAAAAGCTGCAAATGCAGTTTAAAATTACGCTTGGTAATGGGCACTACTACGTAGGACTTGAAAAAGAACGGAACCGTTCTTTGAAAACCATAAGCATCGGACAAACATCGTACATTGAGCGAATTCTACATAGATTCAACATGGAAAACTCAAAATCTGTGACTACTCCCGCTGATATTGGTACTTTTTTGTTAAAGGCGATAGCGACTGTGAGATTTCGTTCCCTTACCGCCAGGCGTGCGGTTCACTGATGTTTGCTGCTACGGTTTCACGACCAGACATCGCATATTCAGTGGGAGAAGTTTGTCGATTTATGGAGAATCCAATTTCAATATCTGAATCAGACGCGCAAATCAAGAATAACATATGGCTCAGACAACTGGAATTTAATTGGTTATACGGATGCTGACCATGTCAGAGATGTTGAAACCAGCCGATCGATCACTGGATACACTTTTAGGATTGGAAATGGTATAGTTACGTGGAGAAGTAAACGACAATCACATGTAACTTTATCAACAACCGAATCAGAATATGTCGCATTGTGTGAAGGTACAAAAGAAGCAATTTGGATTCGTGGACTACTCATAGAACTGGGATTTGATCAAGATGGTGGGGCAACAATATTTTGGGACAATCAAAGTACAATACGACTAGTCAAAAACCCAGAATATCATCATCGCACAAAGCATAGTAATAAAGCTATGCACTTCACACGAGAACGAGATTTGCAAGGCGATATTATGGTCAAATATGTCAAAAGCGAAGATCAACTGGCAGACGTCTTTACCAAACCATTGTCAACAATGAAATTTAAATCAAACATTCTTCGACTTGGCTTAGAACAGAAGTTTGAATTACATAGTTTTGTTCTTTAAATGTATTCAAGTTAAATTTAGAATTCTTCATATTAATAATTTGAAAGGGCTTTACTATATTATTTTTGTAATAATTTAAAGAATGTTTAAATTTTATTGTCAAATGTTTTTATGAATGGGAGTGTTAAAAGCTACATAAATACTTTTGTAATTTCTATTTGCTAAGAAAAGCTTATATCAGAATATCTATGCCAAATTATTCTATTGTATAATTTTTCTTTGTAATAAATAATTTTCATTCGTGTGTCGACTATCAACAATTTCCCAGAGTTTTTCAGGCATATACACAACCATATTCGTTCAGCGGAAGGATAAAACTAATTATCTGTCAAATCAGACATGAGCTAAGTGTTACCATTCACGAAATAAGCACTAGTTGAAAAAAAAAACGTTAGATGGCGGACCCTTTAAATAAAAATTCTTAAACCTTTTCTAAAAAAATTGGTATGAACATTTAAAATATTCAATAATATAAATACAAAAATAAAACTTCAGAAAAAATTGTCCACACGTTTTCGAAATATTAAATTTTCACAAAAAAAATAATTTTTTTTTTCAAAAATTAAAAAAAAATATTTTTCGAAAATTTTTAAATGCAATATTATTTAGAATTTGAAGGAGCTCCTGTATAACATTTTTATCGAAATCCGTTGAGCCGTTTATGAGAAAGTCGAAAATCATTAAACTGGTTGTATGGCAGGTACCGTTAATAACAAAATATTTAAACAAATTTTTTTGCCAAAATATTGATTGGACAATCACCTAAAACGCCCAAGTACCAAGTTTGAACCCAATCGGTTCAGCCGTTTAGGTTTTAGGTAGTTCAAAAGACAGACGGACAGACAGGCGGAATTGCGGGACCCAATTTTTTGGTGTTCTCTATGATAGTAATTTCATGTTTGATTGTTTTTTTACGAAAACATAAATTGCCTTATAGTACCTATAATCGCAAGTAAGAATGTAAGTTAAAAATAAAAAAACTTAAAATTTATAAATGTTTTCAAAAATATTAACTTTACTAAAATATATCACTTTGCTGATAACCTTCCATCCATTTTAATAGCATAGAAATAAGTCCTCCATTTTTTGTTGAGGTCATCTACGGTAACACTGGCAACAATGTAGTAATTAAATTAGAGATTCCCTTCGAGTTAGGTTTCTATATCGTGAATTAATCTTTCTCTTGTTGGAATTTCGTAATTCTATTAAAGTATCAGGTGCTCAAGCAAAAGCATTCCACTTAGATGAACGCTTAAATAAAACTTCCAAGTCTCTAATTAACATTACACTATTGCAATAAGAAAAACTAAAACACTCAGTACAATATATAAATACTCTTACTATAGTAGGTGTTTTTTTTTTTGTGTAACTCCTACAGGCTGCAGACTTTTCTTGGGGACTTCTTCGAGTGGGTAGTTTTTACTTGACTTCTCCTTATTCACTTGTACTTAAACTTGTTGTATTAAATTTGTTTTATTTCTGAGTGTTGTTTTTTTGCAAAGTTCTTGAAGAAAAACAAGTTCCAAGGTATTATTTTCTATGAGATAAATTTAGACACAAACTCGATTGAAAAAAAAAAATAATAAACTTGTCTTTTATAAAAGAACGCAGAATTGCAAATCATAAAACGATGAACAAAAAATATGCAATCAATTTTATTGCCAAAAGTGTTATTTTTTCATGGAATTACTTCCATAAGGATGCGGTTATAGCATCAACGGAGATAATAAACAGAGCTGTTGGAAGGGTTCTCTTTATCCAAAGAATATGCGAGCATGTGATGGCGTTTGATGAATGAAATATGTTAGCATTTTGAATTATGACAAAGTGGATGTTTATAACGGTGATTTATCAAAACAAGTCACTGGTGGGTATTTTGTGGAGGGTGAATTTTTGTAGCATGTTGATTTTATACTGATATACCTAGGTAGATCATCTAACAACTTGAACCTTATTCAGTCATTTGTTGACTGATGTTTTATTTATTTTTTGACATTTAGTTAAATGTTCAGATTTTTTTTTGTAAGAATCATTTTAATATGCCTAACTTATAGTGGATGAAGCGATTAGTATGGTCCTCACACTATAGAAAAAATTCTCCTGGCGCAGAAGATCTAGATTTTTGTATGCGTTCCCGTTCTGCGAAAATAAACTAATTTCTACGAAAAACAGTCAAATCCTGTTCACGTCCACGAAATTTTCATAGTTTTTCACAGTAGAGAGCGCTCATGAGAGATTAAAATAATTACCCAAAATTATCAAGAATGTGAAATAAAGGGAAAAAAACAATACATACGCTGTCAAATCCCAGGTAAATCCTTAAAAAGTTGAAAATAATCTTCAAACAATTAATTACTTTTGACAATTAATCCGACAAGAGACTTTGAATTCATATGTATGTATGTGTTCTTTTTTATTCCCTTATGAAATCGAGAATAGTAAAATTCTCCGAAAACCTTACTCGGAACAGCTAATCGAATGTTTTTGGTGTAACAGAAGTCAGAAAAGGGTAACTGCGAACATCCAATCGAAAACGATATAATTAAAATATGTGACTTTATTGTACAAAAGAATTAAAAATCGATTGACTTAAAATATCTCAGGAAAAAAATATATTACATATGTATGTATTTATATGAATGATTATAACTATTCAATTTGTTTAATAAATATTTTAAGAACTAACAGAAAAAAAATTGATTTATATGAAAAAAATGATATTTGATATTTTGCATCAGGGGTCTTAAAAATCTTCATTTAAAATTTGATTGCGATATCTTAAGTCGGTATTCACATAACTAATTTCTTATAGCTTTGAAAACGAGGCAGACTGTTAACAAATGATAGGAAATAATTGCTAACACCAAGGTTATGCTGTAATCTTTTGTGCATACTACTAAGTGGTACTTTGAAGAGCAATCTTCGTGACCTGTTCAAAGCCAGATTCGTGGATCTTTGCCAATAACACCTTAAAGGTTTCATTCTAATACTCTCTCTACAATTTGGACGTTATATTGAAGTTCCAGCAGTGACTATTCCACGAAAAACTGTGATTTTCATTGTAGCAGATTCATTGCGAAGAAAGAAAAGAGCATCCGTAGCCTCTCAGCTCAGGTATCTCGAGGAATCTTGTATCGCCACCAACACCCGCCGGTTCTCCAAAACAGCCAAGTAACTGGCATCTGGTTATAGGACTGGCACGCAAGCTCTTCTAAACAGCGAACAGGAAAGCATGCTCAACGACTGGTCAAATAGCTCCATATGCCCAATCGACAAAAGAGGCGATCCTATATCCTGCAAAACTACAGAGGCATATACCTGCTTAATGTTGCATACAAGATCCTATCCAACGTACTATGTGAGCGACTAAGACCAGGCAGATCAATGATGGACCAAATCTTCACATTGAGGCAAATCATGAAAAAGACCAACGACTTTTCATCGACTTCAAAGCCACATATGAAAGCATAAGTCGCCAAGTGCTTCTATTGGCGATGTCGGAGCTCGGGATCCCGAAAAAACTGATCCAGCTATGCCACATGACCTTTAAAATTACGCGGTGCAACGAGCAAATGGGAAACAGCTCATCTGAGCTTTTGCAGACGTGTACATGGTTCAGACAAGGAGCTGTGCTATCATGTGACTTCATCAACATAGTCATGGAGCAGATAGTACGCAAGAGTGGTGTTAACCTGGAAGGCACTATCCTCAACAAGTCTTCCCAACTGCTTTTTTAAGCGGACGGCATCGATATCATCGGCCGCTCCAAGCGAGCTGTACTTAAATCATTCACAGCTATTGATGAACAGGTGCAATGCCTTGGTTGATATTATATCAACAAACAAATCCTCATCTGTCCATCGTCTAGGACAAAACGTCACAGTTGGTAGCAGTAATTTTGAGGTAGTCAAGGAGTTTAACTGCCTCAGAACAAACGTCAATTCCACGAACGACACCTTAGTGGAAATCCGACGAAGAATTACCCTAGCGAACCGCTTCTACTTCGGTTTGGCCAAACAAATAGGTTAAAACTCCTGTGACAAAGTGCACGCTATACAAAACGCTAATTTTACCAGTTCTACTCTACGGCGCCGAGTGCTGGACGATAAGTAGAAAAGCGGAATTGATACTAGGCACTTTCGAGACAAAAATTCTTCGAAGGATATTTGGGCCTACATGCGACGAGGGCGAATGGAGGAGAAGATTCAATCGAGAATTGTACGAGCTGTATCAAGATGTGGATGTAGTCCAAACAGCCAAAGCGCGTCGTGTACACTGGTTCGCCACATCGAGCGAATGGACAACAATGCTCCAGACAAGAAAATCTTCGAATCCCAGCCCGAAGGTTCGAGATGACCAGGAAGACCGAACGTCCGCTACAGGGTCCAGGCGGTTACAGACGCAAGAGCGCATGGTCTCAACGACTGGAGGGAGCGTGCGAGTGACCGCAATATGTCAGGCAGCCATCCTTCATGGATCGGGAGCCGGATAAGTAAAGTATGTAGATTCATTGCAATTATGTTTGGCAGTCGATGATTTGGCAGACCCAATATATTTCTAAAGTCAAATGCATCAGTCTCCAGATGCAGCATAGCTATAAGTTAGGTGTAGTTTGTGTTGGCCTATTTTGTACACCATCATATTGTCGAAAGCCCCAAACCTAACCAGGAAAGCGCAAAATTGAACGCATATCACCGCTTCGCAAAGCGCCCGGGGAAATATTTTCTTTCCAAGAACTCCCGTCCAATTGCAAATTGATATCCATTTTCGGGTTTACCTTGAAAATGATTTTTGAACGAATATTGTAACGCTATTTGTACTTCGAGATTCCTTATGTATTCCTTTGCGATTTCGAGTGGATCATTTTCCCAGGTCCATTTTTCATTTCGTGCTATTTTGGGAAACCATTATTTTGCATATATTGGTGTTAACGGCGAGGCTCCACAGACGATAGTGGACCTGCAATTTGTTAATCATCATTTTAATCATTTGAAGGGATTCCGCTAATATAACGATACACATATATATAACATAATATGACAGTCAACCCCGATGTGTGGTCATCCAGAAAGAGCGAAACAAGAAGCGGACCAAGCAAACAGCCTTCATTAAATCTAGTTGTTATATGTAACCAAGTGGACCCTTCATTTCCATCCCAAACTGCGGTTGAGTTATTTTCTTAAAGGGCTAGTATTACCGTGAGCATGTTTATGGACAGTCCAAGGCAGCTTAGGTTGTCAAAAGCTGGCTTTGAATTCAAAGAAGAACAAATATAACTGTTTCCCCCTTTTAAGGTACGAAATAATGGAAAACATATTATTGACTGTGGAATAATATTTCCTAAAACCAGCTTGGAACTCGTTCAATAATTCGTTCTGTTGTATCCAGGTTGTAAGCCTTTCTGGACAATATTTTCATTACCGAGTTCATAACGAATTCCCCTATAGTTGCTAGGATCGTGAACAGAACCCTTTTTGAAAAGTGTGTTTATAGTTTTCTAGTATTTCTATTATATTAAAATATGTGGTTAAATGCAACCATTAGTTTTTCGATAAAGTTCACTGTGGCGTATTAGAAAAATTCGTACGGCATACTATCTTTTCTAAGAGCTTTGTTAAGCTTGCAATATTGAGACTTCATGAACAGTGAAGGCATGGTAAGGATCTTCATTTTATAGTGTCGTGGTGTAGCATAGAGTATCAACTGGGTTGTATTTACCGGCTTTCTGAGTAAATTTTCGAAATAATTTCTATATTTTATGAAAGTCTTTTTGGTATTCTTATTCACCCTTAGGCATTTCAAAAACCGAAACGATTAGTTTCTTGCTACTTCACAATCCCTTTCAAACCATTGTTTTTCCATTTATGGTTGTTTCTGGACTGCCTGTTTGATACACAATACCAAGATTTCCGTGTTAAGATTCGAATTATGATCATTGCCGCAAACGGAATCCAATACACAGTCGTGATTCTTTATTTCTTTCTAGAATGGTGTTTTCCCACTGTAATTTTGGAAATATTTTCATAGTCATGTTTTCCCTGATTGGTTCTACCCTGCAAGTGGAAAGCGTTCTGAATATACCAAATGCCCGACTTTTAGCTCCTCCACGTACTCCAGCCATCTTTCACGCATGAAGCAGTAATATATAATCGGGCATGTTGCTCCTCTAATAAATGTGAAATGCTATTTGGCATGTATTCCGAAACAATTAAAAGTTAATGTTTTGCTTTGTATAGGGCTAACAGCTTGAAAATAACTTTAGAACAATCGTGTATCCGATAAAGATTACAATAAACTTGCCGGCTATATGAATGTGAAGAGTTTGTCAAGAGGGTCGGGTAGATTTTGATAGTTTTTAATCAATTCGTCCATGCAATATGGCATGAACTTAGTTAAATACAAACAAATTGGTCGTAGCCCGTAAACGTCATTTTTAATCCGGCATTCAGTTCAACCTACATTCTACGGAAAAATCATACGAAAACCAACATCGGTGGATGAAAAAGACCCATTTGGTAATTTGGGCGTCCGGCCATTCCCTTCTCCCAAGTAGGCTTGTCAGATGTTGTGATTTAAAAAATTTTATTTTTGCGACTCAAAAACTTGTTTAGCGGCGTACCATAGAAAAAGCGATATATCTCGTTTTTGGCGATTTTAATTTTTTGAATTGCAATCCTAATACTTTTTTAATTTTTCTAATTTGCACTTACGCTTTATATCTTTTCCATTCCTGCATGCTGAATGAAGTCATCGAAATAGTAATTCTGAACGCAGCCACTAAAGATCGATTTCTTTCCCCTCCCTAAAATAAATTACGTACGTCAAACGTCAACCCAAATATCTGTGCAATGGGGTTGGCATTTGGCTTCGGCCATGCACGGACGTGCGCAATTTTTGCTGCGCAAAGTAATCGTAATTAATTCCTTGCAAAAAGTAGTGGTATAAAATGATGCATTTAAAATATTACATTAAAGAGTGATACGTGACGAGACCCGAAGATTAAGCAATTAGTGAGGTCAAACAGCTACTCATGCCACAACCAAGGCAGCCAACCAAGAACATCCGACAACCAGCTCCAGGTCTCTCACAGATATCGCCAAACCACACATCATACACACATGGATGATACTGTACCGTAATTGAAGCATCCTCAGGATCGCAACATACAACAGTCCGTTAGGACTTGTAACATAGTACGTTATATACAACGGAACATGCCAAACAGTCCAACAAGCAAAATGAATAACCTACGCTCTAGCTGCAAATTAATAAATAACCTAACAATTGGTTTCCTGCTATTCTACCTACTCGTTTATCCAAATACAGACAGATGAAAGGATTCGTGCTCAGCATCTATCGATGAAAGGGAAATAAATTCTTTCAATCATCAACATTTGTGTTATTCATAAAATCATAGTTCAATCTCAAAAGATTTCGTTCTCATGTAACCTGTGAAATATGTATAAATGTATTCTAATAACCGTTCAGAGCTCTCGCTCTAACACCAAAAGAAAAAAAATATCTTGTATATACTGTACAGTTTCATTAGTTTTAAGTATAAATGTGTATTTTTATGTATTTTATTGTTAACGACAATGCGCGTCGAAAAAAATTGGAAAACAGCTCCACGAGCGAGAGCTTTAAGAACTAAAATTCAGTAACTGTAGCCATGTTGGCAAATTACAATTAAAATCAAAAGTGAGAGCCATACATTATAGCCTCCTGTAATATTCAATAATGTAAATACACTGTATTTCAATTGGTGTTAAATGTAACCTTCTTTTATAAAGACTCATTAAAGTAACTTCAACTAATGATAGGCGTGTTTTTTTCTAAGCCCCGGGGGAATTGGACGAAATAAACGATGAGTAGGATAGTAGGAGGATAAAAACTGTACTGCCAAAAACTTTTTCACTAAGTTATCGATAAAATGTATAGAAACTTCAAAACTGGCATTTTGACATGTCAAATAATTATCAATTTTGTTTGGTTTGGTTGAGCTTTTGTGTCAGTTGTTTTCCTGACGACCATGTCAACCTAACCTAACCTACCTTTTAATCTACATTCCGTAACACAACACCAAATCAATTTTAACATTTTCCGCTTTTGTATTGCCTCTATGGTGTCGTAGATTTTTTCCACCTCACCATGAGCACAACCTTCTATAGCGATTTTCATTTTGCGTTTATTTTTATTATATGTATATTAAAGCTTGACTGTGAAATTATTATTAAATAAAAAAGTATTTCCTGAAGTTGATATTCGTTCAATTAACAAGAATTGAATGAATTACAAAACAAAGGTTTCGGCTGCGTTTTGTTGTACACGGGAGCAACTCAATACAGATTCTCTGCTAAATCCTAGGCATACTTTAATCTTCTTGATCGTCGTCCGCTCTTGCTCAGACCTATATTCCTAATGACATAGGAACTGAGGGTCCCGTCCCGAATAAGCAACTCGTCCACTAATATCATGTCACCAGTGACCGACGAATGGGGTAGTTTTCAAGTAGTTGAATTCTCACTGTATTTGTGAAAATTAAAATTAAAAGAAAATCACATCGGCTAAAAAGAATTTCCAAAATACTTGATTTCAATTTTCAAATTACTTGATTCACATTTTCTTGTATAAAAAATAATTAACTTGGTTCTTTTTATATTATTTTAATAGAAATGTAGCTTAAATTTAATAAATATTTCGAAATTACACAAAACAAATCAACCCGATGATTTTTAGAAGGATGAGGATGAGGCAAACAGTGAAGTTTGTTTTTTTTCTTGCATTACAGCTGTTCTTCAAATGTCATCTTGCAAATTAATAGTGCTGCCAAGTATTTCACTAAGCGCCTTGGTCGTCTTTTTCAACCAATTCTCCCGGGGATTGCAAAAAAATGCACCTTATGTGTGCAATGCAATATGTAGACACTCAAATTAGCCTCATTCAATAACCGAACTATAGCTATCCGGATAGGTTGGTGTTGTTGTATTCCTATGTAAGAACACAGCTGATGACAAAGCAACTGCTTCCAAAACCAAAAATTACATGTGAATATAACAGCAGCAACCTATCCGGATTTATTTATTTTAATTAACGATTTTTGAGTTTGGTGTTGTAGGGTGGAAATATTTTTAATTTGCCGATTTTTATTTTAAGTTTGGCGATTTCGCTTTTTTAAACCTGACAACCCTGCTCCCAAGCGTTACAAAGAAACTAAATTCAAAGGCTATAGATGTCTGCCAATCCACCAGTCCCCTAGTTTAGTTTTCAGACCCTCCAGAGGCAATTAGTACCCACCTCGCTGTTCCGAAAGTAAGGAGTTGCTTTAATAAACATTTTTTCTAAAAGATTCTAAAATCCTTCAATTTCAAGTTTGATGTTTTTCTTCAGAGTTAGGAGCGTTAAGAAAGAAGAGAGTGTAGGAAAAATAAAAAAATGGAAACACTGTTGGTTGCACAGTATTCTCTCTTAAATCAACTTAAACAATCAGTTTTAATATTGATTGTATGTTCCAGTTCGCAGTGATAATGTTTGTGCTTATCAATATTTTTTTTTTTTATTTAACTATATGCCTGTAAGACCTAAGGTCTTTTAAATGCAACCTGAATTGCACGGCACTAGTTTGGCACAGTGGATTTGAGAACCAGGTATTGACTGTCTCATTTTAACCCGTGGGCGGCATTCAATTAAAATTGGAGGTATAGAAAAGAACGCGCCTAGCGTGGGGATCAAACCCACACGTCTATGTTAGCAATAAAGCACTTTATCCACTGCACCATTCTACCCAACACAACTTACACCTCAGTTGTCATTTAGATCGGAAATTTTCTAAGGTGAATTGATTTCCTGCCTTGTTGATTCTTTCTGATTCTCCACGTAAACCTTACACGGCTAGTACTGATTAAATATATGTCAAGTTGTCAACTACAAGTCCAAATTGTCAAAACTACAGCACACCATGTTATTTCAACCTTGTTGTATAGTTAAACACCGTCTACTGGTCTCTTTTAATTTTCAGTGATTTTGTCTTGTAAGATAGCTAGACAAGTGATGTCAGTGTAATGTTACATGAAGTTAATATATCTATGATTTTAATTGGAAAATGTATTTAAAGTACGTAGTGTAAAGCTTACAAGGTAGCACGTAGATTTTATAGGCTACTTTGTTAAGTAAACAAGACGTTAAGATCCTGCATCTTTATTATTTAACATCAGAAACTCCGTATACAAATAACAGCAAGATTCATTAATTTTATCTGAAATTTTATTAAAGTCAAAATAAGCCTTAACAATTTTTCACCTTAAACGAATAGTTTTTTTGAAAAATTTATTTGTTTTAAAGTTTCTGGGATTTGTTTTTTTTTTTTTTGTTTAATGAACCTTCCAATATTTTTTTCAAATACAAAGTCTTTTCCTTTTCTGTTTCTATTTCGTTAAAACTGCTATAGGTATACGATTACTATCAACACAATGTATCACTTTCAACTCAATTCGTAAGTCCTTCATCGATTTAAAATGGCTTAAAACTAATGAAGTATTGAACTTTTTGTTGCTTGTACCTTTTATCTTCCCAAACAGCTGATGTAAAGTAGATTTCTTTTTCACCGATTTATGTGCCAGAAACTAAATGGCGCCAAGTTATATATACACAATGCATCTCGCTCATAATGGCATGTTTTTTTCAACACCAAACCGAATTAATGCCCAAGTGCACGAGACGTATTTACGAACATAAAACCCTGAACTACGAGTACAATCTACTGAGACTGAGATTGATAACCCACTCGACCGCTGCTGCTGTTGTCGCAGTGGGTGGAACTTGTGGTAGATTGTCGTCGTTTGGTGAGCTTGCTATGTCAATGCCCATTTCTATCATCCATATAGCAGCGCTCTGCGACAACTACCGTCGCACCAATCTATGTTGACGACACAAGGCTCCAGACCTCTGTGTCATTCCCTATATACACGTATTGCGGACGAATGCGCATATAGTGTCATCGAATAATAATTAGCCTTCAGTTAACCGGCACTGTTTCATCGTTTGTGATATTGCGTTCATATCATTATCACAGATGAAGTTGACACTTGATAATTAATGCATTTATTATAGAAAAGCTGCCACCTTAAAATGCACTTTGCATAAAATTTATTTCAGATAGGTAGATCGATACGTATCGATTGCTGAATGTACAACCTATACGAGTTGAGATACATTTCACATATATTGATTACATTCGTGCATATGCATACATATTCATATATATAGCCACTTGAATGTTTGTGTTCACTGTTGCCAACATGGCCCGTTTTGATATTCAATTTGTTTTCTTTTGAAAAGCGATTTTTGTATGACAACATACGCTCAGCCTATATTGAAAGGCTTTTGGCATGATCATACGAATGTTGAAGCCGTTTGAATGGAACAACAACAACAACTTGAGTGTTCTATCATAGTACACCACATAGTTTAATCTTATAGCCATATAGTTTACCAAAACGAGTAGAGCAGAACATTTACTTGTTTTTGTTTGACATTTCAGTTGGTTTTGAAAAAGCTGTCAAAACGTTGATACAACATGAATGCAAACAATCAAATCTTATAATGCTGCATAAAAATAGAGCAGAACTAAATATCAGAATTTAACCAATTTTATTTATGAGCCAGAAGTATCTACAAGCAGGAAGAAATGTGTTCGTCTTTGTAAAATAATAATTGAACTTATAAAGAACAGAAAAATAATACATATGTAGTTCAAAATTGTGCAATGCATAGAAGCATGTGGACAAAGGTTAGCTTTTAATAAGAATATTCAGCCCAAAGTTCGATCAAGAAGTCCTCGTCCGCACTTCCCTAAATTCATTTAGTTTTTTTCTTTTGCATTTCCTGTAAATAAAAAGAATTTATGCATTAAAAATTTATTACAAATAAGTATTTGAAAAAATGTTCTTACCGCTGCCATAATTGTTTGAACGATTTGAAATTAATTTTTTTGACAGCTAGCACTCAGCTGTTCTTCTTTTTCTGAGAGCCTTTTCACAATTATTTCATTTTACCTTGCTAGAAGATCTGTTCGTCTAATTCATCTTTGAATTGCAACTCGTTTTCAAGTCATTTTATCAAAAACGAGTCGTTTTGCAAAACAAGTAGTTTATGAAAAATGTATTGGAAAACGAGTAGTTCTTAATATTCGTTTTGAGGAAAACGAATAAAGTCTCGTTTGTGGTTTGGTGTGAATAGGCTATTAATGACACGATTTATAATTATTTTACCGAGGTCAACCAAATCATCAAACTCCATAAACTAGATTTTACTCGTTTTCGTCAAAACGAATAATCAAAACTACTCCTTTTCCAATACATTTTTCATAAACGACTTGTTTTGCAAAACGACCTGAAAACGAGTTGCAATTTAAAGATGAATTAAACGAACATCAAGAGAAATTGATATGATTGTGAATAGGCCCTCAAAAAACCTACAACAGCTGATTGCTTGCTGTCAAAAAAAAATTAATTTCAAATCTTTCAAACAATTATGGCAGCGTTAAGGACATTTTTTCAAATACTTATTTGTAATAAATTTTTATTGCGTGAGTTCTTTTTATATACAGGAATTCAAAAGAAAAAAACTAAACGAATTTGGTTAAGTATGGACGAGGATGTTCATTAACATTTACATTTTCATCCATCAACACAAATCTTTCAGGTTATCCATACAATCTGCATTCACGAAGGAGCTTTGAGATTTCTATTGAATTTGCTATAATTTGATAATTTGATTTGCTATCATCTTCTGGAACGAATTCACTGTGACCAGATTCAAACTTGAAACTACCTGAGCGCAAATAAACAAAAATCTAAAACTCCAAAATAAACCTTTTTTATGTCCAAGCAAAATTACTTTCATCACGTGAATGAGAGAAAATAATTTGATGATTGCAGTACAAGATTGGAACTTAAGAAAAAATACCATTGTCAAAATTATTAGCGTGATGACATATGCAATCCTGCACTGGTGTCCGGCTAAGAGAAAATATTTTGTCATTCATATGTGAAATTCCTGTTCGTGTCCGTTCAAGGGAGTGTCCGTCCAAGAGAAACTGAAACTTGAAACGTTTATGGAGCAATTTCCGTACAAAAAAATGTGTCCGTCTAAGAGAGGTGTCCGGCTAAAGGAGGTGTCCGCAAAGGGAGATGTCACTGTATATAAATGTTTAAGGGCCTACATTGTATTTAGTATTCAGTGACGTACGCAAAATTACTTAAAAAGGGAATATAATAAGGTAGAGATGAATAATAGTCATAATTAAATGTTCTTACATTGCTTAGTCTTAAGTTTTTAATAAATTATTTCTTTATGTATAAAATTTTAAAAACATTTTTAGAAAATAAAATTGAAACACCAGTTTGAAGATATAATTAATATACATATAAAATTTACATTTCAAAAAAATTCAGTGACTGGTTTTTGAAAAATCGATTTAGCAAAAAAATTATTTATTTTTTTAAGAATCGAAAAACTTTTTTTTGAAAATTGGAGTATGCAGTTTTATTAACAATTTTAGGGAACATTTTTATAAAAAAAAATATTTTAATCGTTTTATGCAGTATTGAGAAAGTCGAAAATATGAAAATAGGTTCTATACCGTTATAGGAAATACCGTTAATAAGCACGCAAAAAAAATATGTTTATACTTGAAAGTGAACTGTACTAATTTAAGAACACACAAATGTTTTTATTAAAATTCTTGGAGCCGTTATCGAGAACTTATTTTTTTTCTGAACGGTTTTTTAACATTTGTATGGGAGGTACCGTTGTTTTTTTATTTTAGAATAATAGTTTTTTTTAACTATTCAAGATAATGTCAAAAAACCACCAAATACGAAGTTTTGAAAAAAATCTATGGAGTCGTTTCCAAATTTTGAGTTTTCAAAAAAAAAATTATTTACAAACATTTTTTTTGAAAAATTTTGGTGCACAATAATGTTTAAATTTTCTCATAGCTTCTGTGTAAAAAATTGTAAAAAAAAATCAAATTAACCGTTTCCGAGAAAATCGAAAACCAAAAATATGGTTCTACTAGAGGTACCAAAAATAACAATTTTTTTCCAAAAAGAAATTATTAAAAGGCACCCTTTCCCTTCAATAATGAACTGATTTTTTTTTATAAAAATCGTTGGAGCTGTTTTTGAGAAAAATAAGATTTTTGCTTTTGGCCAAAAAAATGTATGGGAGCTACTGGTATTTGTCGTCTTAAAAAAAATGAAGAAAACGTGTGGGCATATTACCGAAAAACCAATATGTACCAAGTTTGAAGCAAATCCATCCAACCGTTAAGGCTGCAGACTCGAGGACAGACAGACAGACGGAATTGACCCACTTTTTTTTTGTTCTCTATGATCTTAATGTCATGTTTGATTGTTAGAAAACATTTTTTTTTACGAATACATAACTTGCCTTAGTATGTACCTATAAGAATATCTTTTTTCATTTCATGTCAAATGCAATTGTGTTGTGTCTTAATAATGAGCTGTTATTTATCTGGCAGTTCAGTTCTAACGGAATTTTTTAAAATGTCGAAATGGTAACAAAGACTTACTTGTCTTTTCACAGACATTAATAAATTTAAAACTAAAACCCTTTTTCTCTTATCATTACTTTTTTCATTCTGGTAAGTAGAAAAGGTAAAATAACTTAAGTTGGCAATACTTGTTAAGCTGACAAACTTTTCTCCGTTCCATTTGGCAATAAGCCAATAATATTCATACGAGTACACGCAGTGTCCTTGTAACAAATAGATGATTTTCGCAGAATGGCAGAATTTTTGGCATCCGATTCGGATCCAATTTCGAGTTGAAACTTGAAAACTTGCTCATGTATCTACGCAACGCTGCTGGTTCGGGCCTGCCTAATCGATAAACGTTAACATTTGCTCAGACACGACGACGACGACTACGAAGAGGACTGGGACAGATTATGTTTATCTTACTACTCTTAGCATTATCGTTCGTGCCCACTTTAAGGTAACTTTAAGATACAATGGCAAAGATAATTGCAGCAATCATATTGTATTACTAAGTTAGTTGAAGTGCAATACTTTGCTGCCCCATTTAGCATTTAGAAATGATGATGTGCTTGTACTTGTGCATTGTTGTTGAAAACTTTTCCCCTTCCCTTACATAATAAAATACTTGAGAGTATTACTGCAGCAAGCAGCAACGATGCTGATGACTATGACAACGAAGCTGCTACCTTCAAGATTCCAAATGGGCCAACAAACTTTTATCATACCGACTGCCATTCAAAAAC
The DNA here is from genome assembly GCA_910595825.1 of Philhelius pedissequus. Classification (NCBI taxonomy): domain Eukaryota; kingdom Metazoa; phylum Arthropoda; class Insecta; order Diptera; family Syrphidae; genus Philhelius; species Philhelius pedissequus. The sequence goes on along the minus strand of OU343160.1, from coordinate 273,065,159 downwards.
CGAGAGTAAAAATTGTATCTTGTGTATTCAAATGGATTCAGTATCATTCGGTGTTGTACAAAAATGGGAACTACTGCCGAAGTGAGTGCATTCAATTGTGACGAATAGCCTTGTAACTAGACGGAAAGGGAAGGTACGTGACTGATGCGCGAAATCAAATGATGGGAACGGGGATAGGAATGAGGATGAGCTTGGAATGACTTCAAAAGTGCCATGGTTTTTCGAAATCCATACACACAACTTTTGCTAAATTGTTGAAACACTGGATGCAAGTTGCGCATCAATGACTTTGCATTTGGTAATCTTTGTTGGTGCTGTATTTGTGAGAGATTGCATGGTTTAGATACATGACATCACTTAGCTTTTTTTTTTTTTGGAAAACAATGCATTGAATCTAACGGTATGTAAACAGGGTGAATCAGATAACTTTACGCGCTGTATTCAACATTGAACAAAAATCAAAGGATTTGTAATGGGGAGGCTTCCTAAAAACCAAGAGAAACGAGAATTTTTTCAGTATTGACGGATAATCTATTATTAATACGTGATGTTGCATTTTTATCTTGCCCACTTAGGACCCAAGAATCGCTGTGAAACCTTTATGAACTTAAAAATAATTTCGAGGATGTGTGCAGAACATGGATTCAACGGTTGAATGTTGCGTTAAGCGCAGACAACATGCCAAAGATGTCTATCTTGAAACAGATGGTAGATACTGAGCGATCTGCGAAACAGTGTAGGGGACTAGGCACAAGATAATTTATAAATACAGTGGTCGGCATAATTATTATATTGACAAATAAAAAATTTGTATATTTCGAGTTTTAATTTTTTTTTTTTTTTATAATTTTGCACGCGCTCAAGGGATTATGAATACACTTTATTTGTTTTTTTAACACAGCGCGGGCATCCGGCGAAAGAAGAGAAAGAAGAATAGGAAAGATGTGCGGCGCGATGTTTTGAAACTAGAGCTGGTTGTTGTCTCAGATTTATCTCCAGGGATGGCGGCTGAACTAATGCGGAGAAAATTACAGTGTTGTATTTATTTATGTCCCTTATAATTCGCATTATTTTATTTGTTTCGTTGTCATATTTATGAGTATACTAGTTTACTCAATCACATGTTGTTAGTGTTATGCCTGACCAGCATGTTATGAGTAAATCAGCACCTCATTTTATGACAATTTTGAGAATTGGTTTTTAATGGAATATAAGAAGACATAGACAACGGCAGAAATCGAACCTTCGACCAAGAGGTTGACAAGTGAGCACACAACTCTCGCGTTACGGCCACAATTTTGTACAATTTACCGGATTTTTAAATGACAAAAAAAAATTCTTTATTTTTAGGCAAAATTATTTTGACAGAACGTTGAATGCTTACTAAAAAAATATCTTTAAAAAATAAAAATAACATTAGCACTTCTCAATAAAATAACGGGTCCGCCATCTAACGTTTTTTTTTCAACTAGGGCTTATTTCGTGAATGGTAACACTTAGCTCATGTCTGATTTGACAGATAATTAGTTTTATCCTTCCGCTGAACGAATATGGTTGTGTATACGCTTGAACAGCGCTCGTTAAGTGGGCCTGCGATCGACTTAGAGAAGATGCCAATTTTGCCAAAAAAAAAATCATCTTTTCAGATGAAGCTCATTTTGATCTTGGAGGGTATGTAACAAACTAAATTATCGCATTTGGGGCACAGAAAACCCGCACGCATACATTGAAAAGCCGATACACCCAAAACGAGTCACTGTTTGTTGCGGATTTTGGTCCAGAGGCATAATTCGAAAATGAGTAAGGAGTGGCCGTTACAGTCAATGGCGATCGTTATCGGGCCATGTTGAACGAATTTTTGTTCATAAAAATTGAAGAGTAGGATATTGTCAATATTTGGTTTCTACAGGACGGCGCAACGTGCCACACAGCCGAAGCTACAGTCGAAGTTTTGCGCCCATTTTCAAAAAAAAAGTTATTTGGCGGACCCTATATATATCTGCCATAAGTTTCTGAAGCATTTCTATAGAAACTTTGGCCTAAACACTTCTCACTTTCATAATCGTGCCCAATCTGGTTCGTGTCAAAGGAAAACTCCTTTTTACTTGGGATATAGGTACTACGAGTAAGTATATATAGGGCAAATTTTGTATGTATTTGTAAGAAAAATCGAACTCGAGATTTTAAACAAACTTGACATTACGATTATAGAGAACGCCAAAAAAGTGGGTCCCGCAATTTCGTCCATCTGTCTATCTGTCAGTAGATCGATCTACAGCCTAAAAGGCTGAAGCAATTTTCAAACTTGGTACTTCAACGTTTTAATAGATTGGGATATTAAATCGCTTTTTAGCCCCAAAAATAACGGTACTTGCCATGCAAGTTTGTGTAACATCATAATTATCTCAAAAACGGCTCTTAAAGGTAAAAAAAAAGTGCGTGTACTACTTCGGGCATACTATACATTTTGGTCCAAAGTTTTTTTGTACATATTTTGTTATTAACCGTTCCTGCCATACAACCATTTTTTTTTATTTTCGACTTTTTCATAAACGCATCAAAATGTTTATTTTATTAATTATAGGCGGTCCTCCGAATTATAAATAATATTGCATACCAAAATTTTTGAAAAATATTTCTTTTGGATTTAACAAAAAAAAATATTTGTTTTTGAAAATTCAATAGTTCAAAAAGGCGTGCATGATTTTTTTCTAAGTTATGTTTTTAATTCATTTATGTAATATTTAAAATTGTCATACCAATTTTTCTTTTAGAAAAAAAAGTAAAGAAATTTTTAATATAAAAAATTAAGTAAATAAAATTCATGAGTGGATCGTAGGAACTTTCTCTTGTAGCTAACAACTTTAATGAAGCTAAACATAGGCGCTGTTAGTAGGTAGGTAGTCTAGTTACCCTATGCAGGTTTAAAGCCGATGTAGGTAAGATTACCCTGATTGTTAGTATAATGAATGTTTTGCATACCTACAAATGTATATTTACATCTAGATTATGGACTTTAATTAATTATAGGAAGGAGTGTAATAAGAACCTACATAAATAGATGGAACCTAGATGGAACTAGAACCTATAGACAAATATAAGAGTGAAGGATGTAGGTGCGGGTATAGGCATACAACTTTATAATTTTGGTCCAATATGCATACGTAAGATTCATGTGAATTTTAATAATATGTATATATAAATGTATGAGAACCTTAATATGTAGTATTCAGTGACGTAGGCAAAAATGATTCAAAGTTGAGTAATAATAAGGTAGAAATAAATGGGTAATACACATAATTAAATGTTCTTATATTGCTTAGTCGTTATAGTTTGAGGAAATATAAAGATGCCATTTGAATTCCTGGATAAATAAGAATATACGAGAAAAAAATTCAAGAATCGTTGAAACGGTTTTTTAAACATTAATTTTTTAAGTATAAAATTTTAAAAAGATTCTTAGAAAAAAAAATTGAAACGCTTTTTGAAGATATTATTAATATACATATAAAATTTAAAAAAAAATCAGTGACTTGTTTTAGAAAAAGTTTTATTAAAAAACTTAGGGAGCATTTGTATACAAAAATAAAATGCACGACTGGATCGCACGAACTTGCTCCTATGTTCGATCACATTATATGCAAAAGATTCTTAATGGAAACGGCTAAATGTATTTTTAAAGTCGGTTTTCACTTAATTTTTTATATATAAAAATTCCTTAATTTCTTCTAAAAAAATTGGTATGAAAATTTTAAATATAAATTTTAAAACAAAATTTCAGAAAAAATCGTCCACACGTTTTCAAAATATTGATTTTTCAAAAAAAAAAGAAAAATATTTTTTTTTTCAAAAAAAAGCAATTTTTCGAAAATTTCGCGAAAATTTCGAAATCCGGTATTATTTAGAATTCAAAGAAGATCCTGTATAAGAATTTTGATCGAAATCGGTTGCGCCGTTAATGAGGAAGTCGAAAATCAATTAATGGTTGTATGGCAGGTACCGTTAGTAACAAAATATTTAAAAAATTGTTCGGCCAAAATGTAGGCCATACTCACGGCACTACTCATACCTATTTTTATCGTTAAATCGTTATAGCCGTTTCTGAGATAACTAAGATGGTAGAAAAATTTTTATGACAAGTACCGTTATTTTTGGGGCTAAAACAACGATTCAAAAATCTATTTTGGACAATCACCTAAAACGCCTAAGCACAAAGTTTGAACAAAATCGTTTTAGCCGTTTAGGCTGTAGATCGTTCTACAGACAAATAGACAGACAGACGGAATTGCCGGTGTTCTCTGTCATCGTAATGTCAACTTTGATTAATATATAATATAGTACATATATCGCAAGTAAAAATTATTTTATTCGGGTCATCCAATGTTGAGAAAGTCGAAAATATGAAAAGTGGTTCTATGGGAAGTATCGTTAATGCAAGAAAAAATTATGTTTGTACTTGAAAGTGGATTGTACTAATTTAAGATCACACACATTTTTTTATAAAAACTCTGGGACCCGTTTTCGAGAAATACATGTTTGTCTTAAGGGTTTTTTTTTAACATGGTAAGTTCTTTTTTATTTTAGGAATATAGTTTTATTTAAATATTCAAGATAATATCAAAAAAGTACCAAATACGAAGTTTAAAAAAAAATCCATTAAATCGTTTTTGAAATTATTTTGAGTTTTCAAAAAAAAAAAATTATTTGCAAAAGAATTATTTTTGAAAAATGTTGGTTTACAATAGTGTTTAAACTTTCAAGGAGCTTCTGCGTCAAAAATTTCATAAAAATCAAATTACCAGAAAATCGAAAACCATAAAAATAATTCTACTAGAGGTACCAAAAATAACAATTTTTTTTTCCAAAAAAAAATTATCACAAGGTACCCTTTCCCTTCATTAATGAACTGATTTCGTTGGAGCCTTTTTTGATAAAAATAAGATTTTTGTTTTCGGCCAAAAAAAATTGTAAGGGAGGTACTGTTATTTGTCGTCTTAAAAAAAATGAAAATCCGTGTGGGCATATTACCGAAAAAACAATATGTACCAAGTTTGAAGCAAATCCATCCAACCGTTCGTTCATAAGCGTCTAGTAGTCATTTGGTGTAGATTTTTTTTTTAACGTCACTTCTTTTCTTGTCTTATTTTATTGACGTCACCAGAGATCGAAATCCATTAATACACTTCGGACAAACAACAACACTTTCATTATTTTTGATCTCTGGTGACGTCAATAAAATAAGACAAGAAAAGAAGTGTCGCAATCTTGTTTTGTTTGATTCATGGACTGTGCGTGATTTTACAGGTGTCATTTTCACATTATAATTTTCTATTCAGAAAATGTGCTATTTTTCTTGCTTAAATTGATTCGAGTTTTGCTTATTATTACACTGATTCTGATCTAACATTAGATGACGTTCACGTACTGCAATAACTAATTAGAATGTCCGTGATAACAAAACGCAAGAGTTACGTGCAGAAGAAATAAATGGAGAATTGCACAAAATGCACAGCTTCAAACTGCACAATCATCATCACAAATTCGACAAAAAGTTATTAGAAGAAAAATAATGGTAAATGGAGACTACAATCGCGATGCTTTCGAATACGATTACGCAATCGCATTTACTTTCTCGATGCTCCCGGTGAGACATGCAAGACATTCGTCATTTAATTGATTCTAGCAGCAATTTGGCTAAGATCTCAAATTTCGTTTCATGTTTCATCATATGCCTCTGCCATCTATGGCATTACTACCACACTGTTTGAAGGCTCTCGAACCACACATTCCGCTTTGAAGCTAGCGATGAACTTTCTTACGGCTGACAAGCCAATAACGTGCACAATGACCAAGAATTCGGCGACAGCCAAATTGATGCGAGAATGCAAAATCATTATTTGAGATGAATGCTCGATGGCGCCCAAACGAGCTTTGGAGGCAGTTGACCTAACAATGAAGGACTTACAATGTGATTCCAGATGATTTGGTGCGGATACATGATATTGCTCACCGGAGATTTTCGTCAAACGCTTCTCGTCATCCCGAAATCTACTGCTGCCGATGAATTTAATGCATGCTTGAAATCATCTTGTATGTGCGGTCATGTCAAGATGTTGAAATTGATCACAAATATGAGAGTCGCATTGCTGAACGCGCCATCATCGCCTGCTAAATTCTCAAGACCACTGCTGGGGCTTGGCAAAGCGTCGAAGGAGAAACTTATCACCAAAGTGAAGTGTTCCCCGGCATTGCAAGAAATTATAAAAATCTCGATTGGATTTGTGAACGGGCAATACTAGCAACTATAAAAAAGGTCATCGTCGATAGCTTGAATTTCATTATTCAAAGTCTAATCGCTGGAGAACTGCATTCATACAATTCCGTTCACAGCGTGACAGGCAAGGATGATGAGACCAACTATCCGACGAAATTTTTGAACTCGCTGATTTGCCAGGAACTCCGACGCACCATATTTTACAGCTGAAGGTGCGATCGATCATAAACATGGTACGGCGATTCCAGCCATGATCACTTAGGGCAAATTCAAAGAAGAGCATGTAGTTATCCCACGAACTCCTATAATTCCAACTGATCTTCCATTCCAATGCAAGCTGATTCAGTTCCATATTCGATTGGCTTTTGCGATAACAACCAATAAATCGCAAGGCCAATCGTTGTAAGTTTGTGGAATAAATCTCGAATTTTTATGTTTTTCGTGCGGTCAGCTGTTGGCAAACCGCCTATGTTGTTTGTTTTTACGACAGAAAACAAATCGAAAACAATTGTTTTGTTCATCATATCACTCTCTCCTTATTTTTATTCCATTGAAATAAATCGCGCTGAAATTTGAACTATCTGTGTTTTATTATAGCTCTGCAGTTAATTTGAAGGGCTAAATTGGGGCGAGACGAAGTTCGCCTGGTCCGCTAGTCTATATATAATTTGCATTGTGTAAATGCTGCAAATTTTATAAGACTCGGTAATCATCGACCAAAAAATATTACGTCTTAGAAAAATACGATAGTATCTAACTGATGAGCCCAATATCTTGTTCGAGCGAAACCCATTTTGGACTACAGGTCATAAATATCTTCAATTGGGCTTCAATCCACACAATCCACAAAAATAATATTTACGAATTGCTTTTGTTTTCTATAAGAATAATAATTATAAGTTACATATTAAACGCTAGATATTATTGAATTAAATTTTAAAAAGATTGAATTTCAGGAAAGTATAGTAATTTCTTCCGGAACCACCCTGTATATTATAGGTGTTGCTGTTGGCTGCTTTCGAACATGAAACATGAGCTCAATTCATCAACATCTTCTTAGGGATTATAATATGGTGGCTGTGGTGAAATACGGAAAAGTGGTCTCGTTTTTATGTTTTGCATCCGAGTCCAAAAACTTCAGTATATGTATGCACACATCCACGAAGAATATGCAATAATGCAATGTCCTAAGTTACACTTTGGATAAGCTATAAACTAGAAGGTTGATTTTATTTTTGTGTGCAACGATTTTGCATGCAATTTATTGCATTCACGTTCAATTTGATGAAAAATTGCCTTTCGGTGCATAGGTATTGCATATTTATTATTTTATTTTGCCCTCGAAGCTTGCCGGGTGCTGGGCCAGCCGGCCGGTGTGGTGACGGCTGTGGTATAGATATAGAGTAGATTTGCCTTGCCTATAGATATACTTTTCCACCTGATATGGGTGTTTCTGTGTGGTACTATGGTTTTACGTAGTTTATTGTCGGTTGATGTCTGGCTTTGGATATGAAAATGAATCACCCAAAGTGTGGAAAACTTGTGGTTATGTATTTGTGGACAGTGAATATGGCGGAACCAACTTTTTGTTTTTGAGTTTGAATGCATTTTTTGTTAGGTTATCTTGATGGATTGTTGTAAATTTAACCAAATAATATAGTATATTGTTTTACATATGTAAATTATAATAAATGTTGATAATTGTAATAGTACACTTGAGCAATTGTTTTTTGATGGAAATGTGTTTGCGTAAGGAATGGCAGGATTGTGTTCAAAAACACAACAATTTTGTTGGACTTAATATATGATGTTATATTCCATTGGAGTACGATTTAAAATTATTATAGTATATAAGGGTGATTCCACAAAAATTGGGTAAGTTTTAGGGATATTTTGTTTATGCTATTATTTAAACCAAATTCCTACAAATTCGGATACCTAAGATAGCTAATCTAATGAAGATATTGCTCATGACTGGGCCAGTCACTTTTTTATGTATATTCTGAGATATATCGGATTTTCTGAATTTCACTGCCAGGGGGGAAGAAAATAATGGAATTTATTGACATTTAGAGTAAGTCTTTTAGGATCTAATTATTGAATATAACATTCGTAAGCTTGTATTCACTGGACATACTACATACAACGTAAAAATTGCTCTAGAAGGCAGATAGGTTTGTGTAATTAGAAACTTTAGGTTTTTGTGTTATTCTAAAATTAAAATCCATATACAAAGGATTATTTCAATATATATCCAAGGGATATATATATATTCATTTGTTCAAAACTAGATATAATATGTGATGGCCCCAGAGCTCTAAACAATTTAAATAATGGCCGATTCTTTACGAACATTAATTTAGAAGTTGGAATCGGATAATCACTACATATGGGAATTTAAGCTGGAACTCCTACTACGGAGGGATAGTTTCTGGGACATTATTATCAAACCGATTCTAGATCCAGTCACTTTGGAATGGACCAAAAAGGATTGCTTGGCCGGAACTATTATTGGCCTATCAGTAGAAGATAGTCAACTTCATGCCGTGAGAAGGGCTAAAACAGCCAAGGCAGCATAGGATAAGCTCAAGGAACACCATGTAGAGGCTAGTCTTAGTAATTAGGTACAATTAATGCGTAGGATTTATAACTTAAAACTAGTGGAAGGTGGTAACATGGAGGAACACATTCAAAAGATGACAACATTATTTGAAAAATTGACTGCTCTAGGGGAGAATCAACTATCAGATAATTGGAATTTCGCTATGTTATTCAGCAGCTTACATCAAAAATACGATACACTTGTAACAGCTGTGGAAACTTGGTTGAAAGAAAACGTTTAGGAGAATATACTTGCCACAATCAAAACAATGGTATAAGTAATTGAAGGTCATGAAGGTAACAAATAAGATTAATACGGACTTTACTAAAATGTTCGTGAAGGCTGGGTTTTGGATTCAGGAGTCACGGTACATATCTGAAACAAGCTGGATAAATTCATATTACAGCATCAAATAGAGAGCAAATCACTTGGGAAGGAAAGGGTACCTGCAAAATAAGGACCACCAACAGCAAGAGCAAAGAGGTTACAATACTTATTGAAGACGTCCTTTATCTTCCAAATTTGCAAGGGAGCTTACTACCAATAAAGAAGTTAATGGAAAAAAGATACACAGTTCTCTTTTGTGGTAAGCTATGTGAAATTCCATCTAAAGATCGATTCGAGGTAGGAGTTGGAGATCTAGTAGGAAATCATTTAAAGCTCACACAAAAAGAAACTGAAATCAAAGTATTATATATTGAGGAATGCAGCGTAGAAGGTAACTGTTTACATCACTGGCGCCGAATATTTGGCCATCGCAACTATGAATCACTTAAGCGACTAGAATCGGAAAAAATGGCAAGTGTCATATACATATTCATATATTCATATATTTATTCGCATAGATTTATACAATAAGATACAATATCTTTTAGGCAGTATAAACTTAATTATTTAATTTACATGATGTGTCCTAAGTTACAACAACAACAAAAAAATAAAAAAAAATAACAACAACAGTGATCATTAAAAGTTTATAAATTGTAATAAGATCAAGACTGTGAAATTTGTATGGAAACAAAAATGACTCTTCAACCATTTAAGTAAAAGTCAAACAGTCAAGAGCACTGCACCTTTAGATCTCATTCACAGTGACATTTGCGGACACATGCAAACGAAAACACCTAGTGGGAAAAGATATTTTCTAACTTTTATTGACGATTTCAGTAGATACTCTGTTGTTTATTTGATAAGGAGAAGTCTAAAGTCTTCGATCGCATAGTAGAGTACACAGAAAATAAATTTTCAACAAAACCAAAGATACTAAGATCAGACAATGGTGGTGAAGACACATCGGGTCGAGTTTTAAAGTTCGTACGAAACGAAGGCATTGTGTATCAACACACAGTTCAGGGGGTCAATTCCCGATCTGTGAAATTATGAAGTGATAAAAAAACTATCATTTCAGTTTTCACAGAGGTTTATCATTTTCCAACTTCACGCACACGCCTAATGCGATTTTAGAACTCATTGTGATAAAGTTTGTACTAAAAAGTACTAAATGATAAATTCTGTCATTTCTGATTAGATTTTTTGTTGGGAAAGATAAATATTTCATTTCAGTTTCGGAATTTGCTTAAGAATAATGTCCGGAATAATAATTCGTTTAATAAATTAATAAAAGACGTCGTACTGAACAATTGTGGGTTTTATATTATATGCAATAGTATCTCTGTTTTGAGTAAGATTTATTATTTTTTCATGTGAGGATATTGAGGCTTTCCCCTCGAGATGGGCAGAATCTATTCAAAGTTACAACTAGGAGCACTTTATTGAACTTTATAGATTCCCAAAACATTTATGCATGGATTTAATACGTGAATTGAGAGTATTCTTGAAAAACACTCAACTTATAAGTGCCATTTAAATATGGTTAAGTTCTCTGCATTTTTTTGCAATGGGTAGTTTCCAACGATCTGTCGCGGGAATGAGCACCGTCGTCGCGTCGGCTGTTGTGAATCTGTTGATTTAACAATTTCGTTATTTACTCGAATACACACAAATATAACTTATAACGAAAATATATTTGTGTATAAATATAATGGTTGCTTACTTGTCATGTGCCAAATCCTGTTTTTCTTCTTAATATTCGATTAGAAACATTTTCTTCACAAAACAATTGACTGTGATAAAAAAATTATCATATGAAAAATGTTTGGCATTTAACTTCACTTTTTCACGAATCGAGAATCGAATTAGACGTGAAAGCGTGATAAAATTTATCACTTCACATCTTCACAGATCGGGAATTGACCCTCTGTACACACCACAATACAACGGAACTGCTGAACGAAAGAACAGGTCTTTGGTTGAAATAGCAAAATGCATGCTACTAGATGCAAGCATGAGTTATGAGTTCTGGGGTGAAGCAACCATGACATATTTTGTGTTTTTTAAGAGGCGACATTATGCTTTAAATAAAAATAAGTAAAAAAATGTTTACGCACTCTAATATATAGTTGAAATAAAAGTTATCTAACACAAAAAAAAAAATCAGTACCCTGGAAACACGTCAGTCCTCTGGCGCAATATCAGACAAAGGACTGACGCCAACGGACTGATGAAAAAGGCATGAATTTGAGGTTATTATTAGAACCAACGTTTATTTTGGTATTTTAGAATATAAACAAGATACATTTGTATAAATAAAAGTTAACTAGTCATTAGTCATAAATTAAAATAGAACACCTGCTTATAAGAAAATACTAACTCGCCATAGGACTGATATTTTGACTGGACACGCACGTGTTTCCACGCCAAACACAACACTAGCACTGGCACTGTAATGACAACCGTCAAATGGCTTGGTCTGCAGCTAACTTTAGTAACAACTTTGAACGTTAACAATAATTTGAATTTGAGTATGTGACATTTCGCGGGAAATTCAAATTCGAACAACAGACAGCGGACTGATGAATAAAACTAAACACAAAGTTTCTTACTATTTAAACAACAGCTGTGAGAATATTATGTTACGAAAATTGTGATATACGTAATAAAGTACATCACAGATTGTAGTGAATTACCAAATTTGCTTAAATTGCAGTTAATATTTAATACACAGCCATTTGATACCGGATTTTTGGAGTGGTGACATGCCAAAGAACTGACGTTTTGAGAATATATTGTGGTGTTTTATAAACATAAATTTAAAATAATTAGCTGAAGTTGGGTGACCAAATAAAAGACTTTAAATTGTTTTAGAATAAAATAAGAAATATTTAAAAATATAATAACAATTAGTTTTACTGACTGATGACATCCAGTTACCCAATTTTTGTGGAATCACCCATAAACACGATATGACTCTTCACTGCTTAGTGCAAATTCACAATCTAAGAAGGGTCCTACATAGAATTCACTGCAGACAGTTTTAGCAAACTGCCAAGCAAGAAGAACACGTCCTTGATTTTATTATGTAAAGTAGGGGTAACCGGGGCTAGTAGCTGCCCATAACTTCAAACCTACACAATTTTATGCATGTTTTTTGTTGCCCTTGTATTAACCACAGCTATTTGTATAGCCTCACATTGTCTATCGTCAGGAGTGTATGTAGTTCGAGAGTTATTGGGAAAAAACTATTTTTTTCATTTATAAGTAAATTTTTTATTTTCATTTGTTTTGCTTTTTCCGGTGTGTTTTATGTGGCTGTCGGAGACTTTTTTGTTGCATACATACAATAGGTGTGTTTTATTGGGAATCTATCCATTCTACCGTAAGTAATTTTCAAAAAAAACGCATCGACCGTAGCATGGAACGTAGCTTTTTTATTTTTGTAAAAATGGTACCCCTGTACAGCAGTCATAAGTAATGAAAGAGTCTTTTGCAAAGTAAAATTAAGAAAATATCAAAATTATGAACAATAATTAGCTTTTATTCATATAAAATAGAAAGTAGAAAAACGTACCAATATTTAATTTATGTTACAAACCTATTTCTTGTTTTCATTTTTTCTGATTTGCAATTTTAAATTCGAACATTCATTGTGCACAAATATAAAGGAAATGATAAGTGAATGGGTTTGTTCATATACCATGGCCAAGTCCCTTTTTACACAGGGCAATTTTTGTATTGCTTTAAAAATCTTCTATGCCTTTCACACGAGGAAATAAAATTGACTGAGATTTGCTTGTTTCCTTTAAATGTTTCTTGGTTTTGAACGCACACTACAGCGTAGTTTAAATTGTTCAATCCATTACATGTCACCTTTATATATCATGCTTTTATTTATTTTCTGAGTAGATCGATAGCTAGAATTTTATTTTTCAAATCAATTTACAAATTTATTTTCTGATTATATTTTGCTTTCAATTCAATATTCGCTCATCAGACTGCACTTAACATACGCGGAGTAAGGAACAAGTAGTTAACATTTGGTTTGCCATTTCCATGCACATGTCAAGAAAAAAAAAACAATGGATCACAAAAATGTACGCCCAGTCCATGTCCATGTAGTGAAGCGAATACCGTCCATGGCCAATGTCCATTAAACAGTGAAGAAAAAGCACATTTTGTGAAGTTCAGTTGCCGCTTATTTCGTTTAAGCTAGGCGCTCACATGCAATTTTTCCGAAACGAAATAGTTTAATCACTAGTGATCGCGCACATTAGCAACTTAAAATCAATCAACGAGATAAACCATCACACAAACAATATTTTGATTTAATGTGCGCGCAGTTACATTATAGTTTAGTGTGATACAAACTGAAGAACTTATTTTGGGCAATCGTTCGAATTGTGCCAAAACGCAAACTTTTAAGTTGCTCGAATCGTTGACTGAATTGTTACTTTTTGTTGTATTCAATTTAGCAACCAAACTGTTGCAAAGCTGAAAGTTGCATATTTGCGCGCCTAGCCTTATAGCTCATAGAATTTCATACGAATAAATATTTTGCGGCGCACTGTGGAGCATTCCTCTATAGTGCAGTTCCACCCAATGCGGTTTGTCTTCTCAAATTGGTTTTTTGTAGATCTAAATAAAAAGATGATTTTTTTCACCAAACTCCGTTTATTTACAACTATCAATAAAAATTGAACACATAAACAAAAATTGGGCTTGGTTAGTCAAAAATAAAAGTAAAACGGAATTCATTCGATAAATATTGGTTTCTTTTTCAAAATGGATATCAAAATTTGTTAAAATTTATTAATTGACATTAGGGGTATGCAAAATTGCAGATATACATAGGTGCAATTTTAGACGTACTTCAGAAAATAATTGTGCAAAGAATACAGTTTTTAATAGTAAAAGTCAGAAACTTTTCAGAAGAACAGCTTATAATTTATTAAAAAATGGAGTTATCTAAGATTTGAGAAATATAAACTTGCCAACTATTAAAAAAAGAATCAAAAAGATCGATTTGTCTTACAAATGAAATTAATAATTATAACACTCCATGAACACATCCATCGAGATTCAATTCAATTATCAATCGTACAACAAAACTAACAAAATCAGAATCGAGACTCGACTGAACGTCAACCAGCCATCCACGTAGCTTCTACTTTAGCTTTTTATCGACCGTAGCGAATTGTATGTAAAATGCTACGATGGATAAACTTACGGCGAATAAATTTCCCAACAAAACACCGCTAATATGTGTGTCTGACTTTGCGTGCTTGCTCTTTTATTTCTATAGGTATATTAATTCCCCGTTACCGAAAAATTGACGTTCATTGCCACAAGATCAGTCGGGGTTAGTTGATTCAATTTTGTTGGTGTAAGTTGACTCATGATTTTCTCGTGTGATTAACAACAAACAGAACTTTTGTAAGAAAAATATCCAGAGGCACTGCATGGAGCAATCTCTAATAGACCGTGCGTCAAAGCTCATCTATACTAATCGAGGAAATAGTAAAGGTACCATCTGTTGCTCATTACAGTAGTAGATTTACTTACGAAACCCCGTGAATGAAAACATTTATCATGATTCAGAGCTTATGGCCCATTTTGCATCTGACTGGTATTACAAAATATCTAGAAATCAATTTATTTCTCAGGAGGAATTTTATTTTTTGTTTGCAAAATTTCAGTTTCATATTCCAAACACTCAACATTATAGCATAGTCAGCTTGCCCCATAGTGTTGAGCATCTTACCTAGGTGCTGGGGCTAATTGACTCACGAGTGGTCGTTGGATAAAATTAAAAAAAAACAATACTTATCAATATATTTTAATGGGAGCATTTTATTTAGAAAACAAATGGGAGTTTAAATATTATTGTAAAATTTTAATGTAAATTTATAGTAAATTTTTATTCTACAAGCCCCGGTCTCCCCTACACAAATTCGAATTTCCAAATTGCATTTTCTCCATAGTATTATCAAATATTGAAATGGCAAGGAATTCATTTAGTGTGCAGTTTAATTTTCGTTATGCCGGATTTACACGAGTGACAAAGTACCATTAATTCATGTCATTAAACTGGCAAAATAATGGTAAAATCAAATCAATAATGATAAGCATTTACACGGGGTAAAATAATTACTATTTGATTGATAATGGCAATCTGCCATTAAAGAATGAGCAAGTTCATTCTTCCTCGCGGTGTGCCATAATTTTCAAAATGGCATCATTGTGGATTTACATGACTCCATTATAATGGCAATATTTAATGTCAGTCTTCCCTGACATTTTTTTAATGACGAAAACAATGACAAATTTTCAAACCATTTACACGATTTTGTCAGTAATGTAAATAAATTGGAAGAAATAATGGCAATTTGTCACTCGTGTAAATCCGGCATTATTCATCATGTCATTATTGTACTTCGAATGTTTTCTTTTATATGTCATATATGTCGTTCATGTACTGAATTTCGAATCGAAATCAATTCGAAATCGATTAAACTGAAAAAGCAAGTCTACTTTCTACATTTCAATCGATGCCGAAATTTGCGAAATCACGTTAAAATGTGAAATCTGAAGGATCAATCATTTTTGATTATTGGCAGAAAAAATGAAAATAAAAAGTCTGGAGCAGTCAAATCAGGCGGCTGTGGAGGCCAATCAACATCACCATTTCTTAGCATATGTACGGCGGCTTAAATGGTCTTGTGGAAGAAGCTCTTGTGTCAACTGAATCTTAAATGGAAACAAATGCAAATCCTTGTGCAAAATTGTGGCCAAAGTTGATCTTTGAAGACCAAGCTCCTGAGCTGAGGTTGATGGATTGTTTTGAAAACTTACTTGAGTAATGTTTTCAGCCGATCTTGCAGTACGTTTTTGTCCATTGTTGGGCCTATCACCTGCAGACCTTCTTTCTTCGAAATCATTCCCTACACGATAAATTGTGCGTTTTGTTGGCACGTTGTTTCTACCAATAATTTCACGTAACTTTCTCATCTTCACAGTAATCGATGATTGATTTTGATAAAATGTTTTAAAGTTTAAAACACGTGGGTTTATCGTATATTTTTCCATAATAAATTTGCCACGGTGTCTACTTCACGACTGCCAAATATAAACTGTCAAGACTAATGTTAACCAAAATGGCGGCAAAATAAAGTATTATACCTTCACGGCGGACACCCTGTATACATTAAAGTATTGAATACCCGCAATACTTGGTGCTGTAAGAGTTTTCCAACTTTTAGCTTTTCTTGATATTTCCATGCGCACAATCGAGTTGAACAAAGCGTTAACATGGGATTGAATGATTTTCAAACTATTTCCAATTCTGTAAGTTGACAGCTAATATCAAATGGTATTAAATATGAGAAAGATGTACAGCTGCATTATGAGCACGTAAAATATTGAACGTACGACATTTTTTGGCAGCTATTGCAGTTCCGGATCTAGAACCAGTTGCATCACTGCATTGTGCTCAGCCAGTAAATTTGAAAAGTGAAATTAATACTGTGGATCCCATATTATTGATAATTACAAAAAAAAGCGGAACTCAATTGAGTTTTGCTGCTCACTAGCAAGTTGTTCAGTTAGTCCAGTTTTTGTGCTTGCAAAGTGAGCAATCGTGAAAATGGAAATAGTGAAACTACCAATGTTGAAAGTGCAACAGTGGGTTTGCCACTTCTCTGATTTCAACGATTAGTATTCCCTTTCATTGAAAATCATCACTGAATGTTCTGCCTTTTAATTTTGAAATAGATTAATGAAATTTTAATATAGAAATAAAGCTTATTAGCCTTATTTGCCTTAAGACTTTCTATTTAAAATTAGGCATTAGATGCTACCTACTTTTTAAAAAGGAAAAAAATATTTAAATCATAGATAACCATCATTGACGATACCCTCTACCAAAATCAATATGCAGCTGGAATTATAATCTACTTCGATACGATTCACGGTTACTCTGGACGAAAAATCAACTGAGGTTACGATTTTCGTTCATCATCTTAGAGTTCACACTTGGTTATACCAAAAACATTATATGAGTACGAAGTATGAAGAACGTTATATGCGCTACCACACAAGAACCCCAATGAACAACAACAAACTTGTGCGGCTAATAAAAGCGCTGGTCGTTTCAATGCAATTGGTGAACAGAAAAGCCTGCATTGGGTTGGATCATATCATGTGGGCTCGGTGGCGTGATGCGCAGTGCGTTGGCTTCTAAGCAAAGCGTGGATATGATTCAATACACGATGAAGGCACAAGAAGTTTTTCAATTAAAATGAAAAAGCAGACCAGTACCACTAGAGCAAAGGAATCTGATGATCGACCTTGGCAAGTCGTGAAATAGCCATAAATCCAGCAAAAAATAATTTAGAAAAACTTGGTTGTAGCACGCTCAAGTTGTTGTTGGTCATTCAAAGTCATTAAAGTGTTTTGGTGATATTAATTCTAATTTTGTTCATCTGTTTGAATCTGACCATATGCGAGGTAAGTCCATTTGGTCACAATAGCTTTATTATATGAAACTTCCCTCCATCGGTAGGAAGGGGTTTCGTTGGAAGTTAGGTAGTTGCCACCAGGGGCTTTGGTTCCTGCGTATGTACTCGAGCTTCTGCTTGCAGTTTTGAGTGTATTCATAGGCCTAGTATCTGCCGACCTACCAGAGCTGCAGATTGCTGTGTGGAGTGCCACCAGTGACCTACTACCTGCTGACTGATCTACCAAAGCTTCAGTCTGCTGTATCGAGTAACCCCAGCGGGATTGACTACTGCTGTCGAACGTCATCAGATACCAGAATATCCGAAAGTAGTACCAGATCCAGAAGTAGCGCTAAGGACTACTTAAAACCAGAATATGAATATCCTTTAACCGCCGTTTTATAACCGGAATACTAGACTGAAGACCTGCCATAACCTAGAAATGATTAGAATTAAATATTGTTTGTTTTGAATGAAAGAGCTGTTTTTAACAAAGATTTTGCAATAAGGTTCTAACGAACTTCATTTGGAGTTTCGTGTTTTCTTCATTACGACCCTAGCCAACCGACGAGCAAGACCTCGGTGAAAAAGCAAAAAGCACATCACAAAATCAATTTTATTATTTCAATGAATCAAATCTTTTTCAATTAATACATGCTAATTAGGTAGATCACTATTAATGATTTTGGTTCTTTTATCAATCTGTTCACATACATCAATTGGTTATCAATGGTATTGAAGTTATGAATATTCTGATTTTTTAAATATTGAATTTGATTCATATATTATTCCTACAATTTATATTTTAATGATCAATTCTAATCTCAAAAATGGTTCTCTGTATAGAGAAATACACTTTTTAGTAAAATCCTGACACACGGCGTAAGCCATGTTTAAGAAATGAATGATACACTAAACATTTGTAATTTGTATGAAATAAAATCATTTGGAACCTAACCTAGTAAAATCAATTTTCGATGATAGCTGCTATAACCTAGAAAAAAAAACAATGTTTTACATATTTCTATTTTAAATAAGGTTTTCAATAAATTCAAGTCTCGTCCTCATCCTCGGTCTTGGCATCAACCTCGCTCGAAGTAAGATAAGACGCGTGTTTAGATTGAAAAGATAAGGTAGATTAAACAGATAATCCATTTAAATCGGAGCCCTCACTTGACAATGTCACCCAAAAGGCTTAAAATCAACTTTTTCCGGAGCAAAAAATAAAATCGGAAAATTTTCGAATTCTATGAGGTAAAATTTGAATTTTGTAGACGTTTTTTAAGCCATTTAAATCGAAGCCATCATTCAATGGATTTTGACGGTTCATGTCAAAGAGGGAGATAACGAACTATATTTTGACGTTACGATAATATTTTGCCCAAGTGCCACCAAAAAGTCTCAAAGTTACCTTTTTCCGGAGGGGAAAGCAAATTCTCAAAAATTACCAATTTCTATTCCAACGACAACGACACGCATACGTAAATCATTTCAAAGTGCGCCTAAGTATCGGAGTATAACTTTGTATATTATGTTCTTTGATATTTTAACATGAGTATTAGAAAATATTTAAATTAAAAAACTGTTTCTTCTAGCGCAAACCGAAAACCAACCCACTGAGACCAGCGAGATTCTAGCCGAATTTGTGTACCCAAAATGCGGTCTCGTCATTTGCCGATAAACCTAGTCGGATCATAATAAAAAAAACAGAACAGAAAATCTTGTTCTTTTTACTCAACATCAAATCAGAAAATTTAGAACAAGAAACACTTTATTCAACAGCAAATAAAACATGTATTTTTCTGTCAAGATCAGTACAGAACAGTCACTGAACACACCTATAAATACAAATCTACTAATTCGCCAGTTATATCTCTCATTTTCCGTTTTCTGAAATTATTTGAGGAAATCACTACTTTTTCATTTCAGTTTGCAATTTGCTTTTAATAAACGGGAAAAATTTGACGTTTAGTTGAGGTCTTACTAGTTTTTTTTTTTGAACCATCATATGACTTTGACAATTAGTCTGCTAAGATTGGAAGGAGCAAATTCCACTAATTTCATTTTTCATAGAATGAAATTATTGTCACTATTTCTTTCACTGATCATCTATAACCTCAAAATTTATATATGTATGTCAAAAGCCTTATTTGTGTTCCTAAAGTATTAAAACAGAAACAAAGTGGATTGTGTTCGTTCGGAAAAATTTCGAACAAATTAATGAGCACACAATTCGTTAGAAAATTCAATAGTTTTCCAGTGCGAGATTATCCCGGTTTCAGGTTTATGATTAATCCTGGAAACGTTTTCGTTCAATTTACCCCCAAGTTAATATAGAAAATTCGTAGAGTTAGCTGAGTCTGGATTAGGAGAGTAGACATTATTTCACACATCCATGTCTGAATGATATGATTAATAGGGCTATTATAAATTTACAAGTCGTAAGTCACTTCCTATATTACTTTTATCACTCATGTTGCAAAGTAGATGTTCAAAATACAAAACAAAAATATTTGTAAACAATAATTATTTTATTTTTTATATTTTTTTTTTCTTAAGTTGATTAAGTTTAACGACATTATTCTATTATCAGTCATCCGTATAGTAACAACCTCAACCCTATAGTTAAAAGACAATACAAAAAACAATTCAGTACATTCTACAACTTTGATATCAGTTTTCCATGAACCACAAAGGCCAACTTTAAATCTCTCGATCTAGATGCACTTGTGCATTGCAAATTATTGTTCCGATTCACTCGCTCTATGATTTTTCTGTCTTAGTAATTTATAGTAATTTTGCATGCAGTTTGTAATTATTATGCCTGCTGATTCCACAAAAAAAACATGCGGGAATGCGCTCCCGAACATCGTCATTCTCATTATCGTCATAGCATTCCGATTCCAGTCTAGAAAATCTGTTGTGGTTGTAGGTATGCAAAGTGCGATTATTAGAGCAGCGGTATAGCCTTACATGTCTGATAGGCAATTAAAGATAAGATACGGATGGTAAACTCTTGAGATCTAGCTGGAAGATATTCCGATTCAGTTCGATACATTTTCCATGTTTCACGACACTTTTTTTATTAATTCGCTACATCTCAGTAGCTATGCACAGTGGTGTTTAGAAATATTTGATAGTATTTTTAATCTCCGGCAGATTTATGATATTACATATTCAAATGTTTCAGAAAAGAGGGCCGCAAACTATTATTATTTCGTTTCGTGCTAGATTTATTACAAGAGCTTGGGAAATTCAGAAATACGTGTGTCAAAAACATATTGGAAGAAAACCTAGTAGCAGTAATTTCAATTTTCAAGTTAATCCCTAAAAATGGCTCTTATCAGTTTAAAGCAGGGACAATCCAGAACGAAAGAATATCTCGTTAAATACACAGTTTGGTTAGGAGTAAAACCTGTTTACCTGCTATATTTCTAGAATGTTCTAATCATCACTCAAAAATGTTATCATCAATGAAAATTGAATGTGCCCTGCAATAGTGAAACTGCCCTGAAATATTGTTTCGGCAAGATGGAAACACTTCCGATACAATTCTAAAGCATTAACAGAACTTTTAAGAGACATTTTTGGGACCGCGAAATTTAACAATATGAAAACAGATCAGCGGTCCCATCTTTGTTCTTGCAGCATACAAAACTAAATATCTATTAAATAATTTTTGTTCGAAAGAAGACAGTATCAGGGCTCCTAACGGCTTAACGTCTAACACTTGGTCCTCTAAATCACTACAAACAATATAATACTCTTGTGCAGCATATACACCTTTCCCTTTGATATATGATGTTTTGCCCTATGCGATGGACAAGTGTTTGCTTGTTTCTTAACAGCATCTACTTGATATTTTCTTGGCCTATACTCCAATCGCGCGTGGGCTGTGTTCGAGCCCATTCCACTTATAACAGACGATGAATATTTAACAGCTACTGGAACAATCTAGTATTCCCCAAGCTTCGGTGATAGGGTCTCCTTCGATATCTTGAAAAATCTGCGTTTCAGTCCTGAAACCAGCAACCAGTTCTTTGGCATTTACCCTTTTTTTCCTTCACCATTTTCCCGTGCACGTATTATTCTCAATTCTTCATTATTTCTCTATAGTGTAGTCGGCAAACTATTGTAGGTTAATCTGCAACTTTAGTAATATCCACTGAAAGTAGAACATTGTTGGCATTGTTATGTGACTTGCCACGTTCACATTCAGGGAACCAAATTTTTGCATTATCAAAAATTAAGGCAAAAAATAATACAATATCCCAAAAGAAGTAAAAATGTTTGGTCATTTGTAAAAAAACATTCGAAATACCACTTGTTCTACGGTTCCAATGCTCGTATTTAATGATACCGCTTCTGTCAGTTCACGTGAAAAGCCAATTTGCTTCAAGCGCAGTTTGATGTTAATTCGACGCTGACAGAAAGTGTTATGACATCTCTAGTACTTGAGAGCGTCAATGGTTTCATGAGACGAATTATCTTTCACACTCATGCAGTTCCTAGACTATTTAAAGACATCGATACATACAAATCCGCTGGCCTGGACAGTATCCCTCCTATCATTCTGATTATGTGTTCTTCAACGCTGCCAAAACCACTGTGTAATTGCACTTACCTCCCTTCTTTTCAAGGTCATGGAAACGCTGATTAACTATCAGCTTAAGAAATATCTTGAAGAACGAAAGCTCCTTAGTGACCGGCAGTATGCTTTCGGAGCAATAGGTCCACTTGTGATCTGATGGTATATCTCACCGAACAGTGGCACAAATTCTTACATCGTTGTGCAGAAAGTGAGATTATTGCACTTCATATTTCAAAAGTATTTGGTAGAGTTTGGCACAAAGATTTCTTATGAAAAATGCGTGCATTTGGTATCGATGAATCTTTTCTCCGTTGGATTAGAAATTACCCTTCGGACATTTGAATACAAGTTGTATTGGATGGTTTTAAGTCTGATATTCACAAAATAAATGCTGGTGTACCCCAGGGCGCCGTTTTGTCCCCTATCCTTTTCTCATTTTTATTAATGATCGCTTATCTGGAACTTCTATACCACTTAATTGTTTTGCTGACGATTGTACTCTCAGCTGTTCTCATTTGAATCTTTTGGATAGATTTCAAAATAGAGTTCTAAAAATGCTAGGAGATAGACCTATAGCGGATGTATTTACATCTCTCGACCACCGTCGAAATGTGTTTCGTTATTTGATCGCAATTTTTTTTAACCAATATTCTATCGAAATAGCCAGTTGCATTCATCCACTTAAAATATTCATCCGTAATACTCGCGCTTCTAGGAATGCTCATCAGTTTATCCTTGAGCCCAACTTCGGACTACTGTCACTACTACTGTCAAGTACCGAGATTCTCTTTCTTTAGACGTTTAGTCGAACATGTGGAATACTTTACCCGGCCTATTTTTCGCTCCCAATTTGATATTTTCAAAACCAATTTACATCTCCTATCTATCTCCTTTTAAATCGTTCCATATTTTCTTAATGCTCGGACAGTGCTTAAACATATTCAGGGTAGTCCAAACCCTTTAAGTGCCCGCTCAGTTATATAAAAATAAAAGATGAATACACAGCAAAAACCTCTGACTTTGGTGAATTTAGCAGATTTTGGCCAATCACTTAAAGAGCAAACGTCTACAACCCGAAAAAATTCCAGCTATCGTACAGTATGCATAAGTCGCTTTTTGGGAATAGAAATATTAAGGTTATGTTTATTTATCACAAATATATATTCATTTACCTATTTATATATATATTTATTTCAATACGTTTCCCATTGTCCATATTTTGTAATTTCTTAATAAATACAAATGAACTGAAAAAAATATATATAAACTACTTTAAATATATAATTGCTTTAAAAAATGTCCTCTCTTATGGACCACCCTGTAGAAAAAAAAAGACAACCGAAGATGTTTCATTCGTGTAGCGAATTCTCTAACTCGGTTAAGGATCGAGGAGGCAATTATAAAATATTATGTTGCTTTTTTTTTCAATTTACATAAGTAAACATTTTTTTTCAAAAATTGTTTGCACAGCACTGTATAGTTTAGCAATCAGCGCAAAAAAACAAAAGCACGGTGAAAATAAAATTAATATACAATAACCCACTGCGGGATGTTGGATTGCTGTATCTGTTTCAACTGAAGTTGTGTACGAATTGGTATATGCATTTTAGAATCACCAGGCAATCTAGTGATGGATGGAGATTCACTTAAATCTTTCAGATGCAGTTTTCATTGAAAACTGCAACAACATCAGAGATGCATATCGAAATATAGATTCACATTCAATTTGTATGTCGGGCAAATACACAATATATGCAACTTGATTGACTATTGGATCGAATTACGCACATCACTCATGTTAGGTAAAATGGTACAGGGACTGATTATAAGGTTGTTGCATCAAATCTGAATCTGATTGAAGTGCGATCTGCGATGATTTAATAAATCGAAGGTAATTTCGTTCTGAATAGAGGAGGTTACTTTGCAAAATTCGCCAAAAATTGAAACAATGACGTCTCGTTTTTAGAAAATGTATACTCTCAGTCTCACATAGCAAGGTTTGCATAAAAATTGGGATGTACCTAATTGATAGCAATATTGTACATAATTGTGTATTTTGAAATTATACATACGTTTAAAAACTACTCACCATTACTGCTACTGACAGTATATGTAAATAGTTTTGTTTTAAACAATGGTTTGGGATACAAAAGTAAGATTCACGACTCGACCACAAGTACAAAATGCAATAATTTCTCAAGGCTATCAGAGAATCTAGGGAAGAATGTAGAGGATTGCATATCAGTGCAGTGAAACAGTTAAGAAAAGGAATAGCTTTCGAAATACTATCTCGGGACAGTTCACACTAAATTGTAATATGTATACCGTTTGAAAATTTTAAGAAAATATTAATTTTCTTTCACCGAAAATTTTATTTATCGAAAGGATCACAGCTCTTCCACTTATCTGCTTCACACTGGTGATTCGTCCATGCAGTACGGCGCTTTGACCTAAGAAAGTGTCGGCAAGCCTGCCGGTTTTGAATTGTTTCATGTCTGAGGTCAACCAAATGATGATGTCGTTTCATTTCCTTGTACTAGGAGTATTTTGGTCTGCTTTTCCTTTTTCTTGTTCGCGAACGTGTTGGAACTTTTTAAGATATTGCCTTTTTGACGGGGCTCTCCGGATTTCTCCTCTAAACATGACAAGACCAACTGAGTCGGTCGTGCTCTATTTTTTTTGCAAGATTGTATTTTTGTCGTGAAGGCTTCCACTGATCTTAGTACTTCTAATTCGATGTAGCTTTGTAACTCCTGGTGTCATATGAAGCATCCGTTCAGCCTGGGGGCATTTTTCGGTCACAGAAGATAACGCAGTTTTCACGCCACTTCAGCCACCCTATACGATTGTTCGATGAATGTTGTCATCATCACAAGTTGCTGTACTACTGATAATAGGTCCTCGATATTTAAACTTTTCGCACTTGGGAAACACATTTCCATTTAAATAAATGTCTCGAAGGCTCCCGGGTCCCGGAACTTACGCCAGAGGAAATTGCGCCAATTTCGATGCTCAAAATTGGAAAAAAGAGCAGAATTTGTTTGGAAAATAAGCCAGAAATATTAGAAATCATACCAGAAAGGTGAGAAATGGAAATCAAGAAAATTCCTATATTGGGCCAAGAAAAAACTGCAAGAAACACTTTACACAAACCCGTATTTTTGTCTGGCTTTTTTTCCAATTTTTTTTTCTTTTCTTAAAATGCAAAAAAAACGCCAGAATTTTTTTTTGGAAAATAAGCCAGAATTTTGGGAAAGATTATCAGAAGACTTTGCCTTTTTTTCCTAGGAAAAAAAGGCCAGAAATTTTAACTATATGCCTGTAAGGCCTAAGGTCTTTTAAATGCAACTTGAATTGCACGGCACTAGTTTGTATGAAAAATTTTCTGGCGTTTTTTCCGAAAAAAAATTCTGGCAATTTCCGGGAGCCCTCAGAAAATGGGCAGCACAAGTATTCATCCTTTTTTGGACTCATGCAGTACCCACTTCCTTCTAAAACGTCTTCACAAATGTTCACTGCTCGTTGCAGGCTTATGATGGCTCCATTGTCAGCAAAGTATAATATGATGCGCAAGGTTCGGTTCTTTACCTTCGAGCAGGTAGGCAAGGACTGTAATGAAAAGTAGAAGACTTTGGCCGCTTTCCTTGGTGTATACTTGCTGTTACTTGAAATATTCGGTGACTACAGCTGGAGATCTAACCCGATATATTTAAAGGTCTAAATAACGGGTGTTTTTTTATGACAGCCAAAGCTGCTCAGTTTTAGAACGCCATCGCCCATGATGATAAATTGATCGCAATCGTAAGATTATAGCAGATTTTCTTGGGTGGCCATTTCGTAGCATACTTTATTAGCTTATTGAAAAATGTCGAAAGCAACTTTTAGATACTTTCGGAGCATTATTGCTCTTAAAAAAATAAAGCAGATACATAAATGACAACAATTTTGAAAACACAAAAATAAATGGTTGTTGATAGTTTTGCTTGTGACTAGGCCTTAACTAGTCAACTGATGAATCCAAGTGTCCAAGTAGTATCGCCGGGATGAAACACAAATTTTGTGGACTAAACGCCTTAAAAAGCAAGTTTGAATCAATTTTCTGTTTTATTGGAAATGTCTATTTGGAATTATTTTCGAATAAGAAACATGTGTACACTATACACATACATATTACAAGTAAAACCATTTCTTATATAATTCCTTAATAATTACATATTCCTAAGAATAATTCTTCACTTAAAATTTAATATTCCTTAAGCATTCCTGTTTATTTTTTCGTTTTTACATAATTCCCTTCATAACTCTATATTTTAGGGAGCATTGAATCAAGCTTATAAGCAAATAAGATACTTATTCATATATCATCTACCTACTGCTTGACAATACTTCCTCGGTTTTTCATTTTAATTCTACTTAATACCATAAACCCTCCTAGACACACAAAAATAAAATGCCTTAACGTAAATGTTATAAAAATCATTATAAGACTTTAGTATTTATTGAGGGTTTTTTTATTAAAACAAATCTGTGCTTGACTGTTAGCTTGGATTGGTCCCCTTTCACTTACAACTCAAAACAATCGATTATAATTATCATAGTATGGAAATTAAAGTTGTAAATATGTGATATTTAAAATGTTAATGAAATTAAAATAAATTTAAAAATATAAGAATTAATTATATTAGACTGGTTATATTGAACTAAATGGCTCTTTAAAAAAAAAGAACAACAAAATGCACGACTGGATCGCATATAGTTGCTCTTATGTTCGATCACATCGTATCCACAAAATGTTTAATAAAACGGCAAAATATATTTTTAATGTCGTTTCTTAACATTTTTTATAAACAAAATTTAGCAATTTTATTTATTTTAAAAATAAATTTAATTAATATATAAATTCAAAAACATACTATCAAAAAATTCCGGTGGACATTTTTCACCGTTCCGTGTTTTGATAACCTTTTTTTCGTTCATAATTCTGTGTCAGCTACAAAATATTTTAATTTAATGGAAATCGGTCAAGGAACAACGAAGTTGACATGGAATTTCGTCACAGAACACCAAAGTTGACATTTTTCGCCATTCCGTTTTTTGATAACATTTTTTTCTTTCATAATTCTGTGTAAATATGTATTGATATTGATATTGAATATGTATTTTTCTTAAAAAAAAAAAAAAAAAAAAACTATTTATCAAAAATGTTGGTAAGCAGTATTCTTAAATATTCGAAGGACCTACTATATACAAATTTTGATCGAAATTCCAGAAGGCTTTAATGAGAAAGTTTTTTTTTTTTATAATTTTGCACGCGCTCAAGGGATTATGAATACCCTTTATATGTTTTTTTAACACAGCGCGGCACCCGGTGAAAGAAGAGAAAGAAGGATAGAAAGATGTGTGACGCGACGTATTGAGACGGTGGTTGTTGTCTCAGATTTTATCTCCAGGGATGGCGGCTGAACTAATGCGGAGAAAATTACCGTGTCTTATTTATTTATGTCTCTTATAATTCGCATTAATTTATTTTATTTCGTTGTCATATTTATGAGTAGTTTACTCAGTCACATATTGTTAGTGTTTTGCCTGAACAGCATGTAATGAGCAAACCAGCAACTCATATTATGACAATTCCTAGAATTGGTTTTCAATGGAATATAAGAAGACAACGGCAGGAATCGAACCTGCGACCACGATGTTGATAGTTTATGGACCAAAATGTAGACTGTACCTAAGGTTTACACATAAGTACATACTGTTTTATCAAAATCGTTAGAGCTGCTTGCGAGATAATTACCACCTTAAATGTATGGCAAATACCGTAATTTTTGGGGCTAAAGAAACGATTTAAAAATCTATTTGAGACAATCACCTAAAACGCTCAAGGGCCAAGTGTGAACAAAATATCTTCAGCGATTTAGTCTGTAGATTGATCCACAGACGGAAAGACAAACGGACCGACAGACGGAGTTGTGGGACCCAGTGTTTTGGTGTTCTCCATCATCGTAATATCAAGTTTGATTTAAATCTCGAGTTCGATTTTTTTCCTAATGCAAAACTTGACCTATAGTACCTTCAACCTACCTATTAATACAAGTTGCAAACACTTTATTATTTGAGTGATCTTCGTACTGTATGTTACGAAATAGGTGAAAACAGCTAAGTTGCGGTCAATTTTTAGAATTGGTTTTTAATGGAATATAAGAAGACATAGACAACGGCAGGAATCGAACCTGCGACCACGAGGTTGACAGGCGAGCACACAACTATCGCGCCAAGGCCACCGCTTACCTAACAAAGTTCGTTCATTGTAGTAAAAAATATCTTCTAAAAATACAACTCCATCTCCCAGACTATTATGCTAGCGCATGCATTTTATTACGTAACCCCCCAAACGATCAGATCTATATTACGACTATCTATGCTATGTCAACGCCACCGCAGCATAGTGTGCTACGACCGATGACGATGACGACAACGGCCGGTGTCTTACACTTTTTTTTCCTTTGGCATAGAAATCTAATATGTAGGAAGCCAAATCTAATCAAAGCACCTTTCACTTAACGCTTTTTTTTTACTAAATTGGGTTTCGACAAGGCACCGCGCTGGTATGTTCCTCTTAGAGTATGGTTGGTGAAGGCGAGAGGTGCTGGAAATGCTGACATATAATTGTGTTACGACTTGCCTCTGTTTTTGGGGACTGTTCCATCTGAACTCTCAGTCTCAAGTATATATAATACTGATTGCGTGTAGACTTCTCCCACTAAGTAAGGGAGAGATAGATACTTTTTCTTTTTTGTTTAACATACCAAAGTTGGATTGGGGTTGGTCCGGGTTCCATTTCCGGAGTTTTTGATTCAAAAATATTCCGTCAAATCCGCCTTCATGAACCTCACTTTAAAACCAAAAAAAAAAAAAAACAAAAACAAACTGTCATCATAAGCATTACTTACAAAGCTGCATACATTCCAAACAAAAAGAAAAGGCCTTTCAACAACTTTTGTCATTTTTAAGGTTATGTCACGTTTTTGATTCAAAAAATTTAAAAGAAAAAATTGTAAGTTCGCAAAAGCCGCATACAAAAAACCTCATTAAAATTATAGTTTCGTATATTTGACGCCCTAGCTAGCTCACACAGAGTCCATTATGGCTAAGTCACCTCTATACTCCCCCCACAATTCTATAAAATAAAACACTGCTTTCATTTTAGGGTGAGATTCTCATTAAAAAATAATACGGTCTGTGAATTTGACAGCTTTAATGTACGACATACGTAAGTATGTTATATAGACGAAGTTGGCATCATCATCAACGTGTAATGAAAACGACGAATGATGACGATGGCTATGGCGATGGTGAATAAAATTATAAAGCTTGAGTATGATGCTTTCTGGTATGTTACAGTGATTTTTGAATTAAATTTCAAAAGTATAAGGACAAATGAAATTTGTCATATTTTGTTCAAATACAAAAGCGAGGAAATGTCTAAAAGGAAAATGTAATGTAATATTTTTAGAATAATAGGCAATTCATTTTCAGTTTAAGTATGCTTGCTTATGGAATGTTAACTTTATTTTCTTTTGAAGTTTTCTGTAACAAGTTTGATGTAAGTTTTGTGTAGCTAGAGCAACTGTAGCTAATTAGAAATAGAGTGAGAATGTTTTGGAAATAATTAAGCAAGGTAAATGAGGATGGTAACTAACCTATTGAATATCATCAAAGGACATTTTAGAACACTTAGAGAAAATACCTACATAGAAATAGAAAAGTAGGTAAATATACATTTTGTTGTTGCCTACATTTAATTGGCAGTGCAGGTATATAACTCACCGGGACATGATTTCAAAAGGACATTGTCCCAATTTCAAAGGAGCATTTTCAGAAGCTAATGGAAGTAATCAAACGATAGAAGAGTCCTTTGTTGTTACTCATTCTCTTTTTTCCATTAAATCGGGTGAGTTGTGTCACACGAACGAATACAAATTTAATGAAGGCAGCTTGAAATGCCTTGCGTGAAAAAAAAAGGACATGCACTACTGCGTCGCATGAAGTTGAGTTGATCTTCTAGTTTTATAGGCTTTAACGAAGTTATTCATTGGAAAGATAAAGCAGTAATTCATTAATTACATTAAAGACTCTAGCAGCTGTATTAATAAAAAACGCTCAGTCCACCTTTAATCCATGGACTTACAAAACCATGAAATAAGACTTAGACCATGGTCTAAAATTTCATATTAATAAAAACTCGATCAAAATCTACTACAATAAGTATCAACTCTATCACTTTTTATTCTGTGTCCCTGTAAATTTTTTTTTTTTTTTTTATAATCTACACGCGTTCAAGGGATTATGAATACCCTTTAAATGTTTCAACACAGCGCCAGCTCGTGCGTGAGGATGAGGTTAAGGAAGAGAAAAAATGATAGGAAAGATGTGTGGCGCGATATTCGGAGACTGTAGGCGGTTGTTGTCTCAGATTTTCTCTCCAGGGATGGCGGCTGAACTAATGCGGAGAAATTTCCGTGTCTTATTTATCGGTGGACCTTATAATTCGCATTAATTTTTGTATTCTTTTGTCATATTTTATCGGTATACTAGTTTGACTTAATCACATATTGTTAGTTCTATGCCTAAACGGCATGTAATGAGTAAACCAGCAACTCATTGTATGACATTTATTTTTAGAATTGGTTTTTAATGGAAAAATAAGAAGACATAGACTACGGCAGGGATCGAACCTGTGACCATGAGGTTGACAGGCGAACACACAACTATCGCGCCACGGCCACCCCCGTTCTTAAATGTCAATTCTTAGTCCTTCACTAGAACACCCTCTTCGATAGTCTAGCGAAGGACTAAGTTGGTAAACGTCAGAATGCAGAAGTTCTGTTTTATTAATAGGATTTCGAACTTAGTCCATAGAATTAGTCCTAGAGCTTTCCCTAATCCATGTTTTTTAATTTGGGTGTAAGAGCCTAATGGTACCGAAAGCTGTGGGGAATTTTTCAAAAACTTTATAGGTATACTTAAACAGTCACAATCAGAAATTCCTGAAGCAACTTATTACCTGTGAAATCATCATATACTCGTAAGAATATGATGTTTTCAGTATTTACCCGCGGCTATGTGGCGTCGTCGGCCATTTTCCCATTTTTACTAGCATTTCTTCCTCATATTCGGTTAGATTTTCCAAGTTCTGTTACCCGAGTAAACCCGAGTAAAACTAATCAATTATTTTAACATTTCTCCAGAAAAAATCTTCACATCTAAATAAAATTCGAAGCAAAAAATCACGTTTTAAATTCTGATTTAAAAAGTTAAAATATCGCTGTCAAAAAATGAAAAAAGCCGTCAATCCAGAAGGCTTGTTAGCAATTCGTATCAGGATCAATTTCAATACACTGCCCTACAACGATTAAAAGGACAAAGGTATCTTTTTAATCCACAAACGGAATAAATTGTTTCACTAATGCATTTATTGTGATCTTCAGGAATACTTGTTAGATGACTCTAGTAAATTCCGAGCGCAATTATGACAAAACATATATTTTAATTGTCGGAGATGAATCAGTATGTACATATAACCGCACAATATTCTTCAGATATTTTTATGCTTGTGAGAAAGCTAAATTGTAATATGTGTATGTATGTGTTTAGATTCACTTGTGTGATGAAGACGGAGTCGAAAACACGATAGTTCCACAATCCATCCTGGTCAACAATTCAACAAATGAAGTTCTTTCAACTGAAGCTACTCGTAGCTTGGGCCCAGCGTCAGCAGACAATCAAGCTTCCGGAGAAGTTTTAGTTTACACTTGGTCTCTGCCCTCAACTTCATCTTCTATACTGGCATGTGTTCATCAGATAAGCATCTGGAGAAGAGTCTATTTCAACGTGGTCTCTGCCGTCAACGTCATCTTTACGATCATCTTCATCGGGCTCGGGCATACAATGTCTCCAAAACATCCAAATCGTTATTCAAAGTTGCTTAAAGATCGCAGAAGAAGAAGAAAACAAACAACAAAAATGGACAGCTTTATTGACAAGATTTCTGAACCGGAAATAGCAGAAGTGAGCAAAGCTTTGGCGAAATTTTTTTCTTCGGTTGCAACATACCATTCAACGTTGTGGAGTCCAACTTGTTTTTGGAGTTCATAAAAATAATTCGTCCGTCATATACACAAATTCCCACCAGAAAATCATTGTCGTCAAAGTGAATCGATTGTGTGTACAATGAAGGCAAACAAAAGTCGTTGGCAGCCACTAAAAAGGACTCGGTACTGTTAATAAACCGCTGGAAGAACTCGTCATCAAATACAAAGACTGTCGTTTGTATAATTCATGATTGTTCTTCAGAAACCAAGCTAGGTAATGTATACGAAAGCATTTTTATTATAATTTATATTCATTCCATTTTTTTAAAAAAAAGGGCACGGTAGTGACCAGCCAAGTTCTGGCACTACACCCTTTTTACAGAAACAAACCTAACTTCAGTACCAATAAAGTCATAAACTTCAAACTCTCGGCACTTGCTAGGTTAGGTTAGTGGGCTGGCAGTTGATCTAGTTACATCCACACTTAGATCAATGTAGATCCATTGTGATACCCAATTGGAAGAAACCCATGCTAAAAACATGACATGACAAATCTCATTAAAGTAGTTCAGTTTTCCGCAAACAGTCGCCTGAAGTGTTGGGAGTGTGCTTGAACGGAAGTTGTGTCTTTGTAAGTGTCGGTCGGCACATAGACACCGGGTTGAGAAGGGGTTACAGTACCTGTCATTTGAGGGCGTGATCCTCTGCTTTAACCCCACTCGATAGATCATCCCACTATCAGACCCGGGGGAGCGAGCGGCTAGCATTTTAGCATTTGCTAAGCTAACCAAATTTAGGTAACTCACTAATTTTCAATTCTTTAGCATAAGTAGTTCCCAAGATATGAGACTGCAAAAATCGCAATAACCGTAACTGACTGACTGACTGACTCACTCACTCACTTACTGACAGATCATCAAAATTATGGAGAACTTCCCAACATCGGAGAATCTTGTGATTTCACACAACGGTAGGCCTTGTGGTGAAAATTCAAGATATTCCATTCAGGGGGCGTGGTACCCTCCCATTCTCATGGAATTGATATAAATTATTTGGAGCAATTCAGATTGTCGTAGATCAATGAAATTTTATACAGCGGTAGGGCTTAAAGCGCAGGTAAGGGGAAACAATTTAAATTTAAGATTTTTTATTCATGGGGGGATGGGGTTGTATCCATCCATTTTCATAGAATCGATATAAATTTTTTGGAGCACTTCTGACCGCGGAAAAACGATAAAATTTGGTGTAGCGGTAGGGCCTTAAGTGCAATCAAAGGCAACATTTTAAAATTTGAGATTGCACGTTCAGAGGCGTGGTACCCGTCCATTTGAATTGAATTGATATCAATTATGAGCAGCGTTTCTGATTGTGGTGGAATAATGAAACTTCGTAGAGCGATAGGATAACGATAAACACCCATTTTCACAGAGAGCACTTCTGATTGGTGCAGGATCATGTTTGTTAGAGCAGTCAGCTTTCAGGTGTATACTAAGAAAAAGTTGAAATTATGGAATTTTTCACGCGTTTCATCCACCCACTTCTTATCAATTATTACCGTTTCAATAGATCACTTCTAGCTAATAAAAATTGGTAGAGGGTAGGATTTCTAGTACATACAAAAGGCATACATTAAAAACTTACGTTACCTTATGAGGCATTCATTTGGCGTTTATTCCACCCACCTTTCCTGATAAACAGAATCTTTGCAAAAAGTAGTGAAATCACACCGAAAACATAAATGTTAAAAAAGTAGCCAAGTTCTTCTATATACAAAAACCTTTGCGTAACAAGTCAGCCGTGAAAATTAGTGAGATCTAAAAATACGCCAAGTTCTAAGATTATTAATGTTAAATATCAAATATTTTAAGTAGAGTAATATGGAAGAACCGACAAATTATCAGAGAAATCTGTTAATAAATGATTACTGGCTTTAATTGTGTTCGTTTACTTGCCAAGTTTTCTTTCATTACCTAATTACTCAATTTTGAAATGAGAACTTGCCAACTAAACGAACACAATTGAAGTCAGTAATCATTAAATAACAGATTTCTCTGATAATTTGTCGGTTCTTCCATATTACTCTACTTAAAATATTTGATATTTAACATTAATAATCTTAGAACTTGGCGTACTTTAAGATCTCACTACTTTTCACGGCTGACTTGTTACGCACAGGTTTTTGCATATAGAAGAACTTGGCTACTTTTTTACATTTATGTTTTTTGTGTGTAGATATTTCTTGATGCGTGGAATCTCAACGGAGTTTCGAAATCAGGAGATAAGCTAGCTGAGATTGTTTGCGAAGCTATAGATTTGGCTAAAAAGGACTTCAACATTGATTTTTATGCCGTCGTTTCCGACAATGCAAGCAATATGGTGAAAATTGAAACAAAATTTGAAGCTTGTCATTTGGCAATTAACTTGTAATAGCCATACTGGTAGTTTGTTAGCTAGGGATGTGCTCGACGTAAAACTGAAAGACAAAGGCACCAGCATTTTAAAACAATTTAAACAACCAGATCTTGAACAGGAAATAATTAATAAAAAAAAACGTGCCAAAATAAAGCTGCCATGTGAAACGCGATGGTGTTCATACAGGGACTCGTACGTATGCCTTATTAATAATTTGATTCCAATGAAAATGGTCGCAACGGAATTTAATAAAATAAACCAGAAGCGCTAAAATTGTTATTTGACGAAGAATTTATTGAGAGTATAAAACAAAACAGCCAACAACTTCATTAGCTGACGCTGTCAAGTTTTGGTTAGAATTAGAAGTTCCAGCACACTTCGAAAATCTCTACAAATTTCGTCTTAATAATTCGCTTAATGTTTATGCACTAGCATCTTACTAAATATATACATCTTTGGTACACTAATGACAAATTAGAGATCAGATCTTAGGTTATTATTTTCGCGGATGATATTCATATTACATAAAGTTTAAATTTTTTCGGAACTTACCGCGTTAAATTTAAGAAATATTTTTAATTTCTTTTTCCCGACGTTTCGAAGAACTTTCAAACTTCGTGGTCACGGGATGACTTTCAAACTTCGTGGTCATTCCGTGACCACAAAGTTTGAAAGTTCTTCGAAACGTCGGGAAAAAGAAATTGAAAATATTTCTTAAATTTAACGCGGTAAGTTCCGAAAAAATTTAAACTTTATGTAATATCAATTATCATTTTCAAATTAATAACTTTCTTTTGAAAATGTTAAATTCTGATGGACTTAATGAATGCGATCTTTTTACGTCGAAAGATGGAGTTTTTAAAACTTTATATACAGGGTGGTGCAACGAATCGTGCTACAAAAATAAAACGTAATAATTTTTTTTTCAGTGTGAGTAATCGGCTTATTTTTTCTTATTTTATAAGCTACTATTTAGATTTATCAAAATGAATGCTTGGGATACTGAAAAAAGGATTTGGATAGTACAGCGATACCATTCTTTGCAGTCCGTCATTTCCGTCCGAAGGGAATTTAGGCTGGAGTTTGGCGGTTCTTCCCCGAGTAGATGGACCATTATGAGGCTGGTGAACATGTTTACCGAATCTGGAAGCATCGAATGAAGACCGTATCATCGAGATCTCAATGTTCGGGTTCAGGATACAATCGTGGCTGTTGCTTCGGCAATACAGGCAAATCCAAGTGTTTCGACTCGAAACTTATCGGGCCAAATTGGACTTAGCAGACTTCATGATGACTAAAATTTGTTTCCGTACAAAGTCCAAATTACAAGCAAGTTAAGCCCTCAGGATTTGGCTGTTCGCCTGGAATTTTGCAATCTTATTTGTCTTTATCTTTTAGTGTTTAACCATAGGATAACAGATCAATATGTGGCACATCTAACAAATGTCAAATGTACCACTACAACATAGTCAAATTTGCCCCATTTGCAAAAGTCAAAGGTGCCCCAGAAGTTCTTTATAACTTTTTTACTGTTTTTTTACTTGTTCATATTAATGTTTTACTTTCACAGAACTGGTTTTAATAACGGGTCCGCCAAATAACTTTTTTTTTTTTTGAAAATGCTATAAAAAAAACTACTGAATATTTTCTCAAATTTCTTTTTTATTTGAAAGTACAATCCTTCCGGTTAATAATGGAAAATAATTTCATTCAAATGGCTGCCTCGGCTAGCCATGCAGTAGCCTACACGATCGGTCCAATTTGTAAGCACATTATCGATTGTGTGCAGCTGTATTTCACCAATGGCTTCACGAATATTGTCTTTTAAAGCGTCAATTGTCTCTGGCTTGTCGGTGTAACACTTATCTTTTACGGCACCCCACAAATAATAGTCCAACGGTGTCAAATCGCAGCTCCGAGGTGGCCAAACGACATCAGCTCTGCGGCTGATAATGCGATCTTCAAAAACAGGGCGCAAAACATCGAGTGAATCTTCGGCTGTGTGGCACGTAGCGCCGTCCTGTGGAAACCAAATATTGTCAATATCCTCCGCTTCAATTTTTGTGAACAAAAATTCGTTCAGCATAACCCGATAACGATCGCCATTGACTGTATCGGCCACTCCTAGCTCATTTTCGAAGAAAAATGGCCCAATTATGCCTCTGGACCAAAATCCGCACCAAACAGTGACTCGTTTTGGGTGTATCGGCTTTTCAATGTATGCGTGCGGGTTTTCTGTGCCCCAAATGCGACAATTTTGCTTGTTTACATACCCGCCAAGATCAAAATGAGCTTCATCTGAAAAGATGATTTTTTTTTGGCAAAATCGGCATCTTCTCTAAGTCGATCGCAGGCCCACTTAGCGAAGCGAAAACGCATTGGATGGTCAGTTGGCTTCAACTCCTGAATCAATTGGACTTTGTATGGCGTCATACCAAGGTCTTTATGCAAAATTCTTCTGAATGATGTCTCCGAAATGTTCAATTGTTGAGAACGACGGTGAATTGATGTTGATGGCGCTTCACACTTTCTGCCACAGCAGCAATATTCTCGAGTGAAGGAACTGTTTTTGGCTTTTCGCGCTTTGGGTTATCGATGAGGATGCCAGTTTCTTTCACTTTTTTCACAAGATAACGAACATAGGAGCTGGCGGTGCTTCTCTTCTTCCAAAATCCGTACGCAATTTTCGCACACATTCTGCAACATTACCATGATTTTCAAAGTAATGTCGCAATATTTCTCAGCGTTGTTCAAGCGTATACACCACCATATTCGTTCAGCGGAAGGATAAAACTAATTATCTGTCAAATCAGACATGAGCTAAGTGTTACAATTCACGAAATAAGCACTAGTTGAAAAAAAAAAGTTAGATGGCGGACCTTTTATATTATTAGTTTAGGAATCACAATAAAAAAAAACTCTTTTATTTCATTCGCAAATCTCTTACATGGTCAAAAATTACATCAAAAATCACAAAAACACGTGTTACTCGAAGAAGATTTGAAGCAGGACGGCCAAATTTCATAACGTTTCCTTATATTAAATAACGGTTCATTCCCCTTCCCAACTTTGTTTCTTAAATGAAGCGTTCACATCGAAAATCACAAAGTCGTATGTGCCCCGGTGTCAAATGTGACCCAGTTTACATACAAAACCATATTGAACAAGAGAAATATAGAGTTCATACTTATTGTACTAGATTTTTATCATTGAATATTACACGGATTTTTATTTTTATTTAAAAAAAATTGACTTGTAGATTAACCTTGAAAAGTCGTGGATTAGAGGTGGAATGAGTGTCTTTTTTATTAATAGGGCTTTGCTTTTTTTGTGGAGTATTTTTTGTATTGATTCTGAATCTATAATGAAATTCAACTACCTATCACCAAAAATATTCAAAGAAAGAAATAACTTTGAAATAATACCATTTATTTATAGTAAAATTGGTTATGTCTATTCAGTTTCTTGTGGATGTAGTCCATCGGGAACTATATTAAAGCTCTTTGACAACAAAATTACTTCTAATG
Source organism: Philhelius pedissequus (assembly GCA_910595825.1). Classification (NCBI taxonomy): domain Eukaryota; kingdom Metazoa; phylum Arthropoda; class Insecta; order Diptera; family Syrphidae; genus Philhelius; species Philhelius pedissequus. Next base: position 273,026,828 of record OU343160.1, on the reverse strand, counting down.
ATTTATGACTTTTATTTTAATGAGGTAATAAATCAGAGAAAGAACTAAACAAAATATATTTGCATCTCTGATTTTAGACAACACGCATATCTTTTTTTCTTCCGAAACCTTTCGATTCGTCCCGAGAGACTATAACGGGTTCAAATGATTCAACCAGTTAAGCGATTTTTTTTTGTTGACAATTTTTTACGGGTTTCGTTGTGTCACAAAAATCTTCGATTATGTTTAGGTATATATGCTTTTTTCATATTTCGTTAATTTTTACTCATATCTTTTTTTTATATAAGGAAGTTTTATGCAATAAGCAACATTTAAGCATTTCTAAGAAAGAATTTTTTTTGTATCGCATTCATTTGCGTATTGGACACATTTTGCTATTTCGGCCAAAGCGACTATAAAGTGGCTAAACATATTATTATTATTAAGAGAATTATATTTTAATTAAAAATTATGGTCGTTGATTTTTACTATTTCTAAAAATATAATTTCAAAATTTTCGAATGAACATTTTTGCAACATTTACATGAGATACATTTTGCTGACAAAATCAGTCCAGCTTTTACCGCTTTATATGGAAATAACCAAAAAACAAACAAAAAAGAAAACTGAGAGCAGTTTTATATACAGTAAAACCCTGTTAAGTGCCTCATGCTAAATGCCCCATTTTATTATTCACTTATGCGGGTTGGGCAGTTATAAGAAACCCGCTTAAAGTGCACATAGGTACTTATCTCATATTTACATATACACACATTAAAACAAACATATTTGATAAAAAAAAACATTTAATTCAAAATAGCTTTTAACGGCCTTTAGTCCATAAAATTTGAGTTCCGTCCCGCCGATCGCACTTCGATTTATCAGTTGGCTGGTAAGGGCCCTACCAATACGCACTTTTTGTTAAGTTCAGTTCATCTTAAATGGATTTTTTGAACAGAAACCAATGTGAACTATATTCAACAAGATTAAAATTTTTAATCATTAAAATTGGAAGATTTTGTTCGGGCAAGACATAGTTATTTAGGAAGGTGTTTTGTAATATATTTAATCGGAAGTGTTGAGTTATTGATTCAAAATACATTTTAACGGCATTTAGTCCACGAATCATTATAATAGATTAAGATTATTACTTTTGTATTTATGAATTTTGAAGCATAAAAAGGAAGCGCTAAGGGAAAACAAACAGTTGTATTTTATCAGCTAATTTCAAATGTGTACTTAAAAGAATATTTGTCAGATAAATTTCAATAAAAGTATACAAAATAAAAGGAAGTTAGGAGGATTGTAAAGTTTTATCCATTTCGCGGTTTCAAAAGTATACGGCTGGAATTCGACATCTGTCAAACTATGTTGTTAAGCCAATTTTTTTTTCAGTTGAAAGTCTGACATTTACGAATATAGATCGCTTAAATATCGCACAACGCATACAAATTGTTAAAACCTACTACAAAAAGGAGGAGATTATGGTTTGCATAATCGTCCAACTACGCAAGCAATTGGAAAAATTGTGAAGAAATTTGAAAAGACTGGATTGGTGACAGATATTATAAGGCCAGTACCTCATCGTTTGGCACGTACCACTGAAAATATCGCTGCTGTAAGTGAAAGTGTTGCCGAAGACCCGAATGTGTCGATTCCTCGTCGTTCTCAGGAATAAGGACTTTCTTACGGCACATTATGGCGTATTTTGCATTTGCATCTAAGCCTGCATCCATATAAAGTCGAGCTCACACAACAACTGAAGCCAGCTGACCATTCACAACTTCGTAGATACGTCGAATGGGTGCTTGAACAACAGGCGCACTGTGGTCCGAAAAGGAAAATTTCGTGGCAAAAATACTAATTTCGATGTTTTATTTTTAAAGTTTTGTTTTTTATTTCTAACAGAGATATAAACGGAGCTTCAAAAACAGCAAACAAAAAAATTTTCTGCTAACTGTTTGACTTATAGAGCTTTTCAAAGTTGGTCAATTTCGTTCTAGAGCTAAAAAAAAACAGAAAAAACTAACTTCTTCGTTTTCGTATTTGAAATTTTGGCATATTAAATGTAAAATATTAATTTTCTATAGTTTATTCTAGTTGTATTATTTGTGCGAAAATCAAAATTTTAATTAAAAAAAAAAAAAAATATTTAATATTTTTAATAAATAAAACAAAAAAACCCTTTTTTAGCAGATTTTTTTCGGTTTGAATAGAGCTACAAAAAAATACTCGCGAGTTCGCGCGGAAAATTGAAAATTGATAGTTTACCCTAACTATTTCTTAAACCATATGCAAAATTGTAGCTGCACATATTTGCAACCTTCAGAGAAATTGTAATTTGTTTAAAAAAAGTCGTGTTCCCAGTGCTGAACTTTTGGTCTTAAAAGCAAATTCCCTTATGGAAAATTTCAATTATTTTATTAATTAAAATAGTCGAGAACGTGAAATTTTCTTTTTAATTAAAAATCGTTTTATTACTATCTTGATTCTGACAAAAACAAACTGCCCACTTCTACGCCCCTTTTTATACAAATGCCAATTATTATTAAAAAAGAAAATATAAAATATTTTACACAAACTATTGATTACTTTATTGAACATTAAATTTTTTAATCCGCCCACTTTAACGACCCTCTTTGAATAAATTCCCCTTAACTTAAATTATTGTAAATATTTATTGATCTTATTCTAATAGTAACTAAACATAGATTAACTTGCCAAAAGAAAAGGATTAATAGCTTTATTGCCTACTCCATATACAAAGTTGAAAGAATTATTTAATTTTGGATTATTATTTTATGATCTAATAAAACAGGTAGGAATAATAATTTCCTTCCGATACCCCATATTGTTAAGCTTAAATTTCACAGGTAAAATAACCCTTGTGCATATTCATTATGGAGGTATATATAAACAATGACAATGGATATATATTGTTAGTTTTCAAGAGTCATTAAGAGTGGAGTTTGCAAATTAAATACCAATATGAATATTTCAAACAGAACAATTTTTGAACATTTTATCAATGTTTCGAATTCTGAAGAATTTTTAATTCTGATCCAAAACCAATACGAAGATATAAGTGACAACGATGAAACGAAAAGAAACTCCAAAGATTATATGCATCATTTAAAAAAAAATGGATTGACTGTTTTAGAGTTAAAACAAGATTTCTCTCAAAATATGAAGAATTTTTGAATGGAACATTTACAATCCAATGTAATGAAATTGAAGAAAGTGACGTGCCAAGTACATCAAGAGGAAGGCCTTCGAAATCCTTAGATACATGTTCAGTATATACCAAAAGGAGGAAACTATTGGAAACTACGGGCCATATTTCGACTGAAAATGTTTCCACGGCTCTGAGTATAAAATATAAAAAGGAACACGAAAAGATAAAAGCGGATATCACAAAAGCAGTTTTTAATGCAAGCCCATTGCGAGTACAACGGATAAAGGAGAGTATTCCCACACCTCAAAGGGATCCAATAAAATACGATGGTCCCACTGCGCTAGCCTTGTTCTTGGATATGGGGCTTTCTAAAGAAAAATATAATTTGATGAGAAAATCCTTAAGAAGCCATAACGTTGATGTGTTTCCGAGCTACAATTTATTAATGGAAGCTAAAATACAAGCAACTCCATCAAATTTGATAGTAACAGAAACTTCTGTTGAAGTGAATCTCCAAGATATGGTGGACCATACAGCAAAGAGGATTTTAAATAACCTAGTCAATCAGGATCTTCTTTTACTTCCAACAAATCTTACTTTGATGAGCAAATGGGGATGCGATGGATCTTCCGGACAAAGTGCATATAAGCAAACAATAGTTTCAGAAGATGGCCAGGTAATATCTGATGCGAACATGTTCATGGCATCACTAGTTCCACTTCGTATAAAAGGTGAATCAACCGAATATTGGAAAAATCCAAGGCCGTCATCAGTTCACTTTTGCAGACCGATTCTTTTTAAATATGCAAAGGAGTCAAGTGATATTATTCAGACAACTGTCAGAAATATAAGGAACCAAATAGAAAATTTGAGGCCAACTGTAGTGACTGTTGCTGAAGAAAAAAATGTGATGGTTCGACATGAGTTTTTTCTAACCATGATAGACGGGAAAGTGTTAAATGAACTAACAAATACAAAATCAACATTGTCATGTCCAATTTGCAAAAGGACACAAAAAAATTTTCGAAAAGAAGACGAGTCAGTCGAAGCAAATGAGAGGAACTACGAATTTGGAATTTCACCATTACACGCTAGAATAAGATGTATGGAGTTCGTTCTTAAACTAGCTTATGGACTATACCAAGAAGATGAGACAACCGACAAGAAGGAAGCCGAAAGAAGAAGAAAAGCGGATATTCAAAAGGAATTTAGGGAACAACTCGGGTTAATCATTAATACGCCAAAACAAGGATTCGGTAACACAAATGATGGAAACACTTCACGAAGATTTTTTGAAAATCCAGAAATTACGTCAGCTATAACCCGAGTAGACAAGGATCTTATAAAGAAACTGCAAGTTATTTTAAATGCGCTGTCATCTAAAGAATCTATTAATGTAAATAAATTCAACGAGTATACCAAAATCACTTCGGATCTTTTAAAAGCCAAATACAGCTACAAACTCCTGACACCAACTCTGCACAAAATTTTGGACCATGGAGGGGAACTTATAAGACATCAAATTTTGCCAATCGGGGAGCTTTCAGAAGAAGCACAGGAATCAAGGAATAAAGACTACAAGCGATATCGATACTCAAATACATGCAAAGTCTCAAGGAAACGACAAAATGAAGATTTATTTAATATGCTAGCTATATCATCAGATCCATTTGTTTCATCTTTAAGACACGTTAGATCAAAAAAAGAGCTGAAAAAGAGTTACTGCCCAGAACTAATAGGTCTATTAATTGTTGAAAATGATAACGATGCCGATGATTTTTTTTTTCTGAAAATTAGATCTATAGTAGTTAATTGTAAACAAATATTTATAATGTATTCTATTTTATTTTGTTAATATAAATTTTATATTCTATTGATTTTTTTTTATTTTTTTTTCGTCCGTTTACTTTTTTCCTACACTGTTTCATATAAAATATATCAGTCAAACAGTTTATAGAATAAACTGATGCCCCACAACATGAAAAAATACTGTTTTATAATACTCCTTAAAAAATATTTCTGAAATTGGTGCGTTAACTTTAAGCATCCACTGTTGTTATGAATTCACTTGGATAGTCAAAAACTTTTTTTTTACAAAGTTTTAAAAATTTAGGACTGTTTTTAAAAGGTTTACTTTCAGACTTTATTCTGTTAACTTCTTTTTCTAAGAAAATCTTACATCAACCAATTATTCTGAAACACCCTGTAAAGTAATTTTCTTAAAATTCACAATTTGTATAGCCTTGGAAATTACCTTTAAGGGAAAAAAAAATGTTGCGATAGCTTCACGTGTTCAAAAGTTATGATTTTTGCAACGAAAAAAGTCATTTTGGACCACAGTGAGGCGGTGGACGTCGATTTTTCGAGCACAATTTTCTTCAGCGACGAAGCACATTTCTATCCTCAAGTAATTGATTGAAGAGAGGCCATTATATCCACAAAAAGTCGCTGTTTGGGGCACTCTTTGGTCCGGAGATGTGATTGGACCTTAAGTCTTCGAAAACGACGATGGAACGACTGTCACCGTCAATTCGGAGCGTTATGATCATATAATAACCGACTTTTTTTTGCCTGCTATTGAAGAAAACGACTTGGAGAATAAGTGGTTTCAACAAGACGGTGCCACGTGCCACACAACTCGAGCGAATATGGCTTTATTGCAAGAGACATTTCCTAGCCGCGTAATTTATCGTCGTGGCGAAATCAACTGGCCACCAAGATCATGCGATTTGACACCGCTGGACTTTTTTTTGTGGGGCTACACGAAAGACCGTGTTTATACAGATAAACCTTTAACTCTTGAGCACTTGAAAACGGACATTTGTCAAGTTATGGCTGAGATACCGCCCAATATGTGTCAAAAAGTGGTCGAAAATTACCTCAAATGAATCGATGCTTGCAACAATTCGCGTGGTGGTCATTTAAATGATGTAGAAAAAAAATTATTTATATGTGTTTTATTTACGTTTACTTTTGAAACCGCGAAATGGATAACCCGTTACTTATAAGATGAGTTTTATATGAAAAAATCCTCAGAATTTTGGTCCCAAAACTAACTTATACGGGTAATGCACTTAAGCGAGAAGCACTTATCCGGGTATTACTGTATACGTATTGGATAAAATGTAAAAAGTTCACTTCATATATTTAGAAAACAAAAATCGTTTTCTGATGAGTTACAATAAAAATTGTGTTCCAATTTTGAAACAAATCTCGGTCCATACACACTTAGACTCAAGCTCCATGTACAGTGGACGTACAGTGTTTGTCTTTAAATTAAATTTAATTATAATCTCAGCATTATATTTTAATACAAAACCAATAATCACTAATGGGACAGAACGAACTTTTCCACTGTAAATAATTGGATTCATTTGGTCTCTTTGTTAAAAAATGCGAATAAATACAATCTTATGCCATTATTTTACGAACGTTTCGTGAGTATTTCTCACTTCTTCAGGGTTAAAAAAAATTACAGATTCTTTTTCTAAAATTACATAATTATGTATCTGTTTTCATATTTTCGGATTTTTGCATACTGAATATTTATAATAATTACGAAGAGCAATGATCAATATAAATTGCTCAGAAATTTAATTTTATTATCAGAAACTTAAGTGCTAATTTTCTAACCCTTTCCGCGTACGTATCGAAATATAATATACATACATATGTATGTTCATAAAATACATGAAATTATATAAATAATAAATAATTGCACAGGAACAATATTTTTTTATGAAATGCTTTTTTACAATATTAAATGCTTGTTTCGTTATCAGTTGAATTAATCGTAAAATAAAAATATACACATGCTTCATGATATTCTATTTTCGATAAATAATAAAAATATAATTACGGTTATTGTGTTTACTTTAGACCAATCAAAATGGGGTTAAATCTGATTATAAAGAATTTCTGTTTTAGAAACAAAGAAATTTAAATTAAAATAATACACATACAAATGATTTTAATATCAATTAAATTGGCCTCATTGGAAAGATAATCTAATGGCATTAAGTTGAATATGATTTCGGACATAATTATGGCGATTTCTGCAGGAATAATTTTCACACACTCTTTGCAATAAATCAGTCTGTAATTCTGCAACTTGTGTTGAATTTTGGCTTCCAAAGAAATACGACTTTACGAATCGTAAGAGAAAATAATATAATAACCACAAATAAGCCATAATAAGATTAGAAACCTTCGTACGTTTCACCCCCCAAAACCTATTTGTATCCATTGTTGTTTGGTACCTTTGACACTCTATCCATGAATAGATTGGAAAGCGAAACACAAAACAAAAACAAATTAATAAGGCTGTGTTATCTATGGGTCTATAGGAAGAGCAACAGAAAAGTTTATTGTGTGCATTTTTATCAATAGGCGTTTTTCTTTTTTCGTTCAGAGCAGAGCACTGAAGAGAGTTCGAACACAAAAATTATGCGCTGAGCTTGTTCCCCACAGAGCGAGCTCTGAACAATGATATATTTTTTAAACACTCTTGAACCACACAAGTCAGAATAGATTTTTATTTTTAACCATAAAAAGCAATAACTACCCTTGATACACAACAGATACAGAAAATCAACAAGCGATCAACTTCTTTCGCCGAATTATTTTTTCTTCACATTTTCCTTCTTGGCACACATGGCATTGTTGCGTTCAGCGATTTACTCACATTGTGTTTGAGCACGTCGAGTGCGATATACACATGTTCAGAACGAAAAAAGAAACACACATTGGAGCCCTACATGCTCGGAGTTAAAAAGAAACACAAACAAATTTTTTGACAACTCAGACTCTGCTCTGAACTAAAAATGAAAACCGCCTATTATGTCTATTGGAAGAATAACGGAAAAGTTACTTGTAATCGTGTTTCAGCTTGAAGGCAAGTGTCAAAAGACAGCAGAGGTTTCCGGTCTTTGTGTTATTTGTTTATGCTAATAACGTCAAATTGAATGAACAATATTGCGAAGATTATCCATATTTTTATCAAACCATTCGCTGGTCGTGGTATAATGCCAATGATAATTTCTGAAAGTGAGCAATGTTTTTCAAAGAAATATTGATTGATAGATTTGAAACCAAACTAACTGCCACTCAACAGAACACTGTCAAATCGACTACTACAGAAAACAATGTTACAACTTTAAAGTTTTCCATCTTTAAAAAAAAAGCTGTTGAGTACCCTCAAGGCTGCGATGTGTAAATAAATAAATAATTAAGTACGGTATTACAAAAGATATGTGCTTTACTTTTTTTCATATATACCTCCCATATTTAATGATGAAAAACAATTTTAATAACTCAATTATTTTTACTTATCAGAAACGTCAAAGTTCAACCTCAGAAAAACTTGAAAATTTCATTTGTGTCTTCGTTACTTAATTTCCTCTACATTTCTATACCCCTTACTTAATCTGTGCAAAAGACGAAGGCCGAAACAACCAAAATAAAAGGAATCGTGTAAAGGAGGCTTTACATGTATCTTCATCTTCATCTGCATTGACATCTGCACAAAAAGAGGAAACAAAATAAAAAAATTATACTTGTGTCATAGAGAGCTAAGACCAAAATGGAGATCATCTTCATGTATGAAGATTATAGGAAGTATGAACATGTTCATCTTAATTATTGCATTTTAATCTGTACCATAATTTGTTCCGTTCAGATAACGAATTTTCAAGTTTTTTCTTACCATTTACCTCAGTTTGCTTAGAAACAACGAAAATAGCGAAATTTTTACTTATGATATAGGTACTATAAGGCTAGTTTTGCATTTGGAAAAAAAATCGAACTCGAGATTTTAATCAAAGTTGACATTACGATGATAGAGAACACCAAAAAAGAGGGTCCCGTAATTCCACCTATCCGTCTCTCTGTCTGTCTGTCTGTAGAACGATCTACAGCCTAAACCAATGAACCGATTTGGTTCAAACTTGGCGTTTAGGCATTTACTGTGATTGTCCAAAATAGAGTTTTGAATCGTTGTTTAGCCCCAAAAATAACGGTACTTATCATACAAATTTTCTACAATCTTAATTATCTCAAAAACGGCTCCAACGGTTTTAATAAAAATTGGTGTGTGTACTACTTTGGGTATGGTCTATATTTTGGCCAATTTTTTTTTTTTTTTAATATTTTGTTCTTAACGGCACCTGGCATACAAGCATTATATTGATTTTCGACTTTCTCATAAATGGCTCAACGGATTTCGATCAAAATTTGTATACAGGGGATCCTTCAAATTCTAAATAATACTGAATTTCAAAATTTTCGAAAAATAGTTTATTGGACTTTTGAAAAAAATAATATTTTTTTTTTTTTGAAAATTTAAGAATTCTTATATATACAAAATTAAGTGAAAATGATTTTAAACATACATTTAGCCGTTTCTATTCATTATAATGTGATCGATAGGAGCAAGTTCGTGCGATCCAGTGTGTATTTTATTTTTTGCTGTCGAATCGAGTAGAGATATTGGCTAGATTTTCAATAAAAGTTCTATTAATTGGAAATCAATTTTTAACAGTTATCCAATCAGAGACTAGAAAATTGTCTTACTTTCAAGTCGCTTACGCCTTCTAAGTTTTTTTCCTTATTTACTTTCTACTAGTTTTAAACTGCCAGACTTAGCCATTTTTAGTTTTAACTCTTCCACAAGACAAAAGGTTTGCTGTTTCTGATAGAAGAGACAGATTGCATGAAAGAGTAAAAATATTTTCCCAATTTGTCAGTTTAAGTACGCGAGATTTCTTCTAGCCATTTCTTGTTCCACTGTCAAATGGCGAATTGAAGTATCAATTCAGATAATTAAAAATTTCAATCAAACGTATGTCTTTTATTTTTTTTTACACTTATTTTGTATATATTGTTTTCGAATTACTGCACTACTATACTGTCAGTGCAGTAATACGAAAACATAAACCATTTAAAATAAAATGCACGACTGGCTCGCACGAAATTGCTCTTATGTTCGATCACATTGTATGCAAAAGATTTCTATTTAAAACCAAAATATATTTTTAAAGTCATTTTTTACTTCATTTTTTATACACAAAGTTTCTTTAATTTTTTTCTAAAAAAAAATTGGTATAAAAATTTAAATATTTAATAATATAAACTTAAAAAATTAAATCGGATTAATCAAAGAAAAAATAATTCAAAGTTCTGAAATAAATACTTAAACTAATTTGAGCTCAAAAAAAGAACACCATTTTATTTCTTGGATAAATTTGAATTTATGAGAAAAAAAAATTAAAAATCTGTGGATCGGTTTTTGAGAAAAAAATTAAAAACAAAATTCAAAAAGGCCAAAAATTCTTTTAAAACTACAAAAAAATATTTATTAAAAATATTGGTACGCAGTATAAATTGGGCAACCTAAACCTATATACGTGTGAAATTTCGAAAGAATCGGTCGAGCCATTTATGAGATAGTCGAAATAAAAAAACAGTCCTATGGAAAGTACCGTTTTTAGACAATTAAAACTTTTTTTTCAATCATGATCGGTCGTACATAAAAAGATGCACTGATTTTTTTAAAACAAAATCGTTAGAGCCGTTTCCGAGAAAAAATAGACTTTAAATTATTGGTTATATGGCAGGTACCGTTATTTTTTGAGCTAAAGAAATTACATTTCCCCTCTGTAGAATACCTAAAAAACTCTATATACCAAGTTAGAAGCAATTCGGCCGACCCCTTTGGGCAGTAGGTGTCTATACATACTTACATACAGACAGACATACTGACAGACAGACATACAGACAGACATACAGACGGACAGAATTTTTAGACCACCTTTTTTCGTCTTCGCTAACATCGTAATGTCATGTTTGATTGTTATTTCAAAACTTTTTTTTCGACGAATGCATAACATGCCTTATAGTACGAGTACCTATAGTCGCAAGTAAAAATTGATATGGCAATCTTATGAATTCAATAATAGTCGTGTTCTCGACTAGCAAGTATTGCAAAGTAAACTTTTACAAGCAAAACAACAATAAGAACATACTGGCAATTACTTTTCCTTTTCATCGGAAGTATAATTGAGTTCCGATAATTAGTAAGTCTATTCAATCATAGAGGGCATTGAAGTAATTTTTTTAGTAATGTATGTTTGTATTTTTTTCTCCGTCTATTTTGCATGCTTCTTGACAGGAAAAAAAACACAGATGTGAAATCCCTCCATATTAAAATAAATAAAATCAATTTGGAGTGTGAATGGTTTTCGTGAAAATATTTTACTTTGCTGTACTTGATTGTCACGAGAACATATAACTAATATTGGTACGCTCAAAAATATAATTTCGGAAAAAAATCGTAATAGATACTCGTACGTTTTCGTAATATTGAATTTTCCAAGAAAAACTATTTTCAAAAATGTTGGTAAGCAGTATTAGGAGGACCTCCTGAATCAAAATTTTTATCGAAGTCCGTAGAGCCGTTTATGAAAAAATCTAAAATAAAAAAAAATGGCCAACCTCAGGTAACGTTATTTTTGGGGCTAAAAAAAAACGCTTCAAAAATCTATTTGAAACAATCACCTAAAACCAGGGTTGGCCGAATTATGTTATGTTATGTTAAAAACTACGCGTAATAAATAGAATAAATTACGCGCCCTATTTACTATAATTTGTTACGTCTGCTACATTAACGTAGTAAATTAAGAAAATCAATAGAATTTAAACCGGATATGAACAAATTACAAAATTTTTAATAAAAAAATATCTCACCGGAGGACCAAAGTTTAATGAAACCGGATTCCGAACTATAAAATATATAGGCACAGGTAGAGAAATAGGGGTATCCCAAAATTTCGTATATATAATCTCGTATTTTTATTCCTTTTACTATGATAGAAACTTTAACTTGTTCAATAGTCATCAAATACAAACGAAATGATAAACGAATATGAGTTCAAACTTTAAAATAAAATGACATTTCAGACGATTTGACATTTGAAACTACGTCTGCTGCAATTTATTTCATTTACAACATTAACTACATTTAACTGTATTGGCTAAGTAGCAGACATTCGTAGTTCGGCCAACCCTGCCTAAAACGCTTAAATACCAAGTTTTATTAAAATTGTTTCAGCCGTGTAGTCTGTAGTTCGTTGTATAGACAGACAGACAGATAGACGGAATTGTGGGCCCCCTTTTTTGGAGTTCTCTATCGCCATACTGTCAAGTCTAATTTAAATATGCAATTCGATTTTTTTTTCAAAAGCAAAACTTGCCCTAAAGTACCTACATCAGAAGAAATAAAATGCACGACTGGATCGTACGAACTCGCTCTTGCAGCTAACAACCTTAATGTAGATAACGATTGAGGTTTAGTTAGGGCTGGCAACGAGACGAGACCAGGCGAGACTTTTGTTAATCTCGTCTCGGTCTCGTCAAAATCGAAAAATTTCAGTCTCGTCTCGGTTTCGGTCCAGGTCTCGCCTACCCAAGTCTCGTCTCGACCTTGGTCTCGCCTTTTTCTCGAGAAAATTTTAATGTGCGGTCTCGTCTCGCTCTCGGTCTCGGTCTTGGTATCATTTTTAGTCTTGGTTTCTTTCGTGTTTTTTTGGTTGTAAAAAGATGTAAGATAAAGATAAGACAAATTGTTCGGATTGCAAATATAGAGTATGGTTGTGGTATCTCAGCATTCGTCGGTAAGAAAAATGCGGGAAAATGTATAAAACAAACTCATGAGTCTGATTTGTCTTTTGAGTTAAGTGGAAATAACATTTTGGAAGAATTGTGTAAGTTAATATATTTCATAGCAAAAACAAATAAAATATTAAAAAAAAGAGTACCTTCATACAACGCTCGATTTAAAAAAAAAATAAATTAACCGGTTTTGTCAAGCCCAACATGTTAAAAACCATTTAAATGAATTTAAAAAAACCCTCTACAAAACTCAAATTTTACCTAAAAAAAAACCAAATTTTTCGATTTAATTTATTGCTCCCTAAAAAGTTGATTTTAGACCTTTTAGGTGAAATTTCGAAAACAAAATATTGCTCAGATATAGTAAGTTGCCTACCTGTCGAGCCATGAGCTGTCAAAATCTATTGAAGGATTTCTCCGATTTGGTAGCGTGAAAAATCGTACGAATTGGTACACATATTCACATTTAGATGTCAAAACCAATAGAAAAAAAAACCAAGTCTGGGAAACTTGGTGAAAATCAACGTACAATATGGATCTCAAGAATTCGGTCAAACTTGGCATCTGAACGTCTTTTCCAACTTTATTGTGCTTCTCAATTATGTATGAATCTAATAATAATATATCCTTGTACGTTGCTTATGCTAAACAAATCAAAAACTAGAAATTTTGTTCTGCAGTACGTAGGTCCATGAAGCTAAGGCCATAGGCTTCACTTGAAACGAGTAAGTTTTACTTGTGTAAATCGAAAACTATGATTTTAAGTTGAATTTTATTAGTTGCGTATGAAAGCGCTCCGAATGGCTTACATTTTGTGCGAATTTAGTTTTCAAAGGTGTGTGATAACGTAAAAAATAGGCTGTGAAGTAACGTTATCAGACACCTTTGAAGAGCCGTATTTCCAAGATAAAATTTGAATTTTGTACAGTTTTTTTAATCCATTTTAATCGAAGCAATCCTTCAATGAAATTGACAGTTCATTGCTTTGCAGGTAGGCAATAAACTATCAGCCCTATTCTGCTATCTTCCGATTCACGTGAATATTTTACTCAATTGTTCACTTTTTAGATATTTTCAAATGTCTTCTATCTTTTGAGTCTAAAGCTTTACTAATATTTTTTTGTTTAATTCTTAAGAGAATCTAATTGTTAAATTTTATTTTTGATCGAAATTTATGTACTTTTTGAAACAATTCGTTTTTTTCCGTCGGATAGCAGAATACAAATATTCACGTGAACGTTTAACAGAATAGGACTGTATATTTTGACGCTTTTAAAATATTTTTTTTTCAAACCTCACCCAAAAGTCCTTAAATCACCTTTTTACGGAGCAATAAATTAAATCGAAAAATTTAAAATTTTCTGAGGTAAAATTTGACTTTTGTAGAGATTTTTTAATCCATTTAAATCGGAGAAATCCTTCATGGGATTTTGACAGTTAGGCAACGAACTATATTTTGACGTTTTGACAATATTTTTTTCCAAATGTCACCGAAAAGGAAGCAACGCCATGCATATATAAATCGTACGTATTCTTCTCTGGATTTTCGCAATGCGCCTATCTCTGTATAACTAGGTACATACATATATGGTTTGATATGTTAACGCGCATATAATATTTTGCAAAAAAAAGCTTGTGAATATTATAAAAATTGAACATGATTAGATACTAAAAAATAATGAAATAAAAACAAAATTTTCTTATAGCGAAAACCGAACCAAACCACCGAGACCGCCGAGACCAGCGAGACTCTCGTCGAATTTCGGTACCAAAAATACGGTCTCGTCTCGCTCCCGTCTCGGTCTCGTCTTCGGTACTTTTAAAGGAGTCTCGTCTCGTTGACGAGGCCGAGACCGAGACGAGACCGAGACTAGTCTCGGTCTCGTTGCCAGCCCTAGGTTTAGTTAGTTAGGTGTAGTTATCCTATGCAGGTTAAAAGCCTATGCAGGTAAGATTAACTTGATTCTCAGTATAATGAATTGTCGAATGGATGATTTAAAGAATAGTTACATAGGTACCTACCTACAAATGTATGTTTAAATCTAAGTTATGGATTTTAATTATGTAAGTTCGGAGAGTAAAATGTATCTACACTTTTATACATATTGTTAACATGTACGTATAATAATGAAATTGAAGAATGTAGGTGGGTAGGTAGTTATATACACACAACTTCATAATTTATGTGCAATATGCATACATAAGATTCATGTGATTTTTAAAGCACATATGTATATATAAATGTCAGTGACGTACGCAAAAATTCGTAAAAACGGAATAATAATAAGGTAGACATAAATGGAGAATACACGTATTTAAATAAATTTATATTGCTTAGTGTATATAGCTTGGGGGAAAACAAAGATGCAATTTGAATTCATGGATAAATAAGAATATATCAACAAAAATTTCAAAAATCGTTGGAGCGGTTTTTTAATAAATTAATTTTGTATGTATACAATTTTGAAAACATTAAAAAAAATTGAAACGCAATTTTGAAGATATTATTAATATACATATAAAAATCAAATTTAAAAAAAATTCTGTTACTGGCTTTTGAAAAATCGTTTTTTCAACAAAAAAAAAAAATTATTTATTTTTTTAAAAATCGAAAAACTTTTGTTTTTGAAAATTTGAATACGCAGTTTTATTAACAATTTTAGGGAGCATTTTCATAAGAAAAAATTATTTTAACCGGTTTATCCAATATTGAGAAAGTCGAAAATATGAAAAGTTGTTCTATGGGAAGTACCGTTAATAAGTACACAAAAAAAATATTTTTATAATTAAAAGTGAATTGTACTAATTTAAGAAGACACAATTTTTTTTATAAAAATTCTTGGAGCCGTTTTCGAGAAATACAATTTTTTCTTAACGGTTTCTTAACATTTGTATGGGAGGTACCATTGTTTTTTATTTTAGAAAAATGGTTTTTTTAAAGTATTCAAGATAATGTTAAAAAACCACCAAATACGAAGTTTTGAAAAAATCTAATGAGACGTTTTCGAAATTTTTTTCAAAAATTTTAATATACAATAGTGTTTAAATTCTCTGGGAGCTTCTGCGTAAGATATTTCAAGAAAATCAAATTAACCGTTTCCGAAAAAATCGAAAACCAAAAAAATTGTTCTACTAGAGGTACCAAAAATAACAATTTCTTTTCAAAAAAAAAATTATCAAAAGGTATCCCTTTCCTTCGTTAATGAACCCATTTTTTTATAAAAATCGTTGGAGCCGTTTGTCAGAAAAATGCGTTTAGGCTGTAGACTCGAGGACAGACAGACAGACTGACAGAATGACAGACTAACGGAATTGGGGGGCCCACTTTCTTGGTGTTCTCTATGATCGTAATGTCATGTTTGATTCTTAGAAAAAAAAAATTTTTTTTTTTACGAATACATAACTTGCCCTATAGTACCTATAATCGCAAGTAAAAAACTTGACCCGTTCAATCCGGCAAACGCTGTGGCAAAAAAAACAGAAAAGCGCGATATTATCCGATCACCACAGATTTTCATAGCCATATACAGTGGCGGAAAACTAAATAGCACTATTATATGCTTCCATATAACTCATACATATTTTCCACTAAATTAAAACTGATTTAAATTGTATTTGTTAGCAACCACATGTGACATCCCTGAGCACATAACGGTATCTTTTTTTTATCATTTAAGTGAAGCACAAATCAATATGGCGTCGTTTTAGTTGTGCAACCTGTGAAATCACTTGGATAAATAAATAGCACCAGTTGCGTTTTTTTTTTCAAATAAAATAATTTTAACCATTTTTTCTTTGTAAGTTCAATTTTATTTAGTTAACTGAACCGATTCTTAATAATTTTGTATTAGATTTAATAATGGGAAGAGGTATTCATTGTTCAAAAGAAAAGAGAATTGTCATTTTCAACATGTTTGAAAATGGAAGACGTATTCTTGACATTGCAAATGATTTGGGATGTTCCAAAAAGATGGTCTATAATGCGATCAAACATGTTCAACAACAAAAGACATTTGAGAATACTACACGAAAAAAACGGGCCAAAAAAAGAACAACAGCGATTGATAGAGCAATGGTAACCGCAAGTAGAAAGGATCCATTCAAGAGCTCTACAGAAATAAAACATCAAATTGAAGAAGAATATGGCGTACGAATAACATCTAGACTTGTGCGATATCGCCTAGCAGAAGCAGGACTACATTACTTGGCTGCATTGCGAGAAGAAAGCCGCTTGTTTCAACAACAAACTTAAAAAAACGTTTAGCTTTTGCCAAGGAACATCTACGAAAGCCGCTACAATTTTGGAAAAATGTCCAGTGGAGTGACGAATCGAAGTTTAGTAGATTTGGGTCTGATGGCAAAATCTACGTTCGGCGCCCACACGGTCAAGAGTTTAATCCAAAATATACCACGAAGAGAATTAAACACGGTGGCGGCAACATTATGGTGTGGGCAGCATTTTCGTGGCACGGTGTTAGACCGATAGTAAGAGTATCTGGCAGGATGGATCAGTATCAGTACAGGGATATTTTAAAAAATAATATGGAACCTTTTGCGTTCGAAAATTTACCCTTAACTTGAAGATTTGTCCACGACAATGACCCAAAACATACAGCCAAATCAGTCAAGGCTTGGCTTCGAGAGAACCAAATTCAGGTTTTAAGTTGGCCTGCCCAGAGTCCGGATCTAAATCCGATTGAAAATCTGTGGAACGATGTTGACAACGGTTTAAAACAAAATCAAATTAGAAATTTAGACCACTTATGGACATCAATTCAAGAAGCCTGGTTTTCCATCCCATCAATTCGTTGCCACAAACTTGTAGAAAGTTTACCAAGGAGACTTAAAGCAGTTTTGGAAAATAAAGGGTACCCTACTAAATATTAAATACAAAAAATAACTATTATGTGCTAATTTCTCATCAGTTATTGTGTTTTTGCTTATGGGTGCTATTAACAATTCCACCCATTTTTGAACCTTCGAATTCCGTTTTTATTTTATTGTTATAATCTTTTATATAAATAATAAAAATTTGTATTGAATTATCTTTTTACGTTCAAAATGTAAATAATAAAAAAGAATAATGTTCAAATTCGGCTTATTTTTATTTTAAAACGTTTTATAAACATTTATAGGTATGAGTGCTATTTATCTTTCCACCACGTATGTAGTTGCAGCTGTGTAAATGTTATTTGACGTATTAAAGTTTTTTATCAATAAACAAAATATACGGCATACAACCAGTAACTCATTATCCGACAATCACCTGTTTTTTCTACAAAGTCGGAACTTTTACACACACTTTCACTACTACTCCTCCAAATTTTAGTTGTTAATAAAACGTGTGTACATACCTATGTTATGTTTTTGGCTAAAGAAAAAACAACAAAGTTATTTTTAACTTAATAACCTACTCTTGCAAAAATTAATATCTCATTATTTTTGTCTTTCAAACTTTAATTTATTGATTAAGATAATTCTTATTTGATTTTTTTTTTACATATAAATAGGGGGTGGGGTGACATTGCCTAAGATCTCTTAAACCAAATAAGCCCCAAAAAGCAAACATTTGAACAAAATATAAATACATATAGCTTTTATTAGTGTATACTCGTAAATATCTATTTATCACGAACAAATTCCCAAAATGCCCGGTAAAAATTTCTTCCTCTGCATAATAAATCAACCGCAACAAACTGTATTCGCCCCTAGGACAATGAAGGAAGCCATAAAATAACTCACTTAACAGCAAAACACGTCCAGGATTATAAAAAATTTAAGAACAATGTTATCTCCCCACACACAAGCACAGAAAGAAAAATCCTAGAAAACAAAGCAAATTGGCGAAAAATGACTATCCGTATTGCTGTTGATTCGGTAGAATAAAATCAAAGTCAATGCCCTTAGAGAAGACGTAAAATTGAAAGGTATCTGCAACGAGGCGAAGAAACGAAGAAAAAAAAACAACATAGCTAGGTACTGCAACAAAATGTAGCTTCGAGTAAATTAACTTGTGTTCATAGAGAATCTTATACATACGTGCTACATTCTAATCGAGAATCGAGATACATATACGCTTTTTCTACTGTCTTATCTGAACAAGCCACCTTATCTTAGCGATACATAATTATGTAGGTAGGTACACACATTTTCAAGCTACCTTTTACTTTATCTAACTATATCACGCCTCCCTTACAAACAAAAAATTACTCTAATTGAAGAAGATAAAGAGATGATAATTTTATTTGCTTGACATAGGGTGATGGCATGTGAGTTCGGCCACCTCTAGTAGTCGGCCACTTCGTTGTAAACTTACAATAGCAAAAGTTTTCGTTTAACCTCCCGGCAAAAAATATTTTCCAAAAGGCTAATAATTTTTCTTCCACGGTGCAAATTTTTATTCCATTGTTGCTACTGGTTTTCTTGTAAAAAATGCATGTTTGGCTCAAGTTTTCGCTTTCGTTTGAAATGTGCCTTTTCGATAGAAAAAAAATAGTAGAGGTGATTTTTAAAAAGAACTAAAATCGCCAAACTATCTAATGTAGATGCATTTTGTGATTGTTTTTTTATTTATTTAAGCTTATATTTGTTGTTTTTGGCTATAAAACTTAAAAAAGATTGCTTGTTAATAATTTACAAGGGGTGCCGGCTTTAAGAGGCAATTTTTTTCAATTCTCCTGAGATCGGCCCCACCGGCCGACTACTGAAGACCACTTTATTTTTATTTTTTTTAAGCTGAGTATGCAAAGTTAAAGAAAATTTTATTTTCTATTTATTTATACCAAAATAATCAACAAATATTCCATGGTTTCAGTAGTCGGCCGCCTGTTAACATTAAGAGATATTGGGGGGCTGACTATAGAATACACGAATTCTTACGTCGGCCTATTGGGTTTGGTATAGAGGCTGGGATTACATTATGTAAGTTTTAGATAAGTTACAAATATAATTAATTTTTTTAATACTACGTTTCCACCGACCACTAAACCGTGATTTAAGTAGATCTGGCTAAATCTCCTACAAATACTGATTTACCATACAAATTTTAATCTTCTCAGATGAAGATTTAAAACAAAACTCATTTAAATCTTCAATCGAACTACCCTATTTCAATATCGAAATCAACACATTCATCGGGAAAGTGAATTTTTCGCTTCGGTTGACACAGATATAACTGCTTGTCTCACTTCTACATCATAAGAGAAAATGAAAAGATATATGTATTTTGACTAGTGCTGTCAAAATTAATCCACTTTTTGGGCGGTGGAAACACTTTTTAAGATTAGTAAATCTACAAGAGATTAAAATTCGGTGGAAACGTAGTATAAGAGATATTACTGTAAATAGATCTTTAAGTGAGTTACAGTAAAATTTACTAACTTGCGTACGTTGTTTTTACTCACGGAGAACTTGCAACATACTCCACTAGTATTGAGAAGTTTTTTGCTTTTCGTAAGAAGAAAGAATTCACTGCACTCGCCATTATTATTCCTAATTGCTCTTGTAAGACACTTATTAAAAAGTCTCGCAATTTATACATAAAACGTATACATGTACAATTTCTTAAAAAATGATCATGGATAGATTATACAAATTTCGAAAATTGTTTAATATGTTATTATAAAGAACTTTAACTTTATAAACAACGAAGAGCAAAAGAATATTTTATAACTACACGAAAGAGGCACTTTCTTCAATACTGAACAAAATTAGATAAGCATTTTAAACTGAAATAGGCAACTCGGGAGTTCGGGTTTCCTTGAATTAATCTACAAGACCGAATTAATAATAATAAGTTATAATAAAAATTTATTCTAATACAGACTTTAGTGCGACCAAGAAATACAAACTTTTTAAGGTAAAATAAATGTCTCGAAGACATTTTGGGAGATGCTCCATGTATTTTGATAATATCAACTCTGTATTCAGTGCAAATGAAAGCTTTTGGTGCAACTAGTGTTCCTTCCTCTGGCGGCCTCGTCACTCTGTTAAAACTATGCAAGGCAAATAGGTTTTAGGTAGGTCAGAACGTGGCCAAATGCGATCGAAAATGGCTTTTATTATTAAATTAATATCAAACGGACAATAATGTTTCGGGTCGGTGTACTCAACAAACACATTTTCCATGGACTTAAGTGATTTTAGCAGAAATAATTTCATTATTTTGTATACGTACCGTCCAACCACTGACCTCCCACATTACATTACTATACGCTATACCATAGAAATGGCAAAAAAACATTTCAGAAACGAGAAAACATATTCAGAAAACCAAACTTTTTCATAAGTATAAACACAAATATAAATTGCTGTTTTGTTGTTTTATCTAAAGCAATGTTTAATAACATTTGCCTGAAATATGTAAATATTTATTACATGTAAAACAAACTTAGTAGTTTCATACATTCCTATCTAATTAGTGCCGTGCAATTCACGTTGCATTTAAAAAGACCTTAGGTCTTAAAGACATGTAGTTAATATTATTATTATTAGTTTTCATTTTCATATAAATTAAATGTATTTCTTTCCTATTAATTTACTTTTGTAAAAAAAGTCTATGTCTTTGTACCTAATATGAAATGGCGTCCTTAGATTAAATAAAATCTTAAAATCACATTTTTTATTTAACTTAACTGTTTACATTAAATATTAAAATGATTTCTGGATACCTACATTCTATAAAATTAGAAATAGACACATATTTAGTATGAAAATACTAAACTACTGGAAACTAATGTGTCGGACCTCCGGAATTTAGGGGCCCGACTTCATAAGAATCACACTTTCATTTCATTTTTTTTAAACATTTGGATTTTTATGGCAAATTGACTGAAAAAACAAGAATTTCGAAATTTAGACATTCCAAAAAATCAGATACACTAAATTTTATATAAAAAACTCCAACAACTGAATTTTAAGAGACAGTCAAATGTTAAAAAAAAAAGTTAGGTGGCCAACCACTGGCTCCACCACCCTACCAACTGCTGTCTTAATTTGTTATTAATAACAACACATTATAAAAAGAAAGAAAAAAGAAAAAAGAAAAAAAATGTCAAGTGTAAAGACGACCGTCTGTCGGCTTGGTCGGGCATCCGTCGTGCCGTACTCACCTTGCCAGTGTTTGATTGAAGATAGTAGACCATAACGAACATCCAGATGACAGTAACGAATGCAATTAATTTGACGTTTCGTCGCATTTTGCTTTGTTGATTCTGAGATAATTAAAATAACACAAATTCAAATCCAAATTAATAAATTTTTCACCACACTGAATTTTAATAATTGCACTTTACCCTTAAAATGATTCAACATCAATATCTATCTCTATATATTTTTATGTATTCACTTTTTTTGTTAAATTTAATTAGAAAAATTAGCACATCATTTGTATAATCGATTATCGTAAACACACAGCTAAAAGTGAAATGGAATTGGATTGAGTATGCGAGGGGCAGGGCAGGGATTGAAACTGGAAGAAATGTAAACAATCGAAAGCACCTATCAAAAAATTGCACGATACATGAAAAAAGAGACGCGCACAAATATTTCTATATTGATGGATTATGACGAATGCCCTTTTAACTAGCCACTTGTTAACGGTTTATTTTTGAATAATATTATACCAATAATTGATTGGTTTCCGTTCGGAAAGAGTACTACTCAAAGGTCCGGTTCGTTATTCGTTTTGCCACCAACCACACCGAGTCAAAATTGGCCGAAAAGGTTTGTGTGCTTGTGGGCTTGTGAGCTATACCACCAACTACTCTTCCACTGAAGAAGATCTAACTACGACTAAACTCTACGAATCAGCTAGCGAACGTATCCAACGCCAGCCGCTCGATCTGGCTGAAAGTTTGCAACTAAAAAAATTGTTACCGAGTTGTAGAGTCAGAGTGTGATGGTGATGGATATGGATATTGTGTTGGGCTTTGGGGCTTGGGGATTGTAAAAGTTAGTAAAGAGACTCAACTCTCAGTCGTCCCGAACAGCCACCATAACCAAGAAGATGCATGTTAGGGTATAGCAAATGCTGGCGTTTGACTATGTTTGCCAAATATGAGATTAGGGTTGGCGTTTGGTGATGGGGAACATGCCAACAACGTAAGAGCTATATGAGATGATAAATTCAAAGAGGTCTCTTTTTATTTTTCTCGAAGAGAAAATATTTTATCAATGAATTCAATTATTGTTGTTTACTTTTTACTATGAACAAAATTAATGTAGCATGACTGTGGGTTGTTGAGAGAAATTTATCATGTAAAATTGTTACATGAGACATATCAGAAGATAAAGAGTAAATTCAGGAAAAAAGGTAGATAAGAAGACAAAGAGTATATATTTCGTTCATAGAAAACGAAACAGTGTTGCCAGTTTCGATTTAATTTAAATAATAAACTGAGTTACAGAATTATATGTAGTTAAATTAAAGACGATTCACATGCGAGAGCGACCAACGACTAGCGAATATTCGTGCATTTCAACATTTCGGTAACATGAGAATTTTGTTCGTGGAGAATGACGCTTTATAATTAAAGCGTTGGGATACGATACTGAGTTTCTGATTTGGCCCTTTAATTTTTAGTATAAAGGGGTTAATTGAAACAAAACATCGAAATATTTAACTGGAAGAGTGAGTTAGTACCACTTAACTCCTTTTTGCATTTAAATATAAAAAAAATTAAACAAGTTTGATTTGAGTGAAGGGGTTAAGTGCAAAGTTAGCTCCTTGATGCAAGCGAAAAATATAATAAAATTAATATGGTTTTTTGTAAGGCCTTTTTACGTCCTTAATGCAACTTGAGGAAGTTAAGCACTGAAAAAGATGTATGATTCGAAAAGCTCACTTACAACTTCAGTGTAACTATTTGGTGTTAAATCAATACGATCTGGTGTAACAAGTCTAGTAAAATTGTAAAATTTTATTTTTGTATAACAGACTGTGAACACACCTTTACTAATCTGTAGCAACACTTAAGCAAATGTAAAAATCTGTTTCCAATTAGTTTTGAAATATCTTAATTTGTGTTAAATAAATTTTACATTATTGTATTTTTCTGTTACAATAAGGTTCGGGTATAGTAAAAGTGTAAGACTGTGACATTCAGTACATTTTGTTGTTGTAGTGCAAGAAAAATGCTTCACTTTTACACTTTTGCAAAGATACAAGACTAGTTACATCGGATCGTGAATAACCCTATTGTGTTATTTTCTTACAAAATATTTTGTTCCCCCTTTATTTTTTTTTTAATTTGTAGTTAGTTTAAAACGAGAAAATAGTATGTAATCGTTTTTTTTTTTTTGGTTTGGATGTATTCTTTGTTCAAACATCGCTTAAAGAAAAAGATTCAAAGTAAGCGAACAGTTCTAGTTACGAACATGAATCAAAGAAAACGAGATTACAACACTTCTTTTTTGTCTTATTTTATTGACGTCACCAGAGATCAAAAATAGTGAAAGTGTTGTGGTTTGTCCGATGTGGATTAATGGATTTTCATATCTGGTGACGTCAATAATAAGACCAAAATCTTGTTTTATTTGATTCATGTGTCACAAAAATGCTAGTGTTGCTTGTGTTATAGGCACCGCATTTAAAATTTTAGTTGCATAATCATCTTCGTGGCAAGTGTCTACTGTGCATTGTTGTATAACTTCGTATCTAAATTTCGTTACCTTTTTGTTCATTTTGCGCGTACTCAAGGGGCTATGTATGACTACCCCTAAAATATTAAACACAGCACGAGCGATCGGTCGGGCAAGGCATTCCACATTCGTGTGGTGTGGCTAAAGAAGGAATCCCTATACTTGGGAAAACGTCCGAAGTTGGGCTCAAGGGTAGACTGATGAGCATTCCTAGCAGCGCGAGTATTACGGTTGAATTGTTTTAGGGGGAAATACAACTGGCTATTTCATTAAAGCCCTTCTATAAAAATACCGATAGAACAATGAAATGCATGAAACATTGCGGCGGTGTTCAAATGGAGCAATTTTTTCAGTTATTGTTATATCACCTAACATTTTTGAAGCACTTTTTTGAATTCTGTCCAGCAGACTTATTATGGGAGCTCCTGCCGATATATGACAATTGTACTCAAGCTTCGGAAGAATGTAGGCTTTATAAATTACAGCCAGTTTAAAAGTAGAGAAATATTTCTTGCATCGTGTCAGAAAAACCAAACTTGCAGAGTTGTTTGTGACATCAAACATGTGGTCATTCCACAATATGTGGTCGGTGATGCACATACCGAGAATTGAAAGTTGTTCGGTTTCCCCGATGCAAGCGCCGCTTATAGGCAAAGACATTGGTGAAGGGTCCCGCTTTGACGACAGAAGACATACAATTCTAAGTGGTTTTTTTATTCCTTATTGGATAATGGTGTCAAAATCAAAATTTAATGAGCTTACCATATGCTGTCGTTCAAATTCCACATCCGAAGATGTTTCATACAAGGGATCATTGATGAAAATGAGAAAGAGAGTTAGAGACAGAACGGGGCCCTGGGGCATACCAGCATTTATTTTGTGAATATCAGACTTGAAACCGACCAGAACAACGAAACGTACGAAAGATAATTTCCATTCCAATCGAGAAGAGATTCATCAATACCAAATACGCGCATTTTCGATAAAAAGAGCTTGATGCGAAACGCTATCAAATGTTTTTGAAATATCAAGCATAATAATCTTACTTTTTTCAAAAACGGCAAATATTTATGCCACTGTTCGGTGAGATATACCTATTGCTACGAAAGCCATACTGCTGGTACATAAGGAGCTTTTGTTCTTCAAGATAATTCTTAAGCTGATAATTAATCAGAGTTTCCATAACCTTGGAAGGAAGGGACGTAAGTGTAATTGGACGGCAATTAGGGTTTTAAAGCTTAATGTCAAGAATGTACCTAAAACCATACTTGATGAAAAAAAAAATTTTCTGTGATTGTGCAAAATGGCTATGAAATAACAAATACGGATCCTATTTATACAAGGAATGTTATGACGAAGATGGTTTATTTACTGAGACTATAATAGCAAAATTAAAAAAAAAACTACCAGAAAAAAACCAAGAATTTTCGTTCGAAACAAAACAAATAAGCTACTTTCAGTCGAAAAAGTAAAGAAATTTAAAAATCAAATGATGTTTATACCTACGGAACACCACTGGTCTTATGAAAAAGACCTTCATCACCTTGCAACTAAAAAACTACTCTTAAAACTACAAAGAAAATGACTTAGAAGCGTCAGTTAACCCCTTTGTAATTTCATGTATTAAAACACAAATATTTTTTGTTTGTGTAAGAAGGAGTTAAGTGAAGTTTTTGAGGTAAAACTTAAAAAAACATAATTTGAATTAATATTTAATAAATAGAACTTATTTTTATAAAAGACTGTTTTTTCTTTATTTATCTTCCTTATCAAAAAATTTCAGTTTGTACTTCGAAAAAAGTTCTTAGCAAAAACTTTGAGCCTTTATATCTCGAAACTATGCAAATGACTTCTTCCCAACGCTTCATTGATAATCTTTGATTTTAAGGATAGCTATCACGAGCGACAATTTATTCATTGAAGTGTGGATTGTATGATGAATGTGGAACGCGAATAGATTTTGACTTTTCGTAACAATGAGGCGCAACGACCAATTTGTTTTCTCAAATTTATCTTATTTTGGAGATTAAAACTCAAATTTTATATTTTAAACATTAATATAAATTATTTTCCTTCAATTTTTTTTCAGATTCTTGAAAAAATTTAGGTTTATAAATTGTCGTTTTGCGAATATTCTTTTACTGTTACGAAATATTTTTAAAATGTTTAACTGAACCACATTTGTAGGAGGGCTTACGACTCTTAGGAACAAACGTATTAAAGAGAGAGTACATATTTGTATGTAAATTTGGTTTAAGCAAAAGGAACTTTATTTAATAGATGTCAAACAAAATTGACTCGCGAAAAAAATTGTTTTCTTTTTATTTCGAATTCTCTCAACAACTTAAATGTATTTTCTTTCTAAAGTTCAGCTAAAAATGTATTAGAGTAGTTTTTAGTTGACCAATAATTAGTATTTAGTAGTGTAATGATTGTAATACAAAATAGTAAATAAATAGTTGCAAGTTTGTTTCCATTTTGTGTTCAAAAACTATTCTTTGAAACAATCAATCAATCAAATAAAATAAAATAACATAAAAAATGAAATAAAATAAAATAAAATAAAATAAAATAAAATAAAACAAAAACAAATAAAATAATATAATAATAGATTCCTGGTTTCAAAATTCTATATCTATCATAATTTCAATATTGTTATGATTATATTTTTTTAATACCTATGTTTTTAGTTTTCAAGCCTTGATGGGAAAAAACAATTAACGAACGCAAAACCGTTTTCGAGTCTTTGAAAATTTGATCAAAAATGAAAACACTTTTAATGAAAAATCTGTTATTTATTGGGCTTTGTGAAGGTACGAACGAATTGGTTAATTAATCCTGCCTAAATAAGAACACATGGAGAGAGAAATCTACTTAAATCAAGACACTATTTAAAAAAGCATGAAAGGTTTCTAAAGAATAGTTTTTTATCCAAGGAGTTATCGTGATGGGTCACTTTTGTAAAATCTTCGTAAACATCTTCGAGATAATTTAACATTCCAAATTTAAATGTAAATGAGTTGGAAGTAGTTAATTTTAATTTTAGGAGGCCATGTTGGTTGGGCGAGGTAATGACCGCATTCAAAAAACTAACCATAGCTGTTGTTTTCCTCTAATCCCCTGTAAGAACACAGTTGATGAAAATACATTGCTGCCAAAAACTAAATCTCAAGTTCTCTTTGTATCCCATGAAAAATGTCAAAAACATATTCACAAACCCATACAAATTTAACCTATCTGATTTAGGTTGTTCAGAAACTTAAATGGATACTATGGTATCTTAAATTATCTTGCCGATATTTCAGTGCACTCAATTTGCTTGAACTGGAAGTAATTTTACTTTGTAATCTTGTTGAAGTCTTAATTTAAAATCGAGTGTGCAAAATTTTCTTAACATATATCTTCCGTACCAAATGATCTCTTAAATTGACATTTTTGACACGTTCATGCTTACTACACTCCTCATCCGAAATTTTGTTTGTTGGATTGCACTACGACACGTAAAGTTTTATCAATTGCCAAAAAGAACTTGAAATAATATTAGAGACGTATGATTATGATATACTGAAAGAAACGCCAAAAATGTCATTTTTGCACTATTAGTTTCGTGCGAGAAAATATCCAAATATTCTGCTACAATTAGCAATGAAATTTCATTTCAGTCAGCTGTTTTCTCTTCCCTCTCTCCCCAATTCTCGACAACAAATGCTCTTATTTCAAGACTTAGCCAGGATTTTCTTACTAAAATATGTAGTAATTTCCTAATAAACATTTTAAAAGTTCGTCAACTGAGAAATATACATAGATACTTTATCACCGTAATGACTTGACTTATATTTTTTATGAAATTATTTTTTTTAATCCGTATGATATTTAAACCATGTTTTCTAAACAACACCGTCGCGTCGGTAAGGAAAATGTTAGCAGAAATTAAAAGCTATGCAGAAAGAGATCACAACTATACAAAAAGAGAACCAAAAGAGTAAACTGTCAAAAATATACCAACGATGACACAAACCCAACCCAACCATTTTCACAAAAATCTGTTTCCTATGTGTTTTCGATTTTCCAACAAAAATTATTTTACTGCAATTTTAGCCAACAATTTTTACCTAAGAACACTTCAATTTATTTTTTGTTTTACTAAAAAAACTCTTTCACTTATTTTAAAATATCATTACAAAAATTGAATATTGTTTTCTTTTTGTATTGTCCTAAAGGGGATTCATATTTCGAGGTTAAATTGAATAGTTAGTATATATATTTGGTGTTTTATTAGTGGAGTTTACAGCTTATCACTTCAATGTTTTTGTTTATAGATTTATTATAAAAATAGCACTTCGGATCTCAAAAAAAGCGAATTAAAAACACGAATTAATTATATGATAGTGGAAATAAAAACAATAAGACACGAGACAGTAAAAACAGAGAAAATATTTGTTGCAACGAAACGACCGACGCGACGTGCAAGGGCGAATTTTCCTCTGAAAGGGAAATTCCTAATGAAAATACACAGCACCCTTACCGTGTTATTGGGGTTTTCCAATCTCTTGTATCAATTTTCGATTTAACTTGTGCGTTAAGAGAATCAATGGGGTTGCAAAAAGTGCATTTAAAATAAAGCCAACTTAAGGGGAAGCTTTTTGGTATTAAAATCTCTGGGAAATTTTTTCTATGATTCTCTTTCAATAATGACGAAGTTTTTTTTCTCTTAAATTATTCGTAAACAGAGAGAAAAGTTCTCAATTGCTGAAAATCAACTAAAAAAAACAGGTGACAGACTGACAGGTGGATGTACATTATGTATGGACTAAGGGAAGTTTTGTTAAAAAAAACAAGTGGCATGCCATGCGCCTTTTGAGTCGACTCAACCCATCAGGGGGAAGTTTTTATCTTTTTTTTTGGCTAGTGCAATTGCATGCTTAGAGACAATATTTTGTTTATACAGAGCGAATAATGAACTAAGAGCGCAAGTTGTGAACTAATAATAGAAATAATTTTGTACACGATTTCATTGATAGATAAGATAATACAGACGGTGATGATGTTTCTCTATAATCTTTGTGTTATGTCAGGCTACAAGGAATTTGCATTACTTTAAGCACGTGATTGGGGTCTGGAAAGGACAATAACTAGGGTAAATATTGATTGGGGAATAAATAACGATACCCGAGACTTAACTTTTGACATGCTATTTAGATATTTAAATATGTATCCTTTCATACAGGGTGCCGCACGAATCGTGCTACAATAAGAAATTTAAATAACTTTTATTTTAACCGATATATTTCATTAATTTTTTTTTATTGGATTAAAAATTAAATTTTATTTTAAATAACTAATGGTTTTTAAAGATGATAGACCGCAAATGACCTCCACGATCATCCACGCATATGCGGCACCTGATCAGAAAATTGTTCATTGCGGCCTGAAGGGTTCTAACCCGAAACCAGAAACTTACTTATTTTGATTTAAATAAAACGCAATGATTTTAATTGGGAAAAAGCATAAGACAAAACCCAATATTTATTTTTTATACTAAGCCGACTGGCCGCTGCCGATGACGAATGAAGACTCCCTAACAATATAATATAAATTCCTATTGCACAAAAGGAAGACGCAATTTCTTTTGTATGTGCTTTCGTATATAGGTAGAATATAAATACAATAATAATGAATAATATAAGCCGATGCATTTAAAGTATGAATATGTAGAATTGCCGTCTTGTTAATATTAGTGCTTTCAGAACTCGTACATTTGCGTTCGATAAAGGTGAAATTGGGATCGCCTCAATTATTATCTTAATGGACTGGTTCAATTCAGTCAAATTCCTGGATTTCGCTTAGTACAATTCCTGCTTGACATAACCCCATACAAAAAGTCTAGTGCAGTCAGGTCAGGTGACCTTGGTGGCCAGCGGAAAGTGCAGTTTCTACGTGCGCACTGGCTCCATCTTGTTGAAACTAAATCCTGCTGAAAGGGATACGTCTTCGGCGAAGTTCTTGGCAAAAAAAAACTCCTTCAACATCTTTAAATAACGGTCCCCATTGACAGTTTGTGTTACACCGTTTTCTTCAAAGAAGTATGTCCCGACAATACACTTTGATGAAACTGCGCACCACACAGTGACTCGTTCTGGGTGCAGTTCCGTCTCATGGAGCATTTCTGGATTAGATTCACTCCATATACGGCAATTTTGCTTGTTAACATTGCCGTTTAAGTGAAAATGGGCCTCATCAGACATGAACAAACAATTTATCAATATGTTGTCGTCATCGGCCATTGCAATAATTTTTCGGCAAAATTCCACGCGAACAGCCAAATCCTGAGGGTTTAACTTGCTTGTAATTTGAACTTTGTACGGAAACAAGCTTAAGTCATCATGAAGTATCCGTTGTAATGATCGTCTTCTAAATCTAATTTGGCCCGATAAGTTTCGAGTAGAAACACTTGAATTTGCCTGCATTGCCGATGCAACAGCCGCGATTGTATCCTGAACCCGAATATTATGATCTCGATGATACGGTCTTCGCTCGATGCTCCCAGATTCGACAAACATGTTCACCAACCTTACAGTGGTCCATCTACTCGGGGATGAACCGCAAAACTACAGCCTAAGTTCCCATTGGACGGAAATGACGGACTGCAAAGAATGGTATGGCTGCACTATCCAAATCCTTTTTTCAGTATCCCAAGCATTCATTTTGATAAATCTAAATAGTAGCCTATAGTATAAAAAAAAATAATTGTAGCACGATTCGTGCGCCACCCTGTAGATATTCTCACGTTTTTTTTTGAAATGGAAATGGGTTTCCGTTAGCTGATTTAATTATAATTTTGAGGTGAAAAGGATGTACGGGTGGAAGTTCTAACATAGTCTTATCTTAAAATCGTATCACATAAACCAACCTAATTAATAATTACAGCCTTGAATATTGGATATGGCTGTGCCTCATTCTGGATATTCTTTTTAAAGTTGTGATTGAATATTGTATTATAAAGGGTTATCCATTTTGCGGTTTCAAGAGTATAGGGGTGGAATTCGACATCTGTCAAACTAAGTTGTTAAACCAATTTTTTTTTCAATTGAAAGTCTGAAATTTACGAAAATGGATCGCTTTACTATCGCACAACGCATAACAATTGTTAAAACCTACTACAAAAATGGTGATTCTGCCACAGCCATACATATCGTGCTTTACTTAATCGTCCAACTACGCAAGCAATTGGACAAATTGTGAAGAAATTTGAAGAGACTGGATCGGTTACAGATATTGTAGGGCCTGTTCATCAACGTTTCGCTCGTACCACTGAAAATATCGCTGCTGTAAGTGAAAGTGTTGCCGAAGACCCGAATGTGTCGATTCCTCGTCGTTCTCATGAATTAGGACTGTCTTACGGCACATTATGGCGTATTTTGCATTTGGATCTACACCTACATCCATATAAAGTCCAGCTCACACAACAACTGAAGCCAGCTGACCATTCACAACGTCGTAGATACGTCGAATGGGTGCTTGAACAACAGGCGGTGGACGGCGATTTTTCGAACAACATTTTCTTCAGCGACGAAACACATTTCTCACTCGGTGGGTGTATTTGGGGTTCTGAGAATCCTCAAATAATTGAAGATAGGTCATTACATCAACAAAAAGTCACTGTTTGGGGCACTATTTGGTCCGGAGGTGTGATTGGACCTTACTTCTTCGAAAACGACGATGCAACGACTGTCACCGTCAATTCGGAGCAGAAAAAAATGTCATTTGCAAGTAAAAAAAAAAATACTGGGTAATCATTTCTTTTAAGTACGTTTGTTGGTTCTTCGTTAATTTATCATTTAGAATCATATCGATATGAACGTCAACATTCGTTGTTAGTTTGGGGAAACGAACGCCAATGATCTTAAAAAACTCCATTCCAGTTTCTGTTCTACACTTATAAAAAGGATCTGACTGTACGTCACATAATTCCAACTGGTATTCAGTCTTAAAGCTTTGGATTTGGATTGTTTATGGTTGCGTAAAAAGAGACAAATCGCTCTCTAATTCCTTGAAATCTGCGACACGCTGATCAAATTCAAAAATTACCTCGTCGATGTACTTCAGGTGATCAAAAAAGGTGCATCCATCAAAATTTTTCATTTGGGTATAATGTTCTTTGCAACTCGGAAAAGAAATCATTTTTTTCCAGGGACGTTTTGAACGATATCAGTTTATTTTTAAACCCATTCGCATATCCACACAAGTTGCCTATATTCTGCTGTTTGCCTTGTAATTTCATGTCTGTTAAAAATGCAGGATCAGCAAGAAATTCAGGATCTTGCATTTTACTTTTTATATCAGTTGTATCAGATTTTATTTCATTATTAAGAAATGTAAGCGAAAAAGTGTAAGAGCAGATCGCCATAGGTTGCTTTAATTTCATTTAAAAAGTTTCGAAAATTTACGATGACTCAATGCTTTATTTTCGCTTCTAATACGATTTATTTTAACAACTATTTTCATGGCATTCATTTGGCACAAAGATTTTCCGCATAAAGCTTCTTGGTGTATGATGCAAGGATTAATGGGCAATAAATACCATTTTAGTTTAGAAGTATCTAAGTCCTGTAGCGTTTCTTTTCATAGATTTTGCTCCATCGATCACCATACAAGAACATTTTTGAAAGACATCTCTGCCTTTAGTTCAGCCATGTAGTGGCACTAAATTTATCATTTCCGTGATCTTTTGAAATGCAGCAAATAAAAATTATTAATTGACTGATATCTGTCTGGTCGGGACTTTCATCCAAACAATTAACATTTAACAATGTAATCACATATTTTTTTCGAAACATATTCGCCCATTTCATCTATTCGTCGCGCAACTGTTTGATGAGATAATGCTACAGTTTCAAATTTGTCGGCCAATTTCGGCAGCATGGAGCGATGAGCCATAGCAAACTGCAGATTGTCTTATGAAAACTCCATTGCTGAATGGTTTCTTAGCTTTGGCTAATTATAAGCAAACTTCATAAGATGCAGCCAAACTTTGTTAATTGTCTGCATTTACACTTGGAATAAAACTTGTCTTTTGCGTTAGTTCTTTCTTATACTCAGCCACAATAATTTTTCTTGCTTCAGATACATGTATCTTATATTTTTCTTCGCGTAAAGTAGTATAATGACGTTTAATATTATATTCGTTACTCACAGACAAAACTTGCATACAAATCATACACTGTATTTTATTATCATTTTTGCAAACAAAATAGTCAAGTTGCCACTTTTCATTAAATACCCTATACCGCATGCGGCCCTCGGGCTATTGTCTGGACAGCCCTGACTTACTTAAATAAATGTAGGTACAGTCGACTCCGCTTAAGAGCAGTACTATAATTACTGAACATCTTTTCAGTTAAAAGGAGGTCTAGTTAACCAAACTTAAATATTATAATCAAAAGAGAACTGTTAGTATAAGCAAAAATTAAATTATAATTTGGATTGTTAAAATTATGTTTGCCGTGCTTCTTTAACAAAAGCTATCCGCAATATAAGACAATTTACACGCATTACAAAAACAAGATTTCGTTGTCAATAAAAGCAAAAACAAACTCTTGTTGCGGATAGATTTGTGACATTTCTCCGTGAATCGAATGAAATTATAGTTGTATCTTTGGTACTCCTGATAAAAGTTATCTCGAAGACTGTGTTCGTAGAGTTCTTTTTTTTATCAATGGCCACGTTCACTCATTTATTATATATAAGTTATCTCGGATACCAAGCTATCCGAATATATACATATGTGAAAGATTCGCATAAGTTAGCTGAAAGCAGTCAAAAGGCAAAACAAAACTTATCAAATAAAGTTTGCAGTGAACTGTTCTATACATTTGTCGTCGGATAACTAGTTATTCCAAGATGTTGTTGATGTGTATAACTTTTTGTTTTGTACTTGCGATGTGATCTAACATATAAGGAAGTCTTTGAGTTTATATAACATGGAGTGCTTGTTTCTATACTTAATGAAGCGTATGTAGGGGCGCTCTTCTTCTTTCAGTCAAAATTAAAATTCACCTATTATTGCAAAACTGCCAGATCGAAGATACTTTAATAAAAGAATAAAATAAATAATAAAAGCCAGTGGCTGTCAGTTTGCTTAACAAATGAACTAACTGGAACATGAGTATAGCGGCTCCTACTAAAGCCCTTGAATTGATGACTGGCACTCTGGATTCTATTAGCCCTGTTAATGAAAAAGGCTTAGTCCATCGCTAGTCCATGGTTTTACTAAACCATAGAATAAAAATAAGTCTGCGGCAGTGACGGATCCAGAATTTGATCAAGGGATGGGGGGGGGGTCCAATAATTAAAAAGTTCAGATTTTCGTAAATAATATGATACCCCTTACGTCTGTTTTTTGTCATTCATTGCTCTTAAACCCAGCATGCTATATTCTGTTTAATTTATATTTTTAGTACAGGTATTATGGGAAAGCTTTTTCAAACACACTGGTGCCTGTCGCTGAAATTCCAACTGAAAATAACCACTGAATTACATACAAATTATTTTTGCAATATTGTTAAAACCAGCGTATATCTCACCATCACCATCTACTGCACATCCAAGTACACAATGCTACTTGTGTGCCTTCTCCATGTACTCAACCCTCGTCGTGTGCTTTTGAAATAACCTTATTGAACCAAAGCTACCACTGCTACGTTTGTGATAATTAAGTATGTTTATTACTTCAAACCTGTAAGAGCTTTAAAACACTACGAACTTATTTGCATCTCTATCAGTTAGAGTGAAAGGCAAATATCCTATATTCCTATCTGATCAGAATATAGGGACTTAATTTTTTTCTTAAATCAAAGTTCATTTAATTTTTGTTATTTTACCAAAAAAAAAGTTTGATTCTATTGGTTTAAGTATTAACAAAAAATTATTTAATAAGAAACGTCATAATGCGGGGTCCAATTCTTGCGCCACTTGAATAGGACATTTTAATGAAAAACACATTTTAGAGAACTTTGATTCTTTTTATTTCAAACATTGCTTAAATTTATAGTAATTAAAGAATTTTCGATTATAAGCAATGGCGCAACATTTTAGTCGATTTAGCAATATTTTTCTTTTTATAATTTACACGCGATCAAGGGATTATACTACCCTTTAAATTTTTCAACACAGCGCAGGCGTGAGGTTAAGGAAGAGAAAGAATGATAGGAAAGATGTGTGGCGCGATGTTCTGAGAGTGTAGGTGGTTGTTGTCTCAGATTTTATCTCCAGGGATGGCGGCTGAACTAACGCGGAGAAATTTCCGTGTCTTATTTGTCTATGTCCTACATAATTCGCATTAATTTTTTTTATTCGTTGTCATATTTAATCGGTATACTGCTTTTACTCAATCACATGTTGTTGGTTCTATGTCTAAACAGCATGTAATTATTAAACCAGCAACTCATTGTATGACATTTTATTTTTTAGAATTGGTTTTTAATAGAAAAATAAGAGGACATAGACTACCTCAGGGATCGAACCTGTGACCATGAGGTTGACAGGCGAACACACAACTATCGCGCCGCGGCCACCCCCAATCGATTTAGATATATGTTAAATCATTTTTAGTATGATACTAGGCTAAAAAGAGGATCCTGCTTATTTTGAAACAGTTTAGTATCGTACTTTCTTCTTAACAATTTACTAAAGTTAAAATCACAAAATGGCTACTTTATTTTTTTAGTATCGTACTAAATCCATATGCCTCTTTGACACTTACAAACGTCAAAAAGTTATGTTCGCTTACTTTTTTGCACTATTTTAGGCGTGTTTAGTAGTAGTTTATGAAGAAAATAGATTTAGTATGGTGCTAGTTAAAAAGTGTTTAAAATTAGGAAAATATTAGTTAAGTGCTTTAGTATTAGCAAACTGTTAAGTAGTATCATGCTAAGTCCTTAACATCAGGCTGTTTAAAATTTTGCGCCAATTTTCTTAATAGTGTGTTCAGCCACCTTTCTGCTCCAAAACTTCACACAACCGGCTTGGAAGGGATGCATACAAATTGGCCAAACTATTTAGCGAAATCGAGCTCCAAGGTAAGTCGATGGCTTGGGTTAGTTGGGGTGTGCTCGAATATTGTTGTCCTGATCCATATGTTTGACGTGTCATCCATCCCCAAACATTTTCAAAGATGTTCAAATCCGATGAATAGAGCGGCGAGCTTAATAATTCCACATTCTGGCTCTCTATATATTCACATTTTAACTACCGGGGCTGTATGTATTGGCGCATTATCGTGTTGATAAGTCCACGGTAAAGGTCCAAAAAAGGGTATGAAAGTATGGAAAGGCCTCTTTTAATACACCAGTGTAAGTCAATCCATTCATGGTGGTGGAGAAGTTTGCAGGTCCCATAATAGGAAATGGCGCCTACACCATCATACCTCTATCTCTGCTATACAGCCGGTCCAAATAATGAGTTTCTTTGCGGAGGTCATGAAAATAGTAGCTATAGTCATCGGGGCCTTACAAATAATTTTTATCCGTCGGGGAAGACCATGCGATGCCACTCCGAATTCCAGGCGCATGTGCTCGACAAAAACTGAGGCGTTGCTCTTTTCGAACCGGGTTAATGTGTGGTTTCTTCTTGATTTGCATTCTTTTTATATGCTCAGCTTTTAAATAACACGCCACATAGTTTTGAGACTTGATACTACATTTTTCTCTGAATTTTGCTAAAGAGTCGTGAGAATTTGACGCTTTTCTTAATATAAGTCGACCCGAACCCCCCCCCCCCCCCCCTGTGAATCCGCCATTGGTCTGTGGACTAAAATTTTCAATTAATTAAAGACCAAAAATCCAGGCAACAAAATCTACTACAATAAGTATCAACTCTATCTCTTTTATTCTATGTACATTTAAATTTTATTCTTAATTTTAATTTTTAGTCCTTTTAGTGTTTTAGGGGTTGAATTCAAATTAAAATTTAGATTTCTCGACCATCGTGAATTGCTTTAAAAAATTAAAAATATTTTGCCCGAAAAATGTGGCAAACTTGAAGAAATAGAAATAGAAAAGTTTGCTGAGGTATTTGCCCAAGAATTGTCAGATGATATAAAAGTATGCTTAGATGATTTTCTAGTCGAATTGAAGAGGTTGCACAGGCAAAAATGTATTTTTTTGGTTTTCTTGATATGTGTCATTGTTAAATTAACTATGGTTGCAAGCATTCTCTGAGTATGCCAAATGAAAAAACGGGCCAAAACTTTGTAGACTCGTTAAATATTTGCGATTCTTCCTTATATAAAACAGTTCATTGCTTTATGCAGATTGTTGCGATAGGTCCGGTATCGGTGGCGTCAAGTGAGCGATCTTCTTCATGCTTTCGCTGAACGATTTGATGTTTCTGAACATCTGTGGTGATATTGAGGTTGACTATGAGGACGTTATAAATATAATAGCAAAAGTTTCAAAGCACATGGATTTTATTTTATAAAATATTGTACCTAACTAAAAATGTATTTATTTAATTTTTTCATATACGTGTATTTTTGGTACCGAAATTCGTCTTTGCCCCCCCCCCCCTTCGGAAAAAGGTGACTTTAAGACTTTTAAGGGACACTTGGAAATAAATATTATCCAAACGTCAAAATATAGTTTGTTGCCTATTTGTCAAGCCATAAACTGACAAAACCAATTGCGGGATGTCATCGATTTAAATGAGTTAATGGATCCACACCCCTCATTTTTCTAGCCAACAAACTTCTGAGATATCGTACTAAATCTTTTAAATATGAACTCGCGTCTTATCTTATATCTTTTTACTACCAAAAAGCGCGAAAGAAACCAAGACTAAGGACGAGACCAAGACCGAGACGAGACTACAGATTAAAATTTTATGGCAAAAGGCGAGACGAAGACCGAGACTGAAATTTTTCGCTTTTGACGAGACTAACAAAAGTCTCGCCTGGGCTCGTCTCGTTGTCAGCCCTAATAAGGACGAAACAAATATTAAGTTTGTCTGCGCTAATCTCTAAATGTATTCAATCGATTTACTTGAAATCAATTTTATAAATTTTCTTAATCATGTAAGAATGAAATTGGATATTTTTCGTTAGTTAAATATATTTTTTGAATTAGATTATTAACTTTAAAAAAATCGTACTCTTTTTTTCGAAGTTGACCAACGTACTTAATTATGCTCTTAAGCCTGCTAAATATTTTACAAAAATTACATATTTTGTGTAACGTCAATAGTTTTATGCAAATCTTAAGCACTAAATCATTTCTTATTTGTATTTGTAAGCTGAGAAATAAATGTATGTAACAAATAATAAATTTGTCAATTTTTTTATTTTTGTATTTTTGCATCTATGAACTCGATCCAATCGCAATGACTGGGTTGCTGCATTTTGTTTGCATTTTCTTTTGTTTATTTGATTCTGAATTTCAGTCCACTCAATTTGTCGCACATCGATTAACGTAGTCTTAAGCCTTAATTCGTTTTTGGAAAGTAGATTGGCTTTTAATTATCTACCACAGTTTCCGTGTTCGAAGAACAAAATAACAGATATGTGAAAAATTAATAAAATTTGCAATTTTTGCAAAGCCAAGAAATGCGCTAAGGAATTTAATAGCATGTGCTGTGCTAATGCTAAAGTAAACATTCCTTCTATAGCTGTGCCACCTGATCCTTTAAAAAGTATGCTCAATGGAGATCATCCACAATCTAGGAAATTTCCTGGATAATTTGAGATCATATAAGAGCATTTTTCAAATGACATCTTTCAGTTCAAAAGGATCTTAGTGAAAATGTGTTTTTTTCTCATGGAACAACGGTCAGTCTCATTGAGCATTTGATATGCTTTTAGTAGTATTAAAAAAATATATTAAAAGCTTGCGAAGCAACGCGAGCCCGGGTCGACTAGTACATAATTAAAAAAAAATTGTTAATTGATATATTTTTCGAAACCCCATATGGTATACGGCAAGAAGATCCCAATTTTCGAGAGAATTTTTTTATGACTTGTGACCGGTATGCATTGCGACGGGATATCTATAAATTGATGCTACCATCCAATCCCTAAGAAAGTGCATGCCAGGTATTATTCATAAAACGATAGAGAAATTAACATATATACACACGCAAAGGCAATCCTAGAAGCAATGGAAATTCCTGAATACGACCTGATTTTAATCAGCAAGACAGAGATATTCAAAGAGGTTAACCCACTACGGCAACTAAGACCTACACCCTGCAACCACGTTACCTAACCTCCACAATAAGCGGACCTAAATAAGGCGAGACAAAAAGCCGCCAGTAAATTAAAACAAAATTTTGATTTGTGCAAAATGCGCGAAAAAAATTAATTTTTGGTCATAAACCCTTAATAAATCAAAATCGAAAACACATTTTTATTACTAGCAATTTAATGGCTCCAAAATCCAGTCTCGCCAGAATTTCAAGGGGCGTTATCAAAAATATTAAATCTGTTTTAAATGAGAAGTCCCAAAGCATTAGTTTGCTGCATCCAACCTTTAATGCACTTGTTTTCCGGAAAGTCATTAAACTAAAGGATGTATCAATCACTACGTGGAAAAACCATATATTAATTACATAAATAGAAAAGGATGGAATATATTTTGATGTATACTGTACTAACAGGTAAACCATTGCCTAAATAATATAATTGATTTTTAATGATCTAGTCCTAGTGTGTCCTAAGATATTTCATCCCTATATAAGCCTAATGGCACATCGAAATATCAACAGTTCATCAACACAAGTCACTGTGATAAGTTAAGCGTGAATTTAAATTAATCGTGAGAAAACTACGGACGAAATTTATTCAAACATTTCTTAATCATAAGCCTAACCTACTAAATTTATCAAAACACTGAGTTTATTATGGCTTCTAAAATAACTTGCATTGTACCAACTTGCCCCCTCCAAGGAATTCAACATCCTTATAATTATGAAACGTGTACCCTGACTCTTCTGTCGACCACAACCAATAACAATGAACCAACAACTCCGAGAAGTCCTTCGGATAATTACCCACTAAGCTATTTTTTGAGGCAAATGAAAGAAGAAAATACAGTAAATAAAGAAAGAGAAGCTATGGAGCAATATTTGCTTAGCAGAATGGATCCAGCTGAAGTAGCAAAAGCCCCATCGATTAAAGTGTCCTCTTTGATTTTACCATTTGATAAGTCAGCCCATCAGCCCGAAACTGAACTCAATCAAATGTCAAGAACAAATTTATTTTCAACAACTCCCAATGATAAAAATAACATCTAAACCAAAAACAAAAATTAACCGTATATGTACGAACATTTATATCCAAAAAATAAAATATAATTTCAAAACTAAAACAAAAAACTGTTTATTATAATTTTTTTTTCTTTTTCAATATGTATTTAATTTTCTTGCTTCATATTGCGCCCAAAATCGGGCTTTTCTGGATAGTTTTTAGCTGTAGGTTGTACATGAAAGTAGAATCCCTGAACGAGTTCTGTTTTTCTGTCCACGGCCCTGGATTTTAAAGATAACGTATAAATTTGTTGGGTACGCAGTGATGTTCAAATTCATGTAAAAAATATTGTTTACCTTTTCTATGTAAAAAAGCGCAAATAAATGTTAAAAACGTAAGAATCCCGTAAAAAACGTAACCAACTCGTAAGAATGGGGCAAATAAAGTAAATTAATGAGAAAAAAGCAAGAAAATGTGAGGCATTGTCGTTACAGTAGACTCGCGATAACGTGAACAATTAAAAACCAAGAGAGTTCACGTTTGCGAAGGTCAAATCCCACAATAGATTTTAAAACATCTTCTCCTTAACAAGTAAACAAAAATGCGTTTTAACTATTAAGTAACAGTAAATTTAATTAATTTATTTAATTTTAAACAAAACGCTATTGCATAGGTGCATATAAAGTTAAATGGATAAAAAATAAAATTAAATGTTGACTGAGCACGGGCTTTTCCCATACGAAATTTAATGAAAAAATGAGTCATTTATTGATTCTGCAGCTTCTTCTGCAAAAGCTGCTCAGTGCTTTTTCATTAAGGCATCCTTACTGGGTGGTTTCTTTTGATGACATGCTACCGCGTATAATCTTATGATAACAAAAAACAAAGAAAACCCCAAAAATCGAGCATACAAGACAAACAAAAACAATTATTGTAAGGAACAACGAAGAACAAACTGACATGAAACAAACCGGATACTGTGCAAGACAAAATAGGTATTGCCCTAAAAATATGGAATTTCAATGTAAAATGCAGATTACTCCAACAGTTTACTGTTCCTCTGTAGCACAAATTGTTGCTCTCGCTTTAGAGCGTTCATTTGTTCACGTTTTAGAGATATCAAGCAGAG
The DNA here is from genome assembly GCA_910595825.1 of Philhelius pedissequus. Classification (NCBI taxonomy): domain Eukaryota; kingdom Metazoa; phylum Arthropoda; class Insecta; order Diptera; family Syrphidae; genus Philhelius; species Philhelius pedissequus. The sequence goes on along the minus strand of OU343160.1, from coordinate 272,985,005 downwards.
TAAAATCTGTTGACGTTATCATTTGTTCACAATATCCAGGGTTCACACTAACGGGAGTCTACTGTATTTTTCTTCACTTGATGAAACTAATCTTGAAACGTATAGAATATTGATACTGAAACTGAATAAATATGAGACAATTAATAATTGCAGCATTTTATAATGAAAAACTGATGGAAATGCAATATAAAACTTGTTTTTATGAACAAATCGGGCCCTTTAATAAAAAAAATTATTTTTTCCGCGCTATTTACTTTTTTATCCCTTTTACGGTTTTTACATAATATAGTCAAAAATTTAAAGAATTTAAAAAAAGTAAAAAAAACTACGTAAAAAACGTAAAGTAAAAAATTCGAACAACACGATAGGGCCTTTTGTGACATTTATCTAGAAATATCTTTATTCCTTAGTCTTTATTTGGCTACGGCCCTGGACTAGCTTAATACTTTAATAGTGATGTTCATGCAACGGGGGAAAACCGGATAATCTTATCTCCGCAGAAATGAACTGACAAAGTTTGTATGGGAAAAATATTCTGCAAAGCACATATGTACATTTATCTCACGAATTTGCTTTAGAAAGAGAAGAAATAAACCTATCTAACTAACTTAACTAACAGCCGAATATTTCTCACATTTACGCAAGTATTTTCAAGGGGGTGTTCATGCAAATATCTAGCGAAAAATTATGTCGTCTCATTAATACCCTTAATGAATTTTTCAGTAATATGTAATACAGTGAAACATGCTTAAGTGAAACTCGCTTAAGTGAAAAATCATAACTGAAAAAAAAATTCCTTCAAGTTTTCTATTATTCTATTGAAAGCAACTCTGCTAATTAAAAATCGAACTAAAAAATATAATGCAAGACTGGATCGCACGTACTTGCTCTATGTCCGATCACATCATATGTACAAGATTCTTAGTACAAACGGCTAAATATATTTTTAAGTCGTTTTTTTCATAATATTTTATAAACAACATTTCCTTAATTATTCTCTAAAAAATAATTTGCTATGCCAATTTTATATATATTTAAAAAGTTAGTTAAAAAAAATTGTTTTCAAAATTTGAATTCTACAATGAAAATAAAAAAGATTTTTTGTTTTCAAAAATGCAAGAAAAATGTTTTTCGAAAATTTTATTACGCTGTAATAGGTGTTATGATTAATTCAAGGAAGCTCGTACATAAAAATTTCCATCGAAATCCGTCGAGCCGCTTATAAGAAAAAAAAATGTTGTATGGCAGGTACCGTTAATAAGAAAAAATTAGTAAAAAAAAATTTTTTAATGTAGACTACCTATAATAGTTCACAGAATATTTTATTTTATTAAAATCGTTAGAGCCATTTTCGAGATAATAAAAAAATGTATGGCAGTTACCGTTAGTTCTGGGGCTAAAAACCGATTCAAAAATAATTTTGAGACAATTACTTGAGACGCTTAAAGCAAATTTTGAAGAATAGCTTCAGCCGATTAGGCTGTAAGCCGTTTTACATGCAGACACACAGACAGACGGAATTGCGGGACCCACTTGTTTGGTGTTTTCTATCATCGTGTTATCAAGTTTCTTTAAAATTTGGAATTCGTTTGTTTTTCCAAATGGTACCTACATTATATTGCAAGTAAACATTAAACGTTTAATTGTTTCTTTTTTTATACGTTCACCTTCACCACTTCTGTTCATCTGGCAAATGTAAATGCTTAATTTTCTGACCGTTGTGAAATTACAATTAACACAGGTTGTTTTTCAGCTGTCTAAAGTTTGATAAATGTAGTAAAAATTGTTTCATAACACGAAGTCTGGCCTTTCTGAAATGTATTTTCCCAGCCCGAAAATCTTTTAAGAGAAATATATTTTTCACTTATCGAATATCCGCTTAGCTGAAACTTTTTTTTCAGTTATCGGAGGTCCACTTGAGTGAAAAACCTGCAATTCTCTAGTACACAAGTAGCCAGGCTTTTCATTTTTAAGCCCCGTCTACAAGGATTACGCAACTGCCATTTGAAAAGTACAATTCTTATCCTTTAGAAAAGTTCCTTGTGTTTCCATTTTTATTTCAAAATCGCCAAATCAGAGTGCAGTGCAAAAACATAAAAACATAGAAATAAAAGTTTTTTATTATTAGCTAGAAAATAATTTAAAGGCTGTTATATTTTTTTAGTAAGATTTAATATTTGTAAGTAAAATTTAAGTGTTTAATATTCAATACCGACTGTCGATTTCAAGACACGGGGCGTTTTTGCCTACATCCATATATGGATCCTTATCCATTCACAGAAATATGAATATTCCCGTCAAATTCTTTCTACAGAAAAATATTTTGTGTTGATCCTGGTGATGAAAATCGAATCGGAGGATGAGCGGTATATATGGATGAACTGTAGAGAACACCTGGAAGTGCCTGAAACCGATGGAAGCGAGTACGATTGTTATAATGAAAAACAATTGTCCACTTTGATATCGAAAGATAGGAAGAAGCAAAATGTAACAAGTCTCGTTCATAAATCATATACAGTGATTATCCCTTCTACGGGACAAAAGCGCTTCCAGAGGTAATGTAATCTCTAAAGACCCCCTTAATTTCTTTTCTTTTCACTGGAGAACTGTTTGTTTTTGAAATGATTGTTGAGGAATCCAATAGAAAAGCATTGCAAGATAATATAAACAAGCCGGTCAACATTACTCGAACTGAAATGGAACAATTTGGCGAAATATCATTATTCACGTCCCTCATCAAGTTGCTTTCTACTAGACGCCATTTGAACTTTCAATTAGGACAGCTTTTAGCTTATGAGACCATGCCATTTTGGAGGTGCGAGGAAATATTTTTGTTATTTTGAAAAATGTGTAACTGCACAACCAGCCATATACCTATGTCAAATATTATAAGTCTCTTGATTGAACAAAAATGTTTGTTGTATCATTGTCCGTTTGTGTGATATTTTTTCGTTTCCATTAAGCGGGTTTCCCTGTAATATTAGTTTTTTATAAGCTCGATGAAAATCTGAGGAACAAGCTAAGTGCAGAGAATTTAGTGAGCTTAACTTTTTATTTTCGATAGTTTTTATGGAAATCTAAATAATCTTTTCTGTAAAGCTAACGCTAATCCGATATGTCGATTTTTGTAGGCCCTTTTCTGCACTTAATGACGCTTGGTGTCCCTTGAGCTCTTACAACGACCTTGAACCACTAGCTACATGTATCGATAAACTGATTCAAAATAGCTTTTAACGGCCTTTAGTCCAACAAAAATTGGCGTTTCGTCCCGGCGATCTTACATGGACTCATCAGTTGACTAGTGTGAACCTTTGTCAATACGCAATTTTTGCCAAGTTCAGTTCATCTTACATAGATTTCGTGAAGAACATCTAATGTGAACTATATCCAACAAGACTAGAATTCCTAATCATTAAATTGGAAATTTTTGTCACTAGTCAACTGATGAGTTCATGTGAGATCGCCGGGACGAAACGCCAATTTTTGTTGGAATAAAGGCCGTTAAAAGCTATTTTGAATCAATAATTCAACAAGTCCAAAATATTGTAGTGCAAAGTCTTCTACTTGGCTGATGTATTTCAGTAGTATATAGAATTTGTATTATTAAAAAAAACTTCTTATATATGTATATCGATTAACTTAAAGCAGCTTGCATTGACACACCCTCTCAAAAATGCCATTATATCAAATATTATCCCAACAAAAACCTCAATGATCTATCCGGTTTTTTTTATGTGAGTCCAACAGTTTTCAATGACATTTAAGTCGGAGCTTGTAAGTGACCAGCTTAGGGCTTCCAGCTCAATATCCATCAAAATCTTAGTGGTCACGAGGCATTATTCATTTAAGGTTTCCAAATATTTAATCAAGTTAATTCTACCCTCGGCCCAGACTAAATCTCAATCACCGTATGAAGGAACGCAAATCCAGAATAAAACTGTCATCTAAAAGTGTTGTAATTACGTGGCTGTATACATATCTAAATAAACGGCAACACTATCTTTTTATATTTTCTTGCTGAAAAACCCTAGATATACTAGTCATCTGTCACTTTCTTGTGTTGCTTTTCAACTTCCTTGTACAGACTACAATCACTCGTTGTTATAAATAAAATCCTAAAATATCTTGTAAGTCGATCTTTTATTTCAACAAAAAGAGACAAAACATATCCTTCATGTTATGTCCACGACTGTATGGATATCATAATATCACAAGCATAAAAAATCAATCTGAATTCGTGTTTCATTAGGCAAAAAATCAAAAGTTAGATTGAAATCTAGATTTACCAATGGAAACCACATTATTTTAACATTTTTTGACTTTTTGATAACTCTTGATATTACAATTAAGCCAATTGATAATATTTTTTATCAAACCAGACGTTTCACTAGCACAAAAAAAAAATCGGTAGGTATTACATATTTGAAATTTTTTCAGGCCAGCTGTTTTATCAGTTAATTACATTTACTATTTTTCCCATTATTTTAATTTAATAAAATCAATACACAACCGCTGCCATTCAATTTTATACATTTTCACAACTTCAGTTCCGCGCCAACTGCTTACAAACCGGAAACGAAAATTCATTCATTCATTCCTGAAATGTGTGTGAAGTGAATTATGCAAAATTGAGATACAAAAATGACCATTCGTATAATTCTCTTGTTCTATAATATATTATTCGACATTGTTGCAAATTATATAGGCATGTTTGAATAAAAAGAAAACTGATGAAAAATCCCAATGATTACCACCAATCCAACCATTCAATCGTGAAATTCATTGTTACATTTCCGTTCGATGGAAGTCATTCGACCATTCAGCCCTTTGACCAATGCACCGTTATCGTTCGTTCATCAAAATGGCAAATGAAAGTTTATTTAAAAATTACTTTAAGGCCGGAAAGCATTTTAATGGAAAAAATTCATTTTTCTTTCAGTTCCAGCTTATTATTATTATTGTTTGTTTTTAATTTAAAATACATTTACATATCTATGTAGGTAGTGTCCTGGATCTGACTTATATTTGTATAATTTTATTAGTGACAAACCATGAACAGCTGATTTCTGCTTCTCACACACGTTTTTCCATTACCCTACTACTGCAATGTGCGTAAATGAATATTATGGAAAACATTATTTTCGTCGGAAACGACTCTATAGATTTCGATTAAATTTATTTTCTTGGAAAACATATTCTAAAATTTATGTTTAGGACTTTACTATGCTTGGTTTCGAAATGTATTAATAATTTTAATATAATTAAGTATAAAACAAATCTAAGCTACTCGAACTACCAGGTCAGTGTTAGAAGTTCAAAAACTTTGGTTTTGAAAATGTTATCTGTTTTTGATATTGCAGTTTGCACATTTTCGAAGTGGAACAGTTTTGTTTTGTTTTTATGGTCGTCCATTGCTCATTAAAGGATCTAATGATTTCGATCAAAAATCTTACCCATAATACTGCTACTACTAATTTTCTAAAAAAATAGTTTTTGGAATTTTTAAAATTAAATATGTAGAATGTATTTCGAAAACCGGTGGACGATTTTCTTTTTGAATTATATTTTTAAATGCCTAAACATTAGAGTCATAATACATTCGTTAATTAGTTATGTATAATTAAATAAAGTATATTCCGCTTAATTGCACCTCAGTTAAATAACTTTGCTGTTTAATTGAACGAAAAAAAGATTGCAGTGAAAATATGAAAGTTTAAGCAAGTCTAACTTCCGAAAGGATTGATATTATATTCATTGAATGATTAAAACCATAGGCGCAAAATTTTAAACGATTTAGTAATCTGTTAAATCATTTTTAGTATGATACTAGGCTAAAAAGAGGAGTTTGCTAATTTTAAACCAGTTTAGTATCGTACTATTTTCTTAAAATTTTTCTAAAGTTAAAATCACAAAATGGCTACTTTATTTTTTTAGTATCGTACTAAATCCATGTGCCACTTTGACATTTACAAACGTCAAAAAGTTATGTTTGCTTACTTGTTTGCACTATTTTAGGCGTGTTTAGTTGTAGGTTATTAAGAAACTAGATTTAGTATAGTGCTAGTTAAAAAGTGTTTAAAATTAGGAAAATATTAGTAAAGTGTTTTATTATTAGCAAACTGTTAAGCAGTATGATGCTAAACAATTAATATCAGGCTGTTTAAAATTTTGCGCCATAAAATTTAGAAAAAAAAACTACAAACCTAAAAAAAAACATGAATTAGATAACTCGTTTAAGGTATATTATAAAATCTATTTATATTGTAGTCACTGCCAAACAATATAACTGGCAGCACTGAAAATAAATCACAGCCAGAAATTCAATTGAAAAGACATGAAACCTCAGAGGCGCGGCGGGCGATTACTTCTATTTTCCTACAAATTCCTGAGAATCACATTATGTATAAGTCATTTCTGCTCTTCGGCTATCGTATCTACATATAAGTACAGTACATAATGTGTACGTTGATTCTGATTTCCGTTAATTAAATCACGCAGATAATTAGGTAAAAATGTTAACATATAGTCAGTGCAATTAGCTTGGAATACTAGCCTTGTTTTTTGGGAAAATCTATGCGCAGTGAAGCAGGATTTACACACATTACGAAAACAAGAATCTGCTTTCAATAAAACTAAAAGCTATTGATTTGTGACATTTGTTCCAGCATCGAATGATGTTTTATTTTTTAGTTGGTTGTTCCGATGACTTTGATGAATCTCGAAGTCTTGTTCTTGGACACATTCATTCATATATTAGATAAGTTATCTCGGAAACCAAACTATTCGAATATATTTGTGAACGATTCGGAAAGGTTAGCTGAAAGCCATGAATAAAAAAAACAAGATTACGACACTTGACGTCACCAGAAATTAAAATCCATTAATCCACAAACAACAATTTGCAGATTTTTTGATCTCTGGTGCCGTCAATGAAATAAAAAAACAAAGAAGTGTCGTAATCTTGTTTTCTTTGATTCATGGCTGAAAGCAGTCAAAAATCAAAACAAAATTCATCAAATAAAGTATTCAGTCACATTTGTCGGCGGATTGCTATTTATTCGACAATATTTTGGAGTAATTCAAGAGAACTTTTTGTTTTGTACTTACGATATGATAGAACATAAGAGCAAGTACGCGTTTTTATTCAGAAGTTAGAACACTAATATTCACGAAATTCGTATAACTAAAATGTATGTTATTGATATTGTTGCTTTCTTGGTCGTCAATATTTTGTCTCAAATAACTTCCCTGTTCCAACTCGATCATTGAACTGAATATAAACTGAATATAAGGGTGATATTTTAGAGCGTTTCGGCGAAATTTGGCAAGAAATACATTTTAAATATTTCAAAATATAGCTTATGGCCTAGACAGAAAATGTAAGATTTTATTGATGTTATTATGATGATATTATTGATTATCATTATCTACGACATTAAACTTGACCCTAAAATTAGTGTCAAACTAGATTTTCAGAATCTGACGTCATTTTGAATTTAGAGTCGAGTTCACCGTTGACCAACCAGTGAAAATAGAAGTGGATATACTTGTTTTTTTTTTTCAGTGCTTATTTGTTGCGACGTTTATAATTTTTACCAAAAGCTGACTATTTACCACAATTACGAGATTATATAAGGGGCTTTCTGTCCATATTTTATATAAATCCTTTTTAATTAACCTCTCCACTCCAACTCGATTTTTGAGTCGGATGCAAGCGAAGTTTAAAAATACTTAATAGTTAAGTAATGAATGCGATCATTTTAGCAAGATAAGACAGATGTGAACATACCCTTTCATTGGCACAAACTCTGATTTATTGAAAAAAAACGTCAAACACATACAGTAATTTTAAAATGAAAATTTTGAAACACACAGATGTGGAAAATTCAAATTTTTGTTATTTCTTACTGCTTCATACATATTCCATTTTATTTGCTTTTTTTAATTCAAGTTTTCGTATTCTTATATCCTTGGCTAGTTAGTAGTGCCACATGCAGGTTCTGTGTTATAAAAGAGGAAACGCCGGACCATATTCTGGGCAACTGTGATGCACTTTTTCATCAAAGGAAAAAACACCTTGCACGATACCAGGTGGAAGAGGGTGACTTACAATCTCTTAAAATACTTCAAATACTCAAATTCATGAGGGAAATAAATTTGGAGGAAGAGCTGTAAAATGAGTTATCCTCACCCAGCTCTTGACGGGAGCACAATAGATCTCAAGGTAGCAGTGCAACAACCACATAGTAATATTCATTCATTCATTCTTATATGCCTTTAATCTGAAGAAATATAAACAAATAAATTGTTGAATTTTTGGAAATGGACGGTAATACTAACTTAAAAATAAAAAAAATCGGATTGTTTTTTTGGGAAATCCTGCTTCACTGTCGATAGATTTCCCTAAAAAACACCCCCACACATTTCAGGCGGTATTTCATTAATTTCAACACGAATATTTTGCTTGAGTTGTTCAAGCGTTCCTGGTTTGTTTGCATAAACCTTGCTTTTAAGATACCCCCACATCACCATTTCTTGAAATAACTTGTTGTGGATAGAGGTCTCGCAGTAATTCCATTGTAACCTGGCTGTATGCGATGTTGCACTGTCTTGTGGATACCACATGTTAATCAAGCCCAAAGCATGCAGTTGTGGCGGTAAAAAGTTTTCAATCATATCACGATATCGCCCCCATGCACAGTTAACGCCGTTTTCATTTTCAAACAAGTAAGGTCCAATTATTCCTCCTGACCAAATTGTACACCAGGCTATAACTTTTACAGGTGTTTTTTTTTTTTTTGTGTAATGGTTGCGCTCACTAAAGGGCTTTTGGCTACCCTTAATATGAACAAACACAGTACGAGCTTTAGGAAAGTAGGGAAGGATGCAAAAGGAGATACCGATGCACATTGGTTTTGAATTTCTGAATATCAAAATGGAGCTGGGTAAAGTATTCCACATTCGCGTTGTATGGCTAAAGAAAGAATCTCTGTACTCGACAGTATGTCCGAAGTTGGGCTCAAGGGTAAACTGATGAGCATTCCTAGAAGCGCGAGTATTACGGGTGAAAAATTTAAGGGGAGGAATGCAACTGGCTATTTCGCTGGAACATTGTTTATAAAAAAAGCGACAGACATGTAACATTTCGACAGCATTCTAGAGATGTAAATGTCTCCACTTTATTTCTATCGCCTATCATTCTTAGAGCTCTATTCTGAATTCTATCTAAAAGAATAAAATGAGTTTTGGGAGCTCCTCCCCAAATGTGCGAATTATACTCCAGCTTTGGACGAATGAAGACCTTATATATTACAGCCATATCAGACGAGCAGAAGAATTTCTTGCACCTTTGAAGAAAGCCCAGACACTTTGCAGCATTTTTGGCGACATCGAATATGTGATCGTTCCACAAGAGGTGGTCTGTGATGCACATACCAAGAACTGAAAGCTGATCGGTTTCTTCAATGCAAGTGCCGATCATGGATAGCGGCACGGTGGGGTGGGTTCTGCTTTAACGACAGAAGACAGCACTTAGTTTTTGAAGCATTAAATTCTACGCGGTTTTTATTCCCCAGTGGACAATGCTGTCAATACCAGAACATAATGAGCTTATCATACGCTGCCTTTGCAGTTGCACGTCCGAAGAACAAGGAGGTGCATATGAAAACGAATATGAAAAGCTGAGAGTATTATCGTCAGCAAAACAATTAAGTGGATTAGAAGTTCCAGATAAGAGATCATTAATAAAAATGAGAAAGAGGGTTGGAGACAATACGGAGCCCTGGGGCACACCAGCATTTATTTGGTGAATATCAGACTTGAAACCGTCCAATACAACTTGTATTGAACGGCCAGAAAGGTAATTTCTAATCCAACAAAAAAGAGATTCATCGATACCAAATGCACGCATTTTCGATAAAAGAGCTTGATGTCAAACTCTATCAAATGCTTTCGAAATGAATAATTTCAGGCCTTTCCATTGCCAAGAACCGACTGTTATGTTTATTCACATTTCCATTCAAGTGAAAATGTGTCGTCACTCATTATAATTTTTTCATGAAAATCGGGGTTGTCATGGGCTAACTGCGCGGCGTCGGCGTAAATAGTCTTGTGGCAGAAGCTCTTGTGTCAACTGAACCTTAAATGGAAACAATTGCAAATCCTTGTGCAAAATTGTGGCCAAAGTTGTTCTTTGACGACAAACTCCTGAGCACGGCGTCGAATTGAGGTTGATGGATTGTTTTGAAAACTTCCTTGAGCAGCAGTAATGTTTTCAGCCGATCTTGCAGTACGTTATTGTCCATGATTGGGCTTATCACCTACAGACACTCTTTCTTCGAAACCATTCACTCCACGATAAATAGTGCGTTTTGTTGGCACGTTATCACAGTAATCGATGATTGATTTTGATAAAATATTTTAACGATTAAAACACGTTGGTTTAACGAATATTTTTCCATAATAAATTTGCCACGTTCCTTCTTCACGACTGCCAAATATGAACTGTCAAGGCTAATGTTTACCAAAATGGCGGCAAACCAAAGTAGTACACCCTACCGGCTGACACCCATGTTTGTGTTCTTTTCTCACAGAAATTGTTTCACCAAAGAACTCTTCATTTTTGCTGCTTTGTATTTTTGAAAATTATATTAGTAACAACTTACAATGTATTTGTACTTAATGAGGTACAACATAGATGTAATTGTATAAATATGTGAGGGATGGGCCAATATTTCAATAACTGGTATTCAGTAACAGGTACTAGAAAATTGCAAAAAAAAAAAAACTTGTTATTTAAGATCGAAAATACCTGTTATTGAAATAAAAGTTTAAAGTTCTAAATTTTTATTGTGTTAATCTTTTCATATTTACAAAAAAAAATTTAACTTTCACAACTTAATATTTTATATAATCTAAGATTCTGGTTATATTACTGATTTCAGTTATCGATCTAAAGTTGTTATTATCTCTTCAACTAATTTCCTTGAAGATGATTCTGATATGACACAAATATGGATTTGCTTGCTGATTTCTTTTAATTGTTATTCAATTTATGAGTGATTTCTGAGCAATTTTATAAATTTGTAGCAGAATGCAAACTAGCAGTTCGGCACGTGTCTAACTACAATTTATTATCTGTGGTTTTGACAGCTGACATAATTCTCCAAAAATTTAGTTGGCATTTGGATGCGTATTGCCAAACTATATATCAGCACAGATCTCCATAAACTGTGTTAAACCATTTCTTGCTCATCGAATTTGACAGCTTTATAGAGCAAACTGCATGCTATTTCAGAGCTCACTGTAGCTACAGGAAGTTTGCTTGTTAAGCAGTTTCTTTTGGGTTGGTTGGTATGGTATACATGTTGCTTAGGCAACTAAGAGGGAAGTACCTTCGAGTTCAGCACATCGGGACAAAGTACCTGCTAGTTCAGAGCCATCGTTAACTTTGATCATCTATTGTGTCGTGTGCCGTATGTTTGTGTTAAAGGTAGGTTGGTACACATTTACGTCGATAATATGTATTTTACTTGTATGGTGTGTTTAAGTTCTAAGAGCAAGGTATGTGTCTTTTAAACGATTTATACATACACACATATAGGTATAAGGTTCACAGTGTATAAGACGCTAGGCTAAATATAGGATTTGGGGTGGTGTCAAGTTTGGGTGTGCAAAGTTTTTTTTGGATTTAAATCGGTTCGGCTGAAAGCCAGATATGTACTTCATCTTGGAATTCAAACACACCATACAAGATACATATGATATATTATCAACGTAAATGTGTACTAGTGTACCAACCAACCTAGAACCCAAACACCAAGAAACTGCTTTTGCTCTGACACAGTACATAGTCTGCTCTTAATTTGTATGAGCATAATATGGCATTTGTAGAGCGCCCGAGACTTGTATGGTTGAAACACAAACCCGCTTTGGCTTTGGCTTCGCCTGACGTTTACGAGTTCAGCTATAGGAATTCAATGTATGCTATCACAATGAAGCTTCGACCTCAAGTTTCGTTTGACAACCGTAAAGAAAAGAACGTAATGTTACGTAATGTGACTGCAAACAGATGCTCTAGTTGAAATATGTTGAACATTTGCTTTGTCTGACAGCTCAAACAGCAAAATTCAACAAACAAAATTCGTCTGTTTTCGGAGGGATTCCTAGTGAAAGGTAGAAATTATTCAAAGGTAAATTATTGAAATATAGAGTAACTATACGAATTTTTCTTAAAAACTTTTTTTTCCTTTGAACAGAAAATGTATTTCGAGGAACAGTTAATCGACTTGGTGAGGGAGCGGGACTTTCACTGTATCGCTCCAAAACATATACAAATGTTTTAAAAAGAAATGCTTCATGGGAAGAAATTGGAAAAACATTAAACAGACCAGGTAATTACTTTCAGTAATAAAAAGTTAAAAATAATATCTATCGCATATATCTGCAGTTGGCGAGTGCAAGCAGCGTTGGTTTGTTCGGGAGAAGCGCTCGATGGAGCAACCATCTGGGAGTGGAGCTGCAGTGGCAGATAGGTGAGAGTACTACGATGTGCTCAAGTTCCTGATCCCATCACTGACACCACGAAGGTTCAAAAATACATAATTTTTAGTTCTTTTTATAAGCAATATTTTCTTTTTTTTTTATAGGCAAATAGGGAACTACCACCAAACTGATACTGCAGTTAAGAGCTCAGGAGATTTTCCGTCGGCAATCAGCGGTGAAGACTTCACTTTTGGGATTGACGACGGCAACGAGGTGGTTACTCCAAAGAGAGCAAAATCTTCCAAAAGAATGGCGGAAGAGGAGTTCAAAAGCTTTCTTGGTGGGTTAAATGAGACGGTGGCAACGCATTTAAACCCTCCGCCTCCTGCGCACGATGTTGACGAGGAGTTCATGCTAAGCATGGCAAAAAGAATGAAACCACTCACGGAAGCAGTGCATATTCGTCTACACTCCAAAATATTAGCAGACGTGAACGAGGAAGTTCTGAAGCTGCTTAAATGATTGGATGGATTTTTTTTTGTTTTTTTTTTCATTATTTTTACTATGAATGTGATATTTATTTTTGTTGTTTTGTACTGTTGAATTAGCTTTTTGTTTTTTTTTTTTTTTATTAACTATGTATATTATGATATTGAATATTGTGATATCGAATACTTACTTTTTGTTGCTTTCTATTTTATATGTGCAAGTTCCTGAATAAAAGACTGAATAAATATTTTGTAACGAAAAATCTTGTTTGTTTTTTTTTTATTTTGTATTCTTTTATATTAAAGTTAAATAACACAAAGTTTTTCAGCCTGAAATTATTGTTTTTGTTTAGGTACTTCTTTAATTTATCTCGCATTGAAAACGCAACTTGAGATGAGTTGTGTGATCTCATAGACTTGCATGTTGTAAGTAGTCCTACATCCCTTCGCCAGAGACCTTCGGTAAGGACGTCGTTTTCATCGTAACGATCGACGAGGTCTGGAGTTATGTATGCTGAATCTATTAGCTTGACAAAATTATGCAACACTACACTGGCCTTTACGATTTTGTCTGCATTTGTAGACCACATATTACGTGTTGTAGTTAAGATTCTCCACTTTGCGACCAATATTCCAAAGGCATTTTCAATTACTCTCCGAGCTCGAGAAAGCCTTTTATTGAAGTAATATTTCTCAACGGGGAGTAATTTTCCAGGGTACAGCCGCATCAAATATGGTTTCAAGGGAAAAGCTGAATCACCAACCATATAATGGTTGCAGGTATAGTTCGAATTCGGAATTCGACTGGGAGGTGGAAAGTTTATGCCACCAGTTAAAACCTTTCTACCAAAGGATGAGTCTGCAAACACTCCTCCATCACTTTGACTTCCGTATGCACCGATGTCAACTGCGGTAAAAGTATAATTGGCGTCGCAAGTGGCCAGAAGAACTATCGAATGGTGTCCTTCATAATTGTAGTATTCCGAACCAGCTCCTTGCGGGCACTGAATATTGACGTGCTTACCATCAATAGCGCCAACACAATTAGGTAAATTCCACGAAGTTTGGAAGTCAAGGGAAATTCTCTTCCAATCACTTTCTGTTGGTGGTGATAAGTAAAAGGGCATGAGGCAGGTACAAAGAATATCGGCTGTTTCGTAAATGATGCTGGCTACTGTTGAATATCCCATACGAAACATCCACACGAGGACTTGCTTTGGTACTCCTTGTGACAAATACCTTGAAGACAAATTTGTAAAGCAAAGAAATAAACATTTTCACTTAAACAACTTACAACAGAGTTAAGAAAAGTCGTGCACTCGGTTCGATAGGTTTTCTCCAACATGTCTTCTGCAGATGTGGTTCAATAAGAGCGCGGAGTATCTCAAATGCTTTTGGAGACATCCTTGTTATTTTGAAAAAGTGCTCTGGATCTTTATCCTTCATTTGGTTGAAGTTCTGTCCAAAGAATCCTTCCTCATCTCTCCGTAGATTGAGCTCCCGGACCCACCAACGTCTCTCAGTCCGCGCTTATTCTTGCTCGATGAGTTGAACATACCCACGATAAGCTGTGTATGCTACTTCCGCGATAAATTTAATTTTTTCGATTTCACAATTCATATTTATTGCACGAAAAATTAAAACAAAACCACTTTTCAGAAAAAATAACAGCTTCTAATGACAGAACCTGTCATTTCAGAAATGTCATATTAGAAATGTCATTCAAAGCAAACTCGAAGCGGGTACATCGTTAACGTAGACAAAGCCAAAGCTAAAGCGTGTTTATGTTTCAGCCAGTACTGATATACAGTTTGGCAATACGCCATGTGGATACGGCCGAAAAACGTTTTACACCAGCAGCATATTATAGGCTTACATCTAAGGATAAAGACATATGTGCCTACTGTTACATAAGCTGATTTTTTTGTAAATACACTTTTTTTCAAATATTGGAAGTAATATTATTTCTAATAAATATTTAGAAAAATACGGGAATAACCCAGAAATGAGAAAATTTCCTATTCCCCGTAAGCGATTTTTTTTATCCAAACACCTGACCTAATATAGCAATGTAATTTAATTTAAATCGCTAGTGTCGTTTTTGAGAAAACTAAAGCCACATGTAAGCTTCATTTATTTAAATTTATAAATTGATCGTTACTGAAAGATACTTTAAAGATATATTAACCTCCGCATCCGCAATAAGCAATAAAAAAAAATATTTTAAATATTTACAGAACATAAACTAACAAGTTTCGAGAGGCGTTTCAGAGCTTCCCCTTCCTAGTCTACGTTCCTGCCCTTTTGTATAAGTATACTCGTTCCTAGAATTAACTAAATGTAATCTGTAAAGTTGCAATGACTCACAACTTTTACAAAATAAATAGGTACATTCCTCACTGTTTCTCAATTTTACTGGTTATAAATTAAAAGCTACAAACAACCGAGAAAGCAGTCGTTTCTTGAAAGTGCTTCCATCAAAATGTTACTTATTAAATTAATATTTACTTTTGTATTAATTGCGTTTGCATTCTGTTTACCAGCTGTAGTTGTTGATGATAATAACCTACAGATTCCTCCTGATGTTAAGGATTTTGGTGAAAGTTATTATGCAGTACGTCTTAAGTTTTTCGTTTTGTTGCTTATTTATATTTCAATCTTTATATAAAAAATAATGAAATTCAATAAACTTTTAAATGATTTCTATTGAACAGTATTCAGTAGATGGACGTCATCTTGCAACAAGGCAAAAACGTCGAAGCAACTGCCCGATGAAACCAGTCCTTCTAGGAAAGCAATGGATTTATGTTCAGCAATGTTAATTCTAACTTAAAGGATCAAACGATTTAAATTTCATCATTCTGGTGTGAATTATACTCAAATATAAGTTTTTAACTAATATTGAATTGCTATAAATAAATGTTTTGATATAATATAACTAATATGCAATAAATAATATCATCTACATGACTTCATAGTCTGCATTTGAAATAACCGGTTCACATATCACATATGTCGTCAAACGAAACTGTCATTCGATCCACTTTAGTTTAACACTTTCAAAACACAATCGATTATAGATGTACAATGGAAATGTACCAAAAGCTGTCATTAAAATAGGTCACGCATATAGCAAAAGACTGCTCCAATATTGCGGAAGACAGAGGTCTTAAGGGAACCTATAGGTAGGTACTAAAAAAAATGTCGAAATGTAGCCACAGCTTTTAAAAGAAAGTGTGAGTACCATTGTGGTGCTGTAAAGTATATTTGTATATTTCACCTTTGACAGCGCTTCCAGCGGCTGATAGATAGATAGATACAATTTATTTACAAATAATTCAAATTTACATTTCATTCATTATTAATGTGACATAAAAATAAATAAATAAAATTTTGTTTAGCCTTGGTTGGAAACCCTCTGCCAGATACCAACTTATTACAAATTGTTTAATCTGAAAATATAAAAATTAAATAATACAAAAGCATAATACATAAAATAATTATTTTATATTTACGTGTATATTTTTGCTAAAACAAAAATGGATTTTAATTCGTAGAGAGGAAAGAAAAATATAAAAAAAAAGACAAAATAAAACAAATTCGAAACATCCTAAAAATCTAAGAAATATTTCCTTTACTTCATGGTTTCAATGCAAAACTGGGCGAAAAGTTTCCAGTTTTGTCCATTTAAAATACTAATTGATTCCGTTTCATTTAAAAGGGTTTTTTGAAAGTATACAAATCTTAATTCTTTTAAGATGGGGCATACTGATAAAAGTGGTAAGATGTTCCTTGTTCTTGCAAGTTACACAATGAGCAAAATGTTATACGATCATTAAAGTATGGTCCCTAATTTATGTCAAGAAGCTCCCCCCTGATACGAAAATTGTTGGAGATTTTAAACAAACTTAGCTTATCGGTGAAATAATTCAGATCGTTTAGGTTATACTTAAGTTTCGGGTACATTGATCGACGAGATGAGCCTTTTCCTTCCTCTATTAGACCTGATCTTGTCTTGGCATCTACTAGTTCCAGTATGTTATTTAATGTTTCTTTTCGAAATATAGCCTGAACCTTGCACCAGCAATTAAGAATATATCCTACCATTTTTTGAACCAACTAATATTTTTTCTATGTTGTGCTTTGCAAGTATACTTGGGAGACGGCTATCATCATAAGTAAGTACTTTTATGATGTATTCAAAGTGCATTCTTAGAGTGAATAGATAAATAGGTGAGAGACCCGTTTCGAGAAGAAGCATATAGTTGGGAGTTGTTTGTGGTAGACCGAAATGTTTTTTTTGAGAAACAAACGATGCAATTTTTCTACCTCATCATACGGCTGGTAACCCCATACTTGAGATCCATAAGTCATTAGTGATCTTAGGGCAGCTTCAAGGACTGAAAAATTGACACTATGTGCAACGTTTTTGTTTAAAAAAAAAAGTTTTCCACATTGACTTTACAGCGATTGATTTGTTCACCTTCATCTGGAAATGTTTTCTTGGGTTAAGGCTGGATTTGAGTATCATACCTAGGTAGTTGTATTCATTTACAACTTCAATATTTTCTCCATTTAGAACCCATAATTCATTTCAACATTGCCGACATCTCTATGATCCAAGAATCATAACTTTGGTTTCTGATGTATTTATCACCAAATTCCACAATTTACAATATCTTCCGAGCTTATTTATCATAAGCTGAAGGCTTTCTGACGAATCTGCAAATAAAACCAAATCATCTGCATATAACAAACATTTTATGTTCAGTCCTGCAACTCGAATACCGTTAGGCAAGACGTCAACTATATCATTTATAAACAATGCAAATAACAATGGCGACAGTAAATACCCTTGACGTACTCCACTTATGGTTCTGAACCATTCTGAGATTTTCTCGCCATCCCATACTGCCGGAAGAGTGTACGCACAAAGATTCCATAGAACATTTAAGACTTTGGACGAAATTCCTAGTATATTCAATTTATAAAATTAAGCTTCACGATCAATGCTGTCAAAAGCAGCTTTGAAACATATAAATATTGCATACAATTTTTTTTTGTTTTCAAAATAGAAATCGACTATGTTTTGTATTGCAAAAAGATGACCAATCTTTGAAAGCCCGCTTGAAATTCATTGAGTAATCTATTTTCTTTTACCCAAATTTCAAGCCTATTTAGGATGATACCTGTAAATATTTTGGCGATAACATTCATGCAAGATATGCCTCTATAATTTTCAACATTATTTATGTCTCCATTTTTATGAATTGGAAACACAATAGATTTTTTAAAGCTTTCAGGTACTTCTGCTGTATGTAGAATTTGGGAAAAAGTTGTGGCTAAATTTTCTAAGAAGGCTGATATAGCCTTTCTTTTTAATGTGATTTAAAAATCACTAATAAATTTGTGAAGAAATGTATTTAACCAAAAATAAAAAAAAAAAGTCGTCGGCTCAATTTTCATTTAAATCAAATTGTTGCATATATTGGGAAGGGAAAATCCAGTCGTATAAACTGTCAGCACATCATTTTAGCTAATAGGGTGTCCCACAGTTACCGCCGCAAACGAAAACTGTATGTTCCTAAGGTCATTCAAAGTCGAAAAACAAATGAGGTAATTTTCTCGTTTTCGCTCCGTTTTGGAGTTAAAACGGTTTATATGATTTTGGCTCTCTTTTCCTTAAACTGGCAATATCTTTGCTAAATGACGTCGGATTCTTAAGAACTTTTTTTTCCAATCCAGAATTTATACATCTTATAATTTGTCTTACAATTGGTTTTTGTGGAAATAACCGTTTTACCGCAAATTTCAATCAAACCCAATTTTTATTTTGTTTTAAGTTGTTTTCTCAATTTTTTTCCTTTTCATATGCATTCGACAATTCATTATACTAAGAATCAAGGTAGTCTTACCTTCTTCGGCTTTAAACCTGCACAGGATAACTAAACTAGATTACCTATACCTACTAACAACTTCAGTGATTAGCTACTACTTTACAGTACAGTTGTTAGCTACAAGAGCAAGTTCGTACAATTCAGTCATGCATTTTATTTTTTTAGTTTTAAAAATTCTTAGACTTTTTTTTCCATAATCGATATGAACAAAGCATTTACTCTCTAAAAAACGTTCAATTATTCAAAATGATTTATTTTATAAACAAACGTACTTTTCGTAAGAAATATATTTATTTTAAAAATTCTGGCTACAGTTTTTCGTAACCGATGATGTTGTTATTGTTTCTCATTGAAGGAATGTTTTTGTAATATTTTCCATTTTAAAAGCAAGGCATTATAGTTATCAATTTCGATTTATTGTACGCTTGATTTAGAATCTTTTATTCTTTATTAGTCTATTGCGGTCAAAATATTTATACCTTATATTAACCAGAAAAAGCAATATTATTGAGACCTTTTTTTGGTTTTCTCTTACGGGAAATACATTGAACGTCAAACAGAAAAAAAATCTATCTCCAATTAAAAGTTCACGCGCTGACTGCCATGCGTCAATAACGTAAAATCATTGTTATTGAGACTTGTACCTTCTTCTTCTTCCTCATCGCCATCTTCCTAATCTTTAATTTGCCTTTGCTTTTCTTTATTATTTTCCTATTCCTTTTCATTCGTTTTATTTTTATCAACTTTGACCACTGATCTCTATAATACACTGGATAGTGTATTCCCTACAAAGTATAACAGTTTTTTTGACTCCATTTGAATTTGACAGTAGCACCAGTGCAATTGCCTATCTCGTTTTTTATAAAAAGAAAGAAAGAGATAGATTGCACTCCTTTTCAAAAAAAAAATTGAAAAACAATTTGTTTTTATTGTCAGTTTCAATCAATACAATATGAACTACAAACAATTCAGAATAAAGTAAGTTTCAAGAAATAAAAAAATTGAATTATTTTTGCTTAATATTTTTAAATTTTCAAGGTGATAGAGCACTTATTCATCAAAAAAATGGACCTGGTTAGATGGAATAGGTGCTATAAGTACATCCATCGGGCAGGAAGGACGGCTCGTCATAAAGCCCGTGGTGCTTCCTTATGAGGTAGATGGCATGGTTGCCGAACTAAAATCTGTCAAAATAGAAATCGATCAGATTCATATTGACCCGCGAAAACTTTTCTCTCACAAAGAAAAGATGGAGGGATTCCTGGCTCGAAACAAAGAACTTAAAGAAACTGCCCAGCGTGCGTTTGTGTCGTACATCATGAAGAACAAGAAAATCTTTAATGTTAGCCATCTTAATACGGAAGAATATGCAATATCGCTTGGACTCGTCGTTGTTCCCAGGGTTCGGTTTCTGGAGCGATTTAAAGAAACCACAAGCAGCTGCCCATAAGATAAACAAAGATGAAGATGTGGAATGTGATAAACAGTGATTCAAATAATGATGAAGAAAATGGTGAAAATGGTATTGGAGAAGTAAGTGAAAGTGAAAGCTTGGTTCACCAACCACAGAATTGCTTCAATAACTGGTAGCTATTCAAATGGATGAACCACGTCACGAGAACGTGAGAGATATTGCAGAAAAATTATCATTAAATATGGAAGCTGAAATTATTGCAATGTAATTGTTGGGAAAATAAAACAAATTCAAGTTCTTTTACAAATGGAAGTCAATATTGTGCGTTTCTCTGTCTTTTTTCGTCTTAAAATTCTAGGTTATTTACAATACATATTAAAAATCTGGTAACAGAACGTTTCAAGGAAATGTGTTTTCTTGTTGGTGGAGTTGAATGATTATGCTGTTTTTTTCGATTTTCTGGTCGATTTTTACCCAATCTCAGTGGTTTATGAGAACTTCAACGAGTCGACCCTCACCGCCAGCCTAAGATAAATTTGCCGTAATCAGTGACAGAATGTGCGGCTTAAGAAGCCGCTATTGGCAATATTAAGCTAGCACCGAAACCACTTTCAATTCTTTTCTTTATATGAACGTAGGCCATTGGTACGATTTCGATTGTAATTCTTCCTTGTATTGTATTTAATACACACTAGAAACAATCAAATATATCATTAGTGTGGTTTTTTTTATTAAGAAAAATTCGTACTTACATTTGTTGAAAATAGATGTGTAATTTAAATTTTATATTTTTTTTTTGAAGAAGGTGCCCTTGGTATGGTTGATTAAACAAATTTAATTTCAAGCATAAGCAACCATCTTGAAATGTAACTTTGGCAACAAAAATGTTATACTGTTATACTGACATGGACCCTCTACAATTATAACAGTTTTCTATTGGGGTCGATTTTTGTATGTAAATACACTATCCAGTGTATTATAGAGATCAGTGACTTTGACCCCTTTCACACAAGGAAACTGAGTTGCCGGCAACTGGGAGTTTGTCGGTGAGAAGGGCAAGAAGTACGTGGAATGAAAAAAATCTCCCCGGTCAACGATTTGAAGAGATTTTTTTGACGTTATGCTTTGAAATTTTCTTAGGTTTCCATTTTGACTTTTGTCTCTGATAGATGTCAAACATATTTTTTTTAAAGAGAAATTGTTTCCTACAATTATATTATTACATTAACCTAACCAAGTGAGCTACTTAAATAAATTCATTGTGAAAGAAAATTTCAAGTTTTAATTTTTGTAGGAAAGGCATTTAATTCAATCCATCACGAGTTGGTACATATTTCATACATACAATTATGCGCCTAGACATGGAAAATCGACAGCAAAAACGCACGGATAAACTAATCTCTCAGCTTGTGGCTTCATCATCACATTTGGTTTATAATGACGTTACTGTATTAGCGAGCAGCAGCAGGCAGCTGCACTGTCATCCTGACAGTGGTTTATGTGTCCAACTGTACCAATAAAGCTTCGGTGCATTGCAATAAGTCCAATATAATCTTCCCATCATCACTATCATCTGTTGGGCCCAAGATTTGGATGGCAAGAGAAACGCACAACAAATCAATTTTCTCCTGGTTCATTGTTTTTCCGTGACCTTTTAATATATTAATTTAGCAAATTATTAACAACCACAATAAAAAAAACAACATTTACCTACATAATCGCACCAGGTTTCTTTATTTTGAATTAATTTTTCTAAAAATAAGCTGCGGTTAATTTATAACTCAAAATTGTGTAGAATTTTCCAGCCGCGAAGCAAATTGTTTGCTTACAAAAAGCGAATGTCAAATCAAGAGCAATTCAAAAAACGAGCAACTCACTTTCCTCATCAATATCTTCGTGTGAAAGCTACAAGGCAATTAAAGGAAAACGTCAAAAAAATCTCCAGCAACTGGTTTCCCTGTGTGAAAGGGGACTTTGTGCAATGTTTTTTTATCATTATAGGTGTTCGAGATTTAAATATATCTCTTTCGGCTGTTTTGGTCGTAATATTTTTTAAATGAAACAATTTCATTTCCTTTCCTGACGTTTCGACGGTGGTTGCCGTCTTCTTTAGGGTATATTTTATTAACAAAAATAAAATGAAACGTATTATACACATAAGAACATTTAGTGTAAAATTTTGGCAAACTTACATTTAGTACGTATTACAGATAAACATAAATAATACAATGAGAGACAAATATAAAGCAATGTTTAAAAACAAAATTTTTATAATATAAAAAAAAAACACTTCGATTGAAGTTTAGTCGGCTTTAAATTGTCACGGATTCTGATTAGTCACCAAAGAGCAGTAAACCGATGAAATGTTCTGGCTGTCTTGTTTACGATTCATATTGTTTTTGTTGTTAATAATATGAAGCGTTTCTAGAGTATACCGCTTGGAGATATGTTTCTCCCTTTCCAGGATTTCCACTCTGTCAAAATCTGGTTTGTGTCCACGCTCAATGAAGTGTAAGGCCAATGCTGTCTTCCCAGTGCTTTTTAAATTAATGTTGGATTTGTGGTTGGAAATTCGTTGACGAAGAAATTGTTTCGTTGTACCGATATAGGAAAGATTGCTATTTTCTTCCGCATTGCCACGACAGTTAATTTTATAGTCTACGTCTGTGCACTTATTCTTTTCCGTTTTTGTTTTCATGTTGGTGAAAAGAGGTGCTAGCGTCCTATTGGATTTATACGCTTAACTGACGTCATTAGTACTATTTTTTACCGTCTCTTTAAAGTTTTCTGACAGTTTGGGAACATAAACTATACTTTTATAAATACCTCTCTCTTTTTGCCGATTATCAACGGGAGCTTTGTGTTTTTGGCGAAGTATCAAGCTCCGTATGATTTCCATTGGATATCCATTATCTAGGAGGATTTGTGTGACTATTTTCTCATTTGCGGCGTGAAATTCCCGGTCACTCAACGCAAAGTCTTTTTGAACTATATTAGAGGCTGTATTAATAAGAATATGCTTTGCTTGATTGGATCTAAAGTTGACAAGTCTTCCAGATGCTGTGTCTTTCTGATACCAATTGAAAGAGAGTCTATCATTAACGAGATGAATCTTGACGTCTAAGAACGTTATCGCTCTGTTTTGTTCCCTCTCAACGGTAAATTGCATTTTTTCATGATATGAATTAAGGCATCGTAAAACATTGCCGACCTCCCCCTCATTAACAACTGCAAATATATCATCTACATATTTGACGATTATCTTTGGTTTGTTACTATCAATTTTCAAATTTTCCGTGAATTTTCCATTTTTTTTTTCATTATTTTTCTTATTCATTTTAATTGTTTTTTCCTTTTTGTTATAATCTACGAATGTATATTTTTATTTATGGCAGATAGAATCTATAATATAACTAGCGGACCAGGCGAACTTCGCCTCGCCCCAATTTAACGCCTTCAAATGAAATGCAGAGCTATAATAAAACACAGATAGTTCAAATTTCAATGTGATTTATTTGAATGGAATACAAATCAGTAGAGAGTGATATGATAAACAATGTTTTTCAATTTGTTTTCCGGCGCAAAAACCAAAAACAACAAAGACCGTTTACCAAGCTATCGACGACGTCCTTTTTCTTCACTGTTAGTTTTGCCCGTTCACATATCCAATCGAAATTTTTATAATTTTTTGCAATGCCGGGGAACACTTTACTTTGGTGATGAGTTTCTCCTTCGACGTTGTTTGATCGCAAAAATTTATCGGAAATGATATCCATCCAGTCGAGACATCAACAAAAATTTGGCCATTGCCAAACACCAGCAGTTGTCTTGAGAATTTAGCAGTCGATGAGTCGTTCTGCAATGCCACTCTCATATTTGTGGTCAATTTCAACTTCTTGACATACCGGCACAAAGGCGACGATTTCAAGCATGCATTAAATTTATCGGCAGTAGTAGATTTCGGGATGACGGGAAGCGTTTGACGAAAACTTCCGCTGACCAATATCATATCCCCACCAAATCAACTTGTAAATCCCTCATTGTTATCTCAACTGCCTCCAAAGCTTATTTATGCGCCATCGTGCATTCGTCCCAAATTATGATTTTGGATTCTTGCATCAATTTCGCTGTTGCAGAATTCTTGGTCATTGTGCACGTTATTGGCTTTTCAACCGTGAGAAAATTCATCGTCAGCTTCAAAGCAGAATGTGCAGTTCGATAGGATGCAGCAGTCAGCGAAAGAGATATTGGTCGAATAGTTGTTAGAATCAACTAAATGACGAATTTCTTGCATGTCCCACAGGGAGCATTGACAAAGTAAATGCGATTGCGGAATCGTATTCCAAAGCAGCGCGATTGCTACATTTACCACTTTTCCTCCACTAATAAGTTTTTGTCAAATTTGTGGTGGTGATTGCACTATTTGAAGCTGTGCAATATGGGCACGTCTCCATTTATTTCTTCTGCACGTACCTCTTGCGTTTAATAATCACGGAAATTCTGATTAATTATTGCAAGAAGCGTACTGTACGTCGTCCAAGGATAGATCGGAATCAGTGTAACAATATGCAAAACCCGAATCAATTGCATCAAGAAAAATAGGACACTTGCTGAATAGAAAATTTTAATGTGAAAAGGACACCTGTAAGATCGCCCACAGCCTAAGTCAATGGATAACGCAATCTATCAGGTTGTGGCACTGATCGCAGCACAGCTTCATCTAATATATATCTCGTAAACTGCTCCACTCAAAACGTCGTATATCACATTGAATTTGACAATTTGCCGAAATTTTCTAAGCTTCTCAACGAATTTTCCATCTTTAAGTCGTTCAAAAAATCCATGGAACATTCTAGACAACCGACAAAATAAAATATCACAATCCATTTAATGGGATTCAGTTGTGTGCATACATTCGGCAACAAAGAGAAACCAAAATGATAGTGTGTGTATACAAAACAAAACACATTAATTATAATGTCCATCAAAAACATCAACCAATTGATCAAAGAAAATTATAGGTTGGCTATTAATTTGTTCTGGGACAATGAAATTCGTGCCGTTAACTCTAGCGATACAAGAATGTTCCCAAAAATTAATAAGATTTTTAGAAGAAAGGATCAAAACGATTTTCCGTGTCTTAAGCTCCAGAGGACGACAGAAAATAGAGACTACTTCTGACAGCAGGCATAGACCCAGAGGATGCCGTTTTGGACGATGACCTCTATGTAATCGAAGATCGGCAGGGGAGAGTGGAGGCTGTGGGGGCTGTTTTCCAGCAAGTGTATAAGGTAAATGCTAGCAATCGCTCGAATCATGACCTGGAGAACAGAGCTCTGCTTCATCACTTATGGCTCCGGACCGATATAACCGAATGGCGATATGAGAACCTTGGTTTTACAGGGTTTAATGAAGGAGATTTGACAAACGCCATAATCGCCGACCGAAATGGGCCCAGTCCCCTCTTAATTTCGAAGAATGAGCTCCAGCTCATCTTCGATTCATTAAAGAAAAAGAAGTCAGCAGGAGTCGATGGTATATCCAAGGTTGTACTACGACATTTGCCTCAAGAAGCAGTTGACATTGTTTAACAACGCGCTGAATAATGCATATTATCCAGTGCGGTGGAAGACAGCTGTGGTTCACCCTCTCCCAAAAAAGGGAAAGGACAACCCCAATCCGGTGAATCTCTGGTCGATAAGTCGTCTTCCAAGTATCAGCAAAGTATTTGAAAAGATTATTAATAGGGCCCTGTTCAAGTGGGCGGAGGACAAAAATATCATCCCGGATAATCAGTTCGGTTTTAAGGCGGGACATGACACAATTCATGCCGCGTCTAAACTGGTTTCTGATATCCAATGGAACAAAACTAAAAAGCAGTGTACGGGTGCCTGCTTGGTTGCCTTGGAAAAGGCCTTCGACACCATATGGTTAGAAGGTCTCTATCTAAAGCTAACCAGACTAGGTATAAGTAAATCTCTATTGTATATGCTTTCTGACATGCTAAATGATAGAAAGTTTGTTGTCAAGAGTGGCAATGTAACTTCTACCGCAATTTTTAATAATAATAATGGTCTTCAGCAGGGACCGGTTAACTCGCCGATTCTATTCAGCATTTACACCAGCAATCTGATAGGTAATCTAACTCAGGCAACTGCGTACGCCGACGATCTAATTGCGTACAGAACAGCT
Source organism: Philhelius pedissequus (assembly GCA_910595825.1). Lineage (NCBI taxonomy): Eukaryota > Metazoa > Arthropoda > Insecta > Diptera > Syrphidae > Philhelius > Philhelius pedissequus. The sequence goes on along the minus strand of OU343160.1, from coordinate 272,958,531 downwards.
CATACAGTTGAGGTCATCAAAAATCTCTTGCAGAGTGACATCGACAAGATTCAGCGATATTGTGATGACTGGAAGTTGAAAATCAACTTCCAGAAATTAGAAACTATTTTGTTTAGGAGTCCGTTGACTAGCAGCTCAAGGGATACGAGAAAGGACTGGCGGAAGCTGGTGATCGTAGGGCCACATGGATATCCACTGGCGAGTAAAAGTGTAGTAAAGTACCTTGGCATCTGGTTGGATCAGTACCTGTATTTCGACAGACATATAGGTGCTGCCTTGGCCAGGGCTAGGGGAGCCTTTGCCTTGACAAAACGACTGTCTTATAACAGCCGTTTTGACAGCAGGGTCAAGGTGATTTGTTACATGGCCCTCATCAGGCCGATGATTGCCTACGGATGCCCGGTGTGGTTCAACATTGCCCCATCTCAAATGGAAAAGATTCGGGTGTTTAAGAGGCAATGTCTTAGACGTTGCCTTGGATTACACAGAACACCAGAGTCGATATTATTCCAACCATTATTCCAACCATGTTCTATTCAATGAAGCCAACATAAACAGAATAGATAATTTTTTGTTTAAGCTATTCGGGGTCACACTGCAAGAGCGATATCCTCAACCAACAGCTTAATTTTTGGGGCTTACTACCCTAATAATGAATATTTTGAGAGTGCGCAGTTAAGTGGCTACATCCCATGTATGCGGGGGCATATGTGCATGTGTCTGCGTGGTTGTGCATGTATGTGCGTACGTATTGTATGTGCGTATGTACATGTATGCGTGGGTTGCATATTGTTGTGTGGCTGCATGCATATAATATAAAAAATAAACAAAAAAAAATTTTAAAACGAAAAAATAAATGCTGCTGTGGCTGTTCTAGTTTTTAAGTAGTTCTAAGTGGTTTTGGGTATTTTTAGGTATCTTAAGTAGTTTAAGTTAGTTTTAGTTAGTTTATAAGTTAATTGTATCTAGTTTTAATTCTTTTTAGTTTATCTTTAGGTAGTTCTTAAGTAAAAATTTAAAAATGATTTGACACTGAGTTTTTAAAAAGTTTTCTTGGTTAAATAAAAATAAAATAATTAGATTTAATTAAAACAGTTTTTAGGCCGAAATACATTAGTTCTAATAGTTATTGTCTAGTTTAGAGCGCCCGTAAAGGCCCAGTAAATTAGTTATACGTTATTGATAATTAGGCTAGTTTTAAACATTTTTGTCTAGCTTTAAGAAAGTTTTAAGTTAATATTAAATAAAAATGAATTAAAAAAAACAATAATTATAATAATAAATCAATAACAAACATATAGTTAGATTTTTGGTCATTACTTCGGTTCTAGACTTCGGACAGCAAACAGATTTCTTACATGCACTCTCCAAACATATCCTAATATATATATATTATTCAAATCGAAAAAGTCGAAAAAAAGAAGATAGCGCACAAACATAATTTGAATTGTTCTTTATATATAAGAAGATTCCAATTCGAATATTTAACTGTGGCTTGTAATTGGTTTATTTTGAACTGTTAGCTACATTATTACAATAAAAATAAAATAAAAAATATATGGCATTTTAAATAATATAGGTTTTCTTTATTATTTATTTAATAGCCCTTACCTACTTAACACAAATCAACCACGTAGAATAGTAGAATATTTTATATGTAAGTGTTTATTTTATTACTTATGCACATTTATGAACAAATTCTGACATTCTATTTACAATCAGGTACATAAATTATATGGCCTGCATCCAAAACTGGCTTCAGTGGACATTGCTTCCGCGCAAACCTCTTTTGACGACTTGGATTAAACCCATTAAATCCAATTATCTGTAAAATAATAATCACCAATTAAAAAATCATTTTTTTTTGCATTTCAATTATTACAAACCTCATAAGGACTCCTGGAAGGATTTCCATCGGTAATCATGTTTTCTGACATGTCGATATCATTCGTATTAAATAATCTCAATCCAAAGGCATATGAGAAAAGTACAAAACTCAGAAGCAATTTTAAAAGCATCATCGTACTTAGGTACTGCAATTGGGACAGATTAATTTAATTAAAACGACTTGCTTTTATATGTTCATTAAGGTACTTTTTTTTATTTGCTTGTTTTTTGTTGACTGACATTTTTCACCAGAAATTTGTGACTCATAGGGGCTTTTCCCAGAAAAAAGAAGAAAGCTGATAGTGTAATTTAATATATTTTTGTAATTGGCTTAAGCGCAACTTATTAAACGTGAGGTTACCAGGTGACTTTGATTTTGCAAATAAAGGTACTTCTGAATTTAAGTGCGCATAATGATTTATTCAATAAGTTCTCAGAAAGTTATTTAACATCAAGATACATAATCAATAGGGGATATTGGTGAAGGGGTCATGCTCATGGGAGTCATCACAAACGTGAGAAGACAGGGATATAAGTTTGTTCTTCAAGAAATGGTATCATTACTCAAAGGATAGCATTTGTCGACATCAAAATAACATCAAAGCTATACATTTAATTTTTTTTCAAATGCCTTCATTTATCTTTTACCGTGGCAGAAAAAAAACTCATTTTAATATTAAATAAATTATGAAGTTTTCTAAGCACGCGTACATTAAGGAATCTATTGAATTGAAAAAAATAACTGGTTACATTTTAATTTTCGTTGTGTAATATTACATCCGTACATGCTCTATTGTCCTTTTGGGCTAGCAATTCAGAACGCATGATTTGAGAGATGTGGTGTGACGTCATCGTCAACTGGTTCGGATATAAGATGAAAGAAAAGAATACCATTTCATTCCTTGTTTTTATTATCTTTCTATTCTTACATTTAATTTCACTTAAAAATTATTTGTTTAAATGCTTAATTCTGAAATACAGTCTGCACTTAAAAAATAGTTTTTTACACTTATATTTAGAGGCACAGCTTAAGTATTTTATAAATGTTTTTGCAGGAACTTGCCTTCTGTGTATAGATGTTCCTTATTGTGTTTAATAAAAATATTTTCAGAAAGTCTAACATTTTGATGGAATGTATCGCTTGGTTTCTTAAGTCCACCTTCCGACTTTTCATCCACCCAAGTAGCCTATAGGATCTGGTACCAGCAGAATATAGGGGCATTGCTGAACAAATATTCTCAGCTTTCCAGGGTGCCTTTTTATTGAAATCCTCTAATTTTTTTGCTTAGTTAGATGTAAATATATCTCTTAAAGATGTCCTCATAGCCTCATCATTTTGCTGATTCTTCCGCTTCAGATTGCTCTTTAATCTGCTGACTTGCCTTTCCAGTTCCTTGTTGCAGTTATATTCAGCTCTATTATAGAAAATAAAATAAAATATTATTTTAGGTAAATCAAAATTATTTCCAAGTATATCTTACTCTGTTTGGGTGCTACCATTTGTGTAATACAAACAATCCTCCTGATCATGGTCTCCACAAAATTCTTTCCCTTTAGACTTTCGGGGACAAAGTTACTTGTCGGGGGTTTTACACAACTATAGGTAAAATATATGGTTAACTATATAATATAGAACAGTTTATTTCAAATTATTACTTTTCGAAAGCAGCTATAGCAGGGTGGCAATGGCGCAGAGGATAAAGTGCTTGATTGCTAACTTAGACGCGTGGGTTCAATCCCCACCCTAGGCGCATTCTTTTCTATACCTCCAATTTTAATTGCATACCGCTCAAGGGTTAAAATGAAACCGTCAATATCTGGTTCTCAAATCCACTGTGCCAAGCTAGTGCCGTGCAATTCAGGTTGAATTTAAAAGACTTTAGGTCTTACAGGCATATAGTTAAATTAAAATTTAAAAAAAATAAAATATAGACATTCATTAACGATCCTTTTGTTTTCTCTGATTTCTTGTCTTTTGTCTCTCGAAGATTGCTCAATTGTTTGATGGTACTGATTCTTTCCTTAAAGCTCTCTCATTTTCAGGAATATTTAAAAGTATATCTTTAAGTGCATAGTCGCTTTCAACAAAATGTCCTGAGCAAACACGACTGATTTTTAAAGAATGATATTTTTTATTACCACAAGCACTAATCCGCAATATGCACATTTTAGCGTCTTTCGGGAGATAGTGAAATTTTAGTTTTATTTCATTGTTTTTTCTATCCGGTGAATTATTCCATCCCAAAACGGCACACACAACCAAACAAATAAAATAAAAAACACCAATTGATAAATTACAATTAATGACCTCGCTTGTCAAACTAGCAGAACACGATGACGTCACATCATAAGCAAGATGGCGAAATGGGTGTATCTAATGACCATACCTTATTACAATGGTGGGAAAAAGTATTTTGACAAAACTATTTTCCTTGTTATATTGCTTGTTTTAAAGAGCTGAGAGATATAACGGAACTCGTGTGATGCTGGAAACAAAATATCTAAATGATTGTAACTGTAAATCACAAAACTATTTTATTTTTCCTTACACATTCGTTCTTCATCATGTTCAATGTATGGAGTGAGTTTGAAATTAACTGGAAAAAAGTATTTTGACATCATATTCTTTTTAGTTCATTTCGTTTCGTGCGTGCGATCAAGGTTAATATTTATTAAAATTAAGCACACTTAAATACAGACATTTTATTACATAAATTTTTTGTTCAATTTAATTGATTATAATGGGGAAAACGGCGGAAATACGCGAAGTTTTAAGAAATGAGATGGTGATCAAATATGATGCTGTTATTTCGGTTGAATACTTAAGCAAACTATACAAAGTGCCTCTTCAAACCGTTATTGCCAAATAAATAAACAAAAAAATCACAAATCAACGCGAAACTTACCACGTTCAGTAAGCCCACGCAAGACAACCAAAAGAGAAGACCGTTTAATCGTCGGAAAATTTAAAGAAAACGTGCTAAAAACTCCAAAATCTGCAAATGAAAAATCAGTATGATATTGAAATTTGTGAAAAACCGTAAGAAATCGTTTAAAAGAGGATGACTTTGCCACTTACATAGCCAAAGAAATACCACAAATATCACATAAAAACAAATGTAAACGTTTGGAATTCGCCAAAAAAATTTTACATAAGCCTTCATCATTTTGGGAAAAAATATTGTGGACTGATGAAAGCTCATTTCAGTACCATGTCTCAAAAAAGAAAACTTTATGCAGAATTCCTAAAAAAAAATGCGTAAAAAAGTCGCACCTGTTTGTGAACGAGTGCCCCATGGTGGAGGCTCCGTAATGTTGTGGGGATGTGTTTGTTTTAACGGCACACGAGACTTGGTACCGATTGAAGGAACGATGAACAATGATAAATATTTGGATATTTAAAATAACCACGCCTTTGGTTCAGGTGACAAATTAATTGGACAGTCATTTATCTTGCAACAAGATAACGCACCTTGTCACAAAGCAAAACTGATAACCAATTTTCTGAAGGAAGTGGATGTAAATATATTAGATTGGCCACTTCAGAGCCCTGATCTAAATGTAATAGAGAATGTGTGGGCGTATATAAAGCGAATGAGAAGTCCATGTTTGACAAGAACGCGCGAAGAGACAATTGCTGAAGTCGAAGGCTAGTGGAAAGAATTTTCTCTGCAAACTCTGCAAAATTTGGTAAAATCCATACCCGGCCGGTTAGAAAAAGTCATTTTTTTTTTAAATTCATTTTTATTTTATATTCAATTATAACTAACTGAAAGCTAGACAAAAATGTTTAAAACTAGCCTACTTATCAATAACTTACAACTAATTTACTGGCCCTTTACGGACGCTCTAAACTAAACAATAACTCTTAGAACTAATGTCTTTCGACTTAAAAACTATTTGAATTAAATCTAATTATTCTATATTTTTTTTTAAATCAAGAAATTTTTTTTACAAAAATCTCAGTATCAGTATTTTTTTTTTTTTTTTTTTTTTTTTTTACCTAAAAACTACCTAAAGATAAAATAAAAATAATTTAAACTAGATATAACTAACTTATACTAACTAAAAATAACTTAAACTACTTAAAATACCTAATAATACCCAAAACCACTTAAAACTACTTAAAAATTAGAACAACCACAGCAGCATTTTTTTCGTTTTTAAAATTTTTTTTGTTTATTTTTTATATGCATGCAAAAATATAACAACATGCAACCCACCCATACATGTACATACGCAAAAACATATACGTACGCACATACATGTACAGACACGCAGATACATGCACATATGCCCCCGCATACATACATATTTTTAATTTTTTTGTTTGTGCCACCCCGACTGTTCCCTATACCTAATTCCCCTAAATCTATATAAGTCGGAAAAGACACAGCATCTTCATCGACTTAAAATATTATGATGCTGTTCAGAGAGCCACCAGAACTGGTTCTCCTGTTTCGCCCTATACCTTCGGTCCCGATCGGACACAGTCGTACTGAACTGACGGCGCTCTTCTCCACCTTGAGCGATGACGTCTCGACCGTACAGGAGTCGCCTATCCACAGTTTCCCGGCTGAGGTGGTAGATGAGCGGAACCGCCCCTCCATCCTGTATCAGCCCTCGACTGTCTAAATAGAGGAATGCCTCGGGAGGGATGTAACCACTTAACCGCGCACTCTCAAAATATTCGTTATTGGGGTAATAAGCCCCAAAAATTAAGCTGTTAGTTGAGGACATCGCTCTTGCAACGTGACCCCGAATCAGCTTAAACAAAAAATTATCTCTTCTGTTTATGTTGGCTCCGTTGTATAGAGCCTGGTTGGAATAATATCTTCTGTACTCCGACTCTGGTGTTCTGTGTAATCCAAGGCAACGTCTAAGACATTGCCTCTCAAACACCCGGTTATTTTCCATTTGAGATGGGGCAACGTTGAACCACACAGGGCATCCGTAAGCAATCACCGGCCTGATGAGGGCCATGTAGCAAATCACTTTCACCCTGCTGTCAAGACGGCTACTATAAGACAGTCGTTTTGTCAAGGCAAATGCTCCCCTAGCAATGGCCAAAGCAGCACCTATATGTCTGTGGAAATACAGGTGCTGATCCAACCAGATGCCAAGGAAAAAGTCATCAACGGTAACGTAAATTTCACTTTCTATTAAGTTTTTCTTAAATTGTTGTATAAATTTACTGTGACGTCATTTTTTTATTAATAATATTTCGTAAAAATACTTTAGTCCGCTTAGATTTTTTGAAAAATAATTTTTAATTAAGAAGTATAATGTTAAATTCAACGATTTTTTTTTGAAATCCCATAACTATACCATTATTATGTAATTTTTATTTTTTTTTGTATCAATATAAAAAAGATGTAAATTAAAATGTGCGATTTGATGTCTGTCAAAATACTTTTTCCGACCATTGTATCTGTTTATCGTGTTCGGAATTGTTCGGAGTGCGTGTAAACCCTTCTGAAAATGTTTTATTGACATTCAGACTGACAGTTCTTTTTCTGAAGAGAAGAGAAGAAAAACCTATTCTGGTTTTGATTTCAGAATAGGAATTAATAACATATTCAAACACAACCAGTTTTCAAAGGTAAGAAAAATTATCTTCCAGTTTGAATGCAAAATTAACATGATACTATTTATCATACTGGCATATAATACTGTTTTCTTGATAAATTCCATCTAAAAACGACTAAGAGAGTACTAAAAACTAAGCGTTTGTAAATATCAAATGTCATTAGGAATTAGTACCTATGATGCTAAAATTATTTTAACTTTAGTAAAATGTTAAGCGTTCGATGGATAACTCGATTGAAATAAGCGAAATCATTTTTTAACATGCAGTATCATATTCTAAAAAGCTTTAGGGCCAGTTTCAGAGCGCACACTTAAGTTCGCCCTGAGTTTGAGTAAACGTCATTATATTTAAACTTTTATTCAAAAGAACCAATACGGAAATTTCTCCGTATTGGTTCAGCCGCCATCCCTTGAGATAAAATCTGAGGCAAAAACAACCTACAGTCTCAGAACATCGCGCCACGCATCTTTCCTATCATTCTTTCTCTTCCTTAACCTCACGCCCGCGCTGTGTTGAAACATTTAAAGGGTAGTATAATCTCTTGAGCGCGTGTAAATTATAAGAAAAAAAGAAAAAAAACCTGAGCGAATTCTTGAGACACCAGAATGAAAAAACTTGAGGAAAAAATATGAAAACCCAAAAAGGAACTTAGTGGTCGGGTGACAATAAAAGGTTACTTTCTAGAACAGGTGGAGGATCTCCGGCAAAAATTGAAAAGACGATGATGACATGGATTTCAAATATTAAAGTAGCTCTCAAATGCACAAGAATGGCCACTTAAGGCCCACTACAACTTGTGCTGTGTGAAATTGAAATTTTGCCCATACTGTAGTTAAGAGGACAGTTGTCATTGTGGGGTAAAGTGTGAAACTGTCCATAATCTTCTTTATATATAAATATAAATGTTTTTATGTACATATGTCCTTTATAGAGTCGTAAGCTATGCATTTGATCATATGATAATCCTTAGCAAAATTGTTGTGCATGAACCAAAGAAGGTTTCTGAATTGGCACGACCAATTTTCGCCAGTTGGCGCCACTGTCATTCCAATGTAAATTTTGAAATTCATGTTCGGCTAAAACGCAGGGTACAGCTGGTATCTTAATAACCATTTACCATCAATATTATTGTTATAAGGAGCTATAGTACTAGAAACAAATAAAAACTCTTCCTTAGCTATATTTGCAATAAAAAAAACACTTAGTTCATTTTTGAAGGCAGTATTGTATCGAAATTTAAGGAACGCGGCCCCCATTCGCAAGCGTGTAGACCCGCCCCTGTGCATTACTTCGATTGATTGAGGAGAGATTAAATGAGAGATACGACATATTTCTTCTAAACAGAGTACACAATGTAGTTTTATTATCTTTTTTTATTATTTTTTAAGTTATATATATTTACATAAAATTAATTACGACAGTAAGCATCGAAACCATTTTAAGCCATTAATATTATTAGGTACTCGAGAAATTCGTGAAGCTTATTGTATTATTTTATATTTCAAAACCAAAATGAATATTTACTAAACAATACTGTTTTAAATTCAAAGTCCAGAATTGTATAAATTTCATAAATGTCAACATTTTAAAAACCGTTAAAAATTTAATGAACATCTTTGTACCCGTTTGCGTGGGTTAAGGAAAGTCCTGCTTTTCGAAAATAGCTACAATTATTTTGTCAGTCAATGTACATTAAAATTTTCTTTAAGCAGACTGCGACCATAATAACACTAAGGGATTTGTCTGTCTAAAGAAAAGTTGTTGTCCAGGTCTATAGAAAAAATTGAAAACATTGAGAGACTCCTTTTAACATTGTCCACTCGTGCATAGCTGTTCTTCAAGAGACACTGCATTTATAGGTAGAGTGTTAAGAGTACAAAATTCTACAATAAAACTCATCTTGCATCTTACAAAATTTACAGAAATTCGAACATTTCAATTTTCTACCATTTTAAAATACTCGAATACTTTTTCGTCAACAAAACATACTCCTTCCGGATTCAACAAAACCCCCATCTTATGTTATTTGCCAATCAATTTTATTTCTATAAGTGCTTTACATACGATCGATGTGTATTGCCAATTTACATTGAAAGAACTTTCTGTCAATAAACATTGAAGAAAAATCGCCACCCCACGTATCAATGAATATTGAAATTTTTTTGACATTTCACAAGCATCAAAATTGATAATTACATTCTTCCAAAATATAGACGAACATTAATTTAATAAGCTACAAGCAACTATGATTTAAAGCTGTCATTTGTTTTTATAAGCAAGTCAGTCATTTTTAATTGTTTTGTTTTATATTTTTTATACAAACAAAACTTCAACGTGGCCATACAAATTGAAGTTACCACCACACGATCAAAAAATTATCAATATCAATAAACATTGACGACATTGAAGAAAACCATCGATTTAGATTCCCTTCAATCAATGTCTTCAATATTCATTGACAATGACATCGAAAAGCATACCAGCGTCAAGCGATCAATATTCATTGAACAATGGACTTGTTCAATGAAAATTGACAAGAAAAATTGATCGTGTGTTGGGCTTTCGCTTTATAGTTCCATTAGTTATTGCTGATCTAAACGAATATTTTTGAATAACTGTTATTATTAGCAGTTATCCAGTTATTGTTATTTTGGGATCAAAAATTAAAAATGTTTCTATTCTTCAGATGGGTGATTCCACTAAAATTGGGTAGCTGGATGTCATCAGTCAGTAAAACTAATTGTTATTATATTTTTTAATATTTTATATTTTATTCTAAAACAACTTAAAGTCTTTTATTTGGCCACCCAACTTCAGCTAATTATTTTAAATATATATAAGTTTATAAAACACCACAATATATTCTCAAAACGTCAGTTCTTTGGCATGTCACCACTCCAAAAATCCGGAATCAAATGGCTGTGTATTAAATATTAACTTCAATTTAAGCTAATTTGGTAATTCACTATAATCTGTGATGTACTTAATAACGTATTTCACAATTTTCGTAACATAATATTCTCAACGCTGTTGTTTAAATAGTTAGAAAATTTGTGTTCAGTTTTGTGTCTGTTGTTCGAATTTGAATTTCCCGCGAAATGTCACATACTCAAATTCAAATTATTGTTAACGTTCAAAGTTGTTACTAAAGTTAGCTGCAGACCAAGCCATTTGACGGTTGTCATTACAGTGCCAGTGCTAGTGTTGTGTTTGGCGTGGAAACACGTGCGTGTCCAGTCAAAATATCAGTCCTATGGCGAGTTAGTATTTTCTTATAAATATGTGTTTTATTTTAATTTATGACTAGTTAACTTTTATTTATACAAATGTATCTTGTTTTTATTCGAAAATACCAAAATAAAGGTTGGTTCTAATAATAACCTCAAATTCATGCCTTTTTCATCAGTCCGTTGGCTTCAGTCCTTTGTCTGATATTGCGCCAGAGGACTGACGTGTTTCCGGGGTACTGATTTTTTTTGTTTTAGATAACTTTTATTTCAGCTATTAGAGTGCGTAAAATTTTTTTTTACTTATTTTTATTTTTATTTAAGGCATAATGTCGCCTCTTAAAAACAAAAAATATGTCATGGTTGCTTCACCCCAGAACTCATAACTCATGCTTGCATCTAGTAGCATGCATTTTGCTTTTTCAACCAAAGGCCTGTTCTTTCGTTCAGCAGTCCCGTTGTATTGTGGTGTGTACTGAACTGTGTGTTGATATACAATGCCTTCCTTTTGTACAAACTTTAAATCTCGACCCGATGTGTCTTCACCACCATTATCTGATCTTAGTATCTTCGTTTTGTTGAAAATTTATTTTCTGTGTACTCGACCATGCGATCGAAAACTTCGGATTTCCCCTTGTCAAATAAACAACAGTTTATCTACTGAAATAAAAGTTAGAAAATATCTTTTCCCGCTAGGTGTTTTCGTTTGCACGTGTCCTCAAATGTCACTGTGAATAAGGTCTAAAGGTGCAGTGCTCTTTCTGTTTGACTTTTACTTAAATGGTTGACGAGTCATTTTTGTTTCCATACAAATTTCACAGTCTTGATCTTATTACAATTTATAAACTTTAAATGATCACTTACCATTTTTTCCGATTGTAGTCGTTTAAGTGATTCGTAGGTGCGATGGCCAAATATTCGGTGTCAGTGATGTAAGCAGTTACCTTCTACGCTGCATTCTTCAATATATAATACTTTGATTTCAGTTTCTTTTTATTTGAGCTTTAAAAGATTTCCTACTATATCTCCAACTACTAAGTCGAATCGATCTTTATATGGAATTTTACATAGTTTACCACTAAAGAGAACTGTGTATCCTTTTTCCATTAACTTCTTTATTGATAGTAAGCTCCCTTGCAAATTTGGAAGATAAAGGACGTCTTCAATAAGTATTGTAACCTCTTTGCTCTTGATGTTGGTGGTCCTTATTTTGCAGGTACCCTTGTGATTTGCTCTCTATTTGCTGCTGTAATATGAATTTATCCAGCTTGTTTGAGATATGTACCGTGACTCCTGAATCCGAAACCCAGCCTTCACCAACATTTTAGTAAAAGCCGTATTAATCTTGTTTGTTACCTTCATGATCCAATTACTTATACCATTGTTTTGATTGTGGCAAGTATATTCTTCTAAACGTTTTCTTTCAACCAAGTTTCCACAGCTGTTACAAGTGTATCGTATTTTTGATGTAAGCTGCTGAGTAATATAGCGAAATTCCAATTATCTGATAGTTGATTCTCCCCTAGAGCAGTCAATTTTTCAAATAATGTTGTCAGCTTTTGGATGTGTTCCTCCATGTTACCACCTTCCACTAGTTTTAAGTTACAAATGCTACGCATTAATTGTACCTTATTACTAAGACTAGCCTCTACATGGTGTTCCTTGAACTTATCCAATGCTGCCTTGGCTGTTTTAGCCCTTCTCACGTGATGAAGTTGACTATTTTCTACTGATAGGCCAATAATAGTTCTGGCCAAGCAATCCTGTTTGGTCCATTCCAAAGTGACTGGATCTATAATCGGTTTGATAATAATGTCCCACAAACTATCCCTCCGTAGTAGGAGTTCCAGCTTAAATTTCCATATGTGGTAATTATCCGCTCCCAACTTCGAAATTAATGTTCGTAAAGAATCGGCCATTATTTAAATTGTTTAGAGCTCTGGCGCCATATATTGAAATAATCCTTTGTATATGGATTTTAATTTTATAATAACACAAAAAACTAAAGTTTCTAATTACACAAACCTATCTGCCTTCTAGAGCAGTTTTGTATGTTGTATGTAGCATGTAGAGTGAATGCAAGCATACGAATGTTATATCCAACAATTAGATCCTAAGAGACTTACTCTAAATGTCAATAAATTCCATTATTTTCTTCCCACCTTGGCAGTGCAATTCAGAAAAACCGATATATCTCAGAATCTACATAAAAAAGATATGAGCAATATCTTCATTAGATTAGCTATCTTAAATATCAGAATTTGTAGGAATTTGGTTTAAATAATAGCATAAACAATATATCCCTAAAAGTTACCCAATTTTTGTGGAATCACCCAGATGTATTTTAATCCATTGCGATTGTACTAATTCTTTTTCACAAATCATACTGTTTCACATTCAAATACTTCCAGTCAAAGCTCGTTTATAAATGATTGTTGTATGACAGAATATCATACAGCAAAATTTTACAAGTCATACATACATTATATGTGATGTATGAAAAAAATGGGAACATTTTGTGTACGGGAACAATATTTGACAGTTGACAGTTTATTTCGACATTTTTGAAGGTTTAAGAAGAACACACTTTATTTATTAAATTCAATATGCATCTATACCAGAACTTCAAAATGTCTATTAAATATATATATTTTGTTTTTATTTTAACATATTGTTAAGATTTATTTTTTTTTTAATTAATTTTTTTTTTTCGAAATACAATAGCTACTAGAATTAGTCACACATCGGAAGCATCATATATCCAAATCCAATCGTAAGAACCGGCTTTATGGGACATTTCTGTTGACGTTTATACCTTCTAGTATTTGCTTCCCCAAAACCAAGGGACTGGAAGTTGATTAAATTTTAATATGCTTTATGATTTCAATAAAAATAATATTTAAACAAACCTTCTGTATAGTCTCTCCGTGGATAATTTCAGAACTAACCATATTTTCTGGATTCTGAACTAAAACCAGCGCTATGAGTGCAAAACTGAATAAAAATTTAATAAACAACATTATGTAGGTATTGACTCAATAAATTTCAACTTTCAACTATTTTTGATTCTATTAGCAAGATTGGCTTTTAAATAATTTAATTTGCTTAGTTGCCATTTGCTTAATTCAAAGAATTAAAAAAAAAAACAAAGCTAACACAGAATTCAATGAAAACAATCTGTGTGGTCTTCGATCATAGAGATATACAAAGAAAGTATTAATCGTTGTAACTACGACGTGAAGTCGACTTATAGTTTTCATTTAACGATTTAGACTTTGATGTGTATAGCTGAAATGGGAAATTCCACGTAGAGTTACCGCTGTGTGAATTTAGTCTTGAAGATACTTGTGTAAGAATTGGGGGAAGACTGGATCTGTTCTATTAAGGGCAGGGCCGGTATCAGCTAAGCTTGCGAACTGTGAAAAATTTGTAGAAAGCCCCGTAATTTATATGTGATCATAGACATACATACATAAACATAAGCCTTTTACACCCCAGCAAACATTTTAATTCGGAAAAGAACGATAATTAATTCATAAAAGTGAAGAAACCTGCCCAAAAGAAATTACTTATGATGCAATTTGAATCCTTTTACCTGGGCTCTTAGACACCGATTTGAATCATTGTAATGATTCATTTATGATTTGAAAATTCGTCAATTAAATGAACGTATATAAGGGTTCCATATATTCATTTAAATGATTATTGCCTGAATCTTTTCTTAATCATACAAATAATTCAAATAAAATTCATTTAAGTGAAGGATTTCTAAGTATATACCTTCACTTTAATTAATCGTATAGGAATCATTTTTGCGATTCAGAAACGGTTCAGGGATTAATCATTTAAAGGAATATATGGAACCCTTATATACGTTCATTTAATTGCAAAATTTTTAGATCATAAATGAATCATTTAAATGATTCAAATCGGTGTCTAAGAGCCCATGTAAAAGGATTCAAATTGCATAATAAGTGAATTCTTTATTTATTATTCATTTATGATTGAATATTTTATCGGTGAGCCTCTAGAAAATATTTTATTTGACTCTTGGTTGGCTTTTATAGCTTCCTAGGACTTCTTAATTGTTACATGATACTATAATTAAAGAAATGATTTATATGTTTTTAAGAAAATTTAACAAAAACTTTGTACATACCTTTATTTTTATCGTTTTCTTTTTTTATATTTTTTTGTAAGTATTTATAAGTAGCTACCTATTTACTACAAAACCACAGGCTGGTTATATACGAGTACCTATTATTTTTACTTTATTTTGAGCTATTTTGTATTATTCATTATACATATTTGCTACGTCCGATTTATCGGAAAACTTTTCCGAACTGATAATCGACTATGCAAATGAAACTTTCGTCGCGATAATGACCCGCAATCATTACCCCTTTGTAACAAGCAAAAATAAAAGGACGAACAAAAAAGATCTCCATATGAAGGATCCACCAACAAGATATGAGTGTTGTTTTTTATATTTTTTTTTGACACATAGAGAATATATATCCCTTTGCGTCTCCCTGGTAAGAATTTGTATGATCTTTACATGCATTCATAATTCATTCAAAAAACTGAAGGTTTCTTGAATATTATTCTTCATTTCTGGTGATTAGAATCTGAACCTTCAGATAAATGTTTGCTGGGACGTTACCTAGGTTAGTTAGACTTTCAATGTGTTGTTTTTTTTATTGAAGTACCTCCGGTAGCTAAGATACACTATATTTTTCTCTAATAAACATTACGACAAAAAGACGTCACTTCTATTAAATTGTTATTTACTTAATTTTAATGGACAAAGCGAAAAAGCAATTAAAACAATCTGCACCAGACCAGAGTTCATATAAATAACAGTCATTACAAGCAAGGTATAGGGAAATTTCATTACAACAAAAGTAGTCATTATGACAATCATTAACTTTACAAAAAAAGAACGAAACAAAAAATAAACCGCACGCACAAGAAAGATTCGATAAAATTAAATGTACTTGCTTCTGGTATCACGCCGCCAGAACCTTGCGCCCTGCTCATTTGGACATCTCCCACATATGGTTGGTCCGGCCCTGGTAAAGGGCGATTCGCAATATGAGGGAATGAACCAGTTACAACTTAATGAAATGCCACAAAACAATTAACACCATATTGAACCTACTTCGATACCTAACACTCAGTTTCCCGTCAGTGTAGCATTCGTATATTGTATATATGTATATTGTATCGCACGTACTTTCTATATTCGATGCACAAGATTCTTAGCAGAAACTGATATACATATATATTTAGAAGGTTGTTTTTTAATTAATTTTCTATGTACGAAAATGTTTTTTTTTTTTCTAAGAAAAACTTTAAGTATTTAAAAACACTAATTTAAAAACGTAATTTGAAAAACAAAATTAAGCTCCCGTTTTTGAAAAGTTGAATTTTGAGGAAAAAAAAATAGACTTTTTTTTGTAAATCGAAAAAAATATTTTTCGAAAATCTTAGTATGCACAATCAATAGAGCCGTTTTCCAGTTAATTAATATTTAGCATTTTCGGTACACAAAATTGTATAGCAAAAATTCTAGGTATTAATTGAAGACGTTTAAGTAGGTACATACTTAGTTTGGAGAAAATCGCTTTAGTCGATTAGGCCCGACCTACAGACAGACAGAATTGTAGTGCATATATTCTTAGTAGTATCAAAGGCTTTTTCTTAGAAAACGCTATTTTTAATTTTCTTTAAAAGTACAATACATTTGGGGTTTCGATTTTCCGATTTAACTAAAAATTAATAAGACCATTGAGTCTTGACAACAAAAATAGTAGGTACCGTACTTATTAAGTAAAATTTTGAAAAACAATAGTTTTGATTTTTTTTCAAATATTTTGAGTTTGAAAATTAATTTCTTCCAGTTTTTGAAAAACTTAACCAACTTTGCTTAAAGAGAATGTCAAAAAAATATTGGTCATAGGTATCACTTTCTTGAATCACTATTTTTTGGAGATCTTGACAAACCAACACACGAATTACTCTGGGTTTGTGGGAATAATATGTTAGTAGTGTTTTTTCCAAGCTCGAAGGGAATTGAAGGAACAAAAATTGTATTTATTTCTCAGTCACTTTTTACTTGCGATATAGGTACTATAGGGTGAGTTTAGCATTTGGAAAAAAATCGAACTCGAGATTTTAATCAAAGCAGACATTACGATGATAGAAAACAACAAAAAAATGGGTCCGGTATTTCCGTCTGTCTGTCGATCTAGAGCCTAAACGACTGAGCCGATTTTGTGTAAGCTTGGTGCTTAGGCGTTTTAGGTGATTGTCCAAAATAGATTTTTGAATCGTTGTTTTAGCCCCAAAAATAACGGTACTTGCCAGTACCTTCTACCATCTTAATTATCTTAAGGACGGATCTAACGATTTGATAAAGATTAGTGTGCAAACTACTTTGGCTCTGGTCTACATTATGGCCAAACATTTTTTTTTAAATATTTTGTTATTAACGGTACCTGCCATACAACTATTTTATTGATTTTCGGCTTGGCTCATAGGATTTCGATATATATATGTGTATAATGTTTTTTTCTTTTGAAAAGTCAAATTTTTGAAAACGGGTAGACAATTTTTTCTGAAAATTTGTTTTTAAATTTATATTATTAAATATTTAAAATGTTCATACAAAAAGGATTTAAAAATATATTTATCGATTTCTAAAAATATTTTGCATAGAATGTGATCGAACACATAGGAGCCAGTACTTGCGATCCAGTCGTGGATTTTATTTTTTCTGTCGCGAGTTGAAGTAACGAATAACGCACTTATGATAGGTTAAGCTATTTTACAATTCTTAAACCAACCTGATATAATCTAGAGTGTAAAACTTTTTAATACAATATAAGATTTAGAGTTTTCCAATTTTTAGCAAACAAATGTATGTTTAATTCATTTTGAGCCGAAGCGCAATCATAAACAAATAGTTTTTTTTTCTGTTTTGACTTTTGACATAAATGGTTACCTATTGGGTTTTATACGTTCACAAACTCACAAAATATTTTTCAGCAATGTATCAGAAAGCTGTGCGCTACCGAACACCCCCATTAACATTACTTTGTCTTACTATTTATAAGCTATAATATACCTTGGAAGATATTATTATGTTATTTTGTGTCTGTTTACTGCTATTTTCTACTGGGTTTCTACGTTTATCGGAATTCAATTAATGGAGATTCTATTAAAAATAAAATGCACGACTGGATCGCAGAAAATTACTCTTATGCTCGATCACATCGTATGCAAAAGATTTCTAATAAGAATCTAAATATATATTTAAAGTCGTTTTTACTTATTTTTTATATACAAAATTTCTTTAATTTTTTCCTAAAAAAAACTTGCTATGGCAATTTTAAATATTTAATAATATAAATTTAAAAACAAAATTTCAAAAAAATCATCCACCCGTTCTCGAAATACAAAAAAAAAATATTTTTCGAAAATTTTGGTATGCAGTATTATTTATAATTTAAGGGCATCCTACTAAAATTATCGATTTGAATCCGTCGGGCCATTTACGAAAAAGTTGAAAATCAAAAAAATGGTTGCATGGCAGGTACCCTTAATACCAAAATATGTAAAAAAAAAAAAAATTATACCAAAATATAGACTATACCGAAAATAATGCACACACTTTTTTATCAACATCGTTAGAGCAGTTTTCAGGATAAATAAAATGAAAAATTGTATGGCACTAAAAAAACAATTCAAAAATCCATTTGAAAGATTCACCTAAAACGCTTAAGTACCAAATTTGAAGAAAATCGCTTCAGCCGTTTAGGTTGTAGAAATTTCTACAGCCAGACAGACAGACAGAATTGCGGGACAAGCTTTTTTGGTGTTCTTTATCATCGTAATGTCAAGTTTGATTAAAATCGAGTTCAATTTTTTTCTAAATGCAAAACTTGGCCTATAGTACCTATATCGCAAGTAAAACTAGATCTATGTACTTCAGGTGTCAAAAAACATAGAACTTTCCAACCAGGGTGAGTTCAGACATTTAAAAAAAAACCCTTAAGGTGACCATTTGTAAGTTCAGAGGTCAACGGACTAACCTAGTTTGTACCGGAAAATGACAGCTAATAGCTTATTTGACATTTGACAGTTCGAACAACGAAAAAAACCTATGGACTGTGTTCAGAAAATATCTTAATTCGTTTTGCTTTAAAATTTTCCCTCTAGTGTGTCATTTTATTCCGTGTTTGTTATTTAAATATTATAAATAAAATTTAACCACATATGGAAAAAGATTATTTAAATAAAAACCACAATCAATCTTGAAATAAATAATGAACAAGTATTCAGACTTCCACTGTAGTACACGTGCCTGACCTGACGTACATTATACTATACACATATTTTCGTATTTTGCTTAATCTAATCTGTAAGAGTTGTTTGGAGTTTTGTGAACCTTAAATAAATTCCTCACAGACAGACAGAAAAATTCAACACAGTCTATTAATCTTATGGCTTCATTCAACCAGTAACGTCATAACGTCAACGTGATTGACACAAAAATGTTGTTTGCTAATTTAATGTTTACTTTTGCTGCAATAATTGCATTTTCTTTGCCGGTAATTGTTGTTGGTGCTGATAATAAACTCAAGACTACTCAAGATATTGATTTGGGAGACAATTATGCAGTAAGTATGCTTACGATTTATTACACAAGTACTAAAATTTAATTGTCTTTAATTGATTTACCATAATGCAGTACACAATTTATGGCAGTCGTTTTCAAATAAGGCATAAGCGTGCAAGAACCGGCCCACGAAAGCCAGTTTTACATGGAAGAAAAGGTGATTTTGCTCCCCAATGGGGTTAAAGTGCTAGTCAACTTTGAGGATCCAACAATAAAAACTTAAAGGAGACTCTCAATTTTGAGGAGACAAATTTACTTCATCCCTTGAGTAGTTTTATTATTTTTTATTAAGATCATATTAGCATAAGTTGAAATAAACATGTAAGTTTTGAATCGATTAAAGATTTTTTTAACACATAGAGTCGCGTCTTAGCTGCGTAAATTAGATACTGGATTATGGAAGGTTAATGCCAGCATATATGATGCGGATATTATCTGCACGAGATTGGATGAACTCGCGGAAAGTGTACAGGCTGTAAAAAGGGGGAGCTATCACATAGAGAATTGTACCGAATATTCCATGAAGTTGTCGAGAGGAAAAACAACATCAATCATCTAATATTAGACAAAAATGCCACTCTATTTGCGTCGAATGAAAAACAGTTAAGCAGATGAAAGGATCATTGGGTTAGTAGATATCTTAAATGGTGCCTCATCTAAACAACAGCCAACGAACCTCTGGAAATCACTGAAATCCAAATTGATCCTTAAGAAAAATCGAAGCAGGTACACCTTCTGAGTTCCTGTCAACCAGTATGGCTTACTATCATTCTTTTGCGAATAAAATTTAGAATCGAGTCCACTCCAGCAAGATTTCGCAATGCTTTACTAGATTTGCCATTCGTAAGGCACTCAATTTATTTTGCACATTAGTGGACAAATTTTGGACTCTTTTGAAGTGAAACAGGGGAAAGACAGGGGAATGTTCTGTGGCAAATCCTCTTTCTACTACCAATAGATGATTCAGTGAATGACGTGTCGTAAGTGTATCAGATGGACAAAAATAGAAGCTATTTCATGCGGGCTGTAGACGTACAAGCTATCCGGTACGTAACATCAGCTGGCTTAATTGGATGTGTTATTCACTGCAAGCAAATCAATTGTACACTGCATGAAATTGTTGTATAATAATCACTGTAACCACATATCAGGCCGTGAGAGCAATAGTGGCCTAACTGCAATTTCATCGAAATAGAAATTTTTTACGAAAACTGAATCTGTACATGTTAAACAACATTTCTGCATTTAAATTATTGAAATTGACAGCTTTTTCCCAGAGTTACGGGACTTTATGTACTTAGGCCAACCATCAACAATTAAAATCATGAGGGCAAGAGTGGCCTATCTTCACTTAGGCCATTTGCGCTCGCATTTTTGATTTTATTGTTTGAAGATTTAAATTAGGCCATTAGACAATTTGCTCACAGGTGATATCAATACAATAAACTAAACATGATTACCCCGATAATCTTCCTCGGTAGGCCACGAAGTTAAAGAGTTTGATACTAAGGCTACTTCTACAGCTGTGACTGCCATTTAACAAAAACAAATGGAAGTGAGTACATACATCGCTTGCGCTGAACAATTTAAAGGGTATTTTTCTAAACAGTTTTAAAACTTCGTGTCTGCTTAGTAATAATATAAAATAAATTACCGCAAGTTATATTGTTATATCTGTGTTTTGAAATGGCCTATAGAACTTCGAGTCCAGGTAAATTTTATAAAGTTTATTAAATGTGTAAATATTTAAATATCTATATGTGTTTCAATTTTGAAGACATTTTTGTTCAGATTAAGGCTCGGAATCAGATTATGTGCCAAGTAAAGAAAATCAAAATGAAACAATTGAACACAATACAGTCACCAGAAGAAATTTAAGCCCTGGTAAGTCATTTGAGTAATGATAATATTTAACCTTGATATTATTTAACCTTGCCTAACGTTGTTCTACAGAGAAATATTTAACTCTATTTCTCTTTATGTTCCTTTTTCCCGCCACAAAACCTCGTCTACTTCCCCACCCTGTTACAATCGCAAACTTCGTTCTCTGCGAAATAAAAGAAATAATTTGTGGGAAAGTTACATCCGCTCTCCTTCTCCTACGGACTACTCTAACTATCTTGGTTCTTATCTCCATTTTACCAAGTTATACAACACCATTTACCAGCGCTATCTAATGGAAACGCAATCCAACCTTATCATAGACCCTAAGTCATTTTTTCAGTTTGTTAACTACAAAAGAAAATCCGATGGCTACCCAACCTCTCTATCTTTCAATAAAGAAACTTCAAAGGATCCTAACACTATCGCCAACCTTTTTGCCACATTCTTCAAACAATCTTTTGCCGATGACTGCTTTGTTCCTAATTCAGCCTATTTCAATTATTTACAAAGTTTTTCTCTTGGACCGCTTCTCTCTCGTTCCATCGATCCCCATCTTATCGAATATAAATTGAATGAACTTAACGATGAATTCAATCCTGGTCCAGATGGTCTCTCTGCCATACTTCTAAAAAAATGCTCTTCCATCCTTTCTCTCCCTCTCTCAAAAATTTTCAGCCTTTCCCTAAATAAAGGAGAGTTTCCTGAGATATGGAAATCATCTTTCATAACCCCTATTCACAAAAAGGGTCCGAAGAGCGATGTTAACAATTATCGTCCCATCGCCAAGCTTTCACACTTACCCAAACTCTTTGAAAGTATTTTGTATGAAACCTTAAGTTTCCACTGCAAATCACTCATCTCCTCCTCACAGCATGGCTTTCTCAAATGCCGGTCTACAACCAATAACCTTATTGAATTTGTATCCGTCACCCTTTCAGCCTTAGAAAAAGGCTACGAAGTCCTTGTTATCTCAACCGATTTCAGCAAGGCCTTCGACAAAATTTCCCATAAGCTTATTCTTTTCAAATTGTCCACTCTCGGCTTTGAACCCTCTTTGTTACAGTGGATTTCTTCTTACTTTGAAAACCGTTATTACAGCGTTCGATTTAGATCTGCCACTTCTTGCCCTTTCTTAGCTACCTCCGGTGTCCCCCAAGGCAGCCACCTCGGCCCACTTTTGTTTATTCTTGCTATTAATGATATTGATAGGGTCATCAAACATTCTTCTGTCTCTCTGTACGCCGATGATACCAAGTTTTTCAAGACCATTTCCTCAACACATGACTCTTCCCATATTCAAAAGGATCTAGACAGTTTTTCAGTTTGGTGTCTAAAAAATTGCTTGGAGCTTAACGTCGTCAAATGCCAATCAATTACTTTTTCACGCTAACGTAACAAATCTCCTCCCCGTCTCTACCTGCTCCATAATCAACCTATATCTACCGTTGATAATATTCGTGACCTTGGCATTTTATGTGACCCAGAGCTTAATTTTCTCACTCACATAGACGATATTATTCTCAAAGCAAACTCAGTGCTCGGCTTCGTCAAAAGATGGTCCAAAGAATTCTCCAACCCCTATGTAACCCGGTCCTTATACATATCATTTGTTCGTCCACTGCTAGAATACGCCTCTCAAGTTTGGTCCCCTTACCAACTTACTCATATCTCCAGAATCGAAAGCATCCAGCGTCGATTCCTACGCTTTGCTCTTCGAGGTCTATCATGGAACAATCCTCTGATTCTGCCTCGCTATCTAGATCGACTTAAACTAATCAACCTGAATTCGTTGGAAGAACGAAGAGAAATAGCAGACATTCTCTTCATTCATCGATTACTCTCCGGTTCCGTTGACTGCATGTCGCTCTACAACTCCATCTCTTTTAATACTAATCCCCGTAATACACGTCACCCTCGTCTCTTTTATATAACGTCAACTTTAGACCTACTGCTTTGGCATTCATAATACAAGCAATGATGATGTTTTTATGTACGCTTGGGATGAAAGCGTGGCCTAAAGGGGGCCACAGGAAATTGGTTCCTGCTTGCTAAGATTTATAAAAGAAAATGTGAAATCTAAGCATTTGATAATGTATTCAGATCAATATGGAGGCCAGAATAAAAAAATAAAAATGGCTACATTATGTCAGTATTTAAAATCTCATCCTAACTTCAGAGTTGAACAAATTATCCAAAAGTTTTTTGTTAGTGCTCATTCGTATTTACAAGATTTTGGGTTGATTGAGAAGAAAAGAAATATTTTCCTAAGGCGGACCGCCAAATAACTTTTTTTTTTGAAAATGGGCGCAAAACATCGAGTGTCGCTTCGGCTGTGTGGCACGTAGCGCTTTCCTGTTGAAACCAAATATTGGCAATATCCTCCTCTTCAATTTTTTGAACAAAAATTCGTTCAACATGGCCCGATAACGATCGCCATTGACTGTAACGGCCACTCCTTGCTCGTTTTCGAATTATACCTCTGGACCAAAATCCGCACCAAACAGTGACTCGTTTTGGGTGTAATGGCTCTTCAATATATGCGTGCGGGTTTTCTGTGCCCCAAATGCGACAATTTTGCTTGTTTACATACCCGCCAAGATCGAAATAAGCTTCATCTGAAAAGATGATTTTTTTGGCAAAATCGGCATCTTCTCTAAGTCGATCGCAGGCCCACTTAGCGAGCATGGTTCAAGCGTATACACAACCATATTCGTTCAGAGGAAGGATAAGACTAATTATCTGTCGAATCAGACATGAGCTAAGTGTTACCATTCACGAAATAAGTAGTAGTTGAAAAAAAAAAGTTAGATGGCGGACCCGTTATTTACATCCCCGATGATTGGATAGAAGTAATAGGTTCAGCAAGAAAAAAAGCACTTTTTCTCTACTCTGAAACTCGAAAAAAATATTTCAAATAGAAAGATACCTATAGAAGGACTGAATGTTAACTGGCTCAAGATTGTCGATTAAAAATTATAAAATTTAACTCAATTAAAAAATAAGTAAAAAAAACATGTAAAGCTGTTTTATTTGCAAATCCTTGACCTATCTTTACAGGTTGTTAAATATTTTCTTTGTGCAATAGTGACCTATCCCACTTTAAAATCAGTTATGACGGTATTTTGAAGGATTATATATAAAAAGACAAAAACCTTTTATTATTTAAACATATTCCTTATAAAAAATCAAAGCTATGTTTATTTATTTTCAAACTACTAGAGTTTTAAAATAACCTGTTTCTTATTTTTGCTCTACTGAAAATAATGCAAATTGCAGTTAGGCCACTATTGCACTCACCGCCTCATATGTGCTTCGATATTTCTCCTCCCATCTGGGATTCGGTAAATAAACATGGGGGAATAGCAGTTATGACTGTTAGTTAAAAAAAACTGTAACATATAGTTTTATCAATTAACTAACTTCTGAAAACATAATGAAGCATATATAGTCGCTGATAAACGCAGGTTTTACTAAACTATAGTTTAAGACAATTTTGGCTCATCGAATACAGACCGATCTTACTTACATATGGTTGGTTTTATATTTCTATAAGATTATTAACTTGTCTTACTACACACATAGCTCCAAATATTTTGGAATAATAACTTTAAAAAAATAGAATCAACGTCCGAAAATTTAACTAACCCTAGATTCAA
The DNA here is from genome assembly GCA_910595825.1 of Philhelius pedissequus. Lineage (NCBI taxonomy): Eukaryota > Metazoa > Arthropoda > Insecta > Diptera > Syrphidae > Philhelius > Philhelius pedissequus. The sequence goes on along the minus strand of OU343160.1, from coordinate 272,933,604 downwards.
CTTAGATACAGTTTAAAAATTACTATGAATACGCCACAATAATAATAAAGTCTGACTAACTTTAGGTGATCTTACTGAATTTGGAAACTGTGTTGATCTTTCCGTTGGCATTTCAGCATCTAATTAAGTATAAGCCACAAATACATTATCATATCATCAAATAAAGCACGAAGTCAGAAGAAAACGCAAAGCACTATTTTGCCAATATTTCACCAACTTCGATTATTAGGTCTGATTTCGGAAGAAAAGAAAAATGACATTACAGGTGCGTTTTTTTGCAATCCCCGGGGGAATTGGTTGAAAAAAACGATCAAGGCGCTTAGTGAAATACTTGGCAGCACTATTAATTTGCAAGATGACATTTGAAGAACAGCTGTAATGCAAGAAAAAAATAAACATCACTGTTTGCCTCTTCCTCATTCTTCTAAAAATCATCGGGTTGATTTGTTTTGTGTAATTTCGATATATTTATTGAATTTAAACTACTTTTCTTTTAAAATAACATAAAAAGAACCAAGTTAATTATTATTTATACAAGAAAATGTGAATCAAGTAATTTGAAAATTGAAATCAAGTATTTTGGAAATTGTTTCTCGCCGATGTGATTTTCTTTTATGTCGATATCGTTTCAACAAAAACATCGACTTGCCGTCGATCCGCCGTCAATTTTTTTCTGAAAATCAAATTCGTTTCAAATTAAAACCACTATTTTTCTGGAAAAACAGATCCGTATTGAATCTCTTTTTGGAGACGGATTCAAAACGGATTTGTGCACAGATTCGTACACACACTACAATATTTGTTTTGACGTTTCTCAATTGTTGTGTTGTGAATTAATTTTTATTTTGTGACAGTGTACAGAAAAAGTAAATTAATATATTAAAAAATAAAAAAAATTGTTAAAAACTTCTTGGAAACAAATATTAAAAAAGTGCAAGTGGGTTTAGGAACTCCCCCGCGTCGGAATCGGGAAATTAAAACGAAATAATGATGTATTAACGAATTGAAGATTTGTTTTTTTTTAGAGCTGCCAAGCAACACACACAGTCCCAAAAAGAGATTCGGTCCGTAATCGTTCGTTTCAAAGCAAAAAAGTATTGGTTTTAGTAGCGAATCCTATTTATTGAAACGAAATCGACATTAATTTAATTTTCACAAATACAGTGGTACATAGAATTCAACTAATTGAAAACTATCCCATTCGTCGGTCACTGGTGACATGATATTAGTGGACGAGTTGCTTATTCGGGCGGGACGCTCAGTTCCTATGTCATTAGGAATATAGATCTGATCAAGAGCGGACGACGATCAAAAAGATTGAAGTTGCCAAGGATGTAGCAGAGAATCTGTATTGGGTTGCTCCCGTGTACAACAAAACGCAGCCGAAAACAATCTTCTCAGAGAAACCTTTGTTTTGTTGTTCATTCAATTCTTGTTAATTGAACGAATATCAACTTCAGGAAATGCTTTTTTATTTAATAATAATTTCACAGTCAAGTTTTAATATACCTATAATAAAAATAAACGCAAAAATTAATGAAAATCGTTGTGGAAGGTTGTGCTCATGGCAAAGTTAAAAAAACCATAGAGGCAATATAAAAGCGAAAATTGTTAAAATTGATTTGTTGTTGTGTTGCGGAATGTATATTAAAAGGTAGGTTGGGTTAGGTTGACATGGCCATCAGGAAAACAACTGACACACTTAGACCAAATGTCAACTAATCCAAACAACATTGATAATTATCTGACAAGTCAAAATGTCAGTTTTGAAGTTTCTCTAAATTTTATCGATAACTTTTGGTAGCACAGTTTTTATCCTCTCCAATAGCTAAGCCCCGAAAATTCTCTGGGTTTAAGCTAAGCACCCCCGGGGATAAGTTGTTGTTGGATTTAATATGCAAATTGTTAATCCTACTCATCGTTTTTTCGTCCAATTTCCCCGGGGCTTAGAAAAAAACACGCCTTACGTGTGTTTCCATACTCACTAAAACTGTGAAAATCTACGAATTTATACGAAAAACAGTCAAATCCTGTTCCCGCAGACCATATTTTCGCATATTTTCACACAAGTGAGCGCTCACGATAGAGTAAAATATTTCCCTTTTTGAAGTAAAACTTCTTTTGTGGTGTTGGGGTAAAAATTTGCCATGAATCCAAGTTCGATCGACGGGACAAATTCGTTGTTCTTTGATCGGTTTCCATGAAATTGAAATATGTTGTATATGACTCAGAAAAAAAATTTCAAATTTGCGAAGTTTTACTTCTAGGGCTGTGGGCGTGGTGCACTCAAGAAACCATGACTACCCTTAAAATGTTTAAACACAGTGCGAGCTATAACGAAAATGAGAGAGGAGATACCGATACACATTTAAATGTTTAAATTTCGGGAGGAAAAAATTCGATCGAAAGCATTCCACATTCGTGTGGTCCGGCTAAAGAAGACTCTGTACACTTTACAGTACGTCCAAAGTTGGGCTCAAGTGTAAGCTGATGAGCATTCCAAGAAGCAAGAGTATTACGGTTGGATCTGTTTGGAGGATTAATGCAACTGGCTTTTTCATTATAACATAATAATAATTTCTCTTTGGCAAAATTATAAAGACTGTTAAATTAAGGAAAACAAAACTGTCAGTTCCAGGTGCTAGGTGTGTCATTTTTCATAAATACACTTTATTTTGACATTTAAAAATTTGGCTAAAACGTTTGTGCAATGCGTTCTCATACTTGTGTGAGAGACTGTAACCCCTATTCTTGCAAAAATTACAGTCTTCAGATATTTTATGCACAAAGTACGGGACATACTTATTATTAAGTTCGTGCTTAACTAGATTCCTGTGAAAGATGTGCAATTTTATAAGGCTATATTTTTTTACACTTAGTCTCCACAAGCAATAATTTCTTTCAGTAAATTGAACATACAATGAAAATTTCCAATGCCGACCACCACAAAGTTCATGAAATAAATTATTTTACGAAATCGATTTCAGCATTTGACAGTTAGACTGACATTTGTGTACTTTTTACATGTGGAGAGTACGATAACTCATGCGCCAAAAAATAAAAATGGATTCTTGTAGAACAAGTATTTTTTAATATAGGAGGGGGGTCTATCTCCCCCCGTTTGGCCGTGAGGGGCAATTTCATAAAAAAAAGTACTAAAACTGGAAAACAAAATATTAAAAATGACGGTAATACCTACAAAGAAGTGTCATACCTTTTTTTAAAGCCAATACCTTTATCTATTAGCTCATTTTTAAATCAAGTGGAATCTATGCATAGTTTTTGAAAAAACGAGTTTTAAACTCAAACTTTGGGAAGAAAAAGATAAAAACGATGTTTAAAGTGTAATTTTTCAAAACTGTAAGATTATATAATATTGTTTTTTACAAACTTGTTGTTCTTATTAATTCTTAATCAAAAACTGAAAACTATTTGATTCTATGTGTTCTAAAACTACTTTTTGATCATGAGATTTTTTTTTTGTATTTACGGTGATCTCACATTGAGGGGACAGTACCATAACTACGGTGCCGCAAAAAATAACGGATTTTTGTACAGGTGCTTAATACAATCAATTTATCCTACGAATGAGGGGGTCTTTATCCGTCCTTTTTGGGCGGGAGGGGAAATTTTGTAAAAAAATTACTTTAAATTATAAAAAATCTCCTTCCGGCCAAACGGGGGAAGATAGACCACCCTCCCATATTAAAAATACTTGTATTGAACCCCTCTAAAAAAATCCGTTATTATTTTGCCGCGCCTGAGTTATCGTACTCGTGCCTTGTACATTTACGTGTGCGTACACTCTCGTTCAATTGAATAGGTAAGCACTTTTTGAACGAGTTATATACGAGTAGCTATTACTCTTAAATTAGTGAACTTAATAGTTTTTATTTTTAAATAGCATAAGGAAGAGCATGAAATTTTAAAGAGAATCAAAGAAACACAAACTTAAATATATGCCGTTACTTTTAGTTCCACTCAAATTAGTTTACTTAAAAGTTAAGATCGAGTGATTTTTAATAGTATGCTTTATTAGGTTATTCGAGCAAAGCTTCACTTTTGATTGGAATTCTTAATGGTTAGACCTCTTGAAGCCTTCTTTGCATCTCCCATAACAATACGTGAAGTTAAAAAAAAAATAAAGTGAAAATTGGACAATGGAAAGGAGAAAGCTCTTAGTTCGGCTGAGAAAGCCAAAATTGATTGTTTTCGTGATCATGGATTAATGGGGCTTAAAATTTCGAAAAAAAAAATAATAAAAGTTTTATTGTTATTTATAATTATCTCAGAAACAGAGAGAAATACGGTATTAATATGAAAGGTTCAAAAAAACGTGCAACGTCCGCAAATGATAGACGATCGATTTTAAGAAATGCATCCAATTCCGCGTATTCTGTTCCTAAAATTAAGAAACAAGCTGGGATAAGAGCGAGCATTTCCACAATCCGGTGTGTAATTGTAAGTTGTCCATACTTAAAAAGAAAAAAACGCCAAAATAACCCACCCCTTGACAAATAGCGAAAGAAAATCGACTGAATTTTTTTAAGAATCATATGACTTGGAAAAAACAGTCGCGTAAAGTTGTTTTCTCTGATGAAAAAAAGGTTAATTTTGACGGACCAGATGGTTTAACTTCTATTTCCATGATTCGAGAAAAAATGAGCGTTTTCTAAATCGAATCCATAGTCGATCCGGCGCGCGGTGTCATGGTATGGGGATCCATTTCTTACTACGGAAGTTTCGAATTACACTTTCCTTCCACCAAAATGACCGCAAACACTTACAAAAACAATTTAGAAAGGAATTTTCCTAAATTTTCGGAAGTATTTGGACCTATTAGATGGGTTTACCAGCGGGTCAACGCTCCTATTCATACTGCGCGGGTAGTTAAAAGTTGGATTGAACAGCAAAATTTTGGAATTTTAGAGTTGCCACCCTACTCTCCTGATTTAAATATCATTGAAAACGTATGGGGACTGATGGCGAGAAAAATTAATGAATCCGGAAAGCAGTTTGAGGACAAGAAAATCTTTGATTAATGCGATTCAGGCAGCATGGAACGAAATTTCCCTAAACTGCCTCAAGGAATTTGTATGATTCACTGCAGCGTAGAACTTATGAGGTAATTTCAAAAAAAGTTGTGGAAGCACTCATTATTAAATGATTAAAAATATAATAAGTTATCAAAGAAATGTCGACTTTTACAGTTACAGCCCATTTACCTATTCCAATGAACTAAAAATAAAATGCACGACAGGATCGCACGTACTTGCTCCTATGTTCGATCATAGTATATGCAAAAGATTCTTAATGGAAACGGCTAAGAGTATTTTTAAAGTCGTTTTTCACTTAATTTTTTATATATTAAAATTCTCAAATTTTTTCTCAAAAAAAATTGGCATAAACATTTTAAATATTTAATAATATAAATTTAAAAACAAAATTTCAGAGAAAATTACCCACCCGTTCTCAAAGATTTCAAAGATCATTTATACAAATTTTGATCGAAATCCGTGGAGCCGTTTATGTTTTTCATAATCAATCAAAATATTATGATAATAACAAAATATTTTAAATTTTTTTCAGTCCAAATGTAGACCATACTCAAGTTAGTACACACACCAATTTTTAACAAAATCGTTAGAGCCGTTTTTGAGATAATTAAGATGGTAGAAAAATTTGCATGACAAGTACCGTTATTTTTGGGGCTAAAACATCAATTCAAAAATCTATTTTGGACAATCACCTAAAACGCCTAAGCGCCAAGTTTGAACAAAATCGGTTCAGACGTTTAGGTTGTAGATCGTTCTACAAACAGACAGACAGACAGACGGAATTGCGGGACCCACTTTTTTCGATGGAGCTCCGCCATAACTTGTGTGGCTACGTGTGTTGAACCCAATCCTGCTGAAATGGATACGTCTTCGGCGAAGTCCTGGATAAAAGAACTCATTCAACATCTTTAAATAACGGTCCCCATTGACAGTTTGTGTTTCAGCGTTTTCTTCAAAGAAGTATGGCTCGACAAAATACCTTGATGAAACTGCGCACCACACAGTAACTCGTTCTGGGTGCAGTTCCGTCTCATGGAGCATTTCTGGATTAGATTAACTCCATATACGGCAATTTTGCTTGTTAACATTGCCGTTGAAGTCAAAATGGGCCTCATCAGACATCAACAAACAATTTATCAATGTGTTGTCTTATTCGGCCATTTCAATCATTTTTCGGCAAAATTCCAGGCGAACAAGCAAATCCTGAGGGTTTAACTAGCTTTTAATTTGGACTTTGTACGGAAACAAGTTTAAGTCATCATGAAGTATCCGTTGTAATGACCGTCTTCTTCAAGAGTCGAAACACTTGGATTTGCCTGTATTGCCGATGCAACAGCCACGATTCTATCCTGAACCCGAGCATTGGGATCTCGATGATACGGCCTTCGTTCGATGCTTCCAGATTCGGCAAACATGTTCACCAGCCTCTTAATGGTTCATCTACTCGGGGGAGTACCGCCAAACTCCAGCCTAAATTCCCTTTGGACGGAAATGACGGACTGCAAAGAATGGTATCGCTGCACTATCCAATTCCTTTTTTCAGTATCCCAAGCATTCATTTTGATAAATCTAAATAGTAGCCTATAAAATTAAAAAAAAACCGATCACTCACACTGAAAAAAAGTTATTACCTGTTATTTTTGTAGCCCGATTCGTGTGCCACCGTGTATATGGGCTTGCATACGTGCAATATATACCGAATGCAACAAATATGTTTTATTACATCGTCCTTGTTACTGAATATGACGAAACAAAAATAATTATTAAACAGAAAAATAGGTTTCCTTCTAGATTGCCGGAACTTTGTTTTTCAAGGACGAAATTGGTTGTGTTTTATTCGCCTTCTTTTGGCGTGCGTTAACTAGTGAGAATCAATAGAATATTATTTCATAAGTCGGAAGAAAACGTGTTATCGGATGTGTGTTTGTTCTTTACTTTCAAAGTTTTCGTTAAGGCTGGACGTACATACAAAGAAATTATTATATTTAATTAAGGTAAGAAACATTATATTAAGTTTCAAGTATAAAAATCATGGAAAAACAAGATTTTTCATAGAGACTGTAGGCCTGTGCTTAAAGAAATATGTTATTTTTACTCAGTAAAATACTTCCTTTGTATTTTGTTCGACTACAACTAAGTTAGTCGCATTTGGCAGGAAATTCGCACAAGTCAAAGGACCTGCAGGTACCGCATAAAAAAGCTATACTCCTTATTGAGCTAAGTCGAATGGGTTTTTTCGACATTATTTTGTAAAATAGTTCCACTTATTTGCTTAACTTTCTGGTAATTCATTCTAAATAGAGGGAATACCTAAGTCTCTGTGTATATCCTTGTTTCCAATATACCAGTTAGCATTTACGACCGTTTCAAATGTTGCTTAAAATTTGTTGGAGCTTTTCCTCTGCCCTATAATTTATTCGGACATTGAAGGTATATCCATGTCTTCTGCAAATGTAGTTATTACGATATCTTCTTCTTGGTATAAACTTCTCCTTCGAACGTATACACCGACTACTATAGGACCCAGTACAGTTTCTTGAGGAACACCAGCATTTATTTCCTTAGATTCTGACTATTTCCTACCCTGCTTAACTCGAAATATCCTATCTCCGAGGTAAGATTCAAGGCTGTGATATATTTTTTAAATATATCAATGTAGTAGACCTCGTCGAAGGGTTGGGAGATGCATAGAAATGCGCAGGAAACCCCGTTTTTTCCTTTAAAGACTCGTCAATTTTATACATCAGACCAATAACTTTTGACTGTCTGTTTGGAAAACAAAACTAAGGATTCGGAATAAGTCGTTGTTCCTTAATTGTGAGAAGCGCTCTCTTTAGTAGGATTTTATCTACTATCTTGGAGATCAGCTGTAACAGTTCTTGAGTCTTTATTACTTCTGCAACTTTCTCTTTCCTCCAACGTAACAAACATACGTTGGAGGAACAAACGTTTAAGAACTGCGAATTTTTCTTGACGGAAAAACTAACTTATTAGCCAAATGACTTTTTTATCGCAAGCGGATTAGATACAAATTAATGGAATGTCGAAGCAAGCTTTGAGCTTCCCATGCTTGAATTATTCATTTTGTACTTTTTTTACTTTAAAACGAAAAAATTGTCTCCTGTGACCTTTATTTTGCTTTTAGTCGACGATCTGTATAATAATTTTGATTTCATTCTTGGTATTTATTATTTTGTTTTACATAAATAGTTTTATTGTTTTCTTAAACGATTAACTAGTTACACGATTTCTTAAACCTAAAGGGTCCTAAACAGCTTTAAATATGCCTACATAGCTTAATCATTGATAAGATTTCTTAGCTTAGCTTAGATAACCGATTTTGTTGTTGTAAGTTATGAAAATTACACAACAGTGGAAAATCACTTTCTGAAATTTGATGTCTTTCTCAAGTTCATGTTTCTACAATTCAACTATAATGTATTCACAACTTTCTTGGAATTTCATCTCTCCATTTTCAAGACGAGGTATCACCCTGCAATTTTGCGTTTTGAGTTCTTTAAACGATTCTGTCACAATGGGTACATTCTCTAGACCAGTGGATTTCTAAAAAAATTTAATTTTAAACATTATTATGAATAATACACAATTGCGAGTTAAGAATCTCAAAACTTACATCAGAATCAACAACTGAATCAATAATTGAATTTAAATTCTCCCGAGATATTGCCGGTAGAGCAAGCGTTAAGGCTATCAACGCCAATATGAATATCAATCTTATTACAATCATTCTGATTTAATCTGTTTGAAATAACGACTGTAACTAATCTGAATGATATTGAGAGCTTTTATATTGTTTATAGATACTTTTTGTATTCAGCTTTTGTTGTGCGGTCAGATTCTTATGCTGGATTGAATGATTCATTGGGATTTCATGGGCTTCACCAGCGTTTATATCTATCAAAAATAATATCATCTAATTGAAAAGCGTCATCATAACAAACAAATTATTTGAGCTTTGAAAGATTAATTTCTATATGAACAGGATGTAAGCGCAAGGGTAAGCGCGTCATATGAGCTTAGATGAACTTCAAAGCAACGACTGTTTTTCGATTGATTAATACGAATGGGTTTTATTGATAACTAATTTGTTCTTTTGATGTTTTTTTTTTCGATTTATTAATAATGTTTATTGGTATATTTTTGTACATTTTTAGTCATTGGATTTTCACAATATAAGAGAGTAAATTATTGAAATCTTTTAATATATAGGGTGTCTTTTTTAAAGAAGTGAAACTTTAAATTCAAATTAGGCTCACAATAAAAATATGATTTCGCAACTGGTCGCATACCCTTAATTCATATATTTTCTTGAATAAATTGTTCTCATGGATGATTTAATGCTGGATGAGTTTCTCGAATCTTAACATGTTTTTCGAACTAAATTTGAAAAAATCACAAACATTGTGCCGGAGGAAGTAAACTCGTATACTCATATGAAGAATTGCCAAAACAAACTAACCTTAAAATAATCGAGAACTGTCAAATCTGGCCTGGCAACTAGGCGAGACTTTTGTCAGTCTCGTCTCGGACTCGTTAAAACCGAACAATTCAGTCGCGTCTCAGTCTCGATCTTAGTCTCTTCTCAATCTTGGTCTCGCCTTTTTCTCGTGAAAATTGTAATGTGCAGTCTCGTCACGTCTCGGACTCGGTGTCGGTCTTGGTCGGATTTTGACAGATCATGCCTTTATAGGTAGGCAACAAACTATATTTTCACGTTTCGATAATATTTTTTTCCAAGCATCACCTAAAAGTCTTAAAGTCAACTTTTTATGGAGAGGGAAACAAAGTCTGAAAAGTTGGCGATTTCTGTTCCAACGACATGCATACATAAATCGTACGTATTCTTCTCTGGATTTTCGCACTCTGAGTATAACTATGTACATATGTATTTTGATATTTTAAATCGCATAAAATATTTCGCCAAAAAAAAACTTGTGAATATTATAAAAATAGAATATGAGTACTGAACAAATAATTAATCGCGGCGAATTTCGGTACCAAAAATACGACTCTGTCTCGGGTGCCTTTAAGGTATTCTCGCAAGACCGAGATGAAACCCATACTAATCTCGGTTTCGTTGCCAGCCATAACCATCGCAGAAAATAGTGTTTCCGATTACGGTCTAGACTTGAAAATCGCTAGAAAAGCATATGAAGTTCATTGTGTTTTCTAAAACAGCTTTTTTGAAATATCGCTTTATAAAAGTGTCAAAAATAATATCGCTGTTATCGAGTCAGGTTCACTATTTTTCGGCACAAAAACCATCAATTAAATCTTCGCTTAGGCACTCTCTCACCATCATCGAATTCAAGGCCACATACGAATATTTATATGGCGATTGCCGAAATAGGGATCCGTTACTTGAGTAACGATAACGAGTTCCCATTCCCCATAACTGCCTGAACACACGGTATTCCTCCATCCTCCTGGATTCTGAGCACCGTGCTTACAGTTATCTAGACCAACCGGAGAATGGTTATGTGGTGTCGTCTCGAACTCGGGGTTGGGATTATAAGAGTCTCTTGGCTAGAACAATGTTTATTTTCGAAGTGGGCTAACCAATCTTATATCTTCTCCTAAATTCATCCTCCTCGTACACATGACCAAATATCCATAAAATATTTTTTTCTTTTAAAAGACCCCAGTTTCAGCTCTCCTTTACTGACTCGACTACATAGGGCGTTTACTTTGTCTACCGCGAGATGAGTTTGAATCCATTTGTTTCGTCGAACCGGAGCAGCAACAGTTTCCGAGAGCCATTCTTCGTCGGAATTCTATACTAATGGTGCCATTCGTTGAATTAATATTCACTACAAGGAAGGTAAACTCTTTAGCTACATCGAAATAGCTGCTATAAATACTGACGTTCTAAGAGATGGACAAGGTTATGGCACTGGCGTTTACTGTAGGTACATGATCTGAGGTCATTGTACAGGATGTTTTCTATAGTGTAAAAATGATAGTCAGTCTGTCAGTCTGTCAGTCTGTCAGTCTGTCAGTCTGTCAGTCTGTCAGTCTGTCAGTCTGTCAGTCTGTCAGTCTGTCAGTCTGTCAGTCTGTCAGTCTGTCAGTCTGTCAGTCTGTCAGTCTGTCAGTCTGTCAGTCTGTCAGTCTGTCAGTCTGTCAGTCTGTCAGTCTGTCAGTCTGTCAGTCTGTCAGTCTGTCAGTCTGTCAGTCTGTCAGTCTGTCAGTCTGTCAGTCTGTCAGTCTGTCAGTCTGTCAGTCTGTCAGTCTGTCAGTCTGTCAGTCTGTCAGTCTGTCAGTCTGTCAGTCTGTCAGTCTGTCAGTCTGTCAGTCTGTCAGTCTGTCAGTCTGTCAGTCTGTCAGTCTGTCAGTCTGTCAGTCTGTCAGTCTGTCAGTCTGTCAGTCTGTCAGTCTGTCAGTCTGTCAGTCTGTCAGTCTGTCAGTCTGTCAGTCTGTCAGTCTGTCAGTCTGTCAGTCTGTCAGTCTGTCAGTCTGTCAGTCTGTCAGTCTGTCAGTCTGTCAGTCTGTCAGTCTGTCAGTCTGTCAGTCTGTCAGTCTGTCAGTCTGTCAGTCTGTCAGTCTGTCAGTCTGTCAGTCTGTCAGTCTGTCAGTCTGTCAGTCTGTCAGTCTGTCAGTCTGTCAGTCTGTCAGTCTGTCAGTCTGTCAGTCTGTCAGTCTGTCAGTCTGTCAGTCTGTCAGTCTGTCAGTCTGTCAGTCTGTCAGTCTGTCAGTCTGTCAGTCTGTCAGTCTGTCAGTCTGTCAGTCTGTCAGTCTGTCAGTCTGTCAGTCTGTCAGTCTGTCAGTCTGTCAGTCTGTCAGTCTGTCAGTCTGTCAGTCTGTCAGTCTGTCAGTCTGTCAGTCTGTCAGTCTGTCAGTCTGTCAGTCTGTCAGTCTGTCAGTCTGTCAGTCTGTCAGTCTGTCAGTCTGTCAGTCTGTCAGTCTGTCAGTCTGTCAGTCTGTCAGTCTGTCAGTCTGTCAGTCTGTCAGTCTGTCAGTCTGTCAGTCTGTCAGTCTGTCAGTCTGTCAGTCTGTCAGTCTGTCAGTCTGTCAGTCTGTCAGTCTGTCAGTCTGTCAGTCTGTCAGTCTGTCAGTCTGTCAGTCTGTCAGTCTGTCAGTCTGTCAGTCTGTCAGTCTGTCAGTCTGTCAGTCTGTCAGTCTGTCAGTCTGTCAGTCTGTCAGTCTGTCAGTCTGTCAGTCTGTCAGTCTGTCAGTCTGTCAGTCTGTCAGTCTGTCAGTCTGTCAGTCTGTCAGTCTGTCAGTCTGTCAGTCTGTCAGTCTGTCAGTCTGTCAGTCTGTCAGTCTGTCAGTCTGTCAGTCTGTCAGTCTGTCAGTCTGTCAGTCTGTCAGTCTGTCAGTCTGTCAGTCTGTCAGTCTGTCAGTCTGTCAGTCTGTCAGTCTGTCAGTCTGTCAGTCTGTCAGTCTGTCAGTCTGTCAGTCTGTCAGTCTGTCAGTCTGTCAGTCTGTCAGTCTGTCAGTCTGTCAGTCTGTCAGTCTGTCAGTCTGTCAGTCTGTCAGTCTGTCAGTCTGTCAGTCTGTCAGTCTGTCAGTCTGTCAGTCTGTCAGTCTGTCAGTCTGTCAGTCTGTCAGTCTGTCAGTCTGTCAGTCTGTCAGTCTGTCAGTCTGTCAGTCTGTCAGTCTGTCAGTCTGTCAGTCTGTCAGTCTGTCAGTCTGTCAGTCTGTCAGTCTGTCAGTCTGTCAGTCTGTCAGTCTGTCAGTCTGTCAGTCTGTCAGTCTGTCAGTCTGTCAGTCTGTCAGTCTGTCAGTCTGTCAGTCTGTCAGTCTGTCAGTCTGTCAGTCTGTCAGTCTGTCAGTCTGTCAGTCTGTCAGTCTGTCAGTCTGTCAGTCTGTCAGTCTGTCAGTCTGTCAGTCTGTCAGTCTGTCAGTCTGTCAGTCTGTCAGTCTCTCAGTCTCTCAGTCTGTCAGTCTGTCAGTCTGTCAGTCTGTCAGTCTGTCAGTCTGTCAGTCTGTCAGTCTGTCAGTCTGTCAGTCTGTCAGTCTGTCAGTCTGTCAGTCTGTCAGTCTGTCAGTCTGTCAGTCTGTCAGTCTGTCAGTCTGTCAGTCTGTCAGTCTGTCAGTCTGTCAGTCTGTCAGTCTGTCAGTCTGTCAGTCTGTCAGTCTGTCAGTCTGTCAGTCTGTCAGTCTGTCAGTCTGTCAGTCTGTCAGTCTGTCAGTCTGTCAGTCTGTCAGTCTGTCAGTCTGTCAGTCTGTCAGTCTGTCAGTCTGTCAAGCTGTCAGTCTGTCAGTCTGTCCGTTTGTATGTATAACGAGCTCCTGCCTAAACGGCGTATGCGATTACCTTCAAATTTGGTATGTGTGATTATTTTGGCATTCCTCAGAGGGGAAATTGAAATTTTGTTTGTAGGCCTAAAACTAACGGTACCTGCCGTATGACCTGGAAGGAAAATTTTATTTTTCTCGAAAACGGCTTGCACGATTTTGATACTAATTTTTGGGAATTTTTTTGTTGGTAGCTGTCATTTGATATGAATCAATTTTACGCGGAAAGTTTATTAACGGTACCTTTCATATAACGGTTTTGTAAATTTTTGGCTTTCGCGGTAACTGTACAATAGATTTCTATCAAATTTTATATCTGAGAAGACCTAGGTAGCCAAACTAATTCTGCATACGAGTATTAAAATTTTAAATAACTTTTTTTAGAATTAAAATTAATTTTTGAAAAATAAATATTTTTAAGACTAAAACTAAATAATTTTAAGTTTTATAATCACATGTATAATAATAAACTCTTAAAAAGTGCATACCAAAATTTCAAAAAACTAAAAATAAAAAACAGGATTTCATCAAAATCCGTCCTACAATTTTCGAGATAATTTTTTATAAAATTTTCATTGCATCTAATGGCGTTCTTCGTTTTTTTCGAGAAACTGATTAAAGTGATGGTTTTGGCAGTTTCACTTTTATTATACACATATATGTATGTACATATTTACGTACATAGGTTCACTATATGTAGGTACGTAAATATTACCTTGCTAATTTATATAATTCAAATCCATTTAAATATACATTTGTAGGTAGGTGTCTATGTAACAATTCCTTGAATCATGTATTCCACAATTCATTGTATTAAGAATCAAGGTATTCTCATCTACATCGGCTTTAAACCTGCATAGGATAACTAGACTACGTATACATACTAACAGCGTCAGTGGTTAGCTACACAAAAGTTGTTAGCTACAAGAGCAAGTTCGTACGATCCAGTCGTGCATTTTATTTTCTTATATTATTGTTTGGTTCTTAATACATATTTATATTTATTTTCAATCATTTAAGAAAATTTTCCTGAGAATATGAACACTGATAACAGAAACTAGTTTTAATTTTGCTGATTAATGAGTTTTGAAAAGGCTAAAGTCCAGTTATTAATAATATACAAATAACTAGGTACTTCCCTCTCTACTTTTATTTTCTCTCAGTAAGATCAAAAAAGAACCTGCAAAAATATAGGAAAGGAATGAACGGCGGACAAAGGAACTAAACGGATCGTTTTTCTTGCTGTATATAGAGCTCTTTCGATTAAACGTATCTTCAACATCAATGCTTTTCCGACAAAGTTCGCATTACAAAACAATATTAAGCCTTATCAAAATAATCTGAAGTAGCTACTGCTATAAAAACCATATCATCAATGTAAATCATACATTTTGTTATCGCAAGCGCTAACGAAGATCGCTCTACATATTGGTGACAAAATCGTACACAAAAATAAGTCGAACAGGGCTCGACTTCTTCTGGATATGTCCAATGGAATCACCATGGATCGTAAGTACCAACTAGTTTTGTTGAGGTCATCTGTATCAACTCCATTCCTTACAAAATAAGGCGTTCCACAAGGCAGCCACCTGTGGCCCATTCTTTTTAATTTGTTACTTGGGATAAAGATACTATAAGGAAAGTATTTGAAAAAAAAATTCTAACTCGAGATGATGACAGTGAATACCAAAAAATGGGGGTCTGTCTGTCTATCTGTACAACGATCTACAACCTAAACGGCTGAACCTATTTTCTTCAAACTTGGTATTTCAGCGACCTAGGTGTTTGTCTCAAATAGATTTTTGAATCGTTTTTTTCTTAGCCCCAAAACTAACGGTACTTGCCATCAAGTTTGTTACCAGCTTACTAATTTTTATATAAGACGGTCCTTTGAATTCTAAATAATACTGCATACCGAATTTTCAAAACTATTTCAAAATTTCGGAAACGTATGAAGATTTTTTTTTATTATGGTTTTAAATGTAAAACTTAAAACTTAAATTCACGATCCGATGCAACAAAAAGATGTAAAATTGCGGAATTGAATTTTTTTCTGTTAATCGTGAACTCACCTTTTCTATTCTATTGAAACTCTGGAATAAAAATGCAAAATCAGCTTAAACACAAGCATTTCTGACAGAAAATAACAGCTGCCAAACTGTCAACTTGTAAATGTTGTAAGCCTTAGTCAGTGTAAGTTGTTGCTGTGGTGCAAAAAAAATTGCAATTTTGCATTTTTACAAAGATACTAGACCAGTTGCACTGGATCGTGAAGACCCATATCATGTATATATCGGAAAGGTTGCTTTTCCCTCAACGTGCAAACTATTTCATCTGTCAATTTAAAAATTTTAATATCGCGTTGTTCGTTGGGCAGGCTCATTCCACGATTAAACGACTTTTAAAAACTCAACTATACAAGGTCGGTGATTCGGGATTCGCGAACACCTTTTATCTATACCGAAATTTCTAATAATCGTCAGATGCAAATTTAGCAATCTCGAATTATTCCCACAAGAAATGTAGTTGAACATCAAGACCGATTTCTTACATGTGCGTAGCTTTCCCGTACTATCGTGATCTAAACGGCACGTAAGATTATTGTGTCTTGTGTTATATTGCACAATATTTGCATTGATAGAGGAGACAGGAATCCCCTAGATAATACTACTGACGATAAGTCATTGAGACAGTATTAGACAGAAGATATGATATTGCAAGATCCAAATGCATCATACCCTGACCAACGTAATCGTAACGTCAAATAGCCCGCGAAGAAATTTTGCCAAATAAAATAAAAATAGCCCGTTTTTCCGTCGGCAAACTACATTTTACACCGGTTTTTATTTTGATTTTTGACGCGGAGTAATGAGAATTGGAAGCTGGTCTAATGACTGCACGTCTATCGGTTCTTGATGTGACCCTATAAGTTCCACCTTTCATATTTTGTCCATACTTTTCGACATTTCACAAATAATATCTAAATATATTTTGACTTCTGTTAGTTTTTTTCGCGACGTATCGTTGGTTAATTCCTAATTCTCGAAATGCTTTTATTTTGCACCTTTCCTTATAAATTAAGGATTTTCCGCGAGCCATTTTCGACGCAACTCAACGTTAACTAAAGGTTTTGATGTTGAACCTATTTAGATAATCCAAAGAATATGTTTGGTTTTATGAATTCATTTGGTCTAGCTATCGTGTGAGCGTATAATGATGATCTTTCATTACATACATATATAACAAAGATGCATCAATGCAATATATATGAAGAGAGGCTAACAGTAAGGTACAAAAAACAGTTGAACCTGTTCAGATGATCGGCAGTGTATATTACATATTATGTAAACATTTTCATACAAACCAATTACATTTTGAAACACTTCTACGTTCTTTTTTTTCAATAATTCCAAAAAAATCAGAATGTTTTGTAAAAATAAATCACGGGTGACTAAAAAGCTGAAAAATATTCCTTAGAACTTAACTTTTAAAACCGTGAACTAAGGTTCTTAAAACTCACAAATAATTTTAGTTCGACTGTATTTGAAGTGAAGAAATAACCGAGTTGTAAATATTTTTAAAACTAAGTTCAAAAGATCTTATCTTATCTTTATTTCGTAATAATGTTTTCAAAAAAAAGTCTGTGATCGCACATTTTACAATTCAGAGATTTGATACAATATCTTTCTACTGAAACATTTTCTTGTAAATAATAGAATTAGTAAATATAAATAATGAAAAAATATATTATCGAAGGAAAATACGAAAAAAACCTTCATTTAAACAAAAAAAAAAAAAAATAAATATAGTATTATAATTCAAACTATAAATTTACAAAAAACAATTAACGAAACAAAAAGTTGTATACAAATAAATGAATAAGTGAATAAATAAATAGTTTAATAAATAAATTAATAACTAAATAAATAAATAATAAAATAAATAAATAGATAAAAAAATAGATAAATAAATAAAGAAATAAATGAATAAATAAACAAATAAATAAATAATAATGAATGAATAAATAAATAAATTAGTAAATGAATAAATAATATATATTTCATTGATGAAAGCAAACGCAATAAAAATTTACATAGAAATATCACAGATTAAGAATTAAGCTGGTTTATGAGAGAATTCTCAGAACTATCACAGCTATTATTAAAATTAATTGTTAGTTTTTAAATCCTTTTAAGAACCAATTCAACATTCGCCCTTCTGTGGAGATCAAGGGTTGAATTATGCCAGGGCAGATTTAACATCATTTTTAAAACTTTGTTTTCTAATACCTGCAACATCTTTATATGGCATGTTGCTGCATTGCCTCATATTGGGCACCCATGTAATAGTATTTCTTGGAAAATTACTTTATAAATTATAATCTTATTGTCATTTGTGAGAGAAGATTTTCTATTGATAAAAGGGTAAAGCATCTTAATTGCAATACTTATTTTCTTTAACGTGCTTTGAATATGTTGGCCAAATGTAAGTTTCGTATCAAGATGAACCCCGAGATACTTTACGAATTGCTCCCATTCTATTGCGTTACCATTTATTTGAAGCTGACTGCTGGGAAGATAGCAAGCTTTTCTTTTTCGTGTGAAAAAGATGGCTTGCAACTTCCCAACATTCAGCTTAATTTTCCATTTCTTATAATATTTTTCAAGTATTTCAATCGCATTTTTAAGATTGGTCTCAATGTTGAGAGCAAATTCATGCGACGCAAATACTGCAGTGTCATCAGCAAAAATGGCTGCTTCACATTGCGGAAGATTTGGAAAATCTGAAGTGTAGATATTGTATAAGGCTGGTCCAAGGACTGAGCCTTGAGGCACACCAGAATCAAAAAATAACACTTTAGAAACACCACAATTAACATGCACCTGAAAACATCTACCAGATAAGAAACTCTGAACAATTTTACATAAATACAAAGGAAAGTCACTGTAACATTTTATATATTATTCCATTGTGCCATACACCATCAAAAGCTTTTTCAATATCTATCAATATCATGCCCGTTGACTGACCCCTTAAACGACGATCTAAGACATGATTACAAATTCTTTCTACCTAGTGTGAAGTGCTATGAGAGCTTCGAAAACCAATCTGTACATCAGGAAAAAGACCTTTATCTGAAACTATTTTTAAAATATATTGCTTCAGGATTTTTTCAAGAACTTTACTAACGTTGCTTAATAAACTAATTGGCATGTAACTTTAAGAAATATCTGGGGGTTGTCCAGCCTTAAGAACAGGGACAACCATTGCTTTTTTCCAACATTGAGGGAAGTATTGGCATTTTAAACATGCATTGATAATAAATGTTAAATATTTAATTCCAACCTGAGGTAGTTGTTTTAAATATGCATTTCGAACTTTGTCTAGTCCTCCTATTTTTCGGGTTTGCAAGCTGTTGACCACATATTTAATGTTTTCTTCTACTACAAAAGCCATTTAAACTAGTCAATTCATTTGAAATGTCAAATCTTTCGATTGCGTGCCTTACAAGTTCGTTTGTTTCAAACTCACCCAAATGTTGAGAAACTAGGTGATTTTTTGAAAAGTTTGTGCCAAGTATGGTTGCTTTTTCAATATCTGTAAAATATGTTTTTGAAGAATCCTTTAGAAATGGTACATTTCTGTTTTTATTTTTTACAACTCTTACGATATTCCAGAACGGTTTAGCATTTTTATCAAGAACGCTCAATTTTCTGTTCCACTCTTCGTTACGATTAACCAAAAGATAAACCGAGAGCTACAAGACCGATTTTTAAATTAATTTTAGAACTTTTTCAAGAAATTAGCCGTTAAATATCCATTCAAATTTTAAAAAAAAGCATTTTGTTCGATTTTAAAAAATAAAATATTTTTTTTTTTGATTTAAAAAAAAACGGGTTACTTGACTTTTTTCGAATTAAAATTTTTATACGCGCTGAATAATTACTTGTAAGTTGCGATTCAATTGTTTTCCTGAAAATGTTTTCAAAATTGCTTACATGTACAAAATTATTGCTTTTAAAAACTCCAACGATTTTTAAATTGTCTGTTCCATATTATTCAATACAGCTCTTAACGGCCTTATTCCACCAAATTGGCGTTTCATTATACTCTGTAGACATACACTAATATTGAAATCGGAAACAATATATTTTCATTTAATTTCCATATAAATACAATTATTGCTTACCAATCTCTGACCGAAACGGAAATTATTTCCACATGGAAATTACTTGTACAAATTAATAATTCAAGGCTAGATGGAACTTCACTTACTTAAGCGTTTTTTTTTTTCAGAAGAAGATGTTTTATACAAACTCAAAGTTCAGAGACGTCATATTGATGTCACTTAACCCAGTTTGACAGTTAGGCATTACCAAATGACTATGCTTTTGTTTGACTAAACGTAACGCCTCTTGACCACTGACACCTTTATGTTTGGCTTATTGAATGAAAAAGTCTAGTATCAAACAAAAGATATAACCATTACCTTTCAATTGCTCACTCAGCGTTTATTAATTTATAATTTGATAATACCTAAGCATAAATTAATTATGTGGATGGTACATTGTTCATAGCTTATTTCACTTCAAGTTGTGTAATCGGTTGGTTTTTGTATTATCATGTTTTATCTTCCTTCTGTGTGTTTGTGTTATAAGAGCCTCAGACAAGATTGATGGTTCAATCGTTTATGGGTGATTAAATCAAACTTACAATTAGTGGCTATTTCATAAATCAAAATATTTTTTTTTATTTAAACCTTTGCTCTTTCAGAAGGTGTGAAAAAATTACTACCGAAATCGTTATAAATTGATCATCTAATAATAAAAAATTGCCAATTAACAACACTCGGTGATTTATCCGGATAGTTAAGGGAAAAATAAACTCTTGCTAAATGAACATGTGTTTTTATTTATCAATATCAGCAACTATTTCAGGCCCAGAGGCAGAAAAAAAATTAATTAATAATCTCTTGTAATTGTAAAAACTTTTCTATTATTTATCAGCTAAAGAATTTAAAAGCATCTATTTGAATTCTTTATAAGAAGCCCCTGCCATCTATTGTTTGAGGAAAAGTAACAATAGAGATAGTGTTCAATGAATTGCATAAAAAATCAATTTTCAGTTTATTCAGTTTATAGAAAAGACATTAGCGTAAAGGCTAATATTTTTAATGGACAAAAACTCCAGAATAATTTACATTACAATTTTAAACAACTTCTTGTTTTAATAGATTAAAAAATGTGGAGATATTATCAATGTAATATGAAAAAGATAACGGATATTATTTCTGTCAATTTCAAAAAAAGTACTGACTGTCAATTTTACGTTAAAAGTTCACTACAGAAAGTTTCACAAACTTATTGACAGAATTCAAAGCATTAGCATTGATAAATTGATACTCCGGAACTGTTTGACATAATGCCTTGTATATCTATTCCTTTTAACACACATCTTTCCTATCATTCTCTCTCTTCCTTAACCTCGCCCTCACGCCCTCGTTGTGTTGAAACATTTAAAGGGTATTCATAATCCCTTGAGCGCGTGTAGATTATAAAAAAAAAATGGAGTCATAGGACTGGCAGTCAGCTCGCGAACTACTTTAAATTGGAGATATTTTTACTTGCGATTATAGGTACTATAAGGCAAGTTATGTATTCGTAAAAAAAAATTTTCCAACAATCAAACATGACATTACGATCATAGAGAACACCAAAAAAGTGGGTCCCCCAATTCCTTCTGTCTGTCTGTCCTCGAGTTTGCAGCCTAAACGGTTCGGTGGATTTGCTTGAAACTTGGGTTCATATTGATTTTTCGGTAATATGCCAACAGGTTTTTTTAATTTTTTTTTGTAAGACGACAAATAACAGTAGCTCCCATATATATTTTTTTTTGGCCACAAAAAAAATCTAATTTTTCTCAAAAACAGCTGCTACGATATTTAAACAAAAATCGGTTCATTAAAGGGAAAGGGTACCTTTTGATAATTTTTTTTTTGGAAAAAATTGTTGTTTTTGGTGCCTCTAGTAGAGCCATTTTTTTGGTTTTCGATTTTCTCGGAAACGGTTAATTTGATTTTTTTGAAATTTTTTACACAGAAGCTTCTAGAAAGTGTAAATACTATTGTAAGCCAAAATTTTTCAAAAAAAAAAAAAATTCTTGGAAATAATAAAAATTAATTTATCTCTCATTGATTTTTTTTTTTGAAAACTCAAAATATTGAAAACGACTCAATAGATTTTTTCGAAATTTCGGATTTGGTGGGTTTTTGACATTATATTAAAAAACATTTTAAAAAACTATTTTTCTAAAATAAAAAACAACGGTACAAATATTTAAAAACCGTTAAAAAAAATTATTTTTCGAAAACGGCTCCAAGAATTTTTATAAAAAAAAATAGTGTGTTCTTATACTACAGTTCACTTTTAAGTCTAAAAATATTTGTTTTGCGTACTTATTAACGCTACTTCCCATAGAACCACTTTCCATATTTTCGACTTTCTCAATATTTGATAAACCGATTAAAATAATTTTTTTATGCAAATTCTCCTTAAAATTGTTAGTAAAATTGCGTACTCAAATTTTCATAAAAAAAAGTTTTTCGATTTTTAAAAAATAAATAAATTTTTTTTTTTTTTGAAAAATCGATTTGTCAAAAACCAGTCACAGAAGTTTTTTTAAATTTCAATTCTGTATGTATATTAATATTATCTTCAAACTAGCGTTTCAATTTTTTTTTTCTGAAAATGTTTTCAAAATTTTATACATAAAAAATTAATTTATTAATAAGCCGCTCCAACGATTTTTGAATTTTTTTTTTGATATATTCTTATTTATCTATGAATTCATTATCAACTTTGTTTTCCCTCAAACTATAACTACTAAGCAATATAAAAACATATAATTATGTGTATTGTCCATTTATTTATACCTTATTTTTATTCGCTTCATACGAATTTTTGTGTAAGTTACTGAATACTAAATACAATGTAGTCCCTCATACATTTATATATACATATGTACTTTAAAAATCACATGAATCTTATTTATGCACATTGCACCTAAATTATAAAGTTATATGCATATAGCTACCTACCCACTTGCATCATTCATTTTCATTATTATATGTACATGTTCACATACTTAGGTTCCATCAATATATATGTATATGTAGATACATTTTTCTCTCCTAGCTAACATAATTAAAATCCATAACTTAGTTTTAAATATACATTTGTAGGTAGGTACCTACTTATGTGACTATTTCTTGAATCATCCATTCCAAAATTCATTATACTAAGAATAAAGTAATCTTACCTACATAGACTTTAAACCTGCATAGGATAACTACACCTAACTAACTAAACCTCAATGGTTAGCTTCATTAAAGTTGTTAGCTACAAGAGCAAGTTCGTGCGATCCAGTCGTGCATTTTATTTTATTTCAATTCGACATTCAATGTACATATTTCTCATAAAAGATTTTTTTGATTAGTTTTAAAAGAACTGGTATAAATATTTTGACAGTAATAGACTAATTAAGGATCAACAGATTCTAAATCAACTTGGTCAATGGTCGGTTGCGCAGAGAGAGCAATGCCAGACATGAAATACTTTTTGAAAACTGTACAATAAATTACGATCATGACATAAAAATAAGTCCATCCCTGCAAAGTGATTGTGTGTATCTTTCAAATTAATGAGATGGACAAAGAAATTTAAAGAGAGATGCGCCGTCGAATGGCCAAGGGAATTGGTTCTGGTGATGGACGATACAATATCGATAACTGTTATCGGAATTGGTTATTCGTTTGTGACTATTATAACGAGTTACTAAATATCAAAGTTACCAGTTATTGTAATAACTGGTACGAAATAACATTTTAGGTTCTTCGATACTGATATTAGCAGTTCCAGTTGTTACAATAACCGCTTATCAATAACTGCATAAAATAATAATCCGGTGCCTACGCTCTGTGACTCTCGCATTGATAAATCTGCTTATTTCGACTCGACTGATGTCATATTTTATCCATGGGAGAGTTACAGAGTGAGTAAGCGATACATAAGAGTACGAACTAGAGTTTAAAAAGCATTATAATTTTTTAGGGACTAAGTATTCGGATGTATGAATTATTGAACAGACAGAATATTTCGTAAAAACGATTTTATTGGTTTTTTTTTGGACAATATTCTTGAAGTTAAATATTTAAAATTTGTCTCGAAAAAAATCCACCACTGTATACTTACTTTTTGTATTGAAATGAAATATTCTCTATGCATTTAAAAATAATTTATCTCTCATGTGTTAAATTAACAGCTGTCAAACTCCATTAAGAGATGGCAAATATGAAGACTTTTTATTTTCTGACAAAGATAAATGCGTTTTTGAGGGATCGGTTCACATTTAAAACGAAATATTGTCGATACGTCCAAATATAATTTGTGTCCCGTCTGTCAAGCCATAAACTTTTAAATTCCATCAAGGGATGGCTGGGATGAAGACGCATTAAGAAACATCTGAAAAATCTCGAAAATTCTAATTTTTATTTTCTGCTGCGGAATAATGCGATTCAAATCCAGTATCGTATCGTTACCCATTACCTTATTTTAAATCAAGAACTCCAACCAATAACTGTTCTTACCAGTTCGTATGTTTCCAGCAACTGGCAACAGTAACAGGGAAGAGTATGTTATAACTTATAAGGGCCAATTTTTCAATAGTCAGTTAGTACATATGTATCCAGATAGAGCAAAAATCAGTTTTTTAACTGTCAGATACTGCTCATATCTGCTCATTTTAGGGCGGAATAAGGATTTAACTCAGGAATAAAATAATAGGCTATTTTCGATGTCAAAAACACTTTGAAAAATTATTGCTTTGAAATAAACGTTAAACAAAAAATTAATTTCTATGAAAAGTTCGATACTCGAAATAAAAGTGTCGTTCAAATTAAATTATTTTATAGATTGTTTTTTCTTGATTGAAAAATTCGATGCTGTTATCCGATTGTTTAACATTCAATTAATTAATGCTTTAAGCTAAGTGCACACGATTGGAAGATCTTCCAATATTATTGAATATATCAAATGCCTAAGTTTATTGAATAAGATATGTTTATAGTTCTTAAAAAAATTAATTAAATTAATTAATTTTCAAAAATGCATTAAGAAATACATATACCTAACTTTTAAATTAATACAAATACCATATTATAAACATATAGCTTTTGCGTAAGGCTCATCTCCCTCATTCGACATATTGAGCAGAGTGTTTAGTATCTTAAGCTCCCTTCCCATATTACGCACGTGATATCATTTTCACTGACGCCATAAGGTCATTTAAAAAAAAATAACAACACAATGTGCGCTTGTTTCCATTTTTTATCTGCAAAATAAGGCAAATTAAAAATAAGTTTTGATATTCTTCTTGATTTACAAACTCACATTATTATATTCTTATTACATAGCTTTAAGAGTACTATGACTTAAGGCCAAGCGACACAAGGCCAAACTTGAATTTTTGGCCTTATGTCACTTTGCAAAAGCGACATAAGGCCACAATTTTTTGGGACATAAGGCTAACCATACTCACAATGAAAGTTTGCGAATAAAAATGAAAAAAAATATAATGAAATAAGAGATGAGTGCAGAAAAACGGCTCACTCCCCTTGATATAAGTCCCAATGTTGGTTGTTGGGACTTATGTAACATAGGTGAAACATAAGTCCCAAAAACTAATAAGCACAAATTATTTAGGACTTTTGTCCCACTATTTCGTTTTTTTTTGTACTTGTGTGAAGTGTTTTTTGCAATTACGTTCACGGCAGGCGTACAAAAAGCTCGGCGCGTAAGGGAGGACATGCTGCCCCCTTACAATCCCCCTGCTTGGTCTTATTATAGGATAATGGGTGGGTAAAAGTTTGGGTACAAGTTAAGCAAATTTTTTTTTGGATTTGAAGATTTCTTTTTAAAAACTTCCAAAAAAAAATTGCATATACACAAACTTGTACCCACCGTAAATCCTATAATTGGGCCAGGCAGGGGGTTTGCAGGAGGCAGCATGCCCCCCTTACTCGCCGGGCTTTTTAAATTTATTGTTTATAGTTGAAATCTATTTTATGCTTTGAATAAATATTCCACAATGGGTCATATAGACATTTATGCTTTATAAAATTTGGGTGTTTTGTCTCATCAACACCAAACAAAAGTCGGGACTTATGTCCCACCGAGTTGGTAGAATTATATGACAAAACAATAATTCATAATAAACTTTCTTTTTATAGTCCATATATCTACGAGAGTTCAAGGTGATATAATGACCAAATTGGCCTTATGACGAGCTGCAAAAGTGACATAAGGCCAACTCCTAAAATTTGGCCTTATGTCGCTTTCACAAGGAGACATAAAACCAAACATTCAAATTTGGCTTTATGTCGCTCGGCCTTAAGTCACGGCACAACTTTAATAATATGAATATACCCGTCCATCTAAAATTAAATAGTAAAATTTGTTTTTAGAGCTTTTTTTTGATGTTTTCTTATGGGAAATACATTGAACGTCAAATCGAAAAAGAATCTATCTGCAATTGCAAGTTCACGGACTAAATTCCGTTGGCGTTGAATGCAACTTACTAGGTGTGAATACTCATATCTGAACACGAGGAAAATTATGAAACTTCCTTTTTTTTCATCCCTTTCTTTGATTATAATATACATCATACAAAATCACCCGTTCTTTTTCTTTAATTTATTACTTTTTTACACTCGCGTAACCAGTCACTTAGGATGTTAACAGCTCGCATTGAAGAAATTGGAACAAATTGTGACAGAAGGGGCTCTGTCGCCAGAAAGACTCGCAAAAACAACGCTCAAGAGTCTCATCGGTTTGGCTGATGAGAGTGATGCAGAAACATGGATTTATTTCAAATTAATTTATTGGGACTCGAAGAAAATATATTTGTTTCTAAATATAGCACGGTGCACCTTTTTTTTTTTATAATCAACACGCGCTCAAGAGATTATACTCGTACTACCCTTTAAATGTTTCAACACAGCGCGGGCCTTAAGTTAAGAAGAGAAAAAAGGATAGGAAAGATGTGTGGCGCGATGTTCTGAGACTGGAGGTGGTTGTTATATCAGATTTAATCTCCAGGGATGGCGGCTGAACTAATGCGGAAAATTTCCGTATCTTATTTATTTATGTCCCTTATAATTCGCATTATTTTTTTTGATTCATTGTCATATTTATCGGCATGTAATGAGTAAGCCAGCAACTCGTATGACATTTATTTTTTTAGAATTGGTTTTTAATGGAAAAATAAGAGGGCATAGACTACGGCAGGGATCGAACCTGTGACCATGAGGTTGACAGGCGAACACACAACTATCGCGCCACGGCCACCCCCACACTACAACATAACTCGCGTAACAATTGACATTTTCAAGGATGATATTCCAGATATTGTAAGCAATAAAACTCACTGCAAACAGAATAGATAAAAAAACTGAATACAGTTAAGCCCGTTTAACTGAAACGGCGTAAAATCTTAAATTTAAAAAAAGCTTTTATTAATTGAAATAATTGAAAACTAAGTTCGAAGAGAAAGACATGTCAATTATCAGAAATCAGAGTTTTCATAAGTAATTTTTAGAAGTGAATAGAAGAGGTAGAGGTGAAACAAAAAGAGATTAACATTAAAGCATTCAACACTTGTCTAATATACTTTATTATGCTCGATTTATTAATGTTTTCAATTAAGTTCATTTTTTTTAAATAAGCATCTTAAGCAATTGAAAGAATCGCGAGCTTCAATAAAGCGAAGGTAAATTGCGGATTTTAATGTAATTCAAAACTCAAAACAATAATGTACATTCCTTAATTACATGTTGCATTCCTCCCCTTAAAATTTTCAACCGTAATACTCGCGCTTCTAGGAATGCGCACAATTATAAAAAAAAACAATAATGTACATGTATATCATACCATAGATTTAATTTTTTTTTATTTTAACTCCTTTTTTTTTAAATAAATCATTTTTGCTTAATTCAATATGACTTCCATGGCGTAACTGGATTATAAGGTCCGGGGCTCAATATTGGTCGTGGAAATCCATCATCATCAGGTCGTGCTCTGGTGGGGAAGATCCTCGCTCCGACGCCAGTCACCAAAGTCATAGCAGCAATAAGTCCGAAAATAAGTACGAGATATAATTTAACGTTCATATTGATTTTCACTCAACAATATTTATATTTCTAGCTTGAGTCTGCAATTAGTGTTGATCACAGTGGATGACGTCTGGTGTTGGTTTAACTTTTAAAATGAGCATTTATACATTTTTTTAATAGAGGTAATAAAGAGATAACAGATGTAGTATCTATCTGTTTATTTAAACAATGAATACAAAAAAAACACCAACATTATCAAACAAAGCTAAATTAAAATACCTGATGCTCAACTGTGATTTATTGTTGTTGTTTATTTGCATTAAAAAAAAGTGTGTTCCTAATTGTTCTTAATTTACTATTTATTTATTTTTTTGTGTGTTTAATTTTGTGTGTCAGTGCCGTCTCCGGGAAGGATGTAATATAAGGATATAATCTACAGATAGGTTATGTAGGGCTGAAGTGGCTGTCAGGGTTGCAGCTACAAACGCCTCTCGAACTTGAAGAGGCAGTAGATAACTTCGTCAATATCGTTCAACAAGCCGCATGGAACAACACCCCATTCCAAAGAGAAATGCCGTGCTTTAAAAACTTAAAATACCCGCAGGAAATAAAGGATTTAGTAAAACTGAAACGAAAAGCACCTAAGAAATGGTAATAAACTCGAGCTCCTCAACACAAGGTCAATTTAAATCGCTTTGTAAATTACTAAAAAAGACGATAGAAGAATTCAAAAATTCTTTAGTTGGAAATTATCTTACAAGCTTGACAGCTGGAAAAGAATCCAACTACTCACTCTGGAAAGCTGTTAAAGTAACGAAGAAACCAAAGCTCCCAGCGCCTCCGATTAAGAATGAACAAAACGAATACGCAAAAAATCTTATAGACCCATTTCGCTTCTGCCCGTAACATCTAAGGTCTTTGAAATAATATAACTTCTGCACCTGCAGCCAATAATAGAAGCAACATGCCTAATACCTGAAACTCAGTTCGGATTTAGCAGCAAGCACTCGACAATTGACCAAGTGCATGGGATCACTGACATCATTGAGAAAACTCTTGAATAAATGAAAAATTGTTCCGCAGTCTTTCTAGACGTGTTGCAAGCTTTTGATAAGGTGTGGCACGAAGGCCTAAATTTTAAATTAAGACAAATTCTGCCTGAAGCACTTTATACGCTTCTAAAAGCATATCTATAGAGAATAGACTTTTTAGAGTAAGACATGGCAACGATTACTCGGATCTGCAAGATATAGTGACTGGGGTACGACAAGAAAGTGTCTTAGGTCCAATATTGTACCTATTACTTACACGTGATATAGCAATTCTAGCAGTGGGCCAAACAATAAATGATGCTACTACTAGATTACAAAAAGCTCTGAATAATGTCAGTGAAATTATAGAAAACGGCTATTACAACATTGTAATAGGACTATAATTGAAATTATCGATGAGACGAATTTAGTACGCCGCCTGCGAAGGACTAAGCCCTCCGATCTGGTGCACTACGTGAGAATCCGCTTTAAAATCGCGGTATAAGCAGGAACTATCACCGGGTAGTTACCTGCAACACGTTAATTAAACTCGTTAAATTCGAAGAAACAGTCTCCAAGATGAAGCTTACGGCTCTGAGATATAGCATGACATGTACACAGAAGATGAGGAATAGATTCAACCTCGTCTTAATCCATGCAGCTCCTGCAAAATTCGTTTGAATAAACGGCAAATAGTTGATACACAAAGCAGTAAACTAAACTCATAGCAAGTGATATATGAAATGGTATTCTGGTGGCGCGAGAATGTCTTAAAGAACCCGGGCAGTATCTTTGGCCCAATAACGAAATTGCCCTACTTGGGAACTATAACTATAAAATGTTCGCAAACTCTATCAGATTGAATTGGAACAACGTAAGAATTATATAGGAGATTCTAGCTGCGGTCATTGTAAGCTAAGACCTTTAGGTTCTGCGTATCATTAAGTTAATTTGTCCAACTTATGCTGCAAGGATTTAGATTTCTGAAACAACATCAGATATGGAAGAAAAAATTGACATATCTGAAAATAATTTGCATACTCGAGTTTCTTAAAGGAACAGTTACAGAAGGTGATAATAGCCCCTTAAGTAATTGATTCAAATATTTCCAGAAAATTACAAACATGTCGACGACATTCCATCCAGGTCACATCAATCAAACGGACATAGGAATCAGTCACAGTACACATAATAAAGTAATATATTGCACATGTTGTCAAAATTAGGTTGTCATAATTCAAAAATTCGGGTGTCATATTTGGCAAAATTTCTCTGAGATTTGGCACATGCACTCTCATTTTTACATTTTTACATACAAACAGGGGTAGGTCAATATTCCAGTAAGAAGTGTTCAGTAACAGGTAACAGTTGATCAAAAATAACTGTTATTGAAATAACATTTGAAATTTCTAAATTTGTATTTTGATCAAACCAAACAGCGGAATATTGGAAAATAGTTTGTTAAAATTGTTATTTCGCTGACAATTTTTGTTCCATAATTATTATTTTAGTAACAGGAACTTATAACTGTTATTTAAAAATAGCAGTAACAGATAGTTCAACCAGCAGTTTGGCGCATGGCTAAGCCTATGCGCATGCCAAATGTAACACTAGTGTCTCTGAGTCTTGCCACATGCGCGAACTTTAACGAAAATGAAAACCGGAACATTTATTATGTGTACTGTGCGAATCAGTAACTTCCAAATTTCCTATAACTGGCAATAATCGGCTGGAAATTTATTTCAACCAGTGAAAGTATCAGTAGGTATCAATTATTAATTTCTTTTTCCCGATTTGACGTTTCGCAGCTCCACACTCATGTTCATATTTAATTTGAGAGATTTGACGTATTTTCAGAAAGCATGAAGTTGATTTTGGGATCACTGGAAATATTTGATATTGATGGAAATCACCTGCCAACAAAAACCTTAATGCATTTAAGAGCCTTTCTATTCACCAGTAAACGATGCAAACCAAACGATTAATTTGCATATCTGAAAAACTGCGGTCATCGCAGAATTCTTCGAAATATTGCACGGTTGGATTTCATTCATTCATGAGGTATTCGACCGCCGCGCGCCGTCGAAGAAAATCCTTTTTCACAACTTCTGTAAAAGTTTCATAAGTATATATTAATTGATTGAATGTTTAACAGCGAATAGTTCATTTCATCTGTTTCCCCCAATCATATTATTTTTTTTAGGTTACAACTTTTGATTAAATGCTTCGAACATAGGAGAATTTTAAGATTTTGTTGTGATTTCCTTTTTTTCTGTCTGCGTTTTTCTCTTAATCTCATAGTTTATTTTTTAATATTTAATATAACAAAGGCATATAATTACTTACTTACTAAGGTGGCGCTACAGTTCGGGACAAACCTGGGCCTCAACCAACATGCCTCCCCAGCTAGATCGGTCTTCGGCTAGCTGCCTCCAGTTACGCACTCCAAGTTGGTTGATGTTATCTTCCACTTGAGTGGGCCTCCTTAGGCGAGGTACTCCTTGACTGCGTCTTCCCTCTGGGTTGGAATCGAAGATCCTGCGAGCCGGAGTATTGTTTTCCATACGCTCTACATGACCTACCCATCTTAAACGTGATATACGTATTTTTTGTACCAGGTCAATGTCGCTGTACAGCTCGAATAGTTCGTGGTTGAACCTTCTCCTCCAAAGCCCGTTAGCGCAGATAGGGCTCTAAATCTTGCGAAGAACCTCACGCTCGAAACGACTAAGGATATCTTCATCCGCTTTTGATAGACTGGGATGACGAGAGTCTTATAAAGAGTATCCTTTGTTTTTCGAGAGAAGGATTTACTACTCAATTGCCTCCCTAGCCCATAGGAACAGTGATTGGCAAGTTATTCTTCGCTTTGTTTCTAACGAGATGTTGTTAGATATCATAGCGGATCCGAGGTAGACAAAGTCCCTAACTACCTCAAAGTTGTACCTGTCTATTGTGACGTTTTGTTCAATCCGCCGGTGGTGTGTGTCCCTTTTTGTGGACAGAAGGTACTTCGTTTTGACCTCATTGACTGCTAGTCCCATCTAAGCAAACGCTTCAGTGACAGCTCGCTGGGTTTTGCCAATGATGTCTATGTTATCAGAGTATGCTAACAATTCAACAAACTTGAAAAAAAATTGTGCCAGTAGAGTTAACTTGGGAATATCTCACAATTTTATCAAGTATTAAGTTGAAGAAATCTCACAATAGCGCATCATCTTGTCGGAATCCGTTTTTGATATCAAAAACTTCTGTGAGGTCAATAACAACCTTGATGGAGCAGCGAGAGTTCTCCATCGTCATCCATCACAGTCGGGTGAGCTTTGTGGGGTTGCCAAAAACGGACATGGCACTGTATAGCTGGTCTCTATAAATGTTATCGTACGCGGCCTGAAACTCGATAAACAGATGGTAGGTATTGATTTGGAGTTCTTGTGTAGTTTCCAAGATCTTCCGTAGCATGAACATTTGATCGATTGTGGACTTTCCTGGCCTGAAACCGCACTGAAAGAGTCCAATCAGGTTGCTGACAAATGGTTTCAGACGTTCACATAATACAACAGAAAGGATCTTGTACGCGATATTCAGGAGACTTATTCCTCTATAGTTGGCGCAGTTTAGAGGGTCTCCTTTTTTGTGGATCGGGCAAACGATGCTGGGGTTCCATTCATCAGGCATACTTTCTTCTGACCAGACTTTAGAGATGAGTTGGTGTATGCACTGTACCAGGTCATCCGTCGGGGCCAGCAGCTTTGTTGTTTTTTAGTTTGGATATTGCTATTCTCACTTCATTTTGGTCAGGTGGACGGAAGTTTTGTGTATCATCGCCCATGTTGAATGACTCATTCTGCCTGACAGCGTGATTTTGGTCTTCATCGCCATTTAACAGTCTGCAGAAATGGTCCTTCCATATACTGAGGACCGACTGTGGTTCTACTACGAGGTTTCCATTCCTATCTCTACATGCTTCTATGTGTGTATTTTGCTTTTACACGTTCTTTTTACCTGTTGGTTCCGCACGTTGTTCCTGGAGCAGCATCTCTCAATATCTTCGATCGCGCGCTTCTCATGCTCTCTCTTTTTCTTCAAGAGAAGCCGGTGTTCATCCCGTCTTTTCTGCTCGTAGAGCTCGCGAGCCGCTCTCGTCCTTCTTTGCAGCGCCGCTTTATATGCCATTTATTTAGCTGCATGTGCCTGCCTATATTCTTCATCGAAACAGAGGTTTCGTGGTGGAGGTCTGCTGAAACCTAGCACATCAGTTGCGGCACGTCTGATGCCTTGTTGGTAACGTTGCCACTGGTCTTCGGCACTTGATGCTGGCGGCAATGGATTTCTTAAGAGGTTACGGGATATTCTAGGCATTTCATAAAAGACCTTTTTTTCGGACCTATCGTATATTATGGTTATTTGCCCTATTTCAGAAATTTCCAAATTTTCTTTATAAATTTGCCAATTTTTTTAAACTTTTGCAGGGCTAACAAGACAAAAAATAGAATTAAGAAAAATGTTGGTCCAATTTAAAAACACCTTATTAAATTTAAAACATGCTGTTAAAAAGGGGAAATTCATAAACTTTCATACAAATACATTTCCAATTTTTAATAGAGGTTCCAAATTTAACAACTGTTAGTATTTAATAAATTTGTTTTACAAATTAGCAACACGACAAATTAACAATTCCATTTTAAAGGATAACTGAATCAAATTGAATATTTTATTATTCCCAAAAATTTCCTTTTCTTGAAGCAAGGCCTCACACTTAAATTCATTTCATCAGTAGGTATTACAGTTTACACACGAAACACCCAGCGAAAAACTGTTAATTATTTTTTAAGGACATACAACAAAAGGAAATATTGTGTTTTCCCTTTCCCCATCCCTATGGAATATCATTTAGAAAAACGTTAAATAATAAAAAAATAATTTCAAAAACTTTCTGTGACAAATAAAATTTTATAATATTCCTAATGTCCTTTCCACGAATAATTTTATCGTTTTGCTTTTTGCATAAAAAATGAAGTAAAATGTAAACTCTTAAAATGTATCTTTGAGTCTCGCTAAAGGCAATGTGTTCATTAGAATAGAAGAAAAAAGTTTATAATTTGCAATTCTAATTATACAATTAATTTGTCCTTGTTGTTGCAATGAGGACAACCTTTTCCTTGTGTCTTTTAGCTTTATAACCGAATAAAAACTAATGACATCCGGGACTGATTTCTATTTATGAAATGTGCTAAATGGACTCTCATAAAAAAAAGGTTGACAATATGGCATTTTATTTACAAGGTTGATAATTTGTATCGTATGTAATGTGTTTAAAATTTAAAAACATAAAACGACTATTGGGAATACCTATGTAGTGGGTGTTTGCTATAGTGCATACTTTCAGGGGATGATTGTGGTGATATCTGTAAATTTAATTTTACAGGAAAGATAAGAAAATATTGATTGTGAGGAATGACAACCACTACGGAATAGCTAAGACAACCTTATAATTTTGTCCCTCAGATTATGGGACCGCCAACAGATGGCGTTACACTCTAAGACTCAAGTTTGATAACTATGTAGTATATTCGATCTTTCACTCGCAATACAAATTACAATACCATTTTAAGTTAATTTGGTGGGACAAAATTTCCCACATGCCCAATTTGAATCAAGAGTCTTTTTTTCTTCCACTATTCATAAGAAAGGACAAATTAGCAAGAGCTCTATTTCCACAGTTGAATGAAGGTTAGAATTTCCTTCAAATTTGTTTCCATAGAAATTCGAATTACGAACTCAATTAGCGTTAAGCGACTTTTCATGCAATGAAATGTGAGACCAGCGAATAACTGCAATTGATTGCGATGCCTACCGTTCATTCAAAAATCATCATCAGTGCAGACAAAAGACAAGGTGGTCCGCTTGCATGAAAATTGAATAGCTTCATTCAAAAATCGAACTATAGCTATCCGAATAGGTTAGTGTTTTTGTTGTTCTTATCCCCATGTAAGAACAAAGCTGATGACAAAAAAGCTGCTGCCAAAAAAATTATCAACCTCTCCGAAAAACTTTGGTATACTCTTGTATCCCATGCGAAATGTCAAAACCATACATATGCACAAACCCATACAAATTTAACCTATCGGATGTCGGTTGTTCAGGAACTAGTACAAATATTTGAATGTACCCAATGGTCACACAATGAAGCAGATGCGAATATAAGAGACACAAGTGAGACCCAACCGTCATACAACGACGCACGGTGACGTACAATCGCTTATAGTTTTAGAAAATTAAACGGGTAATTCACCGGATAGTCTGTTATCATCAATGATACGCTAAAATATCAACAATCAATATTATATTATTACCTACTGTAATACATTTGTACATGTACATATGTATGTACGTTAAGATAAACGTCTCAATTTCATCCGATTATATGAAACTAAATGCTTTTGTAAAAGTAGGGGAGACCGGAATATTTGAAGCACATGATGGTTGAAACAATGCAAACATCTCAAAAGCAATTCCATCAATGGGCGTGGTTACACGAGACTATTTCTTCCGGACTAAAACCCGATTTGTGGACATAGTCCAGTCGGGTTAAACATTTGAATGTTTTTTAATTCATTTTTATTTAATATTAACTTATAACTTTCCTAAAGCTAGACAAAAATGTTTAAAACTAGCCTAATTATCAATAACTTACAACTAACTTACTGGCCTTTACGGGCGCTCTAAACTAAACAATAACTCTTAGAACTAATGTCTTTCGACCTAAAAACTATTTTAATTAATTCTAATTATTTTATTTTTATTTTTATTTTAACAAGAAAACTAATTAACAAAAAAAACTCGGAATCTTATCATATTTTTATTTTTAACTTATAAACTATAAATAAAGCTAGACTTAAAAAACTAAAACTCGATACAACTAACTAATTCAAACTAAAAATAACTTAACCTACCTAAGATACCTAAAAATACCCAAGACCACTTAAAATTACTTAAAAAGTAGAACAGCCACAACACGCAGATACATGCACATGTACCTCCGCATACATACATATTTTTATTTTTTTTTGTGCCACCACGACTGTTCCCTATATCTAATTACCCTAAATCTATGTAAGTTGGCCAAGACATGCATTTTTACTCGACTTTAGATATCAAACTGCTGTTCAGTTAGCCACCAGAACTCTCCTGTTTCGCCCTATCCCTTCGGTCCCGACTGGACACAGTCCCAATGAACCGAAGGCGCTCTTCTCCACTTTGAGCGATGACGTCTCGTCCATATAAGAGTCGCCTATCTACAGTTTTCCGGTTGAAGTGGTAGCTGAGCGGAACGGCCATTCTATCCTGTATCAGCCTTCGACTGTCTAAATAGAGGAATGTTTCGGGAGGGATGTAGCCACTTAACCGCGCACTCTCAAAATATTCGTTATTGGGGTAATAAGCCCCAAAAATTAAGCTAATTGTTGAGGATCACAAATAAGCCATACTAAGATCGGAAACCTTTGTACGTTTCACCCCCCAAAACCCATTTGTTTACCATGTTGTATTTGTAGCTTTGAAACTCTATCCATGAATAGATGAGAAATCGAAAAGCAAAACAAAAACAAATTACTAGGGCTGTGTTGTATATGTGTATATAGGAAGAGGAACAGAAAAGATTCTTGTGTGCGTTTCTATCAATGTGTCTATTGGAAGAGGAACAGAAATGTTACTTGTGTGCGTGTTTCAGCTTGTAGGCAAATGTCAAATAAAAGCAGAGGTTTCCGGTCTTAACATTATTAGTTTATGTTGAGGATATCACTCTTGAAATGTGACCCTGAATCAGCTTAAACAAAAAGTTATCTATTCCGTTTATGTTGGCTCCGTTGTAAGAACCTGGTTGGAATAATATCGTTTGTAATCCAAGGCAACTTCTAAGACACTGCTTCTCAAACACCCGAATCATTTCCATTTGAGATGGGGCAACGTTGAACCACACCGGGCATCCATAGGCAATCATCGGCCTGATGAGGGCCATGTATCAAATCACCTACACCCTGCTGTCAAGACGGCTATTATAAAACAATCGTTTTGTCATAGCAAAGGCTCCCCTAGCCCTGGCCAGAGCAGCACCTGTATGTGTGTCGAAATACAAGTACTGATCCAACCAGATGCCAAGGTACTTTACTACAATTTTACTCGGCAATGGATGTCCAGTATGTGCCAGTTCTTTCTCGTATCCCTTGAGGCGCTAGACAACGGAGTCCTGAACAGAATAGTTTCTGATTTGTGGAAGTTGATTTTTAACCGCTGGTGTAAATGCTGAAGATCGCTGGTGTAAATGCTGAAGAGAATTGGCGAGTTAACCGCTCCCTGCTGAAGACCATTTTCAATATTAAAAACTGTGGTAGAGTTTGTATTGCCACTCTTGACAACAAGCTTTCTTCCGGATCATTAGTAGTCTATTATTTTCTTATTCGTTGTCATATTACTCAATCACCTGTTGTTAGTACTATGCCTAAACAACATTAATGAGTAAACCAGCAACTCAATGTTCGACATTTATTTTAGAATGGTTTGTACCGGATCAATAGTAGTCTAATGCGGGATATACACTGTTCAAATGCATATCATGCATATGAGAGTGTATTTGTCGATTGAACAAAAATCGAAACGTTTTGATTTTGCTTCAAGCACACACAATGTATAAGTGAGTTATTTTCAGGAATACACTCTTTTTTTTTTTTTTTTTTTTTTTTTTTTTTAAATTCATTTTTATTTCATTTTAACTTATAACTATCTTAAAGCTAGACAAAAATGTTTAAAACTAGCCTAATTATCAATAACTTACAACTAATTTACTGGCCCTTTACGGGCGCTCTAAATTAAACTATAACTCTTAAAACTAATGTCTTTCGACCTAAAAACTATTTTAATTAAATCTAAATTTTTTTTTTATTTTATTTTATATTTCAAGGAAATTTCACAAAAACTTGATATCTGATAATTTTTTTTTTTTTTTTTTTTTTTTTTTTTTTTTTTAACTTATAAACTAAACCTAAATATATATTAAAAATAATTAAAACTAAATAAAACTAACTTATACTAACTAAAATAACTTACACTACTTAAAATACCTAATAATACTTAAAACTACTTAAAAACTAGAACAGCCACAGCAGCATTTTTTTCGTTTTTTAATTTTTTTTTGTTTATTTTTTATATGCATGCAGACACATACAAACATGCAACCCACCCATACATGTACATACGCACGTACATATACGTACGCACATACATGTACAGACACGCAGATACATGCACGCATGCCCCCGCATACATACATATTTTTAATTTTTTTTTTTTTTTTTTTTTGGTGCCACCACAACTGTTCCCTATACCTAATTCCCTAAATCTATGTAAGTCGGCCAAGATATACCATCTTCATCGACTTTAAATATCACGATGCTGTTCAGAGAGCCACCAGAACTGGTTCTCCTGTTTCGCCCTATCCCTCCGGTCCCGATCGGACACAGTCCTACTGAACCGAAGGCGCTCTTCTCCACCTTGAGCGATGACGTTTCGACCATAAAGGAGTCGCCTATCCACAGTTTTCCGGCTGACGTGGTAGATGAGCGGAACCGCCCCTCCATCCTGTATCAGCCCTCGACTGTCTAAATAGAGGAATGCCTCGGGAGGGATGTAGCCACTTAACCGCGCACTCTCGAAATATTGGTTATTTGGGTAATACGCCCCAAAAATTAAGTTGTTAGTTGAGGACATCGCTCTTGCAACGTGACCCCGAATCAGCTTAAACAAAAAATTATCTATTCTGTTTATGTTGGCTCCGTTGTATAGAACCTGGTTGGAATAATATCGTTTGTACTCCGACTCTGGTGTTCTGTGTAATCCAAGGCAACGTCGAAGACACTGCCTCTCAAACACCCGAATCTTTTCCATTTGAGATGGGGCAACGTTGAACCACACCGGGCATCCATAGGCAATCATCGGCCTGATGAGGGCCATGTAGCAAATCACCTTCACCCTGCTGTCAAGACGACTGCTATAAAACAATCGTTTTGTCAGGGCAAAGGCTCCCCTAGCCCTGGCCAGAGCAGCACCTATATGTCTGTCGAAATACAAGTACTGATCCAACCAGATGCCAAGGTACTTTACTACACTTTTACTCGCCAGTGGATGTCCATGTGGCCCTACGATCACCAGCTTGCGCCAGTTCTTTCTCGTATCCCTTGAGGCGCTAGACAACAGAGTCCTAAACAAAATAGTTTCTGATTTCTGGAAGTTGATTTTCAACTTCCAGTCATCACAATATCGCTGAATCTTGTCGAAGTCACTCTGCAAGAGACTTTTGATGACCTCAACTGTATGAGCTGTTCTGTACGCAATTAGATCGTCGGCGTACGCAATTGCCTGAGTTAGACTACCTATCAGATCGCTGGTGTAAATGTTGAATAGAATCGGCGAGTTAACCGCTCCCTGCTGAAGACCATTATTAATATTAAAAATTGCAGTAGAAGTTACATTGCCACTCTTGACAACAAACTTTCTACCATTTAGCATGTCATAAAGCATATAAAATAGAGGTTTACTTATACCTAGTCTGGTTAGCTTTAGATAGAGACCTTCTAACCATACGGTGTCGAAGGCCTTCTCCAAATCAACCAGACAGGCACCCGTACACTGGTTTTTAGTTTTGTTCCATTGGATATCAGAAACAAGTTTAGACGCGGCATGAATTGTGTCATGTCCCGCCTTAAAACCGAACTGATTATCCGGGATGATATTTTTGTCCTCCGCCCACTTGAACAGGGCTCTATTAATAACCTTTTCAAATACTTTGCTGATACTCGGAAGAAGACTTATCGACCGGAGATTCGCCGGATTGGAGTTGTCCTTTCCCTTTTTTGGGAGAGGGTGCACCACAGCTGTCTTCCACCGCACTGGATAATATGCATTATTCAGCGCGTTGTTAAACAGTGTGGTATAAATGTCAACTGCTTCTTGAGGCAAATGTCGTAGTACAACGTTGGATATACCATCGACTCCTGCTGATTTCTTTTTCTTTAGTGAATCAAAGATGAGCTGGATCTCAATCTTCGAAATTAACAGGGAACTGGTCCCATTTCGCTCGGCGATTA
Source organism: Philhelius pedissequus (assembly GCA_910595825.1). Lineage (NCBI taxonomy): Eukaryota > Metazoa > Arthropoda > Insecta > Diptera > Syrphidae > Philhelius > Philhelius pedissequus. The sequence goes on along the minus strand of OU343160.1, from coordinate 272,893,946 downwards.
TGGCGTTTGCCAAATGTTCATCATTAAACCCGGTAAAACCAAGGTTCTCAGATCGCCACTGCGTTATATCGTTCCGCAGGTAAAAGTGGTGAACCAGAGCTCTGCTCTCCAGGTCATGGCTCGGGCGAATGCTAGCATTCACCTTGTACACTTGCTGAAAAACAGCCACCACCGCCTCCACCTTCTCCTGCGGATCTTCGATTATGAAGAGGTCATCGTCCAAGACGGCGTCATCTGGATCTATGCCCGCTGTCAAGAGTACGTCTCTGTTTTGTGTCGTCCTCTGGAGCTTAAGACACGGAAGGTCGTTTTGATCTTTTCTTCTGAATATCTTATTAATTTGTGGGAACATACTCGGGTCGGAAGCGTTCACGGCCCGAATTTTGTTGTCCCAAAACAAATTAATGGACAACCTATAATTTTCTGTGATCAATTGGTTGATGTTTTTTATGGACGACTTCAGTGTCCTTATCTCCAGATCTCGTGTGTCAGTAAACCGTCTGTACAAGCGTTTTAGTCTTGTCAGTAAGCCACTTTTTTGTCTGTGTAGTGCATCAATTGTCGCGTTACGGTACATGTCAGTTGCGTTACGTTCTTTGTATTTCGGTATTGTCCTATTCATTGTTCGTTGAATTATTTCGTCCATTTGTTCTAAGTATCTGTCAATTTCAGTATTTGTCAGGTTCCTGTCATTTGGTGGGGATATATCATTTGAACGTAATTCGCTCAATAAGAAGTTCGAGAAGCGTGGCCAGCGCACCTTACTGTAATTGTAAGTATGCACAGGTACATACTCCTCCAATTCCATAAGCTCGTTCGGAAGTTGTATTACGGCGGCGAGTCCGCAGTGGTCACTGTCGTACTCGATCGTTCTTAAACAATTTTTAGGCCGTTGGCCCACAGTGTCAGTAATTGTTAGTCTTGCGTCTTTCAACAATAGATCCAGATAGGCACCGCTTTTTGGAAACGATGGCCTGTCTGTAGCGAGAAGTTCAATGCGATACTCCAGGTTGTATCGACCCATCCAATTATACAGATGGTTACCACGAGGATTTTGTATTTGATTTCCCCAATCTATATGTTTGGCATTTAAATCACCAGCCAATATGTAGTAGTTTTCTTCCGAGCTTAATCTTAAGCATTCAAAAAGCTTTTCAAGCTCTGTTATAAACTGTGTGGGCTGAGGTGTTTCCGGTGCATAGGCAGCGATCACATACATTCGCTTCCCCTGTTGGAGATGAATGCATATGATGCATGCCTCTAACGTCCGAAATTTACGCACATCACTATTATATATTACCTTATGACTAATGCCTTTACGTATAAAGATTGCGACGCCCCCTCCTTGAGTGGAGTTGGGTCGGTCTCTCCTTACGATATTGTAATTGTTGTTAGTCAATTTATGTTTCTGGTTAAGCTTAGTTTCGCTAGCCATAAACACATCTGGACTTATGTCTTTAAGCAATTGGAATAAATTCGCTCTACGTTCGGTCCTAATCAGTGAATTTACATTCACAGCTAGGATCTTAAAGGGCCTCTCCGGCAGCGCGCCCTTAACCTCTAAGTTGCGTTAAGCTCGGCAAAACAGAGTAGATATAATCCACCCTAGTCGCCTGCTCCCTGATCTGGTTTTGGAGGCCGTTCAACTGGCCCTGAATGGCCAGTAGAACGCCCATAATGTCCGCCTGTGCCGCTGGCGCCTTAGGCACGGGGGCCTGTTGGGCGACCTTTGGTGTAGGCTGTACCGTGCTTCCCCTTCCTGACGCCATTTGGGCGTAAGAAATTTGGGGGTTGACGGGCGTTGTTGTAGGAGGGCGCACTGTTGGACGCTTTTCTACCACTGTTTGCTTTGCTGCTTTATTGTTTTTTATAAGCTGAAACGTCGGGCATCCCCGATAATTAGCGGGGTGTCCGGCGCCTCGGCAGAGTACACATTTAAGCTGGGTCCTATCTTCGACCCGTTCCTTTCCTAACTTGCATTCATCTGCATTGTGGTTCTCTCCACACTTAACGCAGCGTGACTGCATTTCGCAGTTTGCTGCGGCGTGGCCGAACCTTTGGCAGCGCATGCATTGAAGCATGTCGCCGCGCCTTTTTAATTTGTCCCAAGTTACAACCTGGTAGTTGAGGACGGATATACTCCTCAAACTGTGAGAGTTGAACAAGGAAGAAGGGAAGACTCCGCTTCTCCCGCCTAGCTCTAACTGTAGCGAACGGCTTGACCCCGATAAAGACGAGATCGTCATTCGCTTTTTTGCGGAGTTCATTTAAGAGCACCTGTGGTTCCGTGCAGGAATCTATGCCCTTCAAAAGGACCGTTTGAAATTTTTCGGTTTTAGGGGTGAAACTAAAGCATTCGGTAGTAGTTTCTTTCAGCAACTCTTTAATTTTTTTGTGCTGTTCCACTGTGAAGCACTGGATAGCATGCCTATCGTTATTTAATCTTTTAATAGTAAAATTATGACCTATGGTCAACTTACATAGATTTATGGTATCCTGTAACTCCATTTTATAAGTATTAATGGGTGGCACCTTTTCTTTTTTCATGATCGGCGGCTGTGGCTGCTGCTGCTGAGACTGATTTTTCTGCGGCTGTTGATTCTGCTGCTTTTGAATCTGCTGCTGCTGTTTTTCTTGCGGTTGTTTCTGGACTTGTGTCTGCTGCTGTTGCTGTTGTTGTTGTTGTTTTTGCCGTTGTTGTTTTGGCTGCTGCTGTGGCTGTTGTTTTTGTAATTGTTCTTTTTTCTGTTGTTGTTCTTGTTCGCCGAGTTCTTTTAGTTGTTTCGCTCGGCGCGCTTCTTGGCTGGCCTTAACTTTACTTTTCAACTCTTGGATTTCTGCCTCCATTGTTACAATTTTAGCGATCATTTTTTGTTCCTCGTCCTCCTCAGATGACGCCTCTGATGTGGAGAGGTTCACGAAGGCAGTACTATCGCCCGTCGTGAAGTGCCCTTCTCCTTCTTCAGACATATATGCTATACCCTCTTCGGGTGAAGTGTCTAACTCGGTTTGTCTTGCTGCCTCTGACGTCTCATCTATATCGGACGTATGCACCCCAGCTGGCAGCTTTGCTGAGGTGGCCGTGGATCTCCTTTTTACCAAATTTGGTGCGCACTTGATCCTCTTTCTGCGCTTTTGATTAGCATCGGATGATGTTGCCGTTGTTGTTATTGCTGTTGATGTTGTTGCTGCAGAATCACTGCTTGTAGTTGGAACATCTTTCGATGTTCCCTCAGCTGATGCCATCGCTGGCCTCATTGGCCCTAGGACACCTTTCGATGCCCCGCTGCTTAAACTCCTCCTCCTTTGTTCGTTTTCCCAACCAATAAAGTTAACTACTTCACGGTTGTGAAAAAAAGCTGATAAAGTTCTGATGCCCTCCTGGGAATCGAACTGGCGACCCTCGGATTCTCGGTCGGCCACTCTATCACTGTGCTACTGCACCACTTATGAAATGTTGATTTAATTTGGAACTTAAGCTCACACACGAATTTTAATTGGAAAAACTGGGAAGCCGAAAACGTCTTAACACTTCCACAGTACGAGATCGACTGGGAATACACTCTCATATGCATGACATGCATTTGAACAGTGTATATCCCGCATAACAGCCCGATTCTCCAAAACATCACTAATACGTCACAAGTCACAAGAATAGGTGAAATTTATTTTGTGACTTTTTCAGATTTACCCCAACACAGTCACAACTCCTGAGAGAGAAAAACAATCGAATTTGTGATCTACTTCAAAACAGGTCACAACTTACAAATAGTTTGAGTTTTGACATTTCTATTCGGCATTCAATATAATATTTTGTGAAATATTTTTTTTATATTCCAATCCAAGATGAAGTAAATGGCAATGAAATTTTAATTTCAGATGAAAGCTTCAGCAGCGATTACCAGAAGGAAAAAGGGTCACACAATAGTGTAATTATCCATAACACTCAGATCAAATATAAATCCTTTTACAGTTTTTTTTTGTGTTTTAAATTTGATGAAACACTGAACACGGATTTCCTTTGATAGTTCTTGATTTGTTTAAACAAAAATAAATTCATTAATACATATTTGCTTATCTGTATTACTACTTCTATAATGAATAATCCCCATCAATTTGAATGTTTGTTTTGTTTTTAATTTTCAGCTGTCCCAGTAATGCCACTAAACAATTCACCTTTAGCTGTGTAAGTTTCGTTGTAAGTGTTCTTGCGACGATTGGGGGAGAATTATATAAATGTTATCGAGTCACAATAATCCAACAACAAGAAATAGTCACAAGGCTTTGTGACTTGCGATTCGTCACAAGGGGGGGGAATCGGGCTGTGAATCCCGGTTTTCGGGAAAACCGCGCTGGAGCTTCAGCCGCCATTTTGAAATTAATGAATATCTTATTTTGGTCAACAACTTTGCCATTTTTGATTTCTCACAAAAACAATGAAGGTAAAACTTGTAGGAAATTTAATTTTCTATAACTTTAGTATTAATATTTTTTTCAAGAAAGTTACCGTTAGCGAGATATTAATGAAAAACTGTTTTCGGGCTTGGGGAAAATACTCTCGGAGCCAGGGGCGAATACAGCTTCATTTTTCGAGGCGAGGGATCATTCAAAAAAAATCAGTAAACAAATATTAAAAACGATGAGTGTAAAAAAAAACATGACTCTTAAAAAAGTTCAAATTTTATTTTATTTTCCAGCACAGTCCACAAAAACTACTTTTTAATATGTATTCAATAAAATGCACGACTGGATCGTTGGAACTTGCTCTTGCAGCTAACAAGTTTAATGTATTTAACCACTGATGATGTTAGTGGGTATGTATTCTAGTTATGATTACGTAGCCTATAGAATTTCATACAAGTCTTAATTCTATTATTTTTGACAGAAATCAAAATGGGCGAAGTTTTTGGCCAAAATAAAATTTTCATTAAATTCAAAATGGCGGCTGAAGCACCAGCGCGATCTTACCGAAAACTGAAATTTAGACTATCAATCAGCTTTTCCGGACAAACAATTTTGTAAGTGCTAATACTGACAACAGAAAGTGCTATTTTAGGCCACTGGGTGCCACCAACAAAGAAGTAACAAAATTCCGAGGATTTCATGTGAAATTTTTAATTTTATTTATTGCACCTCAAAACTTAAGGAATACTAAGAATAAATAACCACAAAATATAAAAAAATGAATTAATAGATAAAATAAAAAAACTTTATTAAAAGAAACATAACAAAAAATATATAAAAGCTTCAATTAACAATATTAGTCTTTAAGTGCCCTACACACGATCAATGTTTATGGTCTATTTTTATTGAAAGAATTTTCTGTTAATAAACATTGAAGAAAAATCGCTACCACACGTATGAATGAATATTGAAATTTTTTTTTGACACTTCACATGCCCCAACATTGATAGTTACATTCTTCCAAAATATATAAGAACTTTTATTAACTGAATTAGCTGTAAACAACTATGACGCAAGATTTTAAACAGCCTGATGTTAAGAATGTATAAACATTATTATGTTCGTACTGAAAAATGATTATTGAAAGGTACACAGAGGGTGAAAATTTACAACAAATGTTTGTAATATCCACCTATTATCATTTGTATAAATACGCAACTTGCCTACTTTTACACTAAAAATTAAATTTAATCTTAAATTTAAACGCAGTTTTTAAAGCGCAATTTAAAATTGTGTATTTCGGATTTTTACCTAATGACCTTATTCCACAGCATTAATCTGAGGCAATCATTTCTTCAAATATTAACTTAATTTAAATTACTCATTCATCACAGGACACAAAAAAATTATTAAATACATACCTTTCGACCTCAGACTCACTCGTAATACAATATTACCAAACGCGTCCTAAAAAAATCATCAGCATTTATTAGGCTTTTTGTTTTCACTTGGTCTAATAATTTAAAAAATTCCATCTATTGGAATCATAAATTGAGATTTCACAGTTCATCTGTGAAATTGGATTTTACAATTATTATTGAATTGAATGATTAATGTTTGGCGTATATGAGCCCTGTAAATGGAATTAGTCAGGCAGTGCAGAATGTAATTTTGTCAAAATTTGTTAAGTCAGTTAGACAAAAATGATAGATCGAATGTACATAATTCGATTAAATCAAAATTAGATTTACTTTTTTATTGATTGAAGGAGAAAGGAGCATCTCTACTGATCTACCTATTATTAAACGGTTATCTCTGATGGTCTGATGATTATACAAAGTATTTCTCTTAATATTTTTTTTAAGGCAGGAACTTTATTGAAGGTGATTAACTGAAATGTTTTCAAATCTCAATTTGCATCAACTCCCAGCACACCTTTCACTTTAAGGTCATGATTTGGAAAGGTGAGAAGAATTTCGGATGTGGACTAGTTTTATGTGCCATATGTACACAGCAAACCACAATGTGGCCATGGGCACAAAGCAGAGCTGGATCGAAGTTCTGCTGCGCCCCTGACAGGATCTGAAAATACCATTTAGTTAATATCGTTGCATTATTTTTATTTTTTTTTTTGAATTGCATACGATTAATAAAAAAGTCAATGTATCATTTTTTAATACCTATATTCTATAACATTTCAAAATAGTTTATTTTCTATGAGGTAATCATTTTGGCGAATTATAGGGAAATCATCTTTTGGTAGGAATTTCGACTTTAAGAGGGACAAAGGGAAAATTATTTGATTTTTTGGGAATTTTAAGGAGATTTCATAAGAAATATTTCACTGTAATTTTTCTACAGTTAGTTTCAAGACATGGGAAATGAGTTGGTCTTGAAGTGAATGAGGACCAAACCAAGTATATGCTATCCTTATACAAACCGTCACTGTTGGTAGCAGTAATTTCGATGTAGTCATGGAGTTCACCTACCTCGGAACAAACATCAATTCCACAAACGACACCTTAGTGCAAATCCGACGAAGAATTGCCCTAGCGAACCGCTGCTACTTCGGTTTGGCCAACCTGACTCCTGTCTCGAAAGACAAAGTGCACGCTATACAAAACGCTAATTTTACCAGTTTTACTCTACGTCGCCGAGTGCTGGATGATAAGTAGAAAAGCGGAAAAAGCGGAAAAGGCGGTTACAGACGCAAGGGCGCTTGGTCTCGACGACTGGAGGGAGCCTGCGAGGGACCGCAACCGATGGAAGACCGTAATATGTCAGGCGGCGACCCTCCGTTGATCAGGAGCCGGATAAGTAAAGTAAGTAAGTAAGTCCAAAACTCTAGGTATGTTTGTGGAGATCCAGATTCGTTATCTACACATTTTTGGTGATTTCGAAGGAATTATATTGCTTTAAAGCATTTTCTTTGATTCGAATAAGGAGTGCAGTAGTCAGTAGTAATTGTAAGCACTGCTGTTAAACAACATTGTGATAGAAAGCATAGAAGATATGACGTTGTTTCCCAGGAGTGTTTGGAATTACCACTGACTACTGCACTCCTTATTTGAATCAAAAGAAAGGCTTTAAAGTTATATATTTATCTAGGAAAGATTGGGGTCTTCGATCATGGCCCGAGACTTCGACACAACTTTTTTTACTGTTGGCTCAAAGATGGAATATTGTGTTGGTTCATGAATGTTTTCTGAGTCGTTGAATATTTCGAAGTCCTTCTGGCTACCCAATTTGTCTAGTGTAACTGAAAATCAATGATAAATGCAGAATACTCAAACAAGACCCAAACCATAACCGAAAAATCGATTAGGTGAGAGAGTGTCAGCTAACCGTGAATGCAATTACTTGATTTGGGTACATCATCATCCAAATTGTTTGAGCTTGACCGTGACGAACTGGCAAGCCTAAGTCCCACTTATATAATGTGTTCCCGTTAATAGTGATATTGGGGGAAATAAACGGGCCGTTGGACTTATCAAGGAGGCTTCAGTTAAATAACTACATTATTTCCAGAAACATTTGGCGCACCTTTAATAAATGCAGAACAACCGATCTGATAGGAAAACCCAAGAGAGGCATAGCCAGTGTCGTTGCAACATATGCTGGAAATAATTGCCATTGGGAGATCATGTAGAAAAGCTGAGTATTATTAACAATACTCACTATTGTGACGGGTGTTTTTTAAAATCTTGAGAACTTTAAATAATAATACAATACAGAAACATTGTGGGAATAAATTTGTTATTGTTATAATCTGGTAAATAATTTCATGTCATTTATTTCTTAAATGATTTAAGGCATATGTCTGTCGTTGCTACGAGCTACATAGTCCATTCGATCAGTCCAATTTTTTACTAATTTTTCAAACAAATCTGGCCGTATGGCAACAAAGGTGGTTTGAATATTGGCTTCCAATACTTCAAGAGCTGATGGTTTGTCAGCATGAACCAATGACTTAACATAGCTTATAATAAAAGTAGATGAAAGGCGTTAAGTCGCACGGACGAGGGGGCTAGTTAACAGGAGCACTTCTGGAAATAAAGCTGTCACCAAATAGATTTTGGAATAAATGTATGGCTAATCGCGATAAATGGCAAGTTGCGTCACGTTGGAACCAAATGTCGTGGATGTTTTACTGATTAGTTTTTGAAACAGAAAACCGTAACGGCAGATGACCTTCCTCATTTCGATAGAAATAAAGACTCAATCATTCAATTTTAATGAATGTAATTTAATAGCTTGAGGATTGGTTTTGCTGCATATATCGACGAAGCCATTAACCATAAATAAACTTCATCACTAGGTCTATTACGTTGACAGTAAAATGGACGGAGTGCTCTTTAAACTTCTGGAATAGATTGATTTTTTTTTTCAAAGTAAATTTCTACAATTTGGAAGCGCCTTTCAACAATCCATCATAAATTGCCAAAACTTATATAACAGAAATGTCAACAGACTTTGACATTCTCAACTGTCAAACCATAGACAATAACCATTATAACTTCTCATCTATATTCAAAAAAGACACCCTATAGTTATGTAAGATCTGGCAGGCAAAGGAAATAGTTATTAATTTCCTCTGTAAATTCCACGCACTGACCAGATTGAGAACACAATCAATTGGAAATGTTCTTTTGACTTATATAACAAAGTTTTTGAGTGACTGGATCTGCTTTCTCGACACTATGAAATGATTCGGGACCATTTCTTCTGTCAACAATTCCCTAAGACCGTTAGCAAAGTAGACTATAATTTTTGATAGTAGTTCATGGCGGACAGTTCTGGTGAATCGCATGGGTGTTTTGTTGTTCACTTCAATTCCAGACAATAAGACTCCAGCGTAGCTAGAGTATATTAGCTATGTTTTTTCAACCTAATCTATAGAAAAAAGTCTGCTTTCACGAAAGGATGTGATGATATGCACTCAACTCGAAAACTCTTGTCATTCAGGGGAATCAGATGGAAGAACACTGGAAAATCTCTCGGAAAGATCAAGTCGTATGCTTTTCCTTACGACATATTAGTATATGTTATTGTCAGACTCAAAAAGTGAGCAATGATCTGGTAAGGAGTGTCTTCATCAATCTCTCTTCCCAGTTCAATTTTAATGCAAATGTAAAATGACTTATGGTACTATAATGACGCATTCCAGACCAAATTGGTCAATGAGCTAGATTGATCGTGACCACCATTTCAATTCATATTCTTCGCATAATCTTGGGCACATTGTTATTAATTAATTTCGGAATGTTTTCCCGTGTAAAAAATCGAGGTTCAATTAAATTTAAGACGGAGAATACCAAAACAAAATATGTTGTCAAGTTTAGACTAGATGCTAAAAAGGTGGACTAATTTCCTTTAAATTATTTAAATATTAAAGAGAAATATTTGATTTTTTTTTTTCAATTTGTATTAAAAACGGATCTGTTGATTTTAATTACACTTCGTAGCTGAAGTTGAAAAATCAATTAGAATAGTATCGACTTTTATGCATTCTTTGTACAAAAAAAAAATCAAATATCAAATCGGGTGGCAATGGCGCAGTGGATAAAGTGCTTGATTGCTAACTTAGACGTGTGGGTTCGATCCCCACGCTATAGTCAATACCTGGTTCTCAAATCCACTGTGCCAAGCTAGTGCGGTGCAATTCAGGTTGCATTTAAAAGACCTTAGGTCTTACAGGCATATAGTTAAATTTAAAAAAAAAATTGTTTCGGCCCTCCAACCATTTGCGCCCATTTTTCCATATTCTATTAACAGCGCTTGGGGCTAATATATATTGATTCGTATGTCCGAGGTACAAACCCAAATTTTCTTGATTTTATTGCTAAGAACGGAAATTTCTATTGAACCGTGGTGGAAAAGAGGTGGAAGGTTGAGCACGGTATACAGACGGTATTGTGCAGAACGAATTCGATTTCCTTTTGAACAATATTGAAACTAGTTTTAGGTGAACCAGCAAACATAAACAAAACCCACAGTGGGTGAATGAGCTTGAGAATGAGCACCATCTACCTATATAATAGGTATCTGGGTACAAACTAGTGTTGTTTATATGATATCTTGAACAGTTGGTGCTTTGGGTTGGGTTGTTTCAACATAAGTATGAGCATGCAAGAAGCTTTAATGAAATACCTACATATGTATCTGCATGTACACTATCGAATCTTTAAAGGTATTTTAGGTATTTTTTTATACGAAGAAGGCAAAAACACAAATGGAAATAAAAGGTCGATAGATTTTAAAAGTTCTTTGAATGTTTAAAAACTTTATTCCATCATAAATACTTTGTTACACAGGTATGAACGGTATATTAGATACAACTCTAGTGTACATTTTGCCAAGAAACATTATTTCTGCACATGCATTGGACTACCAATTTATACACTATAGAATATCAAACATATATAACGAAAATGGAGGTAAGTGGAAAATATATTGCGAAACGAAGATAAAGGCGTTTGCTTTTTTATCTACCAATTATAGTTAGAATGTTAAAGTATATTACGTACAAGTTTTGTAAATAGTTGCAGCATGAGCGCGTTTTAATTTAAAGGCGTGTCACTAATCGTAGTCACTAAATATGACTAATTGTATACTCAGGCGTATACGTATTCTTTTTTATTTTATTGTAGGTATTATATGCCATCTAATGAATTTGTTAACAAATAATTAGTCGAGCTATTTATCAAACATGGCATTATTTTTAAGTCTACATTCTGAGCCCGCTATAGTCTAAACGGCTGGATGGATTTTGATCAAACTTAAGAGATATTGTTTTTACTTGAGAAAAAGGTACTACATCTAGGGTAAGTTTTGCATTTCAAAAAATGAGATTTTAATCAAACTTGACATTACGATGATAGAGAACACAAAAAAGCAATTCCGTCTGCCTCTCTGTGCAACGCTCTCTAGGCTGAACGGCTGAAGCGATTTTCTTCGAACTTTGTTTTTAAGCGGCTTATGTGAATGTCTAAAATAGATTTTTGAATTGTTTTTTTAGGTACAGAACTAACATGCCATTCAATTTTTCTTCCATCTAAATTATCTTTAAAACGGCTGTAACGATGTTGATAAAAAAAAAGTGTGTCAACTACTTTATGTTTACTATACCTGTTGGTAAAAAAAATTAAATATTTTGTTATTTACGGTACCTGCCATACAACTATTTTTTTTTTTATTTTTAACTATCTTATACAAATTTTTATTTAATATTTCGAAAATTGGTGCATGTTTTTTTTTTGAAATTTTCTTTTTAGGTTTATATTATTAAATATTTAAAATTACCAAGTTTTTTTAAGAAATTTTTTTTAAGAAAATGTTATATGAAAAATTAGGTAAAAAACGACTTTCAAAACATATTTAGATTCTTTATAAAAATTAAAACCTTTTGCTGTGATCGAACATAAGAGCAAGTTTGTGCGATCCAGTTGTGCATTTTATTTTTTTCGCAAATGTACGATTTTTTTAAGACCAAAATAGCGATACCTGGTATATATTTTCTGAAAAGAAAACTGGTAAATGTTGTTTTTATCAAAAACAGCTATAAGCGATTTTGAAACAAAATTTTTTTTTTTAATAAAACGCTTATTATATAACTTTTAAGGTTTTCGCGGTTGTTGGACATAATTAATTATTTATTTTTCTCGCATCCTGCACCTCAACCAAAAACAACACAATGAAATAGAACAATCAACGCACCACTACAACCTGCGTAGCCAATCTAACACACAATAAATTTTTCAATAGCATTTTCCTGGTGACCACGCTCAATTAAACTTGATGCGAAACGTTCGGGGCGAGTACAACAAAGTACACTCTTAATTTTAATTTACGCGGTTAATCCGAGAAAAATATATAATTAATTAAAACGCTTATTTTTGGTACTTTAAGTAGAACCATTATTTTTTTTTTTTGGTTTGTGATATTCCTGAAAATCGTTCAGTTGATTGATGAGAAGCTTCGTAAAAGCTTAAATACTATTGTAAACCACACTTTTGTAAAAACAATTGTTTAATAAATTTTTGTTTGATAAATCAGTATTTCGAAAACGACTTAGTTAACGCAGTCATCACCGACACAACAACACAATACTACCAGAGCACTACCATCAGACTGTAATTTGTAATAGCAGCAACATTACACGACCACAACCCCTTCATAACCAAACATGAATTATCAACCACCACAGTACGTACTTTATCATAAGTAACACTACTTGAGCAACAATATACATACGTCCTGTATACTACCCTAACACATCATCACCAGGCACACAGTACACACTAACCACCATCAATTTCAGTAGATTATAAAACGCAACGTCAGAAATGCGAGTATGAAAAATTCATTTTCATTTTTATAATTCACACTGCGTCCTACCAGAATTTCGGGGCGAATTTTATATTTTATATAGTCAAAATGGGCTCTAGTCTCGATTTTCATAGGAGTAAGTTTGCCATTGATCATAAGTGATGGCCAACTTTTTGATTAATTCCGTTACTTCATTTGGAAAACTCGTATGCCGTTTAAAGCGGAAATATTTTTGGTATTGAACGCATTCTTATTCCTTCCGGATAAGCCTGGATTGAAACTAGATTCATATACACAGTTTTCCATTCTTCCTTCTTCTGAATAAGATCGTGTTAAAGTGATTTGCAATTATATTAAATACCGTGTTACTAAGCTTAATGGGGATTTCTTTTGGTAACAAAAATTAATTTTTTTCCCCTTCAGATCTGTCAAAATACAGATTTTTACAAATAAAGCCTTCCAATGGACAAAAAAGTCAATTTATTTTTTGATTGGAAATCAATTTTGCAGAACTGAATTTTTCGGCAGATTAACCCCTCTTTTAATAATATGATAACGATATCAGAACAATTGAAATTTAATTATGTAAAAAGTGAAATAAGGTTGTGAAAACATACATACATTAAAAAAAAATAAAAGCAATTGAAATTGCTTCGTGTTACAAAAGAAAAAAAACTGAATGAAGAAACAATTTTCGAGTCATTTGCCATCCGATACTTTTACTCTAGTTCCACAGACACATATATACACCAATACCGTGATAAAAAAATTAATCTGAAATCCGAAAAATCAAACTTCCGATCAAAATCTGAAATTACCAAAAGAAAACGCCATAAGATTATAATGCAATTGTTAGATACTAACAACCCTATTTTATTAATAATAAAGATAATCAGACAAAGCTTTTGAGCCTTCTTATACCTTAATTTTACTTGCTTTCTTCGGCAAAAAATACTACAAAGTCCCAAATGTAGTAAACATTTTTGGTCATTTGTAAAAAACATTTGGAATTCATCGTCGTCTTCGGTTCCAACGCTCGTATTTAATGACACCCCCAAGCCAATTTGCTTGCAGAGCAGTTCGCTGTAATTTCGACGCTGCCAGAAAGTGTTATGACTCCTCCTGTACTTGACAGCTTAAACGATTTTATGGGACGAATCTTCTTTCGCACTCGTGCAGTTGCTAGAGTCCTCAAATACCATGATATACACAAATCCGCTGGGCCGGATAGTATCCCTCCCATCGTTCTGAAAATGTGTTCTCCAACGCTGGCAAAACCACTACGTAAGCTTTTCCATCTGTCCTACTCTACTTGTCTCTTTCCGAGCGGATGGAAATCAGCATTTGTCCAGCCTGAAAAAAGGCGAATCTTCTTCACCCGCTAATTACCGTCCAATTGCACTTACGTCCCTCTTTCCAAGGTCATGGAAACGCTGATTAATTATCAGCTCAAGAAATATTTTGTAGAACGAAAGCTCCTCAATGACCGGTAGTATGGCTTTCGTAGCAATATTTCCACTGGTGATCTGATGGTATATCTCACCGAACAGTGGCACAAATCTTTACATCGTTTTAGTGAAAGAAGGATTATTGCGCTTGATATTTCAAAAGCATTTGATAGAGTTTGACATCAAGCTCTTCTATCGAAAATGCGTGCATTTGGTATTGATGAATCTCTTCTTTGTTGGATTAGAAATTAGCTTTCAGACCGTTCAATAAAAAATGTATTGGACGGTTTCAAGTCTGATATTCACAAAACAAATGCTGGTGTGCCGCAGGGCTCCGTATTGTCTCCGACCCTCTTTCTCATTTTTACTAATGATCTCTTATCTGAAACTTCTAATCCACCTTATTGTTTTGCTGACGGTAATACTCTCAGCTTTTCATATCCGTTTTCAGATGCACCTCCTTGTTCTTCAAATGTGCAACTCCAACGGCAGAGTATGATAAGCTCATTAAATTCTGGTCTCGACAGCATTGTCCAGTGGGGAATAAAAAACCGCGTAGAATTTAATGCTGCAAAAACTCAGTGCTGTGTTCTGTAGTTAAAGCAGAACCCACCCCCCATGCCGTTATCCATGAGCGGCACTTGCATTTAAGAAACCAATCAGCTTTCAGTTCTTGGTATGTGCATCACAGATCACCTCTTGTGGAACGACCACATTTTCGATGTCGCCAAAAATGTTGCAAAGTGGCTGGGCTTTCTTCGAAGGTGTAAGAAATTCTTCTCCCCGTCTGATCTGGCTGTAATCTATAAGGCCTTCATTCGTCCAAAGCTGGAGTATAACTCGCGCATTTGGATAGGAGCTCCAAAGACTCATTTGATTCTTTTTTTTAATAGAATTCAGAATAGAGCACTAAGAATGATATGCTATAGAAATATAGTGGAGACATTTACATCTCTAGAACACCGTCGAAATGTTACATGTATCTCATTATTTTATCGCTATTTTTATAAACACTGTTCCAGCGAAATAGTCAGTTGCATTCATCTCCTAAAATTTTTCAACCGTAATACTCGCGCTTCCAGGAATGCTCATCAGTTTACCCTTGAGCCCAACTTCGGACGTACTGTCAAGTAAAGAGATTCTTTCTTATACCTATATATTTTCCTCTCCCATTTTGATATTCAGAAATTCAAAACCAATGTTCATCGGTATCTTCTCTTGCATTCTTCCCTACTTTCCTAACGCTCGCACTGTGCTTGTTCATATTAAGTGTAGTCAAAACCGCTTCAGTTCGCGAAACCGTTTAAAAAAAAGAACCTTACACATATACGACAAACTTACCACAGCCTTAAAAAAATATGAATCACAGACCGTACGTGCCCTTCTTGATCTTCTTGTCCTGAGTTAGTACTTTCACCTTGTTTAATTTGTATATTCAGTCAAGTTCACACCGGAAGGCCTATTTCTCAGGCACTCTCTGAAAATTTCTGCAACCCCAAGCTATATTAAAACGTCAACGTCTAATATCTTGGCATCTGTTTTTCATCTGATAGTCTGATAATGGTTTCCTTGCTCAGGTCAAAATCAGAGTTTTCCCTTCAAAATGTATGCAGCTTTAAGATGATTTGGTTGGTTCCCACATTTGGTTAACAACAGATTGCTCTCAATTTTATTAGTTGTATCTCCTTAATTAAAAAATAAAATCTCTAGATACTGGCATTTATAGCCTCAGATCACAAAAGCTTTTTTCTAATTATTTTTTTCTTTAAATGAGTTTTTGATTGATTGTTTAAAACCAATCTTTTAAACAAACGAGCCAAAATTCTATCCATTACGACCCCTTTCGTCATTTGCTTAATGCTGTACCTATTAAGCAACGAAAAAATTTTATCCACACCAACATTTCTTCATTTATTTTTTTTTTCTTATTTCGTATGATGCATTTCCATGTGAACACAAATCTCAGAAACTAAGTTTTAAAGTGGATGCATTGTCATGAACTTCAAGTTTCCTAACAAAATTGTGTCATCCCACTTGAATCAATGGTAATTGTGTTGTTATTTTCCAAATTCGAAG
This sequence comes from Philhelius pedissequus, assembly GCA_910595825.1. NCBI lineage: Eukaryota > Metazoa > Arthropoda > Insecta > Diptera > Syrphidae > Philhelius > Philhelius pedissequus. The sequence continues at coordinate 272,877,690 of OU343160.1, read as the reverse complement.
TGGCATGAGTTGAACAGAGTGTTTCCAATTTCAACTGCCAACAACTATATACGAGTAGCTATTCAAATTGTAGTATAAAAGAGTTAAAAGAATATGTTAAAACACGATCGAAAATAAGGACTGCTTATTATCTTTTTGTAGTAAGAGAAGAACACCTGTCAAACTTCAAGAGTGAGGAAATTGTGTAAATCTTGTAATACAGAAAATGAATGCAAATTTACCACTTTTGTATATAAAACGTTACAGCGATGACACTTGCAATGATACAGTTACAAAATGACAGCTCAGTGTTTTGACAGTTGTTACACTAGTTACCTACAAAGCTACATGTAATAAGAACTCGCACCTTTTTAAATATGGGTGACATTTTTTACTTTCATCTTTGACAGAATTAAAAATTCAAATTAATAAAAACAATTTTTATGAAAAATTATACAAATTGTTGAAAATTCGTAAGAACTGACAGATCTATAATTATGAATCGGTTGATTTTTCCCTATGAAATATTTAAATGCCAGAACGTTTGAAATTACATTAGCCGTGTTCTTTTGGTAAATCTATCGGCAGCAAAGCAGGATTTTCCAATAGAACGATCCGCAGCAACCTGATTTTTTTGTATTTTTAAGTAGGTATTACCGACAAAAAATCAACAATAGATTTGTTTTTATTTCTTCAGATTAAAGGCATTTAAGAATACTAAAACTTGAATTAAAAGATGCAAATAAAATGGAATATATATATGAAGCAGTAAAAAATAACAAAAAGTTGAATTTTCCATATCTGTGCGTTCCAAAATATTAATTTTAAAATTATTTAATGTGGTTGACGTTTTTGCTCAATAAATCACATTTTGTGCCAATGAAAGGGTATGTTCGCGTTGTATTGCCTTGCAATAATAATGGCATTCATTATTTAACTATTAAGAATTTTTAAACTTCGCTTACATGTGGCTCAAAAATCAAATTGTAGTAGAGAGGTTAACTAAAAATGAACTATATAAAATATGGAGAGAAATCCCCTTTTAGAATCTCATAATTGGGGTTAATAGTCATGTTTAGGTAAAAATCTTTAACGTCGTAACAAATAAACACTGAAAAAAAGAAGATTATGTTCACTTTTATATTCACTGGTTGGTCAACGGTCAACTTGACTATGAATTCAGAATGACGTAAGATCGTGAAAATCTGATTTGAAACCAATTTTAGGATGAAGTTGATTATCTACGACAGCTATCAATAAAATTTTACATTTTCTGACTTGGCAATAAACTCTATTTTACAATATTTAAAACGGATTTCTTGCCAAATTTCGCTGAAAAGCTCTAAAATATCACCCTTTTCCGCAGATGAAATTAAATCTGATAATTTCCAATTGTTGGTATAACAAAATTAAGATTTTCTAGAAGAAATCTTAATAATCTTCACAATCGAATTCGACAGTTTATGTCTTCCACGTGTTATAAGTGCTCTATCGATAACATACATTTGCGTACTGCTAATGAGTGATTTTTTATTGCTAAATATTAGATATGCACTGACTTGCTACTTAAATGCTTTTTGCTATTCCAATTTAAGATATTTGGTAGGGGTGCTGCTCAAGTTTTAGTTTGTTCATTTTTAGGCAATTTGACAGCAACTGACACAAAGCCACTCAATCATCTTTTATTAAAAAATCTTTTATCTGGCAGTTTCCGAATAAGCTAACTTTAACTTTTACTAACAGTAGTATTAAAATCATTTACAAAGCAACATAAATAAATACAGGGTACTTTCAGATTAGTTCGTTGCTTTAGTAACTTTAATTTCCAGTAGGTGTGCAATAATTTTTTTAATAAAAGAACACATACTTAACCAAAAATTATTGATTTTTGACTGTTTTCAGCTAAGCCTTTTCGAATCGTTCACAAATATATTCGAATTATTTGGTTACCGAAATAACTCTTCTAATAAATATGTGAACGTGCCCATTGACTGAGAAAAGAACTGTACGAACAAAGAAACTCAGTCAGTCAAAATGTAACAAAAGATACAACAACTAAGACCCACTGGGATCTACTTTCCCTTTTTATTCCAGTGAAATGTTACTTGACATTATTTGTTTGTGCTGTTCAAATTTAGAGGGCGCTGATCTAATTTTATGTATTTGCTATGTTGGTGAACCTGATAATAGATTACGATAGATGTGTTCGATTTTTGATCTTTAGGCTTGTCACGCACGTGACTTTTTAAGGCGGAGGTTATAAAATAGTTACTTAGAGTTAAATCATTTTCCATTGAGGGATTCACATGTAATATCATTTTGTACAACATTAGTCGTTTTGTATTATCAGAATTGAACCATATTATGGATTATCAAAAAAACATGCATTATAAAAGAGCTTGCACTCTATCCAGATCACGTTTCATGATCCAAAAATGTAGTTTTGGGGATGTTAGGGTAGAGGAAAGAAAAGAAACAAAATTTACATGAAAAATAAACACACACAAGGAAAAAGAGATGGAAGTAAGGCGCTGTTGTCACTCTGATCTGTATTGTTTTATTTTCATGAGATGGAGCCCGATTACACGATTCGTTTTTTCGGTTGTTTCGTCTTTATAAGGAAGAAACGAAAACGCGAATGAAAATTTCAACACTTTTTATGGTTGAACTTGAATGCATGTATATTTTTATTGAGATTTTATTTCATTTACATAGACCTTTTTCCATTTTTTTCTTACTTAACTATTGATATATCTATTTGCCGACTTTGAATTGGCCGCGCCAATTCTTATTTTTTTCTTTCAATTTACACACTTCTAGTAATGTATTTTTCTATTATATTAAACTGAATAATATTTTTTGCGTCCACACGATGGTTGAACTTTGTTTTTTCTGATAGACAACCGCGATGCTCCTCGATGTAAATTCAAATTATTGAGTTTGTAATTTTTTTCACAATTAAATGGTATATATGTGTGAAGGAAGTAATTCTAATACATTTTTAATGATTACTACAGTTTATTTTTACACAAAACAACTACAAATTTTATAAACGTCAAAATGACGAACGAAATAACATACATATTTCCTCTAACAACGCTGTAATCACGAACGTATGTGCCTGTCAAAATGACGTATAACGAAACGAACGAATGGTGTAATCAGGCTCATGATCCATATGGATCAATAGCGGCAATGAAATACGGCAATGGGCTAACGGAATGGACGGATTGTTGATGGTGAAATTAGTTTTCATTAATTAGTTCACATTTTTAATAATTTAATTTTAAAACTTGTTAGTATTGCAAAAAGCACTACAATTTACTGCACAAGATGTGAAAGAAAGACGTGACCATTATCTGTTCACATAGGTTGTATGTCTTGAAAAGTCTCCAAGCTCAAAAAGTTATGAAAGTCAAATAACACGTTTGTCAGGTGGTTGTTTTTATTCTTAAATCATCAATCAGTACTAATCGGCTGTCTGATCTAATGAGACGTTTTTCTGTGCGGTACATCCTAAGTCATAAGCATTAATAAACGAAATCGATCACCAACTTTAGTTGAAGACATTAATTTGTCTTTCAAAAATCGTAAGATGAGTGCGGACGACCATAATCTTAAGTTTGGGCGGTTTACCCCCCTGCAATGTCTTCCGGACTCTGATAATGATATCGAACGTGAAGAAGTCTTAGATGCTACACCAATAATTAAAAAAATTAAAATCCCGTCAATATGCGTTTTGCAAAAATCATCGGAAAATATTCACTCTACGCTTAAAGAAATTAAAGTTAATAATTATTGCATAAAAAAAATGTCTATTGGTATAAAAATTAGCTGTGAAAGAAGTGAAGATCATAAAAGTGTATGTTCTGCATTAACAAATAAAAACTGGCAATTTTTCACACATGACCTTCCAACAGCAAGGTCATTTAAAGTTGTTCTTTTTGGACTCGACGAAATGCCAATAGAAAAATTAAAATCTGAACTTAACACACTTGGCTTAAAATGTGAAAATATGAAACTAATAAAAAAACAGCATGAACATTTTCTTGATGTTTTCTATATAGTCTTCCTCGAAAGCGGTTCAGTTAGGCTTGTAGATCTTAAAAAAAACATACGTTCTATATTCAAAACACAAGTTAAGTGGGAATTTGCACGACGTCAAAAGCAAAAATACACTCAGTGCTTTAATTGTCAGATGTTCGGGCACGGAGAAAAAAATTGTCACATCAAGACCCACTGTGCGATCTGCTCTGAAAACCACGAAACAAGTAAGTGCAAATCAACTAATATTAAATGTGCAAACTGCAATGCAACACACAAGTCCACTGACCTCTCATGTATGAGCCGTAAAAGCTTTTTCGATATGAGGGAAAAGCTTTCTTCCAAGAATAAACATCGAACTCAAGATGTCGAAAAAATACATCGGTCATATGTACCAAACACCTCTGACTTCACACCTCTGCCAACTAATCGCAGAGCGCCCACGCAAGTAAAACCGGTTTCTAACCCTGTTTCTATTCCCACCGATTGTGGTGCTTGGTCAAACAACAACATTGCTACCGATACCACAGATTTGTTTTCAATGGAAGAGATCAACAAGCTTACTGCGGAGATGATAACTTTGTTGGGTAAATGCCAAACTAAGGCAGACCAATTCAACACAATTGCACAATTAGCGATTAAGTATCTATATAGTAGCAATAAATAATGAATAGAACATCAATGAATATTATATGTTGGAATGCTAGAAGCATTCGATGTAAATTTTTTGCTTTTCTTAAAAAGCACAATGTTGATGTAGGTTTAGTATCTGAAACTTGGTTAAGTCTTGACGACAAATTAACTAATCAAGATTACAATTGCTACCGTCTTGATAGAGATGATAGAAGGGGGGGCGGTGTTGCCGTGTTAGTGAAAAAAAACAATACGACATGAATTATTGCCAATTGTAAAAACTAAAATAATTCAAAACGTAGGAATTAAAATACCTTTCGAAAGTGGTTCGGCTTTAAAAATATTCTCTGTTTATTTTTCTGGAGGTTCAGCTAATGCGGAGAAACGTTTTCATTTAAATAATGATTTGAGGAAACTTATAAGCATTAATGACACATTTCTAATTGGGGGCGATTTTAATTGCAGGCACAGAAGTTGGGGTTGCTTAAGAGCAAACGCATGGGGAAACATTCTTGCTAATCTTCATTCTAGGCATCCATTTGAAATTTTGTATCCTCCCCATCCAACTTATTACCCTGCTGATAATAGATCAAACCCATCAACTTTGGATTTGTATTTGAGCAATATGTCTACTCTTTTCAACCAACCTATGGTCATAAACGACCTAAGCTCAGATCATTTACCAGTAATAATAAGATCTTTTACCTCACCATTGCAAAGAAATAATGAAATTTTGGATATTAAAAATACAAATTGGAACACATATAAAAGAGAAATGCGATCCAGGTTGACTAATTTCCATGCCTCATCATTAATTGATGCAGTCATTCAACAACAAATAGATTTTAGTATTTCCTGTTTTTCAGATGCTGTTCGAAAAAGTATTGAAAAAGCAGCTCCTAAAAGACAAATGCATTACAATAGTTCAAATACATTACCTCCTTATATACTTGAACTCATAAAAGTTCGAAACGGCAATCGGAGGAAATGGATAAGAACAAGAGAACTTTTCTATAAAGATAAAGTTAAGTCACTTAACGCTTTAATAAAAGAATCCATTTCAACGTATAGGAATAGATCTTGGAACGAGAAACTTGGAAGCTTAGACAAAGGAAGTAAACCATTCTGGAACATGGTAAAAATAATTAAAAAGAAAAATACACTTATTCCAGCTCTGAAATTAGGAAGCAATATATTAGTTTCTAATGGTGACAAAGCTAATGTCCTGGCTGAAACTTTCTTTGATAACCACTTGATAACTAGTGGTATTCCCTGTAATACCATAGTTGAATCTATGGTTAGCGACACAGTCAATATGATTAATCTAAGTACTCCTAATGGTACTCAGGAAGAAGTTACATTTGAAGACGTCAAGAATGTTCTTGTAGACCTAAAAACAAGAAAATCCGCAGGCTTTGATTGCATTAAAAACATTTACCTTAAGAATTTGCCAAAATCAGGAATTCAATATTTAAAGCTTCTTTTTAATTGCTGTCTTAAATTATGCTACTTTCCTGATGCATGGAAGACAGCTAAGATTATCCCAATTTTAAAGCCTGGTAAAAGTGCTAATATACCTACCAATTATAGGCCTATAAGTTTTTTAAGCTCTTTAAGCAAATGCTTTGAGCAAATAATAAAAAGTAGTATTCTTTCTCAAGTAACAAGAAATAACATATTACCACTCGAACAATTTGGGTTTAGGGCTCACCATAGTATAGTCCATCAAGTTGATAGAATATCTAAATTTATTAAAGCTAATTTTAGAAGAGGAAAAAGTACAGGAATGGTTCTGCTTGACGTTGAGAAGGCATTCGATACAGTTTGGCATGATGGTTTATTACATAAACTTTCTAGACTTAATTTTCCAATCTACTTGATCAAAATAATTCAATCTTTTTTATCCGAAAGAAATTACAAAGTTTCTATTAATAATTGGTACTCGAGTACTTATGATATTGTAGCAGGTGTACCTCAAGGATCAGTGCTAGGCCCAATATTATACATTATTTTCAACTACGACTTTCCATGCCTCACTAACTGCGAAAAAGCAATGTTCGCCGATGACACTTGCATCTATTCATCAGATTCGATTGGTTTCAATATTGAAACGAACTTGCAATCTGCACTTGATGTTATACAAGATTATTTTTTCGATTGGAAGATTAAATTAAATGCTTCAAAGACACAGGCTATCTTTTTTACTCGAAAAAGAAAACCCTGTTTCCTGCCTAACAATCTTCATGTTAATGGCTTAAGCACCGAATGGTGTTCAAATGTTAAATACCTTGGTGTACACCTAGATACAAAAATAACTTTTAGAGTGCAAATACAAGAAGTAATTAAGAAGATTAACATAACTATTAAAACGCTCTATCCTTTTATAAATCGTAAATCAAAATTAAGTAACAAAAATAAACTCTTGATTTATAAAGCAGTTTTCCAAGCAATTATGTTTTATGGGGCGCCGGCATGGGCGAATTGTGCATCGAGTCACATCCGCAGGCTCAAGATAGCTCAAAACAAAGTTTTAAAAATGATGCTTAACCTCCCATGGTCTTTCTCAACAGCTGAACTTCACGAGATTTCAAATATTGAATTGGTAACATCCAGAATTGTTAAACTTAATGAGCATTATGTCACTTCTTGTGTAATGTCTGATAACGTTCTAATTTCAAACCTAGCTTTATAGTTTACATATTTTTTTTTTTTTTAATAAGACTGATTCTGTGGTACTAATTTCAATAAATTATTTATTTTGTGATTAATAAAACATTTTTTTTTTCTCATTAATTATTTATTTATTTGTTAATTTATTTATTTTTATTTGTTAATTTATTATTTATGTAAATTATTTGTTTATTTATTAAATTGTTAATTTATTTATTTCTTAATTTATTTATTTATTAATTTGTTTATCTATTAATTTATCTATTTGTTAATTTATTTATTTGTTAATTTATTTAATTGTTAATTTATTTATTTTTTAATTTATTTAATTGTTAATTTACCTATTTGTTAATTTATTTATGTGTTAATTTATTTAATTGTTAATTTGTTTATTTATAAATTTATTTATTTATTATTCGTTAAGTTATTTATTTGTTAATAATTTATATAATTGTTAATTTATTTATTTACATATTTTGTGTTTACTTTCTTCTTTTTTGGGGAGATAAAGCCTGGTTTGAAAAATTCGCATCGTCCACCCTTTTACTCCTTACTGTACCATGTAATATTATACCTACATAGTTTTTATTAATTTATTTTTTTTTTGTGTATTTGTTTAATGAAGGTTTTTGAGTAGCTTTTCCTTCAATCATATTTAATTCATTGTTCTTTTATACTTAAAATTAAAAAAAAAATGTATTGACAGTAGCAAGGTAGATTTATACCATAACTCTGTAAATTGTGCAATATAGTTTAAGAAAATAATGTATAAATATTCTGCTACAATAAAATAGTATAATATAATTAAATCATCAAACATCAAGAAAGTACTTCCAGGATTTATCATTTTTAATTCCCTTGTACCTGTCACCCCTAGAGTTTAACTATGACGATTTTTACGATCTTACAAACTGCCTTTGTCTTTTCTACGAATGTAAGATCGTAAAAAATCCTCATAGTGGGCACCCACTTTATGACTACATTTTTTTAATCTAACTTAAAAAAAAAGTGTGAGGTTAGCCTTAGACCAAAATTGATAAATTAGAAATGCTCAAGAATCGAACAAATCTTTATGTCAAACGAACAACAAGCAGAGGTACTAACCCTCAAATAGCTAACCAAGTAGAAAGACATTTGGGTCTATTCGGCGAGGATCTTTTATTCTGTTATTCTGCTATTCTGTTATGAATTTTCATACAAAAGTTAAAGCTGTCAGATAATCTTTTATGAATTATAATTTTGGAAATCTGCTATTGAGCCGTCAAAACTTCGAAATTCTCAACAAGTCTTTTCGAACTGCATTTTTGGTATTCAGCATGCCACAATCTGTTATGGAATCTCTTATGAATCATAAAAGAATAAAAGACACATTTTGGTTACTTTTATCATAAAAGATTTCAACCTATGTAGTAAAAACTTTTATTTCGTTAATGAATTGTTGTTAAAAGGAGACAAATATAACAAACAATAATTAAAATGCATAATAACAAACTCAAATATGTAAATAATTTATAAACTAAAATATATCAATTCCTCTAAAACACAGAACACATTTGATGGATGAAACTAAAGAAAGTAGTCGCTTATCTTGCCTTTGTGCGTTTTGGATATATTAAATTCAGGAACTGTTATGGACAAATTACACAGAACAATAATTTATCTTCGCGAAACAAAATACGATAATTCCACAAGTTAATTTATTGTCATTCGTCGGTGCTGACTGCCGAGAATTTTTATTTACTACAGCTGATAGTTTGATAGCAGATTTTAGGTCTGTTCGTATAAATGTTTATTTTTCGAAGTTCCATAACAGACTTTTATAAAAGATCGAACTCCTGAATACCAATTATAAAATATCTTTTATGGTAAATATCTGTTATGCATCATAACAGAAAATTCATAGCAGAATAACAGATGTGGCAGAATAAGCCTAATTAGCTATGGACCGTTTTCTTGAATTTGTTTTACTTCACTTTGCTATATTCTCACCAAAACACACCTAATGACTTGGAGATTCATCAAAGGTCATCGGGATTACTAACTAACTAAACAACATAATATTATTCGATACTCGAATAAATGTCACAAATCTATCCAAAGCAGACTTCTGCTTTTACTTTTATCGAAAGCAGGTTCTTGTATTTGTAATGTGTGTAAATTCTGCTTTGCTGCCGATGGATTTTGCCAAAAGAACATGGCTATTAACAAAGATATTAGTACCAGTTGGCCAAATTCCCAGTGTTAAAATCTTATTTAAGTTATTCATTAACCATTATCTCCGCATTAAGATAAGCAATGCTCTGAATATATGTAAATTATTGGAATAAATAAATGCATTTCGAGTGCATCATGTGCTTGTGCATTTATTCCATAATACTCGTACCCCATTATTTTATCTGACAGTAATTCCGATAAATGTGTCTGCGGATGGAAATATTTAAGATATGCCCTTTCTCGTTTTAAAGGATGCAGATTCTGACACGCTATAATGGAAACCAATACATGAATGTTTTTGTTTGAAAAATTCATGGATACCACAGGTTGTGCTTATGTGCATCGTTTTTGAAGATTTTTTTCAAAACATGGTACAGGGTACCATTGCGTACAGAAGCAGATAGATATACATACGAGTATATAGATAAACAACATAAGCCAAAATACCCTTGCGTAAATTTCACACATTCAATACGGCTTTTAAATTAAATCTTCAAATAGAATGTTTAAACAAAATAAGTAAATTCTTAATTAATATGAACATATATGACGCCTTGGACGCCCCCTTTTGTACCTTTTCCATTGTTAGATGAATTGAAAAATAACAAAGCTCCAGGATCCAACGGAATACCACCGGAATTTTACAAACTCAGCATACCTTCATTCATCGAACATTTTACTCTAGCGCTCATGAACATGGCTGCATACCAAATTATTTTAAGGATTCCATCATCACTCCCATATTGAAGAAAGGGGACCGCACTGGTCCTGTAAACTATAAAGGAATATCTTTGCTGAACAGATCAATGAAAAAACAATCTTCTCCTCCTTCGACATCTTTAAATAACGGTCTCCATTGACAGTTTGTGTTACACCGTTTTCTTCAAAGAAGTATGGCTCGACAAAATAACTTGATGAAACTGCGCACCACACAGTGACTCGTTCTGGGTGCAGTTCCGTCTCATGGAGCATTTCTGGATTAGATTCACTCCATATATACGGCAATTTTGCTTGTTACCATTGCCGTTTAAGTCAAAATGGGCCTCATCAGACAAGAACAAACAATTTATCAATGTGTTGTCTTATTCGGCTATTGCAATTATTTTTCGGCAAAATTCCAGGCGAACAGGCAAATCATGAGGGTTTAACTTGCAGTAATTTGGACTTTGTACGGAAACAAGTTTAAGTCATCATGAAGTATCCGTTGTAAAGACCGTCTGCTAACTCCAATTTGGCCCGATAAGTTTCGAGTCAAAACACTTGGATTTGCCTGTATTGCCGATGCAACAGCCACGATGGTATCCTGAACCCGAACATTGGGTTCTCCATGATACGGTCTTCGTTCGATACAGATTCGGCAAACATGTTCACCAGCCTCATAATGGTCCATCTACTCGGGGAGTACCGCCAAACTCCAGCCTAAATTCCATTTGGAAGGAAATGACGGATTGCAAAGAATGGCATCACTGCAATATCCAAATCCTTTTTCCAGTATCCCAAGCATTCATTTTGATAAATCTAAATATTAGCCTATAAAATAAAAAAAAAATAAGCCGATTACTCACACTGAAAATAAGTTATTATGTTTTATTTTTGTAGCACGAATCGTGTGCCACCCTGTATGTACAAGTTGGAGTAAAGAGTTGAGGAAAATCTTCAAATGAAATCATTATAATTCGCTGATTATATTACGATATTTGCTGAAACGCCTGAAATCCTCCAGTTGATGATAAACAGAATAGCTGAATACTGCTATAAATTTAAGCATCAGGTAAACCTTAGTAAATCCAAAGTTACGATCTTTCATAATGGTGGGTGCCCTAACTGTCGGAAAGAAAGATGGAGATTCGATAGTAGGATGGAAATTGAAGTAGTGAATGACTACAATTAAATAGGAGTAAAAATATCTAGAAATCTTATCCTGTGAAACCGTATAGCGGAGAAACTTTTCAAATCAAAATGTGCTATTAAAGCATCATGGAGTTCCATTATGCATAACAAGTAAGTTAATTTCAATCCAAAGTTTCGAATTTTTGAAACAACGGCGGCGTAGGCAGTAATGTGCTACTTCGGAGGCGGCGCCACCGCCGGCCGCACAAGTATGAGTTCATAAGTAATTCGGTTAATTGGAACAATTCTGCGACATTTTTTTTAAACAGAACATTAAAGCTTCCAAGTAGCACGGCAAATTACATTCTCATGCTAGAGACGGGTCTACTGCTAGTCGATCTCGTACTGTGGAGGTGTTAAGACGTTTTCGGCTTCCCAGTTTTTCCAATTAAAATTCGTGTGTGAGCTTAAGTTCTATATTAAATCAACATTTCATAAGTGGTGCAGTAGCACAAAGATAGAGTGGCCGACCGAGAATCCGAGGGTCGCAAGTTCGATTCCCAGCCGGGCATCAGAACTTTATCAGCTTTTTTTCACAACCGTGAAGTGGAAAACTTTATTGGTTGGGAAAACGATCAAAGGAGGAGGAGTTTAAGCACCGGGGCATCGAAAGGTGTCCTAGGGCCAATGAGGCCAGCGATGGCATCAGCAGAGGGAACATCGAAAGATGTTCCAATTACAAACAATGATACTGCAGCAACAACATCATCAGCAATAACAACAACGGCAACATCATCCGATGCTAATCAAAAGCGCAGAAAGAGGATCAAGTGCGCACCAAATTTGGTAAAAAGGAGATCCACGGCCACCTCAGCAAAGCTGCCAGCTGGGGTGCATACGTCCGATATAGACGAGACGTCAGAGGCAGCAAGACAAACCGAGCTAGACACTTCACCCGAAGAGGGTATAGCATATATGTCTGAAGAAGGAGAAGGGCACTTCACGACGGGCGATAGAACTGCCCTCGTGAACCTCTCCACATCAGAGGCGTCATCTGAGGAGGACGAGGAACAAAGAATGTACGCCCAAATTGATGATTTGGAGGCAGAAATAGAAAAGATAAAAAGTAAAGTTAAGGCCAGCCAAGAAGCGCGCCGAGCGAGGCAACTAAAAGAACTCGACGAAAAAGAACAACAGCAGAAAAAAGAACAATTACAAAAACAACAGCCACAGCAGCAGCCAAAACAACAACGGCCAAAACAACAACAACAGCAACAGCAGCAGACACAAGTCCAGAAACAAACGCAAGAAAAACAGCAGCAGCAGATTCAAAAGCAGCAGAATCAACAGCCGCAGAAAAGTCAGTCTCAGCAGCAGCAGCCACAGCCGCCGATTATGAAAAAAGAAAAGGTGCCACCCATTAATACTTATAAAATGGAGTTACAGGATACCATAAATCTATGTAAGTTGACCATAGGTCAAAATTTTACTATTAAACGATTAAATAACGATAGGCATGCTATCCAGTGCTTCACACTGGAACAGCACAAAAAAATTAAAGAGTTGCTAAAAGAAACTACTACCGAATTCTTTAGTTTCACCCCTAAAACCGAAAAATTTCAAACGGTCCTTTTGAAGGGCATAGATTCCTACACGGAACCACAGGTGCTCTTAAATGAACTCCGCCAAAAAGCGAATGACGATCTCGACTTTATCGGGGTCAAGCCGTTCGCTACAGTTAGAGCTAGGCGGGAGAAGCGGAGACTTCCCTTCTTCCTTGTTCAACTCTCACCCAGCAGCAAACTGGATAGTTTGAGGAGTATATCCGTCCTCAACTATCAGGTTGTAACTTGGGACAAATTAAAAAGGCGCGGCGACATGCTTCAATGCATGCGCTGCCAAAGGTTCGGCCACGCCGCAGCAAACTGCGAAATGCAGTCACGCTGCGTTAAGTGTGGAGAGAACCACAATGCAGATGAATGCAAGTTAGGAAAGGAACGGGTCGAAGATAGGACCCAGCTTAAATGTGTACTCTGCCGAGGCGCCGGACACCCCGCTAATTATCGGGGATGCCCGACGTTTCAGCTTATAAAAAACAATAAAGCAGCAAAGCAAACAGTGGTAGAAAAGCGTCCAACAGTGCGCCCTCCTACAACAACGCCCGTCAACCCCCAAATTTCTTACGCCCAAATGGCGTCAGGAAGGGGAAGCACGGTACAGCCTACACCAAAGGTCGCCCAACAGGCCCCCGTGCCTAAGGCGCCAGCGGCACAGGCGGACATTATGGGCGTTCTACTGGCCATTCAGGGCCAGTTGAACGGCCTCCAAAACCAGATCAGGGAGCAGGCGACTAGGGTGGATTATATCTACTCTGTTTTGCCGAGCTTAACGCAACTTAGAGGTTAAGGGCGCGCTGCCGGAGAGGCCCTTTAAGATCCTAGCTGTGAATGTAAATTCACTGATTAGGACCGAACGTAGAGCGAATTTATTCCAATTGCTTAAAGACATAAGTCCAGATGTGTTTATGGCTAGCGAAACTAAGCTTAACCAGAAACATAAATTGACTAACAACAATTACAATATCGTAAGGAGAGACCGACCCAACTCCACTCAAGGAGGGGGCGTCGCAATCTTTATACGTAAAGGCATTAGTCATAAGGTAATATATAATAGTGATGTGCGTAAATTTCGGACGTTAGAGGCATGCATCATATGCATTCATCTCCAACAGGGGAAGCGAATGTATGTGATCGCTGCCTATGCACCGGAAACACCTCAGCCCACACAGTTTATAACAGAGCTTGAAAAGCTTTTTGAATGCTTAAGATTGAGCTCGGAAGAAAACTACTACATATTGGCTGGTGATTTGAATGCCAAACATATAGATTGGGGAAATCAAATACAAAATCCTCGTGGTAACCATCTGTATAATTGGATGGGTCGATACAACCTGGAGTATCGCATTGAACTTCTCGCTACAGACAGGCCATCGTTTCCAAGAAGCGGTGCCTATCTGGATCTATTGTTGAAAGACACAAGACTAACAATTACTGATACTGTGGGCCATCGGTCTAAAAATTGTTTAAGAACGATCGAGTACGACAGTGACCACTGCGGACTCGCCGCCCTAATACAACTTCCGAACGCGCTTATGGAGTTGGAGGAGTATGTACCGGTGCATACTTACAATTACAGTAAGGTGCGCTGGCCACGCTTCTCGAACGTCTTATTGAGCGAATTACGATCAAATGGTATATCCCCACCAAATGACAGGAACATGACAAATACTGAAATTGACAGATACTTAGAACAAATGGACGAAACAATTCAACGAACAATGAACAGGACAATACCGAAATACAAAGAACGTAACGCAACTGACATGTACCGTAACGCGACAATTGATGCATTACACAGACAAAAAAGTGGCTTACTGACAAGACTAAAACGCTTGTACAGACGGTTTACGGACACACGAGATCTGGAGATAAGGACACTGAAGTCGTCCATCAAAAACATCAACCAATTGATCAAAGAAAATTATAGGTTGTCCATTAATTTGTTTTGGGACAACAAAATTCGGGCCGTGAACGCTACCGACCCGAGTATGTTCCCACAAATTAATAAGATATTCAGAAGAAAAGATCAAAACGACCTTCCGTGTCTTAAGCTCCAGAGGACGACACAAAACAGAGACGTACTTCTGACAGCAGGCATAGACCCAGATGACGCCGTCTTGGACGATGACCTCTTCATAATCGAAGATCCGCAGGAGAAGGTGGAGGCTGTGGGGGCTGCTTTCCAGCAAGTGTACAAGGTGAATGCTAGCATTCGCCCGAATCATGACCTGGAGAACAGAGCTCTGCTTCATCACTTATGGCTCCGAAACGATATAAGCGAATGGCGATCTGAGAACCTTGGTTTTACCGGGTTTAATGATGAAGATTTGGCAAACGCCATAATCGCCGACCGAAATGGGCCCAGTCCCCTGTTAATTTCGAAGAATGAGCTCCAGCTCATCTTCGATTCATTAAAGAAAAAGAAGTCTGCAGGAGTCGATGGTATATCCAACGTTGTACTACGACATTTGCCTCAAGAAGCAGTTGACATTTATACCACACTGTTTAACAACGCGCTGAATAATGCATATTATCCAGTGCGGTGGAAGACAGCTGTAGTGCACCCTCTCCCAAAAAAGGGAAAGGACAACTCCAATCCGGCGAATCTCCGGTCGATAAGTCTTCTTCCGAGTATCAGCAAAGTATTTGAAAAGGTTATTAATAGAGCCCTGTTCAAGTGGGCGGAGGACAAAAATATCATCCCGGATAATCAGTTCGGTTTTAAGGCGGGACATGACACAATTCATGCCGCGTCTAAACTAGTTTCTGATATCCAATGGAACAAAACTAAAAAGCAGTGTACGGGTGCCTGTCTGGTTGATTTGGAGAAGGCCTTCGACACCGTATGGTTAGAAGGTCTCTATCTAAAGCTAACCAGACTAGGTATAAGTAAACCTCTATTGTATATGCTTTATGACATGCTAAATGGTAGAAAGTTTGTTGTCAAGAGTGGCAATGTAACTTCTACCGCAATTTTTAATATTAATAATGGTCTTCAGCAGGGAGCGGTTAACTCGCCGATTCTATTCAGCATTTACACCAGCGATCTGATAGGTAGTCTAACTCAGGCAATTGCGTACGCCGACGATCTAATTGCGTACAGAACAGCTAATACAGTTGAGGTCATCAAAAGTCTCTTGCAGAGTGACTTCGACAAGATTCAGCGATATTGTGATGACTGGAAGTTGAAAATCAACTTCCAGAAATCAGAAACTATTTTGTTTAGGACTCCGTTGTCTAGCGCCTCAAGGGATACGAGAAAGAACTGGCGCAAGCTGGTGATCGTAGGGCCACATGGACATCCACTGGCGAGTAAAAGTGTAGTAAAGTACCTTGGCATCTGGTTGGATCAGTACCTGTATTTCGACAGACATATTGGTGCTGCTTTGGCCAGGGCTAGGGGAGCCTTTGCCTTGACAAAACGACTGTTTTATAGCAGCCGTCTTGACAGCAGGGTGAAGGTGATTTGCTATATGGCCCTCATCAGGCCGATGATTGCCTACGGATGCCCGGTGTGGTTCAACGTTGCCCCATCTCAAATGGAAAAGATTCGGGTGTTTGAGAGGCAATGTCTTAGACGTTGCCTTGGATTACACAGAACACCAGAGTCGGAGTACACAAGATATTATTCCAACCAGGTTCTATACAACGGAGCCAACATAAACAGAATAGATAATTTTTTGTTCAAGCTGATTCGGGGTCACGTTGCAAGAGCGATGTCCTCAACTAACAGCTTAATTTTTGGGGCGTATTACCCCAATAACGAATATTTTGAGAGTGCGCGGTTAAGTGGTTACATCCCTCCCGAGGCATTCCTCTATTTAGACAGTCGAGGGCTGATACAGGATGGAGGGGCGGTTCCGCTCATCTACCACGTCAGCCGGAAAACTGTGGATAGGCGACTCCTGTATGGTCGAGACGTCATCGCTCAAGGTGGAGAAGAGCACCTTCGGTTCAGTAGGACTGTGTCCGATCGGGACCGGAGGGATAGGGCGAAACAGGAGAACCAGTTCTGGTGGCTCTCTGAACAGCATCGTGATATATAAAGTCGATGAAGATGATATATCTTGGTCGACTTACATAGATTTAGGGCATTAGGTATAGGGAACAGTCAGGGTGGCACCAAAAAAAATTAAAAATATGTATGTATGCGGGGGCATACGTGCATGTATCTGCGTGTATGTACATGTATGTGCGTACGTATATGTATGTGCGTATGTACATGTGTGGGTGGCTTGCATGCTGGTGTGTGTCTGCATGCATATAAAAAATAAACAAAAAAAAAATTAAAAAACGAAAAAAATGCTGCTGTGGCTGTTCTAGTTTTTAAGTAGTTTTAAGTATTATTAGGTATTTTAAGTAGTTTAAGTTATTTTTAGTTAGTATAAGTTAGTTTTATTTAGTTTTAATTATTTTTAATATATATTTAGGTTTAGTTTATAGGTAAAAAAAAAAAAAAAAAAAAAAAAAAAAAAAAAAAAAAAAAAAAATGATCAGATATCAAGTTTTTTGTATATAAGTTTCTTGAAATATAAAATAAATAAAAAAAAAATTAGATTTAATTAAAATAGTTTTTAGGTCGAAAGACATTAGTTGTAAGAGTTATTGTTTAATTTAGAGCGCCCGTAAAGGGCCAGTAAATTAGTTGTAAGTTATTGATAATTAGGCTAGTTTTAAACATTTTTGTCTAGCTTTAAGATAGTTATAAGTTAAAATGAAATAAAAATGAATTAAAAAAAAAAAAAAAAAAAAAAAAACGGGTCTACTGCCTCTATTCATTTCGACACTGAAAATGCAAGTTGACTACATACTGAAGACGATAAGCATGGATGAGAATAGGCTGCCCAAAAAACTTGACTATGGTTATTTTAAGATGGAAATCATCTTGGTGAGACATTGGATTATTTAAGCTATATCTTGCAGTCATAAACTTACTTTAAATGAAGATAGGCCAAAACAATTGAAGGCTTAACTTTATGATGTCATCAGTGCAGTGAAAATAGAAGAGTTCGTTACAAAAATAAAAACAAAAATCCAGACATAAGGGGCCTCCACAAGAAATATTAACTATTTGACACATTTCTTGCAACCATTTATTTCAAGAGGAGACCAGGGGTAATGAAAATGATCGACTAAAATCTTTCTACTAAAAACTGTTTCAAGGAAGAGTACCCAAACGACCTCATGTCACTAGTCACTAGTTTTAAAAACTAAAGGTGAGTTGTTGCCACTTAACTTTATACTGCACAGGGATGAATGGCCGGAAATCTACAGTTTATTCAATCAAGGAGAAAGGCAGAATAATTACCACTTCCCTTTTAGATACCTGCTCTTAATGGAATCTCGGACGAGCGTTTTCGGAAAGAGTTTACGCGTTATGACGAAATATTGATTTATTATTCTCAATGAATCTGATTCGAAAGTTTTGTTTGAATTTGTCAAGCTTGTCTTTTCTGCAGGAAACAATTTATAGAACAACTTTTTTAAATGAACTTAAAATTACCTTAGTTTTAATTGTCTACTGGCAGACTGTAAAGGCCATTCTCAAAAATGTAAGTTTATTTATATATAAAGTGTGTTAAGAAGGATATTTTATATTTATTTATTAATATTTTTTTGTTTTCTTAAATTCATTAGTGAGTACAAAGTTTACAATCATTTAAGAGCTTGGCTTTATGCCGTCTGCCTGGTTGACAAAATATATAAACTTTTCTTTCAAAAATAAAAAGATCTTTCATCAAAACAAATAAGATAATTATTACTTTATATATGGACATACAAAAATCGATAACTATGAAAATAAAATACATATAGCTATTCAAAAACTCTCACTCATGATTTGTTCTCTATATCTTAAAGCAAGCTTGCATTATGGGTATAATTTCTGTATTTCAACTTCATTAAGCATTGTTATAATTTGATTGTCTGTCAAAAAATCACTTCCAAAGGTGTTTCGTCTGATATCTTTTAGGATACGACATTTTCCCAAAAAATGAAGTGTTTTCACTTTCATTCAAGTTGCACAAAGAGCAAATGATAGGTAAATCTTCTCTGTGTGGTATAAAATTTAATTGCAAAAGCTCTTCACCTAACTTGGCCATCATCGATATTTCGTTTACTCCATTTTCGTCTCGAAAATAATTGTTTTCCTTCAAATTGTGATTTAATCTACAATATAGCTTTCTGTGCAGCGATCCTGTTGCGTTGCTCAAAAAACCTTCCCTACATTTAATATCAACTGAAGAAATAAGCTGGTAGAGTATTTTTGTCCAATTATGGTAGTCGTAATTATTAAGATCGAAGTCAATCTCACCATATCTAGCTAACTGCATCCACTCAGAATACCAACTTGTCTTAGAATTTATGACTTGAAGCGCCGCTATCTTTGGAAGTCGGTGATTTTCCATCTTCATAATGTTTAAAACGTAGTCTATTTGCATTTTTAATGTTTGAATAAAAAGAGGCGATAAACCCGTTTCCAACATAACCATGTAGTTGGGCATATTAGGTGGGAGCCGAAAGATTCGTTTTACGTAGTAGCGCATCAGCATCTCCATAGTTTCATATTGCTTAGCTCCCCTGACTTGTGCTGCATAAAACAGTATAGTTTTAGATACAGCTTGAAAAACTTGGAATTTGCTACTATGCGCAATACTTTTGTAATAAAAGCATCTGTTCCACGACGAACTGATTGCACACTTAGCCTTCGGCAGTTTCTCTTTTAAGTGCAGCTCCATATTTAAATTCTTTGTAAAGTAAACTCCAAGATATTTAAATTCATTAACAACTTCGATGCTTGTAGAGTTATAATACCATCTTTCATTCGCACAGTTTCTGCCCCCTCCATTCTTAAAAATCCTAATCTTTGACTTCTCCAAATTAACTATCAAGTTCCAAAGTCTGCTATATTGAGAAAGCCGATTTATCATGAGTTGCATTGATTGAGGTGAGGATGCCATGAGAATAATGTCATCTGCGAACAGTAGAGCTTTTATGGTATGGCCTGCGTATTCGATTCCACATGGTAAATTTGTAACTAGGTCTTCAATAAATAGAGCAAACAGGCTTGGGGTCATTGTACATCCTTGTCTTATGCCTACTTCAGTTTTAAACCATTCAGACATCTTTTCACCATTCCATGCTGACGCCATTGTGTTCCCATAAATGTTCTCTAGGACTCTTCCAAGCTTCCTCGACATTCCTATACCATAAAGGTTATATAAAAGGCTTTGTCTATCCACCTTATCAAAAGCTGGCCTAAAGTCAACAAAAATCGTAAACAATTTCTTTCCTTTAGTGAGAAATGATTCTGCAATACTCTTTAAAACAAAGATGTGGACAATTATCGAATAGCCTGATCTGACACCTGCCTAGAACTCGCTCAAGATGTTATTGTTAGCTACCCAGTTGTTTAGCCGTCTTTGCAGTATTAAGGTGAAGATTTTATAGGATGCATTTTAAAATGATATACCCCTATAATTCGACACTTCTGCTACACTTCCCTTTTTGTGAACTGGAAAAATAATAGATTCACTTAATTCACCCCAGTTTCTAAAACATTATTATATATCGTTGTTAACCAACTGATCAGCTCCATTGTTCCATACTTATAGAACTCTACTGACAACCCATTCGATCCTGCAGCTTTTCCATTTCTCAGCTTTTCCATCGCTAAAATGACTTCTTCTTGTGTTATAATGGCATCCAAAACATTATTCGTAAACCCAGGAGGAGCATAATGGAAATTGACTCTTTCTTGAACAGGATTCACCAAATTCCTGAAGTGTTCAGCCAGAAAGTTTGAGGTTAAACCACAATGAATGCTTAAGTGCTTGCCGTACAAATTCCATAAAAAGGTCCAAAACTCCTTCGAATTCCTGCAATGGGCTAGTCTTATTTAAGAAAAATAAAGTATTTATTAATTTAATATGAACTTATTAGTTTTACACAGTATTTAATTGCCAAGAAGATCAAATCAGCTACAATTTTGAATACTGATACCTAATTTATTGCAATTGTTTTGTTTATAATTGAGACAAAAGAATACAAACAACAGAAGTGACAAATAAAAAAGTTTCTCCCCCACTCGTTCATGGTGCAAGGAAAAATATTTATGTTTCTCCTCCACTCACTCAACACTCAATTTGCAAGCGAAAAAAATAGTACTTACATATTTTTCTGTTTCACTCATTCAATGGGTTGAAAGTGAGACTTTCTTTATGTCAAATTATTCATTTATTGAATTATTTGAAATTGCGAAAATTTATAGAAAATTAGGTGGTATAACATAAAGTTTTGTGCAATGTCATCGCTTTGTTTAAATTCATATTCAGTGATGCCTAGTTTAGTGGATTTGTCTATTTATAAATGAGAAAAAATATGTTGACAGAAGAAATAATATATATGAATGAATGATTGTGGGTTGGAACTTGGAAATATATTCCCCAAGTTTAGTCAAGCAGCACAGATTTTTAAATTTAAAAAACTCAGTCTGATTTATGGCATTTATATTTGGCAATCAGGAATTCCAAATAAACACTTTTTCTATTCTGAAGATACTGAAGTCTTATGTGGTTGTATCGGTTGTTTTTTTTAGACGTGCGGGTTTCAAGAAGAAATAAAACGCATAAAATTTAAGGTTATGGCCAATAAGTTAGCTTTATTATAAAGAAAAGAGTTTTCCATTATGTTTTAAAAATAATTTCGAGCAAGTGGCCCCCGTGACTCACTCAAATAAATTCCATTGACTGTAACATTATGACCAGCTTTATTGTTAAAGAAATATGGGTCATGATTCCCTATGCCAATAGAGCCAGCAGTGACCTTTTGAGGATGAGGACGGCATCTCAAAAATAGCTTGTGGATTATGATCACACCAAATAGTACAAATTTGCTTATTAACGTACCCATTTAGTGAAAGTGAGCTTCATCGCTGAACAAAATGTTCTTGTGAAAATCGGGATCGGTTGCCATCTCGTTATAGCATTATTTTGGTAATAAATTTGCACGATTTGCAAACGTTGTTCAGAAGTAAGTCTATTCATTATAAAATGGCAAACCAAACTGAACATAAATCAACTGACTGACAGCTGTCAAAAAGATCAACTCCGAAAAGAGTATTACCAGATTGAAATCCACATTTCTAAAAAAAAACACCCGCGTTATATGTGAACATAATTGCGTATGAAGACGGCAACCACCGTCGAAACGTTGTGAAAATAAAATAAAAATTGCTTTCATTTAATCATCATAAAGACCAATAAAGCCGATGAGAATAACTTTTTAAAAATTCTTCAAAGTCCACATAAAAACCAACTTGGTCAAAACTTCTAAAACATAATTGCGTACGTGAAAAATTATCGAAATAAAAAATCATGATTGTTGCACAATGCACAATTATGTTTATAATACAAAAAATACCAGCAGTCGAGTTTAACGTTCAATTATCTGAATGTGTAATTGCCTTGGTTTCGATTCTGATTTCAAATCCAGAAGCAAAATTCTCGTTTTTTTCAAAATCAGAACTCTCATTTTTCCCAAGTGAACACTTTTAGAAGAGTCCAGAACAGCGATATCACTTTACTTCAATTGAAGTAGATTTACTTCAATTAAAAAAAAAAAATATCTGTTCCCTACTTCGCATCATTGTTAAATTCTTTATATCCACTTCACTTTAATCCGCCTCAATTTAAATTAAAAAAACTTAAATCTACTTTAAAAAAATATTTAAAAAATGTTTTACACACTTTCATGTAAGCCCAGATTCACATTTCAAAAGATTAAATTGCATCTAACTTCACTTCAAACGAACAAATTTTTTTCTGACGTTTATTATTGGTTTCCTTTTAATTTTCTCTAGAGCAAAAACAAGGAAACAAGTAATGCTTTTGTGTTTACCTTCATTCCTGTCTGTTGTGCTAAAAATTGAATGTGATTTATATCCCTAATATACGCTATGAAAAGATATTTCGAAGTAATCAAGAATGTGGATAAAGATTCGTGGGCAAAAATATAATTTTGTAAACATCGTTGCGCACCATTTATATTTTTTTTTTAAGTTCTGGACGATCTTCAACGATCAAAAGCAGTAAAAATGAAGTGTCTGTGGGGCTTCAGTGGACATTGAAGAAGAAAATGCACATATTTCCGCAATGTTATTATTATTAAAAATTTCATTCGCCTTCCAAATGTTCTGTTGCTGTTGATTAATACATAAACCTAATTTGGAATTAAATGTAAAGGGTTATCCATTTTACGGTTTCAAAAGTTTAGGGCTGTAATTCGACATCTGTCAAACTAAGTTGTTAAACCAATTTTTTTTTCAGTTGAAAGTCTGACATTTACGAAAATGGATCGCTTAACTATTGCAGAACGCATACAAATTGTTAAAATCTACAACAAAAATGGTGATTCTGCCACAGCCACATATCGTTCTTTAAGAGCAGATTAGGTTTATATAATCGTCCAACTACGCAACCAATTGGCAAAATTGTGAAGAAATTTGAACAGACTGGATTGGTTACAGATATTGTAAGCTATGTGCATCATCGTTTCGCTCGTACCACTGAAAATATCGCTGCTGTAAGTCAAAGTGTTGCCGAAGGCCCGAATGTGTCGATTCCTCGACGTTCTCAGGAATTAGGACTGTCTTACGGCACATTATGGCGTATTTTGCATTTGGATCTACACCTACATCCATATAAAGTCCAGCTCACACAACAACTGAAGCCAGCTGACCATTCACAACGTCGTAGATACGTCGAATGTGTGCTTGAACAACAACGGCGATTTTTCGAACAAAATTTTCTTCAGCGACGAAGCAAATTTCTCACTCGGTGGGTATGTTAATAAACAAAATTGTCGTATTTGGGTTTCTGAGAATCCTCAAGTAATTGAAGAGAGGCCATTACATCCACAAAAAGCCACTGTTTGGTGAGCTCTTTGGTCCGGAGGTGTGATTGAACCCTACTTCTTCGAAAACGACGATGGAACGACTGTCACCGTCAATTCGGAGCGTCATGGTCATATGATAACCGACTTTTTTTTGCCTGCTATTGAAGAATACGACTTGGAGAATATGTGGTTTCAACAAGACGGTGCCACATACCACACAACTCGAGCGAATATGGCTTTTTTGCAAGAGATATTTCCTGGCCGCGTAATTTCTCGTCGTGGCGATAACAACCGGACACCAAGATCATGCGATTTGACACCGCTGAACTTTTTTTTGTTGGTGTACGCGAAAGACCGTGTTTATGCCGATAAACCTTTAACTCTTGAGCACTTGAAAACCAACATTCGTCAAGTTATGGCTGATATACGGCCCAATATGTGTCAAAAATTGGTCGAAAATTACCTCAAAAGAATCAATGCTTGCAACAATTCGCGTGGTGGTGTTAAATGATGTAGTGTTTCACACATAATGTCAACGTTCAAACTTTATAATAAAAAAGAAAGATCATGAAAAAAAAATATTTTATATGTGTTTTATTTACGTTTATTTTTGAAACCGCAAAATGTATAACCCATTATTATTAAAATTATCATTTTGAAATCTGCTTCCCTTTAATTGAATCTACTTCGCTTTTATTTTTTTGAAGTGGTAACGCTTGTCCAGAAGTCTTCCGGATTGTCAAATAAAACGATACTAGTAAATCTAACATATTAGTAAGTACTCGCACGCTCTATACTCCATCTTTACTTTAATGGCAGCATTAGCAGATTGGATTAACCACAATAAGCAAGCATCATTGACAGTTAAATTTTCTTCATTAGAGCACGAACATCCAACGAAAAATATTCAAACATAATACTCGAAATATATCTAGCAGATTCATTGGCATTGAATATAATACGACTATCTGGATCTGCAGTGTTAGCAGAGTGCACCATCATGTCGGTTGTATGGGAGTTTGTTCGATAATTGAATTCAATTCAATCCCACAGGAGGTGCACTGATTCTGTTTAATTGCTTTAAAGGTGTAATTATTCCAGCCGTTGATTTTGAATTTCTGTTTCGGTAATTTTGTACATTTTTTCACTTTTTTTTTGCATTATGTTTGCAATGTCTGAATGATGTTGGTAGCGTAAAATCCATTAAAGCATGTTAAGGAGTGAATGGTAGAGTGAGCAAGTGAAGAAGTAAGCGGTTGATGAATTATTCAAAAAGTTTTTTCTTCGCCATCAACCACAAAATGGAAAAATTAAATTTACAAAATAAAACCCACGAGGCACAAATTTAATTGGGAGCAATAAATTTTTAAAAATTACTTTAAAAAAGTGTTAAAGTGTCCTTGATATATAATATATGAACATTGAACCTTATATAAGTCCAATAGTGCTTCCGGCGGACAGGATAAGTGTGCTCCAGACCAAACGAATGGCTCAAAGGTTAATGTATTTCATTATAAGCTCCCGGAGGCGGAGCGGCATCAACCGTTGTTCTAAAACTTTCCTTCATCTAAAAGAGTATATTTATTGCTTTTGCTTTGGATGGGTGGTTGTTTTTGGAATTCTTAAAAATACACTCCACACGGAAATGAAATTTCTCGATTGTACATACAGGGTGGCCCACGAATCGTGCTACAATAGGAAATTTAAATAACTTTTATTTTAATGGATGTATTGCATTAATTTTTTTTTTATTGGACTAAAAATTAAATTTTATTTTAAATAACTAATGGTTTTTAAAGATGATAGACCGCAAATGACCTCCACGTTCATACACGCATATGCGGCAGGAGGGTTGAAATTGGGATCGTCTCCATTATTGTCTTAATGTACAGCTTGAATTCAGTCAAATTCCTGGGTTTCGTTTTGTACAATTCCTGTTTCAAATAACCCCATAAAAAAAGGTCTGGCGCAGTCTGGATATCAATTTGTTTGGGAATTTTCGTTCGGGCTCCGCCATAACTTGTGTGGCTACGTGTGCACTTGCTTCATCTTGTTGAAACCAAATCCTGCTGAAAGGAATACGTCTTCGGCGAAGTTCTGTATAAAAAAAACTCCTTCTACATCCTTAAATAACGGTCCCCATTGGCAGTTTGCGTTACACCATTTTCTTCAAAGAAGTATGGCCCGAGAATACACCTTGATGAAACTGTGCACCACACAGTGACTCATTCTGGATGTAGTTCCTCCTCATGGAGCATTTCTAGATTAGATCATTCGAACAGGAAAATCCTGAGGGTTTAACTTGCTTGTAATTTGGACTTTGTACGGAAACAAGTTTAAGTCATCATGAAGTATCCGTTGTAATGACCGCCTGCTAACTCCAATTTGGCCCGATAAGTTTAGAGTCGCAACACTTGGATTGCCGATGCAACAGCACCGATTGTATCCTGAACCCGAACATTGGGATCTCGACGATACGGTCTTTGATCATCTTGGGTCACCCTGTAAATAGAAGCTTATAGACTTGAAAGGACTATTGAATGTACAAATATGTGTAATTTTAAACTATGTAAACGCAAAAATTCTTAACAATGTGATGGAAATTATAAAAATATTAATAATTATTATAAATTTATATTAATGTTTTCTTATACTAACATTTGCTTTTATTATAACAATTTTGAGAAAAAAAAAATTGTCGTCTCGAATAGCAATTTAATTGTTACCAACTGTCAAAATGGCAGTTTGAAATTATAATTTAAAAAAATCATTCACGAAGAATAAAATAAAACCCGTATATTTTTATAAGTTGTAATACGTATAAAGGTAATGTCATACTGCGAAAATGCCAACATTTTTGCAAATGTCTTTAAATGTCATAGCGTTTTGAGAGATTGAAATGTTTTACAAAACTCCTATTACACAGTACATATGTCACTGTAAGACTGTTATTTCCTGTATTTACATTCATTCTTTTTCTAAGACGTTTTCTTCATTATAAAGTTTGAGAAAGACAGCCATGCTTCATGGTGCACTTTCTCAATATCTTAGAATTTAGAGAAATAAAAGTCTATATAACTGTGTGACTGTGATTCGAAATCATTTCGATTGTTGAAATAGGAAACGCACAAAAAAGTGTCGTAACATACGCGGTTTTCATAAAAATAAAAGCCAACAATATTATCAAATTTGCGAACGTGAGCAATAATAATAATGGAGCGTTGGCTTCGCAAAAGTGATCAAAACTTAACGAAACTGAGCAAAGCTGCCATTATAAACACAGAGGTACCATACCAAGGCAGCTATTTTGGTTTTCCTACAAACTGGTACCGTTACGAAACTGATATTTTTGCATCTGGGTGTAGGTATAGTTTCGCCAAACCACACTTTGCTGTTGGATTTCACATCCATTAATGGATAGAAAGCCAAATTTACAAATACAACAGTGTAAACAAATGGCTTTTGGAGAATTACCGCTCTCACACGCCACATCGATCTATCATGTCGACGAAGTAGTTCGTTTTTGCATGGGCATTCACACGCACATACACCGATGTATAATTTTATGTTAAAACCAGCTGGCAAATAGAAAAGTTGTCAAATTTACTTTTAAAAAAAATAAATTATTGAAGTAAAAATTTCTGTCACCATATTATTTTCAAGAAGTAATTAAGCAGATTAATTTTACATGAAAGAAAAATGCAAATAAGATAACTTCAAATTATGTTCATAGCAGACAACAACAAACAAAAAAAAACATATACTGGTGCCGGTGTACTAGTTCGATCCTTTTTACACGCCATGTCGACATACCACTTCGCCCTCCAGAAATCGAAACATACGAAAATTTCCCATCTTGCTATGGCTCATATGTGATTATAGGCATGTAAAAGTAACAAAAAAGTGTGTATCCGCTCTTTTGCTTAAATTGATTTAGATATGTGCTAAACAGATGTGCAGCCTTTTTATGCAGCGAAATGGATTTACGCAGGAAAATCATTGCAACCACAACAATAAAGAACAAAATCTGAAACAATTTCAACTTGGCTTTACTCATACTGACTTTAAAAAAATGGTTTTGTTTTATGATTTTAATTCATGGAAAATAAAATGCACGACTAGATCGCACGAATTTGCTCTTATGTTCAATCACATCGTTTGCAAAGGATTTCTATTTAAAATCTAAATATATTTTTAAAATCATTTTTTAATTTATTTTTTATACACAAAGATTCTTTAATTTTTTTCTCAAAAAAATTGGTATGACAATCTTAAATATTTAATAATAATATAATTTAATAATATAAACAAAAAATTAAATCGGATTAATCAAAGAAAAATAATTCAAAATTCTGAAATAAATACTTAAACTAATTTGAGCTCAAAAAATAGTACGCTATGTTATTTCTTGGATAAATTTGAATTTATGAGAAAAAAAATTTAAAATCTGTGAAGCGGTTTTTGAGCAAAAAGTTTTTTTTTAAACTTTTTGAAACAAATTTTTAAAAAAATTCAAAAATGACAGTTCATACGTATTCAGCAAATACATTATAAATATAATTTTTGGAAAAAAATTTAATGAGCAGTTTTCAAAATAAATTTTTTAAATTTTTTTTTATTAAAAATGCTTTTAAAAATACAAAAAAATAATAATTGAAATTATTGGTAGTATATATTGGACAATCTAAGGCTATATATGTGTGAAATTTCGAAAGAATAGGGTAGGCCGTTTATGAGATAGTTTGAAGCAAAAAAACGGTCCTATGGAAAGTACCGTTTTTAGACATTTAAAAAAAAAATTTTCCAGCCATATGATCAGTCGTATCTAAAAAGCTGCACTGATTTTTTTTTATCAAAATCATTAGAGCCGTTTCCGAGAAAAATAGGTTTGAGCGTAACGGTTATATGACAGGTACCGTTATTTTTTGAGCTAAAAAAAAATTCCAATTTCACTCTGCACAATACCTAAAAAAATTCCATAGACCAAGTTTGAAGCAATTCGGCCCCCACCCGTTTAGGCAAACATAGAGACAGACTGACAGACAGACATACAGACGGACAGAAATTTTAGACCATCTTTTTTCGTCTTCGCTATCATCGTAATGAAAACTTTTTTTTTCGACGAATACATAACTTCCCTTATAGTACCTATAATCGCAAGTAAAATCGATCGGAAATTGATTTGAAATCGATTTGAAATGGTTGTTTGGAATTGATAGGTTGGCATCTATCTGAGTTCCTGCACACCCAAAACCGTATATTTGTAATATTGTAAAATTATATTTTGGTTTTAATGTTATGAAATTTCTCATGGGATACAAAAGTATACCAACGTTTTTCGGATAGCTTGAGATTTATTTTTTGGTAGCTGTAGACGGGATTACCAACCAACCTATCCGGATAGCTATGCATCGATTTCTGAATGCGGCCATCATTTTGGCAAAACTATCATCATAAATGTAAAAGAGATTGCAAAAGTGCTTTAGATGCAGCGTTGTATGCAGCCATGCGTGCAGGCATGCTGCACGCCTGTTTTAGCCATTAGTGAGCAGCAGCAATTATTGTTGGCCCATAAACAAAGAGGATTTTCTGGAATTAACTTTTATTCCAAGGAAAGCTGTTACTAGTGCGCGAATTATTTTGTTGTTTGGAAACGTCAATTTGTTGTTTCTGAAATGGCGTCGGTAATTTTTGAAGTTAATTTTATTGTCTAATTTCCTCGCCCTTACAAAATAAAGTCGAAAATCCAAAAAAAGGTTGTATGACAGGTACCGGTAATATTACATATGTAAAAAAAAAAATAACCAAAATGACGTCTACCCCCTCAATACTTCACCGTTTTTTTTTTCAAAATCGTTAGAGCCGTTTTCGAGGTAATTAAGATTTACCATTTTTGCTACAAAATGTTGTGACAGCTTCTATTATTTTTGGGGCTCAAAAAAAAAAGGTTATGAAAAAGAATCAAGCCAACCACGCATTAGCAGGTTAAGTGCCAAATTCAAAGGAAATCACTTCAGTCGTTTAGGCTGTAGTCAAGTTTGATTAAAATCTCGAGCTCGTATAAATTCCAGCGAGAGAGAGATAATGCCCTCACCATAAGTTTCCTTCAATAAATTGATTGTTTCGTTGACTGTATGGCATGTAGAGCCATCTTGTTGGAACCAAAGTTGGTCCACATCAACAACACCAAATCAGGCACGAAAAAGTTATTAATCATTGCTCTATAGCGTTACCCATTGACTGTAACATTATGGCCGGCTATATTTTTGAAGAAATATGGACCAATGATTCCCTCTTCCTATAGAACACACCAACCAGTGACTTTTCAAGGATGTAACGGCGGCGTCTCAACAATGGCTTGTGGATTATGATCATTCTAAATACGACAATTTTGCTTATTAACGTGCCCATTTAACCAAAAGTGAGCATTTTTGAGGGTGGCCGTGGCGCGATAGTTGTGTGTTCGCCTGTCAACCTCATGGTCACAGGTTCGATCCCTGCCGTAGTCTATGTCTTCTTATTTTTCCATTAAAAACAAACCAATTCTAAAAATAAATGTCATACAATGAGTTGCTGGTTTACTCATTACATGCTGTTTAGGCATAGAACTAACAACATGTGATCGAGTAAAACTAGTATACCGATAAAGTATGACAAAGAATAAAAAAAATTAATGCGAAGTATAAGGGACATCGATAAATAAGACACGGAAATTTCTCCGCATTAGTTCAGCCGCCATCCTTGGAGATAAAATCTTGGACAACAACCACCTACAGTCTCCGAATATTGCGCCACACATCTTTCCTATCATTCTTTCGATTCCTTAACCTCACCCTCACGCTCGCGCTGTGTTGAAACATTTAAACGGTATTCATAATCCCTTGAGCGCGTGTAGATAATAAAAAAAAAAAAAAATCATCGCTGAATAAAATTTTCTTGTGATGGGTCGCGCGAACCGAACCATTATTTTGGTATTAAATTTGCACGATTAGAAAACGTTGTTCAGAAGTAAGTCTATTCATTATGAAATGGCAAACCAAACTGAGCACAAATCAAGTGACAGCTGTCAAAAAGACCAACTCTGAAAAAAGTATTGCCAAAATCAAAACCACATGTCTAGAAAAAAAACACCCGTTATATAAATAAAAGCCAATTATTGTACGTATGACAGATCATTACTTGAGAACAACCAGATCAATTTTGATAAAATTTTGTTTGTTGCATTCATAATTGGCAGGATATAGGGTTTGACTCTTTTTGTTAAATCCACCAATAAAATCAGAAATTTGGATAGGATTCTTGTATTAAAACCTCAATAAAAAATAAGGCAAAAAATTTCGGATTAATTATTATTATTATTGCGAAAAAAAATTAATTTGAAAGCAATATAGGTGGTTCGTTTTGCTATCGGAGGTGATATAATACCGAAAATGGAGGTTCTAACTTAACTTTTAATTTTAAATCTTACTTTTCGCCTTGCATTCACGAAACTTGCATATTAAGACGTAAAATTCACCCGGCTGCTACCCGACGCCACACGAACAAATACATTTCTTTTTTATTTTATTAATCAAATTTGTGGTACAAATTAAATATACAATGTTCGGAGACACAGCATAATATTCTTATTATTATTGTTATTATTATTATCAACAACAAAAAGAGCAACAAAAGGACATTGAATTACATATATTTCCCAAGACCACGGAAATGACACGATAAAATAAAAATAAGCCTTAAATACAAACTGAAATTGCCAATTGACACGAACATTTCATGGCGGCGGCGTATTATTTCCAGGATATTTTATGGTAATTTAGCCTCTAAAAGACAGGAAGTGGTTGCGACAGAAAGGAATACTTGCTGTTCCCCAAAAAAGATTGAAAAGATTTTCATTCGTGAGAGAAGCGTAACAGATTCCATCCAAAGTTGTGAGGTTTGACAATTTTATGAGGTTTTCATTTGTTGTTGTTCTAACACTTGTAATATTTATCTACGAGAAAAAAAATGAATTATTGATTATTAAGGGACAAATTATTATTATTTGAAATGTTGAACTAAAAAAAGGGAATTTATCGAAAGAGGATATACAATTTGGGTTTTTGTTGTCCAATAAAATAAAAAGGTAACCCTTTTTGAATGTCAATTACGAATATTTTCCTGTTTATTGAGCTAAAAAATTAAAGACCGGTTGCCCTTTATATTTTGATTGAATAATTAAAATTGGACATTTTCACCTGAAACGTAATGGAATAATGAGTTGAGAGCTTATACCTTTAGCGGGAGAACACCTTGGAGCTTTTGTGATTCTCAAAAGGTTAGGCGGAGAAATAAATGAATACAAAAATAATAAATTTAAAAAAGAAAAATAATAAAAAGAAAAAAATATAAAGGCCTTCAGGTATATATGGATAAATAAATGATAAACTATATTTATATTATGTTATTGTGGTATCTTCTTATACAGGGTGACCCACGAATCGTGCTACAAAAATAAAACTTAATAATTTTTTCAGTGTGAGTATTCGGCTTATTTTCTTATTATTTTATGGGCTACTATTTAGATTTATCGAAATGAATGCTTGGAATACTGAAAAAGGGATTTGGATAGTGCAACGATACCATTCTTTGCAGTCCGTCATTTCCGTCCAAAGGGAATTTAGGCTGGCGGTACTCCCCGAGTAGATGGACCATTATGACGCTGGTGAACATGTTTGCCGGATCTGGAAGCATTTTTTTTTTTTTTTTTTTTGAATTTTGAATTTTATTTGGCCCAATGGCCATTGAAAATTAGTAATATTTTACATTTCATGTTTTAATTACATTCAAAAACTGTTCTTGGAATTTCAAATAATAAAAGATTTTGCATATACAAAAATTTGATTTTTAAGTCGTTGATGCTTCTAATATTTAGTGGAAGATTGTTGTAGGCCTGTAGTCCCATGTATAATATACTGGCTTGTGCCCTAGTTGTTCTGGTTCTGATGATCTTAAACTCGTCCACATTTCGCAGGTTGTATTGAACTTCTCTTCTTGCAGGTATACTTGATTGAAGGTATTCAGGACACATATTATGTTTAATTTTAAAGACAAATATCATTGCCATCATATATAGTCTTTGATTTATATTCAACCAATTTAGTGATTCAAGCATAGAAGATATTGGGGTATATCGATCACACTTTAATATTGCACGCATAGCTTTGTTTTGGAGTTTTTGAAGTCTTGCTTTTTGAGTATTGTTAAACAAATAAAGAAGACTTGCACAGTATTCAAAATGGGTTTTTACAGTCACATTAAATACTTTTATTGCACTAATTTAATATATGTTTTTGCGTGTTCTTCTAAGAACACCTAGTTTTTTTGAAGCTTTTTTGCAGATGAGATCTACATGTTCATTAAATGATAGTTTGCTATCTTAACACAACACCGAGGTATTTAATTGACGCTATTTGTTCTATTTGTGTATTATTTATTAATATATTTGTTTGATGTTGTGGGGAAGGATTATGGAGTATTATAAATTAAGTTTTGTTAGTATTTAGGACACGCCTATTCATATTTAACCACGTATATATTGCACTTAAATCTTGTTGTATTTTGTCTTTTAGTCTGTTAAGGTCTTTTCCAGTTATATAAAGTAGACCATTATCTGCAAATATCACAAGCTTAGAGAATTGTATTACTCTTTCCATATCGTTTATATAAAGGATAAAGAGAAGGACTCCCAAGATCGTTCCTTGTGGAACTCCTACATTCACTGTTGCCGGGTTGGACACATTGTTGTTAACTGTTGTTTTCTGGGTTCTGTTGTACAAAAACGTTTTGAACCACTTAAGTTCTGTATTTTATTCCAGTTTATTTAACAAAATAATATGATTTACTGTATCAAAGGCTCGTTTAAGGTCTAAGAAAACGGCTATAACAGAATTTTTACTGTCAATTTCACTTTTCCAGTCACTAACCACAAAATTTATACAAGTTTCACACGAATGATTCTAGCGAAAGCCAGATTGGTGTATGCTTATTATGTTATTACTATTGAGATGTTGTTGAAGTTGCTTCTATACAATTGTTTCTACAACTTTTTTACATAAAGGGAGCATATTTATGGGACGATGATCACTACACTTAATTGAATTGGAGACTTTCTTTTTTGGGAGAAAAAGAGATTCTTTCCAAGTTTCAGGAAAAACACCAGAGATGAATGAAGTATTTACAATACGGATAAGAACAGGACCAACAATTTCTAAAGCATCTTTCAGCATTTTCACATTCATAAAATTAAAGTCATTTTTAGAGTTTATCACAGTAAGGGCATTTGCTAATATCATTGGTATCAACTAAAATAAGCTTAAATTCTATATTGCACTCTTCTACTATACTAATATATTCGGAAAATATCATAGAATTGGTTATATCATTCACGCTTTTAATGAAGAAATTATTAAGTTTTTCAGCGATTATAGCACTACTATTTTCTATATCACAGTTCGCAAATTGCACATCAGTTATTTCATCTTTGTTAGTTTTTAGTACATATTTTTTTAATTGACTCCACATATCTTTTTGATTATTTGCACTATGTATTTTATTAGATATTAAAGTAGATTTAGCAGTCTCAATTTGTTTTTTGTAGAAGTTTCCATACTGACGATATGCTTGCCAGTTACTTAAGGTATTTGATGTGATGGCTGTTTTGTATAAATTTACTTTACATGTTTTTGCATTCCTTCGAAGACCGAACGAAGGCCGTATCATCGAGATCCCAATGTTCGGGTTCAGGATACAATCGTGGCTGTGACATCGGCAATACAGGCAAATCCAAGTGTTTCGTCTCGAAACTTATCGAGCCAAATTGGAGTTAGCAGACGGTCATTACAACGGATACTTTTTGATCACTTAAACCCTCAGGATTTGCCTGTTCGCCTGGAATTTTGCCGAAAAATGATTGAAATGGCCGATGAAGACAACACATTGATCAATTGTTTGTTCATGTCTGATGAGGCCCATTTTGACTTCAACGGCAATATTAACAAGCAAAATTGCCGTATATGGAGTGAATCTAATCCAGAAATGCTCCATGAGACGGAACTGCACCCAGAACGAGTCACTGTGTGGTGCGCAGTTTCATCAAGGTGTATTGTCGTGCCATGATTCTTTGAAGAAAACGTTGTAACACAAACTGTCAATGGGGACCGTTATTTAAAGATGTTGAAGGAGTTTTTTTACCCCGCACTTCGCCGAAGACGTTTCCCTTTCAGGAGGATTTAGTTTCAACAGATGGAGCAAGTGCACCACGTAGCCACCCAAGTAACATTTTTCCTCTCATAACTTTCTTCAATAACCTTATGAAACTAATTTATTGGAGCCAAAATAATACTGAAGAATTCTTCTAGATTATTATAATACTGCTAAAAGCGTTAAATGGCCTTGTTATGTGAGCCTCTCTATACTCCCTACCAGAGTTGTATTCTTATGGGATGACAGATATAGAATATTGAAAAAAGGCGTCTCATATGACTCTAATAAAGCTCGGCTAAATCTTGTTGTGAGAAAGCGTTTCTTGCAATGGGAGTTGCTAAAAGAGAATAGAGAAAATGAGAAGAGAAAAAAGAATAGACCTTAGCAAAATTATATCTTTCTCATTAAATTTTTAAAGTTTTTGCGTGTATATGTCATGCTCATGGCTAAAACCTGGCTTGATATGTATTTGTGATAGTATTTATTTTGTAAGTCAATTATTCATTATTTTATAATGGCGATGCATTATTTTATTTTATTGTTTGTTCGTATATGGGAGCTAAAAATTAATGCGGTTGAAATTGGATCTACTAATTTATAGATTTTACCTCGAAAAAAAAAACAAAGCGCCTTCAAAATAATTCATATTTAAATTATTTAATTTATACCTTTTATCAAGGATAGGGTTACCTTGGATACTTTTGGGAATAAATTAATTTTTGAAATTATAGTCGATTATATGCAATCCTAAATGTATAAAAATTAACTTGTGAGTCAAATTAAATCTAAAAAGCAATCCATATGACACACTAAGAGCATTAATGCTGCATTTACACAAATGACAAAATGTAATTGTTGGTAGATATTTTAATGTCACAAAACAAAATTACCCAAGTAACATTTTTCATCTCACAAAAGGTTTCAATAGAGAAACGTCGAAAAGTTAAAGTAATACCCATTTCGATTGTTAAATATTTTGTATCTAAATAGATTAGAAAGAATCTTTAACATGCTATTTTTTGCCATTTATGTTTGTGAAATTTATAATGCACATTAATTATTTAAAAAAAGGGTTTTTAAAATAAATAATTTTTAGAATTAATTTCAACATATCAACATTTTGTATGTGTGGTAACCCTCAAAATACTCAGTTATAGAATTTTAAAATAGCTTAGATTCTGATAAGTCAGTTGTTATGTGACTGAAGATATATAAGCGTTCAAATTTCATAACAAGATTTTTATAAAACTCTAAATTCTTA
Organism: Philhelius pedissequus; assembly: GCA_910595825.1. Classification (NCBI taxonomy): domain Eukaryota; kingdom Metazoa; phylum Arthropoda; class Insecta; order Diptera; family Syrphidae; genus Philhelius; species Philhelius pedissequus. Next base: position 272,841,303 of record OU343160.1, on the reverse strand, counting down.
GAATCTTGTTAAAGGAGGCAAATTTGTTTTAAGTATAAGATTTAAATTATTTGAAAATTGTAGAGAGCTAAGTTCTTATAAAAAAAAACGTTATGAGAATAATTTACGTTTCGTAACAAGAAATTAACTCTCAGGATAGTAATGGGACCTAAAAGAGGCTTACAAGATTGTTTTTCAGATTTTGGGAGCTTAACTCTGGAGAGTATGTTAGTTGGGCACACAAGTTCTGGCGGAGCTCCAACGAAAATTCCCAAACAAATTGATAACCAGAAACTGCACTTTCCGGTGGCCCCCAAGGTTACCTGACCTGACTGCACCAGAAGTTTTTATGGGATTATGTCAAGCAGGAAGTGAACAAAACGAAATCCAGAAATTTGACTGAATTGATGCAGTCCATTCAGACAATAATTGAGGCGATCCCAATTTCAACCCTTCAGGGTTCTGATCAGGTGCCGCATATGCGTGGATGAGCGTGGAGGTCATTTGCGGTCTATCATCTTTAAAAAACCATTAGTTATTTAAAATAAAATTTAATTTCAAATCCAATAAAAAAAAATTAATGAAATACATCGATTAAAATAAAAGTTTTTTAAATTTCTTATTGTAGAACGACTCGTGGGCCACCCTGTATAAGGGTGTTTTTTAGACGTGTGGTTTTCAATCTGGCAACACTTTTTTCGGAGTTGTCAGCTGTCGCTAATTTATGCTCAGTTTGGTTTGTCATTTTATAACGAATAGCCGAACGACTATCAAACGCGTCGCACGCCTGGGCCCAAAACGAGGTGGCCACCGATCCAGATATTCGCGGCCTGTGGCGTGGTCTCCAAGACCTTGCGATTTAACCACCGCTGAACTATTTTTTGTGGGTTATGTGAAGTCGCTTGTCTACACAGGTAAGCCCCAGACAATTGACGCATTGGAAGAGAATATTCGGCTCATTATTGCTGACATAAGGTCTCAATTGCTGCAAAAACCACACGTCATCTATTAAAACACCCGTTACAATAGATGAAGCTTTACTGCGATCAATGCCACTACCCGATAGATTGCTTACATTGACTAAAGCTGTGCGCGATCTGACAGGTGTCATTTACACATTGTCATTTGCTTTTTTAAATTTTTTTAAATTGAACGCGCACTAAAGGGGTTTTGAATACTCTTAATATGAACAAGCACACACTGGGAGCATTTGGAAGATAGAGTAGGGCTCAAGGCGAGATACCGATGTAGACTAGTTTTGAAGTTTAGAATATCAAACTGGGAGGTGAAATTAGAGCCTGGTAAACAATCCATATTCGTGTACGACTAAATAAAGAATCTCTGTATTTGACCGTACGTCCGAAAATGGGCTCAATGGTAAACTGATGTGCATTCCTGGAAGCGTGAGTATTATGGTTTAATAGTTATGGGGAGGAATGTAACTAGCTATGTCGCTAGAACATTGGTTGTAAAAATAGCAATACGATAGAGAAAGATATAAATCATTTCGAAGGTATTCTAGAAATGCAAATTTTTCCATTATAGTTGTATCGCTTATAATTCTTAGAGCTCTAGTTTAGATTCCGTCTAAAAGACACAAATTAATCTTGGGAGCTTCTGTCCATATATGCGAGTTATACTCCGGCTTCGGACGAATGAACGCCTTATATTACACCCAGGTCAGATGAGGAAAAGAATTTCTTGCATCTTCGAAGAAAGCCCAAGCAATTTGCAGTGGTTTTGGCGACATCAAAAATATGTATTCATTCCAAAAGCTGTGGTCCAACATTCCAGTTTTGCGTATTATTACACTGATTCCGAATAGTAGTATTTTGTGCATCACATCCGTAAACGGTACAAGCATAACGATCAATCGAAATTCAATGCCATATTTATCAATTCGATCGATCACTTTTTTCCAAGAGTAAAGAGTGAGTCTATCCAATTAGGTTACGGGTAATCATTGTGAAACAATCATTCAGTCATTTCTTTGAATAGGACTAGTCACAAACGACTTCGCTATTTTTTAATTATACTAATGCATCCTAATAAATTATCAAATATCAAACCTTGGACGACTTTCACGTCTTGTAATAATTAGTCAGAATGTCCATGATAATCAAACGCAAAAGGAACGTGCAGAAGAAATGAATAGAGACGTGTCCATATTGCACAGGTTTTTGCTGCACAATCACCACCTCAAATGTCGATGCTCTTTGGAGCTGGACTGCCTACAACAAATTGCATACCATCTAATAATTCACAGGGTCTATAAAGAGCATCTAAGTGGGAGTTTTTTGGTCGGCTTTCCCAACTTATAGCATATGTTCCCAATATTGAGATATCATAAAGGAACCCAAGATTTATACGCAGTACTCGTAGATATGCTGCCTCAATTCAGTAGATAAAGTAAAGTGATTAAAGAAACCATGTAGATTGGCTGTAACCGAGTAAATTAAATAAAGCAACCAAATAGATATGCTACTCCTACTGAACGCATAACCTAGGCCAACCGATTAGATAGACTGATCTACTTCAGAAAGTTCTCTAAAACAACCGATTTATAGATAGGCTAACATAACTTGGAACCTATGCTGCTCCAACCTAGTAGATTTGTTACTACAACTGCAACCGAGATATACAGTTTGTAAGGTCAATCGCACAAAACTGTTATAATAACCGAGTAGATTAGTTACAGCAAGGCTGTCGCGTGATTTCTTCAACATCGTTCTTGAAAGAATAGAATAGAGGAAGACTCGCATGTCAACAGTAGAGGCAAAATTTCTTGCATAAAAACGCGTTACGCTGTTTTGAGACGAAAATTCTCGGGGTGATTTTTGATCCATCTGCATAGATGGACTTGGAATGGAAAAAAAGATACAACAACGAACTGTACGGGCTGCATAGCCACACCGGCATAGCCACAAAAGTGAAAAGCCAATGACTGAGATGCCTATGGATTACCTAGATCGAAAATATGCATAAATGCTCCGGCCCGGAAAGTCTTTGAATCCAACCCTGTTGCGACAGTTCAGTAGAAGTGGACAGCGTAAAATGTAGCGCACTCAAGAAGAAGAGGACCTCAACCAACTTGGCATGCGAAACTGAAGACAGATTGCTAGAAACCGAGCCGACTAGAAGACGCCTTGTTGCTTAAGGACCTGGTCCACCCTGGCCTGTAGCGCCACCATTAATAAAAAAAGAGTGTGTACTTATGTACACGCGATAGAAGTGAAACTTCCCTAATTTAAAACAAATTTTTCTTTCATAATTCTATGTTAGCTAAAATATATTTCAATTTCATGGAAACCGGTCAAAGAACAATGAAGTTGACATTTTTTTATACCAGCCCAGAACTTGCATTAATACATCCCCCATAACGACCATATCTTCCAATTATACAAACGACATCGTCGCGTCGTTCGAACTTTGATTCATGGTTCAGTAATTTTGCATTACATACATTATACTACTCCGTATTACCTATATAGATCTACGAAATACATACTGAAGCTTTGGCAACGAGACCATCGATCATAAACTAATAACATAAATACCCAAAACCTCTGCTGTCTTTTGACATTTGCCTTCAAGCTGAAACACACACCCAAGTAACTTCCGTTCCTCTTCCAATAGACGCATTGATAAAAACGCACACAAGAATCTTTTCTGTTCATCTTCCTATAAACACATAGATAACACAGCCCTAGTAATATGTTTTTGTTTTGTTTTTCACTTTCACATCTATTCATGGATAGAGTGCCAAATGTACCAACACAATAATGTAAACAAATGGGTTTTGGGGGGTGAAGCGTACGAAGGTTTCCCATCTTAGTAAAGCTTATTTGTGCCATCGACTTAAACAGTGCACACATTAATACAGCACAATATATGTACACTAATGTTAAATGTATATGAACATCAACAAAACTACCAACACAAAATAGCAATCACACCTACAAAAAAAAAAATTCTCATTGAATTTGCACACACAATTCATGTAGCTATACCTACAGAATGAGAATCCATAAACGAACCAACAAAATAAATCGTCAGCGAGTCGCATAATGCGGATAAATACATATCAGGAATACAAAAAAAAACAAAATTACGACACTTCTTTTTTGTCTTAATTCATTAACGTCACACGAGAAAAAAATCCATTAATCCACATCGGAGAAACAACAATTTACAGATGTGTTTTTCACATGTGACGTCAATAAAGTAAGACAAAAAAGAAGTGTCGTAATCTTGTTTTTTTTATTCATGGTTTGGCACTAATTTAAATAAGAACTCCTTAACCCTAGGCCTCCACTTGAAATAGATGAAAAAATCTATAATAAATGTGTCATGTAGTCAATATTTCTTGCGGAAGCCCCTTATGTATGGATTTTTTTTATTTTTAGACATAGTATTAATTTCTTGTCTTCTCAAAAGAAATAAATGGAGATACAAAATTTGACGTTTCATGACATCCCACATAAATTGTACAGATGATACATATTATACCTATTCTAAAGTACATAAAGCGCTTAGCACTTCTTGGAGAAGAATGAAATTTCACGATTTATTTTTGCCCACATAGCAAAGAAATATAAATTTTTAGTAGTAGTATCTGAAATAATGGCCGAAATAAATATTTCTAATGGAGTCGCGGCCTAACCCTCGTATCGTTTTCGTATAGATGCGGGTTAACATTCTGAAATATGCTGGACAAGCATGAATCAAAGTAAACAAGATTACGACACTTCTTTTTGTCTTATTTATTGACGTACCCAGAGATCGAAATCCATTAATCCACAAACAACAAACAAAAAATTTGCAGAGTTGTAATATCTGGTGTCGTCAATAAAATAAGAAAAACAAAGATGTGTCGTAATCTTGTTTTCTTTGATTCTACCTGGACAAGCATGAATTTGAAAATGTGAACGCTCCAACAAACGGCTTGGCAACCATGTTGGATGTATATCAAAATATTTTGATATTTTGCTGGCTTGATACAGATGTTGTTTGTATAAGGAATACGAACACATGCTTGTCAAGCCAGTAGGAAATTTCATTCTGAAAAAGTTGTCAACCTGTGAGCATCAAACGAAAAGAGAAAATAGAAAAATGGCTGTAAGCGGAAATTCCTATTTTTTGAGAGATTTTTTTTTGAATTATATCAGGGCTTACCAAAGACATGGCAAATTAAAAGTGAATTTTATAAAAACAAAACTAAAAAACAGTCCAACAAATTAAACGAAGAAAATTTTGGACGTTTTTTTAACCTAATAAAAATTCGTTTCCTCTTATTTTGTTGCCTTTTTTTCCATCTTGCCCTTCATCTTCTAAAATTAGATCAATTACAAGAGTTGCAATTAAAACGTCCGCCATGGTCAAAATTCTAAAGAGAACTAATGCTTGACAGCTATTTGATAAATGTGAACGCAAAATGGCTTCATTCCATCGAACATCATCAAGCAATGCTTGTCCAGCATATTTGAGAATGTGAAACATCCATTGTGTTTAAAGAATAAATAATTCTTATAAATGCATCGTTTCTGATTTGACAGCGGACTTAGAAATCTTTGTATTACTGGTCTACGATTATTTTATTTTGAATTGCTGTCAAATCGAGTTAGTTTTTTTCATTTTAATAATAGTAATGAAAAAATAAAATTTAAAAAGTTCCAACAGATATTTGGAATAGTGCTTGTTGTTTTAAAAAAAAATTTAAAGAAATAGGTTGTTTGTGTTTTTTTTTGTGTATTTTAAAATATAATGACATTTGTCCAGTGATTTTCATGAAAAATAAAGAACTTCCTGAACTTATACACAAAAAATCCCTACTTGATGAATTTTATCCCTACACATATAAAATCCACAAAGTAAATACAACATTATGTTTTGATTTGCTTTAATTTTCAATTTTCATTTAATAGTTTAATAAACGTAGTACATATTAAAAGTAATTACATATCATGTGCGTGGTGATATGTAATTACCACGTTACGTTAAATCGCGAATTGGCTGAAAGTTAATTTGCTACGAGAGGGCATTTAAAATGGAAACAAAATAGAGAACTTATTAAGGGTAAGTGTAAACATTTTTACGAAGAAAACATTTTGGGATGTACAAAATAATAATAAATTTCGTTTCATAATAATAACAAATTTCGCACAACAGGCCCTAAGCCTAAAAAAATATTTGTTTCCAATGTAGGAATTTGTCCGTACGTGTACCATCACTGCATTTGCCGTTTCCGCTGCATGGCTGCAATTGCATGAAAAATTTTAACCCCCGGTAAAGAAGTTTCACTTCAATAAGTAAGGTAAGTCTATCTTATTAAAAAGAACTATTTATTTCGGCATCTGTTAGAAAATCACGCCCCAGTTAGTGTCTTCTTGTTTCTCTTAGGAACGACATCCTTCAAACAAAATGAAAAATATCCTCTCGTTCTGCAACATAACACATTGGGGATAGTATTGGAAGGTCGTCTCGGTGAGGTTTAAAATTTTAGTATGAGCTTGAGGAATCGTCCTTATACATCTCTCTATATTGTTCATCCAAACAACTCATACATAGTCGGCTTCAATGAACTCCATTTGTTGTTTTTCAGTTCAAAATCAATTTCCTGCCTTAATTTCATCCAGTCTTTGAACCATCCTGATGTCTTGCTTTGAATAGAATGAAGACTGAGAAGCGGTCAGTCGACGTATTGAACACTTTTAAAATGTAGCCCAATTGTAGTTTCAAGGTTTTGATGAATAATGGTGATTCTAGCATTATCGTGTAATACGGTGTGTTTGGAGAAAGATGAGAAATTCGTTGTATCTAAAGCTTTAGCAGTTTTTTCATGACCTCATATTTCTTGGCTCCCTACACTTTAACTGCAGAAAAAAGAATGGATTCAGATAATGCTTTTAAACCCTTACATTTACTGCTTTCTTTAATGCTGTTATTATTAAACCATTTTCTCCAAGCCATATTATTGGCAGTTTTTGCATTTAACAATCCATGCTTAAATTCCTTGTGAAAAGGGCTATTAGGTACTTATACACCCTTACAACTTCTATTAACTTCGTTCGCTGTTAAGACACCATTGCTCGTTTAAGCTCGACCTTACGCCACCTTTTTTAATACTATCACCTTCGACTTATTCAAGTTAACAACTAAGTTCTATCTCGGGGAGTAATAAGACAAATTTTTACATGTTAATAGCACAATTTAGTCTGCAAAACGCAGTGGTTTTACTATGTACAAACGTTTTCATCGGCTTGTAGAACCGCATTCAGCTTTCTTCTATAGATGGAAACTGTTGAGTTTCTCCATTGAAGCTTTGTCAGAAGTCATAAATCCAAACTGTCAATTTTTTTTATCCAGGAACGCATCCCACTGAAATGTCATTCAACAACTCTTCAAATAGCTAGTCTCCACATATGGCGTCACATTTCAAGTGGTTATCGGTCTCATGGTATAACGATTTGTCTTCAACCACCAATGTTTGCTCCCGGATAGTTATACCTACCTTATATTATGTTCTACCTCCAAGAATTTCAAATTTTAAAACTTCTATGAAAGTCCTATCATATTTCAATAAAAAAATAACTACTCAAGCCAAAAGTTCAAAATTTAACAAAGAACAAGAAATTGAACTATTCTATCGAACAATTTCTGTACACGCCGTTAAAGTAGAAATGGGTGTAATTTTTCGTTCTCATACAAAAAATAAACCTAAAAACAAATGAATTTTCTTCTTTCATGCTTCAAGTAGTTTCTCACTTTCAATTCGCATTTCAAAATGAATTCCACGTTTTATTTTTTTTATTTTTAAATAGAACTTTATCCATCTCTCAGGATGATCCCAGGTCCTTAGACAATATATTTGATATAATGGATAAAGTTTTTCAATTTTTCAATGGTATCTTCGATGACGTTGTTTTCAGAAAATTCATCCCGGAAATATTAAACAGCGATAAAAAAACAACAATGTGATTTGTCATTTTAATAGTAAATATTTGAAACTACAAACACAGGTGCAAACTAGGCCATATATAGGGAAAACTCTTCTAATTTTTCAATTGCCAGGGTGTACTCAAGGTACTCAGAATAGTTGGTCCTTTCTACAATTTAACATCCTACTTTTCTACATTATGTATGAGTAAGTTTTGGTTTCATGTAATTAAGGATTTAAAAAAGAGAGGTTTCATAACACAGCCTATATCTATCATGGTTGGAATTGATTTAAATTAAGGACAGAATTTGAGTGTGTACAGGATTCCCCACTTAGTTGATTTTAGCCGCCTTAATTCAACATGGTTGAATAATAACTAGATACAAATTAAGAGATCAATGTTATTATTTAACGAATACTGACAACATTTCGGTGGGTTTGCATGGCAAGTTTTTAAAAGCATTCATACTGGGCATAATTGTCATTATTTATTAAATAACTAGCTGACCCGGCGAACTCTGTTCCCCATTAGATTCAATAAATAAGCAGATTTTGGATTTTATTAAGTTCAATTATTGATTCGGAAATACAAATAAAAAAATTAAGAATTTTGATGATTCTTTATTGTTCATGTATTTTGGTGCAGAACAAACAAACAAACAACTCAGATGATCCTCCACCCGTAAAAATGTCACATATAATTGACCATAGGAAAAACACGGATAATGCAGATTCATACTAAACTTTCAAGGATTGGCCTTGTGATTTGTTAATGGTCATAGTGAATGGAAGGCGGATCGAAAATTTAAGTCTTTTAAACTCAAGCGGCACATTGGTTGGGATCATCGGGATCCTCGGAATGATAACTTCCTCACCTTCGAATTTTTCTTTGAGTATCGTCGCGTAAATCACACTGTTCATCAATTTGCTTAACACCAAACGCGTAAAGTTGTATAGTATTGGTTGGTTCATAATCCCTTGAGCGCGTGCAAAGTTATAAAAAAAAAAAAAAATTTAGTTTAGATCAGTTACATCTTAATTCTTAGCCGCTTAAATTGCTAGCTCACTCAACCATTCATTATTTTTGCAGTTAGTATATAATACTTTGTTGAGAAGTTCGTTTTTCGATGAGACAAAATTATAGAAATATGAGGAAATGAAATCAATCCGCTCGATTCGCCGACAGGAACTCGACCATTATCGATAATCAGTAATTGCTCAGATAAATCTTCAGCAGATGTATCATTAAGAAATGCAACTCTCATGTTTGTTGTCAGCTGAAGTTTCTTCACATAGCGCCCTAGATTCGAGGATTTGAGGCTATTTCGTCGGCAGCCGTTGGGCTTGGAATAACTGGCAGTGTTTGGCGGAAATCGCCAGATAGTAAAACCGTTACTCTTCCAAACCATCTCGAGTCGTTGCGTCGATCTTTTAATGTTCGGTTAAATGCTTCTAATGAACGTTTATGCGCTATTGCGCATTCATCCCAGATGATGATTTTCGATGCTGATAAAACTTTGGCCATTGCTGATTTTTCTTGGAACTTCAATAGTTTGAAGATTTAGCGGCAATTTTAATGCTGATTGAGCAGTACGGGATCCTTCTACCAATGTGGCTGCTATTCCAGAAGAAGCAACTGCAACCGAAATGTTGGATATCTCACAGTGGCTAAAACTACTGACATGAGCAATGTCTTACCAGTTCCACCATGTGCATCCATGAAATATAAACCACCATTTCCATCATCAATAGCCTTCATGAATGTAACACAAACTTCCTTTTTTTGTGTGATCATATTCACGTTCGCGTTCCAATTATCGATTAAACGTGTCATTCATTTCACGATTTGGCGCTGGCATTCATAACCTGACTAATAAACTACCGCACATGAGGAAACACATTTTTTTTTAAATTCATTTTTATTTAATCTTAACTTATAAATCTTAAAGCTAGACAAAAATGTTTAAAACTAGCCTAATTATCAATAACTTACAACTAATTTACTGGCCCTTTACGGGCGCTCTAAACTAAACTATATCTCTTAATACTAATGTATTTCGACATTAAATCTATTTTAATTAATTCTAATTTTTTTATTTTATTTTTGTTTTACCAAGTGCGTTCCATAACCGAGTCGCAAAAATAAAGAACTGCCGCTCAGAGGTTAAGCAAGTAAGTCGAGATATTAGAAGATGTGGTGACCTAATTGATGAAGACATATGCAATCTATTATAAATATAGCAAGGTTGATGAGATTGCATTATCCTAAACAGCAAGATTGATGTCCTATAGCGAACGAGATTATCGAATGTGAGATTATATATTGCTTTTGAAAATGAAGATATTCTATCATACTTTCTTAAACCAAAGATATATCTAGCAATGCTATTATATGCAACGTTTAACTTTCTTCTGCTTATGGAGTCACAATTTCCGTATATTTCACATCCGTAAATCAGTATAGGAATAATTAACGTTTTGGAGAGCATTATTCTAGTTTTAAGTGGAGTAAAGTATTGGGTGGCCCATAAAGTATAAAGTACTCCATATACCTTACCTACAGTTCTATTGATATGTGTGTCCCAAGTTAACTTCCGATTAAATATCATTACTAGGTTTTTCACGGTTTCTACGTACTCTATAGGAACACCATCAAGCAGGATTTGTGGAAAGTATGACAAGTCTATCGGTTTCTTGGAAATGATAACACATTTAGATTTGCTTGGATTTAAGAACAAGCCATTTTTCTTAACGAAAGATGAGATAATTTGTAATTTTTCGTTCAAGACTGAGAAATTTTTCCTCCGGAGATAACAATTAATTTGGATTTGTATAACTTTTTCGAAAACTTTTGATAGGAAGGGAAGAATTGAAATTGGTCTAAAATCATACTCATTTTTTGGAATAGGCAGAATCTTAGCCATTTTCCACTCATTAGGATAAAACTCTGTTGCTAAAATTGTGTTGAATATGTGCGTGATGTGTGGCAATAAGATCGGCAAAATAACTTTCAAAAACTTCGGAGATATATCATCTATACCGGTGGCATTCGATTTAATCGACAAAAAGCATTCAACGGCATCTGTACTTTCTATTCTTGAAAATTCAAATAAATCTACCAAAAAATTTTCATTTAACGGCAAATTTTCATCTTGAGAAGATGATAAATCAGTAAGTGAAGGGAAAGGTAGTACAACAAACTTTTGGTTTAAAATATTACCGTCAATGTCATCCGAAAAAACTAAACTCTTTTTACTACCTATTACTAGTTTTTTCAAGTTTTTTCCAAAGTTTTCGCCCATTCACAGATGAATTGAGTTTCGCACTATAAAATAACCTTTTAGCAGATTGTATTTTGCTTACAACAAGATTACGAAGGATTCTATAGTTTTGCTGAAGTTCCTCAAGTCTATAACGTTTCCCTAATGCTTTTTTTTCCTCTCGAATTAGATATTGTGTCCTTTGATCGCCGGCGAATACCCTCCATTATATTACTCGCCCCTCTACTACTCCTCCAATTCTTGCGTTTAGGTCTCATATAAAAAAATTATCTCAAATTGATTAATGTAGTTATAAAACTGCGTGAAAAGATTCTTATTACTTAAACCATAAACATTATATGACAAAATTCTAATTTGTAATGATTCTATTTTCCTAATTATTTCTACTCTACTCCTATTATGGCAGACGGTATTACATTTAAAAACAAAGAGGGAACCCTGAATAACTTTGAGAGCCACTGGTTTCGCTCTTTCCTCCTTTGAGTTGCCGCAGAAATGACATTCCATTTTCGCCGTCATCACTCCTCAGGTTGTTACTGCTGTCATAATAGAACGAATGCTAACCGACTTTCAGGTTGGAGCCGTGGATTTGTGTTTTAATATTTTTGTTTCTTATTCTTCTTTGTCGGGACGCTGCTGGATAATCTCGATGTAAAGAAATTCCAGTGCCTTTTAATTTAGTAATTGCCTTAAGAATAACAAGGCTATACGCAATAAGCTTTTGCCGTATAAAAAATATCTTACGGGTTCCCAGTTTTAAAGAAAAATATATTTTCACCGCACTAGTAAACAATTAGATCCGATTTTCAATCTCCAGATAACAACCGGATAATAACACCGAATTTTTCAATCAAGAAAAAACAATCTAGAAAAATTTAATTTGAACGTCACTTTCTTTTATTAAATTTCGAGTGGCGAACTTTTCATAGAAATTAATTTTTGTTTAACGTTAATTTCAAAGTAATAATTTTTATAAAGTGTTTTTGACAAAGAAAATATCTATTTATTTTATTCCTCAAAATAACTCCTTATTCCGTTGTAAAATAAGCATATAACTTTATTCCATAGAAAATAGATTTATTCCTAGGATTCAGTCGTATCTCACTAGACTAGTGAAAAACTGTTTTTTACTCTATCTGGAATATATTTACTAACCGACTGCTTAACTGTCTATTGTAACATTTGCCCTTAGTAATTTTGGTTACAAAAGTTCTTACTTACTTACCTAAGGTGGCGCTACAGTCCGGGTCGGACCAGGGCCTCAACCAACAAGCTTCTTCCAGTCGGCTCGGTTTCTAGCTATCTGTCTCCAGTTTCGCACTCCAAGTTGGTTGAGATCCTCTTCCACTTGCGTGCGCCACCTTTTACGCTGTCCACCTCTACTGGGCTGTCCTACGGGGCAGGATTTAAAGACTTTCCGGGCCGGAGCATTGGTATCCATTCGCTCTAGGTGACCCAGCCATCTCAGTCGTTGGCTTTTCAATGTTGTGACTAGTTCGGTGTGGCTGTACAGCCCGTATAGTTCGTTGTTGTATCGTCTTCTCCATTCCCCATCTATGCAGACGGGACCCAAAATCACCCGAAGAATTTTCCTCTCAAAACAACCTAATGCGTTCTCATCCACCGTTAACATTGTCCATGTCTCTGCACCATACATTAGGACTGGGATGATGAGCGTTTTATATATGGACAGTTTAGTTGCTCGAGAGAGGGCTTTGCTTCTCAATTGCCTTCTTAGCCCAAAGAAACAGCGATTGGCAATAGTAATTCTGCATTTGATCTCAGCACTGGTATCATTCGCCGAGTTTATAGCGGATCCTAGGTATACAGATCTCTGACCACTTCAAAATTATATCTGTCTATAGTGACGTTCTGTCCGAGACGCCTGTGCTGTGTGTCCTTTCTTGTTGACAGCATATATTTTGTTTTGCTTCCGTTCACTGTTAAACCCATCTTCTTGGCTTCCTTCTCAATACTTAGGAAAGCACCATTGTTCGTCCGATTATGTCAATGTCGTCAGCGTAAGCGAGTAATTAGACGGACTTTTGAAATATTGTGCCTCTAGTGTTGACGTGAAAGTTTTGCACTATTCTTTCAAGAATGATGTTAAAGAAGCATGACAGCACGTCGCCCTGCCTAAAACCTTTTTTGACATCAAAGATAAGATGTCTGTGAGGTCTTTGCCGATCTTGATGGAGCAGCGTGCATTCTCTATCGTCATCCTGCATAAACGAACGAGCTTGGTAGGGATGCCAAAACTAGACATGGCTCTATATAGCTCGTCTCTGTAGATGCTGTCAAGCGCGGCCTTGAAATCGATATTACATTTAAAAACAAAGAGGGAACCCTAAATAACTTTGAGAGCCACTGGTTTCGCTCTTTCCTCCTTTGAGTTGCCGCAGAAATGACATTCCATTTTCGCCGTCATCACTCCTCAGGTTGTTACTGCTGTCATAATAGAACGAATGCTAACCGACTTTCAGGTTGGAGCCGTGGATTTGTGTTTTAATATTTTTGTTTCTTATTCTTCTTTGTCGGGACGCTACTGGATAATCTCGATGTAAAGAAATTCCAGTGCATTTAATTTAATAATTGCCTTAAGAATAACAAGGCTATACGCAATAAGCTTTTGCCGTATAAAAAATATCTTACGGGTTCCCAGTTTTAAAGAAAAATATATTTTCACCGCACTAGTAAACAATTAGATCCGATTTTCAATCTCCAGATAACAACCGGATAATAACACCGAATTTTTCAATCAAGAAAAAACAATCTAGAAAAATTTAATTTGAACGTCACTTTCTTTTATTAAATTTCGAGTGGCGAACTTTTCATAGAAATTAATTTTTGTTTAACGTTAATTTCAAAGTAATAATTTTTATAAAGTGTTTTTGACAAAGAAAATATCTATTTATTTTATTCCTCAAAATAACTCCTTATTCCGTTGTAAAATAAGCATATAACTTTATTCCATAGAAAATAGATTTATTCCTAGGATTCAGTCGTATCTCACTAGACTAGTGAAAAACTGTTTTTTACTCTATCTGGAATATATTTACTAACCGACTGCTTAACTGTCTATTGTAACATTTGCCCTTAGTAATTTTGGTTACAAAAGTTCTTACTTACTTACCTAAGGTGGCGCAACAGTCCGGGTCGGACCAGGGCCTCAACCAACAAGCTTCTTCCAGTCGGCTCGGTTTCTAGCTATCTGTCTCCAGTTTTGCACTCCAAGTTGGTTGAGATCCTCTTCCACTTGCGTGCGCCACCTTTTACGCTGTCCACCTCTACTGGGCTGTCCTACGGGGCAGGATTTAAAGACTTTCCGGGCCGGAGCATTGGTATCCATTCGCTCTAGGTGACCCAGCCATCTCAGTCGTTGGCTTTTCAATGTTGTGACTAGTTCGGTGTGGCTGTACAGCCCGTATAGTTCGTTGTTGTATCGTCTTCTCCATTCCCCATCTATGCAGACGGGACCCAAAATCACCCGAAGAATTTTCCTCTCAAAACAACCTAATGCGTTCTCATCCACCGTTAACATTGTCCATGTCTCTGCACCATACATTAGGACTGGGATGATGAGCGTTTTATATATGGACAGTTTAGTTGCTCGAGAGAGGGCTTTGCTTCTCAATTGCCTTCTTAGCCCAAAGAAACAGCGATTGGCAATAGTAATTCTGCATTTGATCTCAGCACTGGTATCATTCGCCGAGTTTATAGCGGATCCTAGGTATACAGATCTCTGACCACTTCAAAATTATAGCTGTCTATAGTGACGTTCTGTCCGAGACGCCTGTGCTGTGTGTCCTTTCTTGTTGACAGCATATATTTTGTTTTGCTTCCGTTCACTGTTAAACCCATCTTCTTGGCTTCCTTCTCAATACTTAGGAAAGCACCATTGTTCGTCCGATTATGTCAATGTCGTCAGCGTAAGCGAGTAATTAGACGGACTTTTGAAATATTGTGCCTCTAGTGTTGACGTGAAAGTTTTGCACTATTCTTTCAAGAATGATGTTAAAGAAGCATGACAGCACGTCGCCCTGCCTAAAACCTTTTTTGACATCAAAGATAAGATGTCTGTGAGGTCTTTGCCGATCTTGATGGAGCAGCGTGCATTCTCTATCGTCATCCTGCATAAACGAACGAGCTTGGTAGGGATGCCAAAACTAGACATGGCTCTATATAGCTCGTCTCTGTAGATGCTGTCAAGCGCGGCCTTGAAATCGATAAAAAGATGGCGAGTATCGATTTGAAATTCCTGGGTTTTTTCCAAGATCTGCCGCAGCGAGAATATTTGGTCGATAGTGGACTTCCCTGGCCTAAAGCCACACTGATAAGAACCTATCAGGTTGTTGACGAAAGGCTTTAGGCGCTCTCAAAGTACGGCAGAGAAGATCTTTTAGGCGGTATTAAGAAGACTGATGCCTCTGTAGTTGGTGCAGGCCAGAGGATCGCCTTTCTTGAGGATCGCAGAAACAATGCTGAGGTTCCATTCATCGGGCATGCTTTCCTCCGACCATATTTTGCAGATGAGCTGGTGAATACTCCTTACCAGTTCATCGCCAGCCGCTTTCAAAAACTCGGCCGCAAGACCATCAGATCCAGCAGCTTTGTTGGACTTAAGTTTAGATATAGCTATCTTTACTTCGTCGAGATCGGGTGGATGGTATTGTTGGCCTACGTCATCCAGGTTGAATCGTACAGTCTGCACAATAGCGGGATTCGGTTCGTTATCGCCGTTATACAATTTGCAGAAATAATTTTTCCATATCCTCAGCACCGACTGCGATTCTACCACGATGTTCCCCTGATCATTCTTGCAGGTTTCGGTTCGGGACTTGTACCCCTGGGAGGTTCTTTTCACTTTTTTTCTCTTCTTAGTATGGCATTAAAATCGCCTAAGACAATTTTAATGTCATAACTAGGGCATTGCTCATACGTCTTGTCCAGGAGCTCTTAGAACTCGTCCTTGGTGTCGTCATCTTTTTCCTCTGTGGGGGCATGCGCGCATGTGAGGCTGATGTTGGCGAATTTAGCCTCGATGCGAATTGTCGTGAGGCGCTCGTTCACACAGTTTAACCTCAAGACTTCTTGTCTAAGTCTGCCTCTAACGACGAATCCACATTCCAAAAGGCGTTGCCCTTGTGGTCGATAGCATTCACCATAGTAGATATCGCAGTCTTTCAATTTTCGTTTGACCGGGCCCATCCCATCGCACTTCTTGGATGGCGGTGATGTCTGCTTTGTAGCAGCCTAGGGCCTCCGCTAAATGTTCGGCTGCACGTGGTCTATAAAGAGACAGAACATTCCACTTGCAAATCCGAAGTTCGTTGTCCTTATTTCGTTTGCAGGGTTCGTCAACAGTAAATCCGTCCGTATCCGAGGCTTGTTGTTGCTTCGAAACTAAAAGTTGCTCTACGAGGCCGGGAAGTCACCCCGACGGCACGACCCCCAGGACCAGACCCTTACAATTTAACTCCAAGGGCGGGGAGCCGGATTCACCGCTCCTTAAAAGCCTGAGCTCCAAATATGTAGTTCAGCCTCACTGGATCTGTGGACGCCACCGTTAATTCCATCTTGGGAATTCTTCCGCTCTCGTCTCGTGTTTCCTTAGTGGAAACACTCCTCTCGGTTTCTGTCCTCAGTGCTGTTGATGGCACCGTTGATTCTCTATGGTGAATTCATCCGCAGCATACCATCCTTCTGATAGGCTCGTCCAAGACTTCAGCCCAGTTATACAGCCAGTCATTTCTGACAGAAGGTTATAGTGTTGCTATTTTTGTCTTTTGTTCAACACTCGCGCTTATTAGTTTAGCAAGTCAAGTTCGGATGAACAAGACCAGTATCCGATGATTACCACTTGGAGGTAAATTAAGTACAATTGTGATAATTGAAATTAATATTGAATAACTTGAAGGTTCGTCATCCTCTTACTAATTTTCTAAAAACTCCCCAAACATTTCAACCATGACACAAAGTCCACAAAAAGCAATTGTTTAACCCTACTTGGCAGCATAAGCCCTACTTTTCTGTCATACTATCACACTGTTGGCATGGCTCGGTGCACGTCCGTTAATACATACATATTACATTTTTAAAATTTACTACATATTTGAGATTTGCATAAAACCTACTCAATTGAATCGATAAACTATAAACACTGTATACAAATCAATTGAAGACATAAAGACACATCAATTAAAAGTTCACAAGTTCATAAAAGGCAGATAATAATATCATCTATAAATATTCGTAGGATGAACTGAGTATTGATCATAAAATGGTAATTACTATAAATCATAAAAAAAAGTTATGGTTGCATCTCCTTAACATATCTCGTTTGGCAGTCATTACCATTTGGTGAATAGTCAATGAAATGATTGATATAGGAATGAAACAAACCGGTAGCCCAAGTTTTGTTTGTCAGTGTTGTTTGTTATGTACTGGAAAACAAAGTGAAAAGCGAATTGTTGCACCACCAGTAACAGATTACAGATGAGATGGCAAAGGTTAAATAAGAACTGTCGAGGAGTGTTCGTTTGCTGAAGTGGGAAGTTCAGTTATGATGTTGGTTAAGAGTTTTATGGCTTTAACTTT
This sequence comes from Philhelius pedissequus, assembly GCA_910595825.1. Taxonomy (NCBI): domain Eukaryota; kingdom Metazoa; phylum Arthropoda; class Insecta; order Diptera; family Syrphidae; genus Philhelius; species Philhelius pedissequus. Next base: position 272,823,510 of record OU343160.1, on the reverse strand, counting down.
CAATCGTTAAGATTACGATTAACTTCTATATAACTAGAATATTTAACAACTCGCATAAAATTGGCCGACAATAGCGCCAAAACTGAAATGTAGGTACATGTAATTTTTTATTTGATAACTCTAGCTTTATTACCCCAATTATTTTTTAGGCGAAGTTCGACGACTATGTGTATATCTTTATTTTCAAAGAGGGTATTACAGTTCTGTCTGATTTAAAAATTTAGCTTAACGGATGATAAGATTGGAACCGAACACTTAAAACTCAATTTCTATTAAGATGTAGGTAGTCCATTTAATATAGAAAAAATCGTTTATTCATGTTACTTTTTACCAGTAGTAATTTCGCAAGTTTGGCTATAATTTTCCGAAAAAAAATTCCAAGGATGACGATTTCCCGAGTAACGATTGCCCGTAGGGTTACCATTCGTCCTCGTTTTGGAGGGGCTGTCACTCTTTTTTACCTCAAGATATCTATTGTCCCCCAAAACCCAAAAGGATAAAGGGAGTAATATTTTTTGCACATTAAGGCAACATTTGTATACTACATAGTCTTTCCTATTAAAAAAAAATTCTTACTAGGTTTCCAAATTAAAGCTGTGAATACTTCCATCATAGCTTTGTGTATGAAACCTAATATAAATACAATTATATAATTAATATCTATATACAACGATTACAGACAAAAACGAAATGCTAACAATAATTAAAATGAACATCTGAGCAGAAATCACAGAGGAATAATTGAGATTTTCTCCGAATTAAAACCATTATATTTCTATCCAAAACTTCAAACAGGAATTCAAAAATTTGTCAATAACTGTGACATTTGTAATGCTCCCAAACATGATCGAAACCCAATTTGGTCGCTCCATCGAAGATGTGGTCTACCTTGGCTTTCTGGCTCCCTCTGTCGTTGAATTCGATTTTGTCTGGCAAGGCTTATGTCGCTGTACAGTTCGTATAGTTCGTCGTTGTACCTTCTTCGCCAAATGTTGTTTTCTTGATTTACGCAGACAGGACCATACATCGTACGCAGAAATTTTCTCTCGCAGACTCCAAGTGACTCCATCCGCTTGGGAGAGGGTCCATGCTTCTGCACCATATAGCATTACCAGGAAGATAAGTGTTCAATACAGTGTCACCTTGGTTCTTCTCGATAGGAATTTATTCCTCAATTGCTTACTCAGCCCAAAGAAACAGCGATTAGGCAGAGTTAGCTTGCGTTTCATTTCTGCGCTGATGTTATTGCCTGTGTATACAGCAGTACCCAGGTAGATAAATTCACTGACTACCTCGAAGTTATGCCTATCAATGGTCATGTTCTGACCAAGTCGGTGGTGAGATTGGGCTTTTGTTGATGAAAGCATATACTTCGTCTTGTCCTCATTTAGCTTCAGTCCCATTCTGCTCGCTGCTGACTCCGTAGTAGTGAAGGTTCAAAATAGAACTATTGTAAAATGTAAACCTAAATATAAAAAATTAACTCACTTTTCAATTGCTGGAAACTATGTCGAGGATAAATCTACAAAAAGATATACAAAATACTATAAAAAACAATTGAAACGCAAATGCTTCAGATAAGGGATGATGGATAAGTCCATCTATGTTATTGAAATATCGATATTAAAACAAAAAATCAATGATTCCAATATCGATGTTCAAAAAATAAGGAAAAATCCTTCAACACATCGATTTTTTCGATTCGATAACTATTGTACTCGATATTCTCCTCAATATCGCCCATTCCTACCTCAGATCTCATGTGAGTCTGACGTTTATTCATTTACCTCAAGTTCCCCTGCTAAAAACCTAGTTTTACTTCAGAGCGAGTTGATGGCGACCCTAGGTTTCAAAAAACACAGAATTTGTTTATCAGGGTGACTTTAGGTTTTTCAAAAAACGCTTTAGGTCGACCGTAGGGCGACTTCAGGGCTCAACGAACAAACCTATTGAAACTGAACAAGATTCGCGGTTTAATCGGATTTCACATTCAGACTTGAATTCATTTTAATTTAATCATGTTTGAAACATTTACACCTCTCTTCAACATTTTTAAGGATTGTATTCACAAATCAATGATCAATCCATTCATTTCATTTAAATTCAATACTAGATACACATGGCTATCAGATTTTTTTTTTAAGATTCAACAATTCGCACTCAAGCTACCTTAGCACCGTAATCCATTTGTTTCCAATTTTTCTGAAATTTTTTTTTTATATTTCCTTTTTATACATTAAGATATAGTTATTCCTTCATGGTTTTGTTATTCTCTTGTTGTTGGACATCTTTATTTTACTAATTTTTTCAAGTTTGGATATTCATTTTTACACCAGGCAATTCAGAACAGTAGAATAGGAACGACACAAAAACAAACAAAAAAAAGCTACAACTTCCTTTCCATCTTTTTTTCGAGTTTTGAAATTTGATGAGTGCGTCCAAGTGCATGAGAATGACAATGAATGCATTCTTTTTAGTATCTCGTTACTCCAAAGAACGAGTAATGGTGTCATTCAACGTGGATTTCTGACGAAGTAAAAATTATTAATTTTGCCTTTATAGTTAATAATAAGTAAAGTTAAATGAACAAAAATATATTACCCTGGTCAGGAAGGTAATAAAATAAGGTTATAAAATTGTTAGTATAGTAAAAATACTTGTACAACTTATATTAATATTGTCAGTTTCATTAAAGTATAAAAATTAAATTTAAATTAGCAACGGGGCGGACAATATTAATAAGATCATGAGAATACATTTAATACTTTACCCAGCAGTTTAAAATTGCTCGTTACTTATAAAATTTGAATAAAAGAGGAATTGTAATTGATGTAAGCAAGAGTTAAGTTGATATTTGTATATTGTTCATTAAATAAGTCATGTTACCTTATAATACAGGATTTTTTTGTTCAATTTAAAATGCACCTTATGAAGTTATTTGATTTTTGTAAAAGTAATGAATAGGATTATAAAGTATTTAACTATAAAATAAATCAATGATTAAAAATTTAATTAATTTAATTTCTTTTAAATAATGTTTTTGGGGCAAAAAACTATTGGGTGGGGGAGGTGTTACATAGTGAAAGTGCTTCTTTCATTTCCCCCACACATTTTCACCACACATATTTTTGCCCAGTAGAAACCAAGTGTGCTTACTTGTCTTTTCATTCCTCCAACTTCATCTTTCGAAAAGATAAAGCTGGAGATCATTATCATCATCTTGCCTAGGAACAAAACGGGTTCCTAAGCTCGCGTGTTTAGGAACTTTGCTTAGGTTTTGGTTGCTAAAAACATTATATTGGTGCCACCGTTGCCGTTTGGCCACTAAAGTGACCAAATGTCCACTATTTTGCGTGCGTGACCAGTGGCCACCACTTTTTTGAAAATCACCTAATTACCCACTTTGTATTAATTCAATAAGATTTGCATTCGAAAAGTTCTGAAAATTGGCATTTTTCATTTTAAAAAATTTCAATTCCACAACATTTTGTACTGAACGCTGTCGTTTTACCTCAAAAAATTCACCCATCTCTGTATTCAGCGAAAGCAAACTGAAAGAAGAAAGGGACAACACTACACCGTGAACGTACTCGTATTTTGTTTTGGAATTTATTTAGAAAAGAAAAATAGTTATGTACGTCTACGTTTTATTTTGTGTATCACTGGCATAAAGATGAAAAAGTAATTTATGATTTAAACTTCTTAATAGTCGCACCGAAAGTGCAGCTATCACCAAGAAATATCGAGAACGATCCTCATGAGAATTCTAAGAATGAAAAACAGATCAAGTTATGTTCAAGCGCAAAACAATATAAATCTTCTGATATTGCGCAGATTTCTCTAGAACACCCACAAAATTCAAATGTATCCAAGGTTCCAAAAGAAATGCAACGGACATCATCGGCGGTGGTGAATATTTCAAATTAAAGTCAGTTTAAGTTTCTGTTTTTCGAATAGATTTTTATGTTTTATGTATGTCTATGAATAATCAGATTTTGATTGAGATTTTGAATAAATGTTTATGAAATGTCTTTGGTCTATTTTATTTTACACATTTGGGTCTATTCGGAGATATTTTATTCTGTTATTCTGCTATTCTGTTATGAATTTTCATATAAAAGTTTAAGCTGTCAAAAAATCTTTTATGAATTATAATTTTGGTATTCTGCATGCTAATTCTGCTATGAATTTTGTTAAGAAATCTGCTAGTGAGCTGTCAAAACTTCGAAATTCTCAACAAGTCTTTTACGAACTGCATTTTAGGTATTCAGCATGCCACAATCTGTTATGGAATCTTTTATGAATCATAAAAGAATAAAAGACACATTTTTGTTACTTTTATCATAAAAGATTTCAATATATGAAGTAAAAACTTTTATTTTGTTAATGAATTGTTCGTAAAAGGACAGATATAACAAAATATTATTAAAATACATAATAACAAGCACAAACATGTAAATAATTTCAAACTAATTATTTCAATACACGAAAGCACGGAACACATTTGATGGATGAAACGTAAAAGAAAGTGTCGCTTATCTTGCCGGAGTTCGTTTTGCACAAGTTTTTTATATTGGATATAATAAATTCAGGAACTATTATGGACAAATTGCAAAGATTAAATATTATTTATCTACGCGAAGCAAAACACGATAATTGCGCAGGTTAATATTTTCATTAGTCAGTGCCTACTGCCGAGAGTTTTTATTTACCTACTACAGCTGATAATTTGATAGCAGATTTTAGGTCTGTTCGTATTAATATTTCTTTTTCGAAGGTATATAACAGACTTTCATAAAAGATCGAACTCCTGAATAAAATTATAAAATATCTTTTATGGTGAAGATCTGTTATGCACCATAACAGAAAACTCATAGCAGAATAACAGATGTGGCAGAATAGACCTAATTGTGGCATTTTTCTATATGGGACCCTTTTTTGTCTCGGGACCCTTTTTGGGACAGGCCTTAAATTTTTTCAGCGGCAACACTGATTTGTGCTAGTCTATTCTGTATTTCGTCCCGGTTAACTCCTTGTTCATTGATAAGTATAATTAAAGTAATCTTTTAAGTTAAGTTAAGTATTAAGTTTTCACTAACATTAAATAAACATTATTCAATTAATGAAAGTGTTTTAATAATTTTGTTGTGTTCTAATAAAACACATATAATTGTATAGACTGAAGTTGTTTTTGTATTAGCATATAAATCGCTCATTTTTCTCGACAACTCCATATGGTTGCAAACAGAACACGGCTTTTATAATAAAGAAAATGGAATAGAAACGAAATTATTTAGATTTTATGATTTGTCAGGGGAAACGTCAAAGACATATAAAAATGTTGTTATTTCACTATTTTTGTTTGGGTTTTCTATTTTTCAAAAACATGCTTTGTCCCTCTTTCAATATTTGTCCCCCTAGAAAACTCGCTATGTTCCCCTTTTCAACATTTTCAATCTGGTAACCCTAATTACCCGCCAACGGTGCGGAACCTGCCTGAAGTTATAGTTAATTGCCTAGGGCGGAAAAATTGAGGCAACAGTTTAAAACTAAAAAAAAGTACTAAAAATGCGTTTCCTTGAACTTAAGACAATATCAGCAACGACTGCAATGTATTTTGTTCATTTTTCTTTGTTGTTGGTTTTTACTTGAGATTATAGGTACTATAAGGCAAGTTACGTATTCTTAAAAAAAATTTTTTTTCTAACAATCAAATAGTACATTACGATCATAGAGAACACCAAAAAAGTGGCCCCCCAATTCCGTCTGTCTGTCTGTCTGTCTGGCCTCGAGTCTGCAGCCTAAACGGTTCGGTGGATTTGCTTCAAACTTGGTACATATTGTTTTTTCGGTAATATGCCCACACGCTTTTTTCATTTTTTAAGACGACAAATAACAGTAGCTCCCATACATTTTTTTGTTGCCAAAAACAAAAATCTTATTTTTCTCAAAAACGCCTCCAACGATTTTTATAAAAAAAATCAGTTCATTAATGAAGGAAAGGGTACCTTTTGACAATTTTTTTTTTCGAAAAAAAAATTGTTATTTTTGGTACCTCTAGTTGAACCATTTTTTGGTTTTCGATTTTCTCGGTTAATTTGATTTTTTTTAAATTTTTTACACAGCAGCTCAGAGAAAATTTAAACACTATTGTATACCAAAATTTTTCAAACAATTTTTTTTTTGAAAATTAATTTTTTTTTTTTGAAGATTCAAAATTTCGAAAACGACCAAATAGATTTTTTTTCGAAACTCCGTATTTGGTAGTTTTTTGACATTATCTTGAATAGTTAAAAAAAACTATTTTTCTAAAATAAAAAGCAACGGTGCTACAAATGTTAAAATACCGAAAAAAAACTATTTATGGAAAATGGCTCCAAGAATTTCTATAAAAAAAAATGTGTGTGTTCTTTAATTAGTACAGTGCACTTTTAAGTATAAACATATTTTGTTTGTGTACTTATTAACGGTACTTCCCATAGAACCACTTTTCATATTTTCGACTTTCTCAATATTGGATAAACCGATTAAACTAATTTTTGTTGTACAAATGCTCCCTAAAATTGTTAATAAAACAGCATACTCAAATTTTCCAAAAAAAAGTTTTTCGACTTTTAAAAAATAAATAAATAATATTTTTTTTGAAAAATCGATTCACAGAATTTCTTTTTAAATCTGAATTTTATATGTATATTAATAATATCTTCAAAATAACGTTTCAAATTTTTTTTCTAAAAATGTTTTCAAAATTGTATACATAAAAAATTAATTTATTTAAAAACCGCTCCAACGATTTTCAATTTTTTTTTTGATATATTCTTATTTATCCATGAATTCAAATTGCATCTTTGTTTTCCCTCAAACTATAACGACCTAGCACAATTAATTATGTGTTTTATCCATGTATTTCTACCTTATTATTATTCCATTTTTACGTATTTTTGCGTACGTCCCTGAATACTAAATACAATGTAGGCCCTCATACATTTATATATACATATGTGTCTTTAAGAATCACATGAATGTTATGTATGCATATTGCACCTAAATTATGAAGTTGTGTGCATATAGCTACCTACCCACCTACATCCTTCATTTTCATTATTATATGTACATGTTTACATACTTCCATCAATTAGTTAATTAATAGTAACACTTAGCTCATGTCTGATTTAACAGATAATTAGTTTTATCCTTCCGCTGAACGAATATGGTTGTGTATACGCTTGAACAACGCTCGCTAAGTGGGCCTGCGATCGACTTAGAGAAGATGCCGATTTTGCAAAAAAAATCATCTTTTCAAATGAAGCTCATTTTGATCTTGGCGGGTATGTAACAAGCAAAATTGTCGCATTTGGGGCACAGAAAACTCGCACGCATACATTGAAAAGCCGATACACCCAAAACGAGTCACTGTTTGGTGCGGATTTTGGTCCAGAGGCATAATTGGAAAATGAGCAAGGAGTGGCCGTTACAGTCAATGGCGATCGTTATCGGGCCATGTTGAACGAATTTTTGTTCACAAAAATTGAAGAAGAGGATATTGGCAATATTTGGTTTCAACAGGACGGCCGGCGCTACGTGCCACACAGCCGAAGCTATACTCGATGTTTTGCGCCCATCTTCAAAAAAAAAAGTTGTTTGGCGGATCCTATATATATATGTAGATACATTTTACCCTCCTAACTTACATAATTAAAATCCATAACTTAGATTTAAACATACATTTGTAGGAAGCTACCTATGTAACTATTTCCTGAATCCTCCATTCGACAATTAATTACACTAATAACCAAAGGTAATCCTATCTACAAAGGACTTAAACCTGCATAGGATAGATAACTACACCTAACTAACTTAACCTCAATGGTTAGCTACATTAAAGTTGTTAGCTCCAAGATCAAGTTCATACAGTCGTGCATTTTATTTTCCTTTTCTAATGATACATATCTTATCTGGAACGGTAACTCCACTAAATTGTTTTACAGACGACAATACACTCAGCTTTTTATATTCGTTTCTAGATTCAAATATGCTTGTCTTTCTAATTTGTAAATGGAAAGGCAACGTCTTATAAGTACATTAAATTCTGATTTCGACATCATTGACCACTGGGGAAGAAAAAGCGCATCCAATTTAATGCTTCAGAATTTCCAGGGGGCTCATATCGTTAAACTAAATGTTGATACCCATGAGCGACAGCTGCATTGAAGAAACTGAACAGTTTTAAATTTTGGTATTTGTATCACAAACCACCTCCCGAGGAATGAGCTACTTGCATGTGGTTCCAGGTTGCCAAAAATGTTGCTAAGCTTGTATGTTTTCTCCGGCGATGCGAGAAATTTGTTTTCCTTTGTGATCAAGTTGTAAACTACAAAACCCACAGTTGTCGAAAGCTTATAATATTGCATGTATTTCATTATTCCGTCGGTATATTCAAAAACAATCTTCGAGCATAGATATTTCCTCTAAAATAATTCACCCGTCCGCAATACTGCTACCACTGATAATTTTAACCCTTTATCCTTGCCTTAGCCAGACAGAACTGTTAAGTACAGAAATTCGCTCGAAAAAATAAAAAAAAAAACAAGAAAATCTGCATTTGAATAAAAACTAACCCTTCGGTGATTTTTGGAACACACACAAATCATATGCACGATTGTGAAGATGATTTACAGATATCTTACAATGCAGCATGTTTTTCAATTTAAAATTCACTTAAATATAAGACTTTTGAATTTTTAACTATAGGTAAGGTGACCATCCGTCCTGTATTTGCCGGGAGAGTCCCGTATAACGCTCGACTGTCCCGGCTAAATTTTAAGAAAACCCGGCACGTACAACTGTCCCGTATTATATTTTTTTTGTCCCGGGTTTGTCCCATATTATCATATTTTTATATTATTTGAATAACGTTAAAAAATTTTAACAATTTTGCTTACATTAATTTAACTATGTGTTTAAAATTCGTAGTCAAAGTGTGAATCCGTTTTAACAAATCGTTCAGAGGGATTCACTATATAAGAAGAGTGCAATTAATGAAGGCACCTGGACTCATTCAGGTATAATGATTGCACATCGAAACTTATAAAAAGCTGTTTTGTTCAATTATATTCCTGTGCACGTACAAAAAGTGAAGTTGTTGTGTTCAATGTTCTTGAACCAAATTATATCGAAGAAATTAAAACTTCTCTACGCAAAGTAAGTTTGTGACAGTTTTTTTTTCTGGCTGTTATAACTATGGATGTACAAAACTGTTTCCACTCTTGATTCGTTATTTTACACCACAACTATGTATCGTTGGCAGGACTTTGGAGGTTGAAAATCCCAAGGGGAATATCGGACTTCACTTCAAGATACATACATACGAGTAGATAAAACTTTGTGCTTACAACATAAACTGTAATTTTTATTATATTATAAGCAGAGTCGCAAGAAATTTGCATGTCTAAAGTTGCGGTAGCATATAAATGAATTAAATTTAAATTAAAATCTAGATTAGAAGAATAATTGCTAATTTTGTTTGTAAACAAATTGACCAATGAATAATTCGAACAAAAATGAATTGATCAAAAGTAATGTATAGCAAATATTCATCAATTTTACATAACGTGTTAGGTATGCTTAAATCATTTGGGATGTATCTTTTAAAGAATATGAAGTTTTTAGTTGGGTAATTCTTCGAAACATTCCTGTTTCCTACCGGGCCAAAAATAGAATCTTCGTTATCTTTTGTCAACCAAAAGCAGAGGGATACAACTATTCATGATTCCACCTTGTTTGACGAATTTATGTGTCAAAAAATTATAACAAAATGGAAAGAGAACAAAATATCTGTGGCCGAGAAATGGAAAGACATTTTTTAGCATTTTTAAAACAAAGTATAAACTTTAAAAGTCGTTTACTTATTGTCGAGTAAGGTATATGTCTGCCAGGTTCAAATGCTCCGACCGAAAGAGTTTTTTCTATAATGAATAATATAGGGTTATCCATTTTGCGGTTTCAAAAATATAGGGCTAAAATTCGACATCTGTCAAACTTAGTTGTTAAACCAATTTTTTTTTCAGTTGAAAGTCTGACATTTACGAAAATGGATCGCTTAACGATCGCACAACGCATACAAATTGTTAAAACCTACTACAAAAATGGTGATTCTGCCACAGCCACATATCGTGCTTTAAGAGGAGATTATAGTTTACATAATCGTCGAACTACGCAAGCAATTGGCAAAATTGTGAAGAAATTTGAAGAGACTGGATTGGTTACAGATATTGTAGGGCCTGTGCATCATCGTTTCGCTCGTACTACTGAAAATATCGCTGCTGTAAGTGAAAGTTTTGCCGAAGCCCCGAATGTGTCGATTCCTCGTCGTTCTCAGGAATTAGGACTGTCTTACGGCACATTATGGCGTATTTTGCATTTGGATCTACACCTACATACATATAAAGTCTAACTCACACAACAACTGAAGCCAGCTGACCATTCACAACGTCGTAGATACGTCGAATGGGTGCTTGAACAACAGGCGGTTGACGGCGATTTTTCGAACAAAATTTTCTTCAGCGACGAAGCAAATTTCTCACTCTGTGGGTATGTTAATAAACAAAATTGTCGTATTTGGGGTTCTGAGAATCCTCAAGTAATCGAAGAGAGGCCATTACATCCACAAAAAGTCACTGTTTGGGGCACACTTTGGTCCGGAGGTTTGATTGGACCTTACTTCTTCGAAAACGACGATGGAACGACTGTCACCGTCAATTCGGAGCGTTATGGTCATATGAAAACCGACTTTTTTTGCTTGCTATTGAAGAATACGACTTGGAGAATATGTGGATTCAACAAGACGGTGCCACATGCCACACAACTCGAGCGAATATGGCTTTATTGCAAGAGACATTTCCTGGCCGCGTAATTTCTCGTCGTGGCGATATCAACTAGCCACCAAGATCATGCGATCTACGCGAAAGACCGTGTTTATGCAGATAAACCTTTAACTCTTGAGCGCTTGAAAACCAACATTCGTCAAGTTATGGCTGAGATAAGGCCCAATATGTGTCAAAAAGTGGTCGAAAATTACCTTAAAAGAATCGATGCTTGCAACAATTTGCGTGGTGGTTATTTAAATAATGTAGTATTTCACACATAATGCCAACGTTCAAACTTTATAATAAAAAAGAAATATCATGAAAAAAAATATTTTGTATGTGTTTTTTTACGTTTACTTTTGAAACCGCAAAATGGATAACCCAATATTTGGACAAATGAAAACACATAACTGAATTTTGAACCTCTCATAGCCATGCTAATGGTAAAATTAAACTATAATTTTAGCTACCAGGGATTTAAAAAATATTTAATAAGAAACGACAATATCATCAACAAAAAATTTGTAGGTAATGTTTTATTAATGTTTATTTTTCAAAAACTTGGTATGAAAAAAGGTTAAATATTTAAAAAAAATGGAAAGTTTTGGCATTTTGTGCTGTTTTTTTTTTTAATTTTTTTTGTTTTTGAGAATTTTGTTGATTTTCTACCAACCACGCTTTTCAATTTTCAAATTTATGTCCCGGGTTTTGGTCAGAGAAATATGGTCACCGTAACAATAGGACATATTTAAATCTATAAGAAAAAAACATAATTTCATGGATTTTCAGTTATGAATAAATCTTCCAGGAAAAAAGCTAAGCATTCATAAATTCGTTGTATGCCACCTGCCATCCACATAAATCTCTAGTTATTTGTTGTCTACTATGTCTACCGTCGTGTGCATGCTCAGGATATACAATATACATATATATACTCGTATGTCAACGCGACGCGACGCTTATACGTATCTAAGTATTTGTAATGCCCTGTATGGCTGCTGCGACATTTTCTTTTCTGATTTTTTGATTAATGTGGTGACGGTAAGATTGATGTCACAGGAAAAATTGGTTTAAAAAGAAATAAAATCGGATTGGTTTTGAGGAAACACTTTGCTGCACTATGAAGGCAATACAAGTAATTTATAGTTTTTGCCAAATCACAACCTCAGGTGGTTTCTGTGGTTCCTATATTGTTTTTTAACTAAAGCTGTCAATCCAAATATAAAGGTGTTTTTTTAGACGTGTGCTTTTCAAGTAGAAATAAGACGCATATAATTTAATGTTATTGTCAACATATGCCATTATGTTTTAAAAACGATTTCGGGAAAGTATGGCCACCGCGGCTGGCTCGAATAAATTCCAGCCGAGATGTCCAATTTTCGACCACTTTTTGCAAGGCGTCAATCGTCTCGGGCTTATCTGCGTAGACAACCGGCTTTACATAATCCCACAAAAAATAGTCCAGCAGTGTTAAATCGCACAATCACGACGCAAGATGATGCGCTCACCAAAATAAATTGATTGTTTTGTTGGCTGTATGGCATGTAGCGCCGTCTTATGTTGGAACCAAAGGTCGTCCACATCAACATCTTCCAATTCATTAATCATGGCCCTATAGCGTTCACCCATTGACTGTACCATTACGGCCGGATTCATTTTTGAAGAAATATGAACCAATGATCCATTCTGCCAATGTCTTGTGGATTAAGGAGGCTTTACATGCATCTTCATCTTCATCTGCATTGACATCTGCAAAAAAAGAGGAAACAAAATAAAAAATTCATACTTGTGCGATAGAGAGCGAAAAACAAAATGGAGATCATCTTCATGTATGAAGATTATAGGAAGTACGAACCTGAAGATTGCAGATTATAGTGAAGATGAACATGTTCATCTTCATTATAGCATTTTCATCTGCACCATAATTTGTTCCGTTCAGATAACGAATTTTCAAGTTTTTTTTTACCATTTCACCTCAGTTTGCTTAAAAACAACGAAAAAAGCGAAAATTTTCTTCTCAAAACTACATACCTGAACGCTAATAACATGTGATTGTGAGATGTGTCAAGAAAGTTATAGCAGAGTTCGAGTAAGTTATTAGTGTGTACCCTGTCTTACTTTTATGTTTGTTTTATATTATTGGCCCGCTCTACTTTTCTTCAAGTCTGCAGATGCAGATCCATGTAAAGCCGCCTTATTAAAGTACCCATTTAACTAAAAGTGAGCTTCATCGCTGAACAAAATTTTTTGGTGAAAAATCGGGATCGGTGGCCATCTTGGTTTGGGCCCATTCATCGAACGTGCGACGCGCTTGTTGGTTGTTCGGCTTCAACTCTTCTACGAGTTGGATTTTGTAAGCCCACAAACCAATATCTTTCCGCAAAATCTTTCATAAAATGGGTGGACAAAGCTACAATTGTCGCGCGCGATGGCGGATGGACTCATTCGGGTCTTCTTCGATACTCTGCTCAACAGCAGCAATAGAGTCTTAGAGTACAGTAAACTTGGTACAGAATTGATCCATGGTTACTCGAATTACCGACTCTGCGGCGCTATTATGTCGACTGAATATTGGACGCAGCTCGTTATGCGTCGCTCGAACCGAACCATTACTTTGGTAATATTCCTAATTCTTTAGGACGTATTTTAGATCTTATTTATATTGATAGTAATTTTGAAGCTCAATTAAATGAATCAAGTTTTAAATTATTGGAAAATAGTATTCATCACAATGCACTTGAGATTGTATTTAACTTTTCTGTTTTAAATGAATCAAAATCATCTAATATTGTTCAAAAGTATGACTTTAAAAATGCGGATTATGTGTCAATGAATATTTACTTAGAAACTATTGATTGGCAGCCAATTTTTAAGTGCTGAAATCTGGAGCTAGCTTTTACTATGTTTCGGAACATTCTAGAATATATTATTTCAAATTTTGTCCCTTTAAAACAAGTTAAAATTTCTAAGAAACCTGTTTGGTTTAATAAAAGTTTGTCCAGGCTTAAAAATGTCATAAATAAATTGCATAAAAAGAGTAAAATTTTTGCTTCATTTCGTGAGCAACTCAAACAGGTAAGGAGAGAGTACGAATTTTTGAGAAAATTTATTTATAACCAGTACATTTGCTCTCTTGAATCGAACATTTAAAAAAATCCGAAGTGTTTTTGGTCATTTTTAAATACAAAACGTAAATCGCTTGGGATTCCATCTAACGTTTCATACAAAGGGGTAGCCTCTGAGGCTGAATGTTATTTCCAATAGTTTTGCATCATTTTTTCAGTCAAATTTTATTGACTTGAAATTAAATTATGATAATCTGGAAAACTCACCTTCAGTTGTTGACGTTGGTAGTCTATATTTATCTGAAGATGATGTACTAGCAGTTTTATCCTCTCTTGATGAGAATTTTTCCGTTGCTCCAGACAACATTCCGCCAATTCTTTTGAAGGCTTGTAGATTTAAACTTGCAGTTCCATTGTGTTTTATATTCAATATGTCTTTAAATCAAGGTGTATTTTTGGATACATGGAAATATTCATTTATTACTCCTCTGCATAAATCCGGTTCAAAAAGTGCTGTTGAGAACTACAGACCTATTGCAAAACTTCAGTTGATCCCTAAAGTTTTTGAAGCAATAGTGAAAAACAAACTGTATTTTTTAGTTCAAAATCATATATCTCAGCACCAACACGGTTTTATGAGTGTAAGGTCGACATCGACAAACTTATCGATTTTTACCAGCTATTGTCTTGATCATATGGAAAAACATTTTCAAATTGACACCATCTACACAGATTTTTCAAAGGCTTTTGATCGCGTTCAACATAATGTACTAATAAAGAAACTTGAAATGTTTGGTTTTCATTCTGTGCTGCTTAGTTGGATTAAAAGTTATTTAGAGGACAGAAAACAATATGTCAAAATTGGTTGCAAGTTATCTAAGGAAATAGTGAACTTTTCAGGTGTACCTCAGGGTAGTCTCCTTGGGCCGTTACTATTTATTATTTTTATTAATGACTTGCCCAGCCTCCTCTCTTTTTCAAGATGCCTTTTGTATGCTGATGATCTTAAAATTTTTAGCTGCATAAAATCGTTATCTGATGCAAATACTGTCCAAGCTGATCTAAATAAAATTCTTCAATGGTGTAAGATGAATGGACTCTTTTTTACAATAACAAATGTAGTGTTGTGACTTATTCAAAAGTACTGATTCCTTTCTGTTTTGAATACAAGCTTGATAGCCACTCTTTACAAAGAGTAGATTATCAGAAGGATCTCGGAGTGATTTTCGACTCGAAAATAAATTTTTCGCTTCACATCGATCATATAATTTCTAGAGCAAGCTCGATGTTCGGTTTTATAGTCAGAAATTCAAAATGTTTCGAGGATCCTTATACAATTAAAACTCTTTACACGAGTATTGTAAGACCGTTGCTGGAGTATTGTAGCGTTATATGGAATCCTTACACTAAGTCAAGTATCCTTCGTATAGAAAAAGTTCAAAAAAGATTTACTAAGTTTGCCTTAGGTAAAACTTTTGGTTCTTTAAGTGTTCCATGTTATGAAAGCAGATGTGTTCTCATCGACCTAAAACCTCTCCTTTTGAGAAGAAAATTAAATTCTGTACTCTTTGCTTATGATGTTCTCCATTCTATTATTGATTGTCCAGTGCTGTTGTCAATGTTTAATATGTATGCACCTGTTCGTAGTTTACGACCAAGAAATGGCGATTTTTTATATGTTCCATATCATAGGACAAGTTATGCTAGGTACAGTCCTATCACTAATGCGTGCATTGATTTTAATGAATTTGATTATGCAATTGATTTTAATATGAATAGAAATGAAATTAAAAGAAAATTGATAAGCTTATGGCAAATACTATAACGTATATTTAACTTAATTAATTTATCTTTTTAAAATTGTATATACATATATTGAAAGTTAATTTTAATGGGTAGTCTTCATAAAGTCTTGTAACTTGAATGACGGTAATAAATAAATTTGCACGATTTGCAAACGTTGTTCAGGAGTAAGTCTTTTCATTACGAAATGACAAACCAACCTGAGCATAAGTCAAGTGACAGCTGTCAAAAAGACCAACTACGAAAAAAGTATTGCCAGATTGAATACCACACGTCTAAAAAAAAACATACGCTAATACAATTTTTAGTAATTTTTTTTTTATTAATTTCTCGAAAAATCGTCAAGGACTCTTGTGTTCCCGCAGCCTCTTAGATCTCGAATAATGGTTCTTGTGTAAGTTTGTCACTTGATATAAAGTACTTTGGGTTAGACATTATATGGAAATCTTCTGCCAAATCGTATTCAAGCAAACAATTTTCTGAGTGCGTCAAATCCAGTACAACATTATTAATAATAGTTATGTAGAGTTTATTATTGTAAAGTTTTAAACTACTGCGTGATAATTCGATAAATTAATAATAACTAGCAAGGAGTTTATTGCTGTTGGAAAGCTCCATTTACCGCCACTGCATATCTGTCTACAAATGCATTTTTCGACTTTTATTTTACTTTTGTAGCAGACTCTTCGGATTTTGCCTGCTTGAGACTATAACCTTTCTTTATTCACTTCTTACATTTTTTGGCGTCAATTTGAAATACCTAATGTTGAGTCAGTCAACATTTACTGAAAAGAAGCAATTTATCAAGATGAAAATAAAAAACATCCCGTTGTTTTCAACTGCGAGTGAATTGCGAGCTTATTGTATAACAAGGAGACAAAAAACGAGCATATTTGTATACATAGTATCTGAATGTCCATTTCGTCCACTTTTCTTAACAAAGATCCTTGTAAACAAGAAAAAACATCATGTATCTACCATTCAAAAACAATTGTGTGTAGGTATACATATACACATTTTCATGGTGCATGCAACAAACGATGTGCCAGCGTTAAATTAATTAAAAAATAAAACAAACAAAAATTCGTTCAACTTAAAGCGTAAATTTATCTTTTTGCATATTTACAGCTTCTTTGTGGCGCTTACATTCAGCTGGTAACTTTTTTTGTTCAATATTATGCCTTAGGTATCCTTGAACGTTCCAAACGTATTACGTTATTGGTCGTTTAAATAGATTCAACTGTCTGGCGAAAGTTTTCCTGATAAGCATATTTGAGTGAACTTGAAGTCAGAATCCATAAGAACCCAACCCCATTTTCCGAAATCAAAATATCGAAAAATTTCTAAAAATGGGAAATTTCCGTTGTTTCTTAGGTTAGATTAATATTATACCAACAGACCGCTTCGCGTGTTCCAGCATTGTGTTTAGGTCCTCTAAACCAGGTCACGACAATTCGTTGCTCTGCTTAGAGTATCTAAAGTCGCCGGGCGCTTACGTCAAATGTGAATTAGCTATTCCGTGCAGTTAATTTTTTGTATTAATAAGGAAATTTTTCTGAAAGAAGTAATTAAGCTGTTTTTTTTATTTAAAGGGCTGTGTTAGTGCTTTTTTTAAGGCGAAACTTAAAAAAATTAACGTACTAGAGGAAATTGAATAAGATAAGCGCTGAAGTATATAATAAAACAGTTGTTTTTCCGCTTTTTCAATTTTTTTTTATTATTTGAAATAATAATTTGTAAGACCAACACGTTACGTCTTTGTTAGGACATCTTCAGAGATCTGGCATTAAAATTGAGTATAAAAAATATAAAACATAAAAAAAAAATAAAAACATGTAAACATTTTTGTTTTAATTATTTGGCAAAAAAATACAAAAGAGACGCATAATCAAGGGAGCATATTTGAATATGTTGAGCTGGTCCAAAAGGAAGTTCTTGATGCACCGCGGCATTCGGTAAATCTGAAGTTTTTTCCTATATGGACTCTTTTGTATTCTTTTCAGGTTACCTCATACACGATACTCATTTCCATGATGGTTCCTTCACCTCGGAAAGTTCATGAAAATTCAAATATAAAACCCTATGGTTTTGGACTTAATTTAATGACCTAGAGTGTATTTTCCATATGGCATCACTTTGTTGTTTTATTCAACTCGCATTCAGTGTCGCATGAATTTTAGCTTTTTCGCATTTTCCTTCTGTCATCAACAATTCACAATAATTCGCCTTTTCTTTTTCTTATTTCCTTTGTTTTGTTTCAGCTGAATTCATATTCTTTATCAGCATTTTTCATTGTACGTAATTATTGTTTGTATATCTACTTACCGTTGTTATGCTTATAGTTATCTACTGATATTATGAAAGGTTTTTGGAAACAGAAAGAAACACAAAATTGTTGTTTTTCAAAATAGAATTTACAAAGAGAAGAACTTTCATGGCCGCGATAAAATGTACATAACAAAATCTACAAAATAGACTACAGCTGCAGTAGTTATATGCATATAATATAAACGGTGATTTTTTAAGAGCTTGGTTTTTGAAAATTCAAAAAAACACAGAAACTTGTAAAAAGTGAATGAAATTTTTATTTGGATC
The DNA here is from genome assembly GCA_910595825.1 of Philhelius pedissequus. Classification (NCBI taxonomy): domain Eukaryota; kingdom Metazoa; phylum Arthropoda; class Insecta; order Diptera; family Syrphidae; genus Philhelius; species Philhelius pedissequus. The sequence continues at coordinate 272,805,182 of OU343160.1, read as the reverse complement.
GATAAATCAATTTCTGCCATTTACTTTTTAAAAATAATTTCACTTAAATGTTGCCCGCGGCTACGCTTCAGGTGGTCCATTCTGAAGGTCCAATTTTGGCAAACTTTTTCACACATTTCGGCCGGAATCTCACCAATGACGCGTTCAATGTTGGCTTCCAAGGCAGCAATCGTGTTTGGCTTGTCCCCATAGACAATAGACTTAACATAGTCCCACAAAAAATAGTCTAGGGGGGTCAAATCACATGATCTTGGTGGCCAATTGACTGCGCCAAAACGTGAGATCAACTGTTCACCAAATTCGCCTCTCAAATGATGCATGGTTTCGCGTGCAGTTGCGAAACACATTTTTCACAGAGCACGAATTTTGATAATAAATTTCAATAATTTGCAAACGTTGTTCAGGCGTAAGTCTATTCATGATGAAATGGCAAACAATACTGAATCGAAATGTCAAATGTTCGTGGAATTTGTCATGTGTGATCTGTCAAAAATATAAACGTCAAAAACCAAGTAGCAAAAAAATCACCCGTTATAATAAATGTTTGAACTTACTTTCGAGGAAGAAAGTTGTTAATACACGTTTCGTAGGATATGTCAATTGGCTGGTTAGTCCAGGAAAATTAGATAAAAAAAATTATGAAACTTGGAAAAAATTCCAACTAAGCTGAATTTTGGTGGAGAGCTTCACTTTGCGTCCTAAGTATTTCCTAAAAAGTAGACTTAATTTGGAGTTGAACAAAAATGTTTAAGGAGGTGTTGGAGGGGGGGGGGGGGGGGGTGTTTCTGTGAAGGGGCAAAAATTCAGTTTTTTTCCAAATTACTTCAAAGCTATAGGTTCTTTTGAAAAAAAGTTGTAGGTACGCATTGTAGCTCATGTTATTCTACATAAAAAAGATAAACACACTTTTTATCGTACAGTTGATAGATTTGGAGAAAAATGGTTGAAAACATAGGGGTGTAATACAATTTTCAAAAAATTTAGTAAATTTATGTTTTTGAATGGGGAAATTTTTTTTTTAGTTATGTTTGGAAAAACATGCTCTACAGGGTGGCGCACGAATCGTGCTACAATAAGAAATTTAAATAACTTTTATTTTAATCGACGTATTTCATCAATTTTTTTTATTGGATTAAAAATTAAATTTTATTTTAAAAAACTAATGGTTTTTAAAGATAATAGACCGCAAATGACATCCACGCTCATCCACGCATATGCGGTACCTGATCAGAAAATTGTTCATTGCGGCCTGAAGGACTGAAATTGAAATCGACTCAATTATTGTCTTGTATCGTTTTGTACACTTCCTGCTTCACATAACCCCATACAAAAAGTCTGGTGCTGTCAGTTCAGGTGATCTTGGGGGCCCGGAAAGTGCAGTTTCTGGATATAAATTTGTTTGGGAATTTTCGTTGGCGCTCGGTCATAACTTATGTGGCTAGGTGTGCACTTGCTCCATCTTGTTGAAACCAAATCCTGCTGAAAGGGATACGTCTTCGGTGAAGTTCTAGGTAAAAAAAACTGCTTCAACATCTTTAAATAACGGTCCCCATTGACAGTTTGTGTTACACCGTTTTATTTTAAAGAAGTATCGCCCGACAATACACCTTGATGAAACTGCGCACCACACAGTTCCTTCTCATGGAGCATTTCTGGATTAGATTCACTCCATATTGTGCTTGTTAACATTGCCGTTGAAGTCAAAATGGGCCTCATCAAACATGAACAAACAATTGATCAATGTGTTGTCTTCTTGGGCCATTGCAATCATTTTTCGGCAAAATTGCAGGCGAATAGGCAAATCCTGAGGGTTAAGCTTGCTTGTAATTTGGACTTTGTACGGAAACAAGTTTAAGTCATCATGAATTATCCGTTGTAATGACCGTCTGCTAACTCCAATTTGGCCCGATAAGTTTCAAGTCGAAAAACTTTGCCTGTATTGCCGATGCAACAGCCACGATTGTATCCTGACGCCGAACATTGGGATCTCGATGATACGGTCTTCGTTCGATGCTTCCAGATTCGGCAAACATGTTTACCAGCCTCATAATAGTCCATCTACTCGGGGGAGTACCGCCAAACTCCAGCCTAAATTCCCTTTGAAATGACGGACTGCAAAGAATGGTATCGCTGCACTATCCAAATCCTATTTCAGTATCCCAAGCATTCATTTTGATTAATCTAAATAGTAGCCAAAAAAATAAGCCGCTTATTCACACTGAAAAAAAGTTATTACGTTTTAGTTTTGTAGCATGATCGGTGCGCCACCCTGTATTAAAAAAACCACGTATTATGTGTGGAACCGGAAAGGAAATGCTGCCATCTTAAAAATAATAATTTATTATATTTTTTCAATAACTCCCAAAACCTTTACTTTGCTCAAAATTTTCTAGGAACAACTTATAAACAGTACAATTATCTACAAAATGACATATCAACGACTTCTGTATATCAATTCGTTCTTAAGTTATAGCGTGTCAAAATTTAATTGTTCGTCAAAATGGATACCTATATAGATCAAATTCATTCGTAAAAGCAAACAGACTTAATATAGCTCCAATTTTGACATGAGCTCCATGGAATAGGTATGTATGTACATAAAAGAAAGTTCTTTTTCGGTTCTAATTTAAATTGTAAACTATAAAATAAAATAAAATAAAATAAAATAAAGTAAAATAAAATAAAATAAAATAAAATAAAATAAAATAAAATAAAATAAAATAAAATAAAATAAAACAAAATAAAATATACAAAAAAACATAAACAAAACAATGAGCGACAAAGAGGATACTGATAATAATATAAGTGCAATATACAGTGTTATCATAAGAAATAGTCTGTGATATTAGAGTTTAGTTTTATGGTTTTTAGCGTAGAGCATTATTGATAAATTGTTCAATTATTTCGAAGTACTCGGAGGTTCAGTTAGTGTTTAATTTGTGAAGTTAATTATAGTAAAGGCTGTTTAATAAAGTATTTCACACTTACAAAATTGATGTATTGAAGTTATAAATTATAAAATAAACCGAGTAAGTTATAACAATATGCAAATTACTCAGGGATACTTAAAGTGGAGGAAATGGATATGATTCAACTACCATTATTACAAATAATAATCGTGGGAGCAAATATGAGTGAAGGTGAGGTCCTAGGTGTGAATTCTATTCAGGATAGAGAAAATCAAGAGAAATTCAAGTGGCAAGACTATGCGTTTTATCTTGAATGCGATATTGATCTAGACAACCATCTTTTCATTATTGTTTCATTGATTTCAATTAATTGAAATTTACCAGGTTATTTTATTGTCAAACGTTAACACCTTTCTATTCTTAAATTATTTAAAACGCTTACATTTTGATAATGTAGCCGCGGAGCGGCCGTCTTGTAAATCGTTATAACACTATTCCAGCTTACTTTAATCCTGAATCCTTCAATTTAACATAATCGCAAAAACAAATGGAAGATTAAAAGTGAAATATTTTGTGAATGGTTGGCTAGCATAACCGAACATTATTTCTTTATTTGCGACGACCGACGGTCTCACTCAAATGGATAAAGAACTTGCCTTCCACTCATGAAAGAGTGAACTGGATGTTACAAATAAAAAATCAAAACTTCAGATTTCAGAAATTGCTAGGCATCATGTGTTCCCATTTCCAATAAAATATTTCTTTATTCATCCGCTGGGATTCATTTAAAAATCGAAACAAAGATATTTGTACATAGGTACTTTATTAAGTTTGTTTCCCAACTTTTCTCATCCATAAAATCAAAGCCATAAAATAAAATGAATCACCAACAAAATTTTCTTTTCAAAAGGTTGCACAGTTAGGTTTTGTGTCAAAAGCTTTCATTCGCATTTGCAGATTTTGACAAAATATGATATTTGTCATAAAAATGCAATCATTCGTGCCGTAAAATCATAAAAGTGTGATAATCCTTCTGCAACGTTTGTCGTAAGGATGTTTATTGGTGTGTGTTGGGAACCAATGTGTAAATTTACGGATTATCAAAAGTTGTTTCATACTATGTTGTTTTAAGGTAATTTTATTGAAAGTCGATGGTCAACTTTATTCACAATAAAAAAGAGAAGTTTCATCAAAAATGTGTATATGTTTCTATTTAATAATATTGTAGCTTGAAACAGGATTGCGTTGTAAATGTGTGATGGAACCAATATTCTGCTGAATATATTTCTTACTCTATTGTGGGTGGGTTATTGGCATTTGTTGGCCAGTTTCCCCGTAGGTAGATATTTGGTTACCGTGTCGTTTAACCATTAAGTGTCAATATGATACAAACGTCAAAGCACTGAGAGCTCGGGCCTAAAACGTGAAAGCTTTGAGTCTATATCATCACAGTTTTCTAATTGAATGATTAATTGGTTTCCAGAGTTTGCACGAAATGACATCAGACAACAGACTTCGGAAATATGTACCTTCTAACTGTATGAAATGATGAGTGAAGCGAAAACTCAAGATGTGATGGTGATTATTAAATTTAATGCTAGAACAGCAAATAAAGAATCAGCATTTAAGCTAAGTTATAGTAAACGTTGTTCCAAAGATCAAATAATAAATGCAGAAGGCAAACAAATAATAGATTTTTACAAAGATTTTGGTTTTCGAATTGTATATGAGAGCATTGATATGGCGATATAGCTAAATGGGGAATTTACGTTTATAGGTAAACAGCTAAGTTCAACGATTGATCTGTGTCTTATGAGTGGAGACTGTTTTCCCTTGTTAACGGTTTCAGGTAGGAAACATGATATACTCGGATCACCTTCCATTCTTCCAATTAAAGTACTGATTGGAATTTACAGCATCCAACTTATTCCCCAAAACGAAAAGCATGCAACAGTAAAATAATATACTTGCCGGAAATAAATCAGAAAAAAATTATTAAAGATGCTGCAGCGGTTATGCACAAAACAAAAAAAAATGCGGAGCAAAGAAACATTGTACGACTACACGTGTGAAAACTAAAAAAAAACCCTGGACTTATAAAAATCACTGAGGAGAACAATTGAACGATAAAGCAAAACAAAAAAAAAAACTGTGAAGAAAACTTAGCAAAAAAAAAATAAGCCAGTGCAGGCACCCAGCAGAATTTTTGAAACTTACAAATCAAATAAATGGAACAGAAGTCTCCCAGAAATCGACGCAAATCTTAATTACTATAATTATAGGAATTTGTTTGTGACCTATAACATTTCATTGTAATTAAACATTTTGTAGCAGGCCCCAGGTGAATAAAACATGATGTTATATGATGTACAACGTTTCGAGCATGAATACACTCGTCATCAGATTTTTTATTAAATAAATTAAATAACACAAATAAATTCATGTATAAAGTTATGTCAATTAAGCTTACAACAATAAAAAATAGAATTAATTATTAAGTTAGCTAAACTTAATTAAAGAATAAATTATAAATATAAAACAATTAAGACATTTAAATATTAAACTAACTTTTAAAAAATATATTTCCACTACTGTCTGTCGTTTTTCACTTTTTCCTTAACAGCAGGCTATGTATAGTCATAGTACTGAGATTATCACAATCAGATCCAACATTGCCGAAGTGGCTTTTGGCACTTTATAATTTAAAAAAAAATTAAGAAAAATGAAGAATACAATGTTATGGGTGATATGGGTGATATAAATATTGATCTTCAAAATAAAAAATAAAACTTAAGCTATGTAAAAGACTATTTGGAAATGCTAGCGTCATCGAGACTTATGAATGTCATAACAAAGTGCACGAGAATTGATCCACGTAACGATACTAAGTCGCTGATTGATCACATATTAGATAGCAACGTCGATAATAAAATTTATACAGCGGTTATTGAGAACGAGATTACCGACAACTATCCTAAACTGTATTACAAAAAAAACTCAAACGGTTTTAGAAAAAACTGTTGTAAGTACTTCACGCATATGTAATTCGAAACTCAACCAACTCATTCAAGAAGATAATTGGAACTCGCTTCTAGAAGAGGAGAATGTTGAAAATATGTACAATCAATTTGCCAATAAATTAAAAAATATTTACATGAAATCAACAGTCAATAACAAAGTCCTAAAAATACGGAAAAACAACCCGTGGATAACACCGGAATTCATTGCAGAATGTAAAAAAAGAGACAGGGTGTACAGAAAATGGAAAAATAATAGATCAAACAATAATTATGAAACAGAATACAAGATCTTACGAAACAAAATCAACAGAAATATAATTATTCAAAAATCCAAATTTTATAAAAACCAGTTTATGGAGTTCAAAGCAGATCCGCGGAAAACCTAGGGACTTATAAATTAAATCCTAGGAAGAAGAAAAAGAGCATTGACGAGACACTGATGAACAATTTCAAAACAACATTAAATTTGCTTCCTAATGATTTTGCAGAGTTTTCTTATTACAAACTGAAAATATAATACACAAATGTAATACACAAACATCAAACAACAGAAATTTGCATGTAAAAAACACAATCTTCGCATATGCTACAAATTTAAATGAGGTTAAATATATAATAAAGTCACTTGGGTCGAATAAGTCACCTGGTATCGATGGTTTCAGGGCAACTGACATACAAGATTATGCTGATTTGTTTGCTCCAATCTTGTGTAAAATAATTAATTTAACTTTAACAGAAGCAACAATACCAACACAACTTAAGACTGCTGTGGTAAGACCAATTTATAAAGGTGGAGTTAAGGATCGATTATCAAATTACCGACCGATTTCAATAGTGCCGGTGTTTGAAAAGTGCTTAGAGGGTATTGTTGTTAGTAGATTACAGAGCCTTGTTGAAAAACACTCTCTCATTAACAATAGCCAGTACGGGTTCCAGAAGAACGAAAATACAGGACAACTAATTGGTGAATTTGCTAACTGCGTGAACGAGAGCCTAAATAAATGTCACTATGTACTGGTTCTGTTCATGGATTTCATCAAGGCTTTTGACACTCTCAATCATTCAAATCTGTTAGAAGCGTTGAAAAGAATCGGGATTCGAGGTGTGATGGCTGATTGGATGACAGACTATCTTCATAATAGAATGTTCTGTGTCAAAATAAAAGATACTTACAGCGATGCAAAGTATGTTAAAAACGGAGTACCTCAAGGATCTAATTTAGTATTAATTAGTATTTAAATAAGTTTACAGCTATATAAATACTATATAAAGCAAAACCCATTGTTATTTTTTTAGTCGTTTCAAATAAACTGCCCTGTGTGCACTGAATTAAATTACTCGGTTGTCGTATCTTTCTTTGGTTGGTCCAACAAATGTTATGGACCCAGACTCGTTAAAAGAAATAAGTTTTTTTTAAACGCTTCATATTAATATAAAGAAATCGAAATGAGTTCCTCGCTTTACCAGATCGATAATTTAGACGATTCTAACTATGACGCGTGGAAAATTCTAATGAAATCGGTTCTAATTCATTGTGGTTTGTGGGAATACGTCTCGGGAGTGATCGTTGCACTTCAGGTTCCCGCTGAACTAGCAACGTGGAAATTAAGAGATGAAAAGGCACTCGCGACATTAATTTTGTGCGTCAAATCATCGCAATTGCTACATATTAAGAATGCAACAACGTCCAAAGATGCATAGCAACGACTACAGGATATGCATTCCCCGAGTGGACCGGCCCGAAAGGTCACCGTCTTTAAATCTCTCGTTAATTTGAAGATGAACGAGGGAGCTTCGATGAGCGAGCATTTGAATAAATTTTTCGATCTGTTCGAAAAACTAGGTGAGTTGGATATAAAATTGCAAGACGAACTCCTTGCAATAATTATGCTGTGTAGCCTACCCAAATCGTATGACAATTTTGTAATTGCCATGGAATCCAGAGATGAATTACCAAATACGGTTACTCTAAAAATAAAATTGTTAGAAGAGGAAAAGAGACGGGAGAACGAAGACAAAACCCATGATGATGTACATGAAACTGCGTTTTTTGCTAACAGGCAAAAATATCATCCACAGCAAAATAAAAAAAAACGGTGAAGCAGCGCGGTAAATGTTACAAGTGTCATAAGAGGTGGCATTACGCTTCTTCTTGCACAGTAAGCAAACAGAATGTAAATTGTGCGATGCTTAACCTCTCCAACAGGGTCCACTTATTACCAACGAGCTCCTTCGGATTTTTAAGCTAAGCATTCCATTAGCTTTTGCCGATGACACTGCAATTGTGGTACGACATAAATCTATTGATAGGGCGACGGTGATGATGCAAAATTCGACAAAGCTGTACAATGGAGTCACGATAACGGATTGGTACTTAACGCTTCTGAAACCAAACTAATGCATATTCGAAGCCCACATTTCAATAAAACCGACAAGCAAATATATATCAGGAATGATTTATGTCCAAGCACGCCCAATGAATGCATCGAAGCTGTTGAAAGCTAAAAATATCTTGGAGTCGTTATTGACAGCCACTTCCTTTGGGACAAACATATAGACAAGCTACGCAATGATCTTAAGAAAGGCTTATATGCAATCTCCCATTTGCGGTACCATGCTTCTCAGGACGTTCTGCGACAAGTCTATTATGCATTAGTAGAATCAAAGCTAAGATATGGTATCCTTGCTTGGGGAAACGCTGCCAAAACTCACATCAACAAAATCCAAAAACTTCAGAAAACGATCTTAAAAACCATTCAGAATAAAAGACAGCAAAATGGAAGCAGTTTTAGGGTGCTTAAGGTCGAGGAAATCTTCAAAATGACGGCAGTACTACAATATCAAGACGATCACCGCTTCGTTCAACCGATACAACATCAGCTTAACACCAGACAACGCGCACAAGGTATGCTTCAAATTCCAAGAAACTACAACACTTATGGTGGAAGACAGCTACAATGCATTGTCCCTTCAATAATAAATTCTTTACCTCAAGAACTTAAACAAATAGTTAGAAATTATAAAACAAGAAAAAAGCAATTAAAACATTTCTTCCTAAACGAAATCAGATAAAATGCTATTGAAAACTTTTATATATGTAATTTGTAAATGAAATCAAATCTTGAAATGTTAACTTTTTGTAATTTTAAATACAACTCACTTTTATCAGTTAAAATGAAATTGAAACAAAATCTTCTGCAGAAAAGCCTAGGCTTCGCAGGAAAATATGAAAATTGTAAATACGTTTTGTTAATTAATAATAATAATAAAAAAAATGGCACTGTGGCACTCAAACGCTTCAAATGGCATGCTAGGAATCGACGAACAAATGTTTTCAGATATATCCAAGTTCATGATCAGGCGGTCAAATTCCCGATCTGTGAAGTTTTAAAGTGAAAAAAAATATAATTTCAGTTTTCACAGAGATTTATCATTTTCCAACTTCACGCACACGCCTAATGTGATTCTCTTACAATGAGTGAGTAATAAAGTTTGTACTAAAAAGTACTAAATGATAAATTCTGTCATTTCTGATTAGTTTTTTTCTTATTGAGAAAGGTGGTAAATATTTTATTTTAGTTTCTAAATTTGCTTAAGAATAATGTCCGGAATAATAATTCGTTTAATTATTAACAAAGACGATATATTCATCGTTACTCCGTTTTGAGTAAGATTCATTATTTTTTCCTATGAATAATGTGAGAATATTGCGGCGTTCCCTTCGAGATGGGCAGAATCCATTCGAAGTTACATCTGAGGATCACTTAATTGAACTTTACAAATTCCCGAAACATTCGTACATGGATTTATTAGATGAATTGAAACCATTCCTGAAAAAAAACTCACCATATAAGTGCACTTTCATGCCATTTGAAGTTGTTATGTGGTCTGCGATTTTTTTCACGGGTAGTTTCCAATAAGCTGTTGGACAATATTCTTTGTCGTTTTGTCTCAGATATCAGTGAGTCGGTGTTACATTTCTACTGCGTTAAATAGAATAGCACCAAGTTATGTGAAGTCTCATACGAGGGATGAATATCCAGCTATAAAACCACCAAAATTCTATCAACTATTTGATAAAAAATAAATGATACAACAACAAACTTGGTATATATTATTTTTAATTTTTCATTTCTGTAAGTAATTTGTCCAAATTTTTGTTTTTTTTTTTTTTTTGTACTCTTCTTCACAGAACGACTGTGATAAAAAAATCTTCATATGAAAAATTTTTGACATTTAATTTCACTTTTTCACGTATCATTATAGGTGTTCGAGATTTAAATATATCTCTTTCGGCTGTTTTGGTCGTAATGTTTTTTTAATGAAACAATTTCATTTCCTTTCCCGACGTTTCGACGGTGATGGCCGTCTTCCTCAGGGGATATTTTATTAACAAAAATAAAATTTACATATTATACCCATAAGAACATTTAGTGTAAAATTTTGGCAAACTTACATTTAGTACGTATTACAGATAAACGTAAATAATACAATGAGAGACTGAAAATGTTTTTTCATGCTTAAATAGAATTAAAGCCCATAATAAAAATCGACTTATCTTATCTCTTATCATATATAGTTATAAAGAGCAATCCAAATTATGTTTGTGCGCTATTTTGATTTTTTCGACTCGATCGATTTGAATGAAAATTTCAGGAGAGCTTAGGATATGTTTGGAGAGAGCATATGCATATAGAACTGGAGTTATGACCAAAAGTGTCACTCACATGTTTGTTATTACCTTATTAGTTTAATTAATGTGTTTTGTTTTTTAAACACACACTTCATTTTGGTTTCTCTTTGCTGCCGCGTGTATGCACACAACTACATCATTTGGTTCCCATTAAATGGATTTTGATATTTTATTTTGTGGATTGTGTTGAATGTTCCATGGATTTTTTGACGACTTAAACGTGGAAAATTCGTTGTGAAGCTGGAACAATTTCGGTTGATTGCGAAATTCATTGTGATAGAAGACGTTTTGCGTGTATTTTGGGTGGAGAAGTTTATGGGATATATGTACAGGGTGCGCCACAGAAGGGGCCGCATCTGGAGGGGGAAGTTTCCAAGTTTGTTTCTCCCTCCAGTCAGTTGCCATCATGCTCTGGTCTAGAGAGCAGCGGGCCTTCGCAGTCGAGAGCTTCTTTTCTAACGGTCGCTCACTTGTTGCAACGTGCCTTCCGCGCTCGCTTTGAAATTCCTCCTCACAGACTCGTTCCTGGCCGTAATTCGATTCTGTCGTGGGTTAACTCATTTCGGGAGTGTGGAAGTGTCGCTAAACCCAGAAATGGACTTCAACGGACCATCAGAACTCCGGAAAATATCGAAAGAGTGAGGCAGTCAGTTGGCTCGCAAACACGCAGCTGCTATGGGAATTTCTGACACCACTGTTCGACGAATTCTCCATGAAGACCTTCAATTTCATCCATATTTCTTTTTATGGGGTTATTTGAAATCTCTGGTTTATGTCGATCGACCACGGACCATAGCACACCTCAAGAACAACATTCGCGACGCCATTGCCAACATACCGATTGATATGCTGCAAAGAGTGGAGACGAATTTCAAAAATCGACTTCATCAGTGTATGCGCAATGGGGGTCGCCATTTATCCGATGTCATTTTCAAGACTGCATGAAAAAAAAATTGGGATATTGTATTCTCAAATAAAAAAAAAATTAAAACAATAATTGAAGTACTTTCGTTTTTATTGACCTTTCAAATAAGTAAGTTTCTCTGGCGCACCCTGTATATTAGACGACGCTGTGCTGCGATCAATGCTACAACCCGACAGATTACATTATATATTGACTTAGGCTGTGCGCGATTTCACAGGTGTCCTTTACACATTATAATTTATAATTTTTCTTGCTACAATTGATTCCAGTTTTGCGTATTATTATACTGATTCCGATCTAACCTTGGACGACTTACACGTCTTGCAATAATTAATCAGAATGTCCGTGATAATCAAACACAAGACGTACGTGCGGAAGAAATAAATGGAGACGTGTCCATATTGCACAGCTTCATACCGCACAATCGCCACCACAAATTCGACAAAAAGTTATTAGAAGAAGAAAACTGCTAAACGTAGACTTCAATCGCGCTGTTTTGGAATACGATTCCGCAGTCGCATTTATTTTCACGATGCTCCCGGTGGGACATGCAAGACATTCGTCATTTAGTTGATTCTAGCAATAATTCGGCCAAGATCTCTTTCGTTGCCTGTTGCATCCTATGACATCTATCGCATTGCTGCCACACTGCTTGCAGGCGGTCGAAATGCACATTTTCCCCTTTGAAGCTGGCCATGAATTTTCTCACGGTTGACAATCCAATAACGTGCACAATGACCAAGAATACGGCGACAGCAAAATTGATGCGAAAATGCAAAATCAGAATTTGGGATGACTGCGAATGATGGCGCATAAGCGAGTTTGGAGGCAGTTGACCGAACAATGATGGATTTACAAGGTGATTCGTGATGATTTGGTGGGGATATGATATTGCTCAGCGGAGATTTTCGTCCAACACTTCCCATCATACCGAAATCTACTGCTGCCGATGGATTTAATGCATGCTTGAAGTCGTGGCGTCTGTGACGGTATGTCAAAAAGCTGGAATTGACGACAAATATGAGAGTGACATTGCAGAACGACCCATCGGCTGCTGAATTCTCAAGACAACTGCTGGCGCTTTGCAATGCCAAATTTCTGTTGATGTCTCGACTGGATTGATATCATTCCCGGCAAATTTTGCGAGTTAACAACATCAAAGGAGAAACTCATCACCAAAGTAAAAGGTTCACCGACATCGCAAAAAAATTTAAGAATCTCGCAGAATTTGTGAACGGGCAATACTAGCAGCGAAGATAAACGACGTCGTTGATGGCTAGGTAAACGGTCTTTGTTGTTTGGTTTTTCGCCGGAAAAAAAATAGAAAAACATTGTTTATCATATCACTACATCCTTATTTTTATTCCACTCAAATAAATCGCATTGAGATTTGAACTATATGTGTTTTATTATAATTAGCTCTGCAGTTCATTTGAATGCGTTAAATTTGGGCGAGACGAAGTTCGCCTGGTCCGCTAGTAAACTTATAAAATAACTTTTGTCGTTTAATGAAATAAAAAGGCTGAAGCTGGTCAGCACTTCATGCCAACTAAGAACTTATATTGTTAATTGATGCTTTTATTTATCTTTTGTTATGTTTCGTTTAATGAAGTATTTTTTATTTTACCTATTAATTTATTACTTATTAATTGTGTGTTTATTTTTTCTTATTATTCCTTAAGTTCTGAGATGCAATAAGTAAAATTAAAAATTATATATGAAATCTTCGGAATCTTGTAACTTTTTTGTTGGTGACACCCAGTGGCCTAAAATGGCACTTTCTGTTGGCAGTATTGGCTATTACAAAATTTTGCTCTGATCGTGATAATTTCAGTAATATCACAAGCCAGCTGTTAAGGAAAAAGTGAAACACAGTCACAAATTAAGAACAACGGACAGTAGTGAAAATATATTTTTAAAAGTTAGTTTAATATTTAAATGTTTTAATTGTTTGATATTTATAATTTATTATTTGTAGTATATTTCTTAAATATCTATGTAAATGCTGTTTAATTAATTCTATTTTTTGTTCCTGTAAGTTGAATTGACAATTTGATATGCGTTTTTTTTTTTTTTTTTTTTTTTTTTTTATAACTTTGCACGCGCTCAAGGGATTATGAATACCCTTTTTATGTTTTTCTTAACACAGCGCGGGCATCCGGTGGAAGAAGAGAAAGAAGGATAGGAAAGATGTGTGGCGCGATGTTCTGAGACTAGAGCTGGTTGTTGTCTCAGATTTGTCTCCAGGGATGGCGGCTGAACTAATGCGGAGATAATTACCGTGTCTTATTTATTTAAGTCCCTTATAATTCGCATTATTTTATTGATTTCGTTGTCATATTTTATGGGTATGCTATTTTGCTCGATTACATGTTGTTAGTGTTATGCCTAAACAGCATATAATGAGCAAAGCAGCAACTTATTTTATGACAATTTTTAGAATTGGTTTTAATGGAATATAAGGAGACATAGACAACGGCAGGAATCGAACCTGCGACCACGAGGTTGACAGGCGAGCACACAACTATCGCGCCATGACCACCCCAAATAATATATATATAATATGTATAATAACTTTATATATAAATTTATTTGTGTTATTTAATTTCTTTAAACAAAAGGCCTGATAAAGAGTGTATTCATGATCAAAACCATATAACACCGTGTTTTATTGACCTGGGGTCTACTACAAAATATTTTATTACACTTAATTACTATTAATTTTTTGGCGTACAACTTGTAACTAGTTTTTATAGAGCTATGCCAAACTAGCTACCATGGATAACATTTTAGATACATAAATTACAATGTCAGAAGTCAGAAGTTTATTTAAATTATTTCAGTATTCCTTTGAAGTAAACAACTTTTTATCCTAAAATTAAGTGGTAACTTAACTTGCATTTATGTGAGTCTCTTCATATTGCCGTTTTATATAAGTCTTATTTTACATTAGGCGTTTTTCTTTTTAGTTCAGAGCAGAGTCTGAATTGCCAAAAAAATTGTTTGTGTTTCTTTTTAACTCAGAGCATGCAGAGCTCCAAATGTGTGTTTCTTTTTTCGTTCTGAACATGGGTAGATTGCACTCGGCGTGCTCGAACATAATTGACTGAGCATGTGAGTAAATTGCTGAACGCACCAAATGGCATGTGTGTCAAGAAGGAAAATATAAAGAAAAAAATAAACAAACACAATTAAGTTGGCGGAAGAAGTTGATAACTTATTGGTTTTCTGTATCTGGTGTGTATTACTACGTTTTCACCTACCACTTCATCCAGAATTAAGTGGATTAACCATAAATCCTCTTTGAAGTCTTCTACATCTTGAAGATTTCCCATACAAATTTTAATCGCCTTAAATGAAGATTAGAAATTAATCTCATTGAAATCTTCTGCGAATTAGAAGATTCTCAAAAGAAAAAAACCTTATTTCATAGAACGCGCCTATTCTAATGTCATATTTTCTCCATTGACATTCAACAAAAAAAAAACTGTCCAACATTATTTAATTTGTTTTTGTCTGGTATAATTTGTCGTTGCCTTCAAATTCTATTTTTGTTTATAAATAAGTATAAAAATGAAAAATGCAATAAAGCTACAAAGACAAAGCCGGTCGGTGCCTCGAATTTGTAATGGAAAATGTTTTAGCTATCCTACAGAAATACTTTGAATCTGATATTTTCAATCAGGTTTCTAATGTTTAAAATATAAATTTTAAAATTTGTTTTATTTTATTATTCGATTGAATCGTTTCACAACATTATTATTTTTTATATTAGCGACGCGTTTCGGATTCAATGTTTCATCCCCGGGCTTAATTTGTTGGCTGTTGAAAATATCAGATTGGCCCTTTTTGCGCAACACCATCGATATATAAAAACGAAAACTGTGCAAAGGCGATTACAGTATTTATGTAAAAATGTCTAGGTATATGCTGCAAGATGTTGGGATAACAATATTTTAAACTTATTACTCATTTTTATTTATTGAAATTAAATTTGTTCACTGCACCGAAATTATTATTCTTCTTCCCAATTATTTTGTTTTTGTCTTTTTGTATTGACATTTGAATGACAATTCATAGTGAAAACGTCAAACTAATCTTTTTCTCACTGGTGAAAACACTTGAAGATTAATTTTTAATCTTCTCAATTTAAACCGGATTATCTTTAGGTGAAAACGTAGCATATCTGTGTACAAAAAAGGGTAGGTTTTGTACTTTACTGCTTTTTATGGTTAAAATGAAAATGTATTCGGATTTGTGTGGTCCAAGTGTGCTTAAAAAAGATATCAGTGTTCAGAGCTCGCTCTGTTTGAAACAAGTTCAGTGCACAATCTATAAGTTCGAACTCTGTTCAGTGCTCTGCTCTGAACGAAAAAAGAAAAACGCCTATAGTGTACTTGCGGGCACTCTTTGTCAAATCAGGAATTTTTTTGAAAGGTGGTCTGGCGTAGCCCAGCATAACTTGACTTCGCTGCCACTGGTATTTGATGCTTGTGCTGACGGCAGTCACATTTTTCATTCAGTTTTGCACGGCTCTTCACATCCCATTTTCTGATGGCAGTAATATCTGCTTTTTAACAGGAATTTTAACTGTCATATATTTCTCGCTATGAAACAAGAAATCATTAATCGTTTCCATTAGTCCCTTTTTAAAAAATTCATTAGTGAAAAACTAAAATACATTTATAAATTCCCATTTATTTAAAATATTTGCAATATTTTTAAGTTATAAAAAAAATAGACTATTTGCTTATGGAAAAACTCGTGCCCTGTTCGAAATCAAGTTGATAATTAAAGGCATTTATTGAATTATTTGACTACATAAATAGTTTTAAATATTGATATTTATTCAAGCAAATACGAGTAAGATACGTACATACATATATTGAAACATAAACTTTAGGTATATTATTTTATGTCACTTTATAACAGTACAATATTTACATAAAGCTAACACGCGCCACCTGGTAGGGGAACCGTCAAACATCAAAGCGTATTTTTATTGCGATATACATATATGTACTATAGGGCAAGTTTTGCATTTAAGAAAAATCGAACTCGAGATTTTAATCAAAGTTGACATTACGATGATAGAAAACACAAAAAAAGTGGGTCCGGCAATTCCGTATGTCTGTCTGTCTGTAGAACGATCTACAGTCTAAACGGCTGAACCGATTTTGTTCAAACTTGTTGCTCATAGACGTTTTAGGTGACTGTCCAAAATAGATTTTTGAATCGTTGTTTTAACCACAAAAATAACAAATTTTTCTACCATCTTAATTATCTCGAAAACGGCTGCAACTATTTTGATAAAATTGGTGTGAGCACTACCTTGAGTATGGTCTACATTTTGGCCGAATACAATTTAAAAATATTTTGTTATTAACGATAACTGTCATACAACCATTTTATTGATTTTCGACTTTCTCATAAGTGGCTCAACCGATTTTAATTAAAATTTTTATATAGGAGCTTTTACGAATTCTAAATAATACTGTATTTCAAAATTTTCGAAAAATAATTTTTTGGATCTTTGAAAAAAAATATTTGTAACTATTTCGTTTTTGAAAATTCAAAACGGATAGACGATTCTTTCTGAAATTTTGTTTTTAAATTTATATTATTAAATATTAAAAAATTTTTTTTGATAAAATATAAGAATGTTTGTATATAAAAAATTAAGTGAAAAACGACTTTAAAAATACATTAGCCGTTTCCATTAAGAATCTTTTGCATATAATATGATCGAACATAGAAGCAGGTACGTGCGATCCAGTCGTGCATTTCATTTTATTCAGCTCGAATCTCGTTTAATCTTTCATTTATTAAGTGTCTGTATTTGATTGAATCAATGAAGCCATTCGATTATTGCATTTAAATATCTATTATGCTTAGCAAAAAGTTCCATACAAAATATTAAACCACATACACCAAATAAAATTACCAACATTTCGAACGCACCCCGGACATGTTGCCATGCAAACTTTTCCGGAAGCGGATCTCGTTTAAAAATGTTCTTTTTCGACTTTAAGTTACGATTGATTTTGCTATAAATGCCAGATTCATATAAAAGTTTCATTAGTTTTTCTATCTCATTGCTTAAAAACGAATACCTGCGCAGGTAAACACATTCAATGGCCTTCATTAATGGCTTTTTGGCGGTAAAATAGTTTTCAATTTTGATTTTGTATGCAGACACATATTTTTCGGAAGCAATCAGCGCATACAATTCGTCATCAAGTTGATTAAACATTTTGAAGTATTCGGTTTCGTTGCCACTGATGAATTTATCATTTAAGCCTTGAATTTGAGAATATATAGATAATCCGTTGATTGGAACTATGAACTTATAGTTCTGTCGGAGAGCTTCGTCAAGGTTGTTCGGTAATGCTTTGCTTGGCTTATTGTGAAGATATTCAAATGTTAAGGCTTCATAAAAAGTTCGCAGAATAAAAATGCTAAAGAGCCATGACCCCAAAAATATTCTCTCTGCATTCTGTCGATGATGACTATGTTCTTTGGGTGACTGTTTCAGCAGTAATTTCGAAATCCATTTCCCAATTAACAGTAATAATATAATAATCCAAGTATAGGTATCATAAGGAAACGTCATGCTATCCAACAAGTTATAAGTCTCTGGGATCTTAAATATGATTAATTCATTGTCAAAGTTGTATGGAATTCCCTGAAAAACAACTTGACGATCTCTTGTGCACCAGAGACCAAGCATTAGATCACCAGCTTTATCGTGTAACTGAAATTTAAACAAGAAAAACTTTAATTATTTTTCTCCGTATACATATACAATATTCTACTTTTATAAAATTTTCGTCAAAAAGACATAAGTAAGCTTATGACTAGGGCAAAAAATAATATACAAAACATGTTTTTTTTAGGAGACCGATAAGCATCTTGAGCCCTATTCATTAGGGCATATTTAATGGGTTGGATGCATATTTTCCCACATTTCATTTTTAAGAGCAAATTTCGGCATATCTTGTGCATTTAGGATTTTAGAATATTTGGTATTTTTTTTCAATATTTTTGCTTATAAAGACCAAAATATCAAATGTATTGAAATAGGCCTTGCTCTTAAGACTTTAAAAAGAAATAGCTAATTGTCCGTCCGGACAAAATTTAAAATGTGGATATAGTGCTAGACTACTAACTTTGACATTTGGGTTCGAGTCCCCCTCTGTGTAGCATTCTTTTTCTATATACCTCCAATTGAATTTGGATGCCGCCTATGGGTTATAAAAATGAGATAGTAAAGACCTAGTTGTTCAAATCCACTGTGCCAACAAAAATTCTATCCTATCTTACTATTCTTCCAACTACTGCCTTGCAATTCAGGTGGCAGTTTAAAAGGACCTAAAGTCTCATAGTGGCATTTAAATTTATGCCCATTCCATCAGTTGAGCTAGAAAGAAGTTTTTCTATGTACCACATTGTCCTTAGAGCAAATATGCAAACTTTTCTTTTGACAATTTGAGCAAAATTCTTTGCATTTATTGCAACAAATATTCAAATTATTTATAATTCAAGAAGAATTTTTATATGTTCAAATAAAAAATATATAAAAATATTATTATTAGTTTAATTTTTTTGTGTCTAGTTCTTAGAGCATATCTTAGAGCATTATAACGTCTTTTTAGAACATATTTAAAGTTGCCTTACTTATGAGGTAGCTGCATATAGTTTAGAATTACGTCCTAGTGATATTTCCCCAAATGTAATCCCAAGACAAACAAATCCCGAGAAACAAAAACCTCAGAAGAAAGCCTGAGAGGAAATCTCGTTAACAAACATCCCACTTAAGAGGTTTTCAATGACAAACGAGTTTTGAAAACTTAAAAACCTCAAAATACTTACTTTGTTGAAATTGAGTTTTCATTTAGAATGCAAATTCAAATTGTTGAATTGTTTCAGATTTATCACGATTATTTTATTTAATTAATTGCACTAAAATCCAAATTTAACACAAACTCCTTTAAAGGTCAGTCAGTCTAAATAAACAAATGCTTGTCACTTTTGAGGAAGGCAAGTTTAAACAAAATGCACGACTGGATCGCACGAACTTGCTCTTATGTTCGATCACATCGTATGCAAAAGATTACTATTAAAAATCTAAATATATTTTTAAAGTGGTTTTTTACTTAATTTTTTAAATAGGTATACAAAATTTCTTTAATTTTTTTTAATTAGTATGCGAATCTTAAATATTTAATGATATAAACTTAAAAACAAATGATTAAGTCGGCAACATATAATAAAAGTAAGACATTTTTTTTCTTGGGAAAATTTTAATTTATGAGAAAAAAAATTTTAAATCTGTGGAGCGGTTTTTGAGAAAAAAAGTTTTATTTTAAAAACTTTTTGAAAACATTTTCCAAAAACAGACAGACTGATAGACTGACACACTGACAGAATTTTTAGACCATTTTTTTCTTCTTCGCTCGTAATGTTATGCGTGATTTTTATCTAAAAACTTCTTTTTAACGAATGCATAACTTGCTTAGTTAGCACATATAATCGCAAGTAAAAATGTAAAAAGAATTTAAATCAATAGATTGCACCATTTCGAATATAAGTACACTTAAAAATCTGATGGCCCATTTGTGTACCCTAAAACAATCATTCGATAATAAATCTGGCAATACTTTTCCTAACTTTCATAGGAATTTAGCTTCGAAAATTTGTTGACTATTCCGGTTTTTGTTGTAGTTTTCTCATTTTCAATTTCACGATTTCTTTTGGTTTCTACTCACTTCGATTTGTTCACTGCTTTTTTACTCCGAACCTTAATAAAACGTCAGATTTGGCTCTTTGAGGTGCATTTTAAAGAGATATTTACCCCATTTTTAGACTGCATTGAGTTGTATTGACTTCGAGTTTAAATTTGTGCTGAAATATCTAAGACGAGTTGGTCATCATATCTCAGTCAGATAACTAGAGATACGCCAGCTATCATCGCAACATCTTTTCAACTCAAACGCAAATGAACTACTCATTTCAAGAGCCGAAAAACCTGGTTTAACTTGAGCTTTCCCAGTTGTCAAAAGGAGAAGACACCTATATGAAATGTCACTTTCACTCACGGATATGACGTTCGATAAGCTATTATAGTCAGGGCCGGACATATTGCACATATGGTTTGTGCAAGATGTGCGAATGCACAGAATGCAACATTCTGAGGGCACATTACCAAGAACAAAACTTATTCAAATAATCCCAAAATAACACCCATCACAACTGTACTAAGTTATTTGTTGCACCCTAACTAACATCATTATTGCATTCAAGTAGAATTTGACTCAAAATATCGTTTATTCTTTTGATATTAAAAGGTGTCGCAATATTGGGTTGGTGAACTTGTACATCTTCATCATCTATTGACCGCCTTATACATCTCTGATCTCATTCGCACACTGTTTGTTATCAGCTGGCTTAAAAAAATTAAATATGGTCTCCATTTACTATAACTTGCTTAAATTCCTACACAATGAACATAGGAAATTTATATTTTTTAGGCTATTTCTTTTGCACAGGGCGCAAGTTTAGCTGAGGCAAGGACTGATTATAGTCCCTTTTCAATATTATATTTATATCAAAATTCAAAATAACGGGTGTTATTTTTAGCTGGATGAGAAGTCTCGATGGTTATTGTCTATGGTTTGGTAGTTGAGACAGTTTTGACAGTCATGAATCTGTTCGCGAAGATCATAGAGCACTTTTACCGAAGAATTGTGTATAGTGATGAAGCTCATTTCTGGTTGAATGGCTTCGAATCTTCGATAAGTAAAATTGCCATATATGGAGCAAAGACATTCCTAAAGCCATTAACGAATGACCATTTAATCTATTAAAATTGACTGTTTGGTGTGGATTACACGCTGGCGGCATCATTGGTTCTCATTTATTTCGAAGTTAATAAGGACCTGCCGTTGCGGTGAATGGCAAGCACTATAGAGCCATCCTGACTGATTTCTTGTTTCTAAAAATTAATCACCTGAACATCCACGAAATTTGGTTCGAACAAGATGGCGCAACTTGCCGCACAACACGCCTAACCATAAGTTTATTACAAAATCAATTTGGTTACAGCTTTATTTGCAGAAGTGGTCCTGTTAACTGGCCCCCTCGTTCGTGCGACTTAACGCCTCTTGACTACTTTTTATGGCTTGTGCCGACAAATCAGCAACTCTTGAAGCATTGGAAGTGAATATTCAAGCCACAATTGACGCCATACGGACAGAATTATTGGAAAAAGTAGTCAAAAATTGAATTGATCAAAACGACTATTTCTTGCCTTGTATTATAATTTAAAGCTCTTAAACCGCTTATAAGCATTTTTCACGGAAACGATTATTTTAACAATTTTGTTTATGAGTCGTTTTCAATGATTGGACATTCGAAGTTATTCTTTTCTCTGTACATCCACTCGAAAACTACATTTGTAGAAATTTTAATTCAAACGTGTAGTCTTACTTACCAATTTAAATGCTTTGTCATAACTTCCATTTTCATAAACGTCTCCCTTTCCCTGCGGCGACACCACGAATTTCAGTGACGAATTCACCATCTGAGCCAAAACCTCTAAATATCCATAATCGATTCCATGTAAAGATGGTTGATTTTCTCCAATAAATAATTCTTCCTCCCATAAAATAACAGTTATGGGACATTGCCAAAAATTACTCGTTTTCAACAAGAAAACAGACTCATTCTTTTCAAACATTCCATTTATAAAACGATTTTGTACTGTTGGTGAGAAGTTTTCACAAATTGTTTTAGTGAATGGATAATAAGTGTAAAGTGTAATAACTCTGTCTGATGCTTCTTCAATTAGAACATTCACATTTATAATTGATTTTGTCCAACAAAATTCGAATATCTGCTTCATGAACTGCATCTGATTCGGAGTATCTTTCGGTATCATAATTAGATAGTATTCTTCTTTAGCTGATAGAAAAACATTTTTTTCCCGTTGACCCTCGACTTTATTCCGAAGATGTCTTGAAAGAAAATTAAAATTTAATGTTGAGTTTCAATTGAAACACGTATTTCGAAACTTACTCCAATGATAGTATTGAATCAATAAAAAACAACCAAAAATTATTTTGCTCACTATTTGATATGCTCACTCGAAAATTTGATAGTTCAGAAGCCATTTCCTGACTTTTCACGAAGAAATGTTCAATAGTGCTTAGGAATTCTTGCCTAACGGACGCAGAATTAGCTTCTGTATAAATCTGAACCATAGGTTTGAATTCAAAATGTTTTCCACTTAAAATAGCTGTAAGACAATCAGAGAGTTTATTTTGTTTTGTATACGTTTGCGGAAAAAAGTGCGTTATAGAAGAGTTTTCGAAAAATAAACCAAAAATTGGAACTACGAGTATTAGCAGGAGCAACAAGATTCGTCTTGGCCAACACATAATTGATAACTATTAACGGAAATACTAACTTCCAAGCAATTTATTTTTCAATTTAATCTACTTATCTAATTCTAATCAACTAATGCAAGAAATATATCTACAGTCAATAAAGTAGTTATCGCCGTTTTATCTACATAAAGCACAAAACTTTCTTAAACTATGTGTACGTAGGTAAGAGTTCGTAGAAAGATAGCAAATACATTTACCAAATTAAAAGCATTGAACCTTTGAAGACAAAAGAAGTTACATATGTGAAAAGGGATGATTTTAAGAACACAAATTTTTGATATTTATTTTTTTCTAATTATGTTGTTACAGAACACATCTGCTTAAAGGGAACCACGAATGAGAACGACCGATATGGAACGCACCCACAATACAATTAAACACACCGGGATGCAACGAAAGAAAATCATTTTAGCACAAGCTCGTATTAAAAACGCTTACTCATTTATCAAACGACGTTTGCATATACGCAATAATAAAAAAACCTAATGATTGAAAAAGATTAATGCAACACCAGCATCAAACCGAACGCTGGTAAGCATTTTTCATTCAGGCCGTTAATTTCTTTGCCATTTCCTACAGAAACAAACAGATCTAAAAATTCTATTGTTTTTTTTTATTTTTTGCGGTGTGGTGCCATTAAATACTGTAGCAGAAAATTTATTAGTAAGGCACCAGCAATTTTAGGAGTTTCGCCTAACGACGCATATCTAACTGTCAAAAAATCACCTTGTTCTGTTTTATTGCTTGCTTTTTTATTTTCAAAACTATTTCGAACGATCAAGAGACGAAGCTTATAAATACATACTTAGTTTTCAAAAGGAATTATCAGATTTTGACATTTAATAGCGGCCATGTTTTTTTTATTAATAAGCAAAATGACAATTTACAGCACCGAGGATGTATTTGTTTGCTAACGTGGTTGTTATAAGTTGAAAACGGGCTCTGATGCGGCAAGCTTCTTAGCCGAATATTTTGCAAAAAAAGTGTAATGGACGAAAGTGAAGCGAACGTATTCAAGTGGGAAATAAAGTTTGCAATTCAAATTCAATAATAGATATGCTACAGCTTTTATTTAGGTATATTAACCTAGAGCGCAGATAATGTCTTGATGATAATTTATAATGAATTGTATGTGTCGATGACGAATTGCAAAAATAGACTATGTTGATGTGTCGATGACAATTTGCAATGCACTGTGTACTCTGCTTTAATACAATTACCCCCAGTTACACAGTGCAATCTTAACCTCCAGTTTTGGCTTAAACATTAGATCAAAAACTTATTCTGTTTCACAGTGTCGTGTAAACCTTGAATTGAGTTTAATTTGTAGTTTAAGTAAACCAATATTATTCTGCCGTTTAAACTTCAGTGCAGCGTTTGTATAACCACTTTTCACTACAGTGACATTTCAATTTGACAGCTGGCTTTCATAGAATTGTGTGTGTATTTACACAGTAGTACTTATAACGTCGCAAAACATTTGTTTTTTTTTTCAGAAAATATTATTAACAAAAAATATTATTTTATTTATTATTTCGTTTCGCTATCGCTGACCAAAATCAAAATAATGACGGTACCTTCAAACAAAATAAAATTTCCTTCGGTTGTTAACAGCACAGATGAGCAATATAAGGATGCGAAATTTTGGCATCTATATTGGCTTGCATGCATGCTAGTAC
Source organism: Philhelius pedissequus (assembly GCA_910595825.1). Lineage (NCBI taxonomy): Eukaryota > Metazoa > Arthropoda > Insecta > Diptera > Syrphidae > Philhelius > Philhelius pedissequus. Next base: position 272,780,509 of record OU343160.1, on the reverse strand, counting down.
CGTTATGACACTAATATTTTTGGATCTGTGTGTAGGTTTACTACACCACATACTGTAGTTAGATTTCACATCTATTCATGGATAGAAAGTCAAATTTACAAAAAAAAAATAATGTGAACAAATGGGTATTGGAGGTTGAAAAGTACGAAAGTTTTCCATCTTGTTGGGATTTCTCATTTGTGGTTAACATCACACACCATTTGTTGTTGTTTCGCGTGTTCTTTGTGTCACAAAGAAAAAGGGAAAAGAAATAATGAAAGTTGGAAAATCAATTAAAGTTACGTACTGATCACGTTACATAAAATGCTGCCAACTATCTTTTTCATAAAATGTAGTTAAACGAAGTTCAACTGATCTGAAGATCAGATTTCATTGTAAAAACCGGACGAGTTAAACCAACAATTTAAACTCAGTTTTAAGGATCAGCTGATCTTAATTTTAAACTCACACTGTGAAACTGGGGAATAGTTAACTTCAAACTAAGGCACCGCTATCGGTCCCAACTACTGCTATTTTGGTGCGAGACCGGTGATTGACACATACATAATGTGTGAAGGGTACGATGGGATCGATGCCGGTGAGGTTCTATGTAATGTATGTGGTATCGGTATGTGCTATATTTGATCAATGATGTTGACTTATTAAGACGTATCGCTGTGTTCTTGCTCTAGTAGCTTTACAAGAATTAAAAAAAAAACGCTCAAAAAAAGTAATTAACCAAAAAAAAAACAAGGAATTATAACAATAACACACACCACAAAGGTTCACCAGCCACAAACGCGAAACGTCAAAGTGAAAATGGCAGACAAATAGTATACTTCCGATAGAATGCTATGAGCTGAGCAATTTCTAGTATGACATTTTTTATAGTATGCTATAAGTGGTCTCCACGAGCAATTTTAATAGAATGCTATCTACCTACTAGAAAATCTTGCTCGTGGAGACCACAGTTAAGGAAACAAAAAAGCAAGGAAATATATAGGGTGATATTTCTGTTGCTTGGTAGTAAGACAACCAAAGTTTATAGCGAGTTGCAACAGACTCCAGGAAAAATAATAACAACTCCCAGTTTCACAGTGGGAGTTTAAACTTAAGATCAGCTGAACCTTAAACTGAGTTCAAATTTTTGGTTTAACTCGTCCTGTTTCACAGTGAGTTCTGAATCTTCAGATCAGTTGAACTTCGTTTAACTAGATTTTATGAAAAAGAGGCAGCATTTTTCGTAATGTGTTCAGTGCGTAACTTCAATGGGTTTTCCAACTTTCATTCCTTGGCTTCCCTTTCTTTCTCTGACATAAAGAACACACAAAACAACAACACATATTTTGGCTATTAACAAGCGAGGGAAGATTTATTTTGTTTTGAAAGTATGAATAGTACTTTACAGTCTATTAATAACATTCCATCTAATCACCGATTTCTAACACATTGAACAAAAGTTTAATCCGCTAGTGGAAATTTTGTACTGATGAAAATTAAGGATACGTCCTATCTACTTTTTTTCAAAACTGTCAATTTCTTCGTTAAACTTCCCCCACTAAATCCAGTTTCTTATATGGGTATTATAGGAGCTTAGAGCTAACAATATCTATTCGATCGATTAAGTTCAGACTTGCCAGTTCAATTCCGCAAAACGGGAGATAACACGATCCCGAAATGTGTGATTCAAAATCATTTCCAGAGTAATCATTCAACGAAAAAGCTAACTGAATCGTTCGAAAACAAAGCCGCTACTAAGGTACCTTGGCTAGCCTAGCCGCTTCGTACTGGAACGCGAGCAATGATGAATCATTAGCATGTTCAGAAGACGTGTGACTTAAAATTAAGGCAAGTTTCTGGTATCTGATTGGCCAGCTGCCAAAAGTGTGCCTTCCAATTAATGCAACTTTTATATGAAAATGGCAGGATGACCAGTCAGCAAATATCTCTCCTCATTTCAAGTCAAAATCAAGTCAATCAATGTCAAGCAAATCTGCTGAGCATTATCTACCAATTCAACTTTCCGCGAATTGTAATTGCAGTGAAATTAGAATAATGATTTTTTCCATAAATTACGAGGCATTTTTGTATGATGTCGAAGATTCTTCTCTATATCTAAGACCGAACAGGATCTCAACAACTCATCAAATCTTTCATATTAGAAGAAGTTATTTCACTTGCAAGCATAATCTGTTGATATTGATTAAATATTATGACTTATCCTTCACATTATATGGTGTATAGAATTACAGTTTTTGTTGACTAATTTCTTATCACACAAAATATATTAATGTTAATTATCTGAACAATCACATAAAGTTGAAGGTTTAAAGTAAGGTCAAGATTTGACATTGAGCATTTGCGTTCAATTAATGCAGTTTACTAAAAATGTAATCTCTTGTGTCTTTTGAAAGTGAAAATTAACATTAGCCGTGTTTTGTATGCAACTCCATAGGAGTTGTCGAAAAAAACGACATCAGAGTTGAGCATGTCAATACCAAAACAACTTAACTTTATATGGAATTAGCTAAATCCCGATAATTGTCTGGAGCTATCTTAAAGCTCGTATAATAATTCTTTTTTTCTCATTTTTAATGCATCAGTTTTGGGTAAAAGAGAAAATATGCGTTTTTTACCGAAACATAAACATTGTAACTGATTTTTTTCCTACTTGGTTCTTGACGTTTTTATTTTTGACAGATCACACATGACAAATTCCACGAACATTTGACATTTCGATTCAGTATTGTTTGCCATTTCATCATGAATAGACTTACGCCTGAACAACGTTTGCAAATTATTGAAATTTATTATCAAAATTCGTGCTCTGTGAAAAATGTGTTTCGCAAGCTACGTCCGTTTTTTTTTCCGCTCATTTTTGGCTAAATGGATACGTGAATAAGCAGAATTGCCGTATTTGGAGTGAAGACCAGCCAGAGGCAATTCAGCAGCTACCAATGCATCCCGAAAAATGCACTGTTTGGTGCGGCTTATGGGCAGGCGGCATCATTGGGCCGTACTTCTTCAAGGACGATGAAGGCCGCAGGGTTACGGTCAATGGAGAAAGGTACCGTTCGATGATAACAGATTTTTTTTTGCCGAAAATGCAAGAATTGAACTCGGTCGACATGTGGTTCCAACAGGACGTTGCCACATGCCACACTGCACGCGAAACCATGCATCAATTGAGAGGCGAATTTGGTGAGCAGTTGATCTCACGTTTTGGCGCAGTCAATTGGCCACCAAGATCATGTGATTTGACCCCGTTAGACTATTTTTTGTGGGGCTATGTTAAGTCTATTGTCTATGGGGACAAGCCAAACACGATTGCTGCCTTGGAAGCCAACATTGAACGCGTCATTGGTGAGATTCCGGGCGAAATGTGTGAAAAAGTTTGCCAAAATTGGACCTTCAGAATGGAACTCCTGAAGCGTAGCCGCGGGCAACATTTAAGTGAAATTATTTTTAAAAAGTAAATGGCAGAAATTGATTTATCGATCCAAATAAAAATTTCATTCACTTTTTACAAGTTTCTGTGTTTTTTTGAATTTTCAAAAACCAAGCTCTTAAAAAATCACCGTTTATAATGTATGGTATACCCACCAAACATCATTTTATTAATTTGACTTTTTAATTAGATGATTATTCAATAATATACGAGTAACAATATTCAATTGAAAAAAAATACGTTTAGCTAATAATAATTAATATATGTAATTGTCTTGTTAAATCTTGATGCAAAAGTAAACCTTCTTGACTCTTGAACCTTTTTAATTTGATCTGATGTCGGTTTTAGCAATTCCGTTTGTTTATCCTGCACTTTCAGTGGCCAGCATTACGTACGGAGTCTGTGCGCTAAAAGAAATATTGGAATTTTTAAATTTTGTTTTGAATAAAGCCTAGTACGCTGCTGATGCGAAACGAAAATGTTCGGTGGTCTCCAATAGGAGAGCGAAATGCTAACGAAAATCACAGCGGAAAAATATTTGCGGAGAGTTGTGGTGTAAGCTGTCAAAAAAAGTTGACAAGTTGTAAAAAAAGGAGTTTTGTCACCAAATTACTTTTAGATGGAATTTCAGATGTAATTCTTATTAAATAATTCTTTGATATAAAAATGGTTATAGTTACACAAAGAAGATTTAAAATAAAACTGAGAACCGTTTAAATGATCCAAATTAAGCAATTACTTTTGAATTTATAAACTGGTTTATCTGCCGATTTGATAAAATTTTTATCAATTTTAAGAAAATCAATGATCTAAAATTCGAAAACTACGTGATTCATTGGGATGGTGTAAACGGTTCTAATTTATGGTTTCTTACTAATTCCGGATACCATTTTCAAGTCCAAGATTTATTTTTAAAAAAATATATGTAAAGGAAATTTGGTGACAAAAAAAATACATCTAAAAGTAATTTGGTGACAAAACTACTTTTGGTTTTGTTAATGCTTCCTTTGAAAATATGAAGTTTTGATTCTAAAAAGATATCACTCGCCTTTATTGGTTAACCCGTTCCAAAGATATAGTCGTTCCAAAGATATAAGTAGAGCGAAATTTTTCGTTCATGATTTCAACGTGTCATTTTTGTATGGGATTTTTCGTTTCGCATCAGCAGCGTACTAGGCTTAAAGTCGAAGAAAATAACCAGCAGTCGCCAAATATCTTAAGGTTAATTGTAACCTTTCATCTGGCTCAATACAAATTCTGAACGAAAACCAAACACTTTAATTAAAAAAAAACTTCTTTCGATTTGTCAAATTTTAATGTATAAATGTCATAAAAAATTTGCCAATGGCTGAAAAATGTAATTTCACTTTCATTTTTAGTACTTTTTTCTTGATGGTTGTGCATTTTTGTTTGTATTGTGTACACACTCACACTTAATGCGGTTTTCCATTTGACTATTGTGGTACTGTTCTGTTTGCATTTTTAATGAAATAAAAATGAGAAAAAAAAGAAGTATCATACGGACTTAACTCCCGATAGAATCAGTAATGCCAAACTATAGATATTATTGTGTGATCGTTAATTTATATAGAGGTGTCAGAAGTGATGTTTTGTGATGATGGTAATAACATAAAATATTTAAATTTGAAATGTAATTTAATGCACCACTGCTGCCAATAAGTTTGGAATGGTATTCCTAAATCCCGATGTCGTTTTTTTTAACAACTTTATATGGAGTTGCAAACAACACACGGCTATTATAACATTACTTTTACCCGACCGTGTAAGTCCTACAACTACTTAGCAACTTGAAGTAGGTTCAAGAGCAAGTTTCTGCGAACAAGTCGAGTATTTTCTTTGTTCACTATTCCAAAGCCAGTGAATATTATGCTGATTTTCCAATACAAACCTTTTAAGACAGAATAACTTTGAATTTTGAAACGACAGACAAGTGCAGTAATTTAAAAATGACACCAGTTTCACTTCCAAAGTTGATGTATAGATTGAGTGTAAGTTATGTTTTGTTCTTCGTACTCCTCTGCTGTTCAAGTACTCACCCATATATAAGTATGTATGTAATGTACAAGTACATAGATCAATGCATTGTTTTCCAAATGCTGAGTTTTACTTTACGATGTGTCTCTTGCATCTGCATTTCTATCCGCATGCCACAATATCTATTGCATTTTGAATTTAATGCTTGTGTCTGTGCCGATGCATGCCGGTTGCCGGTTTCATAGTTTCACAAAAGCCGACTGCATCAGTTTCATTTTCATTCCTTTTCCTTAATGCTGAGTCCTCTCAAGAACCCATATCCTTGCTTTTAGAAAAGTTATCTTTTTTAGTTGAATGCGCATTCATTTGGGCTCCTCTTCTACTTTTTACTATATCCTTTTTTGTTGCAAGGAAAGTTAGTGCCTCTTTCTGTTGTGACACTTTGTAAATTGCATACTGTTGATATAAAGAATGTGCCTGCCTTGTAAGCAAAAAAAAAATAAAACAGAAACCATAAAGGCAAAGAACAACAATAGAGGCACTTTATTTTTTTCCCTTTTTTTTGCAACACGCAGTTTAAAGGAATCAAAATGTTAAATATAAAAATATTTGTCACAATTGCAACTATGTAAAGTGGTTTACATTGAGGAATGCTTTAAACTTTTTCTTGAGAATGATTATGATGGAAATACAAAAAAAAAATCACTAATTATGTTTTAAATTAATTATTTCTAATATTTCCGTGTTCGGTATTTTCAGTTCTGTTGTCTTATTCTCAGTGACGTGCCGTGGTGCTTAAAGCAAGGCGTTTACTAAGTGCTCCTTCAAATTTTGTATATTCTTAGTTACGATTCAGGATTACGACGAGGACGTTGTTTTTGTTGTTTTATTTTTTTTTGTGTTTTTTATATTTTTTTTTCTTCAGTTTTTGTTTTTATCCTTTTTTGTGTTTTTCTTTGTAAGGAAACTATTTTTTTTAATTATGCGCGGACTCAAGGGGCTATAAATACCCTTAAAAAGTTTATACACAGTGCGAGCGATTAGGAAAATGGGATAGGATTAGACAGGAGATACCGATGTACATTAGTTTTAAATACCTGATTATCGCAATGGGAGGGAGAAATTCGGTCGGGTAAAGCATTCCACATTCGTGTTGTGCGGCCAAAGAAAGAAACTCTATAATGGACAGTACGTCCGAAGTTGGGCTCAAGGGTAAACTGATGGGCATTCCTAGAAGCGCGAGTGTTACGGTTGAATAGTTTAAGGGGAGGAATGCAACTGGCTATTTCACTACAACACTGTCTATTATAATACCGATAAAATATTGAAAGGCATGGAACATTGCGACGGAGCGAGAAAGGCTCATTTGTTTTAGTTATTGTTTAATCGCCTATCATTGTTAAAGCTCTTTTTTGGATTCTGTCCAGGAGACTGAAGTGCCTTATGGGAGCACCTGCCCAAATATGACAATTGTACTCAAGTTTGGACGAATGAAGGCTTTATAGATTACAGCCAAATCAGAAGGGGAGAAATATTTCTTGCATCGTCTCAGAAAACCCAAACACCTTGCAGCATCTTTGGTGACGTCGAATATGTGCTCATTCCACAAAAGGTGGTCAGTGATGCACATACCGAGAATTGATGCAAGCGCCGCTAATGGACAACGGTATTGGGGGAGGGTCCCGCTTTAACGACAAAAGACAACATTGGGTTTTTGAAGCATTAAAATCTACTCAGTTTTTTATTCCCCATTGGACAATGCAGATCAGAATTTAATGAACTAATCATACGCTGCCGTTCAAGTTCCACATCCGAAGAACATGGATCAGAATCTAAAAACGAGTATGAAAAGCTGAGGGTACTGTCGTCAGCAACTTAGAAAGGAAATACTTCAATAAAAAAAAAAAAAAACAATTCATCGAGATTTCTTCAAAAAACTTGCAAAACTTCATCATAGAAACTGTTTTCTACTTTGATTTCTTTTAAAAATGATTTTTCTATTTAGATAATTTCAAGTTGCGATAATGTTTGCTCTTGCATTCTATTTCTATCATACGATTTAACGTGCTTAAGAGCAGAAAAAGAAAGTTCAATAGGGTCACTCGATGTGCTTATTTTTAAGATATATATAAGCCAATTTAATTTAAAATTTTTCGAAAAGTTTCTTTTAATTCAAGAGCATCGACCATTCCTGGAATGTATTTAACGGAGATAATTTTAAACTGAGAACACTTAAAAAAAACAATTATTTCATTCTCCTGCCTTGAAAAATCAAAAAATGCACCATATGAACAATTTAAGCATTCAAAAACATCAGTAGAACATTTTATTCCATACTCAACAAAGTTTTTTGTAGAAAGTATAGCTAGTAACTTAAATTTTGTCAACGACTCGAACTGCATTTCAATTTGAAGATTATCTTAAAAAAAATAATTGGCGATATCGCAGTTCAAAACTTTCTAGGCCTCGTTTTAGAAAAGGATCAATAGCATTTTTGGATGCTTCAAAAATATGATGAAAAGTTATTTATTTGAAATCTAGCGCTGTCAACGAAATGTGTATTTAATGTTATCAGAATCAGAAATAACATTTAATGCTGCATTAATTAATTCATTTTGTGTTTTGTTCGACGTCGCTTTATATACACCTGTACGCGAACGTCGCTTATGAGTATGTTGAATCCGCACCGCAAGCGCGCAATGAACAAAATAACAGCCAAACAATATAAAAAGAAATTAAAGCTCTCTTTTCTCTTTATCCTGTTTTTACGTGTCATATCTCTCATGGCATGGCATTGGCTTGGCTGGCATATCTGGTTTCTCTTATACTACGTTTCCACCAACCACTAAACCGAGATTTAAGTAGATTCAGCTAAATCTCCTACAAATCAGAAAGATTTACCATACAAATTTTAATCTTCTCAGATGAAGATTTAAAATAAATCTCATTTAAATCTTCAATCGAACTACCCTACTTCCATATCGAAATGAACACATTCATCGGTAAAGTGAATTTTTCTTTTCGGTTGACACAGATGAAGCTGCCTGTCTCACTTCTACATCATAACAGAAAATGAAAAGATATATGCATTTTGAACAGTGCTGTCAAAATTAATCTACTTTTGGAGAGGTGGAACCACTTTTTGAAATTAGTAAATCTACAAGAGATTAAAGTTCGGTGGAAACGTAGTATAAGGTACGTTTTCGTACAGGTACAGAGAATGAATCCGCACCAAAGCGCACAGCCACTGCAGGCTCAATGAAAACGAATACCAATTCTCTTCGTACTGTATACTGATTCTGGGGGGTCATTCCGTAATTCGATTATCGTCAGACGATATCGTCTGAACTATAGTGATGCCTTAATTTGCTTCACGTAAGTCGATAATCGCCAAAACGCTATTGTCAAAATGATAGCGTTTGGACGATAGCTAAATAGGTATTGTCTTGCATTAATTTTGAAGTTTGTAGGTGACTGTAGTTGAATAATTGAGTAGCCACTGTAGTTTGACATCTTGTTTTTTGTCAATCTGTTGTATTTGCAAATTAAAGTTAAAATGTTTCGGCCCAGCAATTTTCTTGTATTAGAAAGTGGAAATGAAAACGCAAGTTGGGAGGATATACAATTAATACGAATGCGAAGACAGTTGAGAGACAAATCGGAATGTTCATCCATATATCGAGTCAAAATACCAATCTGAGACTGTGTGGCCTGATATATAAATAATTGTTGTATTTACATTTTGTAAAAAATATAAAATAACTTACATTTTTGTCCAATTATATAACTTTATTCGCACCAAATACAAAACAATACACAACTTTATTGACATTTATGACAGTTCATTTGACAACTCAACAAAAGTGTGAGAGTTTCTGCAATGTACCAAATGCTCTCAAATTATAAACGATTGACGAGACGATAGTGGCTGAGTTACGTGAAGCGATCACGTCGACGATCATCGGTTTCACGATTATCGTTTTGAAAATTACGGAATGACCCTCCTGATTGCTTTGCACTACCGATACCGAAAACCTATGGTGGAATGAACGACGCTGGCCGACGGTGCACTGAATGTTGTTCAACGCCTAACCATATAGGCTTGTACTGGCAATTATCTCTTCTCTTTCTGTTTGATATTTTTTTGGGTTCGCTGATGTTGGGGAAACACCCAAATATGTGCATTTGTGTTTTTTTGCTTAAGAATGAATTCTCTTGCTGTCCGAAAAAATAAAACCGTGCTTTTGTTAAAGGTGAACACCAAGGGTTATAGAAAGAGTATGCATTTCGTGTATTTTTTTTTTAAATTTTGAACGTGGAATCGCTGCGTTGAAGTTATGAGAAAATCTTTCAATAAGGCCGGTAGTTGGACTACAAATAAAAATGAGAGCATTTAGGGTTTTTGGTAACACATGCAAAATACAGATGATTTTGCTAGGGTGTGCGGTGACCACCTGCGGTTCTATGCTTAATCGTCACTGCTTATTTTTTTTTTTTTTTATAATCTACACGCGCTCAAGGGATTATGAATACCCTTTAAATGTTTCAACACAGCACAGGCGTGAGGGTGAGGTTAAGGAAGAGAAAGAATGATAGGAAAGATGTGTGGCGCGATATTCGGAGAATGTACATAGGTGGTTGTTGTCTCAGATCTTATCTCCAGGGATGGCGGCTGAACTAATGCGCAGAAATTTCCGTGTCTTATTTATAGATGTCCCTTATAATTCGCATTCATTTTTTTATTCTTTTGTCATATTTTATCGGTATACTAGTTTTACTCAATCACATGTTGTTAGTTCTATGCCCAAACAGCATGTAATGAGTAAACCAGCAACTCATTGTATGACATTCATTTTTACAATTGGTTTTTAATGGAAAAATAAGAAGACATAGACTACGGCAGGGATCGAACCTGTGACCATGAGGTTGAAAGGCGAACACACAACTATCGCGCCACGGCCACAATTTGAATTTCTTTTACAATGATCAGTTGGTCTTTCCAAAATCCAACAAACAATCTGATTGGACGATAAAACGAGGGATACCATTGGCTATCTGCTCTTCTCTTATAAAACGTCGTCTAACGTAATAGAGTGAATATTTTGTTCGTGATATTTTTTGTAATGATATTTATTGTAGTGTTTTACTTTCTTCAGTTAATAATTATGCACCGAGTCAGTGGCGTAACTATACCATCTGAGGCCCGTGGCAAATTTGTTGGATGGGGCCCTGCGGCGCCCCAGTTAAACTAGTCACATTAGAATTTAATTTTAATAAGCCACTGATGTAAGTAGTTGCCCAAAACTATTAATAATATTATGTGCATTTTAGTTAAATATCTAATAAGTTTTATTTTCAAGAGCATAGGTTTATACAAATATTTATAATGAAATAGTAATTTACGTAAGATTTTTGTATTAATAAAACTCTTTTCTCCGAGCTTTCTGTTCCACAAAAGTGTCTATAAAATCATTAAAGTTTACAGATCGGGCCATAGAATTTTCAATAGACAGAATAGTCAAGTAACGTAGCCTGTCTTGTGCCATAGAGTTTCTTAAATAGGTTTTTATTAATTTTAGTTTCGAAAATGATCTTTCAGTACTAGCTGTAGTCATAGGAATTGTAATAAATAACATTAATTTCAGGGAAGCTGAACGACATAAAATTATTCTTTATCATTAATAAATCAGCAAGTTCTCTAATGCATGAAGACTTTTGTTATTTCATCTCTGAAAATAAACCGAAAACTGAGAATTTCGCTGGAAAATGATTCAGATATGTTTTTTTAATATTTATATTAACAAATTCCAGAAATTTTTTTTAATTATTCAATGTCATTTAAAATTTGCAAAGTGGAAGGTTGCAAAACACTGACATAAGGTTCAATCATTGAACTTTACCCAGGTCGACCTAGGTTTTTCTGACAACCCCAAGAGTTGTCAAAAAACCTGGGTTTTTCGGTTCTCAAAAAATACCCGAGGGCCATTAATTGTTTGTTACAGAAAATTTAATAATTAAAACTTGAAATATATTAAATTTAAGTTCCTAGTACATTTTCTTGGCCCTATGTAAATCTACAACTTTAAAGGTTTCCATTTTGTGTGTCTTTGTCTAAAAATTAATTTAAGTATTCTTTTATTTCCGTTTTAAAAATAACAAATCAAATGAAATCTCATGTGACTTTGACGTTTATTCATTTACCTCAACTTGGCCCAGCTTAAAATCTAGTTCTACTTCAGGGCGAGTTGACGGCGACCTTAGGTTTCAAAAAATACAGAATTTGTTTATCAGGGTGACTTAAGGTTTTTCAAAAAAACGTTTTAGGGCTACCCTTGGGCGACTTCAGGGCTCAACGCACAAACCTTGTATAAACAATTTCATTCATTGAAAGGAAACTGAAAGTACCGTCACGTGGATTTGAAACATTTATATGTAAATCGATAGTTAATGGTACGCGTTGAGTTAGTAAGCTGAAAATATGTTAAATAAAATTTATTATAAAAAATAAAAATGTCTTACTTTACCGCAGTTTTTGATGAATTTTAGTGCATTTAATAGGAAATTGCGTGATTTAAGAGTACAATTTTTGTACCCACTGTCAAACCATTCAAATAGGCACGTTATACCCTTCCGGCCAAGTAAAGTTTGTCAGCAAAATTTTGGGTTAATTTCCGAAATAATAAGATAAATTTTTGTTTTTTTATAACAAATTTTATTTAACATATTTTCGACTTACTAAGTCAACGCGTACCTAGTTGACTTTGTTTGTATAATTGTTAACTATCGAATTACCTATACATTTTTCAAATCCGCGCTGACAGGAGTTTCAGTGTCACCGGCATCTAGTCTATTTGGTGAACAAAATGAGGAAATTCCCTGACCGTCACTAGCTCACCCGCTTTACCAATGTACCGCGGCAAAAAATGAAGCAACCAATGGATGCGTTCGAATTTGTATAAGGTCTTTAGTTGTGCCCCACTTTGATTATTTTAAGTAATTAAAAATACTATAATTTTTAAGTACTTCGGTACATTTATGAGCTCGTGGCTTCTCGAACCGGGGCCCTCTTGGGTCGGGGGTCCTTGGCATTTTGCCAGCCCTGCCACCCTACAGTAACGCCACTGCACCGAATAGATCATTGATGATGAGACATTTTATTTTTCGAAATTTCTCAATCGACATATTATGAACAGCGTGATTTTTTCGCTTTGATGTTGTAATTTTTGACAACTCATGTGACGTTATCTGTGAACACTATTATGGGAACAAACCGAGATAAAAAACCAAAAAGACTTAAAATTAGTTTTAGAAATTATATTTTTTTTTAAATGTATACTGTTTTTGGTTGTAACACTTTTAATTGTTAAAATTAAGATTTCAAAGTAATTCCTTAGGAGTCATTCAATCATATAAGGCAATATAAGGTTCCTACTTGTAACTTCATTCTACTTTTGCATCTATTCGAAAGTTGTTTCCAAAGCAATTTTTAAGTGGTATTGTATTGGAAAGTAGCATCCACTGTCCGCGTATTTCAGTCTTCGACACATAATATCAAATTAATCCTGTTCTGTCTAGTTAATAAGTGCTTTACTAAACAATTAGAAAGTTGAATTTTTTTCGAATTCGAACAACTTTATGGTAGAATCAAATTCCATACTTGGTTCCCATCTCTTGTTCATTTGTTTCGCTTAGTTAAGGTGCCACTTCCCACATTTTAGGACGCAACGAGGGTTTTATTTTGGAAGCAACAAAAATATGAGCCTTGACTATACCCCAGGTTTGAAACGCCATTGGACGGTTTGCAGACATTGCTTTTGCTTATAAAAACAAATAATCTGAAATGTCTTTTAAGGTACTATATTTCAAAGCATTGCTTGGGAACCCGGAGAGGATAATACTGATACCAACAAAGATGATCAAGACTTGGCCACTTTAGAGATCGATGGCCCAGAAAATATGGCCGGATACATATGCCATAATTTAAAAAAAAACAAAATTCCAGCCGAAGAAAATGTCGCATCTTATTCATGGGTTGACCACTTAAGTGCAGGCGGCTTGCCAAGGCCATTACCAAGGATGTTGAATGACTTGACGAACTTGGACAACATCTTCAAATCCTTCAACGGAGAAGACTTAGTAATTTGTCCAGGCTACCAAACAAATTTAATTGAATTGGCCAAGGACATTGACTGCCATGTGGAAATAAAAAAACTTTTTTTTCCGAGCGAGGATGTATTTTAGAATAAGAACACCTAACAGAACTAAATTTTAGAAAATGCAAGAAAACGAAAATACAACAAAATTACAACATAATTAAAACATTTTCATTTGCATAATCTTCACAAATTGGTGTTTTGCTTAATTTAAGTTAAATCTTCGATATCCATTTAGTACTCTTACGCACGTTTGCAGATACGAATCATAAATATTTACGTTCAACTTAAAACGCTTAAGGGCTACTTTTTCCTCTGCGTAAACTGGCACATAAGTTCTTAAGTAGAACTTAAATGCTTAAGTTGTGTAGCAGACCTGACTTCCTTGATTTTTTCGCAACTAATTTAATTAAATTAAATTAAATTTAATTCAAACATATTCAATTATTTAAACAAATTGTATGTTTATATTATTCGCACACGAAAAATCCATTAATCCACATCAGACAAACAAAACAATTCCTTTTGCTGTCAGATTTTTTTTCACAGATGATTTCAGCAAAATAAAACGAAAAAGAAGTGTCGTAATCTTGTTTTGTTTGATTCATGGCATGAGCCTATCTCCCTGTTGTAGATTTTTACTAGCGGTATAGGTACTATAGGGCAAGTTTTGCATTTGGAAAAAAAAATCGAACTCGAGATTTTAATCAAAGTTGACATTACGATGATAGAGAATACCCAAAAAGTGGATCCCGCAATTCCGTCTGTCTGTCTGTCTGTAGAACGATCTATAGCCTAAACAGCTGAACCAATTTTTGTCAAACTTGGTACTTAAGCGTTTAAGGTGATTGTATAAAATAGATTTCTAAATCGTTGTTTTAGGCCCAAAAATAATTGTACTTGCCATACAATTTTTATACCATCTTAATTATCTCGAAAAAGGATCTTACGATTTTGATAAAAATTGGTGTGTGTATTTTGGCGAACATTTTGCTTTAATATTTTGTTATTAACGGTACCCGTCATACAACGATTTTATTGATTTTCGACTTTCTCATAAACTGCTTAACGGATTTGGATAAAAAATTTTATACTCGAGCTCCTTCGAATTCTAAATAATACTCTATTTCAAAAGTTACTTTTTGAATTTATATTATTAAATATTTAAAATAGTTATACCAATTTTTCTTAGAAAAAAATTAAGAATTTTTATGTATAAAAAATTAAGTGAAAAATGACTTTAAAAATACATTTAGCCGTTTCTATTAAGAATCTTTTGCATATAATGCGATAGAACATGGGAGCAAGTACTTGCGATCCAGTCGTGAACTTTATTTAATTTGTATTACAATGATCTTGATCTCTGTATGACAAGATATCAATTTAAATCAATAGTGTTAAATTTATTGCAAAATTCTATTTAAAATCATTTTTGTTGAATATTGAATTGATTGATTGATTGTAAATTATAGTAAATTTGAATATAAATAAATAATCGATGGTCTACATGGTGTCGTTTCTTCAATTCAAAATTAATTAAACTTAGACACAGTTTAAAAATTACAGATAGTTTTTTTTTGTAAGGAACTTGCAAAAAATAGTGTGCGCGTTAAGTCTATCAGGGATATCGGGAATTGTATTTCCCATGAAATTTTTCCCATATTCGAAAAATAGGTATCGTGAACCTCTTTCCAAATTAGGGAAACATTCCGAGAAAAAAAAACACATCGTGAACAATTGTTTTATGGAAAATTTTTAGCTTTATCCCTCGGAATATTCCCCTGTCATTTTTCTTGGGAATTTAAAACAATAAGCAACAATGTAAGTTATTCTCTAGAAAAAAAATAATAATACAAAAAAAAAACAATCTTTTCTTAAGGTCAAATTCTTCGAATTCAAAGCAAATGGAATTATGACAGATCGAAGGAATATGTCAAACAAATTTGGAAAAAAATTGAAAGTGATCTCAACAGCATTGGCCCTCCAGTAAAATCAGTTGCCGAGTGGAAAAAAGTAAGTGAATAATTATTTTAATGATGTTTTCATAAAATAAAAAAATAATTTAAGGATTGGCTTGATAAAAAAAAAATATGTGAGAAATAAAATGTCACAAAATTTAAGAAACAAAAAAGTGACTGGCGGAGGCCCTTGCAAAGAGTATAAGTTCAGCTCATTGGAAGAAACGATCATTAGGATTTGTGCAATGGGCGAATCAGTGCCAGAATTTCCAAATGCTTCTACTTTTGGTTTGCCTTCCAGCAGGAAAAGAAAATTAAATATCGACGCAAATGAAAACACTGGAAAAAAAATTGCTTACCTTTATCAACAGGCAATCGTCCTGTTGAACCTGAACTCAATAAATGGTTAGATGAGAACAATTTATTGGATATACTTCCCAATTCACCAGAACCAGAGGCGCAAAAAGAAAAAACACTGAACACGAAGAAATGGTGAATATTGCAAACCAGACAAGAACTCCACGTCCAGAACGACAAAAAGGAATGACATCACAAACAGCTTTGGAAAAAGAAAAAGAAATAGGAATTCAAAAGGAGCTCTGCAACAAGATTGATTATGCCGTTTCGACAATGAAGCATCACCAAGAATCAATGGAAACAACCTGTAAAAAAATTTACAAGTCCATTGACAGACTTTATGACCAGCAGAAAAAAATCTTGGAAGAAACGAAATGACACAACATTTAAATTGAAAAAATGAGGATGCAAGAAATAAAGGCAAATTCAAAAAACGTATCTTTGAAATTGAAGAAGAAAAACTGCAAAAGTTAAACTGAACTCATTCAATTTCAAAAGTTCCTTTTATTGTGATGAATTTTTTTTTTTTTTACTTCTTACTTATTTTTTTTGTTTACTTTTATTTTTTCTTTAAGTTTCTAAAATTATTTCATATATAAATTTTCTTTTAAGTATTTAACTCCAAAGTTAAATAGCAATAATAAACAAATCTTACAAACGTTAAAAATCAAAGACTATTTCCTATTTCCCTTCGTATTCGTTTTGCTTCGCGATTGAGTTCTAAATCTGTTGCAACGAAGTCATCATCTCTATCAATTGTGTTACTAGAATCTTCATCTAAAAATTCAGTATTTGCTGGAAGATCGATGGGAAAATCACTTTTGAAGTGAATACACATGTTGTGTAAGTCGAAACAAGCATTGGTAATTTGAATTGCATTTTTTGGAAGGTAGTGAAGTTCTCTAGCCCCAAGCAAGCACCTCCATCTCTCAATAATATTCCGGCATCTAGTATGGGTTTCATTGAATTTGCATTCCGAAGAACCTACTTCTGTTGTTCTATGTGGTACCAACAGCCACGGCTCCAAAGGATATCCAGCATCACCTGCTGAAAAGTTTTATTAAATTTAGTTGACTACAAAATACTTAAATACCCAATAGCCACGAATTTCTTTCACCATTTAAATATTGCTCTACCATCTACGATCGCAGTTCACTTACTTTCCAAATTAGCGAATCATGACATGCTCCTGGGTGAGTAGAATCCACAAATCGTATTTTCAGCTCATCGTCGCAAACCTTGATACAAAAAGTTATTGAAGAAACAAAAATTGAAAAAAAAATCTACTTACAAGTTAGACATTCATGCTGTAATATCCCTCCCTGTTAAAATATAAATGTTTGTTTGTTGGTGGAGCAATTAATTTCACATGAGTGCCGTCTATACATCCTATTACTCCAGGAATTTTATGCTTTTCATAAAACTTCAAGCTTGTTTTCCTCTTTTCTTCTTGGGTCATTTGCATCTTGATCCATAACGGGCATATTTTGTTCTCAAGGAAATCCAGTACATTTGAAAGGACTTCTGAAAATGAAGATTGAGCCAACCCAACCTCATGGTCTTTTCCCACTAGTGTCTGATGCCCACCTTCTGCAAAGAACCGCAAGCACGCACTTATCTTGATGAAAGGATGAATAGCGATAGGTTTCTTTGATTGAGGCAAGAAATCAGACATGGTATCAATCAAATTTTTACACAATGGCTTATTAACTCTGTAATAACGATGGAATCTGAAAATCAAAACGATATCAGAATTATATGAGTCAATTAAATGTTTGAACTTACAGTGGTTCTGGTAGCTCTAAAGGATGTGAATGATCCCCCAAACTCCGCTTTATTTCTCTCTGCTCATTTCGTCCTCTTTGCTCTATTTCGTCAATTAATAATAAAAACGATATTCTTTGCATTATCAATCAATTTGTTTATAGTTTAAACACTGCACAAAATAAATAAACTTTCGTTTGTTTACTGCTAAATCAAATGTCAAACTCTTCGAAAACAATATTCGAATATTCTTTTTTCATGTTCAAGTTGGTAACAGTTGTTCCCAGGGAAAAGCATTCCGTGGGGAATTCCCAATAGGGGGAATGCGTTCCCGGGAGCTAAAAAATTCCGTGGGAAAAATATTTCCCAAGGAATTCCCGATGGGGCTGTATGAAATCTTGATAAAATCTGTTTTGACAGCGCACAATCGATTTTGTATATAAATTATTCGATTGTGTTCAGAAAAAAATTTAATGTTGGTTGTTTGGAATTCTACAATACACTTTCCTTACTCACTGGCAAAATCTTATATTTCTCTTATGTCAAATTGAAATTTTCTATTAGAAATAATTGGAGACATTCAGAAATCGATGTATACTATCGAGATATTTTGGTATTGTGTTAATATCGTGTCAAAACAGCTGCCGCCAAAAAATAAATCTCAAGCTATCCGAAAATAGCTAGCTTTGCTTGTCCCATGAAAAATATGAACCAGAAACAACTTAACTTATACGGTTTTGTTGTTGGCAAGCTTAAATGTAATGTGACATGTACGTGTCTAAAGATTTTATAAAAATACATATTTATACGTTACCATAATATTGGTTACAAAATCCAATTTTGTAAAAACCCTCATATTCGTTTTCCTAGAATCTATAACCATTTAGTTGTAACGGGTGATTTTTTTGCTACTTGGTTTTTGACGTTTATATTTTTGACAGATCACACATGACAAATTCCACGAACATTTGACATTTCGATTCAGTATTGTTTGCCATTTCATCATGAATAGACTTACGCCTGAACAACGTTTGCAAATTATTGAAATTTATTATCAAAATTCGTGCTCTGTGAAAAATGTGTTTCGCAAGCTACTTCCGTTTTATGGTCGTCATAATCGACCCACCGAGCAGGCTATATGTATACGTGAATAAGCAGAATTGCCGTATTTGGAGTGAAGAGCAGCCAGAGGCAATTCAGCAGCTACCAATGCATCCCGAAAAATGCACTGTTTGGTGCGGTTTATTGGCAGGCGGCATCATTGGGCCGTACTTCTTCAAGGACGATGAAAGCCGCAGGGTTACGGTCAATGGAGAAAGGTACCGTTCGATGATAACAGATTTTTTTTGCCGAAAATGCAAGAATTGAACTCGGTCGACATGTGGTTCCAACAGGACGGTGCCACATGCCACACTGCACGCGAAACAATGCATCAATTGAGAGGCGAATTTGGTGAGCAATTGATCTCACGTTTTGGCGCAGTCAATTGGCCACCAAGATCATGTGATTTGACCCCGTTAGACTATTTGTTGTGGGGCTATGTTAAGTCTATTGTCTATGGGGACAAGCCAAACACGATTGCTGCCTTGGAAGCCAACATTGAACGCGTCATTGGTGAGATTCCGGCCGAAATGTGTGAAAAAGTTTGCCAAAATTGGACCTTCAGAATGGACCACCTGAAGCGTAGCCGCGGGCAACATTTAAGTGAAATTATTTTTAAAAAGTAAATGGCAGAAATTGATTTATCGATCCAAATAAAAATTTCATTCACTTTTTACAAGTTTCTGTGTTTTTTTGAATTTGCAAAAACCAAGCTCTTAAAAAATCACCGTTTAGAATGAGAAAATAAGTTCCAAACTGTTCTGTAGAAGTTGTTTTTCTTGTAATAAACGAAGTATTACCTATTTTAAAGATGTAAGTATGCCTATTTAATATCAACCCAATAAGCCCAATAGGTTCTTATTAGGTAGAAAATGCTTTATAAACATGCTTTCATAATCAAGCTGTCCATTGAATAGTACAATATTTGAATTCAAATAACCTGATTTAATCACGCAAATCTTCAAATAATCAAAACACCAAAGATATGTGTATAATAAATAACTTTGTTCCTTCTATATAGATACGTAAATCGAAATATATTATCCTTACCTTCCTTGAACCTCAGTATTTTAATTCTATATGTATTTGGAATTCTCAAGCATTTTCAATTGGAATCTATATTTCAGCTTTGCAACTTTATACATAACATCTCTATAAATCTAGACATAAATCTTAACAACAATTAGCATGAATTGCATGCTAGCTAAGGCTTATACGAATATCTTTAGGATTTACGTAAATTTGGTTATGCATCGAATGATATGGTGAATTGATTTTCTTGCTGAAGCCAAAATACGAAAACACAAAACTGTCCGATTAGTTTGCTATTCCACGTTTGTTTTACAGTAAACCTCGCTTAATTGCACCTCGCTTTATTTATTTTCCAAACTTAATTAACCGAAAAAATGGCATTCGAAAATTTCCTGTAAAAGTAGAACAATCTCTATACACCATTGATTGAACCTCAAATAATTCGATTACTCATTAAATTGATCTTCCAAAAAGGCAGCTAACAAACTAAAAACATGTCAACAATCAATTTGGAGGATTACACAATTGTTAATACACAATTGTTATTATTGTTTTTAAATGTATGTTTATTTTCACAACTTTATTTCACTAGTCACATAATTACTGAAAACAGAATCTTGTCAAAATGACAATTGTTTTCAGTAATTATGTGAATAATCAATTGTTTTGATAGTGTTATGGTATTAGTAAAAGATAGTTAATCTGCCGAAAAATTCAGATCTGCAAAATTGATTTCCGATCAAAAAATAAATTGATTTTTTTGCCTATTGAAAAGCTTTAATTGTAAAAACAAATAAATTTTTGGTACCAAAATAAAGCACCATAAATGAATTGGACTGAATTGGAAACACAGAAATTAACAGCACTGCATAAGAAATGATAGCCAGGCACTCAATTACAAAGATTGCCTCTGTTACTAGGGCTGAAGTGAATCGTATGTATTCGGTACTAAGTAACGGGTATTCAATTCAGTACTGAGTAACGAAACTTTACTAACTAACCAATCTAGTTACTCGTACGATTTCGTCACTCGCATGATTTCGGTATCAGTTGAAAGTTGGATACCATACACTTGAAACATTCACATTAAAGAATGTCGTTACTCGTATGATTTCGGTATATGTTGCAAGTTGGAAACCATATACATGCACTTGAAAAATTCGTATATACGATGCGATATGCGAATACGAAATACGAAGAGGTATTAAGTATGGATACGAACATACGGAAACCAGTTGCTGGAGGGAAACCAGTTGCTGGAGATTTCTTTGACGTTTTCCTTTAATTGCCTTATACCTTTCACACGAAGAAACTGGAACCAAGGAGGAAACTGGGAAGATTTTGTTGGGCTAATTGGAATGCAAAGCAAAACGTCAAAAAAATCTCTTCAAATCGTTGACCGGGGAGATTTTTCTCATTCCCCTTACTTCTTGCCCTTCTCGCCAACAAACTCCCAGTTGCCGGCATCTCAGTTTCCTTGTGTGAAAGGGGACTAACTAGATATTTTCGCATGCAAATTAATCATTTCATTTCAGCTGCAACAAATCCTTTGTGCCATTGTGCGTATTCACTGAAAATGAAGAAATGTTTGATTATGGTGGCGTGTGTAGGTTGTAGCGGGTAGGTTTTTTGTATTTTTTTAATGGTTGTTTTAAATTTAGTTGCATTTAGTTTATTGGAAACGAAAAGGTTTAGACCATAGATATTTTCTGTGTTGTGTTCCTTTGGTTAAACATATTTAGAGTATCTAATTCATTCTATGTGTTCGTTGTTTAATGTGATCAAATGTTTTATTTTGATTTAAAAAATGTTTATTTTTAAGTAGGCATTTATCTGCTTTTTCGTTTTAAACAATAGCTATAATTCGTTGTTCCTTTTATGCTCAGTACCTTTATTTTTTCTAATATACCTAATATATAAATAAATAAATCTAATTGATTTTGTTTTAATAATTCCATTTTCTTTATACGTATACTGCATTGTTGTGTTCATCTTTATAATCCATCGTATTAAACCGAGCAAAATCTACGTAATACCTTTCGGTACAAAAAGCCAATTATTTCTTTACCATGGTAAAATACAGATACGAGTATAACGAAAGTAACGATATTGTAGTAACGGGTACTCAGACTTAAAGTAGTATACAGGTACTCATTATGTCGTTACTTTTACAGTCCTATCTGTTACCATTTCTATTTGTCAATACCACAAAATCCAAAAATATGGTATTCAGATCTAGAAATAGATATGTATGCTATTTGACTCTGGATGGTGAGATAATTGAGTTCGTTATGAGTTTAAATATCTCGGGTATGTACATATTATATACTGACCTATAAATTGAACGTTCATACTGATACTTTAAACAACAACAAATATTGCTAAATCTGCATTAAATAGCATGGGGTCCACAGGCCATGAACGATAGGAGAACTATGAACATGACATGTAAAAATCAAATGCTGTCCAAAAAATCCATGTCCATGCATCGACAAACGACTTTTGAACAAGACATGATTGCTGTTCAAAGCTTGGCCAGAAATTGACGTTTCATGTATGCGTTTATTTTCATTCATTTTTTCTTACGACTATAGGTACTAAATATAATTTATTATAATTGCTGGTAATAGCTATCATTTGATATGAATCAAGTTCACGGGAAAAGTCCATTAACAGTACTTTTCATATAACGGGTTTTTTAAATTGTTGGATTCTCGGTAACTGTGAGTTGGATTTCTGTCAAATTTTATATCTGAGAAGATCTAGGTAGCCAAACTAATTCTGTAGCGATGCTATGTGGCGAATTTTTTGGTTTCTTCACTCAACTGTCGTCCATCTGGCGGCTCACTTTTTCACACATGCCATTGCAGCCGACCGAGCCGAACGACTTCCTGCAACAAAGTTGACAAATTTCTTCGATACTTCTATTTAAGAATGCTTTTGGTCAATGTTCGTAGCCCCATTTCAATCGAACCCCTACATATTGTTGACGGTGTCTTGTTTGCGACATATCGAGAAGGCTGCCAACGTAGACAATTGCTTGAAAATGATAATCATTGGGATTCGACAATGGCAGATGCCACTATCACCGCGCCTGCCAAACAATTTCGGACACTCTTCGCAATCATAGCTTCGACTCCATCCAATCCAAAAATTGTAGAATAAATAGAAGGATGATATCGCCGATGATATTTTGCATCGAAGTCGCACTGTGACTAATGATAATGAAATAGAAATGTCATATGAAATGCGCAACGAAGCTTTGATTTTAATCGAAGTGTCTGCGTATGAGTGGCAATTTGTTGTGCAAATTTGGAATGCCACCACCAAATCGGCCAATGCATGACGCAATTAATCAAAAAATAGAGCAAGAAAAGGATTTCGATCGAGTCGCAATGAGTCAAGCAGTTCGAACAAATGTGCCAATGTTGAATCAAATCGAAAATTGAAATATTGGCATTTTCTTCCTCGATGCACCCGGTGAAACTGGAAAAACATTCCTGATTTCACTGATTTTGTCTCCTATTCACTCGAGATCTGAGACTGCTTTAGCACTCGCCTCTTCTGGGATAGCGGCTACGTTGTTGGAAGGCGGTCGAACAGCTCATTCTGCATTGAAATTGACATTGAAATTGCAAGTGAATGAAGAACCAACATGCAACATCTCAAAGAACTCTGCGATGGCGAAATTTTGGCAGTAATATAAGATTATCATCTGGCCCGAATGCACAAAGGCTGACAAACGTGCATTGGAAGCCTTAAGTCGTACGTTGAAAGATTTACGAAATTATAAACGACGTTTGCGTGGTCCAATGATTTTACTGTCAGGCGATTTTCGGCAAGCTCTGCCTGTCATTCCAAGATCAACTCCGGCAAATGAATTGAACGCTTGCCTCAAATCATCGGCCTTATTGCAAATTGCAATTGAAAACAAATATGCAAGTTGTTTTACGAAATGACAAGTACGCTGCAGGCAATTATTGGCGATCGGCAATGGCGTGATACCAGTAGACTTAGACACCGGCCTGATTGAATTTCCGCCGAATTTTTGCCACTTTACAACAACGCCGGAAGAACTCATCACGAATGTTTTCCCGAATATTGCTCAAAACTATGTTAACCATGATTGGCTGAAATCACGAGCGATTTTGGCTGCGAAAAACAAGGCTGTCGATCATTTGAATTTTGTCATTCAAAATCAAATCGCCGATGAGTTACATTTATTCAAATCCGTGCACTCCGTGATGGATCAAAACGAAGCCACCAACCATCCCACATAATTTTTGAATTTTTTGGATGTTCCGGGCTTTCCGCCACAAAATTTAAAATTGAAAGTCAGCTCAGTTATAATTTTGCTGCGCTACGTTAATGGACCAAAACTTTGTTACGGAACGCGTTTGATTGTGAAGAATATTAAATCAAATCTAATATAAGCCACGATTTTGCGGGGAAAATTTAAAGGCGAAGATGTTCTCTTTCCACGGATTCCGCTTATTACGAACGATTTGCCATTCGTGTTTAAGCGTCTTCAATTTCCGATGCGTCTCGCCTTTGCTATGACAATCAATAAGTGGCAGGAACAATCGCTGGGTTTTTGTGGCATCAATCTCGAATTCCCATGATTCTCACATGGTCAATTATATGTGGCGTGCTCACGTATCGCCAAACCTACTGCTTTGTACGTGTACGCACCCGAAAATATAACTAAAAATGTTGTGTACCATAAAGAACTTCAGTAAAGAAGCGTAAGGCAGGCCGACACTCCAATCATTTTGATTTGATTGAAAAACATTTGTTTTTAAGTTTATATTATTAAATATTTAAGATTGCCGTACCAATTTTTTTTGAAAAAAATTAAAGAAATTTTGTATATATACAAAATTAAGTAAAAAAAACGACCTTAAAAATATATTTAGATAATTAATAGAAATCTTTTGCCTACGATGTGATCGAACATAAGAGTAATTTCGTGCGATCTAGTCCTGCATTTTATTTTATAAAAATTCTTGGAGCCGTTTTAGAGAAATACATGTTTTTCTTAACGGTTTTTTAACATTGGTATGAGGTACCGTTGTTTTTTATTTTAGAAAAATATTTTTCTTACCTATTCAAGGTAATGTCAAAAACTATACCAAATACGAAGTTTCGAAAAAATCTATCGAGTCGTTTTCGAAATTTTGAGTTTTCAAAAAAAAATTAATTTCCAAAAAAAATTGTTTGCAAAATTTTTGCGTAAAAAAATTCAAAAAAATCAAATTAACCGTTTCCCAGAAAATCGAAAGCATTGGTGTTAGTTATTGGAAACAAACTTGAGCGAAAAAATTGACAAACTGGTCAATATGCAATTAATCGGTGAATACTGTATATGTACATATTAAGAGACGGCAAGAAATGGATATCCTCTTAGTCAATATGCCATAAATGATGTGTTAAAGAAAACCAAAACATAAAAACAACTTCTTAGTAAGAGCTATTTAAAAAGATATATGCATGTACATTTCGAGATTGGCACAAAATTTCATTTAAAATATTATGTATCTCTAAATCTAACTATTCAATTAGTTACAGCTATGAGTTTTCTGGAATTGACTTTTTCTGACATAAGATGTTTTCAATTTCAA
Source organism: Philhelius pedissequus (assembly GCA_910595825.1). Classification (NCBI taxonomy): domain Eukaryota; kingdom Metazoa; phylum Arthropoda; class Insecta; order Diptera; family Syrphidae; genus Philhelius; species Philhelius pedissequus. The sequence continues at coordinate 272,755,101 of OU343160.1, read as the reverse complement.
GCTTAGGGTGTCATGTATGAATAATATTATATTCTTGGTCTTCTTTCTTGTTTTCATATTTTCAATACTTTGAAACTTTTGTAAAATTGTTTGTATTCAGTATTTGAAAGTTTCTGAAGTTGGTAAAATCGATTTAATTAAGGAAATATTAAATTTTATTGATAGGCCGATTTTTATTTGTAGGGGCAGATTTTATTTATTTAAATTTGTATACTGAGGAAGTTTATTTGCAAGGCGCTAACCCTCTATATCCTATAGTGGACTGCAGTCAACATACCGTTTTACCCTCATACATTCCTATGGTGTTTATTATTTTCCGTTTTAAGGCATTATAGACTGTACGCTACACTTCAAGCTTCGAACCAAGTTCAAAAACAATGAACAAAATTATTTATCTATGCTTCAAACAAAGAAATCCCGTTAGTAGAGTGATTATTTCTAAGAAGTTGACGTTTGATCTCCGATATAATAAAAAATTGTTTTGTGTGTTATTTGACAGATTGGATGATAACGATCATGATTCTAATGATGGTCCGTCAGAAGTAGAACCTACGTCATCTAGTTCAAATATTAATGATAAGTCAGGTCCTATCGTAAGACGATCAAAACTTGAAAAGCGTACATTGGTGGAAAAAGAAAAATCATTAATTGAATGCACATCAGTTAGCTTTTACTGGAGAGGAATCACTGACTGCTGAAATATTGGAATCCAATACAGTTCTTTTCTTACCTTTTCTCATCAGGCCTATTCAACCCTATTCGAATGAATGAAACCGATATCCGTCAATTTAGAAGCTTAGTTTACTTTATGTCGCTGGTTCAACTTCTCAGAGTAAATAACCTCTAGAATTCCTCTTATTCTACAAACAATGCCTTCTAATACATTTGAAAGAATACGACAGTAATTTATTTCAATGACAACTTCAAAAGTCTTCCAAGAACAGATCCTGACCCAGCGCCAATAAAATTTTCAAAATCCGTCCACTTATTGACGGCCTGAATGAAGCATACGCAAAAGTTCCTTTAGAAACACGGCTTTGTGTAGATGAACAAATGTGCTCCACAAAAACGAGAAATATGCTAAAGAGATATAACCCCAAGAAACCTCATAAGTGGGGCTGTATGTTCTGAGTGGTGTTTCTGGTTTTGCGTTTACGACAAAGGTTGAAACTGTCAAGGAAAATGTCGTCGGAGCTGATGAGCCGGACTTAGGATTCTGAAGAGTATGTAGCTAATGTCAACGGTGTTGACGTATCTACAGTTGTGTGGAAGGACAACAAATTGGTTACATTGGTCAAAATCCTATATCGGAAGTTTGGAGATACGACAAAAAAATCTCAAGGTATATCAACATCTAGAGACCTAATGTTGCGGGTGAATACAATCGACAAATATGGGGTGTATATCTAATTGACAGCATTATGAGCATATATAAGATACGACTGTGCAGCAAGCGCAGGCAGATCCGCATGTTTTACCACTACTAGGATCTTACAATGGCTAACGCATGGCTGCTCTATAAGAGAGTGCAAATGTTAAAAGCTTCCTGAGAAAACCATCATGGCATCGGCAGATTTTCGTAGGGAAATTGCAGAAGACCTATGCACAATGGGGACACAAACTAGTTCGACAAAACGCCGATCTATTTAACCGGAAAGGACCTGCTCAAAATGTATCTCCCCAAGCAGTTCGCCAAGAACAAATCGGACACTGGCCTCAATGGGCAGCCAAAAAAATAAGATGCAAGTTGCCGAAGTGCAACTGTTGCAGTGAGTGCAGTTACTCATATGGTCTGTAAAAAGTGTGGCGTCGCTTTATGTTATATACAAGTAACAAAAATTGTTTCAAGATTTTCACCTGAAATAACCGACCTTCATTTTTCATTTTTTTTTCGTTATAACTCATTGTTGCCTACAAGCTACTATCCCTTTTTACTTGCGATTATAGGTACTATAAGGCAAGTTATGCATTCGTAAAAAAAAATTCTATCAATCAAACATGACATTACGATCATATAGAAGCCTAAAAAAATGATCGCCACAAAATGTCTGTCTGTCCGTCTGTATGTATAACGAGCTACAGCCTAAACGGCTTAAGCGATTGCCTTCAAATTTGGTATGTGTGATTATTTTGGCATTCCTCAGAGGGGAAATTGAAATTTTATTTTTAGGCCTAAAAAGAGGGGTACCCGCCATATGACCTTCAAGGAAAATCTTATTTTTCTCTAAAACGGCTCCAACGATTTTGATAAAAAAATTTGAGAATATTTTTGTTGGTAATAGCTATCATTTGATATGAACCAAGTTTACAGGAAAAGTCTATTAACGGTACCTTTCATATAACGTTTTTTTAATTTTTGGCTTTCTCGGTAACGGTACATTGGATTTCTGTCAAATTTTATATCTGAGAAGATCTAAATCTGCATAGGATAACTATAATAGACTAGCTACCTGCCAACAGCGTCAGCGAGTAACAATAAAGTTGTTAGTTACAAGAGCAAGTTTGTACGATCCAGTCATGCATTTTATTTATAGCATTACCCAAACATTGTTTATAAAAATAGCGATAAGATAATGACGATATTTTAGAGATGTAAATGTTTCCATTATAGTTATATCGCCTATCATTCTTATTAGTTTTGCGGGAGCGACTGTCCAAATGTACTGTAGAAGAATTAAGGCCTTATAGATAACAGCTAGATCAAAAGGGGAGACGAATTCCTTGCAGCCCAAGCACTTTGCAGCGTTTTGATAAGATCGAATATTTGATCATTCGACAAGAGATGGTCTGTGATGCACATGCCAAGGACTGAAATCTTATGTGTTTCTTCTTTTGCTTCTAAGACAGCATTGAGTTCTTGTAGCATCAAATTGTACCCGGTTTTTTATTCCCTATTGAACAATAATGTCGAGATCTGAATTTAATGAGCTTATCATACACTGCCGCTGTGGTTCAACATCCAAAGAGCAAAGAAGTGAATCTGAGAATGAATATGAAAACTGAGAGTGCTGTCGTCGGCAAAGCAATTTAGTGGATTAGAAGTTCCCCAGATAAGAGATCATTAAGATACCGCCAATTACCTAAAATGACAAATGACATTATAATTCCCAAGTCGTTAATGACCTTATAATACAATTATACATATATACTACTGAAATTATTCAGCCAAGTAGAAGACTTAGCATTATATTAATAATTGGACTTGTTGAATTATTGATTCAAAATAGTTTTTAACGGCCTTAAGTCCACAAAACTTGCTGGCCCAGGACAAAATCTTCCAATTTTAATGATTAAAATTTTAATCTTGTTGGATATAGTTCACATTGCTTTTTAACAAAAAATCCATGTGAGTTGAACTGAACTTATCAAAAACTGCGAATTAGTGAGACCGCCTGGATGAAACGCAAATTTTGTGGACTAAAGGCCGTTAAAAGCTATTTGAATCAACATTCAAATAGCATTCCGTCTACGCTTATGTCCCAGTATATTAAAAATAATAAACCTAAACCTAAACTAACCTACACGAGTACAATAAATTCCCTTTCTCGCCTTCACAGGTCGAGATTTAATGATCAACTTACCAGCTTATCAGTCGGAGTACTATTTTCACCATACCACGAGGAGTAGCCGATAATAAACATACAGCGTGGTGAATAAGGCAAATTCGTAAGACCTTATCAGCAAGATCTCCACTGAAGATAATTACTCGGCAACGAACAAGGGACCTCGATAGTGAATTAAAACCACTTGATAGACATTACCATCTGTCCCCAATTCCCTCGCTATAATAAAAGGAATGCTGTACATATAATATACCAGAAATAAATATTATTTTAATAGAAGATATCCGCTGACTTATAAAAATATGATATGATAATAGAAATTCTCAACCAGGACAGAAGTCATCGATATCGGACCCGTCAAAATAGGTAAGTAATTATGAAAACTATACCACCCACCAGTGGTAACGAGCCAGCGCAAGACTGTTCGATTGCTGACGAAAGTTTTTTGATTACCGGTGAAGACCTTTTGACCAAAATCGTTTGATTGCCAGCGAAAGCTGTTTGATTGCCGACGAAAGTCGTTTTATTGCCGACGAAAACCATAAGATTGCTGCCGTAGAACAGTAGGTTGCTGGGAACCTAAGCACTTAGCCCACCATCAGCGAATACCAAAGCAGAAATCATTCAGTGCTGAAGTCGTCGAGCGAGAATTCGGTCCAACCAAGACCTCAAACGAAGCAGGAATTATAGGAGTTTTCAACCGCAGCAGAATACTTCAACAAGAGCTAATAAAAATAAAACCAAAATATTAGAGTTACCAGCAAAAACCTTTAACACTGAAACTTATGTACCTACTTACTTTAGTTAGAACCGGAATCCTGAAGCAAATCCTGAGCCTTTGATAACAAAGTACATTACAATCTTAATGCTAAACAAGACCTACAACAATGTTGTTTTAATAGCTATAATTTAAATTTCATTTTTTTAAAAGTTTTTGCCCAATCGATATCGCAAGAGAATTTTCAGTATGTAATTTCGTGATGCCAAAATAAATATAGTTACGATGAAAGTTTTACTTAATTGATTTTCGTTTTTAAAAGTAGGTTAAGTTTTTTTATATTAATTAAAAACTTTAACTTAACTCATAAAATCAATTTTTAGAAATAAAAAAGTCTCTTTTCGCAAGATGAGAAATTTTATGTGAATTTATATGTAAAATTGTAAACTTGAAATTGGAAAGGCAATGACACCATCTGGTATAGGTACCATGAAAAATGTTTCCTCCATGGAGTTTGCACTGTAAAGGGTGTAAGAGTTTTTATAATTTTGATACTTCTTATGCTGCCTTCTGGGATCTTCTGTTGGACATGTTATACATAATTAATTACATACAATGTACTTAAATAATAATACTGAGTAGAAAGAAATGAGTATACTGCTTTTAAAGCAAAGTGTTGAATTTATATAGAATGTGAAAAACCCTCAGAAAGAAGTAATAATTTTTAAAATATGAGTTGAAGTGACACCTAGACCTGTCAAAAGCTGGTGTAAGTATGTGATGTTTTATTTTAAAATCTGTTAATGAATGAATAATGTAATAAAAGTTCATAAAATGGAATTAGAAAATGATATATTGAGTGTTCTTCATTAATTAAATATAGATAAACAGCCCCATTAATAAAAAAACACTTATTCCGTCTCTAATACTTGACTTTACTAAACCATAGAATAGAAGTTAATCTGCGGATTAAAATTTTCAATTCATAAAACATCGAACATCGAAAATCCACGAACAAAATCTACTACAATAAGTAAACTCTATCGCCCAAATTAATAAACGTGGACTAGGGAAGGTTTAGGACTTATTCCGTGGACTAAGTACGAAATGCTATTAATAAAACAGAATTTCTAGATAGAGTTGATTATTATTATAGTAGATTTTATTCGACTTTTAATTAATAGGAAATTTTAGTCCATGGTCTAACTCTTACTCCATTTTGTAAGTCCATGGACTAAATGTGGACTAAGCGTTTTTTATTAATAGGGCTGCATATTTCATATTCTATATTGGTGTACCTACATTTTTAACTGGCGATTATAGGTACTATAAGGCAAGTTATGAATTCGTCGAAAAAAAAGTTGTGAGATAACAATCAAACATGACATTACGATGATAGCGAAGACGAAAAAAGATGGTCTAAGAATTCTGTCCGTCTGTATGTCTGTCTGTCAGTCTGTCTGTCAAACAAATTATTGTTATGTGTATTAAAAATCTTAAAATTTAACGTTATGTAAGTCTTATTTTGTTCGTTTACTTCTATCAATATGTACAACATTATATCTCTTTTTAATTTTGTAAATAAAGACACCCCTGAAGAAAACGGCAACCACCGCACCGTCAAAACGTTGGGAAAATAAAATGAAAATTGCTTTCATTTAATCATCATTACGACCAATAAAGCCGACGAGAATCACTTCTTAAAAATTCTTCAAAGTCCAAATAAAAACCAACTTGGTCAAAAACTTCCAAAATATGTATGTATAGACACCTACAGCCCAAACAGGTGGGCCGAATTCCTTCAAACTTGGTATAAAGAGTTTTTTAGCTATTGTACAGAGGGCAAATTGAAATTATTTTTTTAGCTCAAAAAATAACGGTACCTGCCATATACCGTTACGTTCAAACCTATTTTTCTTGGAAACGGCTCTAACGATTGATTGGTGATAAAAAAAAATCAGTTTTTTCAGGTTTTTAGCTACGACCGATCATATAGTTGAAAAAAAATTTAAAAAATGTCTAAAAACGGTACTTTCCATAGGACCGTTTTTTTTTTTTGCTTTCGACTATCTCATAAATGGCTTAACCGATTCTTTCGAAATTCCACAACTTTATAGGTTTAGGTTGCCCAAATTCGAAAACTGCTCATTAAATTTTTTTCAAAAATTATATTTATTTGTATTTTCAATACCTATGAATTGGCGTTTTTGATTTGAATTTTGAAAAACTTTTTTTCTCAAAAACCGCTCCACAGATTTAAATTTTTTTTTTTTCATAAATTCAAATTTATCCAAGAAATAAAATGGCTTACTTTTTTTGAGCTCAAATTAGTTTAAGTATTTATTTCAGAATTTTGAATTATTTTTTCTTTAATTAAACAGGGCCCAATTCCGCAAGCGTGAATGCTTTTCCGTGCAAAAAAATTATTCACCCTCGAAATATGCGTGAAAAAATTTGCCTCTCTGTGTACACGTTATCTGTCAAGAAAATATGCATCGCACCTTTGCGGAATTGGAAAAATGTATGTGTACACAGCTTTCTGTGTACACAGAGAAAACTCACGCTGGCGGAATTGGGCCCCAGATTTAATATTTTGTTTTTAAGTTTATATTATTAAATATTTAATATTATCATACCAATTTATTTTAGAGCAAAATTAATGAAATTTTGTGTATTCATATAAAAAATTGAGTTAAAAATGACTTTAAAAATATATTTAGATTTTTAATAGAAATCTCTTGCATACGATGTGATCGAACATAAGAGCAAGTTCGTGCGATCCAGTCGTGCATTTTATTTCTTAATGTCAATTCTTACTCCTTCACTAAACAACCGTCTTCGATGTTTAAACGAAGGAACAAGTTTATTAATGTCAAATAACAGAAATTTTGTTTTATTAATGACATTGGTATTAATGACAAAACTGTTTACACAGAAAGAGTAGTGTGTTTTCTAGTCCTTTAAGTTCAAAACTTTGTTAAAATTTAATCCCGATTATGTTGACGGGTAATTCGTCCAATCTAACCTTTGAAGACGGCGCAGCAGAGGAAGAACTCAAACAACTTGGTATGCAAAACTTGATATATTTAACTAGAGACCGAACTGGCTGACGATATACTTATTGATCTGATCTCTATAAAACTCTAAAGATGATGCAACTGTATGACTGTTATAAGTGCGTAGGTACCATGCAACTTTAACTTTATAACACTTCGAATTACTTTCCAAGCGATATTTCAATGATCCGTGTGTCTTGCCAATAATTTCTGAGGTCAATGCGGTCGGCGTACCCCGCGGGCTGATCACTAGTGTGAAGCAGATAAGTGGGAGAGTTGTGATAACTTCGAGATCACAATAGTTCCGAAATGAAAAAGATAAAAGAAGAATTTATTTGTATAAACAATAAAATACATATATTACTACGTTTTTACAGAACACAATGTCAACTTACATTTTTTCGAAGAAACTTTTTGTGATATTATTTAAAGAGGACTGAGCATAACCAGAAAATGATGTATTTCTGTTAGATTAAACATAAGTCCCGCGAAAACGAAAATAGTACTATTTACTAGAAAGAGGCTTCTGCCACGATTGAAATCGATTCGATTAACTGGCGAAGAAATCGCCATCCAGAAGGAGGTAATTAAGTGGTGCAGTAGTTTTTGGGCCTAGAACCAAACTCTCCGTTCCGATGGACATTCCGCTATCATTTTCCAGGCGGAGGTTAACGCAATAAGAAAACGCGTAGAGCTTAATCTCGAAATAAACTACAGGAACCAAAAAATTGCCATCATTTCAGATAGTCAAGCTGTACTAAAGGCATTAAACTCTTACCCCATCAGCCCAGGACATCACCTAATAGAGGAAGAGGAACTACCCTTCTACTATTGAAAAATCACAAATACTTAAATTCCTCACAGGAATGAATTTGGTGGATGTACTATAAAATGAAAAATCTCATACAGTTCTTAAGGGGGCATAATGGACCTCAAGGTCGCAGCGCATATCAATAAACCAAATTCATCCATTCATTCATACACTTTTTACTCGGATAGGCGTCAAGGATGGTACAAAAAAACTGTTATACTGTTATAAAGAATACATTATCCAGGGTATTATAGAGATCAGTGGTTGAGGCCAATATCCACAACGGACCGAAACATCACCCTAAAGTCAATAACGACCCAGCTATTACGATCAGGAAAACGCACCCAGGAAATGTTGAGCAGTATTAAAGTGAATATTTTTCCTGGTGGTCGTTTACAGCAAAGAGGAGAATTATGTCATTTGGCAAGCCCCACAGCAGTCTGCCGCCAAGTTTTCCTTATTGAAACACACACTCAAAAGTTTTTCGTCAACAATTCTGTCAGTGGAACGAATAAATTGAAACTATAATAATTGGAATAAGTTATTCCATTTTGTTTCATATGGCAATCAGCTGACACGAAAAATTAATTTAAATCAGAAAATTAAATAATTGTTAATATTTTCGGCAAAAAAATTCTCTGAGTTATGTTATCAATTAATGTAGCATTTGTATTTTAATTCATAAATTATGCATTCGAATTTTTTTTCCTAATTCATTTCCTGATCGCTATTACTGGCTTCTAAGTAAGTTCCTGCTATAAAGTAGGTTAAGAATTTTATACCGCATTTGCTTGAAAGTTTAAATGTTTAGCTAAGCTCATCTTTTTGATTTAACCCTACTTTGACAAAAATTTGTATAAGTTCACTTGGCGTGAAAGTTTTCCTCAAACAAAACATCTTATAGAAAGTATAGTTAAGTATAGCCTTAATTTACAACTTTGATTCAATCAAAATGTTTTTTTCTCGCCATACATAACTTTCACCTCGAAACAAAAACAAAATGTTTCCTTTATCATATTAGGCCACCTGTGGTTTGTTTCCTCTTTGTCTCTGCTTTTAGTTATAAATTTCAAAGCACATACCAACAGCTAATAAAAAGACATCCAAGAACTTTCATATGAAGAGAACTTTTTGAGAAGTTTTATACTTACACGTTATTGCCTTCCAGGTATACGCGAATCTATACCCAAACAGTAGTATAAGTGTAAAAGGTATGTAACTGTACTGTATGCCACCCAACAGATATAACAAAGTTAAATGTTTCTTTCAAGTTTCGAATTTTTTTTTTGCCAATAAAACTGAAAGGAATTACTGTGTAACGTCGAAAGGAACACCTCCACTGACAAATGGCATTCTTATGACACATACCTACGGAGTTCCCGAATGTCCTTTCGAAAACTGATTTCCCGATTGTATAACGAAAAAAAAGAATCTTTCAAAGAAACTCAAACAGAATCTTAGAAAGTTAGGAAAATTATATGTATAGTATCTTACTTACAGAATTTCCTCAAACAAGCTGACACAATTAGTCTTATGAAGTTGTAGGTGAAGTAGGTACCTACATTGTGTACATAATTCGATTTTCTAAATTGAAAATAATAAATTGATGTCAACAATTTGTGTTCAATTTATTTCAATAAAATGTGTATACATCCCACTGATATCTATAATATATTGGATATTGTATTCTCTATTACCCATATTAAAACAAAAACAATTTAGTGACTGTTTATCGTTAACACGTATACTAAGTGCAAATTGTCAGTAATAAAACAGAATTTCTTCTTTTTGACATTTACAAACTTATTCCTTCGTTAAACCATCGAAGACAGTTGCTTAGTAAAGGAATAAGAATTGACATGAAGAACAAAACTTACAGGGATATAGTATACAAAAAGATAGAGTTGAAGCTTACTGTAGTATATTTTGTTCGTGTATATTCGATTTTTTATTAATTGAAAATTTTATTACGCAGATTAACTTCTATTGTATGAGTTAGTAAAGTCATATTGATTAGTAGTGGAATAAACATTTTTATTTAATAGGGATTTATCAGTATAACATTTTCCTTAGGCAATTTGAAGATGACATACGGTGCGTTGGTTTAAATTGACACTGTGTTGTGTACAAGCAAAGTAAGCATTTTTAGGTTTTTATTGTTTTCTACAAATAAATAATAGCTGTATTTGAAATATCGCTCAATTTGACCTCGAAATGTTATAAATGTATACTGGCATGGTACCAGCGCACTTATAAGTTGCCTCAACTTTTTTGTATGAATGCTTGTGATACCTGACATCTATTGAATTCGAACTACTTCGTAGTGCTCACTGATCTCTATAATACACTGGATAGTGTATTCCATACAAAGTATAACAGTTTTTTTTTACTCCAATTGAATTTGACAGTAGATCAGTGGCAGTGCTGCCTTTCGCAGTCTTTCCTCTTCACGAAAAATGGTTAAGGGGAAAGAGAGCAATATAGTTCGGATGCAGTATTGCGGATTTTATTATTGGCTGACAGTTATAACAAAAACATTAATCGTTAATCACTATATGAAAAAAAAATGGAGAAACTTGCGACTTGTGCAACATAAGAGAAAGTGAAAATGCATTCCATTTTGTGGGTTGATGTTCTATGCTTATGGAAACTAGGAAAAGTGTATTGTCATTATTTGCAAGCAAAAGAACATTTTACTTCCACGATTCTAGTATAAAATAGTACGTCACTTGTACTCAACATAATGGCTTTGGTCTGTTTACACAATTTAAGGCTTATTGTGTATTAAATATGCCTCTGTTCAAGATGGTATCTCCACTAATTTTGGCGCATTAACTGTGATTGAATGAGATTATGCAGTGATATTTTAACTTATATACATAAAACATGGTGGAGAGTAGCAGAACAAATCATAAGAAAATTCTCGAAAGTTCACAGTCTGCTGTTTGAGTCTCTGTGAATAGAACTAAGATATGATCGTGTACTCTCCAAATCATCGATTTTTAATGAATTTTAGGCCGTCATTATGAATAGCGAATCGAAGATTCGATAAATTGCGAATAATTTAGCGAACTTCGATTATCATGGTATTATTAATATTTAATGACTTTGAATGCCCAACAACAACTTGAGTGTGCTACCACCAAGTTTTTTTCTCAATTATATTAGCGAAATTCAACGGTAACTTAAAAATAAATGGTGCCAAAAATAAAATCCAATAAGAAAACATATGTTAAACGTCAAATGCTGTTTGTGTGGCGTTAAATTGTTTGTGAATGTTTGTTTTGTGTGCTTAATTTTGTATTTTTCGACAATTTATTTAAAAAAAGGCAATTTATGTTAAGCAACGTTTTATTTTTTGAGGTGATTGAGTTTGAAACGAAGAGCAAGAAATGGGGCCGGTTGAGAAAAACATTCGTTATAGTTCTAATACCTTAGAACTCCCGAACAATTTGTAAGCCTTCAAAATTTAATTAATTGTTTAAAAAAATCAATGTTTTGTCTTCCATTAGATTAATTTTGTACTTCCGATTGAACAAGGATGGTTTTTTGTATCTCCCCATACAAATAAAGCATGTATTAAAGCTAAGAACGTCTATGGCTAGCACATTGAGATTTCTTGGAAGTATTTGCTATCAAAACTGTGTCGGTAATGATTTCGGTTTGGGACTTTCACAGTCAACATGTGTCAGGTGTCAGGCGACACTGCAATTTGTTGGGTCAGTTTTAACTTATAGTCCGAACAAATCTATGTACAGAACCAATCAAAGTTGCAAGCAATAAAATATTTTCTTAGTAACGATATGCAACTCCTTTCCTCGCGAATCGGAGAGGCTCAAGAGAGTTTAATTCGACAGGAAATTGGTCACAATAAACTTTTTGGTTTTTCTTCGAAGAACGAATTTGAATTAACAACCAAAAAAAATACAATATATCACTTACTTATTTCTTGTTAAATGTTATTATTTATTAAATAAATTTAGAAATATTATTTTAAAACAAATAATATTAATAAACAATTCTTATTTGAAATTTCTTCGATTTTTTATGAAAATACTCATCAAATCGAAATCTGAAATTTCAAAAGAAACCCCTTGGGAACACAAGAAAAATTTTCCTTCGACAACCATTACCACAAATCTCAAATCTCAAATTTATATTATTTTATAATTATTATTATTACCTAATGAAGGGTTTTCCAATAAGAGGTGTTATTTTGATATTCAAAGAAAAATGGCATTTTTGGAGATAAATGATCGGATGTTTATTTCATTATAAAGAGGAAGGTATGCCGTTAATAATGGAACACAACATCAGCCAAATGGCCGCCAAGACCACGCTTACAGGACCATATCCTTTTCATGAAATTTTCCATAACCAAATCGCAAAGTGGCTGCCCTATGTCCTCGATAGCCTCACGAATTTCATCTTTGAGGTCTTGAATCGACGCTGGGCTGTTGGCGTAGACCTTATCTTTCACGTGGCCCCAAGGGAAGAAGTCGCAAGGTGTTAAATCACAAGATCTCGGTGGCCAATTGTGATCACCTCTTCGAGAGATAACACGGTCCGGAAACTTTTCCCGTAAAAGATCGATGGTTTCATTGCTTGTGTGGCACGTATCGCCGTCTTGTTGCAAGTAAACGTTGTCCAGATCAATACGATCCAATTCAGGCCATAAAAAATCATTAATCATTTCTCGATAGCGCAATCCATTGACCGTAACTGCTGCTCCAGCCTCATTTTCGAAAAAGTAAGGTCCAATGACCCCGCGGGACCATAAACCGCACCAAACAGTCACGCGTTGAGGATGGAGAGGCTTTTCAACAATAACTCTTGGGTTTTCCGAGCCCCAGATGCGACAGTTTTGCTTGTTGACGTAGCCGCCGAGGTGGAAATGGGCCTCATCAGTCAAGATGATTTTTCGATGAAATTCCGGTTCATTTTCATGCATTTCAAGGACCCAATCATCAAAGACACGACGTTGTTGATGATCAGCCGGCTTGAGTTCTTGTGTTAACTGAACTTTATAAGCCTTAAGACCCAAGTCTTTATGCAAAATACGGTGTAATGAAGTTTGTGGAATGCCTAATTACAAAGAACGACGAGGAATGGACAAACCTGGGTTTTCTTCAACACTTTGGGCTACAACAGCAATATTCTCAGTTGTTCTTGAGCGACGTGCACGGGTTTTATTCTTCACATCACTAACTTGTCCCAACAGCTCGAATTTGTCCACCAATTTCTGTATTGCGGTCCGACAAGGTGCTTCACGACGACCCAAAAATGTTTTAGTTTTACGAACCGTCTCTGCCAAATTTTCACCATTTTTATAGTGAATTTTAATAATTTCAATGCGTTGTTGAAGCGTGTATCTTTCCATTTTTATTAATAGCGTAGTTTCTACTTGTCAAATGTCAAAAAATGACAGCTTCAAAAGTGACAGCTACCGAAATAGCGGGCTATTCAAAATAACACCTCTTATTGGAAAACCCGCTATTTGCATTTGGTAAGAAACTTTATTTCTTGGAGTAGTGGCCGTTGCACACAAGTGTATGCCTACATATTTTTATATTTGCTACACCAGCAGATTAAACTCTGCCCGTAGAACAAAAAACACGCACACCCAACCAACTTCCCTCAAGCCAGTGCTGCCGTCCGATGATTTTGAAAAACAGGAGATTTCCTGTATAATGAGTAGAAAAAACAGGAAATTACAATTTTCATAAAACCACCTAACAATAACTCCCTTTCCATCTTTTTATTGCAAATCACTTAAGATCAAATATAATTGACTTGTGTACTGAATTGAAAACTGTATATTTATAAAACATAATATTATTATAAACTTTAATTGAAGCGGAGCGAATATGATCTAGGAGAAATTACTCAATTAAAATTTATTCCTTTCATTTTCACCCACCATTTTTATACCAGCTGATCACCGGCATCACGATATTTCTTGAGGGTTTTTTGCTTGATTTTTGCGCATTAGCATGTACAACTCTGAAATAATGAACAGCTGACGTTCAAAGTGATGCCAAAAGTTGGCGTTTGTGAACGTTTAATGCAATTGATTGATCATCACTACTGCAGTGCTGCGTTTTTGAATTTACCGATTATATATATTTTTTAATCCAAATTAGCCCAAATTCCAAATCAGCTGCGAACTGCAATAATTTTCAAACAGTCATGCACACTTCAAAGCAGGGATGAACCTGAGGATGAACTTGAACAGGTGTTTTCTATAGTAACATAGTTTCTTGGCGTTGAAGATGACGCAATGTGTTAAGTGTTAATGTGTTAAGTTTTATAAACCTTAGGTTATAAGTATTAAAATATTTTATTAAGAAGCTTTATTGTGATAGTAAGACAAATCGAAAAAACAGGAGAATTAAGGAAAAAATGTCATGAAAACAGGAGACAGTAGACTTGAATTTTTTTCGATCGAAAAACCAGTAGTTTACTGTCGTAAGAGTAGAAACGGCACCACTGTACTCAACAAAAAAATCCTCCTAAAAAAAACAAAAAAAAACCTATCAAATACTTGTTTTCCTTTCCTCCTCTAACTTATAATATTTTGTATATAGTTTTCTCATCAATTTATTATCACACTATTTCTCTTCATACGCATTTCCATAACACACCAACACTACCTAACCTCCAATTTGGTAGAGGAACTCATGATGAGTACTGGACCTTATTGCAGGCTGGATGAATTTCGTCATTATGATAGTACTATTAACTGCGTTTTATTATCTACGGTTCTGGGTCTGGGTTATGTTTTAACACGTATTACAAAACCAAAACGAGATCCAGGCTTCTATCGGGGTTTCTATGTGGGTTTGCAAATATTAGTATTAAATTCGGCAAACAGAGTGTCCATGTAAGTACATAACCCAGATCGTTTTATTTTCACGGGGTGAACCATATAGGTTATTGGTGATAATAAAACACGGCTATTAATATACAATGGTGACGGGCGATATGTACATATTTTAGAGCTAAAATCAAATTATTATTCTTTAATTTAATTGATTTAAGTTCGATTCGCTATTCATAATGAAGACATTAGACATAAAGGTCCCTACGACAATATTCTTGTACGTTAAGTAATTATTTAAATAATATTTAAATATTGAAATCTATACGGAAACGGATGTAAGAATGTGGAACCTAAGCTCAGTCTGAACATAAATTTAAGCTTTTTTAAAACAAAATTCTAAAAGCTTACAATCTGGAAAAAGTTGAAAATAGAATGCTGCTAAATGCATTTCTTACATTTATATATTTTGTATGCATGGGCGTTAGCTTTTAAGCGATTCAACTTTAGCTTTCAATTTTAAAGCAAGAAAAGTTATTATGAAGGTACGAGTTGCTGTACGCATATAAATTTGATGAGTTTACAAAAAATTTAGACGATTTTTCTTTTTGGGGTTTTAATTGTTTGGGTTTGATAGCATTATGTTGTATTTAGATCATTGAATTGTGGAGACTCCATATGAAAAACACAAGACACATTATTATATATCTCTTTGATATTAGTATAATCTTTATTTAGTTCTTAAATTATATAATATTCTTTGTATTTAATTGTTGAAGACAGTTTACATAAGCTTTTGTAATGTAATTTATTGCTAGAAATTTTAATTTACTTTATTCATTTGCAGAAAGTATCGCAGACAAAACGCGAGACAGACGGTTGAGCATTTTGTATTTAAAGAATAAAAAGGTACATTCAAAAGAAAGTGCAAAGTAATGAAAGAGACAAAATGAAACACAAAACTACAAAAAGATGAACAATGTTACCAAATTCAAATAATTAATCTCAAGACCTTATGACGAAAAACTTAAGATAATGCCAGAGAAATGTCAGTTTTATAATAGGTGGTCGATATCAAAAGTGTGAACTATTGAGAGCATCTGGCAAAAAAACAACTATAGGCTTTTCGCACCAAACCCAAAACCGGGTTTTCAGCTAAAACTTTACGAAAATTCGAAAACCGTTCACACTGAATATTTACAAGTTTTCGTTTGACATTTCAATTATTTTGGCACCACAGACAACAACAAATACGTTGTGAATTGAAAATGAAATTACCCCAGACAGCTGTTTTTTTCCGTTTTTACTGGCAGCTGTTTATGTGACGATTAATTGAGCACTGAATGTTTCAGAAGGTGTGTTTGCTTAGTTCATTAGTTCATCTTGCAAATCCAACATGTTTTCGACAGGTTTTATTTAAAACTTGTACAGGGTCCGCCAAATAACTTTTTTTTTTTAAATGGGCGCAAAACATCGAGTGTAGCATCGGCTGTGTGGCATGTAGCGCCGTCCTGTTGAAACCAAATATTGCCAATATCCTCCTGTTCAATTTTTGTGAACAAAAATTCGTTCAACATGGACCGATAACGATCGCCATTGACTGTAATGGCCACTCCTTGCTCATTTTTGAATTATGCATCTGGACCAAAATCCGCACCAAACGGTGACTCGTTTTGGGTGTATCGGCTTTTCAATGTATGCGTGCGGGTTTTTCTGTGCCCCAAATGCGACAATTTTGCTTGTTACATACCCGCCAAGATCAAAATGAGCTCCATCTGAAAAGATGATTTTTTTGGCAAAATCGGCATCTTCTCTAAGTCGATCGCAGGTCCACTTAGCGAGCGTTGTTCAAGCGTATACACAACCATATTCGTTCAGAGGAAGGATAAAACTAATTATCTGTCAAATCAGACATGATCTAAGTGTTACCATTCACGAAATAAGCACTAGTTGAAAAAAACGTTAGATGGCGGACCCGTTAGTTTATCAAAACAAGTGTTTAGCAAAAATGTATGTGAAAACTTGTGTTTTCGCTTTAGGTTTTCAGCCAAAACCGATAATTGCGTGAAAACCGCATTTTGGGTGTGGTGTGAAAAGGCTATAAGTTCCGCAAGTCGAATATATGCCTCTATATGGGGTGCATATACAGTACTTTTGTAAACAGTACTGCTTTTAGATTTACTTAAAAAGTAAATACAAATGGCATTTCAAAATATATTTTTCTCATATCTGATCTGAATCGGATTTGCATAGAAAAATCAACCAATTACTAAAATAAATGCTTTCATTTTAGATTTGCCGTGATACCCAACTTTTAGCATTGCAAAAACATAAAAAAATGCAGCACCAAAAATTAACAAATTCACAATATACGTACTTGAAGTTTGTCCTATGAAAATATGCAGACTCTGAATCTATTTTTCTGCATCGTAAAGTAAATGAGTACATCATTAAATGGAGCAGATTTTGTACTTTGACAATATAATATATTTGTTTTATATCTCGGATCAGAAAAAAAATATCATTTTGGTTGTACAGAACGCGAAAACCTGTCTGGAATCAAAAACATTCCTGAGGATATGTTTGAAAAAAAAAAATACATAATTAACTGTGAAAATATATGCTTTCATATTCGATTGGAATTGAAGTCTTTAGTCATATTTTATTATTAATCAAATCATAAATAACAAATCAAAGTTTTTCTTTGCATCTCCGAAATATGCGAAACCATGCTCTTTAGAATTTAATTTATGATAAAACGTCATCCCTGGCCATACACACGATCTTATCATGACCAATCTTCCATTCCGCTCCATATTCAATTGGAAAGCAATTTCTTTGGGAATTTCATCATCGATGGTGTCTAAAAAATCAGTAGTGTAGTTATAGTCACTGCGCTTCATTAAATTATATTCTAATTTATTTTTGGGAATTCTATAAAGCTGGTAATAGCTTTTTAAATTGGCTTCCAACTCATTCAAGCCATGAAACATTGGATTGTAAATAACGCTCCGATCAGTCATTTTGTAGAGAGCTCCTTTCGGGACAATGGCGCTTTCTTCGGTTATCATGTGAACTGCACAAGCTAGTCTATCTTCTTCTTTTAGACGTTTAACTTCTGGTTCCGTTGCCATTATAATAAGGTTCTCATCGATTGTAAACTTGGGATCCTGAATGGCAGATTGATAAAACTATTTTCATGAAACATCACAATTAACTTACCAACTCCACACACGTGAAATGGCTAGGATCGCCTTGAAATTTTGGACGGCATAAAAGAGTAGCTTGAAAAAGATCAGTATCCGGTATGGGCATAATAAGCCATTGCATACAATCCAAAGTATAGAAAAACTTTCTCTCTCGTAGACAGTCTTTGGTGTATCCGAATGCAATAAAGTAGTCTTTTTCAAGACCTTGAATGCGTCCCCAGAAAAATATTTCCCTAAATTTATTATCACTTTGAAGAATAATAAGTGAATTTTGTATAAGCAAAAGTTCTTCGGGGGTCAATGTTTGTCCAACGTACATCAGGGAGCTTAAGCTATCTCTCAAAGATTCAATATTCATTTTAGTTTTAATTACGTGTAAACTTTTGATGTCGACTTCACAATAAATTGCTTTAAAAATATTTGCTACTTAAATCAAAACATACAAATCAAGTGATAAGAAAAAAATACTTGTTTCTTTCATAGCAACGTAAAATTTTGGAACGAATATTCCTTTTTAAATTCGCATTCACACATACTGACTTTATTATCGACACTACCTTGCTGACTGTTTTAGTGGACAAAATGATTTATCACAAATTAATTTTTTGCTCCAGCATTTGGCAGCAAGATTGCTAAGCTCTCATTTAACTGAACTCGATAATTGTTCTTATTTGCCAAGGGAAGGGAAATCTAGTGAATTGCTGAACAAATTTCAAATAAAACACACCTATTATTTATAGGTACAATAAGAAGTGTGTTCCCTTACTTTGTGCACAAAAATGTGAAGACTTTCATTTTCCCACGAGTGGGGTAAAAGTATCTTAGAGAGCAAACAATTTACAAAAGTACGGAAACGCTTTGAACGGCAATTTTAGACATTTTGTAAACATCAAACTAAAAGTGTGTTATTAAAAATCTTTATTAAAGACTAACATGAAATTATTTCTTAAAAACCAATTTGCTATCACAAATTTTAATTTATTGAACGAAAAAGCCAGACCAGACTATTAGTTCAATTGTTTTCAACTTACAGCTGAAAGCGTATGTATTGTTTTTTTTTCCTTCGTTTGACAGTATTTGCACACTCAGTAGTTCAGGACCGAACAAACATCGAACACCGTGCAATTGAATTGGGGCAAAAAATCCAACTCTTTAGTTAAAATCCAGTGTGCGCCACAGTGCGAACTTCAATCAGTGGATTTTGGAATAAGGTATTTACTATCTCATTTTAACCCATGTGCGACATCCAATTACAATTGGAGGTATAGAAAAGAATGCTGCCTAGGGTGTCGATAGATCGAACCCATACGTCTAAGTTAGCAGTAAACCACTATATCCACTGCGCCATTGCCACCCAGATTATCCGCCAGATACTTCAGCGATTTGGCTTAAGCACTGGCGGATCCACGGAAGGGTTTTGGGATTCGGACCCCCCCCCCTCCCTTGAGCCTTGGAAACCTTAACTTAGTTAAGGTGTGTGTGAATTGCGTTAAAATGTTGGTTAAATTTTCTACCTTGGTTAAATTTTGAAGTTTGGTTTGTGGTGGGATCAAATTTAGCTGTTTGCTGTGTGAATTGCGTTAAAAGGGATTTATTAAAACACTATTTTGGTTAAAATTCCTTCAAGATTTAAGAAATTTCCCTAAGAACATTTTTTTGTTGTTGTTTAAGTTAATTAATTTCTTTCCCAAAATCCGACTTAGAAGATATAAAGTTAATAATTTGACACGAAAAAAGTAACGAATTCTCAGTTTTACTAATATAATTCGGTTTAACATCGTTAATTTAATATTTTAAAACAACAATTCGAAATCTTTTCAAAACAATTCCCATTATGGTTAGTTTGTTGATTTAGTATGTAAACACTAGTTTTCACAACTGAAGAATTTGACAAGCTTGACAAATCAATCTATTTGTATTCAATTTGCAAAATGAAATACAATGAGTATTTTAATTAATTATTTTATTTTTGTTAAAATATCAACGGATTATAATATTTGTTTTTTCCACTTGAGACCCTACACAAACAAAAATAATAATGTAATTTAATTTTTCAATTGAATAAATTAAAACTTACATTTATTATATGGTTTCCCAGTAGATCTGAAGTTTTTGGAATTGATCTTTCTTTTCGGTTATCGTTTACAGTTTCAAATTACTCTATATCTTGAGAAACGTTAAATTTTAACGCAAATTTAGCCTGCTCCACAGCTGCTTACATTTTAACCCATTTTATTCACCACGCTAGTGTCAAATTTTAACCAAGTTACAAAATTTAACCAACATTTTAACGCAATTCACACACGGCCTTAATATGATAATATGACGATTAGTTTCTTTTCGATGAATGTTTGGTAACTTATTAGTTTCACCTGACCATATATACTTATGTATGTTATGTGTTTTTTTCCAGTCTATGTTGACATTCATTGAAATTAAAACAACATTTTCGTGCCACTTGAATAGAACATGCATTTAGATTGATTGTTATCTTTGACACGCGGACTCATATTTTTCGTTGATCAAACTTTTTTGTTAATTTCGACAATTCGGTAAAAAAAAAACAACCTAAAATGGGTCGAGGAAATGCATTACTTGCGGCAGAAGAAATGACAAATCAAATCTTATAAGAACGCTACGCTGTCTTATCTATTTTGCCAAAATAGCTAAAAAGAAATCGACAGGAGCTGCACAGTTATATCCAGATTTTTAAGTAATGAGTTTAAGTATGGAAACAATACGAAGGACCACACACGCAGTGTGGTATAATGCCATAGCTACTATTTGCATGACATCCACAAGGAAACTCTTTATTTGGACCAGCTGCATAGCAGAGTTGGTAGTGTGATAGTGTGGGCGGCCATTGCAACTGCAAACTTCAATATTTGGCCACTATAAATGAATGCATTGACTGACTGTGGTATATTAAAGAGGCCTTTATAGAAACTTTCATACCATTTTTGGACCTTTGCCGTGGACTAATCAACACGATGACGCACCAATACATACAGACCGTATAGTTCAAACTTATGTATATAGAGAGCCAAATGTGAAGATATTAAGTTGGCCGACCTACTCACCGGATTTAAGCAACCCTGAAAATATTTGGGGATGGTTGACACGTCAAATATATGGATTAGGACAACAATATTCGAGTATATCCGAACTAACCAAAGCCATCGAATTAGCTTGGAGCTCGATTTCGCTAAATTATTTGGCCACTTTGTATGCATCCCTTCCAAAACAGATGTGTGCAGTTCTGGAGCACAAAGTTGGCTCAGCACACTATTAAAAAGATGTTTGTTTAATCAAAAATACCTTTATTACGTTAAATTTAAGTAATTTTTGAAATAAAAAGAATCAAAATTATCTAAAATGATCTCGTATTAAGAAGGTTCTTAGTAAATAATTTGTTGTTAATATTTAAATCAATAGCATTAAACTTTTCTTATAACTTTAAATAATAACAATTATGGACTTTGATTTAAAAAAAATAAGTCTCTATACTATGTTCAATTTATATTTTCAGTATAGGGAATATAGGATATTTTTTGCCTTTCACTCTAACTGATAGAGATACCAATAAGTTCGTACTGTTTTAAAGATCTTACAGTGTAGCATTAATAAGCATACTAAATTACCACAAACGTAGCAGTGGTAACTCTGATTCAATAATGTTATTTTAAAAGCACACAACGAGGGTTAAGTGCATGGAGAAGGCACACAAGCAACAGTGTGTACTTGGATGTGCAGTAGGTCTCTGGTTTTAAAAAGACTGCAAACATAATTTGTATGTAACACAGTGGTTATTTTCAGAGGGAATTCAGCGACAGGCACCAGTGTTTGAAAAAACTCTCCCATAAGGCCTGTACTGAAAATATACGTTGAACAGAGTACAGCATGCTTAGTTTAGGAGCAATGAACGACAGAAAACAGAACTAAGGGGTGTCCTATTAAAGTGACGACTAGTGTTTGTATAATCGAACAATAATTATTAACGCCTAGAGTTCTTGGCTAAGTGTGTTTCTCTTTATCTTTCGTTCTGATTTCTCGGTTCTCGTCTCGACCTTCGGCTTCGAATTGTCATTGCTTGGCCACAAAGGTGAAGCTGAATCGTTTCAAATGGCTACAATTGAAGTTGTAGCTTTAGTGCAAAAAGAGTTTAAGTTGCATGGTATAAAGAATGATGGTATGATATTCCGCATTTCATTATCCTATATCTCTCGCACATATTGTCACCGAGTGACGTAATTCACTCCACGTTTGTATTTGTTTCTGAATTTCTTTTGTATGCATTTTTGTCACCAAGTGACGTAGGTCAACGCTGAATATCATAACTTTATTATTTTTATTATTAAAAGTTGTTTCAAATATTTAATGCTGTCGTTGCACAATCGATTTCCATAGGATGGGTTTGAGACAAAAAACGTAAACGTAATAAGAACTTTTGAGCTAGCTCAGTAAAATATATGAAAATCTTAACTTTTAAATGGTTGGACCACCCCCCTATTTTTAATGTAACCATTTGATAATATACCTACAATCGGGTTTTCGAAAGGGTTACTCATGTGAGACCGCAATCAATATAGTCGTAACATCGTGGAAAGAGGAGTTGGCAAAAAAGAAGTATTTTTTTGTGTATTTTTGGATTTAAAACGTGCATTTGAGACTGTGAGTAGAGATAAATGCAAAAATATGGGGTGAAAAACAATGAAATATTGTGGTTTGAATCTCATTTAAAAATCAGAACTCAAAGAGTTAAAGTAAGCAATGAAATATATGACTCGATCGAAGTCGACTACGGTGTCCCTCAAGGGTCGGTGTTAGCAACTCTGTTGTTTACCATATATGTAAATGACCTTAAAAGTGTAATTAAATACTGCAAATTGGCTTTGTTTGCGGATGACGCAGTAGTTTACATATCTGATAATTATAAAATTGACAGTAAAAATAAATTACAAGAAGATTTAGACTCTATAAATCGGTGGCTCATGAAAAATAAACTTAAACTGAACATTGGAAAAACAAAAGTAATGGTGCTGAATGAGAGAAGCGGTGATAATAACAATAATATAAAGATTGATGGTGCTTCAATTGAAAAAATTAGTGAAACAAAATATTTAGGTATAGTATTAGATCAAAAGCTTTGGTTTGGAAATCATATTGAGTACATTTATAAAAAATAGCTAAAAAATGGGATTTATGAAAATAATAAGAAATCTATTTCAACAATAAGTGCAACAAATATATACAGTCGAACTTCTATAATCCGAACCACCACTTACCAAAAAAATAATTCGAGTTATCAAGACTTCGAGATATCAAGTAAAACACAAAATTGCATTACATTACATATTATATACTAGAAACACAGATATGTTGAACTCCTTGAAGTGGTTATCGGTAAAGTAAAGAATTTTTATGAATGTTTTAGTTTTTGTATTTAAAATAATAAACAATTTAATGCCAAATTATTTATTTGACTATGAAAGATTTATAAGAGACTCACAACCACATTCACTAAGAAATGGAGATGATCTAAGGCTTCCTAATTGTCTTAATGCGAATAAACGAAATTCCTTTATATTTAAAGGATTTAAATTATACAATAGTTTAAACCACAAATAAGCCATACTAAGATCGGAAACCTTCGTACGTTTCACCCCCCAAAACCCATTTGTTTACATTGTTGTATTTGTAGCTTTGAAACTCTATCCATGAATAGATGGGAAATCGAAAAGCAAAACAAAAACAAATTACTAGGGCTGTGTTGTCTATGTGTCTATAGGAAGAGGAACAGAAAAGATTCTTGTGTGCGTTTTTATCAATGTGGCTATTGGAAGAGGAACGGAAAAGTTACTTGTGTGCGTGTTTCAGCTTGTAGGCAAATGTCAAATGAAAGCAGAGGTTTCCGGTCTTTACATTATTAGTTTATGGTTTAAACACTGATACCAAAAATGAAAGCAATTTAAATATATATAAAGGAAAGATTATCGAATTTATTTGGAATTTCTCAATACTGAAAAAAATATCAATTATGTACACATAAATATTGTAAAATAGTTAAATTGAACTAAATAAATAAACTTAAACTTAAAAATATGGAATAACTTTGTAAAATCATTAATAATGTAGGTACTTATGAATTATTGTTCTCAATGTACAAAATAGATGTAATTGTAAATATGTGTATCTATAGTATAAATCGGTACTTCTTTTTGATTTTAATTTATTGAGCATTTTTGTGGTATTATTATTTTGTTTATATTTTCTTTGCTTATGCATGTTACATATTGTAGCTTACTATATACATCTTGTTGTTGCTTCATGACTTTTAAATATTCAAAACTAATTTCGAACTTATTCATTTCACTTAATTATAAGCAGAACAAAAAATAAAAACAATACAAACGTATGTAAACGGTGATTTTTATACGTAAGTATTGTATCATTTTTTTTATTTTGTAGACTGTGATTTTACTTAATTATAGTTTTTTTGCGACCTTTAGTCCAAATACATATATGCTAAATCAATTTCTGGAGGAAGGTGAATTATATCGGCTAGTAAGGCGAGGCATCTCTCTTTCCTCGCTGAAATAGCGCCATCTAGGCACTGGTTGCGATTTCGAAAAAAAAACTTTAAAAATATCATTTTTCCCCGTTGCGCTTGCGTTTTTAAAGCATTTGAGCGGCATTTGGAAAGAAATATTAAGTTCGTCAAAATTAAGCTTATAGCTTAAGTATCAAGTAAATGTTACATTTTATTGAAGGATGTTATTGATAACCCTTCAAGCAAGTGACTCCGTTTTGGATCCGAAACCACTTCATAACTGGAACCGAAAACGGATTCGATACGATTCCAAATCGGATCAAATTAGTATGAAAATTAGAATCACCAGGGAGTCATTAGACCACTTTCACACAAGGAAACTGAGTTGCCGGCAACTGGCAGGTTGTGGGTTAGAAGGGCAAGAAGTAAGGGGAATGAAAAAAATCTCCCCGGTCAACGATTTGAAGAGATTTTTTTGGCTTTATGCTTTGAAATTTTCTTAGGTTTCCATTTTGACTTCTGTCTCTGATAGATGTCAAACACATTTTTTGAAAAGAGAAATTGTTTCTTACAATTTTATTATTACACTAACCAAACCAAGTGAGCTACTTAAATAAATTCATTGTGAAAGAAAATTTCAAGTTTTAATTCTTGTAGGCAAGGCATTTAATTCAATCCATCACGAGTTGGTACACATTTCATACATACAATTATGCGCCTGGACATGGAAAATCGACAAATAAACGGACAAACCAACTAAGCTCTCAGCTTGTGGCTTCATCATCACATTTGCCTTATAATGACGTTCCTGTATTAGCGAGCAGCAGCAGCAGCAGGCAGCACCACAGGTATCAGTCATATCATCATGTCAGTGGTTTATGTGTCCAACTGTACCAATAAGCTTCGGTGCATTCCAATAAGCCCAATATAATCTTCCCATCATCACAATCATGTGTTGTGTCTACGATTTGGATGGCAAGAGAAACGCACAACAAAACTGCACACAAATCAATTTTCTCCTGGTTCATTGTTTTTCCGTGACCTTTTAATATATTAATTTAGCAAACCATTATTAACAACCACAATAAAAAAAACAACATTTACCTATATAATCGCACCAGGTTTCTTTATTTTGAATTTATTTTTCTAAAAATAAGCTGCTGTTAATTTATAACTCAAAATTGTGTACAATTTTCCAGCCGCGAAGCAAATTGTTTGTTTACAAAAAGCGAATGTCAAATCAAAAGCAATTCATAAAACGAGCAACTCAGTTTCCTCATCAATTTATTCGTGTGAAAGCTACAAGGCAATCAAAGGAAAACGTCAAAAAAAATCTCCAGCAACTGGTTTCCCTGTGTGAAAGGGGACTTATATGAATGTATTGTGCGAGAGAAAGCTTCTATACACTCGATTCTCCTTCTTATTCTTACATGCGTTCACTGAAAATTTGTTAATGTGTGTGAGCCCGAGTTTCGCAGTCATACACTGTTGTATGAGCTTACATTGGCATTATTGAAATGTTGTATGATTACATTTTTCAAAAATTTACCATACACATCAAACAGCAAATTTACCTAAAAATTATCATACATGTCATCATAGAGAAACTATACTAACAAATAATAAGATTATAAACTTTCGTACGTTTCACCCCCCAAAACCCATTTGTTTACATTGCTGTATTTGTAGCTTTGAAACTCTACCCATGAATAGATGGTAAATCGAAAAGCAGAACAAAAGCAAATTACTAGGGCTGTGTTGTCTATGTGTGTATAGGAAGACTAACAGAAAAGATTCTTGTTTGCGTTTTTATCAATGTGTCTAATGGAAGAGCAACAGAAAAGTTACTTGTGTGCGGGTTTCAGCTTGTAGGCAAATGTCAAATGAAAGCAGAGGTTTCGGGTCTTTACGTTATTAGTTTATGATACTAAGCATGGACCGTGTAAAGTTACCTCAATGAAAATAAACAGCAAATACTTGAATTTGCTTGTCTCACTTCGAAATCATAAAACAGCATTTGCATTTTGAAAGGTAATGTCAAAGTTAATTTAGTATTGACGCATGGAGTTACGTGACCTGGCAGTTAGCGCTTGCACTTTCAATTGGAGATATATTTTTTTTCGATTTGACGTTCAATGTATTTCCCATAAGGGTCTCATCAATATTTTTTTTCCTGACAAATTTTGTATGAAAAGGTATAAATATTTTGACAGTAATAGACTAATAAAGCATGAAAGATTCTAAATCAAGCGTAAAATAAATCGAAATTGATAACTATAATGCTTTACTCTTAATTGAGTTTTTTTTTTTTTTTTTGTTTGCGACCTTTAGTCCAAATTAATATGCGTTTCGCCCAGGTACTACAGATGCGCTCATCAGTTAGATGTTGTAGTACCTTTGTAAGACGCAATATATTAGTCGATGGCTACCGACACAAATAATATTTACAGCTTTTAAGCAATGTGAATTATATTCTTCTTGGAGAATTCGGTCTAATTCAGACACCTAGAAAATAATACCCGTGGTCTGGCTTGTTTAAATTTAAGAATAAATGCAAAAACAAAAATGGAAAACGATAAAAAAAACAACCTTTCAACGAGAAAAAATAACAACATCATCGGTTACGAAAAAACAAGACAGAGTCGTAGCCAAAATTATTAAAATTATGACTTTTTTTACGACAAGTATGTGTGTTTTTAAAATGAATCTTTTTGAATAATTGAACGTTTGTTTAGAGAATAAATAATTTCTTCATAACAATTATGGAAAAAGAAATTTAAGAATTTTTAAAACTAAAAAAAACATTGTTTTTTGTTTGCAGGTGTAATAATTTATCAAAAGCCTAAAATGTTTTGATAAACCAATGCATTTTATTTTTGTTTAATATATTATTTATGTATGTATTTTTTATATTAATAAAAGCTACAAAAATTGAAAATTCCATATCAAAATTTAGCAACAAAATAAATGAACATTTTTATTGGATCAATGTACAAAGGGGTTCTTAAATTATTTATATCTTGAATATGTCAAATGCTTCTGTTTATTGGATAAGATATATTTTTTAGTTCTCTTTAGAAAAACGATTTATAGTAAGTAATTTCACAAACGTCAAATGATTTCATCAATTTTCTGCTAATAAAAAAAAGTAATAAATGCATATAACATTCAAATTAATACAAATACATACATCCATATTATAAACATATTTGCGCAAGGCCCACCTGCCTCATTTCGACATATTGAGCTTTTGCTTTATAATTCTACGTTTCCACCGAGCTTTAATCTCTTGTAGATTTACTAATCTCAAAAAGTGTTTCCAGCGCTCCAAAAGTAGATTAATTTTGAAAGCTCTATTCAAAATCATTTATCTTTTCATTTTCTCTTAAAGTGACACAGGCAGCTTCATCTGTGTCAATCGAAGAGAAAAATTCACTTTCCCGATGAATGTGATCATTTCGATATGGAAATAGGGTAGTTCGATTGAAGATTTAAATGAGATTTATTTTCAATCTTCATCTGAGAAGATTAAAATTTGTATGTTAATACTACGTTTCCACCGACCACTTAGCCGAGATTTAAGTAAATATAGCTAAATCTCCTACAAATCTTGAGGATTTACCATACAAATTTTAATCTTCTCAGACAAAGATTTAAAATAAATCTCATTTAAATTTTCAATCGAACTACCCTACTTGCATATCGAAATGATCACATTCATCGGGAAAGTGAATTTTTCTCTTCGATTGACACAGATGAAGCTGCCTGTCTCACTTCTACATCATAAGAGAAAATGAAACGATATATGCATTTTGAATAGTGCTGTCAAAATTAATCTACTTTTGGAGCGGTGGAACCACTTTTTGAGATTAGTAAATCTACAAGAGATTAAAGTTCGGTGGAAATGTAACGGGTTTTCCAATAAGAGGTGTTATTTTGATATTCAAAAAAAAAGAAATGCGTTGTTGAAGCGTGTATCGTTCCATTTTTATTAATAGCGTAGTTTCTACTTGTCAAATGTCAAAAAATGACAGCTTCAAAAGTGACAGCTACCGAATTAGCGGGCTATTCAAAATAACACCTCTGATTGGAAAACCCCTTAGTATAAATCTTCAAGATTTGTAGGAGGTTTAGCTAAATCTACTTAAATCTCGGTTTAGTGGTCGGTGGAAACGTAGTATAAAATAAGGGAACATAGACATTTATTAACCCCTATTTTACTTTAGTTTCTTAAACCCCCTTCCCATACCATAGAGAAAATAATTAAATAGAGGCGCGACTCGTACCCATAGAGAAAATAATTAAATAGAGGCGCGACTCGTACCCCCCTTGCCTTAAACACCCGCAAATTTTTTTGTAGGTGAGTAAGAGAAAACTCTCTTAATTTACTCATTTTTTCCTATCCGTGAATATATGTGAGTGGTGGATTAAAAAACACTATTGCTCAAACTGACAGATCATTTTTTTTGTTTTTGGTTTGTCAAAAGTCTGTCTGACATTTCTAATTACCAAAACATAAATAATAGTTTTTTTTCACATTTGGTAAGTTTTTTTTCATATTTATTTAATTATTCTTTATTTCAATAAAAGAAATATATATAACTATAAAAAAAATTGTTTTTTATGTTTGTTTGATAAAGATTTGGCCACAATGACGGAGATCCGATGGAAAGCGTACATCCAAAGGTATATCTTAGATTGGAAACTCAGAAACCAAACCCAATTGTTTCTTGTTTTCTATAATTGTTTTGTTGTTTTTTTTTAGATTCTGAGTGAAGACGTACTTAGTTCATCTGGGAGTGATACCACCAACCACTCCACTTTACACAAAAACCAATCCATCAACAAAAAGTGAAGATCGAAGTGAAAATCGGAAACAATTTCCCCAGCAAAATGACAGAGTAAGTAAACCTTTATTTTGCAAGTGCAAATTCATATCTAATCGATGTTTTTCTTATAAACTTTCAGAGATCTCGATAAACTGAAAGAAGGAATCGCTGACAAAGTAGCCATATTATCTGTTTGGAAGAAATATATCGTCAGTGGCAATCTCATGAACGAGATCGATTTGCACATGTTGACCGAAACACCTCGGTCTGTATCTTCTAAACAGATTGTTGGTCTGTCTGTGGATCAGTATTCAGTCAAGCAGAAATAAGGTACGTTAAATACAAAAAAAACTAATTTCATGTATTTTTAAGTATTTGTTTTTCTTTTAATTTTGTAGGATAAGCAGCGCCTGCCATTCATCTCAAAATCAGGACGAACAACAAGGTCAGACCACACAAACAATGAAGCCCAACAGGAAGTCATTATTGCCAGATAATATAATTAAATACATTGGGCTCAATATTTTAAAGTGTTCTCCTTATGTATATATATATGTATATAGCTTAAGA
Source organism: Philhelius pedissequus (assembly GCA_910595825.1). Lineage (NCBI taxonomy): Eukaryota > Metazoa > Arthropoda > Insecta > Diptera > Syrphidae > Philhelius > Philhelius pedissequus. Next base: position 272,724,975 of record OU343160.1, on the reverse strand, counting down.
ATTGTGATTCAATTAATTTTTTTCGATTACATTTTCTTTATGGGTGTTCAAAAAAATTCTTTTATTTTTAAGGGAAATGTGTAATGTTGTGTCCCAATGACACATAGGTAAGTACTATAACCCTATGCTGAGGTAAATTAACACTCAGAACAGTTACAATCATCGAGATCAAGCAAGTACTTTGGAAATGACAGCTTGTCCAAAGTAGCAAATCCAAGAAATTTCTACTGATATCAAGAAAAATCTTGAAATCAGTACTTACGCCAAGCTCTAATTTCCAAACTACTTGCTTGATTTCGATGATTGTAACGGTTCTGAGTGTAAATTAACCTTAGCTTCTAAATCCCTGCAATCATTTTAAATTCAAAAAATTATTTCGAAAAATTGCTATCTAAAAGTAGTTTCTTCGTGTTTTAAAAAAAATGAAAAATTACAAAATTACTTTCAGATGCAAATTTTTTGAAATATTTGCTCGAATTGAAAACGGTTTCAAGAATTTACAAGCTAAAATAAATTAAAACTCACAACAGTTTAAATCATCGAGATCAAGCAAGTACTTTGGAAATGACAGCTTGTCCAAAGTAGCAAATCCAAGAAATTTCTACTGATATCAAGAAAAATCTTGAAATCAGTACTTACGCCAAGCTCTAATTTCCAAACTACTTGCTTGATTTCGATGATTGTAACGGTTCTGAGTGTAAATTAACCTTAGCTTCTAAATCCCTGCAATCATTTTAAATTCAAAAAATTATTTCGAAAAATTGCTATCTAAAAGTAGTTTCTTCGTGTTTTAAAAAAAATGAAAAATTACAAAATTACTTTCAGATGCAAATTTTTTGAAATATTTGCTCGAATTGAAAACGGTTTCAAGAATTTACAAGCTGACATAAATTAAAACTCAAAACAGTTTCAATCATCGAGATCAAGCAAGTACTTTGGAAATGACAGCTTGTCCAAAGTAGCAAATCCAAGAAATTTCTACTGATATCAAGAAAAATCTTGAAATCAGTACTTACGCCAAGCTCTAATTTCCAAACTACTTGCTTGATTTCGATGATTGTAACGGTTCTGAGTGTAAATTAACCTTAGCTTCTAAATCCCTGCAATCATTTTAAATTCAAAAAATTATTTCGAAAAATTGCTATCTAAAAGTAGTTTCTTCGTGTTTTAAAAAAAATGAAAAATTACAAAATTACTTTCAGATGCAAATTTTTTGAAATATTTGCTCGAATTGAAAACGGTTTCAAGAATTTACAAGCTAAAATAAATTAAAACTCACAACAGTTTAAATCATCGAGATCAAGCAAGTACTTTGGAAATGACAGCTTGTCCAAAGTAGCAAATCCAAGAAATTTCTACTGATATCAAGAAAAATCTTGAAATCAGTACTTACGCCAAGCTCTAATTTCCAAACTACTTGCTTGATTTCGATGATAGTAACGGTTCTGAGTGTAAATTAACCTTAGTTTCTAAATCCCTGCAATCATTTTAAATTCAAAAAATTATTTCGAAAAATTGCTATCTAAAAGTAGTTTCTTCGTGTTTTAAAAAAAATGAAAAATTACAAAATTACTTTCAGATGCAAATTTTTTGAAATATTTGCTCGAATTGAAAACTGTTTCAAGAATTTACAAGCTAAAATAAATTAAAACTCACAACAGTTTAAATCATCGAGATCAAGCAAGTACTTTGGAAATGACAGCTTGTCCAAAGTAGCAAATCCAAGAAATTTCTACTGATATCAAGAAAAATCTTGAAATCAGTACTTACGCCAAGCTCTAATTTCCAAACTACTTGCTTGATTTCGATGATTGTAACGGTTCTGAGTGTAAATTAACCTTAGCTTCTAAATCCCTGCAATCATTTTAAATTCAAAAAATTATTTCGAAAAATTGCTATCTAAAAGTAGTTTCTTCGTGTTTTAAAAAAAATGAAAAATTACAAAATTACTTTCAGATGCAAATTTTTTGAAATATTTGCTCGAATTGAAAACGGTTTCAAGAATTTACAAGCTAAAATAAATTAAAACTCACAACAGTTTAAATCATCGAGATCAAGCAAGTACTTTGGAAATGACAGCTTGTCCAAAGTAGCAAATCCAAGAAATTTCTACTGATATCAAGAAAAATCTTGAAATCAGTACTTACGCCAAGCTCTAATTTCCAAACTACTTGCTTGATTTCGATGATAGTAACGGTTCTGAGTGTAAATTAACCTTAGTTTCTAAATGCTTGTAATTATTTTATAATCAAACAATTATTTAGAAAAATTGCTATCTAAAAGTAGTTTTTTCGTGTTTTTAAAGTTAGACCGTTTTTTTAAAGGTGAAGTTGAACAAACATTCCCGAAAATAAAAAAAAAGAATCATATACATGTATATATATATATAAATATTGTATTAATGACAACACAAAATAATTAAAATTATTATTATTATTCATTACAAATAAGTTTGCTGCTCACAAAGATATATAGAACATTAGGAAGAATAGAATAAGATCACATTTTTGCCAGGAACACATGAATGTTAATTATTATGATCCTTTTTTATTTCAATATTGGATGATGTGGATGATGTGGTGTCTTCTGTTGAAGATTATGTAGCAGTTTGTGAGGCAGAATCATCTGCAACAGTTGTCGCCTGTCGTCGGTTTTGGTTTGTGTATCGTAATCGGTCTCATTGACTGCAGCAGATATTTCTCCATTGAACTGAATCAAACACAAGGCACAATTGGATTCACACGCAGCAAATTTCCAACAAAAACTATCTGTAAAATAAAAATTTAAAAATCTGTAAATATTTAGAGAATTTGAAATCCGATTTTATGATTAATAATAATAATGGATGCTATGATAGATTTTTCAGGATTCGTAGTAGATTTGCGATTGCGATGGATTCTGTGATAGGGCCGATTTATTAGTTTTAAATTTCGAGTTTTCTTTAATGTAACTAAACTTTGACGGTGTTTGTATGTAGGTCCAATTATCATTAGGTAAGTTTAAAGCCGATGTAGGTAAGTTCTTAGTATAATGAATAGAATTATTGTATGTTTCAGGAAATAGTTACTAGGTACCTACCTAAAAATGTATATTTAAATCTATGTTATGGATTTTAATTCTGTAAATTGGGATGGTAAAATGTACCTACATTACATACATATGTATGTATATGGACCCTAGGTATGTAAATATGTAGGTACATAATAATGTATAATGAAAGTGTTGGATGGTTATGTATCTATATGCATATAAAACTTTATATGATAGTCATTTGATTTTTAAAGATATATATTTATATAAATGTCAGAGAGTCCACCTAGTACATAATGTATGTAGGTTGGTACCTATTCAGTGACCTAGATATCAGAAACTACTAAATCGATTTGCGTTTTGTACGTAATTTATTATTTTTGAAGTGGAAATTAAAAGAATAGTCAAATTTATAAATTTAAAGTTTAAAGTTTATAAATTTAATTTGCTCTCCAAATTCATAACTTCAAGTTTCTATTTTTCATTTTTATTTATTAGTTTTAAACTAAATTTGAATATTTTTAAATGTAGCTAAACATTGACGCTATTAGTAGGTAGGTCCAAATATGTAGGTAAGTTTTTAGTATAATGGATTGAATGGATGATTCAAGGAATAGTTACTTAGGTACCTACATACCTACAAATTTATATTTAAATCTAGATTATAGATTTTAATTACGGAAATTAGGATGACAGTTGTGTACCTACACTTCATACAGATATGAATATGTAGGCATGTAAACGTGTATACATACAATGTACATTGAAAGTGTAAGTTGGTGATAAGTAGGCAGAGATATATGCTTATAATTTTATATGATAGGTGTAATATACATAATATTCATTTGATTTTTAATGATATATAGGTATATAAATGTATGAGAGCCCAAATAGTATATACTGTAAGTAGGTAGGTATTCAGTGACGTAGATAGCAAAAACATGTGTATGTATGTAATTAAGTCATTATTATGCGTAAAAATGAAATATAATTAGGTAGAAGAAATGGATATACATATTTATATCGACCGATATACTTGCTCTTGTGTTCGATCACATTGTTAGTAGAAAAGGTTTAATATTACGAAATGTTATATTAACAAAAGATTATGTCTCACACTATTCTTACATCCGGTGGGAGTTGCTTTGAAGCACGGAATATGCTAGACAATCCATGCATATATTTCTTTTACTGGCAATGCTTTCTCTTTGGAGAATTCGATTGCCATGAAGATGAAGGAACTGTTGGGAGTTAGAAGTTAAATATAACATTTTATTTTTGTGTAAAGTTTCAACTAACTTACCTACAGCTATATGGCTGTTTATTGTGGGTATGGCACATTGGAAAATTTTGCTTTGGTGGAGTGGGAGTTTTTCCAGTTCCTGCAGCGCATGGACAAATGTCTCCATTGCAATGGCCATATAGACTTGTGAAGCCACAACTTCCAGAGCGTTCATAACAGCTTCGGGGGTTTTCCGTCTTCCCAAGTAAAGCAAGCCCAGTATCTATGAAGGTGGAACGATTCGATCCAGCGTAAAGAAATTCTTAGTCACATAATTGTACCAAAACGCATGGAGCAATTGTTGTTCAATTTAATCAGAAAGCAATGAATGAGCTGTTGCTGTACAGTCATTTGTTGCCATTCTCGCTCAAAAGCTTGTCCAGTACAAATCCGGCGTTGGCGAAGCCATTTACAAAACTTGCAGCCAGATTCTGCATTCCTGAGTCCACTTGAATCAATGGGAAATTATTTCTTAATTAAATTTTGTATGTGTACAACAATTCCCAGAACATATTTCAATCGAAACAAAGAACTAAAACTTGAAAAGAAAAACAGATAACATTCATCCAATTGTGTAAGACATTATAATAAGAGCAGAATTATAAACAAATATTTACGTACTGATTACTAGAATAATTTAATATATATTATGTATGGTCGTTAATGTTTCATAAGTTAAATAAATATGTATATATATACCGAAGCGAATGTTTTGAATAAAAAAAGGTAACGGAAACCCTCACTGTATTATTTATAATTTAAGTGCAATATGCATATGTACATAAGATCCATGTGATTTTTAAAGATACATAATTATGTATATATAAATGTATGACGGCGTACATCGTATGAAGTATTCAGTTCAGTTATTTTGGAAATATATATATTTTTTTTAAACTCAAAATTTCAAAAACGAATCAATAGATTTTTTCGAAACTTCGTAATTGGTATTTTTTTGACTTTATCTTAATAGTTAAAAAAAAACTTCTTTTAGTTATATGCATATAGCTACCTACCCACCTACATCCTTCGTGTTCATTATTATATTTATATGTTTACATACCTAGGTTCCATCTATGTATGTACCTACATACATATTACTCTCCTATATTACAAATTTAAAATCCATACTATAAATTTAAATATGCTTTTGTAGGTAGGTACATGTGTAGCTATTCCTTGAATCATCCACTCGACAAGTCATTGTACTAAGAATCAAGGTAATCATACTTACATCGACTTCAAACCTGCATAGGATAACTAGATTACCTACATACTAAATAGCGTCAATGTTTAGCTACATGAAAGTTGTTAGCTCCAAGATCAAAACAACCCGTTCCAAAGATATAGCTCAAAAGCTATTCACTGTTCACCTTGAAATACATAATCTGAAAATACTTTGAAGTGTATCTTTGGAACGGGTTATCCTAAAAACTTGGTTGATACCTTTTTGTAATCTACTCTTGATACTCTCAAAATCAGCATCAAAAGTTTTTATGTAGAAGCCTTATTGCAAAAAATCACTCTTGAAATACGCATATTTAGAATGATGTATGCGTATTCCTGGAGCAATTTTTTTTAATACAACTTCTTTACAAAAAATGTTGATGCTTTCTTTGAAAGTATGAAGTGCTGATTCTAAAAAGATATCGCTCACCTTTATTGGACAACCCGTTGCAAAGATATAGTTGAAAATCTATTCACTGTTCACCTTGAAATACATAATCTGAAAATACTTTGAAGTGTATCTTTGGAACGGGTTATCCTAAAAACTTGGTTGATACCTTTTTGTAATCTACTCTTGATACTCTCAAAATCAGCATCAAAAGTTTTTATGTAGAAGCCTTATTGCAAAAAATCACTCTTGAAATACGCATATTTAGAATGATGTATGCGTATTCCTGGAGCAATTTTTTTTAATACAACTTCTTTACAAAAAATGTTGATGCTTTCTTTGAAAGTATGAAGTGCTGGGGCCGAATTACCGCATCAGTTATCGAGTCATACGTGACTGAATTATGTAAATTTGGCATTACCGCTCACGTTATCGAGCAGTCTAGTACAATAATTTGACATTCTCTCATCAGTTATCGAACTGAATTTTATTCGTCAGATGAGAAGCCGACTGATAGAACGTATTTGATTTGAATTTGGGATTAAAATGTAATAATTATTGTATTTATTGTTTTTCATTTTATTTTCACGAAATTTATCTTCTTTAGGTCTAATTTAAACAAAATAGATTTAAACAAAAGAAATATTCTGTAATTATAATGCATGTAGGTATATGTATATGTACATAATATAATTTTTGGATACTTACGCAGAATTTGACAAAGACAGAGGATTGCTTTTGTCCCTTAGGTCTGCGCTCCACAGCTTCGTACATCTCATCTTCTGGTTGATGTGAATCAAATGTTACTTATTATGTACATATGTATGTACGTATAAAAATATTTTTAAATCCTCACCATCTGAATCACTTGATAAAAAGAAATAATCCATTTTTAGTGGATATTTAGAAATATCCTCAAATCCTTGTAATAAAAACTGGAAACTCGCGAAAAATTTGTTGTTTTTACAAAAAAATGAAATTTGTTTGTCCAAAAATAAATTAAATGAATACAAATTTCATCTGTCAAACAAGAAAGACTCGATAAAAATCAATAGAGACTCGATGTAGTAGAATAGAATTACTACAATTTAAAATAGTTACACGATACGTTAGTCTACGAATGCCATCATGTCAAAGTGATCACTAGTTCATTCGATAACTGATGGGACTCACTCACTCGATCACTGATGCGGTAATTCGGCCCCTGATTCTAAAAAGATATCGCTCACCTTTATTGGACAACCCGTTGCAAAGATATAGTTCAAAATCTATTCGTATTCTATATTAAATAATATGTGTCTAAGAATCACATGAATCTTATGTATGCAGATTGCACCTAAATTATAAAGTTATATGCATATAGCTACCTACCCACCTACATCCTTCATTTTCATTATTATATGCACATGTTTACATACTTAGCTTCCATAAATATATATATATATATATATATATATATGTATATTTTACTATCCTAACTTATATAATTCAAATCCATAACAAAGATTTAAATATACATTTGTAGATTGGTATTTACCTAAGTAACTATTCTTTTAATCATCTATCCGACAATTCATTATACTAAGAATTAAAGTAATCTTAACTACCTAAACAGCTTTAATGTCTAGATACATTAAGGTTGTTAGCTACAACAGCAAGTTCGTGCTATCCAGTCTTGCATTTTATTTAATAATGACGGAGAAAAAGCAAGTTTTTTTTTTATTCTATACTATACTATACTATGAGACTTACCTTCTCCTTCCATTCCTTGATCATATCGGTACTATCAGCTGGCATTTGATCCGTATAAACCATACACATGTATCCGGATTCGCGCAAGCATCTCTCAACTTCCAGTACTTCATCTGCCGAATTGCACAAGACTGCACAACGCTCCAACTGATATGCGCACTTATCCAAACATTTCATACTTGCAATTTAATGGAAACTTTAGCCTTGGCATAGACTGCAGCTTCTAAATAGTCTGCAATGCACAACAAAGGCTGATTAGAAATCTTTACAAAATTAATTAATCGCCGAGTCCATATCTTGGAAGTGACCACCAGTTGAAATGGAATCTTTTCATCTTGAAGAACTGGAGAGATAAGCTTGAAGAGGGTTTCATCAAACTCGGGATTCTCACTCATTATGCTGCCCAAACCATCGATAACTAAAGTTTTACTTGGCGTATGTTGAACAAGTTTTCCTTCTGTAATTACAAGCACACCACACCCATTAAGCAGTTCAATTTTAACATCTTCGTTGTTTCGAAGTCCATATGCTGGGACAATACTAATTTTTGGTGTTGTGCTAGCCAAAATGCGTCGACAATGACGAGAAATACTCTCAACCTGAACGGACGATGGTGCGATTATAATAACTTATCGATTCTAGACGGAAACTCAACATGGAGGCAAATAACACCAGGTTTTACCAGTTCTATTCGAGTTGATCACACAAAAGCAATTGCCACGAACTAAATGCGACCAAGCGTACGCTTGGATGCGATACATTTTAGTCAATCGCATGTGCTCCATTTCTTGGTGGATTTCTGCTGTAAACAAGGCATTCTTCATGCGTTCAATTGGTTTAACATTGTTTTTACTGTGAGCCAATACAAGATGCTTAAAGAAATTTGTTTTCAAAGTAGCTTTACCAATGACTTCGGGAAGATTAAGATTGGTTTGGTATGATGGAAGAAGAGGATTAGTTAAATTACGAAAGTAAGTTTTTTTGTTAATATTTTCGTAGAACGTATGGACGGATCGGAATTTTCACTAGTAACTGCTGTGGAACACGGAGATTGTAAAAGTGATGAATTTAACGATTGGACAGTTTCATTTTTAATATATTTTATAAATAAATTACAGGACAAAATACAAAATAAATAAAATAAAACTCGCGCACTTCCAATATTTGTTTTGAAATGAATCTTTTTTTTTATTGTTTTGTCATCTGTCAAAATACTCACCTCACATTGAGTAAACTGGTCTTTTCTTGTGGTGGAATTTTGGCACGTTCGCATTAATATGCTATGGTTTGATTCTACTTTTTGATTGGATTTTCTTCATTTTGAACATAAAATTAATAAATATTGCTTAATTTGTAAGCCAGAATCAACAAAAAGCTTTTATTAGTATGTTTTATGTTTGATTAAGGCCTTTAAACATACAATTTAACTAAAAAGCAATTCATTTTTCAATTTTTGAATTTAACGGATTTCCATTTTAAATATATTAGGTCACCATATCTACCAAAATTGGGATTGCGCACTCCTCCGTTTCGATAAGCCTGTGTTGGTGTCTGCTCCATTTAAAATGCACGGGCAACTAACACATGCTTGTCGAAACGGAGGAAATCCTCTCAATTTAGCTTGTAGGGTGAAAGAGAATAAACCCCCGAAGTCGTGCCTCTATATTAGTTTCTCTATGGGAAATACATTGAACGTCAAATCGAAAAAAAAAAACTATATCCAATTGAAAGTTCACGCGCTGATTTCCAGGTGTCGTGGAAAGCAACTTATCAAGTGTCAATTGATGTAGGCGCAGTATTAGCGATTATACGCCCCATGTAATCAGATCACAAGCAAAATAACCAACCATTTCGGTCGCCATCTACTTGTCGATACATTTTATTTCCATTTTCTTTCCCCATTATTTTCGCAAAATTCCATATGGCGCTGACGCAGCACACACCATCAAACCAACCAAATCAGTTCAGTGTATTTTCTTTGCAGAAGAAAGAAAAATTCATTCGTGTCGGTCGGTCAGTTTTGCGGAGCAGCGAACGTTAAGTATTTTTCTACTGAGTGAAATTATAAAAAAATAAGCCCCTAATTGGAAAACCAATTTAATAACAAAATAAATAAAGTGAAAACCAAGTGCAAGTGTGACAATAAATTAAACTACAATTTTTTTTTTACCAGTATCTACCACAGCAGCATATCAAAATGAATTTCTATAAATGAGGTAAAAAGAAAAAGAAAATGTCTACATCTCTTCTCAGTGGAAGGTTTACATTTTTATTTTTTGTTCCCAAATTTTCCTAATTCACCTTTATTGTAGCTGAACTTTTCCCATAAAAATGAAATACCTCGTTATTTTATGAAAAAAAAATTGAATAAAAACACGTTTTCAATTGCGATCTGGAATATTACAGTTGTTGTTAACTTTTTGTGTTCTTTTTTTTTTTTTTTTTGTTCGCCTTCACCTGGTTCTTTACTAAGCGGAGTGCGGTGGAGATTTTTCAGGTTATGAAATTTATAAATTCGCTCATAGTTTCTTGCGTTTAAAGTTCGCGAAAAATCCATGTATGATGATGAAAACTGTTTTTTTTTTTATGTCATACAAATTATTTCCATGAATTTGTTTCAAATTGGAAAACGAATCACTCTAATCGTCATCGAGGGGGGTAACTGAAAAGAGCGGCCTACTTTGGTTTTTCTTTGGTTTTATTTTTAGATGGTTGAATGTGTGATGTGTGGTTTTGGTGCCCTTTTTCCCCGATCATGACTCCCGGTGCACCAGCGAGCACTTAATTCTTCGGTCTGCCCCTCTGAACTTATTTTGCGAGAGCAAGGTACGTAGATGTCAGTGAATTCGCTCGATTTCATTCAATATACAGTGAGTCAGTGAGGTGCTGTTGGTTGTCAGTGAGAACATTTCACAAGTTCTCTAATAAGATTTTTAAAGGGTTGACTGACAGAATTTCATCTGCTCATTTAATTGGAAGTACATATATTTATGTATTTCCTTATAGGGTAGACAATTACAGTTTTAAATTTATGTACCTATTGAAAATTGTGAAATCATTAAACTCTCCCACTCCCACCCATTCAAAATAGACCAGAGAACTATAAGATATGGGAAAGTTTCAATGAAAAATCATAACAACAAAGTGTGCTCTCAGTTTTGTTTGACGATTGACCTTGTCTAGGCCAAGTATTTTTGGCGAAACTATATACATACATAGGTACATACCCAGGCACATGTATACGCAGTTAATTTGTATAAAAATAAAAACAATAGTTTCTGGTATACGTAAACTTTTTATAACCTACTTTGCGCACATTTTTCATAATTCAGCCTTGAAAATAATTCTCGTAAATATTTTAAATCAGTTGACAAGAAAAAAAAAATAATATTTTGAATTCCTAGGTACTTAGACCATAATCGGTTGAAAAAGAAAGATTTTGAAAAAAAATATAAATAAATATTGATTCCCGGTGTTTTTAAATCCAAGGAATTTGTATTTTTATTTTAATGAGAACTAATGAAGAATGAAACAACAACTGAATTGTTTTATATACTGACAAGCTTTTGAGAGTGATTTGTATGATGCCTGCAGTTGACAAGATAATAGCAAACATCGTCCATTACTGACAAGTAGTGGGTATGTGGATTTTTCTTTGACGACATCTAGCCTGCGGGTCATCATCATCGTGTCTGCCTACCTATTTATTATTATTCTCACTTCATTTGCTATCATCGATTTGAAAAGATGGAAATTTATCTGGCTTTTTTTTGTAAATTCATTTTTATTTAATATTAACTTATAACTATCTTAAAGCTAGACAAAAATGTTTAAAACTAGCCTAATTATCAATAACTTACAACTAATTTACTGGCCCTTAACGGGCGCTCTAGACTAAACTATAACTCTTAATACTAATGTCTTTCGACCTTAAATCTATTTTAATTAATTCTAATTATTTTATTTTTTTTTGTTATACCAAGAAAACTTTTTTTTAAAAACTCGGTCTCGTATCATTTTTCATTTTTTACTTATAAACTACCTAAATCTAAACTAAAAATAATTAAAACTAGATACAATTAACTTATAAACTAACTAAAACTAATTTAAACTACTTAAGATACCTAAAAGTACCCAAAACCACTTAAAACTACTTAAAAACTAGAACAGCCTCAGCAGCATTTATTTTTCGTTCTTTAATTTTTTTTTGTTTACATTTTGCATACGCATGCAGACACACAGCTACATTCACCCCATACATACAGTTACGCAGGTACATGTACATATGCCTCCGCATACATACATATTTAAATAGGACTGTTCCCTATACCTAATTACCCTAAATATATGTAAGTCGGCCAAGACATACCATCTTAATCGACTTTAAATATCACGATGCTGTTCAGAGAGCCACCAGAACTGGTTCTCTTGTTTCGCCCTATCCCTTCGGTCCCGATCGGACACAGTCCTACTGAACCGAAGGCGCTCCTCTCCACCTTGAGCGATGACGTCTCGACCATACAGGAGTCGCCTATCTACAGTTTTACGGCTGACGTGGTAGATAAGCGGAACCGCCATTCTATCCTGTATCAGCCCTCGACTTTCTTAATAGAGGAATGCCTCGGGTGGGATGTAGCCACTTAACTGCGCACTCTCAAAATATTCATTATTGGGGTAGTAAGCCCCAAAAATTAAGTTGTTCGTTGAGGACATCGCTCTTGCAACGTGCCCCCGAATCAGCTTAAACAAAAAATTATCTATTCTGTTTATGTTGGCTCCGTTGTATAGAACCTGGTTGGAATAATATCTTGTGTACTCCGACTCGGGTGTTCTGTGTAATCCAAGGCAACATCTAAGACATTGCATCTCAAACACCCGAATCTTTTCCATTTGAGATGGGGCAACGTTGAACCACACCGGGCATCCGTAGGCAATCATCGGCCTGATGAGGGCCATGTAACAAATCACCTTCACCCTGCTGTCAAGACGGCTGCTATAAAACAGTCGTTTTGTCAAGGCAAAGGCTCGCCTAGCCCTGTCCAAGGCAGCACCTATATGTATGTCAAAATACAGGTACTGATCCAACCAGATGCCAAGGTACTTTACTACAATTTTACTCGCCAGTGGATGTTCATGTGGCCCTACGATCACCAGCTTGCACCAGTTCTTTCTCGTATCCCTTGAGGCGCTAGACAACGGAGTCCTAAACAAAATAGATTCTGATTTCTGGAAGTTGATTTTCAACTTCCAGTCATCACAATATCGCTGAATCTTGTCGAAGTCACTCTGCAAGAGACTTGTGATGACCTCAACTGTATTAGCTGTTCTGTATGCAATTAGATAGTCGGCGTACGCAATTGCCTGAGTTAGACTACCTATCAGATCGCTGGTGTAAATGCTGAATAGAATCGGCGAGTTAACCGCTCCCTGCTGAAGACCATTTTTAATATTAAAAATTGCTGTAGAAGTTACATTGCCACTCTTGACAACAAACTTTCTACCATTTAGCATGTTATAAATCATATACAATAGAGGTTTATTTATACCTAGTCTGGTTAGCTTTAGATAGAGACCTTCTAACCATACGGTGTCGAAGGCCTTCTCCAAATCCACCAGACAGGCACCCGTACACTGCTTTTTAGTTTTGTTCCATTGGATATCAGAAACTAGTTTAGACGCGGCATAAATTGTGTCATGTCCCGCCTTAAAACCGAACAGATTATCCGGGATGATATTTTTGTCCTCCGCCCATTTGAACAGGGTTCTATTAATAACCTTTTCAAATACTTTGCTGATACTTGGAAGAAGACTTATCGACCGGAGATTCGCCGGATTGGAGTTGTCCTTTCCCTTTTTTGGGAGAGGGTGCACCACAGCTGTCTTCCACCGCACTGGATAATATGCATCGATTTGAAAAGATGGAAATTTATCTGGCTTTTTATACATAAGATGGACAGGATAGATAAATTAACTGCTATTACCCTTTTGTTACGGTTGTAGTTTAGTAATAAAAAATAACAGTAAATAAATATTAGTACTAAAAGCAACAATAATCGATAAAAAGGGCGAGCAACAAGGTTGGAGGAGGGAGCCTTTGAAATCGTGTGACTAAAAACAAAAGGCTATTTGAATTTCTTAGAGCCATTTTCTTCACTACAAGTTGAACTCGACTTGAGCATTTTTTTCTCAGATTGTGATTTTGTTTTTCTTCACTCGAAGTTGAAGCGTCTTGTTGAGTGGACGTATTAAATTAATAATTCGAAAAAGATAAAGTCTTAAAAATATAAATTTGTTTTCAAGAACATATAAAATATTGAATAGTATAATAAGTTGTTTAGCCAGGCCAATTCTAAGGCCAATATAAGTGACTATGTAACCATAGAATTTAAGAAACTTAAATTTGTGTTAAAAAGAAAAATCTCAATAAATACTACTACTACTTCACTCGAAGTTGACAGTTTCAACTTTCGATTCTCAACTCAAGAGTTTTCTGTCAAATTCAAATTTGTAATATATTTTGGTTCTTCAACACTGACAAAACCACTGCGTAAGCTTTTCCATCTGTACTACACTACTGGTTTCTTTCCGAGTGGATGGAAAATAGCATTTGTCCAGCCTGTCACTTAGGTTAGGTTATGTTGAAGTGGCTGTCAGGGGTGCAGCTCACACACTTAGACCAGAGTTGGTCCCTTATGATACCACATGAATCCTGAGATAAACTGCCTATTTGCTGAAACATTTGGAGCTCGTAATGAAGCTTAAGTGACTGTAGATGTGTATTTTGTTTCGATCGCTGAAATCATCGAAGAAAAAGTCTCCAAGATTAATATAAATTACGTAATATTTATTAGGGAATAAAAAAAGTTGTGATTATCTAAGATATTCTGTTATACATGACTGACGAATGGATTTTCCGGAATGCTATATTTAATAGCCTCATCCTTTTTTCTTGACCCACTATTCATTTAATTTTATCTTCAAACGATGTCTTTAATGTTCGTTTAACGACATATCCACGTTAGCTTTACTTTTAATAAAAACTTCACAGTGCACTGATAATATCTACGTCAGTTTTTGTTTACACTTTTTATTTCGTCTTTTTTTAATTTTTTAAAATAAGACTGAATTCGTATTCTAACACCGGAACATGACAGCTTTTACTCACACTTAACGGAATCACAATTTTCAACACACACATGTATATACAAGGTCATAGAACATACAAACACAGTGCCCACAAACGCAATGCATTGTGAAATGAACTTGTAAAACTCCACAGAATTTGATAATTTACCTAAAAAAATTCGACTTATCGAAGGTGACGCCAAATACTATCTTCGACTTATCGAGACATGCGAGTTATCGCAACATTCGAGTTATAGAAGTTCGAGTAATCAAACAAAAATTACATGTAAACTTCAGGCTTCCCGCTATTGCCAACCAATTTCATTCGAGTTATCAATAATTCGAGTTATCGAAGTTCGACTTTAGTTGTATTTCATCATCTTCGGTTTGTCCTTTCTGTATCATCTTGTTTCAGCTTTTACTAGCATGTAGCGATGGGTATGCCTATATTTGCCTTTTCAGGCAATAAAAGTAGTGTCGTTTCACTTTTGGCGATCCCAAGAGCCTTACAATTCCCTGGAATATCCCTGTCCCCTGTCATGGAGTTCTTAGAGGACGATTCCAGGGCTTTAATAGCCACCTGACTATGAGAAAATACTGAAAAATAATATCACGTTTTCTTTGAGCCATGAGAGGACTTCTCTAATTGCCATAATTTTCGCCTAGAACACGCTACAATGGTTAGGAAGACGGAAAGAGTGTTTTAATTTTGGTCTGTCATCAGTATAAGAATGGATACCATTAACTTCCAAGAAGCTTAAGTCCTCCCAGACAGATCTTGGAGGTATGGTGACTTGAGATTTTTGACGAATTCTAGTTTAGGGATCGTGTAATCAATGTAACTTGGAAGTGATCCGAACCAGTTCAGAATAATCGAATGGCCAATTTCATTATTGATACATTGTGAAGAAGTTGAAAAGTTTGCTGAAAATATCAAGGGTATAGAAGATGGAGTAGAACGTCTAGCGCGGCAGAGGGTGTTGTTCAGATCTAATTCTACAAATTCTGAAGAATCTGTTCCACAGCTGCTAAGATCTGGTCCACATATCTCTACTTTGGAGAGAAGTTAAGTTTGTGTTCATACCGAAGGCGGGAAAATGCACGTAACTTATCCCGAAAAACCTCAGACCTATTAGTCCATCATCTTTCCTTCTAAAAACTTTTGAAAGATTGATTGATATCCACTTACGTAATAGCATCAATACGAGATTTTTGTCGACGGCTTAACATGCTTACTGCAAAGATCGGTAGATACTGCTGCCTTATATACACTAGTACGAACTATCGAACCTCCACCATAAGGAGTATACTATGGTCGCTTTCCTGGACATGGAAGGTGCTTTTAACAATGTCGACGTATCTGCAATCGCATCTGCACTGTCAAGTCTAAAAGTAGATGTTTTGCTTCATGAACTTATTAATCAAATGCTGACTAGAGGGGTTATCAATTCAAAACTGGGCGGTTACTCTGCAAGAAGACTGGTGAGGAGAGGTACGCGTGTTCTATCTCCTCTTCTCTGGGATTTAGTAGCAAATGAGTTACTAATAGATTTGGAAGCGGAGAGCTACAGTGGTGCAAAAACATACAAAAAAGCTATAGGAAACAAATGGGACCTACAACCCCGTATTACTCACTGACGATACACTTTGTTAATCAGATCGATTCTTACCTGAAGTAACAGTATGGTAACCCGCTCTAGAAAAAGCTGCAAGCTGAGCTTGTCCCTATAAAATGCGAATCTTCTTCATCTCTCACCATCTAATTACCGTCCAATTGCACATTTGTCCCTTTTTTCCAAGGTCATGTAAACGCTAATAAATTATCAGCTTAAGAAATATCTTGAAGAACGAAAGCTTCTTAATGACCGGCAGCATTTCTTTCGTAGCAATAGGTCCACTGGTGATCTGATAGTATTTCTCACCGGCACAAATTTCTACATCGTTTTGGAGATTAAGATTATTGCACTTGATATTTCAAAAGCATTTGATATAGTTTGGCATCAAGCTCTATTATCGAAAATTCCATTTGGAATTGATGAATCTCTTCTTCGTTGGATTCGAAATTACCTTTCCGACCACTCAATAAAAATTGTATTGGATGATTTCGAGTCTAAAATTCATAAAATAAATGCTGGTGTTCCCCAGGACTCCGTTTTATGCCTAACTGTTTTTGTCATTTTCATTAATGATCTCTATTTGGAATTTCTAATCCATTAAATTGTTTTGCTGACGATAGTAATTTCAGCTTTTCATATTCGTTTTCAGATTTACCTCCTCAAGCTCATTAAATTATTATCTCGACAGCATTGTCCGATGGGAATAAAAACCCAGGTAGATTTAAATGCTTTAAAAACTCAGTGCTGTCATCTCAGAATCTGATCTGGCTGTAATATATAGACCTATAAAGGCCTTTGTTCGTCCAAAGCTGGAGTATAACTCATACATTTGGGCAGGAGATCCAAGACTCAATTGAATCTTTTAGATAGAATTCAAAATAGAGATCTAAGAATGATATGTGATAGAACTATAATAGAAACATTTACATTTCTAGGACGCCGTCGTCTTTCATTATTTCATTGTCATTTTTATAAACAATGATTTAGCGAAATAGCCAATTGCTATCCTCCCCTTAAAGTATTCAACAGTTATACTCACGCTTCTAGGAATGCTCATCAATTTACGCTTGAGCCCAACTTTTAATGTATTGTCAAGTAAAGAGATTCTTTATTCAATCATACAACACGAATGTGGAATGATTTACCTGCCTCTCATTTTGATATTTCGAACTTCAAAACTTTGTGTGGCTTATTCGCATAGACCTGCAACTAAAGAAAGTCGCATAAGAAAAAGTCTATAGGGGCCACACGATCTTGGTGGCCAATTCACGTCGCCTCGGCGCGAGATAACCATGCCATGAAACCGCTCGTGCAGAATATCGTTTGTGTCTTGAGCTATGTAGCGCGCCATCGTGTTGAAACCATATGTTTTCGGTGTCGATATCATCTACCTATAGCGATCGCCGTTAACGGTGATGGTATGGCCAGCATCATTTTGGAAGAAGTACGGACCGATGATGCCTAACGCCTGCTGCCCAAAATCAACACCAAACAGTAACTTTATTTGGATGCATTGGCACCTCGGTAATCTCGCGTGAATTGGTGTCGTCCCAAATCCTGCAATTTTGCTTATTGACTTACCCATTTCTCTAAAAATGCGCCTCATAGCTAAAGGGGCGCGAGAACACACATTTTGATAATAAAGTTTAATCATTTGCACGGTTTGTATTTAGTGCCTGATTAAAAGACGATATTTTGACAGAAGGTAAAAGAAACGATATGGCCGCCACGAGATGCCAAAATCAACCCGTCCCTCTGTTTTGTATTCTGGCCTTTGGCCCGAGGCCAACAAGAAATGAGCCGCAGATCTCATTTTTCATAATATTTTAAAAAGCAATCTTTCTAATTTCATCACAAAAATTGCCAATGTGTTTCCGCCATAACCAAGTTCCCATAATAGGCGTTTATCTTTTTAAGCTTAGAGCAGGAAAATGAGCTGTCAAAAAAAGATCTATTTTTCATTTTTAGCTCAGACACATCAGAGCGCTCAAGTTGTGTTTCTTTTTTCAATCAGAGCTAGATGTTAGCTATGAGCTTAGAATAAAATGTACGAGCAGATGGTGTAAAATAAAATATTATGCAACTTTCTCTTTATTCATCCTTTCCTTTTGTTAACAAATTTTTTTTTCTATTTTAAATGTTTTTTTTATATACATATAACTAATACATTAGCAAACAAATATTTTTCCATAGAATTTTAAACAGATATAAATTAAAAGGGAATGTCGATTGTTGACAAGTATGCAATACTAAGAAAACAAAGCTTAAACCTAAAAAAGTAAACAAATGAAGACGAATTTAGTAAAATGTATAACCTCCTTTGGTTTCAATAACTTTTTGAAGGCGTCTCGGTAATGAATCCACTAAATTTTTAAGAATCTCTGGAGATATCTCTTTCCAAAGGAAAGTGACCTCAGAAATTATATCCACTTTGGTTTTATTTAACAAAACTGTTCTTTTACGTTTCAAAGAGGCCAGCCGTTTTCTATAATATTTAAATCTGGACTTTGATGTGTCCAGTCCAAATTGGTAATACCAACATTTTTCGAAAAGTTAGTTATCGCCCTGATTTTGTGGCATGTTGCATTATCCTGTTGGAGGATAAATGATTCCCCAATTAGCCTATCTCCGGAAGGGAAGGTATTATCATTAAGGGCTCTAACATATTGACTTTGGTTCATCGAGCCAAACGAATGGGCCTTTTTATTTGCCTGGTTTTGTTTTTTGATGAGTCACACTCAAATGATTCATCTGTCCATAGAACGCTTCTCCAGAACTCCTTTGGCTTGTGCAGATGTTCCTTTCCGAAGGGCAGTCTTTTAAGCTTGTTTGCGTTTGATATGTACGGCACGTCCCTTGCCTTAAATGTCTTAAAATCTCCTTCCTTTAAACGTTATCGGACAGTGCGTTCACTTATTGGACTCTTGGCCGTCAAATTCCATTGATCTGCAGCAAATTGAGCATTCACAAAAATATATTTTTTTAAATTCCCTTAGAAGAACTAGGTCTTCAGTGGGCGTTGTTTTGAGCTTAGCACCTGATCTCATTGAGTTTCTTATGTCATTCTGCTTTTTAAACTTATTAATTTGATAGTGCACAGTTTGCGCGACACATAACTTATTCGCAATGTCTTTTACTTGTGTCTTTTCTAGCGTTATACTTTGCTTCCATTTGCTTCTTATAACCAAACTCAACTCAGCCGTTTTACTCATGATTTTTAATAACTTTAAAAATCAATTTTTATTTTTTTATTCCACGTTTAATATCAATTAAAGTTAAACACAAAAATTATTGTTTGGTTTTCAAGTGCGCAAAACTGTAAAAAATATATAGGTACACAAAGATTCCGTCAAAATACTTATGCCACGGAAAAATTCGTTGTCTGCATGCATTCTTATCAGCAGAAACAGAATGCAAAATGTAAACAATATAAAATTTGGCATGCATAGAGCTAAAAACAGATTCTTTGTTTTGCGCATCATTTTCGCACCGTTCTTTAACGATACTAAGTAAAGCTAGGTGCAAAGATTTCGTCAAAATACTTATGTCGGTTAGTGTATATCGAATCCTAATATTGCGAATGACAAAAATTTCAGAATACCGAATTCTAAAAAAATCTTTATAAATTGCTGTATCCTCACCTCGTCTAAACTTATCTAACATTTCTGTCTGAATTAGCGCACATTGGGTAACATCATCTGTTGGATTCATATTAATCTATTTAACAGTAATATTTGTTTAGAGAAAAAATGTTGCTTAACGTATACTTGGTAATGAAAATCATACAAGTTTTTGGAGAAAAAATTATAACAACTCACACAAAATTTCTCTCTACTTAAAAACAAAAGCCAGAATACTACGAAACTACTTCGAATAGGCGTATGTGAAAAATTTCTGAAAACAAACAACAAAGCATTATGGATACCAGAAAACGAGAAAATTTAATTGAATCTATCCTAGCTAGTAGGAATACTTTATACATTTATATCAGGAGGAATATTAGGATACATTTCAAGTATGTATTTTATCCAAGAGAACAAAATGTCTTATGCAATTCTGAAAACTAAACCTTAGATCTTTTTCATCCAGAGACATTAACCTGCAATTTATTACTCATCGCTTGAATTATGTATGCACAAATATGTACCTTGAATTGATTTATTTATTTATATTATATTTTATGGTTGTTGTTTTTTAAATGATTCATTTTCACACAAGTTTAATATTATTTGATTGCAATTGAGCTGTGTGCGAAATCAATAATCAGCAGTATAGTAAAGCCAGAAATGTAAGCCGTGGTAGTGATAATAGAAGAGTGTATATATGCCTTCGGTTATATCTACCATTAGTCAATATCGATTTGTTCATTTTTGCCTGGGCACATTTCAACTCTTGCCACTTTCACTGCCAATGACCAGCCCTATCGTTGTCGTAGCCATTGTTGTTTTACCTTTGATTTAATCTCGCACAGTGGAACAGTTTATATGGCTAAGAATTTTCTTTGTTTTTTTTTTAGTGTATTTTTATTAATTAATTAATATTTGTCTCGTTTACAGTCATAGTTGAATTTACTTTCCACCATTGAGTTAAAATGGGGCTTGATTTGATTTAATTCTGATTGGAGTAGCAGTCTCGGAATTGGACTTGGGATTGTGATTCACACAATTGCCAGTATTCTATTCACTGTCTATACATTTTAATTAAATGTTTTGTTGATTTAATTAAAAACAATCACAAATAAACAACAAAAGAAGACTATATTTATGGCGGTTTTATTTGGAAATCCGAGATCCCAATTGATGTGATTTTATACGTAAAAATATTTGTATTTGTATGTGAAAATAATCAAAACTAGAAACTAATACAATAAATGACAACCGTCGAGTTTGACGCTAAGTATATAAATGTGGAGAGCTACATACTGGTTGCTTATGCGGTAGATGTTGCCATTGCCGTATAAGGAAAGTACCTCAACGTCCTAAAAGAACTCCTGCGAAACGCTTTAAATAAGGCAACAAATTCTGCAGAAAGGTATGACCTTGGAATCAACACTGAGAAAACGGAACTTGTCCTATTTTTAAGGAAATACAAAATTCCTTACGTAGATTCTATTACTATCAATGTTACTATACTAGCTTTCTCAGATGAAGTCAAATACTTGGGTGTTATTTTAGATAAAAAATAAAGTTGGAAACCCTAATATAGAACAAAGAGTAAAAACGGCACAGCGGCACTCTTGTCATGCAAAAAATCTATAGGAAATAAATGTGACCTTCAACTCCTGGCTATATGCTTCGGTAATCAGACTGATTATTACCTATGGCGTAACAGTATGGTGGACCGCTCTGAAAAAGGCAGCAAATCGTGATAAGCTGAGCAATGTAAAACAATAAGCTTCAATGTGTATAAGCGAAGCATTAAGAACAACACCCTCTGCCGCGCTAGACTACCAGCAATATTTTAGCAAACAGACGACAGCGAGGATAGCAGCCCACCTAAAAGCTTCTCCACAATGGATCAATAATGATATTGGCCATTCTTTTATTCTGAACTCGTTCGGATCACTTCCAAGTTACATTGATTACACCATCAGTAAACTAGAATTCGGCAAAAACTTTCAAGTCATCACTTAAGCTTCTTGGAAGATGATGATATCAATTTTTATATTCATGGGTCAACACAGATAATGGCATAATTGGGAGTGTGTACTCAAACAGACTAAAATTAGGTCTCTCTTTCGGTCTTCCTAATCAATTCCTCTATGCAGTTAGAGAAGTCCTCTACCGGCTCAAAGAAAACGTGATAACAACTAGTGACATCCGTATTTTCTCAGATAGTCAGGGGGCTATTAAATATCTGGCATCGTCCTCTACAATCTCCATAACTGCTCTCAACTGCCGTTCATCTCTTATGGAGATGGCGCAACAGTTCAATATTCATCTATGTTGGGTGCCAGTGTACAGGGATTTTCCAGGTACTGTAAGACTGATAAACTTGCCAAAAGTGGAACGACGCTACCTTTATTACCTTGCAAGGCAAATATAGATTATGGATACAATTTGCTACATGTAAGATAATGCTAAAACTAGATGTTTTAGAAAGGACAAACCTAAGATTGAAAAATACAACCTCCTGTCGGACGACAAAACAGCTCTGGTCAAAACTTGGTCTGGAACGGTCCAAGTGGTTGATATCCTTAAGCATATTGCACATCAGCTCCGTAATTGATATCATAATCAGCCTCATAGGCGAGCACGCAACGAGTCTTGGTGTTTATTCAAATGATTTTTGCAAAAGCTGTATGAACGAAGAAGTGGTGGAATCTATTCCTCATCTTCTGTGTACATGCACTGCTCTAACTCAGAGACGTCCAGGCTTGGAGACGTTTCTTCGATGATCTCAGCGATGTAAACAAAATAGACATCTACAGTCTCTTACGCTTCATTAGGAGCTCCAACTGGTTCAATAAATAGGGAGATTATCTAAGGATTTATGTGGTATTACAAGGGACCAACTCTGGTCTTAGTATGTCAGCTAACAGCCACTTCAACCTAACCTAACCATATAAATGTGTGAGTGATTCTTGTTTCAAATTCAAAAGCAGATATATCTTCTTTTTAGAATCATGCATATCATCTTTTCCCAAGTGAACACCTTCAGAAGAGTCCAGAAGGCGTCCAGATTACCAATTAAAAACGACATTCGAATTTGCATCTTCTTCCAAACCATCACCCATTGACATCCGTTGCTTCTAAACACAAATTGATATTTGAAGTGTGATTTCAATTTTGACATAAGGTCAAATGGAAAGCCTTTGAGAATACTAAAATTTTGCCATTTCTTTTAGAAATAGATCTACAGCAAATTGGGCACTTCTAATTTTTCTGAAAAATAAGTTCGTGTGCTAATTGATATACAGTCGACCTTCGATAACTCGAACCATCACTTGGCACAAAAAAATTCGAGTGATCTAGACTTCGAGTTATTAAGTAAAATACCAAATTCATTTTTTGACTAAAATCCAAAGCTCTTACTTTAGTTAACACTCAGGATATACTTAGTTAAATTCTGCTTCCTTGTCGATTTAAACCATACCAAAACGGCGTTGTCCACATTTTCGTAAGTTTGTTTTTTTAAATCTATTGGAATTTTCACACCAACAAGAAATTTGATAACACTGGTAAATACTGTTTTTGTCACACGGACTTTGTGATAATTTTTGTTCAAATTGGTGTACCCTCATTAACAACACATGACGATTTTGTTTCAATCACGTCCAGGTTTTTTGTGACAGCTACATATTCATTTCTGACCTAATATACTTGTATTTTTTTGAATAACTTCGTTTAGGCGATTGTATAACTATTTCATTCAACTAACTTACATCTTATAGGAATAAGTTTGTTACATCGTAAACATGCGACGAAATTATTCTACCAACCCCGACAGTTTTTGTTATATATGTGGAGAATAAACGTCGAAATTTCACATCATCAATTGAACACTGCTATTTAGACTACTGGATTTCCTGTGAGGAATCAAGGTAAATCCCAGGGTTCCACATAAATGTTGTGCAAGGTATGTGAAACTGCTATTAGGCTGGGCTAAACAAGAACCCATACATATGTCATTTGCTATAACAAGGATTTGGACCGAACCAAAAGATCATGTAAGTGATTTTTATTTTTGTTTGACTCAAACAAAAGGCATTACAACCAAGTCCAAACACGCAATCCATTATCCAAGCTTGTTTTCGGCCGACAAACCCATCCTACATAGTGCCGAACTGCCTGTGCCAAAGCCTCCAAATCGATTACAAAGTCAAACAAAATTTTACTCTGGAAATTGTTCTTAGTCAGCACGATAAGGTATATATGTTATTTGATGTCACAAGAAAACCTGACGTGTCAATTTTTATTGTTTGGTGTCCCTAGTACATTCAAAATTTGATAAAAGTTTTTATGTGACAAAAAAAAAGTTAAAATTTTGTTAACCAGTGTAATTCACTCACACATACAGGTCATACAAATAGTGTTCCTAAAAGCAATGCCTTATAAAACGAACTTGTATATTCGACTTATCGAATGTGACGCCAAATAATCTCTTTGAGTAATAGAAGTTCGAGCTATCAAATAAAAATTATATTTAAATTACAATCTTAGCTCTATTGCCAACCAATTTCATTCGAGTTATCGAAATTCAATGTATCGAAGTTCGACTAGCTTATTCGTCAAATACCAAATTCCGTTTTCATTTTAAAGTTTTGTTAAATTTTTGATGTTTCCTAGTAGGAGCTTGTTAAATTACAAGAATTTTCATTAAAAACCATTAACATTCAATTTGGGAAGCAAAAGCGCTTTTATTCCCAATTTTTGCTTTAGCACGTTTGTCTCATAAAAAATTCATATCATAGATGGTGCTCAGATTGGACAACTCGTTTTATCTGAATGCCGCTCCAGTTTTATTTTTGTCTTCTTAAATAATAATTCAAGAAAAAAAGTCGTACTCTGTGGTTAATTTGGAAGAGTTGGACTGTGTTTCTAGTGTTTTTTTTTTAAACAACCCTTTACATACCCCTTAATTTGCAATTGGTATTAATTCCTGTTTTGAAGCTATTTTCTCCCAGTGTACTCGCGTCCGCTATTGAAGGGGAGCCAAATAAATATATGATTTATTTTTGGGCAAATGAAACAAGAATGGAACTGCAAGAGCAAGTTAAACGAGTTTGGTTTTATTTTTCCTAACTATACTAATGCTTCATTTATGTTTTCTTAAATTTTAAAGTAATTGAGCTCTTATCCTTTTGTTGTTCCAGGGCCTCGAATCATTGGCTATTCCTTTTTTCTCAGTCTTATATATGTATGTATATTGTAAATTGACAATTTTGAGCTTAGCTGTCGCGCGTTATACATATTTCAACTGTAAAGGTCTTTCTAGATTCAATTCCCTTTGAGAACAACTAGAGGGGGGTTGTTTTTTAATATAATGTTAATATGTGTGTGTGTGCATCGACGATTATAGATTGGTGTTTTTTTTTTGTATAGTCCGTTGGTTCACTTTATATACATAAATATGTGCATACAAATATCAGCCTATATAGAATGTTTGTACAATTTATGTATGTATGTAGGTATATAGAAAATATCGTGATGGTTTGCTGCTGCATGAACCCTGTTTTCTTTTTCAAGGTCGAGTTCATTTCTGTTACGACGACGAAGGCTCTTTAGGAATAACTTTCGTTATAAGTACAACACACAGTAACTTTGGCAAAATCAATAAAATTGGGATACGTAGTCCCTAACAACTGTAGAAAAAATAAGCAGAAGACTATATTATATAAAATGATAGAGTAAGAGAAAAAGGTTAAGGGCACAAAGGACGAAGGACAAAATGTAGACAAATGCTTTTTTTTACTCAAACACAGCAGAAATCAATTTGAATTGCTAATTCGTATACGCATGTTTTTTTTTTGTATTAATTAAACGATTCTCTTATTTTGGAATTGGGATAAAAAAAATTCACATTTCGAGGGTCCGTCAATCAATTAAAAATCATTTTAAATGAAGAAGTAGAAAAATCAATTTTTTTTCTTTTTATATGGGTAAGCTTACATTCAGATTGATTGATTAAATTTGTATACCTATAGAGAATTAATTGACTAAAAATGCGTATTTCAGAATTCACTGCAAATGGACATGTCTAAAGCAATAGTGTCAGCTCGTGCAATTTTTAAGGTAAACATACATACTTATGTATGTATGTACATGATGTCAGTGTAGAAAAGTAAGTTCAATAAAATAAATAAAATAAATAAAAACAAATTGGGTGGCCAAGGGCTTGTGCCGATTCCTAGTAATTTTCAATTCCCAAGCATTCTTATGTTAGTGTTGTTATTTGACAGTAATAGAGGGGATCTAAAATTTGCTGTCGAACCCGAATGGCTAAAGTAAGAAGCACTTTTTCAAAACAAGAGATACCGATTCTCCCTTGTGAGGAATCACAACTCACAAATCACAAGCACCTGTGGTTGTGACTATTTCTTGTGAAGATTATTGTGACTCGATAACAGCCGCGTTTTATTATCGCTAATAACCCATATGGTTCACCCCGTAAAAATAAAAGGATTTGGGTTATGTACTGATATGTAACCTCTGTTCGCCGAAATTGATACTAATATTTGCAAACCCAGATAGAAACCTGGATCTTGTGTTGTTTTTGTAATACGTGTTAAAAAATAACCCAGACCCAGACCCGTAGATAATAAAACGCAGCTAACATTTATCATATTCTCCGCCAATCGTTACAAGAAAACTCGCTACGAAACTCTACAGCTGAAGGTGAATTGTGGATGACATTATTGGAACAGCTGATTATTAGGTTAGGTTGAAGTGGCTGTCAGCGTTACAGCTGACACACTTATAGGGTTTTCGTTTGGTAAATTTATATTTTGATCTATAAATTGATCTACTTCGTAACGATTCGAATACGTTTTCAGATTGATTTTTATTTGCTATAATATTGGTGTATATTTGTGTTTTTGAACCAGCTATTGGTATCAGGTGGTCAATTCCCGATCTGTAAAGTTATGATGTGAAAAAAAAAATATCATTTCAGTTTTCACAGAGGTTTATCATTTTCCAACTTCACGCACACGCCTAATGCGATTCTAGAACTCACTGTGATAAAGTTTGTACTAAAAAGTACTAAATGATAAATTCTGTCATTTCTGATTAGATTTTTTGTTGGGAAAGGTAAATATTTCATTTCAGTTTCTAAATTTGCTTAAGAATAATGTCCGAAATACGAGGGCGGGTCAATAAGTCCGTGACTTTTTGAATTTCTGAGCTCTTTACTGAACACTGCTCCTGTCAACAGGCATCTTTCAGTTGATTCCTGTCAAAATTTAAACTTGCTGCGTCAGTTAGTTTGTGTTTGACATCTATTTTTATCAGACTACTCACTAATTTGAGGAGAAAATGGAAAAAAGTGAATTTCGTGTGCTTATTAAGCATTATTTCTTGCGAAAAAAAACCATTACCGAGACCAAGGCTATGCTTGATAAATACTATGGGGACTCTGCACCATCGATTTCAATGGTAAAAAAGTGGTTTACTGAATTTCGTTGTGGCTGTACAAGCACTGAAGATGCCGAACGTCCTGGACGCCCAGTTGAGGTCTCTACACCCGAAACAATCGAAAAAATTCACGATATGGTGTTGGCCGACCGAAGATTGAAAGTGTGAGAGATTGTGGAAGCCGTAGGGATCTCGCATGGCTCAGTGGTTTCAATTTTGAATGATCACTTGGGCATGAGAAAGCTTTCCGCAAGATGGGTGCCGCGTTTGCTCACAGTCGACCACAAACGCAATCGTGTATCAACTTCACAGGAAGGTTTGGCGTTGTTTAATCGCAATATGGAGGAGTTTTTGCGCCGTTTTGTAACCGTGGACGAAACATGGGTCCATCACAAAACACCAGAGACCAAACGACAGTCAAAACAGTGGGTTTCTAAGGGTGAATCGGCGGCGCCAAAGAAGGCCAAGTTGGGTTTGTCAGCCAATAAAGTTATGGCGACTGTTTTTTGGGATGCACGCGGGATAATCCACATTGACTACCTTCAAAAGGGAAGAACAATCAATGGGGAATATTATGCCAACTTATTGGACCGATTCAATGACGATTTGAAAAAAAACCGACCTCATTTAGCCAAGAAAAAAGTTCTTTTCCACCAAGACAATGCAATGGTGCACACATGTGCAGTTGCCATGGCAAAAATCCATGAATTGGGCTATGAATTGCTCCCTCATCCACCCTATTCTCCAGATTTGGCTCCGAGCGACTACTTGTTCCCAAACCTGAAGAAATGGCTTGGTGGAAAAAGATTTGACTCCAATGTTGAAGTCATCTCGCAAACAAAGGCCTATTTTGAGGACCTCGACAAATCATTTTTTTTGGAAGGGATAAAAAATTCAAGAAGCGTTGGACAAAGAAAGCTCAAGGGAGACTACGTTTGAAAAATAAAATTATTTTTTTATCAAAAAATCTGTTTTATTCCAAAAGTCACGGACTTATTGACCCGCCCTTATAATTCGTTTAATAAATTAATAAAAGACGTCGTACTGAACAATTGTGGGTTTTATATTATATTCAAGAGTATCTCTGTTTTGAGTAAGATTTATTATTTTTTCATGTGAGGAAATTGAAGCTTTCCCTTCGAGATGGGCAGAATCTATTCGAAGTTACAACTAGGAGCACTTTATTGAACTTTATAGATTCCCAAAACATATATGCATGGATTTAATACGTGAATTGAGAGCATTCTTGAAAAACACTCAACTTATAAGTGCGCTTCAAAGACCTTTAAATATGGTAAAGTGCTCTGCATTTTTTTTTTTGCAATGGGTAGTTTCCAACGATCTGTCGCGGGAATGAGCACCGTCGCGTCGGCTGTTGTGAATCTGTTGATTTAACAATTTCGTTATTTACTCGAATTAACACAAATATAACTTACTATCAAAATAAATTTGTGTATAAATATAATTGTTGCTTACTTGTCATGTGTCAAATCCTGTTTTTCTTCTTAATATTCGATTAGAAAAATTTTCTTCATAAAACAATTGATTGTGATAAAAAAAATTATCATATGAAAAATGTTTGGCATTTAACTTCACTTTTTCACGAATCGAAAATCGAATTAGACGTGAAAGCGTGATAAAATTTATCACTTCACATCTTCACAGATCGGGAATTGACCCCCTGATGTCTTGTCAAACTGATGGCTGTCAATTATAATGCATAGTGGTGTTAGTAAAAGAGGGATAGATCTACCTAAAAATCCAGATATGCAAAATTGATTTAAAATCAAAAAATAAATCAATTTATTTGGCCAATCAGAGGCAAAAATTGCCAAAATCAGTTTTTTGACAGATCTAAATCAAAAATAAATTGATTTGTGTTACCAAACGATAACGCTATTAGACCAGGTGTGGAATCGGCTAAGGTGATTTGTGATAGGTGACAGTCACAAAAAATATTATTATTATAATTTATTAACATGTGATTAAAATTACAATGCTAATATGGGAAAAGGAGCACAAGCTATTATGCTTGTAAAAACTCAATTAAAAACAAACTAATATGGCGTTCGGCTCTAAGCTAAATGATAAATAATTTACCTATATATAATTCGTTCAAAGGATTGATAATATAAAAAGGAAAGAAAAAAAGATGATAAATTAACATATGCTAATGAGTTTCTGTGTTATATACAATATGTGTATTCAATAAAAAAGGAAAAGCTAAATATCTATTTTATGTTTTTTTTACAAAGTTGTAAACTTTAATTATATTTTTGTGACTAGGGTTTTTTAATGCTTCACTGATGCTGTGCTTGGATAGGTGTTAAAGTTTAAAATGTGGTTGATATCGAGTTTAGAGTTGCAAATTGGGCATGTAGGTGGGTTTTCTTTGCGGAGTAGGTGTTGTTGGAATGTAATAGTATGGCCAAGTCGCAATATCTGATAAAGCATGTATTCATTGCGTTCGAAGTTGTTTTTGGAAAAGTAGGTTTTTACTTTTTCCTGGTTGATTCAAGAGTAACGATGGTGGTAATTGTTCCATTCCGAAAGAATTTGTATTTTTTTTTCCTTCACGCGTGCTCATATGAGTGTGAGATTCTTACTGCATTAAAAACACCTCCTCCTCCCGATTGCAACTAAGTTGAAACTTATCCAGAAATTTATTTTTAACGAATTTAATTAACGTGTTGCAGGTAACTATCCGGTGATAGTTCCTACTTATATCGCGATTTTAAAGCGGATTCTCGTTTAGTGCACCAGGTCGAAGGGCTTAGTCCTTCGCAGGCGGCGTACTAAATTCATCTCATCGATAATTTCGATTATAGTACTATTGCAGTGTTGTAATAGCCGTTTTCTATGATTTCGTTCATAAATTTTTAATTTCATCGCGAACAGTGGGAATCCCCAGATCTCTTTGGAGATCTTCGTTTCTAATGTACCAAGGTGCGCTTACGAACGATCTTAGGAGTTTATTTTCAAATGTTTTTAAGGTATTTCAATTAGAATGTCGCGTACAACCCCAGAGTTGTATACCGTAAGTCCAGACAGGCTTAAGCACCTGCCTGTACAAAATTATCTTGTTTTCTATACTGAGTGTTTCCCGAGCAACCAGTACATATTTGGTGAGTTTATTATTTAACTCTTAGCATTAACATGCGGTTTCCATTTTAATTTCGCGTCTAGAGAGTAATTACGAGATATTTTGCTTCATTAGCAAACAGAACTTGAACCGTATTAACAAATACCGGTAATCTATTAATTTTTGTATACGTAAAATCTATATGGACTGATTTAACTTCGTTAAGCGATATCCGCCATGTTTTTGTCCATTCACTGCCATTATTCAGAGCTTTTTGTAATTTAGTCGTAGCATCATTTATCGCTTGACCCACTGCTAGTATTGCAGTGTCGTCAGCAAACGTGGATACGATAGTGTCTTCTGTTTGAGGTATATTACGTGTAAATAATAGGTACAATATTGAACCTAAGACACTTCCTTGTGGTACCCCAGCCACTATATCTTTGAGATCCGATTAATCGTTTCCATGTCTTACTCTAAAAAGTCTATTCTATAGATATGCTTTTAGAAGCATATAAAGTGCTACAGGCAGAATTTGTCTTAATTTAAAATTTAGGCCTTCGTGTCACACCTTATCAAAAGCTTGCGACACGTCTAGGAAGACCGCCGAACAAATTTTCTTTTCTTTTTTTTCTTTTCTTTTTTTTCTTTTCTTCAAGAGTTTTCGAGACGTCAGTGATCCTATGCACTTGGTCAATTGTCAAATGCTTGCTTCTAAATCCGAACTGATGTTCAGGTATTAGGAGCTTTTCTTTTATTATTGGCTGCAGGCGCAGAAGTTATATTCTTTCAAAGACCTTAGATATTACGGGCAGAAACGAAATAGGTCTATAAGATTTCTTATCATGTGATGGTTTTCCTGCTTTGAGTATCATTATAACTTCCGCAACCTTCCATTGGCTCGGAACGTACTTTAGCCTTAGAGTGGCATTTATTATATAAAGAAGATTAATTAACCCTTTGCGAGGAAGCATTTTGAGAACTTCGGCCGTAATTATGTCATATCCCGGAGCTTTCTTATATTTAAGCTTTCTTATTTCTCTACTTAATTCGGCAAGGGTAACATTTCTTGTAATGTAATTTTCGCTTGAGTTAGAACTTATATTTAAATTTTCGTTGAGTACTTGTCCATCAAAAGGTTTTAATGTGTTCTCCAGATAATCCGCGAAAACTTTTGATTTCTCCTTGGCGCTTTTGATTGATATCGTGAAGAAGATCAAGCCATGTATCTTGCGACAAAATTATGAATTGGTGTTCGGTGGGCTCATTACCCTTAATACCCGTATTTCTGGGAACCCACATTAGTTTAAGTTTATTGGGGTTGTTGATCTGCGCAAGGTGATTGTCACATATGATAATCACATTTTTGTGACTTTTTCTTGTGAGAGATATTTTGTTGTCATTTTCATATAAAATTGATTTCGTTTCGAATTTTGTAAATTTGTGAAATTGTTTTTATGATTTCACAAATTACGAAAATAGAAATCATATACATTTGTACACACATATAAGATTAGATTTAGAATAGACTTTATAAACATAAAAATTGAGTTTTATGATATTGATTACAAGTCGTTTATGACCTGGGTTTAAAACCGTCGGTCAACATACATATAATACAATATAAAGGGTTATCCATTTTGCGGTTTAAAAAGTAAACGTAAATAAAACACATAAAATATTTTTTTTTCATGATATTTCTTTTTTATTATAAAGTTTGAACGTTGACATTATTACATCATTTAAATGACCACCAAGCGAATTGTTGCAAGCATCGATTCTTTTGAGGTAATTTTCGACCACTTTTCGACACATATTGGGCGGTATCTCAGCCATAACTTGACGAATGTTGGTTTTCAAGTGCTCAAGAGTTAAAGGTTTATCTGCATAAACACGGTCTGTCGCGTAGACCAACAAAAAAAAAGTCCAGCGGTGTCAAATCGCATGATCTTGGTGGCCAGTTGATATCGCCACGACGAGAAATTACGCTGCCAGGAAATGTGTCTTGCAATAAAGCCATATTCGCTCGAGTTGTGTGGCATGTGGTACCGTCTTGTTGAAACAACGTATTCTTTAATAGCAGGCAAAAAAAACAGTCGTTCCATCGTCGTTTTCGAAGATGTAAGGTCAAATCACACCTCCGGGCCAAAGAGCACCCCAAACATTGCCTTTTTGTGGATGTAATGGCCTCTCTTCAATTACTTGAGGATTCTCAGAACCCCAAATACGACAATTTTGTTTATTAACATACCCATCGAATGAAAAATGTGCTTCGTCGCTGAAGAAAATTTTGTTCGAAAAATCGCCGTCCACCGCCTGTTGTTCAAGTACCCATTCGAGGTATCTACGACGTTGTGAATGGTTAGCTGGCTTCAGTTGTTGTGTGAGCTGGACTTTATATGGATGTAGGTGTAGATGCAAATGCAAAATACGCCATAATGTGCCGTTAGACAGTCCGCATTCCTGAGAACGACGAGGAATCGACACATTCGGGTCTTCGGCAACACTTTCACTTACAGCAGCGATATTTTCAGTGGTACGAGCGAAACAATGGTGCACAGCCCTTACAATATCTGTAACCAATCCAGTCTCTTCAAATTTCTTGCCAATTGCTTGCGTAGTTGGACGATTATGTACCATAATCTCCTCTTAAAGCACGATATGTGGCTGTGGCAGAATCACCATTTTTGTATTAGGTTCTAACAATTTGTATGCGTTGTGTGATAGTTAAGCGAACCATTTTCGTAAATATCAGACTTTCAACTGACAAAAAAAATTGGTTTACAACTTAGTTTGACAGATGTCAAATTCCAGCCCTGTACTTGTGAAACCGCAAAATGGATAACCCCTTACATTCAACAAAGTATATTCGATCTACCTAAACCGGAGTAAATTGAACTAGGTAAAAGCATTGTTTTTCTGACACATACTTATTTGAACTTTTAATTTATTTTGTTGTTAATTGGCATTTAAAATAAATCAATAATTAGTTATTCAACTTTTGGGAAACAAACGCAATATTTTTATTTTCGCAGTTTGAAGAACAAAAAAATGGAAATATCCTAATTTAATCTCGCGAACTCAATGACTAGATTTAATTTTTTATTTTAACTTTTTTGGATTGCGAGATAATTATAATTTTTTTTAAATGTTAAAAGGTTAATAACGTTTGGGCTCTCAACACTACATGAACAAACAAATAAAACTGTTTGCAGACAAACAAAATCAAACATATATATTATGGATTTATGTCAACTTTTAGTACTTGTCTCTCAAAGTGGTGCCAAGTTTTGCATAATTCTTGGTGATCACATTACACAGACGTAAAATATAATTTGATAACATGTGATTGTCGTAAATATGACAATCACAAATCACCTTAGCCGATTCCACCCCAGAATTGGTCCCTTGTAATACCACATGAATCCTGAGATAAACTCCTTATTCGTTAAACCATTTGGAGCTCCTAATGAAGCGTAACAGATGCCTATATTGTTTAGATCACTGAAATCATTGACAAAAAAGTCTCCAAGATGGAGCTTACGTCTCTGAGTTAGAGCATGGCATGTACACAGAAGATGAGGCATAGATCCACCTCTTCTTCGTCCATGCAGCTTTTGCAAAAATCGTTTGAATAAACGCCAAGCCTCGTTTCATGCTTGCCTATGAGGAAGTGTCCGTTTATAACACCAATTACGGAGCTGATGTGCAATCTGCTTAAGGATATCAAACACTTGGAGCGTTTCAGATCAAGTTTCGGCCAGAACTGTTTTAGCTGATTATTAAACCCAAATAAAATTGAAATTGCACTAAAGGATTTATTTATCTTTTTATTTCAGCCTTCATCGCTGCAATCTAAATAATATGATTAGTTTGTTAAAAATGCTGTTATATTGTAAAATTCTTTTTTTTTTTTTGTCGGATGAAAGTTTTTCAATAAGATGCATCAAAATCAAATTCACTTCCATTTCAATTTACTGGATAAAGTCCACTCAATTAAAGAATATTAAAAATTGTTCACAAAATATATCGAACTTCGAATCGAAATGTAAAAACTGAAGATATTTCTTGTGAGTTGTGACCCGCTCTGAAGTGGATTATTGGTTTTTTAACTAATCACAAGTTGTGACTGTTGGAGAGATTCCGAAAAAGTGACTAAAACAATTCCACCTCTTCTTGTGAGGTATCAGTTATGTTGGAAGGAATCGGGCTGTTAGTGTAAGTACATACCTATTAGATGAATCGAGAATCAGTCACAGAAAATTTAAATATCATAAGTTGTTGATGCATTATGTATGTACAACATGTACTGTGTTTTCACAAAGTATTCAAAGCCTTAATATCATTCATTTTAATTGATATTATTTATACAGTACAGTTCAAAGTTGTTTTAATATAATTTAATAATTTTTAACAGTTTTTTTAATATGGTATGTTTTGAAATATTGTCTTTTACGAATTTATTTTGCTCTCGCATGTGGTTGGCATGATTCAGAAAACAATCTACTGCAAGGGATTTAAAATTGTAGCATTTCTTGAAATAAGGCCTTTTACTTTTTTCGTTGCTCAGAGCAGAGCACTGAAGTGAGTTCGAACACATAGATTCTGTTCTGAACTTATTCCAAACAGATCCAGCTCTGAACACTGATATGCTTTTTGAACACCCTTGAACCACACAAATCAGAATACATTTTCATTTTAGCAATAAAAAGCAAAATACAGAAAAAAACAGAAAAAAAAACAGAAAATTAACAAGCGATCAACTTCTTTTGCCAACTTAACTGTAACTGATTAATTTTTTCTTTACATTTTCCTTCCTGACACACATGGCATTTGGTGCGTTCAGCAATTTACTGACATGCACAGTCAATTATGTTCGAGCACGTCGAGTGCAATCCACGCATGTTCAGAACGAAAAAAGAAGCACACATTTGGAGCTCTGAATGTTCTGAGTTAAATTTTTTGACAACTCAGACTCTGCTCTGAACTAAAAAAGAAAAACGCCTATAGATGGGTCCAATTCGACATGCCCTTAACTCTTAATCTTAATCGACTCGATGCTGCCAAACTTGATTGATTCTATGAATCAAACTATTGTAAGATTCCTAAAAATATTACTCAGTTGGGAAAGCGTTCCATTGCTTAGGCGCCAGTTATAGCTTTCATTGAAACTCATCATTGAAAACTTTGACTATCCATTCTGAGGCACTTAAACAAACAAAACTGATATCGTTTTGGTACTAAAATGAAGGTAATAAGATTTATAATATTTTTTGTGAAAAAAGTATTTTAATTGCTCTACCACTTTCTTGTAAATTCACTTTTGATTTTTCAATGATGAAAAGCGTTTTCAATGATCATTGAATGATCATTGTAAAATCAAAAGTGAATTTACAAGAAAGTGGTAGAGCAAATAAAATATTTTTTTGACAAAAAATATTATATATCTTATAACCTTCATTTTGGTACCAAAACGATATCAGTTTTGTTTGTTTAAGTGCCTCAGAATTGATAGTCAAAGTTTTCAATGATGAGTTTCAATGAAAGTTATAACTGGCGCCTTAATCACTGAAACAGAAAGATCGCTCTGCAATGGAATGAGTAAAACACGGTAAAATGAGCTTAAAATGAGACTGTGCAAATTGCAGTGGATCATTTAGATATTCCGGGCACCTGTAATAGATAATATTAAGAAAATTGTCTCTTTGGCGAATACACTGAACATTTAAACATACAAAATGGGATTTAAAGGGTTTTAACCAAAAGAAGTTTCATAGCAGGTGAAAATAATTGTGCAGAGTATCTCCTATCCATCACAACAACTAATAGAGCTGTTTAAAGTGAAGCCTAAATAGATAAAATTGGCTTAGTAGGGAATTAGTTCTCCGCTAAGAATAATCGGAGAGATATCCGTCGAATGAATTTCATTTCTAGAACATTTCATACCGATTTCGAAAATATATTTAACATGCCGCATATGATTTTATCGAACATCGAACGATCGATTTTGATTTTTACAGTAGAGCGGTCTATAAGTAAGACAGTATTTAATAACTTTTTATGTTAAATAATTTTAAAAAAAATATTTCTTTATACATATATGCATATGTATGTATGTACCTATGTACATAATTTTATATTTTTTTAACAATAACGTTCTCTTCTAATGAATTTTTCTACTGCGCACCGACATGCGTGGTCCTAAAAAGATAAGAAAGGAAACCATATTAAAATATAAAAGACGACAACAATTAAAATGATAACACAAACCAAGAAAACGTAACAAATTGAAGTACTATATGCTAAATTACCATTTGATTGGGCTACGATAAGATAAGCAACTTTTAGTTCTTGTTTTTCTTTTTTTTTGTAAAACAGAATAATAATTATTTGGTATTAAATAAGATTGATGTAGACAGTAAATAAAGGGTGTTTATTTTGTATGTACTAATTTTTTTACTTGCGATTATAGGTACGATCAGGCAAGTTATACATTCGTAAAAAAAAATCAATCAAACATATGGGTGGGTGGTCGTGGCGTGATAGTTGTGTGCTCGCCTGTCAACCACGTGGTCGTATGTTCGATTCCTGCCGATGTCTATGTCGTCTTATTTTCCATTAAAAAAAAAAAGCAATTCGAAAAATCATTGCCATACTAGATATGGACTGCTAGTTGTGATTCATTTCCATACAAAATTCAGCGACTATTTCAGGCCAAGCGGCGAAAATAAAAACAAATTAAGTACCATCTGTTGTCAATATTACCTTTCTGATGACCCCAACTATCATGTCCGGGCGAAACGCATTTTGGACTAAAGGTCATAAAATATTTCAATTTGACTTAAATCCACACAGTCCACTAAACCAAAAACAAAAATAATATATAGGTATTATTTGCGTTTAATTTAATTTAATCATTGTTTTTGTCCGACTGGTCTCATCATCATTTTATCATCATCAACAGTCCGTTTTAAGAACTGATTTATATATAGTTCTACGTATTGTAACCCTTTAGTTGGAGGGCACATATACACTATCCATTTTTGTTTGCACCACAATTATGGAACGTGGCCAACCCTTTTAGAGTGAAATACACGACCGCCGACAGTGAAATACACGACCGTTGACAATATGTTCTTTACTTCAATAAATAGCAGTACACAATGCTACAAGAAAGAAGGATATTGTGTCAATTTTAAAACCTGGTTTTAAAGAATTCAATGTTGTGCTATGATTCCAATTTGATTTCGTTTTGTGCATTTTGTGATACCTCTTCCTCTTTTAAAATTTGTTCCAATAACTCCACGAGATGCGTCATTTGTTCAGCATTTGTAATTTTTACCCTTTAATAAACCCAAATTTAATAAAATGTGTTAAAAAAGAATATACAAAACAGCAAAACTTATATTTTTAGGCAATTTCGCGACGAGTCGTTTAAACATTTTTGTTCGACAAAAAAGATCGTTTTAGTTGGTGTATTAACAAGGCGTAACGCATATTGTAATAACGATGAGTGACGTTTCTCTCTCAAAAATTTAAGTTCCACTCGAATTAAGGCGTGTTTTTTTTTTTTGATTAATTTTTATTTAATCTTAACTTTTAACTATCTTAAAGCTAGACAAAAATATTTAAAACTAGCCTAATATCAATAACTTACAACTAATTTACTGGCCCTTTACGGGCGCTCTAAACTAAACTATAACTCTTAATACTAATGTCTTTCGACCTTAAATCTATTTTAATTAATTCTAATTATTTTATTTTATTTTTGTTTTACCAAGAAAACTTTTTTTTAAAAACTCGGTCTCGTATCATTTTTCATTTTTTATTTATAAACTACCTAAATCTAGACTAAAAATAATTAAAACTAGATACAATTAACTTATATACTAACTAAAACTAACTTAAACTATTTATTTATTTATTTATTTATTTATTTACATCAATTAGAGATAATTAAATCTACAATTAGACTACAAAAAAGAGATAAATAGGTATAACATTTAACATCTAACAAAATTACATTAAGTATTTAATACAATAAATTGTGTAATCATAATTTGATTAATCAATTTGAAAAGAACAAAATTAAATTAATTTTTAAAATGTATCTGCTTTTATGAAAGTTAAAATCAATATAATTTGAAATGAGATTAGTTTCTCTGATACAACGAGTTATTGGTTCATTACGAGCATAGTTTACTCTGTGTTCCTTTTCTCGGAATAGACAACGTTCTCTTATCTGACGCGACGGAGCATACAAATCAATCAATGATAAAAGCATAGGGCATTTGATATGATGTGACAAATCACTAATGAACATTACAGACATCATTTTTCTTCTATTTTCGAGAGATTGAGCTCCAAGAAGTTTACATCTAGTTGAGTATGACGGGATTTCGATGTTCCAACCTAATTTCTGGATTGTATACCTTGTAAATTTTCTTTGGATCATTTCTATTCTGTTTGAATAAATATTGTAGTAAGGATTCCAAATCACACAGCAGTATTCTAAGTTAGACCTAACATAGGCATTATAAAGAGATTTAAGGGCATAAGGGTCCTTGAAGTCTTTGGTATTTCGTTTAATAAACCCTAGCATTGAATAAGATTTAGCTACAATAAATTCTATGTGCTTGGTAAAACTTAGTTTTGAATCAAATATTACACCAAGATCTTTTTTCTCCAAAACTCTTTCAAGAACAAACGTGTCAACTGTGTAATCAAATGTAATTTTTGAAAAATTGCGACAAAAAGAAAAAATTTGGCATTTCTTAACGTTCAAGAGTAATTGGTTAGTTGAGCACCATCCTGTCAACTTATGGAGATCGTCTTGTAAGAGAATACAATCATTTAAAGACTTAACGCATCTGAAAAACTTCAAATCATCTGCAAATAGAAGCCTACTGGAGTTCAGAAAGATATCAGCCATGTCATTAATAAATATTAGGAAAAGAAGGGGGCCAAGATGGCTACCTTGGGGGACACCCGAGGTTACTACAATTGGATTTGACAGCACTTGATCTATAGAAACAAACTGTATACGACCCTTTAGATAGGATTTTAGCCATTGCAACATGTTTGAGTGAAAACCAAATAGTTTCAATTTTTCAATCAATATACTATGACTGACTCGATCAAAAGCCTTCGCAAAATCAGTATAAATAACATCAATTTGGTATCCTTCTTCGAGTTTATTTAAGATGAAATTGGAGAAAATTGAAAGATTAGTGGCTGTAGATCTACCTGCAACAAAACCATGTTGAAATGGTGAAATATGCTCCTTAAGAAGAAGTGTCAATTTTCCACATATAATTTTCTCGAAAAGTTTCGGTATACTCGATAGTTTACAAATAGGACGATAGTTGGTTACTTCCTGCCTTGGGCCAGTTTTATAAATTGGAGATAAAAATGATTTTTTCCAAACTGAAAGGAATTCACCACTCACAAGGGAGGTGTTGAAATTGTAAAAAAGGGGCACAGATATAGCAGATGCACATTTTTTTAAAATAATTGGTGGAATTTCATCAGGGCCTGGCTTACAATCACTATTTAAACTTAATAGACCTTCTTCGATTTCGGATATATTAATCTCTAACTGACTAATGTCAACCTTATGATTTTGATTATTTAATTCAGCTCTACTTAAATGATCTAAAACTACTTAAGATACCTAAAAATACCCAAAACCACTTAAAACTACTTAAAAACTAGAACAGCCACAGCAGCATTTTTTCGTTTTTAATTTTTTTTGTTTATATTTTGCATACGCATGCAGACACACAGCTACATTCACCCCATACATACATGTACATACGTACATTCATATACGTACGTACATACATGTACAGTTACGCAAGTACATGTACATATGCCTCCGCATACATGCATATTTTAAATTTTTTTTTTGGTGCCACCCCGCCTGTTCCCTATACCTAATTACCTTAAATGTATGTAAGTCGGCCAAGACATACGATCTTAATTGACTTTAAATATCACAGTGCTGTTCAGAGAGCCACCAGAACTGGTTCTCCTGTTTCGCCCTATCCCTTCGGTCCCGATCGGACACAGTTCTACTAAACCGAAGGCGCTCCTCTCCACCTTGAGCGATGACGTCGCGACCATACAGGAGTCGCCTATCTACAGTTTTACGGCTGACGTGGTAGATAAGCGGAACCGGTACATGTCAGTTGCGTAACGTTCTTTGTATTTCATTATTGTTCTGTTCATTGTTCGTAGAATCGTTTCGTCAATTTGTTCTAAGTATCTGTCGATTTCAGTATTTGTTAGGTTCCTGTCATTTGGTGGGGATATACCATTTGAACGTAATTCACTCAATCAGGCATTGGAGAAGCGTGGCCAGCGCACTTTACTGTAATTGTAAGTATGCACAGGCACATACTCCTCCAACTCCATAAGCTCGTTCGAAAGTTGTATAACGGCGGCGAATCCGCAGTGGTCACTGTCGTACTCGATCGTTTGTAAACAATTTCTTTGTCGTTGACCCACAGTGTCATTAATTGTTAGTCTTGCGTCTTTCAGCAATAGATCCAGATAGGCACCGCTTCTTGGAAATGATGGCCTCTGTTGCTAGAAGATCGAGGCGATACTCAAGGTTGTATCGACCCATCCAATTATACCAAATGTTTACCTCGAGGATTTTGTATTTGATTTCCGCAATCTATGTGTTTGGCGTTTAAATCACTGGCTAATATGTAAAAGTTTTCTTTCGAGCTCAATCTTAAGCATTCAAAAAGCTTTTCAAGCTCTGTTATAAATTGTGTGGGCTGAGGTGTTTCCGGTGCATAGGCAGCGATCACATACATTCGCTTCCCCTGTTGGAGATGAATGCATCACTATTATATATTACATTATGACTAATGCCTTTACGTATAAAGATTGCGACGCCTCCTCCTTGAGTGGAGTTGGGTCGGTCTCTTCTTACGATATTGTAATTGTTGTTAGTAAATTTATGTTTCTGGGTAAGCTTAGTTTCGCTAGCCATAAACACATCTGGACTTCTGGAATTAAGGCGTTACGCTGAGAAAAATTACTATACAACGCCAATCGTAATACAAATATTTGAAAATGACATTCGTTATTTAAGCGAAACGCCTGTCGTAATAAGGGTGATTAACTTAATTCGACAAATGCTGGAAAAAATTATTTTCGAACACTAATTTCTAGTTGATTTAAAATTTCTATCACCTTCAATAAAAACACCCTTTACATGAGTTTGTTTTTCTTAATTACAAAAACCTTTTTTCTTTTTGTTTATTTTCTTCCTAATAATGATTTTTTTTCTGATGGCCTGTGTTTCTTTGAAAATTATGTACTTAATGGAAAATTAAGTAGATGGAGGAATGAAACAACAGGATACTTAAGCAAATGGATATATAGTAATACTTCCGGAAATCTTATCGATCGATACAACAAAGGGAGTGATTTTGTTTTAGGTGTTTGAAACGTGGTTCTGCATTTGGTAGTTGAGTTAGGCGAATGATTTTAATATAAAATTACAGACCTTATTGACTAGCAGCATTCATTAATTTTGTAAATGATTTTCTTTCTAATATTGGGTGGGCTTTAAAATTAACAATTAATGCTGTTGCGACATGTTGGTGGTTTTGTTTGGTAGGTAAAAGTAGACATTTAAATATTAATGAAGCATAATGAGAAGTTATTATGCTAAACGACTCCGCTTAGGAATAACGATTAATAATAATCGATAATAATTAGGGAAGTTGACAATTCATACTAATAGACAACATAGAATATACAGTGAACGTCCAGTATAGTAGTATTATATAATGCACAATCATTCGTTATAACGATCGTCTTTTTTTTTCTTTGCTTAATAATGCTAGAATATAAAAAAAAAAACAAGTAAACGAATCAATTACCTATAACAATTATTGACTTTATTTTTTTTAATAAACAGCAAACACAATCGATATAAATAAAAATAAATAAAACCTAAAAAACCTAATAAACTAAAACAGTTATTTTTCCTTTAAAATGTTTTATGTATAACTGATCATAGGAACCAGGAAATAACAAAAAAAGGTACACTCAACAACCAGTTGTTGTTGTTACTAGAAGAAGTACGGATACATACGGGTGATTCCACAAAAATTGGGTAACTGGCTGTCATCAGTCAGTAAAACTAATTTTTATTCTATTTTTTAATATTTTTTATTTTATTCTTAAACAACTTAAAGTCTTATATGGTCACCCAACTTCAGCTATTTATTTTAAATATAAGTTTATAAAACACCACAATATATTCTCAAACCGTCAGTTCTTTGGCATGTCACCACTCCAAAAATCCGGAATCAAAGGCTGTGTATTAAATATTAACTTCAATTTAAGCAAATTTGGTAATTCAGTACAATGTGTGATGTAATTAATAACGTATATCACAATTTTCGTATCATAATATTCTCACCGCTGTTGTTAAAATAGTCGTGTGGGTTCGATCCACACACTAGGCGCATTCTTTTCTATACCTCCAGTTTTAATTGGATGCCGCCCATGGGTTAAAATGAGACAATCAATACCTGGTTCTCAAATGCACTGTGCCAAAGTAGTGCCGTGCAATTCAGGTTGCATTTAAAAGACCTTAGGTCTTACAGGCATATTAGATTAGTGATTCAATCGACCGCAGCGCCTTCCTTTGTAGCTTGTTGGCAAATATAATTTTTTTAGTTGGTTGGTGCTCTTCTGGTGATAGTGATAAAATCGCCGAAACATCCCTCAGGTAGTTTTGTTATGTATAGTTGTCTTCACCATTAAAATTAGGAATTCGTCGTGCCGCTTGCAAGGACTCTGATAGTGATAACAACGCCATTATTTATATTATAATATAATTGTCTCTTATTTTTATTTTATTGAATTTTTTGTTTGTTTTTGTTAAAGGGGTTGTTGTTTTTGTTTTATTATTAACTCGATATATTCAAATATACACTGCACTGTATGGTTTAATTTTTAGTTACAGATATACACTGCACTTTGTGGTTTAATTAACAGACATACAATGCACTTTAAAATCGTCTGTCCGCTGTCTGTTGTTCGAATTTGAATTTCCCACGAAATGTCACATACTCAAATTCCAATT
This sequence comes from Philhelius pedissequus, assembly GCA_910595825.1. Taxonomy (NCBI): domain Eukaryota; kingdom Metazoa; phylum Arthropoda; class Insecta; order Diptera; family Syrphidae; genus Philhelius; species Philhelius pedissequus. The sequence continues at coordinate 272,681,281 of OU343160.1, read as the reverse complement.
ACTGTTAACGTTCAAAGTTGTTACTAAAGTTAGCTGCAGACCACGCCATTTGACGGTTGCCATTACTGTCCCAGTGCTAGTGCTGTGTTTGGCATTGAAACACGTGCGTGTCCAGTCAAAATATCAGTCCTATGGCGAGTTAGTATTTTCTTATAAACAGGTGTTTTATTTTAATTTATGAATAGTTAACTTTTATTTATACAAATGTAGCTTGTTTTTATTCGAAAATACCAAAATCAACGTTGGTTCTAATAATAACCTCAAATTCATCAGTCCGTTGTCGTCAGTCCTTTGTCTGATATTGCGCCTGAGGACTGACGTGTTTCCAGGGTACTGATTTTTTTTGCTTTAGATAACTTATTTCAACTATTAGAGTGCGTACACATTTTTTTCACTTATTTTTATTTAAAGCATAATGTCGCCTCTTAAAAAACACAAAATATGTCATGGTCGCTTCACCCCAGAACTCATATAACTCATGCTTGCATTTAGTAGCATGTATTTTGCCATTTCAACCAAAGACATGTTCTTTCGTTCAGCAGTCCCGTTTTATTGTGTTGATATACAATGCCTTCCTTTTGTACAAACTTTAAAACTCGGCCCGATGTGTCTTCACCACCATTATCTGATCTTAGTATCTTCGTTTTGTTGAAAATTTATTTTCTGTGTACTCTACCATGCGATCGAAAACTCCGGATATCTCCTTATCAAAAATAAACAAGAGTGTATCTACTGAAATCGTCAATAAAAGTTAGAAAATATCTTTTCCAGCTAGGTGTTTTCGTTTGCGTCCGCAAATGTCACTGTGAATAAGGTCTAAAGGTGCAGTGCTCTTTCTGTTTGATTTTTACTTAAATGGTTGACGAGTCATTTTTGTTTCCATACAAATTTCACAGTCTTGATCGTATTACAATTTATAAACTTTAAATGATCACTTACCATTTTTTCCGATTCTAGTCGTTTAAGTGATTCGTAGTTGCGATGGCCAAATATTCGGTGTCAGTGATGTGAGCAGTTACCTTCTACGCTGCATTCTTCAATATATAATACTTTGATTTCAGTTTCTTTTTGTGTGAGCTTTAAAAGATTTCCTACTAGATCTCCAACTGCTACCTCGAATCGATCTTTAGATGGAATTTCACATAGCTTACCACAAAATAGAACTGTGTATTCTTTTTCCATTAACTTCTTTATTGATAGTAAGCTCCGTTGCAGATTTGGAAGATAAAGGACGTCTTCAATAAGTATTGTAACATCTTTGCTCTTGCTGTTAGTGGGCTTTATTTTGCAGGTACCCTTTCCTTCCCAAGTGATTTGCTCTCTATTTGCTGCTGTAATATGAATTTATCCAGCTTGTTTGAGATATGTACCGTGACTCCTGAATCCAAAACCCAGCCTTCACCAACATTTTAGTAAAAGCCGTATTAATCTTGTTTGTTACCTTCATGACCGAATTACTTAAACCATAGTTTTGATTGTGGCGAGTATATTCTTCTAAGAGTTTTCTTTCAACCAAGTTACCAGAGCTGTAACAAGTGTATCGCATTAGCGAAAGTCCAATTATCTGATAGTTGATTCTCCCCTAGAGCAGTCAATTTTTCAAATAATGTTGTCATCTTTTGGATGTGTTCATCCATGTTATCACCTTCCACTAGTTTTTAGTTACAAATGCTATGGATTAATTGTACCTCATTACTAAGACTAGCCTTTACATGGTGATCCTTGAGCTTATCCCTGGCTGCCTTGGCTGTTTTAGCCCTTCTCACGTGATGAAGTTGGCTATCTTCTATTGATAGGCCAATAATAGTTCTGGCCTCGCAATCCTTTTTGGTCTATTCCAAAGTGACTGGATCTAGAATCGGTTTGATAATAATGTCCCACAAACTATCCCTCCGTAGTAGGAGTTCCAGCTTAAATTTCCATATGTGGTAATTATCCGCTCCCAACTTCGAAATTGATGTTCGAAAAGAATCAGCCATTATTTAAATTGTTTAGAGCTCTGGGGCCATCACTCCCTTTGATATATATTGAAATAAAAACAAGATATCCTTTGTATATGGATTTTAATTTTACAATAACACAAAAAACTAAAGTTTCTAATTACACAAACCTATCTGCCTTCTAGAGCAGTTTTGTATGTTGTATGTAGTATGTCGAGTGAATACAAGCATACGAATGTTATATTCAACAATTAGATCCTAAGAGACTTACTCTAAATGTCAATAAATTCCATTGTAGTTGCGTATTTTATCAGTACTGTGTCACCCTCGTCAGTCCCCTGGCAGTGAAATTCAGATAAACCGATATATTTCAGAATCTACATAAAAAAGTGACTGACCAATATCTTCATTAGATTAGCTATCTTAAATATCAGAATTTGTAGGAATTTGGTTTAAATAATAGCATTAGCAAAATATCCCTAAATGTTACCCAATTTTTGTGGAATCACCAATACAAGAAATGACAATTTTGCAGTTAACTTGCGCCTACACAAATTTGCTAGACATTCGTTATACAGAGCGTAAAATTTTTAAACCATTCGTTACCATTAATGGAAAAGAAAAATTCATTCGTTATATTCGAAACTCGTTATATCGAGCATTCGTTAAACTGGACGTCCACTGTAATATAGGATTTTTGCTTAAAAATATATATTTCATGTAAAATACAACAACAATATCTACCTTAGACCTTGGCCACGCAATGAGCGGCAAAGCGGCAAAAAAAAAATTAAAACACATGAAGTTATATGGAGGTGGCCACGCAGGCTTAAAGATTATTAGAAATAAAACCTTGACATTCGTAAGTACTGCCTGAAGAGATGCTCATATTTTCGGAGGTTATTATACGTATGTATATAAAAAATTATAAAATGCGCCATAACTTCCTCTTTTTCGGTTAATTGGATGAACACCGTGTATTTTTACTTGCGCTACATATAGGTACTATAGGGCAAGTTTTGCATTTAGAAAAAAATCGAACTCGAGATTTTAATCAAACTTGACATTACGATTATGGACAACACCAACAAGTGGGTCCCGCAATTTTCTTCTCTCTTATTGTGTGTACAACGAGCTACAGCCTAAACGGCTTAATCGATTTTCTTCGAATTTGGAATTTAAGCGTTTTAGGTGATTATCTGAAACAGATTTTTGAATCGTTTTTTTACCCGCAAAACTAACGGTCCCTGCCACACTGCCTTACAATTTTTTACCATCATAATTATCTCGAAAACGGCTCTAGCGATTTTGATAAAAGAAAATCTGAATTCTACATTTTGGTCTAATTTGTTTTTTTTTAATATTTGTTTTAACGGTACCTGCCTGGCAACCATTTCTTCATTTCTTCAATTTTCGACTTTTTCATTAACGGAGGGATTACGATCCAAACAAAATTTTTTTATTCAATATACTTCGAAAACGGATGAGGATTTTTTTTCAGGATTGTATTTTTAAGCTTACATTACTAAATTAATAATCCGATGCGATACCAATAGAATAGCGCGAAAAAAGATGTTCTAAAAATTCTGTCCGCCTGTAAGTCTGTCAGTCTGTCTGTATGTATGTATAGACTCCAACGGACCAATCGGGTGGGCCGAATGGTACCTGCCATATAACCGCTACATTCAAACCTATTTTACTCGGAAACGGCTCTAACGATTTTGGTAAAAAAATCAGTGCAGCTTTTTAGCTACGACCGATCATATTGTTTTAAAAAAATTAGAAAAATGTCTAAAAACGGTACTTTCCATAGGACCGTTTTTTTGTTTTCGAGTATCTCATAAACGACTCAACCGATTCTTTCGAAATTTCACACATATATAGGTTTAGGTTGCCCAAATTATACCGCGTACCAATATTTTTAATTAATATTTTTTTGTATTTTTAAAATGCTTATTAAATTTTTTTCAAAAATTATATTTATTTGTATTTTCTGAATACCTATGGATTGGCGTTTTTAATTTTTTTTTAAAATATTTTCAAAAAGTTTTTTAAAAAAACTTTTTTTTCTCAAAAACCGCTCCACAGATTTTTAATTTTTTTTTTCGTAAATTCAAATTTATCCAAGAAATAAAATGACGTACTTTTTTTTGAGCTCAAATTAGTTTAAGTATTTATTTCAGAATTTTGAATAATTTTTCTTTAATGAAACCGATTTAATCTTTTGTTTTAAAGTTTATATTATTAAATATTTAATATTGTCATACCAATTTATTTTATATATATACAAAATTGAGTTAAAAATGACTTAAATAGAAATCTTTTGCATACGATGTGATCGAACATAAGAGCAAGTTCGTGCGATCCAGTCGTGCACCTTATTTTTTTTTTAAATTAAAGAAATTTTGTTTTTTGTATTTAAAAAAATGGGTAAAAAGCGACTTACAAATATATTCAACCGTTTTCACTAAGAATCTTGGGCTTACGATGTGACCTAACAGAAGAGTGCGATCTAGTCGACTTCCATGTAAAATATTATCGCGAACTGTACTTAACGGCATTTTCAACACTAACCGCTCAGCCGCTCAGAAATTGCGGCTCATTAAATGACCAGCTTTTCCCACTGCCGCTTTACCGCTTGCCGCTTATTGCGTGGCCAAGGCCTTAGTTAGCAGCGATAAACATCTTCACTTATAAATTTGCAGATTTATTGTAACAGTTATACATGACATGATAAGATGATATCGGTTTTTTCGGACCGCAGGATCATAAATGCAGTACACCACGGACAATTAGTTGTTGTTATATAACTGATAACTGTTATAAATTCACATTTCCCTAATCTCGCCCTTTTAGAGCCGAAATATAACAGAATGCATTTGATTACAGAACATAAGGAATTACCAAAATGTTGGGATGTAGAAAAATTAACCTTTCTTTACAAGCCGACTCCACTATAATCTGCCTAAGAAAAATAGAGAGTGTAGAAATATTCAATAGGTATGTAGAATTACCGCCCCTTTATTTAGAGAGTAATTTTTATTTAATTGTATTACATACTTAAAAAAATTCATCTTTTTCATTGCGTGTTACCTCATGCACTATTTTATGCAGAGTATGAAGTTCGTTGTTTAAAAAAAAAAATTATGCACAATTTGTCTGATGGTACACTTATCGAAATCATCTACTTTACTTCTGAGACCAGATTTGTTTTTCTTTTTTTTTGTGACGAGTGTTGAATTTGGTACCATTTTCGTTAAGAAGTCTGTTATCTGTTCGTTCACCCACAGAAAAAATATCAGCTAATTGCTTTACATTTTGCAATTTTTTATAAATTTTTTTTGTCGCGTCAACAATTTTATTTTCGAAACCTTAAATCATTTGAACCTTCCAAGCCATTTCGAACTACAAAACTCTCAAGAAAAATGACGTTGAAGCTGATCAACTTTTGGTTGACCTACAGGCCAGATTCCAAAATAAATCGGTCTTTTCTCAAACAAAACAAAAAAATATATTGAAACCTTTTTTTTTTGAAAAATACATACATATCATAATACATCTTATATTTTTGCAAAGTTTTTAGAGGCTGATTCTTATAATCTAATCATTTCATTCCAAGAAAATGAAGTTAACTTAATTTTTTTATCTTTATTTTCTGTTAATTAATAAATGAATGTGCCAACAAAAATTTTATCCCATCTTTCTATTCCTTCTAACTGTAAAATCTGCAATTTTTACGTGGACCACGGCCTCAACCAACAAGCTTCTTCCAGTCGGCTCGGTTTCTAGCTATCTGTCTCCAGTTTCGCACTCCAAGTTGGTTTAGATCCTCTTCTACTTGCGTGCGCCACCTTTTACGCTGTCCACCTCACGGGGCAGGATTCAAAGACTTTCCGAGCCGGAGCATTGGTGTCCATTCGCTCTAGGTGACCCAGCCATCTCAGTCGTTGGCTTTTCAATTTTGTGACTAGGTCGGTGTCGCTGTACAGCCCGTATAGTTCGTTGTTGTATCGTCTTCTCCATTCCCCATCTATGCAGACCGGACCCAAAATCATCCGGAGAATTTTTCTTTTAAAAAAACAACCTAACGCGTTCTGACACTGTTATCATTGTCCATGTCTCTGCACCATACATCAGGATTGGGATGATGAGCGTTTTATATATAGACAGTTTAGTTGCTCGAGAGAGGGCTTTGCTTCTCAATTGCCTTTTTAGCCCAAAGAAACAGCGATTGGCAATAGTAATTATGCGTTTGATCTCAGCACTTTTATCATTCGGTGATTTTATAGCGGATGCTAGGTATACAAAGTCTCTGACCACTTCGAAATTATAGCTGTCTATAGTAACGTTCTGTCCGAGACGCCCCGGTGCTGCGTGTCCTTTCTTGTTGATAGCATATATTTTGTCTTGCTTCCGTTCACTGTTAAACCCATCTTCTTGGCTTCCTTCTCAATACTCACGAAAGCACCACTGACATCACGCTTTCTTCGTCCGATTATGTCAATTTCGTCAGCGTAAGCGAGTAATTGGACGGACTTTTGAAAGATTGTGCCTCTAGTGTTGACGTGAGGGTTTTGCACTATTCTTTCAGGAATGATGTTAAAGAAGTCGCATGACAGCACGTCGCCCTGCCTAAAACCTTTTTTGACATCAAAGGTGTCTGTGAGGTCTATGCCGATCTTGATGGAGCAGCGTGCATTCTCCATCGTCATCCTGCAAAAACGAACGAGTTTGGTGGAGATGCCAAAACTAGACATGGCTCTATATAGCTCGTCTCTGTAGATGCTGTCATACGCGGCCTTGAAATCGATAAAAAGGTGGTGAGTATCGATTTGAAATTCCTGGGTTTTTTCCAAGATCTGCTGTAGTGTCCAAGCATGGACCACAACGTACTGGAAGATCGGCTAAAAACATTACTGCTGCTCAAGGAAGTGTTCAAACAATCCATCAACCTCAATTCGACATCGTGTTCGGGAGCTTGGTCTTCAAAGAACAACTTTGGCCACAATTTTGCACAATGATTTGCATTTGTTTCCATTTAAGATTCAGTTGACACAAGAGCTTCTTCCACAAGACCATTTACGCCGCCGCCGTACATATGCCAATTGCATGTTACAGCTAGCCAATGACAATGACAACCCCGATTTTCATGAAAAAATCATAATGAGTGACGAGGCACATTTTCATTTCAATGGATATGTGAATAATCAGAATAATCGGTTCTGGGCAATGAAAAACCCTCAAATTATTCATCAGTCACCTTTGCATCCATTAAAAGTTACAGTCTGGTGTGCAGTCGATCTCGTACTGTGGAAGTGTTAAGACGTTTTCGGCTTCCCAGTTTTTCCAATTAAAATTCGTGTGTGAGCTTAAGTTCCAAATTAAATCAACATTTTATAAGTGGTGCAGTAGCACAGAGGTAGAGTGGCCGACCGAGAATACGAGGGTCGCCAGTTCGATTCCCAGGAGGGCATCAGAACTTTATCAGCTTTTTTTCACAACCGTGAAGTCGTTAACTTTATTGGTTGGGAAAACGAACAAAGGAGGAGGAGTTTAAGCACCGGGGCATCGAAAGGTGTCCTAGGGCCAATGAGGCCAGCGATGGCATCAGCTGAGGGAACATCGAAAGATGTTCCAATCACAAGCAGTGATTCTGCAGCAACAACATCAACAGCAATAACAACAACGGCAACATCATCCGATGCTAATCAAAAGCGCAGAAAGAGGATCAAGTGCGCACCAAATTTGGTAAAAAGGAGATCCACGGCCACCTCAGCAAAGCTGCCAGCTGGGGTGCATACGTCCGATATAGACAAGACGTCAGAGGCAGCAAGACAAACCGAGCTAGACACTTCACCCGAAGAGGGTATAGCATATATGTCTGAAGAAGGAGAAGGGCACTTCACGACGGGCGATAGTACTGCCTTCGTGAACCTCTCCACATCAGAGGCGTCATCTGAGGAGGACGAACAAAGAATGTTCGCCCAAATTGATGCTTTGGAGGCAGAAATAGAAAAGATAAAAAGTAGAGTTAAGGCCAGCCAAGAAGCGCGCCGAGCGAGGCAACTAAAAGAACTCGAAGAAAAAGAACAACAACAGAAAAAAGAACAAATACAAAAACAACAGCCACAGCAGCAGCCAAAACAACAACGGCAAAAACAACAACAACAACAGCAACAGCAGCAGACACAAGTCCAGAAACAACCGCAAGAAAAACAGCAGCAGCAGATTCAAAAGCAGCAGAATCAACAGCCGCAGAAAAATCAGTCTCAGCAGCAGCAGCCACAGCCGCCGATCATGAAAAAAGAAAAGGTGCCACCCATTAATACTTATAAAATGGAGTTACAGGATACCATAAATCTATGTAAGTTGACCATAGGTCATAATTTTACTATTAAAAGATTAAATAACGATAGGCATGCTATCCAGTGCTTCACACTGGAACAGCACAAAAAAATTAAAGAGTTGCTAAAAGAAACTACTACTGAGTTCTTTAGTTTCACCCCTAAAACCGAAAAATTTCAAACGGTCCTTTTGAAGGGCATAGATTCCTGCACAGAACCACAGGTGCTCTTAAATGAACTCCGGCAACAAGCGAATGACGATCTCGACTTTATCGGGGTCAAGCCGTTCGCTACAGTTAGAGCTAGGCGGGAGAAGCGGAGGCTTCCCTTCTTCCTTGTTCAACTCTCACCCAGCAGCAAACTGGATAGTTTGAGGAGTATATCCGTCCTCAACTGCCAGGTTGTAACTTGGGACAAATTAAAAAGGCGCGGCGACATGCTTCAATGCATGCGCTGCCAAAGGTTCGGCCACGCCGCAGCAAACTGCGAAATGCAGTCACGCTGCGTTAAGTGTGGAGAGAACCACAATGCAGATGAATGCAAGTTAGGAAAGGAACGGGTCGAAGATAGGACCCAGCTTAAATGTGTACTCTGCCGAGGCGCCGGACACCCCGCTAATTATCGGGGATGCCCGACGTTTCAGCTTATAAAAAACAATAAAGCAGCAAAGCAAACAGTGGTAGAAAAGCGTCCAACAGTGCGCCCTCCTACAACAACGCCCGTCAACCCCCAAATTTCTTACGCCCAAATGGCGTCAGGAAGGGGAAGCACGGTACAGCCTACACCAAAGGTCGCCCAACAGGCCCCCGTGCCTAAGGCGCCGGCGGCACAGGCGGATATTATGGGCGTTCTACTGGCCATCCAGGGCCAGTTGAACGGCCTCCAAAACCAGATCAGGGAGCAGGCGACTAGGGTGGATTATCTCTACTCTGTTTTGCCGAGCTTAACGCAACTTAGAGGTTAAGGGCGCGCTGCCGGAGAGGCCCTTTAAGATCCTAGCTGTGAATGTAAATTCATTGATTAGGACCGAACGTAGAGCGAATTTATTCCAATTGCTTAAAGACATAAGTCCAGATGTGTTTATGGCTAGCGAAACTAAGCTTAACCAGAAACATAAATTGACTAACAACAATTACAATATCGTAAGAAGAGACCGACCCAACTCCACGCAAGGAGGAGGCGTCGCAATCTTTATACGTAAAGGCATTAGTCATAAGGTAATATATAATAGTGATGTGCGAAAATTTCGGACGTTAGAGGCATGCATCATATGCATTCATCTCCAACAGGGGAAGCGAATGTATGTGATCGCTGCCTATGCACCGGAAACACCTCAACCCACGCAGTTTATAACAGAGCTTGAAAAGCTTTTTGAATGCTTAAGATTGAGCTCGGAAGAGAATTACTATATATTGGCGGGTGATTTAAACGCCAAGCACACAGATTGGGGAAATCAAATACAAAATCCTCGAGGTAACCATCTATTTAATTGGATGGGTCGATACAACCTTGAGTATCGCATCGATCTTCTAGCCACAGACAGGCCATCGTTCCCAAGAAGCGGTGCCTATCTGGATCTATTGCTTAAAGACGCAAGACTAACAATTACTGACGCTGTGGGTCAACGGCCAAGAAATTGTTTACGAACGATCGAGTACGACAGTGACCACTGCGGACTCGCAGCCGTAATACAACTTCCGAACCAGCTTATGGAGTTGGAGGAGTATGTGCCTGTGCATACTTACAATTACAGTAAGGTGCGCTGGCCACATTTCTCCAATGCCTTATTGAGTGAATTACGTTCAAATGGTATATCCCCACCAAATGACAGGAACCTAACAAATACTGAAATCGACAGATACTTAGAACAAATTGACGAAACGATTCTACGAACAATGAACAGAACAATACCGAAATACAAAGAACGTAACGCAACTGACATGTACCGTAACGCGACAATTGACGCACTTCACAGACAAAAAAGTGGACTACTGACAAGACTAAAACGCTTGTACAGGCGGTTTACTGATACACGAGACCTGGAGATTAGGACACTGAAGTCGTCCATCAAAAACATCAACCAATTGATCAAAGAAAATTATAGATTGGCTATTAATTCGTTCTGGGACAATAAAATTCGTGCCGTTAACTCCAGCGACCCAAGTATGTTCCCAAAAATTAATAAGATTTTTAGAAGAAAGGATCAAAACGATCTTCCGTGTCTTAAGCTCCAGAGGACGACAGAGAACAGAGACGTACTTCTGACAGCAGGCATAGACCTAGAGGATGCCGTATTGGACGATGACCTCTATATAATCGAAGATCCGCAGGAGAGAGTGGAGGCTGTGGGGGCTGCTTTCCAGCAAGTGTACAAGGTGAATGCTAGCATTCGCCCGAATCATGACCTGGAGAACAGAGCTCTGCTTCATCACTTATGGCTCCGGAACGATATAACCGAATGGCGATCTGAGAACCTTGGTTTTACCAGGTTTAATGATGAAGATTTGGCAAACGCCATAATCGCCGACCGAAATGGGCCCAGCCCCCTGTTAATTTCGAAGAATGAGCTCCAGCTCATCTTCGATTCATTAAAGAAAAAGAAGTCTGCAGGACTCGATGGTATATCCAACGTTGTACTACGACATTTGCCTCAAGAAGCAGTTGACATTTATACCACACTGTTTAACAACGCGCTGAATAATGCATATTATCCAGTGCGGTGGAAGACAGCTGTGGTGCACCCTCTCCCAAAAAAGGGAAAGGACAACTCCAATCCGGCGAATCTCCGGTCGATAAGTCTTCTTCCGAGTATCAGCAAAGTATTTGAAAAGGTTATTAATAGAGCCCTGTTCAAATGGGCGGAGGACAAAAATATCATCCCGGATAATCAGTTCGGTTTTAAGGCGGGACATGACACAATTCATGCCGCGTCTAAACTTGTTTCTGATATCCAATGGAACAAAACTAAAAAACAGTGTACGGGTGCCTGTCTGGTTGATTTGGAGAAGGCCTTCGACACCGTATGGTTAGAAGGTCTCTATCTAAAGCTAACCAGACTAGGTATAAGTAAACCTCTATTGTATATGCTTTATGACATGCTAAATGGTAGAAAGTTTGTTGTCAAGAGTGGCAATGTAACTTCTACTGCAATTTTTAATATTAATAATGGTCTTCAGCAGGGAGCGGTTAACTCGCCGATTCTATTCAACATTTACACCAGCGATCTGATAGGTAGTCTAACTCAGGCAATTGCGTACGCCGACGATCTAATTGCGTACAGAACAGCTCATACAGTTGAGGTCAAAAGTCTCTTGCAGAGTGACTTCGACAAGATTCAGCGATATTGTGATGACTGGAAGTTGAAAATCAACTTCCAGAAATCAGAAACTATTTTGTTTAGGACTCCGCTGTCTAGCGCCTCAATGGATACGAGAAAGAACTGGCGCAAGCTGGTGATCGTAGGGCCACATGGACATCCACTGGCGAGTAAAAGTGTAGTAAAGTACCTTGGCATCTGGTTGGATCAGTACCTGTATTTCGACAGACATATAGGTGCTGCTTTGGCCAGGGCTAGGGGAGCCTTAGCCTTGACAAAACGACTGTTTTATAGCAGCCGTCTTGACAGCAGGGTGAAGGTGATTTGCTACATGGCCCTCATCAGGCCGATGATTGCCTACGGATGCCCGGTGTGGTTCAACGTTGCCCCATCTCAAATGGAAAAGATTCGGGTGTTTGAGAGGCAATGTCTTAGACGTTGCCTTGGATTACACAGAACACCAGAGTCGGAGTACACAAGATATTATTCCAACCAGGTTCTATACAACGGAGCCAACATAAACAGAATAGATAATTTTTTGTTCAAGCTGATTCGGGGTCACGTTGCAAGAGCGATGTCCTCAACTAACAGCTTAATTTTTGGGGCTTATTACCCCAATAACGAATATTTTGAGAGTGCGCGGTTAAGTGGTTACATCCCTCCTGAGGCATTCCTCTATTTAGACAGTCGAGGGCTGATACAGGATGGAGGGGCGGTTCCGCTCATCTACCACGTCAGCCGGAAAACTGTGGATAGGCGACTCCTGTATGGTCGAGACGTCATCGCTCAAGGTGGAGAAGAGCGCCTTCGGTTCAGTAGGACTGTGTCCGATCGGGACCGGAGGGATAGGGCGAAACAGGAGAACCAGTTCTGGTGGCTCTCTGAACAGCATCGTGATATTTAAAGTCGATGAAGATGATATATCTTGGCCGACTTACATAGATTTAGGGCATTAGGTATAGGTAACAGTCAGGGTGGCACCAAAAAAAAAAAAATTAAAAATATGTATGTATGCGGGGGCATGCGTGCATGTATCTGCGTGTCTGTACATGTGTGTGCGTACGTATATGTATGTGCGTATGTACATGTGTGGGTGGGTTGCATGCTAGTGTGTGTCTGCATGCATATAAAAAATAAACAAAAAAAAATTAAAAAACGAAAAAAATGCTGCTGTGGCTGTTCTAGTTTTTAAGTAGTTATAAGTATTATTAGGTATTTTAAGTAGTTTCAGTTATTTTTAGTTAGTATAAGTTAGTTTTATTTAGTTTTAATTATTTTTAATATATATTTAAGTTTAGTTTATAGGTAAAAAAAAAAAAAAAAAAAAAAAAAAAAAAAAAAAAAAAAAAAAAAATGATCAGATACCAAGTTTTCTGTATAAAAGTTTCTTGAAATATAAAATAAATAAAAAAAAAAAATTTAGATTTAATTAAAATAGTTTTTAGGTCGAAAGACATTAGTTGTAAGAGTTATTGTTTAATTTAGAGCGCCCGTAAAGGGCCAGTAAATTAGTTGTAAGTTATTGATAATTAGGCTAGTTTTAAACATTTTTGTCTAGCTTTAAGATAGTTATAAGTTAATATGAAATAAAAATGAATTTAAAAAAAAAAAAAAAAAAAAACAGTCTGGTGTGCAATTTGGTCAAGAGGAATCATTCGGCCTTACTTGTGTGAAAATGAAAACGGCGTAACGGTAACTGTGAATGGGGAGCTATTTCGTGATATAATTGAAAACTTTTTAACGCCACAACTGCATGCTTTGGGCTTGATTAACATGTGGTATCAATAAGACGGTGCCATATCGCATACAGCCAGGATTACAATGGAATTACTGCAAGACCTCTTTCCACAACAAGTTATTTCAAGAAATAATGATGTTGATTGGCTTCTACGGTCGCCTGATTTGACTGTTCCGGACTTCTTTTTGTGGGGATATCTGCAAAGCCAGGTTTATGCAAACAAACCAGAAGCGATTGAGCAACTTAAACTAAGTATTCGTGATGAAATTAATGAAATACCGCGTGAAATGTGTTAGAATGTAACATAGGCAGACATTTACCTGATATTGTATTCCATACATAATTGCCGACATTAAATAAAACATTTATCAATATAAGACCCATTCTTTTTCATTTAATCAGAAATTGTAAACAAAATATTATATAGCTTCCCGGCGGACACCCTATACAATTAAAATTTCTCCTTTTACACTAAATAAACTTTTTTAATTGTTCAATAGCTTCTTTTTAAACACTGGTAAAATATTTAGTATAGAATCCGTTCTGCTGCCAACAATGTTTTCCCCTAAAGTGATTTATCTTTCAAAAGTATTTTTTTTCTGTCATTTGACAGTGATGTATTCCGCCAGTTTATATATGTATATAATAGCTATACTATTCTTAATCTACATTATGTAACTCCAAATTCATATTGTATCTATTCTTGAGATGGTTATGTGTAAAGTGTCATTAAACAACGTTAACACAAAACAAGCGAACTTCTGATGAGTTTTCACATTCCCAACATAATGAAAAGCCCTTGACCTTTTTATACAATCTACAACATTTATTTTAGTTTTACAAGTATGTACGATTATATAATGCACCCCCTGGCATTTCAATTTTTTTACTGTCTATCCAACACCATGTCTAACCAATCCATGTCTTGAGAAGTCATTTTCTATCAACGCACTCATACGCGTTTTAGAGTTCATTATAAAAGTCAAAGGAATTCAATTTGTGTTGATTACGAGTATATTTTTAAGTGTTGATATTTACGACTTTATATAGGTTACATACGTACATATTCTATACATACACATTTAATTAAATGAATCAACGATATCAATATAATCTATGACAACAATTCGAAAGCTTTTACAATTCAAAAGATGTTTGTGTTTTGTTTAAATTTGCTGAATTTTCATTCCTGAAGCAACTTCGTACTCTGGAAGCAAATAAAAATAAAATGTATGACTGGATCGCATGAACTTGCTCTTATGTTCGATCACATCGTTTGCAAAAGATTTCTATTAAAAATATAAATACATATAAATTTGAAGTCTTTAAATTTTCATAAAAAAAAATTGGTTTGACAATCTTAAATATTTAATAATAAACTTAAAAACAAAATATTAATCAGCCTAATCAAAGAAAAAATAATTCAGCATTCTGAAATAAATACTTAAACTAATTTGAGCTCAAAACAAAGTACGCCATTTTATTTCTTGGACAAATTTGAATTTCTAAGAAAAAAATTATTTTAAAAATATATGCAGCGTTTTTTGAGAAAAAAAAAGTTTTTTTTTTTAAACTTTTTGAAAACATTTTTCACAAAAAATTCAAAAACGCCAATTCATAGGTATTCGGGATATACCTATGTACATACAGTCGAACTTTGATAACTCGAACCATCACTTGCCAAAAAAATAATTCGAGTTATCAAGTAAAACAGAAAATTAATATAAATTACGTAATATTTATTAGCGAATAAAAAAAGTACAGTTTTTGTGATTATTTAAGATATTCTGTTATACATGACTGACGAATGGATTTTCCGGAATGCTATATTTAATAGACACATCCTTTTTTGTTGATCCACTATTAATTTAATATTTTCTTTAAACGATGTCTTTAATGTGCGTTTAACGACATATCCACGTTAGCTTTACTTTTAATAAAAACTTCACAGTGCACTGATAATATCTACGTCAGTTTTTTTTTACACTTTTTATTTCGTCTTTTTTTAATTTTTTAAAATAAGACTGAATTCGTGTTCTAACACCGGAACATGACAGCTTTTACTCACACTTAACGGAATCACAATTTTCAACACACACATATGTATACAAGATCATAGAACATACAAATACAGTGCCTACAAACGCAATGCATTGTGAAATGAACTTGTAAAATTCCGCAGAATTTGATAATTTACCTAAAAGAATTCGACTTATCGAAGGTGACGCCAAATATTATCTTCGACTTATCGAGACATGCGAGTTATCGCGACATTCGAGTTATAGAAGTTGGAGTTACAAAAATTACATGTAAACTTCAGGCTTCCCGCTATTGCCAACCAATTTCATTCGAGTTATCAAATATTCGAGTTATAGAAGTTCGATTGTATAACTATAATTTTTGAAAAAAATAAAATGCACCATTGGATCGCACGTACTTGCTCCTATGTTCGATTACATTATATGCAAAATATTCTTAATAGAAGCGGCTAAATGTATTTTTAAAGTCGTTTTTCAATTATTTTTTTATATATAAAAATTCTTAAATTGTTTCTAAAAAAAATTGGTATGAACATTTTAAATATTTAATAATATAAATTCAAAAACAAAATTTCAGAAAAAATTGTCCACCCGTTTTCGAAATATTGAATTTTCAAAAATTCAAAAAACTATTTTTCGAAAATTTTGAAATGCAGTATTATTTACAATTTGAAGGAGCACCGGTATAAAAATTTTGATCGAAATCCGTTCATCCGTTTATGAGAAAGTCGAAAATCAATAAAATGGTTGTATGGCAGGTACCGTTAATAACAAAATATTAAAAAAAAAAAAATTGCCAAAATGTAGACCATACCAAAAGTAGTACACACACCAATTTTTAACAATATCGTTAGAGCCGTTTTCGAGATAATTATGATGGTAAAAAAATTTGTATTTGTAAATTTGTATCAAACAAAGTTTGAAGAAAATCGCTTCTGCCGTTTAGGCTGTAGAGAGTTGTACAGACAGACACACGGAATTGCGGGACCAACTTTTTTGGTGTTCTCTATCATCGTAATGTCATGTTTGATTGTTATCTCAAAACTTTTTTTTTTCGACGAATGCATAACTTGCTTATAGTACCTATAATCGCAAGTAAAAATAAATATCTGCAAATTTAAAATTGAGTCTGCCAATGGAGCCGTAAATATAGCGATGTCATAATAATGTAGTCAAAGTTAATCCTTTGCTTGAAAATTGCTTTAGATGTAAGGGACTATTCAAATGAGAGCGACCAATATGTTGTTTTAATAGTTAAAACTGATGTGCTCTTAAGCGATTTGATTATACTGCCCTATCGAGGTAACAGTCGAAGCGGAATTCTCTCCGATTTACTACGAATCGGAGACATTTTGCTTCGAGGCAATTCTCCGATCGGCCGATTGGAAATTCTGTCCGACGAAATTCAACGCATGCCATTTGTATGCGATAAGGTACTTTCAATGGTTTTATTTATGACAGATACAAACAAAATATTCTCCGAAGTCCTCCGGCAAGTTCTCGTTGCGGAAAGTGTTTTCTTTTTTAAAAAATTGTTAATTAAAATACAAGTAATATAGAAAAAAACTTTATTTACGTTAACTTGTGGGCTTTTTGTTTTTAGGCAGAACGAATAAACAAGTTCACAGCAATATGAGCGGATGATAAATCTGCCCAGCGAATATCCCGATATTGCATATCTAAAATTACACAAGGACACCAGAGGTTGTGGCTGTGTTTTAGTTTTGAATACATCATATATTTTCTAAAGGTTTGGAGTGACACCATCAGATCGATAATTTGTTTTGTATTTGTGTTGAATCTGCTCCAAAACAAAAGCAAACGCATTTTTATTTAGGCGAAAGTTTTTCTTCAATCTTCAAGGGAATTATAGAATTAGAGTTGCGTCAGGTAGTCAGCGTATATTGTTTTCGTTCTTGCAATGTTCTTTTATTTTCTAAATAAATAATATTTAATTTCAAAAGTTTTTTTTTTCAAATTATTCTTTTGTTGACAGTTCAAATGGAAACAAAACATGTGTTTGGAAATAGGGAATGGACTTTATTCGATAGTTTTGATTTTAAAATCGGTGCATCTAATTACATTTCCTAAAAACTCTAGCGCATTACAATTGAAAAAAATTCTTTCTATAAACAATAAATTACACTCTCTCGCCAATTTTTCATGGTTTAAAACGTTTATAGTATATATATAAGTTGTTCATCTCTGCCTGAAGTTTATATCCATTGCATCTAGTCGTCGTATTTCTTTAAAATTTCTTCTGATGATAGCAACCTCGAATTGAAATTGAATTTCCGACGAAGAAAACTCCGCTCCGACGGTTACTTCGATAGGGCAGATAAGCTGGTTTCACTGTAAACCATTTGGTATTTTAGATTTGACTAATTGTATTTTTTTTACTTCATCTTTTTATTTATACGGCTCTCTTCAAAATATATCGTTAAAGAAATACAGGGAATAAAAATTAGACAAAACAAAACCAACAAACTAATTTAGAATTGACAAAAGCGCATATTTGTTCTGGCACGAATCCCAGAGAAATTTAATCATTTTAAATAAAACACCAGCAGTTAAGCGGTGAGAGCTAATGTGGGGGTCGTTTTGGCCATAGTCATACGGAATCAGAAGCAGACACTTCGTCTTTTCCAATCACAAAGGATTTTTTCCACAAAAATTCGGTTCAACATACAGTGGGGTGTTTATGCATAAAACATATCTGCAAAATCAACTTTAGCAAAAAAAAAATTCCAAATGTTTTCAAAAGTAAACATTGATATTTTTATAGATCGTAAGGTTGGAAATACAAAAAAAAATCTCCTCATTGAAATGTAGGTACAATGGCACTCATACAAACAAAGTTCATCATGAAAAAGCAGTACAGTGCGCCCTCGGTAAAAGCAAATAATAGAAATTCGAACGGTTGCGTTAATTGAGTTTGTTGCAATAACCGAGTCACAAAAATTTCGATCCATGCATTTAAATTTGCCTTGAAAATTAAAGGAAATTGTTTGTTATACAAGTAATGAAAATTTATTTTATTTACCTAATCCATTTTAAAAGAATATCATAACTAAATCAGCACATTTTCTGTTAGAATGTTTAAAAAAAATAACGTATGGTAATTTCAACCAAAAAAAAATCTTGAAAAAACAATACATGGTTTCGTTAATTTTTTTGAAATATTAAGAAATAAATAAACTCCTGTCAATGGCCAGCTCCCTGAGTTTTTGCAGAGTTAATATGTCTTCAAGTGAAACTGAGTGTTCTTCAAACCACTATTCCGCAAATAATTGATTTGTTATATTTATAAGTTATTCACAAAGAGATTGAACAGATTTACAATAACTCAATTAAAATCTCGGAGTTCTGCTTAATTGACAGCTTGGGAACTTTTTTAACATTGGTCATATGGCTTTTTATAAAACTTACAATAAGTTACCGACCCGAAAACGAAAAAAAATAAAATGCACGACTGGTTCGCACGAACTTGCTCTTATGTTCGATCACATCGAATGCAAAAGATTTGTGTTAAAAATCTAAATATATATTTACAGCAGTTTTTTACTTCATTTTTTATATACACAAAATATCTTTAATTTTTTTCTAAAAAAAAAGGTGGTATAACAGTCTTAAATATTTACTAATATAAACTTAAAAACTAAATATTAAATCGGCTTAATGAAAGAAAAAATAATTCAAAATCCTGAAATAAATACTTGAACTAATTTTAGCTCAAAAAAAGTACGCTATTTTATTTGTTATATAAATTTGAATTTATTAGAAAAAAATTTTAAAAATCTGTGGAGCGGTTTTTGAGAAAAAAGGTTGTTTTTTTCAACTTTTTGAAAACATTTTTCAAAAAAAATTCAAAAACGCCAATTCATAGGTATTCAATAAATACATATAAATATAATTTGTGAAAAAAATTTAATGAGCAGTTTTCGAAATATAAATTAAATTTTTTTTTTTTGTAATAATACAAATTCTATATACTACTGAAATACATCAGCCAAGTAGAAGACTTAGCACTATAATATTTGGACTTGTTGAATTATTGATTCAAAATAGCTTTTAACGGCCTTTAGTCCAACAAAAACTTGGCTGATGTATTTCAGTAGTATATAGAATTTGTATTATTAAAAAAAAAACTTCTTATATAAATAATGCCAGGCCATGGGCAAAAAACAAAAATTTCCAATTTAATGATTAGGAATTCTAGTCTTGTTGGATATAGTTCACACTAGATGTTCTTCACGAAATCTATGTAAGATGAACTGAACTTGGCAAAAATTGCGTATTGACAAATGTCCTCACTAGTAAACTGATGAGTCCATGTGAGATCGTCGGGACGAAACGCTAATTTTTGTTGGACTAAAGGCTGTTGAATCAATAAATTAAAAATTGTTTTTTTTAATGATTTTAAAATACAAAAAAATATTAATTAAAAATATTGGTACGCGGTATAATTTGGGCAACCTAAACCTATATATGTGTGAAATTTCGAAAGAATCGGTTGAGCCGTTTATGAGATAGAAGAAAGCAAAAAATACGGTCCTATGGAAAGTACCATTTTTAAACATTTTTCTAATTTTTTTTTTCAACCATATGATCGGTCGTAGCTAAAAAGCCGCACTGATTTTTTTAAAATCAAAATCGTTAGAGCCGTATCCGAGAAAAATAGGTTTGAACGTAACGGTTATATGGCAGGTACCATTATTTTTTGAGCTAAAACACAAATTTCAATTTCCCCTCTGTACAATACCTAAAAAACTCTATATACCAAGTTTGAATGTTGGAAAATTCCGATTACTGAATCACAATTTTTTGAAAAGTTGCGTTACTGAGTCACTAATGTTGAAATTTGGCTGTTGCTTTAATCAAGGTTTTGCCTTTATCGAGGGTTGCTTTTACCGAGGGCGCACTGTATTATGGTCCTTACGATATTTTTGATTGATTGCATTGCTTTCAATCACAATACGAGTCTCAACATTGAAGAGAATTGAATCACACTCAAATTTAATTTATTTTTCACATTTTATATGATAGTATACCCCACTGTTAGTCGTTGTTATATACATCGCTTTTCGTAGACAACAAAGACGACTTTAGCGACAAACGATTAAAGTTCAAATTGTTTCCGCTTCTTGGAACGAAGATGAAGAGAAAAGTGCATTTATTTTTAAAATACAAAAAAAGTGTTGTTCATGCCACGTGCACAACGGAGAAGAGCACATCTAAGAATCTTTTCGAGCATAACGTAACGATGGCGACGTAACAAGTAGGTACATAATGAGATTTTGTCTATTTTTTCCTTTGTTCTTTTTTTTTTTTTAAAGTTACATATACATACAGAGCAAAAAAAAAGAAAGCCTTGTCGGTTATTGACACCTGTCACTTTGTTGTAGACTGACAAATATCTACATTGGTTATTCTCCGATAAAAATATATTCAAATGAAAAAAAAAAAAATGTTAAAGTTGCTCATGACTACACATTAGAATTATTATACAGCTCGTTGAAAGCAGTGATTCAGGCGCATGAAAGGTATGTACATGTGTGCATAGTATGGGTATGTACATATTTCGTACGAATATCATTATAAACTTGTAGGTGATTTAAACGGCTTAGAGATGAGTTTATGTATAATAATAAATTGTAAGATATGATATTTCCTATAGAAATGCCACGAGCATTAACAAGACATAGCCGGATTAAAAGGAATTGTTTGAATTTAGAGAAGGTTTTGGCTTGAGTCGCATTGTAGAGACCATTATTTTCTTTGTATACCGTAGCCTAAACTTCATCATAGACACACCTTATTCTTAATTTAATATGTTGTAAACAAAAAAGTCCTTTCTGTAATTCGATTCCTTTTGAATAATGTCCCGCAGTTCCAGGTTGCACTTAAGGGACATTAGGACTTACAACCTGTTTAGTTAAAAAATTACTAATCACAAATTTCAAAACCCCGAATGGCTTTTTTTTATTTTATTTATTTATTTATTTAATTTAACTATATGCCTGTAAGACCTAAGGTCTTTTAAATGCAACCTGAATTACACGGCACTAGTTAGAAGAAAGAGAATGATAGGAAAGAATTTTTTGTTGGCACAATGGATTTGAGAACCAGGTATTGACTATCTCATTTTAACCCATGGGCGGCATCCAAATAATATTGGAGGTATAGAAAAGAATGTGCCTAGCGTGGGTATAGAACCCACACGTCTAAGTAAGCAATCAAGCACCTTATCCACTGCGCTATTTGCTTTTAAAAATCGTACCGTAGTTCCTAAGGCTGCGAACAATCTGAGTTCGAGTGTTTGTGGTAGCAGCTCATGGTGCACAATGCACAGTCTTGTTGAATGTCTACACAGGTGGATGAGGGAGAATCTACAATAACTTCTATCAGTTATAACAAAATTAAGGAAAATGTCCGTTTTATTGAGAGATGGTGAAGCAGAGAGAAGAAGTAGGGTTCAGTGAAAGGAATGTCACATCCAATCATGTAACTGGACTATCCCTTAGAGCTTAAAGGCTTCATGTCGTGTGCGTCTATATGTTATTAAAACCAGTCAACAATAAATTGCCTAGATTGACATGCTGTTGACTGCAGCGTTTGTAGATATTTACTTGAGGGTATGTCTGCAAATATTATATCTTAAATATTTTATTCATAAGTAAAACGAGTTATGGTATATAAAAACGGGGTATAGTGGGACAGAATACCCTAAAAGTTAGCATCAATTTAAACGAATTGTCAATATTTCGAAAAATGATTATTCTTGTACATTTTTACTATCTGATATTTTTTGCAACCTAGTAGTAATGTCAGTCAGTAATAATATCTGTCAAACAAGTTGTCACATTTTAAACTGTCAGTTTCGTTTTTAATCAATAGCGTGTTTAATTAAATCGTGATGACATACGCTTTAACATCGTTGCCAAATTTTTAAATTTTATTTCCAAACTCACATGGTTTTCATTGTTGTTTAATAAATACGAAATAATTAACTTATTATTACTAAAACGAAATGAAAACATTGGGCTTCAAGATCTTGTGATTTAACGGGTATTGATAGTTTTCTCTCGAAAATCGGTAGTCCAAGCACTAGAAGTCATGCCAAATTATTCATGTTAGTAATACATAGGTTTCGGTCACAAATGCTTGAAAAAGCGATTGAAATCTTTGTCTCTGCGGTGGCATTCGTCAAATCCAGTCGCATGGTGCATTTGTATAAAGTTGTAGTTCGGTCAATATAGACATTTAAAATAACAAAAATTCCCGGAAAGCCAAATATTGGTGGAGAGCTGGGGTTTACCATTACAAATAAAGTTTTAAAAATCCACATCGATATGTGTGCTACAAAAGTTATTCGAAGTCAAACGTCAAAATTTGAGTTTTTTTTGGATTTTTCTCCTCGAAAACGGTAAGTTTTCTAAAAAAAAAAAAAACAAAAACCAAAGTTGTAGATCTTAAAATTATAATTTTAAAATTCTCTACAAAAAAGGTCCTAAGAGTTACTATTCGTGAGATATCTCGATTGTAAGAGTCACATTATACATGATATCCACACATTTCCAGGCCACCTGTGAGGTAGTGTGCTCGTTTTTTTTACCATGGTTTCCCCTGTAGGCCTACTCCACTAACTGTCATGATCATTTTAGGATTATCTGCCAATAAATAAACTTTCAAGACTGTCAATAACTATACCATTAAACCGTTACTTTTGCTATGTTTGAAATAATGCCGAAAACAAGAAAAACGTACAATGAAAGAGATGTTCAAGGAGCTCTATTGGTCATAAAAAATGGACATATATCTATAAAAGCAGCTTTTAGATACCACAAAATACAGCGTTCTACTCTGCAGTTCCGATTGAACAACAAATTTTCAAAACTACGTCCACGACCCGCAACCGTTTTAACTGAGGAAGATGAATTGAGCAGTGTTGAATAGGTAAAAGTTTCTCAAGAAAAAGGATTTCCGAAAAGAAAAGAAGATCCCCTTTATGCTGTCCAGGAATTTCTAAAGGCAAAGTAACAAAAGAGAGCACCCATTCGGTAGCTAGGCAATACCAGAAAAAGGATGGTTTAGATGGTTTAGAAAAACAGATGTTGCTTGAAATGTACAACGAATTCAGCCAGGAAAATTTTATTTCTTACACCAGCCTAAGGAGTGGAAAACATATCAGGAACTTAGTTGCGAATCCAGTCGAAGAAATCGGAGAAAATACAATTCGTAGTTGACAGATATGCTTTTCCTGTACAAAGTGTACAATGACCAAAGCAGTTGGAACTGATATTTGTAGTTTAAAATGTGCAATATATCATATAAAATGTTTGAAAAAAAAAACAAAAATATCACATTCTTTCAAGTTTCATCAGTTTTCTTTCTAAGTTTTTATATCAACTTATATAATATTATGCGATCGGTATGAACTAATTTATTTTTGTTGTAGACATTTTATTTATTTTTTTCATATTTAACTTATTGTTTACTTAATATCTATTATTTCTTTTTATGCCTTATAACCCGGAAGAAGCGGTAAATGTTTATGTTATTTTTTTTTTACTGAAATTAGATGAACCACAAATTTTGTAAATAAGAAACTAAAAAGAAAATATTGTTTTCCTTTAATTCATAGATGCCAATAATTATACATTTTTGGGGTACCGATAATTGTAGTCGGATGCCAATAATTGTACAGGGTGGCACACGAATCGCGCTACAAAAATAAAACGTAATAACTTTGTTTCAGTCTGCGTAATCGGCTAATTTTTTGTTTATTTTATGGGCTACTATTTAGATTTATCAAAATGAATGCTTGGGATACTGAAAAAAGGATTTGGATAGTGCAGCGACACCATTCTTTGCAGTCCGTCATTTTCGTCCAAAGGGAATTTCCGAGTAGATGGACCATTATGAGGCTGTTGAATATGTTTGCCGAATCTGGAAGCATCGAACGAAGACCGTATCATCGAGATCCCAATGTTCGGGTTCAGGATAAAATCGTGGCTGGTGCATCAGCAATACAGACAAATCCAAGTGTTTCGACTCGAAACTTATCGGGCCAAATTGGAGTTAGCAGACGGTCATTACAACGGATACTTCATGATGAATTAAATTTGTTTCCGTACAAAGTCCAAATTACAAGCAAGTTAAACCCTCAGGATTTGCCTGTTCGCCTGGAATTTTGCCGAAAAAGACAACACATTGATCAATTGTTTGTTCATGTCTGATGAGGCCCATTTTGACTTCAACGGCAATGTTAACAAGCCGTATATGGAGTGAATCTAATCCAGAAATGCTCCATGAGACGGAACTGCACCCAGAACGAGTCACTGTGTGGTGCGCAGTTTCATCAAGGTGTATTGTCGGGCCATACTTCTTTGAATAAAACGGTGCAATACAAAATGTCAATGGGGACCGTTATTTAAAGATGTTGAAGGAGTTTTTTTTTTGCCCAGAACTTTGCCGAAGACGTATCCCTTTCAGCAGGATTTAGTTTTAACAAGATGGAGCCAGTGCGTACGTAGCCACACAAGTTATGGCGGAGCTCCAACGAAAATTCCCAAACAAATTGATATCCAGAAACTGCACTTTCCGCTGGCCCCCAAGGTCACCTGACCTGACTGCACCAGACTTTTTTTTATGGGGTTATGTCAAGCAGGAAGTGTACAAAACGAAACCAGGAATTTGACTGAATTGTAGCAGTCCATTAAGACAATAATTGAGGCGATCCCAATTTCAACCCTTATTTTATTTAAAATAAAATTTTAAATCCAATAAAAAAAAATTACTGAAATGCATAGATTAAAATAAAAGTTATTTAAATTTCTTATTGTAGCACAATTCGTGCGCCACCCTGTAGTTTTTGGGAAGCTTTTTTTAATATCCCATTTTTACCTCTTTTTTAATAAACAAATTATAAGAATTAAATATAAATAAACAAAGAAAAATCTATATTAAAATTTAGTATATTTTGCATATTTTTAACTTTTTAATTACGAAAATTACTCACATTTAAAATTGAAAAATCCTTAAGGGTGCCAACAATTGTATCCGCTACGCTATAATCTTCAAAAATTGAAATGAAATCCGCATTATTATTCTGTCGTCCAATATTTTAGTTAAAACGATATGTAAAATATTAATTTTTTGATTTAACTTTGAAAATTTAAATCTGCCGCCAGACACCCTGTATATTGAACGTGAAATACAAATTTAATAAAAAATATTTAGAAGAAAACTGTGTTGCTGATTACCATGGCCATGAAAACCATTTTTTAAATAAGTAAATACATAAATATGCAACAAGGTTGATATTCCTCCGAGAACTAAAGTGAAAAACCAATAACATAGGTTAAATACAAAAGGATTAATATGCTGAGGCCATTTGTATTATCGCTGCTTTAAACAACAGAGTTTATTTAGTGTTGTCATTGATTTTTTCCCTAAAGGCTTGGCACGTTTTCCATTTTTGCTTACCGTTTGGTATAGTTATACAATAATACTTTTTCTGAATTATTAATAAATTAATCGAAACAAAGAGGTATCCTTCTATAATTATAATGTTGGCGTGTTTTCTGGATCATGGAGCTTCAAATAGTTTAAGTGCTTTTTAAGTGATTGGAATGATTAAACCGTTAAATAAGTGTGAAGAGGGTAGATGGCTTTAAACAATTCATTTTTAACCTTACTTTGTGTGTGTGTGTAATAAGTTTACAGTGTTAAATATATTCAAATTATTCCAAATAAAGACAAAAATAAAATAAATAAATCTTATATAATTTTATCAATCAATTGATATTGGAAAACCGCCGGTCGCTATATTTAATTTATACGACTATGTATTTTGATTTGTTTTCAGTATTTATCAATGGATACAATCATTTCAATTTTAAGTTCTTTTATTTGAAAATGGGCTTACAAAGGTGGGCTCATGCTTCATGGGCCTCATAATTAAAACACAGATTTTTTTTACTTTTGTTGATAAACGCAAAAGGTCATGAAGAATTAGTGCCTCTGCCTAGTGACTTACAACAACTCTCAATCATTCATGTGTGCGTGTCTACAGGAATGGAGGGGACTTACAGTTTTTTGCCGAATCCGAACGGCTAAAGTGAGCGACACTATTGTATGAAAAGAGATACTCTAGGAGAATTTTTCACTTCCTCGCCAGAGACAGTAGCCCTGAATTTTTTTTTGTCTTTAGGTGGAAGCGGCTGAGAAACGAACCCAGACTTTTGGCGTGACAGTCCAACGCACTAACCATTACGACACGGGCTGTACTAAGAGATCAAATATTCATCTGAAAAAAACTTACTATGAACATGTCATCAGTAAGCGGTAAAATTCGGAAAATAGCTTAAAAATACATGGACATACAAATACAGTACAGCCTCGCTAGTCCGGACACTCGCTAGCACGGACTCTAGCTAGCGCGGACACTCGATAGCACGAACACTTCAATAGTCCGGACACCTCTATGCTTCGAACACTTTCAAAATTTTAAATCTACATTCCGGACTGCGTATTAAAATGCGTATGTACAATCTGCATATATAATTTGACTGTTCTTTGGAAAAACGTTTGTTCATACGATTTCGGGGAATCTCCTACCAGTTTTGTCGCTTGTAGTTGGTTCTTGAATCTAGACATTTTAACCGTTTAAATTTTACTCATTGGAAGTTTATATTTGTGGTCGTTGATATTTCATGCTGTTACATTTCTTTGTGAGCTTTCTTTAAGGATAAGTCATATTTTTTGATGTGGATTGAATTTCTCACTTAAATTGTTTAATACATAATTATTAATTACGGCAAAGAAAAGAAATTGTAAATGTAATTTAAAATATTGGATGATATTGAAACTGTCAAGTCAGTTAGGCAAGTAGCAGAAATTTTCAAAGTGTCAACTGTTCCTGATATAAGAATTAATAAGATGGAAATTCCGAAATTTGTATCTAACACATGTAAGCTGAAAAGGTCTACGAATATGAATCCATTTTTTCAAGGATATTTAACAATTGCTTCAGGCGGTAGAAAAAGCTTTGATGACATGATTCATCCAACAAAGAAATCATAATGTGCCAAATTCAACAGATCAACTAATGAGTCACCTGCATTTTGGAGGGTTCTTTCGGGAATGAAATGAGTTGCTTCATGCGAATGACAAATCTGCTCCTGGCAGCTTGGAAAAGATATGGAGAGAAAAATATTAAAAAGATTTGGTAAATTTTATGGCCAGAATTAGCATCTCAATGGGATAATGAAGACCTTATACCACTTTCACATTTACGCCAATAAATTGATTCGGATTATTCGCTTGATCATTGATTATTGATACAAATAGTAGCACATTGACAGATGAAATCCATAAATGGGCAACTGATCAAAATGAACTCTTCTACGACTTTTCTGATAATGACATTATTCAGTCTGCCTTACAAATCCAATGTAAACAAAGAAGTTTTGAAAATTTTAAACAATGAAGCAAGGAGGGATGGCAATAGCGCAGTGGATAAAGTGCTTGATTGCTAACTAGGACGTTTGGTTTCGATCCCCACGCTAGGTACATTCTTTTCTATACCTCCAATTTTAATTGGATCCCGCCCATGGGTGAATATGAGACAGTCAATATCTGGTTCCCAAATCCACTGTGCCAAACTAGTGCCGTGCATTTCAGGTTGCATTTAAAGGATCTTAGGCCTTACAGGCATATAGTTAAATTAAAAATGAAAAAAAAAGATATTTGCCAAGGGCACACAGTGGGCCGAACAAAATAATGCATCTCAAATGGATATCCTTTTCCTAAAGGAAAGGATGTTTTTAGATAAAGCATTCCATCTGAAAAGATGTTTTTAGATAAAGCATTCCAATAAAAAATTAACACATCCTTTCCTACTCTTTAAAAAAACTTAAAACGCGTACATATTGCTTACATACGTACATACATATATGTATATAATTAAATTATGTGCACATATATGTATGTACTTCTATTTGTAATAAAAAGGTTTTGAAAAGTTTTTTGGTTGCCCATTGTATGTAATTTGTTCTCTATAGTCCGGATATTCGCTATTCCGGACACGGTCAAAACCTTATGTGTCCGGACTAGCGAGGCTGTACTGTATGAGTATACAAATGCAAATAACTAAACTTAAGTAAAAAAAAACCGTCGAAATTCGAATAGCGTTGCTATTATTTTGGCCATTTCTGTAATTTGTCATGCAGAAAAAGTGAACCACGGACGCCATTTTCTTTATAGGAGAAATTCGTATACACGTATTATAGAGTTCTAGGAGTTTATTTGTTAAAATTAATTTTTAACATTTTTTCATGTCGTTCGTCGATTTTATTGCGACCTATTAATAGTCGTAGAGCGTTACTGCGACCCACGGAAAATTGAATACAAGTGCTAAATTATTCTGAATAGGCAGAATACACAGAAAAAATCTTAAATGTTCCCCTCATTCATGTTTGAATTTAGTCCATTGTCTAACAAATTGCGCCGGCTTTCAATTTTAAATATGTAATTGTAAATATGGAATATTCAAAGAATTCAAAAATTCAAACTACGTTTTTATCATTCACGCAGTCGATATATTTGTATGAATATAACTCACTTGCGATTTGATTTTTATAACCCTGCGCTTCCACAGCAGTTTATATTTTTGTTTTTATTTCAGCAATTATTGCAGACATTTTTATTTCTTCGTTCAATGGGCAAATTATTTAATGAAATCTTATTGACAATCAGAGTGCCAAGCAAACAAAACCTATTGTACGAGTATTTACATTCTGGGCCTGGAATTCCAACTCGACCCATCAATATACACATGCACTTTGAAAACAAAAGTGGCACTATACCAAACTTTTTCAAAAACACATTTTGTTAGTCGAACTAACGTTAAACGTCAAATTATTTCTTCATTTATTTCCACAGAGATGGTAAGAAAAAAATGCTAAAATCGATCTCGTAAAATAATTTTTTTTCATGAAATTTGTGGTCTTCATTAGAAATTTCCATTGCATGTTCGATTTTCTGAAAGAAATTTTCGCGTGTGGAGGTGTAGGGTAACGAAATTCTAATCAACTGGTTTCCGAAATATTGGGTTCGCTTCACAAAAATCAGTAAAATTTCCATTGAATCACAAAAAAAAATCGAACTGCTCCGAAACAAAATCATAAAAGTTGCTTAACCCTAATTTTCAAAATGCAATATTTTGATAAAAAAAATCACAATGAATCTGGGACAAATTTCTAAACGCAAACGTTGCGTAAAATATGATAAGAAAACTTTTCCTAAACGCAAACATAAAAATCCTCTGCAAGGCGCAGAGTGTCGCAAAACGAAGCTCATTCTTGTTCCTTGCGCAAAAGCCAGTACATTTAAGCAAGTTGTTTTTTAATTTTTATCCGGTTCATGCATTTGCTTAGCATGAGACTTGCTTTGGAAATTTTGCATTTAGGAATTTGTTATATGTGTTCGAGATTTAAAATATATCTCTTTCGGCTGTTTTGGTCGTAATATTTTTTTAATAAAACAATTTCATTTCCTTTCCCGACGTTTCGACGGTGGTTGCCGTCTTTTTTAGGGGATCTTTTATTTACAAAAAATAAATTGAACATATTATACACATAAGAACATTTGGTGTAAAATTTTGGCAAACTTATATTTAGTAGGTATTACAGATAAACATAAATAATATATACAATGAAAGACAAATATAAGGCAATGTTTAAGAAAAAAAAAATGTATGATAAAAAAAAAACACTTCGAATGAAGTTTAGTCGGCTTTAAATTGTCACGGATTCTGCCTAGTCACCAAAGAGCAGTAAACCGATGAAATTATTTTTTGATCGATGTTTACCGACTTTAATAAAATATAATTTACAGTGAGTAATCGCTGTAAGTTTTATTAATGTCGGTAAACATCGATCAAAAAATAATGCGTCTTAGAAAGGTACTACAGCATCTAATTGATGAGCCCAGCTGTAGTACCTAGGCGAAACGCATTTTATCTGACAAGTTTTCATTTCAAATTTCAAAAATTTTTTGTAACCTACTCAAGAGGCTCAATTAATCTACAATATTATTTTTTGTACTTATGTTCTTTTTTAGAAACACCCTCTCCATCACCAACATAATACTAAGCTGTACTTCCAAGCCACTGTAACGCCAAATAAACTTGGGTCTTAGCATTAACGGCAACCGATTTTTAATAAAATATACTCCGCTGTACTTTTGCAGAAGCGGAATTTTTCATTAAATTGAGAATCAATTAATGCAGCCAAATCATTTTAATTCTTTCTTTAAAAATTCGAGGATATGGCGTACTTAATGAAATCTTTAAGTTTCCAGAAAGACCCTTAAATACAAAAACGTCCGTTTGATTGAAGAACAGAAAAATACAAATTTATTTATAACAAAGTCGAAAGAATACTTTTAAAAAATTTCGAAAAAGTGCTTAAGTAGTTTTACATTCAATTTTAACTGTATTTCGCTAATGGCACATCAAGTTTTTTATTACTTTTTTAGGTTTTTACAATAGACTTATAGCCTTCCTTAGCAAAAGTTACATTTGATATAAAGCAAAAATTTAACAATCTATATTGATAACCTAAGATAAACAAAAAAAATAAAATTCAGAGAAAAAGCAAAATGACAAAAAAGTATAAATTCAATGTACGTTATCAATGAATCCATACAAGAAATTTCAAATAGAAGAAGACGAAAAAAAAAGGAAAGAAATACTCAAACAAAACCCAGTCGAAAAGTTTTGTGCCACGAAGTCTCTTTATGTCTGGTGGTAGGGTATTCCACTTTGTGATGACAGAAACAAAAAATTGCCGTTCAGAGTTAGAACATGTGCCACGTGGTTGAATAAGAACCCAAGAACGCTCAGACACAGCAAATGATAGTTTTTCATATAAATACGATGGCTTAATATTTTTAGTTCACGGTATTTTACATAATTTTGAGAGGAACAACCTAGAAAATTATTTAAATAACAGGAAACATGGACAAACCGACTTAGATTGTACACATATCGAGAAATAAATAAAGGGTTATCCATTTTGCGGTTTCAAAAAGTAAACGTAAATAAAACACATAAAATATATTTTTTCATGATATTTTTTTTTTATTATAAAGTTTGAACGTTGACATTATGTGTGAAACACTACATCATTTAAATGAACACCACGCGAATTGTTGCAAACATCGAGGTAATTTTCCGACCACTTTTTGACACATATTAGGCGGTATCTCAGCCATAACTTGACGAATGTTGGTTTTCAAGTGCTCAAGAGTTAAAGGTTTATCTGCATAAACACGGTTTTTTGCGTAGCCCCACAAATAAAAGTCCAGCGGTATCAAATCGCATGATCTTGGTGGCCAGTTGATATCGCCACGACGAGAAATTACGCGACCAGGAAATGTCTCTTGCAATAAAGCCATATTCGCTCCAGTTGTGTGGCATGTGGTACCGTCTTGTTGAAACCACATATTCTCCAAGTCGTATTCTTCAATAGCAGACAAAAAAAAGTCGGTTATCATATAACCATAACGCTCCGAATTGACGCTGACAGTCGTTCCATCGTCGTTTTCGAAGAAGTAAGGTCCAATCACACCTCCGGACCAAAGAGCGCCCCAATCAGTGACTTTTTGTGGATTTAATGGCCTCTTACGACAATTTTGTTTATTAACATACCCACCGAGTGAGAAATGTGCTTCGTCGCTGAAGAAAATTTTGTTCGAAAAATCGCCGTCCACCGCCTGTTGTTCAAGCACCCACTCGACGTATCTACGACGTTGTGAATGGTCAGCTGGCTTCAGTTGTTGTGGAGCTAGACTTTATATGGATGTAAGTGTAGATCCAAACGCAAAATACGCCATAATGTGCCGTACGACAGTCCTAATTCCAGAAAACGACGAGGAATCGACAAATTCGGGTCTTCGGCAACACTTTCACAGGCCCTACAATATCTGTAACCAATCGAGTCTCTTCAAATTTCTTCCCAATTTTGACAATTGCTTCCGTAGTTGGACGATTATGTAACCATAATCTCCTCTTAAAGCACGATATGTGGCTGTGGCAGAATCACCATTTTTGTAGTAGGTTTTAACAATTTTTATGCGCTGTGCGATAGTTAAGCGATCTATTTTCGTAAATGTCAGACTTTCAACTGAAAAAAAATGCGTAAACAACAAAGTTTGACAGGTGTCGAATTCCAGCCCTATACTTTTGAAACGGCGAAATGGATAACCCTTTACTATTGAAAGCTTCTCTAAGATTTATTTTCGTAATAGCGCCATGACCACAGAAAACTTCACATCCATAGGTAAGGATAAGAACAAGAAGTGTTTTAGCTAATCTTATTCTGATTTGTTTGGGGGTAAAATCTTTACTCATGGAAACTCATGGAAAGATTACGTAATCAGCCATATTTCTTACCAATTGCCATCTGAAGGTGGTACTCGTAGTCCCAACTTAGCGTGGAGTCATTCATCTATCCTCGTCAGGTCACTGTTCAATCTATGAGCACCATATTCCATCATTCCCAGTTCACAACTTGAATAAATTTGCACATCATCAGCATACATATGCAAAGACAAATTTTTAATCGCAGATGGGAGATCATTTATAAACATGCTAAACAGTAATGGTCCAAGAATAGATCCTTGAGGTACGCCAGATAAAAGCTGAACAAAGCTAGATTTGTTTTCGTCTACAATGACCTACTTGTTTTCTTCCACTGAGATACGAATATACCAGACGACGAGCAGCAGAATTAGAAAAATGGTCATTTTAAGTATTAGGATGTTATGATTGACTGTATCAAATGCTTTTGAAAAGTCCAGAAGCCTTAGAAATGAGACTAAATCCCGATCCATAGAAAGACGCAGGTCATCTGTGACTTTCAAAATTGCAGAGATACAGCTATGTCTTTCCCTAAACCCTGATTGACTTGTACTTAATTTGTTGGTAAGTAGAAAAATAGAAATTTGTTTGTGCATGAGCTTTTCGAGTACTTTGGATAAGAAAGAAGGGAGAATGGAAATTGGTCTAAACTCTGCTTTGGAGGACCGAGTTGGTTTTTTTTTTTTAAGATTGGGATTACTTTGGCTTATGATATAGCCCTTACAAAATTTTGCTCCTCTATTTTCTGAAAATTGAAACAGTCTTCACTATTTAAACAATCAGGTATATTCAACGGTAATTCTTCAGTTGTGTAAGACTGAAATTTCGCAAATTCTGTATTTAAAACATTGGCATCAATACCTTCGTTGCAATCAGCACGACGCACGTCGACCAGCGCCTAACTCGCGGATATTTTCCCAACGTATTTTTGAGGGAAGATTTGTACTCAGACGATTCGAAAAATATTTTTTTTTGGCTTCCCTTATTTTTATACAAACTTCGTTGTGGTAAATTCGGAAAGTGTTATAAAACTCAGGAAGTCTATATCGTTTCCAATGCTTGTAAGCAATATCTTTTCGTTTCATTATAGAATTTATTTCTGGTGTAAACTATGAGTTCCTTTTGTTTCTAACTTGCACTGTTTTCAGCGGCAAATGAGAATTAAGGAACAAGTTTGTAGAATTTTGTAAGAAAAGAAACTCATCAATATTAGAAATTTGTCAATTCAGTTACAATTGTAACTTACATACTGACAAAATTGTAATTTGTATTTTTTTTCTGTTCCATACAAAAATTGTCACTAAAAATTTGTTGAGAAATTTGTGACAATTTTAAAAAAATTCTGTTCATGACAATTTTTTTATGATCCGAAATCTTGACAATTGTCGCAAATTCCCCGACATTTCTACAAAATTGTCAACTTTTTTATGGGACAGAATTTAGACAATTGTAAAGTTGTCATATACAAATTGTCACCTGTCGCCCCTATCACTGTTTATGAAATAGGCCCCTGGCCATATTGCGCAATTTCAAGTGGATCAACTACGCCACCTGGCGTTTTTTCGAATCATCAACAAAGCAGATGTACAGCGCCGTCTGTTTCCGAACGAATGTACTTAAACACAGATCGTCATAGAATCTGGGATTTTATTCCATAATGTCCTTCCCTACACGTTTTTATTGATGTTTTATTTACATCAAGAATAATTTTTC
The DNA here is from genome assembly GCA_910595825.1 of Philhelius pedissequus. NCBI lineage: Eukaryota > Metazoa > Arthropoda > Insecta > Diptera > Syrphidae > Philhelius > Philhelius pedissequus. The sequence continues at coordinate 272,646,763 of OU343160.1, read as the reverse complement.
CCAGGCATTTTTTCTAAATCAATTTATCGAGTAATACTATCTAAGGACGTATGTACGTGTACGTACAAAGAATGTGAATAGTGAATTCTTCTTTTTTAAGCTAAAATGAAAATTATTCGAACTCATCAATGTTTAAATTTGTTGCGTCAAACATTTTTTCTAGGAACAAATAATTTGAAACCATCACCGTTCAAGCGATTTATTAAAAAAAAACAACATTGTTTTATTTTTAGCTCAAACTTTCCCTTGTTCTTTCGTTATGTACTACACTGTATTAAGCTTAATACACATTTCATTTCAATCGAAGTGAGTGAGCGGAAAAACAGTTTGTAGGTACATAAATATATATACAATAATGTATTTTCATGGCAAAAAAAAGATACTTAACAGACCATAATTCACAAAAAAATGTATGCCTGTATATAAATGAATATAATAGAAAAGCAATATTTAGATAGAAAAACCTTTTGTATTTGAAATGTGTTTTTTCATTAGAGCATGAACTGTTCTTCCACTCACCGTATCGATTCAATTATTTACAAACTTAGACATTCTACGTCTTCCCTTACAATCAACCGCTAATGATTTTGAACTTTAAACAAGCAAACAACAACAACAAAAATAATAGAATTAAAACAATTATTCTAAATTAAATATATAAAATCTCAATCCCCTAAATATTTACCTATGTATTTGTGATTTTTAATCGCAACAAAATTTCACCTTGAAACTAAAATTCACATTGTAAAATAATTGCGCCCTATCTCAAGTAGTTTATGACGAAATATCTGGCACGGATTAGTTTTATTGTTTTGTACTGTTATTCGTTTGATTAAATTCAAGCTTTCATGATTTTTGCATAAATTATTTAAGTTAATAGACTTCAAGGCAAATTGTTCTAGTCACGCGAATTGTAAAACAAAACAAAAAAATACAGAAAAAAAATGACAAACAACAATGTATCTATTGTATTTGTATTTACATGCACACAATATCATTTAATTTATTATTTTTATAAAATAATTAATTTTTCAATTTTTTTTTCATTTCATTTCAGTTAAATTTCAAATAATTTCCCATCTCATTCGTGAAAATGCGAAATATAAAATAATAATTTCCCAAAAAAGAAAAAAAAAATACTTAACAAAAACAGAAAAAAAACTGAAGTTACTTGAAGTGTTGTTCAACTTAGGCAGCAAGGCGGAAATCCGCAAATTTAAAACCCATTCAAATTCACATCTAAGGTAAGTTTGTTTTATAAATTTGTAATAAATAAATTTACCACATAAATAATTCCAAAGAACGTGTTGTTGTAACTGACGACCTTACAAGATTTTGATGTTCCAAAACTTTGATAAAGGTATTGTTCTACATTATTTATGTATATGTATGAATAAAAGCTATTACAGTCAAAGTTCTCTAACAGAAGATTTGTCCAGGTTGGGAGAGTAACTCCGTTTTTTTTTTTGTTGCCGATATCAGCTAGACATGGGCCAAACTGCTAGTTTGCAATACCTGTTACTGCTATTATTACTACTTTTAAATATTTGTTATAGATACTTGTGACTGAAATAGCAGCTAAGGAACACATATTGTTAGTTAAATACCTACCAATTTTAATAAACTATTTTCTACGCAAATTTCACAATTAATATTATTCATCGCTTTATCATCTATGTTGCGCTATTCGGTTCGACCAAAATTTTTGATTGACCTAATTGCTTTATGCCATTTGCTTTTCTAAAAGTAAAAATAAAACGTTCCAACATATTGCCTTTTGTCAGCAGTACTAGCTAATTTTAAGTTGCTCCCAATTCCAATTCAATTAGTTGACCTTGCTAGCAACTCTATCAAGGTTACTAAATAGGGAAAATCCTAAAGTTAGTTATCTTTGTGTTTTACTTAAAGAATTATTTTGGTCTCATACTAGATTATAACAATAAAATTTTTAAATTTTATTAAAATCGTTTGAGTCGTTTTCAAAAAATTAAATATGAAAAAAGTGGGCGTAGAATTTTTGAAATTTTGTCTTGCCCATAAAAACAGGCTCTGAAATTTTCGTCCAAATTGTTTCGAAAAACTTATAAATAAGCAAAGTGGGCGTGGCAATAAAATGTCTCCATACTCATAAACAGAACAGACATTTTCATCCAAATCGTTAGAGACGTTTCCGAGAAATAAAATATGTGATTATACCCACATTTAAATTATACAAGGTTAGTAGTTAGCACATTAAAAGCAATAAGATTTCAGTCATCGTATTATAAATTGGAAATCTAATAAAAGTTTGTTTTCAAAAAAGTAACTAAAAACAAAATAGAAACTGGTATTATGTGAAAAATTCTACCAACATTAAATCAGTTCCATTTTATAAAGATTATAACTAATCAAAAAATTATACTAAAACATACCAATTTAATGTGTTGTTCCTAAAGTCTTAAACAAATCTTTTTTTATTTATTTTAAATGGCGTGCTCTTATACTTGTAAGAACATACTATTTGTAAATTAATATCCTTTTTTATTACAAATAAAATGCATGACTGGATCGCACGCACTTGCTCGTATGTTGGATCACATCGAATACAAAAAATTCTTGATAGAAACGACTAAATATATTCTTAATGTCGTTTTTCTCTAAAAAAAATTATTTCTAAAAAAAATTGGTATAGTTATTTTAATAATATAAACTTAAAAAAACAATATTTAAAAAAAAGCACCCTCCCGTTTTCAAAATATTAATAATATTATTAAAAAATATTTTTTTTTTCAAAAATCCAAAAAAAATATCTATCGAAAATGTTGGGATATATTATTCTTTAAATCTTCATAATATAAGAGTGTCGTTATATAAAATTTGATCGAAATTCGTGGAGCCGTTTATGAGAAAGTCGAAAATAAAAACAAATTGTATGACAGGTACCGTTAATAACAATACAGTGAAAGCTCTAATTGCAGACATCTCTAATTCCGGACAATTCCCTTTTTTTTAATTTCTCATACAAATTACATTTCTATAAAAGGACGCGGCTACTTTTTCATGCTGATTTAAGATAGAAAACCTCCTATACGCGGACACGTAATTTTAGGGTTGGGGTCAAAATTCTGTATGAGATATAATACTGTATTTAAAATACTGTATCTCAAAACACTGTATTTCAAAATACTGTATGCACAAATTACTGAATGGTCAAAACACTGTAAGTACAAATTCTGGTTTGTCAAAATTCTGTATTTTAAAATTCTGTGTCTCAAAATTCTGTATTTCAAAATGTTGTAAATAGGCTGAACAATAAAAATCGTTTTGATAATGTAAAGAAGTGCGCACTTTTACTGCATTTTGAAAACAAAATACTTTCTTTAAAAATACATACTTATATCATAATAATTTTCCTTTTGCTTTGTAATGGTAGTTTAAGAAGGGAGAACTTTGAGATATAGTATTTTGCTCATACAGTATTTTCACATGAAGAATTTTGAGATACAGTATTATGGGATACAGTACTTTGCTAATACAGCATTTTGAGATACAGCATTTTAGACTTACAGTATTTTGAAATACAGAATGTTAACCAAACAGTATTATGTACCATACAGTATCATACAGGATTTTGACCATACAGTATTTTAAAATACAGCATTTCGACCCGTTCCCGTAATTTTATTTAGGGATTATTTCTTATCAACATATCCAAAAACCAGAAATAAAAACGAAAGGTCCGTTCTCAGTACAGTTTCTGTTTTATTTTTTAGTATAAGAAAATATCTGATAACCGGAAGCAAAGCTCTAATTACCGGACAGAGCGATGTTTTGTTGAAAGCTTATTACCTATGTTGAGTAACTAGGTTGGTGTAATTTTGAAAGTGTATGGTTCCATTTTTTTATTGCTTTTCGTTATTGCATATATCATTTCTTCTATTTTCTTCTTCTGCTATTCATTTTTGCAGTCATTTTATTTCGTATTATTTCCCTTAAGCGAACAATTCTCATAACCGGACACAAATTGGGAGAACATAAGTGTCAGCTTATTAGAGCTGATTTCACTCTATATGTAAAATTTGTTTACCAAAATGTAGACTCCTACCGAAAGGACTGCGCACACAGTCTTTAACAATATCGTTAGAGCCGTTTTCGAGTTAATTAAAATGGTAGAAAAATTTGTATGGCAAGTACCCTTATTTTTGGGACTAAAAAACACGATTCAAAAATCTTTTTGAGACAATCACCTAAAACACTTACCAAGTTCGAAAAAAATCGCTGCAGGCGTTTAGGCTGTAGATCGTTCGACCAACAGGCAGGCGGAATTGCGGGACCCACTTTTTTGTTGTTATCATCATCGTAATGTCAAGTTTGATCAAAATCTCGAGTTCGATTTTTTTCCAAATGCAAAACTTGCTCTATAGTACCTACATATATCGGAAGTAAAAATAATTACTTAAGTAACTAAGCATGAAGCCTGAGATGTTTTTGTGTTCTAAGTTTCGTATATAATCTTCGCCATTTTGATCACGTTTCTCTCTTTTCTGATCAACTAAGTGGTTGTAGTCTGAATAATCTATTGAAATTTAGGTCACTAAAATATCTTCAAGTCTTAATTCAGACAAATCAACAGATTTAAATACCTGAATACTCAGCGGCAATTTTATATTCATGTCATTAACCTTTGGAACTCTCTGCCAGTTTCCATAAGATGAATAGGAAGCACAAGGAAATCTTCATCTTCAGTTTTTAAGTATTTGGGAAATCGTTGAATTATTATTTTTTTCCTATAAATAAAAGTATATGAATCGTATTCATTTATTTTGTGTTCTGTTATTTATCTTTTAATTTTTACTTACATAAAACTAAACAGTTATTGAATTTAGTATTATTATCTAACATCATTATTAAAGGTTTACAATACTCTACAAGTTGTATATCTTACTTTGTAAGCGTTTTTAAATATATAAATAAATAAAAAGTAAGTTTTCTTTGTTTTCTAATGCTGTGCAATTCAGGTTGCATTTAAAAGACCTTAGGTCTTACAGGCATATAGTTAAAATAAAAAAAAATAAAATCTAAGAATTCTTGTAACACCATGTAATGGGTGTTTTTTTGAGAACTTGATGAGAACTTTAAATAATAATACAAGACAGAAATATTTTTGGAATGCATTTTTTTATTATTATAATGTAGTAGATAATTTCATGGTATTTATTTTTTTAAATATTATTTCCGGCATATGCCCGCCGCGGCTACGAATTAGATAGTCCATTCGATCAGTTCAATTTTTTACTACTTTTTCCAACAACGTCAATGATTTCTTGAACATTGGCTTCCAATGCTTCAAGAGTTGCTGGTTTGTCAGCATGAAGCAATGACTAAAAAGAAGTCGAGAGGTGCTAAGCCGCACGAACTGGTTTGTCAGCATGAAGCAATGACTAAAAAGAAGTCGAGAGGCGTTAAGTCGCACGAACGAGGGGGCCAGTTAACAAGGCCACCAAATTGATTTTGCAATACATTTATGGTTAAGCGCGCTGTATAGCAAGTTGCGCCATCTTGTTGGAACCAAATGTCGTGGATGTTTAGCTGATTAAATTTTGGAAACAAAAAATCAGTCGATAGCGCTCGCCATTCCTTCCTCATTTCGAAAGAAATAAGTACTAATGATGGCGCCAGCGTGTAAAACGAACCAAACAGTCAATTTTATTTGATGTAATGGTGGATTCGTCAATGGCTTGAGGATTGTCTTCGCTCCATGTACGGCAATTTTAATTATTGACGTAAATGATGAATGATGATTTTATAAGGCAAGATCCTTACGTTAAATTATCCATGTAGTCGAATGACAAGGGCCAACAAGTTGAGAACGGCAACAAATCGACATTTCGACGCCTTTTTTAACACTTTGCGCTACAGCAGCAAAATTCTCTTCGGTACGCGCATTTCTTTATCTTGTGGATAGTTTTGACTCGATAAGGATAAAATTAGTGCGAAAACGAGCAATAACTGGACGAATTGCTTGCTCACTAGGTCAATTATGTTGACTGTAAAATGGACGAAGTGCTCTATAAACTTCGCGAACAGATTTATGTTTTTCAAAATAAATTTCCACAATTTGGAAGCGTTGTTCCGGCATTAAACGATTCATGGTGAATTGCCAAACCTCGCTGGAAAGAAATATGAACAGAGATTGACATTCTCAACTGTTAAACTATAGACAACAACCATCGAAACTTCTCATGCGGCTAAAAAAAAAAACAAACAGTATACAAAATATTCTTGTAGAAATAAAGTTAAATAATATGACATCTGAAAGGAATTAGTGTTTTTTTTAAGTTCATTTTGAAATCTACTTCGATTTTTCGCAATCTGACTTCACTTTTTTTTTCAAATCTACTTCGACTTGTTTTTTCCCAAAGTCTGCTTATCGCTATTTGTGCGGACCGCAGACAAATTCCGTGTGAAATCACTGGGAAGTGCCTTTGTATCAGCAGAAATCATATCCTGTAAAGTCTTCTTGAAACACTTCCACTCTTGGCCAAGGGATTGACCAACCTCATTATGGTCCATCGGCTCAAACGAGTGCCGCCAACATATTCTTCGAAACAAATCGAATCGACGACATCATACTTCATAAAAGTATGGATCGACCTAAAATTAAAAAAAAGAACAGAAATGAAACAAACGCAACCTTTGGATCGAAATTACCGGACTCCAAAGGTATGATAGTTACCAAAAAAAAAAAAAAAAGAAAACTGTTAGACATCCGTCATCATCTTGAGTGTACCGAACGTCATGAGATCGTTAAAGCCGTCCTGCTAGTCGTCACCTGGGGCAATTTTAATTGCAAATTAAGTATTAATCCATTAAAGATGGTAAACATTTTCACTTCATAAAAGTGTTGTTTGGCTTTTTGTCTTTAAGGCCCGTTTTGCTGATACACAACTTAAGCATTTAAGTTCTACTTAAGAACATATGTGACAGCTTACGCAGATGAAAAAGTCGCCCTTAAGCGTTTTAAGTTGAACATAAATATTTATTATTCGTATCAGCAAACTGGCCTAAATCCATTTGAACATTTCGAATTGTAAGACTTTGAGAGATTCTACTGTAAATCCAAACCAATTGCTTGAGTTCATAGTTTAATCGATTTAATATTGAATAGTTCGAATAACATAGACAGGAACAACAAATTCTGTCATAAATAATTTGAATGTAATACTTTGCTTGATATATTTTTAGATTTAATCGAAAAAACTTAAGTAGGTACCCATCCAACTATTACGTATTGTAAAACTGCTATAAATATGAGCATTCTAGAGGTCACATTATATGAAATCAATTTTTTTTTGTTATATTTTTTTTCGTTGATATAAACATTGGCGGGTGGCAACTTGTGTGTATGAAAAGTGTGGTGAGCTGAGTTGACAGATATATTATAATAATGTAGATACATACATACATAAAATGAATCACGATTTTTGCCAAACTCGTGCGTGTAAAATGTTCTTGTATGTATAAGCTATCGTTTTGCTACAACTAACTTATGCCTCTTTAAGGCGATTTGATTAATTTAGAATATAGTATGTGATAGGAAATTCTGGTTTGCTTCGATTAGCAAATTAAATGGATTGAATTGTCTCCTGAAATGATACCACCTCATTAATGAAAGTGGATTATCAATTTAATTAGACCGATTAAGTTTTTTTTATATATTACAAAATTTAATTTAATTATTTAGCTAATGAATTCAAATGAATGCTGTTATTCTCCAAATCAATTAGCAATTGCTTAAGAAAAATTTTAATTGGTTAAAAGTGTTGTGTGTAATCTTTGTTCTTTGTAGAAATACTTCAATTGGATTTAATAGTTTTTACTCAATATAAGAGTCAATCCTATACAAAGACGTTTGAAATGTTATATCACCTCGAAATAGTCAAATAAATTAAACCATTTCACCTTATAACAATAGATCTCTCTTTCGTTTATTCCGAAACGTCAAAATCTTCACATTGATGAAATTGACATATATTGGTGAGATTATTATCATTTAAAAATCAATTTTTTAGCTTAAAAACCCCTTTATTTTAATTTTGCGATTTTATATTTCTTACTTTCTCCTGACTTACTTTTGACATTCGCAAATGTGTTATTTTCTAATCTCATCATCAAAACCATGTCATTAATTGCAATTTGACATTTTGTATCGCTTGAAAAAGTGCGACGAAGTATAATTGTAAATAAACTGTCAACGGAAAACACTAAAATCGCTTTTTCCTTAAGGTTGTGCGAAATAAAAAAAATATAAAAAATAGATAAATACCAAAAATCTAAATAAATCTATTGTGCTGCACTTGTGAATCATTCACAAGAATACGAGCGGTGAAACGAATGTAAATCATATCCATTTCTAAAAGAAAACTAACTCGATACAGCACCCAACAATTCAATTCATTGCTGGGTTGATTGCGCTCATGAATCTGAATCTATATTTTTGGTTGACTCACACTCAAAAGATTCAAAATAGTGAGGAGATAGGTGAATTAAGAGGATATTACAATTCGTGACTCGTGAGTGGTTCATAAAGATTAAAGAATGTATTATATAAACATAAAAAATTATTATTATATATTTTTTTCGATTGCTTAGTAGTTTAAGGAAAAAAAGTTGCCATTTGAATTTTTCGACAAACATGAAATGTATTAAATTTTGGAAAACATAGGAAAACAAATTGAAACGCCAAATTTAAAGTAATTATTAATATAAGTACAGCATTTTAATTTCAAAAAAATTCAGTAATTGTTTTTTTTTTTTTTTTTGAAAAATCAATTAAAAAAAAGTATTCATTTTTTTTGAAAATCGAAAATTTGAATATGCAGTATTTGCATAACAAAATCGGTTCAACCAATAGTAAAGCTAGAAAGTCGAAAATATGAGAAATGATTCTATGGGAAGTACCGTTAATAAGAAGTAAAATAAAAATAGTTTTATACTTAAAACTGGACTGCACTAATTTACCAACAAACATTTTTTATCAAAATTCTTGGAGCCGGTTTTGATAATAAAAAAATATTTTCTTATGGGTTTCTAATACATATTTCTTTTTTGTTTTGGAAAAATAGTTTTTTTAAAGTATTCAGGACAATGTCAAAAAACTACTATACTTTGTCCCAGAAAAATAGGCAGTTTAGGCAAGATCGGACATATGCCTCACATTCTCGCTACAGTGGATTGCATAAATCTGTCACTCAATAATGTCTCACAGAGTTTTCGTAGTTTGTATTTTAAATAGACTCAAATATGAAAGAATAGTGTGTAGGGTTACCGCTCTTTTTATAAAAATTAAAACACATTTATATTTTAAACATCACCATGAGGTAAGATTAAAGGTGCGTTTTTGAAGGGTATCACCAGTAGGCCTAATCCCTTTTAAATAAAAAAACAAGTAAAAATAAAAAAATTATTCATTATCAGATTTGTTTTTCTTTGGTAGCAAGTTCTGGCCTTTGGAACTGTTTTCGATAAGAAGTCTGTAAACTGTTCGTTCACCTGCAGATGAAATATCAGCTATTTGCTTCACAGCTTCTGTCTTATTTTAAATTTTTTTATGAATTTTATTTTGACGCGTCAACGATTTCTTTTTTTTTTCGGCCATTTCGAGCTAATTGTACAAAACTATCTAAAAACACACTTCTTGAAAAAATGCACGAGTTAAAAATACAAATTGCACAAGGCTTTAAAATAAATACACATTTTAAACATACACTTTACACAAAAATACTTTACTTGGCATTAAATAACAGCGCTAAGAAAATCTACGCACATAATGTTAATATAGTTCTTCTTCAAAGAAAACAACTTAAGAATTTGTAACTGCATTTTAACGTATTTTCTAAACATTAAAAGAAGTGCAAAAAATGAAAACACTCCATAGACCACGGTAACATTCATCATTCAAAACTTTTCTTAAAGCTCTCAAATCAAAAGCACCTCAACTGAAACCCAATGAAAAAAACCGAACGAGTTACAAAATGGACGCGGGTAACTCTGAAATCAAATCAATATGGGGGTTTGAATAACAGCAGCAGCCACAGGACACAGCAAAAGCAATTCAGTCCACAGCGACACTCAAATGTGCGCTGAGTAGGACGTTGGGCCTGCGTCAGATGCAGTGCATTTTTTTTTATTATTTTATATATTTACTGGCGGACAAACACATTTTATGGAGAAGTTCTTTCAATTTACTATGGCGCATAAATATGACACGCTACTGATTTTGAAAAAGCTTTCCCATAAGATGTGTACTGCCCCAAGTATAAATACGAAGTTTCGAAAAAATCGATTAAGCCGTTTTCGAAACAGTTTTCAAAAAAATCGATGAATTTTGTCTTACAATACTTTTTAAACTTCTCCATACAAACAAATTCCAAAAAAAAAAACCGTGTTCCAAAAAATCGAAAACCAAAAAAAAAATGCACGACTGGATCGTACAAACTTGCTCTTGTAGCTAACAACTTTAGTGTTACTTACTGACGCTGTTGGTAGGTAGCTAGTCTATTATAGTTATCCTATGCAGATTTAAAGCCCATGTAGGTCGAATGCATGATTCAAGGAATATTTATATAGGTACCTACAAATGTATATTTAAAAGGATTTTAATTATGTAAATTAGGAGGGTAATAATGTAAATATGTACAAGTACATACATGTATATAATGAAAGTGAATGGTGTATAGGTGGGGAAAAAATCGTTTTTTAAACTTATTTAAACTGCCAAAACCATCACTAATCAGTTTTTCGAAAAAGGAAGAACGCCATTAGATACCACGCATCAATGAACATTTAAAAAAAAAGTATCTCGAAAATTGTGGACGGGTTTTGATGAAATCCTGTTTTTTATTTTTCGTTTTTTGAAAACAAAATTCTTTTGAAATTGTGGTATGCAATTTTTTAGAGACTTTTAATGTTCATGTGAATATAAATTTAAATTTTTTTTTTTTTTGATTAGTTTTAAAATTATTAATTTTTCAAAAAAAAAATTAATAAATTATTTTAATTAAAAAAAAAAGTGATTCAAAATTTTGATATGCAAACATAATTTAGCTACTTAGATCTTCTCAGATATAAAATTTGACAGAAATCCAATGTACCGTTACCGAGAAAGCCAAAAATAAAAAAAAACGTTATATGAAAGTACCGTTAATAGACTTTTCCTGTAAACTTGGTTCATATCAAATAATAGCTATTACCAACAAAAAATTTTTTTATCAAAATCTTTGCAGCCGTTTTAGAGAAAAATAAGATTTTCCTTCAAGGTCATAGACAGGTACCGTTATTTTTAGGCCTAAAAATAAAGTTTCAATTTTCCCTCTGAGGAATGCCAAAATAATTACACATACCAAATTTGAAGGCAATCGCTTAGGCCGTTTAGGCCGGACACACAGACATTTTTGGCGATCATTTTTTTTAGGCTTCTCTATGATCTTTTTTTTTACGAAAGCATAACTTGCCTTATAGTACCTATAATCGCAAGTAAAAATGGCTTTACTCTAGGAACCATAAGTTGTCATCTTTTTTTCCAAAAAAAAATAAGATTACACAAAAAGCAATATTTGCCAAGTTTCAAGAAAATCCATCCACCCGCTTAGGCTGTAGAATCACGGACAGACAAACGGGCGAAATAAACCACGTTCATACCTCGTGTAAATAAGTATATCTCTGAAAGATGATTGTGTGTATCTTTCAAAATTAATGAGATGAGCACAGAAATTTGAAAAGTGCTGCGCATTAGAATGGCCAAGTGAATTAGTTCAAGCTATATATTCACAATCGCTCACGAATAGGCTCACGAATAATGAATCATTTACTCAAAACAAATGAGTGTTTGTTTTATATTCTTTTAATAAAATTCAATATCAAATTCTGAATATGTTTTTTTTTTTAAATAATTTTGAATGTGTCTGAATACCGTTAAATGGAATGGATATTTTGTTTGACTCTTGTACAGTTCTGTGCTATAAATTTGTGAATTCAGTGCCATCTCACTGATTTTTGACTCATTTATTCTCACTTCTTGTTTTTAACGTGTAAAATTTTGTTAATTGGCCACACACTTACAATGAAACACGTTTTATGTCAAAAACCCAATAACCAGCGTGTTCTGAATACTTAACCACTTAATAGCCTTGAACCATAAGAACGAATACGTACGACTTAGTCATTGATTTACTTTACTTATTTGGCTGTTTATTTGCATTTTTTTTTTCAGGTTAATATCGGTCACCTGACATAAACTAACTCAAAACCCATTAAAATGCCCACTCATTCAGTTTACCCAAGTGATTATTATTCTTCTTGGAATTGTTTTCTTTTGTCAAGCTGAAACTCAAATAAAGTTCATTGTATATTTGCATATATATATACCTGTACCTTCCTAGCACCAGCAAAAAAAAATAACTTTCTTTACTTAACTTTAAGTGCGTCTTTTTTATAGAAGGTAACAATTATTATTAATTCAGTTTACTCAAGGATGATGATGACTAATCTGAGCCACCACCTCATCATATCGGCACCTATTATTGCTTTTCTGTGTGCAAGTGTGTAGCTTGTAAATGTATAAACTTTTTTTAACACAACTCACGGCCTTTTCGTGCAAACATTACATCGCACATATCACAGCGGCATTCGATAAAAAAAATAAGCAGAAAATTTCCATAATGAACTGGTGGTTGTACATCAACATCAGTAATAAGCAAATATGTGCGATCGAAGTTGGGAGTTAATTTTTTCTGCCCTGGGATGCTGATTAACCAATGTGTCTTTGCATTATTACAGTTGTTGTCAACCTTATTTGCTTGTTCATTGTTGATATAATAATTTAGCATAAAAACACAATGGTAATAATTTAAATTTCATCATTGATCGTGTGATTAACATGATCAATAATTTGGCTTAGCTTCCATTTTTGAAATTCATTAGACTGTCTACGTTCATACGTGCTGGGAATTATTTCACATTATTATTACAGTTTATTAGTTGGCGCGTTTTGAAATTGCTTTGTGACAAATGGACGTCTTTCCTTCAAAACATCGTTAATCGAAAATGAAAAATTTTTTTAGTTGACATGTGTTACGAGTTTTTTTTAGTTATTAACATTTAAGGACGAGTAGAATACAATTAGTTTAAAATTGATTAATAGAGACATTGGCATTTTAATTTAGTGATTTATTTTGATCCAAAATTTGGACTTACGAGATTTTTGAACACGACGATATTGACTGAATTTCTGAGAAAAAAAAAATTAAATTAAAAAATCAGTTTATCGATTGACAAAAAAAAGAGAAGGCCCTTTACTAAGGTCGCGGACCTGTTCGACAACTTTTCACCAAGTGTGCTGAATTCTCTGCGACCGTCCTTCGCCAAGTGGTTCTAGGTCGGCCCAATTGTCTGCCTCTCTGCGTGGAAGGGTTCAAGTGCATTGCATGTCCCACAATGCAGTTGTTACATGTCCAAAGCGTATGCCAAATCCACTGCCACTTACGTCTGCGTACAATAGAGTCAATGGATTTTTCACGATCCTCGCATGATCCTCAAGTTTTTATTATTTTTTTTTGTCCCGTGGATAGATGTAAAATCTTCAAAAACTCTATGAGGACCGAAAAACGCGTGCTCATAGTAGTGTGAGATTCTTACTTGACTAAAAACACCTCCTCCTCCCGATGGCAAATAAGTTGAAACTTATCTAACAATTTATTTTTAACGAATTTAATTAACGTGTTGCCGGTAACTATCCGGTGATAGTTCCTGCTTATACCGCGATTTTAAGGCGGATTCTCGTTTAGTGCACCAGGTAGGAAGGCTTAGTCCTTCGCAGGCGGAGCGCACTAAATTCATTTATTTTTTTTATTGGATTAAAAATTAAATTTTATTTTAAATAACTAATAGTTTTTAAAGATGATAGACCGCAAATGAACTCCACGCTCATCCACGCATATGCGGCACCTGATCAGAAAATTGTTCATTACGGCCTGAAGGGTTGAAATTATGATCGCCACAATTATTGTCTTAATGGACTGCTTCAATTCTGTCAAATTCCTGGCTTTCGTTTTGTACACTTCCTGCTTGACATAACCCCATAAAAAAAAGTCTGGTGCAGTCAGGTCAGATGACCTTGAGGGCCAGCGGAAAGTGCGGTTTCTGGATATCAATTTGTTTGGGAATTTTCGTTGGAGCTCCGCCATAACTTGTGTGACTAAATCCTGCTGAAAGGGATACGTCTTCGGCGAAGTTCTAGGCAAAAAAAACTCCTTCAACATCTATAAATAACGGTCTCCATTGACAGTTTGTGTTACAACGTTTTCTTCAAAGACGTATGGCCCGACAATATACCTTGATGAAACTGCGCACCACACAAGGACTCGTTCTGGGAGCAGTTCCGTCTTATGGAGCATTTCTGGATTAGATTCACTCCATATACGGCAATTTTGTTTGTTAACATTGCCGTTGAAATCAAAATGGGCCTCATCAGACATGAACAAACAATTGATCAATGTGTTGTCTTCTTCCGCCATTTCAATAATTTTTTGGCAAAATTCCAGGTGAACTGGCAAATATACATGGACTGATTTTACTTCGTTTAGTGATAGCTGCCATGTTTTTGTCCTTCATTTATCATTTTATCATTATCATTTATCGCTTGGCCCACCAATACTAGCATTGCAGTGTCGTCAACAAACGTGGCTACGATAGTGTCTTCTGTTTGAGGTATATCACGTGTAAATAATAGGTACAATATTGGACCTAAGACGCTTCATTGTGGTACCCCAGCCACTATTTCTTTGAGATGCTAGTAATTGTTGAAAATGTTTTACTCTAAAAAGTCTATTCTCTAAATATACTTTAAGAAGCGTATAAAGTGCTTCAAGGGGAATTTGTTTTAATTTTAAAATTTAGGCCTTCGTGCCACATCTTATCAAAAGCTTTCGACACGTCTAGGAAGACCGCCGAACAAATTTTCTCTTCAAGAGTGTTCTCAATGACGCCAGTGATCCTATGCAGTTTATCAATTGTCGAATGCTTGCTTCTAAATCTGAACTGATGTTCAGGTATTAGGAGCTTTTCTCCTATTATTGGCTGCAGGCACATAAGTAATATTCTTTCAAAGACTTTATATATTACGGGAAGAAGCGAAGGGGTCGATAAGATTTCTTATCATGTGATGGTTTTCCTGGTTTCAGAACCATTTTAACTTTCGCAGCCTTCCATTGGCTTGGGTCGTACTTTAGCCTTAGAGTGGCATTTATTATATAAAGAAGATTAATCAACCCTTTCCGAGGAAGCATTTTGAGAACTTCGGCCGTAATTAAGTCATATCCCGGAGCTTTCATAAGCTTTATTCTCTACTTAATTCGGCATCTCCATAATGCTAATACTATCAAAATCAGCCTTTCCATAGTTTCGAACATTGATTGATGCTGTTTTTTCTTGACTAATAAATATTTACTCAGTTAATCCAGAGTTTTCTCTTTAGTCAATTATAGACCTAAATTGTTAATTCACGAATTAACTCGGTCAGGCTGAAACTAGTTAGTATGAATACGCACCGGAAAAAATGGTCCCTAAGTATCCTATTTACCAGGGCGCGAGCCAGGCGGTCCGATAAGTCGATTAGCCTACGAAAGAAAAACAAACAATTTTTAAAAGTGGCGATTTATTGCTCAACATTGTTTCCTTTAGCTCGATACTCTTGATCCAGCGATGCTCCAACTTTTTTAACCCATTCGAAAAATAGGTTCTCTCGTAGCCTGCAAGGTAGGCCTCAGTGGCGGCGCGATGACCTCCTCATTCGACTCAAATTTCTGCCCGGCGAGTAATTTTTTCAAGTTTGGAAACAAACAAAAAAGTCTTTTCGGGGCACCTGGGTTAGGCTCATCAAAAACCGATGTGCGACCACGTTGAAACTCGTTATACCAATTTTTGATGGTCGCCATCGAAGGAGAAGTTTCGCCTTACACAGCATCCAAGTGCTGTTTGATTTCGCTTTTTCCCTTCCAGCACCATATTTTTTCTAAAATTCGCCGCAAGCTAGCTTCCATACGTGGTCAAAACAAAACTACGAATCCGATTCGGTTGAAATTTCGACAGTAGCCCGTCTAAAAAAACGATAGTAAATCTTTCTTGTGATACTCGCACCATCGGGCGGTGAGGCTAAGTATTTATCGGACTGCCCTCGTAAATGGTGATATAGTCCGGTGTGAACCTGAGCCTCAACCAAAAAGCTTTGCCCAGCTTACTCGGTCCCCATCTATTTGTCTTCAGTTTCGCTTGAGATCATCTTTCACTTGCGTCGCCGGAGCAATGATGTCCAACTGATCTACATTTATGATCTTGCAGCCACTAAAACTCGTTGTTGTACTCGAATCTTATCACCCGCCAATCGATGTTTCACCGATAGATTTTATGGACTTCATGCACATATCTATGTATGTATATACATAGATATGCCTGAAAAAATAGCTGTACTTTCACAACTAACAATCAACACTAAATCATAGAATTTGTGTCTAATTGTACATTTTACTGCTTATGACAATTTTCAACAATTTCTTTGTTTTGTATTTTCAATGCCTACCTACTTGGCACATTTTCGCATTAAATCTTACATACTCTCCTTGACGCGGTATAAAAAAAAAGACTTTGTATTTTCCCAAAGCAAAGACGCAATCTCATGCCAAATAATGTAGGCCAAAAAACAGCCACCTTCGTTACCCTATTCTCATTAGAGCCGTCCAACACACAGAGATAATTGTTTTGCAGCCACAACAACTGACAATCATCATCATCAAAAAAAAATACACAATACACAAATGAACGCAACTCGTCAGAACATTGTTTGCAGTCTTTGACCCACCTTAAGTGGATGGCTTGAAAAAAAACTTAAGTATGTATAATAAAAAATACGTATACGCCACAGTGTACGAAAAACTAGAATTATGTGTTTATTCATTATTTTATTTCACAAAGTCATTTATCAATTATTGTTGACGCTTGTCTAAGATTTCAGAAGCACATGACTAATATTGTTGAAAAAGTATGTGTATGAACTATTGTCAAAAAAAAAAATGCGAGTTAGAATAAAACAAAGCAATTGAACTTATACACTGCTTTTATAAGTTTATCGATAAAAAAAACTTGGAACAAAAGGTTAGACTATGAAAAGACCTAATCCGTCCTTTTTACTTGCGATTATAGGTACTATAAGGCAAGTTATACATTCGTCGAAAAAAAAAGTTTTGAGATAACAATCAAACATGACATTACGATATAGCGAAGACGAAAAAAGATGGTCTAAAATTTCTGTCCGTCTGTATGTATGTATAGACACCTACAGCCCAAACGTGTAGGCCGATTTGCTTCAAACTTGGTATATAGAGTTTTTTAGGTATTATACAGAGCGGAAATTGAATTTTTTTTTAGCTCAAAAGAAACAGCTCTAACGATTTTGATAAAAAAAAAATCAATGCGGCTTTTTAGCTACGGTTGAAAAAAAAATTAGAAAAATGTCTAAAAACGGTACTTTAGTCCAAAATGCGTTTCGCCCAGGTACTACAGCTGGGCTCATCAGTTAGATGCTGTAGTACCTTTCTAAGACGCATTATTTTTTGATCGATGATGTACAGCATCTAACTGATGAGCCCAGCTGTAGTACCTGGGCGAAACGCATTTTGGACTAAAGGTCACAAAATCATTCAATTGGCTTTAAATCCACACAGTCCACTAAAACAAAAACAAAAATAATATAAACATATTGTTTGCGTTTTCTTTAATTAAAAACGGTACTTTCAATAGGACCGTTTTTTTTCCTTTCCACTATCTCATAAACGGCTCAACCGATTTTTTCGAAATTTCACACATATAGGTTTAGGCTGCCCAAATTATACCGCGTACCAATATTTATAATTAATATTGAATTGGCGTTTTTAATTTTTTTTTTTAAATATTTTCAAAGAGTTTAAAAAAAAATCTTTTTTTCTCAAAAACCGCTCCACAGATTTTTAAAATTTTTTTTCGTAAATTCAAATTTATCCGAGAAATAAAATGACGTACTTTTTTTGAGCTCAAATTAGTTTAAGTATTTATTTCAGAATTTTGAATTATTTTTACCGATTTAATCTTTTGTTTTAAAGTTTATATTATTAAATATTTAATATTGTCATACCAATTTATTTTAGAACAAAATTAAAAAACAAATTGTATATGTATATACAAAATTGAGTTAAAAATGACTTTATAAATATATTTAGATTTTTAATAGAAATCTTTTGCATACTATGTGATCGAACATAAGAGCAAGTTTGTGCGATCCAGCCGTGAATTTTATTTTTAAGTATCATTTACTTCTTTTTGCCACTTGGCTGTATAATTCTTTGGGTTTTCCTGTTTTTTCTTCTTGTATACTTTGCATTCACTTCCTCAAGACAAGCCTTGAAGTACATAGTTTAAAGCAGCTTTGTTTTTAAGCAATCGCTCGCACCTTGTTATAAGAAAGTATGTACTTGCCTTTGCCTATATGTATCTATATATGTTTGTATGTGCCTTCATTATTTCACTTGGGTATAAAACACAATGTATACTTAAACGCAAGAGCAGACAAAATGATGGCAAAGACAATGTTTACTTTGAGTTGCACTCTATACTTTCATAAATAGATGCATTCTTGAAACAAATACGTTATGCTTAAACTTAAGTTTATTACACCAACTGATGATGACTTTAAATTGTTCTACAGGATGCTCTCCGCTTCAACTGGCGATATCACTAATTTTTGGATAAATAAACCTTTGAACCTTGAAATTAAATTAAATATTTTTGAATGTTATGAAGAACAACATTTTAAACATTGTTAACGTTTGATTCTTTTGAAATGTAATAGCAAAAGGGCAACTTTAACTCAAAAAAATTTGGCGTTCTTAACGTACACACTTCTACATGCACAGGGTGTTCAGGTTTGAACAAATTGAGTTTCTAAATGATATACAGGGTGTCCCACGAATCGTGCTACAATAAGAAATTTAAATAACTTTTATTTTAATCGATGTATTTCATTAATTTTTTTTATTGGATTAAAAATTAAATTTTATTTTAAATAACTAATGTTTTTTAAAGATGATAGACCGCAAATGATCTCCACGCTCATCCACGCATATGCGGCACCTGATCAGAAAATTGTTCATTGCGGCCTGAATGGTAAAATTGGGATCGCCTCAATTATTGTCTTAATGGACTGCTTCAATTCAGTCAAATTCCTGGGTTTCGGTTTTTGCACTTCCTGCTTGACATAACCCCATAAAAAAAAAAGTCTGGTGCAGTCAGGTCAGGTGACCTTGAGGGCCAGCGGAAAGTGCAGTTTTGGATATCAATTTGTTTGGGAATTTTCGTTGGAGCTCCGCCATAACTTGTGTGACTACGTGCGCACTGGCTCCATCTTGTTGAAACTAAATCCTGCTGAAAGGGATACGTCTTCGGCGAAGTTCTTGGCAAAAAAAAACTCCTTCAACATCTTTAAATAACGGTCCCCATTGACAGTTTGTGTTACACCGTTTTATTCAAAGAAGTATGGCCCGACAATACACCTTGATGAAACTGCGCACCACACAGTGACTCGGTCTGGGTGCAGTTCCGCCTCATGGAGCATTTCTGGATTAGATTCACTCCATATACGGCAATTTTGCTTGTTAACATTGCGGTTCAACCGCCAACAATGGGCCTCATCAGACATGAACAAACAATTGATCAATGTGTTGTCTTCTTCCGCCATTTCAATAATTTTTTGGCAAAATTCCAGGCGAACTGGCAAATCCTGAGGGTTTAACTTGCTTGTAATTTGGACTTTGTACGGAAACAAATTAAAGTCATCATGAAGTATCCGTTGTAATGACCGTTCAATTTGGCCCGATAAGTTTGGAGTCGAAACACTTGGATTTGCCTGTATTGCCGATGCAACACCCACGATTGTATCCTGAACCCGAACATTGGGATCTCGATGATACGGTATTCGTTCTATGCTTCCAGATGCTGCAAACATGTGTCCATCTACTAGGGGGAGTACAGCCAAACTCCAGCCTAAATTCCCTTTGGACGAAAATGACGGACTTCAATGAATGGTATCGCTGCACTATCCAAATCCTTTTTTCAGTATCCCAAGCATTCATTTTGATAAATCTAAATAGTAGCCTATAAATCAAAAAAAAAAAATAAGACGATTACTCACACTGAAAAGTTATTACTTTTTATTTTGTAGCACGATTCGTGGGCCACCCTGTAGAAGAGAGACCCGCTGAGGACGTCTTTGAAAACGCAAAAGTTGCGGATTTTTTTAGTAGTCATCGAAAAGTAGCATGGAGAGCACCGCGCTTTTGCCGTTGAGGTTTAAATTTCGAGTAGTTTTTCGATGTCTGCCCAGCATATTGTCAATTCAATAACCCTTACGTTGTTCGTCGCTTAAGTGAAAGAATATAAACAAACCTTGTGAAGCGAAGCGCAGAGCTGCAGGATCAACAATAAGTAGTTCCAGACTAGGACCCTATGACAACTGTAGTCGCTGATGAGATTGGTCAGGAGGTTCTTTGAATAAACAAAATATTTATTTGACGAAGCCAAGAGCTTAGTTGGCTTCGTTAATAATGCTATAGGGGGCACCGAAAATTGCTTTGAGTACCACAATTGACTCCATCGCGAGTTTAGGGTACCGCAAGAACAGGTCCCCAGTGATCCAGTATTGCCTTTTTTTTTTCAATTTAGTAATTAGGTAATAAAAGGAAACTTGCCAATTAAACCAACACAGTCAGTAATCATTAAATTACCGATTTCTCTAATAATCTTTGAGGTTCTTCACTCTCTTTAAATTATCTGATATTTTACACTTTGCGTACTTTTAGATCAGTCGTGAAAAGTGGTGATTTCACGACTGACTTGTTATGAAAAGGTTTTTGTATATAGAATAATTTAGCTTCTTATTTAACATTTATGTTTTTGGTGTGATTTCACTACGTTTTGCAAAAATTATTTTTATAAAAAAAAGTGGGAAACGTAAGTTTTTAATGTATGCCTTTTTATGTACATATACTACAAGTCCTACCCCTCTACCAATTTTCATAAGTTAGTAGTGCTCCACTGAAATGATAATAATTGATAAGAAATGGTTGGATGAAACGCCCAAGCATGAAAAATTTCATTATTTCAACTTTTTCTTTGTATACACTACACCTGAAACCTGACCCATGAGTGCCCACGCGACCAACCACCAATTGCAAGCAATAAGCACGAGCGGGTTGATTTAAGCGAAGAAGACTAGAATTAGAAATAACTATGTATTCATCTTTTGTTTAATTGTTAGAACATTCTGTATTTTTTCATCGTGTAGATAGAATTTCAATCTGTTCATAAAAAAAAAAACAAGGAGTTTTTTTATTCTAATTAAATTAAAGTATCTAGTCAAAGTTCTTTGAACGGATTTGCTCGAACTTTATTGATTTTTGGCTTTCTAAAAAGCTCAAAATCTTCAAAATAGTATAATCTGCTTCAAAAAGCATTTCTTTCTTTTTTTTTTTTTGTTCTGAAATGTGAAACGTTAACTGAAAAAAGTATAGTTTAACAAAGATAAAGAATCGTTGTGCTCTAACGCTTAAAGTTAGACGAACTCTATAAAGTATAGTTACAGTATACTTTTTGTCGTTTAAAATTTTCAAAAAGTCGACCCTCATTTTAAAACTCATTTTTAGAGTCGACTCCCATTTTAAAACTAAGTTAATCCAAACAAGAATGTGTAGGTGAAAACTTTAACTACACACTCAAGCAAATGCCATCAAGTGGTACACTGAAGGATCGTGAACAACTGAGGGGAGTGGTGCAGGTTCTGATGGGACATTCTACTAGCATTTTCCAACAGAGGTTAACGCAATAGAAAAATGCGCAGAAGGTAATCTCGAAAGAAACTAAAGAAACCAAAGCATTGACATCATATCAGATAGTCAAGCTGCACTAAAGGCACTAAGCTCTTAATCCATCAGCTCAAAACTGGTATGGGAATGTGTGTGCATACTGAAAGAGCTGGGCTGGTGCAACAAAGTCTCATTTCATTGGGTACCTGGGCATATAGGAATCCAGGGCAACGAAGAGGCAGAATCCCTAGCAAAAATAGGAGCAATGTCTCCTTTACTGGGACCAGATACCTATTGGGGAATAGGAGATAACGTGATCAAAAACAATATCAGATCCGAAGAGGAGGCCAAAAGATCACATATTTGGAATAAACTCCCCAGGTTAAGACAGGCTAATCTACTAACTACTTGTTTGGAGAGTGCGTATATATAAACCGATGTCTAGAATCGGAGTTATGACAAAAAATGCACATGGTCGTCAATGCTTTAGTACTATAAATATTATGCCACAGTAGAAAATTTCGACATCAATGAAATTTTTTGGTGAATTCATCCATGGATTTATCGACTATTTCCAACGATGAGCAGTATGTAATGATTTCATAAGAAAACGGTTGCGCATACAATTCACTACAATTTCAGTTACAAAATTAAAAACTAATTCTAAAATTGTCATAAAGTGAGCTGCTGGTTTACTTATTCATGCTGTTCAGGCTTAACACTAACAGCATGTGATTGAGTAAATTATGACAACGTTATATATAAAATAATGCGAATTAAGAGACATAGATAAATAGGACACGGTAAATTCTCCGCATTAGTACAGCCGCCATCCCTGGAGATAAATTTGAGACAACAACCAGCTCTAGTCTCAGAACATCGCGCCACACATCTTTCCTATCCCATATACTGCACCAAACCAATCGGAAGTGCTCTCCATATATTTAATATTAATTCTGTGAAAATGGGTGGTTGCCACGCCCCCTGAATGAAAAATCTCAAAATTTAAAATTTTGCATTTGCCTGCACTTTAAGCCCTACCGCTGAAAAGATTCTACGATGTTTCAGTAATTTTGATGATGTGTCAGTGAGTCAGTTACGGGTTTTGCGATTTTTGACACACAATCGCCTGAGTTTGATCCTGTAAAAAGGGTGTAGTGCCATTTGATTATTATTATTATTATTAAAGTATGCTTTCAAAAAGCTTAGGAATGCCAAGATTTCGACAATGGGTCAAACATCCTTTTTGTAGGATGTAGGGAACTATAAGATCGCAGTAAGTCGGTAGCCTTATTCTTCAATCATTTTTTTTTTTTTTTGAATAATTGAAGGAGAGGAGTCCTGAAACTGAAGATAGTTCGGATCGACATCAATACTATTAAAAGAAAACGCCTCACTGTAAAAATCTGTAAAAAGATTGGATATGGTGCTTGGGTCTGCAGATGAACACTCTGCAGGTAGAGGGTTAGACGGGTGGCAATGGCGCAGTGTATATAGTGCTTGACTGCTAACTTAGACGTGTGGGTTCGATCCCCACGCTAAGCGCATTCTTTTCTCTACCTTTTAATTTAATGCCGCCCGTGGGTTAAAATGAGGTAGCCATTACCTGATTCTCAAATCCACTGTGCCAACCAAAAAATTCTTTACTATCCTTCTTATCTTTCTAACTAGTGCACGGCACTTTCAGATTGCATTTAAAAGACCTTAGGTCTTACAGGCATATGTTAAAAATTATTATTATTATTATTATTATCCGATTGGTTCTGGCAATTGATAAGATTGCTAACTCTTTCTTGGATAGCAGATAAGTTCAATCTGCATTTGGTGGATATAATTTGAGTAAAGAGACTCACATAAAGTGATTCAGTAGTTGTAAGATCAGCGATATTTAACAATGTTGGATCTGGACCTTGATTGTTAGAATTTTTGGCAAAGTTTGTTAGGATAGTTCCAATATGACCGAAGTTCTTTGTTATATCGTAGAATGTGTCCATGAATGAACTTTTTCTTATTGGGTTGCATAATATCCATCTTAACACAACTTTTAGAGAAATGTGGCCCGATTTTGTTTATTTGCATTCCTTAGAATAAAATTAAAATACAAATATTTTGTATTAAAGGTGTTGTATTTTTTTTAAATAAATTTTCTATGTTTGAAATGTGTCACCAGAGACACCCTGTTTTAAAATCATTCCAAAATGAAAAGACTGGAAATGAAAAACATCACAAATCAAAAAAAGAGTAATAATAAGAAAAGTGCTTTGTACGTGTCAAACCAATTGTCAGATTGCATACTGTCAGTGTAAAAAAAAACTACTACACGCTTTAAGAACATTCCAAAATGATGGTTAAATGCACTAAACTTGTGAAGCTACTTACATGACCGTTATTCGTTGTGCTTTTGACTTTTTACTTGCGATTATAGGTACTATAAGGCAAGTTATGCATTCGTAAAAAAAAAAATTTTCTCACAATCAAACATGACATTACGATCATAGAGAAGTCCAAAAAAAGTAATCGGCAAAAAATGTCTGTCTGTCAGTCTGTCCGTCTGTATGTATAACGAGCTACAGCCTAAACGGCTTCAGCGATTACCTTCAAATTTGGTGTGTGTGATTCGTTTGCCATTCCTCAGAGGGAAATTGAAATTTAATTTTTAGGCCTAAAAATAACGGTATCTGCTACACAACCGTTTAGGAAAATCTTATTTTTCCCGAAAACGGCTCCAACGATTTTGATAAAAAAAATTTGAGAATTTTTTTTGGCAATAGCTATCATTTAATCTGAACCTAGTTTACGGGAAAAGTCTAATAACGGTACCTTTCATATAACGTTTTTTTTTTTAATTTTTGGCTTTCTTGGTAACGGTGCATTGGATTTCTTTCAAATTTTATATCTGAAAAGATCTAAGTAGCCAAACTAATTCTGCATATCAAAATTTTGAATAACTTTTTTTTGTAAAAAAAATTATTTTTAAAACTTTTTTTTTTTCAAAAATCAATATTTAAAAAAAATTATTATATATATTAATAAACACTAAAAACTGCATACCAAAATTTCAAAAAACAATTGTTTTACAAAAAACTAAAAATAAAAAAACAGGATTTCATCAAAATTCGTCCTACAATTTTCGAGATATTTTTTTTTTAATTTTCATTGATCAATGGCGTTCTACGTTTTTTCGAGAAACTGATTAAAGTGGTGGTTTTGACAGTTTTTATAAGTTGAAAAAACGATTTTTACCCACCTGTACACCATTCACTATCATTATACACATATGTATGTACATATTTACATACCTAGGTTAACTATATGTAGGTAGGTACATATTACCCTCCTTTACATAATTCAAATTCATTTAAATATACATTTGTAGTTCATTATATTAAGAATCAAGGTATACTTACCTACATCGGCTTTAAACATGCATAGGATAAATAGACTACCAATACCTACTAACAGCGTCAGTGGTTAGCTACACAAAAGCTGTTAGCTACAAGACCAAGTTCGTACGATCCAGTCGTGCATTTTATTTCTTACAACATTGTCTTCGCAAGATTTGGTGGCATCGTCACGCTTAAGAAGACTGAAGAAAATATTGTATCTTTTCAAGAAAATAATTTCATATCAGAAATATTTAATTGGGTTGTTCATTTTTTACTAATTCTATAAGGTGAAAACCGCATTTCCGATTTAAATAAAACTTCGCTCTGGCTGTATCTAATGATCGAATGGACTAGTAACTAAAATTAAAAATCTGCTGTACAAACTCTTGGTTCATGTTATAAATGCACTGCACAAGGTTAACCAGTTCTGCCCTTATAAGTAGAGAGTACTAAAAATTCTAAATATCGTGGGTGAAATGAGAAAAGTGTGGCAGTTACAACAGTTATCAAATTTTACAAGAAAAAAAACATCAAAAGAAGAAAATCATTTTCATCTTCCAAGTTGTGTTAAAACCTAATTTTCACTTTTAGTTTAAAACAAAAAAAAAAATTAAAAAAAATATGGTAATTTTGAAATTGATATTATCTGATTAAATTCAACGGCAATTATTTTCTGGAGAAGTGTGTCTACTGATTTATGGTAATATCTTCATCTTCAGAGCATATTGTATTCATAATATGTACCTATATAGGCTTTCTTGCCTTTTACATTTATATCACAATATCACAAAGAATATCTATTCTACTAAATTGGTGCAGAACTTTAAGGCAAACAGGGAACACATACACATTTGGCCAAATTTAAAGAAGTCACTGTATTTCCCTCTACAAACAAAGAAGTCCCAAACAACTGATGCTTTAAAACTTTCCACCATTAAAAAAAAAAAGCAAAAACCTATTCCACAGAAATGAACACACAATTTCCACAGTATAAGCCAACTAATAAGAAAGAAAGAAAATAATGCACATAGCAGTGGGAGTGTTGTTGTAAAAGCAAAACAATCAAAAGTAAAACAAGCTTTTACAAAATGACAACAAAAAAAATATAGTAAACTAGAAAATAGAAAAAGAAGTCTCTGCATATAAATATATACTCGTTGTTTAATAGTATATGTATCTATAAATGTATCTTGGTTTGCAATACGGAATAACAAACAATGACTATACGTTTTTGTGTGCGCTTCCACCATGCCTAACCTTACAAACTGATTATTGGGGTTGCCGTAGTTTTTTTTTTAATATTTCTTTAATTAACCTTTTTTATGTTCAAAAGGTAGTAAAATGCACGACTGAGTCGCACAAGACTTAAGTTTTATTGAAAATTGATTTTTATGGGTGATATTTTGTCAAAACTTCAAAACTATAATAAAGGGTTTTCCAATAAGAGGTGTTATTTTGATATTCAAAGAAAAATGGCATTTTTGGAGATAAATGATCGGATGTTTATTTCATTATAAAGAGGAAGGTATGCCGTTAATAATGGAACACAACATCAGCCAAATGGCCGCCAAGACCACGCTTACAGGACCATATCCTTTTCATGAAATTTTCCATAACCAAATCGCAAAGTGGCTGCCCTATGTCCTCGATAGCCTCACGAATTTCATCTTTGAGGTCTTGAATCGACGCTGGGCTGTTGGCGTAGACCTTATCTTTCACGTGGCCCCAAAGGAAGAAGTCGCAAGGTGTTAAATCACAAGATCTCGGTGGCCAATTGTGATCACCTCTTCGAGAGATAACACGGTCCGGAAACTTTTCCCGTAAAAGATCGATGGTTTCATTGCTTGTGTGGCACGTAGCGCCGTCTTGTTGAAAGTAAACGTTGTCCAGATCAATACCATCCAATTCAGGCCATAAAAAATCATTAATCATCTCTCGATAGCGCAATCCATTGACCGTAACTGTTGCTCCAGCCTCATTTTCGAAAAAGTAAGGTCCAATGACCCCGCGGGACCATAAACCGCACCAAAAAGTCACGCGTTGAGGATGGAGAGGCTTTTCAACAATAACTCTTGGGTTTTCCGAGCCCCAGATGCGACAGTTTTGCTTGTTGACATAGCCTCCGAGGTGGAAATGGGCCTCATCAGTCAAGATGATTTTTCGATGAAATTCCGGTTCATTTTCATGCATTTCAAGGACCCAATCAGCAAAGACACGACGTTGTTGATGATCAGCCGGCTTGAGTTCTTGTGTTAACTGAACTTTATAAGCCTTAAGACCCAAGTCCTTATGCAAAATACGGTGTAATGACGTTTGTGGAATGCCTAATTCCAAAGAACGACGAGGAATGGACAAACCTGGGTTTTCTTCAACACTTTGGGCTACAACAGCAATATTCTCAGTTGTTCTTGAGCGACGTGCACGGGTTTTATTCTTCACATCACTAACTTGTCCCAACAGCTCGAATTTGTCCACCAATTTCTGTATTGCGGTCCGACAAGGTGCTTCACGACGACCCAAAAATGTTTTAGTTTTACGAACCGTCTCTGCCAAATTTTCACCATTTTTATAGTGAATTTTAATAATTTCAATGCGTTGTTGAAGCGTGTATCGTTCCATCTTTATTAATAGCGTAGTTTCTACTTGTCAAATGTCAAAAAATGACAGCTTCAAAAGTGACAGCTACCGAAATAGCGGGCTATTCAAAATAACACCTCTTATTGGAAAACCCGTTATAACATTTTTCTTATTTCAATATTTCATAATAATGCAATCTTTCACATTAAATCTTTTTTTTTTATTATTAAAAATTCCGATTGCATTATTGACGTAAGGCCAAATCAATTGAGTTCTTCGCCATTCTTTCTATTCCGTAATTCTTCTTTATGACATAAAATATTTGAAAAGTTTTAATCCTATTTTACATTACCATTAGTGACAACAAAAAAAACCTCAAAATTCTCAAATCCATGTTTGCTTATTCGGGAGTACCTCAAGTAAGTCACTGAGGACCCCTTCTTTTTATATTATCTAAATTAAAAATATAACTCTCGAAGGAGGATAAATAAAATGATATTTTATTAGATCTAAAATGTATTAACAACAAATTTAAAACAAGCTGTCTCAAGACAGACATTTAATTTTTTCACAAAATGTACTATGACTTTTTGAACAAAAACATAGCACAACTGGTCGCACGTACTTGATCTTATGTTCGATCACATTGTGTGAACAAAATTATTGGTAGAAACGGCTAAATATATTTTTAAAGTGTTTTTTTTACTAAATTTTATATATATAAAAAATCTTGATTTTTTTCGAATAAAATTTGGTCTGGTAATATTATGTAATTAATAATATAAGCTGCAAAATATAGTTTCAAAAAAAAAAACGTTTATACGTTTTTGAAATATTGAATTTTCTAAAAAAAATTTTTTTTTTCAAAATCCAAAAAAATATTTTTCGAAAATTTTGCTGTGTAATATTGTTTAGAATTTGAAGGGAATCCAACATAAAATCTTTGATCGGAATCCGTCAAGCCATTTATGAGAAAGTCGAAAATCAAAAAAATGGTTGTATGGCAGGCACCGTTAATAACCAAATATGTATAACAAAATTGGACTAAAATATAGACTATACACAAAGTAGTCCACACAGTTTTTTTTAGCAAAACCGTTAGAGCTGTTTTCAAAATAATTAAGATGGTAGACAAATTTGTTTGGCATGTACCGTTATTTTTTTGGCTAAAAAAACGATTCAAAAATCTATTTGAGGCAATCACCTAAAATGTTTAAGTACCAAGTTTGAAGAAAATCGCTTCAGCCGTTTAGGCTGTAGATCAATCTACAGACAGACAGACAGTCGAAATTGCGGGACCTACTTTGTTGGTTTCTCCATCATCGTAATGTCAAGTTTGATTAAAACATCGAGTTCGTTTTATTTTTCCAAATACAAAACTTTGCCTATTGTACCTATATCGCAAATGTGACGAGGAGTTTGTGATCCCAAATTTGACACTTTTCCCTTATTTTCGAAGCTATTAGGCTGAAAATCGACATTCACTGCATGGCCTAATGATTGCTTAGATCCTGTGTAAGCTAAATATTGTGCAGGTGAGAATTTGTCAAAATTCGCTGCGTAGTGCTTTATGATATTAATAGTTGCTAAGAAGGATGCCGAGTTTTCTGGTTTAAGGCGACACTCATTTACTGCAACAATATTTTTACGATACCGACCGATACGTTGAAGAAGGAGACTTACTATCCATAATCAACCCAGTTTCGATCTTCGAGTTCTAAACCAAAAAATCCGCAAACACTTTAATTCGTCAAATCTCCAAGCTGGCACTTGCACGAAAAATAAAATGCACGCATGGATAGTACGCACTTGCTCTTATGTTCGATCATATCGTAAACACAAGATGCTTTCTAGAAACAGGTGAATATATTTTTCATGTTTTAATTAATTTTTTATATACAAAATTTCTTTAATTTTTTTCTAAAAAAAATGGTATGGCAATTTTAAGTATTTAATAATATAAACTTAAAAACATATTTTCAAAAAAAAATCTTCCATCCATTTTCGAAATATTGAATTTATAAAAAAAATTAAAAAAAAAAATATTTGTCGAAAATGTATGCAGTATTATTTAGAATTTAAAGGATCTCCTATATTAAAAAAAAAATGATCGAAATCCGTTGAGCTGTTCTTGGGATTGTCGAAAATCGATAAAAACGGTTATATGGCAAATACCGTTAATAACATTTCAATACAATTTTTTTATAGACCAAAATGGTTTCCTGTACCCATAATGGTGCACTGATTTTTCTTATAAAAATCATAAGAACCGTTTTCGAGATAATTCAGATTTACCATTTTCCATCATCAAGGTACCGTTATGTTAGACAGACAGTCAGGCATACGCAATTGTGGCACCCACTTTTTTTTGTAATGTCAAGTTTGATTAAAATCTCGAGTTCTAGTACCTACATATATCGCAAGTAAAAATGTAGTAGAATAGTCCACTTTTATTGAGACATCCTTTATAAGTCAATATTTATGAGAAATAAAAGTTGTGGTTTTTCAACAAAATTACGAGTTCTCATAAAATGTATTAGATGTCACTACCCAGTTTTAATCGCTAACACTGCAGGGTGCTTTAATGGATTTTTAAATTAAATTGTACTTTGCCTTTTCATAAGTTGATATCTAAACGTTAATAAAGGAGAATACTGCTTCCTTTAAAGATTGGATACGTTCATTATTAAGTTTGAATTGTTAACAATATTAAAAAAAGCTCGTTAATTGCTATAATGACTTGATAAGGAAGTTAATACATTTTAATCAGATCCTTTAAAATATTCTGTAACTAAGGCATATCAAATAATCACTAGCCTCATATTAAGCTTAAATTTGGGACTATTTGTGACAAACATGAAATGTTTATTTTCGAAAACAAAAACTATCAATACAACGAATGCTTGGTAACCCTGGCTATTCGCAGTGACTTGGTGGTATTGCTTTGCCAAGTCTGTCCAACTGCATGAGTTGTCAGTTTGTTTTTGCATCGCGTTATGGTAGTATCGTGGTGTATTACATGTCGGTCGTGTTATAGAAGCAAACTCAACGACGGATTTGTTCCTGCTCTGTTCTGCTCTGAACTGTAGCATCCCCTGGCCGCGAATAGAAATAGACCAAGCGACCAAGCCTGTTATTTGTTCAATAGGTTGTCATATATTATATAAAATATAATGTGGTAATACAACAACTAACTTTTATAGAATATGGGTTTTGGTCAGCTGTGCTACGTCAATAATAATTTGCCTTGGTTTGCTTAATACTTGTTCAATGTGAGGCTGTTGTAAACTGCTTATGAAAATCTGAAAAAAAAAAATTATATACAAATTTGTTTTGTAATATAAAATAATGTACATATTTTTTGCCCTCAAAATGCGACTCGGTTTAAACTAATATCAATTCCTAACTGCCAATCCGTCAAATGTGCGTCGTCGCGTGCGTTGTTACCCAACGCAAATCAATCCAAATAAAAAAAAAATAAAAACCAAATTTATCTATCTGTTGTATCTCGTCGGCTGCAAAAGTTATTAGATTGTGAAAATGTGCGCGCACATTCAAGTGGAAATTCCATACAGTTAAAGGTGCAACCACCTAACTCCTTCCGCAGTGTACCATGTACCTTCATCTCTGGAGGGCATTAGCCTGATAAAATTAAAATGAAAAATAAAATGAAATGAAATCCCATCATCATCACCCATCAGCAATGTGTTCCATATCGTATATCAATTAGGAAAAAATATTGAAGTGTACGATAAGAAGAAGTTCAGTGCCTTCTCAATTAATAACAACAGAAAATTCAAAGATACTTCGCGCGTACACGTTCTTATTTTGTCTGTGAATCTATACGTATGTATCTATAATATGTATATTAGCAATTTGAAGTGAGTGACTCCTTGAACTAACCATCAGCCAAACAATTAATTAAACAAAATTCAATGGAATGCGTGTCATCATTGAGGAATACAATATTTTTCTTTTTTTTGATTCGTTGTTGTTGTTGTTGATGGAGTTTGTTTTTTGTTTTAATTAAAAATATCCATCATTAAGTGGATTATTATTTATTGCACCAAACACTCGTGGTAGCTCTCTCGACCTAAATAACTATGGATGAGGTGAGTGGAAATTTTTTTATTGCATACAAAATTAGAGAATTAATTGCACTCGCACTATAAAGGTGAATTCATACTGCGTAGAAAAAATTGTATGGGTAAATAATTTTTTTATAACTTTGGTGGTTTAGCTTGTGTATTGTGTGTGTTTTTAAAATAATTAATGTGTCTAGTTGTTAAGCGGGTTATTGTTTTATCACTGAATCACTGTGAATCAAGTAAAGTGTGAAAATAATAAAGGCCAGTCCATTGACACAATACACTGGACGCAAAAACACCACATATGTAATTATTTTAATAACGGAAAAAATTGTACGCATAATTTCAATCAATAGTGTTTGGGGGCTTCTGAAAAGAAAATCTCATTGAAATAGGCTTAGCTCATATTGAGAACTCTAATAAAAAAATGCACGACTGGATCCCACGTACTTGTTCTTATGTTCGCTGACATAGTATGCAATAGATTCTTAATAAACGGTGATTTTTTAAGAGCTTGGTTTTTGAAAATTCAAAAAAATACAGAAACTTGTAAAAAGTGAATGAAATTTTTATTTGGATCGATAAATCAATTTCTGCCATTTACTTTTTAGAAATAATTTCACTTAAATGTTGCCCGCGGCTACGCTTCAAGTGGTCCAATCTGAAGGTTCAATTTTGGCAAACTTTTTCACACATTTCGGCCGGAATCTCACCAATGACGCGTTCAATGTTGGCTTCCAAGGCAGCAATCGTGTTTGGCTTGTCCCCATAGACAATAGACTTAACATAGCCCCACAAAAAATAGTCTAACGGGGTCAAATCACATGATCTTGGTGGCCAATTGACTGCGCCAAAACGTGAGATCAACTGCTCACCAAATTCGGTTCTCAATTGATGCATGGTTTCGCGTGCTGTGTGGCATGTGGCACCGTCCTGTTGGAACCACATGTCGACCGAGTTCAATTCTTGCATTTTCGGCAAAAAAAAATCTGTTATCATCGAACGGTACCTTCCTTCATTGACCGTAACCCTGCGGCTTTCATCGTCCTTGAAGAAGTACGGCCCAATGATGCCGCCTGCCCATAAACCGCACCAAACAGTGCATTTTTCGGGATGCATTGGTAGCTGCTGAATTGCCTCTGGCTGCTCTTCACTCCAAATACGGCAATTCTGCTTATTCACGTATCCATTTAGCCAAAAATGAGCCGACCATAAAACGGACGTAGCTTGCGAAACACATTTTTCACAGAGCACGAATTTTGATAATAAATTTCAATAATTTGCAAACGTTGTTCAGGCGTAAGTCTATTCATGATCAAATGGCAAACAATACTGAATCGAAATGTCAAATGTTCGTGGAATTTGTCATGTGTGATCTGTCAAAAATATAAACGTCAAAAACCAAGTAGCAAAAAAATCACCCGTTAGAAACGGATAAATATACAGTGGAATCCGTTTATAATGAAATCGAAGGGGATTGACAAACACGTCATACTAAGCGGACGTCATACAAAGCATTTATGTAAAAAAAAAACCTTTTTTTTTAGGAAAATACATACTTATATTAATAGAGAAACAGCATATTAAATCAAAATAAAAATTGCACGTGATGCATGTATGTATTGTACATATGTATACATATTTTTCATTTTGTACTTGACAGTTATTCTATCTTTCGACAACTTGCCTCCACTAAAATTCTCACCTCTAAAATTTAAAGTTTTGTCAGTCATTAATTTGTAAAAAAGGCCAGTTTCATCAGCATTAAATATCTCATCAGAAAATTGTCTTCGTAGATTCGGCAATACAGAAGTCAACCAGTTTGTTGTTGATTTTTGTTAGCAGACGAAGATTCACCCACAATTTTTCCGGCCACAATGTTATGTCGAACCTTGAAACGACTGATCCAGCTTGCAGAACAATTGAAGTCGAGAATACCAAAACGCGTGGCAAAAACATTTGCCTTTTCCTGTAGCATAGCGCCGCTGACGGGTATTCCTTTGTTTCTCGTGATTTTAAACCACTGAATTAACGCTTCATCAAAATTTTTTTGTCGCGATTTTCGAAGCCTCTTCGGCTTTAAAACATTTGAATTGAACGATTGCTTAATCCGGCTCTTGTTTTTGAAAATCATTGAGATTGTCGAATGACCCACGCCAAATTCCTTTGCGATAGATGAGTTTGATTCTCCATTTTCTAATCTGCATATTATTGCACCTTTCTCCTCAATTGTAAATGCTTTACGACGTTGAGATGACATTTTTTTACATAGGATATCACTAAAAATAATGCGTGACGTTCAACTATCAATTACTTTCTGAGATTCAAAAACGAAAACACACCACAAGCCAATGCAACGTGCCGAACGTCGTCGGGAAACAACGAACATTGCCGAAGGTGTAAATACTCATGTCGGTCACTATAAGCGGACTAAACTTATTAAAAATGGGTCATAATAAGCGACATGTCACTGTAAACGAAGTCATTATATCCGACTTCGTTACAAAGAATTTTATATGAAAATCAAACTTCGTTGCGTAATTACGTCATAATAGGCGGTTGGTCAATATATGCGGAGTCATAATAAACGGATTCTACTGTATTCTTAAAGTCGTTTTTTACTTAATTTGTTTTCGGCCGGAATCTCACCAATGACGCGTTCAATGTTGGCTTCCAAGGCAGCAATCGTGTTTGGCTTGTCCCCATAGACAATAGACTTAACATAGCCCCACAAAAAATAGTCTAACGGGGTCAAATCACATGATCTTGGTGGCCAATTGACTGCGCCAAAACGTGAGATCAACTGCTCACCAAATTCGCCTCTCAATTGATGCATGGTTTCGCGTGCAGTGTGGCATGTGGCACCGTCCTCTTGGAACCACATGTCGACCGAGTTCAATTCTTGCATTTTCGGCAAAAAAAAATCTGTTATCATCGAACGGTACCTTTCTCCATTGACCGTAACCATGCGGCCTTCATCGTCCTTGAAGAAGTACGGCCCAATGATGCCGCCTGCCCATAAACCGCACCAAACAGTGCATTTTTCGGGATGCATTGGTAGCTGCTGAATTGCCTCTGGCTGTTCTTCACTCCAAATACGGCAATTCTGCTTATTCACGTATCCATTTAGCCAAAAATGAGCCTCGTCGCTGAAGACCATAAAACGGACGTAGCTTGCGAAACACATTTTTCACAGAGCACGAATTTTGATAATAAATTTCAATAATTTGCAAATGTTGTTCAGGCGTAAGTCTATTCATGATGAAATGGCAAACAATACTGAATCGAAATGTCAAATGTTCGTGGAATTTGTCATGTGTGATCTGTCAAAAATATAAACGTCAAAAACCAAGTAGCAAAAAAATCACCCGTTATAAAGGGTCCGCCAAATAACTTTTTTTTTAAATGCTATAAAAAAAAACAACTGAATATTTTCTCAAATTTCTTTTTTTATTTGAAAGTACAATCCTTCCGGTTAATAATGGAAAATAATTTCATTCCAAAGGCTACCTTGGCTGGCCATGCAGTAGCCTACACGATCGGTCCAATTTTTAAGCACATTATCGATTGTGTGCAGCTGTATTTCATCAATGGCTTCACGAATATTGTCCTTTAAAGCGTCACTTGTCTCTGGCTTGTCGGCGTAACACTTATCTTTTACGGCACCCCAAATAATAGTGCAACGGTGTCAAATCGCAGCTCCAAGGTGGCCAAACGACATCAGCTCTGCGGCTGATAATGCGATCTTCAAAAACAGGGCGCAAAACATCGAGTGTAGATTCGGCTGTGTGGCACGTAGCGCCGTCCTGTTGAAACCAAATATTGCCAATATTCTCCTCTTCAATTTTTGTGAACAAAAATTCGTTCAACATGGCCCGATAACGACCATTGACTGTAAAGGCCACTCCTTGCTCATTTTCGAAAAAAAAATGTCCCAATTAAACCTCTGGACCGAAATCCGCATCAAACAGTGACTCGTTTTGGGTGTATCGGCTTTTCAATGTATGCGTGCGGGTTTTCTTTTTTTTTTTTTTTATAATCTACACGCACTCAAGGGATTATGAATACCCTTTAAGTGTTTCAACACAGCGCGTGCGTGAGGGTGAGGTTAAGGAAGAGAAAGAATGATAGGAAAGATGTGTGGCGCGATATTCGGAGACTGTAGGTGGTTGTTGTCTCAGATTTTATCTCCAGGGATGACGGCTGAACTAATGCGGAGAAATTTTCGTGTCTTATTTATCTATGTCCCTTATAATTCGCATTAATTTTTTTATTCTTTGTCATATTTTATCGGTATACTAGTTTTACTCAATCACATGTTGTTAGTTCTATGCCTAAACAGCATGTAATGAGTAAACCAGCAACTCATTGTATGGCACTTTTTTTTAGAATTGGTTTTTAATGGAGAAATAAGGAGACATTGACTACGGCAGGGATCGAACCTGTGACCATGAGGTTGACAGGCGAACACACAACTATCGCGCCACGGCCACCCCCAAATGCGACAATTTTGCTTGTTTACACACCCGCCAAGATCAAAATGAGCTTCATCTGAAAAGATGATTTTTTGGCAAAATCGGCATCTTCTCTAAGTCGATCGCAGGCCCACTTAGCGAATCGAAAACGCATATTGGATGGTCAGTTGGCTTCAACTCCTGAACCAATTGGACTTTGTATGGCGTCATACCAAGGTCTTTATGCAAAATTCGTCTCAATGATGTCTCCGAAATATTCAATTGTTGAGGACGACGGTGAATTGATGTTGATGGCGCTTCAAGATTCTCGGGTGAACGAACTGTTTTTGGCTTTTCACGCCAAGTTTCTTTCACTTTTTTCACAGGATAACGAACATACGGAGCTGGCGGTGCCTCTCTTCTTCCAAAATCCGTACGCAATTTTCGCACACATTCTGCAACATTACCATGATTTTCAAAGTAATGTCGCAATATTTCCCAGCGTTGTTCAAGCGTATACACAACCATATTCGTTCAGCGAGAGGATAAAACTAATTATCTGTCAAATTAGACATGAGCTAAGTGTTACCATTCACGAAATAAGCACTAGTTGAAAAAAAAAACGTTAGATGGCGGACCCTTTACAAAATGTTTTTATTTTTTTTTCAACAAAAAAAATTGAATCATATGACACTTTTAAATACCTAATTAATAATATAAACTTAAAAACAAAACTTCAAAAAATATCATCCGCCGGTTTTTGAAATATTGAATGTTCAAAAAAAAAAATATATTCGAAAATTTTTGTACGCAGTATTATTTATAATTCGAAGGACCTACTACTTACTTATCCGGCTGCCGATTCATGGAGGGTAGCTGCCTGACATATTGCAGTCTTCCATCGGTTGCGGTCCCTCGCACGCTCCCTCCAGTCGACGAGACCAAGCGCTCTTGCGTCTATAACCACCTGGTCCCTGTAGCGGAGGTTCGGGCTTCCTGGTCCGTTCGAACCTGCGGGCTGGGATTCGAAGATTTTCTTAGCTGGAGCGTTGTTGTCCATTCGCTCGATGTGGCCAAGCCAGTGTAGTCGACGCGCTTTGGCTCTTTTCACCACTTCCAGATTTTGGTACAGCTCGTACAATTCTCGATTGAATAATCTCCTCCATTCGCCCTCTTCGCACATAGCAACAAATTTCCTCCGAAGAATTTTTATATCGAAATTGCCCAGTATTAATTACCCTTTTTTACTTACCGTACAACACTCGGCGTCGAAGAGTAGAACTGGTAAAATTAGCGTTTTGTATAGCTTGCACTTTGTCTTTCGAGACAGGTGTTTTGAACCCATTTGTTTGGCCAAACCGAAGTAGCAGCGGTCCGCTAGGGTAATTCTTCGTCGGATTTTCACTAAGGTGTCGTTCATGGAATTGATGTTTGTTCGGAGGTAGGTGAACTCCTTGACTCCCTCGAAATTACTGCTACCAACAGTGGCGTTTTGTCCTAGGCGATGGACAGATGAGGCTTTGTTTGTTGATAGCATATACTTGGTTTTGTCCTCATTCACTTCAAGACCAACGCATTTCGCCTGTTCCTCAATAGCTGTGAATGCTTCAAGTATGTTGTCCACTTAACCAAGTAGTTGAGAAGACCTGTTGAAGATAGTGCCTTCCAGGTTAACACCACTCTTGCGTACTTTCTGCTCCAGGACTATGTTGAAGAAGACACATGATAGCGTATCTCCTTTTCTGAACCCTGTACACGTCTGGAAAAGCTCGGATGAGCTGTTTCCTATTTGCACGTTGCTCCGCCTTTTTTGTAACGTCATGTGGCATAGATGGATAAGTTTTTTCGGGATCCCGAGTTCCGACATCGCCAATAGAAGCTCTTGGCGACTTATGCTATCATATGCGGCTTTGAAATCGATGAAAAGATGGTGCGTCTCGACTTGAAATTCGTTGGTCTTTCCAGGATTTGCCTCAATGTGAAGATTTGGTCTATCGTTGATCTGCCTGGCCTGAACCCACACCAATTCGAAGTAGCTCAGCCATAACTTGACGAATGTTGGTCTTCAAGTGCTCAATAGTTAATGGTTTATCTGCATAAACACGGTCTTTCGCGTAGCCCCACAAGTCAAGTAGTCCAGCGGTGTCAAATCGCATGATCACATTTTTTTTATGAAAATCGTTCGAGCCGTTTTCAAGATAATTAAGATGGTAGAAACAAAAAAAAAACGATTCAAAAATCTATTTGACACAATCACCTAAAACACTTAAGTGACAAGTTTGAAGAAAATCGCTTCAGCCGCTTAGGCTGTAGAACGATTTACAGACAGACGGAATTGCGGGGCCCACTTTTTTGGTGTTCTATATCATCGCAAGTTTAATTAAAATCTCTAAAGTTTGAGGGATAGGTTCTATATCGTAAGTAAAAACATTATCGTTGGAGCCGTTTTTTTTTTCAGAAATATGAAAACATTTTGTTTGTTTATTTTTTGACATGTTTGGTAGATATCATCATTCATCAGATTTCAGATCCTGAAATTCAGACTTCAGAATGTCGCGTTGGTTGTACCTCGTGCAGAAGGTATGCACAGTTATTAATTGAGGAACAAGTAAAAATGACGGCAATTTGTAAGAGAACATCCTGTAAAAACCGCCGATTAATGTCTAATCGCATGGCACGCTTTTTAGTCGGTACTGGGACATTTGGAACTACGCCTGCAATTTTCTTAGCATAACGGCTGCTCCAGAGCGGGCCAGATCTGGCAGCATATCGATTATCTGTTGTCCCATGCTCACCTATACCATCGAATAAACGTTGTTGTGTTTGTGCCCAGTTGGTGTCGGACCGCCGGAAAATCTGTGCCAAAATTCATTTGGCGCCAAACAGCATGCCGAAATATGATTCTGCAAAAAAAAATCGGAACTATTATTTGTCATTCGGGTGCACCTATAGTGATTTTGATTCGTGTCTTGTTGACTTTTATTTCATTCACAGTAAAATTGACATTTGCCGCCAATATTGCATACAAATTGTAGCATCTTCTGATTGGGTGATACATTTTCCGTCACCTTGTTATTCTTATTAATAAATTTAAGTAAATCACCGCTTGAGGGAAGGATAGCTCTTTACCACATTCATTTTCCTTAAAAACCGTTTTAACTACAAGTACCTATACTTATCATAGCTTATTGTTTGTGTGTAAAAAATGTAATAGAATATTCATTAAACACATTTTCTAAGATACATTAAATATAGCTCTATCATAGTATCAGTTCAAAAAAAAACTTATGATCGTAGAAAAGTGAAGATCGTAAAATGTTGTTCGTTTATGGTTCGTTTCGTATAAAAAAAAATAAAAAACCGTCGTCAACCTTTTCACTAATTTACAAATTTCTTAAAAATATGAGCGTATAGGAATCCCGTTTTTCAAACATAAAACATGAACATTTTTTTTCATTCCGATTTTTAAAATCCGTCTTATTCAAAATCCCGATCTATTATAATCCCGTTCAATCCCACATAATTCGTTTTGTATTTTGATAAATGTTACACAAAAAGCTTTGCATACACCCAAACTCGACGCCACCCCAAATCCTATATTGTGCCAAGATTTTCCGTCCTTTTTGCACCTTGTGTTGATTACAAAAGCGGGGATTTAATAAACGGGGTTGTAAAAATTGGAATTTTAAGAAACGTGATAATAAAAAGCGGGATATCGAACCCAACTCCTTGAAAATTACGCGCATTAAGCCTTAGTTATATGAAAATACCAGTCACAAGATTACTGTTGCTCTAAGTGACATCGCTGTCAAAATTAGCAACTCTAATTTATTTACAAAAGTTCTAGATGGGACAATAAATAGTGCGCCAATTTGATATCTTCCTTTTATACAAGAGCAATTTTTATACTACTTTTACATGTGGTGTCGATCCTTTGCACACCTGTGTTGAATCTAATCGAGCTTCGTTCGTTTTCATCATGTCTGCAGTGATTAATGTAATAATGATGTGAGGGAATATAATCGTCATATATCGCATGAATTCGTGACTCGTTGCTGTCATTTTGACATTTCATTGGCATTTAATGTTTGAATTTGACATTTCAACGCACATCCTTTTTACTTGCGATTATAGGTACTAAATATAAGGCAAATTATGCATTCGTAAAAAAAAAAATAGAAAAGCCTAAAATAATGATCGCCAAAAAATGTCTGTCTGTCAGTCTGTATGTACGAGTATAACGAGCTACAGCCTAAACGGCTTAAGCGATTACCTTTAAATTTGGTATGTGTGATTATTTTGACATTCCTCAGAGTGGAAATTGAAATTTTATTTTTAGGCCTAAGAATAACGGTACCTGCCATTTGACCTTGAAGGAAAATCTTATTTTTCTCTAAAACGGCTCCAACGATTTTGATAAAAAAATTTTGAGAATTTTTTTTGTTGGTAATAGCTAGCATTTGATATGAACCAAGTTTACGGGAAAAGTCTATTAACGGTACCTTTCATATAACGTTTTTTTTTTAATTTTGTCTTTCTCGGTAACGGTACATTGGATTTCTGTCAAATTTTATATCTGAGAAGATCTAAGTAGCTAAATTAATTTTCCATATCAAAATTTTGAATAACTTTTTTTTTTAATGAAAATTAATTGAAATTTTTTTTTTGTAAAAATCAATATTTTTAAAACTAATCAAAAAAAAATAATTTTAAATTTTATATTCACATGTACATTATTAGTCTCTAAGAAATTGTATACCAAAATTTAAAAAAAAAACGAAAAATAAAAAACAGGATTTCATCAAAACCGTCCTACAATTTTCGAGATACTTTTTTATAAAATTTTCATTGATCCGTGGCATCTAATAAGGTTCTTCATTTTTTCGTAAAAACCAATTAAAGTGATGGTTTTGGCAGTTTAAATAAGTTTTAAAAACGATTTTTCCACCTATACACCATTCACTTTCATTATACGAGTATACACATGGACTTGTAATTATGTATAATTAAAATCCATTTAAATATACATTTATAGGTAGGTACTATGTAACTATTCTTTAATCCTGCATTCGACAATTCATTTTACTACGAATCAAGGTTATAAATAGTACCTACATGGGCTTTAAATCTGCATAGGATAACTATATAGGCTAGCTACGAGTACCCACTAACAGCGTCAGTGAGTAACACTAAAGTTTTTAGCTACAAGAGCAAGCTTGGACGATCCAGTCGTGTATTTTATTTTTTAAAAATCGAAAAAAAAATTCGATCGGCAGCAATAATAAGTCTTTTTTTTTTGTTTTATTTCCGCCGTAGAGTTTTTTAATAAATCATAATGCGAATAAAAAACATTGATATTATAAAGTATATAAATAAAAACATTCGTTTGAGCTTTTAAATAAGCCATAGTGTGTATCTTAATTAATATCTAAATTTCTCATATCCCCAAGCTACTACGAGTATTCTAATTTCAATATGCTATCAGTCAGCCATTAGTGCAAGTTCATATGCCCCTATTTTGTTGTTGGTTTTTATATTATATTGTTCTTAACCCCATTTGGCGTATGTTTTGCCAAGTGGCCAATTAAAACTCAAGGGGTTTTTTTATCTACTTGTTGTGTGAGGGGTGTTTATTATTTTTACTTCGAAATCAAAAAATTTTTTTTTTCCTTAAACCTAACCTAAATATGTACATATAGTAAAAGACAAACAATTTTGATGGCATAAGCCAGTGAATCCCCATTTTGAATAATTGCTATAGCTATACATAAATATATCTTTAAAAGATAATAATACATAAAGGCGCACATGATCTTTATAGAATCCAAAGTTAATTCTAATATATACGAGTAGATAATAGAATCCTGTTTTGTTCAGTTAGAACTGCATTATTTCAGAATTCAGGTTTTTTTCATGTGAACCAAATGTTCTGAGTTGACAATCAACTTTTTTATCATTTCACATTTTAATGACTACGTTTACACGTTACTACCTTATTATAAGTATTTACAAGTGACGGTGCGAAAAAAAAAACTATTATGCATGGAAATTCAACTGCACACAGCACATGTGCGGAAAAAATTTCGAAGGTCGGTACAGTAGTGATTTTAATTCAAGCGTTGCGTCAGAATTTATGGTACACGACAGACTAACAGATTTTTTTTTTTTTTTTTGACAAAAAATGGCAATATGTTGAATTTTGAAAAGTGGGGATGAAATGTTCTCACTGAGAAATAAAGTGCGATAAACTCTGGAATGGGTTGAGCACAATTTTCCACCACTTCTTAAATAATGTCAAACACATTTTTGTTTATTTAAAATTTACATTTTTTTTTCTCATTGAAATAACAGTTGTAGCTTTATAAAGTTATGACCTTTATAAAGCTGGCAACGAGACGAGACCAGGCGAGACTTTTTTTAGTCTCGTTTCAGTCTCGTCAAAATCGAAAAATTTCAATCTCTCTTGGCTTCACCTTTTTCTAGTGAAAATTTTAATGTACAGTCTCGGTCTTGGTATCATCCTTAGTCTTGGTTACGTTCTT
This sequence comes from Philhelius pedissequus, assembly GCA_910595825.1. NCBI lineage: Eukaryota > Metazoa > Arthropoda > Insecta > Diptera > Syrphidae > Philhelius > Philhelius pedissequus. Next base: position 272,603,796 of record OU343160.1, on the reverse strand, counting down.
GTTTTTTTTTTATTAAAAAGATGTAAGATAAGACGCGTGTTCAGATTGAAAAGATAGAGTACGGTATCTCAGCAGTTTGTTGGTAATTTTGAATTTTCTCAGGTAAAATTTGAATTTTGTAGAGGTTTTTTAATCCATTTAAATCGGCCCATCCTTCAATGCATTTTGACAGTTCATGGCTTGATAGGTAAGCAACAAACTATATTTTGACGTTTCGATAATATTTTTTCCAAGTGTCACCTAAAAGTCTTGAAGACAATTTTTCCGGAGAGGGACAAAGTCTGAAAAAGAGCGATTTCCAAAGACATGCATACAAAAAGCATACGTATTTTTCTATGGATTTTGGCACTACGCCGCACAGTGGGTCCGTTTGTATGGGAAAGCATAAATAAAACTCCATAAAAACTAAACCACTGTACCGATTTTGTTGAAATTTTCAGGAATGATAATCAATGATCAATAGCAAGAGAAATGTTTGTCTATCAATTTCCGCCCACTGACACGCCTACATTTTGCTTGTTTTAATAAAAACTAAAGCACTAATCCGATTTAAATCAAATTTTTAGAAATGATAGTCAATGATTAGACAAATTTAAACTAATAGTTTCTGCCCATGCCCCGCCGAGTTTTTCTCGTTTTATTACAAACCTAGTTCTTAGTTCAATAAAATTTGAACTACTTGAACGATTTTTATGAAACCAGTAAAAATTTCAACCTACTTCTAAAAAAAAGGTCTTAACCCAGATAACTGTTTTTAGAAAGATAAGGGGTTTTCCAATGAGAGGTGTTATTTTGAATAGCCCGCTAATTCGGTAGCTGTCACTTTTGAAGCTGTCATTTTTTGGCATTTGACAAGTAGAAACTACGCTATTAATAAAAATGGAACGATACACGCTTCAACAACGCATTTCTTTTTTTTGAATATCAAAATATCACCTCTTATTGGAAAACCCTATATAAGGGAAAAACGACAAAAAAACAATGGATCAACTTTATTTCATTTTATTTTTATGATTATTACATAATTTTATTCTACAATAATGTTTGCAACTTAAATACTTAATTTAACTCGATTTAATTTAAATTTCACACACAAATCAGCATATTTTATTTGAATTGTCTCCATAATGATTAATGTTTACACCCTTTAAGAACAAGTCTGACTGATAAACATATACAAACCAACGCCAACGGCTTTTGTTGTTGTTGAAAGTGTTGAATATAACAATTACCAAATATACTATTTTCCGCATTGCTTTCAGACTCTTATATTAACATTGTGAAAGTTTTTAATGCAACAACAACAACTTGGTGGTCTACCACAAATTCATACTTTCGACCCATAAATTGTTGTTCTGATATTATAAACTTTCAATGGATATATAACGGTGAGAAATCAGTAGCGCCTGCAATTTAATTTTTATATTTGAGGAGTGAGTTTTCAAAAGAGAATAAAATACTTATTAAGAAGGTGTTTTTTTTTTTTTATAATACAATTCAATATACTACTGAAATTACTCAGTTTTAATGATTAAAATGTTAATCTTGTTGGATATAGTTCACATTGCTTTTTTGTCAAAAAATGCAAGTAAGTTGAACTGAACTTAACAAAAATTGCGTATTGGTAAGGCGCTCACTAACCAACTGATGAGTCCAAGTGAGATTGCCGGGATGAAACGCAAATTTTGTGGACTAAAGGCCGTAAAAAGCTATTTTGAATCTAAAATACTTATGGTCATTTCTCAGAAAATTGAAAAAAAAAAACAAAAGCATAATTGTAATTGTTCATATATTTTCAGATTTTCGCTTGTTTTCAAAGTCGGATTTACAGGGTTCAGTTTTGTTTAAAAAAATTACGCTGTTATCCCTAAAGTAATTTATATTTTTAATCACTAAAAATGGATCAATAATTCAACTAACTTCAACCACCTTAATTGAGGCTTAGAATATGGAGAGCAAAACTTCATACTTAGTTTTTTAAAAAATAATTTTATAGCTCCTCAACTCTTATTTTTATTACTTTGTTCGGCAGTTGTCTGTAGTTGTCAATGAAGCTTAGGCCGTGTGTGAATTGCGTTAAAATGTTGGTTAAATTTTCTACCTTGGTTAAATTTTGAAGTTTGGTTTGTGGTGGGATCAAATTTAGCTTTTTTGCTGTGTGAATTGCGTTAAAAGGGATTTATTAAAACACTATTTTAGCTAAAATTCCTTCAAGATTTAAGAAATTTCCCTAAAAACATTTTTTTTTGTTGTTCAAGTTAATTAATTTCTTTCCCGAAAAACCGACTTAGAAGATATAAAGTTAATAATTTGGCACGAAAAAAGTAACGAATTCTCAGTTTTACTACTATGTTTCGGTTTTACATCGTTTATTTAATATTTTAAAACAACAATTCCAAATCTTATCAAAACAATTCCCATTATGGTTAGTTTGTTGATTTAGTATGTAAACACTAGTTTTCACAACTGAAGAATTTGACAAGCTTGACAAATCAATCTATTTGTATTCAATTTGCAAAATGAAATACAATGAGTATTTTAATTAATTCTTTTATATTTGTTAAAATATCAACGGATTATAATATTTGTTTTTTCCTCTTGAGACCCTACACAAACAAAAATAATAATGTAATATAATTTTTCAATTGAATAAATTAAAACTTACATTTATTATATGGTTTCCCAGTAGATCTGAACTTTTTGGAATTCATCTTTCTTTTCGGTTATCGTTTACAGTTTCAAATTACTCCATCTTGAGAAACGTTAAATTTTAACGCAAATTTAGCCTGCTCCACAGCTGCCTACATTTTTACCCATTTTACTCACCACGCTAGTGTCAAATTTTAACCAAGTTACAAAATTTAACCAACATTTTAACGCAATTCACACACGGCCTTATAGGAGTTATATATTAGGTATAAGCTTTAAGAAAATGACAATTTTAGACCGGAGCTCAGCGGAGTTTTTTTTGTAGATTTACAAAAGTACATTATCTGGTTACTTTTTCCTACTCGCTCTATTATTTTTTGAATGTCATATTTAAAAATTTGGGGAATTTTATATTTTTTTCTTTTTCTTTTGTAAATTAACTACAAATATGGTAAGATTCATAATTGTATCTTTACAAATCAAACTACAGTAAGACAAATTGTTCATTAGTAAAAACAGATGATTTGTAGGTGAAATAATATTTTCGTACTTTCTAAGTCCCTTAGAACCACAAACATAAATGCAATGATGAAAACGAACTAGAACTGTTTTCTCTGATTATAAATGAAAACAATAGGCTATTTCGTTTTTGCCGCACTGTTCGCCGGATGATTGTTAAACCCAGAACTTCTGTCAAAGAAATAATCAAATTGCATCAAACTAATTGTCATTTTTATTAAGCTGTGCTTGCAGCTTTCTCGTGAACGGTTTAACAATGAAAATGGTTTGTGCATTGGATAATTTAATGAAATATTTAAAAGGAATTAGAAATTGCATATGTTGTTGCATACTTATTTATTGAATTGTTTTAGTGCTGGGCAATACTAGGATGGTGAACAGCTGAGTGCAGGAAAGTGGTGGAAAAGTGTAAATAAATATTTAATTTCTAATGAAAACTTATGTACAACTTGAAAAAAGAGCGTCACAATAAATTTAGAAAATAATTAAGTTTAATTTTCGAAGTTAATATAATTGAATTTATACAAATTAAAACAATCATTATTTATTTCATATGTGGTGGCATTTCATAAGAGGTAAAGTGTGGTAAAAATACGCGGTGTGTGAAGCTTGCCCATCTATAAATCCATTGTTTTGGGTTATTTTGATATTTCTTGAATTTTTTGAAGGCGTCAGTATTGTTGTATGTACATATTTTGGTTTAGCATGGAAATAATGAAAGGTGCAAGAATAAGAAAACCAGGAACATTTGTTGTTGTACAAAAATTGTTAATATGTCAAAAATGTGTATAGGTTTGAAAGTTTGTGTACCATTAACTGTTTTCCCTTGGACTCCAGGGTTGAGTGCTTAGTAGGTACATACTTCCCATTGCATTCAACAATTTTTAAAAATCATGAATTCTCTGTTTTCTCTGTTTGAGAGCTGGGTCGGCTAGTTTAATATTATCACGCTTGGTAAAATCTTTCTGTGATGAAAAAATAGGGGTAGATAAAAAAAGCTGGGTGTCGCAGTAGAATTCATTTTTTTCTTAAAATCGCAGAGAATTTGCTGATGTCAAGTCATTTGTATGTAGAATTTTAAAAGTGACGAAAAAGTCGTCACCTTATCGAACTGTGAAAAAAAATCAACTTTGACTTTTGTGAAGTAAACAAGAAACAAAATACACGTCAACAAGATATGAATCGCTATATGTACTCCTAAATAACGTGGAAAAATAATTAGGTGTGTTCCTGTACTCAGTGCACAATTATGTAAGGACTGTCATTTCGCAAGAATGGGGGTAAAAATCTCTCAGCGAACGTAAAGTTTCACAAGAGTACGCACATAAATATTTTAGCGAATTTTTAAACGTCAAAACAAAGTGTATTTTTGAAATAACACACCTGGATCTGGCAAATGACAGCTTATATATTTTTTTTGTTCATCATTTGACAGTCTTCATAATTTTGTCCAAAGAAATTTCTTAGTTTTCGTAGAAATTCGTAGATTTTCCATGTTTAGGGAGTACGGCAATACACCTATTGTTTGTATTGACATTTGCCACCATTTGCAAAAATTATGTTCCCATTTTCTTATTGATATTTTTTCGTTAAAAAACTGAAAGTTTTCAAAAAAATTACAAAACAATAAACAATATCTTTGCTGTTCCAAAATTAGCTTATATTTGGAAATTCCCGACAGTTGAACCTAATTATAGTGATCTACTTTGGCAAAGCTTATAGTTTTTAATAAAACTTTGAGATCTTTATCTCAATTCTACCTGTAGGATGCCGACTTAGTGCGTGAAAACCCTATCAAAGCTATTGTTGGGCTTCATATTTCAACACCATAATTACATATTGTACAAAGATTTTACAACATCTCTAGCTGTACAATAATTACTAAGTCATTATCAAGTAGCCCCGCACAATTTATACAATTTGATACGGTTTTCACTTAATTCGAATTCAAATCATCAATGTTGCTAATGGGCATGTGTATGTGCTCGTCTTTAGACATAAAAAGTTGTTAATTTTTTTTATTATTTATTTCAAAATGTATCCGTGAATTGAATTTGTTATTGAAATGTTTTGTATCTTTGAGAGGAATAATAAATGTGTGTGATTTGGCTTTAGCTTGTGCGTATTGTGTGCAATTCAAGGACAAGCTCAAGTAATAGGTAATCGCAAATTAGGGCATTGTTTGGTAATGGTGCCCTCTAATGGTTTAAATCAACAATTATTATTTTTTTTTTTTTGAAATTACATAGCCATAAGCAATATTTGACTAACTAATGGATTATAAAATAAAATTGTTTGAATGCCATTGAGTGATTTAAGAAAAATATTGACAATTTACTCAACAATTAGAATATGATACATGAAATACATTTTACGAGTAACTATATGCGTGTTAAGAGCAAAAATTAAGAAAATTACTGTCAGGATAAGCGACACCAACATACCGACACTGCTGTCAAAATGGAAGACAACTCTAATTCATTCCAAAAGTTATAGACTAATGTGTGCTAATTTGTTATATTGCTTTTATACGAGAAGGATTTTTATAATTTATTTACATGCGATTTCGACCTTCTCTATACCTGTGTTGAGTTCAAACGATCTACAGTGATCGATGTAATGATGTTGTTGAAGGTACATTTATAAATGTAAATACAAAAAGTAGTGTGTTAGATATTCATTATTTTTACTTTCGATTAAACGTATTAAACTTAAATTAGGCAAGTTATGCATTCGTGAAAAAAAAAATTCTAACGATCAAGCATAACATTACGATCATAGAGAAGCCTAAAAAAGTGATCGATAAAAAATGTCCGTCTGTATGTATAACGAGCTGCAGCCTAAACGGCTTAAACGATTTCCATCAAATTTGTTATGTGTGATTCTTTTGAATTCCTCAGAGGGGAAATTAAAGTTTATTTTTAGGCCTAAAAATAACAGTACCTGCGATACAACACTTTAAAGAAAATCTTCTTATTTCTCTCGAAAACGGCTCCAAAGATTTTGATAACAAATTTTTTTTTTGTACTAGCTATCATTTTATCAGAACCAAATTTACGGGAAAAGTCTATTATCGGTACCTTTCATATAACGTTTTTTTTTTTAATTTTTGACTTTCTCGGTAACAGTGCATTGGATTGCTGTCAAATTTTGTATCCGAGAAGATCTAAATAGCCAAACTAATTTTGCTTATCAATATTTTGAAAAACTTTTTTTTCTATTTAATTTTTTTTTGTGAAAAATCAATATTTTTAAAACTAATCAAAAAAAAAAATTTTCTTAGCTACTACTTTACACTAAAGTTGTTAGATACAAGAGCAAGTTGGTACGATCCAGTCGTGCATTTTATTTTCATTGCTGCAAATTCGGCCGAATACGTTACGTTGGAGTCCCGTCGTATCGACCAAAGACGACAGCGACGAAAAGTACAAGGAGAGGAAATCTCGGCTGTTATTTCTACATAAAAAAAAACAGCTCATACATAGATTCGTTTTAGCTTTTCTCACCAATGTAGCTTTGTCTCTTACAGTAATTTTAGACGGACACCCTCTGGTTTCTTCAAAATTTTTGGAGCTTATAGCATTACAAACCATCCTTGCAGAGCGCCCAATGAGTATTGGAATCTCTCTCATGGATTCACCGTTATTATGCAGAACTAAAATGGATTCGCATTGTTCTTCAGTCCAGTTCTTGGCTCTTCCCATTTCTAATGTGGTTATCGTTTGGTAACTCAAATCAATTTATTTTTTATTTAGATCTGTCAAAAAACTGATTTTGACAATATTTGCCTTCAATTGGGCAAATAAATTGATTTATTTTTTGATTTTAAATTAATTTTGCAGATCTGGATTTTTCGGCAGATCTACCCCTCAAATCAATTTATAGATCAAAATATAAATTTACCAAACGAAAACCCCATAAGTGGTATATTTAAAAAAAAAATGTGCCTAAAATTTAAAAATTATTCGCAGATAAAAAATCTCACCAAAATCTTAAGCTTATAACAAATGTTTTTGAATTTTTATTCAAATGCTCCTATTTTTTTGACCATCATATTTTGTAGTTGCAATCTACAAAGTGCATAATATTGCAAATACCTTTTGTGTAATCATAAGATCATACGATGAATAGACTGACAATATATAAACCGTTACAATAACGCACCAATTCTTCACATGTTCGCCTAACTAAAGTACAAGATGCATTATTACCTAAAAGTAAGGAGTGTTCCTATTATTTTGTCCATGTTTGTATATGGGGCGTTCACTGAGTTATTTTCAGCAATCTAGAATAAATTTCTGTTGTAGTAATGCGTGCAAAAGCACATCTGATGAAAACACAGCTGTTTCTTGAGTTATCCCAAACAATTTGTAATAACTAGCTATCCGAGATCAAATTTATAGAACATCTGACTGGAAAGTGCATTTAGTATGCGATAGCTTTGTATCCGAGATAACATATCTAATAACTGAGTGAACGCCCGCTATTTAAATGGATTTTAATTATGTAAATTAAGAGGGTTTTTTTTTATTTTTTTTTTTTAATTCATTTTTATTTCATATTAAATTATAATTATCTTAAAGCTAGACAAAAATGTTTAAAACTAGCCTAATTATCAATAACTTACAACTAATTTACTGGCCCTTTACGGGCGCTCTAAACTAAACAATAACTCTTTCGACCTAAAAACTGTTTTGATTAAATCTAATTATTTTATTTTATTTTATTTTTCAAGAAACTTTTAGCAAAAAACTTGGTATCTTATCATTTTTTTTTTTTTTTTTTTTTAGGAGGGTAATAATGTAAATATGTATGTAATAAAAGTGAATGGTGTATAGGTTAGAAAAATCGTTTTTTAAACTTATCAAAACGGCCAAAACCATCACTAATAGGGTTTTTCGAAAAAAAAAAACGAAGAGCACCATTAGATGTCACGGATCAATGAAAGTTTTATAAAAATGTGTCTCGAAAATTGTAGGACGGACTATGATAAAATCCTGCTTTTTAGTTTCTTCAAAACAATTTTTTTTTTGATTAGTTTTAAATATATTGATATTTGAAAAAAAAGCTTTAAAAATTATTGTTAGCATTAATTAGCAAAACAAATAATTATTCAAAATTTTGATATGAAGAATTAGATTGGCTACTTAGATCTTCTCAGATATAACATTTGAAATAAATCTAATGTACCGTTACCGAGAAAGCCAAAAATTAAAAAAATACGTTATATGAAAGGTGCCATTAATAGACTTTTCCCTGAAAATTGGGTCAGACTTAATGATGGCTATTGCCAACAAAAAAATTCTCAAAAATTTTCATCAAAATCGTTGGAGCTGTTTTTGAGAAAAATTATAAGATTTTCCTAAACGGTTATATGGCAGGTACTGTTATTTTTAGGCCTTAAAATTAAATTTCAATATTCCCTCTGAGGAATGTCAAAAGAATCACACATAGCAAGTTTGAAGGTAATCGCTTAAGCCGTTTAGGCTTCAGCTTGTTATACATACAAACGGACAGACTGGCCGACAGGCGGACATTTTTTGTCGATCACTCTTTTAGGCTTCTCTATGATCGTAATGTCATGTTTTTTTACGAATGCATAACTTGCCTTATACATAGTACCTATAATCGCAAGTAAAAATGGACGTGACTCGGTGAATGCCAAAAGTATGACAGAAAATTAGAGTGTATTCGGCCCCGTAGAAAGAGCATTGGACTTCCGGAAATTGGTTGCTTACTGAGTAGCCCCCCAACCGCACAAATCGCGCGAATATTAAACTGTTTTAAGGACAAACAACGGCTAAAAGCTGTTATAACAGTTATAAATATCACACATTAGCAATGTTTCCAATTTAAGTCAATTCTTTCCATGTACGGTACACTCTAATTTATTATGAACACATAAGGAAATGTTTTGTACATACGATAAACTTGATATATTAGTAAATATCATACTGCGAAAAAAAATGTTATTGTTTAATTTGAGATTATCACATATGAGAATCATATAAACATAGTGTTCGTAGGAAATAAAACCTGACGTTATTTTTTGTTGCTAATTTTGTTTTATTATTATTGTTAAATTTTAGAAAAACATCCTCTGGACAGTCTAGACATTAAGAAATATTTATTATAAGGTATAAAGAAAAAATTATTAGTGTTAATAATTATTAAGAAATGAAAACGAAATCAATAAATTGAACTTTTGCATCAGGCTTTTGAAAGAATTGTGATAAATAGTTCCTGAGTCGTTTTTTTTTTTTGTTCGAAAAGTTATTTGCTATCGATGAATCTCTTCTTCGTTTGATTAGAAATTACATCTCGGCCCGCTTAATACAAATTGTATTGCACGATTTCAAATCTGAAGTTCACAAAATAAATGCTGGTGTGCCCCAGGGCTCCGTTCTGTCTCCGACTCTCTTTCTTATATTTATTAATCATCTCTTGTCCGAAACCTTTAATCGAATATATTGTTTTGCTGACGATAGTGCTCTCAGCTTTTCATATTTGTTTTTAGATTCACACACTTGTCCTTTGGATGTGGAACTACAACGGCACTCTGTGATAAGCTCATTAAATTCTGATCTCGACAACATTTTCCAATGGGGAATAAAAAACCTCATAGAATTTAATGCTTCATAAACCCAATGATGTCTATTGTCATTTAAGCGGAACCCTCCACTAATGCCGTTGTCCATGAGCGGCGCTTGTATCGAGGAAACCGAACAACTTTCAGTTTAAGGGTAAAGTGTCTCAAACTTTGTCTGACACTTGTCAAACACCTACAGTAGGGCGTTTCTTCTGGCAGACACCTTATAAAATAATGTGAATGACATCTTAAAGGTGTCTGTCAGACGAAACGCCCCACTGTAGGTGTTTGACAAGTGTCAAACAAAGTTTGAGACACTATCCCCTTAAACATATCAAAAAATCAGCTTTGATAAAATAAATTATTTGGGTATGCACTTTTAACACTGCATATCTCCGAAAAGCACCAGCTTTCAAAATTCGAAATGTCCATTCGTTCTTATCTACTTTGGTATCTATTCACGTGAAAAATAAAATTAAAAAAAAGCCGCACAATAATTTCTTCAAACCACGTTTAGTGTTAATAATTAAGACTGTCATATTGCGACGAATTACAATTTCTTTTTCACGTCCTCGAACGCAAGAGACTACGAGTACATTAAAATATTATTACATTCGCATTAAAAGTAAATCGCTGCGGCCTTAAAGATGCCTTATGGTTTAGAGAAGTATCAAATCGGTTTATCAAATTTTCACGTTAACTCATTTTGACTGATTCACCATAGAAAATAATAGTTTTAACACAATGCGACAATGTCCGGACACTGAAATTGGAAGGAAAAATAGACCTGGGCAAAGAATTCCGTTCCGTACTTGACATCCGAAGTTTGACTCAATGGTATATGGATGGACATTCCTTGCGGAGCTCCTTCTACGGAAAATTATTTTAGGAGAGCCTATTCACTACTTCACTAGCTATGAGAGTTGTACTCTAGCTTTTTATGCGACTAAATAAAAAAAAATAACCCACACCCGTAGATAATAAAACGCAGCTAATAATGAGAAGGGTATACTTAGTCTTAAAGGAAAAAATTAGCTTTGAGCTTCAAAAGCATTTAATTCCACACGATTTTTGATACCGCTGGAGTATTTTGACTCACATTACTACTAATCAAATCTCTTCTCATTGTTTTTTTTTTTTATTTTGTTAGCGGTTCAATGACTTTTCAAATTTATTTATGAATCATCATTGTATGTGAGACTTCTGAACTTCTATATAAATTCAGGTGTTAAAATTTAAAAAACAAATTTCATTAACATAAATACCAGAATTCGATTAAAAATGTTTATTTGATTAATTTTTTGTCCAAACAATAAAATCTTGCTCTGCCACCGTTAGTTTATATGTGTATGTATATTTGTATTCATAAAATACTTAAAAAAAAAACATCAGAAGAGATCATTTGTGCACTAGCAGCCATCATTTTCTATACTAAAATTCGCTCTCGAAACGAACAAAAAATGACCTTCTCATCAAAATATATTCCACACGTTTATGTATTTAAAATTTAGCGGGGCCTCAAATTGTACACAAAGAACATTTTTAAGTTATAAACAAACAATGTATGGTACCGTATGGTTATTTTAATTTATATATTACAATAATTTCTCATTGATGTCACATTATTGTTCAATACAGTGCGGTTCACTTGGTTAGGCTTATTTGCATTTAATATATCATTTTTGGTGTTCTTCAATACCTCAAACAATTAGAAACAACAACTCTTAACACATTTTATTAAATCAGAATTTGTTTTTAAGTCCAACTGTGTTTGTTTACCAACGGCGTTTCCCTCCGTTATTTTCATTTAAAGTCGACAGTTTTTTTCAACAAAATTTGAAACGACAACATTTCTTCTCCTTAATTGAACTTTATTTTCTTTGTGAGTTGATTGTCTCAGTATATTCTTCATTTTAATAACAGATTCACATTAAACAGTATTGGCTTATTGTACAGTACTTATTGTACAATGCTATGCGAACGAAAACGTGTCAATGGATTGCTTAGCGAAAAGATTTTGCTGTTCAAAGAAGTTAGTTGCAGGAGCATTACAAGTGTTCAAAAGAACGGGAAGCTTTGAAAACCCCATAAGAAATACAATAGCTTGAAAAACGACGCCAACATAAGACAGATTGATATGTCGAATCAATAAAGCCGATCCTTTTTTAACTTCTACTAAAATAAAACGTTGTTACGCCTAGAATCTGTCAAGATCAATCAGTTGATCCTTAATGGCTGATTAACAATGCCGCATTGGGCGTCGCCTTGACAGATTTTGTTCTCAATGCAAAAGGTCCAACATGGAAATTTAGGTATAGTATGCCTGTTTGGAAAATAGAAATTTTTACAAAGCTTACGTAACTTGGGTTTTGAGAGCAAAATGTGAAAATTCGTACAAATTCATTTGTCATTACACACCTAGTGTTTACAATGACGCGTTGGGTACTAATGTTACGAGTCAGCATATATTAGCAAGTACACAAACCAACGTAACATAAGCGAAAGCAACGCTCAAGTTAGAAAAAAAATAAACTTTTGCGCGTGTTTTTTGACATTTTCATACTCTGGAGCAATGAATTTAAATTCAACATGTGGCGTTTTTATTTTTTATCTCCGAGCAGATCTCTGAGCAGAGCCTGAGTAAACCGATTTAGATCTAAGTAGAGCATAGTCAGATATCTCCGATTTAATTTTGAAATAAACTTAAGCGCAGAACTGTCATATATTATTATAATTGTTTTTATTAAAACTTATTTACCAACAAATCCAAAACTTTCGTTTTGCGTTAGTTTTTACTTTAGTGATTATTGTTAAAATTATGAGTAAAGTTAGCCACACCCAGCACTTTGCTCAGTTTGATCGGTCATTTTATTCTGAGCTAATGGTTCATGCCCCGATTTAGCTCTGATTTAAAAAAGAAACACGATTTGAGAGATTAAATGTGTCTGAGCTAAAAAGGAAACACTGATCTTTTCTTGACAGCTGAGTTCTTTACTCGGAGCTAAAAAAGAAAAACGCCAATGAATCTAAATTCAACATGTTTGGTTCCCTACTTTTCTAACTCTCCGTCCTCTGTGCTCGATCATTTTCAGGGTCGTAAAAAGTTAAAAAAAAAACCTTAAGGGTTATTATTAAAACAAAAATTTAGTTTAGTTTCTAATTCTATGGCCACCACTGTATTACACAGTTTGAAACAGCAATACAGAATTATGAGGTTTTTTGTAATTATATTCCGAAAATGTTTGACCTATTCTTCTGGCTCATGATTTGAAAGAATCTGAAGGACAACAGAAAAAATAGTATTATATGGCTGTAAGAAGAAGAACTAAAAGGTATTAAATACAATCGGTCATGATATTACATGACATGGCATAACTTAGAAGGGGAATAGATAGGGGAGAATCGACCGACGCAACGGTAGAAACATAAGCAGTTTAAGTAATATTAAACACCTACCAATATTTAAAAAGAATTATTTTTAATGCATTTGATTTGGTCACTGATTATTAAGTCGAATGATTTGTATTTTGAGTTTTGAAAGCTCAGTTAAACAATCAAAAGCTCATTTTTTTTCAAAACTAAGCATGTTTTGACTTTCGAATCATTCGCCGTCCACCGCCTGTTGTTCAAGTACCCATTCGAGGTATCTACGACGTTGTGAATGGTTAGCTGGCTTCAGTTATTGTGTGAGCTGGACTTTATATGGATGTAGGTGTAGATCCAAATGCAAAATACGCCATAATGTGCCGTTAGACAGTCCGCATTCCTGAGAACGACGAGGAATCGACACATTCGGGTCTTCGGCAACACTTTCACTTACAGCAGCGATATTTTCAGTGGTACGAGCGAAATTATGGTGCACATGCCTTACAATATCTGTAACCAATCCAGTCTCTTCAAATTTCTTGCCAATTGCTTGCGTAGTTGCGTAATCTCCTCTTAAAGCACGATATGTGGCTGTGGCAGAATCACCATTTTTGTAACAGGTTTTAACAATTTGTATGCGTTGTGCGATGGTTTTATAGACATAGTAGAAATTTTCGTAAATGTCAGACTTTCAACTGAAAAAAAAAAAATTGGTTTAACAACTTAGTTTGACAGATGTCGAATTTCAGCACTATACTTTTGAAACCGCAATATGGATGACCCTTTATATCACTCTCGAATAGATTTGTGATATCCATTATCCTTTTCCTACTTAGATGATGCTCCTCGCCTTCTTCACTTTTCATACACAAAACAATTGCAATCGCTTATTTTAATTTTTTTCAAAGAAAGAATTATTTGTGTGAGCAATCGAATTTACTTTTGTTTTTGAAAATTAAAAAGTGTGACCTGGTGTTTATAAATTTAGTAACCACTGAAGTTATTTGTTGAACAACTGTTTTTGTTTTTTGTTAACATTTTGTAAACTTAATAATTAAGTGAAACGAAAGTTCAGAAAATATCTAGTATCTTGCTATACAAAAGTTTTATATTTGTTTTGATCTTTTTCGTATCAATAAACTGGTCATTATTTCCTATCCCAAATGCTTCTAAATAACTAATACTTTTTTTATTTATGTATTTTTTTAAATACTTAGATTTACCAAGCATAAAACATAACTTTAATTTACTTTATGTTTCCGTAATAATGAGGATTTATTTTCCGAAAAAATTTTGTTAGTAAAAAAAAATCTACGAAAAATCTCACTTTGGTCATACTAAATCAAATAGAAATGTCAGTCAAAAATCTGACCTTGAAATCAAATAAGATTCACGCATGCTCATTTTCCGCAATCGTTTAAAAATGAATATTATTCGTTCGAATGTCAAAATATACAAACTTCATTCGAATGAATAGATATAGTCTATCGCATAGCTATTCGTTCGAATTTCAAAATAAGGCTGAAAATACCCTCCCTATTTTTTGAAATGTTGATAGATTTAAGAAAATAATTAAATTTAATTAAAGAAATAGTTTTCAATTTATGTATAGCTTACTATTCAATTTTTTTTTAAATTGCGCCTATCCAAGTGAACCGCACTGTGTGATGACAAAAATATTCCACATGTGACAGAAGTTCATTAATATCTCACGCATTTCTGAAGGCATAATTTGTTGGTAAACGTGATTTTCCTTTTAGTTTAGTTTTTTTTTTTGTTTTATTTCAGATGACTTTAAATTTGAAGAAATAAAATTTAAATGATTCAATATTTGTAGAAAACAAAAAAAAGCTCATGCGGTTTTTGAAATTTGTGTCTGCCTTATGCATAAATGTTAAAGGATGGCGTTCGTATTGCCAGAAATATGTATGTTTTCTCTTACTATGGAATTCTGCCAAAAAGATAATAATATGACGCATTGAAATGAGCAAACAAATTTTAATATTTCATCAAGGGTGCTGCACATTTTGTGTGTAACATTTTTGACGTTTTCATTTTTTTTTGTAAATATTTTAATCATTTTATTCAAGGAAAATATTCTTAAAATGCATTTTCAGGATTGATTTTGTTTTAAGTTTTTTTGACCATAAAAAATAATAATCTCTTTTTTATATATAACACGTGTAGAACACGTGATATTGATGGTAAAAATAAACTTCCGAATTTAATTGCAAATAACGAAATCCTTGTTTTTATTTCTTTAAATCTGTGCCCCGATAAACAAACAGGAAAGCAATTGTTTTTTTAAACAATACAATATTTTTCTTTGTTTTGATTCTTGAAAGCAAAAATTAAAAAAATATTTATTTCTTGGAAAGTTTTCTTTTTAAACAAAGAAGTGGATGTGGGTAGATATAGTCGAAGCACCACGTCAAAGATATTATTTTAAAATAATGAGCATTAAATACATAAGGTATGTATGTATGTGAATATAAAGCGTTTTACTTTGATCTCAATAAATGGGTATTATGGTGTATTGTCTACGAATCTGGATATCGGTGTTAATTTTCAATACGTGTCATTTTTGATCAAAAATTATGGTTATAATGTGTAATAAATGACAAAAAGAGAAATTTTGTCCAGAGTTTTTAAATTTCCTTAAAAATACCAATACAGCCGCGTTACCCACTTTTTGAGCCTTGGGATTCCCGGTTATATTGCAAAAAATGTTTTAAAAAATTAATTCAGACACAAATAGACTATCAAGAGTTGACTCTTTGACGTAACCAAAAAACGCACAAAGAACTGACAGTACACCGTTAGCGCTGTCGTACCACCGCATAAAATGTTCTCGGTCACACGAATGATGCAAGTCCGTCAAAGTTATGATAAAAAGCGAAAATCTGTAATTTTTCTGTCTGTCTGTGTGTACTAAACCTCTGATAATCGGTAATCGGAAACAGTACACACTAACATACGGCATATGATTTGAGATACATCAGATTTTGACCTCGTTTTAACGTCAGAGCGTCAACGCCTTTGACTTTTTTTTTATAATCTACACGCGCTCAGGGGATTATGAATACCCTTTAAATGTTTCAACACAGCGCGGACGTGAGGGTGAGGGTAAGGAAGAGAAAGAATGATAGGAAAGATGTGTAGCGCGATATTTCGAGACTGTAGGTGGTTGTTGTCTCAGATTTTATCTCTAGGGATGGCGGCTGAACTAATGCGGAGAAATTTCCGTGTCTTATTTATCTATGTCCCTTATAATTCGCATTAATTTTTTTATTCTTTGTCATATTTTATCGGTATACTAGTTTTACTCAATCACATGTTGTTAGTTCTATGCCTAAACAGCATGTAATGAGTAAACCAGCAACTCATTGTATGACATTTTTTTTAGAATTGGTTTTTAATGGAAAAATAAGAAGACAGACTACGGCAAGGATCGAAACCTGTGACCATGAGGTTGACAGGCGAACACACAACTATCGCGCCACGGCCACCCCCAATATTTACGTTAACCGCTTAATCCTAGTTTTAGTAATTGTTCTTTTAAAACCATTGACCCTTCAAAAAAAATTCGCAAGGGTTTTGTATTTAGAAAAATATCAAACTCGAGATTTTAATCAAACTTGACATTACGTTGATAAGATCACAATGTGGGCCCCGCAATTCAGCCTGTCTGTCAATCTGTCTATCTATAGATCAATCTACAGCTTAAACGGCTGAAGCGATTTTCTTCAAACTTGGTACTTAAGCGTTTTAGGTGATTGTCTCAAACAGATTTTTGAATCGTTGTTTTAGTCCCAAAAATAACGGTACCTGTCATAAAATTTTTCTGCCACATTAATCTTCTCGAAGACAGCTCTAACGATTTTGATTTTAAAAAAATCTGTGTACTACTATAGGAGTATAGTCTACATTTTGGGTGATTTTTTTACATAACATTATTAACCGTACCTGCCATGCAACTGTTTTTTTTTTTTTTATTTTGGACTTTCTGATGAACAACTCGACAGATTTCGATCAAATTTTTTGTAAAGCAGGTCCTTAGAATTTATAAATAAAACTTCATAACAAAATTTTCGAAAAATATTTTATTGGATTTTTGAAAAAAAAAAATATTTTTTTTTTTTTGAACATTCAATTTTTTGATAACGGATGACGATTTTTTCTGAATTATATTTTTAACCTTATAGCTATTATTAAATACAAAAAACTTTTTTTAAAAAATAAGACATTTTGTATATAAAACAATTTAGTAGAAAACGACTGAAATTATATTTCTTCGTTTCTACTAAAAATCTTGTCCTTATGATGTGATGTGATGTGATCGAACATAAGAGTAAGAACGTGCGATCCAGTAGTACATTTTATTTTTTGTTTAATCTAACAAACGTCATGGTTGTTGTCAAACACTGATCTGGGAAAAAAGTGGGAAGGTTTTCAAATCATGTGAGATAAACTATCAATTTTTTTTTTGAGATTGTATGTCATATTTTGTGTAACAGAATTTCCTTCTTTAACATGTGTACATTGTGTGGAGATGTTTCGTTTTAACCCCAGCATCAGATCAATTTGTTGCTGGTTTTTGCCTCTTAAGTGATAAGTCTTTAAAAGCACTAATTTGACGCACTTACCAAGAAGTTCTATGGCAAATTATACATCCACTACGAGGGGCGTTCAATATATTCTCGGTATCGGGGTGAGCTGTGGTTATATATATAAATTGACTTATTTATCAAGTAATACTTTTATTTTAGTGCATTCATGTAAAATTTTATATAAATGGGATTATTAATTCGCGTTTTATCTCTAATTAAACAGAATTATAATAGCAACTGAGACAATGATGGTGAAAATTGAGCATCGGGCTGTAATTAAATTTCTCACTAAGCAAGGAAAAAGTCAAAAAACTATTCATGAAGAGATGGTGGCTGTTTACCAGGGTTCCGCACCTTCATTATCAACTGTGCAAAAGTGGTCAAGTGAGTTCAAGAGAAGCAGAGAGACCATTGAAGACAACCCCCTCTCCGGCGCCCCGGCTACTGCTTGTACGGGAGAAAGCATCAAAGAAGTTGAAAAACTTGTTCTTGAGGATGATGAAAATGATGGCAGAGATCACCAACCCTTCAACTGGTACCATTCACACCATTCATCATGACCATCTTAACCTTTCAAAGGTCAGTGCAAGGTGGGTGCCACGAATGCTCACAGCGCCTCAGAAAAAAGTGAGAATCGCATGCTGTAGAGAGCTTTTGGAAATGTGTAGTGAGCACGCGGATGTTGTTATGGATCGAATTGTTACTGGGGACGAAACATGCGTTCACCACTATGACCCTGAAAGCAAACAAGAGTCCATGCAGTGGCATAAAAAAGGAACAGACCCCCCGAAGAAGTTCAAAGTCACTCCGTCTGCTGGGAAGCTCATGGCCACAGTTTTTTGGGACTCAAAGGGAATCTTGCTCATTGAGTACAAAAAAAAAGGTGAAACCATCAACGCCACATCCTACGCTTCCACTTTGCATAATTTGAGGGAGGAAATTAAAAAGAAAAGACGGGGTAAACTCGCAGCGGGTGTGTTGCTTCTTCATGACAACGCTCCTGTTCACACAGCGGGAGTTTCCAAGGCTACTGCGCGAGATTGTGGTTTCGAAGAAATCCTATAGTCCAGACCTTGCCCCTAGTGATTATTTCCTGTTTCCGGATTTGAAAAAATGTCTTCGTGGAAAAAGATTTTCGGATGATGAAGAATTCAAGTCGGCAATAAATGGGTATTTTGCAGAGAAAGAGGAAATTTAATTTTTTGAGGGTTTAAAAAAGCTTATCTCAAGATGTAACAAATGCATTGATGTTAGGGGAGATTATATTGAAAAATAAAAACAATTTAAATTGAATTCGCATTTTCCTTCATATCGATACCGAGAATATATTGAACGCCCCTCGTATAAGCACTTTGTTGTGAATAAACTTTCTAAACTTTTGCAATTAATTGATACGATGAAGCTAAGTATGATAACACATGAATTAACTAAAAAGTATTTAGGTACGTAAATATTATGAATTTTCGAATTTTATGTTTCCTAACGCCGTTCAAAACTCGAAGTGTAGATAATTGTTTTCTACTACCGGGTGTTTTTTTTTTTTAGACATGTGGTTTTCAATCTGGCAATACTTTTTTCCGAGTTGGTCTTTTTGACAGCTGTCACTTGATTTATGCTCAGTTTGAAATCATATTTAAAAAATAATGACAGATCCTTATCTTTATAATAAAGCTAAATTCTTGGCCATAACATTAAATTATATGCGTTTTATTTCTTCTTGAAAACTACAAGTCTAAAAAACACCCTATAGTACAATGTATAGTCTAGTTATCATTAGATAGGTAATAAGCCGATGTAGGGAAAATTATCTTGGTTCTTAGTATAATGAACGAATGAGATAGTTGTGGACTGGAACTCCTATAAAGAATTCATTTTTTATTAATTATAAGAAAGAATTGCGGAAAGTAAAGAGATCTTCCTGGAGGTCCTACTGTGATAAAATAGAAGAATCTGCAGAAGCGCCAGGCTAAGAAAAAATTAGATTTACCTTTCTTGTTAAGAAAAAGCGGGTGGTAGGTGCCGTTATTTTTGTTCATAATAAAAATAAAACAAAAAAAATCAATATAACGATTTTGAAGCAAATCAATCCCACCGCTTAGGCTGTAGACTCAGGGATAGCCAGACTGACAGACCGAATTGTGAGACCCAGTTTTTTCGTCTTCGCTATCATCGTTATAAATTTCATCAAAATCTCGAGCTCGATATTTTTTTACGAATCCATAACTTGACATATAATATAATACCTATACATATTCTGCATTCCAAGTGAAAATGAATTCAAAGCGAATTTCAATTTCACTTAAAATGAAATAACGTGTTCTGCATTTCGAGTGGATTCAACGCCTTCCAATTCACTTCGAATTCATTTTCGAACTGTCAAAATCACCTGTTACAGACAATTTATATAAAATCGGTTCATGTTCGGAATGTAGACCACGAATTTTCATATTCAGAACCCTAAAATTCCACATTCGGAACTTAAGCTATTTACAAACTTTATTTTATGTCGAATACAGAACATCTAAACTGTGGAATACAGAACATCTAAATTCACTTTCGTTCCTCAAATTCACAAAAAGTGAAAAACAGAACATGTGCGAATGTTGAAGTCTTTCAGTTCAAATTTGGTGACTCGCCTTGAAGATTTGAAGAAGATGTTTTTATTTCGCAAGTTTACTGGGAGTTTATTTGTGAAGTAAAAATACTTAATAACAATATCAATAGAAAATCCCAAATATCAGTTAAATAACTGAGACTTCAAGCTCTGCTGATCGCCAAAACTTATAGAGCAATTCCATTATTTTATTTTTTGACGCACATTAATTTCTGTGTAAGATACAGTGCCACCGATATCCATAAGAAGAGTGTACAGTAAAGAGAATATTTTATCCGTCAACGACAGTGCTGCGAAAGATCCAAATTTATCGATTTGACGTCGTTTATTTATTCTTTGCCCGCCAACTTTACACCAGGGTTGCAAATTTTCGAATTAAAAAATCATTAAGTCATAAGTCTGTAGATGACTTGTTAATTAAAAAAAAATGTATTCTGTAGTAATTATGTATAACCAGTGCAATATTTGTTATGCTATTATTGTTATTCACATATATAATTCCCTTCATTACTATTGTTATTCACATATAAAGGGTTATCCATTTTGCGGTTTCAAAACTAAACGTAAATAAAACACATATAAAATATTTTTTTATCATGATATTTCTTTTTTATTATAAAGTTTGAACGTTGACATTATGTGTGAAACACCACTACATTATTTAAATGACCACCACGTGAATTGTTGCAAGCATCAATTCTTTTAAGGTAATTTTTGACCACTTTTTGACACATATTGGGCGGTATCTCAGCCATAACTTGACGGATGTTGCTTTTCACGTGTTAAAGGTTTATCAGCATAAACACGGTCTTTCGCGTAGCCCCACAAAAAAAAGTCCAGCAGTGTCAAATCGCATGATCTTGGTGGCCAGTTGATATCGCCACGACGAGAAATTACGCGGCCAGGAAATGTCTCTTGCGATAAAGCCATATTCGCTCGAGTTGTGTGGCATGTGGCACCGTCTTGTTGAATCCACATATTCTCCAAGTCGTATTCTTCAATAGCAAGCAAAAAAAGTCGGTTTTCATATGATCATAAGGCTCCGAATTGACGGTGACAGTCGTTCATCGTCGTTTTCGAAGAAGTAAGGTCCAATCTCACCTCCGGACCAAAGAACGCCCCAAACAGTGACTTTTTCTAGATGTAATGGTCTCTCTTCAATTACTTACCCACCGAGTGAGAAATGTGCTTCGTCGCTGAAGAAAATTTTGTTCGAAAAATCCCGGTCCACCGCCTGTTGTTCAAGCACACATTCGACGTATCTACGATGTTGTGAATGGTCAGCTGGCTTCAGTTGTTATGTGAGCTGGACTTTATATGAATGTAAGTGTAGATCAAATGCAAAATACGCCATAATGTGCCGTAAGACAGTCCTAATTCCTAAGAACGACGAGGAATCGACACATTCGGGTCTTCGGCAACACTTTCACTTAGAGCAGTGGTACGAGCGAAACGATGATGTACAGGCCTTACAATATCTGTAACCAATCCAGTGGTTTCAAATTTCTTCCCAATTTTGCCAATTGCTTCCGTAGTTGGACGATTATGTAAACCATAATCTCCTCTTATAGCACGATATTTGGATGTGGCAGAATCACCATTTTGTGCGATAGTTAGCGATCCATTTTCGTAAGTGTCAGACTTTCAACTGAAAAAAAAATTGGTTTAACAACTTATTTTGACAGACGTCGAATTCCAGCCCTATACTTCTGAAACCGCAAAATGGATAACCCTATATAATTCCCTTTATTACTATTGTTATAACTATCCATATATAATTTCCTAAGATGTAAGTTTTCGGTACAAGCGAAGTGAAGAATAAAGAACGATTTATTCTGTAATCGACCTCTGACCGAGCAAGTTGTGATTTATTTCACGTCCAAACTTCGTTTTCAGAACCCAAACAGCTTAAGTTTAGACAATAAATTAGTCGCCTAAAATTCATAACTTAGTTAGTGATTGATGAAAAATTAATTCACAACTTACAAAGTGACTCAGGCCCGTTTGCTGATACGAATCATAATTATTTATGTTCAACTTAAAACGCTTAAAGGCTACTTTTTCATCTGCGTAAGCTGTCACGTAAGTTCTTAAGTAGAACTTTAATGGTTAAGTTGTGTATCAGCAAACGGGCCTTATGATTTAAAAAGAATGTAAGTCATGAGCAAGTCAGTGACTTATAAATTTAAAAAAATTTTATTCATAAGCTAGTTGGTAGATTAGAAATTCTTAAGCTTGTTTTCACTGCATAATTATTTAATTATTAACGAAATTAGTTTTCAAGCTTTTGGAGAACTTTTTTGAGTTGCCGTTTATGCAGTCCATATAACTCAATTCAAGAAAAAGCAATATCGATAAAATATTTGTGTTGAGCAAATGATGGGTTATCATCCTCTCTTTTGGAAGCTTTAATGAAAATCGTAGAAAAAAAAACTATTTTAATTAATAGGCTTTTCACACCAAACCCAAGACCGGCTTTTCAGCTAAAAGTTTACGAAAACTCGAAAACCGTTCACACTAAATATTTACGAGTTTTCTTTTGACATTTCAATTATTTTGGCACCACAGACAACAACAAATACGTTGTGAATAAAATTCAAATTACCCCAGACACCTGTTTTTTTTTTTTCGTTTTTCCTGGCATCAACCCGTCAGCTATTTATGTGACGATTAATTGAGCGCTGAATGTTTCACAAGTTGTGTTTGTTTAGTTCATCTTGCAAATCAAACATGTTTTCAACAGGTTTTATTTAAAACTTGTAGTTTATCAAAACGAGTGGTTTATCAAAAATGTATGGGAAAACTTGTGTTTTCGCTTTAGGTTTTCAGTCAAAACCGATAATTTCGCGAAAACCGTATTTGGGATTTGGTGTGAAAAGTCTATATCATACATAAATCATTCACTCATCAATTGTTCAGTGACTAACTAGTGACCAGTGTGCATTTTAAGCTTAAAATAATTTTGTGAAAAAAGTGAATATATTGGAAGAAAACGCAAACAATATATTTACATATTGTTTTTGTTTTTGTGGACTGTGTGGATTAAAGCCAATTGAAATATTTTGTGACCTATAGTCCAAAATGCGTTTCGCCCGGGCACGATAGTTGGGCTCATCAGTTAGATGCATTTTGGACTAAAGGTCACAAAATACTTCAATTGGCTTTAATCCACACAGTCCACAAAAACAAAAATAATATGTAAATATTGTTTGCGTTTTCTTCGAATATAATTACTGGCCAGACCACGGGCATAAAATCAATATATATTTCTAGGTGAATGAATTTAACCAAATTCCCCTATAAAAATATAATTTGCAGTATATATATGCTGCAAATTCTATTAGAGTCGGTAGATATCGACCAAAAATATTTCGACTTAAAAAGATACGATAGCATCTAACTGATTAGCCCAACTATCGTTCCCGGGCGAAACGCATTTTGGACTATAGATCAAAAAAGTGAATATTCAATATTTAATTTTTTTTTAAATTAACATTAATTTATTGGTAAGGTTTTTAAAATCTATATTTTGTAGGTATTTAAAAACATTAAACTTTAAAAAAGGTTGTTTGAGGAGATGAAATATGATTGCAGGCTTCATAAAATTTAAATTATTTACTTAAAAAAAAAAACATTCCGTTTTCTTAAGTAAGTACTTCGAAACTTTAGGTACCTGCTTAGTAAGTATAATTAGATTTTGAATCTATTTTTAGCTTTCAAATCTGGTTAGTAAATCATAAAATGATCATGCTAGCTTATAATTTTTCCAATTCATAATTTTTCTAACCAAAATTCACCCATTAGCTTATGAATTAATTTTTTTTTTAAATTCATAAGTCAATTAGTAGACTGTGAATTAAATTTTCTTAATTCATAAGTCACTCAGTAGCTTATGATTTAAATTCTTTTAATTCATAAGTCACTAACTAACTTATGATTTAAATGTTTTTAATTCATAAGTCACTACTGACTTAGGAATCAAATTTTTTTTAATTCATAAGTCACTAACTAGCTTGTGAATTATAGCCTAGCTTAAGCTAGGAAGTGAATTAAGCTTTTGTAACTCTGCTTTACACACATTTGACGCAGACAACTTAGTTAGAAAGGTCTATAAAGATATGTATTTCCCTTGCAAGAATGGATGACATGTGATTATCGTTTCCGTCGAAATTTCTTTAAATGGGCAAAAAATCAACTGGTTTGGCTATGATGTTTTATCGAAAAATTGTATTCAGCAATAAAGGCACAGTCTGCTGCCTAGCTAAGCTAGTGAGAGTCATGAAACTATTTTTTTTTATTTAGGCCAATCAGCGTGCTACGATTAACGGTTTTGGCCCTGATAAATGACTTTTTCGTTTACATATTAAATTGCATAAATAAGTGGAAGAGAGAGATATGGTGTCGCGGTAAGATGACGAATGAAACATTCAAAACTTCCTAATTTCGCTTCTTGAGATTTGACGCCCCTTGATTATTTTCTTTGTGGATACGTAAAATCACTAGTCCACACTGACAAATCAACACTAACTGAGGCAGGTAATAATAAAATTATTCATGTTATTGAAAAAGTTGTAGAAAACTTTGTTTTTGATTTGGATGGATGACATACATCAGACCAGCATTTTAGTTTTAATTCTAACTATCAAACATGACATTACAATCATAGAGAAGCCTAAAAAAGTGATCGACAAAAAATGTCTGTCTGTCTGCCAGTCTGTCCGTCTGTATGTATAACGACCTGCAGCCTAAACGGCTTAAGCGATTATCTTCAAATTTGGTATGTGTGATTATTTTGGCATTCGTCAGAGGGGAAATTGAAATTTTATTTTTAAGCCTAAAAATAACGGTACCTGCCATATGACCTTGAAGGAAAATCTTATTTTTCTCGGAAACGGCTCCAACGATTCTGATAAAAAAAAATTAAGAATTTTTTTTGTTGGTAATAGCTATCATTTGATATGAACCAAGTTTACGGAAAAGTCTATTAACGGTACCTTTCATATAACGGTTTTTCTAATTTTTGGCGGCTTTCTGGGTAACGGTACCTTGGATTTCTGTCAAATTCTATATCTGAGAAGACCTAGGTAGCCAAACTAATTCAGCATATTAAAATTTTAAATAACTTTTTATTTAAAATTAAAATTAATTTTTGAATTTTTTATTTTGAAAAATCAATCATTTTAAAACTAATCAAAAAAAAAATAATATTTTAGATTTTATGGTCACGTGTATATTAATAAACTCTAAAAAACTGCATACCAAAATTTCAAAAAACATTTGTTTTCAAAATACTAAAAATAAAAAACCGGATTTCATCAAAATCGGTCCTACAATTTTCGAGATACTTTTTTATAAAATTTCCATTGGTCGGTGGTATCTAATGGTTTTCTTGGTTTTTCCGAGAAACCGACTAAAGTGAAGGTTTTGGCGGTTTTTATAAGTTTAAAAAACGATTTTTACTTCTCTATATATAAGTAGGTACACAATACCCTCCTAATATTCATAATTCAAATCCCTTTAAATATACATTTGTAGGTAGGTACCTTTGTAACAATTCCTTGCATCATATGTATTCCACAATTCATTATATCGGGTTTTTTCAATAAGAGCGCTACAAAAGTTTTTTTTAAATAAAACAAAAACGGTTTTGGATATCAATGAAATTCTTTATTCCTGTGAAAGTACGTTCGATGCCATTATGTATGGAACTCGATTTCTTTTGCCTCCACGGGCACGCTTGCAGAAGTCCAGACGCTGAACCCAATTTTCGACGGTTTTCAAGCATAAATCGGCCGATACTGCTGCAATTTCACGTTCGATATTCGTACGAAGTTCATCAATCGTCGCTGGCTTGTTGGCATAGACCATAGACTTGACGTAGCCCCACAGGAAATAGTCTAACGGCGTCAAATCGCACGACCGAGGCGGCCAAGCAACTGGACCATTTCGTGAGATAACACGTTCTCCAAACTCGGTTTCCAATAAATTGATTGTAACATTCGCTGTGTGGCCTGTGACGCCGTCCTGTTGGAACCATATGTCCTCCATGTCCATATCATCCAATTGGGTCCAAAAATATTCGGTTATCATTGAACGGTAGCGATCCCCATTCACAGTAACGTGCCGGTCTTGATCATCACGGAAGAAGTACGGCCCAATGACCACACCAAACCGTAATTTTTTCGGGATGCAATGATGACTCATGGAGTACGTGTGGATTGCTGCCTGACCAATACCGCATATTTTGTTTATTGACGAAGCCATTCAGCCAAAAATGAGCCTCATCGCTGAAGATGATTTTTCGATGAAAATCCGAATCATTTTCAAGTTGTTGCTCAACCCAATTCACGAACATACAACGCTTCTGGTGGTCAAGCGGCTTCAGTTCTTGGGTCAATTTAATCTTGTAAGGATGTAGGCCAAGATCTTTTCGCAAAATTTGCCACATCGACTTCACAAAGATGCCCAACGCTTGAGAACGACGTGTGAGAGACACATTTGGACTTTCTGCAACTGAAGCCTCAGCGGCAGCAATATTCTCGACACTACGGGCACTTCTTTGTCTCACTGGCACGGAAACATTTTGTACTGTGCCTGTGGATTCAAATTTTTCCACTAGACGCTCAATTGTTGATCTGCTAGGACGATTATGACGACCATAGATTGGACGTAGCGCTCTTAACGTTGAGGCCACTGACTCCGAATTTCGGTATTAAATTTTAATAATTTCGACTCGTTGTTGGCTCGTATATCTTTCCATCAAGAAATGGCAAACCTTACTAAAGAGAATCGTCAAAAGAGCGGCAAGAAATATGACGTCGTTTGCTGTCCCTGTCGCTCTAATTTTGTAGCGTCCCTGTTGAAAAACCCTTTATTAACAATCAGGCTTACCTTACCTACATCGCACATTGTGGTGGATGGCAAATCTAGCTGGACAAATTTAATAACTTGCGTTGGGTTAACTTCCTGCTTATTTTTTTGATACAAAATGATTTCAATTATATTAGTGATTCTAAACAACCAGTATTTTTTTTTTAAACTTTTTTTTTTTAATAAAAACAAACCAAAACTTAAAATTCTCACTGGCAGGAAAACAGACATTTTTAAGACACACATTTGGTTTCTTAAATTCATCATTCTGAGATTATTTATAGCTTTACAAAGATTCATTATAAATACAATTATTAAGTGAATTCTTACGAAATTTCTATTGTTATAGTAGAGTCTGCATTAAAAATTTTATAATAATTGTTTTTATTTACTTGTTTTTACTTTATTACATTAATAACACAAATAATAATACATAAATACACTTATAGACTTTTTCATTCACTTTCATATCCGTCGTAAAAAGATTCTTCCTCCTCAAGTGCATCAACAGTTAATAGTGAAAGAACTACTTTTGTAATTATACCTCGAACTGGAATAGGATTGTGACGTAAACTTGCAATAAATGGATCAGATGAAATTAAAAGATGATTGAAAAGATCTGTATTTGTGTCTACTCTCGACGTTTTTCTAGTAAATAACTCTCTAAATTTCCTCGTGTCCTTATTTCTGGCTTCTTGAGCCTCTTCTGACAGCTGGCCTATAGGAAGAATGCAAGACCTTACTATATCTTTTCCATGAAAAAGAATTTTGTGGACGCTAACTGGCATTATATACCAAGGGTATTTATTTAAATATAAGGTTCTTGTTGCAATAATGAAACCTTCAAAAGTATCTTCGTTTATTGGAAAACCACTTCCTAAAACTTCCAAAATAATGTGAAATCGTTCAATTAATTCTTTGTTTACACCCGTAATTTCTGAACTCTTCAGCTGCTCGAAAGAACCGTCTAGCAGTATTACCATCATTCGTATTACCTGCTTTTTGCGTTGGCATGTCTACTCTTTTGATCCTTTTTTTTTACTTCAGCCACTTTAGCTTTATTTTCCGGTCCTCGAGCTTGCCAGGTCATAATAGGAAGCTTATACGCTATATGTAATAAGCACTCCATAAAACGGATCCATCAATGTAGCGGAGGCATTCCAAAGGTCAGAGATCTTTCATCGACAGTTTTATTTAATATCACGGAAGGTTTATTTAACTCACTTGGTTTCGCTCCACATATGAAGCACGTTTAAGAAGACGAAGTCACAGATGAAAGTGCAGTACATATTTTACCGTGTATCATTGTAAGCATAAACGTAGAGTCGACAAGAAAATTTTGTTCGCAATTTCGGATAAGAACTGGAGACAAATCTCCTATTTCTTGCTGGATTGAATTAACTTCTTGAGCAATTAATTCAGTGGACTCTTTAGCAAAAACAAATTTGATTGGACGGCAATATCTTGTAGATGAAGGAGCTGGATTTTGCCAAACAATTATTTTTCCTTTTGAAGAACTAAAATTCATTTGAAAAGGCACCATTGAAATACTAAATAAATTTTCATCCGTATGGCCCTCCTCCAAAACAAATTTCTGTTTATACTGCTTTTGCTGAGCCCCATCGCATCCCCACTTTATCAAAATATTAATACGATTTTCGTCAGTTTTCAATTCGTCTATTCCGAGTAAAACCTCCTGTTGAGCCAAGCAAAGTCTCTCAATAGTATGATTTACTAATGACTGGAGTGAACTTTTTGCATATACATCAGTGATTTTTAATTCAGCTGGATAACAGTTTTTCTTAGCTTTTTAAATGTTTGTATATGAGGGCAAAAGATCTTTGCATTTTGCGTTGACTTTTTGCCGAATAACATCATATTGATGTTTCGACAAATTAGCATCAACCATTAAAGATAATGCTTCATCAGCAGAAAAGCCCACTGAAGATACATACTCAGAACTATATCTTTTACAAAGTTTTTTCAATTCCGTACCCTTACTGGACGAAGCTTCCGACAAATCTTTCAAAAGCTTCGCTGAATCTCGCTTTCCCATTTTTCGAAACACTATCTCACTAGCCTTAACAATTTCTTGAGAGTCAGTTGAATCTAAAAGACTTTGAATCTTCCTTTTTTTTTGATTTTTCAGAACAATCATTAAAGGTTTTTGGTTTTCTTCCAGCTTTATCAAGATTTTGAGGTTGTACGCTTTCAGGCAAAACATAAGGTTCAACAAGCCAAACTGCATTTGATGTCAAAAAACGGTTGCGATGCCTTCCACTTTTTTCCCATTTTTCGCTTAGCTTAAAGCAAAGAGCCTTAAGAGTTGTTTTAACTTTTTCTGATATGTTTTGAAGACCATATCTTTCCATTATTAATGTCAATACCAAGTCTTTTCTATGTATTTTGGGAGTTTTTTCCCATTCTTTGCAAATTTCCTTGAGCGATAGAGTGGAGGTCATACTGGAAAAGTGAAAAAAAAATGTATGGCGGTCGCAAAAACGCGAAAGATGTTTTTTTATTTACCTTAAAGTGAACACTTAACAGATTAATTTAAGTATATTCTTGCAGCGGAATTATGCGGAATAATTAACTTTACTTACTTACTTACTTAAGTGGCGCTACAGTCCGGAATGAACCTGGGCCTCAACCAACATGCCTCTCCAATTAGCCCGGTCCTTAGCTAACTGCCTCCAGTTGCGCACTCCAAGTTGGTTGAGGTCGGTTTCTACTTGTGCGCGCCACTTAAGGCGAGGTCTTCCTCTACTGCGTCCGACGTCTGGCCGGTGATCGAAGACTCTGCGAGCCGGAGTATTGGTGTCCATTCGTTCTACATGCCCTAGCCATCTTAAACGTCCAATGCGGAGTTTTTTGACCAGGGGCATGTCGCTGTACAGCTCGTATAGTTCTTGGTTGAATCTTCGTCTCCATAGCCCGTCAACGCAAACGGGACCGAAGATTTTTCGAAGAATTTTCCTCTCGAATCTACCAAGGATTTCTTCATCCGCATTTGATACGGTCCAGGTTTCAGCGCCGTAGAGCAGGACTGGGATGATCAGGGTCTTATATAGGATCTCCTTAGTAGTTCGAGTGAGGGCTTTACTACTAAATTGCCTTCTTAGCCCGAAGAAACAGCGGTTGGCAAGAGTAATTCTTCGTTTAATTTCTGATGAGATGTTGTTGTCAGAGTTAATAGCGGAGCCGAGGTATACAAAGTCCCGCACTACCTCAAAGTTATATCTGTCAATGGTGACGTTCTGTCCAATTCGTCGATGTTGTGAGTCCTTTCGTGATGACAGCATATAATTAGTCTTACCCTCATTTACTGCTAAACCCATTTTCGCCGCTTCCTTCTCTATTCTAGCAAACGTGGCTATGACATCACGTTGAGTCCTACCAATGATGTCAATATCGTCAGCGTATGCTAGTAGCTGCACCGACTTTTGGAAAATTGTGCCTCGGTGTTGGCTTTGGAGTTTTGCACAATCCTCTCAAGAATCAGATTAAAGAAGTCACATGACAGCGCATCGCCTTGCCTAAATCCTTTTTTGGTATCGAATGTGTCGGTGAGGTCGTTTCCGACCATGATGGAGCAGCGAGAATTTTCTATCGTCATCCTACACAAACGGACGAGTTTGGGCGGTATACCAAAACTAGACATGGCTCTGTACAGTTCGTCTCTATAAATGCTGTCATATGCGGCTTTGAAATCGATGAATAGGTGGTGGGTATCGATTTGGACTTCTTGAGTTTTTTCCAGGATCTGCCGGAGTGTGAAAATTTGATCGGTTGTGGACTTTCCTGGCCTAAAACCACACTGATAAGGGCCAATCAGGTTGTTGGTAAACGGTTTCAGGCGTTCACATATTACGGCAGATAGGATCTTGTAGGCGATGTTGAGGAGACTTATGCCTCTGTAGTTGGCGCAGTTCAGAGGGTCTCCTTTTTTGTGGATCGGGCAAACGATGCTGAGGTTCCATTCTTCAGGCATATTTTCATCTGACCAGATTTGGTTTATGAGTTGGTGGATGTTACTTACCAACTCATCTCCGCCGGCCTTATAAAGCTCAGCGGGAAGGCCGTCATTTCCGGCAGCCTTATTAAGCTTGAGTTTAGATATTGCTATCCTCACTTCTCTCAGGTCGGGTGGTTGGCAGTTTTCGCTGTCGTTGCCAATATTGAATGGTTCGTTCTGCCTGACAGCGGAATGTTGTTCGTCATCGCCGGTTAACAGTCTGCAGAAGTGGTTTTTCCATATCCTCAGCATCGACTGTGTCTCAACTACAATATTTCCTTGTTCAGCTCGACAGGATTCTGTTCGAGCCTTGTATCCTTGGCTTTGACGTTTTACACTCTGGTAAAACTTGCGAACATCGTTACTGGAGTGGCACCTCTCTATATCCTCGATCGCGCGCTTTTATTGCTCTTTTTTCTTCTTGTTGAAAAGCCGATGTTCTTCCCTTCTTCTTGGCCTATAGAACTCAATGGCAGCTCTCGTCTTCACCTGCAGCTTAGCCTTGTAGGCGTCGTTCTTGGCTGCGAGCATCTGTCGGCATTCCTCATCCAACCAGCGGTTTCTTGCTGGTGGGCGCGAGAAACCTAGCACATCAGTTGCGGCTGATCTAATGGCCTGTCGGCATCGTTGCCATTGCTCTTCGACATTCGATGCTGGTGGTATGGTGTTAATCGAGAGGTTAAGGGATACGCGTTGTGCGAAGGTCTTGGCGGTCTCTTGCGATTTCAGTCTTCCGACATTAAATTTTTTCACAGCATTTCTGGATTGTTGTTGTGTGGTGGATATCCGCATTCTTACCTTGGCTGCTACAAGGTAGTGAACCGAGTCCATGTTAGCTCCTCGGAATGTTCGGACATCCAAAATACTGGATGCGTGCCTCTTATCTATCGCAATGTGATCAATTTGGTTGACCGTTCGTTGATCTGGAGACCGCCATGTCCCCTTATGGATATCGAGGTGAGGAAACCGTGTGCTGGCTATAGTGGCATTTCGTTCCGTAGCGAAATCAATTAGCCTAAGTCCGTTACCAGGCGTGTTGTCGTGTAGGCTATGTTTTCCGACAATACTTCTAAAGATGTCTTCTCTTCCTACCTTTGCGTTAAAATCTCCCAGCACGATTTTAACATCGTACTTCGGTAGTCGCTCATAGGTTTTGTCAAGGAGCTCGTAGAAGCAATCCTTAGCTATGTCATCTTTTTCTTCCGTCGGAGCGTGAGCGCATATAAGGCTTATGTTGGTGAATTTGGCCTTGATGCGGATTGTTACTATGCGTTCGCTAATGTCTTGGAAACATAAGACTTCTTGCCTAAGTCTGGCACTTATAACAAATCCGCATCCGAATAGTCGCTGTTTCTGCTCACTATAACACGGTCCGTAGTAGATGTCACAGTTTTTCATCCTCTTTTTGCCCGGCCCATCCCATCGTATTTCCTAGATGGCAGTAATGTCTGCTTTGTAGCAGTTTAGGGCTTCCGCTAGTTGTTCGCCTGCACCTCTCCTGTTTAATGTTCTCACATTCCAGGTGCAGATACGAACGTCGTTGTCCTTTTTTCGTTTAGCAGGGTCGTCAACAATAAAATCAGTCCTTTCCGAGGCTATTGGTTGCTTCGTAACAATATTTTTTTTCTGTGGGTGGGTAGTTAACCCAAAGCACAACCCCCAACCTGGAGGGCCAGTTCCAATTTATTAGATACCCCTAGGACACGGGGCCATCAGTATCCACTACGGGATTGAGCGCTGCCGTTGGCCTTTCGGTTCATCCGCCACCATCTCTGTTCAAGGGGCCTGACTAACCCTTGAAATTCCTAGACAACCTGTTGTCCGAATATGTCAGAGCAGCTCATCTAGGCTCGCCTGGGACAGCAGGCCGGGTATTCATCCGTGCCGTTCTCACCAGGGTGTTTATAGTGTTGCTGTTTTTCGTCGTGTTATCAACACTCGCACTTATCGTTTAGCAAGTCAAATCCGGTTGGATGAGACCAGTACCCGATGGTTACCACTTGGAGGTAAAAATAAGCACATTTGATGTCTAGTCAGAGTTGCAACACTGGGCATTGCCAAGTTAACGCCAATCAGAGTCTACCCTCGTTCTACAACACACAACCATAATTAACTTTAACTTTACTTAAAAAAAAAAAATATTTTATTTTTTCCACTTTCTCACCCTCTCCCCAAAATAATTTTTTTTAATACTTCCAATGGAAATAATTAAATAAAAATTATTATATTTTAACTTGAAATACAGTTTAATAATAACAAAAAAAAAATATAACAATAAAGTCACCGTAGCCTTTTTAATCGTGAGCCAAAATTATACCAAAAAAAACGCTTTTCTCTGTTATGTGAATGCACCTGTTGACAACAACTGACTTTGAAGCTTAATTTTTCCTAATCAGTGTAAAAAATAAAAAAAAAACAAAATATGAATAACAGTTACTTATTGTATTGAGAAGCTAAACAAATGATCAGAAGTCATGTGGCTTAACTTTTTTTTTTGCATTTTGTCCAGCTAGATTTCCGATCTACCACACTGTGCATCGGCTTTAATCCTGCAAAGGATAACTAGACAAAGTATACCTACTAACAGCATCAGTAGTTAGCTACACTAAAGTTGTTAGTTACAAGAGCAAGTTCGTAAGATCCAGTCGTGCGTTTTATTTTAATTAAACACAAACAATTGGATAATCTAAATCAAATATCTCAAGATTATAAATTTTAAATTTCAATGATGTGTTTTTTTAAAGATTGCTGTTAACTAACGCCCAATAATTTATTTGGTAAGGGCGTGCTTCGACAATATTTATTTCATTTAATTACAAGTGAACACACACCTCTTTTAAGGTTGTGCTTTATTGTGCTTCTGTTAACACTTCTGTCTAAACAATTCTCATACTCTTGGAAAAAAAATTCCAACATTATCTTCTTTAAGACATTAATTTTACACTGTCAAGATAATTGAAGTGTCATTCCACTGTTGAAACACTAATTATCTTAATCAACTTAAAGACACTTTATAAGTTAAAGCATAGCATGCAGAGAACGGTATAGATATCCATATGTTAATAACTAAGAGGAGACCATAGAAGAGACGAACGAAGGTTAAAAAAAAAAACTATTATAAACGAGTTGCTTCAGTGTTCATTTCCGTCATTTTGCGATCGAACTTTGGTTAGGCCATAGCGAAAGTCTATGACTACGCACGGTTTTGCGGTTACCAAGATGATGTATGTTGTTTCTCAAAGATTGACAAACCACTTTAAGTTTTTAACTATTTTTTTATACTGACTGGTCTTCTGTAGATATATTATGTAGCATTTAAATGGACAAAACCAAGAGAAAGAAGATGAACTACAAAGAAGAATACAACTACCGAATGCTGGTTGATAGAAGGTGCAATAGCTTACAAACGTTGTCGCGTCGCCATCGCCACATTTGTCTGTCACTGGGGACATTAAGCTTATTGTAATAGCTGCTGTAGCTTATGTATCATCTACATACAATACATACGGCGTCGACAAAATGATTTTCCACTTGGTTACGTATTTTAGGAGTGTCTATGCTGGATGGTTATATGAGTAACGAGTATTATTATGCAGTTGGTCGTAAGGCATTTCGACTAACGACTAATAGAATTAGGTTTATAAATGTCTGGTTCGCGTATTTGCATTGTTATAACGGGTGTTGTTTTTTTTTTTTATTTTTTTGTTCTTCCTAGCAGCCATTTTTAATCGCTAGTCTTTTTAGAATACAAATTGTAATAAAAAGCTCAAAAGTTTTCTTATTTTCTTCTAAAGGGTGTTTTTTTAGACGTGTGGTTTTTCTATACTTGTGGTTTTCAATCTATCAATACTTTTTTCGGGATTGGTCTTTTTGACAGTTGTCACTTGATTTATGCTCAATTTGGTGTTCCGTTTCATAATGAATAGACTTACTCCTGAACAACGCGTCGCACGTTCGGTGAATGGGCCCAAAACGAGATGGGTACCGATCCCGATTTTCACCAGAAAATTTTGTTCAGCGATGAAGCTCACTTTTGGTTAAATGGGTACGGTAATAAGCAAAATTGTCGTATTTAGAGTGATCATAATCCACAAGCGACGAGTCATTGTTGAGACGCCGTTAAATCCTCAAAAAGTCACTGTTTGGTGTGCTCTATGGGCAGAGGGAATCATTGGTCCATATTTCTTCAAAAATGAAGCCGACAATAATAATACACAGTCAAAGAGGAACGCTATAGAGCCATGATTAATGACTTTTTCGTGCCTGAATTGGAGGATGTTGATGTGGACGACATTCGTTTCCAACAATACGGCGCTACATGCCATACAGGCAACGAAACAATCAATTTATTGAAGGAAACTTTTGGTGAACGCATTATCTCGCGTCTGTGGAGTAGCCTCCAAGATTCTGCGATTTAACACCTCTGGACTATTTTTTGTGGGGTTATGTGAAGTCGGTTGTCTATGCAGATAAACCCGAGACGATTGACGCCTTGGAAGAGTATTCGGCGGGTTAATGCTGACATACGGACCCAATTTCTGCAAAAAGTGGTCGAAAATTTTGCCTCTCGGCTGGGATTTATTCGAGCTCGTGGCCAGGCGGCTACTTGCCCGAAATCATTTTAAATGGCAAACCTTTATATTTATAAAAGCTAGATTCTTTATTTCTTCTTGAAAACCACACATCTAAAAAAAATACCCGTTATAATGAGTCAAGGGGCATGTTTGACTCGATTTGTTATTAATTTTATATAAATTTATATTTTAATAACAAATGCTTTTACTCATTTTTACGTCCTAAGCATTTCCTAAAAATTACCCTAAATTTGGAGTGGACTAATAATTTTTATGTTGGTGGGTGGACGGTGGGGAAAGGGTGCAAAATGCATTTTTTTTTTCAAAATTATTCGAAAACTATAGGTTCTTTTGAACAAAATTGTAGCTATGCATTGTAGCTCATGTTATTCTACACAAAAAACATTCAGACACTTTTTATCCTACAATTGATTGATATGGAGAAAAATGGTCAAGAAAATTGGGGTGTAATACATTTTTTTCATAAAATATAGTTAATTTATGTTGGAAAAAAATGTTCTTTTAAAAAAAACTAAGTTTGAAGTGTCGAACCGGGAGAAAATGCAGCCATATTAAAAGTAATAATTTATAATTTGTTCAATAATTCCCAAAACCTTTATTTTTCTCAAAATTTAAGTTTAAGTTTAAGAACAGCTTTTGTAGACAGTAAAATTATCTACAAAATGACATATCAACGACTTCTGTATGTCAATTCGTTCTTAAGTTCTAGCGATCCAAAGTTAAGCTGTTCGCCAAAATTGGAGCTATATTAAGTCTGGTTGCTTTAACTAATGAATTTAGTCTATATATCTATTTTGACGAACAACTTAACTTTGGATCGCTAGAACTTAAGAACAAACTGACATACAGAAGTCCAAATTTAGGGTACTTTTTAGGAAATGCTTAGGACGTAAAAATGAAGCTCTGTACCAAAATTACGATCATAGAGAAGTCCAAAAAAGTGATCGGCAAAAAATGTCTGTCTGTCTGTCAGGCAGTCCATCCGTCTGTATGTATAACGAGCTACAGCCTAAACGCCTTGAGCGATTATCTTCAAATTTGGTATGTGGGATTCTTTTGGTATTCCTCAGAGGGTAAATTGAAGTCTTATTTTTATCCCTAAAAATAACGGTACCTGCCATATAACCGTTTAGGAAAATCTGATATTTCTCGAAAACGGCTCCAACGATTTTGATAAAACTTTTTGAGATTTTTTTTCTTGGCAATAGATATTTGAAATGAAAGAAAGGGGTGAAAATAGGCCAAGTTTTATCATTTTCCCTCCTCATTTTGAAATATGAGTATTGCGGCTCAAGTAAAAAGGTAGAGAATAGACAAAAATAAAAGAAAACTTTAATGAATACACAATCTTTCAAAAATCAATATTTTTAAAAATATATTAATAAACTCTAAAAAACTGCATACCAAAATTTCAAAAAACAATTATTTTCAACAAACTAAAAATAAAAAACAGGATTTCATCAAAATCCGTCCTACAATTTTCGAGATACTTTTTTATAAAATTTTCATTGATCCGTGGCATCTAATGGCGTTCTTCGTTTTTTCGAGAACCTGATTAAAGTGATGGTGGCAGTTTTTATAAGTTGAAAACACGATTTTTACCCACCTATACACCATTCAATTTCATTATACACATATGTGCGTACATATTTACAAACCTAGTTTCACTATATGTAAGTAGGTACTTATTACCCTCCTAATTTACATAATTCAAATCCATTTTAATATACATTTGTAGGTAGGTGGCTATGTAACCAATCCTTGAATCATGTATTCC
Organism: Philhelius pedissequus; assembly: GCA_910595825.1. Taxonomy (NCBI): domain Eukaryota; kingdom Metazoa; phylum Arthropoda; class Insecta; order Diptera; family Syrphidae; genus Philhelius; species Philhelius pedissequus. The sequence continues at coordinate 272,566,192 of OU343160.1, read as the reverse complement.
ACAATTCATTATATTAAGAATCAAGGTATTTACATCGGCTTTAAACCTGCATAGGGTAACTAGACTACTTATACCTACTAACAGCGTCAGTGGTTAGCTACAAAAAAGTTGTTAGCTGCAAGAGCAAGTTCGTACGATCCACTTGTGTATTTTATTTATATAATTTTCCTGGACTATTTTATGAAAGTGTAAAAATATTTGTTAGAAACCATAGTCATGTCAATTAAACAACACGGAAGCCACTGAAACTTTAATATCAGTCACAATTAAGTCAACAAGAACTTCATAGTAATCTCTCAAAAAGTTGCAATCCAATTTAAAGGAACCATGCTGTAACGATTTACCTACATTTATTACACAAAGGTTACGTGAAACTGTATAGGAACTTGAATTTAGTTGCAGAATTGACCGCCATTTGCGCTATTTCGGTAACAGTGAAGTAGTTGTTGTGACTGTTTTTATTTTTACACGAAACCAAAACTTTGTTGCTGAGAGGTCACGACAACTTATCAGCAGCTCAGCGTGCCACTTTGGGAGATGAGATGAAATGAGTTGGAAAAAGTTGAGATGAGGTTATATGAGGATGAGATGAGATGTCAAAAGTGAAGGATAACCAAATCCATTTCCGATTATTATATTAAATCAAATTACGACTGCGTTAGAAAATGGATGCAATATTTTTGCCCATTTTTAAACAAAACTTATTCACACTGCCAGTTCGAAATATTTGCAGAATACCCAAATTTTACTTTTGTCAAGGGAATCAGAAATCAGGTGGGGGTGGCCGTGGCGCGATAGTTGTGTGTTCGCCTGTCAACCTCATGGTCACAGGTTCGATCCCTGCCGTAGTCTATGTCTTCTTATTTTTCCATTAAAAACCAATTCTACAAATTGTCACAGAATGAGTTGCTGGTTTACTCATAACATGCTGTTTAGGCATAGAACTAACAACATGTGATTGAGTAAAACTAGTATACCAACAAAATATGACAAAGAATAAAAAAAATTCATGCGAATTATAAGGACATCGATAAATAAGACACGGACATTTCTCCGCATTAGTTCAGCCGCCATCCCTAGAGATAAAATCTGAGACAACAACCACCTACAGTCTCGGAATATCGCGCCACACATCTTTCCTATCATTCTTTCTCTTCCTTAACCTCACGCACGCGCTGTGTTGAAACATTTAAAGGCTATTCATAACTCCTTGAGCGCGTGTAGATTATAAAAAAAAAATTAATAGATATTCTTCAATTGAAATCCAATATTTTGTAATATTCAGCTCCAAAACCAGTAGAGCTAGAAAGTAGTTTAGTGAACAAATCGAAATAAAAAAAAATTAATAAAATACCATACATATATATTTCAAGCGGCCATTGCCATCATTTTTTTCTAACTTTCAACACCTAATTTATTTGTTATTTGATTTGAAAACAAATGGAGATATAATTTTACTTGCAAATGTTGCAAGCTTATGAATAACCTTACCTTATTACAATGTAAATTATTTACAATTTAAAGTTTCTAATACATATCGGCAACAATGTGTGTGCGAAAGAAGGTACTTTGAAAAGTGTGATGTTTTAACAATGTATCCACTGTGGAAATTAAGTCTCATACATATTTAGAGACTTTTCGTTGAGTCATGACATAATGAAGCAAGTAGGAAGCTCGCACAATGAATTCGTATATAAAATAACACTATCATTGCAACAAGTCGATGTTGATAAAGCTGAATGAATAATTTTTAAGGAAACTTGTGTGCGTGAATCACGATATGCACGCAGGGATTTGTTTATGTTTTTCTTCATTTTTTTTAGTATAATTAGTGTTAGGAAAATTTATGGAAAATTAAAAATTTCCTGGTTGGAAAATAATTTTAAAATGAAAATGTGTATGTTTTTTTTTTGTTTGATAAAATTATTTTGAAGTAAAGTTATATGTAAATTGTCTGGTCGTTAAATTCCTGAGTTCTTTTATACTTGAAAAAAAAACTTGTAATTTAACAGTTTCTATTTCGAAACAAATTAATTTCAGTTCTTTTTTTTCTGTTCAAACATTTTTTCTCACAACAGAAATTGTAATTTGAAGTTTAAGAACATAGAGAAGTTGCTTGTGGTTGTCATTCTCACGTAAAGAAATTTATTTTCCAATTAATGGAACAAACTGTTAACAAACAGTCTGTGTCAGAAAAAATCGGATGTAATTTTGTTGGAAGTATAAAATCAATTTTATTACAGGGACGAAACATAAATTTTGTGGACTAAAAGACTTTAAAAGCTATTTTGAATCAATAATTCAACAAGTCCGATTAAAATATACTGCTAAGTCTTCTACTTGGCTGAACAATTTCAGTAGTACCTGTATAGAACTGTGTTATTGAAAAAAACACCGTATTAAAATTATTTTTGTTCTCACTTATTTACATAAAATTGTCTCAATATTCACACGACGCAAGATTGTTTTTTTTTTTAAATTCTAAAATCTAAAATTACCAATGTGATCCAACTTTCTGACGTCGCGTCACCACAAAATCAATTGTCCCTTTGTCACTACGCCGGCGCGCCGTCAATGCCAATGACCCAAAAATTCCTGTCTTTGTCAGTGTTGGTAAGCTACGCGAGTTTTACAAATTTTAATTAGTTACGCGTAATTAATGTAACTAATTGAATTAATTACGTAACTAATGTAACTAAGCAATTATTTTGACATTTCTCCAGAAAATCTTCACATAAAAATAAAATTCGAAGCCAAAAATCACGTTTTATAAGTTACGATTTAAAAGTTAAAAAAGTTATGATTTAAAAGTTCAAATGTCGCAGTCAAAAAATGAAACAAAGCGTCAATCCGGAAGCCTGTTACCAATTCGTATGAGGATCTCGGAGTCATACCAAAAAGATGCCCAGCAAAAATTTGAGTTATTCGATCCAGATAATAAATAATTGCCAACAGTCAACAACTTCATTAGCTGAGGCTGTCAAGTTTGGCAATTAGAATTAATAGTTCGAAAATCTCTACAAATATCATCTTAAGAATTCGCTTAATGTTTATGCACAAGCAACTTACTATTTACGTCCTTTAAAAATTAGAGTTCTTAGATGAAAAATTAGAGAACAATTATAATTTTCAAATTAATAACTTTCTTTTAAAAAATGCTAAATTCTAAAGGACTTAACGAATGTGATCTTTTTAAATCCAAAGACTGAGTTTTTAAAACTTTATATGAAGAAATATTGAAAATCCAATATTGTTTTGGAAAATAGCCGATTTCCATGCCACCCAATCTTTTAAATCTCGCATTAAAATTGCTTAAAATTCCGGTATTTTCCGCAAAAATAGAGCGTACTTTTTCGAAATGGTCTTTAATTCACACTCCTTTGAGAAATCGACGTTCGAACGTTCTAAAAAAATTGATATTTCTTTAAGGAGGACTTTGGGTTTGAAAAGTTCAACTAATTTAATACCTACAGAGCTATGTATTTGGATTACATTCAAATCTCTGAATTCTTTTATAATTTTTCTTTTGTTATTTGTGGAATAAAAATGTTTGTTTACTTATAAATGTTATTGTTTATTTTGTTTCAATGTTCAGTCATTCAACATTTGTTTACTTTTATTAGTTACATAAGTTACATTAGTTACCCGGAAAATGAGATGTAACTAATTGTAATTAGTTACGCGTAACTATATGGGTAACTTACTCGGAGTAACTTACGTTGCCAGCACTAGTCTTTGTTCTCGTCGACGTTTTGACGTAATTTTTCGTTGACAATCACACGACACGTTGCACAATTAGGACAGACTTTGAGGTCATTTTTACGTCAGAGAATAAATGCTTTGAACGTTTGGTTTTAGCTTACAAATTTTGATTTTATTTTTATTTTTTTATTTTATTTATTCGTCTTAAAAGCTACGCACTCTATTTAGACAATTTGAATTATGATAAATAACATGATTAAACATAGTTTAAAAAAAAAAACATAATTTAACATATAGCATTATAACAAATTTAATCATTTATGTTTCAAAACATTTCTAATAATATTAAAATCAATTGCAAAATCATATTCATTAAAATCCATACAAGCTCTTGTGATAGGATTAGGCTTTGTATAACTAGTACTGTGGTAAGGAACATTTAAAAAATCACAGTTACGCGGGCGCAAGTTTCGAGAAGGCGCATAAATAAAAAACATAGATAACATAACCGGACAGTCAATATTACAATTCAAAACATCAAAAGCAAAAAGTATTGAGTTTAATTTTCTTCTCTGAGCAAGAGGTTTTAGATTAATTAAAATACACCTCGTCTCATAAGATGGAACATTAGAGTAACCAACAACAGAAATTCCAAGGGCAATGTATGCAATCAAAATGGTACCAACCTTCTTGAAGTCTTGCAGATGTATGACTGTATAATTTTGAACTGTTGTACTAACGGAGACACTGAAGGTCAGTATACGTTTATAGGAGGTCAAGGCAAATCTATGATTGATTATTGCGCTGCAAATAGTGAATGGATTGAGCTTATAACAAAAATCGAAGTACAAAGTAAGAACTACTCAGACCACATGCCAATTGCTGTTGAATGGTCAGAAGAAATAACACCATTTCAAAGAAATCTTCGGCTGATTCCGAGGCTCAAATGGAAACAGGATGACTTATTGGCATACCAAAACAGGCTTGATATACATCTTGAGAGACTGAATGAGAGGACTAATTCAGCGGATGAACGTGCAAATCAATTTGTTTCTTGTATAAGAAACTCTGTAACAAGAGTACCCTCAAAATTTCGTAAGGCTTTTAAACAAAAATGGTTTGACAAAGAGTATATGAATGCTAGAAAGAAGTCCTTTGTCCTTCTAAATGCACTCCGGAACTCAAACTGTCAAAACTTGAAAAATTGGTACAACATAGCAAATAAAAGATACAAAAATCTGTGTTTCAGGAAGAAAACTGAATTCGAAAACCATCTAGCCGATAAACTTGGTAAAACAAGAGATTCAAGAGAATTGTGGAAGGTGACAAAAGAAATAATTTGATCGAATTTTAAAATAGGACCAGGAGTATCTGCTAACGAACTTTCAACTCACTTCAAAAATATTTTAAAAAATAAAGCAGACCTTGTATTTTTTTATGCAGAACCTTTTTTCTTTGACAATATATTGGATATTGAAATCACTGTAGCTGAAGTACAGCTTGTTGTCGTCAAGGCAAAAGATGGAAAAGCTCCAGGAGAAGATGGGATTCCATACGAATATTTCAAGAACGCCACACCAACCTTTATATGTCAACTTACATCCTTTTTCAATGAAGTGTTTTCAAAAGAAGAAATTCCTACATCATTTAAAAAGTCTGTTATATTCCCTATTCACAAAAAAGGAGACATCAACAATGTAGACAATTATAGAGGCATATCGTTTATGAACGTCATCGCAAAATTGTTCTGTGGAGTACTTGTTAACAGATTGGAGACTTGGGTGGAATATAACGATACATTGACCCAATTCCAAGCTGGCTTCAGGAAAAATTTTTCAACCATTGACCATATCTTCGTACTAACCTCCATCGTAAAAGCATTTCAAGCGAGGAACAAGAAAGTCTATGCATTTTTCGTAGACTTTAAGTCTGCTTTTGATCTTGTGAATCGAAATGCACTCTTCTACAAGCTCTCACAACTAGGCATATCCTCTAAGTTCATCCGTGTAGTAAAGTAGATGTATGTAGAATCAAATCTGCTGTGTGGGATGGATCAATTTATTCAGAATGGTTTGAAACAGATTCTGGTGTTAAGCAAGGATGCCTATTAAGTGCACTTCTATTCGCCCTTTTTATAAATGATGTTGAATCTTACCTACCTGGAGGTATTCGGATTGCTGATTTGACCATAAATGTCCTTTTATATACTGATGACTTAGTGATACTTTCCGAGACTCCAGTCAATCTCCAGCTTATGATTAATCGTCTCGCGGATTACTGCAGAAAATGGGGACTTACCATTAACGCAGATAAATCAAAAGTAATGGTATTCTCAAGATCTGCCCGGTATCAATCAACATATAATTGGTACTACAATGGAAATCTTTTAAAGGTAGCTTCTGAGTATAAGTACCTTGGAGTAATTCTTAATAAAACTATAGATTTCAACAATCATAACCATCAAAGCTAAAACTACACAAAGTCTGTTAAATCTATCTTGGAGAAATATCTTTTCGAATCAACGCATAATACTTTCAGCGAAATACAGGATATTTGATGCTGCTGTTAGGAGTTCACTTTGCTATGCTGCCCAAGTATGGGGAATTAACGAATACGAGTCGATAGAAAAATTCCACAGATGCTTTTTGAAGAAACTTTTTAATTTACCTTTAAACATACCGAATTATGCTTTATATCTGGAAACTGGGCTACCCAAAATTTTTACTGGCACTCTGAAATCACAGGCAGACTACATTGTCAAGGTGTTGTCTCATCGTGATGACCGACTGACTAAACGAATGGCACTATATGAGCTAAGAAACGAGGACTGGTGGGTGTCAAAATGGAAACATCTGGGAAACAATTGTGGTGAAGTAGTATCGTTAAATTCACAAAATTTGAGTCATGTAAAAGAACAGCTTTACAAAATAATACAAGCGCACGAAAATTCTGAACGCGATGGGTTTATAATAAAAGCTCGAGAATCAGATAGCAGACTACTTTACTCACAACTGGAACTTAACCTTATGCAATCAAACTACTTTAATGATTCACTTAATTACAGGGAAATATCTTTAATATTTAAAACAAGATGTGAAGTTCTTCCGCTAAACGGATCTCCTTACAACAACAGTTTTAACCGATTTTGCACGTTATGTAATTTAAAAGCCAAAGAGGACTGTTTTCACATCGTAGGTATATGCCCCATTTTTGCTTCCCACAGAAAAACATTCGTTGGAAAGGAAACTATGACGCTCCACGAAACTATTTCAGTGCTAAATGATTCCGATTGGAAAAGACTCTATTCTTTTTTGAAAGTTTATATTTATAAATATAGGATGTTACTTCTTACCGAATTTGTTTAAATATTTATTTAAAAAAAGAAAAAAATCAGTATTAATGTTTGTACTTAATTTGCTAACCGAGCTGACGGCAATGCCATAGCTATAAAATTCATCAAAAATTATAAACATTATATCAAAAACGAAAACGAAACAATAAATGAATTCCTTACTTACTTACTTACTTACTAGAGTAACCAAAAATTTTTCGTAAGGCAAACTTTGTGAACCTCTTTTGAACTTTTTCTATACGACAAATGCTATACGCGGTAAAGGGGCTCCATACAACAGTACAATATTCTAAATGTGGTCGACAAGACTAGAATAAAAGCTTTCAATGTATATGTCTTTGAAATCTTTTGAATTTCGAATAACAAACCCTAGCATAGAGTTTGCTTTTAAGATCGCATGGTCTATGTGATTTGAAAAATTCATCTTAGAATCGAAGATTACGCCTAGATCCTTATAGCAATCAAATTTTTATAAAATGTCGTTTTCGAGTTTATAATTATAATATAATGGACTTTGATTTCTAGAAAATGTCACAACGCTACATTTTTTATTGTTAAAATATAGCCCATTGATATTACACCATTTAATTAAATTATTTAAATCAATTTGAACGTTCTTTGCATCGTTCAATGAATTTATGGAGCTGAATATTTTCAAATCATCAGCAAATAGAAGATATTTAGAAAAAGTAAGATGTAATGGTAAGTCGTTAATAAAAATGATAAAAAGAAATGGTCCAAGGTGACTACCTTGAGGAACACCCGAAAAATTTATAATTTCCTTAGACAAGGCATTATCAATTTGCACCACCTGATTTCTAACTACTAAATAACTCTTTATCCACATTCGGAGCTGAGAGTGGAATCCATACATCTCTAGTTTTCTTAAGAGAACACTATGTTGAACGCGGTCGAAAGCCTTTGAAAAATCAGTGTAAATAGTGTCGACTTGAGAACGCATTTCCATCTGAGATAGACAAACATTTGAAAATATTGATAAATTTGTAGTGGTGGATCTACCTTTTAAGAAACCATGTTGGTAAACTGAAATATTATTATTATTAAGATTATACAATTTGTTTTTTACAACAGCTTCGAAAACCTTAGGAATTAACTGCAGTTTTGCAATTGGTCTGTAATTTTCAACCGAACTTTTTGTACCTGATTTATGAAGGGGAGTTATTATAGAGTATTTCCATTCATCTAAGAACTCACCATTACTTAAAGAAAGGTTAAATATTATACAAAGTGGAGTAGCAAGTATATTAGCACAAGTTTTTAAAAGATCTGGTGGAATATTGTCTGGTGAATTAGAAAAATTATTTTCAAGAGATAAAAGTACTTGTAAAACATTGTCTACAGATAACTGCAAATTACCAAGATTAACCACAGGATCTGAATTTATTGTGTTGGCATAATCTAATTTGTGATCAATAAAATTAGATTGAAAAAAACGACGCAAAGTTATTGCAAATTATATTAATATCATCGGGCAGCACATTATTATAAGTGATGCTAGATGGAATCCCAATTGAGTTTGTTTTCGTGTTCATATATGACCAAAAACTCTTAGGGTTACTCTTAATATTCGATTCAAGAGACGAGATGTATTGGTTATATAAATTTTTTTTCAGAAACTCATACTCCCTTCTAATTTGTTTGAACTGTTCATTTAAATGAATTGAAGATTTTTTAATTTTATTTAGTTTATTCATGACATTTTTCAGTCTTGATATACTTTTGTTGAACCAAATAGGTTTATTTGAACTTTTAAATAAAGTTTTTTTTAGGGAACGTAAGAAGAAACCGCTGAATCTAAAATGTTCCGAAACAGAGTAAAAGCTTGTTTAGTATCTTCACCGCTTAAGATATGTTGCCAATCTATTGTGCTCAAATAATTTTTTATATTTAGAATCATAATCAGCTTTTTTAAAATCATACAATTGTGAATTATTATTCGCTTTAGATTCATTCAAAATGGGAAAATTTAAAACTATTTCAACTGCATTGTGATGAATGCTATTTTCTAAAAATTTACATTATTTGTGCGAAACAAAAATTGTGTGTGTCGAAATCAAGCCACACTGTTGGAAGAATTTTCCATAAAACATTCTACATTCAATTCCAGTGAATGTTGAACCCATTCACCAAATTTTCAAGACTAACAATGGTCACTTCTTTTTCAATTCTTGCTTTGAAAGTGTTCAAACCAATGATTGGATAACAAAAATCATTTAGATGTGAAAAAAAGGCCTCGAAACATTTCGTTTACCGTTTCAACCACTTTATTTTCCACTGATAGGCCTCGAAAGATTATAAAAACGTGTTTATATTATGGCTTCAATATAACGGGTGATTTTTTGGCTACTTGGTTCTTGACGTTTATATTTTTGACAGATCACACATGACAAATTCCACGAACATTTGATTCAGTATTGTTTGCCATTTCATCATGAATAGACTTACGCCTGAACAACGTTTGCAAATTATTGAAATTTATTATCAAAATTCGTGCTCTGTGAAAAATGTGTTTCGCAAGCTACGTCCGTTTTATGGTCGTCATAATCGACCCACCGAGCAGGCTATATGGATACGTGAATAAGCAGAATTGCCGTATTTGGAGTGAAGAGCAGCCAGAGGCAATTCAGCAGCTACCAATGCATCCCGAAAAATGCACTGTTTGGTGCGGTTTATGGGCAGGCGGCATCATTGGGCCGTACTTCTTCAAGGACGATGAAGGCCGCAGGGTTACGGTCAATGGAGAAAGGTACCGTTCGATGATAACAGATTTTTTTTTTGCCGAAAATGCAAGAATTGAACTCGGTCGACATGTGGTTCCAACAGGACGGTGCCACATGCCACACTGCACGCGAAACCATGCATCAATTGAGAGGCGAATTTGGTGAGCAGTTGATCTCACGTTTTGGCGCAGTCAATTGGCCACCAAGATCATGTGATTTGACCCCGTTAGACTATTTTTTGTGGGGCTATGTTAAGTCTATTGTCTATGGGGACAAGCCAAACACGATTGCTGCCTTGGAAGCCAACATTGAACGCGTCTTTGGTGAGATTCCGGCCGAAATGTGTGAAAAAGTTTGCCAAAATTGGACCTTCAGAATGGACCACCCGAAGCGTAGCCGCGGACAACATTTAAGTGAAATTATTTTTAAAAAGTAAATGGCAGAAATTGATTTATCGATCCAAATAAAAATTTCATTCACTTTTTACAAGTTTCTGTGTTTTTTTTTTTGAATTTTCAAAAACCAAGCTCTTAAAAAATCACCGTTTATATACATTTTATAATCTCTCGAGACATCTCCCATATTATAAAATTTACTGCAAAAAGTGTCATATACTTAATTGTAAATATCTCGTACTATGAAACAGACTATACTATAGTGCTAGTAGGTAAACTTATTATCTATCAGCAAAAATAGATTGTGCAAAGAGAAAATCAAGTCAATTCCGAATCGGAAGTTACCCTCTTGTTATTCGATTCAATAAAAGTTAAACTTATATACACAAAGAGCACTCTTGTGGAAACAAGGTGATTCCCAGCTCAATCGAATCATTAATAACAAATTGCAAGTCATGTTACTTTCTCACTAATAACTAAGCTTTTTCTAAGTAAATAATGAGTTTTAATTAAAGCTCTACATTTATACGTATAATAAATAAGTATCTAATAACCGCTCGTGAACAATTTAATAGTAATTGCATATCAATTAAAAAATTTCACTCAATAATAACTCTGACTTCAGAGAGCATAATTTTGTATCGAAAATCAGACGAGATTCGTCATATGGATGTAATATGTTTTCCTTGGCATAATCTTCTATTTTATCATTTATATGTAAGTATGTATGTCAAGAGTAATATTGCAAGTGTCTATTAAATCTGACCCTGCTGTTGCATTGGCACCATTGGGATTTATTTTTGTACCCACTCGTCTCTGGTGGATCCTTTCAATATGCAGTATCATTAGCAACAGCAGCACTTTGATCAAATTCACGTTTAACCAGACGCACCACAGTGGAGAGATTACGGAAATCGGTCTTCATGTTTCGATTCGTTTTTCTTTTTCATCATCATCATTGCCTTATCGTCTTCATAAAAAAGTGCTTTAGCTGTGTCTGCTGGATACTAGTGTATAGCGTTCCACACAATTTCCTTCCGCTTGTGAAGAAGCTAAAAATATAAGAGAAAGTGTTGTGAGTGAGCTTCAGTACAGCCTTCGGTGTACGCTGACCGCACACTAAAAACTGCACTGCGCTAAATAGCAGCACAGTTAAAATAGTAATTCTTTGGTTAAATGCGGAAATTTTAGTTGCTTTGTGGTTGGTTTTCCGTAATAAATAAATAAACAAACAAATCTCAGGAAAGTTTGAACTTTCTGGGACAATCCCATTTAAGTTTATTTGCATCCCACAACAATCATTGTGTGTTTCGCATATGTGATTCTATACGAAATCACAGAGAAAATTTAATTTTGCTGTAATAGTTTGACTTGACTTTGTAGCCTGGGAAATAGAGTTGAAAATGATAAATGACTTTATACGTCAGTAGAAGTTTTTTTTTTTCTACAACTTTAACAATTGTAAAATATCAGTTGATTGATACACGACGACAGAACTTAATCAACTGATAGAAATTTTAGTATTTCGAGTACCAATTGTTACATTTTCTATAACTATGAATATTTAAAGCATTGTAACTATTGTGAATAAATATTTGATAATTTCTTTGACAACTGTTGTAGTATAACTATTTATAATAAATCTTAAATTCGCAATTAATCACAAATATTGATGATTGATAACGATAATAGGAATTTAGATAATATGTAGTACATAATTGACAATCGAAAAGAAATTTCTTCATTTATTCATTCATCTATCGATGAATCTATGTTAATATACAAATTATTAATAAATATATTATCTTAAATATAGTAAAGGCAACTAATTTACAAAATAAAAAAGATGGTCTAAAAATTCTGTCCGTCTGTATGTATGTATAGACACCTACAGCCCAAACGGGTGGGCCGAATTGCTTCAAACTTGGTATATAGAAATTTTTGTTTTAGCTCAAAAAATAATGGAACTTGCCATATAACCGTTACGTTCAAACCTATTTTTCTCGGAAACGGCTCTAACGATTTTGATTTTTAAAAAATCAGTGAAGCTTTTTAGGTACGACCGATCATATGATTGGAAAAGAAAAATTTTAAATGTCTAAAATAGGACCGTTTTTTTTATTTCGACTATCTCATAAATGGCTCGAGCGATTCTTTCGAAATTTCACACGTATATAGGTTTGGGTTGTCCAATTTATACTATATATATTATTTTTTTAGAAAAAAAAATTAAAGAAACTTTGTGTATACAAAATAAAGTAAAAAATGACCTTAAAAATATATTTAGATCCTAAATAGAAATCTTTTGCATACAATGTGATCGAACATAAGAGCAAGTTCGTGCGATCCAGTCGTGCATTTTATTTCTTTCGTAATTCTAAGTCAGCTACAACATAATGTATTTCAATTTTATGGAAACCGGTCAAGGAACAACGATTTTGACATTTGTTGATACCAGCCCCATACTTGCATAAATGCATCGTATTTGATTCATGGCTCAGCAATTTTACATTACATCCATTATACTACTCCGTATATACACTGAACCACTGGGAACTAGACCATCGACTTAAATTTTTGCACAAATTAATACAACACAATACTTATGTACTAATGTATGAGCATCAACAAAACAAACAAAAAAAATCGTCATACACACAATACGCACTAATCTAATCTTATCAACAAAACGCACTAACAAAAAAATTCCTCGTCGAAAACACACAATGCGTATACCTACTACATGAATCTATGCGAATCCACAACGAACCTACAAAAAAATTGAATAAAAAAAAAAATGTCTCGTTGAATACACACAATTCATGTAGGTTCGGTTGGCTTCTGGCTCCCGTCGTAAACGGACGTGTTTTTCCGTCCGGAGAAGTAAAAGAGATTTTAAAAAAAAGTTTAATTGAATTAACTAAATTAAAAGTTGTGTTAACACACAAAATACGCATTAAATAGTGCAATTGTTATTTAATTGTTATGCTGTTATGTTATGCTAGGTCGACAACACCAGGGAAATTGTAACTTGGAGAGGGAGTTCAACGAATGACATATACGTGTGTAGAAGTCATCCGAATTACACCTACGCCCAGTTTCCTTGGTGGAGCACATGAACACAGCATTCGAATAGGGACGTCGCGTCGTCCCAGAAATTAGAAGCATCCTTTGGATCGCTTATGTCGCAGCCCATAATGGGCACAGCTGCAGAATCCCGTTATACAGTAACGGAACCGATATTTGGAGAAACAACAGTTCTGGGAATCTCACCACCCAACAACTAGAAGATCGCTATCATCATATAACCATCGAGATATCACCCTCTCATTCAAACGAAAGATGCAAAGTATTGAGCTCTCGCTCTAACCTTACTAGGGGTGGCCATTGCGCGATAATTGTGTGCTCGCCTGTCAACCTCGTGGTCGCAGGTTCGATTCCTGCAGTTGTCTGTGTCGTCTTATTTTTCATTAAAAAACAATTCTTCAAATTGTCACAGAATGAGTTGCTGGTTTACTCATAACATGCTATTCAGGCATAACACTAACAACATGTGATTGAGTAAACTAGTATACCCATAAAATATGACAAAGAAATGAATAAAATAATGCGAATTATAAGAGACATAAGCAAATCAGACAAGGTAATTTCCTCCGCATTAGTTCAGCCGCCATCCCTGGAGATAAATCTGAGCTCGCGCCACACATCTTTCCTATCCCTCTTTCTCTTTTTTCACATGCCCGCGATGTGTTAAAAACATATAAAGGGTAATCAAAATCCCTTGAGCGCGTGTAGGATTTAAAAAAAAACTCTACTCCATTGTAAGTTCATTACATCGTATTTACAGTTAAATTCTCCAATCTCCATACAAGTTGTTATGGTTTTTTACCATTTTGTTCTCATGGTCATAATCCATGATTGTAGAACTCATTAATTTTCCGAGAGAAAAGTAGGTATCTTACTATTTTATTTTAAATGTTATAGTTAATTTAGAAATGTGAAAAAGCATTTTGGAGCCTCTTTATTATGTTTCACATATTTTTAATTCATTTGTTTTGCAATGTTCTTCTTTATATTACAATCTCATTAGACCCATTCCGAGTATTAATTTTGACGTGTGGACACATCTATATGGCTGAAAGACTAGTTTCAAGATTGAATCCGAGATGACTCTTAAAAAATATGTCTTCAGTTAATTTCGATCCCATATTAAATCAACAAATTGGTCGTAGAACCCAGATACTGAACTTTGTAAATTCACTACACTGAATACGAAGTGAAAACGATTGTTTTCAAAGTAACGGTTTTGGCTTCACTTTCCATCCTCGCCATTTCCATTTTGATAGTTAAATGGAAATTTCCATAGTTCCCGAACATCGATTTCTGTAGAAAAAGCTGAAACTTAGATTTCTTCGATTAAATGGTTCATTTATTTATTGTTGTTTAATCGAAAGAAAGATGTAGGGCGATATTTCGAGGTCTTGCGGAGATATTTAGTTTAGATTTCTCATCCCGATGAAAATGTAAATTGGTGGAATTGTGTAGTAATTTGGTAACCTTTAGATTTTGACATATTTGTCAGTGACAGATTTAAAAAATTAAAAATGACATAACCTTTACAACAATATTTATGGACCATAGGTCACAAAATATTTCAATTGGTTTTAATCCACACAGTCCACAAAAACAAAAACAAAATAATATGTAAATATTGTTTGCGTTTTCTTCGAATATATACTTTACAACAATAGTTATGTTCGTTTTGTTTTTGTAACACATTTTTTTGATTGTGCTTTTTGGTCGGCCAAATTCTAATTTTTCAAAAGGAGAGTTAAACATTTCTCAGAGACATAAAGTTCCGTACTTTTCGTACGGGACAGCCTTGAAACCAAATTTTAGCAACTTTTTAAACGTCAAAACAAAAGTGTATTTTTGAAGAGGTGTTAATAAGTATGATTAACTATTTGCTATAGCAGATATTAATTTATTAAATGAATAACCCCGACAAAGATACAATTAATTCACTTATTTTCAATATTTGTATTTACAACTGATCAAATCTGACTAATATTGAAAACATTTAGTCAATGCAGAAAAATTACTAAAAGGGCAGCAAAACTGTGACTGGCGAGATCTATGAGATATGTACCTGAACTAGTCTAATCTAAAAAAAAAGTTAAATACGGCAATAAATAGTTAGGTTGTCAATTGGCGCATTTTTCAATTTTTTTATAAATAATATAATTTAATTAATCTAAAAATCTGTACTCAAAATGCAACTCTGTGTCCTGGACTATTGAGTGTAGTTCTTTACTGATGTCTGGCTTAATGTTGTTCGTTCCTCTATAGTGTGTTTTTTATACTCGTATGTAAGTTGATCATAATCTTTTTTTTTCTCTCACTCTCTCTCTCTCTCTTTTTTTCTTCATTTGGCTGATTTAAGTATCGTTCGGTTATTTGCGCTATTTCCCATTTCATTTTAATGAAGTAAACAAAAAGGTGATATAAAGTAAATAAAATCGTTAACCTTAAGTTTGCTGACTTTTGCCTGCCTCGGTCGCGTCATACCAACGAATTGAAAAAAAAAAAGTTCAGTGGACTATAAATTGTTTTGAAAACAAAGAGCCTATAAATCCGAAAATTTATTTTTTGAAAGCTTCAGGCCAAAATTTCACCCACGCTATTTGTATATATTATATATTTGGCTGTTAATACTTATATACCTACATTAGGGTGAGTCAAATTTAACGGGCTTGCTTTGATTTTCTGAATAATAATATTTTAATTAAAAACAAATGTCAAATGAAATCTAGTCTTCTTTCCAATATAACTTAACAATACGGATAATAAAAGTAAGGTTAATTCTTTCATTTATTTCCTGGCTCAACAAAAATGTATGTATAACATCACATTGTAGGTATTGTCGTTATTGTTTAATATATTTTTTCTGTTTTAAGCCAATTTTTGTCCTCCTAACTAAACGGGAGAGACGACCATATACCGTACACAGTTTGTATTGCTTCGTCCCAACCTACTTATTAGAGCTTTTTGTCACACATTATTCGAAACACCCTGTATATTATGTTTGACAAGGTTTTGGCTTCATTATGTACATATGTATGTATTTTTACGATACGATTGAATAATATTTACATTAGGTTATTTTCTATTTATATTTGTTTACCTATTCACCTGGTTAAATCAAGTCTACGAAATAAATTGCGTGATACTTTTTGGGGGTTATACATTTTTCTAAAACATGGTTTTGAGAAAAGTAAACATATTTGAAATTTTTGCTAAATTATATTGAATACATAATACTACTTCACAATTTCCTAATTTTAATTCACTTTACCCAGTTTGTTTTATTCTTTTTAATAAGTATCATTCTTAAATTTATTTATTTTTAATAAACTGCCTTTAACACGAATAGTCATAAGTCAGTCATAATAGTTTTTCCACCAAAAGAAGCAAACACATCTTTCTTAAAAATCCCAAAATGTCACATGCAGATATTGAAAAACATAACAGCGATCTCAATTTATAATAAAAAGTGTGTTCTCGTACCTTGTGCACAAAAAATTGAAGACTGTCATTTTTGCAAAAGTGTGTAAAAATCTCCCAGAGGGCGACAAAGTTTCACAAAAGTACACCTACGGGAACGCATTAAACAAACATTTTAACCAATTTTTAAATGTCAAAGCAAAAGTGTATTTTTGGAATGACACATGGCTAGTGATCGTTAAACACCGATAGTCTATCAAAAGTAAAAACCATCGATAGCTATTCAACAACAACAAAAAAAAAACAGCATATAACCTAATAAATAAATAAAAAAAAATTTTAAAATTCAATTACATATTGTACGAGACCGTTCCTCCCGACTGATGATGGAAACACATTTTCCGAAACACGTCGCAAATTAAATACAAAATAAAAAACAAAGTTGTGAAATTTTGAAATTAAATAAAAAACTAAAAAAGTTAAAAAAAATAATTAAATTTTTCAATTTTTTTTTCATTTATTTATTAGGTTATAATAAAACACACAACCACACCGAGTACCAAAAAAACATTCATGAAACCCCAGCAAATCATAATATTGTTTAAAAACATGAAATAAAAACTGTATTTTTGTTATTGTTTGTATCCTAATTCAAAATATTTATTGAATATTTGTTGTTGTTCTTTTTTGTTTGATAATAAATATAACAATTTAAAAAATAAAATTGTTTTTATTTTATTTTATTTTTTTGTGATAATATTCCTAAGAATCTTGGAATTTCTTCTTTATTTTACACATTTAGAAAATCATAGACATACACTTAATTTTTACTTGTAAATATTTGTACGAGTTAATATAGCCTTGCTTAAAAAAAAAGTATCTATTGTCTAGCGATTGTTTTTTTTTTTTCAATTATCGATACTATCGAAACCATTGACTATCGATGTTTAACGATTCCTACACCTGGCAACTGACAGCGTATTTATTGTTTTTTTTTCTGTATATTATATCATAATTTATATATATATCATAATTTTTTCCAAAGAAATTTCTTGGACTAAAATTCGCAGCTTGGGGAAATAATGGGTAATCCATTTTGCGGTTTCAAAAGTAAACGTAAATAAAACACACAATTTTTTTTTTCATGATATTTCTTTTTTATTATAAAGTTTGAACGTTGACATTATATGTGAAACAATACATATATTTAAATGACCACCACGCAAATTGTTGCAAGCATCGATTCTTTTGAGGTAATTTTCGACCACTTTTTGACACATATTGGGCGGTATCTCAGCCATAACTTGACGAATGTTGGTCTTCAAGCGCTCAAGAGGTAAAGGTTTATCTGCATAAACACGGTCTTTCGCGTAGATCGCATGATCTTGGTGGCCAGTTGATATCGCCACGACGAGAAATTACACGGCCAGGAAATGTCACTTGCAATAAAGCCATATTCGCTCGAGTTGTGTGGCATGTGGTACC
This sequence comes from Philhelius pedissequus, assembly GCA_910595825.1. Classification (NCBI taxonomy): domain Eukaryota; kingdom Metazoa; phylum Arthropoda; class Insecta; order Diptera; family Syrphidae; genus Philhelius; species Philhelius pedissequus. The sequence continues at coordinate 272,548,013 of OU343160.1, read as the reverse complement.
GTCTTGTTGAAACCACATATTCTCCAAGTCGTATTCTTCAATAGCAAGCAAAAAAAGTCGGTTATCATATGACCATAACGCTCCGAATTGACGGTTACAGTCGTTCCATCGTCGTTTTCGAAGAAGTAAGGTCAAATCACACCCCCGGCCATAGAGCGCCCCAAACAGTGACTTTTTGTGGATGTAATGGCCTCTCTTCAATTACTTGAGGATTCTCAGAACCCGAAATACGACAATTTTGTTTATTAACATACCCACCGAGTAAGAAATGTGCTTCGTCGCTGAAGAACATTTTGTTCGAAAAATCGCCGTCCACCGCCTGTTGTTCAAGCACCCATTCGACGTATCTACGACGTTGTGAATGGTGAGCTGGTTTCAGTTGTTGTGTGACCTGGACTTTATATGGATGTAGGTGTAGATCCAAATGCAAAATACGCCATAATGTGCCGTAAGACAGTCCTAATTCCTGAGAACGACGAGGAATCCACACATTCGGGTCTTCGGCAACACTTTCACTTACAGCAGCGATATTTTCAGTGGTACGAGCGAAACGATGGTGGTGCACAGGCTTTACAATATCTGTAACCAACCCAGTATCTTCAAATTTCTTCACAATTTTGCCAATGGCTTGCGTAGTTGGACGATTATGTAAACCATAATCTCCTCTTAAAGCACGATATGTGGCTGTGGCAGAATCACCATTTTTGTAGTAGGTTTTAACAATTTGTATGCGTTGTGCGATAGTTAAGCGATCCGTTTTCGTAAATGTCAGTATTTCAACTGAAAGAAAAAATGGTTTAACAACTTGGTTTGACAGATGTCGAATTCCAGCCCTATACTTATGAAACCGCAAAATGGATAACCCTTTATTTTACTCTCTCATGAGCCCTCTCTTCTGTGAAAAACTACAAAAATTTGGTGTATTGGAACATGATTTCGTAGAAAAGAATTTTGCAACTTATAAAATTTAAGGAAATAAGCCCGAAAATGTCTGGAACAGCTTGAGCACAATTTTTTGCCAATTTTTAAACGTCAACACAATATTTGTTTTTTACTTGCGATTATAGATAGGTTCTATAAGCCAAGTTGTGCATTCGTCGAAAAAAAAAAAGTTTTGAGATATAAATCAAACAAGACATTACGATGATAGCAAACACGAAAAAAGATGGTCTAAGAATTATGTCCGTCTGTTGGTATGTCTGTCTGTGTGTATATATAGACACCTACAGCCCAAACGGGTTGTCCGAATTGCTTCAAACGTGGTATATAGAGTTTTTTTTATGTATTGTACAGAATGGAAATTAAAATGTTTTCTTATCTAAAAAAATAACGGTACCTGCCAATAACCGTTACGTTAAATACTATTTTTCTCGAAAACGGCTCTAACGATTTTGATTTTAAAAAATCAGTCCAGATTTTTATGTACGACCGATCATATGGTTGAGATAAAAATTTTAAAAAATGTTTAAAAACGGTACTTACATATGTGGACTTTGGAGAATTCTTAAAAAGTGATTCTAATCGGCTTTATTGGTCTTTATGATAATTTAAATTTTTGCCTAAAAGATAACAACTACCTGCAGTTTGAGAACAATTTGTGCAAACAAGTACGGAATTCCAATGGGAAATCCACTTTCACCGACGATTGCGGACTTGGTTTTAGATTTTTTACTCGAGGAATGTTTTAAGCTAAGCTACAAACATAAGTTTATAGCAAAATACGTTGATGATATCTCTGCGATTGTGGATAGAGGAGAAATTTATAATGTCTTACGATGCCTTAACCAATTTAATGAAAAAATACAATTTACCGTAGAGAGGGAAAAAAACGGATCGATAACGTTCTTGGGCGTTAGGGTTTATCGCGAAAATGTCCAACTTTCTTTCGACTGGTACCAGAAAGATATGGCATCTATGATAATTGTCAATTTCCGATCTAATCAAGCCAAGCACGTTTGTATGAAGACTGCATCGAACTTAATAAACAAAGTCTTTGCGTTGAGTGACCGAAAATTCCACTCCGCTAACGAAGAAAAAAGTTACGCAAATACTCCTAGACAACAGCTCTCCGACAGAATTTATAAGGAACTTCATACTTCGTCAAAAACACCAAGTTCGTTCAGAAAATAAGTTGGAAGAGAAGAGATGTGTTTATAAAAGTGTCGTTTATGTGCCCAAACTTTCCGAAAATTTTAAAGAAATGGTCGCGAAAAACAACATCGGCACCACCAAACAACTCCTTCGGCAAAGAATGGCGAACCACAAGTCAGATATTCGCCTGAAAAGTTCTGAGAAGACGGCACTGGCTTCTCACAGCGTTGATACCGGTCACACACCAAACTTTGAGGAGTGGAGATCCTTGCAACAGAAAAACATACATCTAAGCGTTACAAACTAGAGACACTGCATATAATTAACAACAAAAATAATATGAACCGCAAACAATACACACAAAATATATCAGCCGTTTACTGTTCCTTAGTTTCTGACAGTAAATATCATTAAACATAGACTAATCTTCAAATAAGAAGTGTTCAAAATCTGTTTTTTATTCTGTTTTTTTTTTTAAATATTTTAAACAAATTACTGTTTAGCTTAATACAATCTTAAAATTTAACGTTATGTAAGTCATATTTTGTTCGTTTACTTGTATATAACTATATGTTCAAACATTATATCTCTTTTTAATTTTGTATTTTGTAAATAAAGACACGCCTGAAGAAGATGGCAACCACCGTCGAAACGTTGGGAAAATAAAATGAAAATTGCTTCCATTTAATCATCATAAAGACCAATAAAGCCGATGAGAATCACTTTTTAAAAATTCTCCAAAGTCCACATAAAAACCAACTTGGTCAAAACTTCTAAAATATTAAAAACGGTACTTTCCATAGGACCGTTTTTTTTTTTTGCTTTCGACTACCTTATAAATGGCTTAACCGATTCTTTTGAAATTTCACACATACATAGATATAGGTTGCCCAATTGATACTGCATACCAAAAAATTTATATTTTGGAAACTGCTTATTAAATATTTTTCAAAAAAACCTACGAATTGGCGTTTTTATTTTTTTCAAAAAGTTTTTAAAAGAAAACCTTTTTTTCTCAAAAACCGCTCCACAGATTTTTAAAATTTTTTTCTCATAAATTCAAATTTATACAAAAAATAAAATGGCGTACTTTTTTTGGACTCAAATTAGTTTAAGTATTTATTTCAGAATTTTGAATTATTTTTTTTTTTTTGATTAAGCCGATTTAATCTTTTGTTTTTAAGTTTATATTATTAAATATTTAAGATTGTCATATCAATTTTTTTTAGAAAAAAATTAAAGAAACTTTGTATACATTGACTTTAAAAATATATTTATATGTTTAATAGTAATCTTGCAAGTTCGTGCGATCCAGTCGTGCATTTTATTTATATTTGGGTTTGTTTAAAATTCACATTTTTTACGTTTCCAAGTAATAATTTTGTATTTTCTTTTTTATGCTTCTAAATTAATTTATTTGTTCTACAAATCTTTCCGGACAACAACCACTTGGCGTTTTTTCCTTTATGACTAACGTCAATCTAAAAATTGAAAAAAAAATAATTGGGTAGAAATTGTCAGGAAGGGGAAATATTTTACCCTCTCAAGAGCGATCTTTTCTGCCCAAAAGATGGTGCCGATTTGCGCCATTTCGCAGAGTTTGTGTCAGACCTCATGTAATATTTGTTTTAACGACAGCTAATTTCCGCTTACCAAAAAAAGTTTATAAACAAAATTTACTATATAATATCTGGACGACAAAAGCAAATTTATTTCAATTGATTAGATTAACAATCTTTTCCTAGAGACTTTCACTCATGCGTTAAATTAAAATTTGTTATTATCAAACACAGGAAATCAAAAATCATCTCCATCAAATTGTCCGATTGCCACCCGCTTTCATAAACATTGTCAAAGTTCAGTTCGTACTTTTTGACTTAATGCCAATACGCCAGCCATCTCATCTTGTTACATCTGTTTCCAAATGCACTACTTTTTGTACACTGCGACTGCTATTTCTTAAAAATGAATTCCGTAATTACTATGGCTTGATAATTATAATCAGAGTAGTAACTGCGAGCAAAATAATAAACAAACATACTATACACACATTTGTTTATTTATGTCGAATTCCTAACAGCCATTTTATATCGATTTCATAATATATCCATAAATATTGAAAACTTCCAATAAAAATGACAGGATAACTTTTTTTCGATATTCGCAAATGTTTCCAATTACATTGGACTCTATTACGGTTGTCGATCAGCGATCGCTCTTTCAACGATCATCACCATCGACAGATATCTGAATTGATATTGAGTAACTTGGTCGACTAGGATATGAGTTATTGTGAATGAAAAAGTATAAATATAATGTATTGTGAAACATTTCTGACTTGACAGATTATTTTTTTTTAAATTGGATTGTTTATTTATTTATTTTTATAAAATTATAACTTCAAATAAAAAAATGGGTATAATCGAATCGAATCAAGTCACAAGCCCTTGTGACTATTCCTCGTGAGGATTATTTTGACTCCATATTATTTATCGAATTCTCCCCCAATCGTCACAAGAAAATTCATAACGAAACTCACCACAGCTAAAGGTGAATTGTGTAGTGGCATTATTAGAACCCTATTGTGCTCTGACCCTTTTTCCTTCTCCCTCGTAGTCGCTGCTGGACTTTTTATCTCAAATTAAAATGTTCGTTCGTTGAACTTTACCTAGGGTCGACCCAGGTTTTTTTGACAACCCCAAGAGTTGTCAAAAAAACCTGGGGTTTTCGGTTCTCAAAAATCACCCGAGGGCTATTAAATTTATGTTGCAGAAAAGCAAGTTATGTCATTTAATAATTCAAACTTAAAATATGTTAAATTTAAGTTCTTAGTACATTTTTTGTGAACCTATGCACAATCCTCAACTTCAAAGCTTTCCATTTTTCATGTCTGTGTCTGAAAATTAATTTCCATTTGAAAAATAACAATTTGCATACAAAACGAGAATTCACAACAAAAGAAATGCTTCAGATTAGGGATGATGGATACCTCCATCTATGTTATTGAAATATCGATATTAAAACAAAAAATCGATGATTCAATATCGATGTTAAAAGAAGAATAAGGAAAACCCTTCAACACATCGATGTTTTCAATTCGATAACTATTAACATCGATGATGAGTACTCGATATTCTCCTCAATATCGCCCATTCCTACTTCAGATCTCATGTGACTTTGACGTTTATTCATTTACCTCAAGTTGCCCCTGCTAAAAACCTAGTTCTACTTCAGGGCGAGTTGAGGGCGACCCTAGGTTTCAGAAAACACAGAATTTGTTTGTCAGGGTGACTAGGTTTTTCAAAAACGCTTTAGGTCGACCCTAGGGCGACTTCTGGGCTCAATGAATAAAATTAAAGTTTCATTGCCTTTTACTTCATGTTTGAATATACAAACAATTGTTTCATAAAATATTATATCGAAAGCCAAAACGAAATGTCAAAACTCAAACCTGCTCTAAAGTAGATCACAATTTCGATTGTTTTTATGACTCACAAGTTGTGACTTTGGGGGAGAATGCGAAAAAGTCTCAAAAAAAATTTCACCTCTTATGACTTGTGAGGTATCAGTGATGTTGGGGAGAATCGGACTGTTAGTGACAGATTCGGAAGAAGAAACAAGAGATGAATTTTTTAATTCCTTGGAGTTATATGATAAATTGTACGGATTTACTTCATACTGTAGTTTTTTTTTTCATTTCATTTACTTGTTTTTTTTTTCTTGTACCTATAACCAGGTACTTGTACTTATTACCAGGGTATAATGAATGGCGCCTACATCAAAAGTTTAACTCCAAAAAAAAGAATTACAACATGCTTATTACAACCGAAGATATCACAATTTTTATCCACGAAATTCACAAGAGCTTCTATTTGTTTTTTTTTTTTTTTTTTCTTTGAAACTTGGTTCGCCCTGCATTAAGAATAAATAATTAAAACCATTTTATTCATAAACAAACATTTTTTTTATTAAAAACACTTTCATTTTGTTCCCGATGCAATTTTTAACTTGTTCAATAGACCGCGTCGATCACAAAAATGCAGTCGACGACGAGCAATCGGATTTTCGATAGTTGGCCAACGCAATCTGCAACCGCAATACCAATTTCTCATTTTGTCGATCGTTAATCGCTCGTTATCGAATATCAAACGACGATCGACAACCGCAGTAGAGTATATTGACATCCGTTCATTTCCAAAACTAATAAATTCTAATCAAGAATCCTACGCCAATACACTAGGAACTAAAAAGTAATAATATCATACAAAAATATTTCAAACTTCCCATTAAATTCAAGTTATAGCAATTTGGTAACTTGAAACACTTTGAAATCGACAACATTAATGATCTTTCCTAGATTTTATTGTTAATTTTGAAAACAATTTCAATTAATCCACTTTGATTTAATTCAACAATATCCACAATCACCAGATCTATACTCACTGTATCGAAAGCTTAGGTTAAATTTATAGAAGACCATCGATTAGAGACACTTAAAAATAAATTCATAATCTAATTTTTAAAAAAAATTGACTTCTACATTCAAATTGAATAAAAATTATTTTCTTTTTTTTCAGATGGGTGACGTCGATCCGGAAACGCTCCTGGAATGGTTGTCCATGGGCCAGGGTGACGAGCGTGACATGCAATTGATTGCCCTGGAGCAGCTATGTATGTTATTGCTCATGTCCGATAATGTGGACAGATGCTTCGAAAGGTAAGTTTCGATTAATAAAATTGGAAAAATATGTTTGACTAAATTGTATTTTGTTTTTCCTAAAGCTGCCCGCCACGAACCTTTCTTCCCGCCCTTTGCAAGATTTTCCTAGACGAACTTGCACCTGAAAATGTGCTTGAGGTAACAGCACGTGCAATAACTTATTACCTAGATGTGTCAGCCGAATGCACCCGACGCATTGTGGCAATCGATGGTGCCATCAAGGCAATTTGTAATCGTCTTGTTGTAGCTGATTTATCCAGCCGTACTAGCCGTGATCTGGCTGAACAATGTATCAAAGTTCTCGAGTTGATTTGTACTCGCGAAGCTGGTGCTGTATTTGATGGTGGTGGCTTGCATTGTGTTTTATCATTCATCCGTGACTGTGGGTCACAAGTGCACAAGGACACCCTTCATTCGGCAATGGCTGTTGTTTCGCGTTTGTGCACCAAAGTGGAACCAAATAGCCCATGCATTCAGGATTGTGTAGAGAGTTTGAGTACTTTGTTGCAACACGAAGATCCGATGGTGGCCGATGGAGCGTTGAAATGCTTTGCATCGGTTGCAGATCGCTTCACCCGCAAATGGGTAGATCCAGCTCCACTAGCTGAATATGGATTGGTGAGTGAGTTGTTGAAGAGACTGGGAAATGCTGCAGGTAACGCACAACAAGGATCCAGTTCTACATCGACTGGTCATAACGATAGCTTGAATGCGGTCACAACAACAAACAAAACACAAAGCACTGACGCAACACGATCCTCTCAATCTATTTCGACAACAATTTCACTGCTGTCTACATTGTGCCGAGGATCTCCAACAATTACACATGACCTATTGCGGTCCAAGCTGCCCGATGCTATGGAGAGAGCATTAAAGGGTGACGAACGCTGCATTCTCGATTGCATGCGACTGGCAGATTTGCTGCTGTTGCTTCTTTTCGAAGGTAGACAGGCACTTAGTAGAGTCGGTGCTGGTACACAAGGTCAATTGGCCCCTAGAGTACGCCGGAATGATTCGAGTGCTGAGCGTACTCACCGTCAGTTAATTGACTGCATTCGCAGTAAAGATACAGAAGCTCTTCAAGAAGCTATCGAAACCGGTGGAATCGATGTGAACTGCATGGACGATGTCGGACAGACACTCCTCAACTGGGCATCAGCTTTTGGAACCCTTGAAATGGTCGAATATTTGTGTGAGAAGGGTGCCGATGTCAACAAAGGCCAACGTAGCTCATCTCTGCATTACGCAGCATGTTTCGGCCGGCCAGGAATTGCTAAAGTTCTCCTTAAATTTGGAGCCTATCCAGATTTACGAGATGAAGACGGTAAGACACCCTTAGACAAAGCTCGCGAACGTGTCGACGACGGTCATCGTGAAGTTGCGGCAATTTTGCAATCACCCGGTGAATGGATGGCTGCTGGGCGTAGTCACATTAAATCTGAGTCAGATGATGGCACAACTGAACCTCGTGGTGACCCTGAAATGGCCCCAGTATATTTAAAATTTTTCTTGCCCTGCTTTTGTCGCACGTTCCAAGGAACAATGCTAAGCAGTGTTCGCCGTGCCAGCTTAGGACTTATTAAAAAAATGGTTCAGTATGCTCAACCAAATGTTCTGCGAGATCTCTGCGATGCACAGTCAGTTCCTCTAGCTGCCAACGGCACGCCATCCCAAAATCTAGGTACTCTTTTAGTCGAAGTAGTTGCCAGTGTTCTTGATAATGAGGTAAGTCTTTATTTTACCAAATATTCGTTTATATATTTCTTAAAAAAAAAAACGAAAGAAAAAGAAGAAAATCGTTAGATAAAAATACTATTTTAATTTAAAAATATTAATTTTTATATACCGCTGTTCTCAAAAAAAATGTTGCTCCTTATTTTCATTTGCTCTCTCTCTCTTCTTTTTTTTCTAACTGCGTGCGCACACGTTTTGGTTTTCGTGGAAACTCTAGATTAGCTACAGTTGGCCATCAGCAATGATGACGAGTTCATCGAATAGTTCGTCGCTTTTAGCAACAACAACTACTTGTAGCAATACTGCTGCTACATGTAAACAAGTAATAGCCGCCAAGAGTGGAGCACTTGCGCAATCGAATAAACAGCAGCGTGTTGAAAATTCGCAGCTTTACATTGTGCCGCCTCCTAAGCCTAAAGCCGAGGGGGTAATGCAAGAATTTATTTTGTTAATTTATTTCTGTTTTTTTTTTTTTTGTTCTATTGTTTATCATATTAGTTAATTTTTTTTTTGTATTAATTTGATGTTTTACTATGTTGGTTATTAACTGTTAGTGTACGGGGTTCAGTGCATTTTGATTTGTTATTTTCTTGTAAGAATTATGGTGATTTTCTTTTTAAATTTTTTTTAAGGTTTTATTTGTATTTTTGGAAGGTTAAGGCAGTTTTTTTTAAATAATTTTGAAGTAAGTTAAAGTAAGAAGATTTAAAAAAATGCAAGATTTTATTTTATTTAACGAATTGTAATAAAGTAGTCAATTTATTAACACAAACGTTATGTACAATGTAGTTTAAAATGCGTTTCGATGTTCGCTATGCTTCAACAGAAAATAATTATAAAACATTTTGATTAGGTCCTTAACACTTCTATCTATCTATCTTTTTATACATAAATACATATATTATGTACAAAAGTATAAATGGCTGTAATATTTCTCAAGTGTGTTTATCCAATAGAAAAAGATACTAAATACTTACAAATTATGAAATAATAATTACTATGAGTCAGTATCAAGTGGTCTGAGTCAAAAATGCAAAAAATTACATGCATATATACGTGGTTTTAAAATAACTCGGCAGATTTTGCAGCCCAAGAAATGAGTTTCTAACCTGTTGTCAGCAAACGGTTAAAGGCAATAATATTTATCCAAATTCAGTCTTATTCATTTCAATACGCTAAACGCGTGCATAGTTTTGCATTGCAATAGGATTTACATAGCAGCTGCAATGCAAATCCTTATACAACACACATTTTCTTCCATTATAGTTATAATGTGATTTTGTCAAAATAAAGTTTTCATGTTTTATCTTATTTTCTCTTTATGACAAACAAGAGAGTTGCAAAAAAAATATGAATTTACCCCTGCTCTGGAATATGTACCTATAGCTTGAACCAAATCACTGCGCAGAAGAATGACCAAGTGACTCCACTATACTCTGTCCAACAAAAATAGTCAGTACAGACCTTATGGGAGAGCTTTTTGAATGATACTCGTGCCTGTTGCTGAAATTGCCACTGAAAATAACCACTGAGTTACATACAAATTATTTTTTTGGAATCTTGTTAAAGCCAGCGTACACCACGACATACTTACTCCATTTATAAGTGCACACTGCTGAGGTGCTTTTAAAATGAACTCATTGAGTCAGAGTTACCACTCCTTCGTTTGTGGTAATTTAGTATGCTTACTAGTGCAACCTTGTAAGAACTTTAAAACAGTACGAACTTATTGGCATCTATTACAGTCAGAGCGGGAGGCTAGTGTCCTATCTTCCCTTTGCTGACTGTATTTATTGCACAGAGTATAGCCATAAATTTTCTCAGGATACTCAACCTGACATGAATGTATAATTGAGTCGCTTTATTTCTTGTTGTGTTAGGATATCCGCGAGCTCTCTCTTTGATTTTGTTTTGACGTCGATGCCTGACATCAAATTTAAAGGGTGTGTTTTTTCACGATAAACAGATAATAAGGTATGCTCATTGTGTTTTGACAGCGTGGTGTGACCTCATCGTCAACTGGTTCGGATATAAGATGAAAGAAAAGAATTCTTGCAGTTAATTTCAATTAAAAATTATTTGTTTAATTGCTTAATTCTAAAATACAGTCTGCACTTACAAAATAGTTTTTTTTTTACACTTATATCTAGAGACACAGCTTCAGCATTTTTTAAATGTTTTTCCTGGAACTTGCCTTCTGTGTATAGATGTTCCTTATTATGTTTAATAAAAATATTTTCAAAAAGTCTAACATTTTCAAGGAATGTATCGCTTGGTTTCTTAAGTCCACCTTCCAACTTTTCATCCACCCAAGTAGCCTATAGGATCTGGCACCAATAGAATATAGGGACATTGCTAAAGAAATATCCTCAGCTTTCCAGTGTGCCTTTTTATTGGGATGCTCCAATTGTTCTGCTTGGGTAGATGTAAATATCCCTCTTAAAGATGTCCTCATAGCCTCATCATTTTGTGCCTGCTGATTCTTCCGCTTCAGATTGCTCTTCAATCTGCTGACTTGCCTTTCCAGTTCCATGATTCTTAGTTCCTTGCTGCAGTTGTATTCAACTCTATTTTAGAAAATAGAATAAAATAAAATAAATATTAAAATAAAAACTAAAATAAAAGAATAATTTAAAATATTATTTTAGGTAACTCAAAATGATTTCCAAGTATATCTTACTCTGTTTGGGTGCTACCATTTATGTAATATTAACAATCCTCCTGATCATGGTTTCCACAAAATTCGTCCCTTGTGGACTTTCGGGGACAAAGTTACTTGTCGACAACTATAGGTATTAAACATGGTTAAATATATAATATAGGACAGTTTATTTCAAATTATTACTTTTCGTAAGCAGCTAGACATTCATTCACACGATCCTTTTGTTTTCCCTTATTTCTTGTATTTTGTCTCTCGAAGATTGCTCAGGTTCATTTGCCAAATTTTTCGGTGGTACTGATTCTTTCCTTAAAGCTCTCTTATTTTCAGGAGCATTTAAAAGTATATCTTTAAGTGCACAGTCGCTTTCAACAAAATGTTCTGAGCAAACACGACTGCTTTTTAAAGAATATTTTTTATTACCACTAGCACTAATCCACAATTTGCACATTTTAGCGTCTTTCGGGAGATAGTGAAATTTTAATTTTATATCTTTGTTTTTTCTGTCCGGTGAAGTATTACACCGCAAAACAGCACACACAACCATTTTCAAATTTTTAAAATTCATTTTTTAAACGCGAAAACAAATAAAATAAAAAAAAAACAATTGATAAATTACAATTAATGACCTCGCTTGTCAAACTAGCAGAACACGATGGCGTAATGGCTGTATCTAATGAGCATACCTTTTTATCTGTTTATCGTGTCTTTTTTCCTTTCCTGAGTGCAGATACCTACCTACCTCAACCTTTAGTGTTTAAATGAAATGTCATGACATGAACAATGAACTGCCCAGCCAAGACAAAAATATTTTCTGATAACGACAGATATATCGTTTTCGAAAAGCAAAAGCAAAAGTGATATAAAAAAAATGATATAAAACTACCAATACTACCAAACCCAGATGTGCGTGTTTATTGTTGACACTCCATCTTTAGCACAAATCTTTACATCGTTTTGGAAAAAGTAAGATTATTGCTTTGATATGATAGAGTTTGGCATCAAGCTCTCTTATCGAAAATGAGTGAATGTGGTATCGATGAAGCTCTTCTTCGTTTGATTAGAAATTACCTTTCGGACCGAACAACTTTCAGTTCTCGGTATGTGTATTACCGACCACCTTTTGTGGGATGACTACATATTCGATGTCGCCAAGAACGCTGCAAGTTGTTTGGGTTTTCTGAGACGATGCAAGAAATATTTCTCCCCTTCTGATCTCGCTGTAATCTATAAAACCTTCATTCGTCCAAAACTTGAGTACAAATCACTTAAGTCTCGTGAACAGAATCAAAAAAAGAGCTTTAAAAATGATAAGTGATAGCAATAACTGAAACAATTGCACCTTTCGAGCACCGTCGCAATGTTTCATGCCTTTCATTGTGTTATCGCTATTTTTATAGATATTGCTCTAATAAAATAGCCAGTTCATTCCCCCTAAAATAGTTCAAGCGTAATACTCGCGTTTCTAGGAATGCTCATCACCTTACCCTTGAGTCCAACTTTGGACGTATTGTGAAGTATAGAGATTCCTTTTTTAGCCGCAATACACTATTGTGGAATGCTTTACGCGACCGTATTTTTCTCTCCCATTGCAATATTCAAGCTTTTAAAACCAATGTACATACATCGGTATCTCCTATCTAATCTTTTCTCATTTTTTTATCACTCGAACTGTCTAAACATCAACACTTCTCAAAATTAAAACAAAATTGAAGACCTACTAAGAAAGCCGAAAGCATATATGTAGATAGAACATTAAATATTTTGTGTTATACGTACAACTTCCGCACGGAAATAGATTAGGTTGAATTAGTTTTTGGGAAAACGGCTGACACTTAGACCACAGATATGTCCATTGTGATACCACGCTAAGAGATATTATCTCTTTAATTAAACAATTTGGAGCCGCCAATGAAGCGATGTAGTTGGTCTATGTGTCTTAGATCACTGGGGAGATCGAAGAAGTATTCTCCCAGGTGTAAATTACGTCCATGGGAGAGAGTAGTACATGAGTAAGAAGATGGAAAATAGTCCCCTCTTCCTCCTCATCCATGCAACTTCTGCAGAAGTCGTTGGAGAATACTCTATGTTTTTTTGGCGTTTTGGCCAATTTAGCAGTGTCCAGTTAAGACACCTATTACGGGGCCGTTTCCAGACGTGAGCAGACCTTTTGAGCCACTTGGATCAATTTTTGGCCAGATCTGTTTAGTAGCCAGGGAAATAGTGATGTTTTACCATCTCATGTTTGTTTGTTTGTTTTTTTTGCGTTTTGTTGTAACATAAGCTTACATGTAGCGATAGGCATACCGATTTCTTCCATTTTAGGCAGAATTGATATTAGGGTTCCATTTTTGGCGAGTTCATTGGCTTTGCTTCCCAAGATACCCCTATGTCCCGGCACTCAAATCAGGTGAATGTTAAACTGTTCTACCATCTCCCTGAGAGATGATCAAAAGTTGCGGCTAGTTATAGGGATTGTGGAAACAGCGCCAAGTTATTTGAGGGCTGCTTGGCTCTGAGAAGATACGGATATCCGATGTGGTTATCACGATTTCCCTTAGCCAGCATAGAACCTCTTTAATCGCCAGAATTTCCGCTTGGAATACGCTATAATGGTCAGGGAGACACACCGCCACAACTTCCATGTTCTGTTTTTGAACCATCCGTACAAAAGTGAGCTGATTGATCCTGTAAGATATAAAAGATATAAGACAAAATAAAGAAAAAATATTTAAAAAAAAACATAGCATTTGCAGTAAATAACATGTAAACCTTACTAGAGTTAAAATTTTTCATATGTGCCTAACAGTTAAGAACAAAACTTGTTATTTTAAATTATGAATACAAATTTAGAGCAGGGTTTTTGTACTGAAAAAATAAATAACTAAAGCTTTATGAATTTTGTGTTTTTAATTTCTGTTGTATGTTGATTTTTAAATGTATGTTGATTTTTGTTCAAAGTTTTGTTTCGTTTTTCTTCATTTTTTTCAAAAAATAAAAAAAATAAAAACAAATACGCACCCACCCAATTTCAACAAAAAACACAGACCATACGTCGTCGCTCCCATTTCTTAATATTGCTTGGCACGCTCTCATTTTGTTAGTAGTTTGCTTGCAAACAAAATTCAAAACCATTTATGTCAACAAATTTACTATCTATCTATTAATATTTTCTTTCCTTGGCATATTTTAGTATTGGTTGCGTAAAAATCGTGCAGTATAATATTTCATGATGCTGATCAAAAAAACTATATTATTTAATTTATTACAGCAAAAAATAAACAATTAAAAATGTATTCCCAAAATTCATCACAACTACTCTTATCAAAATATTTTTATCTGGTTTTTTTGATTTTCTTTTTCTTTTTTCGTTTGTATTTTTGAAACTAACCATTAAAAAATCGCATGATTTTGATACTGTTGGGATTTTGTGTACTTAAAAATTTTATTTTAAATGATGTTTTTTCTTTTGAATTTCTAGGACGATGAAGATGGTCATTTAGTTGTCTTAACCATCATTGAAGAATTAACATCAAAAACAAAAGAAGAATTTCTTGATCATTTTGCTCGGCTAGGAGTATTTTCAAAAGTCCAAGCTCTTATGGGGCCAGAGAATGAAATCCAAACAGAAAAAGTTCTTAGTCTAGTGCCAGCAATTACTGATGAACCCGGACCATCTTCGGCAGTTGCTACTATTGTAACTGGTAATATCTAAAACTTTGTTCACTCTGTAAAAATGTTTATTCAACAATTTTGTATTTTATTTAGAAGATCCAATGGAAGATGCCAAAGAGATTTTACCAGGAAAAGCATATCATTGGCGTGAGTGGAGTATCTGCCGTGGTCGTGATTGTTTGTATGTTTGGTCAGACTCTGCTGCTTTAGAGCTTTCCAATGGATCGAATGGATGGTTCCGTTTTATTTTAGATGGAAAATTAGCAACAATGTATTCGAGTGGTAGTCCTGAAAACGGCAATGATAGTTCTGGTAAGATTTTTTTTTCATTTTAAGCATAGATAAATAGGCTTTGTCGTTTGAATAAATCCTGGCTATATTTTGAAATTTATCTAGCATTTAAATCATTACTGAAAAACATTTTTTTATAAATTATCTATGGACATACATATGTATTAATGCAATATGCTAAAGTGTAGAATTTGAATATTACTTATATTATTAACGGCTAATTTCTTGAGAAAGCCCTAACCCCTAAAACTCGGTTTAACGAAAAATTAGAACTTGATTGAGATCCAACACATTTCTTCAACAAGTTTTAACGCCTTAGAACTGGAAATTAGAACTTTGTTTTAGTTAGAATTTCGATTTATCTGGAAACTCAAAATTGTGGTGTAGAATTTGGTTTTTCTTCAGCAAAAAAGATTGTTTTGTTATGTAGATATATCATATATAATTTGTATATTCAATAAAATTAGTTCCATTTTTTTTTTTGATTTTGATTAAAAATTTTCGCCGATTGGGCTTTTCACAACCTTGAGGATGCAATTATGTTGAAAAATGGCGCATTTAGCATATGCCCCAATTGTCATTGACAACATTAGTCAGTTTCCAGGAACATTGGTGCTATTGATTGTACCCATGTAAAAATTTAATCGCCAGGCGGAGAGTTAGAAAGTTCAGCGTATGTAAATATATGTATATATCGGAAAGGTTCGTCCTCAACATACAAACTCTTTCATCTATCGATTAAAAAGTTTTGAATATCGTTGCACGTTGGCAAGGCTCAGTCCACGATCAAACGATTTTTCAAAACTCAACTATACGAAGTGAATTCAGAAACGGGCGATATGTATATTTTAGTCGATGGTTCGGAATATGCATAGATCATTTGTCCATCCCGAAATTTCTAATAACCGTCATGCAAATTTAACAATCTCGTATTATTCGCACAAGAAACAACATTTAAACGGTGTTCTTAAACGTCGCTTTCCTGTACTAGCGTATGGCGGGAGCGTCAAGATCGAAACGGCACAGAAAATTATTGTTTTTTTTTTTTTGTAAATTCATTTCTATTTCATATTAACTTATAACTATCCTAAAGCTAGACAAAAATGTTTAAAACTAGCCTTATTATCAATAACTTACAACTAATTTACTGGTCCTTTACGGGCGCTCTAAACTAAACAATAACTCTTAGAACTAATGTCTTTCGACCTAAAAACTATTTTAATTAAATCTAATTATTTTATTTTATTTTTCAAGGAAACTTTTAACAAAAAACTTGATATCTTATCTTTTTTTTTTTACTTATAAACTAAACCTAAATATAGATTAAAAATAATTAAAACTAAATAAAAATAACTTATACTAACTAAAAATAACTTAAAATACCTAATAATACTTAAAACTACTTAAAAACTAGAACAGCCACAGCAGCTTTTTTTTTCGTTTTTAAAATTTTTTTTTGTTTATTTTTTATATGTATGCAGCCACACAACAACATGCAACCTACCCATACATGTACATACGCACATACATATACGTACGCATATACATGTACCGACACGCAGATACATGCACGTATGCCCCCGCATACATACAGATTTTTAATTTTTTTTTTGGTGTCACCCCGACTGTTCCCTATACCTAATTGCCCTAAATCTATGTAAGTCGGCCAAGATATATTATCTTCATCGACTTTAAATATTATATGCTGTTCAGAGAGCCACCAGAATTGGTTCTCCTGTTTCGCCCTATACATCCGGTCCCGATCGGACACAGTCCTACTGAACCGAAGGCGCTCTTCTCCACCTTGAGCGATGACGTCTCGACCATACAGGAGTCGCCTATCCACAGTTTTCCGGCTGACATGACGTGGTAGATGAGCGGAACCGCCCCTCCATCCTGTATCAGCCCTCGACTGTGTAAATACAGGAATGCCTCGGGAGGGATGTAGCCACTTAACCGCGCACTCTCAAAATATTCGTTATTGGGGTAATACGCCCCAAAAATTAAGTTGTTAGTTGAGGACATCGCTCTTGCAACGTGCCCCCGAATCAGCTTAAAAAAAAAATTTATATATTCTGTTTATGTTGGCTCCGTTGTATAGAACCTGGTTGGAATAATATCGTTTGTACTCCGACTCTGGTGTTCTGTGTAATCCAAGGCAACGTCGAAGACACTGCCTCTCAAACACCCGGATCTTTTCCATTTTAGATGGGGCAACGTTGAACCACACCGGGCATCCATAGGCAATCATCGGCCTGATGAGGGCCATGTAGGAAATCACCTTCACCCTGCTGTCAAGTCGACTGCTATAAAACAATCGTTTTGTCAGGGCAAAGGCTCCCCTAGCCCTGGCCAGAGCAGCACCTATATGTCTGTCGAAATACAAGTACTGATCCAACCAGATGCCAAGGTACTTTACTAGACTTTTACTCGCCAGTGGATGTCCACGTGGTCCTACGATCACCAGCTTGCGCCAGTTCTTTCTCGTATCCCTTGAGGCGCTAGACAGCGAAGTCCTAAACAAAATTGTTTCTGATTTCTGGAAATTGAGAAAATTATTGTATCATGTGCAATATTGCCCAATATTTGCATTGATAGAAGAGAAGGGAATAACCCAGATAATACTACTAATGATGAGCTATTGAGACAGTATCTGCCAGAAGATGATACTACAACTATGATACATAACCTGAGCAACGTAATCGTTATTTTCGAAAAGCCTGTGAACAAATGTTTCCAATCCTGCACTAAAAAAAATGTCATACAAACATTTTGTATACAAACCATAAATCATGGACCACTTTTACAATTTTTTTTAATAATTAAACCAAATATCAGAATATTTAGTCAAAAAATGTTGAAAAATATTCCTTATAACTTTGTTTTAAAAACTGTGAACTAAAGTTCTTAAGACTCAAAAATTACTTTAGTTCGAGAAGTTCTAAGAAAGTTATTTGAAGTGAAGAAATGCCCGAGTTCTAAATATTTTAAAACTAAGTTCTAAAAAATAAACCAAGATCTACTAGAACGAGTTTTAAAATTGATTTTTGAATTTTCTCAAGAAATTAGGCGTAAATTAATATGGAATCTTGAAAATAATTCTTATAGAATAATAATTTAAAAGTATTGAATTATTTTTAATTTCAAAATTTGTGAAACAATAATTTAAAAAAACATCATAAAAATGGTTTCAATTCTTAGTTTAACTTTTATTTACACCAATATTAATTTGTACATACATATATACTAAGTTGTATTGTAGTAATGCTTAAAATTATACTCCATATATTCAAGATGACTGTTCAGTTTAAAGAATAGGATCCAATTTCTTTAGGAATTTTCCAGCTAAGTTGTTCATAGAGATTTTTAAATTCCAGAACTAACAATGTGTTTTAACACAAAATACAAATAAAACTTATAACAGATTGATCTTTCCATAAACATTTGGATGAGGCTTATTTTTACAATGTTGGAATTTCTCTTGTTTTTAACTAACGGTGGAACGTGTTAACCACGGATCTCGATCAAATATTGATCTGATTTTTCCTATTCTTAAATTGGAACAAACAATGTATTGCTGTGTACCTCTAGCTATTAAGTTGGAAGAGACTGTATAAAACGTAAAGTTATCAACTTATAGTATTGTGCAAAACATAAGCAACCATTTTGCCTTTTCATTTCGCGACTGTTTTTTCCATGCTTTGGATAATAAAAGAATAAACTCATATAAAAAATAACATAAACTAAATTTCCACGTGTAATACGTTTAATACGATTTGGTGTCATTTTGATATTGGCTCAAAACCTTTATCTGGAATTAAATATATTTTAGAATCTGTAGTTTGTCTTGTAGTTATTTTCTATTTATTTTTTTAATATTAAAAATTTAACTTGTTCTTTAAATCATTTCATGCAATCATCAAATTTGTATACACTTTTTGTAATGCTACAAATTAATGCATCATCTTATATTCATCCAATTCCTATTATTTCATAACACGACACTCCTTTGTGTTCTTTTTGCTGTTGTTTTTTTTTTTTTTTTTTTTGTTCTTTTTTACATCGTATAATTTTCTGTCCTGTAGGAAAAGGACGAGGCATGGACCCAGTTTCCAGCGAAGGTGAGAGATTATTTCCTAATTTTTATTTTTATTTTTGGTTGTTATTATTTTGGTGTGGTATTCTACAAATTAATTTATTTTAGTTTACTAACAAACATTTTCCTTTTTATTTTTTTTTCTAAATTATTGGTTGAGAATATCTAAAGAACTAGGGAATAAAGGCGATCTTTTTTTTATAAACTCTAAGCCTTGGAGAGTTGATTTACAAAGTGTTGATTTACAAAGTAAACACAACAAATTGTTTTTTTAATTGTAAAAAAAACAATTGTCAAGTTCGCTTTTATATAAACCAACACTGATTCAAAATATTTATTATAAGTAACGTTTAAGTCAAAGGTGATGGCAAATTATTTTTTTAATTGTTGTATTTTGGAACTTTGCTTCAAAGAACAGGTATGCAGTTGTTTGTGTTCTTGCATGAATGTTTTTAATGTTTTGTGTTAAATGAACTGAAATTTAAAAAAAAAAAACGTTAAAATAGGCTTAGGCCTCATTCAAAACCCTGAGGGCAAGTTTTCCATTTGGAAAAAATCGAATTCGCGATTTTAATCAAACTTAACATTACGATGATAGAGAACACCAAAAACGTGAGTCCCGCAATTCCGTCTGTCTGTCTGTAGAACAATCTACAGCCTGAACGGCTCACGCGATTTTCTTCAACATTGGTATTTAAGTGTTGTCTCAAATAGATTTTTGAATCGTTTTTTTTTTTTAGCCCGTAAAATAACGGTACGAGGGGCGTTCAATATATTCTCGGTATCGATATGAAGGAAAATGCGAATTCAATTTAAATTTTTTTTATTTTTCAATATAATCTCCCCTAACATCAATGCATTTGTTACATCTTGAGATAAGTTTTTTTTAAACCCTCAAAAAAATAAATTTCCTCTTTCTCTGCAAAATACCCATTTATTGCAGACTTGAGTTCTTCATCATCCGAAAATCTTTTTCCACGAAGACATTTTTTCAAATCCGGAAACAGGAAATAATCTCTAGGGGCAAGGTGTGGACTATAGGATTTCTTCGAAACCACAATCTCACAATCTCGCGCAGCAGAGAAACTCGCGCCGTGTGAACAGGAGCGTTGTCATAAAGAAGCAACAAACACGCTGCGAGTTTAACCCGTCTTTTCTTTTTAATTTCCTCCCGCAAATTATGCAAAGTGGAAGCGTAGGATGTTTCACCTTTTTTTGTACTCAATGAGCAAGATTCCCTTTGAGTTCCAAAAAACTGTGGCCATGAGCTTCCCGGCAGACGGAGTGACTTTGAACTTCTTCGGGGGGTCTGTTCCTTTTTTATGCCACTGCATGGACTCTTGTTTCCTTTCAGGGTCATAGTGGTGAACCCATGTTTCGTCCCCAGTAACAATTCGACCCATAACACCGTCCGCGTGCTCACTACACATCTCCAAAAGCTCTCTACAGCATGCGATTCTCACTTTTTTCTGAGGCGCTGTGAGCATTCGTGGCACCCACCTTGCACTGACCTTTGAAAGGTTAAGATGGTCATGAAGAATGGTGTGAATGGTACGAGTTGAAGGGTTGGTGATCTCTGCCATCATTTTCATCATCCTCAAGAACAAGTTTTTCGACTTCTTTGATGCTTTCTCCCGTACAAGCAGTAGCCGGAGCGGGGGTCGTCTCCAATGCTCTCTCGCCTCTCTTGAACTCATTTGACCACTTTTGCACAGTTGATAATGAAGGTAGGTGCGGAACCCTGGTAAACAGCCACCAACTCTTCATGAATAGTTTTTTGACTTTTTCCTTGCTTAGTGAGAAATTTAATTACAGCGCGATGCTTAATTTTTACCATCATTGTCTCAGTTGCCATTATGATTCTGTTTAACTAGAGATAAAACGCGAATTAATAATCACATTTATATGAAATTTTACATGAATGCACTAAAATAATAGTATTACTTGATAAATAAGTCAATTTATATATATAACCACAGCTTCACCCCGATACCGAGAATATATTGAACGCCCCTCGTACTTGCCATACAATGTTTTCTACCATTCCATCCTAATTTTCTCGAAAACGACTCTAACAAATTTTATAAAAAAAATTGTATGCTCTACTTAAGGTATAGTCTACATTTGGTTCAATTTTTTTTTAATATTTTGTAATTACCGGTGCTTTCTCATCAACGGTTCGACGAATTTCAATCAAAATTTTTACGTAGGAGGTCCCTTAAATTACAAATAATATTGCATACCAAAATTTTCAAAAAATATTTTTTTTGTTTACAAAATTCAATATTTCGAAAATGGGTGAATAATTTGTTTTTAACTTTATATTATTTAATATTTAAAATTGTCATATCAATTTTTTTTATAGAAAAATATTATTTTGTTGTATATTAAAAATTAAGTGAAAAACGACTTTAAAAATATATTTAGATTCTTAATAGAAATCTTTTACATACGATCTGATAGAACATAAGAGCAAGTACGTGCATTTTATTTAAATAAGTAAAGTAAAGTAATTTCAAATTTGTTTTATTGTTTAAAAAGATATGTTAAGTAAATATTTATTTGTATGTCAACCTAGAAATGAATTCCATGTAACAATTTGACATACCTCAGCTTTGGGAGTTCTTTAATGATGTTTTTTTGTACGTATCTTCTGTTTTTTATCATATTTTGTATCATTTTTTCTCCTATACAACAAAGGATACCGGTACTGTCGTATCGTTAAGTAGTCTGCCTAAAGGTCACAGAAAAGACGCCTGCATATTATTGTTGCCAAGTTAATTCAACTTAAGTAATACTCAAAAAAAAAAACTGTTAACGTAGGAGTTTAGATGTTTAAAGCGCGGCTGACATTATGGCGTTGTATTGATTACTGTAATGTTTTCCAAAAATCTTTGGACCCAGTTTACTTCCGCCTTAAAGTTGCTATTCCTAAAAATTTCCCTCTCAAACATTCTCGATTTGTCAGTGTACGACTTGGAGCATTTGCTTTGAGAGCAGATGTTGGGCGCTTCACCCATCCACTGTTTCCTGTAACTTAAATCCGTTTGAAAGTTTGTCTTTTTTAGATTTTTTAGATCGTACCATCACTTGGAATGTCAGGAAGATATGTACACACATACATTCACTGAAAAAGAGATCAGAACAGAATAGAAGAGAACAGATTAATGCAGAAAAGTCAGAACAGGATATTAAAGCCAATTAAGGGTATTTTCGATTGGTCGTCCGGAACTCGTTGCCCCATTAAAATACCCGGGCACAATTTGACTGAATCTGAATTGTATGTATCACCGTGTTTGTGAAAATTAAATTTAAAAAAATGCCACATCGGCTAAAAAGAATTTCCAATGCACTTGATTTCGATTTAGATACACATTTTTTTGTATCAATAATAATTAACTTGTTTCTTTTTATGTTATGTTTCCCAGAAAAGTTGTTTAAATTCAATAAATACATCGAAATTACACAAAGCAAATCAACCCGATGTTTTTGACATTTTAATTATCTAAGTATATTAGTCATTCTGTTTTCGATTCTGAATTAAATTCCAGAATCATTTTCTGTTCTTTTTAAAGTAACAACTGTCATTTTGTGGGCATCAGAACAGTTGCGGACGAACAAACGAAAGGGCCTTAATTGTCAAAACATTTTTTGTATTGTATTGTATTTTATTGAGACTTGAAATGAAATTTTACATTAATACATGAGATCTTATATCTAGCTCTTTCTAGTTTCTAACATTGAATATTCGGAGGCTGTAATGTATGGCCGTCCTCTACTGTTACTTATTTTCGTTTACAATATGCCAACATGGCTTGTCTTTTTATTTTATTTGTTATGTAGTTGTTGCTCTCGGAGCTATAAAAACGTTTCTTTTAGACTATTGTCTTATGTTACGGTTGCTTGTGTCGTTTTGCCACTTAGTACAATAACCTAAGATAAATACATACAATGTTTATCCTACTCTTGCACGTAATTGAGGGTTATGTATGCGGTTGCTGGTGGCGTTTTACCACCGATTTTTGTAGGTAGAGCGAAAGCTCTACTTTTCTTTTTATAATATACACAGATATTCGTTATATTTATGACATTTTCATTCAAAAATGGAGCTGGGGATCATATTTAATATATAGAAACATATACATACTTTACTTTTAAAAGAGCGAGAGTGCATACGCACTATATACTTTGAATTAGACATAATGACTTATGTAGCTTTTAATAAATATTAAAGTTGTAAGAATTAATTTCTTTTGATATTTGTTCACAATTTAGATATGAAGAAATTCACTGTTGATTTGAATTTTAGACAATACAGTATCCGTTAGTTCTTTGTTCTCAAATCCAAGAACTGTATATTTCGGGCCGTTATTTAGCGGCTTGTGCAGCGTGTATTGTTTACCGCTGCTGTTGTATGCGATCCCTGAGGATGCTTCAATTTCGGGACAGCATCTTCCTTTTTTTTTTTTTTTTTTTTTTTTTATAATCTACACGCGCTCAAGGGATTATGAATACCCTTTAAATGTTTTAACACAGCGCGGGCGTGAGGGTGAGGTTAAGGAAGAGAAAGAATGATAAGAACGATGTGTGGCGCGATATTCGGAGACTGTAGGTGGTTGTTGTCTCAGATCTTATCTCCAGGGATGGCGGCTGAACTAATGCGGAGAAATTTCCGTGTCTTATTTATCTATGTCCCTTATAATTCGCATTATTTTTTGTATTCTTTGTCATATTTTATCGGTATACTAGTTTTACTCAATCACATGTTGTTAGTTCTATGCCTAAACAGCATGTAATGAGAAAACCAGCAACTCATTGTATGACATTTATTTTTAGAATTGGTTTTTAATGGAAAAATAAGAAGACATAGACTACGACAGGGATCGAACCTGTGACCATGAGGTTGGCACACACAACTATCGCGCCACGGCCACCCCCTTTGTATAAGATGTGTTGTTGTGGTCGATGTGCGAGACTTGGAACTGGGGATGTACGGAATTTGATTGACTTCTTCAGTTGCTGTTCTGATCGCTAAAGTTCGACACATCACTTGTTTGTGTTTAGTAATATGCACAACTTAAAGGGCACGATTTGCTTTTTTCTTATCTATTTTATTTATTTATAACACGATTACTTTTTATTTTATTTTTATATTATTTTACTTTTTTTTGTTTGATGTGTGACGAGGCACACACACGTCCTTTCATGGCGAAAGCCAGTAGCCAACCTTGTCAAAACATTGACAAACGAAAACAAATATTTAATGTTTTTCTTGTTGACAATGCAATTTTTTAATTTTATTACAAATAACTAAATATTTAAATAAAAGATAAGTCAAATTATTCTATCCACTAACGAAAAAGTAAACCGACCACTAAATAAATAAAACAGAAAAAAAAATTAATTTGGACAGTTCTCACGATTCTGTTCTAATTTGATATTCTTACTCAAAAGCAGAGCAAAAAATTCCTCACTGAACAAGCACAGGTCAGAATTTGCCAATGAATAAATCTAATAATATAATTCCGTATCTATGTATGATGTATTTTATAGTTGTTGGTAGTTTGGTTCTCTTGTACCATGCAACGTTCTTTAATCCTACCACAATATCCGCATACTATTGATCACATATGACTTTTGTAAAAATAATTATTGTCAAAATTGTTTTTTGTAAAAGGTACGTAAGCTCTCTAATAAATTGTCTTTGAAAAAAGCTTCCGACGATCTTCTTATACAGATCATACACATCAAACATTTCCTACAACATACAACATTTTCGTACATCATTCATTTCACAAGTAATGTACGATTTTTGTTTTGTTGTATGTTGTGTAATGATTTTTTCATTTATTCATTTGAAGACAAAAAACGTGCTTTGAAATTGTAGAAGTGAACGGATTTAAAATCCACAATGCAATTACCTTTTTTATGGGGAAGACGTATTGGTATTACTTAAAATTTAAAAATGTGTCAGAAGATGCCTTAAAATAAATTCTCAACAAATTCATATTTTGTCGAAAAATTGTAGATTCGGTCTTATTTTTCTCTTTAAACTCAATTTTCTGCATTTGGAAAAAAAATCGAACTCGAGATTTTAATCAAACTTGACATTACGATGATAAAGAACACAAAAAATGTGGGTCCCGAAATTCCATCTGGGTATCTGTCTTTCTGATATATTGTAGATATATCTACAGCCTAAACCGCTGAAGCAATTTTCTTCAAACATATTTTTCAATCGTGTTTTTGGCCCCAAAAATAACTGTGCTTGCCATACAACAAAAATGCCTGCACTACTTTAGGTATAGACTATATGAGTAGTTGATTTTCGACTTTCTGATACAAATGTTTTATAAAAATTAAGTAAAAAACGACTTTAAAAAAATCTGCTCTGTCGAGGTAACCGTCGGAGCGGAGTTTTCTCCGCAACGCATCTTCGTCGGAAATTCAATTTCAGTTCGAAGTAGCTTTCATCGGAAGAAATTTTATAGAAATACGACGACGCATTGCGATGGATATAAACTTCAGGCAGAGATGTACAACTTAACTGATATATCGAAAATGCGATATATTTTCGATAGTTTTTAACGTTTTAAACCATGAAAAATTGGCGAGAGTGTAATTTAATGTTTATAGAAAGTATTTTTTTTTTTTGTTTTTTTCAATTATAATGCGCTAGCGTTTTTAAGAATGTAATTAGATGGACCGATTTTAAAGTTAAAACTATCGAATAAAGTCCCTCCCTATTTCCAAACATTTGTTTTGTTTCCGTTTGAACTGTTGTCAACAAAAGAATAATTTGAAAAAAAAAACTTTTGAAATACAATATTATTTATTTATTATAGGTGTTCGAGATTTAAAATATATCTGTTTCGGCTTTTTTGGTGGTAATGTTTTTTAATGAAACAATTTCATTTCCTTTCCCGACGTTATTATTTTTTTTTATATTATTTATTTAGAAAATAAAAGAACATTGCAAGAACGAAAGCAATAAAGCGAACTACCTGACGCAGCTCTAATTCTATAATTCCCTTCAAGATTGAAGAAAAACTTTCGCCTAAATTAAAATGCGTTTGCTCTTGTTTTGGAGCAGATTCAACACAAATACAAAACAAATTATCGGTCTGATGGTGTCACTCCAAACCTTTAAAAAATATATCATGTATTCAAAACTAAAACACAGCCACAACCTGTGGTGTCCTTCTGTGTAATTTTAAATGTACAATGTCGGGATATTCGCTGGGCAGGTTCATCATCCGCTCATATTGCTGTGAACTTTTTTGTTTGTTTTGCTTAAAAACAAAAAGTCCACAAGCTAACGTACATAAGGTTTATTTCTTCATTACTTATTATTACATTTTAATTAACAATTTCTTTATAAAGAAGAAACTTTCCGCAACGATAACTTGTCGGAGGACTTCGGAGAATATTTGTGTGTATCTGTCATAAATAAAACCTTTAAAAGTACTTCATCGCATACAAATGGCATGCGTTGAATTTCGTCGGACAGAATTTCCGGTCAGCCGATCGGAGAATTGGCTCGAAGCAAAATGTCTCCGATTTTGTAGTAAATCGGAGAGAATTCCGCTCCGGCGGTTACCTCGATAGGGCAGAATATTTTTAGCCGTTTGTAGTAAGAATCTTATACGATGTGATCGAACATAAGAGCAATTACGTGTAACCTAGTCGTGCATTTTATTATCTTTTAATTCGATTTGCCGCTAAACTACTTGTCCTATAAACTTAATAATTCCATATTCAACATATTTTTCTCTTTAAACTCGATAAAAAAATATGTTTTCAAAAGTTCTAAAAATTGAAAAAAGTTGGTAAAAAAGTTTTTTTTCCAAAACTTTCAAAAAAATATGTTTTTATTACCTTTAAACTTCCTTCTAAATTTTCTTATGTAACATGAATAAATCTCAAGCAACAAAAAATACGTACTTTCGAATACTTCCTTTACATCTAAGGTTAAATTAGGTTGAAGTGTCAGTGTTGCAGCTGGCACACTTAGCCCAGAGTTGGTCACTTGATAATCCTGAGATAATCTTCCTTTTTTGAATCATTTGGAGATCCTAATGAAGCGTAAGAGACTGTAGAAGTCCTTTTGTTTAGATCGCTGAGACTATCAAAAAAAAAGTATCCAAGATGGAGCTTACGACTCTGAGAAAGAGCAGCGATGTTTACAGAAGATAGATTCCACCTCTTCTTCGTTCATAAAGCTTCTAGAAAAATCGGTTGAATAAACGCCTAGCCTCGTTTCGTACTTGTCTATAAGGCAGTTAGGAGAACAATTACGCAGCTGATGTGCTATCTGCTTAAGTGCAACACCCTACATCTTATAGGCGTTTACAATTAGAAGAGTATTTTTTGTATGAAATGTATGAAAAATTTGAGACAAATTGCTGTATGATTTTTATGTATAATAATTTTCTGAAAAACTGAATTATACAATATTCCAATATTTCCAGTGTATTACCCGGTCATACATCATACAACAAAATTAAGCCATAGAAATCATACAACAGAGTTGTAATATCATACAATGTATTCATGTGCTTGATTTGATAATACAAACATATGTATATAAACAAATGTTTTAAAATCATATTAGAGGTATTCACGATCCGATGTATCTGGTCTTGTAACATTGTAAAAGTGTAGCATTTTTTTGCACTACAACAACAAAATATACTGAATGTTAAAATCATACACTTTTATAATACCCGAACCCTATTGTAACAGAAAAATACAAGAGTGTAAGATTTTTTTAACACAAACTTAAGCCTTCTTCAGAACAAATGTGAAACAGATTTTGACATTTGCTTCAGTGTTGCTACAGATTAGTAAAGGTGTGTTCACAGTCTGTTGTAAAAAATAAAATTTTACAATTTTACAAGACTTGGTACACCAGATCGTGAATACCTCTATTAATTTGTGTGTCAATTTTTATTATCGATTTTTCAATGACTTAAATTTCACACAATATAGCCTATTTTGGTTTTAACCTATTTTCACTCAAGTTATAATTGATGATCCGTTTTCTTAATTTCAATTATTCAGTTAATACATATAGATTATATTTCGTTAAAATCTCACGTAATATGCATTTATTCAACCATCGTTATTGAAAACTTATTGGAATCCCGAGAAAAGTAATCGCAGAATCCGTACGTAATGGCAATTTGCATGAGCCTTTCTACTACGATGGATTCTAAAGGGTCCGCCAAATAACTTTTTTTTTTGAAAATGCTAAAAAAAAAAACTACTGAATATTTTCTCAAATTTCTTTTTTTATTTGAAAGTACAATCCTTCCGGTTAATAATGGAAAATAATTTCATTCAAATGGCTGCCTCAGCTGGCCATGCACTATTATCGATTGTGTACAGCTGTATTTCACCAATGGCTTCACGAATATTGTTCTTTAAAGCGTCAATTGTCTCTGGCTTGTCAGCTTTATGTTTTACGGCACCCCACAAATAATAGTCCAACGGTGTCAAATCGCAGCTCCGAGATGACTAAACGACATCAGTTCTGCGGCTGATAATGCGATCTTCAAAAACAGGGCGCAAAACATCGAGTGTAGTTTCGGCTGTGTGGCACCGTCCTGGTGAAACCAAATATTGCCAATATCATCCTCTTTAATTTTTGTGAACAAAAATTCGTTCAACATGGCCCGATAACGATCGCCATTGACTGTAACGGCCACTCCTTGCTCATTTTCGAAGAAAAATGGCCCAATTATGCCTCTGGACCAAAATCCGCACCAAACAGTGACTCGTTTTGGGTGTATCAGCTTTTCAATGTATGCGTGAGGGTTTTCTGTGCCCCAAATGCGACAATTTTGCTTGTTTACATACCCGCCAAGATCAAAATGAGCTTCATCTGAAAAGATGATTTTTTTGGCAAAATCGGCATCTTCTCTAAGTCGATCGCAGGCCCACTTAGCGAAGCGAAAACGCATTGGATGATCAGTTGGCTTCAACTCCTGAACCAATTGTACTTTGTATGGCGTCATACCATGCAAATGGTATGACGCGTCATACCATGCAAAATTCGTCTCAATGATGTCTCCGAAATGTTCAATTGTTGAGAACGACGCGACGGTGAATTGATGTTGATGGTGCTTCACGCACACTTTCTGCCACAGCAGCAATATTCTCTGGTGAACGAACTGTTTTTGGCTTTTCACGCTTTGGTTTATCGATGAGGATGCCAGTTTCTTTCACTTTTTTCACAAGATAACGAACATACGGAGCTGACGGTGCTTCTCTTCTTCCAAAATCCGTACGCAATTTTCGCACACATTCTGCAACATTACCATGATTTTCAAAGTAATGTCGCAATATTTCCCAGCGTCGTTCAAGCGTATACACAACCATATTCGTTCAGCGGAAGGATAAAACTAATTATCTGTCAAATCAGACATGAGCTAAGTGTTACCATTCACGAAATAAGCACTAGTTGAAAAAAAACGTTAGATGGCGGACCCTTTATGATATATTGTTTCGGCATTCGTAACAAGTTTACACTTACGAACCAATTCGTGATAGAACTAAATATACAATTCATTTTCCGTCCTTTATCGTACATTGTTGTTAAGTTTACATTATGTACCTAACACGTAAATATAATTGTGTTGTCGTTATTGTATCATATACCTATGTTAACAAATCATCCTTGGCCAGTCAGTGTTACATTATAACGCAGCTTGTTGTTCATTTAACAAAGCGACTTTGTGTGCAGTTCATTCATTAATAAATATCAAACCAATTTTCATTTAAAGTGTCAAATCTCTGATTTAATTGTTTTTTTTTTTTTGATTTTTTTTTAGAAAATCGTGGAGAATTCTTAGAAAAATTGTTGCGAGCCCGTTCTGCAGTTCGTCCAGGAACACCATCTCAACCAATTCTCCCAACTGTGTCTGTACTTCGCCTAGTTGTAGGAAACTGGGTACTGCAAAGCCAAAAACAAAACCAATTGCACATTCATAATTCAGAAGGCCACCAAGTGACAATTCTACAAGATGATTTACCAGGTTTTATATTTGAAAGTAATCGCAGTACCAAGCACACATTTACCGCAGAAACAACTCTCGGTCCAGACTTCGCCTCTGGTTGGTCAGTAACAAAAAAGAAGAAAATTAAAACCAAAACAGAGGTTCAAAAGAACCAAGTAAAGAATCTGGCACGCGATCTTTATAATAAGTACTTTAAGGCAGCTCAAGCTATTCCACGTGGAGCTGTGGCTAAGCTAACAGCAATTGTTAAATTAATTGAAACAGCTCTGGAAGAACAACGTATGTCACCAAACACAAATTGGCAAGAAAAACTTAATAGTGCTTTGAATGAGCTCACAAAATTGCTACACGAGGATGGAGTTGTTAGCGCTTATGAAATGCATAGTTCGGGACTAGTTCAGGCCTTGGTTGCAGTTCTTTCGAAGAACTACTGGGACAATGGTCTCTCGAGGAACAGAATGAACAAGCTCCAGAAGCAACGAATTACGATCTTCAAGAATTGCATTCTCAATAGCAAGAACAGCGATAAAAAGAACACTGCCGGCATTCTCGTTCAGAAGTTGGTGTCTGTTTTGGAAAGCACTGAAAAGTTGCCAGTATATATATATGATGCTCCCGGGACTGGTTATGGCCTGCAGATTTTAACAAAACGCCTGCGATTCCGATTGGAGCGAGCTGCTTGTGAGAATACTTTGTTCGACCGTACCGGAAGAACTTTAAAAATGGAACCTTTAGCTACTGTTGGTCAGTTGGCCAAGTACTTGTTAAAGATGGTTGCCAAGCAATGGTACGATATGGATCGATCTGCATTTATCTATCTGAAAAAATTAAAGGAATACAAGGCTGGTACGGTGTTTAAACATGAGTATGATTTCGACGAGGAAGGTTTGATATACTTTATTGGATCCAATGGTAAAACAACTGAATGGGTTAATCCAGCACAATATGGACTCGTTCAGGTTACTAGTTCTGAAGGAAAGAATTTGCCATATGGAAAGCTCGAAGATATCCTATCTCGTGATAGTGTCAGTGTGAATTGCCACACCAAAGATAACAAAAAGGCTTGGTTCGCCATTGATATGGGACTTTTTTTGGTTCCGAATGCATATACTTTAAGACACGCGCGTGGGTATGGGCGGAGTGCACTGCGCAATTGGATGCTTCAAGGTTCAAAGGACGGAGTCAGTTGGGTAACACTTGCTACTCATTCCGATGACAAAAGCCTAGTCGAGCCCGGCAGCACTAGTACTTGGCCAATTGTTTGTGCTCCAGACGAAAACCAAGGTTTCCGACACATCCGCATACAGCAGAATGGCCGCAATGCTTCTGGTCAGACACATTATTTAAGCTTAAGTGGTTTTGAGATATACGGCCGAGTGGCGTCAGTTTGCGAAGATATGGGTAAAGGAGTCAAAGAGGCTGAAGCGAAAATACGCCGAGAACGACGACAGATACGAGCCCAGCTGAAACACATCACGAAAGGTGCTCGTGTTGTTCGAGGTGTAGATTGGCGCTGGGACGATCAGGATGGTATAAGTGAGGGAACTGTCACCGGAGAAATTCACAATGGATGGATCGATGTGAAGTGGGATCATGGTGTACGAAACTCTTACCGCATGGGGGCAGAGGGGAAATATGATCTGAAACTGACCAATTGTGATAATCTGTCGGTGTTTGAAGGTGGTAATTCATTTTCCCCACTTTCAAATACATCAAAGAAACTTGAGAATAAGAATAATGCGATAACTAGTCGCAAGTCCAGTTCAACTCCATCACTGCCAGAGGCAACCGAATTAAATCGTAATTCTGTTGCCTCTTCAGATCAGGCAGCATCTGCAGATAATCTGCCCTGGAAACAAGCCGTTGAGGCGATAACTGAAAATGTTTTCTCTTCGGCTAAATCAGATATTGTTACGACAGCTAATGCTGATGGAAAGGACAACAGTGGCTCTTCGATTGTGGTTCATCATTCGCTGCGTGAGAGAGAGAACATCACCGATTTGTCAGCAATCAACAATTCAATGCAAGCTATAAATACCAACGTGGTATCTGATTTGGCTACAATAACAGAAAATCTAGCCCTTGCTGACAACTTGTGCGGTGGCAGTAACAGTATAAATAATGCATCTAAAACCACTCTAGCCGGACTTCTGGCAAGTGGGCCAAGTAGCACAGGAGGCGCAACCCTTATTCGACAACAAAGCTACAGTGACGATAACAACAAATCATCAAACATCGAAGCAAACAACAAAATGAATGCAAGCAATTCTGTGAATAGTATCAGCAAGAGTCTGTTGGTCAACCTTAGAGCCAATTCCGGCCAGCGGGTTTCTCAATTTTCCTCCGAAGCTATGGAAGTAATTGATAAGATGCGTGAAGGAGTCGATATGATTCGCAACAATACAAACAATATTCTGTCATCGGACATCCTATCAATACCATCGTCCAACTGTCTGGCTTCGGGTGTAAAAATTCCACTACCCAAGACTCATGACGCAACTGGTAGTACTGCAATTGCTCCACCTACTCCTTCTAGTACCGGTGGCATTATGATCCAGAAACCTGATGAAGTAATGCATTTCAAGAAGCAACTGGTCGAAAAGCATATGGGCGAATGTTCAGCTGGTGGCAAAAACGATGCTAAAATTATTACACCAACAACAGAAAATCCCCCCCCAGGTACTACCTCATCAACAGCAGTATCCAATCAAATGAGTGTGAGTGTACCAAACCTGACTACCACTTCGGTTTCAGAAGCTCCAGCTCAACCAGACACAGCAACACCAACAAGACTGCTAGAAACATTTGCCGCAATGGCTCGACGACGTGCTTCGCAGGGGAATAATATTCGAAACGATCAAAAGATAAACAATTCGAACTCCAATGAGCGCAATAATCAAAACTCGGGAACTGGATTCTTTCCCCGTGGTCCTACTTCGGTGACCAGCTTAGTAAAGTTGGCCCTTTCTAGCAATTTCCATTCAGGATTGTTAAGTACAGCTCAAAGCTACCCCAGCTTGTCATCTAATAATGCTGGTAAGTTGTAAAGAATGCCCACTCATTTCAAAATATGATTAATATTTTATATTTTATTTTTTGATTCAGCAAACAATTCAGGATCGAATGTTGGAGGCGGGACAAATGCATCGCCTGGTAATCAAGTATCTTCATCGATTAATCCAGCACTTACAATGAGCCTCACGTCAACGTCAAGTGATAGCGAACAAGTGTCTTTAGAAGACTTTCTTGAGAGCTGCCGTGCACCCGCCTTATTGGGTGACATGGATGACGACGATGACATGGATGAAGAAAACGACGACGAAGAGAATGAAGACGAATACGAAGAAGTTGGAGTAAGTATTCGTATAACAAAAAAAATCCTTACAAGTTTAATAAGAAACTAATACTGCATCTCCTATTTTTCTTTTACAGAATACTCTGCTACAAGTAATGGTATCCAGGAATCTTCTCACATTTATGGACGATGAAACTTTCGAAAATCGTCTGGGCGGTGTAGGGAAAAGAAAATCTTGGGACGATGAATTCGTTTTGAAACGCCAATTCTCAGCTTTGATTCCCGCTTTCGACCCACGTCCTGGCCGAACCAACGTCAATCAAACATCTGATTTAGAAATTTCTCCACCTGGTTCAAGTTCAGAAGCAGCTAAAACTAATGAATATATACCTGTTCAACAACCAGCCTTGTGTTTGACTCTTAAAGGTCCAGGTATTGGTGGCGTTCCAGATGTCGAAGTGGAATTGCGAAACAACGAATGGTCAATATTCCGTGCGGTTCAGGAGCTTCTTCAAGCAACACAACTAAATAAAGCAGATAAATTCCGGAAAGCATGGGAACCAACATATACGATTGTATACAAGGAAGCCCTACCAAGCGATACTAGCAGTGCTGGCGATGACGATGGTCCCAATACCCCAGTAATATCGGTAAAGAGTGGTGCATCAACTCTCTCGCCCAACTCTCCCATGCGTAGTGGCTTTACCACATCGGAGAATATTAATTGTAGTGTAGATGATGTTTTGCAGCTTCTGAGTCAGTTAAATGCATTGAATCAAAAGGAAACGGAGAGTCTCAGAGAGAAAGATGACCGAATGGAAGTAGATGAAGATTGTGGCATTTGTACCCTACCTCCAGATATGTTCATGAGTAAGAAGATTACTAATAAGTTGCAGCAGCAAATACAAGACCCACTAGTTCTCTCAAGTAATAGCTTGCCCACTTGGTGTGAGGACTTAAACCAGTCCTGTCCGTTCCTATTCCCATTCGAGACACGTCAGTTGTACTTTAATTGTACTGCATTTGGGGCTTCACGATCAATTGTTTGTCTACAATCGCAACGTGATGTAACCCTAGAGCGCCAACGTATGCCAGGTCTAAGTCCGCGACGTGACGATCAGCATGAGTTCCGCGTCGGACGGCTTAAACATGAGCGAGTCAAGGTTCCACGCATGGATAACCTGCTCGACTGGGCAATGCAAGTAATGAAAGTACACTGCAACCGAAAGTCTGTTCTTGAGGTTGAATTTGTAGGTGAAGAGGGAACTGGTCTGGGACCTACGCTTGAATTCTATGCTTTGGTTGCTGCTGAGTTACAGCGAACGGACTTGGGAATGTGGCTATGCGAGGATGAGGAACAGAGTCTAGCTATCGAAGATCAATATATTCACTTGAGTCAAGGTATAAAACCGACTGGCTATTACGTTAGTCGTAGAGAATTTGGTCTGTTCCCGGCACCTTTGCCGCAGGACTCGGATATTTGTGAACAAATTTCAAAGTACTATTGGTTCTTAGGTGTTTTTATCGCCAAAGTTCTGCAGGACATGCGTCTCGTTGACTTGCCACTTTCGGATTCATTCCTTCAATTACTCTGCCACAATAAGGTCCTATCGAAATCTAGCGTCATTCAGGCAGTGAAGGCTTGTGATGATCTGATGATGTCTTCGATTATTTCTGAGGATTCGGAACTCGCTGATTCATGTTCCAAACTCTTGGGTAATGAATTCCCGGAGTCATGTTGGTATGACGGTGTCCTTACCCAAGACAATCTTTCAGAAATCGATCCAATTCGTGCTGAATTTATCAAAGAACTGCAAGATATGGTCGCTCGTAAGCAGACAATCGAAATGGATCCACATTTGTCACCGGATCAAAGAAATCTAGCAATAGCTGATTTAAAACTTATCACAAAGAATGGGGAGGCACAATTGGAGGATTTGGCTCTAACATTCACATATCTGCCTAGCTCACGTGTTTATGGCTTTTCATATGCGGAACTTGTACCAAATGGGGCTGCTATTGATGTAACGATACACAATCTCGAAGAGTATTGTGAACTTTTGATGAATTTTTCGCTGCAAGATGGTATTGCCAAACAATTGGAAGCATTCCATCGTGGTTTCTGTCAAGTATTCCCTTTGAAGAAGCTAGCCGCATTTAGTCCCCAAGAAGCACGAATGATGATCTGTGGAGAACAACATCCTCAGTGGACCAGGGAAGATCTCATCAATTATACTGAACCAAAATTGGGCTATTCCAAAGATAGGTAAATATTTTTTTATTAAATAAAAAAACAAGTTTCTTCAAGATATAATGTATAAGGTCCATCCTAAAAACTTTTTTAAACATTAAAATTAATCAAATATTGTTTTATTTTTAGCCCTGGTTTTATTCGTTTTGTAAACGTTCTTCTAAGCATGACTGGTCCCGAACGTAAAGCATTTCTACAATTCACCACCGGTTGCAGTAGCTTACCCCCAGGTGGATTGGCTAATTTGCATCCACGCCTTACCGTTGTTCGGAAGGTAGATGCCGGTGAAGGTAGCTACCCATCGGTAAACACATGCGTACACTATTTAAAACTGCCCGACTATCCAACTGAAGAGATACTAAAAGACCGTCTATTGACTGCAACGAAAGAAAAAGGATTCCATTTGAATTAAGCGATGTGCCCAAAACCACAATCAACCCACATTATGTGAAAGAGAGAGTTTAATAATTGTTTATTATTGTTTTCTATATATATTATTACAGTACAATTCATATTCGGCCTTTAATATAATTAGCAACAAAAAAACAATTGTTACAAAAAAATTTTATTGAGACAAATTAACTTAAGCACATAAAACTAGAAAGATATTTGTGCGCTTAGTTTTAAAAATAAAATTTACAAAAATTTACTCCCTTTTTCGTTGCCGTTTTTCGTTCGATTACAAAAATTGAGAGAAATATGCAAAACATTAAAAATAAAGGTACGCATTGTGTTCCCTTTTTTAAATGGAAATCATATACTTTTTGTGTAAATAGTTTTTAATTTATTAAAATATAAATATATTTGGTAATTATGTAATAAGAAATTTTATCAATGTGTATGCGTACATTCATATAAATAAATATAAAATATATTAAATAATAGTCAAACAAATACAACTTCTATACAAGGGTGAGAGAATTAAATTGACCAATCGACAAATTTGAGCAAGAGAATTTTTGTGTGAAAGCTTTTTTCTTGTTTTTCTTTTCTTTTTTTTTGAGCTTATGCCTTTGGCACAACAAACACTTTAATTACAAGAAAATATATCTTAATATTTGTCATCTCTACATACACACACACCTGCAGTGGATATTAGTAGTTTTTTTCTTCAATTATTAAGTACATAATACATTCATCTCATACAAAATAGCATCGAGCATTAAAGAAAACATATTCTAATAATTGCAAATTAGACAAAGCAAATTATTTTGTTGTGTAAATGCTACTCGTATAATCGAAGTAAATAAAATAAGAATAAAACTACATATTTAAAAAAAAAAAGTATCTATTTTAATGTTAATAACTTAATAATAAAAGAGTAATGTTGTTTTTCTTTCTTTAATAAATTTTGTTTTTTATTTTTCTTATAATTTAAAAAAATAATAATAATTTTTGATTGCACATCATTTAAATAAATTGACAAAATGATCTTGTATTTAAAATAACTATAAATGTCATTGAAGTTTGATGTTGACACTAAAGAAAATAAAAGAGTACACTTCCTCTCTTATTAAAATTAATATAAAATAATAAAAATCAGCGTGGATTACTACTAAAACTATCATTCATTAAATTAGTCTATATTATACATTATAAACACATAACAAAAAAAATATTATTGAAATCATGTTGAATTATTATTCTTAAAAACAAAATAAATGAGAAAAAATACTTTAAAATGGAGACTTTTAAATTAAGCTTAACATTAAAATAGCTGTCATGAATAATAATTTATTTCAGGGAAAATTACCTAAAGCAAATCGTCCGGTAATGCCATAGCCATAGTAAAATTTTCTTGACAAAAAACTACATCATCGTCAGCACTGCCTGCAAGTATTATGAACTTTGTGTCACGAACTGCATAAAGTATTGAAAAAAATCTACAGGGCACTCAATTAAACAAAACTAAAATAATAAATATATTAGTTTTTTTTTTTCGCCTCAAAAAAATAAAAGAATGGGCCCTATTGGGAATCTTCCATGGAATTTAGTGTCGAAATTTTTCCTGCGACGTTAATCTACTACGGAATAAATTTCCCTGTAACAAAAAATTTTATCAAATGACGGTAAAATTCCCTGGGAAAGTTATTCCCAATACCAATACATTCCGAGTGAAACTTTCACGTTCCCAATATTTGAATTGGAGAAAAATTTCCAGGGAAATTGGAAGTTATCATGAATAAAAATTTCCTGGAAATTTTTCTCCAATTCGATTCTTGGGAACGTGAATGATGCTCAAACGTTTTCCTCGGAATTTATTAGTATCGGGAATAAACTTTCCAAGGGAAAGTTCATATGATTTTTTTGTTGGAGGGAAAATTATTCCGTGGGAGACTCACGATCGCATGAAAAATTTCAATTTAATAAAACATTCCGTGGAATATTCGAAAATAATAACGCGATTCATTATAGGGCCCATTTTTATTCACGATAAACCCCACTTATTCTGCCCTTTCAAGGTAACCGTCGGAGCGGAGTTTTCTCCGCAACGCATCTTCGTCGGAAATTCAATTTCAGTTCGAAGTAGCTGCCATCGGAAAAAATTTTAAAGAAATACGACGACGCATTGCGATGGATAAGCTTTAGGCAGAGATGAGCAACTTAACTGATATATCGAAAATTCGATATATTTTCGATAGTTTTTTTATTAAATAAACACGTTTTAAACCATGAAAAATTGGCGAGTGTAATTTATTGCTTATAGAAAGTATTTTTTCAATTATAGTGCGCTAGAGTTTTTAAGAAATGTAATTAGATGCACCGATTTTAAAATCAAAACTATGGAATAAGGTCCCCTCCCTATTTGCAAACATTTTTTTGTTTCCGTTTGAACTGTCAACAAAAGAATAATTTGAAAAAAAAACGAAGTACAATATTATATATTTAGAAAATAAAAGAACGAAAGCAATAAAGGCGAACTACCTGACGCAGCCTTAATTCTATAATTCCCTTTAAGATTGAAGATAAACTTTCGCCTGAATAAAAATGCGTTTGCTTTTGTTTTGGAGCAGATTCAACACAAATACAAATCAAATTATCGGTCTGATGGTGTAACTCGAAACCTTTAGAAAATATATGATGTATTCAAAACTAAAACACAGCCACAACCTCTGGTGTCCTTGTGTAATTTTAGATATGCAATATCGGGATATTCGCTGGGCAGATTTATCATCCGCTCATATTGCTGTGAACTTGTTTTTTCGTTCTGCTTAAAGCCTAGTACGCTGCTGATGCGAAACGAAATTTTTCGGTGGTCTCCACTAGGAGAACGAAATGCTAACGAAAACCATAGCGGAAAAATATTTGCGGAGAGTTCTGTAAGCTGTCAAAAACAAATGACAAGTTGTAAAAAAAAAAGTAATTTTGTCACCAAATTATTTTTAGATGGAACATTTTTTGTCGCCAAATTACTTTTAGATGTAATTTTCTTGAAATAATTCTTGGATTTAAAAATTGTTCTTGTTACACATAGAGGATTTAAAATAAAACTCAGAACCGTTTAAATGATGGAAATTAAGCAAATACTTTCGGACTTATTAACTGGTTTATCTGCCGATTTGATGAAATTTCTATCAAAAACCAGACACTAGAGAAAACACAAAGCCAAAGAAAAATTACATTACATTACATTACATATTATACTACTCCGTAGATAAATCTACGAAGTAGAGACACTGAAGCACTGGCAACGAAGACCATTGGCTTTAAACATCACATACATTAATACAACAAAGAGAGACAGAGAAAGGAAGAACACACAACAGAAGAAACACATGTCAACAGCACGTGGTTGGCTTCAGACGGTCCCCCATCTTAGTACTAACCACGCGCAACGATGCTTGATTTCGCTGATCTATGGGAAGCGATGCTTTTTTTTTTTTTTTTTTTTAAATTCATTTTTATTTCATTTTAACTTATAACTATCTTAAAGCTAGACAAAAATGTTTAAAACTAGCCTAATTATCAATAACTTACAACTAATTTACTGGCCCTTTACGGGCGCTCTAAATTAAACAATAACTCTTAAAACTAATGTCTTTCGACCTAAAAACTATTTTAATTAAATCTAATGTTTTTTTTTATTTTATTTTATATTTCAAGGAAATTTCTTAAAAACTTGATATCTGATCATTTTTTTTTTTTTTTTTTTTATTTTTTTTTATTTTTTTTTTATTTTTTTTTATTTTTTTTTTTTTTTTTTTACTTATAAACTAAACCTAAATATATATTAAAAATAATTAAAACTAAATAAAACTAACTTATACTAACTAAAAATAACGTACACTACTTAAAATACCTAATAATACTTAAAACTACTTAAAAACTAGAACAGCCACAGCAGCATTTTTTTCGTTTTTTTTTTTTTTTTGTTTATTTTTTATATGCATGCAGACACATACAAACATGCAACCCACCCATACATGTACATACGCACATACACATACGTACGCACATAAATGTACAGACACGCAGATACATGCACGCATGTCCCCGCATACATACATATTTTAAATTTTTTTTTTTTGGTGCCACCCCGACTGTTCCCTATACCTAATGCCCTAAATCTATGTAAGTCGGCCAAGATATACCATCTTCATCGACTTTAAATATCACGATGCTGTTCAGAGAGCCACCAGAACTGGTTCTCCTGTTTCGCCCTATCCCTCCGGTCCCGATCGGACACAGTCCTACTGAACCGAAGGCGCTCTTCTCCACCTTGAGCGATGACGTCTCGACCATAAAGGAGTCGCCTATCCACAGTTTTCCGGCTGACGTGGTAGATGAGCGGAACCGCCCCTCCATCCTGTATCAGCCCTCGACTGTCTAAATAGAGGAATGCCTCGGGAGGGATGTAGCCACTTAACCGCGCACTCTCGAAATATTGGTTATTTGGGTAATACGCCCCAAAAATTAAGTTGTTAGTTGAGGACATCGCTCTTGCAACGTGACCCCGAATCAGCTTAAACAAAAAATTATCTATTCTGTTTATGTTGGCTCCGTTGTATAGAACCTGGTTGGAATAATATCGTTTGTACTCCGACTCTGGTGTTCTGTGTAATCCAAGGCAACGTCGAAGACACTGCCTCTCAAACACCCGAATCTTTTCCATTTGAGATGGGGCAACGTTGAACCACACCGGGCATCCATAGGCAATCATCGGCCTGATGAGGGCCATGTAGCAAATCACCTTCACCCTGCTGTCAAGACGACTGCTATAAAACAATCGTTTTGTCAGGGCAAAGGCTCCCCTAGCCCTGGCCAGAGCAGCACCTATATGTCTGTCGAAATACAAGTACTGATCCAACCAGATGCC
The DNA here is from genome assembly GCA_910595825.1 of Philhelius pedissequus. Lineage (NCBI taxonomy): Eukaryota > Metazoa > Arthropoda > Insecta > Diptera > Syrphidae > Philhelius > Philhelius pedissequus. The sequence goes on along the minus strand of OU343160.1, from coordinate 272,506,863 downwards.
AAGGTACTTTACTACACTTTTACTCGCCAGTGGTTGTCCATGTGGTCCTACGATCACTAGCTTGCGCCAGTTCTTTCTCGTATCCCTTGAGGCGGTAGACAACGAAGTCCTAAACAGAATTGTTTCTGATTTCTGGAAATTGATTTTCAACTTCCAGTCATCACAATATCGCTGAATCTTGTCGAAGTCACGCTGCAAGAGAATTTTGATGACCTCAACTGTTGGAGCTGTTCTGTACGCAATTAGATCGTCGGCGTACGCAATTGCCTGAGTTAGACTACCTATCAGATCGCTGGTGTAAATGCTGAAGAGAATCGGCGAGTTAACCGCTCCCTGCTGAAGACCATTGTTAATATTAAAAACTGTGGTAGAAGTTACATTGCCACTCTTGACAACAAACTTTCTACCATTTAGCATGTCATAAAGCATGTACAATAGCGGTTTACTTATACCAAGTCTGGCGAGCTTTAGATAGAGACCCTCTAACCATACGGTGTCGAAGGCCTTCTCCAAATCAACCAGACAGGCACCCGTACACTGCTTTTTAGATTTGTTCCATTGGACATCAGAAACAAGTTTAGACGCGGCATGAACTGTGTCATGTCCCGTCTTAAAACCGAACTGATTATCCGGTATGATTTTGTTGTTCTCCGCCCACTTGAACAGAGCTCTATTAATAACCTTTTCAAATACTTTGCTGATACTCGGAAGAAGACTTATCGATCTGAGATTCGCCGGATTGGAATTGTCCTTTCCCTTTTTAGGGAGAGGATGCACCACTGCTGTCTTCCATCGCACTGGATAATATGCATTATTCAGTGCGTTGTTAAACAGTGTGGTATATATGTCAACTGCTTCTTGAGGCAAATGTCGTAGTACAACGTTGGATATACCATCGACTCCTGCTGATTTCTTTTTCTTTAGTGAATCAAAGATGAGCTGGAGCTCAATCTTCGAAATTAACAGGGAACTGGTCCCATTTCGCTCGGCGATTATGGCGTTTGCCAAATGTTCATCATTAAACCCGGTAAAACCAAGGTTCTCAGATCGCCACTGCGTTATATCGTTCCGCAGGTAAAAGTGGTGAACCAGAGCTCTGCTCTCCAGGTCATGGTTCGGGCGAATGCTAGCATTCACCTTGTACACTTGCTGAAAAGCAGCCCCCACCGCCTCCACCTTCTCCTGCGGATCTTCGATTATGAAGAGGTCATCGTCCAAGACGGCGTCATCTGGATCTATGCCCGCTGTCAAGAGTACGTCTCTGTTTTGTGTCGTCCTCTGGAGCTTAAGACACGGAAGGTCGTTTTGATCTATTCTTCTGAATATCTTATTAATTTGTGGGAACATACTCGGGTCGGTAGCGTTCACGGCCCGAATTTTGTTGTCCCAAAACAAATTAATGGACAACCTATAATTTTCTTTGATCAATTGGTTGATGTTTTTTATGGACGACTTCAGTGTCCTTATCTCCAGATCTCGTGTGTCAGTAAACCGTCTGTACAAGCGTTTTAGTCTTGTCAGTAAGCCACTTTTTTGTCTGTGTAGTGCATCAATTGTCGCGTTACGGTACATGTCAGTTGCGTTACGTTCTTTGTATTTCGGTATTGTCCTCTTCATTGTTCGTTGAATTATTTCGTCCATTTGTTCTAAGTATCTGTCAATTTCAGTATTTGTCAGGTTCCTGTCATTTGGTGGGGATATATCATTTGAACGTAATTCGCTCAATAAGAAGTTCGAGAAGCGTGGCCAGCGCACCTTACTGTAATTGTAAGTATGCACAGGTACATACTCCTCCAATTCCATAAGCTCGTTCGGCAGTTGTATTACGGCGGCGAGTCCGCAGTGGTCACTGTCGTACTCGATCGTTCTTAAACAATTTTTAGGCCGTTGGCCCACAGTGTCAGTAATTGTTAGTCTTGCGTCTTTCAACAATAGATCCAGATAGGCACCGCTTCTTGGAAATGATGGCCTGTCTGTAGCGAGAAGTTCAATGCGATACTCCAGGTTGTATCGACCCATCCAATTATACAGATGGTTACCACGAGGATTTTGTATTTGATTTCCCCAATCTATATGTTTGGCATTCAAATCACCAGCCAATATGTAGTAGTTTTCTTCCGAGTTCAATCTTAAGCATTCAAAAAGCTTTTCAAGTTCTGCTATAAATTCTGTTGGCTGAGGTTCTTCGGGTGCATAGGCAGCGATCACATACAATCGCCTACCCTGATGGAGGCGAATGCATATGATGCATGCCTCTAGCATCCGAAATTTTCGCACACTACTATTGTATATTACCTTATGATCAATACCTTTACGTATGAAGATTGCAACGCCTCCTCCTCGAGTGGAATTGGGTCGGTCTCTTCTTACGATATTGTAATTGTTATTAGTCAATTTATGTTTCTGGGTAAGCTTAGTTTCGCTAGCCATAAACACATCTGGACTTATGTCTTTAAGCAATTGGAATAAATTCGCTCTCCGTTCGGTCCTAATCAATGAATTTACATTCACAGCTAGGATCTTTAAGGGCCTCTTCGGCAGCGCGCCCTTAACCTCTAAGTTGCGTTAAGCTCGGCAAAACAGAGTAGATATAATCCACCCTAGTCGCCTGCTCCCTGATCTGGTTTTGGAGGCCGTTCAACTGACCCTGGATGGCCAGTAGAGCGCCCATAATATCCGCCTGTGCCGCCGGCGCCTTAGGCACGGTGGCCTGTTGGGCGACCTTTGGTGTAGGCTGTACCGTACTTCCCCTTCCTGACGCCATTTGGGCGTAAGAAATTTGGGGGTTGACGGGCGTTGTTGTAGGAGGGCGCACTGTTGGACGCTTTTCTACCACTGTTTGCTTTGCTGCTTTATTGTTTTTTATAAGCTGAAACGTCGGGCATCCCCGATAATTAGCGGGGTGTCCGGCGCCTCGGCAGAGTACACATTTAAGCTGGGTCCTATCTTCGACCCGTTCCTTTCCTAACTTGCATTCATCTGCATTGTGGTTCTCTCCACACTTAACGCAGCGTGACTGCATTTCGCAGTTTGCTGCGGCGTGGCCGAACCTTTGGCAGCGCATGCATTGAAGCATGTCGCCGCGCCTTTTTAATTTGTCCCAAGTTACAACCTGGTAGTTGAGGACGGATATACTCCTCAAACTATCCAGTTTGCTGCTGGGTGAGAGTTGAACAAGGAAGAAGGGAAGTCTCCGCTTCTCCCGCCTAGCTCTAACTGTAGCGAACGGCTTGACCCCGATAAAGTCGAGATCGTCATTCGCTTGTTGGCGGAGTTCATTTAAGAGCACCTGTGGTTCCGTGCAGGAATCTATGCCCTTCAAAAGGACCGTTTGAAATTTTTCGGTCTTAGGGGTGAAACTAAAGAACTCAGTAGTAGTTTCTTTTAGCAACTCTTTAATTTTTTTGTGCTGTTCCAGTGTGAAGCACTGGATAGCATGCCTATCGTTATTTAATCTTTTAATAGTAAAATTATGACCTATGGTCAACTTACATAGATTTATGGTATCCTGTAACTCCATTTTATAAGTATTAATGGGTGGCACCTTTTCTTTTTTCATGATCGGCGGCTGTGGCTGCTGCTGCTGAGACTGATTTTTCTGCGGCTGTTGATTCTGCTGCTTTTGAATCTGCTGCTGCTGTTTTTCTTGCGGTTGTTTCTGGACTTGTGTCTGCTGCTGTTGCTGTTGTTGTTGTTGTTTTTGCCGTTGTTGTTTTGGCTGCTGCTGTGGCTGTTGTTTTTGTATTTGTTCTTTTTTCTGTTGTTGTTCTTTTTCTTCGAGTTCTTTTAGTTGCCTCGCTCGGCGCGCTTCTTGGCTGGCCTTAACTTTACTTTTTATCTTTTCTATTTCTGCCTCCAAAGCATCAATTTGGGCGAACATTCTTTGTTCGTCCTCCTCAGATGACGCCTCTGATGTGGAGAGGTTCACGAAGGCAGTACTATCGCCCGTCGTGAAGTGCCCTTCTCCTTCTTCAGACATATATGCTATACCCTCTTCGGGTGAAGTGTCTAGCTCGGTTTGTCTTGCTGCCTCTGACGTCTCGTCTATATCGGACGTATGCACCCCAGCTGGCAGCTTTTCTGAGGTGGCCGTGGATCTCCTTTTTACCAAATTTGGTGCGCACTTGATCCTCTTTCTGCGCTTTTGATTAGCATCGGATGATGTTGCCGTTGTTGTTATTGCTGTTGATGTTGTTGCTGCAGAATCACTGCTTGTGATTGGAACATCTTTCGATGTTCCCTCAGCTGATGCCATCGCTGGCCTCATTGGCCCTAGGACACCTTTCGATGCCCCGGTGCTTAAACTCCTCCTCCTTTGTTCGTTTTCCCAACCAATAAAGTTAACGACTTCACGGTTGTGAAAAAAAGCTGATAAAGTTCTGATGCCCTCCTGGGAATCGAACTGGCGACCCTCGGATTCTCGGTCGGCCACTCTACCTCTGTGCTACTGCACCACTTATAAAATGTTGATTTAATTTGGAACTTAAGCTCACACACGAATTTTAATTGGAAAAACTGGGAAGCCGAAAACGTCTTAACACTTCCACAGTACGAGATCGACTGGGGAAGCGATGCTTTCATCGGAACCAAGGCCGTTGAGCATTACATTACAAGAGCTTGACTTTTTTTTTTATAAAAAAAATGAAATGTCAAAATTTCGCAAGCAATTAATGTGCAGGTCAATTAAATTGAGAACGAAAAGAGTGGAGAATTGTACTAAGAAATCTACTACAGCTATCCACTAAAATTACACATTTCGTCGTTCAGCAGCGTACTGGAAAACGAAAAGTAGAACGAAATTTTTCGTTCATGATTTCGTCGTGTCATTTTTGTATGGGATTTTTCGTTTCGCATCAGCAGCGTACTAGGCTTAAAAACAAAAAGCCCACAAGTTAACGTACATAAGGTTTATTTATTCATTACTTACATTTAAATTAACAATTTCTTTAAAAAGAAAACACTTTCCGCAACGATAACTTGTCGGAGGACTTCGGAGAATATTTGTGTGTATCTGTCATAAATAAAACCTTTAGTAGTACTTCATCGCATACAAATGGCGTGCGTTGAATTTCGTCGGACAGAATTTCCGATCTGCCGATCGGAGAATTACCTCGAAGCAAAATGTCTCCGATTCGTAGTAAATCGGAGAGAATTCCGCTCAGAATAAGGGGAATTTTTCGAACATAACACATTTTTCTATCGAAACCCAATAGTGAAACGTTCGCGGTTTTGATTTTAATGGATTCGTATTGGCCCAAGGAAGGGAACTACGGAAGAAAATCTCAAATTTAAAGAAGATCCGTTCTAAGTATATATATTCAAAAACAGATGGCGCTGGTACATCAGCTTTGACATTTGTTGATGATTCGAAAGACCGCTAGGTGCCGTAGTTGATTCACTTCTCAATGGCAATATGGTATCTGATATCCTCTTCGTTTTTCATAGTCTTCAATGTATTTATGAACAATTATTTCAAGCTTATCAAATAAGAATCATTGTGATTTTCATGAATATTTTTTTAATTTCTTTGTGAAAAGTGAGTCTTATAGCCTTTTCACACCAAACTCAAAACGGGGTTTTCAGCAAAAAGTTTTCGAAAACTGTTCACACCGAACATTTACACGTTTTAGTTTGACATTTTTCAATTATTTTGACAACAACACTGTCAAATTGAACATCCATGCAATTTTTTAGTTACAAATTTAGTGCTGCTCATATCTATTAAAATAAAATTAATTCTACCTAATTAAATCAGATTTAAATACAAAAAAAAAAGAACATAATGAAGATTTTGTTAAACATGTTCTTCACATCGCAAGTCTTTATGATGAGTAGAAAACGATGACTTATTTTGCAAATTATTCGACTTCAAAAAAGAAGAAAAGCTTTAGTTAACGCAATTGAAATGTAGTACTAGCTCCTTTCCGGCCCATAACTCGAGAAGTTCCTCATCGTCACTCCCCCACATTTTTCGCTTTTCGTTCCCTTTTTTTTTCTTTTGTTGACATATTCTGGAAAAAATTAATGGTTTTGATGAATAACAAACGTGTTTTGAATTTGTGTTGACAAAATAATGCCGTCAGCTTTTTTTTACTTTTGGTAGTGCGCTGAATGTTTCACAAGGTGTGTTTGCTTAGTTCATCTAGCAACTCCAACATGTTTTCGACAGGTTTTATTTAAAACTTGTGGTTTATCAAAACTTGTGTTTTCGATTTATATTTTCAGCCAAAACCGATAATTTCGCCAAAACCGTGTTTTGGGTTTGACGTGAAAGGGCTATAAGGGCAAATTCCTAAACGCAAGTCTTGCTCAAGATATGGTAGGTACACAGATTCCGCAAGGGTGACAGATAACGTGTACACAGATGGAAAAATTTCCCTCAAAATATTGGTGAATAAATTTTTCACGAATTGCCGAATTGGCCCTCCGCTTTGCAAATCTTGCGCATATGAATTTGGCTGATATCTCATAATTTTGAACAGGAATTCCTTAGGAACATTTATGTATAATAGAGATATACTTATACCTACTTTCTTAATAAGTTATCTGAAGGACTTGATTTCGAAAATGACGAAAAGCTGGATAATTAAAATGGGTCGATGCATTTCGAATGCGACACAGTAATTTTACAATTAATGTGGCAACACTTGTGTTAAGTCAGGTCATGAAAGCTTTCACATTTCACCATCCTCTAGCAAAGATTAAGTCAACAAGATCGGAAACTTTCATACGTTTCACCCCAAACCCTTTTTACCAGCCCTATTCTGCTATTTCACTCAATTTTTCACTATTTATTTTCAAATGTCTTCAATCTTTTGAGTCCAAAGCTTTACTAATTTTTTTTTTGTTTAATTCTTAAGAAAATCTAATTGTTAAAAATAATGTTTGATCGAAGTTTATATACTTTATTAAACAATTCGTTTTTCCGACGGATAGCAGAATACAGATATTCACGTGAACATTTAACAGAATAGGGCTGTACATTGTTGTACTTGTACATTTGGCACTCTATCCATTAATATATATCAATGTGTATTGGAAGATGAACGGAAAATTAACTTGTGTGTGTGTTTCAGCTTGTTGGCAGGGGTTTCAATTTTTTTTTACATTTTGATCATACTTGATATTACGATGATAGCGAATATGAAAAAAGTGGGAACCCCAATTGTATATTTATCTGTATGTCTATCTGTCTGCCTATCTGTCCCCGAGTATACAGACTAAGCAGTTGGATCAGGGCCGGCCTCAGCCAAACTTGCGCCCTGTGCAAAATTTGTAGAACACACAAAAATACATACATACACTGATACACGTACGACTATACATTCATCCCTCGTAGCTTTTATATTTTCACTCTATTATTCTTTTCCATTCTATTACAAGTTAAAAAAAAATTGAACAAAAAAGTTTGATATGATATTTAATCGTGTGTAGATGAACTTGCACAAGTTCGCGCATATGTTTTACCAAAATGCACAATAAATATCTAATTTTATACAATATACTGCGATGCAACACATATGTATGAGTTAATGCAACAATGAAAGTGTTAGTTAGTGTACTAGAAGTATCTTAGCGCATTTATGATGGATCTTATTTTTTGATTATTTGAACAAGTCTTGTGGTTTAAATGCAAATGGCAGTATTTGTTAGCGCATATAAAATTACATTTACTTGCTAAAGTTCTTGCGCTCTGTGCAATTGTACATATGGTTGTTCCGGGCCTGAGTTCGATAGTTTTGCTTCAAGCTTGGAATATATTGATAAATACATTTTTAGTTAGGTACAATATTTTATAAAATAAAATCCATGTGCCTTGGAACTTTTGTCATTATATATACAACGTCCTCATAGTCAACCGCAATAACCCTGTAGATGTTCAGCAACATTAAACCCTTCAGTCGCTTCTCGCCGGTTTTTTATTCATTTCATTTTTATTTATCATTTACTTATAACTAACTTAAAGCTAGACAAAGATACATAAAACTAGCCTACTTATATCTTACAAGTTACAACTAACTTATTGACCATTTACGGGCGCTCTAAGCTAAACTACATATCTTATTTATAATGCCTTTCGGCTTTTAAATACTATCTTAATACTATCGTTTCATAGTTTTATTTTCACCAAGAAAACGCGATAAAAAAACTTGGTATATTTATCTTTTTTTATTTTATATAAAGGTAACTAAGAACTACCTATATGTACAATAAAACTAATTAAAACTAATTTGTGCCGGATTTATACGAGTGACAAATTACCATTAATTCATGCCATTAAACTGGCAAAATAATGGTAAAATCAAATCAATAATGAAGAGCATTTACACGGGGCAGAATAATGACTGTTTGATTGATAATGACAATCTGTCACTAAAGAATGAGTAGGTTCATTCTTTCTCGGGGAGTGTCATTATTTTTAAAATGGTGTCACTGTGCATTTACATGACACAATTATAATGACAATATTTAATGCCAGTCTGCTCTGCCATTTTTCTAATGACGAAAATAATGACAAATTTTCAAACCATTTACACGATTTTGTCATTAATGTCAATAAAATGGAAGAAATAATGTCAATTTGTCACTCGTGTAAATCCGGCATTAATCTAAGTACTTCTTAAATCTACATACTTAAAAATTAGAACATTTTTTGTTTTTATTTTTTTTTTATATTTTTGTTTTATAATTTGTAATAATTACACAGACACACGTTCATACATATTTACATACACATATACATATATGCACATATACACATGCACCCGCATACATACATATATACCTATATTTTTTTGGTGGCACCCAGACTGTCCCTTTACCTTATTTCCATAAATCTATGAGTCGGCCAAAACATACCATCTTAATCGACTTTAACTATCTGCGTGTTCGCACTGTTTTGTAACCACCAGAACTGGTTTTCTAGTTTCGCCCTATCCCTTCGGTCCCGATCGGACACAGTCCTACTGAATCGAAGGCGCTTTTCTCCATCTTGGGCGATGACTTCTCGACCATAAAAAAGTCGCCTATCCACAGTTCTTCGGCTCACGTGGTTTATAAGCGGAACCGCCATCCTATCCTGTATCAGGCCTCAGCTCTCTAAATAGAGGAATGCCTCGGGAGGGATGTAGCTGTCAGAGACTAGCTATCTCTCTCTTATTTTGACAAATAGCACAATGAGAAAGCAAAGAATAATTTATAAAATAAAATGAAGTCAAATAGCGCACACGTGTTTTTATTATCTCCGACAATTTGGCGACGAGGATGCCTTTAATTAAAAGTAGAGTACTAGTTTTATATTGATTAAGCATTAATAAAATACAAAATTCATACAAAAAAAAAATAAAATACGGACTAAATTTCTTTTTCACGCGTATAAGTGCCATAACCTAAATTGTACACCAAAATGACAGAATCTACAACAATCCAATTTAATTTCGAGGGGTTTAAATGGCGGTGTCACCAAATGGTCACGCTGGTTAAAACGATTTGAAACAGCGTTGGATATATTCAATTGCGATGTTTCTAAAAAAAAGCAATTAGGCCTATTCAGCAAGATCTTTTATTCTGCTATTCTGTTATGAATTTCCATACAAAAGTTTAAGCTGTCACAAAATCTTTTATGAATAATAATTTTGGTATTCGGCATGCCAAAACTGTTATGAAATCTGTTAATTATTTGGGTCTATTCGGCGAGATCTTTTATTCTGTTATTCTGCTATTCTGTTATGAATTTTCATACAAACATTTAAGCTGTCAAAAAATCTTTTATGAATTATAATTTTGGTATCCGCATGCTAAATCTGCTATGAAATCTGTTAAGAAATCTGCTAATGAGCTGTCAAAACTTCGAAATTCTCAACAAGTCTTTTACGAACTGCATTTTTGGTATTCAGCATGCCACAATCTGTTATGGAATCTTTTATGAATCATAAAAGAATAAAAAACACATTTTTGTTACTTTTATCATAAAAGATTTCAATATATGAAGTAAAAACTTTTATTTTGTTAATGAATTGTTCGTAAAAGGACAGATATAAAAATATGTTATTAAAATACATAATAAGAAACACAAACATGAAAGTAATTTCATACTATTTATTTCAATACACGAAAGCACAGAACACATTTCGATGGATGAAACGTAGAAGAAAATGTCGCTTATCTTGCCGCAGTTCGTTTTTATACAACTTTTTATATTGTATATATTAAATTAAAAAACTGTTATTGACAAATTATAAAGATTGATTATTATTTTTCTATGCGACACAAAACACGATAATTCGACAGGTTAATTTTATATTGCCATTCGTCAGTGCCGACTGCCGAGAGTTTTTATTTAACTACTACAGCTGATAATTTGATAGCAGATTTTAGGTCTGTTTGTATAAATATTTCTTTTTCGAAGTTATATAACAGACTTTTATAAAAGATCGAACTCCTGAATACCAATTATAAAATATCTTTTATGGTGAATATCTGTTATGCATCATAACAGAAAATTCATAGCAGAATAACAGATGTGGCAGAATAGGCCTAAATATTTATGACACTACATGGGAGCTTCTACTTACGATGTGCTGTGCGACAAGCTCCTGCCAAAGCTACCAGAGGATTCAGAATACGGCGAAATAACTAATATTTTAAAAGAGCATTTCGACCCGACACCGAATGAGATTCTCGAAAATTATCGTTTCCACTTAAGGAAACAAAAGGAAGGGGAGACATGTGCAGATTTCTTAGTGGCTCTAAAACGTTTGTCGGCAAATTGCAAGTTTGGATCATACTTAAACACAGCTCTACGAAACCATTTTGTGTTTGGACTAATAAACCAAAAAATTCAGAGTCGTCTACTCGAAAAAAGCAACTTGAATTTGGAAACGGCAGTGAACACAGCCAATGCGTTTGAGACAGCTGAAAAGGGAGGCATAGAATTACACCAACACATGTCGAGGTCAAGCATTAACGAAATCCAAGAAACAGTCAATGCATTTGGTGATAAACGTAAGGACACAAAAAAATCCGAGAGGAATGTAGGCAATAAACAGCCATTTACAAGAAAATTTTACCGCTGCGGTAGTTCATCTCACTTGGTGAACCAATGTAGCTATAAAGAAGTGGTTTGCGGATTTTGCAAGACAAAAGGACACCTTCGTAAAGTTTGCTTGAAGGAAAAGCGCCAAGTTAACCAGGTTGCAGAAGAAGATGACATTTCGACCGATAATGTCTTGGTAGATGAGCTATTTCAAATATACGAAGGAAGGGTAAACAATATAAAAAACGACACATTATACTTAAATCGTTCCAAATTATTTTGTAAACTTAAAGTTAATGATTCCCTTTTAAATTTTGAAATTGATACAGGTGCACCGGTGACGATCGTGAGCTTGGGTGATGCGGAAAGGCACTTTGGTGATCTGGTTATACATAATAATGATACTTTGTTATACAGCTATTGCAAAACTCCATTATATTGTGTGGGGTACATCATGGTTAATGTCGCAACATCTACAACTAACCACCGTGTTAAAATGTATCTGGTGCAAGCGAATAGAAAGCCCTTACTAGGACGTGAATGGCTCCGCACGATAAAACTCGACTGGGATCGGGTCATCGCCGACCAACTACAAAATCCCGGATTGGATGTAAGCAATATTCATGCAGAGAAATTCAAGGATACAAAGCTTAAAAACATTGTGAGTAAGTACAAAAGTTTATTTTTGCCTTCTACTGGAAAAATTGTGGGACACCAAGCTAGACTACACATAAAGGAAAAGGCCATCCCTAAATTCTTTAAGGCTCGAAGGGTACCATTTTCATTAACCGAAGCTGTAGAGAAAGAAATAAAAAGACAGGTAGAGGAAGGGTTGTTAGAAAAGGTGGACACAAGTGACTGGGCAACACCCATTGTCGTTGTACGGAAAAGAAATAACGAAATACGAATGTGTGGGGATTACAAAATCACACTTAACCCTGCACTAAGAGTGGATGAACATCCGTTGCCAACCGTTGAGGAAATGTTCAGCACAATGGCGGGGGGAACAAAATTTTCTAAAATTGATCTATCTAAAGCTTACTTACAACTGGAAATCCACCCAGAAGATAGGCACTATTTAACAATTAACACGCCATTGGGGTTGTTTCAACCAACGAGAATGATGTATGGGGTAGCATGCGCACCGGCGAAATGGCAGCGTTTCATAGAGATGGTTTTGCGTGGTATTAAAGGGGTCTCCGTTTTCTTAGATGACATAAGAATTACCGCAGATACCGATGAATTACATTTAGAACGAATTTACGAGGTCTTAAAACGCCTAAATAATTTCAACATGAGAGTAAATTGGGCGAAATCAGAGTTTATGAAGAACGAAATTGAATACTGTGGTTATATAATTGATAAAAATGGCATAAAGAAAGGGGATACAAAAGGAGAAGCGGTACAAAATATGAGACGACCAACAAATAAGAACGAAGTTCGTGCATTGGTTGGACTTATCAATTACTACGGTCGCTTTATAAAAGACTTAAGTACAATTCTATTTCCGATTAATAGACTTTTACAAAATAAAGTACCTTTCGTATGGGACTTAAATTGCGAAAAATCATTTATAGAGGCAAAAAGACAAATACTATCTGATACTGTCCTAACACATTATAACTCTGCGCTGCCTGTGGTATTGGCAGTTGATGCAAGCCCTTATGGAGTGGGGGCGGTATTAAGTCATTTATATCCCGACGGGTCAGAAAAACCTATTCAATTCGCGTCACAAACATTATCTTTGGTACAACAGCGATATAGCCAAATCGATAAGGAGGCTTACACCATTATTTATGGTATCCGCAAGTTTTATCAATATTTGTACGGACGGAAGTTTATATTGGTTACCGACAACAAGCCAATATCTCAAATATTTTCTCCACAAAAAGGTTTACCAACTCTATCGGCGACTAGAATGCAACATTACGCAATATTTTTAGAATCATTCGACTTTGAAATCCGTTTGAAAAGATCCGAAGATAATGCCAACGCAGATGCTGTGTCCAGACTACCTATTCAAGTCATCAACAATAACGTAGAAGAAGTGGATATAATTGAGAATGAGTGTTTGGAAAACTTACCAATCCATGTATCCGAATTGAAAGCTGAGACGATGAAGGAAGATGAAGTACGCCTTCTTCGTGAAAGTTTAAAACATGGTCGAGAATGCGACAGTACGCATCGTTGGGGTATTCGACAAACTGAATTCACCTTACAACAAGGCTGCATATTACGAGGGATCCGTGCATATATACTCAAAAGCTTAAGGAAACGTGTACTTGATGAACTTCACTCAGCCCACTTTGGTACAACGAAAATGAAGTCTCTAGCACGTGGTTACTGCTGGTGGAATGGGATGGATAATGATATAGAGAAATTAGTTGAAAATTGTGGAGATTGCCAGTCCACAAGAGCACAACCAGCCAAAATATTACCGGTTCATTGTTGGAGTACACCTTCGAAACCCTTTGAACGCGTGCATGCTGATTTCGCAGGACCTTTATTAGGAAAATACTTATTCATTTTAATCGATGCCCACAGCAAATGGCCTGAAGTACATGTTATACCTAATATTACAACAGAAAGCACGATCAAACTTGTCGAAGTATTTTTGCTACGTTCGGTACGCCAAAAGTGTTTGTCAGCGATCATGGATCCCAATTTAATTCTAAAGGTTTTCAAGTATTTTTGAAAAATAATGGAATAACGCACAAGCAAGGTGCACCATATCATCCGGCTACTAACGGACTCGCTGAACGCTTTGTACAAACAATAAAAAATAAGCTGAAAGCTGCTAAATGCCAAACAAGCGATTTAAAAGCTGCAATTTCAAAAATCCTATTTGCATATCGCCGAGCCATTCACCCAACGACGGGTAAGTCACCAGCGATGCTTATGTTTGGCCGTCAAATTCAATCTCGGCTAGATTTATTCATTCCCAAAGAGATTGTAGTTGTTTCTGAGCGCCCAATTATAAAAAAACAATTTTCAGTGGGAGAAAGAGTGGCCGTCAGAGATTATTTATCGAACGACAAATGGAAATTCGGAAGAATTACAGCAAGACAGGGTGAGCTACACTACGAAGTTAAATTAGATGATTGTAGAGTTTGGAAACGACATGCTGATCAAATTGGAAGAATTGGGAAGCAAATACAAATTCCTGCTGATGACCCTCATCGTAATATACAAATTCCTGCTGATGACCCTCATCGTAATATACAAACTCCTGCTGATGACCCTCGTCGTAATATTCCAGAACCGGAAGAAATCTCTCCCAGAACAGAAGAAGATACACCACAGCTACAAGATTCCTCTTCACCAAAGCAGACCAAGCCAACATCCAACGAAGCGTCGCGTGATATCCCAGACACCATAACTGTTCCACCAAGCATGCCAGCATCATCACCTCCTTGCGAATCGATCGTCACCAAGACACCAGGTAACATTAACAACACTCCAAATGATACTCAAACACTTCGTGTAAAAAGGACAATTCGTCCACCCGAACGTTTTAAAGATTTTGCAATGTGATAACGAAATAGTCCTATCGACATTTAAACTTTCTTATTTATTATTAATTAAGTTTCTATTAACAAAATATGTATTATCTATAAAATTAATAAATTCAAGAGCGTTATTTAAGTTTTCAAGATCTATATTGTCTATGAAATGTATTAACTGATGAAATATTATTATTTAAACTTTTCTTTAAACAAAATAATTATGTATTATTTATAAATAAAATGAATTTAAGAAATATTATGAGGGGAAGAGGTGTCAGAGACTAGCTATTTCTCTCTTATTTTGACAAATAGCACAATGAGAAAGCAAAGAATAATTTATAAAATAAAATGAAGTCAAATAGCGCACACGTGTTTTTATTATCTCCGACAGTAGCCACTTAACCCCGCCCCAAAAATTAAGCTTTTGCAATGTGACCCCGAATCAGCATAAACTAAAAATTATTTATTCTGTTTATGTTTTATCCGTTGTAAAGAAAACCAACAGGAACCAAGAAGGAAATTTGACAATAGACAAGGAACCCAGTATGTTACAAAACCAAGCCAAAAAAACATTTAAAAATTTTATTTGTATGTATACAATTTTATAAACATTTTTTTGTAAAAAAAAATGGGAACACCAATTTAAAGCATACGTATAAAATCTTAATTTGAAAATGATTTCGGAAAATCGATTTCTCAAAAAAAATGTACATAGGTACCTACATATTTGTTTTTTTTTTATCGAAGACATTTTTGTTGAAAATTTGAAAATACAGTATTTATACTTCTAGGAAACATTTGCTACTAAATGCAAATTTTCGAATAAATCCCTTAATTCGTTTTCGAGTTTTCAAAAAGAATTTGTTTTTATTTTTTAATTAAAAAAAAATATTTTGAAAAATTTTAGTTTTCAATAACTGTTCTCCAGTACTGCTTATTTATCAAAAACATCCACCGTTTTCCTTAAATCAAAAACCAACAAAAAAGGTTTACCAAAAATAACCATTAAAAAAAAAAAATTACCAAAATGTGTCTGTTCCCTTCATAAATAAAATGTTTTTTTTTTAATAAAATCGTTGCAGTTGATCTTGCTTCTTTTTGTTCATATATTACCGTGTGTTTTTCTGTGTTCATATATTACCGGAAAAACAATATGCACGAACACAGGCAGACAGAATTTTGAGATCCACCTTCTTCGTCTTCGCTATCATCATAATGCTAAGTTTGATCAAAATCTGGAATTCTTTTTGTTAACGAATCCATGACATACTAACATAATTATATTTTTCTAGGGGAATTTGGTCAAATTCATGCACCTAAAAATATATGTATGTTATGCCCGTGGTCTGGCTAGTGATAAATAATAGAAGAAAACGCAAATAATATCTATATATTATTTTTGTTTTTGTGGCTGTGTAGATTTAAGTCAAATTGTTATATATGTAGTTATAATAGGTCCATGAGAACATGTATTAAGTTTGTTTGTTATCTTTGGCACGTGGACTCATATTTTTCGTTATTTTTTATTTTGTGGAGGGTGGAGGAAAAGTGTTAACCGAGGAGCAAAAAGGACAAATCATAGCTTAAGGACTCTGGCTTATCTATTTCTAAAATAGCAAAAAAAATCAAAAAAAGCCGACACTTCATATCGAAATCTTTAAGCAATGAATTCGATTATGGGAAAAACATGAAAGGCCGCACACAGTGTGCTTACTAATGCGGAAAACCGACTTTTATTAGGTAAAGCATCAAATTCTCATGACTCGTTGGCAAAGATCAGCGAAAAATGTGGTATCAAGGCAAGTCTAACAACCGAGCGACGTGATATTTCAAAAGCTAAACTATAAAAAGACTTGGAAGAAGCCACCCCTTGACCCGATTCGAACAACAACGCCACAGTTTTTGTCGAGCACATGTAACATATACTATAGAGTGGCGAGATATGCTTCTCCGACGAAAAAAAATTTAATTTGGAAGGCCCCGATGGCAATAGCTACTACTTTCATGACCTCCGAAAAGAAACTCATTATTTGGATCGGCTGCATAGCAGAATTGGAGAGGTGATGGTGTGGGGAGCTATTTCCTATTATTCCACCTGGAAACTACTTTTTGTGTCAACCACAATGAATGTGTTGTCTTACTATGGTATATTGAAAGAGGCTTTTCCATACTTTCTATCTCTTTGATAATGCTCCAATACACACGGCCAGGATAGTTAAAGCTGGCCGCCCTACTCACCGGACTTGAATATCATGGCGTTTTGATTTTTCGTCATTTAATCTTTTTTTGTAGTTAATTTTCCAATATTATTAATATGGCAGTCATTTTTTTTCTTTGAGAGGAAATCATATTTAATTTAGACAAAGCTTAATTTCAATATTTTTCAACAGAGATGTGTGTGAAACTTACATTAAAAATGTTTACAAGTAAAAATTATATCATCAATATCTGGCCAGCTATAGTCCGTGCGTTGAACGTTCCTCAACGAGTGCGTCTTGGTTAGGTGTACGTTATCAACACGTCCATCAACTTGTTGAACAACCATATCAAAAACGCAGTTGATCAACTTGAAAAAAAATTTGTTTGTCAAAATCGAAAAAGTTTATCAACTAGTGTACGAGGTTACTCAACTGTTGAGTAAGTTTGTCAAATATATGTATGAAGCCATTCAACAATTGAATACGTTGATCAACTAGTTGTATGGAGCTCTCCAACAATTGAACGATTTGATCAACTAAGTGTACGTAGTTATTTGAAATTTTAAGTTGAACATAAATATTTATGATGCGTATCAGCAAACGGGCCTAAATGTTCCTTCTGGAAAAATTACAACAATTAAATGAACTTTAATTTAAAAAAAAAAAGTCTCCATCATGCTTGGTTTGGGAGCAATAGACGATAGAAAAATGATAAGGGGTGTCCTATTCAAGTGGCGAGAAGTGTATACAAAGTCGGCGATCAATTAAATCAAAAAATATATATAAACTCACAGCCGCGTTTTATTATGCTCAGACCCATATAGTTCAACGCGTGAAAATGAAACGATCTGGGTCATGAACATTTTTTACTTTGCATGGTTGGCAGCTGTGATTACCTTTTCACATTCCATTTTTTTGTTTACTGCGGTGTGCTCGGAAGTTGTCCTTTCTTGTTTTATTTTAGTTAAATAAATATAAAATAATAAACTATAATATATAAATGAAGTGCACTACTATTTGGATATTGTACAACAACCCATCGATTTTGGAACAATACTAAATCGTAAGCTCTACCCCGTTGAATATATGTCGTTAGATTAAATAGAATCTTATTCCGGTTTAACGGTGAATAAAAGAAGTGAAAGAAGAACTCAAAGTTCTGCTTAAGGCCAGCCCAATGGAGGATCTTTTTCAAAAAATGCTAATACTTGTTGACAAATCACCGGTACTCAAGAAACCCCAGCATCGAAAAAAGAATATCAATCAAATTTAAAAATTGTCTTCAAATAATTAGAACATGATTTTCTTGCATTTCTGTCCAAGCGGAGTTGCCAGTTGTGTATAAAAGAAATCAATTAAGGCTCCCTCATACTATAGCGAAACTTTCGGCTCCAAACACTCTGACCCAGTAGGAAATTCACTCCGCAATAAAAACATGTCTTGATGAAATCCTATATGACAGCGGTCATATAGGAGATATTATCATTGATTTCACTCATGAAACGTAATGCAGTCGGTCACCAGTTTGCCATTTAAGTAGCATGTTGTGCTTAATTCATGTAAAAAGTTAGAGAATAGGCAAGAACAAAAAAAAACTTTAATACACAATCCTGTTTCATATGCATGAATTCAATGCAAAACCGGACGCGAAGATTTCCTAATAAAAAGATTTTTGACCTGTTAAAAAAATAAATGATGCTAAAATGAAACTTTTTTTTGGGTTTTCCCCTCGATAGGTTCGCGCCACTACCTACTGTTTTTTGTCTCATCTTTAAATTGCCTACCAAAAAATATTATAACCCTAGGCCGCCACTTAAGAAATGATTGCAAGAAATTGTTCTGTAGTCATTTGTGGAGGCCCCTTATGTCTGGATATTTTTAGACATGCGAATCTGTATTTATTACTTGTCTTAGAACAAGACATTCTAAGGAACATAAAATGCTTCTTGGAGAAGAATGAAATTTCACGATTTATGTTTGCCCACATGGCAAAGAAATATAAATTTTAGTAGTAGTTTCTGCAATAATGGCCGAAATAAATATTTCTAATGGTGTCGCGGCATAAAGAACACAGTATCGTGTTTTTAATTAATTTTGTAGTTTTTTTGCCAACTTTTAATTTGCAAATTTATTCTGAATGTGTATTTTTGCGTCAGAGTGCCCCGACGAAGATCAATAATTGTGTGGATGCAACAACCAACAAGATGTTTTGTTTTTTTTTGTTAGCCTAGTACGCAGATCGGGAAAAATGTTTTCATCCATACAAATTTTATCCTAAGACAAATTTTGTCTTTGATATTTTTCCGGGCTGTACGCAGTTCACGCGCAAAATTGTGACGTTTGTACCCGCTGTACTTGAAAAATATATCCGCTGTACAAGAAAAGTCTCCACATAATTTTTCCTGAAAATTAATGCTCGGCGCATTGTTTTGCGGGAAAAAAATTGACAGCTGAGTGTGATGAGAAGACAAATTATTATTGCTCTAACTTGATTTGAGAAAGTAACTAGTTATACGGCCCAAGAAAGCTGTTTATTTTTTCTTTAACTGAACTGGGAACGTGTTAAAATAGAGGAAAAATGCCAATTATACGCAGGTAAAAAATACATCATTACAACAAGGTATTTTACGTTTTCCTTATTGTTTGTTTTTTAGTTAAAATCTGGAAAAAATCACCACTACAAACTGAAAAATAGGAAAATATACCTCCAATCGGATAAGAAAAATTTGGGAATTCCAATAAACCATAGAAAACAACCAACGAAGCGATTTTTTTTTTTTTTTTTTTTAAATTCATTTTTATTTCATTTTAACTTATAACTATCTTAAAGCTAGACAAAAATGTTTAAAACTAGCCTAATTATCAATAACTTACAACTAATTTACCGGCCCTTTACGGGCGCTCTAAATTAAACTATAACTCTTAAAACTAATGTCTTTCGACCTAAAAACTATTTTAATTAAATCTAAATTTTTTTTTATTTTATTTTATATTTCAAGGAAATTTCACAAAAACTTGATATCTGATCATTTTTTTTTTTTTTTTTTTTTTTTTTTTTTTAACTTATAAACTAAACCTAAATATATATTAAAAATAATTAAAACTAAATAAAACTAACTTATACTAACTAAAAATAACTTACACTACTTAAAATACCTAATAATACTTAAAACTACTTAAAAACTAGAACAGCCACAGCAGCATTTTTTTCGTTTTTTAATTTTTTTTTGTTTATTTTCTATATGCATGCAGACACATACAAACATGCAACCCACCCATACATGTACATACGCACGTAAAACGAAGCGATACAATAGGCGCAATACATACTACCTTATTCCCGTCTGCTCAGCTCCTACAACTCCTACAAAAACAAAACTAATATTTATCCCATCTTCTTCATACTCGGATAAACAAAAACCCATAGAACAGGCAACAATAAAGTCGTCGTCGTCGCGTCGTCATCCTGACCAAAGCCGATTACCAATTCCGTCTACATGTAAATGCAACAACATATCATTCTACCTACTTTTATCTAGCTTTAGCTAGTGACAAAACGAATATTACACTAAGAAGAATTGAAAATCATCTCCCGTCCTTCTTAGAGAATGCATTTGAAACAAATTCACAACATGTTCAAGGTATAATTTTTTCTATAACCAATCTGTTTCTACTGGAATACCTACACATATTTTTGCAGTTTTAAGTTCTGCTGATGAAATAATCATTGATTGTATAAGGGTTACATAACCAGGATAGCATTTTAAATTGTTACTTGCAAGTCAAGGAACATATAGAGAATGTATTTTCTTACTAAGGACATCAACTTAAGAAACGAAGCAATGTGTAGTTATCTTTAATTAATACATGTATGATATTGTATATAGTATAGCTATGACTTAAAAGGATTCGTGGCATAGTATAGTAGGCTTGTTAAGTTTGTTTTTGAAGAATTTATACGAAATTTCGATTAGCAGTAATGAAAGTACCTGCAGTGACATCAAATATACAAGCATTATGATTTATAATTTTAAGTTGTGTATCTGTAAATAATGTAATACACACAGAAATAAGTACCCACCAATTTTGGCCCATAAAAGTGAAATACCAGTTGCATTCTTTAGCAACTTTTTATGCATTTAAATTACTCAAAAAAAAAACAATAATTCTTATCATTTCATGTAGTTTTCTATTAACAGAATAGAACATTTTAGCAGTCAAGTAAGTACACAACGATGTTACTGAACCAATTAATGATGCGATTGAATTTATCACATTTTGTTCTTATTTACATGAACAATACAGTGTAATATATAAATATTTTGTATATAAGACATACAGTTGCTATTTACGAATTTCAAAAATGTATTCAATAACAAAACAAATAAACGCAGGTTTTGTTAGAGACACAATTGTTTTTGTTTTAAGTTTTCTTCGCTTCTGGGAGAGTACATCAAAAGAAAGTAAAGCATATGTAAAGCTAGTAGAATAATCTCGTAAATCCATTAAGACACGCCATTTCTCTTTTCTTTTCTTACCCTAGTACGCAGATCGGGAAAATAATTTCTTCCGTACAAATTTTATCCTAGGACAAATTTTGTGTTTGATATTTTTCCGGGCAGTACGCAGCTCACGCGCAAAATTGTGAAGTTTGTAACCGCTGTACTTCGAAAATGCATCCGCTGTACAAAAAAAGTCTCCATTTAATTTTTCAGGCATAATAATGCTCTGCGCATTGTTTTGCAGGAAAAATTTTGACAGCTCATAGTCATTGTGGCAGAATT
This sequence comes from Philhelius pedissequus, assembly GCA_910595825.1. NCBI lineage: Eukaryota > Metazoa > Arthropoda > Insecta > Diptera > Syrphidae > Philhelius > Philhelius pedissequus. Next base: position 272,485,340 of record OU343160.1, on the reverse strand, counting down.
ATATTGTGCTATACATTATTTGAAAGTAAGCATTTATTAATTTTCGCTACGGCCGGGCCAAAATCAAAATTAAAGCCGAATTATTTCATTACTGGTATCTTTGTTTTTAATGAAAAAAAAACAACATGAAAATCGAAGCAGAATCCTTCACGCTTCAACTGGGCACAGAAGGTTTTAAGATCGAGGAAAAATATTACAATTACGTGCAGGTTAGGACTCAAAATAAAAAGGCATAAATATAACTATTTTACATTTTTAATTTTTAGTTAAAATGCTGGCGAAATGTTTGGCTCACAACCAACTGAGAAAAGATATGAATCCATATCATGAAGCTTAGACCGTCTAGAGCCATGATGTGATGCCGAATCCAATTCAAGTTATGATTGAAAATCGAAGAATTACCCGCGATACATTTGTGAAAAACCTTGTAAAAACCCATTGTTTTGCATTAATTTAATGTGTTTAATAAAAAGAGTGCAACAAAGCAAATTTTGTTTGCCTTTTTGAAATTCTCGATTGACAGATACTTGACAGTTCCTCTTATTTCTCCAACTTCAAGATTTTGTGCGGCTTTTTCCAAGTGATTGTAGAGATTCAAATTGTAGAGATAAAATTTAGTTTTTCCCGATCTGCGTACTGGGGTTTTGGGTAGAAATTGATACTGAAGGAAAGATTTTTCCTGTTTTATATTTGCAATAATTGCAGTTAGTACAGATGTGGCACATAAAATAACTCATTCTTCAATTAAAGTAGTACTCATTATTAAGAAAACTTTCAAAACTTAATATTCAAAACAATTTGATTATTATAAAATTACATATGATATTTTTAAGTTATTTCAAACATATGTTATCTTCTTTGACAGACACATGAAGTTTCTATTTTTGTCTCCAACTTCAAAATTTTGCGCTGCTTTTGGCAAGTTTTTGTAGAGATTAAAATTGTATAGATAAAATTTTGTTTTTCCCGATCTGCGTACTAGGCTTATCTGTCAAACGACGCGCGGAAAAAAGGGAAAAAGTTAAACAATGTCTAGCGTCGCGACACGCGGCCGCGGCTCCATTGTATTCACTCAACCGAGTTTCTATGCATTTTTACTTTGACATAGCGGTTTTTGAAGTGCCGCGAGATCGACCGCGTGTCCATTCTGTTCACCCAGTTACGGCGTGGTTGAATTGTATTGCATCGCGGAATAGTATCTTTCGAAAGGTGCAGGCGGGGGCAAATAAAATTACTGAGTTATCGCTCTTTCTTCGTTTTGCTTTTCCTTATTGTTTGAGTAAAGAATAAGGAGTGCGGAGATAGGGTTCTCTTTTACTTGAACAAAAGCAAGTCTTACTTTCCATTTCCATTGCTAAATATAGAATTTAATGGAAAGCTATTTGAATTGATTTTGTTTTCCATATTTAATTGGATTGTATTCGTGTATATTAAACTACTAGTTGTCAAAATAAATGCATTCAATTGTACTAGTGTTAGTAAAAAGAGAGGTTGATCCACAGAAAAATACGGATCTGCAAAATTGATTCAGAATAAGAAATAAATTTTTATTTGCCCAATGGAAGGATGTAACTTGGCAAAATTGATATCTTTTACCAATGGGAAACCAAATAAAAATTGCACTTGTGTGGAATCAGACTTAATAAATTATAAGTAGTTGTTTGTTTTTTTGGCAGCACCGTGGTTGACAATTCAAAATTGAACTACCAACCTTTGCAAGTTAAAAGCTAACCCTGGTGGAGAGATATGTAATTAAATTCTGGGTCAGGAATAGTGAACTGGATAAATATCAAGATCACAAATAAGCCAAACTAAGATCGGAGAAAATGAAAACAAGCCCGAATTGTTGTTGTTTTTTTTAATGAGCTCATGTCGTCAGTCAAACTGATGTCATGTGCATAGTATGGGAAGGGGGTTTAAGAAACTAAAGTAACATGGATTAACGAATTTCTATGTTCGAATTTTTTTTATAAAGCAAAAGCTCAATATGTCAAAATGAGGGAGGTGGCCCTTGCGCAAATATTTTTATGATATGGATGTACATAGGTATTTCTATTAATTTAAATGTTGTATGTATTTCTTACATTTTTCTTGCAGAAAATTGATAAAATCATTTGTCGTTTGTGAAATTAATTAATATAATTCGTTTTTCTAAGGAAAACTAAAAAATATATCTTATTCAATAAACATTTGATATATTCAAGATATAAATAATATAAGAACACCTTTGTACGTGGATAATGTTCATTTATTTTGTTGCTAAATTTTGTAGCTTTTATTAATATAAAAATTACATACATAAATAATATATTAAGCAAAAATAAAATGCATCCGTTTATCAAAAAATTTTAGGCTTTCGATAAATTATTAAAAACAAAAAACAATGTTTTTTTTTTAGATTTAAAAATTCTTAGATTGCTTTTCCCATAATTGGTATGAAGAAATTGTTTATTCTCTAAGCAAACCTTCAATTATTCTAAAAGATTCATTTTAAAAACAAACATACTTTTCGTAAACAAAAATTGGTAATTTTAATAATCCTGGCTAGAAAACTGTCTTGTTTTTTCGTAACCGATGATGTTGTTATTGTTTCTCGTTGAAAGGTTGTTTTTTTATCGTTTTCCATTTTAAAAGTAAAGCATTATATTTATCAATTTCGATTTATTTTACGCTTGATTTAGAATCTTTCATGCTTTATTAGTCTATTACTGTCAAAATATTTATACCTCATAATTAATCAGAAAAAAAATATTAATGCAACCCTTTATTGGTTTTCTCTTATAGGAAATACATTGAACTTCAAATCGAAAAAAAATCTATTTCCAATTGAAAGTTCGTGCGCTGACTGCCAGATGCCGTGACTCCATGCGTCATTAGCCGTGTTTTATTATCGCCAATAAACCATATGGTTCACCCCGTGAAAATAAAACGATCTGGGTTATGTAAGGGGTTTTCCAATAAGAGGTGTTATTTTGAATAGCCCGCTATTTCGGTAGCTGTCACTTTTGAAGCTGTCATTTTTTGACATTTGACAAGTAGAAACTACGCTATTAATAAAAATGGAACGATACACGCTTCAACAACGCATTTCTTTTTTTTGAATATCAAAATAACACCTCTTATTGGAAAACCCTATACTTACATGTACACTCTATTTGCCGAATTTAATACTAATATTTGCAAACCCAGATAGAAACCTGAATCTCGTGTTGGTTTTGTAATACGTGTTAAAACATAACCCAGCTCCAGACCCGTAGATAATAAAACGCAGCTAATATGGGACTTCGTGCATAATAAAACGCGGCTAATTATACTGCACATACTTGGGAAGAATTTCCTTTTTTTACCTATTACAAAATGCCGACTGTACTTTACTTTGTTTGCTGGGCAAAGTATATCAGTTGAGTATCTAGGTACATATGAAATTCTATAAGAAAAGCTCGTTTCTTTGTTTTTGTTAACTTTCACTTGGGTGAAGTTCAGTCTAGTCTGTTGGTTCTGCTTTCCAGTTCCATATTCCACTTTGCATTTGTAAGTTCAGGCGTGTGGAATTCGTATCGCATTTGGCGTGAGCAAATACATTTGTCACAAAAATAGATTTACAACAAACCAGTATTTTGTTTTGCATTTATCACAAATTGTGAATACATATATTTTGAAAAAAAAAATAATACATAATGGTAAGTACTTTATCTTCCATCAAATAATTGCTTTTATATTTATTATGTATGTACATATAGCCTTTCCATAACTTTCATTTGACCTTTCATATTTCATTGAGAGAATAGAAAAAAAATACGAAAGCCAAAACTGGAACATTTGTTTTGACACGAATTAGAGCCGAAAGCTTTATCGTAAATTTGTTCATAATTTAAAATTTACAAGATTTTATAAAAATTGTTTTGTTTTTACCGGTAATGATGAGACGTGGGGTGATATGCGGATGGTGACAAAAACACTGGATTGCGTAATATTTTATCAAAGACCACGCATTCGTAAAACAAATTGTTAAAATAAATTTATTCCTGATAAAACATGTGACGTTTATCCATATACCTTACGCAATTGAAAAAAAACTTGTGTTTGCAAGGTTAAATACATCTTAATCCCGCTTCAATCGAATACATGCTCTTCATTCTTGCCCACTTGTTTAGAATAGCATTAACGTAATGACGTGGTCCATGTAGTAGGTTGGGACTTGGGAGGCTTCTTTTACTGTGGTGACGTCTTTTGGCAACCGGCCAATTGAGAAGTGTGCTAAGGAAATGCAATGGTATTCATCCGCGGATTGTATTTTTAATGAAATCAAAATGAGAAGAAATAGAAAAACAAAAATATAGTGAGTCAACTGATTTGAAAAACAAAAAATGAACTTTGATAACGAAAGTCAAGATCCAGAAATACACCAACCTGCCTTTAAACACTGATAGGTAGGTAGTTGTTTCAATTGCATTATGCAGAAGATGATTAGGATTTTCGACATGGTAAAAATATTTTCGTATTAGGTTCGTCTTATAAAATTATTTCAGAGCGCAATTTTGTACTCAGCCCGAACGTTTCGCAACAAATTACATTGCCACCGGGAATAGCTAGTCCGGAAATATGTTTAACATGTCGAAAAATAACTGACTAGGTATAACTTGTCTATGACAATGGCGCGATTAGGTCAACATTAGCTTTCCAACACGTTCCCACATAGGTACAAAGATTGCTGCATCCTTCATGGAACTTTAACTTACAAAAAAGGAATAAAGTTGTTTTGAAAATAATAATAAATTTTCCTTAATTAAATAATTACAACAACAATGACATAAGTTTTCATCAAGTAAAAATCGGCAACAAGAAATATTGATTTTTTTTTGTAGAACGGCTATGTCGATTTCGTTTCAATAAATAGGATGCACTTCTAAAACCAATACTTTTTTGCTTTGAAACGAACGATTACGGGCCGAATCTCTTTTTGGGACTGTGTGTGTTGCTTGGCAGCTCTAAACAAAAAAAACAAATCTTCAATTAGTTAATACATCATTATTGCGTTTTAATTTCCCGATTTCGACGCGGGGGAGTTCCTAAACCCACTTGCTCTTTTTTAATATTTGTTTCCAAGAAGTTTTTAACAATTTTTTTTAATTTTTAATATATTAATTTACTTTTTCTGTACACTGCCACAAAATAAAAATTAATTCACAACACAACAATTGAGAAACTTTAAGACAAATACTGTAGTGTGTGTAAGAATCTGTGCACAAATCCGGTTTGAATCCGTCTCCAAAAAGAGATTCAATACGTATCTGTTTTTCCAGAAAAAAATTGGTTTTAATTTGAAACGAATTTGATTTTCAGAAAAAAATTGACGGCGGATCGACGGCAGATCGATGTTTTTGTTGAAACAAAATCGACAATAGTTTAGCTAGGTAGGTATTGTCAAATTAAAAAAATGCAAGAATTATTTTACAAAAATTGTGCTATGCAATATTATTTAGAAGGCCCTCCTAGATATTTTTTTTATCGAAATCCGTTGAGCCGTTAATGAGAAAGTCGAAAAAAAGTTGTTCTACGGCAGGTTTTTGGGTTAATTACGATTTACCTTTTTAGTAGAAAAATTATGGCGGCACCGTTATTTTTGTGGATAAAAAAAATTAAAAATCGAATAGATGATCAGTAGAATCGCTTCAGTTGTTTAGGTTGTAGATCGACCTACAGACTGACAGGCAGACGGAATTGCGGGACACTACTATTTGTTGTTCTCTATCGTAATGTCCAATTTGATCAAAATCTGGAGCTCGATTATATACATATGTATATCGGAAGTAAAAGGAATAGTAGAGTCCTACTTTGCATTTAGCAAAAGTGCGAAACTGTCCAGAACAATTCAACATTCTCCTTAGATGTACGAAATTATTCACAATATAGTGCAAGCAACATAAAAATTCAAGCTGAAATTATCCGTGATAACTGTACATACATAACACCTTTAGTTTACCAACAATAGGTGTCAAATTGTGTCGTCTTGTTTTCGCCCAATATCTCACAATACAATTAGGAAGATTATTTCTGACGTTGTTTAGCATTGTATTATTGCATTAAGAACAATAAAGAACAAATTCTGTGTTTATACTTCGACTATAAAACATCATTAATTATTAGAAGTGTAAATAACAAGATAAAAAGTAGACACCATATTCGCTAAAATAAACAATACAATATATCAATTTTGAATAATTCAAACAAATAACATTTTTGTATTAAAAATCTACAGAAGTATTATCAAGACCTACATATGTATATTACCAAAGAAAGTCTACATCTAAAGGTCTGATCCACACTCTGCCAATTGGCACAAATTGTCACCAATTTCTGCCAAAACCTGTTCCAGACTTATTTGGTAGTTTTTGGTAGAAGAGAGCGCTCTTGAGAGAGTAAAATATTCCCCTTCCTGACAATTTCTTGCCAATTCCTGTCCAATAAATGTTTGTAGGCAGCAATTTGTGGGCAGAAAATTTTACAATTGTCAGACTGACGTTTGTCATAAACGAAAAAAAAAACGGTTCGTAGTTGGTGTGGAAAAATATTTGCAGAACAAATAAATTAATTTAGAAAAACTAAAATACAAAATAATTAGTTTGAAGAGAAAAAAATGTGAATTTACAGCAAATAAAGAAATAAAAAAAAACAAATGTGTTGACGTTTAAAAATTGGCAGAAAATTGTGCTCAAGCTGTTCCAGACTTTTTCGGACTTTATTTCTCAATGAGAGAATTTTATCCCCACTCTTTAAGTTTTGACAATCTACCAATTTCTGCCCAAAAAAAGTCTGGATCAGACCTTTTTTTTATCAAACAGGCTTCAGGAGTGGCAGAAGGGGAAAAATTAATCCCAGAATTCAAAATGGTTTCAGGAAAGACAATTATCGATATTACTTTCGCAAAACCGAAAGGAAGATTTTTTTTAGTACTTGCTGTCCTAAAATGAGCATTCGAAAAAATAATCCGCGTATTTCAAACCATCTATTTCAACACCAGAATTACTATTAAAACTGCACATGACCTAACTGTAAAGTCGAAACATATCTAGAGGTGTACTGCAAAGTGATTCATCAAGTGCCCTTCTTTTTCAATTTATACATAAATGACCTAGAGGAATTCCTTAAGTGCGAGGTCCTCACAGAATTGGACATTTCACAAATCATAAATGTAATTCTGATCACTTATACTGATGAATTAGAATTAAATGCCGAAAAAGCAAAAATTATGAATTGTGCTAAGAGAAAAAGCATATCTTACCCGGAAAGATTCTCATAGAGAAGATTGGATTACATTTGAATACCTTGGAGTAAATTTAATCACACTGGTTCATGGAATGAAGCCATAAATATATTCAAGATCAAAACAAGAATAGCAGCAGCGGCATCTGATGAAAAGTTCTTATATGGAAATCTGGGAAGAACGAACAAAAGTATTTGAAAAGAATTAAATCGACTGCACTTTACTGTGTTGAAGTATGGGCACTGGCAGCTTGCTGGAGATAAAATTGGAATTCAAACGACAGTTTTGAAGAAATCGTTTGGACCAGTTAATAATACACAAAGCAACGTAGTTCGTGCAGAAGATGTCCCATTTTTTAATGCAGTCAGAAATCATTTATCTGTTTTCTAATGGAATAACTGATTTGGAAAGTATAATGAAAGTAGAAGCTAAATTCAATGTAAACCATATTTATGAATATGTCGTTAACTCTCTCAGACTCAGAGCTTTTATTTTAAATGTATATAAGTCATATTAAGGCTCACATTATGAGTAGCGAATCGAACTTAAAATCTTGCGAATTCGCAAGTTTCGTATTACGAATAGCGATTCGCTCCAACTTAGCTCGCTTCAAATGTCAAAACCTTAGCGAATTTGATTATCGAGAGATTACAAATAGCGAATCTTCGATAATTTAACCCATGTAAGTGTGATATATTATCGAATCAAAATATTTAGTGATAACGTTGTGCCGGGAAACATTTTCTATTTATTGTTGATAAAAGTTTCAAATTTAATTGTATTAACCTGTAGCTAGTTATTTTTCTTCTTCGAAGAAAATCCAAAAAGATTATTGGGAACAATTTTCTGTCGAATTAAACTCTCTTGAGGCTCCTATTCGTGATGGAAAAGAGTTGCATACGTTAGTAAGAAAATGTTTCATTGTTTGCACCTAAGATATTTTTTGTACATAGGTTTGGTTGGACTATAAGTTAAAACTGAAACAAAAATTGCAGTTAAGTTAAAAATTTGACTGCTACTGCTGGCGGGCCATATTGCCAAATTTCGTTGTCGCCTGACACAGTTGACTGTGAAAGTCCCAAATCGAAATCATTACCTGCACTGTTTTGCCAGCAACTACTCCCAAGAAATCTCAATGTTTAAGCCAGTTTTATAAGAGAATGAACTGCATAGAAGTTCTTAGCTTTAACACATGCTTTATTTGGTTGGGGACATTCAAAAAAGCATCCTTGTTCAATCTAATAGAAGACAAAACATTGATTTTTTTTAATAATTAATTTAATTTGATGGCTTACAAATTGTCGGGAGTTCTAAGGTGTTACAACTATAACGAATGTTTTTTCTCATATGCTAATTTTTTCTTGCATTTTCATTTCAAACTCAATCACCTCAAAAAATAAAATGTTGCTTAACATAAATTGTCTTTTTTTTATTAAATCGTCGAAAAATACAAAATCTAGCAAACAGAACAAAAATTCACAAACAATTTAACGCAACACAAACAGCATTTGACGTTTAACATTTGTTTTTTTATTGGAATCTATTTTTGGCACCATTTATTTTTATGCGAACGATGAAGTTCGCTATTAGTAATACTGTGATAATCCAAGTTCGCTAAATTGTTCGCAACTTATCGAATGTTCGATTCGCTATTGATAATGAGGGCCTAAGTAGTCAATTAAATGATTTAAAAACCAAATAAATCAATTTGTATTTATATAAACAGAATATTAATAATTCATTTATAAAACTGATTTTTTGAAATTATAAACAAATAAAATATGGCCCATAGTGCGAGTTTCGTTTAACGTTTAATGCGACAAAAGTCGAAAGCATCGAACAATTTTCGTTTTGGTATTGTGTATCTTATGTCGTTTTTTTTGGCAATCCGGAAGCTTTCTGGACTCTTCTGAAAGTGTTCACTTTTGGAAAAAAATGACAGTTCTGATTCTTAAAAGAAGAGAATTTCGCTTCTGGATTTGAAATCAGTATCGGAACCCGAAGAACTCATACGATATTCAGACATTTGAACGTCAAACTCCAGTGTTGTCATTTTTTGTATCATAATTATATACAAAACATTTTTTTTTTTATTTGAATATTTCCACGTACACAATTATTTTCACACATACAATCACGTTGAAATCCAGAATTGTTAGAATTACACGAAGGTGTTCAGTTGGGATCCCGGATCGAAGAAAAATTCCGGAATGCCAAATAAAAACGCCTCAATCGATAGAGATAATTGGTACTGTGAATAAGAATTTGCTTTTTATTGTTATGGAAATAATATGTCAATAATAATTTTTGTCCATAGAATTAGACTTATTGCACGGAGTCGAACACAAAAATGCAAACGACAAAGTTCGAATGTCTAGACGAAAAATTTCGTTGACAATAGAGATTCGCAATACCAAAATAAATTTTCGATGTTCGACTATCGCTAAAAGTCGTTCATCGAAAGCAAAACGACACTCACAATAAGGGCCTTTATCTATCTATCTATCTGGTACTACAGCGACTTACGCGGCTCGTAAGCTATTATTATCTATAAATAAGGTTGAATTGATCCTTGACACCTGAAACTGGAATGAATTTGAACTCATATTACTACAATTTTTATCATATACACATGCATCATTTTTTAATAATTATAACTCGAGTAAATTATTATTAAATAATTTTTTTAATTTTATTTTTTAGAGTGAACCAATTCGTGTTGTTGTAACTGGTGCTGCCGGTCAGATCGCCTATTCACTGTTGTACATGGTTGCCCGTGGTGAAGTGTTTGGCAGGGATCAGCCCCTTATTTTGCATTTGCTTGACATTCCACCAATGGCCGGAGTACTGGAAGGTGTTGTCATGGAATTAGCTGATTGTGCTCTCCCACTGGTGCGTGAAGTAGTACCCACAACAGATCCTGCTGTTGCTTTCAAGGATGTTTCCGCTGCATTTCTTGTTGGTTCTATGCCACGTAAAGAAGGAATGGAACGTAAAGATCTTCTCTCCGCCAACGTAAAAATCTTCAAAGTCCAGGGGCAAGCTTTGGATCAGTACGCACGTAAAGATATTAAGGTATTAGTTGTTGGTAACCCAGCTAACACTAATGCTCTGGTTTGCTCGCACTATGCCCCATCGATTCCAAAGGAGAACTTCAGTGCAATGACACGTTTAGATCAAAACCGTGGAATGGCACAAATAGCAGCTAAGCTTTCTGTTCCAATAAGTGCCGTCAACAATGTCATTATCTGGGGTAATCATTCGGCCACACAATTCCCAGATGCCAGGAGTGCTAAGGTAACAATCGGTGGAGCAGAAAAAGCTGTCTGGGATGCTATTGGCGATACGTCGTTCTTAGAGGGACCTTTTGTTGAAATCGTTCAAAAGCGTGGCGCTGCTGTTATTGCTGCACGCAAAATGTCTTCGGCAATGTCTGCTGCCAAGGCTGCCTGCGATCATATGCACGACTGGTGGAATGGAACTAAGCCAGGTCAGTTTGTTTCCATGGGAGTGATTTCCGATGGAAGTTATGGTGCCCCCAAGGATGTTGTCTTTTCATTCCCAGTTGAAATCAAAAACAAGCAATGGAGTATCGTTCAAGGATTAACTCTTGATGATTTTGCCAAGTCAAAGCTGGCAATTACAAGCAAGGAATTACTCGAAGAGAAAACAGAAGCTATGGCTGTTTGCAATGCAGAATGACTGCTCGGCGAAGCAAAATTATAGTAAAATAGTTTTGTTTCCTCGGATTTATTTTAGGAAACTTTATCGCACTATTTTATTTCGAAAGAAATATTAATTAATAACATTAAACTTTTGTTTATTTTTTTCAAACGAGGAACTTGCATTCAATCTAGTTAAACTATACGGATATTAGTTTTTAATGATTTTGTTTTTTCTTATAGTTAAAGGGAAATGATTGTTAAAATTATAATTGTAAATAAATTCAAATGCATTTTATAGAGTAATTTGTGTTTTTGGGGTTTGAAAATTATAAGATTTGTATTCGGGGTTTCATACGATTTTTATGTCCAGAAATATCAGTTGGTATTTTGAATTCAATTTTATTTTAGTTTCTAAACTAATCAGTCCTATCACAAATTCTATCTTAATCTAAAATATGCCAAGTTTCCCGATAAAACTATCACAAATTCCATCGTAGTGGATTCAGAGTGAAAAAATCGGTTACGATTCTCGAAGTTCGTGTAAGTTGGGCCAAATTCCTAAACGCAAGATATGCAAAGCAAGTCTCATGCTAAGCAAATGCAAAAACCCGATAAAAATTGAAAAGCAAGTAAAGTGCGCAACACAAGTTTAAATCTAGTATTAGACGGTCCTTGTAATGTGTCATTGCCGTGACACTCTGACGTCACTATGACGTAGTTGTCTGTCCTAAAAGTGTTACGTCGTATGATCGTCATTGTTTTGCATGTCATTGCCGCGACAAAAACAATGACAGGCACCGTGACACGTCACTTTTAGGTCATTGCAATGACAAATTGCCGTGACCAAGTGATAGCCCTTTCATTGTTGATGCGACACCGTGACACGTAGCCTGTCGCTGCAAGGACTGTGTCCCAACCGTGACGGCAGGATTTTTTGCCGTATCATTGTTTGTCACGGTTGGGCATAGTTACTTAGGTACCTACCTACAAATGTGTATTTAAATAGATTTTAATTTTGTAAATTAGAAGGGTTATTTGTACCTACTTACATGCAGATTAGGTTCACCTCCAATGATCAGTTGTATGAGATTTGTCACGTCGTGTGATAGTCATTGTTTTGCATGTCATTGCCGCTACACCGAGACAGAAATATCACCGTGACACAATTTGACGTTCATTGAATTTTGGGACAACAATGACAGACATTCGTGTGATAGTGATTGTAGCTAGCCATGACACGATTACCTTTTTCACGGCAATGACGGTAGTAGGACCTATTTTGTTGTGACGTCAGATTCTAATACTAGCTTAAAACTTGCACAATTGCAATGAAGTTTGCACAAGAACAAAGAATGAACGGCGTTTTCGGACAGTGTGCTTAGCAGAGATTTTTCTGTTTGCATTTAGGGGCAGTTTAGCAATTTGCCCTTAGTATCAAAAAATTAGAATGGAATATAATGGAACAAACTTTCTACGACAAACCATTTGTGTCGGACACTGAAAGTCAGCGTTGTGATAAAGTTGGTCCTTTGTAATACCACATGTCTTTAACAGTTATTTTAAAGAAAAATTGTAAGTATTTTCAAAAAATCTATGGTTGTATAAATATTTGTTTTTAATATGAACAAAATTGTGACAAAAAAAGTTCATAATTTCTGGGAAATTGTAAACGGCGAAATTAATATTCTTGGACCACAAGGTTGTTTTAATTTTTCAAATACAAATTAAATCACCGACAAAGTATGCCTTGCGGAAAATGTTCCCTTCAAACGGTTACATCTCAAGGGCCCAATAAGTATTGTTTCTACAACTTTGCGCAATTTTCTAATGTATGAAGGAACAAATTGTTAATAGGAATGGCAGACAACAGTGTACAAGTTCTTTCGACGTACGTTGGGTTCTCTTGGAACGAATTTCTCTCAAAGTACAAGGTATCCTTAAAAAAATAACAAAATAGTTTTTTTTCAACGTTTTTATATCCTAGAAAGGCAGTTAAGTGATATAGCAATTTCTTCATAGAGCAAGTAGCTGCTTAGCAGTTTTAATTATTTCCTTTGTAAATGCTTGACTACTAATAAAACTAGTTAAGACCTCCGTTTGTTCATTATTTGTCAACATATTTTATTTACAGTAAAACCTGTCAAATTGAACCACCCTTAGGACCGAAGAAAAGTGGTCAAATTAAGAAGTGGTCCGATTGTAGAGGTTCCTTTTTAATCGGACCGTTTCAATTAGAAAGGTTCTCTCTCATGCATAAATATCCATACAAAATATATATATATATAAGTTTCCAAAAAAATATGCAATCAATTAGATTTGTTGGTATAGCCAGTGCTTTTGCTTGGAGAACTGTACCAGAAATTGGCGCATTATTTTGTCTAGCTAAGCAAAACCATTTGAATATCAAGCCATCAATTTCGGCAAAAGATACAAATGATTTCATACGTTTTGTTATCAATACAACGAATTTTTCAAATCACAGTTTGATGTCCTATTGGATTTGAGATTTGCTGCAATTAAATTTCTTTGCAAGATCTCTCCGAGATAAATGTACATTTTCGAAACACTTAATAACTTCAACCTTATTTTCCAAATCAAGATCACAGTAATTTCGTTTACTCAATGTTTTTTTACTTCTTTTTAAAACTTAGTAGCTTTATTGAAAACTAAAAACTAAAACAAACACCTGTAACATATCAATTGCTAAAACCTGAAACCTCGCTTACGAGAAAAATAAAATTGTTTCATTTAGGAACTAACGAAAGCTAAAATTACAAACTTATTGGGAAATCACCAAATAAACCAAAAGTAACCAGGCGGCGGCGGCGAGGGGTACAACAATTAACACAATAAAAAAATACGATGCATACATATTTCGTATTTCCTACGCCTGGACCAAGTAGACAGATGAATACATTAAGCAACGCATGATTTCTTAGTGGTCCATGGTCCGATTAGCAGGTGTCCTGATTATAAGGGAATATTTTGTTTGAAAAATAACAGAGAATCCATAAGGTGCGGTCCGAATATGAAGTGGTCCGATTATAGTGTCCCGATTAGTAGGTTTTACTGTATTTGTTTTCATAATTTTCCGAAAAAGAATTCACACGATAAATATGTTTTTGCTGTCGAGTAAATACTTGTTTTCAAATTTCGAGTTACAATTTATTCAATTGTTTGTCCTTTTCCATTTTAATACCAGTCAATGTCTATCACTGGCATCAAAAGCTAATCATACATCGGTTTATACAACTTTGTAATTTCCATAAATTTAACTTTAAAGTGAATTTGAGATTTGGCGAGAAATGAAGTACCATTCCAATATAATCGACGTATTTTGGCTTAAAGACAACATAACATCTGTACAGCTAAATTTGTTTTCTAGCACACGGCCAAATATCCCTTGAAGAACTCCAGCAGTGAAATTGGCAAAGGTGTTGATTATCAGTATTTCGATGATAGCTTGAGGGAACAACAGTTAACCATAATCCAGTAGTTGAGGCGATTGCTTATTTTAAGCGATTCGGTCCTAGCACTAAACCGTGAAGCAGGCGGCGGTATAAGCTTTGCATAGCGCGCGTTTTTGAGTAGTATGGCATCTTCTATTGCTATATTAAAACTATAACAGCTTTTTGAGATCTCGTGCTTCGGGCCAGAGGCGAAGGTTAGTTAATTTGAGTAAATTTTAAACAAACAGAAATAATGATCCGTTTGGTAATAATAACAAAATTCAATCTTATATGGAATTTTTACAAATAAAACATTGGAATTGCTTTGAGAAATATATAAAATTAATTGAACAAAAAATATTTATAAAGATTATTCTAATTAATCATTTGTTTTTAATTGTTCAATTACGTGGGTATAAAATATCATAATGCCCAGGTCTATACAACAAGAACACTTTGGGATCAGTTCCTTCCGGAAAGTCATGAGCCTTCACTTTTCCACCTTCGCCACGGTCCATATATTCGACTCGTACACCAACATTTAAGGCAGTACATAAAGCAATAATGTGTATATGGTCGGATTCTTTGTACATCGGTTCGACCTCCTGATGACGAAATTCTTCGATTGTAAAGCTTCCCTCGATGAAATTCTGATAAAAGTCAGCGTCTTCCTGCAACTTGCCTGAGGTAATTAATCGCAAATAAACAACGACATAGTCGGAGTATCCTTGCTCATTGAATACTGTATGTAGTTCATCTTTAATGTCGACATCTTTTGTTGTGTCAGTCGGATCTACACGCTTAATAACTTCCATAAACTACACGAAATTTTGGTTGAATTTCAATACTAGAGTAGATATATCCGAAAATATTCATCTACTTACCGTATCGTGAAAATCCTCCAATGTAAAACTAGGAAATCCCAATTGAACTAATTTGTCCTTGGACGCCTGAGCAAGATCTTTAAATGCTAGATAATCTTCTTTATTGGTAAGTAAGTACTCCAAATAGGCGTAGGCAAATGCACGAAAAAAGCAATTACCATCAGGTCGGGTACGACGCATAAATTTGTACTTCTCGCCGAGATCTTCTATTTTCGATGTATAAACTGCATCGCCGGTATATTCATGATTCAGAGTAGACACTACTTGCAAATCACTCACCAGCGGAATGCTTTCTGAGATCTTTAATTTTATAAATCAAAAATTGCGTTTTTTACAAAACAAAACTAAACTTTTGCGAAAGTAGGTTAACCTCTTTTTCAATTTGCCGCTGCTGCTGCAAAATAAGTTCATCTCTGTTAACGGTTTCGGGCGTTTGAGTTGAATCCATAATTTGTTTTAATTGACGAGGTTTTTAGCGTATTGTGAGAAGCAGTTCCAAAAAATACAAACCAATTGTCTTACTTTTAAACAAAAACAAATTAAAGTTTCTTAAAAATTCGGTTCCGAGTGGTAACAAATTTGACGTTTAGTTTGGATGTTCGACAGTTATAGTGACAGTGGTTTCTTTTGCGAAATTAAAGTACTATACTTCTCAAAGATTGTGTTTAAAAGGGAAATTATTTTGATTGTGCTCTTTATTGAGGTAGTACGTTTACCTATACGGTTTATATTTGATGTAAATCATATCGAGTTGGATTAGGTTTGGATTTCTGCGATAGATTTTTCAGCAAAAAAAGAGGAAAGATAGAAAAGAAGAATAGAGGCATAGAGAAAATAATATACTACCTATTGTTGCTTGCATTGACATACTAGATATGGACTGCTAGTTGTGATTCATTTCCATACAATATTTGCAAAAAATATGGTTCCCTGCTTTCAGCGACTATTGCAGGCCAAGCGGCGAAAAGAAAAAACAAATTGAGTACCATCTGTTGTCGTTATTACCTTTCTAGAAATTTGAGGCAAAGAAACTAGAGCTATCTATTGGCACATAGTATAAGAAGCCCTGCCATCTAGTTTTTTTTAGAAAGTTAACAATTGATGTAGTGCTGGGGACAATGAGAAAAATTCCTTTTTCGTTCAGCTTATATCTAAAAGATTGCTTTTAGAGTTACATTCAAAAAAATGGAATACATTTTAACCCTGCAAAATACGTTCTTGTTGGTCACGTGGGAAATATTCAAATGCAAGTTTTTTTAACTTAAACTTATATTACGCAGTATTTTGGTACAGTACTCTGGCAGACGGCTTTTAAATGCGTAGTTATGTATTATGTAAGAATCTTAATAATTGTAAAATTATGATTTAAAAATGAAAATAAATCAAATTATCTATATATCTTATTTTTTCGTCGCCAAGTTGAAACAAAAAAATGAAATGTAATTGCAACTGATATTACGCAGAGCGTGTTAAATTTTATTCGTTTAGTCGAAAACTTAAAAAAAACTAAATTGATATTTGATCTAACTTTAATCGTATTTCTTTCATCCGCAAAGAACAATAATAGGCGTGTTTTTTTCTAAGCCCCGGGGAAATTGGACGAAAAAAATGATGAGTAGGATTAACAATTTGTATGTTAAATCCAACAACAACTAATCCCCGGGCGTGCTTAGCTTAAGCCCAGAGAATTCTCGGGGCTTAGCTATTGGAGAGGATAAAAACTGTGCTACCAAAAACTTTTTCACTAAGTTATCGATAAAATGTATAGAAACTTCAAAACTGACATTTTGACATGTCAGATAATTATCAATTTTGTTTGGTTTGATTGAGCATTCGGTCTAATGGCCTTTTCAATTGACCGTCCGGAACACGTTCCCCCAATAAAACAGCGGTAAACAATTTGACTGATTCTGAATTATATGTATCACTGTATTTGTGAAAATTAAATTAATAGAAAATCACATCGGCTAAAAAGAATTTCCAAAACACTTGATTTCAATTTAGATACACATTTTCTTGTATCAATAATAATTATAACTTGCTTCTTTTTATTTTATTTTACCAGAAAATGAGTTTAAATTCCATAAACACAACGCAATTACACAACAAATCAAGCCGATTATTTTGACATTTTAATTGTGTAAGTGTATTAGTGATTCTGTTTTCGATTCTGAAATGAAATCCAGAATCGTTTTCTGTTCTGTTTAGAGTAACAACTGTCATTTTGTGGGGGTCAGAACAGTTCTGGACGGCCAATCGAAAAGGCCATAAGTGTGTCAGTTGTTTTCCTGACGGCCATGTCATTTTAAACTAACCTACCTTTTAATATACATTCCGCAACACAACAACAAATCAATTTTAACATTTTTCGCTTTTGTATTGTCTCCATTGGTTTTTTCCACCTCGCCATAAGCACAACTTTCTACAGCGATTTTCATTTTTGCGTTTATTTTTATTATAGTTATATTAAAACTTGACTGTGAAATTATTATTAAATAAAAAAGCATTTCCTGAAGTGGATATTCGTTCAATTAACAAGAATTGAATGAACAACAAAACAAAGGTTTCTCTGAGAAGATTGTTTTCGGCTGCGATTTGTTGTACACGGGAGCAACCCAATACAGATTCTCTGCTACATCCTTGGCATACTTCAATCTTTTTGATCGTCGTCCACTCAAAAACGCACCTATAAGCAACTCGTCCACTAATATCATGTCACCAGTGACCGACGAATGGGGTAGTTTTCAAATAGTTGAATTCTATGTACCACTGTATTTGTCAAAATTAAAATTAAAAGAAAATCACAATTAACTTGGTTCTTTTTATGTTATTTTAATAGAAAAGTAGTTTAAATTCAATAAATATATCGAAATTACACAAAACAAATCAACTCGATGATTTTTAGAAGGATGAGGCAGACAGTGATGTTTCTTTTTCTTGAATTACAGCTGTTCTTCAAATGTCATCTTGCAAATTAATAGTGCTGCCAAGTATTTCACTAAGCGCCTTGGTCGTTTTTTTCAACCAATTCCCCCGGGGATTGCAAAAAAACGCTCCTATAATTGGTAGCACAGTTTTCATCCTCTCCAAAAGCTAAGCTCCGAGAATTCTTTGGGTTTAAGTTAAGCACCCCTGGGGATTAATTGTTGTTGGATTTAGCATGCAAATTGTTAATCCCATTCAACGTTTTTTTCGTCCACTTTCCCTGGGGCTTAAAAAAAAATATGCCTAAAGGAAAACGTCAAAAGAATCTCCAGCAACTGGTTTCCCTGTGTGAAAGGGGACTAATAGCCTTATTCTGGCAACCTCACTAAACCCTCACAAGCCACAATAACCTCATAACTTGAGGTGAACTCATTTTTGTGACTTTTTTGGTATTCTGGTAAAAACCTCACAACTCACCTACTTGACATATCTGTGAAACAAAACTATAAAAAAAAAAAAACGAAATAAGAATAAACATGGCATTGAATTTGATTTTGATACATCTTTTGGAAGAAGTTTCATCTATAAATGTAAGAAGTAAGAATTAATAAAAATGTATTAATTGATTTTTTTAATAAATCACTCTTTTTATATTTGACGACTTTTAGTGAAGATCGACAATTGATTCGTTTTGATTTCCACAAGAAAATTTGCCACGAAAAGGAGGAAAAGGAGTTATTTCTTCAAGTGCAAACATTGTTCGAGAAAATTTATATCTTGAAGTGTACGAGACAATCATGAAAAAGATCATGATTTAAATGAAACTAATGCGAAGCAGCAATGTGAAAAATGGTATATTTTTTAACCACGATTAGAAATCTCTATAAATTTTTAATTATTTCAGCTTTCCAAATAAACTGAAATTAAAATCTCATGATTTCAATGTATACAGAATTGTATAAGATGGAATGTGTCATCTTTGCGTCAAGACTTTTCTCCGCAACACGGCACTAGATCGACACCAATTCCCGGAGAGCATAAATCTGAGGTAAAATATGTAATATCTGCAACACAATCGGAAGATAAAACATCCCAAGGAATTTCAAGAAAGTCGAGAGTAACGCAACAAAATGTAATTCATTTGTATTTTTCATAGTTGATTTTTTTTAAATTTTATAATAATATGTACCTATATAAATAAACTCTACAAAACTATACACCAAATTTCAGAAAAAAATGGCTTTGGCTCCGAAAGTTCTTCTTGAGAATCCCGGCCATCTGCTCAGTTCATCTACAAGTTACAACACAAATTTTAATTATTACTTGATTGAAACTGATTATATTCTTATCAAATAAATTATTATTGCAGATGTTTTTAAACAAATTTTAGGTAATTCATCACTTTTGTAGTTTGCAGATTATTTTGATATTATATTTGTTTTGACAAATCAGCTAGCCGCCATCACTAAAAAAAATGCACCTTCCGGTGGTGAGGTTTCTACGAAATTAAGAAACTTCACAAAAACAACCTCACAAAAAATTGTGACCTATGAGCATCACAACGGCAGAATAGGGCTGTAAGTTAAACTTAAGATAAGAAGCAGCATGACTTTGGAATGGGCGAGCGCGAGTGCGATAAATATTTGTAATTGTTTCTTGTTTTCCTTTCTTGAAAAATTAATTATTTTATTTTTTTAGACAGCTACATCGATAACAATTCCATGTATACCAAATTAAAAATAAAATTATAATAAAAAATAAAATCTGAATCATGTTCCAATCTGCTCAAAACTGTTTAATTTTTTGTCTTTTCTTGTTATTTTGTTCAAGATCAACTTGTTGTTTGTGTAAAAGTTTTTGTAAGTTGCTTTGTCGAGTCTTGTCATAATCGTTAGGTCCAAATTCTACATTGCGTCCAAAGAATAAATCAACAGGTTTTTTTCCCGTTGTAGAATGAATACTGTGATTGTACTCATTCACAGATCTTTCCAGAAGTTCCTCAAAGTCTCTATGTGTTTCGTTATTTTTAATGCACCTCATTATTTCTGAAAGAGTTGAATGGAATCTTTCAATTTGTCCATTTGCTTCACTTCTATATGGGGGTGTTGTATAAACGTTAATACCTAGCTCGCATCTCAACATAAATAATATTGATGAAGATATTAGAGATCGCTCATTATCAATTACGACAGATTTCGGAACGCCAAAGAAAAATATTAGGTCTCTAAGTGGTCGTCTGACATCTTCAATAGACTTACTTTTGATTATTTTTGTCTGTGCATATTTGGTAAACTTATCTAACGCAGTCATAACTAATTTTTTCTCCGTAGCGAAAATATCGATGTGGATAGTATGTCCAGGATAATTTGGCATAGGTGTTTTATTTAATTCTGGGTTATTTGGATGTCTCTTATATTTGTTTTGTTTACATACTGAACAGATTTTTATAACTCTTTTAATTTTGCCTGCCATACCGGGGAAATAGTATTTTTCTAAAATTTGTAATCGATTTTCCTGAATATTTCTATGAGCTCTATTATGGGTTTCAATGATCAAGTTTTCTTGGTCTTGCTCATTGTTGATGTTTTGAACCTCTTTGTTTGTGAATCGTATCCTATAATTGTTGAAGTGCAGTGGAAAAATTTCTTGAATAAGTCCCATAATCCTTTCTTCCATTTTGATGCCATTAATTACCGAAGGGTTAAGGTATCTTTTTAAAATGGATGTTAGATTTTCCTTATTGAACTCGTTTCGTTATATGCTGGTGATACCCTGGGAAAACTATTTTAAACTGGTAAGTAGGAGTCTCAGATAAATTAAGAAATAACTGACTTTTGAAAGCATTAATAGGAGCTTCGACTATTGGTATCAAGTTTTGTGATGAGCTTTCATCACTATGTTCGGTAGGAGTTAATGAAAATATGTGGGTGTCAGGTGAACGCGATAAAGAATCAGCAACTATATTTGAAGTACCGGGTTTGTAGTGTAATTCGTAGTTGTATTCCTCCAGAATCGCTTTCCAGCGTTTCATTTTGGAATTCGAATTTTTATTACTGAGCTCGTATGTCAGCGGCTGATGATCTGTGGTGATTTTAACTTTCCTAGATCCGTAAAGGAACATTCTTAGAGAAGTGAGTGCCCAAATAATTGCGAGCATTTCCTTCTCGTTTGTCGCGTATGACTCTTCGGTTTTATTGATGCTTCTTGATAAAAATGCTATGGGTTTATTGTCCCGTGATAGGACTGCTCCCAAGGCGAAGTTAGAGGCGTCTATTGCTAGTTCGAAACTCTTTGTAAAATCCGGATAAGAAAGTAGCACCTTTTCGGACACAAGAGCATTTTTATTTTGCTCCATACGTCTTTTGCCTCATCATTAAAATCAATTAGTTTCTTTTTTGATATGTGTTTGGACATGCGTCCATTCTCCCCTCTCAAAAGGGATGTCAGGGGCTTAGCTATTTTAGCATAATCTTTGATGAATCTTCGGTAGTACCCTGACATACCTAGGAATGATCTTAAATCCTTTAAAGTTTTTGGAGGTGGAAGATCAAAATTGCTTTGACTTTCTTTGGGTTAGTTTTCAAACCTTCTTGAGAAACTACAAATCCTAAGAATTCGACTTCCGTCCGCAAAAATTCACATTTGTCCAATTGGACCTTTAGGTTTGCATCCTCGAGGTTTCTAAGGATAATTTGACATCATCAAGGGCGCGCTAAAAAATAGAAGGGGCATTTTTCAGCCCGAATGGGAGACGAGTAAACTCGTACTTTCCATTTTTTATTGAAAACGCGGTTTTCTCCCTATCTGATCCTTTTAACGGAATCTGATGAAATCCACTTTTTAGATCCAAAGTGGTAAAATATTTGTTTTTCCCTAAGTTATACAGAACTTCATTGATTTCAGGAATCGGGTAACGATCTGGAATTGTTAATGTATTCAATTTCCTATAATCTATTACCATTCTGTATTTTTTAATTCCCGTTGAATCTTCTTTTTTGCTGACTACCCATACTGAAGAGTTGTATGGTGATCTGGAGGGGCGTATGATCCCGTCGCGCAAGAGTTCTTTTACCTGTTTGTCAATTTCAGCTTTCAAAGCTGTGGGATATGGGTAGGGTTTTGTGTAGAGAAGAAAAAGGTGGGAATCGGTGTTGAGAGCATAGCTACAGGGGACGGTACACTTTTTTTTCGTTCCCGTGTCTCGTTTGTTGCTTTTCAACGAAACCCACGCACTTATTCCGATTCAACAGTCTCTGCTTCCAGTCACCATTTACTTTCTTTTCGTCGCTTGCTTTCGAGCTACGGAAGAAAAAACAAAAAAAACTTTATGACTCACTTTCCATTTTGTGAGACACGAGTTTTCTTGTTATTTGGCGATTGATTGCACTGCACTCCGCGAGGGATGCACTCCAAATAGATTGCTGATTATTGCTCAACTAAACTTAGCACATCAATATTATGTTTTGGAGTTTTTTTTTAATTTTTTTGTATTCGAACACTTGACGTGAATTTGAGAGATGGGAGTGTTATTTCCCACTGCTTCCAAGCACACACGCTTTTGCTAATATAATTTTTTTAATAATTCAAGTTTAGTTTATCATTTGCAATTGATTGGGCAGACGATTGAGAATTTATTTGAATTATCTACAACCAATTTTAGAGTTCGCGAAAAAATTAACACACAACGAATCACACAAATTACCTCGAGAACTACCTAGACCATACACCAGTCATTTCCTCTTATGTTGTAGAAGTGAAACAGGCAGCTTCATCTGTGTCAACCGAAATGAAAAATTCACTTTCCCGATGAACGTGTTCATTTCGATATGGAAAAGCGGAGTTCGATGAAGATTTAAATGGGATTTATTTTAAATCTTCATCTGAGAAGATTAATACTACGTTTTCACCGAACCTTAATCTCTTGTAGATTTACTAATCTCAAAGTGTTTCCACCACTCCAAAAGTAGATTAATCTTGACAGCATTACTCAAAATGCATATATCTTTTCATTTTCTCTTATGATGTAGAAGTGAGATAGGCAGCTTCATCTGTGTCAACCGAAGAGAAAAATTCACTTTCCCGACGAATGTTTTCATTTCGATATGGAAATAGGGAAGTTCGATTGAAGATTTAAATGAGATTTATTTTAAATCTTCATCTGAGAAGATTAAAATTTGTATGGTAAATCCTCAAGATTTGTAGGAGATTTAGCTAATAGCCTTATTCTGCCACCCGTACTTAACCCAGACAAGTCACAATAACCTCATAACTTGAGGTGAACTCATTTTTGTGACTTTTTTGGTATTCTGGTAAAAACCTCACAACTTGTGAGCATCATAAAAACTTGAAAATAATGATCTGCTTCTTGGCACATCACAACTCACCTTCTTGATCTGAGAAACAAAACTATAAAAAAAACGAAAAAAGAACAAACATGGAATTGAATTTGATTTTGATACATCTTTTGGAAGTAGTTTCCTCTATTATGGTAAGAATTAATAAAACTGTATTAATTGATTTTTTACTAAATCACTCTTTGGTTGTAGCGCAGCAGAATTCTAAGCAGAAAGGGATATGAATGATCCGTTTGTCGTTCAAGGTACAACGTTTATCTATCGGCCTATGTTTGCCTGCTTTTAGTGAAGATTCATTTCAATTTCCACAAGAAAATTTGCCACGCAAAGGAGGAAAGGGAGTTATTTCTTCAAGTGCAAACATTGTTCGAGAAAATTTATATCTTGAAGTGTACGAGACAATCATGAAAAAGATCATGATTTAAATGAAAGTAATGAGAAACAGCAATGTGAAAAATGGTACATTTTTTAACCACGATTAGAAATCTCTATAAATTGTTAATTATTTCAGCTCTCCAAATGAACTGAAATTAAAATCTCATGATTTCAATGTACACAGAATTGTCTACAATCGAATGTGTCATCTTTGCGGCAAGACTTTTCTCCGCAACACGGCACTAGATCGACACCAATGCCCGAGTCCATAAATCCGAAGGTACAATATGTAATATCTGCATCACAATCGGAAGATAAAACATCCCAAGGAATTTCGAGAAAGTCGAGGAAAATGCAACAAAATTTAATTAATTTGTATTTTTCGTAGTTGAATTTTATTTTTTTTTTAAATTTTATAATAACATGTATATTAATAAACTCTAAAAAACTGCATACTAAAATTTCGAAAAAAAAATTGGCTTTGGCCTTTGTATATGAAACCTATAGCACTACTATGAGACTGAATTTTTTAGCTAGTAGTTCCCTCGTTGAGGGCGCTAGTTTCTCTTTTCTTGATAGTGAATTGTTGATGTGGAAGAAGTAAATGTAGGGGCAAATACGAAAAAAAGGAAGGGAGACGGTCGAAACTTACTAGTTCTGACAACAATATAGAGGGTAAGGGAGAAAACCGAATAAGCTGTTTTTGCCATGGCAACCTTCAAAATATGGTGGGTATAAATAAATTATATCAAGGCTATTGGCGTATACATGAATTTGAAGTAAGAATGTATATGTATATACATGCATGCATAGGTTATTATAGAATTTATTTTAAATTTTTCTTTCAAATTTTAGATATTTGGTGGATTTTGGGATTTTGAATTGTACCAACGTTGCTACTTTTCACTCTTTCTATGCGAAAATACCAAAGCAATGTTGAGATATTTCAATATGTTTTGTTTAGGTAGGTACATGTGTACCCAGATACCCACCTACATACAATATGTATGTACATAGGTACTTTTTGTTCTTTTTCAAATATAATATCTATTGAGAATAATTAAATTTTTTCTCCAGACAGTTTTATTAGGAAATAAAGCAGGTATACCTAGGCAGTATTTTTTAAATTTTTGTTTGACTAGCGATGTTATAAATGTAGGTACTATATTACAAGTTAAGGATTCGAAAAAAATCGAACTCGAGATTTTGATCAAACTTGACATTACGATGATAGCGAAGACGAAAAAATGGGTCCGCAATTCCGCCTCTCTCTCTGACTTTCCGCGAGTTTCCATCCTAAAAGTTTTTTCATAAACATGTCCCCAGTTTTTTTATCAGCTTTTTTAAGACGTACCTACCTACGTACCTGCCAAACTTTCTTTTTGACCAAAAACGTAAATATTATTTTTCTCAAAAATTTTTTTTTCTAACAATCAAACATGATATTACGATCATAGAGAACACCAAAAAGTGGGTCCCCTAATTCCATCTGTCTGTCCTCGAGTCTACAGCCTAAACTCTTTGATAGATTGTCTTCAATCTTGGTACATATTGTTTTTTTCGGTAATATGCCCACACGGTTTTTCATTTTTTTAAGACGACAAATAACAGTAGCTCCCATACATTTTTTTTGGCCAAAAACAAATATCTTATTTTTCTTAAAAACGGCTTCAACGATTTTTATACAAAAAAAATGAGTTCATTAATGAAGGGAAAGGGTTACTTTTAATAATTTTTTTTTTTGAAAAAAATTGTTTTTTTGGTACCTCTAGTAGAACCATTTTTTTGGTTTTCGATTTTCTCGGAAACGGTTAATCTAATTTTTTTTTAATTTTTTACGCAGAAGCTCCTAGAAAGTTTAAACACTATTGTATACCAAAAATTTTCAAAACAAATTATTTTGGAATTTTTTTTTTTTGAAAATTCAAAATTTCGAAAACGACTTAATAGATTTTTTCGAAACTTCGTATTTAGTAGTTTTTAGACATTATCTTGAATTGTTAAAAAAAACTATTTTTCTAAAATAAAAAACAACGGCGACTCCATACAAATGATAAAAACCATTAAGAAAAAAATGTATTTCTCAAAAACGGCTTCAAGAATTAAAAAAAAAATTGTTATTAAATTTTATTTTATTTTTTGGAATTAAGTGTTTTGAAGATTTTTTTAAATATTATTTTCAAATGTATATTTATATTGTTGAATACTCATTTAAACAAATAAGTAAAAAACGACTTGAAAAAATATATAATACCTATTAATAAACAATTCTTATTTGAAAAGTCGTCAACTTGATTTTGTACGAAATTACTTATCAAATCTGAATTTTCAAAAAATTATTTTTTTTTTCAAAATCCAAAAAAAAATAGTATTATAAAATAAAAAAAAGTTTGTCACAAGAACAATTTTTTTTTGCACAAGGATTAACAGAAATCTCAAATTTTAACTGTTAAATTATTATCATGTTTGTTCATTTGGTAAAAAAGTATATTTTATTGAGTAGTGACCGTTGCACACAAGTGTATACCTGAATATTTAAATAATCCCTACAGCCATCAAACCATTTTCATTCTATCTGCCCGTAGAATAAAAAACACACACACACAACCCGCTCCTACTCAACAAAAAAATCCTCAAAAAAAACCTATGAAATAAATTGTTTTCCATTTCTCCTCTAACTTATAATAAATTTTTTATATAGTTCTCTGATCAATTTATTATCACATATTTCTCTTCATACGCATTTTCATAACACACCAACACTACCTAACCTCCGGTTTGGTAATGGAACCCATGATGAGTAGTAGAACTTATTGCACGCTGGATGAATTTCGTCGTCATGATAGTATTATTAATATCTATATACAAAGCTTTGGCTCCGAAAGTTCTTCTTGAGAAACCCGCCATCTGCTCAGTTCATCTACAAGCTATAACACAAATTTTAATTATTATTTGATTTAAACAAATTTTAGGTAATTCATCACTTTTTTTGTTTGCAGATTATTTTGATATTTGGGTCTATTCGGCGAGATCTTTTATTCTGTTATTCTGCTATTATGTTATGAATTTTCATACAAACGTTTAAGCTGTCATAAAATCTTGTATGAATTATAATTTTGGTATTCTGCATGCTAAATCTGCTATGAAATCTGTTAAGAAATCTGCTAATGAGCTGTCAAAACTTCGAAATTCTCAATGAGTCTTTTACGAACTGCAATTTTGGTATTCAGCATGCCACAATCTGTTATGGAATCTTTTATGAATCATAAAAGAATAAAAGACACATTTTTGTTACTTTTATCATAAAAGATTTCAATATATGAAGTAAAAACATTTATTTTGTTAATGAATTGTTCGTAAAAGGACAAATATAACAAAATATTATTAAAATACATAATAACAAGCATAATCATGTAAATAATTTCAAACTAATTATTTGAATACACGAAAGCACAGAACAAATTTGATGGATGAAACGTAAAAGAAAGTGTCGGTTATCTTGCTGGAGTTCGTTTTACACAAGTTTTTATATTGGATAATACATTCAGGAACTGTTATGGACAAATTGCAAAGATTAAATATTATTTATCTACGCGAAACAAAACACGATAATTGCACAGGTTAATATTTTCATTAGTCAGTGCCTACTGCCGAGTTTTTATTTACCTACTACAGCTGATAATTTGATAGCAGATTTTAGGTCTGTTCGTATAATTGTTTCTTTTTCGAAGTTACATAACAGACTTTTATAAAAGATCGAACTCCTGAATAACAATTATAAAATATCTTTTATGGTGAAGATCTGTTATGCATCATAACAGAAAATTCATAGCAGAATAACAGATGTGGCAGAATAGACCTAATAATTTCTTTTGACAAATCAGCTACCCGCCATCATCACTAAAAAAAATCACTTCTGGTGGTGAGTTTTCTTGTGAGGTTTGTTATGAGGGTCTCAACAAAATACGAAATTGTGACTGCCTCATAAGAAACCTCACAAGAACAACCTCACAAAAAATTGTGACCTGTGAGCATTACAACGGCAGAATAGGGCTGTAAGTCTACTTAAATCTCGGTTTAGTGGTCGGTGGAAGAGTAGTATAAGATACGTGCATGTTATGCATTTGAAAAGTGTATATGTGGCTTAAGAGTTAATTGATGTGAACGCTGAACATTAAGCCCATCATCATTTTCGGAACATCTTTGTATACGGCCATTTTAATTTTGATCGGGCAATTCTATTTATGACAGACGTCAAAAATTTCCTTTTCTGAAAAATCCTCTTTTCCGGTCGGTCCGAAGCGTGTAAGTTCATCGAATTTTTTGTATGAAATTAAATTATTAAACATCCAAAAATTGGTAAAATATCCAAAATAATTAAATTTATTCCGTGATGTATAAATATTCAGAAAAGTGATTTCAATGAGAATTTTTGAAGATAGAACTAAGGATGTGGCTTTAACTAGGGTATAATGTTTGACAGTTTCAGTGGTTGCCCGTGTTTACTTCAGCGTAAATAAACTACTGAAAAAATGATTAAAAAACTAGCGCTTAAAATAGTGTATTGAATTCTTTCGTTTATAGATATTTATTTTGGATACTTTCATTTGTTTAAGGAGGAATTACTAATAACAAACCATACCTATCCGAATACTCATTCTAATATCGGTCTTATACTTTTACAGTGTCAAAATGAGGACAATCAATTCAAACCAATGCGTGAAAATCCCATCGCACATTAAAGCTTCAGTGAAGGCGCGTGTGGTCACCATTACAGGACCCCGCGGTGTTTTGAAGCGCAGCTTCAAGCACTTGGCCCTTGATATGTACATGATCAACAAACGTACACTTAAGGTTGAAAAGTGGTTTGGGGCCAAGAAGGAACTGGCTGCAGTCCGCACTGTATGCAGTCATATTGAAAACATGATTAAAGGTAAGTTTACTTTGTTTAAATGTTGTTCCAAATTTGTTATCATTTTCATACGCCAGGTGTTACCAAGGGATTCCAGTACAAAATGCGTGCCGTATATGCCCATTTCCCCATTAATTGCGTTACCTCCGAAAACAACACAGTCATCGAGATCCGTAACTTTTTGGGAGAGAAATACATTCGCCGTGTTGCGATGGCACCCGGTGTGACTGTCGTCAACTCTACCGCGCAAAAGGACGAGCTAATCGTTGAAGGTAACGATATCGAAGCTGTTTCCGGCTCAGCGGCATTGATCCAACAGTCAACAACTGTAAAAAACAAGGATATCCGTAAGTTCTTGGATGGTCTGTACGTGTCTGAGAAGACAACAGTTGTTAAAGAAACTGCCTAAGTTATAATAAAAACATATTGATTTTTTATCACATAAACAAAACAAAATTAAAGTTCTATTGTTTTTGTTTCGAAAGGAAGACCAAAATTGGCGGATTTATTTCGGTTACTATAAAAATAGAAGGAATATTTCGATGCGGTTTCTGATCAACGCAATCACATCTAAAAGTGTATAGGCTGTAATTGTTATTTGTTATTGCATGACCAATAACTTGCTTCTATGTTCGGTCATTGATAAATTTAGTAATAAGCAACTTGGCTAATCGGTATTTTCAATTAGTGATTATTTAGGTATCAAAATCAAAAAAAGTTACTTCGTGTGGAATGTTGTTTGCACGGGTAGTCTGGTGCGACCATACAATCTTATCGAGGCTGTTGGAAAAAGGGACAGGCTATTGCAAAACTCATGCTTGCAAAAATTTGTTTGCTTTTGCGCAAGAAAAAAAAATGTTTCCGTATAGAAGGGGCTTTTAGGAATTTGAACTAATCGGCCAAATTACTAAATGCAAGATTTGCAAAGCAAGTCTCATGGTAAGTAGATGCACGAACCCGATAAAAATAAAAAAGCCAGTGAAATGCGCAACACAAGTAACAAACACAATTGCAATGAAGTTTGCGCAAGAAAAAATGAACTGCGTTTTGGGATAGTGTGCTTAGCAGAGATTTTTCTGTTTGCATTTAGGGACAGTTTGTTTAACATATTGAGTGTGTTTCTTTATTTATTCCAAATAAGGAATAGAATGGATGGAAAAGACGATATGTTTATCTAGAATATTCAGAATGGAATGAATAAAGAAACAAAAATTCTCTCCGGATTAGAAAAGAAAAAAGATGACATCAATCAGCTCAAGTGTTGTCATGAAGACAAGAAAATAGATATCTCGATGGAAAATAGTAAAAATAAATTATTATTAATTCATGAAAAGTCACATTTAATTGTTATTTATATATTTATTTCAATAATAAAAATATAAACAATGATTGGTCACCATTTTGTTTACTTGGTTTTCGTCTTTGGCTGCTGTAATTTGTTTTGCTTTCATATGAAAGGGTTATTCCCAGAATATTCTTTACATTCCGTGTTTAACATGGAATAAAAAGAATGCATTCCAAACGTTCCGGAATTAATAAAGAAACAACAAAATAGTTTATCCGGAATATCCCATGGAATAAAGAAACCCAAACTGGTATTCCGAATATTCTGGACATTTTAGAATGAATAAAGAAACACACTCAATATGCGCAAGATTGCGTTTAGGAATTTGCCCTTCTTAACGCCTTGCGTACCAGTTCCGTTAAGTTGGGCCATATTTGTTGTTTGGTACAGAGCACCGTGCCACTACAAAGAATGCTGTCAATCGGCCTTATCACGAATTCCATTGTAATCGGAAAGTTTTACGAATTACGTATAAAGTTAATTTAGAATCCGTTCGTAATGGCAATTTGAATTTAAATTTCCACTACGATGCATGCTGTGATAGATTTTTATGGGTTTCGAAACAATCATTTGCTTAAAATGATTTTTGGGAATGAAGATTAATCTCTCAAATATTTATAATTTAACTTAAAAGAAAAGTGCCATTATTTTGAGATTACATATTTACATGAGTTTTAGTTTGTTCATTTAATCTCAAAATAATGGTGTTTTTGCTTAAATGAAAATTTAAATGTCACTTCAAAAATTAATTGTAAGTACAAGAAAAAACGAAATATCAAAATAACCCAAAACTAATGTTACAAGGGACCTAGAAATGGGCGCTCTTCACACACCTCGTATTTTCACGACACTTTATTTTTGTGAAATGCCATCACATATACGATAAATAATGATTGGATTAGTACAACTATATATATTAATTTCGAAAATAAAACTTAATTACATATTTTCTAAATCTAGTGTGAAAGTGGTTATTCAATTTGTACATAATTATGCATTATAAATTACATTTATTTTTGTACACTCTTCTACCAACACAGTGTTCGGCTATTCACCATCCCAGTATAGCTGATCCCTAACACAATTTATTAATTAAAAGTATGTAAAAGTGACAACTAAAAATATGCAATGTACAAGAGAGGCTTTAATGCCTAAGCAAATAAAATAAAATTACCGAAATGCGATACAGGGGTTAGATTATGGGCCCCTATTTCGTATTACGAAACAAAAGGCAAAAACACCATACCCAAAAAAACAATAGTCATGACATGGACCGATTATGATTTACGATAATAAATATTTGCCAGATAAAATAAAAAACTCTATTCTTTTAAACGCATCCAACTCATTCCTTCAATACTACAACTATACATAAAGTAATGTGTCAAAACATTAAAATACGAGAGCCAAACGCGGTCGTAAGAGAAAACGAGTATCGCTGTGAAAAAACGACTATTGTAAAACGTATCGTAAATTAACGATATCGAGGGATTTTGAACGATAAACGTAATACGTAATAAGGACCCTGTAGTAAACGAAACGAAAGCGATCGTCGTTTTTCGACAGCGAAAGAAATTGTGCGAAAGCGAAAGTTCTCATCCTGTATCGCATTTCGTTTATTTTATTTCATTCGCTTACGTTTGAGAGCCTCTGCTGTATATTGCATACTTTTGGGTGTCACTTATTCATTGTATTTATATTCCATAGTACTATCATGAAGCGGAACGTCCGAGGCGCCCTCTGGTGAACTCGCTCAGATTTACAAGTCTGCTGATTGGGCAGACTCTCAGAGAGCGAGAATTTGAAGGATTGACAAATAAAAAATAAGGTAAGACAAATAGATAATGAGGGAGAAGAATGCAAAAAGCTAAAGCAGGATAAAAGTAACTATATTTTTTGCATTTTTCTTTCACATTTATCATAAACTGGAGTAAATACCTATGTAGGAAGAATATCCCAATTTCAATTTGTAAGTATCCCGTTCGACCTACTTTTGTTTAGGATATACATAGGTATGTATTTTCGCTTTGTTTTGGTTTTTTTAACCAAGATTTTGTGTAATTTTTCTTTGGCGATTGTAGGTACGTGTGTGAAATATATTTTTCCGTCGGTTGTGTGTAAAAAAAATGCAATTCGGTATTTTTTTATTTCTGTGTGATAGTGTTTTTGTTTGTGAAGTTGAAGTTAATTCGTGATGTTGGGTGAAAAAATTGTGAAATATTTTAATACCTATATAGTAGTTACCTACCTATAGGTAGGTAGGTACATACAAATATTTTTTTCAGATCAAAATACCTAGGTATGTAGGTACCTAACTGTATCGCAATTAAAAATAAAAGATTTTTGTTTTATTTGTCAATAAATTCTAATTTAATATTTATTTACTTGTTTGGTTTTTGTTTTAAATTATGTTCTAATATTTATGGAGTCTGCTCATAACAGCATAAGTCAATTTTTTTCGAAAATAATACACCGTTTTTTTAATCAGTTCATTAATAAAGGGAAAAGGTAGTTTTTGGTAATCTTTTCTTTGAAAAAAATGGTTATTTTTGGTACATCTAATAAAAAACATTTTTTGGCTTTCGATTTTCTGTAAAACGGTTCATTTGATTGTTTTCAAATTTTTCCAAACATTCGAAAAGATGGTTTATCGTTTCCTATTTTAACGTTTCATTGTAACAAAAGTATACTTATATATATATATACTTGATTGACAGGGAGTTGTAATTTAAATAAAATGTTTTGTTTCCTTAACCTCTTTTTTCCAACTCTCCAAGTGCTTGGAGTGCTGTTCTACGGTACCTTTTGGAGGGCGGAATTGAAGAAAGGTTTCTTGGTTTTTCTTGGCGTTAGTGAGTCTCGCCACACAGATGAGCTGACAAAGCATATTTTTTAATATTGTACTTGATATATTCTCCTGCAAGGACAAACTAATTGGCGAATCTTACGGCAGCTATGTCTGGGGAAGTGGGTGGTGTTAAAAAGAAAGTCCTTGATGCTGGTCGAATGGCTAACTCACGTTTTAAATTTAGTTTAATTCCGATCACTTAAAAATATATCGGAATTAAAAGTTTTTCTTGGCAGTGTTAATACTATTGTCCATTTTTTTTAACATATCAACTAAATGTTCAAAACTTTTAAAGCAAATAGCCAACCCACGAAAGCCTGGGTTATCGGAAACTCGCTGGTATTATCATTCGCGAATAATTATCGCCATTTTAAACTGTAGAATAGATACAATTCTAACTTTTATTAGAATATTAGACAACCCTAGTGAATGGGACACTGACTCGCTTTCTATTGCCGAGAGCTTGTTAATTATATTAGAGACACTAGATTTTTGTTTTTTTATTAATAGTCTTTCTGAAATTTTTGCTAAGACTGACTTTCTTTACAATTGGTTCAAAATTAGCAAACGGATGTTAAATTTGCAAAAAGAGAAATCGAAAGTTTTGAGTCTTGGCATAGCTGTGACTCTTTTTTTTTTTTTTATAATCTACGCACGCTCAAGGGATTATGAATACCCTTTAAATGTTTCAACACAGCGCGGGCGTGGGGGTGAGGTTAAGGAAGAGAAAGTATGATAGGAAAGATGTGTGGCGCGGTATTCGGAGACTGTAGGTGGTTGTTGTCTCAGATTTTATCTCCAGGGATGTCCCTTATAATTCGCATTAATTTTCTTATTCTTTATCATATCTTATCGGTAAACTAGTTCTACTCAATCAGATGTTGTTAGTTATATGCCTAAACAGCATGTAATGAGTAAATCAGCAAACTTATTGTATGACTTTTATTTTTTTAGAATTGGTTTTTAATAAATTTAAATCCATTTTGGAAAGCATAAGCGATTGCGCGGAAACACCACAAAAACGAGAATTGCTCGAAATTAATTGCAAAGTACGTTACAAACGTCGTTTTGTAGAAATAAAAGACAATATTATATCCCAAATAAATACAAGATATAAAACTTTCACGAATTTATTTTTTAGATTTACTTAGTAAATTATAATATGATAATTTCGAAGTTTCCAATCAAAATTAAAAAATATCTTCTTTAATAAATTTTCGCCCTTTTTGATTTTATAGCTTTAAAAAATGAACTTAAAGTTTTGTATACAATTTCTTCTCTTCGACAACTTGACGTTTTAGCACTTCATAACCTTTTAGAAAACGAAATATTGCGTGATATATTCCCCCAAATTTTTAACTTAATAATTTTATTTAAGATATTGTATTTGCATCCGCCAAAGAGTTTTCTTGCGAAACCGCTCTTATTATGCATTAAGCTCATTGTTACATTTAACTTAAATGACTTAAGGTATAACAAATTTGGTTTAAATTGCTGAACCTCATGGTTTCATACTAACTTATGCATTGAACGAAATAATTTCAAGTAAACTTCCGAAATTTAATTTTTGGTGATTAATTTTCTTCGACCTACTTTTTGAAATTATTCACGCATCGCCACTGATACATACCCACCTACATATATATTTCACTTTCACTATTATATGTACATATTTACATACATATGTTCCTTCTATGTATGTACATATGTACATAAAATATAGCTTTACCTTCCTAATAATTAAAAATAAATCCATTTAAATATACATTTGTAGGTAGGTACCATTCAACAATTTATTATTCTATTTGAACCTGCATATGCTATACCTACCTACTAACAGCGTCAATGTTTAGCAACATTAAAGTTGTTAGCTACAAGAGCAAGTTCGTACGATCCAGTCCTGATTTTAATCTGTCCATGTACATTTTTATCTTAATGTCAATTCTTATTCCTTCACTAAACCACCGTCTTCGATGGTTTAGCGAAAGACTAAGTTTTTAAATGTGAAATATCAGAAATTCTGTTGTATTATTGCACACACCATATGGAATAAGTCCTAAACGTTTATTAAGACTTCCTTATTCATTCCTGTTTTTTTAATATAGGTACTGCATTTTAATAATATGTTTTTTTAAGTTTTTCTTATTTTAAAGTTTTAATACCTACCTATATTTAACAACCTTAAATATGTTAAAAAACATAAAATAATTTAACATAACAGGAAAGCACTTATAGTAGATAATAGCTATAACATGATACGTGACCTAGTTTCTAGGACATACATCACCCACATGCAGCCTATTTAAATAAAAAAATAAAATTCATTCAAAAATTAATTTTAATTAGAAAAAAAACTTATTCAAATTTTGACATGCAGAATTAGTTTAGCTACCTAGATCTTCTCAGATATAAAATTTGAGATAAATCCAATGTATACCGTTACCAAAAAACGCAAAAAATCGTTGGAGCCGAGAAAAATAAGCTTTTCCTTAACAGTTGTATGGCAGGTACCTTTATTTTTAGGTCTAAAAATAAAATTTCGATTTCCCCTCTGAGGAATGCCAAACAAATACCCACGTACCAAATTTGAAGGTAATCGCTCAAGCCGTTTAGGCTGCAGCTCGTTATACACACAGACAGACATTTTTTGTCGAGGCTTCTCTATGATCGTAATGTCATGTTTGATTGTTAGAATTTTTTTCTTGTTTTTTACGAATGCATAACTTGCCTAGTACCTACCTATAATCGTAAGTAAGAATAGTTAGGTGTGTATGTAAGTACATTTGGCTTATACATTATAAATGTTAATTTACCTACCTACGATTGTTTTAAGCGCGACTGAGCCGCTTTTAGTAAAGTACCTACCATATATCAGAAGAAATCAACTCTAAAAGGCTAAATAAAATAATACTTAGGTACTTAAAATTTGTTAGAATAATTTCTCCTTTTCACCAAATCCAAATCATAAAAAACTAAAATCCAAACATGTATGTAGGTACACATCCAAACTACCCCAACAATTCAGTACCTAACTTATAATACGTATGTATCATTGTAGGTACGTATTCACGTATGATGAATCAATAAGCGATGGAAGTAACAATATTACTTACTTTGCTACATTAAGGCAAAACGAAAAATAAATTCCATTCATTCTATTTATATTCCTCTTTGCCTTATCCTCATATAAAATAGTAAACTACAAATGTGATGTCAAAAAGATATACCACATTTGGTTTTCTCGCTTTTATTCAGTATTGCTATAAGAACAGAAATGAAAATACCTCATCTCTTCTTTTCCCTCTTTTATTTCTCTGCCCCGCTCTCAAACAATTGCCGGCAGAGGCAAATTTCTCGACACAAGCGCCATCTGCACAGGCTCGCTAATAAACAGATTTTCATGTTCCATGGTAGTACTATATAGATATAAATACAATGAATTATGCAATAAAATTTTTATTAATGAATTGTGTTAGGGATGAGTTATACTGAGATGGTGAATAGCCGAACACTGAACAATTGTGGAATAGTGTAAATAAATATTTAATTTATAATGCAAAGTTATGTACAACTTGTATAAAACTTTCACAATATATTTAGAAAATAATTAAGTTTCATTTTCGAACTTAATATAGCTAGTTGTTTTAATACAAAACAAAACAATCATTATTTATCTTATATTTGGTGGCATTTCATAAGAGGTAAAGTGTGGTTCAAATACGAGGTGTATAAAGGGCGCCCATCTCTAGGCCCCTTGTGGCAATCGTTTCGGGTTATTTTGACGTTTCTTTTTTGTATTTAATATTGATTCTAAAAAATTAAATCGTTTTATCGCTCGGTTTTTATTAATTTCATGTCAGATTCAATATTAATGAATTTTGTTTAGCCTGTTTCAACCAAAAAATCAAATTTTACTACCTAATATTGAAAAAAACTTCAAGTAATTTGCTGTCGTCTTATTTCTTTCGCATATTCGAATGAATCTTATCGTTCTTGCAGT
Source organism: Philhelius pedissequus (assembly GCA_910595825.1). NCBI lineage: Eukaryota > Metazoa > Arthropoda > Insecta > Diptera > Syrphidae > Philhelius > Philhelius pedissequus. Next base: position 272,448,319 of record OU343160.1, on the reverse strand, counting down.
TACATGAAGCAAACCCTTCGCACGCACGAAAACGTTTGATCGTTTGTGCGATACAGAATCTCACCCCAGATTAAGAACTTTCGCGTTCGCACAATTTCTCTTGCTTATGAAAAACGGACGAACGCTTTCGTTTCGTTTATTACAGAATCTGGCTCCAGTAATCTTATACGAACATGATCTTTCTGTAAATTTTGACATTGGGCTGATTAATGTTCTTTTTTTTGCGATTGGGGTCTGAGAAAAAAATGTTCAACTGTTCTTGATATTATTCTCCATTCGGCAGTATTTTAGGTTGCATAAAAAGTCTTATCTTATTGCCTAAATAAATAAAAAAGAAATTTGTGATCTACATTTTATATGAAGGCTATTTTTCTTTGAATTTATTTAGCTTTATTGATTCTAAATTCTAATATAGAATAGATATCTAATGATTCATTTGTGTATACATAATTCCACCCCTATAAATAAATTTAATTTAGATCGTGAGATATTACCACGAATAAAAATCCCGCCGGTAATCGACTCATTTAGAGTAGGTATATTCTTCCAAAATACTTCGACTAAATCCCACAATTTGCATATTGAAAAAAAATTTCAAATCAAAATATGCATTTTTTGATGAATGAACGTGAATGATGCTCAATATTTTCCCTCGGAATTCATTTGTAACGGCAATAAAATTTCCAGAGAAATTTCGCTACGAATTTCATACGATCTTAAAACACTTATTTATACTACAGATGTCGCCACTTTAGTCTCTCAAGATGATAGTAATATTTTATTATATACAAAAGTTCTACTTTTGATATGGTGTTAGTATTTTACAATTTTGATACTTGACTTTTGGATATTTATGTACCTAGCTGTCGTATATTTATTATGTTTACTTTTTTTGGGACAGTTTGGCTGGCAATATTTGTATGGATTCGCATTCTCGTAAAGCATAGTCTACCCATAGCATCCTTGTTTTATTGGATTTTAGTTTTTGCAATTTGTTTCGTATTAGTGGCCATGTTGATTTGTTCCATTTCAAATCCATTTGCATTTTCCCTCCATTGTTCCCATTTGTTTACTGTGCACAAATATTAAATCACATCCAGCAAGTTTTACATACATATTATATGTATACATACATCTACATTCTATTTAGTTTATTAAATAAATTAGAAAACATTCCTTAAAAAAAATCTGATTACAGAAATAGGATTTAAAATGACAATTTTAAAAAGAGCAGATTGGTCAAAATCGTATTGTCATGTTCCGCGCGATAACATAAATTCAAACGTTTTAACAAGATCTAAACAATTTGTTGCATCTTTTGCCAATGACGTAAGACATTCATTCAATGGACTGGTGATGAGTTATCTATATACATATGTAATTATTTTAATGATATAATAGAACTGCCCTCCTGCAATGAATTTACTAATGGGTTGGGAATATGGACGAAATTGGCTTAAAGAACGTAATACTTTTGCAGCTAAAAGAGCCGTCATGAACAAACCGAAGATAATTCACAACGATTTTAAAAAGTGGATAGATAAAAGAAAGAGACATACCCCTGCTGGAAACAAATAACATTTTTTCAAAATTTTGGCTTGTAAAAAAATTCCCAATAATTTTTTTCATTATGTAGGTAAAATATGTAAATACCTATTCATAATTAATGTATGATATATTTTGATAATAACCAATTCACTACAACAAACAAATGTGTTCGCTTCTGTGCTTTTAAACGAAATTAATATATAACAAGATGTTGACGTTTAATCTGTCACCAAACGTTTCAGAGCATAAACGGTACATATCAGTATTTTGAATTAAGAACATTCAAAAAGCGTCAGTTATATAATTTTTTAAGACTAGAATATAATAACAAAACACACTTGTATTCAGAGCACAAATAAAAATCTAAATTGAAAATTACAATACATTAGTATTTCTTGATATGTTTTTTTTTTCTCGCAAAAAATGCTTGGGTATTCGCAAAACATATAAAAGAACCTCATTTGAAGTCTAATGTTTATTGACTTGAATCATAGCACCATTGTATATAAAACCTATAGTCATTGACATACTAGATATGAACTGCCATTATACATCTCTATAGTACTGCTAGGGAACATGAAAATTGGGTTCTTCTTTATGATCCAGATGTCGTCTGTGTCGCTGTTTATAGCTTTGCCTTTGTATATAGATATTAATAGTACTATCATGACGACGAAATTCATCCAGCCTGCAATAAGTTCTACTACTCATCATGGGTTCCACTACCAAATCGGAGGTTAGGTAGTGTTGGTGTGTTATGAAAATGCGTATGAAGAGAAATAGTCTGATAATAAATTGATGAGAGAACTATATAAAAAATTTATTATAAGTTAGAGGAGAAAAGGAAAACAATTTATTTCATAGGTATTTTGTTTTTTTGTTTTATGAGGATTTTTTTGTTGAGTAGGAGCGGGCTGTGTGTGTGTGCTTTTATTCTACGGGCAGATAGAATGAAAATTGTTTTATGGCTGTAGGGAATATTTAAATATTCAGGTATACACTTGTGTGCAACGGTCACTACTCAATAAAATACACTTTTTTACCAAATGAACAAACATGATAACAATTTAACAGTTAGAATTTGAGATTTCTGTTAATCGTTGTGTTGTGCAAAAAAAATTGTTCTGGTGACAAAATTTTTTTTATTTTATATTAATATTTTTTTTGGATTTTGAAAAAAAAAAAAAATGTTTTGAAAATTCAGATTTGATAAGTAATTTCCTAAAAAATCGAGTTGACGACTTTACAAATAAGAATTGCTTATTAATAGGTATTATATATTTTTTCAAGTCGTTTTTTACTTATTTTTTTTTAAATGAGTATTCAACAATATATATATATAGGGTTTTCCAATAAGAGGTGTTATTTTGATTTTCAAAAAAAAGAAATGCGTTGTTGAAGCGTGTATCGTTCCATTTTTATTAATAGCGTAGTTTCTACTTGTCAAATGTCAAAAAATGACAGCTTCAAAAGTGACAGCTATCGAATTAGCGGGCTATTCAAAATAACACCTCTGATTGGAAAACCCCTTACTTACATTTGAAAATATTATTTTAAAAATCTTCAAAACATTTAATATTTATTTGCAAAATATTGTTTTTTTTTCAAAATCCAAAAAATAAAATAAAATTTAATAGCAAATTTTTTTTTGGAAAATTCTTGGGAAATACATTTTTTCTTCACGGTTTTTAACATTTGTATGGAGTTACCGTTGTTTTTTATTTTAGAAAAATAGTTTTTAACTATTCAAGATAATGTCTAAGAACTACTAAATACGAAGTTTCGAAGAAATCTATTAAGTCGTTTTCGAAATTTTGAATTTTCAAAGAAAAAAAAATTTTTCGAAAATAATTTGTTTTGAAAAATTTAGGTACACAATAGTGTTTAAACTTTCTAGGAGCTTCTGCGTAAAAAAATTTAAAAAAAATCAGATTAACCGTTTCCGAGAAAATCGAAAACCAAAAAAAAATGGTTCTACTAGAAGTACCAAAAAAACAATTTTTTTCCAAAAAAAAATTATTAAAAGGTAACCTTTCCCTTCATTAATGAACTCATTTTTTTTTATAAAAATCGTTGGAGCCGTTTTTGAGAAAAATAAGATTTTCGTTTTTGGCCAAAAAAAATGTATGGGAGCTACTGTTATTTGTCGTGTTAAAAAAAATTAAAAACAGTGTGGGCATATTACCGAAAAAAACAATATGTACCAAGTTTGAAGACAATCTATCAAAGCGTTTAGGCTGTAGACTCGAGGACAGACAGATGGAATTAGGGGACCCACTTTTTGGTGTTCTCTATGATCGTAATGTCATGTTTGATTGTTAGAAAAAAAATTTTTTGAGAAAAATAATATTTACCTTTTTGGTCAAAAAGAAAGTTTGGCAGGTACCTAGGTAGGTACGTCTTAAAAAAGCTGATAAAAAAACTTGGAGCATGTTTATGAAAAAACGCTTAGGCTGTAAACTCGAGGACAGTCAGACAGAGAGACGGAATTGCGGACCCATTTTTTCGTCTTCGCTATCATCGTAATGTCAAGTTTGATCAAAATCTCGAGTTCGATTTTTGTCGAATTCATAACTTGTAATACCTACATTTATAACATCGCTAGTCAAAAAAAAAATTTAAAAATACTGCCTAGGTATACCTACTTTATTTCCTAATAAAACAGTCTGGAGAAAAAAATTAAATTATCCTCAATAGATACTTTATTTGAAAAAGAACAAAAAGTACCTATGTACACACATATTGTATGTAGGTGGGTATCTGGGTATACATGTACCTACCTAAACAAAACATTGAAATATCTCAACATTGCTTTGTTATTTTCGCATAGAAAAAGTGAAAAGTAGCAACGTTGCTACAATTCAAAATCCTAAAATCCACCAAATATCTAAAATTTGAAAGAAAAATTTAAAATAAATTCTATAATAACCTATACATGCATGTATATCCATATACACATTCTTACTTCAATTTCATGTATACAGCAAGGATATTGCCTAATATAATTTATTTATACCCACCATATTTTGAAGGTTGCCATGACAAAACAGCTTATTCGGTTTTCTCCCTTACCCTCTATATTCTTGTCAGAACTAGTAAGTTTCGACCGTCTCCCTTCCTCTTTTTCGTATTTGCCTCTACATTTACTTCTTCCACATCAACAATTTCACTATCAAGAAAACAGAAACTAGCGCCCTCAACGACGGAACTACTAGCTAAAAAATTCAGTCTCAAAATACCTCGTTTATATGAGTGAATTGAGGAATCGAATCGAATCGAAATGAGATTTCGATTCATTTATATGGCCTCGTGGGATCGGAAGATTGAATTAAAATGGAATCGAAGTGACAATTTGAGTTTACAGAATAAACAACAAAAACATTCAACAGAAAAAAATACAAAGAAAACGGAAACCCACTGAACACAAAAACCCATTATTGGTGCACACACACACCAAGAATCAGATGTGAATTCGATTCTTCAATTCCTCGATTCAGGTATATAAGTACATTATGAATTCGATTCAGCTCTTCTAATGGGATCGGATCGAGTAATCCTATTTTAATCCGATTCAAGTATACAAAGACCTAAATCCTGATTCAATACCGATTCAATTCTCCATATAAACGTAGTAGTAGTAATATATGTTTCATATACAAAGTTCCGATCGGTTTTTGGGTCCGTTTATGAAGTGGTTTCGGATCCAAAACTTGCTTGAAGGGAACCCTTCTAGGCAATAAGCTATATTTTGAAATATAGCTTTGGTAGGGGGCGCTGCTCAAGTTTTAGTTAGCAATTTTTTTAGGCAATTTGAGACCAGCTGATACAAAGCCACTCCAAAATCTTTTATTTAAGTATCTTTGATCTGGCAGTTTGGCACGAATAAGCTAACTTTAACTTCCACTTAAATTGGAAGAATGCCCCCTACCTATGCTTATTAATATGATTTATAAAGCAACAAACATTAATAAGACGTATTTTTGGCCCAGTTTTTTGCGTTAGACATTTTTTATTTCCTGTACGTAAATAGGTGTGAAACAATTTTTTAAAGAAAAGAACACATAATTAACCAAGAAATATTGATTTTTGACTTTTGCGAATCGTTAACAAATATATTCGAATTGTTTGGTTTCCGAGGTAACTTTCTAATAAATGGGTGAACGTGGCCATAGACATAGGGAAGAGCTCTACGAACAAGGACTTCGAGATTCATTAAAGTCATCGGAACTACCAACTAAAAACATAATAACATTCGATACTCAAATAAATATCACAATCTATCCAAAGCAGACTTCTGCTTTAAGTTTTATCGAAAGCAGGTTGTTGTATTTGTAATGTGTGTAAATTCTGCTTTGCTGCCGACGACATTTTGCCAAAAGAACAGCCCTATGGCTTTTTTTACACTTCTAAGCAGAGGAATAAGGGAATCTTTGAACAGGGAGCTTCGGAGAAATGTTGAAAATCTAATGTATTGCATATTGTTGAATCGAATCTTTCACCTCCACAGCGAAATGATGTAATTTCAAGATAAGAGAAGCTAATTACATATAACAGATGCTCATGCGAAAATCGTATGAAGTTTTGGATACAAATTTGTGATTTATATTTTTACCTGCGATATATGTAGGTACTATAGCGCAGGTTTTGCATTTGGACAAAATCCGAACTCGAGATTTTTATCAGACTTGACATTATGATTATAGAGAACGACGGTCCGGCAATTCCGTTTGTCTTTCTGTCTGTCTGTACAACGCTCCACAGCCTAAGCGGCTGAAGCGATTTTCTTCAAACTTATACATACAATTTTTTCTACCATCTCAATTATCTCGAAAACGGCTCCAACGATTTCGATAAAAGAAAATGTGTGTACTATTTTAGATATACACTACATTTTTGCAGGGCCCGACCCACCATATGTGCAGCATGTGGAAATACACAGGGCATCAAGCTTAGGGGGCGCATTGTCAAACCATAGTACAAAAAACAATTATGGATACACATACATTCATTCTTCGAATTTAAGTTGGTCTAACCAGCTACCTATCCCTATGCGTTTCTGAAAAGTTATTTGAACAAAATATTTATCTTCCAATAATTCAAATTAATATGAATATGAAAATTGAAGAATGGGGCGCTTAATGTAGAGCCAGCATGACGCTCATTTAGCTCGGACCTTCATTTTGGTCAAACATTTTTTAAAAATATTTTTTGTTATTAACGGTACCAGACATACAACCATCTTAATTATTTTAAACTTTCTCATAAACGGCTCGACGGATTCCGATCAAAAGTCTTATATAGGTAGGTCATTCGAGTTTTAAATAATAAATGCATACCAAAATTTTCGAAAAATGTTTTTTTTTTGGATTTTTGAAAAAAAAAAAATAAATATTTTTCTCTTGTAAATTCAATATTTCAAAAACGCCCGGATAATTTTTTTTTTTGAGTTTTGTTTTTGACTTTATATTATTAACTATTTAACATTTGCATACCAAGTTTTCTTATACAAAAAATGTGTATGTACAAAATTAAGTAAAAAATTCTTAATATAAACATTTTGCATGCGATGTGATTGAACATAAGAGTAATTTCGTGCGATCCAGTCGTGAATTTTATTTTTATTACAAAAGTATGTATGTATGACAGGTACCTACGTAACGGACTTTTTTTCTCTGCCACAAACATGAATAACGAACTTCTCAATTATAACTGATAACTATACGGAGAAACTTACAGAAAAACTTAATAAAACGTGGTAGGTACAATGTTTTTTTATTTTTAAATAGAAAATATTTTTTTTTTTTTTAATTATTGATTTATTTATAAACAACTAAATCAAAGTTTTCCAGCGGATTTGTTACATTTTAAGATCCACTAACCTTTTTTAAACTCAACCAGACGTGTTGGGTACGGTTGACCGCAAAACGGCTTCTCCCATCACGTTTCACCGCAAACGTTTTCTTACAAAACGTTTTCTCGCAGCACCATATGTAACCCTATGTAACCATATCTTTTCTCACGTTTTCCTGGGGTAACGCTTGCCCGCGAAAGTGCTACCTTTATTAATACAATCGTACAATCGGGTTAGGTACGTAATTGCGAATGATTTTCCTTTTTATGCGGGATATACACTGTTCAAATGCATTCAGATTGAGAGTGTATTCGTGAAAAGAACTCATATATACATTGTGTGAGCTTGAAGCAAAATCAAAACGTTCTGATTTTTGTTCAATCAACGAATACACTCTCATATGCATGCCATGCATTGAACAGTGTATGTACTGCATAAGAGTTGGTTGGCGCGAATGGTTTGATGGAAGTGGGTAGGGGCAGGTATAATCATCTTGAGCAATTTGTAAATAGTTCTTTTAACTTCAAGAACAAACAAAATTGTAAAGAGATATAAGGTGCGCTTTTTCCAAACCCCGGGATAATTAGTTGAAAAAAACGATAAGCGACCACGGGGCTTAGTGAGAAAACTTGGCAGCAGTGTTCCATTTGAAAGAATGAAATAATGAAAAAGATTTTGGTAGCACAGGTTTTATCCTCTCCAAAACATAAGCCCCGAGAATTCTCTGGGCTTAAGCTAAACATCTTCGGGGATTAGTTGTTGTTGGATTTAGCATGCAAATTGTTAATCCCACGAATCGTTTTTTCGTCCAATTTCCCCGGGGTTTAGAAAAAACATGCATATAATTGAATGCCTATTTTACTATTGTCTATTGTCACGATAAACATATAATAAGGTATGCTCATTAGATACACCCATTTTGCCTTCTTGCTTATGATGTGACGTCATCGTGATCTGCTAGTTTGACAAGCGAGGTCATTAATTGTAATTTATCAATAGGTTTTTTTTTATTTTATTTGTTTTCGCGTTTAAAAAGTGAATTTTAAAATTTGCAAATGGTTGTGTGTGCTGTTTTGGGGTCTAATAATTCACCGGACAGAAAAAACAATGAAATAAAATTACAATTTCACTATTTCCCGAAAGACGCTAAAATGTGCAAATTGTGGATTAGTGCTTGTGGTAATATAAAATATTATTCTTTAAAAAGCAGTCGTGTTTGCCCAGAACATTTTGTTGAAAGCGACTATGCACTTAAAGATATACTTTTAAATGCTCCTGAAAATAAGAGAGCTTTAAGGAAAGAATCAGTACCATCAACAAATTTGGAAAATGAACCTGAGCAATCTTCGAGAGACAAAATACAAGAAATAAGAGAAGACAAAAGGATCGTTAATGAAAGTATATACGAAAAGTAATAATTTGAAATAAACTGTCCTATATTATATATTTAACCATGTTTAATACCTATAGTTGTCACAAACCCTCGACAAGTAACTTTGTCCCCGAAAGTCTACAAGAGGAAGGATTTTGTGGAGAGCATGATCAGGAGGATTGTTTGTATTACACAAATGGTAGCACCCAAAACAGAGTAAGATATACTTGGCAATCATTTTGAGTTACCTAAAATAATATTTTATTTCATTCTATTTTCGAAAATAGAGTTGAGTACAACTGCAACAAGGAACTAAGAATCATGGAACTGGAAAGGCAAGTCAGCAGATTGAAGAGCAATCTGAAGCGGAAGAATCAGCAGGCACAAAATGATGAGGCTATAAGGACGGCTATGAGGACATCTTTAAGATGGATATTTACATCTACCCAAGCAGAACAATTGGAGCATCCCAATAAAAAGGCACGCTGGAAAGCTGAGGATATTTATTCAGCAATGTCCCCATATTCTGCTGGTGCCAGATCCTATAGGCTACTTCGTAAACGAAACTACCCCTTACCATTCAACTTTACGTAGATGGCGCAAACAAATTGACATCAGACCAGATATATTAAGCAAAATAATTCAATTGATGTCTAAGTGTGACTATGACCAAAATGATGAATGATGATGAAAATTGTAAAGTGCCGAACGATCCTAATACATCATGCAGCTTTACTTGCGTGGATGAAAAGTCGGAAGGTGCACTTAAGAAACCAAGTGATACTTTCCTTGAAAATGTTAAATTTTTGGAAAATATTATTTTGAAACACAATAATGAACATTTATACACAGAAGAAAGGTTCCTGGCAAAACTTTTAAAAAATGCTGAAGCTGTGCCTCTAGATATAAGTGTAAAAAAAACTATTTTTTAAGTGGAGATTGTATTTTAGAATTAGGCATTTAAACAAATTATTTTTAAGTGAAATTAACTGTAAGAATAGAAAAATAATAAAAACAATGCAATCAAATGGTATTCTTTTCTTTCATTTTATATCCGAACCAGTTGACGATGACGTCACACCACACCTGTCAAAACGCAATGAGCATACATTATTATCTACTTATCGTGGTCTTTTGTCTATGGTTTGTTGGAAGTGGGAAGATAGTGATTTTGAGCTATTTGTAAGTTTGTAGGTCTTTTAAGAACAAACAAAATGGTTCAGAGATAAAATTGATTTTATTGTCTATGAATGTCCTGGCACAAATCCTATGAATTACCTTCGGTGTATTTTTGTCATACAGCTCAAAGAGAATTTTAAGCGATGCATATATGTATGTACATATATAGGTATATTACGGGGTATACAAAGTTCGGCGCAACCCCCAGCTTGGCAAAATTATAGGAATTGTGGTGGGGTCCAGGTTGGGTTTATGCAAAGTTTTTTATGTATTTAATTTTTTGTTTGATTTAAAGAAACATTGCATTAAGCTTCACTAATAGTGTTTTCATAATCGCTATAAGGGCAGAATAATTTGTAAAAATAAACAAGAACGACCCAAAAAATTCGTCGCCGAATACACACAGAATATATACTATACTATACTCATACTTATGTATGAGAATTATCAAAACGAAATAAAAAATTTGGCGCCTCGAATGCATTCAATATGCACTAATCTAATCATCAAAACGAACCCAGGAAAAAAATGGAATACAAAAAACAAACTAACAAAAACAAGAATTCCTCATCGAATACACACAACTCATGTATCTACCTACAATATTCTATGGCAATGCACATGTACCAACAAAAAAATCCTTGTCGTACACTTTTCGAAATTAAGTTCCATTTGCCATTGCGTAGGCATATAACGCAACAACCAATCGCAAAGAGCGTTGTATTTAACTATTTGAACAATTATAGGCCAACAGCCCATATTTTATATCTCAACATTTGAATTGTATCTTTTGTCTTGTGTTCAATTTGAATTGTATCTTTGGCTTGTGTTCAATTAAGACAGAGACAATATGTCGCGAAGAAAGCATGATGAAGATGGAAGCCTAGGTGTGAGCGAGGAGACGATACGATAATGGAAAGATCTAATGCGCAAACATTCCATTCAATCCTCGAAAGCTTAAAATATTAAGTGCGACAGTGACCGAACTAAAAAATAATACAAAAGAAAGCCAACTAGAAATAGAAAGCCTAAATTCAAAAAATTCAAAAATGAAAACTGCCAGCATTCGGGAACTGCATGGTTACAGGTTCGATCCCTGCCGTAGTCTATGTCTTCTTATTTTTCCATTAAAAACCAATTCTAAAAATAAATGTCATACAATGAGTTACTGGTTTACTCATTACATGCTGTTTAGGCATAGAACTAACAACATGTGATTGAGTAAAACTAGTATACCGATAAAATATGACAAAGAATAAAAAAATTAATGCGAATTATAAGGGACATCGATAAATAAGACACGGAAATTTCTCCGCATTAGTTCAGCCGCCATCCCTGGAGATAAAATCTGAGACAACAACCACATACAGTCTCCGAATATCGCGCCACACATCTTTCCTATCATTCTTTCTCTTCCTTAACCTCACCCCCACGCCCGCGCTGTGTTGAAACGTTTAAAGGGTATTCATAATCCCTTGAGCGCGTGTAGATTATAAAAAAAAAAAAAAAAAAAAAACTGCCAAACGCCATCAAGGACACGCCAAACGCTTTTGAGGATCCACCAACCATACTGAAAATCAATTTGCACAAATCTGGAATACGAATCCACCGACCACTCCGGGCAATAATTTCGCTCCTGTAGTAATGAAATTGCACGATTTGCCGACATTCTCGGGGAAAGTCGTAGAATAGCCTTCATTCCTAGCAACTACAAGGATTCAACAGCCGACTTCAGTTACAACAATCGGCAAAACCTCCAAAGGCTGCAGAGGTGTTTGGTTAAATATTGCCAGTAACATTGTTTGGACTCAATGGAAAGATGGATATTTTTACCATGTTCGATGAAGGCTCATCGATAAAAATATTAGAAGAAGAAATATCGATACAATTGGGAATCAAAGGTAGGACACAACCCCTGAAACTCCAGTGGTATGGCTAAAACACCACAACAGAACCGTCCAGAATTGTGAGTCTGAAAATGAGAGGTAAAGGTGAGTCAACTCCATTTTACATAACAAATTGCCGCTCAGTAAAAAATATAAACCTGCCTGTGCAAAAATTCAACAAGTCAGACTACGCGCATTTCGAGCTATTGACATTAAAAAGTTATCAACATGCCCAACCAACTTTGCTTATCGGATTGGACAATATTCATCTCGGAACTTCGTCAACAATAGTTCAAGCCGGTGACAAAAAACCCGTCGCTATGAAAACAAAACTGGGTTAGGTTGCATGTGGACCGAGCCAGAACCATTCTATTGCTTCAACACCAACTGTCCTGATGATAAGAGAAAATCAAGACTACGAAGAACTACATAATTTGTTGCAAGAATATTTCGCATCGGACAATTTTGGAATCAATCCATCGCAATTAATTCTTGAATCATAGGACAACAAATTCGCTCGCCGTACAATGCAAACATCAACATGTCGCATCTGAAAGAGATTCAAAACCGGGCTCTTATGGAAGAATCCTAGAAACAATTTGCCCGAAAGTTTTGGAATTACAGAAAAACGATTACTAAGCCTAGAGAAGAAAAGGACAATGAATCCGGAGTTTGGTACTAAATATAAAAGCGAAATGGCTAAGTACGTTGAAAAGGGGTATCCGAGAACGCTTTAACGAGACGAAATCGGACAAACACTTCACCCAGTGTGGTACTTACCACATTTTAGCGTGCAAAGCCCTCACAAACCGGAGAAGCTACGAATCGTTTTTGACGCTGCTGCGACAATCCAGGAAGTCAGCCTTAATTTAGCTCTATTAAAAGAACCAGAACAAGCCAAACCATTGATGAGTATCCTGTTTAAGTTTCGCGAGGGTATCATTGGAGTAGCGGCAGATATCCGCGAAATGTTTTCACAAGTACGAATTCGGCCGGAAGACCAACACGCGCAAAGATTCTTATGGCGAGACGGAGATATAACACAGCCAATCAGCCAGTATGTCATGATGTCGATGATTTTTGGAGCCATCTGTTCACCGTATATTACCGAATTTATAAAAAAATCTTAATCCAATTAAAATTTCCTGAAGCCACTTCAGCTATCATCGATAAGCATTATGTGGATGATTATGTGGCCAGCTTTAGAGATGAAGACGATGCCATACGTATTTGCAAAGATGTGGTGAGAATCAACCTCGACAACCTCGAAGCCGGACTCGAACTCGAATTTCCATTCTAATTCATGAAAACTTTATAACTCGATGAATCAAACGGCGGACTGTTCCACGACGGTAAATATGGAATACCAACCCACATCAGAGAAAGTCCTGGGCATTGCTACTCATTGAAATTGTGCAATGCAAATACAATAGAGTTGCATATCTTCGTCGATGCAAGTCAAGCCGCCTTTGCAGCTGCAGCATACTTTCGCATAATACATTCAAATGGCACACGGTTAGAACTCCAGGCTGCTGTACTTGGTATTCGATTCAGCAAAATGGTACTTCGAAATCATGAGCTACATATCCCAAAAATCACATTCTGGACCGACTCGACCACGCTATTATATTGGATTAATTCAACAGAACGGAAATTTAAAGCATTCGTAGGTCATCGTGTGAGTGAAATACTCTCTGGATTGAATCCATCACAATGGCGTTGGACGCCAACGGAAAAAACAGTGCTAATGTAGCCGAACAAACGGACTCCCAAAACTTCAAACAAACAGCGTTTGGATTTCCGGTCCAGTTTTCTTGAAGCACACAGAAGATTTTTGGCCAATGAAAACAGGCAAGCCACATCCTTTTGACAATATTGACACGGAAGAAGTGAAGCATGTCATCATTTTAAAGAACACCGAAGTTAACACTTTTGTTTTAATAAATGTTAATCGTTTCTCGTCGTACTTGAAGCTTCTGAGAACAATGGTGTATATATTGGAAGTGCCATAAGGAAATTTCGCTTAGCCAAAAAGTTCCATTCATTGAAAAACGAATCGAACTGTTGTCCCATAGTAGCCGAAATAAACGATGCTGAGATACACCTATGTAAACTTGTCCAAAAAGAGGAGTACTCGGATGAAATCGAAACGCTTATAAGAATTCACATTCGTTAAAAATGAGGAGTCCGATTTATTCATTAACTTTTGAGGATTCGAGGTCGCCTTGACGAAGCGCAATATTTGCCATTTCAAGCCACACGTCCCATATTGCTGCCACCGAAACACAAGATGTCAGAAACCATCATGACACATTATCATCAGAAATTTCACCACCAGAATTCAAACGTCGTCCTAAATGAAGCTCGCCAGAAGTTTTGATTTCCACATCCTAACGTGCTACTCAAACTTGTACGGAGCAAATGCCTTCAATGCAGAATCGATCGAGCCGAACCAAGAACACCAATTATGGGTCAATTACCACCTGACCGTATAAATCCGTTTGTCCGCCCATTTACATACACTGGAGTGGGTTTATTTGGACCCATAACAGTGTCAATCGGACGCCGAGGGGACAAAAGATGGGGTGTCATCTTTGCATTCTTAACTGTGAGAACAGCTCACATCGAACTTGCTGAAAATCTATCCACCGATGCATTTATTATTTGCCTTCGCAACTTCATAAATCGAAGAGGTACACGAAAAAGAATTCGCAGCGATAATGGAACCAATTTCATCGGGGCCCATCTTGAGTTTAAAATCGAGCAACATTTATTTGACACAGACCGCATCCGTGAAGAAGCAATAGGACGAAACATTGAGTGGGTTTTCAATTGACCCGCAAATCCCAGCTGCGGTGGTTGTTGGGAACGCCTTATTCGCATTATAAAACACCAGAGCGATTCACGGGGGGAAGAATATTAGAGCTAGATAAATAATTTGCAACATGCTTACTAAAGAACTAAATACCACAAGCCACAAGCAGTCAGTCGTAAAACAGTCATTGAAGTGTGAACACAAAGCAATTTCGAAACTTCAGCTATCAGCATATTTGTGCCATTTTAGTCCATTGAATAAACTATAAAAAACATTAATATTTGCCTTAAGTCAATAAATTATTACTAACTTAGTTTACGTTTGTCTTTTATTGCTGTGAATCAGTAAATTCTTTAAGTTAGAAGCCGCCAATTTACAATACGCATCAAAAAGTACTTTTATATCTCGCAACAAATAAATCCGAGATATCGTTGTGCGCGCAAATGTTTCGCGAAATAGAGGTACTAAAATTACGTAGAGAATCTGCGGGCAAACGCTACAAAGGCGACTTAGTTGCGAGAAACCTTAACGCTCCCGCTCACACCTATCTCATTATCAAAATTTTACAAAAGTAAAAGTACGACCGCTTTTAACTTTTACTTTTGTGCAAACGTGGAATACTTTGGTAAAATTTGAAAAATGAGATTGGAAAAAGAAAAAAACATTTTTTTTACCTTTGAACAAGTGTTTTGAATGTAGTTAAGCCTTCACTTCGAATGAGCAGCAGAATAGTGAAAATTCCCCCCCATGAGCAGAATAGGGCTGTTCGTTTTCCTTATTATACATTTAGTTGGAAAGACGCAACTATAAGGCCCAATTCACATAGAACTGGCTTATGGTTTTGGTATGGCTCTGGCTGGTGCATCGACTTGCCACTTTGTGTAGTTTACATGTTCTCTTATGAGACAATACACACACATATGAAGAGGCGATGGCATGGTATGTCCTGTCATTGCCACGCCATATTGAAAACTCTAGTGGCCTAGGTAAACGTCACGCCACAATGAAATCACTCATTCAAATGTCAAATCGAGATAAAATTAAAATCCAATGCAAATGGTATTTTTTTAATTTTTTTTTTATAATCTACACGCGCCCAAGGGATTATGAATACCCTTTAAATGTTTTCAACACAGCGCGGGCGTGAAGGTGAGGTTAAGGAAGAGAAAGTATTAAAGGAAAGATGTGTGGCGCGATATTTGGAGACTGTAGGTGGTTGTTGTCTCAGATTTTATCTCCAGGGATGGCGGCTGAACTAATGCGAAGAAATTTCCGTGTCTTATTTATCGATGTCCCTTACAATTTGCATTAATTTTTTTATTCTTTTGTCATATTTTATTGGTATACTAGTTTTACTCAATCACATGTTGTTAGTTATATGCCTAAACAGCATGTAATGAGTAAACCAGCAACTCATTGTATGACATTTATTTTTAGAATTGGTTTTTAATGGAAAAATAAGAAGACATAGACTACGGCAGGGATCGAACCTGTGACCATGAGGTTGACAGGCGAACACACAACTATCGCGCCACGTCCACTCCATGTTTTCATTTATTTTTATTACTTATGAAAGCCATTTTAGCAAAAAGTGTCTGTGAATAAAAAGAAGCTAGTTGTTTATTGTTTTTTCTCTGTTGTTTGTTTTTTTTTTTGATTTGTGTATTGAAGTTGAAATTCTCTGTCATTTCTGTGTGAATTGAGTTCATCACACTCACTCCACGCCCGTAATAGACCTTAACCACACCACACCATAAGCCAGTTCTGTGTGAATCGCGCCTAAGTTTAACGCGCTTTGAAATGTAATTTGACAAAACCTATGCTAAAGTCAATTTTCAATTTTCTTGAGAGACGAACATTTTTAATCAAGGAAACGTACACTATAAACGACTATCAGGAAAAAAAAACTTTCATAATAGGCGTTTTTCTTTTTTCGTTCAGAGCAGAGCACTGAACAGAATTCGAACACATATGGCGTTTTTCTTTTTTAGCTCCGAGTAAAGAACTCAGCTGTCGAGAAAAGATCTGTGTTTCTTTTTTAGCTCAGACACATTTAATCTCTCAACTTGTGTTTCTTTTTAAAATCAGAGCTAAATCGGGGCTTGAACCATAAGCTCAGAATAAAATGACCGATCAAATGGAGCAAAGTGCTGGGCGCGGCTAACTTTACTCATAATTTTAACAATAATCATTAAAGTAAAACCAATTAAAAACAAAAATGAATTCGGAAAACGAAAGCTTTGGATTTGCTGGTAAATAAGTTTTAATAAAAACAATTATAATAATATATGACAGTTCTGCGCTTAAGTTTATTTCAAAATTAAATCGGAGATATCTGACCAAGCTCTACTCAGATCCAACTCGGTTTACTCAGGCTCTGCTCAGAGATCTGCTCGGAGATAAAAAAGAAAAACGCCAATAGATTATGCACTGAACTTGTTCGAAACAGAGCGAATACTGAACACTGATATGTTTTTTAAACACTTGAACCACACAAATCAGAATACATTTTCATTTTTAACCATAAAAAGCAATACCTACCCTTTTTTGTATACTGATACACACCAGATACATAAAATCAACAAGCGATCAATTTCTTTCGTCAACTTATATATCTAATTATTTTTGTTTTCACATTTTCCTT
This sequence comes from Philhelius pedissequus, assembly GCA_910595825.1. Taxonomy (NCBI): domain Eukaryota; kingdom Metazoa; phylum Arthropoda; class Insecta; order Diptera; family Syrphidae; genus Philhelius; species Philhelius pedissequus. The sequence goes on along the minus strand of OU343160.1, from coordinate 272,431,024 downwards.
CTTGACACACATGGCATTTGGTGTGTTCAGCAATTTACTAAAATGTTCAGTCAATTATGTTCGAGGGCGTCGAGTGCGATCTACACATGTTCAGAACGAAAAAAGATACATACATTTGGAGCTCTACATGCTCTGAGTTAAGAAGAAACACAAACTAATTTCTTGACAACTCAGACTCTTCTCTGAACTAAAAAAGAAAAACGCCTAATATTTCCAACTTCTCAACTTCTCTTGATTAATGGTCGCTTTAACTGGTCCCACCTTAGCATTTCCGGCGACGGTTTTTGATTAAAATTGATTCTGGTAATACTGTAGCATTTAAACAAGTAGCAAGAAGACAACAGAGAACAGACGGAAGTCATTTTGATTTTCTTCTGTCGTAATTTTTTTTGGTTTCGAGTTTATATTCTTTTGTGAGTCGCAACTTAAAATATTTTGGTTTTGGCTTACAATTTCATACAAATAAATAGAGTAATTCGAATTGTAAGTATTTTTTTTTGTGTATATAAATCATTTCGGAACTGATATTTCAATATAATATGATGCAAAATAAAAAAAATATTTTTCGAGAATGACGTTTGGCAAGGCATTAAAAAAGTGTGGTGTAGGTGTATTTTCCGTCCAATATTTTTATTTGTTACTGTACGAGGAATGATTATTTGGTGAATTACTTTTTGGTTGAACTGGATTGAAAAGGGAATATTTCTAGTATAACCGAACAAAAATACAAAATAAAATAATTACTTGCAAGGCTGCTTTTGCATCATACAATTTCATTTTGCGATCTTAAATCACATTTGTGTGGGCGTATATACATAATAGCCGTGTTTTATTATCGCCAATAACCCATATGGTTCACCCCGTGAAAATAAAACGATCTGGTTTATGTACTTACATGTACACTCTGTTTGCCGGATTTAATACTAAGGCCGTGTGTGAATTGGGTTAAAATGTTGGTTAAATTTTCTACCTTGGTTAAATTTTGAAGTTTGGTTTTTGGTGGGATCAAATTTAGCTTTTTGCTGTGTGAATTGCGTTAAAAGGGATTTATTAAAACACTATTTTGGCTAAAATTCCTTCAAGATTGAAGAAATTTCCCTAAAACATTTTTTTTTGTTGTTCAAGTTAATTAATTTCTTTCCCAAAATCTGACTTAGAAGATATAAAGTTAATAATTTGGCACGAAAAAAGTAACGAATTCTCAGTTTTACTAATATGTTTCGGTTTTACATCGTTAATTTAATATTTTAAAACAACAATTCCAAATCTTTTCAAAACAATTCCCATTATGGTTAGTTTGTTGATTTAGTATGTAAACACTAGTTTTCACAGCTGAAGAATTTGACAAGCTGACAAATAAATCTATTTGTATTCAATTTGCAAAATGAAATACAATGAGTATTTTAATTAATTATCTTATATTTGTTAAAATATCAACGGATTATAATATTTGTTTTTTTCCTCTTGAGACCCTACACAAACAAAAATAATAATGTAATTTAATTTTTCAATTGAATAAATTAAAACATACATTTATTATATGGTTTCCCAGTAGATCTGGACTTTTTGGAGTTCATCTTTCTTTTCGGTTATCGCTTACAGTTTCAAATTACTCTCTCTTGAGAAACGTTAAATTTTAACGCAAATTTAACCTGCTCTACAGCTGCCTACATTTTAACCCATTTTATTCACCACGCTAGTGTCAAATTTTAACCAAGGTACAAAATTTAACCAACATTTTAACGCAATTCACACACGGCCTAATATTTGAAAACCCAGATACAAACCCCGATCTCGTGTTGTTTTTGTAATACGTGTTAAGACAACCCAGACCCAGACCCGTAGATAATAAAACGCAGTTAATGTATGTGATGGCGGGGCTAGACAAAATTGCTCAAGTTGAAAATTTGAAGTGTTTCGGATCTTTTGATGTGGTACGATCGTTGCGGAAACGAAAAACAGAATTCCTAGTTTGGAATATTGATTTTTACATTCGGTCTTCTGCGGGTATCAGATGGAAGGGCTTCAATCTTTCTCACTTTTTTTTTTTGTACAATCAAGGCCTTATAATAACAGGGTCAACGAGTTATGGTGTCAAAACGGCGCAATCGAATTATCTTTTAGAACTTCTTGATTCGTTTTACTGTTACTGTAACTGCCCCCTTACAGGCCGACTCCATTGTCAATATATTTTCTCGTAATACTCATCCTGACATGAAATCTCCAATGGAGTCGCGTTGTTTCTAGTTGTGTTGGGATGTCAGCGAGCTCTCACTTCGATGCTTGACATCAAATTTGACGGCTGGTTTTTTTTTCTGTGTTTATCTCATTATTTTTTGTCTCACGCCGGTAACTACTCTGTTGGCGCACTTAAAAAAATTTTGTTTATACTTAAATTCGTCAAATGCAAAATTTTTATTAGTTATTGTTCATTAACAGGAGTATATCAGGTCAAAAGACATTTCCTTCATGAAATTAATTTTTGATAATTCTTCTTAAACAGCCTTACCTACACCTCAACCTCTATTGCCTGAATGTATTGTCAAGACATGAACTGCCCAGCCAAGACAAAATAAATGCCCTGATACTTAACGATAGATATTTCGTTAGCGATACAGATAACAAGTGGAGTCGGCCTGTTATGTAGATATGTCTTTGGCTGCGTAATTAAATAAAATGCACGACTAGATCGCAGGAACACACATCGTATGCTAAATATTTCTGTGAAAATCTAAATATATTCTTAGTCGTTTTTTACTTATTTTTTTATATATACAAAATTTCTTTAATTTTTTTCTAAAAAAAATTGGTATGACAATCTTAAATATTTGATAATATAAACTTTAAAACAAAAGATTAAATCGGCGTAATCAAAGAAAAAATAATTCAAAATTCTGAAAAAAATACTCTGAAATTAATGCTCAAAAAAGTACGCCATTTTATTTCTTGGATAAATTTGAATTTATGAGAAAAAAAATTTAAAAATCTGAAGCGATTTTTGGGGAAAAAAGTTTTTTGAAACTTTTTGAAAAAAATTAAAAACGCCGATTTATAGGTATTCAGCAAATACATATAACTAATTTTTTAAAAAAGATTTAATGAGCAGTTTTCAAAATATAAATTTTTAATATTTTTTTCTTAAAAATGCTTTTAAAAAACAAAAATATTAATAAAAAAATTAAAAATATTTGTACGCAGTATAAATTGGACAACCTAAATCTATATTTTGAAAGAATCGGTTAAGTCATTTATGAGATAGTCGAAAGCAAAAAAACGGTCCTATAGAAAATACCGTTTTTAGACATTTTTAAAATTTATTTTTTCAACCATATTATCGGTCGTACCTAAAAAGCTGCACTGATTTTTCTCAATCAAAATCGTTAGAGCCGTTTCTGAGAAAAATAGGCTTTAACGTAATGGTTATATGGCATGTACCGTTATGTTTTGAGCTGAAAAAAATTCAATTTCCCTTCTGTACAATACCTAAAAAGCTATATATACCAAGTTTGAAGCAATTCGGCCCACCCGTTTGGGCAGTATGTATCTACACATACATACATACATACAGACGTTAGTCTGACTGACAGAATTTTTAGACCATCTTTTTTCGTCTTCGCTATCATCGTAATGTCATATTTGATTGTTATCTCAAAACTTTTTTTTCGACGAATGAATATCGTTCCTTATAGTACCTATAATCGCAAGTAAAAAATAGTGCATTCAGTAATGATACTGTGTATTGTGGTGTTTATTTTTTCTGAAAAACAAAAAGCAGTAACGGTTTGTTGGTTAACGCGATAAATTGGGAGCATGGCCACACATTATTTTGCAAAAGTCATTAGTTGACATGATCTTGTCTTTTGCCATTCGTGTACATTCTGTATATTGGTTGTTCTACCCGACTGACAAATGTAGGTTAGGTGTATTTTTCGTAAATTAATCAATTTAATTTAATAAAATTCTAAATACTAATAGCCGAATATATCGGGAATAAAAACCATTCATTCAATCAAATTTCAATCTAAAAATTTGTTTTTTTTTTCGTGGCGAATGGAATACAATAGCAATAGATTTTTTTTTGACATTGTATTAGTGTAATTTCCTGTCTGTGAAACTAGTAACAGTTCATTTAAAACTGCTTCCACTTTTATGTATGGATTAACTAGCAGATATCCGTACGATGCTACGGCCCACGGGAATCTAATGAAATCATCTATCCACCTACAAAATTTCAGTTGTTGAATGTCGGCATACACGACGAACATGCTCGACCAGCATGCTCGCGCTCGGTGCGCGCTTCTTGAAAATGGGTTGGATCGTTAACCGCTTGCTGTTGGCGAAAAATATAGATTTTGTAGTGTTCGTCGTGTATGGTCATGTTCGCGAACAAAGAGAAGATTTTACTACAAAAATAAAGTTGGGAAAAATAAATCATGGTTAATCTTCCAGCTGCTTACCAAATTTAATTAAAATCAATTCAATGGATGAGGCATGAATGCCATATGGAAAATTAAAATAAATATATTCAACGGTGCCAAATTGTATCCAGATCCGTTCTGGCGTTATTGAGCAAAAAACATCCATGCATTCATCCATGCAAACTTTTACATTTATAATATTAGTATAATTATCCAAAATGTTCACATCGAATTTTCCACATTTACATTGTCCAAAATCATCAAATCATGCTATAAATATATCTATACGTCATCGAGAAAAAATGTTTGCTTTTTTCCGGAATTTTACGAGTTTCCACTAACAATTTTCTATTTTTTCATTCGAAAAGCCATTCCGGAACATTTGCATACACAATTCCATCCAAAAAATCAATTTTTTATTTTTAAAATTTCCCGACTTTTCTGGAGGGTTTCCGACAAACTTTCTCCTGGATATTACGAACAACTAAAGATTTCGAGCCAAATTGGCCCATTGTTCTCAACTGATGAATTACAATACATTTTTGCACGCCATTTTAAATAGCAGATGACCGTGCGATCCTATATGGACTTTCTATCGCTGCGAATCTAATGACATCTATCCACCTACAAAATTTAATTAAAAACCGTTCAGTATTTGAGGCGTGAAAGCGGAACAAATACCCAAGTATATATTTTTTCATATTTAACCCTCCCATAGAAACCGTTAATTTTTTTCGGGATAAAAATGACCTATGTGATAATCTAATTTCATACAAATCTGTGTGCTTTTAGGCGCCCTGTGAATAAAATATTTGCAGAATGAGCTTTATGAAAAATTTAAATAAATCTATCCCACGGGAACCATACATTTGTTCAGGATAAAAAGTAGCCTGTTTCCTATTACAGCGAATAATTTCATCCAGATCCGTTCAGCTGTTCCGGAGTTATTGAGCAACAAACATCCATACACCCAAACTTTTACATTTATAATATTAATAGGATTTTCTTTAATATTTTTTTTAACTTTTCACAATCGAAACAAATTACAAATTCAAAACCAAAACTGTCAAACTGACAGCTGAAAATTGTATTTGTATTGGTGCAAGGAGGGGTAAATCTGCTGAAAAATATAGATTTGCAAAAATGATATAGATTAAAAAATAAATCAATTTATTATGCCCAATGGTACCCAAAAAGGGAAAAACGGTGTTTTGACAGATCTAGATATAAAATAAATTAATTTATTTTACCAATGGAAAACCACAAAAGTATTTTATAAGATAACCATTCAAATTGCTGATGGATGGAATGAAAGGTTTTGTCAAACAAAATGTTGCCAGACTGATTAAATAAAAAATTGTCAGTACAGGGAAGATTGGATCATTTTCCACCTATTCTACGGTTTGCTTTAAGCTCTCGAAGGATTTCTTACTTTTTGAATTAAACCTTTCAACTTCACTTCAAATTCAAATATTTGCTCTTAAAAGTTCAGAAATCTAAAAAACTGTACTGACAATTTTTGTTGATCAGTTTAAATAATACAAATATAGATGAAAGTACTTTTTACTCATTAATATATTTGGTGGATTTGTTTTACATTTAGCACGATAGAAATATTTTTCTCTACATCCAAATCTATACTTGCTGTAATTTTGTCTTTATTATATATCTTATTATCTAACTTCTCCTCAAAAAAATGTTACTCAAAGATACTTATCAATTTCGTATGCTATTTCTTTTTCTTTCATTTAAAAAAGTGGTTCAGATATGGGTGTCCCTAAGACTACGGCAAAAGATGAAGTCATTCGTCTAATGGCTGACAAAGATAATGTAGAAAAGTCAATATCTGAATATGGAGCTATCTTATCGGCCAATGATAATGTTGGTATGGCAGGCCCCCTCGTAGATGCCGAAGGATACCCTCGTAGCGATATTGATGTCTATAAAGTGCGACAAGCTAGGCAGCAAATTATATGTTTGCAAAACGATCACAAAAAATTAATGAGCGAAATTGAAAAACTTCTTCATCAAGTTCATAAAGAAGCTGCTGATGAAGATAATAGCGAAGGAATGTCTAGTAAGACTGCGGCAATTAGCTTAGAATCTCAATCCACGGATAGTTTACCACTTAACGTAATTGTAAATGTAAACCTGGTCACCCCAGGATCTCCGGCTGAAGATGCTGGTCTTCGGATTGGTGATGCTATTTTACAATTTGGTTCAATAAATTCTAATAATTTTGAAAATAATCTGTATCAAATTGGGGCATTGGTGAATAATATGGAAAATAAACGTATTGCCCTTAAGGTTAAGCGAAGTGAACAGATTTTGGATATGATTCTTATTCCAAAAAAATGGAATGGCCGTGGCATGCTCGGATGCAACATTGTCTTACCAGAAGCAATTGAACGTTAGAAAATTGTATTCTTTTTTTTTGCTCTTAAATTGAATACCATGTACTTTAATACACTATTCTACTTTCAATATCAGTTTTGCCACAATAAATAAAACGGAATTAAGAATGTAATAAGTATTGTATTTTTTTTTGTAAACCTAGTTTAAAAAACAAAAATTTAATCACAACTCCCTAAAAGTTCTACATATGTTTGTATTAGCATTCACATACTAATGAATCAATTAAAATGTAACATACAAAATTCAATCAAAACTTTCAAAAAGAGAAAAAAAACGTCAAACAGAAAATAAGTATTTATGCCTACATTCTGAGGGGGCAGCCTCATTAATAAAAGCTAAAGTAAAATATCCTATGTATAAAAAAGTACCTACAATTATTTATATTGAACATTTATTGCATGATGACATTTTGCATTTAATCCAGGTAACATAAACTGGTAATATAAACTGCCTATTACCGGCAGTATTGGCAATCCGGAAGCCTTCCAGACTCTTCTGAAAGCGTTCACTTGGGAAAAAATGACAGTTCTAATTCTGAAAAGAAGAGAATTTTGCTTCTGGATTTGAAATCAGAATCAGAACCAGAAGCACTCACACAATCATATACTTGAACGTAAAACTGGACTGTTGTCATTTTTTGTATGATAATTGTGCAACAAACATTTTTTGTTGAATTTGAATATTCTCATGTACACAATTATTTTCACACATACAATCTCATTAAAATTCAGAATCGTCAAAATCACACAAAAGTGTTCAGTTGGGATCCCGGATCGGAGAACAATTTCGGATTGCCAAATAAAAACGCCATAAGTGTCTAGATTTTTGTTGAACTAAAAGTATTAGAACTAAGTGGTGGTGGAGTTCGTCCAATTATCGTTATATTTGGCGTTATATGAACACAAATCTGTAAACTTAAATTATTTATCCAAATCTTGATTTCATCTTAATGATTTATGTATGTTTTGATTAATTTGGAAATAATCTAGTGATTCTTCGAAAAAAACACATAATGAACATATAAGAATTAAATGAACAATTTAAAAAAACTACAGTAAAACCCGGATAAGTGTCTCACATTAAAACCCCCACTTTAATAGGCACTTATGAGGGTTAGGCAGTTATAAAATGCCCGCTTAAGTGCACATGGGTACTTATCTCTATGTACATATACAAAACTTAAAATTTAAGTTTTTGATAAGAAAAAAACATTTAATTCAAAAAAGCTTTTAACGGCCTTTAGTCCACAAAATTTGCGTTTCGTCCCGGTGATCTCACTCGACGTCATCGTTTGGCTAGTGATGGCCTTACCAATACGCACTTTTTGTTCAGTTCCGTTCATATACCTATATATCCAACAATATTAAAATTTGGAAGATTTTGTCCTGGAGCAGACATAGTTAATTAAGAAGGTGTTTGGTATTATATTTAATCGGATTTGTTGAAGAATTATTGATTCAAAATAGATTTTAATGGCATTTGGTTCACGAATCATTGTAAGATTATTACTTTTTTATTTATGAATTTTAAGGCGGAAGGAAAACAAACTTCTGTATTTTATCAGTTGATTTCAAATAGCTACTTTAAAGAATTGTTGCCAGGTAAATTTCAATAAAAGTATACAAAATAAAAGGCAGTTAAGCGGAAGGTACTTATAAGATGAGTTTTATATGAAAAAATCCTCGGAATTTTGGTTCTAACAAAATGAAGGTACTTATGCGGATTAGGCACTTCTCCGGGTATTACTGTATTTATCAAATACATTTGAACTACATATTATACGATATAGAGACAACAAAACTTCTTGTCTTGCGTACACTAACTTGTCGTTTAAAAAATCGTATTTTTTTTAGGTTTTTTACTTATATCTAACGACTGTAAAATATAGAAAATTGATTTGGTAAAATTAAGCCAGCAACATTGTGACGTTTACGAATAGTTTAACGAACAGCTAATTCACACAGGATTATATTTTGAAAAGTTACATCAAAAATTGTTTGATTTGCATAAGGAATCTTATGCAAGCTACAAGCTTGCGAAATTCTGAAAATTTGAATAACTGCAAGCTGAATTAATAGTAGGGTAACACAAAATGACTGCGCTTATGCAAACTTGTGTCATAATTTTACGACTAATCTCAGCTAAAAAAAAATCTAATTTTTTGTTTTCCACTGTTCCTCCACTGTCTGTCTAAATTTATGGTGGGACATAAACGTGTGGCACATAAATTCTGAAGCTTAATTTTGACTATTGTTTTTTTGTTTGACTTTGTGCCACGTGAAATCAATACATTTTGAAATTTATTAACTATTGCTTGCTTCTACCTTCTGCGATATAGTTTAAAATAAAAGTTATGAACCCGAATGGAATGTTTGAGAAGCCAAAAAATTCACCTCAACCCAAAAGAATGCGGTGTTAAAAAATCTACGTTTAGACCCAAAAAATTTCTTTGCTATTGAAGCAACACCAGGAATATATATGGTCCCGGGGCCCAATTCCGCAAGCGTGAGTTTTCTCTATGTACACCAAAAGTTGTCTACACATACATGTTTCCGATTCCGCAAGGGTGCGATGCATATTTTTTTGACAGATAACGTGTACACAGATAGGCAAATTTTTTCACGCATATTTTGAGGGTGAATAATTTTTTTGCACGGAAAAGCATTCACAGTTGCGGAATTGGGCCCCTGGAAACAAAAATCACATCAATTTGGATACCATAAATAAATAAATAATAAATGGAAATGACAACTTCTACAAGGTGTTCAATATTCATTTAAACTACCACTTGAATTTTTTGTTTTTAAAACCTCAACTTTTGAAATTTCAGTAATTTTTTTTTCAGCGAACAGCTGATTTTGACATATTCTCCACAGAAGTATTGTGTTAAATTTCAAATTTTCCACAACTGCGTCATGTCAAATTGTAGCTAGAACTTTAACTGATGTTTGGAGAGAAAAGTGCAAGCGAATTTTAGAGCGAACTGCGTACTAGTCTTTACTGTGAAAACAAATATTTGATTGTATGATATAAATTAAAAACGTAATTTATTTTGTCAAAATATCATATTCCAGTCCCCGCTCATGCCATTTCACTCCTATGAGATTTTACGTCGCGTCGTGTAGTTGCTCTGGTGAAGATACTTATGCCCTATGCCAAGTTTCATTGCAACCACAACAGGATCGTTCTTTGGCATTATATTGACTTAAAAAAATAATATTTTTTGTTTTATGATTTAAAAAGTGGGAGAAAATCTATGAATTGCTTAAGAAAAATTAATGTTTATATCGTAAGCTCTTGTTATAAGAATCTTCATGAGAGACAAAATGAGCCTACGAATTTGTTTTTCCCTTATTAATTCATTAATATCTATTTTTAATAAATTTAATTTTGTTTACCCCACAATGACTGTTCTCATTGGGCGCGTTCAGTTGTCGGTAGGATAGCCTATCTAAGATAAGGTAATATCTATCTACGTTTCTGAGCTCCCAAAACCGGATAGATTAAATTCGTAGATTTTCGTTCATATGTTATTAAATTTCTCATGTGATACAAGAGTATACAAAAGTTTTGCAATATAACACAAAACTGCCTTTATTTTGTACACAGATAAAAACCAGAAACAGAAAATCAACAAGCGACCAACTTATTTCGCCAATTTATTTGCATCTGATTATTTTTTTCTTCACATTTTCCTTCTCGGAAGACATGACATTTCGTTTGATCAGCAATTTACTCATAATGCTCAGACGATTATGTGCGACCACATCGAAAGCGCTCTGCACATGTTCAGAACGAAAAATGAAACACATTCGGAGCTCTAAACGCTCTGAGTGAAAAAGAAGCACAAACAAATTTTTTGACAACTCAGACCCTGCTCTAAACTAAAAAAGGCAAACGCCTAATATAGAAATTAAATACATAATTTTGCACTTTAAAATTATCTACGACGATTGCAACAAATATTTGTTAAATTAGAGATTTTATTCAATTAACTAAAATACAAATTATTTATTTATTGCTCAAATGTACATTTGGAAATTTATTATTTAAATAGAGCTTACTGATGATGGGAGCATAGCTTCCGAAATGTACATTTGAGCAATAAATAAATAATTTGTGTTTTAGTTAATTAAATAAAGACTTTAATTTATTAAAATAAAAAACACGTTGAAAATCTCCACTATCAAATTAAATATTTTGTTCGTGTTTGTTCTTTCTTTCCTTTTTTCCTTCCTGTTTGTGTTCATTTTACATTGGTTTTTTGTTTTCGCAATTATTCATGGAAATGTTAATGCATATTTTGTTTAGGCTGTTTATATTTTCTTGCTTTTGGAAAACAAGACTGCAATAAAAGGTATTCGCCTTTCCCTCGCAGGTAGATGATCACTCACCTATCATGAATCAAATAAAACAAGATTACGACACTTCTTTGTTATTCTTATTTTATTGACGTCATATGTGAAACAAAATCTACAAATTGTTTGTGGATTAATGGATTTTGTATCACACAAACGTCAATAAAATAGGAAAAACAAAAGTGTCGTAATTTAATTTGAATCATGCTCACCCATTCTGTTTCGGGGATAACGAACCAGTTTGGGACACAGCTGTTCAGTTTCTTTCAGTTGAATTGTTGATTCAACTAAAATTGAAACTATAAGCGTCAAAATTTTTATTTGAACTGTACACGAATCGGAACCAAACAAACAACAGATGAAACAAAGCCAAAACGGGTAGTTCAATTTTTCTTTCTCATCACATCAACGTCCATATGCAGAAGCAGAAGCAAGCACAATCATAACTGGAGTACCGCTTAGTTTGGGTTTGCAAAATTTTGTCTGTAAATTGTTGCATTCCTTTTTTTTTTATCAATATATGTACTATATTAGATATAGTATTAATATTTGGCTGTCAGCGCAAATCTTAATAAGTAAAATGTAAGTATTTTGTAACAAATGGAAATATTGCTCTTGACATCGTTTTATATACAAATTACTTTTTTATTTTCAGCTACCATAGATATTCACCAAAAAGAGACGCTTTGGTATTGCAGGTGATTTAGCAACATGGAGGGCCAAAAAGGATCCGGTGCCGGAAGAGCACGTGGCCAGGGCAGGGCTTCGCGGCAACAAGGAAATTCTAGTGGAAATGGTGGTGGCGGTGGTCGCCGCCCGCAAAATGTTCAAACACCGGTAAGTCATTCTTTTTTTTTACCAAGTTATAATTTGTTTATAAACAAAAAAAAAAATACATTCTAGCTAAATTCTGTGGTAGAAAATTGATCATATCCAATGGTTAAGTTCTATAATTGCGAATTAATAAAAAAAAGTATTTATGTATACTTGATCAAGCAATAGCAAGACCATCTTGCTGAATTGTTGGAGCCTTCTCCATTGAATACCTGTATCTCTATCTATGTAGTTGAATTTTTGGATTTTGGGACCTTTTTGAATATGTGTACACATATACATTTTGTAGGTGTATATCAGGGAATCCGTACATAATTTTTTTTTATTATCGCATACATATTTTAAATTCATATATGTATGTACACTTTTGTTATATTAACCTCCAAAAATGCTATTCTCGATTCTGTTAACTGGGCCCCACTATAAACACTAAATTTGTATTGTTTGAAGGAAGCAGAAGTAAATCATTAACGATATGGATGTAAATCTTAGGCTTGTAACTTTTATTGCGTTTTAATTCATCCCAAACAGTAAGCAGGTACGTCGTTCCTTTGAGGGATTCGTTCGTTCCTTTTTTTCTCCTGTTTCTAATCCTAATACAATGTACACATTCATACATATACGTGTATAGGTATGTCAAAAATCCAAAGGAAATAAAGTAATCGTAGTTGTTCAAGATTTACATCTTCACACCGTCTTTTGTTTTCGTTTACCGGAGCAGAACTCGAAAATAACAGTTGACCTTCATTTTTGTTCGGTTTCTAACTGATATCAGTCTAGCTCTGAAATGTAGTTATTTTTATGAAATATGTAATTTTGTAAATAGCTAGTTCTTTGGTTGTGGTTTATTATTTAAGTTCAAATTGTTGTCATTTAAAAAAAAAAATCTTGGGCGTACGATGTGATAAAATATAAGAACAAGAGGTAGGTGCCTGCGATCCAGTCCTGTGTGTGTAAGAATCTGTTTACAAATCCGTTTTGAATCCGTCTCCAAAAAGAGATTCAATACGGATCTGTTTTTCCAGAAAAATATTGGTTTTAATTTGAAAGAAAGAAAAAAACGAATTGAAGATTTGTTTTTTTTAGAGCTGGCAAGCAACACACAGTGCCAAAATCCGTAATCGTTCGTTTCAAAGCAAAAAAGTATTGGTTTTAGTAGCGAATCCTATTTATTGAAACGAACACATTTTCTTGTATCAGTAATAATTAACTTGCTTCTTTGTATGTTATTTTACAAGAAAAATAGATTAAATTTATTAAACCCATCGAAATTACACAAAACAAATCAACCCGACGATTTTGACATTTTAATTATGTGAGTGTATTAGTGATTCTGTTTTCGATTCTGAAATGAAATTCAGAATCGTTTTCTGTTCTGTTTAGAGCAACAACTGTCATTTTGTGGGGGTCAGAACAGTTCTGGACGGCCAATCGAAAAGGCCATTAACTCTGCAGTTACAACTGTCGTCGCGCCGATTACATGTAATACATTTTAAAATTAGATTAAAACCAAGATTCTTTCATTTTTTCAAAATTATTTTACATCAAATTCATATTACTTAAAGTGAAATATAAATTATTACTTCTTAATACAAAAAACAAACGAAATAAATAAAAAATTTCAGCTCTAGGAAAATTTATGTTTTGCATTAGTGGATTAGAATAGTAATCCGCGGGACAACTGTAGGTTTAAATTAAAAAAACGAAAATTCATTTTTGGGAATAGCTTAATTTTTAAAACATTTTAGGTATAACAGTAATAAAAGTTGGTCTTTTTATTCTTATTTTTATTTCAAGAAAAGCTTGACCTTGTACTTGTATAGATGATTAAAATGAGTCCGGACTCTTTGAGTGCCGAGTCGTGTTTATATTAGAAAAATTTGAGTTGCTTCAAAACAAATTCGAACAACAATTTGGGTTTTCATTCCTATATTGAAACAGCCAAAAATGAGACTGATGAGTACGATTTTTTTTTTAAATTTAATAATTATCGCTCTTTCCCAAACACTGCTAGGGTGAGTCCCTAGTGGCCGACCCCTTAAGGAATTTTTCGTAAAAAATATGGCACAGAAGCTGCAAATATCAACCATTTCTATTCATTCTTGAAGCAAATTATTTTTTATTTATCGCTTAACCGATGAAAATAAACAAAAATGTGTAACAATTATTTATTTAGATGTTATCAAAAAAGTCATATTCTCCAGTGTCCGGCCGCTAAGTTTCCAATTTCCGGCCACTTATGCACCGATTTAGACCTGAGCCATTTTTTTATGAAGCGTCCGAATTTAGGACACACATACCAATATTCAGTCCCCCTGGTTTCTTTCAGAAAAGGGCGGCCGAATACTAATTTTTAATGGCTGGTTTTGCTCGAATGTTTGTTACTTGTTATTACTAGTTTATTTATTTTTGTAATTTTCTCAAACTTCAATTTATTGTGTTTCCTATGCCCGGGCCACCTGAAAACCACCATAATTACAACATATTTTTCAATTTTAAAGCAAATTTTAATTGAAATATATATACTCTTACTATAAAACACCAATAAAATCATTAACCCAATAAAAATCACTAAATTCTGGTACAATATTTACTAAGTGTTTTCAACAGTTATCCTGTGTAAATAATTTTTTCCGAAGGCTTGTGCATTTAATTAACTAATAACTCAGAAAACACGTACATATCTAATGAAAATTTTGACATATTATAAAGGAATAAATGTCAAAACGTAATAAGGCTCTTAGCAGAGAAGTAGGTCCTTAGATTTCTTAATTACAAAGGGTTTCTTTTAAAGGGGTCGGCGGCAATAGGCGACTCTACCCTACGCTCGATTTAAACAGCGTCCTTCATAAATTTGTGTTCACTATTTTTAAAGTGGATACTATTATTATTCTGAACGCCTTATATACTGTAATCCTTAAATTTTTATTCAATTACATTATAATAAACTAACACAAACAAACAAATATGTTTCTAGAATCGCTAAAGTTTCGTTATGTGATTATTCATCGAGCTCTTCCTTTTTGTGGTCAGTTTAATCATGTTACCTAAATATATACACATAATTGCACAAATTTCGAGTAGGTACATTAATTTTGTATTCATTAACAAAATGTTTATCTTTTTCTTTAGTTTCAATTTTTTTGTCGTGGATTTTTCATTCTTTTATTGCCTTTTCGAATAGTGATAAGCTGATAATATGTATGCATGGTTTTGTGGTTGTAACATAGTATATCAGTCCCATTACATCTATCCGGAGGGAAGAAAAAAATCATGCAAACCTATTTAGTTTTTATTATTTTCATTGTAATGATCAAAATAGTTCCAAGTGAGACAAAAAATTGTGCCTTTTTTTTATGCTTTATTCGTAGCGTTGGTATCTGCCAGGTTGACAAATAATTACATTTATATATAGGTATGTGGTTAAATTTTAAAGTTTTTACATAAAGAGTATTGGTGCAAATTTAAATTCAATAACGATCGAACGTTTGGATTGTACCCCAACTCAACCTTGCAGTAATTAAAGAGCTTGGGGACTTCAATTTCATTTAAATAAGATAATATCTCAGACTCCGTTAAGTGTCTACTCCAATACCTAGAAAATGCAGCACATCTTTCCTCCCCCTGGTTACACAGATTACACAGTAACGGCGGCTCCTCTATGTGGTACGTAATTGAGACCATGCAGTCTTACATTATTGAAATTTGCTTCACACTGTTATCATCTCGAAAATAGTTTCTAGGGCCCAAATTATGACATAATCTCATGTATATCGATCTGCACGGAACCGGTAGCTTCTTGTATATTTTTCTACCGATATTTGACATCCATAGCCTTAATTAGTTTTTAGAGCTAACTTTTCCATTCATTATGGTCCTCACTATGTAGTTAGGTGTGTTGGAAGATGGAATATCTTTTAACATAAAACCTCGAAAAGTTTTTCCACAGTTTTATAATACTTGTAGCCCCATACTTGGTGAGGCATATAGCCTGATTGACTAATGGACTACTTCGAAAACATGAAATTTACTATTATGGGCTATGTGTTGGTGAAACACTTTTTCAATGTAGCACCAATTTTCTCATTCAAATACGTTTTTTTATGTTTATAAGTTATAATTCTTTGTAGTTACATATTGATATTTATTTGATATCATAGAAAAACTTGGAGAACATGTACTGTCTGTCATTAAAATTTTTCAGTGACAAAAAAGTTAGAACAGAAGAGAACAGATCAGGACAGAACAGAACAGATTCGTGAGAAACTTCAGAACAAGATAGAACAATTTACAACAGTCAGTCATCTGACAGAGATTATAAAAAAATTATTGTTGTTTACCTACAATTCAACTTCGTTTATTTTAACAGAAACATCCTTAAAAATAATCTGAAATGGAGTTGAATTTATTTAAACTGAATCTAACACCGTAATGTTTTTTTTTTAACAACAACAATTGGTTTTTACAGTTCTCACAAATCTGTTCTAACCTGTTCTGCCTAAAAAGCAAGTGCAGAAAATCCTGTTCTAAAGTGTTCCAAACTGTTCCAAACAAAAACTCATTGAACACCAAACCAGAACAGTTTATAACTGAAAATTTCTCATTGAACAGCAAAATCCTGTACTTTTCTGTTCTAAAGTGTTCTAATCTGTTCCGAACAGCCTCATTGAACACACATATTGAAAACTTGCTTTCCATTGAAATAGAATTTCAAAAATATAATTCGTTTTTCTGCATTACGAATACCTATTTCGGCATTTTCAACCCACTATAATTTTTCTACTTTACAATTGCAGCAGTTGTTTGTTTGTATACAATATAAGCAATTTGTTTTTTTTTTAATTTTTTCCCGTAATTTAATACATCTCGAAAACAGATTTTTAACTTGGTGGAATTCCACTTTAAAAAAATAATTAAATTAATTGCCAACAGATTTTACTTATGGACGTGACTCGGTACATTCCAACAGTGTGACAGAAAAGTAGTGTTTATGAGGCCCGTAGCATTTGACTTCGGGAAATTAGTTGTTTGATTTAGCAAACACCAAAGGAATATTTAACACATTTAAAGACCAACAACTATGTATTATATTTTATATTGTATAAGTTTTTGCTTGCAAAACTGTTATAACTATCATAAATTCATAAATTAATCTAATCTCGCCCTTTACTTATACCTACAAAATAATACAACAAAGAAACATTCATAAACATATTATTTTAAAAAGATTTGCCAGATGTTTGTTGTAATGTCTAAAAGTAGAATCGAAGGAAAGAATGTCTTTAGTTATACATACATATGAGACAGAGCAAAAAAAAATGTAATGAGCAGCTTAGAAATATAGGGGTTATCGTGAATAAAAATTTGAAAATTTCCCTGTCAATCTTATCTGAACTTAGGGAACCTATATCGAATGATGCTCAAAAGTAAAATGTTACCTGAAAAATTTCTATTAAAAATTGGAGTTGAAAACAACTTTCGAAGAGATGCAAAGTTAAGTTTTAAAATTAATCTATCTATTAATATCTAATGGTCGAATTGAAAGTTTATGACATATTGTCAAAAACTAAATGCGTTTCTTCGAAGTACGTATTTAGTTTGGACTAAATGTCACAAAAATTTTCAATTTTGAATACCTGCACGGTGCACAAAAAACAAAAGGTATACCAAGGTACGTACAGTTGGTATTGTTTTTCTTCTTTGTATCTCATGGTCGGTTTATATGAGGTTTGAAGGTTGTTTTTGTCATTTGTTTATTGTTTCCAAAAAATTTTATTATTATTTTTAGAGTATTATCCTTTTTTAGAAGATACTGATGAATTACAACCTACCTAAACGATACGAACACATTTATTAATTATTGGGTATATATCAGTACATCTGGTGGTTTTTAATCCTGTCGCGACGCACGGTTCGTCCTAATCTCTAATGTTTGTTATTTACTGGCGGAATATACCTACCTAAGTCTTTGTTAGTGTACATGTTTATCGGTGGTGCCTATGTACATGAACACACTCCTACAAACCTACTGTACCCATAAAATGATTTTCATGGGTCTAAATATTACACGCAATTCATTACTCACATGAGATTAATACTAACTCATAACATAAACCAAATTGCTAAATGCGAGGTTTACAAAGCACAAACAATAAAACAGAATACACAAATGTAAGTAAATTGGGCAATATAATTGTAAAAATATTAATTTTTTGCATCTACACAAAAAAGAGACCTGTCCGACTACTAGAGTGATTAAAGAAGTCGAAACTCTTTTCAGAACTTGTTCGCAAACTTTTGAGATACACTGTAGCTTTGAAATCTGAGACTTATATATGTACGTTCGTATATAAGGCAAAATGCAAAGCGAAGATTCATTCTTTGTAAGATGAAATAACTAAGACCACTTGACTTATGCAAACAAAAAATGCTGACATGCTAGATTTTACCATTCATTTATAAATTAGTTTCACCATTGGCATTACACGCGGTCTCCATTAGCGATAAATTTAAAAGCAAATGCAATCACAATAGCAGAAAGCAGATATCAGAAGGACAGACACATTTTCTTCGGTGGGCATTTCACAGCATACATTTTTAGTTACTGAATGTCGAAGCAACTGATGCTGGTAGAAACAACACCAACAAATGATATTTTGAA
The DNA here is from genome assembly GCA_910595825.1 of Philhelius pedissequus. Classification (NCBI taxonomy): domain Eukaryota; kingdom Metazoa; phylum Arthropoda; class Insecta; order Diptera; family Syrphidae; genus Philhelius; species Philhelius pedissequus. Next base: position 272,412,338 of record OU343160.1, on the reverse strand, counting down.
ACGCCAAAACTAAATGAGAGTTCTCCTTGCGATAAAGCAAGCGATGAACAGTAAGCAATGAAAGCATACTATCTTTCGCATGCTATGAAAATATAGTTGCGATTTCGGTCACTATTTGCGATACTGAAATCATGCTTTAAAGCTTGCATATCAATTTTTTTTTATTGTACCTACCGTTGGAAGCGACTACAAAACAAAATACTGTTGTATGCATTAAAAAAAAGGCCAAAAATATTAATCCAATGGGTATGTTGATAAGGAACATGGTGCTAGAAATGCTCTAGAAATAAGTACATAATGAAACTATGTACATAATTTATTTTGGACGAGTACTTTTGTTCCTATTAATTTCAATCGCGTATAGAAAATAAGAGGTAGAGGGCATGATATATTTCATATATTCATCGTTTTGTATATTGCATTTTGATTTCTTTCTTTTTTTTTTTTTGCTGATAACAGACAATTTGTCTAAAGCATCCAATTAATAATTAATTTTTGTTTATAATTAAGCACGCACTAAAGGGGGTTTTAAAATTCAATATATCAAAATGGGAGGGGAAAAATAGAGCCGGGTAAAGCATTCCACATTTGTGTTGTTCGACTAAAGAGTTAATATTTGTACTTGAAGGGTAAACTGATCAGCATTTCCAGAAGCGCGAGTATTATTGGTTGAAGGAATGAAACTGTCGTACTTCGCTAGAACAATCACCCTTATTACGATAGGCGTTTCGCTTAAATGTCGAATGTCATTTTCAAATATTTGTATTACGTTTGGCGTTTTATAGTCGTTTTCCTCAGCGTAACGCCTTAACTCGAGTGGAACTTAAATTTTTGTGAGAAAAACGTCACTCATCGTTATTACAATATGCGTTCCGCCTTGTTTATACGGCAACTAAAATGCTGTTTTTTATCGAACAAAAATGTTTAAACGACTCGTCGCGCAATTGCCTAAAAATATAAGTTTTGTTGTTTTGTATATTCTTTTTTAACACTTTTTATTAAATTTGGGTTTAAGAGTAAAAATTATAAATGCTGAACAAATGAAGCATCTCGTCGAGTTATTGGAACAAATTTTAATGGAGGAGGAGGTAACACGAAATGTACAAAACAATATCAAATTTGAATCATAGCACAATATTGAATTCTTTAACACCAAGTTTAAATTTGACACACAATATCCTTTTTCCTTGTAGCATTTTGTACTGCTATTTATTGAAGTAAAGAAAGGTTACCTTATTCAGCCTAAAGTATCTACGCATTACAAATCTGGAAAAAAGAGAATATCTAATCTTAATGAAAAAATTTTTGAATTTGATTTGTCCATCTACTTACTTCGTGTCTGGCAAATCTCACGGATTTGATTTGGAATTTGAATCTTTAATTATGTACATCAATTTTGTTAGTTTCTTGTTCGCATGTCTTGGGAAAATAAATGCAGCAACACTACCTATTTGTTTAGCGACTTTTATTAATTTAATCGGCAGAAATTAATGACAGTTGCATTGAAAATTATTTTTTTCCAAAATCAGCTGCTTATGTGGAACGTATTTCGATCGACAATGAGTGGCGTTTTAGTTTCGTAATACCGACACTAAAACGCCTAAAAAGTGACTCGACACAAAATGTGAGAGTTGTCGTTCAAAATAAACGCCAATCGTAATAAGGCTGAATGTTTATAAAAATAGCAAAAAAAAAAAAATAACGAAATACATGAAACATTTCGACGAGGTTCGAGAGATGTGATCATTTTAGAGCTCTTTTGAATTCTATCCATGAAATTCAAATGAGTTTTGGGAGCTCCTGCCACAAATGTGCGAGATATACTCCAGCTTTGGACGAATTTCTAGCATCTTCGAAGAAAGCCCAAACACTGCAGCGTTTTTGGCGACATCAAATATATTTTCATTCCACAAGAGGTGGTCTGTGGATTGTGAAATCAATGTAGAAATTTTAATAGTTTTTATGTTAAATTTGTAGCAGTTCACGTTTTAAATGCTATTTTATTTCAAATCTTTAAATTTAAATACAAATGTACATATTATTATACTACACAAATCTGAGATTTAATGTAGCGAGCAATTAAAATTCAGTGTATTAAAAAAGAACGTGCATATTTCTGCTTTTAAGTCAAACACTAATGATCTTCTCCAGTTGGTCTTTCTCAAGCTAATCTAACAAATAAATTATTTTTAAATATATCTACATACATATGTATATTCGAACGATAACAAATGGGATTTCATTTGAGTACTAAAATCTAAATATCCAGTTTTCGCAGCTTTTTTTTAACATGTACCTAATTTTTTTTTATTTCAGGGCCAGCAATCTAACTGGAGACAAGGAGGTGGTAATGGTCATGGAGGAGGAGGAGGTGGTGGTGGTGGTGGTGGTGGTGGTGGTCACGGAGGTGGTGGCGGTGGTAACGGTCATCGTGGTGGTGGCGGTGGCGAACAGTCGGCGTGGGGTGGACAAAGAGGTGGACAACAACAAGGAGCATGGGGAGGAGCTGGACAACAACAACACCAACGGCAACATCAACAAGCGCCAGTACCGCAGCAATCAGCCTGGGGTGGTCAAGCTGCACGTCAACCTCACCCATCAACGTCGGCGCCAACATCTGCACCCCAACAACGAGCTCCAGCGCCCTCAATTCAGGGTAGGGCAACAACCCATGGAACAGAAGGTATGAAATTTATTATCAAAATTAGGAAAATCATACTTTGTAGGCATTGAATAGGTGAAATTTTCTTCTTGAAATCTAAAGTTTGCTCTGCGATCTTATAGAAGTTTTTATATTATCTTTTTTGTTTATACATATATTCGTACATGCTTCTCTAGTTTTTTTAAAGCAGGGCTCTGTCGTACTGTGTTATAGTGTTTTATTTTGTTTGTAGAGCTGAAATGATATCTTGTCTAGAACGACTCGCGTCAAGAAATTATTTAAATGATTTTGATTGCAAATATTTAACTTAATAATTGTGTTTTTTGATGAATCAATTTTTTTTTGCAATAATAATAATGTTGCCAAAACCTCCGTAGATTACGAGACGAAACATCTTGATTGCGCGTCGGTCACGTCTTAAAAGTAAAGTTGTTTAGAACTAAATTTGTGTGATGATTGCTAACTAGGACGTGTGGGTTCGATCCCCACGCTAGGCGCATTCTTTTCTATACCTCTAATTTTAATTGGATGCCGCCCATGGGTTAAAATGAGACAATTAATACCTGGTTCTCAAATCCACTGTGCCAAAGTAGTGCCGTGCAATTCAGGTTGCATTTAAAAAGACCTTAGGTCTTACAGGCATATAGTTAAAATTAGAAAAAAAAAATGAGATTTTAAAGGTATGATAAGAATACGAATAATTGCAAAACAGAAAAAATCGGAGTTCATTTGGCAGAATTTATATCGAGAGAAATTATATCGAGTTTCCCAATTTGTACATAATATTTGAAAATACAGTAGAATCTCAGAAATGTTAACAGATTCTTATTTAGATCTTTATTTAGCTTCAGCTATTATTAACAATTTTTAACTTAAAACTAGTTAAAAAGAAAACAGTAAAAAGATTAATTAAATACAATTAGTTTTAACATATGAAATTAATTTCTTTTTAAATGCTATAACATTATTTTCAGACTTCAAGTCATTTGGCAAGTTATTAAATAGTTTGAAACCTTTATGGAAGAATATATTTTGTGATCAGCTTGTTGTAAAGAATGGTAGTCGAAAATCACTTCCATTTCTTAAATTATATGGTTGAACATCTGACACGTAAACTATTTCATTATATAAATTATTTTGTACATATTAATTTTGATTTTGAATATAAAAATAAGTACATTCATAGCTGTCCTTTGTTTAATGGTAAGCCATTTTAAGGTATCTGACATAAGTTGTATGTGTGTTAACCTATTGCACATCAAAATACATCTCATTCCCCGATTTTGCAGCTTTTGTAACCTTTCTGACATTCTGTTAGATCCTAAAAATAATATTGTTGAACAGTATTCATATCATATCATGTATATTTGTATTGCACTGTCTAAATCCTGACTGATGGTCTGTCAAGTGATGGTTCTCTTCCATATATCTTTGCAACTGTTTATGAACAATCTTTTCTACAATCTTTCTTTCTTTCGTCAGCATATTGACCGATTTTTTGTTCTATTAACCTTTGCGATTGGCACTACTATTGACTCTTTCCAATGTTTCGGGAAAATACCAATACCAAACGATTCATTTATTAATCTCAGTAAACAAGGTCCGATAATGTCCATAGCATATAAAATCATTTTAATTGACAAACCGTTAAAATCCATTTTACTGTTCATACTTTTCATGACGATCATTAGTTCACTCATACAAATTTGATTAAATTTAAGTCCTTCCACTGTTTATGTTTATGGAATTCAAGTAATGCTCAAATGGTATTCTGTTATTTATCTCCTCTACACTTCTTATAAAAAACATATTCATCTCATTCGCTATATCAGTCTTATTTTTTATCACTTCTGCACCCCATGATATTTCATTAATTTCACTTTTTTCCTCGTTAAGTACTAGAGTTTTTATTTCGTGATATTGTCTTTCGAGATTATTGTTTATTCGAGATTTTTGCGCATTGAAGATTTTTGCATTCTAGATTAAAATTTTGTTTTTTCGAGATTTTTTGCATTCGACATTTTTGTCATTCAAAATAACGTCATGATCTCATTGTGTTGACATCAACTTGCAAATTGGCGCTGTGTTGTTGTTAATTGAGTTTTGATTTTTCATCTTTTTTTTTTGTAGTTCATTTTCCAATAATATAAATGCGGCAGCCACTTTTTTTATTTGAGAGGAAATCATGCCTAATTCAGAAAAAGTTTACAACAAAGAACTGTGTGACACTGACAATAAAAATTTGTACCGAACTAAAGTGAAAATTATGTCATCTGAGTATCTATGTATATAGTGGGTGCGCTGAACTCGTTCCTAAACGTGGAGTCCTATCAGATCGACTAACAACTTGTTGAGCAACCATATCAAAAACGCAGTTAATCAACTTGATAAACTTTTTTTTTTTGTCAAAATCGAACAAGTTTACGATGTTATTCAACATTTTACTAAGTTTGTCAACTGTGTGTACGGAGCTCACTACATTGTACATTTTTTCATCCAATGGAGATGACAAATTTTTGAACAAGAAGTTTCCTCGTTTTTGTTTTTATTATTCGCCGTTCCTTTTAGTCTTATAAAATGCAGAAAGCAAGCTTTCAGTGATATTTGACTTTTACACACGACAATAAAACGAGTGACTAAAGTTGAAAACTGTCGCTTACGACATCAGTAACATAGGGGTGATGTATTTTGTCAGGAAAAAGTAAATACACCGAAATGTAGTTCTCTACAAAAAACCATTCATACTTTTTAGCTCAGATCAAGGTGAAAGGATGGACGGTAAAATCCATCATTAGTCCCAAAATTTGAATAAATTTCTTCTCTAAGTTTGTCTCATATCCCATGTGAAATTTAAATATTCCAAAAAAATTAAGAACAGAAAACATTAAATTTAATTAATTTTTTAGTTGCAAAGGAAGAAGGACGTGGGGCAGTACGTGGAAGACGTGTTATATCTGAATTTATTGCAACACGCCCAAAGGAATGCATCTCAAAGTGCGGCAAAACTGGTCAACATGTAACTGTCCAGGCTAATTACTATCGAGTTCTCAAAAAGCCAAAGTGGTCAATTTTCCAATATCGAGTTGATTTTGCACCGGATGTAGACTTAATTCGAGCTCGCAGAGGTTATATCTACGAACATCGTGCACTTTTTAATGGTTATTTGTTTGACGGTGCGATGCTGTTCTCGAGTACTAATCTGAATGTACCAAGTAAGGAATTGTTCTGCAAGAACAAGGAAGGGGAACCGATTCAGATTAAGATTAAAAACGTGGGAGAAATTAAAGTTACGGACATTCAATTGTTGCAAGTCTTGAATTTGATCTTGAGGCGTTCAATGGAAGGATTAAATCTTCAGTTGGTCGGTAGAAACTTTTTCGATCCTATTGCCAAGGTAAATTTGTAATTTGATTAAAATATGTTTAATAACTATGATATGTTCTTATTTTTTTTGTTTTTAGATTTGTGTACCAAACCACAAGCTAGAAATTTGGCCTGGGTACACGACTTCGATTCGTCAGCATGAACAAGACATTCTACTTTGTGCTGAAATTACGCACAAAATTATGCGTACTGATACACTCCTTCAAATTTTGATAAAATGCTCTACAGAGAGTGGTGATTATCAAAATAATTATAAAAAAGAAGTTGTGGGTAAGTAAAATTTTAATTTTTAACCCATATGCTTTTCTATATGTTTATTAATAAACAGGTATGGTGATCTTGACCGACTATAACAACAAGACCTATCGCGTTGATGACGTAGACTTTAATCAGACGCCTATGTCAACTTTCAGTACCAAAGATGGTGATGTCACTTACTTAGACTATTATCAGAAGGTAAAAATTAAAAAAAGAATAAAACCACTTAAGCGGTATTTAATATGTTCATTATGTATTTGTAGCGTTATAAATTGCCAATTCGTGATAGGAAACAACCTCTGTTAGTTTCACGACCAACTGAGAAAAATATTCGCGGAGGTCAAAGCGAATTCATAATGCTTATTCCTGAGCTATCAAGGGCAACAGGCTTGAATGATGATATGAAGAACAACAGAACGTAAGTTTAAAATTAAATACATTATCACATATTATATTAAGATTGGTTTGTAATGACGTACATAGTTTTATATTGACATCAAAATTGTATTGCAAATAAAATAATAATTAGTTTAATACTTGCATATATGTATTTGCACAGTTGACAGTGGTTGTATTTTACATGAAATATTTTTCTAAGCTAATCAGCCCTATCACAAATTCCATCGTAATAATTCCCCGCACGGACAGTTACGCCCCCATCTACGACAAACACCTTTCACAAAATCCGAGTGGAATATTCTTATTTTCGAAATCAGCAGTGAAAGGATAAATAGCAATACCGTGCTATTTTCAATTTTAATTAAGGTTACACACATAATTATGTGAAAATTTAAACCAATCTTGTAGTCCAAGGTTGCCTTTTTCAATTTCCCAGAAATTTTCAATTTCTTCTTTTGTCAGTTTCTTACAGCCTTGGGAGGCCAGGTTGCCTATCTCGCTCATTAGAGACTTTCATATTGAAATTTAAAATCAAATATTATTCATAAAACCATAGAATTTGTAAAAATACTTACATTTTTCTTTAAAATAATTGTTAACGAAGCATTACTTTCAGTGTCCGACACAAATGGTTTGTCGTAGAAAAAGTCTGTTTCATTTCATTCCATTCGAATTCAGTGATACCAATTTCTACGAACTTCGAAAATCGTAAGCGAATTTTTCACTCCGAATCCACTACGATGGAATTTGTGATAGATTTATCGGGAAACGTAGCATATTTTCGATTACGATGGAATTTGTGATAGGGCTGAATATAAAGTTCGCAAAAACACACCCAATAATAATTCATACTAAGGCAAGCGATAGGGGCTCCTAATTCACTGATTGCAAAAAATGAGACAAAAAATACAAAACAGTAGTTTTTCCAGGAGCAAAAAACTTTCCTATAAGTGGATTACATAGAAATCCGCTCCACGAATGCAATAAATCAGTCCTTTAAATCGAACAGGTAGTGCAACAACAATTGTTTACTACCAATAGTCACATAAACGTTACCGTTTTTCTTCATTTAAAATTGAGTTGTTGTACATACTACATGTCAACAATTCGAAACTACATGGCATCGTTTTGGTTTTGAGTGTGTTGTTTTTGTACATATAATGCTAAAACATCCCCTCACCTGTAAGTTTCCACCAACCTTCATGGTTTCTTTTCCAAAAATCTGCCTGACTATCATTAAATTGTGTATTACTCGCTTTCAAGCTTCAACACTTCAATTTTACTTTGTACGCGTATTAAACTCCAAAACCAACAAGAGTAGTAACCTAGAAGCAAGGAGGTGGAAACTTGTGAGCATCGGAATGTAGAAAGTACACTTTAAATTGAGAAATATTTTTCTACTTTACTTGATGCAGGGGGATACAATATCAAATGATTTGAATATATTTTCCATAGTAATAACGCAAACCATTTCATTGAAATTTGATATTGATATTCTATTTTATTTTCTTTGTTCATAGTCTTATGAGAGCTATTGCCGATCACACTCGTTTAGGTCCAGAACCACGTATTGAGCGACTAAGAATGTTCCATAAACGCTTAGATGGAGCACAATCATCGAAAGAAGTATTAAAATCATGGGATTTGCAGTTGGATTCCAAACTTGTTGAATTTCCAGGACGTATTCTTCGCCCTGAAAATATTTTGTTTGCTAATAATCGCAAGTGAGTATTTATTGCAATAAACTTTAAAAATGATTTAATAAATTGAATACTATTTTATTAATGTTTTATTTTAGGTACACTTGCGACAAAAACGCTGATTGGAATAGAGAGTTTCGTAACAACTCTATGTTTGTCCAAAAGGAAATCAAGAGATGGTATTTGATTGTACCTCAGAGATTTAGTCGTGAAGGCAATGATTTTGTACGGCTAATGCGCCAAGCTGCAAACGGAATGAGAATGAATATTGCTGAGCCACGAATGTAAGTATTAATGAAGACCGTAGTGTAGTTTTAAAGTGTATACATATTTCCAAATATGGTTTGTGCGCTTATATTTTGACAGTGTCCAACATTATTCCAGGTTCAAGTCGTCTTAAACAAAAAATAATGAGGTTATTTTTCAACGTAGTTTATGAAAAGAATTTTTAAATCTGGGGCATGGCCTTGGTGCGTCGTGCGATAGTTGTGTGTTCGCCTGTCAACCTCATGGTCACATGTTCGATTCCTGCCGTAGTCTATGTCCTCTTATTTTTCCATTAAAATCAATTCTAAAATAAATGTCATACAATAAGTTGCTGGTTTACTCCTCATTACATGGCAGTATGTAATAACAACATGTTATTGAGTAAAACTAGTATACCAATAAATATGGCAACGAATAAAAAAAATAAAGCTAATTATAAGGGACATAGATAAATTAGACATGAAAAATTCTCCGCATTAGTTCAGCCGCCATCCCTGGATATATAGTCTGAGACAACAACCACATCGTGCCACACATCTTTCCTATCCTTCTTTCTCTGCTTAACCTGACGCCCGCGCTGTGTTGACACATTTAAAGGGTAGTATAATCCCTTGAGCGCGTGTAGATTATATAAAAAAAAAAAAAACATTTCCAAAGTTCATTTATCCGAAACCTCTGGGATTAACCCCGTAACATAGGAAACGATACTTTCTTAACACGATAATCATTAACGTGATCGTCAGAAATTTGCTTCACGTAACTCAACCATTTATTTGTCGTCTAACAATTTTTAGAACGTTTGGTTTCTTTCAGAAATCCTCAAACTATTCTCACAAATATGAGAAGTTACGTAGTTTTTGTGCTTATTGCTTGAAAATGTAAGTAATTTTATCGACTAAGGACACAGCTTGGCTTACAAAATATGTTTTGTTGCAGCAGCAATTGTGGATAACATGTATTGGCCTCGAGTTACTGCAAAATCGTTAGCTATCAATAGTAGTTAGCTGTAAAAAGTAATAAGTAATATCTGGCTTAAATATATGTATATATACACTTACAGACCTATTAATAAAAAAATGCTTAGTCCACCGCTAGTCCATGAAATTACTAAACCATATGTAAAAAGTTAGTCTGCGGGCTAAAATTTTCAATTAATAAAACATCGCAAATCCACGAACAATATCTACTACAATAAGTATCAACTTTATATCTTTATTCGTATCCTTGTAAATTTGGTTCTTAATGTCAATTCTTAGTTCTTCACTAAACCACCGTCTTCGATGGTCTAACAAAGGACTAAGTTTATAAATGTCAAATAGCAGAAATTCTGTCTTGTTAATAGAATTTCCCCTTAATTCACGGAATAAGTCCTAAACATTCCCTAGTCCATGTTTATTAATTTTGGTATTAAAGTCTAATTCACATGCAAAAATTGAATTGGCACAAATTTCTGCTAAATCCAGACTTACAAATTTGGTAGTTTTTGGAAAAAGAGATCGCTCTTGGAAGAGTAAAGTATTTCCCCTTCCTGACAATTAATTTCTTACCAATTTCTTTGTGGGTAAACAATTGCCAGGATGACGTTAATCATAAAAGAAAAAGGAAAAGATTTGTTAAAGAAATAAATTACTTTAAAAGCACTAAAATAAAAAATGTTTGCAGAAAATTGGCAGAAAATTCTGCTGAAGCCGTTCAAGACTTATTTTTTTGCGAATTTCATCCCCACTCTTCAAAATTTTATAAGCTGCAAAAGTTTGTTGCTTCGCGGGGCCTATACTTGGTATATTTGTGCTAAAACAAGAGTTATTTTAACTTTAAGTCAAAATACAATTTTTATCAATTTTTAATGAAAAATATGCACAAAACTAAAATTACTCACAATGTTTAAAAGTGTGGTGGGCTAAAGCACCCAACCATGTTAGTTTTATCGAAATCGGTTGAATACTTTTTCACCACAAAATTTCGTTTAGCATATTATATTCATGCCAATTATGACTGTATCGATTGTTTAGTTTCTATAGGATTTGGGGTTGGGTCAATTTTGGGTGTATGCACAGTTTTTTTTGGACTTAAAAGCCGTGGGTAAATTTCTAAACTCGAATCTTGCTCATAATATGCTAAGCAAACTGTCCCTAAACGCAAGCAGAAAAATCTCTGCTAAGCACACTGTCCCAAAACGCATAGGTCTCGTGTTGTTTTTTTAATACGTGTTAAAAAATAACGCAGAAGCTCTCTATTTAGATTCGCTAGCGTTTTCAACCTTGAAGGGTAGTGAGATCTTGATACGTTACGTTATACTGAAAGTGGAACTGCTCCATATAAATTAAGACTTTCAGAAAGTGAACCACGCCCCTGAATGGAAAACCTCTGCTTCCTGATTAGGGAATACGAAGCGAATCGTTTTAGGTGGCGAAAATGAGATTTGATATTACTGTTTTCGCTTTCGCCTCTTTCATTTTACATTCGCCCTATTTTCGAAATCGAAACCGAATTTGATTTGGCATTTCAATTTTTAGCGCGTGCATTTCCGATAGGGTTTCTTTGGCGGATTTGTTTATCGACACGGTCGAAAGTGATATTTTGGTGGATTTTTTTCATTTAAATAAATAAAAATGTGAGTTTAACTGTTATTTTGTTTTATAAAAACAAACTAAAGAAATAAACAATCATTTTTTTTGTAATAAACGTGTAGGCGCCCAAGACAGCAAGACACCAACCAGTAACAATATTCTCCGCTCATCGAATTTCTGAGGGAAAACGAAGGGTTAGCCAAAGGACTCAACATACAACGTTCTCTGCAATATGTCTAGCGCTTCGGACATTGAATTGCATACTGTGGGTTGCGCCATTCCAATGTTTATATCCTGTCCAACCACTTTCTGGTATGATCCGTCTGTAAGAAATCTCAATGTTGCAGCTAATTTTATAATTGGTTGTGTCCCATTGTTCTTCTGTGGTCTATATTTGTCTTTTATTTCGTCAAGACAATTTTAAATGTTTCTTTTGAAAGGCGAAACAACTTATCGAACCAAGTTTTTATAAAATAAAGCTAATTTAATAAATAATAAACACGTTAAGCAAAAACACTGACTCGAAGCAAGTAAGATCAAAAGGTGAAGAAGCACTTCCTAATAATTTTCTTCTCAAGTTTGAATTTTAAGATTCTTTTTCTTCCTCACGTTAAGCATTTATATAAATAACATTTGCGTCCATTTTTTATTTAAATAAATATTTTATTAGAAAGTTAATGCACCTCCGATAAAACACAAATGATTTTGATTGAAATAATTATTCACCGGCAATCAGCTGTCAATTATCTGGAAATCTTGGAAGTAGCATTTACGATTCGTTTCGAATTCGTTAATTGATCAAAACGAATCGAGTCGAAAATGAGATATCGAATTAAAAACGATTCGCTTCGTATTCCCTAATCAGCCCACTGATTTTCTACTTTTTCCTTTTTATGCAATTCGAGTCCTACCGCTCTACCATTTTAATTGCATGCCGGGAAGTGCTTCATAATTTTGATGATCTGTCAGTGAGTGTTACGGTTCTTGTGATTTTTTAGGATTTATATGTCAGGAACCACTTATGGTAAAAGGTTAAAATTTGGTGAGGCGAATATGCTTGACTAGCTTATCAAATGTTCGGAATTTAAAGTTGCTGACTCCATTGTTACTGAAGACGCAGGAGGGTCGAGAATCACTTGAGTTGTTCGTTCCTGTAAAAAGCAACTACCGTGCCCTTTGATTAAAAGACATCCAAATATCTGAAAATATTACTTCCAAAAATATAATGTCTAGCCAAAAGTACTTTTCTAATAGTACTAAAGATCCCGCGCTGAATTTCGCAAAAAAATAAATGCTGCGAGAAAACGTACTCCAAAAGTCTTCGGGCAAGCGGCCAACTGAGCTGCGAGAAAATTTACCGGTCCATAACATTCATAATAGTTGGTTGCAATTCTGTTATAAGATCTGTTTAGCTTATAAGGGAACTTAGTTTATTACCGAGAAATAATCGAAATTTTTTTTTATTATTTTTCAAGTAAATTTTGGGCACAAAAAGCACGTATACACATTATATGGGGTTGACAATGATTTCCCGGAAAACAATTCCGGTTGACCGCAAAACAAATTCCCGTATCACTGTGCAACTAATAATATTTTTTAGCAGTACGTAGAAATGAATTATTGATTTTTAATTTTGGAAGATGAATTTCTTTTTGTCATCATCACGGCGCATAAGGGTGTACGCAAAGTTTTTTTTTGGATTTTGGATAAGGGTTCCCTGAATCATTTCTCAAAATCGTCAATATCAATCAAAATGTTTTTCTTTTAATAATACATATTTCAAGAAAAACCAAAAATCGTAAACATATTTAATAAATAAATAAAATATTTTGCCATAAGTGCAATACTTTATATTAAAGAAATAAATAAAATATTTTTGGTAAGTACGAAATAGTACTTTTCCAAAATGTCCGCGCAATCGTTGCTCGGGCAATCATAATATTTCTCCTTCTTCTATTCTGAAGAATTCCAAAAAAATTGCGGGCAATCGTTATTCATGCATTTGCTTTCCGGGGAAAGGTACGCTCTCCATTATATGAGTTTGAACTTTTTATTATGCTAGGAAAACATAATACACATAATTTTATTTTTATGTAAAAAACATATTTTTATTTTTAGCCTGGAAATGCCTGATGACAGGAATCCATCATATGCCTCAACAATTGAACAAGCTTGCAACAGTGATCCACAGATCTTGGTTATCGTCGTGTCCAATGACAATGCTGAGAGGTATGTTGGAATTAAAAAAAAAAAATGCGAAATAATCCACTAATATCATTACATTTTTTTTTATTTTCGCCAATAGATATAGTTGCATTAAAAAGAAATGCATTGTCGATCGGGCTATTCCTTCACAGGTGCTTAATTTGCGCACCATTGCACCTCGGGGTGGTAAAACTTCCGGCTTGATGTCGGTCGCAACTAAAGTAGTTATACAATTGAACGCGAAGTTGCTTGGAGCACCCTGGATGATAGAACTGCCAATCAAGGGCTTGATGACAGTTGGGTTTGATGTATGCCATAGTGCCAGAGATTCCCTGAAGTCATATGGCGCCTTAGTAGCTACAATGGATATGAAGGCTTCGACCAGCTATTTTAGTGCGGTCACTGAACATTTAAAAGGCCAAGAGCTTTCAAATGAAATTGTAATCAACATGAACAAAGCTCTTAAAAACTATCGCGACACTCACGGTGCATTGCCTGAGCGAATTCTCTTTTTCCGTGATGGTGTTGGTGATGGTCAACTCCAGCAAGTGGTTGACAACGAAATTACGTATCTGAAGGCTAAGCTTGATCAGATATATAAGGATGCCGGCGCTGGAGCTGGATGTCGTTTAGCATTTATTGTCGTTTCCAAACGAATAAATACGCGTTTGTTTGTAAATGCCAACAATCCACAGCCTGGTTTAGTTGTGGATGATGTTGTCACTCTGCCAGAACGCTATGACTTCTTTTTGGTATCGCAGAGTGTCCGCCAGGGAACTGTATCACCAACGAGTTACAATGTGATTCATGACACGATGGGACTCGAAGCCGACCGAATTCAAATACTATCATACAAAATGACACACATGTATTTTAATTGGTCTGGCACTTGTCGTGTTCCTGCTGTTTGTCAGTATGCCCACAAATTGGCATTCATGGTTGCACAATTCTTGCATCGTGCACCATCCAATGCTCTCGAAAATCAATTATATTTCTTGTAAGAAGTTGAACTGGACGCTGTTAAACAGATGTTCCTAGTGTTTTTTACCAATATACTATTTTTTTACCACATAAGTGACATGCGACAATTAAAACAAAACTACTAAAAGTAATGGTACCTTAAATATAAGGTACATATAAAGTAAACTGCCATCAGCTTGAAGCATCTCAACGAGAGTTTACTAGTTTTATAATTTACATTTTTTACATTAGCCCTTTATGTTAGCTTAAAAATATTTTCCATGTAAAATACAACAACATTTCCGTTTAGTTCGCGGCGATTGTAATCTCCGCTTCAAAACTAACCATATTTTAGAATTATCCTATTATTGTTATACATAGTGTGATCGCGTTTCCATCATGGTTATTGCATCTTTTAAAAAGATTACAAAAAAACTGCATCGTATCTTCGATCCAAATAAAAACCCACAACATAAAGCACAATCTTTTTCAGGAAAAAAGATGAATGTTAAGATATAAAAATAAATAATTTTAGAGAACGCGATAAAGTGATTCTAATTCCTAAATATTTTTGTTTACACAGTTCCGTTTTTAAATTAAAAATTTAAATTAATAAAACACGATTTAAGTCATGTGGTGGGTTTATTCTGGACTGTTGATTTAAAAAGTGCCGTTTTCTTTGTTAAATAAAGGACTGATGGCAGTTTTCAAATTTTAAAAAAGTATCACGGATATTAGATTTTCGATATTCGAAATTGTGAAACCAAAAACAAATTAACATCCCTCCAATATGTATGTTTCCGTTGCTAAAAAATAAATGAACCTTCTTTATGCATTCATTCCACAACATAAAATATAAAAATACAGCAAAACTGAAAGATTTTCTAGAAATATTCGCGAAAAAATTTAAGAACACTGATGTGTAAAATATGTTTATGAATTTCAAATAAAAGAATGTAATTGAAGTTGGAATGCTTATATTATATTATATATATATATGTATATATACATTACATATGTATGTTTGTATTTATTGTGATTATTTTGGCAAGTACAACAAAAAATGAACACAAGACAAAACTGTTCAATTACAAGATCCGCTTTATTTGAAAAAATCGCAATGAAGTATTATGCCAGTTTACTTTCTGGGATATCATACGGTCATACTTAACTCAGAATACATATAAATATAAACAATTACACAGCAAAGTATATCGTTATCAGACCTTTAATTTAAAATTTATTTTGAATTCGATTACTCAGTCTTTGAGTGAGGAAAATTGCGAGCACTCAGAAAATATAAACTGACCAAATAATAACGTAAAAAAGAATAGGGGTATTCACGATCCGATGTATCTGGTCTTTTATCATTTAAAAAGTGTAAAAGTGTAGCATTTTTGTTTGCACTACAACAACAAAATATACTGAATGTCAAAATCTTACACGTTTACACTTTTACAATACCCGAACCCTATTCTAACAGAAAAATACAAGAGTGTAAGATTTTTTTTAACACAAACTAAGCCTTCTTCAGAACAAATGTGAAACAGATTTTGACATTTTCTTCAGTGTTGCTACAGATTAGTAAAGGTGTGTTCACAGTCTGTTATAAAAAAATAAAATTTTACAATTTTACAAGACGGTACACCAGATCGTGAATACCCCTAATATATATATTTACTAAGTTTCAAAAAAAAATCCAGAAGAATATAATTTCACATGTGAATGCACAAAAATATATATGTATGTTCATGTGTATGTTTGTATGTTCATTATCAAATTTATTTATAAAAGTAGCTTTTGGCTTTTATACAAAGAAATTGTCTAGAATTAACAACATTTTTTTTTAAGTTTTTTTTTATACTATACAAAAGATAAAAGATAATTTTTATATAAATACATATATAAAGCTGTTATGAGAATAAAGATTTTATTTTTTTTTCTTATGAATAAAAATTTGTTTTTTTTTTTAATGGACTTAATACAGAATCAGTGTTGACCATTGTATATAGATATTATCCCCTATCGATGTAACCGTTGGAGCGGAGTTTTCTCCGCAACGCATCTTCGTCGGAAATTCAATTTCAGTTCGAAGTAGCTTACATCTGAAGAACTTTTAAAGAAATGCTACGACGCATTGCGATGGATATAAACTTCGGGCAGAGATGTGCAACTTAACTTATATATCGAAAATGCGATATATTTTCGATAGTTTTTTTTATTAAATGAACACTATAAACGTTTTAAACCATGAAAAATTGGGAGAGAGTGTAATTTATTGTTTATAGAAAGTATTTTTTTCAATTATAATGCGCTATCATTTTTAAGAAATGTAATTAGATGCACCGATTTTAAAATCAAAACTATCGAATAAAGTCCCCTACCTATTTCCAAACATATGTGTTTAGTTTCCGTTTGAACAGTCAACAAAAGAATAATTAAAAAAAAAAAACTTGAAATACATTGTTTATTTAGAAAATAAAAGATCATTGCGAAACGAAAGCAATATACGCGAACTACCTGACGCAGCTCTAATTCTATAATTCCCTTTAAGATTGAAGAAAAACTTTCGCCTAAATAAAAATGCGTTTGCTCTTGTTTTGGAGCAGATTCAACACAAATACAAAACAAATTATCGGTCTGATGGTGTCACTCCAAACTTTTAAAAAATATATCATATATTCAAAACTAAAACACAGCCACAACATCTGGTGTCCTGTGTAATTTTAAATATGCAATATCGGGATATTCGCTGGGCAGATTCATCATCCGCTCATATTGCTGTGAACTTGTTTTTTCGTTCTGCCTAAAAACAAAAAGTCCACAAGTTAACGTAAATAAAGTTTTTTTCTATATTACTTGCATTTTAGTTAACAATATCTTAAAAAAGAAAACACTTTCCGCAACGAGAACTTGTCGGAGGACTTCGGAGAATAATTTGTTTGTATCTGTCATAAATAAAACCATTAAAAGTACTTCATCGCATACAAATGGCATGCGTTGGATTTCGTCGGACAGAATCTCCGATCACACGATCGGAGAATTACCTCGAAGTAAAATGTCTCCGATTCGTAGTAAATCGGAGAGAATTCCGCTCCGGCGGTTACCTCGATAGGGCAGGATTAATAGTACTACCATGACGAAATTCATCCAGCCTGCAATAAGGTCCACTACTCATCATGAGTTCCACTACCAAATCGGAGGTTAGGTAGTGTTGTGTGTTATGAAAATGCGTATGAAGAGAAATAGTGTGATTAAATTAATGAGAGAACTATATACAAAATTTATTATAAGTATTTAATAGGTTTTTTTGTTTTTTTTAGGAGGATTTTTTGTTGAGTAGGAGTTGGTTGGGTGTGTGTGTTTTTTGTTCTACGGGCAGAGTGTAGTGGCTGTAGCAAATATAAAAATATGTAGGCATACACTTGTGTGCAACGGTCACTACTCCAAAAAATACAGTTTCTTACAATATGCAAATACATTAATTATAATAATTATTTGACTATAAATTTGAGATTTGTGGTAATCGTTGTCCAAGGAAAATTTTTCTTGTGTTCCCAAGGGGCTTATTTTGAAAGATTTCGATTTGATGAGTATTTTCGTAAAAAATCGAAGAAATTTCAAATAAGAATTGTTTATTAATATTATTTGTTTTAAAATAATCAGCCTTATTCTGTAGCGCGTTGAACGCCATAAAAAAAACGACAGTGTGAATTCGGTATTACGTAAGGCGTTCAACGCCAAATAAACGTCAATATGTCGATTCTTGTGTACGTGTTAACTATCACCCTTATTCCGATAGTCGTTTTTCTTTAGGTTTTTAAACCCAACTGTCGTTTTTTGAGTCGTGTCGTTTTTTTTATTGGTATTCCGTAACTAAAACGCCAACATTTTTCTCGCTCTTACATTCCACAATACCATCCACCAAAACAGCTGCCATTTGACGTATCAAATTGTTTACAAATTGAATTATTTGGTTTCTGAAAACTATATTTGTGTTAATTTGTTTTAAACATAAGAAAAAAAAACAGGAAAATATAAGTATATGTTATCAAGTTATTTTTCTTGGAGCAGCAGTGACGACGAATAGGAAGAAAAAAAAAAGAAAGATTTGATACTGCAGGAGGTGCATTCGATCCTTTTGATTAGCTTAGCACAAAGTATGTACATAATTAATGCAAAAATATATGCAGTAGGTAATTAATTGGTTTTGACTCTTGATTTCATCGCAGTTGTTAACAGATTCAAATGGTCTTTTATCTGGACATAGAAGCTTTTAAGTATGTTTTACCTTTGATAGAAAACATTTTCCTCAGCAACGTTCTGTGGCAATTCGAATGGTTTTAAGACGAATCGCTACTCTTAGATTTTGTTTGCTAAAGTGAATTACCAAAAAGGGGAACGACTTTTTGGAACAAGCCCAGCCTACTCTAAGCAAAAATCTCATCCTCCCATCCAATATTTGTTTCGTAACTTCTTAAAGCTTTTGTTGAGGTGCTCATTCTCGTCCATGAGTTCGAGTCGTCGCACATGAATTTGGATTGATATTTTTACCCTAAGCAAAGAATTTTAAATTATTAAAGCTAAAATAAGTTAAAAAAATATTACATTTTTATTAATGTCGTCAACAAATTTCTCGACGACATATTTTGACGTTTTTACAGGCGTTTTCTCTTGGAAACGACTATCGGAATCAAACTAATGTAATTTTTTTCTCAAAATTCTAAAAATTATAATCAATTTTTCAAAAAAAAGAAAATTGGGTAGGTATATTTATTTTTATTTACACTTTTTGGAAGCGTTTGCATAAAAAAAATAATTTCAATCGGTTCATCGAATAGTGAAAAAGGCAAAAATATAAAAAGTGGTTCTATAAGAACTGTATCACACTAATCGATTCAAAAATTTTGAGAATAACATAAGGTCACATAAATTACTATTTATGTTCTATGAGAAGTACCATTAAGAAGTGCGCAAAACAAAATATTTTTTTAATTAAAACTGGACTACTGGAATTTACTAACACATTTTTTTTGAAAATTCTTGGAGCCGTCTTTGAGAAATATATTTTTTTCTTAACGTTTTTTTAACATTCTATGAGAGGTACCGTTGTTTTAAATCAATTAAGTCGAAGTTTCGAAATATTGAGTTTTCAAAAAAAAATGTTTTTTCTTTTATTTATTTTTTTAAATTTGGGCTTACATTATTGTTTAAACTTTCTACGAGCTTCTGCATAAAGAAAATCAAAAATAAATTACCAAAAAATACCTTTTCCCTTCATAATGAACTGATTTTTTTATACAAATTGTTGGAGCCGTTTTTGAGAAAAATAATCAGCCCTATCACAAATTCCATCGTAATCGAAAATATGCTACGTTTCCCGATAAATTTATCACAAATTCCATCGTAGTGGATTCGGAGTGAAAAATTCGCTTACGATTTTCGAAGTTCGTAGATATTGGTATCACTGAATTCGAATGGAATGAAATGAAAGAGACTTTTTCTACGAAAAACTATTTGTGTCGGACACTGAAAGTAATGCGTCGTTAACAGTTATTTTAAAGAAAAATGTAAGTATTTTTACAAATTGGTTTATGGTTTTATGAATAAGTTTTGATTTTAAATTTCAATATGAAAGTCTCTAATGAGCGAGATAGGCAACCTGGCCTCCCAAGGCTGTAAGAAACTGGCAAAAGAAGAAATTGAAAATTTCTGGGAAATTGTAAAAGGCAACCTTGGACTACAAGATTGGTTTAAATTTTCACATAATTATATGTGTAACCTTAATTAAAATTGAAAATAGCACGGTATTGCTATTTATCCTTTCATTTTGGCATACACCGCTGATTTCGAAAATAAGAATATTCCACTCGGATTTTGTGAAAGCTGTTGTCGTAGATCGGGGCGTAACTGTCTGTGCGGGTAATTATTACGATGGAATTTGTGATAGGGCTGAATATTTACCTTTTTGGTCAAAAAAAGGATTTTAGGTAGGTAGGTACTGTCATTTTTCGTCTTAAACTGAAAGAAAACTGGGGGCAGTTTATGAAAAAAACGTTTAGATTGTAAACTCGAGGACAGAGAGACGGAATTGCTGACCCATTTTTTCGTCTTCGCTATCATCGTAATGTCAAATTTGAACAAAATCTCGAGTTCGATTTTTTTCGAATCCATAACTTGTAATATATTACCTACATATATAATATCGCTAGTCAAAAAAAATATAAAAAATACTACCTAGGTATACCTACTTTATTTAATAATAAAACTGTGGAGAAAAAAATAAATTATTCTCAATAGATATTATATTTGAAAAAGAACAAAAAGTACCTATGTAAATACATATTGTATGTAGGTGGGTATCTGGGTACACATGTACCTACCTATACAAAAAATATTGAAATATCTCAACATTGCTTTGCTATTTTCGCATAGAAAAAGTGAAAAGTAGCAACGTTGCTACAATTCAAAATCCTAAAATCCACCAAATACCCAAAATTTGAAAGAAACATTTAAAATAAATTCTATAATAACCTATACATGCATGTATATCCATATACATTCTTACTTCAAATTCATGTATACGGCAATAGCCTTGATATAATTTATTTATACCCGCCATATTTTGAAGCAGCTTGTTCGGTTTTCTCCCTTACCCTCTTTGTTGTCAGAACTAGTTAAACTCGAAAGTCTCGCTTCCTTTTTTGCATTGCTACCTCTACGCTTTTTCGTCCACAACAACGACTCAATTTCAAGAAAAGCGAAATTAACGCCCCCTAACGAACGAACTACTAGCTAAAAAAATCTGTCTCATACGCATATGTTCTGTATTTCATCTTTTGTGAATTTGAGGAACGAAAGTGAATTTAGATGTTGTGTATTCCACATGAAATAAAGTTTGTAAATAGCTCATTCCGAATTAGGAATTTTAGAGTACTGAATATGTACTCTAAAACGGTATGAACGGTTGTTATATAAATTGTCTGTAACAGGTGATTTTCACAGTTCGAAAATGAATTCGAAGTGAATTGGAAGGAGTTGAATCCACTCGAAATTCAGAACACGTTACTTCATTTTTAGTGAAATTGAAATTCGTTTTGAATTCACTTTAACTCGGAATGCAGAACATGTGTGATAGTAGTACTATAGGTTTCATATATAAAGGTTACAGACAATTTGTATAAAAACGGTTCATATTCTGAATGAGCTATTTACAAACTTTATTTTATGTGGAATACAGAAGACAGATCATCTAAAATGTGGAATACAGAACATCTAAATTCACTTTCGTTCCTCAAATTCACAAGAAGTGAAATAAAGAACATGTGCGAATGTATATACAAATATTTCGGGTGAAAGATATTCCCGGCGAAACTCACAATAGAGCTGAATATTATTTTAGTGCTCATTTTTCTTATTTACACATAAAATGGATTACATAGCGATTGCAATTATTGCAATTCAAAAGCGAATTCAAAAGACTGAGAATGCATGTAATCCATTTGATATTGATGAAAACTTGTAGGTACCTACTTATAGATATGAATCAACAAATTTAAAAGTACAACTTTCTTAGTTTTTTTTTTAAAAATGTCCGAGTGAATAAACCAGCGTTTACGTACTTGCCTTTTAGAGGAGCTGCAACAGGAGTTTCAAGAAGTTAGACTTTCACCATCAATGAACTTGGTTTGTCGGCTGGCTGCTGCGCTGAGATTTTTGGGAAAAGGTAGCTTCCAGCTCGGTTCTGGTAAGTATTGCAAAGTTTACATGGCGCAGTCTACATGTTCTTTCAACTTTAAAAAAAAGTGCTCAATGCATTTGAGAGAAGACTTGAATTTGAATAAAAATTCATTAAAAATACATACATTTTTACTAAGCCAACCGTATTTTTGTATTTTATTTTATTACTTATTAATCTTACCAACTATATACATTTTTGCTTATTCACTAAGTAAATTCATAATTTTGAATATACAATGTAATTAGTTTGTACCATTTATTTTAAATTAATTTAAATATAGATGATGTTACTTTTTATGAAATCAAATTTACATTGTGGGATGTACAGTTAAAATTGACGTTTTGAACGGAGTTTCCATTTAATTTAAATTTACATACTTTACATTTATAATTACAATATGGTAAGTTTACATTTATAATTACAATATGGTAAAGTAAAAGGAGATACAAAACTGTTAACAGATTTAATAGGGCAACATTCAATCCACAAAGGGAGAGTACAATTAGATAAAATTGAATCAGAAAATGTAGTTTAGCAAAGTTTCGATTTCAAAAATGTTACAGTGAAGTAGCCACGATTTAATAGATTTTAAAAACATTGATTTATTTATAATGCTTCGTATATTCTCAGGGAGCTTGTTGAAAAGCCTATGAGATATGGCGTATGAGTTCCTAAAAAGTGTACTCCGAAAAGGTAGAGTAGGAACAAAATGATAGTTACTTCTTAGGTTATGCATGTCACTTATAGGACTTTGCATATATCCACCCCGATTAAAAAACATTTTTAAGACTTTAAAGTAAAATATGTGTCTTACTGTTAATCTAAATAGTTCCATAGTAATAGTTAAGCGCGAAGAATTGCATATTTTCCTTATGATGCATTTTTCAGGGATAGTTAATTGTTGTAATTGGTTGAGATAAGCACCTACCCAACAGCATATTCCATATTGAAGCCGAGAATGAAATATTCTATAATATACGGTTTTTAACATTTTATTTGAACTGATTTTTTTCAGGAGGTAAAAACATCGAACAGTTGAGTAGAAGAATTTCTTCAAATTCGAAATGTGTTCTGTTCATTTTAAGTCTTGATCAATAGTAACACCAAGATATTTGTAATCAATAACCACTTCAATATTAAAGCAGGTACTGCTACACGTAGCATAGTAGTTAAAAGGCAATTGGGAAATATGTCTTAAGCATTTGCTATTAAATACACTAAAACTCTTACATTCAGGGGTATGAAAAGCGATTTTAATCTCCTTTAAGTAATTTGATACAGGACCGAAAAACATTAATTTGGTTTTAGTGCTAACGACATGTTTGTTGTCAGCGAAACATATCCTTAGTAAATGCACGTCATGGTTCAAGTCAGCAACCAAACTCAATGGACTTACAACAGT
The DNA here is from genome assembly GCA_910595825.1 of Philhelius pedissequus. Lineage (NCBI taxonomy): Eukaryota > Metazoa > Arthropoda > Insecta > Diptera > Syrphidae > Philhelius > Philhelius pedissequus. The sequence goes on along the minus strand of OU343160.1, from coordinate 272,388,790 downwards.
ATATCCAATTGCAAGGTCTTCAGCAAAGGCTTTTACTTTCCCCAAAAATGGTTGTTCAAAAAAAGAATTTATGTAGACTAAAAAGAGAATGGGACCAAGGACTGATCCTTGGGGTACTCCCCTAGAGCCACTTAGGGCATTATTCACCTTAACCATTTGACTTCGATTTCTTAAGTAAAATACAAACCATCTGTGAAAAAAACTACGAAAACCAATTCTATGTAACTTGCTTAAAAGGGTGGAGTGATTGACCATATCGAACGCTTTGATTATATCGACGAACAAAGCACCACATTTTTGTTTGCCATCAACACTTTACTGTATGGAGCTACAGAAGTCTAATAGAGCATCTTCGGTAGAAAAAGCCGTTCTGAATCCAAATTGCAAAGGACTAAGAAAATTCAAATTAGTTAGAAACCGGAAAATCTTAACTTTTTCAAAAACTATGAAATGGATGACATTAAGGAGATTGGGCAATAGTTACCTATATATTTTTTGTTACCTTTTTTATGTAATGGTATTATTATAGCAGATTTTAAATCATCAGGGAAAAAATTCCTAAAACTGGCAATTGAAATGAATGAATCAATGATGTATGATTTTTTGGCTACGCATTAATTAAAAAAGTCGTTCTTTTTTTAAATATTACGCCCACTAAGAACAAATAGTGTTTTTAACTTAAACAATTGCATGATTTTTATCTTTCATTAAACAACAATACCTAATTTAATAAAACAAAGTGGATATATGTATACACATTTTATTATTTAAGTTAAAGTCTTGTTATAAAGTACCCTGGACACATGACTAAGGTCAACATCTACTGCAAATGAAGTTGATGTCGAAAGATTATTATTTACACAAGATATATCCTCGTTTTCAGAGTCTGAATCATTTGAATCGTTCATCTCTAAGCATTTGCATCCTTCTGTCGAGTCTTTGAATGTGAGAGAACTTTCAATATCGGCGGTTTGAGCCATGTTTACTGACAAATACAAGAATAAAAAGAAAACAATTCCGCATAATACAAAAACTGGTAAACTAAAAGCGAAATATGTGTCAGGGACGAAATAGAAACGTTTTGAGAAGCCGAGTGCCTGGTAGGGCAGCACCCAGATCACATACAGCGCAAATAAGCTTGTAAAAAACAGATTAAAAGAAAATCCGTAGATGGCGCGATGTGGCTCAGGTCCAGGAGTGTTTTTGGACATCTCGGTTAATTATTTATTGGTATTTCAGTAGAAAATGCCTTCATAAGATCCGTAATCAAAATTACTTTATCGTAGAAAGAAGAAGCAGACGAACGTAGAGATTTTGGAGAATCCCCCGTGTATTGAGCGTGTAAAATATTGTTTTTCAGATAAATAAGCTCCTTGGAGTGGTGTTCAGATTCAATATCGGCTGAGTCTACTTTGAGAACGTCTAGAACTAGTTGGGCCTTTTCTTCAGATTCAAATGGAATATCAATTTTCCTAAAATAAAAGAATACAAATATTTATGAACAAGACACTTTTTGTTTTGTGCTTTAATCGGATAATAAACGTACATCTTACATAAATGACCAAGTTCTGCTTTTGAATCAATTGTGCATTTTGTCATTATAGGAATTTATTCATAAAAATCTTTCAAAAATTGTAAAAAAGCCATCAAATAAACAAAAATATGTCGTGGAGTAGGAAACGTCATTAAATGTCATTGTTGTTCAGGCGCTTATTAGCAAATGATAACATTCAATTGAGTATGCCAGTGGCAGTATTCAGCTATGGCTTAAAACAGTTTTTATCGATGGTAGGGTCAGTAATGTTCTTTATCGATTGGCTGTTCCTGTTACTCCAAGAACCATCGATTAGCTGTTGCGAGTAAGGTTTTCGGAGTATTTTTCTGATCTCGATACACATACAAATTTAAACATCGTCATCTATACAAATGGCTTTTTCAAACAATTTTACTTTTAGCGAATGATTCGACGAAAAACTTTGAATGGATATGTGGGTTCTTTTTTTACTCTCTTTAGGCGTTTTTCTTTTTTCGTTCAGAGCAGAGCACTAACAGAGTTCGAACAAATAGATTATGCACTGAAGTTGTTCCAAACAGAGCGAGCTCTGAACTTTTTGTTTTTTAAACACACTTGAACCACCCAATTCAGAACACATTTTCATTTTAATCATAAAAAGCAATATAACACAAAAACTACCCTTTTTTGTACACTGATACACACCCCGATACAGAAAATCAATAAGCGATCAACTTCTTTCGCCGACTTATGTCTAATTATTTATTTCTTTACATTTTCCTTCTTGAAACACATGGCATTTGGTGCGTTCAGCAATTTACTCACATGCTCAGTCAATTATCTTCGAGCATGTCGAGTGCGATCTACACATGTTCAGAGCGAAAAAAGAAACACACATTTGGAGCTCTGCATGCTCTGAGTTAAAAAGAAACACAAGCAAATTTTTTGACAACTCAGACTCTGCTCTGAACTTAAAAAGAAAAACGCCTTATGAAATCGATATCAGAAAAATACTCCGAACACATTACGGGGAACAAAAAATCAAACGTTTTTTTTGTAGCAAAACGAGTGAAAAAAGAGTAAATCGAAAACGATATTAAATGCATTACCTACTACAGAAGCCACTTTTGGCAAATGTACGAAGGTAAACTTTTTTTTTATTTGTGGAAAAAGAAAAAAAAAAATGGTTTTGACACCGATATTTAAGGTTTCTAACTAACTAGTGTCATTTTCGATTAGCTGTTCGGAGCTACTCTTTTTCCACTTCTGTCACTCCAAAAATGTTTGATTGGCCGTTTCGAGTACTTTTTTGTTCCCGATTTCATAAGGGAGTAAAAATAGAACACAAATATACCTACATACTCAGCCTTATTCATTAACGCATCATAGCGTATGATGTTGTATGGATAAGTCATTTGACATCGGTCATATCAATATCCTTTTTTTAAAATAAATGTGTATTTTTGGATGATGCTGTGTGGAAACCTCACGTGTCTCGATTGTCGACGAGCAAGATATCATGGGTACATTTGTATTTTTTGTTGCAAGACTCTCTTATATATAGGAAAGAAAATACAAGAGGATACATGGATACTTTATTGTCACATAAGACCAGATTATAACTATAATGGGGAGAACAAATTGTATTGTATAAGGATTTGCATAGCGGTTACATAAATCTTCTATACACTGCATATGCCTGTTTTTAGCGTATTTTATTGAATGACAGTTAATTTTTAGTTGATTATGCATGAATATTCTATAGTTCTATATTGAACGAACAAAAAATGTATGATGAGGAAACAATAAAAAGAGTAGTTCTGTCGTGTTTTTGAAAAATTACAAATTATGCTCGCAGTCAAGGGGTTATGAATACCCTTAAAACGTTTATACACAGTGCGAGCGATTAGGAAAATGGGATAGGATTAGACAGGAGATACCGATGTACATTGGTTTTAAATACCTGATTATCGCAATGGGAGGGAAAAATTCGGTCGGGTAAAGCATTCCACATTCGTGTTGTGCGGCTAAAGAATGAAACTCTATACTTAACAGTACGTTCCAAGTTGGGCCCAAGGGTAAATTGATGGGCTTTCCCAGAAGCGCGAGTGTTACGGTTGAATACTGCTATTTCACTAGAACACTGTTTATTATAATACCGATAAAATAATGAAAGGCATGAAACATTGCGACGGTGCGAGAGAGGCTCAATTGTTTTAGTTATTGTTTCATCACCTATCATTTTTAAAGCTCTTTCTTGGATTCTGTCCAGGAGACTTAAGTGCATTATGGGAGCACCTGCCCAAATATGACAATTGTAATCAAGCTTTGGACAAATCTTTATAGATTACAGCTAGATCAGAAGGGGAGAAATATTTCTTGCATCGTCTCAGAAAACCCAAACATCTTGCAGCATTTTTGGCGACGTCGAATATGTGTTCATTCCACAAAAGGTGGTCAGTGATGCACATACCGAGAACTGAAAGTTGTTTGGTTTCCTCGATGCAAGCGCCGCTAATGGACAACGGCATTGGGGGACGGTCCCGCTTTAACGACAAAAGATAGCATTGGGGTTTTGAAGAATTAAATTCTACGCGGTTTTTTATTCCCCATTGGACAATGCTGTCTAGATCTGAATTTAATGAGCTAATCATACGCTGCCGTTCAAGTTCCACATCCGAAGGACATGGATGAGAATCTAAAAACGAGTATGAAAAGCTGAGGGTCCCCAAAACAGTATATTGGATTAGAAGTTTCAGACAAGAGATCATTGATGAAAATGAGAAAGAGAGTCGGAGACAGAACGGAGCCCTGGGGCACACCAGCATTTATTTTATGAATATCAGACTTGAAACCGTCCAATACAACTTGTATTGAGCGATTCGAAAGGTAATTTCTAATCCAACGAAGAAGAGATTCTTCGATACCAAATGCACGCATTTTCGATAAGAGAGCCTGATGCCAAACTCTATCAAATGCTTTTGAAATATCAAGCGCAATAATCTTACTTTCTCCAAAACGATGTACAGATTTGTGCCACTGTTCGGTGAGATATACCATCAGATCACCAGTGGACCTATTGCTACGAAAGCCATACTGTCGGTCATTAAGGAGCTTTCGTTCGTCAAGATATTTCTTAAGCTGGTAGTTAATCAGCGTTTCCATGACCTTAGAAAGAAGGGACGTAAGTGCAATTGGACGGTAGTTAGAGGGTGAAGAAGATTCGCCTTTTTTAGGGACAGGCTGGACAAATGCTGTTTTCCACCCACTGGGAAAGAGACCAGTAGAGTAGGACAGATGGAAAAGATTACGCAGTGGTTTTGCCAGCGTAGAAGAACACCTCTTCAGAACAATAGGGGAGATACTATCTGGACCAGCGGATTTGTGTATGTCAAGATCTTTAAGAACTAACAACTGCATGAGTACGAAAGAAGATACATCCCATGAAACTGTTTATGCTCTCAAGTACAGGAGGAGTCATGACACTTTGTGAAGGCGTAGAATTAGCAGCAAACTGAGCTGCTATCAAATTTGCTTTTTCTTGTGCGATTACCACAGAAGTGTTATTGGAAACGAGCGTTGGAATCGACGAGCAGGTGGACCAAAAATTTTTACTACCTCATGTAGAAATTTGGTTCTTTGAATATGACTATTACAGGTCTTTCTAGCTTGTTTGAACTTATTCCTTATAACATCGGAAACTTACCTCTCTCAACCTGATAACCTCCTTACAGCTCAAATCGAACCATGAGTTTTCTTTTGGTTTGATGCTTTTGGTTTTGTTCGGTATAAAGGCTTTCATCCCCTTAAGAATTATATTTGTAATCATATTAGCGCTGGAGTCAACGTCACTATCGAGGAAGCATAGTGAACAGTTAAAAATCTTGAAGAAATTATTCAGACCATTCCAGTTGGCTTTCTCGTATTGCCATACGGTCCTCTTCGGAATGCTTTCTTTAACTGAGAACTTTGAGCACGAAAAATTGGCTGATATGATACAATGGTCCGATGTGCCTAGAGGCGATAACACACTAATAGTATATTTACCAGGTAGACAGGTAAGAAACAAGTCTAGGGTGTTGGCGGAGTGACCTGCAATGTCAGGTATTCTTGTTGGCTCAGTAACCAGCTGAGTCATATTATTCACCTCAGCAAGGAGCTCAACATACCTTCCTTCGGGTGTTGTCTTTCCAGAATAGCGTAGCCACTTGGAATTCTGATTTTTTTTTACATTTGCTTGAATTGAATCATGAATTTACAAGCTAACATTAATTAAAACTCAGAACAATTTCAATTATCGAGATTAAACAAATACCTTGGAAATGACAGCTTCTGCAAATTTGTAACTCCAAGACATTTCTACTAATTTCAAGGAAAATCTTGAAATTACAACATATGCGAAACTGCCATTTCCAAAATACCTGGGTGATTGAAACTGTTCTGAGTGATAATTTGTTTCAGCTTCTAAATCCTTAAGACCATTTTAAAGAATTGAAAACGTTTCAGACCAATTATCAAATCCAGGAACACAAAGTTAAGCATACGTGATGGAACATAGCTATCTAAAAATCCAACTTCGCCGTCCACCAGATTCAACCGCTATTAACAAAACCAATGTATTTAATATCCAGCGTTAAGCAATTTGCAATTAATTATTATTATATTATTAGAAGCAAAAACTCCTACTTTCCTATTCAGTAGGTTATACTACTATGGGAAAATCAGTGGCCATCAGGGGTTCAATGCCTTGCGTGAATAAATTTGCCTAAATTTCACCGAAATGTGTTGTTGTAAATTTGACGTGTAAATTGTTTAGTCTGTATCCCTTTTCTTGTTCAATTATTATATTGCTTTAAAAAATTTTAGTGAATATTCATTGGACCAAGTTGCATATATGTAAATAAAACAACTTCGTTTTAAATTTTCTAAATTATTAATTTTATTATTCTTTTCGTTTTAAATTTCTTTCATATTTTTTTTTCATTGTTCAGTATATTTAATTTCATTATAAAAAACCAAAAACAAAATATTTTGGAAATATCATTTTAGCTATACATACTTTGTGTATATACATAATTTTATATATAAACATTAACTATATGTAATAATACTTAAAATTCATACAATCTTCCATTCAATAGCGATCTTATTTCACTCTAATCTTATCGATATTAAATATCTTTTTTAATTTGCTATGATTACCTTATACGTCAGCAATGTTTACTATTTTCCTTGTATTCATTTAACATTTAATAATTTTTTTTTTAATACTAATAAATGATTTTTATTGTTTAATTTGTTTTAAGTGTTTAGTGCAGTTTAATTGTATGTATTTAAAAATGTATTCAAACATTTTATTACCGTAAATTTTACAATATAAAATTAAAACGAATTGTAAACTAATATTTGTATTAAGATATTTACCTAAAGTTTAACCTTATACTGTAAAATTAAGGTATACGCAATTTAAATTTCTTCGCTAACAATATTATTTTATTAGTTTAAAAAATATAGGTACACAATTAGACTAACATTAACTATATATTATATATTTTTATAATTTATTTTTATTTCCAGCTAAATAACTATGTACAATTTTCCATGTAAACTACGTTACTTAAACATAAATTCGTCAGTCTAGCGAAATGTACAAAAGTCGCTAAACTCTTATTTCTTATTCTAAAGATTTTAGTTGCAAATACGCGTTTAGTAGATTCTCTACAATAAATTTAAATATTTTCAAAAACATAGTCAATCAATAATAATAATTTATTTATTAAAATGTAGGTATTCTATACAATGTACTTATGTATAGCTTAGATATATTTATATTAAAAAAAACACGTTGTTTATTGACTAGGTATGTGTGTGAGTTTAATTTATTTTATTTAACTTTCGGAATTTGAAAGTATAGTCTTAAAATATTTCATGAACAACATATTATAAGTGGTTACTAATATAATATTAAAACAATAAAGGTACCTAAGTAGATGTAATGGTTTCAATTAATATTAATGTTGTAAATTAATTAATAAGGCTGGAAGACTTATTGATTTATTCGACTTATTTTCTTTTATATATAAATAAGGATGTTGATAATGATCATGTCTCACATATTTATAGAAATATTAATTTTATTATTTTTACAACTAAGCGATTATCCTTTAGCCAGTATAAGAACTAACAATAATGTATGGTTCAATTTTTAATAAAAAAAAAACTATATTTATACAGCCTTATACTGCATAAGCGCATTTTAGAGATTGCCTAAAGTTACAATGCGTCTAAGCGCGGAAATATTATTCATAAAAGTTATGTAACGTTGACTAGAGACATTTTAAGATATTTATTTGACACAAGGGCATTGTACAAAAAATGGCCCGGAAAATGTTTTATGTATGTATATGAATTTACTCAATTTAAGCAGATAAAAACACCTTTTCAGTGCGTAACTATTTAACCACCGTTGAGATGCAATTAAACATGGCGTTTTTTCGGTCGTTTATTTTTAAATGCTTGCAACAAATCATGAACACGATTGTTTCAAATTCAAGAAATTAAATGAGTTGTCAATTAAAATTAGAAGATTTCTAAATGACGTTATTTGGGAAAATACTTCATTTTTATTAATCTTTTTGTGAAAAAAACGTAGAAGTAAAAAGGACAAACGTTATGAAGAACGACATCGTTCGGTAGAAGGTTAAAAAAATAGATAATTCATAAACACATGAACGTTTTCATGTAAGATATTTAACCAATCATAAAACTAAGATCTCACAAATTTCGCTCCATCAACATTTGAGGAGTTGAATTAAGGATTTTTTCGTCCGATATTAGACAACAACACGGTTACATTTTTTAGCGGAATCTTGTTTCTACGAAAGAGAATGCTATTATCTCATTTTCTAAATTAATAATCCGACGAACGAAATTTTAATGTATTTTTGTGGCTTATATATTTCAGACATTACAGAACATTACTCCGAAAACTTTATTCGAAACAGCCAATCGAATGTTTTAGGAGTTTTAACAGAAGCGAAAAAAAAGTAATTTTCAACAGTATAACGAAAACGACATAATTTACCCTGTTAGTCTGAACATTATAATGTCAGCTATGTTTTCGTCGGATTGCTTGTCAAAGGTCAATTCCTGAAGAATCCATTTTGATAGATTACAACGTGACATTTCCATACAATAAAAAAGCGTTTGAGTTTAAACTGAAATTTTTTGAGTTACCTATGACCGGAACCGGAAGTAGATACCGTCAGCCAGAAGATATAGCTCAATTTATTACAATTTTGAATTTTTGCCGACTAATGGTGCTTTATTTACAATTTAAACTTAAAAAGTCTTCTATAAATAGATAAGTGCTATTTTTAAATATTGAGATCATTTTTCATCTGTCGCATTCAAAATTGCGATGAGTTCCGATAAATACATAATTAATCTAAGACCACACTCGACGGACCTGCATTGAAACGGAACTACAATTCAACCTATTCGTATGAAATTTTGGGAATACCAGTTGCCGATTAGGCAAATTTATTCACGCATAATTTAAAGGTGAATAAATTTGCCTATCTGTGTAGACGCTATCTGTCATGTCAAGCAAATTGAATCTCACCACGGGATAGTGCATTCTCTATATAAGTATAACAGTTTTTTTTTAAGTCATTTAAAGATAACATAAGGTGTACTGGTAGGATCCTTAACGTCTATCCGAGTAAAAATAGTAAGTTGACATTATGTTATACACATAAAGTAAGTAATATTTATTTTATTAATAATACCTGAATTGCAAACATTGCTCAATGTGACCTCTAAAAGTGATTCGAAGTGTTATAATGTTATACTGGAAAGCGTTTTTTTTTTTTTTTATAACTTTGCACGATCTCAAGGGATTATGAATACCCTTTTATATGTTTTTCTTAACACAGCGCGGGCATCCGGTGGAAGAAGAGAAAGAAGGATAGGAAAGATGTGTCGCGCGATGTTCTGAGAGTAGAGCTGGTTGTTGTCTCAGATTTATTTCCAGGGATGGCGGCTGAACTAATGCGAAGAGAATTACCGTGTCTTATGTATTTATGTCCCTTATAATTCGCATCATTTTATATATTTCGTTGTCATATTTTATGGGTATGCTAGTTTACTCAATCACATGTTGTTAGTATTATGCCTAAACAGCATGTAATGAGCAAAGCAGCAACTTATTTTTATGACAATTTTTAGAATTGATTTTTAATGGAATATAAGAAGATATAGACAACGGCAGGAATCGAACCCGCAACCACGAGGTTGACAGGCGAGCACACAACTATCGCGCCACGGCCACCCCCAATTTTATTCAGTGTTTTAAAGAGATCAGTGTATTGCCCATACAATTTCATACGAACAAATATTTTGCGCGCAGTGCGGTTCTACCTTATGCAAATTAGTCACATTCAGAAGACCTATTCGAGAAATATCTCCCATAGTTCGAAGTATGACATAGATCACATGTGATAAATTAGCTGGCTTACTTAGTCAAATTTCTATTCAATGAATACTGTGCACTACATTCAAGTACTCCCTTGTGTCTTATGAATATCACCATAGTTTGTCCTTTTGTGATTCCGGTGTGTGTACAGAAAGACGGATTTGACTTACGTAAAAATAAATCCATTGATTGAGAGCATTGTGAACAGTGTCTATCCTGTTTATACGACTCGAATAATTTAATTTTGCAGTGATTTAGGATACATTTTCGTTAACCTCAATCAATGTGGACTGGGAGATTTTTCGCTCTTTCAATTGGTCGTCCTGAGGGTTTACTAATGATTCTGAAGGTGTTAGATTGGTATCAAAAATGATAATTCTCCTCGAGAGAAGGGGAATTCGCTTCAGGATATGAAAAATCAGAATCAATATCAGACGCATGTAAATTCGCATCCACTAAATGTCGAAAACAAATTCAACATAAAAATATAAGTATGTGTTTAGATATTTGTTTTGGTGTGCTGAAATGCTGAACCTTTTTTAAAGAACTAAAATTAGATACCTATTCAAATCATTATATCTTCAAGTAAAAATGTTCGCTCCAATAACTTAAAAATCTCCATTTTTATAGGGGCATTATGAAAAGGTATGTTTGCTTAGCCTTGAAGCCACCTGAAGTCACTGAAAAACCTGAAGTCACTCAAATTCAAAACCTGGTGTCGTCCTGAACTTTCCGTGAACCAGATATAGGTTTTTGGATGGGGCGAGTTGAAGTAAACGAGTTAATGGTTAGTCATTATGAGATCTGAAGTAAGGATGATCGATATTGAGAAAACATCGGTGTTTAATGATAGTTTAAAAAAAAAATCGTAATTCCTTCCTTCAACATTGATATTGATTCATTGAGTTTCTTCTTTTACATCGATGAACATCGCCCATCCCTAATCTGAAATCTTTGTTTTGTTGTGGGGTCACATTTTATATGCAATATTATTATTTTTCAAATGGAAGTTTATCAATTTTGTTTTTTCATACAGAAATAGAAACAAAATCTTTGAATTTGTGGACTATGCAGGGCAAACAGATGCAATAAGAAATTAAATTCAAAGATATTTTAATTTTAAATTATTAGATGACATAACTTGCATAAAGATTAATAGCTCTCGGGTTTTTTTGAGAACGAACAACCCATATTCTTTTGACAACTCTTAGGTTTGTTGTAAAGTCCAATAAACGAAACTAATTCCTATAAATTTGTACCGTCCATGTTTACAAAATCACGAATGTGACATTACCCACTTTAACATGCACTCTCATTTTTTATATTCGAGCATTAAGTATTAACTTCTTCGATTGGTATTCCCGATCGAAAAGTTCTTCAGGTTTACCAATTAAAAATGGCGTAAGCAATCGTTAAACTACACGAGAATATTGGTATTTTTAGTGATTACATTTAATCTCAAACGCAACATATTTTTTAAGATAAACAAATGGCTATAATAAATTTTATCTTAGTATTCCTGTATGTACTAGCTAAAAACATTTGAGACGGATAAACACAAATTTAAGATCGCCTGCAACAGGCCTAGTAAAATTGCGATTTATTTTATTTGTTTTATTATATCGTGACCCACTTCACTTTCTTAACTTGTAGAAAACAATGGTGAAAATTTTACAAGTGAATATCATCCGAAAGTAAAAATCATATTCAGCATGTGCTCAAATATACGAGTGCATATTTTACTCTGTTGTATTTTTCTGTTGTAATAGGGTTCGGGTAAAGTAAAAGTGAAAGCGTTGCAAATTTTATTCAGTATATTTTGTTGTTGTGGTGACCGTTTGAACTTTTCTAATGATACTAGATGTTGCACCGGACCGTGAATACCCCTAGGGTTACAAACTTAACCCAGCGCAGCTGCAGAAAAAGCTTCACTTGGCCAACTTTTACATATAGGTTTTTTGACGTTTCATAATCAAACGCGATAAGCATTCTAGATGGCGGCCTAATGAGTATTCAAGTGAAGTGTAAGCTCTCTTTCTTTATATTGTTGCTGTCAGCGCTTCTTCGTTGTTTTTTGTTTTAAAAATATGTTATAGAATATACATATACCACTTTAAATCAAACTAATATCTTCGATTTTACTGTTAATTGTTTAATTTCGATTAAACTGTTTTATAAACTCGGAAATATTTAAAACAGCTGACCAAAAAATTTACAAGAATCAAATGTATAAAATACCGACAGCTTCATTCTAGGTACGTTTAAAAAATATAAAAATACGTGGATTACGCTTTTACCAGTTGCATTACACATTTGTGTTCAGGCAGTAAGTTTGTACCTCGTAAGAAGTAAAAAAATATATAACTAATGAATGACGGCTTTCGATTGGATGTTCGGAGATATAATCTTCTTTCGAAATTTTATAAGAATAGAACATTAGGAGTGAAAAAGGAGTAACTCCGAAAAGCCAATCGAAAACGATTTAACAATTTTCGTTTTTTAATTAAAATTTGTTGCAAATCAAGTCCCTGATATTAGAATTTATGTATCAGGTCAAGTTTGTATCATATTTCACTTTAAAAATAAAAACGTTATTTTCATAAGTTATCATTTCCGCATGTTTTTCTTTTTAGTTAGTAAGTGGTAATCTAGATTGATGAGTGATATACATAATTAACGCTCGAGTTAGTAGTTTTGATACTATAACTCTTAAAGCAGTCTTCAACTCAAAAACTGTGAGCGCAAGTTTGAATCGATCACATCTAAAAGAATTGAAAAAAGTGAATAATTAGTCGAAAAAGTTACACTAATAACAGTATAGCTACTTTAGTTTTTCTTGTTGCAAATATTAATTAAACAAAAAACATATTCAAGCAATAAATAACCATTTGTAAATTTCATAAAATTAAATTAGGTATTTACAGATGAAATTAATGTTTTTTTTTCATTTGATGAAATATTGTGTTTATAAGTGTAATATTTTCCCTTCAAAACATTTCTTTTAAATATTTCATTAATCAATAAATTTATCTTAATATTTTTATCATGTGATATGTTTCATTTCAAGAATCCATAGAACTAAATTATAATAAGGATTTATAAATCAAAAACATTAATTACTGAAAAAAAAACAATTTAAATATTGGTCCTATCCACGGATATTAATCTAATTTTTTTATATACCCATTTATAATTTGTATTATTATTTAATTTTAAACTTAACGCACAAAATAAGAATTAAAATTTATCAATGTGAAATATTAGATATAATACAGACAGAATTATTTGTTTGCCAAATCGAACGTATTTATAAGAAAGAATTAATTATTTTACATCCATAACTATTATTTACAAATATAAGGGAAACAATTTAATTTTTTAATGTTTATGTATGCTCACAAACTTGAATTGTATATCTATCTACGTAACTATAATATTTGTACATTCGCACAACTTATTTCTAAAATATGTTCTACAGCAAATTTCTTGAAATACCTTATTTTTAATGAAGCATTTTTTTTACAAGGTATAGGCTTCATTAAAACATTTTCTATATTTTTTTATTTTGAAATGGGAAGTTTATATCATTATTTTTATTTACAAAAGTGATAGTTATATTTATATACAGTCAGCTACAGTCTTTTTTTTTTAAGAAATCAAGAGTTGTAAAGGAAATTTAAAATGAGAAAGAACTATATTAAAAGAAAGACAAACACTGAATAAAATAAAATAAACTGAATGCATTTTTCTTGTTAGGTAAAAAAAATATACTATTGGTAAGGCCTTAAAATGAGAGCCAAATTTTAATAAATTCCAAGCAAAACTTTTGAGCATCATTCCAAGTTTTGAAAGTTCAAAGGGCAAGATTAGATAAATGTCAAGGCTTATAATAGTTTTATAACAGTTGTTCGCCATTAGAAGTATGAAATATGGTTGGGGGCTGCTAAAGCGAACAACTCATTTCCGGAAGTCGAATGCCTTTTAACCCAACGGGACCACATAAAGTCTACTTTTCTGCCAAAACCCATAAGAAAAAAAAACAAGTTTGGAAAACTTGGTGAACATTTTTATTTACCAAACAGGCATAATATTTACATACTGCATTAACAGACTTGTTATTTTAACAAATAACTTGCCAAAAAAGTCAGAAATTTGTATTGTCATATATCACAATAAAAAACGTGACATTCAGTAAATGGCAGTTTTGCTGTCACATGTTGTTGTGATAGAAATTTGACGTTTAGTTTGATAGTTCAGTTGTCAAACGTTTTCATAACAACAACAAATTCCGCATTGAAAATTGATGTTTTGCCAAACATAATTTCTGTTTGGTAACTAGAAGTTTTTCATTAAGTTTCCTAAACTTGGGTTTTTTGTTCTTTGTGTTTTGACAGCAAAATTTGAAAATTTGTACAATTTTCAAGTTACCAAACACACTTAGAATTGAATTGAGAAAGCAAAAGTGCGGTGTGTTGTCGGTTGTGAAATTGAATTTTGAATACAAATAATTTATTTCAATAAATTTATACGCGTTCTGTAATTATTTTATTTTGATTTAACTGACAGACAAAGCACAACATAAGCAAGCAAATATAGATACGAGTACAATATGAAAAACTAGTATCACTAAAAAAATATCAGAACCGAATGTCACAGGACAGGACATGACATCAAAGGACAGCACAGAACATAAATTAAAAGTAAGAACAATATGATTAGTTATCAAAAAAAAAAAAAATAACAAACAAAAAATTAAAGAGTTTTAATGAGTTTGTTCTTGTTGATAATGCACGTTTTGATTTTATTATTAATAAATTAATTATTAAAATAAAAGGAGCCACATAAATCTTATCACAAACCAAAAAGTAAACTAATCACCAAAATAAATAATTTTGACAATTCTCAAGAATTTGTTCTAGTTCGATCTTACTCAACAGAACAACATATTATATTCTTTTATCCTAATCTGCTCTAGAAGACTTCACTGACCATCACATCGCAGATGAGCAATACAAAGATGGGAAATTTCGGCAGCTATTTCGGTTTGCCTACAAGCTATTACCGATATGAAATTGATATTTTTGTATCTATGTGTAGTTTTACAAATAAAACTATGTAAACAAATGGGTTTTAGAGGCTGAAACGTACGAAAGTTTCACATCTTGGTATTTTTTATCTGTGATCAAATCAATTAGAGAATTAATTTAAAACAGAAAAACCATTTGTAATATCCTTTTCACGCCAAACCTTAAACACGGTTTTCTCGAAATTATCGGTTTTGGCTGAAAACCTAAAGCGAAAACACAAGTTTTCCCATACATTTTTGATAAACCACTCGTTTTGATAAACAACAAGTTTTAAATAAAACCTATGGAAAACATGTTGGATTTGGAAGATGAACTAAACAAACACACCTTGTGAAACATTCAGTGCTCAATTAATCGTCACCTAAATAGCTGATGGGTTGCTGCCAGTAAAAACGAAAAATAAAACAGCTGCCTGGGGTGATTTCTATTTTAATTCACAACGTATTTGTTGTTGTCTGTGGTGCCAAAATATTTGAAATGTCAAACGAAAACTTGTAAATGTTCAGTGTGAACGGTTTTCGAGTTTTCGTAAACTTTTAGCTGAAAACCCGGTCTTGGGTTTGGTGTGAAAAGCCCATTGGATCTATTCGGCGAGATATTTTATTCTGGTATTCTGCTATTCTGTTATGAATTTTCATGCAAAAGTTTAAGCTGTTAAAAAATCTTTTATGATTTATAATTTTGGTAACCATGCTAAATCTGCTATGAAATCTGTTAAGAAATCTGCTAATGAGATGTGGAAACTTCGAAATTCTCAACAAGTCTTTTACGAACTGCATTTTTGGTATCCAGCATGCCACAATCTGTTATGGGATCTTTTATGAATCATTAAAGAAAAAAAGACACATTTTCGTTACTTTTATCATAAAAGATTTCAATATATGCAGTTAAAACTTTTATTTCGTTAATGAATTGTTCTTAAAAGGAGACATATATAACAAAAAATAATTAAAATGCATAATAAAAAACTCAAATATGTAAATAATTTGAAAACTACATTATTTCAATACATTAAGGCACAGAACACATTTGATGGATGAAATAAAAGAAAGTAAGTAAGTATACTGGATTAAATCCAGGAACTCCTATGGACAAATTACAGAGAACCAAAAATTTATCGTCGGGAAACAAAATACGATCATTCCACAGGTTAATTTATTGTCATTCGTCAGTGCCGTATGCCGAGAATTTTTATTTACTACAGCTGATAATTTGATAGCAGATTTTAGGTCTGTTCGTATAAATGTTTTCTTTTTCGAAGTTCCATAACAGAGTTTTATAAAAGATCGAAATCCTGAATACCAATTATAAAATATCTTTTATGGTGGAGATCTGTTATGCATCATAACAGAAAATTCATGGCAGAATAACAGATGTGGCAGAATAAGCTTATATAGGATCTAAACACGTCACTGGATAATACTACGTTTTCACCTACCACTTAATCCAGATTTAAGTGGATTAACCATAAATCCTCTTTGAAATCTTCTAAATCTTGAAGATTTCCCATACAAATTTTAATCTCCTTAAATGAAGATTAGAAATTAATCTCATTGAAATCTTCTTCGAAGTAGAAGATTCTCAAAAGAAACAAACCTTATTTCATAGAACGCGCCTATTCGAATGTCATATTTTCTCCATTGACATTCAGCAAAAAAAAAAAACTGTCCAACATTATTTAATTTGTTTTTTGTCGGGTATAATTTGTCGTTGCCTTCAAATTCTGTTTTTGTTTATAAATAAGTATAAAAATAAAAAATGCAATAAAGCTACAAAGACCAAAGCGGTCGCTGCTCGAATTTGTAATGGAAAATGTTTTAGCTATCCTACATTAATACTTTGAAGTTGGTCTTTCCCAAATATATAAAAACGAAAACCGTGCAAAGGTGATTACAGTATTTATGTAAATATATCTATTTGCTGCAAGATGTTGGGATAACAATATTTTAATGTTATTACTCATTTTTATTCATTGAAATTCTATTAGTTTAGTGCACCGAAATTATTATTCTTCTTCCCAATTATTTTGTTTTTGTCTTGTTGTGTTGACTTTTGAATGACAATTCATAGTGAAAACGTCACACTAATCTTTTTTTCACTGGTGAAAACACTTGAAGATTAATTTTTAATCTTCTCAATTTAAACCGGATTATCTTTAGGTGAAAACGTAACATAAGGTTAATCAATACGTTCATAACTGTAAATAAAACTGCGTTATCTTCTTCTATCGTCAGATTGTTGAAATAAATGGCAGCGTTCAGTTCATTTTATTTCTTGTTTGGCGTTTCGGATTTCTGTTGCAATTGTTTGCATTCTTTTTTCTACAATATTAAAAACTTACTTGAACCAAAAAACAAAACTGTTTGAATCGGCAAGGAATATTTTATTTTTCCCGAATATTTTTCAAAAAAAGAATTTCGTGTATGCTTAATACATAATTCGAAAATGACTTTCACGATTTTAAAAAATTGATATACGTAATATTTTTTTACCACAATATTATCCCGATATTATCAAATATAACCGTTATTTATTATTTTCAGATTTATCAATAAGGCCTTAACCAATTAAAATGATTTTTTGTTTACAAAGTAAAATTGTAAAAAAATATTGCTGCAATTTAAATTGAAAACTACAGATTATATATTTCTTGGCAATTCGATTTTGATCTGAAACAAATAAAACTTAGTGGTAAAACAAATTTCATCTTTGTTAACGTTTATAAAAGTTCTTATATAAAGAATATTAAAAATAAAGGTTTTTTTCTTATAGATTCAAATTTATTATAAAAAAAATGAAATAGTGTTAATTTGTTTGGATGTCATATTTTTCCGATTTTTTTTAATTACATATTTTACACATATCAAAAAAATACTAATCGACTTCAAACTACCAGATCAAGTAGTCGTTTTTAAATATTTTAGTAGAATGTAGATTATTGAATCCGCAGCATTCTACTCCCCAGAGAATCGGTGAAATTTTAAATTTGTTATGTGTACCAAATTAATGGATAATTTTGTATCTTCTAGCCTGATTGGTATTTAAAGGAAAGGATATATGCATTTTTATGCCGAACAAACTAATACGGCAAACATGAGTCTGAATCCCGGATTTGGTAATTGGGTGATTATGTAATGTGACAATAAAGCAGTTACATTAAGTTCATATTTTCGAAAGCACTCTCATAATAATTTATAGTAAATTTATAGAAAAAATTCTCCTCGTGATCAAAATTAAGGGATTCTTATTAATAATGAAGATTTTGTATAAGAAAAAATATTTATAGGTACTTGATTGAATTAGTCGCATAGGCTTCTTAAAGATTTGTACTAATAAATAAATGAAAACAAGCAAATAACCTAGATCGGTGGTTATTGTATATCAATTTATGGACAGTTTTCAAAATAGCATTTTTATTTTGATATATTTATTTATAGTCTTCGGCTTAAAAGAAAGAAAAACTTAACTTGCAATTTTAGATTTTGGGTTATTTTAAGATTTTTAGTACCTTATGATCGTTAGACATTTACTTGCCAATGTATACTATGATAGGTAAGATAGAACTTGTACTAAATACTTTGAATGATAGGGTATCTGTGCAATAATAAGGGTCAAACAAAATTTGCGAAACAACATATCAAAGCTGTTTTTTTTCAAAATTGCTAGATGATGGTATAGTGAACTTTATCTGACACTTAAAAGACCCCTACAGGAAGATCTCACTTACGTCAGCCAGACGTCTAAAATCTATCAAAATAAACGTGTCAGTAACGTTTTAATATAAACGCTATTTTGAATAGCTCAATTATTTTGATACGGCAGTTGTGTGTTTTTTAGAGTTCATTAGCCGTTCCAAGCACTTTAATTTGCCTAAAAATTGTATCAGGCTGGATTTTTAATTATATTGGTCCTTAAAGTCTAAAGCATTAAAAAAAATGAGGGAAGTGTAAAATCACAACAATGGGATGGATTATGGCAATTGATTCATCGTGTAAATGTCATTTTAGCTTAAAATAAATAGTAGTAAAACTAATAAAAAAATGTTAAATTAAATCAATATAGAATTAATATAATAATAAATTCATTTATACAAGGTATTTCATTACTTACAACAAATTTTCTCTTAGTATAATTTAGTTTTTTTTATTCCAAATTGATAGAGGCACTGGAATTGGGTATTATATCTAAAGTACTCATTACATTCGTACTATCTAACACTATATTTAAACATAAAAAAAATGTCAATATTCAATTTTAGGTATATAAACTCTTAAGCTACCTACATATTATACTTATGTATATTATTCTTCAATTATTTTCCCAATTCCGATTGGGTAGTAATTAATTAGCTAGATGTACAGTTATATGGATCGTCAGTGCGGAAATTGGGATGATCTTCGAATGGTTTGACACCATTTGTTTTTTTAATGTCACGTATTTTTTCGACTTCTAGCATCACACGAATAAAATTTCCTCCAGCTAATTTTGTTAGATCTTCAATAGACCATCCCTCTCCCAGTAATTCAGCAAATAATGTGGGATATGATGAAACATCTTCGAGTCCTTTGGGAGTGCTGTAAAAAAAAGTATTAATGTATTAATATTTTTTTCGTATACAATTTTTTATTTTGGAGCTATTAATAATTTTTATATGTTTTTCAGAAAACTAAATGATAAGAAACCCGTTTTAATTATATGAAATTGTATTGAAAAGATATTGCAGTTAAAGAAAAATTACCAAAGAGAACCGCTTGGCAATAAGGGAAAGTCAATTGGGAATGTATCGATAATTTCTTCAGGAACTTTATGATCACCATGCTTTCTCGCTAGTGACGTAGACCTCCAGCGCAAATATGATTACAAATTTAATTCCTTACGGGATGAGAAATCTTGGTTGATATTTATCAAGCCGAATGAAAAATCATGCTTTGATTTTACCTGTTAAGAGACTGTTAGGGTTAGAGAGGTAAGTTTCGGGAATTATAAAGCCAACCCCACTGAGGAAATCCAGAATAAGTTTCAACAAGCTAGAGAGACTTGCAACGTCCACATTCACACATTTTGCATGACCAAACATTAAGTCAAAAAATACTAAAACGAATATATCCCACAGGTACACGGGTGAGTTGATGGTAGAGTAAGATCATGTAATGTGGAGTAGGCTATTAATGTGGGCACCTGCATTTCTCTTTTTCCTGGAAGAGTGAGAGATCTGTTATTGCTGATACACGATAGTTCTCCTAAACAGAGAGGCAAATCATGTATTGCCACGTGTCCATGAGTTGTAGGTTTTGCGCAGTTTGACATTTTTGTTTTAACGTGTGGTCGATATAATATTTTTCTCCGCGTTAAATGTATATACCTTCAAAAATAACGGCTCAATCTTTTCTTCTGTGTTTCTTATTCGTGCTCCGTTATGTATTGTTTTATGTATACATAAGCTGAGTTTTATTGTTTTGCTCCAATATTATAAATAAATTAGAATTTTTTACTATATATACCTGTCGGTTATTGTGGAGTACGCACAGGTGGGTAAAAAGGAGAAGTGCTCCACATTAACCAACTTTTTTTAAATTTTATTTCTAGAAATAAAATGATAAATTTATTGAGTTTTGTTTTTGTCTTTATTTAAATAGGTACGTAAATGCCGAATAAATCATAAAAGGTAAACATTTCATTCATAAAATGGGAAATACCTATATCAATTTCTTTTTCTGGTAATGTGGAGGACTACTTCACATTACCCGCACTATAGGGCCCACATTACCCTCCACTTTTGCAAAATGTCAGTTTTGCACTATTGTGCATTAAATTTCATTGAACATAATGAATACATTGTCTCAAAATCCAACCCTGTGCTTGAATTTATAAAACGTAATTCTTCCGATCTTACTGAGCTCTACAATTTTAGATCTCTAAACGCATAAGTCAGATAAATTTTAGAATACGGCTCTTTTATATGAAATCCATATTACAACATCCTTTCACGGAGAATTGAAAATCTATACGGAAAAAGTTTCCTAGGTTTGATATATGGAAGCTTGGGTGGAACATTGATATGCCTTCTTGCTCTACTAGATGTCAACTTATATGCATGCAGACTCTTGAATCCGGTCGAAAAATGCACTCTGTAATGTTGATTAGTCATATTTTGTCTTATCATATTAATTGTTCTGCCTTTTCTGCCTTAAATAAACTTGTATGCTCCGCCTCCTATTTACGGACGATCTAAGGCGTCACCTGCGAAATAGATTTTTATTTTTTGTAAATGATCATAGAACTAATTATGCACTTTATGAGCCATTAACTCGCTGTGTCCGGGAAGTTAATTATATTTCTTATTATATTGATTTTAACTTTCATATCAGTCGTTCTATTCTTAAATCTAATCTACAGCTTCATTTTTAACAAATGTTTAGCTTGTTTAGTACATTTATACCGAAATTTTGATATTGTTTTGTTTATAGTAGTTAATAAGAAATTTTATGTCTGTCTGATTGTTGAATAAATAAATAAATAATTAAACAGGAAACGCAATGAAGAGAGAAGCACCAATACGGGGATTACTCTGACCATTTCCAAATTCATTACCATACATTTAAAACTTAAAAAAATCTTTTTAATTTGACAGTTCATGGCGGCCATGATATTTTCTAGTTTTTATTGATATACGAGGAATATGTTGAAAACGTCAACTTCTGAGTGAAAAACAATAACAAACACAAGAACAAAAACACGAAGTTATACATTCAAATTACAGTGAATAAAATCGCCCAAAATCCTTTTATTATTTTACACACCTTTTTCCGTGATAATCAACTGTGTACATATACAGGGTGGCACACGAATCGTGCTACAAAAATAAAACGTAATTTTCAGTATGAGTAATCGGCTTATCTTTTTTATTATTTTATAGGCTACTATTTAGATTTATCAAAATGAATGCTTGGGATACTGAAAAAAGGATTTGGATAGGGCAGCGATACCATTCTTTGCAGTCCGTCATTTCCGTCCAAAGGGAATTTAGGCTGGAGTTTGGCGGTACTCCCCCGAGTAGATGGACCATTATAAGGTTGGTAAACATGTTTGCCGAGTCTGGAAGCATCGAACGAAGACCGTTTCATCGAGATCCCAATGTTCGGGTTCAGGATACAATCGTGGCTGTTGCATCGGCAAAACAGGCAAATCCAAGTGTTTCGACTCGAAACTTATCGGGCCAAATTGGAGTTAGCAGACGGTCATTACAACGAATACTTCATGATGACTTAAACTTGTTTCCGTGAAAAGTCCAAATTACAAGCAAGTTAAACTCTGAGGATTTGCCTGTTCGCCTGGAATTTTGCCGAAAAATTATTGCAATGGCCGAAGAAGACAACACATTGATAAATTATTTGTTCATGGCATATGAGGCCCATTTTGATTTAAACGGCAATGTTAACAAGCAAAATTGCCGTATATGGAGTAAATCTAATCCAAAAATGCTCCATGAGATGGAACTGCACCCAGAACGAGTCACTGTGTGGTGCGCAGTTTCATCAAGGTGTATTGTCGGGCCATACTTCTTTGAAGAAACCGGTGTAACATAAACTGTCAAAGGGGACCGTTATTTTAAGACGTTGAAGGAGTTTTTTTTACCCAGAACTTCGCCGAAGACTTATCTCTTTCAGCAGGATTTGGTTTCAATAAGATGGAGCACGTGCACACGTAGCCACACAAGTTATGGCGGAGCTCCAACGAAAATTCCCAAACAAATTGATATCCAAAAACTGCACTTTCCACCTGGCCCCCAAGTTCACCTGACCTGACTGCACCATACTTATTTTTATGGGGTTATGTCAAACAGGAAGTGTACAAAACGAAACCCAGGAATTTGACTGAATTGAAGCAGTCCATTAAGACAATAATTGAGGCGATACCAATTTAAACCCTTCAGGCCGCAATGAACAATTTTCTGATCAGGTGCCGCATATGCGTGGAGGTCATTTGCGGTCTATCATCTTTAAAAACCATTAATTATTTAAAATAAAATTTAATTTTTAATCCAATAAAAAAAATTAATAATTAAAAATTAATGAAATACTTCGATTAAAATAAAAGTTATTTAAATTTCTTATTGTAGCACGATTCGTGCGCCACCCTGTATTTATCACAACTCCAAAGAGAAATAGTTTCATTTGTAATTTATTTTCGGCGCAGTAAATTTTTCGATCAAAACCGACCGACGAAACCTATGACAAGACTTCCCAATTTCAATTCGTATATAATTGTTAACACAGCTGCCAGGCTATACCTGAATTATGCTCATAAACTCGGTTTCAGTGGAAAATCCCTGACACAACCACAGAAACATATGCTAGCATTTTTATATTGGTGAAGTGGGATGACCCGTTATGTTACGTCCAATGTCAATATTTTGACGGTTGGAGCTTTTTTTTTTTTAGTATAAATGCAAATTGACGCACTCTCCCATCACAATAATTTGAATGTCAATTTACCCAAAGCTTTGGCCATCCATCACAAGTGCAGAGTATTATATACGCCCCCAATTCATCCATTCCATCTTTATTGCAAAACATTTTGTACTTTTTGATCAAATCAATGAAAACATCACGAATGACTGAGGCGGAACACGCGTAAATTGAAATATTTCACATGGTCTGTTGTTTTATTTTTGTGTTTTTGTTTTGCCAAGCTGATGGAATATTGGGCTAATTTGAAAACGAAAAATTAGGATACTTTATTTAAAAATTGGAATTTGAAAGGAATTTTCTGGCGTTCGTGTTATGGCCAAAAGAGTCCCCCACTACATACATACGTGTGGTGCTCTTGTGGGAACTGCAATGAGAGGAGACTTAATTGAATTTGTATTTGTTTGGAGAGAATGCTATTAGTGGGCATTTGTTGAAATTCACAAATGACAACATGGTATTATTGATGATGATGATAATGGTCACTATGTTGATGATGAAATTTTTAGTTTATTCGATACTTTTTATTGTTTTTGCACAAATTTGTCGTACATATTTTAAAAAAACAAACAAAGACTGCTTTTCCTTGTTTATTTTATGGAGACTAAATCAATGAACACAATAACATGATTTAGCGGGTAGTTTAGTTCGATGGTCATATTGGTTCAAGGCTATAGGTGATTAAGCTTAGCTTAAGTTAATTTATTCAAACAAACTCGCAGCTTAAAAGATAATGTATATAGTATTTTCCGCTTAATTGCACTGACAATTTTGTTAGGCTTTTTTTTATATACTAATGCATTTTAAATACATGTTATGACACCCTCCAAAGTGTAGATGATTTGCAGAAAAAAAATAGTTTTTTTTTTTTTTTTTTAGTACGATTTTAAAGCAGTTTAAATATGATGCTTAGCTAAATAGAGAATATTGCTTATTTAAAAAATGTCAGCAAAATAGAATTATTACCAGCTGAGGTTTCCTGTCTTTTCAAATGGTGGCGTTCTCATTTATTATTTGTTATGAGTGAACAGTGCTGCCAGCTTCAGTGCTTTAACGTTAACTGATTTTTGAAGAATATCCTACCGGAAACTTAGTTCTGTTATTGATTATTACTATTATTATTTTTCTAATTTCAATTACTTTTTTTTTTTTGAAGTTATTAGTTTTACGTTCCAACAGCTGCAGTCCAGCTTTCTCACATTTGATATGGTTCTTGTCGTGACTTTCATTCGAATTTCAAAGATCTCCTTTCAAAATCGAGATTTGATATTTTCAGTGAAACTTGTTTCTAGATTTAATTGTTGTTTTGGTAAATGACTGACACACACAGTATTGACGATGACAAGAAAGACGAAGACGAAGCAATCGCAAACTCCACTAAATTTATAAAATCTGAATTATTAACTTCTTCCTCCATTATATGTTAAATTTTAAAGTGATAACTTTTTATGGGAGCGTAAACCGATTCGTTACGTAACGCGTTACATTCGATAAGTATTCCCTCACATATCAACTAAAAGAATTTAATCGCTTTAAGGAGTGCACCTAGAAATCTAAGGGTCCGCCATCTAACGTTTTTTTTAGTGCTTATTTCGTGAATGGTAACACTTAGCTCATGTCTGATTTGACAGATAATTAGTTTTATCCTTCCGCTGAACAAATATGGTTGTGTATACGCTTGAACAACGCTGGGAAATATTGCGACATTACTTTGAAAATCATGGTAATGTTGCAGAATGTGTGCGAAAATTGCGTACGGATTTTGGAAGAAGAGAAGCACCGTCAGCTCCGTATGTTCGTTATCTTGTGAAAAACAGTGAAAGAAACTGGCATCCTCATCGATAAACCAAAGCGTGAAAAGCCAAAAACAGTTCGTTCACGCGAGAATATTGCTGCTGTGGCAGAAAGTGTGCTTGAACCGCCATCAAAATCAATTCACCGTCGTTCTCAACAATTGAACATTTTGGAGACATCATTGAGACGAATTTTGCATAAAGACTTTGGTATGAGGGCAAACAAAGTCCAATTGGTTCAGGAGTTGAAGCCAACTGACCATCCAATGCGTTTTCGCTTCGCTAAGTGGGCCTGCGATCGACTTAGAGAAGATGCCGATTTTGCCAAAAAAATCATCTTTTCAGATGTAGCTCATTTTGATCTTGGCGGGTATGTAAACAAGCAAAATTGTCGCATTTGGGGCACAGAAAACCCGCACGCATACATTGAAAAGCCGATACACCCAAAACGAGTCACTGTTTGGTGCGGATTTTGGTCCAGAGGCATAATTGGGCCATTTTTCTTCGAAAATGAGCAAGGAGTGGCCGTTACAGTCAATGGCGATCGTTATCGGGCCATGTTGAACGAATTTTTGTTCACAAAAATTGAAGAGGAGGATATTGGCAATATTTGGTTTCAACAGGACGGCGCTATGTGCCACACAGCCGAAGCTACACTCGATGTTTTGCGCCCTGTTTTTGAAGATCGCATTATCAGCCGCAGAGCTGATGTCGGTTGGCCAACACGGAGCTGCGATTTGACACCGTTGGACTATTATTTGTGGGTATCTGTAAAAGATAAGTGTTACGCCGATAAGCCAGAGACAATTGACGCTTTAAAGGACAATATTCGTGAAGCCATTGGTGAAGTACAGCTGCACACAATCGATAATGTGCTTAAAAATTGTACCGATCGTGTAGGCTACTGCATGGCCAGCCGAGGCAGCCATTTCAATGAAATTATTTTCCATTATTAACCGAAAGGATTGTACTTTCAAATAAAAAAAGAAATTTGAGAAAATATTCAGTAGTTTTTTTTTATAGCATTTTCAAAAAAAAAAAATGTTATTTGGCGGACCCTTTAAAATTTTCAGGACTGCTAGAGGATATTGACTTGTTTGGTAACCGTAAGAAAACTGTAATATTGAGAAGATTACAAATATCAGTCAATTACTTTTAACTGGTTTCATGAATAAATTTGGTCTTTCTTTAATTATTAAGGAGACAATCAATATGACGATTATTTTGATGTATCAAACATTACATTACAATATATTAATTTAAAAACAGAAGAAATCCATTTAAAATTGGCTACTTAATTCGACTCCTATTATTATCGATGTTCAGTGTAGCAGAATTGTTATGTTTGAAAAATCATTAAAAAGAAAAGACGTGTTGGCTGCTTTGAGCTTATATCGTCAGTTCTAGTAGTTCAATCATTAAGGTTAAGGTCTTAAAATTTAGAGACTATATGCCGATATAAAAATAATAAGAATGTGTCTTAAAATATATAAAAAATACCAAATTTGTTCGATTTTTATTCGTTTTTTGACATTCTAAATGCAAAAGTTGATGAAAAATTTGTTTATTTTTAAAAACAGTATTCCACAACCACTTCACAGAAAAGGCGTAAGGAGTTTTCCAAGTTATATACCTACAAATGTGCCAATTAAATTAAAGCAAAATTAAGTTGTTGAAGGTCAAGACGGTGGTATCTTATGTATATTGTATACGCACGTATGTATGTATGTATGTAAATGTTTAGATCTTTACAAATGGAGTTGGCATCTCCAATATGGTGGGTAGGTTTTCTAGCATACACATATATACACATAATAATATGTAGGAAAAAAATTAAGACTTTTGGTGGCATCTCTTATCTATGCACGTTATGTCCAACCATACAGTTGAGATTAACTGCAGGCAAGTTCTGCATTTGGACAAAAAAAAATCGTCCTCGAGATTTTAATCAAACTTGACATTACGATGATGGGGAACACCAACACAATGCGTCCCGCAATTCCGTCTGTAGATCGTCTATAGTCTAAGCTACTGAAGAGATTTTCTTTGAACTTGGTACTTAAGCGTTTTAGGTCTCAATAGATCTTTGAATCGTTGTTTTAACCCCCAAAATAACGGTACTTGCCCTGCAATTGTGTATTATAGGCATATTCCACATTTTGGTATAAAAATTTGTTTATATATGTGTTTTGTTATTAACAGTATTTCCCATGCAACCATTTTTTTGATTTTCAACTTTGTCATAAGCGGCACCACGGATTTCGATAAAAAAATTTTATATAGGAGGTCTTTCAAATTCTAAATAATTTTGCATTCAAAAATATTCGAGAAAAGTTTTTTGGCTTTTTGGAAAAAAAATATTTTTTATGGGACTATAAACTGATTCTTTACGTAACGCGTTACGACGCCAGTCTGTATGGCTTCCTTTTCTCTCACGCATGCGGAGAACTTTTGAAATTACTCAAATTAACGAAGAACTTTTGAAGCTTTTCTCAAGTTAATCAATTTCAATATTAAGGGCCAGTACTCTGAGTACACACTTAAGTTCGCCCTGAGTTTGAGTAAACGTCGAACGATAAGTGTTACTTAGGTAACTTTTCTGTTTTACAGTCGCTTAAAATTACTTTACTCAAAAGCATGAATAACGATGGCAACCCTTGTGTTTTTGACATTATTATTTAAAATTTTTTTATTTTTTTCAAAATAAAAAAAAAATGAAAAGAAAAATATAATTGAGTGCAAAAAAACGGACGCAGTTACCAACGATGTAAAACTGAGGGCATGGAAAGAAATAGAGGCCGAATTCAATACCCCTAGTGAATTTTTGAGCCACCGGAATGAAAATACCTTGAGTAAAAATGTCAAATATTTAAGTGGCTCTTAAGTGCCCAACAATGGCCACTTAAGTGCCACTTCAACTTGGCTTGTGTGAAATTGAAATATTACCCGTGAGTGAAGTTAAGGGGGCAATTGGCACTGAGCGATAAAGTTTGAAACTGGCCCTAAATAGTTCAACTTAGATTAGTTTAAGTTATCATTTCTGTCGGGCGTCCCGAGACCCACATACTCTTTTTTAGAGAATTGACTGGCACAAGCCCACAAGTTGAAAACAATTTAATAACAAATTTATTTCCATTTGACGTTTGACAGAAAAGACATTTTACATGAATATGTGTATTCAGACCAAATGTGCCAACCCATCAGAGATTTGATCTTTTTGTTGCAATGAATTTCTTAAAATTCAAAAAGATAAAATCTTTTTGACAGAATCATCAAATTTTAAAAATATTGCAAACAAGTTCTTCAATTCTCAAATACTTGCAAACTGTGACCAGTTGGGCCAAATACACTTCAGCCTCTGAGACCTTTGTAAGATTTTGTATTGCACATATATCTAGAAAAAAGAAGTTTCGCATATTATTTAAATAAACGATGCTTGTCAATTTATTGTCAAATTCAAATTCTTATAAATTGGCGTGTCAAATGTGTTGTCTTCGTATACTCTTTGTATTAATCCACTCACGTATTAAACGAGCAATTTACATAAGTATATTTAGTTTGTTAACTAAGTGAATAATCCAATACGGCGGAATTTAAGTAACCATATACAATTCTGTTTTACCAACAGAGGAATTTTTGATAGCAATTTTTTCGGTTAGTAGAAAACTCAATTAAGCAGGGTGAATTTAAGCGGGAATTACTGTACTATACTACAAGTAAAATTTTTCATTTGTATTATTTTTTGAACTCCTTAACGTAAAGGCTCAAGAAATTTAAGATAAACACAATACAATACGTTCTAATTTATTTATAACAGTTTTTTTATATTTGTTCGCTTGATGCAGCTGGGCAGCGACTGTAAAAAATACATCTAATTTCCGGAAGTATGCATCACTGTTATTGATTTATACAAATAAATAATACCTCAATTTGAAATATTGCTAAATGTGACTTTTAAAAGTTATTCGAAAAGTTATAAAGTGACATGGTATCAGCGCACTTATAACAGTTTTAAAGTTCCCAACTTTTTTGTATGAAAGCGCTATCCAGTGTTTTATAGAGACTAGTGAGTTACTTCCAGTGTACGTCCGCCAGCATGTACTCACATCCTCTGTTAGCCGGTCGGCATAACTCGAGCATCCATTTTTTTTAAATAGTTTTTTATCGAACAGATAACAGTTCGTTTTGGCGTGTGTGTAACTGAGGTAGGGATGACTGTAGAAGTTTGTTTAAAAGAAAACACTAGAATATTAGTTTTGCTCGTAAGTGAAAAAAGGCAGAAATATTTCCAGAAAATGAGCCACAAATGTTGGAGATTGTGCTAGACCGATCCAGAAGAAGACTAGAAACCAAGCTCACAATCTCGACAGAATATTCAGATAAAAGACGAGCATATATTCTGGTTTAATTTTCAAGATTCATTTGGGAAATTTGACCAATAAAAATGTATTTAGGGATTTGAAATAAATCTCGCTCTGGTGCCATGACATTAGACCAAATTGACAAAATGCAAACTGAGGGTTTATGTCACTTTGAACAGGTTTTTCTTGCCCGGTCAAATTCCATAATGTTCGGTTTCGGAGGCTATATAGATTTAAATTCCTTTTCCTATATTCTGCCCACGCAACTCCATTAAATATTATTTTGTGTATACCATAGTCAGAGATATGTACAAACCAATATAGTGAAAAATAATTTAAGTGTCTTTGGTTTTCGTATACTACGACTAGCTATACCATCTACGTAGGTAAGACACCTAAAAAGGTGTACATTCTAATCACTATTCTAACACTTCCTGTATTGATTTTCTCGGCCTGGAAATTGTGCCAGTCACAATTTTGAGGCACTATTGATTGCAAAATATGTATAAAATCCTTTGGGAAATGACAAAGAAACTAAAACTTTAAATCTTTTCCCCAAGCTAGGATGACAATTTGAACGTCCCATCACCTTCATTGTCGTTTTCGTGCTGGCATCATCACTTGAAACGTTTGATTTTCCATGACTATCATCAATGATGAAAGCTTGAAACGAGTAGATGCTGATGCTGGTATGTCAGATGTTTTGTGATTTTTAGCCTTTTCATTGGGCTTTTACGACCAAATAAATTACTTTTACGTGAGATTTACTGTTCTCCCTGTTGAATTCGATTTGTCAAATTTATTTCATTTTCCCACCATCATCGCGCCTTATCCTGTACAATATACATAAATACCGGTATATAACAATAAATTGAAAGAATAAATTCGTTTTGATGAAAAATATTTGAACTGCGACATGAACGCAACTGATGGGTTGGGGTTAATGTTGTTACGGTTGTCGTATTGTCCCCGTCACCGTCACTGTAACAATCTCCGTCTTAGTTCTTAAGTCAAAAAAAAAAAATACATGATTCTTATTTAAAGTTTAAGTCACGTTCTCGAGATGAAATTGAATTAATGCATTTACGGGTGGTATAACAATAAGTTGTCGATTAGTCGTGTTTTTATACGCTACGCAGTTTCTGAAAGGAGAAGATTCTGTATTATGTGAACTCGTCCCATTTTTTTTATCTTATCCTTGATTTCTAATTTATTTAATTAAAATTAACATTCGTGCGTGAAGGTGACAGATGACTGTGATGTCTTTTAAAATTAAAACGAAACTTAAGTAAGTAATAAAAAAAATTAACTCCTGATTTGTCAGTCATTAAATGTTGTGAATTGAAATTGTATTCAAAAGTCAACGGGAAGCTAATGAAATTAATGAAGATAAATGAGAATTTTTTTAAACTGTGTCAAGGGAGAACTACCATAATTAAAAACTTAATTATTTTTTTTTCTTTTTTTTGTTGCGTCCAGAAATGCTTTTAATCCACCTCTCCCCGGAATATAGTCATTGGTATTTGTGTTTTAAAAGTTCACTCGGGCGTATACTTAACAAAAAAAAAAACTTTAGATAGTGCCTTGATTTTTCAAACAAACCACGTGAAATTTTCTTTAATTTATTCGTGTTCAATCGCGAGTAAAAATGTTATGGCTTTACGAATCCTTACAAAAAAATAAATAAGACACACCAAATCACAAAATTTGGATGACAATTACTCGAAATTACACGATAATCCAATATTTTCTTAGAGTAGCTCGTCATTTCGCAAGCACATCTCCCCATGCATGCTATTCACACTGGGTAACATGCTGATAAGCCTCATTTTCGAAACTTTTATGGCCTAATGGCTTCATGAGCCGATATACTTCACCAAGATTTGCATTTTGCATTACGATAATTTGATGTTGATTATGCATTCACTCCAAATGCTACAATTTATACTCATTGGGCCAGCGCACACGAGATGAATTCTTCCGCCAGAGTAATGCATTTGTGGGAGAGGGAAGCGAAGTGTGCGGAACGAAAAGGAATGAAAGTTCCGCCAAGTTTTGAGTGGAAGAACGAGGTGGACCACTAATACATACACAAATGTCTGCTTTGAGAGTCAGGACAGAAATACTAACACAAAAGAAGTAGGTATATGTATATCTACATTTTTTCCACCAGAATAGTTCATCATTGCGCTGGCCATTGAGTCTAACATGAGCCTCACCCATCAACATAATTTGCTGAGTGCGTGGTTTACTAGATAGGAGTTCCGCAATTGTTTGAATTCGTTTCATAAAACTCTGTACTATATTTTCGGCTAGGGCGGGAGACTATATCCCATTAGAATTTGTATTATAGCTTTTATTAGCGCTCACTAAAAGGGTTTTGACTACCCTAAAAATGTCAAGCACAGTGCGAGCTATCGAAAAATATGGAATGATTTAAAAGGAGATACCAACGTTCATTGGTTTTGAAGTTCAGAATATCTAAATGGGCGGACAAAAAAAAATAGAGCCCGTTAAGGAATTCCACATTCGTCTTGTACGACTAAGGAAAGAATCTCTGTACTTAACACTACGTCTGAAGTTGGGTTCAAGGGTAAACTGATGACCATTCCTAGAAGCGCGAGTATTACGATTGATTATCTTAAGGGGAGGAATACAACGGGATATTTCGCTAAAACATTGCTTACAAAAATAACGATAAAATAGTAAAAGACATGAAACATTTCGACGGTGGTCGAGAGATGTAAACTTTTCCATTATAGTTCTATCGCCTATCATTCTTGGAGCTCTATTTTGAATTCTATCTAAGAGACTCAAATGAGCTTGGGAGCTCCTGCACAAATGTGGGAGTTATACTCCATTTTTGGACGGATGAAGGCCTTACAGATTATAGCCAGATCAGACGGGCAAAAGAATTTCTTGCATCTTCGAAGAAAGCCCAAACACAAATGAAATAATTATTGTAATATTAAAAGTCGAATTGACAGTTAAATTGATTTCTGAATTCTTCACGCGAAGAGTTTTATTGCTCTCTAAAGTCAGTACCTGGACCCGCTAACGCTGCCTCACAGCTATAGCCTAAAAAAGTATCACAAAATAGTTTTTTATTTTTTGATTTGCTCTGTGGAAAAATATTAATCGATGATTTTTAAAATGGCTGTAACCTGACTTCAGACGTGCCAATGTATAACAGTTCTGTTTATAAAAGTAGAGTTTATGTGTCCCCGCAGGGTCAAAAGGATGCACTAAGGCGGGGAATATTTAACACTTTTAATTGCCAACAAATTTTATAAAACTGTTATAACTGTTATAAATTTGCACTTTTCTAGTCTCGTCCACTTTAGAATAAAAACTATTCGACATGATACGAATAAAATTGGTTGAAATAACATGTTCGAGTGGATTATATGTATATAGTTGGCAAGTAAAAGTTGCAAGTATCAATTTGATGATTTGATGAACATCAAAAGCAGCTTGATTCTATTAAAGTTGCCGGCGTTGTTTCACGTTAATCAAATCCACTGATCTCTATAATATACTGGATAGTGTATTCACACAAAAAAATCGACCCCAATAGAAAACTGTAATAATTGTAGAGGGTCCATGTCAGTATAACAGTATAACATTTTTGTTGCCAAAGTTACATTTCAGGATGGTTGCTTATGCTTGAAATTAAATTTGTTTAATTAACCATACCAAGGGCACCTTCTTCAAAAAAATATAAAATTTAAATTACACATCTATTTTCAACAAATGTAAGTACGAATTTTTCTTAATAAAAAAGCCATACTAATGATATATTTGATTGTTTCTAGTGTGTATTAAATATTAAATATTGAATTGAAAGTGGTTTCGGTGCTAGCTTAATATTGCCAAAAGCGGCTTCTTAAGCCGCACCTTGTATCACTGATAACGGCAAATTTATCTTAGGCTGGCGGTGAGGGTCAACTCGTTGAAGTTCTCATAAACCATTGAGATTGGATAAAAATCGACCAGAAAATCGAAAAAAAAAACACCATAATCATTCAACTCCACCAACAAGAAAACACATTATCTTGAAACGTTCTGTTACCAGATTTTTAATATGTATTGTAAATAACCTAGAATTTTAAGACGAACAAAGACACAGAAACGCACAATATTGACTTCCATTTGTAAAAGAACTTGAACTTGTTTTATTTTCCCAACAATTATATTGCAATAATTTCAGCTTAAATATTTAATGATAATTTTTCTGCAATATCTTTCACGTTCTTGTGACGTGGTTCATCTTCTTTGTCGTCTTCTTCTAAATCTTATCTGTATTTGGCAAACATGACAAAGCGATATCATGTTGATCGTGTTCATCACTACCAAAGTCGTCGACTTCATCTTCGCCTTCGAAATTCTTGCTTTTTGATTTTTTCTTTTCAACTTTCTGCTTAGCTTTGACAATTTCCTTGAAACTTTCTTATCGCATTTATCCTCTTCACTAAGGACTTCTTTGCAGTTTCAATATCAATTCCTCCCTCGTCTTGATTGATATAATCTTTTGCGAGATCCGATTGTCCAGGTTCCGTCTTCCGTCTTTCCTTTTCTGAATTGTTTGTAGTTCTTATTATCTTGATTGAAATTGCCAATAAAAATAAATTGTTTTTCAATTTTTTTTTTGAAAAGGAGTGCAATCTATCTCTTTCTCTCTTTTTATAAAAAAAACGAGATAGGCAATTGCAATGGTGCTACTGTCAAATTCAAATGGAGTCAAAAAAACTGTTATACTTTGTAGGGAATACACTATCCAGTGTATTATAGAGATCAGTGATCAAATCAAGTACTCATGTCTGCAAACTGGCTTGTGAATATTTAATCGAACATACCATTGGAATTGGAACATTTGTGCGTATGTTGGATTGTTATATTGGTTTCAGCGTAATATATCTGAATGCACATTTTAGTCAAACTAAATTTACTCTTACCATGTTCGACTGTTTTTGGGGGACTTAAGACACTTTTTGTCATTAAAATGTAAGGGTTATATAAAAAATTAACGAAGCCGGGTCGCTTCTATATATGCACATGAAAACTTTTAAACTAACAATTCATTTGGTAATATCGCAAATATCTACTAAACTGTATAAATTATGACTTATGAGGTTAAAATAATAATTGTATTTATATAAAATACAAAAATAATATAAATGCTTTCGCTTCGGCAAGATGCCGGAGAATCTATTGAATTAACCCTCCTCTCCTCAGAATTTGAGCAAGAAGTTCGATACAGCGTTTGGGGGTATGTACATTTGTTGGGGTGCGGGGGTTAATGTAAAATTTTATTAATTTTTTTAAATGGCTAGACACAGCGTTACCACTTCGAAAAAAATAAAATGCACGACTGGATCGCACTTACTTGCTCCTATGTTCGATTACATTACATGCAAAATATTCTTAATAGAAACGGCTAGATGTATTTTTTAAGTCGTCTTTCACTTAATTTTGTATGTACATATAAAAATTCTTAAATTTTTTCTAAAAAAAAAATGGTATGAAAATTTTAAATAGTTAATAATATAAATTTGAAAACAAAATTTCAGAAAAAATCACCCACCGTTTCCAAATATTGAATTTTCAAAAACTATTTTCCGAAAATTTTGAAATGCAGTATTATTTAGAATTTGAAGGAGATCTTGTATACAAATTTTGATCGAAATGCGTGGAGCCGTTTATGAAAAAGTCGTAAATGAATAAAATGGTTGTGTTGCAGGAAACGTTAAAAACAAAATATTTTTAGTTTTTTTTCGTCCAAAATATAGACCATACTCAGGGCAGTACTCACACCAAATTTTATCAAAATCGTTAGAACCGGTTTTGAGAAAATTAAGATGTTAGAAAAATTTGTATGGCAAGTACCGTTATTTTTGGAGGTAAAATAACGATTCAAAAATCTATTTTGGACAATCACCTAGAATGCCTAACCACCAAGTTTGAACAAAATCATTTCATCCGCTTAGGCTGCAGATCGTTCTACAGACAGACAGACAGACAGACAGACAAAAACACACAGACAGACAGACAGGCGGAATTGCCGAACCCATTTTTTGGTGTTCTCTATCATCGTAATGTCAACTTTTATTAAAATCTCGAGTTCGATTTTTTATAGTATAGTACATATATCACAAGTTACAGAGCGAACTAGATTTTACCCAAAAAGTGAAGCATATTCAAGAAAAGCGAATCAGATTTCAAAATAATAATTTTAATTTTTAATGATATATGTATTTAATTCCAAATAAGTTGTATGTAGGTCTAAGAATATGTACAAACATTTTAATTGAATAGAAAAATCATATTCAGATTCAGAGGCCTGCCGATTCATCAAAAGAACATTGGAAAGACGAATGAAAGTAGTTATCTTACAACCTTGCCGAAACATATGCATCTCCGTCGTCAATGTCTACTGAAGTCACCTCAGGCATTTTATTTTTTTAAATATTTTTGGGAGATCTTGATTGTTTAGAGCGTTTTGGAAAAAATGTCATAAATGATATATAAAATATTTTTTAGGCTACAAATCTTTATTCACGTTCTTGATCTTCATAATAACTTTTCATCGTATTTCCTATTCCTTTGCGTATTTGGTTATTATTTATGTCGATTTCTATTCAACCAAAATAATCTATCCCTCAGTGATTTTTTGATCCAGGACCAGTGCATGGATCAAAGTAAACAAGATTACGACACTTCCTTTTTTGTCTTTTTTTATTGACGTCACCAGAGATCGAAATCCATTAAGCGACAAACAACTAAAAATAACAATTTGCCGATTTTTGATCTCTGGTGCTGTCAATAAAATAAGAAAAACAAAGAAGTGTCGTAATCTAGTTTTCTTTGATTCATGGGACCAGTGTTCGCGTTCTATCCTACCAAAATTATTGATTTTTGTTTGATCCGGAATAAAAATCACAGATCTTGATCACACAGAGGGTCTTACAAGTATATGAAATATACACTTGCATACACACTACAGCAAAATTTGCCGAAACGTCAAACGGCTTTGTCTAATCTTCATAATTACAAAAATAAATAAAAATACAGACACACATATAATACAAAATAAAGATTTTGTATTCTCTTTGTCAAGAAAAATCATCAATTCTTGATTAAAATTCATATTAGCAAATTGAAAACGACATAACATACATACAAATTTTCAGCATAGACAGACAGGAACGAAGGTTAAACATTACAGGCCGACTCTATTGGCAATACATTTTCTCATAATACTCATCCTCACATGAAATCTCCAATGGAGACGCGTTGTTTCGTGTTTTGTTAGGATGTCAGCGACCTGGCTTTTCGATTTTGTCTTGATATCGATGTCTGACATCAAATTTGATGGCTGCGTTTTTTTTTCTTTTTTCTATGCAGCTCTCATTATTTTTTGTCACTCACGCCGGCCGGTTACTACACTCTTGGCGCACTTAAAAAAAATGTGTTTGTACTAAAATTTTTCAAATATGTACATCATTTTTATTAGTTAATGTTCATTAACAGGAGTATATCAGATCAAACAACATTATTAATTAATTATTAATTTTTGATAATTCTTCTTAAACATCCTTACCTTCACCTCAACCTCTATTGCATAAATGAATTGTCAAGGCATGAACTGCCCAGCCAAGACAAAAAAATGCCAAAATACTTAACGCAGATATTTCGTTTGCGTTACAGATATCAAGTGGAATCGGCCTGTCAACTCTGTTTGACAGAACATTAAAAGGAAAACAAGAACAAAAGTCAGATAATTGTAATAGATTTTTAGCTTGAAGTGAAGTTTGATGCAATTTATTCTTTTGAAACGTTAATCTGGGCTTACATGAAAGAGTGTACAAATTTTTTTTTATGAAGTTCGGAATTTAAGTTGTGTTTTTAAATTTAAAATGAAGTGCATAAAAAAGGGATTTCTAAAGTAAAGTAGATATAGTGCGAAGTAGGGAGCAGATTAGTAAATCTACTTCAATTGAAGTAAAGTGGTTAGACAATCGACCTAACTAACCCAACAGATGTCGGTGAATAAAAAGTACATCAGTAATTACTCGTCATTCTTTCAAATTATTCAAATTAATAAGTTGGATGCTTATTCGAGGAGAAGTAGAACGAAGTTTACTTTTATAAAACCGAATGAATCACATTCAACATGAGTATGCAAATTAAGTTCTCGATCACACAAAATCCGAAGATCGAAATCGATTGGTGACCAGAAAAGATATTATTGATGAAAATGAAAAACTGCCGACTGGTCAGGTGGAATCATCCACCGATGATTTGTTACAAAAAAAACAACAAAATATTACCGGCATTTAATGATGATTTAGTGATTCTGCCACAGCCACATATCGTGTTTTAAGAGGAGATCATGGTTTACATAATCGTCCAACTAAGCAAGCAATTGGCAAAATTGTGAAGAAATTTGAAGAGACTGGATTGAGGTTACAGATATTGTAAGGCCTGTGCATCATCGTTTCGCTCGTACTACTGAAAATATCGCTACTGCAAGTGAAAGTGTTGCCGAAGACCCGAATGTGTCGATTCCTCGTCGTTCTCAGGAATTAGGACTGTCTAACGGCACATTATGGCGTATTTTGCATTTCTAACTACACCAACATCCATATAAAGTCCAGCTGACACAACAACTGAAGCCAGTTGACCATTCACAACGTCGTAGATACGTCGAATGTGTGCTTGAACAACAGGCGGTGGACGTCGATTTTTCGAACAAATTTTTCTTCAGCGACGAAGCACATTTCTCACTCGGTGGGTATGTTAATAAACAAAATTGTCGTATTTGGGGTTCTAAGAATCCTCAAGTAATTGATCAGAGGCCATTACATCCACAAAAAGTCACTGTTTGGGGCGCTCTTTGGTCCGGAGGTGTGATTGGACCTTACTTCTTCGAAAACGACGATGGAACGACTGTCACCGTCATTCGGAGCGTTATGGTCATATCATAACCGACTTTTTTTCGCCTGCTATTGAAGAATACGAATTAGAGAATATGTTGTTTCAACAAGACGGTGCCACATGCCACACAACTCGAGCGAATATGGCTTTATTGCAAGAGATATTTCTTGGCCGCGTAATTTCTCTTCGTGGTGATATCAACTGGCCACCAAGATCATGCGATTTGACACCGCTGGACTTTTTTTTGTGGGGCTACGTGAAAGACCTTGTTTATACTGATAAACCTTTAACTCTTAAAATTACCTCAAAAGAATCGATGCTTGCAACAATTCGCGTTGTGGTCATTTAAGGGATGTAGTGTTTCACACATAATGTCAACGTTCAAACTTTATAATAAAAAAGAAATATCATGAAGAAAATATTTTGTATGTGTTTTATTTACATTTACTCTTGAAACCGCAAAATGGATATCCCATTATTTTTAAATTGTAAGAAAAATGTCCATACAAAAACAATTTTAATTTAATAAAATAATAAATGAAACAACTTTCAATTCTAATTCAAAATAAATAACTTTACTTATCACCTTGCGGTTGATAATAATTGCGAATAAATAAAATATTTAATTCCAAAGTAGAATAACAAATTCTTCCATTTATTCTCAATTAAATACCTACAAAGTTGTTGTCAGTTTAACTTCACTGTCCGATTGCTTTTTTCCAAATTACTTTTTAACACTTTGAAACTGTCTTCCACACAGCTTGGCCACAACATTTATTTAACACTTTTATGAGAGAAGTATATGTCGGTACATCCCAATCCCAACAACTGAAAACCAAAACTGAACCTACATCAACTTTTATGGTTTTCTCTTCTGCTATTAAGGAAATCCGTATAAACAGTTTATCCTTTTATGTATTTAATTATTTAAAACGATGCGATATGTTCTGTACTACAGGAGCGCTTTGAAATATCTCAGCTCGAACGAAGTAGCCCATTATGAGTTTACCTCTATAATACTCTTGGTGTGTTGTGTGGTCTGCACTTAAATTTATTTTTGCCCATATTTCAGAGTCCTGCTGATGAAAGTCACCTCGAGGGCATTATTTACTCTCCATCTTCACAGAATGACATGTGCCGACAGACTTCCGATATTCAAGTCATCGTCGTCGCCGGCCATTCCTATTTCACATTATATATTCTCTTATACTTGTGGTCAATGCCATACACACTAATTCTCAAATTGATTACTGCAACAACAATTCAACAAACATAGGATCTATAGGACTTCGAATATCCAGCCTATGGCCAAAAAGAAAAAAAAACAACAATTATTTATATCGGTCGGATGAGAAAAATTAGTTCTGTTATTTCAGTGCCGACTAAAGTTACAGACATAACCACCCTGGGGAATGTTGCTGAGTTGGCATTGCGGCAGTGGCATAGCTCTTGAATGAGTAGGCAAAGTTCCGCATTTACCAAACTTAATAGCCTCCGAGTGGAACACTAAATTATTCTTTAGTGTTGGTGCAGACTTAGAGAAATGTATGTTTTTAAGGATTCTGTGTTAACTGATGAGTAACGCATTGGGAAATATAAATTTTGTTCATATGAGCAATTCCACACATTTTTGGAGATTTGTTGGAAATAAAAAAAATATACTTTACTACTTATTAGTGCATGGAAATCTTTTCTAAAACTGGAATTTGTTTAATGATAAATATACAACTGAAAATCGAATGTCAATTAATCATATTTACTGGCTGAACACAATAGAGTGCACCTGAACAGCTTTCTGACATTTCATAGAATTTCATGTCTGCTGTTAATTTTTTTCTGGGATTGAAAAGTGGTTGAAGCTACTTCAATCCCATATAAAGGTATTGTTGGACTCAGTCGTGCACGGGATCTTAAAATGTCAAAAAAGATGCAAACAAAGTGTGAAAGTTGATTAACTCTTGCAGCTCTGCGTACGGATTCATCTGCAGTTGTGTTGTGGTGAATTTGAAACATAGAATTTGTGTGTATTCAACATTTTGATAACTTTTTTTATTTGCAGCTCCATGTGTAGTGGTTTCAGCGAGTTACTCATTCAA
The DNA here is from genome assembly GCA_910595825.1 of Philhelius pedissequus. Classification (NCBI taxonomy): domain Eukaryota; kingdom Metazoa; phylum Arthropoda; class Insecta; order Diptera; family Syrphidae; genus Philhelius; species Philhelius pedissequus. Next base: position 272,348,059 of record OU343160.1, on the reverse strand, counting down.
AAAAAAAATATCATACATATTAGATTGAAGTCAATTTGTTCAAAAATGTTAAATTGTTAACACAATTGTCCTATTTCACTACTCACATAACACACGGATTCCAATCATACACATACAAAATAAAATGCACGACTGGATCGCACGAACTTGCTCTTATGTTCGATCACATCGTATGCAAAAGGTTTCTATTAAGAATCTAAATACATTTTCAAAGTCGTTTTTTACTTAATTTTATGTATACAATTTTTTTTCTAAAAAAAACGTGGTGTGAAAATTATAAATATTTAATAATATAAACTTAAAAACTGAATTTCAAAAAAATTTTCGAAAAATTGAATTTTCAAAAATATTTTTTTTTCAAAAGTCCAAAAAAAAATATTTATCAAAAATTTTGATATGTAGTATTATTTTTAATTTGAAGAACCTCCTATATAAAAATGTTGATCAAAATCTGTGTCTGTGGAAATACAATTACTGATCCAACCAGATGCCAAGGTACTTTACTACACTTTTACTCGCCAGTGGATGTCCACGTGGTCCTACGATCACCAGCTTGCGCCAGTTCTTTCTCGTATCCATTGAGGCGCTAGACAACGAAGTCCTAATCAGAATTGTTTCTGATTTCTGGAAATTGATTTTCAACTTCCAGTCATCACAATATCGCTGAAGCTTGTCGAAGTCACGCTGCAAAAGAATTTTGATGACCTCAACTGTTGGAGCTGTTCTGTACGCAATTAGATCGTCGGCGTACGCAATTGCCTGAGTTAGACTACCAATCAGATCTCTGGTGTAAATGCTGAAGAGAATCGGCGAGTTAACCGCTCCCTGCTGAAGACCATTGTTAATATTAAAAACTGTGGTAGAAGTTACATTGCCACTCTTGACAACAAACTTTCTACCATTTAGCATGTCATAAAGCATGTTCAATAGCGGCTTACTTATACCAAGTCTGGCGAGCTTTAGATAGAGACCCTCTAACCATACGGTGTCGAAGGCCTTCTCCAAATCAACCAGACGGACACCCGTACACTGCTTTTTAGATTTGTTCCATTGGACATCAGAATCGAGCTTAGACGCGGCATGAATTGTGTCATGTCCCGTCTTAAAACCGAACTGAGTATCCGGTATGATTTTGTTGTCCTCCGCCCACTTGAACAGAGTCCTATTAATAACCTTTTCAAATACTTTGCTGATACTCGGAAGAAGACTTATCGACCTGAGATTCGCCGAATTGGAATTGTCCTTTCCCTTTTTAGGGAGAGGATGCACCACTACTGTCTTCTACCGCACTGGATAATATGCATTATTCAGCGCGTTGTTAAACAGTGTTGTATAAATGTCAACTGCTTCCTGAGGCAAATGTCGTAGTACAACATTGGATATACCATCGACTCCTACTGATTTCTTTTTCTTTAGTGAATCAAAGATGAGCTGGAGCTCAATCTTCGAAATTAACAGGGAACAGGTCGGTAAATTTCTAGGTGGTTCCGGGTGCTCGGTGCAAATTTGTTTCTTTCTCAGCGGCTATATTTTTTTATTTACAGTTTTCAGTCTTTTGAAGTAAAACTTTCTTACAAAAATGGACTCCTGACCCAGGCGCCACAAAATCAAGTGAATGTCTAGGGTCCCCTCAGGTAAAACAATAATAGTAATAATAGGGGCCCTTTATCCATAAGTCCGGGGCTCTTTGACCGTCAGTCTGACCCTGGATGAGATGACCATTTGCACTCTTTTAATATGACTTTATTGAAAATCTGTCTATGACTTCAAAAACCCCTAGGATTTCCTAATACACTTTCATTTTAATTCAAGTACTTAATATCACATCTAACGATTAGCATTACAAAGAATTTGGAGCAAGGGAAAGATGCACTAACAGAAGCTAATGGACGGTGTTGCAAATATTAAATTTGATTTAAAACTTGATATTTTCGTTCAACATGAAACCAATACGTGCCCTATGAAATATGAATTGAAAATATTGTCTTGCGTTTGAAAATTTCAATTGGAATTTTATTAATCAATTTGTATTTATTGGTATAGACACACTTACATACCTTGGTATCTGACTAAAAACAGAAACATTTAAATATAATTGAATGCTAACTCGTTGAGATAGAACACAGGGTACCTGAAACTACATACATTCTCGATTCGAAATATTCTGCATTTCTGCTGATGATTTATTTTAAAGGAGAATTCCATTAGATTTTCAGTTTCCCTGATTCATTAATTAAAGTTAATGAAAACAGATTGGTTTTATTTATTTTCGAGGTAGCTATGTTGGGTGAAGAAAACTCGAGAAGGCCATTTTGATATATGTAGGTAAGTGAGGATTTGCTAGAAATTCCATTGTATAATTTCCGCTGAAGTGAAATAAAACCCTGCCTTTATGCTTTCCACAATAGAGAGAGATTTAAACAGAGCGGGAGATCAATATTAAATTCTCGCAATGTTTCTTTGTTGAATTAATCGTATTCCTGTAGATATTTCAACCGCATATTGATGCCCTGGTATAGCCGCTCAATACCCATCCTTTACCACAATCGATGAAAGTTAAGGAAATGAAGTTTTGTTTTTTGCCAGATGATATCGAATTGGCTAAGTGTTTTCACTAAGTTGCGGACAGAGAACCAAGGTGAATTCTTTGGAAAATACTATACATAACTATTTATTTATGTATATAGATTTAATTTTGAGTTAGACACATAGTTACAGTATGGAGAAATGTAGTTGGCCTTGTTGTCGTAAGCAATGGTTACGTTTGCTATCTTAAAGGAGGTTTGACTTTGATTAAGGGATGCACGAAATTAAATTTGATAACTCATTGAGTGAGGGTGTGAAATTGATATTCTTGTCTATGGAGTTGGATTTTTTGAATTGTTTCAATAAAATAATATTTTAGGTATAAATTGCTTGATTAAGGACCTAGGGGAAGATGCAGGATGTATACTCATTTACTTTTTTCGTGCTTGTACAGCATTTAAAGCGAATCATGAATAAAGTTTAAAATTGTGGAATTGTTTTGTTTGAATTTAGTTTTTAATTGAAATTCTCGAAAGGTGATGTAAATAAATAAATAAGAGATGAGTTTAACAATATTAAGTTGGAATTTCAACATAAATTATTGTATTTTTGAAAATACAATGCAGAGTAAAAAGCTGGTTAGTAAAAATTAATTAAACAAACACAGACGCATAATCACAAATATGGTTTCATTTGATCGATCGTCTGTTATATAAACATATTAACATAATAATTAAATTGTTGGATTCAGAATAGGCTCTAAGACCCAACGGGTATTGTGGTTAAAAGAGCAGGTAAGGTACAATCAATAAAATGTCGAAAAAGTCAACAACTCGTCGGCCTAGTATTGAAGTGCCGTATACGCCAAATTACATTTTTTGAACTGTGTATGCAGTCTTATAATTTCGAAACAATTGTTTGAGAATTGTTTTGACGTACGTTTTACTGTCTTGCCACGTAAGTCACGAAAAATCAAATGGACTTTCACTATTGAGTTGACGTATGTGCACACAAATTGCAGTCTTATGTTTTCGGGGGCGCTCTTTTCAAATCTGTTTTCCGATTTATTCTATCTCTTTCCGTTGCTGAGATATTCAGAATGGTTTTGACGTATATCCATCAAAATCATCAAGTTCACGTATTGTTTTGACTTAAACACCAACTTTTGGCAATTTCGTCAAATTTTTTATTCCATTTACGAAACAAATTGTTTGAGAATTGTTTTGACGTATGTTTTACTGTCTTGCAACGTAAGTCACGAAAAATCAAATGGACTTTCAATATTGACTTGACGTATGTGCACACAAATTGCAGTATAATGCTTAGAAATCGTATATACATACGCCATAAGCACGAAAAATATTATATTTTTATTTGCCGTATGCGAATACAAGTCTAGCTGTGTCGATAAAAAAGCATAAATATTACAGCCGATCACAGTCTGCTAAGCTTTGTGAAGGAAGTGCTTCGCTATCGCACAAACTGAATTATCCAGGGCCCGATATGAATCTTTAACTTCTTTCGTAAGGATTTATACTCGTAATTCAAATTGAATAAAGTTTTATTCAAATGTTTCGGGATGATGTAAATTATGCTTCGATTTTAAGCGGCTCAGACTTTTTTATAAAAAAAAAATAAAATAACACGATTTTTTTTGGAAACTTATTGTTCTCAGAATAATATTTTAATACGAAGCGATGATACTTTTAAAGATTTTGTTATAACATTTTGAGAAGTATTCCGTCTGAATATGACACTTCTGGTAAAAAGTTTATTAAAATAATTTTAGTTCGTAATATACATTACATTACATTTACATTACATATTATACTACTCCGTAGATAAATCTACGAAGTAGAGACACTGAAGCACTGGCAACGAGACCATTGGCTTTAAGCATCACATACATTAATACACCAAAGAGAGACAGAGAAAGGAAGAACATACAACAGAAGAAACACATGTCAACAGCACGTGGTTGGTTTCCGACGGTCCCCCATCTTAACCACGCGCAACGATGCTTGATTTCGCTGATCTATGGGAAACGATGCTTTCATCGGAGCCAGACCAGTTCGTAATATATTTATCCAATATTCTTCTAAACAGAAAGTAACGCATCTTCAAAAAATTATGCAGCTATACATTTCACTAAAACAAACTATTATACAAAATTACATAAAGTTTAAATTTTTTCGGAACTTACCGCGTTAAATATTAGAAATATTTTCAATTTCTTTTTCCCGACGTTTCGAAGAAGTTTCAAACTTCGTGGTCACGGGATGAGAAACGTCGGAAAAAAGAAATTGCAAATATTTCTAACATTTAACGCCGAAGTTTTTAAAAATTTAAGTTCCGAAAAAATTTAAACTTTATGTAATATGAATATCATCCGCGAAAATAATAACCTAAAATCTCATATTATACAAAAGCCAGATTTGTTTCAAATTTCATTCAAGAAAAATGCGAGGGATTTGAGACATAAAATAATCTCAATTATTTAAAAACAAATTTTGGAACGCCGAAAAATGTATGTAAGCAATAGTTACAAGTTATTCAGAAACGAAAGAAAAACATCTAGAGAAAAAATTGAAAATATAAAAAGCCTTTTCCCTTTTAAGTCTTCGGAAGATAAGTTACACTGCTTTATTTAAATTATGTAAACATATTTTGATTAGGAATTCTAGTCTTGTTGGATATAGTTCACACTAGATGTTCTTCACGAAATCTATGTTAGATGAACTGAACTTGGCAAAAATTGCGTATTGACAAAGGTCCTCACTAGTCAACTGATGAGTCCATGTGAGATCACCGGGACGAAACGCCAATTTTTGTTGGACTAAAGGCCGTTAAAAGCTATTTTGAATCAATAAACATATTATAATTTATTTATTTATTCATTGAAAATGTTCTCTTTTTGTAAAGTTTTAATTAATTAAAGTACAGAAATGTCAGTTTATTTTTCATTTGTTCTATGTAGGATCATAACATGAAGTTTTATATACTTTTTAAAAGACTGTATGATAGTTTTAGATTAAAAGATGGATATTTTTTTATTTTAATTGTCTTTTGTTAAGAAGAAGCATTTAAAAAGTGAGAATACAGAACCTTAATTTAGTTCATTACTGTAACACCGTATAGGTTTTTTTGACGTACGTGTATGAAGAAAAGAAACTTCAGATTTTTATGGCGTATACGGCAAACTCATTTTGAACAAAAAATTTAATATTTTGTAAACTGAAAGAGTGTCAGATGTCTAATAACATTTGTATATAACGGGGAATTCTCAACTATATCATACTAGAAAAATCAAAAAATGCCAGGGGTTAGTTTTTTCGCAATAGACGTCCAAACATTTAAACGCGATTTCCTAAAAATGCAAAAATTGCCGTATACGGCACTTCAATACTAGGGCGACGATATTGTGTTACAAAAACCAGAATTGTAACTTCCCGTTTTTATATCACAGTTTCTTGATATCGTAATGTAAACGCCATTCGTCTTATAACTATGTATATACAAATAATTTCATCAAAATCGCTCAACTAAAGGGTGTTTTTTTATTGCCCTGAGAACTTTAAATAATAATACAAGACAGGAATATTTTTGGAATGAATTTTGTATTATTATAATTATATAAAAATTTAATATAATTTATTTTAAAAATATGATTTCCGGTATATATCCGCGGCAACGAGTTATATAATATTCCATTCGATCAGTCCAATATTTGATAACTTTTTTCAACAAATCTGACCGTATGGCATATAAATATAATGAAAGTGAAGGATATAGATGGGTAGGTAGCTATATGCATATAACTTTATAATTTAGGTGAAATGTACATAAGATTCATGTGATTTTTAAAAATACATAGCTATATATAAATATACATAGTATATACGTAGTGTACGTCACTGTACACACACATTTGTTTTTTAATTCTTCGAGCCGTTTTTGGGAAATACACTTTTTTCTTCATGGTTTTTTCACATTTGTATGGGGAGGTAATTACTTTTGTTTTTTATTTTATAAAAATAGTTTTTTTTTTAAATGTTCAAGATATTGTCAGAAAATACCAAGCACTATGTTTCGAAAAAAATCTATTAAGTAGTTTTCGAAATTTTGAGTTTTCAAAAAAAAAGTTTTCTTTTTGTTTAACAAAAAAAATGTGTTTTTGAAAAGTTTTGGTTTATAATAGTGTTTAAACTCTACTGGAGTTAAAAAAATAAAAATTTTTTTCGCAAAAAAAAATTATTAAAAGGTACCTTTTCCCTTCGTTATTGAACTAATTTTTCCTTGCGATATAGGTACTGTAGGGCCAGTTTTGCATTTGGAAAAAAAACCGAACTCGAGATTTTAATCAAAGTTGACATTACATGATGGAGAACATCAAAAAAGTCGGTCCCGCAATTCCGTCTGTCTGTCTGTCCTCGAGTTTGCAGTCTAAAGTGTTCCGTGGGTTTGCATCAAACTTTGTACATATTGTTTTTTCGGCAATATGCCCAAAACGACTCCAACGATTTTTATAAAAAAAATTCAGTTTATTAATGAAGGGAAAGGGTATCTTTGGTAATTATTTATTTTTTGGAAAAATAATTGTTATTTTTGGTACCCCTAGTAGAACCATTGTTTTGGTTTTCGATTTTGTGGGAAACGGTCAATTTGATTTTTTTGAATTTTTTTACGCAGAAGGTCCTAGAAAGGTTAAACACTATTGTAAACCAAAATTTTTCAAAACAAATTTTTTTTTTGGAATTTTTTTTTGAAAACTCAAAATTGCGAAAACGACTCAATGGATTTTTTCGAAACTTAGTATTTGGTGTTTTTTTGACATTATCTTATCCTACATCATCTAGGTAAAAAACTTCTTACAAATGTTATTACACCGTTTATTATAAATTATTTCTCGAAAACTATTCCAAGAATTAAAGATTCTCAACATTGGATTGCCCGATTGAAACTATTTTTTTATAAAAATGCTGCCTAAAATTGTTAATAAAACTGCATACTCAAATTTTCAAATAAATAAATAATTTTTTTTTTGAAAAATCTATTTTTCAAAAACCAGTCACTGAATTTCTTAAATTTTATATGTATAATAATACTATGGCGTTTAATTTTTTCTCTAAAAATGTTTTTAAAATTTAATACACACAAAATTTATTTAAAAAAAAAAATCTCCAACGATTTTTGAATTTTTTTTTATATATTCTTATTTATCAAGGAATTCAGATGGCATCTTTGGTTTTCCCTCAAACTATAACAACTAATCAATATAAAAACATTTAATTATGTGTATTATCCATTTATTTGCTTTTTACGTACGTCACTGAATACTAAATACAATGTAGGTCGAAATACATTTACATATAAAGGGTTATCCATTTTGCGGTTTCAAAAGTATAGGGCTGGAATTCGACATCTGTCAAACTATGTTGTTAAACCAGATTTTTTTTTCAGTTGAAAGTCTGACATTTACGAAAATGGATCGCTTAACTATCGCACAACGCATAAAAATTGTTAAAACCTACTACAAATATGGTGATTCTGCCACAGCCACATATCGTGCTTTAAGAGGAGCTTATGGTTTACATAATCGTCCAACTACGCAAGCAATTGACAAAATTGTGAAGAAATTTGAAGAGACTGGATTGGTTACAGATATTGTAAGGGCCGTGCATCATCGTTTCGCTCGTACCACTGAAAATATCGCTGCTGTAAGTGAAAGTGTTGCCGAAGACCCGAATGTGTCGATTCCTCGTCGTTCTCAGGAATTAGGACTGTCTTGCGGCACATTATGGAGTATTTTGCATTTGGGTCTACACCTACATCCATTTAAAGTCCAGTTCACACAACAACTGAAGCCAGCTGACCATTCACAACGTCGTAGATACGTCGATTGGGTGCTTGAACAACCGCCGGTGGACGGCGATTTTTCGAACATAATTTTCTTCAGCGACGAAGCACATTTCTTATTCGGTGGGTATGTTAATAAACAAAATTGTCGTATTTGGGGTTCTGAGAATCCTCAAGTAATGGCCACCAAGATCATGCGATTTGACACCGCTGGGCTTTGTTTTGTAGGGCTACCCAAAAGACCGTGTTTATGCAGATAAACCTTTAACTCTTGAGCACTTGAAAACCAACATTTGTCAAGTTATGGCTGAGATACCGGCCAATATGTGTCAAAAAGTGGTCGAAAATTACCTCAAAAGAATCGATGCTTGCAACAATTCGCATGGTGGTCATATAAATGATGTAGTGTTTCACACATAATGTCAACGTTCAATCTTTATAATAAAAAAGAAATATAATGAAAAAAAGTATTTCATATGTATTTATTTACGTTTTTATTGTTTATGTGTTTTATTTACGTTTACATTTGAAACCGCAAAATGGATAACCCTTTACATTATGTTTCTTTAAAAATCACATGAATCTTCTGCGCGTATGTTGCAACTAAATTATAAAGTTATAAGCATATAGCTACCTACCCACCTACATCCTTCATTTTCATTATTATATGTACATATTTACATACCTATGTTCCATCTATGTATGTAAGTACATATTCCTATCCTGACTTACATACATAATTAAAATCCATAACTTAGATTTAAATATAGGATAACTGCACCTAACTAACTAAACCTAACCATTGGTTAGCTAAATTAAAATTGTTAGCTACAAGAGCAAGTTCGTACGATCCAGTCGTGGATTTTATTTTTATAAAAATCGTACGATCCGTTTTTGAGAAAAAATAAGATTTTTGCTTTTGGCCAACAAGAAAAAAATAAAAAGAATAAAACCGAACAAACAATATATACCAAGTTTGAAGCAAATCCATCAAACCGTTTATGCTGTAGACTCGAGGAAAATCAGGCAGAGAGACGTAATTGCGGATACCACTTTTTTAGTGTTCTCTATGATCGTAATGTCATGTTTGATGATTAGAAATTATGTTTTTTTTACGAATGCATAACTTGCGTTATAGCAGGTACCTTTGTATGTATAATTTCAAGTAAAAAAAAAAACGAATGATTCCCATCTTGGTATTACTCATCTATGATCATTATGTGGTACATATTGTCAAATTTAGATGAGAACACGCTAGGTTCTAGGAAAATTTTTGGGTTATTTTTGATGGCTGAATAAAAAGCAATTTACAAACTTTGACTAATAAATCAAAAGGCTTCTCGTTTTTTCAAACTTAGTCTCTTCTCAGTTCCGTATTATACGTGTTAACCTAGTTTTCTGCATATGAACCATATAGAGTGTCCCCAGCGAGAAAGATTGCCAAATTGATTTTATAAAATTTTCAAGAAACTCATTCACTTCATTCAGGCCAAAAGCGTTTCAATTATTATGTCAAATTTACTATTCTCAGTAAGGCAAATATTATTAAGTAGATTCAAAGGTCCCTTGTGTCTAAGTCACCATCACGCCAAACAGAGTCCCGTCCTGTTTCTTGTTCCATCCAAAGAGTCTGTCTGGTCTCATACTTCTTTATTATCACCATGACTATATGGCATGAAAGTTTAAAATTTATCCACGCACTTACTCAGTCTGACGCGTCGGTTATGATTATTATTATTATTATTTTTCCTACCAAATATACGAGTATGTAGGTAGGTAGATATGTATATGTATAATAATGAACAAAAGTAAAATTTTATTTCCAATATAAATTCATGAGGAAAATTCACGTGGGTATATTACATAGGGAGACGTTATCATGAATAAGGAATGACAAAGTTCTAAGAACTTAGCTGGTCTTCGGTTTGGGTCTTGTCCTGATATGGGCTGCGTTGCTCATAGTCATTATAGAAGCTCAAATTGAATAAAGAAACATTTTCGTAATATTACTTAGAAATGCATAAACATTTTTTATGTTTCAAAATTTAGATACTTAGCTTATATAAAAAAAAAGTTTAATAAAAAGTGAAATATCTACTTATAAGCGAATAAAAAATGTTTCAGTATTTTAATATTTACCACTTAGACGAAGGAATGCGTATGTAGACTCGTATATATGTACATAATGTATGTATTTGAATTATGGGCTGAAATAAAGCAAACGTACACTTTGAAGTAATGTCCAGAAGGCCTATATTGCCACTGTGGTCTTTAAAACGGTAAAATGATTTTTTTTTTGACATTTTGTTGGGCTTGACTTTTAATGAAACATTTTGAAGCTTAAACTGTTTTATTAACTTTTCTCTCTTTCCTTTAACACTGGAAAAAATGGGGAGTTCTATTAGAAATATTTTTTTTTTTAATTTTTATTATTCAAAAACGTAACAATATTATTAATATTCCTGCGAAACCTAAGCTTTTCTGCAGAAGATTATGTGACTATCTTATTTTAAATAATAAAAAGTGAGCTTTGATCACAATTTCAAAGTAAACTTTTAGATACAAATTATAAAATTACATCAAAAGTTAAATTTTCAATAACAGATTTTTCAACTATTTACGTTAGAAAGAAAAGTTTCAATCGTTTTTTTCTTGTTTTATAATTTCTTATTTATTTTAGTTCTTGAGGTAAGCAGTTTATTATGGAAGGAACAATGTAATGCAGCTTTCTTTTGCCATATGTGTTGTAGTTTCTTGGGATTTGAAGCATACCTTTTGCTCGTTGTCTGTTTTTAATATGATAATGTATCGGTTGACTAAAACGGTTGTCGTCTTGGTATTCCAATAGTATCGTCATCTTGAAGATCTGATCGACCTTAAGTACTCTAAAATTGCTTTCAGTTTGCTGCCTCTTATTGTTTTGAATAATTTTTAGAGCAGAATTTTGAAGTTTATTGATCCTGTTGATGTGAGTTGTTGCCGCATTTCCCCATGCAAGTATAACATACCTTATTTTCGACTCTAGTAGTGCATAATAGACTTGTCACAAAACGTCCTGAGAAGCATGGTATCTCAAGTGAGGGAGTGCATAAAGACCTTTCTGCAGTTTATTTCGTAATTTATTTATATGTTTGTCCCAAAGGAAATGGCAATCAATATTCTTTGTGCGTGTTTTAGCAGGAATCATTCGTGAAGTATATTTGCTTGTCAGTTTTGTTGAATGTGGACTTCGGATATGCATTAATTTTGTTTTAGAAGTGTTTATTACCAATCCGTTGTCGTGCCCATCGGACAGCTGCATCAAATTCCTTTTACATCACCGTCGTTGCAGTATCAATGGACCTATCACGAACAACAATAGCAGTATCATCGGCAAAAGCGAACGGAATGCTTAATTTAAAAAATCGAAGAAGCTCGTTGGTATAAAGGATGAATAGTAGAGGCCCCAAATTAGATCCTTGTGGAACACCATACGTAACATTCTTTAACTCACTATAAACATCTTTTATCTTAACGCAAAACTTCTATTGTAAAGATAGTCAGTCATCCAATCAGCCATCAAACCTCGAATCCCAATTCTAATGCTTCTAAAAGATTTGAATGATTGAGAGTATCAAAAGCCTTTCTGAAATCCATAAACAATTCCAGTACATGGTGATCTTTATTCAAGCTCTCGTTCACACAGTTAGCAAATTCACCAAGTGGTTGTCCTGTATTTTTGTTCTTCTGAACTCCGTACTGTACAATAATAATATAATTTGCATAATACATATCTTACAAAAATCATTTGGACATGGCTTTGGCCGTCTGCCAGATTGACAATTCTTTAATACTTTAACAAATAACATGTTTCTTTAATTTTTCAAATTAACAAGTTTTATATATCATTTCCTCTTAAACAACAATAATCAATAACTAATCAGCATCAAAAAAGTTCTTCAATTATACGGTTGTGATACCTTAACGCGATTTTACAGGACTGGAACAGGCTCGACACATTCATCTCATGTAGGTGGAATATAACTTTATCAGCAGTTAGGAAATCTTTCCCGAAAACACATCTTCTCGTTTCCCTTAAGGTTGGACCCTTTCCTAAGAAATGCACCACATCTTCTCTCTCCATCATGTTGCATAAGCTGCAAATCACTGGAAAGTCAGCTCTGTGTGGTATATAGTTTAGATTGAGAATCTCACCGCGCAGTCTAATCATCATGGAAATTTCATGGATGGTAAGTTCATCACGGAAGTAGTTCGCATGTACTAAAATATGGCTCAACTGGCAATAAATCGTTCGATACAAGGAGTTCCAAGCCTCTTCTATGTACACAGTTCTAATTTTTTCATCCACCTTAGCAATTAGTTGGTATATGGCGGTTTGTAATTTTTTGATATCTTCAACGTTACAGTTCAGATCCATTCCGCAATCTAATACCAAATCAAGCCATTCTACATACCACCCGCTTTTTGCATTTATTGCTTTGAGGGCCGCTTTTTTGCCAAACGATTGTCTCCTAAACTCAAGATCCTAGTGATGTTATCGACCTGCATCTTCAATGTTTTAATAAAGAGTGGTGAAAGTCCTGTTTCAAGGATTATTAAATAGTTTGGTGTATTCGCGGGTAAATGGAATGATCTTTTGATATAAAATCGGAGTAACTTTTCCACTGTCTCGTATACCTTACTTCCCCAAGTTTGCGCAGCGTAAAACATAATGAATTCCGCTACCGATTCAAATATTTTAAATTTGCAACTGTGAGCTATAGATTTGTTGTTGAAACAGCTCTTCCAAGTAAGATTTATAGCCATTTTTGCCTTGTTCAATTTTTTATTTAGGTGTTTTTCCATACTTAAATTCTTCGTAATGAGTACGCCTAGGTATTTGAACTCCTTGACAACCTCAATCAGCTGCCCATTGTAAAAGGTGATTTTTTAAGAGCTTGGTTTTTGAAAATTCAAAAAAACACAGAAACTTGTAAAAAGTGAATGAAATTTTTAATTGGATCGATAAACCAATTTCTGCCATTTACTTTTTAAAAATAATTTCACTTAAATGTTGCCCGCGGCTACGCTTCAGGTGGTCCATTCTGAATGTCCAATTTTGGCAAACTTTTTCACACATTTCGGCCGGAATCTCACCAATGACGCGTTCAATGTTGGCTTCCAAGGCAGCAATCGTGTTTGGCTTGTCCCCATAGACAATAAACTTAACATAGCCCCACAAAAAATAGTCTGACGGGGTCAAATCACATGATCTTTGTGGCCAATTGACTGCGCCAAAACGTGAGATCAACTGCTCACCAAATTCGCCTCTCAATTGATGCATGGTTTCGCGTGCAGTGTGGCATGTGGCACCGTCCTGTTGGAACCACATGTCCACCGAGTTCAATTCTTGCATTTTCGGCAAAAAAAAATCTGTTATCATCGAACAGTACTTTTCTCCATTGACCGTAACCCTGCGGCCTTCATCGTCCTTGAAGAAGTACGGCCCAATGATGCCGCCAACCAAGTAGCAAAAAAATCACCCGTTATTTCCATTTTTCGTTCAAGCAGACCTTGGCCCCGACTTTTTTAAAAATCATTACTTTGGACTTTTCAAAATTGACAATTAATCCCCAATGTATGCAGTATTCATGAAGGCGATTAATCATTAATTGTAGTGACTCTGGAGAGTATGCAAACATCACAACATCGTCAGCAAACAACAGTGCTTTTATGATCGTCCCTGCGTATTCAATACCAGCAGGTAACCATTCGATCAAATCTTCTATGAAAACCGCAAAAAGAAGCGGGCTGAGTGAACATCCTTGCCTCACCCCTGAGGAATATTGAAACCAATTGGATTTGCTCTCACCATCCCATACTGCTGCTAGTGTATCTTCGTACATCTTTTCGATTATCCTGGCAAACTTCAGGGACATTCCTAATTCGAACAGCTTTAAAATTAGGGCTTTACGATCCACCGTATCAAAAGCTACTTTAAGGTCTACGAAGAACACGTAGAGTTTCTTTTCCTGGCTCAGGAATGAGTCTGCAATACTCCGTAACACAAAAATATGATCCACGGTTGTGTATCCTTGTCTAAAACCAGCCTGAAATTCCTTAAGCAGCTTATTTTCTTCTATCCACGCTGTCAGTCGACGTTGCAATATTGCAGTAAAAATTTTATACGATGAGTTGAGGAAAGAGATACCGCGATAGTTCGCAGGATCCGAAGAACATCCTTTTTTATGTATGGGATAAATCAGCGCTTCCTTAAATTGTTGAGGTACAAAACCAGATTCATAAACTCTATTGAATAAGGTAACAAGGCTTTCACACACACCATTGCCGGCATATTTATAGAATTCGGTTGGTATTCTATCGGATTCAGCACCTTTCCCATCCTTGAGACCACCCAATGCCAGTATTACCTCATCTTTGACTATTTCTCGATCTAGAATTTGATTTTCGACACCAGGAGCAGCGTACTGAAAGGATACTCGATAAACTTCTGGGTTAAGTAGACCCTTAAAATGATCACATAATATATTTGAATTCAGAGTTCCACCAATTGCAAATTTTTTACCATTAAGCTTCCATGCTAGTTTCCAAAAGTCAGATGATTTTTTACAGGTGACTAGTCTACTAGCTTCCCTTTCAAAATACTGTTTCTTTTTGTTTTTGCATATCTCTTTGAATGCCTTGTTTACTTCAGTGTATTTCTTCTTATGAAAATTATCATTAGAAGTCCTGAATATTTTCAACCACAAAAATGATTGCTGTCTTAACTTCTGACACTCAATATCAAACCACGGTTCTACAAAATTGTTAGCTCCAAAAGTGTACCAAGTTTGAAGAAAATCGATACAACCGTTTAGGCTGTAGGCTCGCGGATAGAAAAACAGAATAGTGAAAGCGACTTTTTTCGTCTTAGCTATCATCGTAATATCAAGTTTGATCAGATTTGCTTGGATTTCCTGTCAACGCGTTGTCTAAGTCGCACTGTAAATACGATAATAATTTTTGCCGTGTCAACGTATGTGGCGTTGAACTTCGTTTTATTTTAGTATTTTATAAAATTATTTTCTGTACAAAATTATTCACCTCGAGTACATAATGGAATAAAAGAACTGCTGAAGAGATCAAACTCCAAAGAATAAAGTTTGTCAACCATCTGTAAAGCTATAAACTGTCAAACTTCATTGAATAATGCCTGCGATAATAAAAAATTAAAAAAAAATTAAAATGATAAAATTCTGAAGTTTTTTTTCCACTCCGAAAAAGATTATTTAACAACTCGTTGTCAACAACCCACCGTTTGAATTTCAACACAAAAAATAACAAATGTTTGCTTTTGTAACGATCAAGTGATTAATTGTCTAAGCCGTCGATTGGGAAAAATCTCGTTGACACATAATGTTAATGTTAACGCAGTTTGGGACAACATTGACGGATTTGCGAATTTTTCCTGTCATCTAGAATATTTGTATAGGTAGATAATATGGTGAACGCTCTAAACATATAATAATAATAATTAAGGCTAAGAGCCGAGTTTTCAATTTTCCAGTTAAAGAGGCAGTTAGTTGCCAGAGGAATAAGCTTACTTGACTGTTAAACAACCGAATAACAACATCGAATTTTTCAATCAAGAAAAAAACAATCTATAGAATAATTTAATTTGAACGTCACTTTTATTTCGAGTATCGAGCTTTTGGTAGAAATTAATTTTTGTTTAACGTTTATTTAAAAGCAATAATTTTTCAAAGTGTTTTTGACATCGAAAATAGCTTTTTATTTTATTCATCAGATAACTACTTATTGCGTTCTAAAATGAGCTGATAACTTTATTCCGAGATTAAGTTGTATCTGACTGTTAAAAACTGATTTTTGCTCTATCTGGAGAATATATACTAACTGACTGCTTAACTGACTATTGAAAAATTGGCTCTAAGTCGAATAAATCTTAAATGTCCCTATATCGTATATAGACAATTCAATTAAGTTTTCATAACCACAACAATATAATGCACTATATCACCACACTGCGTCAAGTATGAATGATGAAATAATCTGTAATACAAACGTGGAATATCACCGGGTGGTTCATTGAAATGTCGGTACACTGGTGTGAATTTAGTACAACAATATAAACCTAGTCTGTGTGACAGGAGCTTTCCAGAAACTATTGTTATCTTTTCATTTCCTATTTCTGACATTTGAACAACAACCCATTATACAGGGTGTCCGCCGGGAAGGTATATTATATTTTGTTTGTTTATAATTATAATTTTTGATTAAATGAATCTTATATTGATAAATGTTTTATTTAATATCGGCAATTATGTATGGAATACAATATCAGGTAAATTTCCGCCTCTGTTATTCTCACAAATGCGAGCCTTTTTGAGCACACTGTTCATTACATTCTCACACAATATTTCATTAATTTCACGCGGTTTTCATTAATTTCATCACGAAAATTTTGTTTGAGTTGCTCAAGCGTTTCTGGTTTGTTTGGATAAACCTTGCTTTTCAGATATCCCCACAAAAAGAAGTCCGGACCAGTCAAATCAGGCGACCGTGGATGCCAATCAACATCACCATTTCTTGAAATAACTTGTTGTGGAAAGAGGTCTCGCAGTAATTCCATTGTAATCCTGACTGTATGCGATGTGACACCGTCTTGTTTATACCACATGTTAATCAAGCCCAAAGCATGCAGTTGTGGCGTTAAAAAGTTTTCAATCATATCACGATATCGCTCCCCATTCACAATTACCGTTACGCCGCCTTAATTTTCAAAGAAGTAAGGCCCAATGATTCCCCCTGACCAAATTGCACACCAGACTTTTAATGGATTCAAAGGTGACTGATGAATAACTTGAGGGTTTTACATTGCCCAGAACCGACTCTTCTGTTTATTCACATATCCATTCAAATGAAATTGTGCCTGGTCAGTCATTATGATTTTTTTGATGAAAATCGGGGTTGTAATTGTCATTGGCTACCTGTAACATCATATTGGCATATGTACGGCGGCGTAAATGGTCTTGTGGAAGAAGCTCTTGTGTCAACTGAATCTTCTTAAATGGAACCAAATGCAAATCCTTGTGCAAAATTGTGGCCAAAGTTGTTGTTTGAAGACTAAGCTCCTGAGCACGGCGTCGAATAGAGGTTGATGGATTGTTTTGAACACTTCCTTGATCAGCAGTAATGTTTTCAGCAGATCTTGCAGTACGTTGTGGTCCACGCTTGGCCTATCACCTACAGGCCCTCTTTCTTCGAAATCATTCACTACACGATAAATAGTGCGTTTTGTTGGCACGTTGTTTTTCCCAAAAAATTTACGTAACTTTCTCATCGTCACAGTAATCGATCATTGATTTTTATAAAATCTTTTAGCGTTTAAAACACGTTGGTTTATCAAATATTTTTCCATAATAAATTTGCCACGTGTTTACTTCACGACTGTCAAATATGAACTGTCAAGACTAATGTTTACTATAATGGCGGCAAAACAAAGTAGTATACCTTCCCGGCGGACACCCTGTATATCGTTAAGAACGGAACATTTGTTTATTTTTCAGCATTTATCACATACTAAAATTTTGTACATGACTGATTTTGACGTATGGAGGAAACTACTGAAATACAGGCCAGTAGTGGAACGTAACGGTGAAATAGGCGTGCAAAAAACACATATAATGTATAGTTTTATGTAAATATTTAACATTTCTGTGGAAAATAGATTAAAGAAAACATTAAAAAATATATGAGTAGTTTCAACCCATTATATTATGGCTTCAAGGAAAATGCGCCAGATGTAAGCAGACCTATATATTTATTTGACACACAGGTGTATACCAATTGATTGGCAAGATGCTCTATAGCCCTCCGGAAATGTAAACCGATATAGCACATACACATCTTGTTTGACTGAATAGGTTACAGCCTTAAACGTTCTGCCCTAAAATCCCTATATGAACATTATGTATATGTATACCCGTACATGTTTGTACATTTCTACTTACTGATTGATTCCGTCAAATCCAGCTCCCAGGCCAACATGATCAATGCCAGCTACTTGCTTAATGTGATTTATGTGCGCTGCAGCCAAGGATATTTTGTTGGAATGTGTTTGTATTTAGTCCCAGCGCCATTGACGCCATCCGATTGTATCGTCGTTATACCCAAGATGAATGTTGTTAATTGTGATTTCGCACAAAACGAGAAAATTTGTTGAAATGAGTTTCCCCCAGATGAACGAGCCGTGTCGTACGATATCGTTTGAAATTATCGATGATAAAAATTGCCCACGGGAAATTGTAGGTATAGAAACCATCCCCATAAGGACACAACGAACACACACGCCACAGTCATCAGCACGAGTATCATTCATCAAAGAAAAACCGAGAAATGAAAATGAGAGAGAAACATCAACTTAAATTAGCATGTAATTTTTAGAAGTGGGAAACAAGAGCAAATTAATGAGGAATAGCAGCAGCAGAAGCTGGAACAGATACAAACAGAAGAACACATTACTCACCGACGGCATCCTGCACTGTAGAATTATCACTGCACGACAGGAATCTCGAGTAGAAATTCACCATTACCATGCCACCATTTTTAGCTAGTGACTGAAGGATATCATCCTGAACATTGCGACTGGAATTGCATAGCTCATAGGCTGACGAATGGGAGAATATCACAGGAGCTTCACTGGTTTCAAGCGCGTCACGCATTGTGCCGACAGACACGTGTGACAGGTCAACCATCATGCCGAGGCGATTCATTTCGCGTATGATTGTCTGAAAAGAGATAAAAGATAATGAGATTAATTAACTGCAAGGACCGTGAAATGACTGAGAGAATAACTATATTAACGAAACTCGATAGGAACAAGGTAGGTATATCAACATTCGACAAACATGTTCTTAATTAATATGACCATTCACATCTATGTAGTTTTTAAAAAGGATTAATAAATAAGCTGAAATACAAATAAAAGGGAAGTATAAATTACTCATTAACACAAAAAGTAAGCTCATGCAAAACTGCTGTGCTAAAGGTAATCGGTACTACTTAATGCATGAAAAAGATTAAACCAGAGCCAGCAAACATTTTTCAAACGCTTTAACCGTGTTTTTTGGAAAATCTTCCCTCAGCACAACAGGATTTTCCAAAAAAAAAAACTGTCACTAATAGCCATATTTTAAGTGGCTACGAATGACCACCGAAAAGATGCCATTAAGCTAAAGATCAACATACGACAGCATACATTTTCGATACGATTTTCGTAATTGGGTTGAGTGTCACGGAACATTTTGCGCGACAAAAATCGTTCTTTAAAGTTTCCCAATCCTTATTCCTTATTTTTCCTTTTCTTACTTTATACGGTTGTTTCCCTTAATATGCTGGGAGAGAGTAGGGCAGTCATGGTCCATCAGCCATCGGTACGCTCTCTCGGTATCGCGAGGAAACAAAAATGAACATTGGCGGAAAAGTGGTTGATTGATCCACTAACTTGTCATAGACAGACGGGAGGTCTGTAGACAAATGGAATCTCTGAACGCAAGAAGTTACTCAGATTGAGAATTGTTGCGAGTTTGATTATACCACGGGGGCGTCTTCGGTGTTGGTAAAGAGCAGCGGCACGCTTGCTTATTGCACGGCTAAGCTCGAAGGGTTGGGGTGGTTCTTACTCTTTACCGTCACACCTCATACTCAGCAAACAAAAATTCGTGCCTTTGTATAAGAGATATTGGAAAGGAAGATGGCGAGGATGGGAAGATAAGGAACTGGGAGCGAAATGATATGGATTGTACAAACCTAGATACCTATGCCACCGTATTGAAGAAAGGGTGGGATTATCCCCGAAGCTCTATGTGGGAAAAAAAATCATAATTATTGTATTTGTATTACTTAAGCTAACCTATACACTAAGCCCTAAAGATCTAAATACTATATGTACGCATATTTATACATATGCCTAAATATACATACATTTATGTATAATTCAAATACACATATATGTATGTATATAAAAAAACTAATTCTAATCCTAAATCTAAACCCTAAAACTAATAACAAATAAAAGCTTTCCTCCACCAAAATCCCCAAAAAAACGTCCCACCGTCTCCACAACACAGTGGTTCGCCGTGATCACAGTCGACATTGCCCGATGTTGCTGACAAAAGTTAGGCCGACCCCCCCCTTTGTATCAAAGAAAGATACAACCATTTGTTGTCTTCATGGCCAGATGTAGAGAAGACAACCCGTAAAGTAACTTCCGGTCACAGCTTACATTGTAAGAGAGTTTAGTCAGATAGTATCATGGATAGTATCGAAGTGTATCGTAACAGTATGTTAGTATTTAAGTCAGTGTTAAAGTTTGTTTGTAAGCTAGTAGGTATTCCAGTACGCCGGTAAATCAGTAGGTAAGTATGTAGGTAGTTAAATAGGTAAATAAGTAATTAGGTAGGCAAGTATGCAGATAAGTTAGTAAGTAAACATGTAGAAAAGTAGGTAGGTAAGTATATAGGTAAGTATGTAAGTCGATATGTTCGTAAATATGTATGAATGTCAGTACGTTCGATTGTCATATCAATGCATGTCAAGTCCTTCGAATGTAAGTTTATTCGTTCTCTTCTTGTCGAGTAATTGCGTTATCAGTTTTGTCTGTATCGTTCTGTCTGTATTGTCCTCATCATTCTCTCAATCGCTGGCCCAGCTGATACCTCACACACCCTAAGTATTAGTTTAGTACCCCATCATAAATGGTAATACTTTTTAAATAGTTAAAACCCAATGATTAAACATTATAATTTATGCTTTTATTAAAAAATTAGAATTCAAGAATTTTAAATTCAATAATTATCTAATTCTTAAGGCTCTTGTAAAATTCAAAAAAAAAAAAAAGAAAAAAAAAATGAAATAAGGATAAAAAAATCTTATAAAAACTTATATAAAATATAAGGGGAATCTAAGATTCGCAGTACCGGAGTGTGATACTTCCCTATTTTATTCATACACCAATTCGGGTATGTATATATATATATATATGTATATGTATGAGTAATATTCACAATATAATATATTTTTAATTAGATAAACTCACTCTTTTTTTCCATCGTTGTTCTGCCGGCAGTTCCCTTCTGGTAAAATGTAAATTCAATTTGTATCCATATACTGGAGTTGAGGAATTTTTATATGTATATATATATATATGTATACCTATGAGTTATATGGCACTTCTATCTCTATCTGTATAGCGATTTTTTCTCCTTATTTTTCAAATTATTTTTTTTTCTTTTCTTGTACAGCTTATTGTTTTTACGGTAAAAGGAAATTATCAAAAAGAAATCAAGAAAATTTTAAGCAATTCAAGTAAAAAAATCTAGACAGTTTTTTTTTTTTATATTGATTTCACTTGTTGACCCGAAGAAAAAAAAAACAATCAGGAGCACTATGCCACGACCTGTATCGGCACCTTTAAAGACCCCTTTTGAGGATCGCAGTTGCAGCTTCGAACAAGACACCAGCTTACTAAATATTAAAACCTGCTTGTTTTGTATCTCACTTAGCGCTCTCGTTCATTATAGCCACCCTTGGCAAGAATTAAAATGGGCAGAGGCCTAGGTCAATAGTAGGCTCGACCACCATACATGAATGCCCACGACTACTGCCACAGGACTTGTCTAGTTTGACCTAAACCTCTGCTTTACAACTAACGAAGTCTCCAGTGTCCTTTTGACTATGGCCAATACACTCCTTGGTGTTTCCCGGTTTGTTCGTGTCACTTTTCAAGAATCCTTAGATTTCTAGAATTTTAAAGTTTGTGTTCAGATTTTTTTTTTTTTATATTTTCACAAGAATAATTTTTTTTTTTCACCTTATCTTTATTTACCCTTTTGCGTATTTAAATTAATTCTTTATTTGCTTAAAAATTCTTTTTTTTTTTTTTAATAATTCAAATTTTTTTTTTTTTAAATTCTAATTTGCAATTTATGCACAACGAAATAAAACCTCTACCTTTTACTTTGCGGTATGTAAACTTGAATTAGCAATATTACTGCTATCAACATTTGATCAAAAAAAGATTCAAATCAACACACCGCGGACCGTCGGCCTATATTCACTTATTCTTTTCATGCAACATTCCCATATTATTACATTTACTGTTTCGCTTCAAAATTATACCCAACACTTCCCCTATCCTACTTTCCACGAGCGTTCCATTTAGGCCCCCTTCAGTTATTGTACTACCCTCATCAACAAACTTATGCCGTGTATGTTTTCCACATTTCCAAACATATTATTTGGGAGCTTTTGCCTTGACCTACCTCACTTAGTACTTATATACATACAAACATGTTTAACACCCTAAACCTATTATTGCACTTAAATGGGAAATAATTCATTTACCTACGATAAAACACTAATCGTACATATAAATACAAATATAATAATAACAATAATGATATACATACATATAACTATAACATAAAACAGATTAATAAAACCATTACTCGGTTTGATTCTGATTTGAATTTTGAATTCAACGGACAACATTTTGATCTTCTGAATTCGCCTGCTGATGAGCTTTGGCAGCGAAAGCTCGAATCGAAATTAAATGTCGCCAAGCCATATGTAGATTCATTTCCAATATTTTATAATCGCCGGCATGCATTTACTTCGCAATTGGTTTGATCGTGATTCTTTTATTTCATTTTTTTTTTCTTTTGAAAAGATAAACTAAATTGTGCTAATTAAAGTATGTACAATATTTGAAAGATAAAATTGTCAATCGGATCCGTAACAGGCTCGGCGACAGTTGCGGAGTGGTCGTGACAAGACTGTGTCGTAAAAAAAGGGCCGATTGTTTACAAAAAGCCGTTCAAATGTGTGGCTCGTCTCACTCCCTGAGTTGCCTGTTGTATTGCTGGGCATACTTTAGGATTTGTTGGTTCTGTTTAATATAAGTAATGAGAAATTATTTAGGTTGATTTGTGGCTATCTATTAGGTACATATGTTCAGTCTTTATCTCTATAATAAATAAGTAAATAAATAAATAGATCTCTATAAATAAATAAATAAATAATAAATCTCTATAATAAATAAATAAACCTCTATAAGACATAAGTAAATAAATAAATAAATCTCTATAAATAAATCAATAAATCTCTATAATAAATAAATAAATCTCTATAATAAATAAATAAATCTCTTTAATAAATAAATAAATCTCTTTAATAAATAAATAAATCTCTATAATAAGCACTTTAAAACATGAATATCACAGATTGTTGGGAAAGTAACAGCAGCTGAGTGCGTCGTTAAGAGTGTATATCTTTCGCGTGGTATATGCCTACTACCTCTCCTCTCAGATTCCCTAATTCATATAGAGAATTACCCACTGTTCTTAAAACTACTGACTTAAGATATTTTGAACTTAATTTTGCATTATATTTATCTAGCTTGTTACTCTGCTTAAAATTTTTCCTGTAAACTACTTGTCCTACTTTATACGATATATCCTTACATCTTGTATTATATACCTTAGTAGATCTTTGGTGGGCTAGATTGAGGTTTTCAAATATTTGTTTTCTTAGGATGGCTTGTTTATCTTTTTTGGTTAAAACCTCGACATCGTTATCCTTGATCAAATCAAGTTTTCGAAGTAGCTCATATGTCTCACCGTTTTGGATCATTTGAGATCCGAAAACGGCATAATATGGCTCAAACTTTATAGCATCGTGCAACACACTACGTAATGAGAAGGCTGTATTACTCACATGAAGGTCCCAATTGCGTTGGTCACTACCGATGTAGGACCGAATCTTCGCTAGCACAGACCGATTAACTCGCTCAGAAGCGTTAGCCTGCGGTGAGTAAAAGGCCGTGCGAACATGTCTAACCCCGTATTTTTTTAGAAGGCTGGAGAACAATTCTGAGATGAATTGCTTTCCGTTGTCAGAATGGATGAATTCCGGTACGCCGAACATGTGAAATACACCTTCCTCGAGATACTTAACTACCTCAGCTGCTGTTGCCTTTCGAATGGGTTTCAAAAATACATATTTGCTGAAATGGTCTAACGCTATAAAAATATGGGTATGTCCAGTTTTGGTACGGGGATAAGGTCCTAGGAAATCAATGTATAGTCTTTGGAAAGGTCGTTCTGATATAGTCTGTTGTCCCATGGGTGGCCTAGAAATCGAATTAATGGGCTTATTGCACTTACAAATATCACAGTTGGAAATATAATCTTTAACATCGGTTGCCATATTTGGCCAGAAATATCTTTGACGAAGTTTTGCCAAAGTTTTATGTATTCCGCCATGGCCAGCAGTAAACGAATCGTGGGCTGTTACCAAAAGACTCCTACACAACTCCCTCGGTACCCAAAGTTTCCAAGCTCTGTCTTCCTGAATAGGGTCTCCAGTTCGTCTATCCGTCCGTTTATATACGAAGCCGTCCGATATACAAATGTCAGGAAGTCGGTTTTGGGTTTCGTTGATTGTCTTCTTCAACTCAACATACTCTTCTGACGCAAAGTATGGTGAGTTAAAGTCAACTTCTTGCATTTCAGTATTGATCTCGTCCATATGAATTCTTGATAGAGTATCTGGGACTACATTGAGGATTCCCTTTCTATGCTCTATGGTGAAGTCGAAGCTTTGCAGCTTGAAACTCCACCGAGCTAGTCGACCACTCAAGTCCTTCTGAGTCATCAGCCACTTAAGGCTTGCGTGGTCCGTTATTATGGTGAAAGGTAATCCTTCAACATATGCCCGAAACTTTTTTACCGACAAAACGGCGGCATAGCATTCAAGTTCCGTCACACTATAATTCCTTTGAGCGGAATTAAGCTTCTGGGACATGAATGCTATGGGTCGTTCGTTGTTTTCATCGTCCATCTGGAAAAGAACACTACCTACACCAGAAGATGAAGCGTCGCATTGTATGTAAAAGTGTTTCGTAAAGTCAGGGTTCGTTAGTATTGGTGCCGTGACCAAGGTCGTCTTCAAGTTCTCGAATGCTGTCAAGGCTTCGTCTGTCATTACAAAGTCTTTCCTTTTTTTCAGGCAGTCAGTCATTGGTGCTGATATAGATGCAAAATTCGGGATAAAGCGCCTATACCAACCCGTCATCCCTAGGAAACGACGAAGTTGTTTAGGAGTTTTCGGTACAGGAAAATCTTTTACTGCGGAAACTTTTTCTGGATCCGTTCTTAAACATCCATCACCGACGAAATAGCCTAAGTATTTGATCTCCTTGAAACAAAACTTGCTTTTCTCCACATTAATTGTCAACCCCGCTTCACGCAAAATCCCCAAAAAAACGTCCCACCGTCTCCACAACACAGTGGTTCGGCCTAACTTTTGTCAGCAACATCGGGCAATGTCGACTGTGATCACGGCGAACCACTGTGTTGTGGAGACGGTGGGACGTTTTTTTGGGGATTTTGGTGGAGGAAAGCTTTTATTTGTTATTAGTTTTAGGGTTTAGATTTAGGATTAGAATTAGTTTTTTTATATACATACATATATGTGTATTTGAATTATACATAAATGTATGTATATTTAGGCATATGTATAAATATGCGTACATATAGTATTTAGATCTTTAGGGCTTAGTGTATAGGTTAGCTTAAGTAATACAAATACAATAATTATGATTTTTTTTCCCACATAGAGCTTCGGGGATAATCCCACCCTTTCTTCAATACGGTGGCATAGGTATCTAGGTTTGTACAATCCATATCATTTCGCTCCCAGTTCCTTATCTTCCCATCCTCGCCATCTTCCTTTCCAATATCCCTTATACAAAGGCACGAATTTTTGTTTGCTGAGTATGAGGTGTGACGGTAAAGAGTAAGAACCACCCCAACCCTTCGAGCTTAGCCGTGCAATAAGCAAGCGTGCCGCTGCTCTTTACCAACACCGAAGACGCCCCCGTGGTATAATCAAACTCGCAACAGAATGGCCGAGCGCCAAACATATTTGTAATATATCATAACTTTTCACTAAAAATTTCATAGTACATTTTTGTTTCGGAGAGGACAACTAAACGTGAATATCTCGAGTTTCTTTTTAGTTTTCAAAAACCTTACTTATCGTATTCGAAATATTAGGTTTCTGGCTGAATGCATTCATCTAATTCGCCGCTCCTGAGAGTGAAACCAGCGGTGGCGAATTATAGATGACGAAGCAGAAATATGGGAGAGTGATGTGCGAGAAAGCAGGCCACCGATTTTTAATATGGTTAGCTCTCTCTTCCACCAAAGTACGGACAGTAGCCCGATGAGAATGCAACCGAAAACGGCGACCACTGATTGGCCGAGAGCACTGGGAGCTGGAAAAAAGAAGAGTTCGGCCAGGGAGGCAAAAAACTTGGACGAACACTTTTAGTTTGTTGAAAACACAAAGAAGATCTAAAAGAAAATTTTGGTAACGAAAAGGAAAGTTTTTGAAAAAGAAAAAAAAAGAAATTCGGGGAGAAAAAATTTTTGTTTGCGACTGAAAATTTTTTTTCCTTACTGAAAAGTTTAGACATTAGGGAAAAGTAGTTGGAAGAAAGAAACAAAAAGGAAAACTGGCCAAGAAAAATTTGGCGAGACTTCCAGTGTTGGAAATGAGGAATTTAGTGGAGATTGGCAGTTCTGTAAAGCTAAGTATAATTGGTGAAATATTTTGTATTCGATAGTTTTTTTGGTACTTTAATTCAAATATAAAATTTCTTGTCGTTTGGGTTTTGCGTCGAGATAATTCTGTAAAACGGAATCCGTGCCCCGTTTATAAAGCTTCTTTTGTTTTTTCGGAAAAGAGCGATAACGGTCCATCTTATTTTACTTCTAACAACTGTGTTCTTTTGTGGTCGAAAAGATTTTGGGTTTTTACCCTATACTTAAAGGTTTCCCAAACAATAAAATTTAACTTTAAAATTCCTATTCGGAAAAATAAAATTCTTTTATTTTCAAAAATTCCACAGTCGGTTTCGCTCCGAAGGTTTGCAATTTCCTTATCTCAAAAAAATTGCTGGCGCCCTTTTATTTTTTTTGCTTACGCCTCTGTTTGCCACAGAAACATTTATTTTAAGTTTTAATTAATCGCACAATAAATTCGGCAATTAAATCTAATTGGTGAATCCACCCCTTAACTGATCTAACTGTGGTGATAGCATTGTAAGTGCTATCTGTTGCACTCCTTCCAATTCGAACTTGGTTTCGTTTTCATATTCTCTTTGGTTTGCCATCCGTCTTACAAAACAAATCATTCGCCGTGCTTTTAATCCTTTGTAAGTTGGTTGTGCAACTTCGCGTTTTTGTATTTTATTTCAATTATTTTATTAATTATAAATTATAGTTCGAACCGCGAAAATAAAGTGTGACATGAGTAGCTGTGTTTTGGGAAAAAATATAAGCGTAGTAAATAAACACTGAAAAAATCGTTGTGTCCAATTTTATATTTACTGTGTATTGCAGGTGCCGTTAATAACAAAATATTAAAAAAAAAATGTTTGCCCAAAATGTAGACCATACCTAAGGTAGTATACACACCAATTTTTATCAATATCGTTAGTACCGTTATTTTTGGGTCTAAAACAACGATTCAAAAATCCAATTTGGACAATTCCCCTAAAACGCTTAAATACCAAGTTTGAAGGAAATCGCTTCAGCCGTGTAGGCTGTAAAGAGTTGTTCAGACAGACAGACAGACAGACGGAATTGCGGGACCCACTATTTTGGTGTTCTTTATCATCGTAATGTCAACTTTGATTAAAATCTCGAGTTCCATTTTTTTCCAAATGAAAAAAATTGTACCCTATAGTACCTATATCGCAAGTAAAAAGCAAAAAACTTTTGTTCAATGCGTTACCGTACCTTTGTAACACTTTGTCTCTCTGTGACATATTTTAGCCCTTACTCTGGAAAAATGAGAGTCTGCCGAATCTTGTGCACAAAGTACTGAATCACAGATACATACGAGTATATGTATATTCGGCGAGCTTAACGGACAATTACTAATATGCATATCTATAAATGACAAGCCCGACAAGATGTTTCGCTTCAAATTTGATAAATTAAATTTAGCTGAATTGTAAGTTTCTGCTTAAACAAATGTCTTGGACCATAATTCCGGTAAAGTTGAAATGAGTTATTGGTTTTTTGTATTTATTTTGTTCTTATAAAGAGGCCTGTTTACATGCATAAAGTTATTTCCGTTGGGGACAATGCCGTCAGGAGCCCTGAACATTATTAGATTGCGCCAATAATAGTTAGTGTCCTGTTTTCCAGAATCCTTTCCGCATATACTTTTTTAGTGTAAGAAAAAAATATTCAAACAAATTCCGCATGTAAGATTTCGATTTTCTTTTCTGTATTTGGTTCAAAGTGAATTAATCTTTCGGATGCATATTTCAATATTTGTACAAATATATCAAGTAAATAACGAAAATATTTCTTCTGAATAAAAATGCAAGCACTTAGAGTTGTTTATATTGTTTTATTTGAATAATATTTAGCATATTGTGGATGATTGATTCATAAGGAAAAACGAATATTTTACGAGTATGGTGCTTTACGAGTATATTCTTTTCTTGCTTTATTTCTTGATATTTACATCAAGTATTGATTTTGTCTAAAAATATTGTGCGTTTTTGATGAAATTTTGCAATATCGTTATCGCAGTGGTATGCGTTTACTGTACACCGGAATAAACCCCATAGCGGGATATTCGATTAGCCTTAAAATAGGTGGGTATCTGGCTCAAGAATTCTAATGGCAGATACAATTAAAATTGCAATTAAAGATATTAAAATCTGAGAAAAATAAAAATAGCTTTTATAGATTTTGTACTTTTTTGAACTTCAATTGTATAGCAGTGCAAAAGTAATGCTTGCAGTTTTTAAGAACGTTATGACCAGGGCACACAAGCAGAAGAATAAGTTTGAGCAATCTAGTCGTTGCTTTTCATTTAGTACCTATAGAATCATGTAACAGAAAAAGACCATTCGACAGAAATAAAACTTTGAAGGATACACCGAATACACTTCAAGCCATTTAATTTAAGTCATTTCGCTATTTATTATTCAAATCATGTGAACCGTTTGTCAAAAATCTAAAATGGAGTATTGTTATAACCACATTGCATGAAGCTTAAACTAAATGCTTAGAGCCGTTCTTAATGCAATTTATAGAAGAAGTTTTCTAAGCTTATTCATAAGATTCGAATTTCTTTACTAGGGAATCAAATAAAAATGTTTTGTGAGAAATTTGGAATATAGTACAACACGGATATAAGAAACTCTGAAAATCCAAGAAATTTCTTTCTTATATCGGAGTTTTTCTTATATCCAAACAACACAACAACAACACAGATACTATGACAACTCAAATACCTGCCGAAATTCACCATCTTTGTTTTGCTCATCTGTGGTCAGAATATTCGCGGCCTTTTCAATTTCCAGCTGTCATTCCTTTGGAAAGTGGGAACTTTTAATGAAGGTCTTAGGACAAAAATGCATATTCAAAAGGTTTTGGCACAGACTTGTCTGACAAAGTAAAATTCTTATAAGGGTACTTTCTTGTTCTATGAATTGATTTCGTTGTGTCAGAAATAGTGTGGCCGGGCAATTTAGCATTTTTCCTGCTAAATTTAGCAGGCAAAGTTTGCTTTTAGCATCTTTTTTTTCAAATCCTATCGGCAGTTTTTTTTTAGCAGGAAATTTGGTTTTAGTAGAATATCTAGCAGGTTTTAATATTTCTCAAATCTTAAATAAAATATAACCTTAAAAAATTAAAACTCAATCAAACATAAATGTGTATCGATCATAACAGAGCTTTCATCGCGAACTCCACAAATCTACGAATTTTGCAGCGAGTAAATTTTTTCTGTTTAAAAATGTTTGCGGATTCATAAGCAACCATTATAAGATATTTTTAAAAATAAGAACATGAATTCTGAATTTATTTCCAAAATTGAATAGCAATGGAACAACATAAATCTAAATAAATAAAAGAAATACTGTTGAATGTTTGTGCGAGGTAAATAGGTTCACCGATGCATCCAATGAAAACCCGAACAGATTTGTCAAACTTTGTCAATTTGTTCTTAGTTTTGCCTACACCCAAATTAATAAACATGGACTAGGGAAGGTTTAGGACTTATTCCGTGGACTAAGTGCGAAATGCTATTATTAAAACAGAATTTCTGCTATGTGACGTTTACCAACTTAGCCCTTCGCTAGACCATCAAGGACGGTGCTCTAGTGGAGGACTACGCATTGAAATTTAAGAACAAAATTTACAGGGATATAGAATAAAAAGGTATAGAGTTGATACTTATTGTAGTAGATTTTGTTCGATTTTGTATTTATAGGAAATTTTAGTCCATGGTCTAACTTTTATTTCATGGTTTTGTAAGTCCATGGACTAAATGTGGATCAACGAAGGAATCGAATGAAAATTGATATGATAAATAAGTATACTTTTTATCCGAGATACTAGTTTATCTGAGAAATGTTGTGATGCCTTCATTATTCCTCCTCATTCGTATAACTAAACAAGTTGCTTCATCAAAATTTAATTTTACAGTAAAAGATATTTGTGATATTTTTGAAGATGCTCTAAATGAAGCAGAAAACTTTTGCAGTAAAAAAAATATATAAATACCTTGTACTTAATAAGATTAACATACTGTGATACCTCATTTTTTTTTGGTTTCTTTTTGTTGCGAGATAGATTAATAACTAATTGTAAGGTTGTTTCCTTTTTTTCTTAAATAAACTTAACAAAATAAACAATTTCTGTTTTGGTTTTGATTAGTTATTTCAAATTCAGTAAAAGAAACTACAAAAAAATATACAATCGGTATTTTAAACGTCACCCTAAGGCCGAAGACAAGTTCTATTGCTCCACGCATAATATTTACGATTATTTGCGTTCTAATTACAGGATTTTCAGAGTTGGCTGGATTTCTGACAGATTTTTTGTGGCCAAAAAAATTGAAATATTTTATTGGTCACACTGGTCAGAAAGTCTTTCTTATAACAGGGTTTTTCTTATAAACGATTAGTTTCGAAGGAAATAAAAGGAAAAAGGCACGGTGTTTCTTATTGGGCTTAAGCGAGTTTTTCTTATAGATTTTTTTCTTTTAGATTAATTAATTGTATTTACTTGTAATTATTTTCACAATTAATTTATACAAATTATTAAAGCATGGTTTTTTGCCGTCTGCTTAATTGACAAATTTATCTTAAAATTTGAAAATTTATTAAGTTACAGTTATTTAAGCTAAATTCTTCTTCTATGATTCAGTTTCTATGTTTAAGTGCGGTTTTGCAATATTTTAGCATTTTATGGACATCCATTTCATTAAGGAGAGCTAGAGTTTCTTCTACAGTTAAAAAGTCTCGGCCAAGTGTCTTCTAGTTTCCCTCAAAACTGGGCCCTTTCCAACATAATGAAATATATCTTCGCGTTCCGCCATTTTACAAGTTCCTGAAAGTAGAGGGAGATCTTCGAGTTAATGCTTAAAAGTTCACCTCTTAGTGAGCAGCAAAATAGTTTCTTCCGCTTAGATTATATTTTAGTCTACTATAGATCAAACGATGAATTGAGCTTGTAGCCTGTTCTATGTACACATCCCCAAAATGTTCATCCAGCCGCATAATTATCTTATACATTGTTGGTTTCAATGAATTCCGATCGCTTAAATTTAAAGCAACACATGTCTCTTCTGATAGATTGATCCACACGTTTACCCATTCTGTCTTGCTTTATATAGCATGTAACGCTGCTTTCTTTGGCAAACGATTGTTGGCCCTAGTCAGTACTTTTAATATGTATATAGTCGACTTGCAGTTTTAACGTTTTTATTAAGAGTGGAGATAATCTTGTTTCTATCATTAACATGTAATTAGGTGCACTTGAGGGGAGGCGAAATGTTCGTTTCAAATAAAATCTCAGTAGTTTTTCTACCGATTCAAATTTCTTTGCTCCCCACACTTGTGCTGCATAAAACATTATTGATTGCGATACTGCTTCGAAAACTTTATCCTTGCCACTGTGCGCGATATTTTTATTGTTAAAGCATTCCTTCCAAGTCACTTCTGAAGGCAAAATCTGCTATTAATAGATTTTGCCTTCAGAAGTTTTTCAGGAGAGATGTTATTCCATGCTTAAGTTTGGGTAAAATATACTCCTAAGTATCTGTACTCTTTCACCCTTTCTATGCTTTCATTATTGAAGTTCCAATGTTCGTTTGAGCCATATCTTCCTCCTCCTTTCTTTATTACCATCACTTTCGACTTGTTCAGGTTCACCACCAAACATCGCCTACAGTACTCTGATAGTCGATTTATCATAAGCTGAAGGGATTCCGGTGTATTTTCCAACAAGACAATGTCATCTGCAAATAGTAGGCTTTAATGACGTCTCCAGCATAATGTACACCTCCTGGTAGCGCTTCAGTGATATCTTCAATAAATAGTGCAAATAATCTAGGTCTGAGCGCACAACTGTGTCTTACTCCTGACTGTGTCTGGAACCATTCGGACATGTTTTTACCATTCCAGACAGGTGATCTAGTGTCCACGTACAGGTTCTGTAGAACTTGTCAAATGTCGCTTTTAAATCTACAAAAAAAGTGTAGTTTTTTATTTTTTGCCAGTAATGGCTCGGTCTGTGGTAGAGTAACCCGTCCTGAATCAAGCTCGAAACTCACTTAATAATTTTCTCGAGCTTACCCACGTATTGAGCCGCTTGAGAAGAATCGATGTAAAAATTTTATATGAAGCGTTCAGAAATGAGATTCCTCTATAGTTAGTTTGATCTTCGATGTTTCCGTTTTGTAAATTGGAAAAATTAATTCATCTTTGAATTGTTGTGGAATTATTCCAGATTCAAAGATTTGGTTCGGCAGTACGATATCTGTAAAATTCCGTTGGTATTCTGTCCGAACCTGCTGCTTTTCCATTTGCCAGTGCATTTTACGACACTCTGACCTCTTCTTCCGATATTGCTCTATCCAAAATATCACAAAAAAAAAAGTGGTTGGGCAAAATGGACCATGTATGGATTCGAGGTTGTTGGGCTGAGCAGTTGGTTGAAATACATTTTTAAAATAGTGGTATCCAGTCCTCGATGAATAACATACTTTGTTCGATTTAATTTCCGAGCCAAGTTCCAAAACTGTGAGGAATTGCTACACGTAGCTAGTTTTCCTGCCTCTACTTCATAGTAATTTTCACTTTTTGCGCTTTATAACATTGGTTGTATTCTATGTACCGATTTATCGCAGCCTTCATTAGTCCGCCTAAACTCGTTAAGTAAACGATAGTTTTCTCGCCTTCAAGCAATCCACATCAAACCAAGGCTCTCTAAACTTCTTTCTACCATGAAAGTTGGTTGGCATGCGCCTCCTTTATCTAGCTTTCGATTTTGCTTAAATCGATATCATTTTCTCCGGCCTGTAAAAGTAAAGTGAATTCAGTCATGTTCGGTATTTAGACTCTGTTCTGTTCCTCCACTGTCGTTTCGGCAGAAGTTCTAGCACTACCCTTTCTTCGTGCACATTTTCTCCACAGTGAAGTGTCACAATAATCGGCGTATGATCAGAACAATTTCTTTTTTTCACTTCGAAATTGGTTATAAGTGAGCTCCATTCACCACTTTCCGTGCTATAATCTTTAACCGAATTTCCCTGGTTTCAAACAAAAGTGAATTCTCCGAGTTTATCTCCTTCACCGGTACCATTTTGGATCCGGAGTCCGAAAGAGTTGAATAATTCCAACAGATTCGTGCCTCTTGCATTCTTAGTTGTGGCACGAGTACGATAACTTTGGCGCCAAGATATAATAACGGTTTTTGGTAGAGGGGCTTAATACAAGCATTTTTTACTATGGGAGGGGGGGGGGGGGGGTCTATCTCCCCTCGTTTAGGCGGGAGGGGCAATTTTATAAAAAATTACTTAAAATCTTTAAAAAAATATTAAAAAAGAACGACAACACTTACCGTTATAAATTATACCTTTTTCAAAAGTCAGAACTCTACAATTATAATAAATTTTAAGTAAAGTTGTTTCAGTCAATAGTTTTTGAAATAATTGACTTCAAACTCAAAATTTATGAAAAAAAAGTTAAAAAAATCACTTTGAGTATTATTTTTCTCATGATTATAAATACCAATAAAGAAGTAATTGATGTAGTTAACTATTCCAATTATTTTTTAATCAAACACTGAAAACTATTCGTTTCTATGTTTTCTAGTTTTTGAGAAAATTGAAAAACAAAAAAAAAAATAATTTTGTATCAGATGGGTGCATGTAAAGTTTCTTTTGCATTTAAAGAATCTGGATTAAAAAAAATAATTGATATTATATACATAAACGTATGTACATATTTCATGTCCATTTCAATCTCTTTTTTCTAAATATCTGGTTAGGTACTTGGCCAAAACTTAAAAATTTAATATATTTGAGGATGAAAATTTATTGCATTATAAAAAAAATTTGCATTACCTTTACGACAACACAACGGCAGCAAATTCTCATAGTTTCTTAATATGCACATATGTTTGTGTCATACATAGATATGCATATAACTATGTACACACATATAATGCAGCCACAATAAAAAGTATGTATATAGTTAGATCATAAAAAAAAAGAGCAAGCATTCGATGTTTGTACCGTTATTTTTATACAGGTTTGGTGCAGGTTATTGTTTACCAAAGCCATTCTTCATTTAACGTTTGAAAGAGTAGTGTTTCCTTTTTAAGAATGGCGGCTAAGCATCCACTTCTTCACCCCAAAATTAAATAATTTTTCGATTTTTTGTTCGTTTAGGGATTTGGTGTCAACAAACGAAAAAAGTATTCCGTTTTTAGAAGAAATCGGGTTAATTCCCTCCAAAACGTCTACTTCACCTCTGTGTTGTGATATTTTAATGACCGTGGAAAATTCAAAAAGTGCAAAGTTCGGTTGGTAAATAACCGCATTAACTGTAATAAAATCACAAAGGTATATATGAAATTTACGATGCAAACAGTAAGATGCCTAAGGGGGGGCATGCTGCCCCCCTGCAACCCCCCTGCTTGGGCTCACTATAGGCTTTGGGGAGGGTGAAAATTTTATTATATGCAAAGTTTCTTTAAAATTAAAGAATCTTTTGGGTTTAAAGAACAAGTATAGTTTTACTATTTTTCAATTACATATCTTAAAAACTAGAAGACATAAAAAGAAGTAGTTTTCTGTGTTTAATAAAAAATAATTGGAGCAGTTAACTACATCAATTATTTTTTTATCGATATCCATAATCATGAGAAAAATAATATTCAAAGTGATTTTTGTAACTTTTTTTCATAAATTTTGACTTTGAAGTCAATTATTTAAAAAAACTATTGACTAAAACAACTTTATTTAAAATTAATTATAAATTGTAGAGTTCTGACTTTTGAAAAAGGTATAATTTATAACTGTAAGTGTTACCGTTCATTTTTAATATTTTTTTAAAGATTTTAAGTAAATTTTTATAAAATTGCCCCTCCCGCCTAAACGAGGTGAGATAGACCCCCCCCTACCATAGTAAAATATGCTTGTATTAAGCCCCTCTACCAAAAACCGTTATTATATCTTGGCGCCAAAGTTATCGTACTCTCCCCAGAAAAACTCATATTAAGCACAATATATGTGGTATAGCAGGACTCAGTAACAAAAGAATATTTACAGATTTCTTTAGTTTTGTTAACCAATACAATATATTCTTTTTATATGAAACATATCTTAATAGTAATAACTTTATAAAATATGAAAACAAATTTAATAACTATAATCTTAAAATTATACCAGCATTATACCACATCGGATCAGTCCTAACCAAACAATTCTATGAATTTGCTCTGTGCAGACGACTCGCTAACATATGCCAAATCTATGTATCCAGTTATTGCAGCGCGAAGAGTAGATGAAGATGTGAGATGCCTGTGGGAATTCTACACAAAATGGGGCATCAAATTCAACTCGGCCTAATCCGAGCTGGCTTGCTTCAGAAGACCAGCGGGGCATCGGAATACGCCGCCGTCAGTCACAAGTTGCCGAAGTATTACTATCAATCTGCCCGACGGGTCACAACTAAGATCAAAACCAACTGTGAAATATCTGGGTATCAATTTCGAAGAGAGGTTTCGTTTCAAACCGTACTTGACAGCTACACTAAAAAAGGCAAATTTCGCTTTTCACCGAATCCACCCCCTAATGCGGAAAAGGAATGTACTCAGCCAGAAGACGAAACTGCTTATCTATAAGCAACTTCTTAGGCCCATTATCACATATTGTTTTCCTGCATGGCTTACTGTATTCAAAACCAGCATGAGAAGGCTTGGAATGTTTGAGAGGAAAATCCTCTGGATATTCACGGGACTCCACTTTGACCAGCGACGACAAAAGCACTTCAGCAACAAACGACTTTTCGAGGCGTCCGGAATAACACCCCTCGACAAATACATGATCAATGCTGCCAAAAGACTGACGAGTAACCTAATCAACCACCCAAACACCCTAGTGAAAAGCATGACCAGCGAAGAGAGATACCCCGAACCAAGATATTTGGATGTGACAGCGCTACTGGACGAAGGACTTATTTATATCAACGACGACGAAGCAATCCAATTCTACGAGATTGCAGAGTCAAACTACCACCGTGACTAGATGCCACATTAACCCCAACATCACCAGAAAACAGCCGGATTTGAACAACACGAGATTACCCACAGAGGTTTTAGTAAGTAGTACAAGAAATTCAAGGACAATTTTTTTTAATAATTGTAACAAAAAAAAATTAAAACAATGTATAATATTAGCCCCTTGAGTGTTGAAACAAATTAAAATATCAATGTAATATAAGTAATGTAAAATACTCGTAGAATTAAGAGCCAATTGTATATATATCAGTTCAATAAACATTATTATTATTACCAGCAGTAAGACGACATGTGAAAGGAAGAGCGAGTGGAGGTTGCATTTTCGGCTATAAAAAAGATATGGGCGGTAATATCTGCGAATTCAAAATGTATGGGGAGATAATATGTCTAGATCTGAAATTCATGGAAAGAAATTTCGTATACTACCAACTTACATAAATTGCTAATTAAATGGGATTCGGATTTTGGAAAAATAAAGGAGTTTGTTACATCGGAAAATCTGATTGAAAATTTGCTGTTCATTGGGGATTTGAATACGAGGATCGGCAACGAACGAGTGGGCCTTGATATGCAAACTAAAGACACAACTAAGGGGAGATTACGATAACTTTGGCGCCAAGATATAATAACGGTTTTTGGTAGAGGGGCTTAATACAAGCATTTTTTACTATAGTAGGGGGGGGGGTCTATCTCCCCTCGCTTAGGCGGGAGGGGCAATTTTATAAAAATTTACTTAAAATCTTTAAAAAAATATTAAAAAAGAACAGCAACACTTACCGTTATAAATTATACCTTTTTCAAAAGTCAGAACTCTACAATTATAATAAATTTTAAGTAAAGTTGTTTCAGTCAATAGTTTTTGAAATAATTGACTTCAAACTCAAAATTTATGAAAAAAAAGTTAAAAAAATCACTTTGAGTATTATTTTTCTCATGATTATAAATACCAATAAAGAAGTAATTGATGTAGTTAACTGTTCCAATTATTTTTTAATCAAACACTGAAAACTATTCGTTTCTATGTTTTCTAGTTTTTGAGAAAATTGAAAAACAAAAAAAAATAATTTTGTATCAGATGGGTGCATGTAAAGTTTCTTTTGCATTTAAAGAATCTGGATTAAAAAAAATAATTGATATTATATACATAAACGTATGTACATATTTCATGTCCATTTCAATCTCTTTTTTCTAAATATCTGGTTAGGTACTTGGCCAAAACTTAAAAATTTAATATATTTGAGGATGAAAATTTATTGCATTATAAAAAAAATTTGCATTACCTTTACGACAACACAACGGCAGCAAATTCTCATAGTTTCTTAATATGCACATATGTTTGTGTCATACATAGATATGCATATAACTATGTACACACATATAATGCAGCCACAGTAAAAAGTATGTATATAGTTAGATCATAAAAAAAAAGAGCAAGCATTCGATGTTTGTACCGTTATTTTTATACAGGTTTGGTGCAGGTTATTGTTTACCAAAGCCATTCTTCATTTAACGTTTGAAAGAGTAGTGTTTCCTTTTTAAGAATGGCGGCTAAGCATCCACTTCTTCACCCCAAAATTAAATAATTTTTCGATTTTTTGTTCGTTTAGGGATTTGGTGTCAACAAACGAAAAAAGTATTCCGTTTTTAGAAGAAATCGGGTTAATTCCCTCCAAAACGTCTACTTCACCTCTGTGTTGTGATATTTTAATGACCGTGGAAAATTCAAAAAGTGCAAAGTTCGGTTGGTAAATAACCGCATTAACTGTAATAAAATCACAAAGGTATATATGAAATTTACGATGCAAACAGTAAGATGCCTAAGGGGGGGCATGCTGCCCCCCTGCAACCCCCCTGCTTGGGCTCACTATAGGCTTTGGGGAGGGTGAACATTTTATTATATGCAAAGTTTCTTTAAAATTAAGGAATCTTTTGGGTTTAAAGAACAAGTATAGTTTTACTATTTTTCAATTACATATCTTAAAAACTAGAAGACATAAAAAGAAGTAGTTTTCTGTGTTTAATAAAAAAATAATTGGAGCAGTTAACTACATCAATTATTTTTTTATCGATATCCATAATCATGAGAAAAATAATATTCAGTGATTTTTGTAACTTTTTTTCATAAATTTTGACTTTGAAGTCAATTATTTATAAAACTATCGACTAAAACAACTTTATTTAAAATTAATTATAAATTGTAGAGTTCGGACTTTTGAAAAAGGTATAATTTATAACTGTAAGTGTTGCTGTTCTTTTTTAATATTTTTTTAAAGATTTTAAGTAAATTTTTATAAAATTGCCCCTCCCGCCTAAGCGAGGGGAGATAGACCCCCCCCCCCTACTATAGTAAAAAATGCTTGTATTAAGCCCCTCTACCAAAAACCGTTATTATATCTTGGCGCCAAAGTTATCGTAATCTCCCCTTAGTTGTGTCTTTAGTTTGCATATCAAGGCCCACTCGTTCGTTGCCGATCCTCGTATTCAAATCCCCAATGAACAGCAAATTTTCAATCAGATTTTCCGATGTAACAAACTCCTTTATTTTTCCAAAATCCGAATCCCATTTAATTAGCAATTTATGTAAGTTGGTAGTATACGAAATTTCTTTCCATGAATTTCAGATCTAGACATATTATCTCCCCATACATTTTGAATTCGCAGATATTACCGCCCATATCTTTTTTATAGCCGAAAATGCAACCTCCACTCGCTCTTCCTTTCACATGTCGTCTTACTGCTGGTAATAATAATAATGTTTATTGAACTGATATATATACAATTGGCTCTTAATTCTACGAGTATTTTACATTACTTATATTACATTGATATTTTAATTTGTTTCAACACTCAAGGGGCTAATATTATACATTGTTTTAATTTTTTTTTGTTACAATTATTAAAAAAAATTGTCCTTGAATTTCTTGTACTACTTACTAAAACCTCTGTGGGTAATCTCGTGTTGTTCAAATCCGGCTGTTTTCTGGTGATGTTGGGGTTAATGTGGCATCTAGTCACGGTGGTAGTTTGACTCTGCAATCTCGTAGAATTGGATTGCTTCGTCGTCGTTGATATAAATAAGTCCTTCGTCCAGTAGCGCTGTCACATCCAAATATCTTGGTTCGGGGTATCTCTCTTCGCTGGTCATGCTTTTCACTAGGGTGTTTGGGTGGTTGATTAGGTTACTCGTCAGTCTTTTGGCAGCATTGATCATGTATTTGTCGAGGGGTGTTATTCCGGACGCCTCGAAAAGTCGTTTGTTGCTGAAGTGCTTTTGTCGTCGCTGGTCAAAGTGGAGTCCCGTGCAGATCCGGAGGATTTTCCTCTCAAACATTCCAAGCCTTCTCTTGCTGGTTTTGAATACAGTAAGCCATGCAGGAAAACAATATGTGATAATGGGCCTGAGAAGTTGCTTATAGATAAGCAGTTTCGTCTTCTGGCTGAGTCCATTCCTTTTCCCCATTAGGGGGTGGATTCGGTGAAAAGCGAAATTTGCCTTTTTTAGG
The DNA here is from genome assembly GCA_910595825.1 of Philhelius pedissequus. Lineage (NCBI taxonomy): Eukaryota > Metazoa > Arthropoda > Insecta > Diptera > Syrphidae > Philhelius > Philhelius pedissequus. The sequence continues at coordinate 272,307,492 of OU343160.1, read as the reverse complement.
GTAGCTGTCACGTGAGGGTTGAAACGGAACCTCTCTTCGAAATTGATACCCAGATATTTCACAGTTGGTTTTGATCTTAGTTGTGACCCGTCGGACAGATTGATAGTAATACTTCGGCAACTTGTGGCTGACGGCGGCGTGTTCCGATGCCCCGCTGGTCTTCTGAAGCAAGCCAGCTCGGACTAGGCCGACTTGAATTTGATGCCCCATTTTGTGCAGAATTCCCACAGGCATTTCACATCTTCATATACTCTTCGCGCTGCAATAACTGGATACATAGATTTGGCGTATGTTAGCGAGTCGTCTGCACAGAGCAAATTCATAGAATTGTTTGGTTAGGACTGATCCGATGTGGTATAATGCTGGTATAATTTTAAGATTATAGTTATTAAATTTGTTTTCATATTTTATAAAGTTATTACTATTAAAATATGTTTCATATAAAAAGAATATATTGTATTGGTTAACAAAACTAAAGAAATCTGTAAATATACTTTTGTTACTGAGTCCTGCTATACTATATATATTGTACCTAATATGAGTTTTTCTTATATCAATGTTTCTTTTATCCGTAAAATACTGTAGTCTACTATGGAAAAGACGGCCATATAAACCGTTAACCGCCTGCATCGTTCCCAAAAACATCAGTCATTTTGATAAGGCTTTATTTTTTTTCACGATAGGACTTGGTTTGTCCTTAATGTACACAAAATTAACAGTACATAAAATAACATGGGCGCCATGAGCTGTCAATATGTAAGCTGAATATTAAAAAAGCTTTTGAGTTCATAAAAAACTACAGTACCTTCTGGAAAATATCAAAAATACAAAGAAAATACAACGTCTCTCAAATCATACGATACATACAGAACATAAAATATTGCAGGTGGTATATATTACGTAGTTGCAGCTGCACCCATACACTCTTTTTCATTATACAGTTTACCTATTTTAAAATAAAATAAAAGAAAACAATATACATACATACAACAAAATGAAGAAAACAAATTGTTTCGTCTTTCGAATATCTACAAATACATAGTTTACTTCATAGTTTTGATGTTTATTTTTGGTAATAAAATACATGACTGACTACTTGCAATAAAATGCATCATCTGCAGTCAATACGCTTTGGCATTGGCATCTGAAATACTGAAATCACTGAGGTGCAGCCATTGTTTGCTGAAGCATATATTTTTTTCATATCCATATACATAACGTACATAACGTTACACGTACCTATGTATGTGCCATAAGCACTAAACCAAAAAGGAATACATACTACATCGAATATTTCAATTTTATTTGTTTCTGATATTTGAAATGTGGAAGTTTCTATATTTTATGATATGGAAAGAGAATTTCCATGATGTCGAAATAATATTTGATTTGTTGATGCTGAATGATATTTTTTTTGGTTTCATTTCGATTTATGTTCTCTTCTATAAATTTGCTTATATGATAACTCACATTCCTGTGTTAAAAATTAAAAAAAAAAATAAATTATGTTACTTATGATAGTTATTGCTTTTTTTAATTACTGGGAATTTTAATTTTCTACAGGATTTATGTAAGTGTAACCCAAACCAATATAAATATAAGTTTTGGGATAGTGTTTGCTTTAATACAGGGTGCCGCAAAAGTAATGTCGTAATGTAAATGTGTAATAATCTATGAAAATGTCTCCAAATGTCATTGTGCCATTTATGTTGTAGTACGATTGAGTGATGTGCTAAAGAGTGATTTCTTAAGAGCAGCGATTGCAGATATAAGTATGCAAAGAGAGTAGCTCTAAAAGGCAGCTATTTACTTAACATATAATTTTTACATGAATCCTGCACAGAAATTGAAATATTGTCATTTGAACCTTTAATAATATGGTCGATCTTTAATGTCCATGCTATATTTTATTTCTCCTTCACAATTGCAATATAAATGAGCATGCATTTAAAAATTGTAACATATAGCTATCAGGATAGGTTGATGTTGTTGTATTCCCTTGTAAGAACACAGCTGATTGACAAAGCCAGCTGCTGCAAAAAAATAAATCTCAAGCTATTCATTACTTCCGCCAGAGTAATAAATTTGTTGGAGTGGGAAGCCAAGTGTGCGGAACGAAACGGAATAAAAGTTCTAGCAAGTTTTGAGTGGAAGAACGAAGGGGAACACTAATCCACACACAATTTTCTGCCTTTGAGGGTCAGGACAGAAATACTAACTTATAACAAGTAGGTACGGAATAGTTGATATTGTGTGCGCGTAAAGTAAAGTAAGAAACTGGTTTTCCACCCAGAAGAATTCAACTCGTGTGCGCTGGACCAATACAAATTTGTTTTTTGGTTGGTCTTCCTTTGTTCTTCGCTTTGGATTAGTAGTGAGCTTGCTTTTGTTATGTCCTAAAATAAATGTTCTATGTTCATGTAAATAAGAAATTAAGAAAACCGAGTGAGCTACTGCGCAGTGAAATAGCAATCTGAACAGCTTTTGCAAGATAAAGCAATGAATCCATACATATTTGAACAACGCTTATTTGACCAATTTCCTGACAGTTGGTTTTCCTAAAATTGAACTAGTTGAACTAGGAAAAGGAAACTGATTGACTTTACTCTTCCTAAGCTCAATAAGCTCTTCCTGAAACTTTCCACAGAAACTAAATATCTGATTGTAATCCTAGACTCTAGGCTAACTTGAACGAAAGAATGAAAATAGCACTTTGTGCCGTCTACACATAAAAAAAAACCTTCGGAACACAGTATGGCATACGACCGCAAGCGATCACAGCGATCGTTTTTCCAATACTTAGATATAGGTCTATCGTGTAGTGAAAGGCTGTAGAGAAAGACCTTAACACGGTACAGATAGAAGCCTGTATGAGAAAACTGGGGGCATGGAGGTCTACGCATCGAGCAGAGCTGGAAATCATTCTAAATATTCGAGGCCCAAACGAGTATATAAAGTGCATAGCTGCAAACAGTGCATCTCAACTAAAAAAAAAGGGTCCTTGGGAGCACAGTACCAAAGGTCGTGGAAACATCTGCCAAAAGTTTGACAAAATGGTCAAACTTGAACTGACTACTTACCACCGAAAATAGACTTGAACAAAAACTTAAATTAATACCCAAAAGGCATGGTTGGGAATCCAGCTCACTACTAAAAGAATAGATTATTCCCATGTATACTGATGGATCAAACATGGAAAGAGGAACAGGAGCCGGAAGGAACAGGAAGGAATCATATAAACTCCTAAGAGAGTGTAGCGTCTTTCGGGCTGAGATTTACGCTATTGAAAAAGCAGCCGAAATCATCTATAGAAGAAAACTGATCTCATTAGATATCACATTTTTTGTAGACATCCAAGCAGCTATCATCAAGGTCAACTGAAAAAAATTAGATCCATAGGTAGCTCCAACTAAGTGAAAATCTGCTGGGTTCCTAGAGATAGCAATATAGAGGGCACCATATAGCAGATAAAATGGAAGGGTTCAATAGTACAGGGTGTCCGCCGGGAAGGTATACTACTTTGTTTTGCCCTCATTTTGGTAAACATTAGTCTTGACAGTTCATTTTTTCGTGAAGTATACACGTGGAAAATTTATTATGGAAAAATATTCGATAAGCCAACGTGTTTTGATCGTTAAAACATTTTATCAAAATCAATCATCGATTAATGTGACGATGAGAAAGTTACGTGAAATTTTTGGGATAAAAAACGTGCCAGCAAAACGCACTATTTATCGTGTAGTGAATGATTTCGAAGAAAGAGGGTCTGTAGGTGATAGGCCCAAGCATAGACCACATCGTACTGCAAGATCGACTGAAAACTTTACTGCTGTTCAAGGAAGTGTTCATAACAATACATCAACCTCAATTCGATGCCGTGCTCAGGAGCTTGGTCTTCAAATTCAATTTGAATGGATATGCGAATAAACAGAATAGTCGGTATGGACAATGGAAAACCCTCAAATAATTCATCAGTCAATTAAAAGTGACAGTCTGGTGGCGGTTGGATGTTGTAGGAACTGGGGGCCTCGAGCTGTATCTTTTCCTACACATCAAGTGCTTACATTACCTCGAAATTGGTAGCCGCCGGATACTGCTCTTGACTTTATGTCATGACTTACTAAACTTGTAAGTGCGAATGTTGATCACGGAAAAATTGCAACATTAAACCCATGGCATTCCAGATTGGAGGTTAGTGCGTAGGGCTAACGACCCAAACACAGTAAAAACCAATATTGTTATGAGAGACTCGCGAGAAGCCTTGAATAACGTCCCCCTCAAATGGCAACCAGACCCGGAACGAAAATGGACTACGACCTACGAGTATGCACCTGGAATGTAAGGACACACTATACTCCAGGTGCTACTCAAAAGCTTGAATCTGTCCTCTCGCGAACCTTCCGAGATGCAACCGTGGACTCTGACCACTTCATTGTTGTGACAAGGTTCAAAGCCCAACTGTCAAACGAAGAGAAAACGATGACTGCCCAAAGGAAGAAATTCAACATCGCCTGCCTTAGCACATCTGAGAAAGCCAGAGACTACAGTGAGCAATTAACCGGGAAACTCTCTGCCGTACCCCCAGCCACAAGCGTCGATGACCAGTGAAACCAGTATCGCGACATCATTAAGAAGACAGCCAAGACCACCATAGGCTACCAACCACCCACGAAAAAGAACCTGTGGTATGATGATGAATGCGCGGTATTAAAGCAGGAGACGGGAAATGCTGCATGGCAAATGCAAATGCTGCAACGGAAAAGAAGAGCATCAAGAGAGGAGTACAGTGAAAAGAGAAGGAAAGAGAAAAAACCCTGTGACCAAAGAAAATAGCATCCGCAGCCTCTCAGCTCAGGTATCTCGAGGAATTTAGCACCTTCATCACCACCCACCCGCCGGTTCTACATAACAGCCAAACAAATGGTATCTGGTTATAGGCCTGGTACGCAAGCTCTTCGAAATAGCGAAGGGAACCTAGTCACCGAAGCACAGGGAATGTCGAGATACTGGTTCCACTGGTTGATGACTCTTGTGGCTGGGCGTACGGCAGAGAGTTTCCCGGTCAATTGCTCACTGTAGTCTTTGGCTTTCTCAGATGTGCTAAGGAAGGCAATGTTTAATTTCTTCCTTTGGGCGGTCTTTATCTTAGCGAAATTAGTGTAAATTATACATGATGAACGTCATTTGGGAAGAAAAGAATTTCAGTGAGATTACATATTTTTCGTATTTAGATTTTCTCTTTATTTAGTTTTACCTATCACTTTCTTTAAAAAATTCCACACACAACTTTAATATCTATGGCCTTATGAACATACCTAGCAGCTTATAGTTCAACCTACCTTAAACGTGTTTTATGACAAAAATGGGCGTGTATTGGCAGAAAATAGTGTCAGTCTTGTAAATAACCATTTGCCCCACTGCCACAAAAGCTGCAAGCACATACTTTTTCGAAAATTCTATCTAAAAGATTTTCCTTCGAAAACATAACAGCATAATAGAACCTTGACGTCAAGGAGTACATACATATGTATGTACATAGACTTCCGACCGATAACTTTTCGAACTAACCTATACGCCTACATGAAAAAAAAACATTGTTTAGACATTATTTCTTGCCTCCATTCTGAGTGGGACTTATGAAGTAATTACTAGTTCCTTTGAAATCCTGTCCGAAATAAAAAAAAAGTCATTTGGCCTAAAGTCTCCCACATAATACATTTATGTATATATATCGAATGAATCTACAAAAAGACATTAATGAGCTCTTTGATACCTTCAAAAAAAAAACATCTAACATCAATTTTACCTTATATTAAAGCTTTACCCTAAATTGTTTACTTAAAAGCAGGACTATGATCAATATACATGCCTGTATAATATCCTTTCTTTTAAGTGGTGTGATATGGATCTAAGCTATAAGTAAAAGTACAATGAACTATTGTGCCATTTTTTGTACCTTATTTTCCGCAAATTTTCTCAGCCATCACCACCTGTTTGACAGATGAAACGATTACGATGACTGACGGCACGAAATTCACACGAGCTAAGTGGAAGTTAAGTGAACTTTAATTGGAATGATACCTTAGAGCATAATTTTTAAAATGGTTGCATTTCAAGACACGAACGACATACCAAACACAAATTTTCCTCTTTGGAACATTCACAAGTGCACTATAGAGTACGCTATTTTAATTTTAATTTTCTTTCATTCAAAGACCTTTTTTTTTTTAGAGAATTTTTAACATAAAAGCGATGAAGACGAGTTCATACAGTGGAACAGAATATACTTCAATCTAGAAAATAAAAAAAAATATCCCAGCTTTTATTGGACAGGGTCACAAGACAAAAACTAAGAGTATGAATTTGTGGACTTCCAACCCATTTACGAGTAGTTGGGTTAAAAAGCCATTACTGTAAATGTTTGTCTTTTGGACGTATGACCCCGCATCAATATTTAAGCGAATACTTAACCAGAATTTAGAATATTTTTTGGCCTTATTTTAAACGGTGAAATAAGGCCATATATGATTAAAGAACCTCATCCAATATACTGTTCTTCCAAAAAAGAACGTGCCTTCCGACTTGACATATTCTTAAGGGTTATTTACACGAGAGCGACCAACACGACCAAATGTGATGTTATTCATTCGCGACGACAGAATGAAAAGCTGAACTAAATGTCAAAATGGGCGAATATTCGCTTAGTCTTTAGTCATACGAATCAAAGGGCGCGGTATTGCCTATCAAAGTTTAGGATCAAACTCAGGCGATTTTCAACCTCTTGTAACTTCAGTATCAATAAAGTCTGAAACTTCAAGCTAGCAGCATTTGCTAAGCTTACTAAGTTTAGGCAACTCAAGACATTACAATTTTTTAGCATAAGTGGTTTTCGATTTATATAAGACTACAAAATTAATGAAGCACTTCCAGGCATCGTAGAATCTTGTAATTTCGCACAACGGTATACTTTGTGGTGTATACAAAGGAAAAAAAATCGAAAATTTAAGATTTTGAATTAAGGGGGTGTTACCCGACCATTTGCATAGAATTGATATCAATTATAAGGAGCACTTTTGACTGTCATAAAATGACGAAATTTAATACAGCGGTAGGGCTTAAAGTACAGGCAAAGGTAAATTTTTAAAATTTGAAATTTTACATTCAGGGGCGTAGCCCGCCTATTTTCTCAGAATTGTTATTAATTACATTGTTCATTTCGAATTGTTGCGGAATAATAAGATTTGGTAGACTGGTATATCATGTGGCCAATACAAAAGAGATTTTGGAAAATTTGAAATGATTCATTTAGATGCGTGGAAACCTCCCATTTTCTCAGAATTGATATTAAATATATTGAAAGCACTTCCGATTGGTGCAGGAGTATGAAATTAGGTAGAGCGGATAGTTTTCTGGTGTATACCATCCACTCACTTCCTATCAATTATTATCATTTCAATGGAGCACTTCTATAACTTATGAACGTTGGTAGAGGTGTAGGACTTGTAGTCTATACAAAACCCATACATTAAAAACTTAAGTTTATTATGAGGCTCTCATTGTGCGTTTATTCCACCCACTTTTTTTTTGATAAAAAGAATCTTAGTAGTGAAATCACACCAAAAACATAAATGCTATAAAAGTAGCTGTTAAAACTAGTAAGATCTAATAGTACGCCAAGTTCTAAGTTTATTAATCTTAAGTATCATATTTTAAGTAGAGTAATATGGAAAAACCTCAAAATTATCAGAGAAATCTGTCATTAAATGAATACTTTCTTTAATTGTATTTGTTTACTTCAATTTACCTTACCGTAATACAGCGCGTGAAGTTGCCACTTGGCCAATATTGCTCAGGAACATTAAAATCACCATGCTCTCCTCGCCATGCTTTATTGGTTCTTCTATTAATCATTTTGATTTAACAAATGGGCTTCTCTACCAAATACATCAGAATCCGTCCAGGTGTTTGGATTTTTTGAAGATCAACCATTAGAATTTGCATTTTATTTAAAATAATAAATTAAAGAATTTCGAGAATAATGCCAATTTTATCTGAACGTCTACCCCATAGTGCGCCAGTCGGCGGCGGAATCACATTAGTCGGTCGAAGCATAATACAACATAGGGAAGAGATTGTGAAGTTGAATAGAAACGCTCAATTAAACAATGCAACACAGTTCTATCTTCTAGCTGATTACTTTATCTCGCGAGAGCTAAGCTGGGTTGCGTTAAAAATTCTAATAATAAATTTTGTTTTCATTTTTCTTGAGTTTGCCAGAAGGACAAGAGTATTTGAAATCTCTCAGGAGCACTTGACAGTTGCATAAGAAGAGTAGATACTACTTAAATGAGTGTATGCTCAAGATTGATAAATGAAACGGAAATATTATTTTAATTTGGAATTAAGGAAAAAAATGAAAGTGAAAATTGCCAAACCTTAGCTATCTAAGTTTAAGAACTTATCATATAATTCAATCAAAATCTTTTATCCTTAAAAATCAGTGGGAACAGACGGTATAATACCTGTCGAACTCGAAATAACCGAACATCCCCATGCTGTGAAGAGATGCCAAGGTCATGTTTATACACAAAGTAGGCGAAATCGCCCATGTCAATCAGAAGGACCGACGACCGATCAGCTTAACTTCGTCCCTTCTTAAAAGTCTAGAAAGACTGATCGATATTCATTTTCGCAGTACTATAATCCCCAATCTCGTTGCTACTGCTCAACATGCATACTCTAAGGGAAAATCGGTTGAAACCACACAGAAACACATCTAGAATATTCATTGCATCATAAAGAGTTCCTTGTCATTGAAAGTACACTAAAAATTGTTGGTAAAGTGGGCAATAATCACACCGCTGAGAAACCTTAATGTGTTTGACTCATTAACAGATCTGATTAGTCTTATGCTAGGTAGCAGAATAATCAATTCAACCCTGGGGTACTATTCAGAATGAAGATATGTGAGTAGAGGGACTCCAAAGGGTGGTTTCTGAGACAAACTTCTATAGAATACGGTGGCAAACGAACTATTAGTAGACCTGGAAGCTGAGGGATATAAGGTAATAGCTTTTGCCGATGATGTTGCTATTGTTATATCGGAAAGCCCGCTCCAACTTTAACAGACTTAACGCTTTAATGCTCTAAAACACCTAAACATATGGGTAACCAAATGTGGTCTAGATATAAGCCTGGCCAAGACAGAACTCGTCCTTTTAACTAGGAAATATAAAATTGTCCAACTTTACCTCCATCAATAAATGGTGCGCCACTAACTTTCTCAGATGACGCCAATGCCAATGATTTAGGTCTCATACTAGACAAAAGGCTAAACTAGAAATCCATTATACAAGAAAGAGTAAGAAAAGCAACAGTTGCCCTCTTCTCTTGTAAAAAAGCAATTTTGAATAAATAGGGCTTATCCTCACAGTTTACCCATTAGTTGTATACGGCGATCGTCAGACCGATACTTACTTATGGAGTAGCAGTTTGGTGGACTGATTGTACAAGGACATATATTGTGACAAATTAAATAAGGTCCAAGGGTCAACGAGCTTATGTATCAGTGGAGCACTCTGTTCCACATCCTCGGCTGCCCTAAACATACTACTTTCCTTTAAACCCCTTGATATTTTCAGGAAATAAGGGCCGCAATTATAGCTATTCATCTTTAAGCTAATCTTTTAATGGACCAGCAATTCGACAGGTCGTTCTAATATCCTGAATATATTCGCAAATTCAAAACCAGTTTATTTGCGACAAGAACTTCCAAGTTGCCATCCCACTAAGATCTGCTTGGGAGGATAGAGGTTCTCGAAAGATTAATCAGCTCACTTCTTTGCGGACGACACGACGGTTCAAAAAACGAAGAGGGAGTGGGTGGCGATGTGTACTCACTTCAGTGTTCCTAACCATTGAAGAGTGTTCCCAGCGGTTATTCTGGCGATGTAATATCCTGAATATGGGAAAACGTGTTATCCGCATCGGATATCCATACCTTCTCAGACAGTCAAGCAGCCAAGCTCTATAGATAACTGTCGATCATCTCCATAATAAGGTAATATATTGCGCATGTTGTCAAAATTCAGTTGTCATATTCGGCAAAATGTCTCTGAGATTTGGCACATGCACTTTCATTTTTTACATTTTCACATCCAAATAGGGATGGGCCAATATTTCAGTACGATGTGTTCAGTGAGAAGTAACATTAGATCAAAAATAACTGTTATTAAAACAACATTTGAAATTTCTAAATTTGCATTTTGATCACACCACACAGCGAAATATAGATGAAAAAGTTATTAATAAATAATTTTAAAATGGTAGTCGAATTAGTTTATTAAAATTGTGATTTCACTGACAATTTTTGTTCCATAATTGTTATTTCAGCAGCAGGAATTAATAACTGTTATTTAAAAGTAGCAGTAACAGATATTGCAACTAGCAGTTTGGCCCATGCCTAAGCCTATGCACATGCCAAATGTGACACGAGTGTCTCTGAGTTTTGCCACATGCGCGAACTTGAACGAAAATGAAAACCGGAATATATTACCTTTATTATGTGTACTGTAGATCATCTCTCACTGAGATGGTATAACAGTCTATCATTCACCTGATGGTTGGTGCCGGGCCATAAGGATATTTTGGAAAACTGCAAAGCAGATGAGCTCGCCGGAAAATCAATTCTGCGTAAAATGGAAGCAATCCGTATGCCTATCGCTATATGTTAATGCTACAACAAAACCCCATAAAACAAAACAAACATGAGATATGGTCAAACATCACTACTTTCATGGCTACTAGACATATCCGGGTAAACATCTTGGCTCCGTCATAGGTGCGCCATAACTGGACACTGCTTAATTTGCAGACACGCCAAAAGAATTGGTGAGAGAGAAGTAGGAGTATGAGAGATTACCTATGGGATAGTACTTCTTCGATGACCCCAATGATCTCAGACACATAAAGATTCACCAGCTACATGGCTATATCGCTTCAATAGCCGCTCCAAATGATTTAATTAAATAATAATATCTCTTTACGTGTTATTACAATCGACCTATTTGTGGTTCTAAGTATGTCAGCCATTTTCCTGACATCCACTTCAACCTAACCCAACTAATGAAAGATATCCAACCATTTAGCTCTCAACTGTTCGACATAAAATAAAAAAAAAAACAGAAGCAGCTTTCCAGTTCCACTGCGCCCAGGGATGATCATTTTTACTTGCGATTATAGATTTTTTTTTTAGATTAAGATTGATTTTTATTTACATTTCGCAATTTTTTTACAAAAATATCATAGGTATAATTAATTAAATGCATGGCTTTGCCGTCTGCTACTTGCGATTACAGGTATATACTGATTATAAGGCAAGTTATGTATTCGTAAAAAAAATGTTTTCTTCTAACAATTAAACATGACATTACTATCCTAGAGAACACCAAACAAGTGGGTCCCGCAATTCCGTCTGTCTGTATGTCTGCCTGTCTGCCTGTCTGTCTGTAGAACGATCTATAGCCTAAAAGGCTGAACGGATTTGGTTCAAACTTGGTACTTAGGCGTTTTAGGTTATTGTCCCAAAATAGATTTTTGAATCGTTGTTTTAGGCCCAAAAATAACGGTTCTTGACATACAAATTTTTCTACCATCTTAATTATCTCAAAAACATCTCTAATGATTTTGATAAAAATTAGTGTGTGTACTACTTTGGGTATGGTCTACATTTTGGCCAAAAAAGTTTTAAAAATATATTGTTATTAACGGTACCTGCCATACAACCATTTTATTCATTTTCGACTTTCTCATAAACTGCTTAACGGATTTCGATAACAAAATTTATATAGGAGCTCCTTCAAATTCTAACTAGTATTGCATTTTAATTTTATTCAAAAAATATTTTTGGATTTTTGAAAAAAAAAAATATTTTTTTTTTAAATTCAATATTTCGAAAACGGGTGGACAATTTTTTCAGAAATTTTGTTTTTAAATTTATATTATTAAATATTTAAAATGTCCGTACCAATTTTTTTTTAGAAAAGATTTTTATATATTGAAAATTAAGTGTAAAACTTTAAAAATATATTTAGCCGTTTTATTAAGAATCTTTTGCATATAATGCTATCGAACAAAGGAGCAAGTACGTGCGATTAAGTCGTGCATTTTATTTACTTGCGATATACATAGGTACTATAGGGCAAGTTTTGCATCTGGAAAAAAAATCGAACTCGAGGTTTTAATCAAAGTTTACATTACGATGATAGAAAACACCAAAAAAGTGGGTCCGGCAATTCCGTCTGTCTGTCTGTCTGTAGAACGATCTACAGCCTAAGCGGCTGAACCGATTTTGTTCAAACTTGGTGCTTAGGCGTTTTAGATGATTGTCCAAAATAGATTTTTGAATCGTTGGTTTAGCCCCAAAATAAAAGGTACTTGCCATACAAATTTTTCTACCATCTCAATTATCTCGAAAACGGCTTTAACGATTTTAATAAAAATTGGTGTGAGTACTGACTTGAGTATGGTCTACATTTCGGCCGAAAAAAAATTAAAATATTTTGTTATTAACGGTACCTGCCATACAAACATTTTATTGATTTCGACTTTCTCATAAATGGCTCAACGTATTTCAATCAAAATTTTTATACAAGATCTCATTTGAATTTTAAGTAATACTTCATTTAAACATTTTTGAAAAATAATTTTTTTGCATTTTTGAAAAAAAAAATATTTTTTTTTGTTTTGAAAAATCAATATTTCATAAACGAGGAGACGATTTTTTCTGAAATTTTGTTTTTAAATTTATATTTTTAAATATTTAAAATTTTCATACTAATTATTTTCTTTAGAAAAAATTTAAGAATTTTTATATATAAAAAATTAAGTGAAAAACGACTTTAAAAATACATTTAGCAGTTTCGATTAAGAACCTTTTGCATATAATGTGATCGAAAGTACGTGTGATCCAGTCGTGCATTTTATTTTTTTTTGGACTTCACTTTACAACTTACAAAGTAACTTAGTTCATTTCACTAAGACTTACTTCATATTTAGTGAAAACTAAATAACAACAGTGGGCTTAGTTGCCGCGGATTTATTTCTCTGCACCCCTTCATGTACACAAATATACGTATGTAGTACTGGGCTGATATTGTTACGGTAAGATTTACCGTAACAATAACCAGTATTCGACGTGTTCATTTCTATTTATTTTTCTCGTTTCGGGTGCATACTATTGGCGAGATTGAGGGCAACCATGGTACCATAAACCATTGGATTACTAAGCCAGTGTTTTGCAAAAGTATCAAAAACAGGTGAATGAGCGATTCCTTAACCATCATGTTAATGCACCAGCGGATGAACTGAAGAGGTTACGTGTCAGGCGAACTCTTACTTATATCTACACAACACAATATCCCGATTAAGAATTTAACGTAACTTAAATTAACGTAAACTTAAATATATAACTGTAACAGAATGGGTAGGTTACGCTTAGTTCTTAAATTTTAAATTCTTTATTCAATTACTAAAACACTGAACAGTTTATATGAGGGCTATCGGAATTGATATTTGATAAAGTAGGGTTCGCTTTTTAAAATTATGCCTTCTATCTCGTCTGGAAAAATATGAGTAATGAATAATTTACGCTTCGAATCACTCGCGAATATTTTTGTAATATTTTTGAATGCCTGGGAAAAACTTTTTCTTGGTTTTGGATCTTCTTAATTTTTCTCGAAAAAAAATGTAGTGGGATGGGTCTGAACTCTGCCATTAAAATTCGGTAAGTTTTGGAAAGATATCCAACAACTTACTGAATCCGTGTTTGTGTGAGTGAGAGTAAGTTTCGTTGTGATTCGACAACGGAGTTTTTCGCGGAGGCAGAGAAGCCTTCCAGGAAGCCGCGGTCGTGACAGATGATCAACGAAAAGCAATGGCTGAGTGCATGAATGCGTGAGTGACTGGAATGGTCGAGGGCGGAATTTGTTTTAGCAGGATAATTCATTCTGTTTAATTTTTAAGATTTCGAGAAGTTTTTGAGAAGAAGGACAAAATCGATGAATGGAGGTTTCGAGGATTTTTGTTTTCTGCAGTAGGAAGAAAAATCAAGAAGTGATTCGAGGAGTAAGGAATTTATACGACGAGACAGGAAAATTCGAGAAGAGGGAGAGAAGAAAAAATACAGGAGAAGAAAAAAAAGATAAGTAGAAGGTTTTAGTTCAAAGTATTTTTTTTTTACTTTTATTGTGTGTCGTAATTTTTACTTCCTATATTTATCTTCCGATAGTCTTTATTTTAGCCAGTGCTAAAATAATCAACTTAATCAATCCAAATTATGTTTGTGCACTATCTTCTTTTTTTGGCTCGACCGATTTGAATGAAATTTCCAGGAGATCCTAGGACATGTTTGGAGAGTGCATATAAGAAATCTATTTGCCGTCTGGAGTCTAGAACCCGAGTTATGACCAAAAATGTCACTCACATGTTTGTTATTGCTTTATTAGTATAAATATTGTGTTTTGTACATCGTTTTGGTTTCCCTCTGTTGCGCGTGTATGCGTACAACTAAAGCATTTGATTGCCATTAAATGGATTTTGATATTTTATTTTGTTGAACTTTCTGGAATATTCTATTGATTTCCTCAGATTTTTGCGGACGATTCTCGAACTGTCCAGAATGTTTCATGGATTTGTTTGACGATTTAAAAGTGGAAAATTCGTTGTGAAACTTGGAAAATATCGGTTAATTTTGAAATGCATTGTGATAGAAGACGTTTTGCGTGCTTTTTGGGCAGAGAAGCTTACGAGATATATATTAAATGACGCTGTGCTGTGATCAATGCCACAACCCGATAGATTGCGTTATACATTGACTTAAGCTGTGCGCAATTTGATAGGCGTCCTTTTCATAGTAATAATTTTCTGTTTAGCAAATGTGCTATTTTTCTTGTTGCAATTGATTCCGATCTTCCCTTGGAAGATGTACACGTCTTGCAATAATTAATCAGAATGTCGGTGATAATCAAACGCAAGCGGTACGTGCAGAAGAAATAAATGAAGACGTGCCCATATTGCACAGCTTCAAACTGCACAATCACCACAACAAATTCGACAAAAAGTTATTAGAAGAAGAAAAGTGGTAAAGGATGTAGACTTCAATCGCGCTGCTTTGGAATACGATTCCGCAATCGCATTTACTTTTCTTGATACACCCGGTGGGACATGCAAGACATTCGTCAGTTGATTTTATAGCAACAATTCGCCCAAGACCTCTTTCGTTGCGTGTTGCATCCTACGGCATTGCTGACACACTGTTTGAACGCGGCCGAACTTCACATTCCGCTTTGAAGCTGGCGATGAATTTTCTCACTGTTGACAATTCAATGACTTGCACAATGTCCAAGAATTCGGCGACAGCGAAATTGAAATGAGCTTGGAAGGCTGTTGACGGAACATTGACCGATTTACACGTTGATTCGAGATGATTTGGTAGGGATATGATAATGCTTGGCGGAGATTTTCGTCAAACGCTTCCCATCATCCCGCAATCTACTGCTGCCGATGAATTTAATGCATGTTTGAAATCGTCGTCCTTGTGCCGGCATGTCAAGAAGTTGATATTGACCACAAATATGAGAGTCGGATTGCAGAATAACCCATCAGCTGCTGAATTCTCAAGACAACTGCTGGCGCTGTTTCTGTTGATGTCTCGACCCGATTGATATTATTCCCGGCAAATTTTTGCTAGTTAACAACGTCGACGGAGGAACTCATCACCAAAGTAAAGTGCTCCCCGGCATTGCAGCAAATTATAAAAATCTCCATTGGGTTTGTTAACAGACAATACTAGCAGTGACGACGTCGTCGACAGCTCGCTAAACGGGCTTTGTTGTTTGTTTTTGCGCCGGAAAACAAATCGAAAAATAATGTTAATCATATTACTGTCTACTGCAGTTCATTTGAAGATGGTTAATTGGGGCGAGACGAAGTTCGCTTTGTCCGCTAGTTAGATATACAACTTGATAAAATATTCCATCTTTTACACAAAAATTATAAATATTTTTAACTGTGTCAAAAAAATTTTGCATATCAATAACCCATCTTAGCGCAACATTTTTTGTTAACCATTTCATCATATTTTTTGCAAGAAAAATTCTCTGAATTCTCTGCTTTTTTCTATACATTTTTAAGATCCGCGATGACGGGACTTTCAGTGTCAACGGCTTCTAGCCTATTTGGTTAACAAAATGAAGGAATTGCCGACCGGCGCTAGCTCGCCCGCGTCACCAAATGAATCAACCAATGGATGCGTACTGAAAATCGACATCTTTTTGTTTTGAATGTGTTGAAATTTTAATGATTAGTTTGAATTTTTGTATATGGTCTTTAGTTTTCCACCACTTTGATTGATTTGAATTACTTACAAAAAATTATAATTTTTAAGTGTTTAGATACAAAATTTTGTTAAAAATGTCAGATTATTTTTGAGCTCGTCGCCTCTTGGGCCGGGGCCCTCTTGCGTCGGGGGCCCGTGGCATTTTGTCAGCCCTGCCACGCTATTGTTACGCCACTTATGACAAATGTTACATTTTTTCATTTTTTTTTGATAATCTGTTCAACAACCTGCTGCTCCGGAATAGTATCCTTCAAAGTGCAACCTATATCGAGTAAGTTGCTGAGTGGTTGTGCCGGGTTCTGTTGAAACCAAATGTCTCTAATCGGACTTCACCAATTTACCGCAATATTATCGCTTATCAATCACAATAACTCTGGTATTGATTCGGCAATATGCCTCTTCTCTTCTTTATGTTGTTTCAAACGTTAACCCACGAATCCCTATCACTGATGCACTGGCCTTAGACTAGTTTAAAAATTAATTTTGAGGAATAAATAATCCAAAACAAATTGGAGAAGATTACAATTTATTAGAGGGCAGGGGGAGCTCTTCACGAATATTTCCCACTGATCCAAACGTAGTAAAATCTTTCAACTAAACGGTTTGTATTTTATGTGGTAACCAATTAAAACGCAATCCGCAGAATTTGACTTACAAAACTCCTGGCAAATTTTAGTTGCCGTTAATTTCAGTCCTTAATTTTATTTCCATCCCATAACAAACCACAAACATGGTAAACTAGACAACAGGCACAATTTATTCCTCTAAAACTTAAAAAAAAAAAAACCTATAAAATTCCTCTTTTGTAATAAGAACCTTTACAGGCTTTGCAGATACCTATCTCCATTTTTGTTTTGCTTTTTTTCTTGCTTGGCAAACATAAAAATTTCACATTTAGCTAAGCATTATTTCGCTGAACTCGTTTCCTTGGCAATTCGTCCGTCACGTATAATAATTGTTTGTTGTTGTGACTGTGATGCTCGAAAGGAATTTCCCCAGAATAATTGCAATGGATAAGAATGTAATACGAATGTAATCTTTACAAGCACTTTATGTATCAAGGATACATTTCCGCTGTTAGAAAAAAGGAAAAGAAATAAAAAAAAAAATTGTAGGAACCAAAAAAATAAAAGTACTGCCAACTTTTGCACGCTAACGTTTATCGTCGTAGAGTGGCGTTTGCTTTTCGCTCTAATTCCCCGTTGTGGTAGCGGTATAGTAAAGTGGATAGGACAACTTTGAACTTCTACAGCAGCCTTGAAAGCTGAAATAACTCACTAAAAATGAATTAAACTATTGCGGTTAGGCCAAGCCAAACCGAACCTACAAAAACTTTACAACAGTAACAAGAATAACAAAAAAAAGCGATACTATTCGTCCTGATACTGATATGATATAAAAAAAAACGGACTCTTTTTTTACAGCGCGCAGAAGAAGTAAAATGAAAAAAAGTATTATCCCGCTGAGCATAGCACTTAAATGATTTTATCCATCCTGTAAACGCGATTTAGATCCTTCAGAGGATAATTCAAATCAGAGCAGAGACGAGTTACTCTTCTCTGATGAGCTTTATACACTCTCTTATTTTAATTTATTTTATATTTGAAAAAGGACACCAAATAGAAAAAAAAAAGAATCAAACACTTTCGTCCTTGTTGTATTGCTATTTTTCCATCTCGCGTATAGTTGCTATATTACCTCACAAATAAAGAAGCCTGCAAAGTGAACCCAGAGGCAACGATGTGGCTTTCCATGTCCTTATGTGACTGCTGCCATAGTAGATATATAATACATATACATTTTAAAGTGATACAAATCCTTGAGCTTAGCACAGAAAACTCATTAAAACTTTAAATTAATATTGGAATGAATTTTTTTTTTTTAATTTTTTATATTTTTAAGGGATGAGGTTTTTCGGGTCTACTTTTAGATAAATCCTGACACAAGGTTAGTTAGTTGTCAGTGGCAATGACACATGGCTTAGCACAAAAACAAAGCACTATACGTAAAAAGGATATGTCTAGCAAAGTTGAGATCCGGACACCATATAATATGTACTCGAATTGCTGCCTTTGACATGCAAGTTTTTGAGCTTCAGGAATTTAAAATTTATGTGCCGAAGTGACACAATTTCTATTTAATTTAATTATCCAAATTATAAAGAAAGAAGGTTGTATTTATGGCTTTGAGACTGGCAGATAGAAAAAAGCATTTATATAAAAAGAAGTGAAAAGAAGATTAGAGGAAATTGTTTAATATTTTTAAGACAAAGAGATTTTTTTTAGTAGATGAGAAAATTTGGAGTGTTTTAGAACCTTGTCAAGAGATTCATAACATTAAGTTGGTTTTATGCAATAGCCATAAAAGAAAATTACAAAGAACAACGTGATTTAATGCACTTAGTGTGAACTTTATATATGTAACTTCATTTTTGAAACTCTACAAGGATAAGTATCAAAGGCCTCAAAATTCAAATATACGTACTATTACTTTAGATGGCGCTCACAGCCCAAGATGGAACAAGCATCTCCAGTCAGGTCTGGCTCTATCTAGCCGCTTCCAGTTACTCACACCAAGTTCTTTGGGGTCGTTCTCCACTTGTGTGCGCCACCTGTTATGGGTTCTTCCTCTGCCGCCTATACCATCGGGGTTGGATTCGAAGATTTTTTTTTTTTTAAACGGATGCGCGCACTAAAGGGGTTTTGACTACCCTTAAAATGAACAAGCACAGTGCGAGCGTTAGGAAAGTAGGGAAGGATGCAAGAGGAGATACCGATGCACATTGGTTTTGAATTTCTGAATATCAAAATGGGAGGGGAAAATAGAGCCGGGTAAAGTATTCCACATTCGCGTTCTACGGCTAAAGAAAGAATCTCTGTACTTGACAGTACGTCCGAAGTTGGGCTCAAGGGTAAACTGATGAGCATTCCTAGAAGCGCGAGTATTACGGTTGAAAAATTTAAAGGGGAGGAATGCAACTGGCTATTTCGCTGGAACAGTGTTTATAAAAATAGCGATAAAATAGTGAGAGACATATAACATTTCGACGATGTTCTAGAGATGTAAATGTTTCCACTATAGTTCTATCGCCAATCATTCTTAGAGCTCTATTTTGAATTCTATCCAAAAGATTCAAATGAGTTTTGGGAGCTCCTGCCCAAATGTGCGAGTTATACTCCAGCTTTGGACGAATGAAGGCCTTATAGATTACAGCCAGATCAGACGGGGAGAAGAATTTCTTGCACCTTCGAAGAAAGCCCAAACACTTTGCAGCGTTTTTAGCGACATCAAATATGTGTTCATTCCACAAGAGGTGGTCTGTGATGCACATGCCGAGGACTGAAAGCTGATCGGTTTCTTCAATGCTAGTGCCGCTCATGGATAGCGGCATGGGGGGTGGGTTCTGCTTTAACGACAGAAGACAGCACTGAGTTTTTGAAGCATTAAATTCTACACGGTTTTTAATTCCCCATTGGACAATGCTGTCAAGATCAGAATTTAATGAGCTTATCATACGCTGCCGTTCCAGTTGCACATCCGAAAAACAAGGAGGTGCATCTAAAAACGAATATGAAAAGCTGAGAGTACTATCGTCAGCAAAACAATTAAGTGGATTAGAAGTTCCAGATAGGAGATCATTAATAAAAAGGAGAAAGAGGGTCGGAGACAATACGGAGCCCTGGGGCACACCAGCGTTTATTTTGTGAATATCAGACTTGAAACCGTCCAATACAACTTGTATTGAGCGGTCCGAAAGGTAATTTCTAATCCAACGAAGAAGACATTCATCGATACCAAATGCACGCATTTTCGATAAGAGAGCTTGATGCCAAACTCTATCAAATGCTTTTGAAATATCAAGCGCAATAATCTTACTTTCTCCAAAACGATGTAAAGATTTGTGCCACTTCTCGGTGAGATATACCATCAGATCACCAGTGGACCTATTGCTACGAAAGCCATACTGCCGGTCATTTAGGAGCTTTCGTTCTTCAAGATATTTCTTGAGCTGATAATTAATCAGCGTTTCCATGACCTTGGAAAGAAGGGACGTAAGTGCAATTGGACGGTAATTAGATGGTGAAGAAGATGCCCCTTTTTTGGGGACAGGCTGGACAAATGCTGTTTTCCATCCACTCGGAAAGAGACCTGTAGAGTAGGACAGATAGAAAAGCTTACGCAGTGGTTTTGCCAGCGTTGAAGAACACCTCTTCAGAACGATGGGAGGGATACTATCCGGGCCAGCGGATTTGTTTATGTCAAGATCTTTGAGGACTCTAGCTACTGCACGAGTGCGAAAGAAGATTCGTCCCATAAAATCGTTTACGCTCGCAAGTACTGGAGGAGTCATAACACTTTCTGACAGCGTCGAATTAACAGCGAACTGCGCTGCAAGCAAATTGGCTTTTTCGCGAGAACTGACAAAAGGGGTGTCATTAATGACGAGCGTTGGAACCGAAGAAGAAGTTGAATTTGGAATAGTTTTTACAAATGACCAAAAATTCTTACTACCTTTGGGACATTGTAGTATTTTTTGCCTTAATTTTTGGTCATGCAAAAATTTGGTTCTACGAATGTGAACGTTGCAAGTCTTTCTAGCTTGTTGAAACTTTTTCCAGCCGTTGTATTTTCAGCTTTTTGACCAGGTCAATCTCGCTGTATAGCCAGTATAACTCATCGTTGAATCTTCTCCTCCATACTCCTTCGATACGCACCGGACCGAAAATCACACCAAGAATCTTCCTCTCAAAGCACCCTTGCAGACTTTCATCCGATTTTTTCAATGTCCATGCTTCTGCCCCATAGATCAGGACTGCGATGATAAGGGTGTTGTATAAAGTCTCCTCTGAGAGAGGTTCTTACTACTTAGATGCCTTCTTAGCCTGAAGAAACAGCAGCGGTTGCCTAGAGTAATTCTTCGTTTGGTATCTGCACTGATGTCATTTTGCGAGGTTATAGTGGAGCCAAGCTAGACAAAGTCCTTGACAATTTCGAAGCTATATCTGTCCATCGTGATATTTTGGCCAAGTCGACGATGTTGAGATTCCTTCTTCGATCACAGTATATACTTCGTCTTGTCCTCATTAACCGCTAATCCTATTTTAGCCGCCTCCAATGTAATGCTCGCAAATGTGCCTTCCACAGCTCGCTTCGTTCTGCCGACAATGTCTATGTCGTCTGCATATGCAAGAAATTGATCGGACTTTTGATAAATTCTACCGCTGGTGTTGACGTGTGCATTGCGCACAATAGCTACAAGAACGATGTTAAATAGGTTGCATGATAACACATCGCCTTGCCTCAATCCTTTCTCAACATCAAAGTATTTGGTATTGTTCTTACCACCACAATCGGGAGTGTTTGGCAGGGATGGCGAGATGAGACATGGCTCTGTATAATTCGTCTCTTTTCACACTATCATACGCGACTATAAAATCGATAAAGAGGTGGTGTGAATCGATCTGGAATTCCTGTTTTTTTTTATAAATCTGTCGGAGTGTGAACATTTGGTCGCAGGTTGACTTGTCTAAAACAACATTGATAGGGGCCAATCAGATCGTTGACAAAAGGTTTTAAGCGGTCACACAGGATAGCCGACAATATTTTATAAGCGACGTTTAGGAGACTAATTCCTCTGTAGTTGGCGCATTTCAGAGCACATCCTTTTTGTGGATGGGGTACACTCTACCGAGGTTCTATTCATCGGGCATACTTTTATTCGACAAATTTTTGCCGTCTGACCAGCAGATATCACTTAATTACAGTTTGAGTGAGCAGATGTCGCTAATTTACAGTCTGAGATGAAAGACTTTAGAAAATCACATCCTAAAAAAGTGAACGTCACTAGTCTACAGTCTGCGCAAAAGGCACACCAAATGTCCGCTATTAGTAGATCATAGCTTGAAATAGAAGATATCTTTAAATTACAGTCTAAAATATCCAACATCACTAAATTTTTTTTTCTGAGATAGAAAACTTTAATAAATTACAGCCTAGTATAGCGAATGTTACCTGATTGCAGTCCCAGTGTCAGGCAACACTTAATTAGAGGTTGAGATAGCAGATGCCATTAAATTAGAATTTTAGATAACAGATTTCACTAAATTACGGTCCAACATGGGGGACTTCAATAAATTACTGTCTGGTAAATCGGAAGCCACTATTACAGTATAAGATAGGGAATGCCACTAGATTACTGCCTTTGATATAGGGAAAGACACTTAATTACAGTCGAAGATAGCACATGTCATTCAACTTCAGTTTCAGATAGCAGACATCACTTAACTATAGTCTGAGTAGAGTCTATCAATTTACAGTATGAAATAGATGAATTCACTTAATTACAGTCTGATCACCAAACACTACTAAATTGCAGTTCGAGATATCAGAAATCACTAAATTATAGCATGAGAAAGCGGACTTTAATTACAGTCTAAGATAGGGAACGTCAATAAATTATTGAAGCCATTAAGTAATTAATAGCAGGGGTAACTATACTGAAAAACTCAGATAGCAGATTTTACAAAATTACAGTTTTAAGTGCTTTGTATGGCTTAGTCTTACTCTTCAGTCCTTAGTTTTTTTTTTTCTTTTTTATATTTTGCGCGCACTAAAGGGATCTTGACTACCCTTAATATGATCGAACACAGTGCGAGCGTTAGGAAAATAGGGAAGGATTTGAAAGGAGATACCGATGTACATTCATTTTGAAGTTTAGAATATCAAAATGGGAGGGAAAAATCGAGTATGGTAAACCATTCCACATTCGTGTTGTACGGCTAAAGAAAGAATCTCTGTACTTGACAGTACTTCCGAAATTGGGCTCAACGGTAAACTGATGAGCATTCCTAGAAGCGCGAGTATTATGGTTGAATATTTTAAGGGGAGGAATGCAACTGGCTACCTTGCTCGAACATTGTTTATAAAAATATCCATAAAATCGTGAGATACATATAACATTTCGACGATGTTCTAAAGATGTAAATGTTTCTACTATAGTTCTATCGCCAATCATTCTTAGATCTCTATTTTGAATTCTATTCAAAAGATTCAAATAAGTTTTAGGAGTTCCTGCCCAAGTGTGAGAGTTATACTCAAGTTTTGGTCGGATGAAGGCCTTATAGAGTACAGCCAGATCAGACGGTGAGAAGAATTTCGTGCATCTTCGAAAAAACCTAAACACTTTGCAGCGTTTTTGGCTACATAGAATATGTATTCATTCCACACGAGGTGGTCTGTGAAGCTCATACCTAGGACTGAAAGCTGATCGGTTTCTTCGATGCAAGTGCCGCTCATGGATAGCGGCATGGTGGGTGGGTTCTCCTTTAACGACAGAAGACAGCACTGAGTTTTCGAAGCATTAAATTCTACGCGGTTTTTTATTCCCCATTGGACAATGCTGTCGAGATCAGAATTTAATCAGCTTATCATAGACTGCCCTTGCAGTTCCACATCCGAAGAACAAGGGGGTGAATATGCAAACGAATATGAAAAGCTGAGAGTACTATCGTCAGCAAAACAATTTAGTTGATTAGAAGTTCCAGATAAGATATCATTATTGAAAAATGAGAAAAAAGGGTCGGAGACAAAACGGAGAAGAGATTCGTCGATACAAAATGCACACATTTTCGATAAGAGAGCTTGATGCCAAACTCTATCAAATGTTTTTTAAATATCAAGCGCAATAATCATACTTTCCCCAAAACGATGTATAGATTTGTGCCACTGCTCGGTGAGATATACCATCACATCACCAGTTGACCTATTGCTACGAAAGCCATACTGCCGGTCATTAATGAGCTTTCGTTCTTCAAGATATTTGTTAAGTTGATAATTAATCCGCGTTTCCATGACCTTAGAAAGAAGGGACGTAATTGGACGGCAATTAGAAGGTGAAGAAAATTCGCCTTTTTTAGGGACAGGCTGGAAAAATGCTATTTCCCAATCATTCAGAAAGAGACCTGTAGAATAGAACCGATGTTAAAGCTTACGCAGTAGTCTTGCCAGCGCTGAAGAACACCTCTTCAGAACAATGGGAGGGATACTATCCTAGCCAGCGGATTTGTGTATATCAAGGTCTTTGAGGACTCTAGCAACTGCACGAGTGCGAAAAAAGATTCGTCTCATAAAATCGTTTACGCTCCCAAGTACTGGAGGAGTCATAACACTTTCTGGTAGCGTCGAATTGACAGCGAACTGCGCTGCAAGCAAATTGGCTTTTTCACGAGAACTGACAAAAGAGGTGTCATTAAAGACGAGCGTTAGAACCGAAGACGAAGTTGAATTTCGAATGTTTTTTACAAATGACCAAATATTCTTACTACCTTTGGAACATTGTAGTATTTTTTGCCTTAATTTTTGGTCATGCGAAATTTGGTTTTACGAACGTGAACGTTGCAATTCTGTCTAGCTTCTTGAAACTTTTTCTGGTTTTCCTCAGTAGGGTTGGCTTTATAATTGCGGAAACTTACTTCTCTAACCCTAATAACCTCTTTACAGCTCGAATCAAACCATGCATTTTCTTTCGGTTTAACCCTATTCGGGATGAAATTTTTCATTCCGAGAAGAATTAAATTTGTTATCATATCTGCGCTGGAGTCTATGTCACTACCGAGGAAGCATAGTGACCAATTTAAGTTCCGGAAGAAATTATTGAGACCGTCCCAGTTGGCTTTCTCATATTGTCAAACGGTTCCCATAGGTGATTTTTCTTCAACTGAGTGTTGTTTGCATGAGAAATTTGCAGATATGACACATTGGTCTGATGTGCCTAGAGGCGATAATACATTAAAAGACTTTTTATTTCGCATTTCCTGAAAATTCAGCTTGAACACATCTGTCTACCATATACTGTGCTTCGGTTATTAGGTTATTTTGAATTCTTCGTAGAGCCTGCTTTTCGATCTTTAAACCAGAAGCTACGGTTACTGATTTTTTTATGAAAATCTTTGGATTTTATTTCATTTTTGCGATGCTTCGATCATCTTCAGCTCAGAGGCAGCGTATGTTGGACCTATTTTATATGTTCTGGCATTATTGTTATGCGATTCTACAATTAAGTGTAAGTGACCTTCCAATGAACAAGAAGTAAACAATGTTGCTTGGGAATTGTAAGTAAGTTCTTTTAGTTCTCCATAAGCTCCCACGTCACCAAATATGAATTGATAATATTGAACTACTGATTATTGGAATCTGTGGATGGTAGAGGATTATACATTGGTAATACTCTGGATTTTTTTATTTGTGGTGGTTTTTCCTTTCCATTTATTATCATATCTTTATTCAAGTGATTGTTTTCCTGTAATTAATAAATCATGGATACAACTAGCTTAATGTATACATGCTCTTAAAGTTGAAACCTATCAAGTAAATGAAATCATTATATTCTATTGTTTCAAAACAACAAATCCTTTTCATCAAAAAAAAGGAAAAAAATCAAAACCGATTAAGAAAATGATTTGACACCTGACAAACCCAAATCAAAGAATTCAAATCTACATAAGCTCTTTATCGCTTGGCCTATGAGTAAAATATTTATGTTACATTTCCAATTAAGTTAATCCAAGCTTTAGGACAATTTCACACGCCCACTATGATCCTAAACAAACACTCCCTCCTAATTTAAAATTTTGCAGCTTCCATAAATGCCTTTCCAGCATGCCACACGGCCATTAAAAAAATATATATATTTCCCTCCTAAATTATATATACACACACAAAGGTATGTTAAGGTCGAAATCTGATTCATTAAAAAGTGAGGCAGCTTTAAGTTTATTGAATCAAATATTGTCCTGTACAGTGTACGTACACTCACCAGCAACACTCATACCAGCCATTTTTTCTTATTTTTCTTATTCCAGACTTATAGTATACTTGTAAAGATTTATAGCACGAGCTCTGTGGTCGTTCTCACCATTTGGTTGTTGAGATTGTTGTCATTGTTGTCCGCCACCTAGTCACCTACCGACCGACCAACCAACCAACCAACTAACCTGAACAATGTAGGTACACATTTTGGTAATGGGATAGTGTCTACCTTCCGATGGATTTATACACATTTAGAAAGATTGTAGGTAGCTTAAGAATTCAGGGATGAATTAGTTATAAATTGTCTTAGGGCGCAGTACTTGTATGGCACATGCATTTTCTGGACGAAAGTTAGGAGGATATGTAGCTGAATTAGCTGAATAGTTTGCGGTTTCTCCAAAGAAACAAATTAATGTAATCAATTTACCACGCATCGTTTTAAAAAATTGTGACGAAAGTTATTGGAACGGTTTAACCGATTTTAATCCTACTGATG
Source organism: Philhelius pedissequus (assembly GCA_910595825.1). Taxonomy (NCBI): domain Eukaryota; kingdom Metazoa; phylum Arthropoda; class Insecta; order Diptera; family Syrphidae; genus Philhelius; species Philhelius pedissequus. The sequence goes on along the minus strand of OU343160.1, from coordinate 272,280,793 downwards.
TTATAAATTTTAAAGTTTGGATGGATGGATGTATGTTTTCAATAACGCAAGAACGGCTGAACGGATCTGGATGAAATTTCGCACAGACTATAGACTATAGACAGGAATAGCACATAGGCTGCTTTTTATCCTGGTAAAATGTATGGTTCCTGTGGGATAGATTTATTTTAATTTTGCATAGAGCATATATAACATATCTGCTCATTCTACAAATATCCAACATTGCATTTATTCACAAGAAGTCAAAAAGCACACACACTCACACACATAACATGCATCTGTTATTCCCGTATTAAAGTCAGTGTTCCAGTAAACCAAAGCAACACCCAATCTCTACACCAAATCGGTAGCTGTTTTGTTTTAGTTCAGGTACATACTGTAAATAATTTTTTTTAAAGATTTTAGTTTTTGTAGTTAAATGTCAATTATTATCAATTGACAAAACTTACAAATATTATAAATGTCAATGAATTTTTGGATGTTTGATTTGGATGAAATTTGAAAGGTAGATCGATGGGCCACTGAATTATCACATACGTAATTTTGATCCCGAAAAAATCAACGTTTCCTATGAGAGAGGCTTAAGTATGAAAAATAAATACACTTGGGTGTTTGTTTAATGGATCTTAATGAAACTTGTTAAGCTGATGCATGAGAAACTGGATTATTCTTTAGATTGGGAGATTATGTGTATTTGTTCGGCTTTTAACGCATAAAGCTTAGCGACTGAACGGTAGGTGCATAGATGATGTCAGTACAGTAGATTACCGTGGAAGCTGAAATGAAATAAAACAAGCTGACTGTAAGGGATTAACGAAGTATTTAAATTTTTGAAAGACCCATGTATGACATTATGTGTGAAATATAATGCCGTTGAAATATTCGTCACGGCTTTGCACGCGGATTAGGATCCTAAATGTTCAGTTTTAATGAACTTGCCATTGACTGACTTGATGATAATCGTCGGTTAAGGCTTATTGGAACAGAACCATGAAATCATTCGATCTTGTTAGCAAGGTCATTTAGCATTTTTTCTGAGATAACTATTATGCCCTCAAATCTCTAGTACAGAATGTCACTTGTGAAATTCATTATATGGAACTCAGCCCCATCTTCCTAGAACTGCATATATCGTCCACATTCATATTGTCCAATTTGAGCCAAAATAAATTGGTTATTGATTTGTAGAGCTTGGCGGCTTTACCAGCGCCATTTTCGAAGAAGTATTCACAAATGACGACACCACACATAAGTAAAATTTTGCACCAAATAGTTATTTATTGAGGATACTTTGCAGCCTGGTGAACTTCGAATTGATTGACGGCATTCCACATTCAGCAATTTTGCCTGTCAACAGAGCTCTTCAGTTAAAAATGCAACCATTGCTAAGAAATGATTTTTCCGGTAGTAAACAAAAAAACATTGGAACAAACGAAAGTAAAATGTTACCAATTTGACGAGCTTCATAGGATCGTTTGCTGATACGAAACTTAAGAGCTTATGTTCTACATAAACGCTTAAGTAATACATAGAGCATTGCACCAAACGCAAACCTAAACATAAAACTCGTTAAGTGAAACATAGTTCATGTCTTAGAAAAAGCAGTACATAAAATATTTAAGTACGACATAAGAGATTGAAGCACTCTAAAAAACAATTTTTGGATAGGTATTTGGCTTAGTTATCAGCGCATTTCACATAAAAATAAATAAAAATGGATTTTGAAATTCTGTATGTGCTTGTGACTGACGGAGAAATCCTTGAGATTTCAGAAGTTTGAATTCCTCGTCAAATATACCAGCAAAATGAATATTTTCCTTCATTTGCGATCTCTTCTTACAAAAAATTTTGGCTAACAAAAGAATAGTGAATGATAAAGGATTGAAACTTCGATTATATAAAACCGAACAGCGTGTCCGAATTGGAATCCAGAGTTAACCTTAAAATCCAAGAAGATGAAAGAAAAACGAATGGAGCAATTAAAATGTATCTATACATTGCGCCTTTTCTCGCTTGTTCTCTAGTGCTGTGCTTACATATGTGTACCTTGTGGTGGTGCTCGCTAGGCATTTGTCTTTAAGCTTAACCACGTCGGGTGCTACCAAGCATAATACATATTATGAAAATGGTGGCACTGAAGCTGGTGCAGCAGCAGCACCAAGCGCAAATTATATTGCGACTTGCTGCAGCCGACGTGGGACGATTAAACAATTTACGAAGTACCCCAAGAAACTGACAAGTCCGCAAAAGAAGAGTCGAAAGTCAATAGAAGAAGAAATTACCCCTTAAGTCGAAGAAATTGCGTACGCGTCGCCATCGCCTACACCATTTATCTCGACTGCAACCACAATTGTCACTCTAGAAGCTGTGCAAGTTGCGGTTTTCCAACTGTTCCGTTAGCACCAGCTGCTCCTTCACCAACACCGGTGGCCGTTACCAATATTGCCAACAGACGACTTCTACAAAAGTTTTTATTTTATAAATAAAAATACACAATTACAACACCATTTCCCCGTTTCAATTTTAAATTTGTATGCAATATTTTCAAATTTTGACATATCGAAGTGAACTTAGATGTATTTTAAATCTGTTACTTTGCTAAGTTCCACATAGATTTTTATGTGCAACATAAATACGAGTAAATTTATGTATAACTTAAAACTTATGTGAAACTTAGCTAGTAACAGGATTTATGTTTCGAATCAGAAAACGGGCCTTAATCATCTAATTTGCCACGATAATGGATGGCAATATGTTCACCATGAACTGTTAACAATTTAACATCGAGCCGTCCCCATTGGAAAACACTTTATTGAAACTAACAGATTCAAACTCAATATGTTTAAAGAAAAATAAAAGCTCTCCTGTCATTTCGTCAATACGTTTCAATTGTCAACGCATTAAGCGAAAAATTAAATTAAATTTGACACCCATAATATGCCAACGCATTTTAGGGAAAAAATACATTGTACTGTCATCTGCGCAACAACTAATAACTCATTGAGATAGAAGTTTCGTACAAGAGCACATTCGTATTTATAAGAAAAAGTGTTGGAAACAAAACGGAGCCCTGGGGCACACCAGCATTTAACTTTTCATACTTGAAACTGTTCAATACGAATGAAATTAATCGATGCGATGTTCGAATAGAAGTTGAATAGGGCAGATGGAATAGTTTACACGTTGGTTTTGCCAACCAAATCACATGTTTTATGTATATTAAAAACATTTTGGAAGTTCTTACCTTTTCTGGATCGTTTGAAATTATTACACTAAGGAGTTGGCTTTAAGATTTCGAAATCTTACTCTTTCTTTTGATCTGATAGACCTTTTTGAGCAGTTGTTTTGTATCTGTTATTAATTGAAGGATTATATTTGATAAAATATTTTATAAAATCAAATCAAACTTTTTAAAATACCCACAGCAAGTAACATATTTTGTACTGGAGCCATTCAAATCCGACGTTTGTACCGGAGTGGCTTAAATTGACTAGTGAGCTGAGTGGTTAAACCTTTTAAATACTCTTCATCTTCATACGTACGAATTGTGTCTATATTAAGACAACTAAAAAATTAGGGTTTCTTTGCTTAAGGGCCATTCGTTAAACAAAGTTAATCCAGCCTATGCATGAACAAGATAACAGATGTACACGAGACAAAGATCTACATACATACATATTCAACCTTTTTGTAGCTCAAGACCAAAAGTGTTTTATGTCGTTTTATTATTACAATTATACGCATTACACTTACTCTACAAACCTATTCGCATAGTGATATCGGACTTTATGTATCCTCTATTTGACAAGGTAGCTTTTATTTCCACTGATGCTGCAGGCTAATAGTCTAAAAGCATTTTGCAAACGCACAGGATTTACTAGGATACTATCTAACAAACAATGTGAATATTTGCATTTTTGCCGGAAATTTACAAAGAATCCTGAAAGACGAAAACAACGATAAAGACAAGGTACAAATACAATGACCAAACATTGCATTTTCATCGTAGTCCTTAATACCACTCGTACGTCGTATTCCAAGGAAAATGGCTGCTGGAATTTAGTTTTGCTGTATGCGTGTGCGTTTATTTATTTCGAATGGTTTCACATTGTGTCGCAAGGAAGGGGAAATTATGTCACCTGATAAAAGTGTGAATTGAATAACAGTTCACAAGAATAAATACATGGCGTACGTTAAATGGATTTATTATTCACCAGGATTTGGGTATAAGTATACAACACACACAAAGCAGCAATATGAGCTTATCTTTTTTCGTATAGCTTTGAGCAACAATGGAAAATCTAAATAGGTAATACCGATGACAATAAAGATTCAGATATGCAGGGAGCTAAGCTATTTACCCATTACGATTTTGTAATTAGTTGTTTGAAGGATTATAGATTAAAGGTTGCGGCAAGACTGTTTCGGATGCTTACAATAAAACGTGCTGAAAATTAAGTTATCTTCTATCTTACTTTCGCTCAGTTAGCAAAAAAATTGGTCAATGAAAATTTTAAATAAGGAGGAAACTAGACAATTTACAGTATCGTATTTAGGAACTTTATCTTACTTAAGAAAGCCGTTCAGCTTCTAAAAGTGTACTTAGAGGTGTTCAAGGTCCGCCGTGATTTAGATTTGACATTTCTGTTACAATTACTTACATATGCCAGAACGAACTGTCATCCTACTGAAGGTGCCTTCGTTACGCCTTTAAAAATAAATGCACGACTGGATCGTACGAACTTGCTCTTGTAGCTAACAACTTTAATGTAGCTAACCATTGAAGTTTAGTTAGTTAGGTGTAGTTATCCTATGCAGGCTTATACTACGTTTCCACCGAACATTAATCTAGGTTTATATTTACTAATCTCAAATAGTGTTTCCACCGCTCCAAAAGTAGATTAATTTTGACAACACTATTCAAAATGCAAATATTGTTTCATTTTCTCTTATGATGTGATGTAGAAGTGAGACAGGCAGCTTCATCTGTGTCAAGTGAAGCGAAAAATTCACTTTCTCGATGAAAGTGTTCATTTCGATATGGGAATAGGTTAGTTCAATTTGTAAACGGTGATTTTTTAAGAGCTTGGTTTTTGAAAATTCAAAAAAACACAGAAACTTGTAAAAAGTGAATGAAATTTTTATTTGGATCGATAAATCAATTTCTGCCATTTACTTTTTAAAAATAATTTCAATTAAATGTTGCCCGCCGCTACGCTTCAGGTGGTCCATTCTGAAGGTCCAATTTTGGCAAACTTTTTCACACATTTCGGCCGGAATCTCACCAATGACGCGTTCAATGTTGGCTTCCAAGGCAGCAATCGTGTTTGGCTTGTCGCCATAGACAATAGACTTAACATAGCCCCACAAAAAATAGTCTAACGGGGTCAAATCACATGATCTTGGTGGCCAATTGACTGCGCCAAAACGTGAGATCAACTGCTCACCAAATTCGCCTCTCAATTGATGCATGGTTTCGCGTGCAGTGTGGCATGTGGCACCGTCCTGTTGGAACCACATGTCGACCGAGTTCAATTCTTGCATTTTCGGCAAAAAAAAATCTGTTATCATCGAACGATACCTTTCTCCATTGACCGTAACCCTGCGGCCTTCATCGTCCTTGAAGAAGTACGGCCCAATGATGCCGCCTGCCCATAAACCGCACCAAACAGTGTATTTTTCGGGATGCATTGGTAGCTGCTGAATTGCCTCTGGCTGCTCTTCACTCCAAATGCGGCAATTCTGCTAATTCACGTATCCATTTAGCCAAAAATGAGCCTCGTCGCTGAAGACAATTTTGCGATAAAAAAAACGGATCCTCATCCAACTTTTCTAAGGCCCATTCACCGAAAATTCTACGTTGTGGTAGGTCGCCTGGCTTCAATTCTTGCACCAGCTGTATTTTGTATGGCTTTAAACCAAGATCTTTGCGCAAAATCTTCCAGGTGGTCGAATAACACAAACCCAATTGCTGCGATCGGCGCCGAATGGACATATCGCGATCTTCAGTAACACTGGCGGATGCAGCAGCAATATTCTCTTCGGTACGCACTCTACGGATGATTTGGTGGATTAATGTCCAATAAAGTGAAACTGGTGCGAAATTTGGTCACAATGAGCTGAATAGCCTGCTCGGTGGGTCGATTATGACGACCATACAACGGACGTAGCTTGCGAAACACATTTTTCACAGAGCACGAATTTTGATAATAAATTTCAATAATTTGCAAACGTTGTTCAGGCGTAAGTCTATTCATGATGAAATGGCAAACAATACTGAATCGAAATGTCAAATGTTCGTGGAATTTGTCATGTGTGATCTGTCAAAAATATAAACGTCAAAAACCAAGTAGCAAAAAAATCACCCGTTACATCTATTGGCCCAATGAAGATTTAAGTGAGATTTATTTTAAATCTTCATCTGAGGAGATTAAAATTTGAAAATCTTCAAGATTTGTAGGAGATTTTGCCAAATTTACTTAAATCTCGGTTTAGCGGTCGGTGGAAACGTAGTATTAAACAGCCTATGTAGGTAAGATTACCTCGATTCTTAGTATAATGAATTGTCGAATGGATGATCCAATGAATAGTTACATAGGTACCTACATACAAATGTTTATTTAAATCTAAGTTATGGATTTTAACTATGTGAGTTAGCAGAGTAAAATGTATGTACAGACATATATAGATGGAAACTAAATATGTAAACATGTACATATAATAATGAAATTGAGGGACGTAGGTGTGTAGGCAGCTATATGCACATATGTAACTTTATAATTTAGATGCACTTTGCATACATATGATTCATGTGATTTTTTAGACAAATATATGTATATATAAATGTATGAGGGCCTACATTGTATTTAGTAATCAGTGATGTACCCAAAAATTCCTAAAAAGGAAATAATAATAATAAGGTAGAAATAAATGGATAATACACATATTTAAATGTTTTTATATTGATTAGTCGTTATAGTTTGAGAAAAAACAAAGATGCCAGTTGAATTCATGGATAAATAAGAATATATAAAAAAAAATTCAAAAATCGTTGAAGCGGTTTTTTAATAAATTAATTTTTTATGTATAAAATTTTTAAAACATTTTTGGAAAAAAAACGCCATTTTGAAGATATTATTAACATACATATAAAATTAAAATTTCAGAAAAATTCTGTGACTGGGTTTTTGAAAAATCGATTTTTCAAAAAAAAAAATTTATTTATTTTTTAAAAATCGAAAAATTTTTTTTTGAAAATTTTCGTATGCAGTTTTATTAACAATTTTAGGCACCATTTGTATAAAAAAAAAATATTTTAATCGGTCGATCCAATGTTGCGAAAGTCGAAAATATAGAAAGTGGTTCTATGGGAAGTACCGTTAATAAGTACGCAAAAAAAATATTTTTATACTTAAAAGTGGACTGTACTAATTTAGGAACACACACATTGTTTTGAAAAAAATTCTTGGAGCCCTTTTCGAGAAATAAATTTTTTTCTTAACGGTTTTTTTTTAAACATTTGTATGGGAGGAACCGTTGTTTTTTATCTTAGGAATATAGTTTTTTGAACTGTTCAAGATAATGCCAAAAAACTACCAAATACGAAGTTTCGCAAGAATCCATCAAATCGTTTTCGAAATTTTGAATTTTCAACTAAAAAAAAGATTTTTTTTTTTAATTTCCAAAAAAAAATATTTTTGAAAAATTTAGGCTTACAATAGTGTTTAAACTTTTCATGAGCTTCTGCGCGAAAAATTTCAAAAAAATCAAATTAACCGTTTTCCAGAAAATCAAAAACCAAAATAAATGGTACTACTAGAGGTACCAAAAGTACCAATTTTTTTCCAAAACAAAAATTACTAAAATGTTTCCTTTTGCTTCATTATTTTTTTTATAAAAATCGTTGGAGCCGTTTTCAAAAAAAGGAAGTTTTTTATTTTTGGCCAGAAAAAATGTATGGGAGCTACTGTTATTTGTCGTCTTAAAAAAATGAAAAAAAAACGGGTGGGCATATTACCGAACAAACAATACATACCAAGTTTGAAGCAAATCCATCCAAGCCTTCTATATTAATCTTTGCGAATCCAAAACGAACGTACAAAAAAAAAATGGATAAAAGAAACAAAGCAACAAAAAAAAATCTGGTTGAATACAACAATTCATGTAGGTACCTACAGAATGAGAATCCACAACAAGTACCAACAAAAAAAATATCTGCATTTTTCTATGAAAATCCACAAAACGAACAAACATCACATATGTCGGGTCACGTCAGATGTCGATCGGCTTGACAGCTAGATAGAAATTTTGTTACCCCCAACGCCGCAAAAGAAGTTTTACTTCAAAAAAAATTATTTAGCTGTTTCTACTAATAAGGCGTTTTTCTTTTTTAGTTCAGAGCAGAGTCTGAGTTGTCAAAAAATTTGTTTGTGTTTCTTTTTAATTCAGAGCGTGCAGAGCTCCAAGTGTATGTTTCTTTTTTCGTTCTGAACATGTGTAGATCGCACTCGACGTGCTCGAACATAATTGACCGAGCATGTGAGTAAATTGCTGAACTAAAATGCCATGTGCGCCAAGAAAGAAAATGTGAAAAAAAAATAATTAGATACATAAGTTGGCGAAAGAGGTTGATCGCTTGTTGATTTTCTGTATCTGGTGTGTATCAGTGTACAAAAAATGGTATGTATTGCTTTTTATGGTTAAAAAATGAAAATTTTTTCTGATTTGTGCGGTTCAAGTGTTTTTAAAAAAACATATCAGTGTTCAGAGCTCGCTCTGTTTGGAACAAGTTCAGTGCATAATCTATGTAGGTTCGAGCTATGTTCAGTGCTCTGCTCTGAACGAAAAAAGAAAAACGCCTAATAATGTGCTTACAATGCGATCGAAAATAAGATCGAACTTGTGATCCAGTCGTGCATTTTGTTTTTTTTTTTACTAAGGATTTGGATCACTTCGTAGCACGAGCGCTGCGAGTCCTCTTCCAATTTATCTGCACAGAAAATGTATTGAAGTGAGATGTCCAAATATAATACATCATCCTTTTTTTTTAATGCACTCCAAATAGTTGACATATTTGTGTGTCTCTTAAGACAACTGTTATGATGACCTTATAATATGAAAAACTGAGGTTATGTCGCAAAAAATGGCCTTAGGTCCCTTCTCACGTAATAGTATATTTAATTACTGTGGACATTAAATTTACTATACCTTAAAATTATCTAAGAAAAGATTATCAAATATAGAACCTTGTTTCATTTTACGCGAACATGGTGGACCGGTGAGAGCTGATAGAGACGTATAGCTATTTGCTGTGGGAATGACAATGCGGTGAATGTAAAGTAAGCATCATTAATACAAATTTGTCTGAATTTATTTAACACCATTAATTGAAATTAATAACCTTTAACGATACGCCTCAAACAACACACAAATAAGAAGGGGTGGCAATGTTCGTCCTTTATGTCTTAAAATGCTAAAATATACATATAGATAGTGTAGGCTGATAATAATTATGTGTGGTGTGTTATCTAATATTCTTTACAAAACAATCATATCATCAAGCCGTGACATTGGCATATAAATCAATGAATTTGCAAAAACACGCAACAATAACTCAATATGCTCTACAACAAGGACCCTGACGGGGATGTTGATTGAAATAGAGTACATTTCATCCATGTCTCTGTTTTCGAATGTGTATCTTTGTACCTTTATATATATATATAGGGTTGAAATATTACAGAATGTCAATCGATTACGACGAAATATGTATGTTTAATTAATTTTGTCTTTATATGTGCAAACAATTTCCATAAATTAAAAGCTATCTTCTAGTTGCACATATATACCTACCAGCCCCGCCACCTCAGTCAATACAATCCAAACTTTATCCATACATACTCTTACCTTGTACACAATGTGATGATAGTTAAGATCAAATCTGCTAGCCAAATGAAAATCCCTTTAAGGAATGCAGATAAATCACTTTCATATGTGTGGGTTTTGGACTTACTATAAATTTGTACAATTTCTATGAAATAGACGGACACACGCAACCACAAATCTACATACATATATCCTATAACTATCTATCTATTCACAAAACAAGGATACAATATTAATTTATCAGGACTTTATTTTCAGATGTTGCTGAACTAAAAACACTATATCTCTATCTATGAAATTATTGTTCAACATCAAATGGAAAACGAGAACGTCTATAAATAAATTGTGCTGTCTGTGATGCTTGTTGTTGTGTTGGGTTTTATTGGTCCAAAAGTCATGCAATGTAATGATAATGACAAACAATTTTTATTGCTTAGATATCAGAATGGGTATAGTATAATTGAGAGATATCACAGGGATGGATGTGGTAAATAAAATTTAAATAAGGCGAAAGAATAAATAGAAGCTATTTCTTCTAAGAAGGAGCATATACAAAATATCATCAATTAGTTACATATTTCAATATAAAATTTTACATGTATGTTAATACTTTACTCTCTTAACCTGCTAGCTTTTTTCAGTGTGGATAAAAATTAGCAGTTTTTTATCATGTCACTATGAAAAACTGGTGTACCACAGGGGTCCGTTTTGTCTCCGACTCTTTCTCTTAAATTTACTGATTATTTTTCTCGTAAGAAGAAATGCAGAAATAAAAACAATACAAACGTAGGTATTGTCTTTATTCCTTATTTTGTGGACTGTGATATTAATTTTAATTGAGCTATTTTGCGACCTTTAGTCCAAAATATTTTCTACCGAATTCCCTTGGAATAATATAATTCACAGTGTTTGAAAGCTGTAAATTTTATTTGTGTAGCTAGCCATCGACTAATATATTGCATTTTAGAAAGGTACTACAGCATCTTAGTGATGCGTAGTACCTGGCCGAAGCCCATATAATTTTGGACTAAAGATTGCAAAAAACTTAATTAAGATTATTTTTTTCTGAAACTCCTAAACCACTTTATGTTGTGCAGCAGAAAGAATCTTCAGTTCTTATAATTTCGCATACTGGCTCTTTGCATGAAGTTCTACAACGGATAGTTTTTAGCACATTTGTTTGTACCAGAAATTAATAGGCCCACCTCTTTTTTTTTAAATTGAGAGTTTTTAAATTTTGGTAGACGAAAACCACCAATTTACTTGACTTAATACAGGCTAAAATCTTAAGCTAACTTACAAACTATTTATATACAAGGATCAATTAGAAGATTTATTCAGAAGACAGATATAAAAAGACAGAGAACTGACGCTTAAATAAAGAATCCGCAGTGTGAATCGAAAGACAGTGTTTTAAGAACTGATTACTAAGGTTAAAGTTAAAACAGTTCGCGTTTAAAATTTTACTCCAAAGCATATGAGAGATAGAGATATAGCGAAACGCAGTCAATGAAACGAAAAAAGAGTCGATTAATGACGAATTTTGGATATTTCTCTTGGTTTTTTACTTGCGATATAGGTACTGTAGGTCAAGTTCATTTGGAAAAAAATCGAATTCGAGATTTTGATCAAACTTGACATTACGATGATGGGAACACCAACAAAAGTGGGAACCGCAATTCCGCCTGTCTGTCTGTAGAATGATCTTCAGCCTAAATAGCTGAAACGATTATCTTCAAACTTGGTACTTTAGCGTTTTAGGAGATTGTCTCAAATAGATTTTTTAATCGTTTTTTTAGCTCCAAAAATAACGGTACTTGCCATTCAAGTTTTTCCACCATCTTATCTTATTTAAAAAACAATTTTGATAAAAATTGGTCTGTGCACTCCTTTTAGAAGACTGATGACCATCTGGTCATTATTTTTTTTTACAGATTTAAGTATGAATTATCATGTATTTTTTTGATTTTCGGCTCTCTCATAAACGGCTACACGGATTTCGATCAAAATTGTTATAGAAGAGGTCCTTCAATTTATAAAAAATACTGCGTACCAAAATTGTCGAAAAATATGTTTTTAGATTTTTGAACAAAAAATATTTTATTAAATTCAATATTTCGAAAACGGGTTAGTGATTTTTTTTAAAATTTGTGCTTAAGTTTACATTTACATATATTTAATATTGCCATCCTATTTTTTTTTTAGAAAAAAAAAATTAAGAAATTTTGTATATATGTAAATAAAATGCACAACTGTATCGCACGAACTTGCTCTTATGTTCAATCACATCGTATGCAAAGGATTTCTATTAAAAATCTAAATATATTTTTAAAGCAGTTGTTTACTTAATTTTTTACATTTACAAAATTTCTTTAATTTTTTTCTAAAATAAATTGAAATGACAATCTTAAATATTTAATAATATTAACTTAAATAGTAAATAATATAAACTTAAAAAGGAAAAAATTAAATCGATTTAATCAAAGAATAAATAATTCAAAATTCTAAAATAAATACCTAACTAAATTGAGTTCAAAAATAGTACGCCATTTTATTTATTGGATACATTTGAATTTATGAGAACAAAATTTTAAAAATCTGTGGAGAGGTTTTTGAGAAAAAAAGTTTTTTTTTTAACTTTAAAATCAAAAACGCCAATTTATAGGTATTCAGCAAATAGAGTTAATTATAATTAAAAAAAAAATTAATGAGCAGTTTTCAAAATATAAATCTAAATTTTTTTTAAATGCTTTTAAAAATACAAACAAATATTAATGAAAAATTTTGATGCGCAGTATAAATTGGGCTTCCTTCACCTATATATGAGCGAAATTTCGAAAGAATCGGTTAAGTCAGAAGCAAGAAAAAAACGGTCCATGGAAAGTACAGTTTTTATTTGAAAAAAAAAAGATGGACAAAAGAAAAAGACAGAAAGACAGACAGACATAAAGGCGGACAGAAATTTTAGACCATCTTTTTTCGTGTGTGATCGCTATCATCGTGATGTCATGTTTGATTGCAAGTAAAAATGCCAAAAGAAATAGTTTGAAAACAAAAACGCAAAAAAAAACTTTTCAAAAGGAAAAAAAGACCGAAAATTCTCCGTTATTTATTTCAAATCACAAACACTGTTCGTACTAATTTCTCTTTCTCATTGTGAAATTACGGCGTATTCTACAAAATTACGTCAGCGCAGTGACTAAAATATCCTTGCACAATCTTTTCAACGTTGGGCCTAATTCTCATACCGTTTGGAACTTATGCCAGGAAAAGCTATTTTTGTGGTCTTTTTCCAAACAAAGTCAGTTAGGAAATAAAACCAAACAGTTTCGGCGTAATTATCATTTTCGTTGTTGGCTCCTTTTCCTAAGTTATGGTCTAATTTAATACATAATACACTTTGACGATTTATCCTAAAATATGTTGGGCGTTTTTTTCCAAAATTATTACGCCCAAATTTATTGAGCGTTTTTTCCAAAACACTTTCGGGCGTAATTTCCTATGGCTTAATTTCAGGGAGCTGAAAGAATCCACACCTTAAATTGCAGCACGATAATACTTTTTCCGTAAACACAAATAATCAAAAATGGACAGTGTGTTGATTCAATAGAAGAAAATATTCACAAACACTTCCAACTTACATTTATGAATATTTGAAAAAAAATTGTACCACTTTTGTTATCCCAGATGATAATTTAAGCAAATAGACAGCTGTAAATCAACAATGAGGATAATCAATTTCAGAGTAGAACCAGGATCCAAACTAGGCTCATAACTTTTTAACATCTACAAATCAAATTAGCCACAACAGGTTTCCTAATATTTGGTGCAAGAATAACTAAAGTCCACATAAAATATATTTCGCATATTTAGAAACTGTACTGAGGAACTGCAGAAATACCAACTGGTACAACTACATATATCAAGAATATCAGCCAAAAATACTTTCGAATATATTTCAACAAGATGTACAGGCTAAGACCCCATAAATATGCTGTATTCGGAAGCACAAATTTTGCAAGAACAAAATGGCCACCTTTATAAAAAGCAGCTCATTAAGTTAGTTAGTACATACTGCTACTTCTTATGATACAAGACGAAAAAAGCCCACATAAAGAAGCTCTGAACTAACATTTGAACTTCGATACGGTGTCGGAAGTTATTTTAGCGATTAAACCTTATCGAAACCTTACAGAAGCTGAAATGTTAGTAGAACTGTGGATCTACATATAAAATATGTCAGCAACAATAGGCACTATAAAGAAGCTCATGTAATACATACAGTGAAGAACCACTCGATCCTAAAGATGAAGAGATATAAATCAGCCAATAGAGAGAATCAACGTTACTTGTGAATGCGGATCTGAAAACAACCAATGACGGAAAGAACATTTTCTCGGTTGCACCTGGTTTATCAACTACTACTACCGTTTTTAAAAACCCAATAGAGATAAAATGATCTCCCAGTGAAAAAGACCTATACTTCCTGACCCTCTGCTTCGAACTGGACGCACTTCTTATATATTTTCTTACTTGCAATGCTTTGGAGACTTTATTTTTCATTTTTCTTCGTGTATGACCTACGTTATAAGTTTTTTTTTTAGCAAGAGAGAGTGAACACACAACGAAGTCCTCCAATAATCTTATAGATAAATCCATATCAGTACAAAATTTAATAAATTTTACAGACACTTGTTCCGCTCAAATTATTATAATTATTATTATTGTTCAATTGTTTCATGAATGCTTAATCTTCAAGTCCCAATATTGCTTCTTATTCAACTATACAATACACAATTGCGAACATGTATTCCCATAAACCAATTAAATGACTGCTTGTGAATTTGAATAATCAACATTTCGTCAAGGTTGTACGGATAAATCAAACATACAGTGACAGAATTTTAAGCTTGTGGCAGGTATTATAGAGTGAAAACATATCCCTTACATCACAGCATGCTTATATTATAATCATATTTCCGGCATTTCTGCAAAGCAATTAATGAATTGAAATTAATCATTTGATGCATTTATCAGTTAGGCAGTTTGCATGCAAGTCTATTCCGTTGTCCGTATTAAAATAATATACTCAATCAGATAATAATCAATTCTTTGGAAGTAATTGTTTTGAAGACAGGAGTATCCTTAGAAATGCGCAAACCTTTTATCGCACTTAATTGGATAAATATCAATTAAATTGGGCTTGGATATCTCTTTTGCAGAAATCGAACGAAGCCTCTCTTATAGGTCAATAGTCTTTCGAATTCCTTCCGCAATAAATGTTTAATAGATATTAGGAGAATTATATTAGTTCTCCAAATCTCTCTAGCCCATAATAGTCATACGTCGTTAAGTGTAATGGTTTTCAATAGGATTGTGTGTGTGCAATTGCTGCTTAATCGGGTTCAGTTAACCAACAAAATAATTATTTCCAAATGAGGGATTGCAATCTGTAGAACACACAATGATGACGACATCAGGTAAGGAAGAATACACAAGGACTATAATATTGATGTGCATCTGAGCTCAGTTGTCAGAAAAGTGCCCTCAACCATTCTGTTGCATGGTATTATATTTTGAACCGGAAGGAAGGAAGGAGTCCAAGTTTCTCGTTTCAAAAGTGAATTTTAGATTGTTTCAAATATTATATTTAAGGAACATTTCCTGCTTATGCTCTTTGAAATGTTTTCACAAGACACAAGGAGCTTAAATTGCATCTTGGCGCAGCCAGCAGATCAAATTGTGTGTGTTCATTGTCAACATATAATTCTGTGCTTCCGTTTGGACTGGTTATTTGTTAATTTACGAATTTTATGGTTAAACAGTTTACATGATAAAACTCACTACTTAGTCGCAAAAGCTTGCTTGCAAGTCGGTTAGTATTTTTAAAAGGGCAAAATTAAGAATTATTATAAACAAATATGTGATTGAATGACTGGATCGTACAAACTTGCTCTTGTAGCTTACAACTTTAATGTAGCTAAAATTTGCCGCTGAAAGCAGCTAGGTAGTCTATAGTTATCCAATGTGTAAGATTACCTTGGTTCTTAGTATAATGAGCTGACACACTTAGACCTTAGACAGGTCCATTGTGATACCACATCAAGAGAAATTTACTGGTTTGATTAAAGACTAATTTTCTCTTCATGTGATATCAAAATGGACCTGTCTAAGATCTAAGTGTGTCAGCTGTTTTCCTGACGACCCAACATAACCTAACCTAGTATAATGAGTTTCAAGCTAGATTATGGATTCTAGTTATGTAAGCTATGAAGATATTCAATTTTATTTTCAATATAAAGGTATTCAATGAAATATATAGCAAAAATATGTGAATGTAGTTTAGTATACAAGGGTAAAAATTAAACATTATCAGGTAGCAAGGAGAAAATAATTAGATGAAATACACAATAAAATTGCTTAGATGACTTAGTAGTTGGCGCAGGGATATAAGTCCCTGGTACATAAGGCCCAATTTCGCATTTTGGGACTTATGTCCCACATAGGTGAGATATACTTCCCAAAAACTAATTTTTTTTTTTTAATTAATTTTGCATGTATAACAGTATTAATACATTTCTAGGAAACAAAAATTGAAACGCCATTTTGAAGTAATTATTAATATAGATATAAGATTTTAATTTTTAAAAAAAATCAGCGACTGGTTTTTGAAAAATCGATTTTTCCAAAAAAAATGATTTAGGTATTTATTAAAAATGTAAAAAAAATATTTGCCATTTTATTAACACTTCCAGGGAAGATTTGCATAAGCTAAATAATTTTATTCAGTTCATCCAACAGTTAGAAAATCGAAAATATGAAAAGTGTTCTATGGGAAGTGCTTTGCTTAAAACTGGACTGTTTTGGAGCGTTTTGGAGAATAGCTCCTTTTCTTATCGGTTTTTTTAAACAATTGTATGGTAGGTACCATTGTTATTGTATTCAAGATAATGCACGATAAAATACTAAATACGAAATTTCGAATCTTAATTAATGCACTCAGTTTAATAAAAATCGTTCTAGCCGTTTTTGAGAAAAAAAGGATTTAAATTATCGCCTCAATGTGACATGTACCGATATTTTAGTCTTAAAAAAAAAAAAAAAAAAACATGTTGGCCGAAAAAGAAATTTGTACCGAGTCCAACAGTTTAGGCTGTAGGCTAGCAGATATATTGACAGACTGAATGACTGATAGACAGAATTGTGAGACTCACTTTTTTCGTCTTCGCTATCATCATAATGTCAAATTTAATCTAAATCTCGAGTTCGATCTTTTTACGAATCCAAAAATTTCCATGAAGTACCTATGTGCATACCTATATACCGCATGTAAAAATATATTGACACAAAAGTTATTTCACCATATGACTTGTTTAATACAGGGTTTTCCAATAAGAGGTGTTATTTTGATATTCAATAAAAGAAATGCGTTGTTGAAGCGTGTATCGTTCCATTTTTATTAATAGCGTAGTTTCGTAGCGTAGTTTTTTTACTTGTCAAATGTCGAAAAATGACAGCTTCAAAAGTGACAGCTACCGAATTAGCGGGCTATTCAAAATAACACCTCTTATTGGAAAACCCCTTATAAGGTGTCTTTTTAGCCCAGTACCTAATAACCTGGATTAATATCGAATGTTTCTTCCAATGGGTTAGTGACGAGTATTTTTGTTTGATCGCAAAACTGACTTTCAGAGAAAATTCTTGAAAGTTAAGTTCTACTTTTCTAATTCTTAAACAAAAACGAACTTGATAGTAAAGAGCATGATCTCACATTAGTCCTAATAAATCTATTGTCGTTTTCTGGATTTCAGTATTCGAGCCGATGAGAAAAAAATTAAAAAAAAAAAAATTTAATCGCGTAATAGGAAACATATCAGACAAATATTTCTAAAGATTCTGTATTAAGTATAATAAAGAATTGGGGATATCCTAGGAGTCAGTAATGAAAAGCTTATATAAAAAAACAAATGGCCCATGGACCAACTCATGTGAAGAATCACTGAAACTAAAACCTATAGGCAGCATCCACAAGGTCTGATTACATGGACAAACTGCAATGAGCAATCAGTAGATTCAAGTAAAATTATCAATTAAACAGCGGTCGGCTTTTCTATTAGAAGATTTGTTAGTAGAGGTACGCCGCAAGGCGGTGTATTATCCCTCTTCTGTGAAACTTGGTAGTGACTAGGCTGTTAATACGCCTGGAAGCAGAAGGCTACAAAGTGATTACCTGTGCGAATGACGTTGCTACTGCCGCATTAAGGGAGCATCCTAATACTTTGAAGGAACTTTTACAAACTGATTTAAACAATGTTACACAGTATACACACTGGATTTATCGATGTGGTCTGGATGTCAGCCCACAACAAAGCAAAACAATTGTGTTTTGTAACACGAAATATAAAATTCACCTTAAAGACCCTCATTCTATGAAAGACGGCAGTTTTCTTATGCACAAAAACTATTAGTAATAAATGGGTTCTCTAACTTCACATAATGAATTGGTTAAGGTAATTAGACAAATTATAATATACGTTATGAAAGCCTACTGACCCGCTCTTGATTAAGTGACAAATCGTGATATTTAAGCTAGGCTCACCTGTACTAATACACACTAAACTGGACATTCTGATTCATTTTGCATCCCTAGATATCTTCGGAAAACAAGCCATTTCACAATAAACCAGAAATAAAATTGGCCATACTTCGTCATTCTGAACTCATTCGGATCAATTCCAAGTTGCTCTACAGATGCCAACTATGAGGGTGGTATAAGGTTGTTAATTTTTTGAGATAAAAGGGGATTTTACTCCAAATGCAAAAAAACAGCAAACTAAATGCCTTCTTGATATTGGGACCATTAACCGAAGTTTCATGGTAAATGATGGTCGTTCGGCTTTAATTAAGGGGAAATAGAACTTCGATTAGCCTAGTCTGTTGCATTGTGTGCGAAAACAACGTCGTATCTGAGTTACAAATTAACAGAATTAACAATCATGACTACGTTCAGTAGATGTAGGTGATTTGATAGTAAGAAAATTTTCTTAACAAAATTCTGCTTTTTAAAATTCTGCTCGCTGAAATTCTGCTTTTCAAAATTCTGCTCATCAAAGTTCTGCAAATAATAAAGAAAACAAAGGTTTGGCAAATGTTAAAAAGCACGCGCTTTTTATCTTTTTACAAACCTTTGTTTTCTATTTTATTGACAGAATTTTGATGAGCAGAATTTTAAAAAGCAGAATTTTGTTAAGAAAATTTTCTTACTATCAAATCACCAAATGTAAGCCTTTTCTTGTACCTTAATCTACAATAAAACAAATGAATGAATGAATGAAATCTTAGTTGATGGTCGTTCTCTAATTCCATGGTCTTGTAAGTCCATGGACTAAAGGTGGATTAATCGGTTCTTATTAATAGGGCTGTTAGTGTCTATTAAAGGAAAAAATAAAAAGAATATTATGCAAAAGAGAACCGATCTAAGTCACATTGGCTTTCTTAGGTTCTTAGGGGCATTTCAAAAAACTTTCCTCTGTTTGGTTTTTGCTTGTTTTTTCTGTAATTTCTTTTTCATACCTAATGGATTGTTTTGATTTATTTTTGTTTCTCGTTTGCTTTTGTAAATAAAAAAAAGTTAATTAAAAATTTTAAAAAAAAATAAGCAGAATTTCTTTCTTTTTTGTTGACGCACAGACTTTTGAAAAGTAGAATTTTGAAAAGCAGAAAAAATGAAAAAAAAGCAGCATTTTGAAGCCAGAATCTTGACCCTCTCCCGTAAAAAAATTGGGTTTCAATTTAGTGATTCTTTATTGGAAAGTGACTGGAAAACTTCTCACGAAATATTTTTCTTAACATTAAATGGATTGCATTTGTATCACTTGCCAACTTTTTTTTTCTTGTGTGCTCATGTTATTTTTCTCTAAATTACGGCGTTTTTTTTTCATAAAAACCATGGTTCTAAATAGCGTGTTATTTTAATTTTAATTTGTCATGAAATATACTTTTCTACATGATCAACATGATCAAGTAAAATGTTTAAAGTTCCAAGTTTTATATTAGCCTTGTTTTATTTTCCCCTTGATTAGATATGAAAACACGGCTAATATAAAACTTGGAATTTTAAACATTTAACTTGGGTTGATTATGTAGAAATATTTAGTATTTTTTTGAACTTATAACTATCTTAAAGCTAGACAAAAAAGTTTAAAACTAGCCTAATTATCAATAACTTACAACTAATTTACTGGCCCTTTACGGGCGCTCTAAAATAAGCAATAACTCTTAGAACACACAGGGCATCCATAGGCAATCATCGGCCTGATGAGGTCCTTGTCAAACTAGCACATCATAAGCAAAAGGGCGAATGGGGTGTACCTAATGAACATTTCTATACCTTATTCCTTTCTATCGTGGTTTCTGTTGTTTCTCAAAGTCTTCTTAGCAAAAACACATTAAGGACATGTCAAAACGTAACTAAAAGCCTTCCAGATTTCAAATACGAAACCACGATTTCGTCTCTTCAAAACACAACCAACACGGTTTTGAGTTTTTTTAATTCATCAAGCCAAGACACACCCTCATGAGTGTTTGTATTTCTCATGTTCAAATGTCAAATAAAAAGTCATCCTTTCTCTTTTTTGTGTACAATCTCTTTACCCAAGAATAATGAAATTAATATGAACGGATTTACTATGAATGACCCGCTTCGGTAATATGCTTTCATTTAAAATTTAACGAAATCTTGAGACTATATTGTAAAAAGTGAGGAATAAGACTGAAATCAATAGAATCCGAGATTAATTTTTCAAAATTTTGTATTTTTACTACTCCATATATTAATTTTGTTTTTTTTTAATTTACTGGATAAACATTACTCTCGTTTAATTTTTGTTTATATATAAGTTAATAGGTTTTTAAAAGCTTATGATCGACTAGACCATTCGTTCCAAATTTGGTAAAAAGCATTTTTATATGATTTCTTATTATAGAACAAAGTTCCAATTTTTTCTCAGCTCATCTGAAGTGATTATTCTAATGAATGGTATAAACTGGTTTAATCACACATTAACTATCATCAGCCAACAAAGATGATTCATAAAACTCACTGAGATATAAGTACGTAATACACACATGTACTATATATTTCTTTGAAAAAACTCAAATCTCAGAATGACATAATCTGTTGAAAAACATTTGTCTATTATCATAAATACTATAAGTATGTTTGGCAAGATATCCTACACATCACCCTGTTTAATTTGTTTTATTTAATTCCTGCCAAAAAGTTCCTCAAACCTTTCAATGTTCATTTAAGCAATAATAGCGAAATTGCCATACCTTCCTTTTTCCTAGTTCCTACTTATCTCATTGTTATTTACACACACATAGCAATAAAAGCTCGAACTCTAACGACCCCCACATACTCGACCAAGTCATTTTCGAAACAATGAAAACAGGAAATATTCATTTTAAACAAGAGTCCTAGCAAAACATTAGAACTAAGCAAAAAAAAAAAAACAATAAAACAACGAAAAAGAAAAAGGTCACTGACGGTAATTGAACGAAAACAAAAACAATACAAACGAAATGGTTAGAGTTGAGCAGAGGACCTTTTCAGCTTTTCACACCACAATAGCACTCATTTTTTTTCGCCTGATGCGTTGCTTTTCCTACTCTTGTATTTATATACAAAATATCATTTTGCACACTTTTTCTCTTTTTGTTATGATGAAATAGCATGTGTTTGTGTGTTTCTCTTCCTTATATCTACTTAGTTTCATTGTTTATGAAAAAAAAATAATAATTTACAACCGTTTTCGTTTGTTTGGTATAAACTCCAAGAGTATGCTATGGTTACCACTATACGACAAAATTATACCTTTAATGAGAGTTATATAAGAATTATTTGTATAAATAAAAATTTGATTTCTACACTACAAATTCTGAAAATATGCATTCATTTGATTAAAATTTTTGAATCCCCTCCGAAAATAATAAGGAATGTCTTTATATTTATTTTTTTACTGGTCGAATGATTGGTATAAACCAGATTTATTCATATTCTAATATGGTTTAAATTGATTACTTTATTTCAATGCTTTAAATAATACAAGAATCAGAAAATGTACCCATTTTACAAACGCTTTCGTTATTTGGTATAAATTATCCGAGTTTAATATGATTACCACTATCCCAAATGAAACTTTCGAATACAAAATACAAATCTAAGAGGTACAATTTATTTATTATTTTTTTTTTTTTTGAAATATAGGTACAATGAAATTCATATAAGACTGACTGGTATAAATAAAAAAAAGTGATCTCTACATCACAAGTTTTGAAAATAAAAACTGTTTTGATTAACATTTGTGAATATTATCCGAATATATTTTGGCAATTATTATATATGTTTTTATTTATTTGTTTTATGATTGGTATAAAATAGTTTTATTCATATTAAAATAATGTGTAACTCTATGAAATCATACGCTATGCATGATAATATGCTAATTCATTATCTAATATAAAACTCAGAATCTTCACCTTGCACTCAGCTATGACTATGAACTGGTATTGACTGGTATAAATTATGAAAGTTCCATCAAATCCATAGCTACAAAAGTTTAAAGTAAATATTGTCTCAGATATGTAGTTCCTATATTTTTAAATGCGTATGACCCTATTCCTAATTGGTATAAACTGATTCATATTGTGAAGGTTGAAAGCGTAAAACTACTCATGCGGTAACCATATGCTACAAATTATGAGTGTGTGTATGAATAAATATACATAGGTACTGGCGACTGATGTCAATAACATCCTTGACTACCAGAAACTTTTACTATAATTTGAGTAAAAGAATTCATATTCACATCTATCCATAATATACAATATACACACATATGAAGGTAGGTTGGTATTAGGAGAAATTTACTTTTGCCCTAGCTACTGCTTTTAAGCGTTATTTTTTTTATTCATTATACCTTCGGTCCTTGTTGTTTTCCATGATAGCAATATGAAGAACTATAACTAGAATATGGACAGAGAGTAGCAGGGAATAGGAGAAAGGATAACGAGAGTGATGTTCTACTATTCCAATTAAAGAAAGGCAACGAGAGCAAAAGAAAAGTATGAAGGACGGAACAATGGTACAAGGATATCAGCCTCATAACGAATGTTAATGAGAAATGACTTGATTTTGTGCTTTTAATGCTGCCATCTTTGTATATCCTTTTTTTTTTGTTCGTGTAGGTACTTTTACAGCGGCGAGTTGTTGTTATTGTTTTTGTTGTAGTGAAAGAAAAACAAAACATGACTGCTGTGCTTTTTCGTGTATTTTTGTTTTTATTATATTTTTTGTTCCAATTGTAACACTTATTAATGGCTGTGACATAATTGTGTCAATTCGTAAGTTATTAAACGGATTAGGCTTGTGTGTTTATATTTTCTTCTTCTTCATTTTCAGTGGGCGACATAAATTCAGATCGATTGGTGTTATCGATTTCAATGCTTTATGCAGTAGTAGTATTTTAATTTAGAATTAAATGCATGAGGTGGATGCGCCATGTTTGTATTTAAGATTTTAGTTAAATTTTCATTGATATAGGCCTTTTTATTAAAAAATGCTAGGAGTAAAGAGGGACTATAAAAGGAAATGGATGTACAAATAATAGGGTAGTTGAAATTATTTCATATTCATATAGTTCGATAAAAATACTTTAAAATAAATTTCCCATCTTGACGACATGACCAAAATTGGTCTTGTTAATTGGCTTAAAATTGAGAGTATAAGATTGTTTTATTTTTCTAAAATCGTTTATAAAAATATGTTTAAAATAAAGGTAGACGTGATGTCTTGCAACAGAAAAATGCTGATAAAATTTTAGATTAACAAGTTTCAAATAGATCATAAATAACCATCCCTCCATCGATTTCAAAACTTATATGATAGCATCCGACATTCGGTAAAAAATGGGGTCTTCACTCGAAAATAATCATTTGTATGTACATATACAGCGGTAGTACGGCTAACCCTGTCTTATGGCTCGATTGTCTGGTGGTTCGCATTTAGCAAATAATACAACGCTAATAATCTTATGAGAATTCAGAGTTGGCGCCATAAAGTGTTATGTTATATCTTCTATACTTCTTGACCTCTACATTAAACAACTGGTATATTGCAATGCGCTAAGACTCAGAGAGTCAAAATGGTGGTTTGCCAAAAATTACGGTCTTAGCAATACAGCAAAATTGACTTTACCAGATATTCTCTCAGAAAACTCTGACTGACAGCACCCATACCCTGAGTCTTAGCCTAAGTTGTAAAGTTATCTTCGCATCCAGGACGAATTGGAAAGATGGCAAAATGTCAAAAGATTTCGATGTTAGAATTTTTACCGACGGATCTAAAATGGAGTAATGTGTCGAAGCAGGAATTTTCTAAGAGCCGCTAAAAGTCTCTGGGTCTTTTCGACTTCTCGACTTTGCTATTATCTTTCAAGTTGATGTACTAACTATAAAGAAGCATCCTAAAATTAAATCCAATTCGAAATGTAAATTCGGCAATAATCACAGACAGCCCAGCGACTATCGAAACCGTATATTAGACAAAAAAAATTAAAAACTGGGCCAACAATGAAGAAATGAGTTTCACAACCTGGCCAGTAACCACAGAATCCCCTTAGACCAGCTGGCCCGACAAGTATCGGCCCTTTATAGCTTTCGTGAGAACGTTTCTATGCCACTCGCTGCTATAGCGATTTTTCTTTTTTTCTTCAGAGCCGAGGTCTGAAGAGAGCTTGAGTACATAGAGTAGGTGTGAACTTGTTCCGAACAGATCAAACTCTGAACACTGATTTGTTTTTTAAACAGACTTGAATCACACAAACCAATATAAATTTTCATTTTTATCATAAAAAGCAATGTAACACAAAACCACACTTATTTTGTACACAGATACAGAAACTAAACAAACACCAACAACTTATTACGCCATTTTAATTGTATCTGAATATTTCCTTCTCGACACACATGCCATTTCGTGTGCTCATCAATTTACTCATAATGCTCAGACGATTATGTACAAGTACATTGAGCGCGCTCTGTAAATATTCAGAACGAAAAAAGAAACACACGTTTTAAGCTCTATACGCTCCGAGTGAAAAAGAAACACAAATAATTTTCCTGACAGCTCAAAATCTCCTCTAAACTAATGAAGAAAAACGCATTATGAAGGACAAATTTCTTTCATTTTTCCTCAAGAAATCCAACAAAACATGCAACAATCTAACCGACTGTACGATATCTAAAATGATATGGCCAACCTACAATAAATCCCGCACAAACGATTTCATTTATAGACCTAGGTCGGACATAGGAAGGGTAGTGACTACTTGCACTTGACACTGGCCATTGGGTGAGCATGCAGCAAAGCTGGGTATTCCCCATTACACCTTTTGCCGTTAGCTTTAAAAATCAGTTGGATAGGGAACATATGATATATGAGATACATATTCAAAGGAAAATTCAGTGTACATCAGGTGTCCCACAAGGTAGCCACCTGGATCCGCTCCTTTTCGCAATTTTCATTAGTGATATTGTCTGGGTCTTTGAACATTGTAAGTGCCTATTATATGCCGACGATTTGAAACTATTTTTAAAAGTTTCTAGTTTGAGTGATTGTCAACTTATTCAATCTGACATTGATTCTCTGTTAAATTTGGTGTCACATCAAAGGCATAAAATTGAATTAAAAAAAGTGTGATGGTATTTCTTTTTCCAGAAAATCTGAATGTTTGCTATTCAACTATAGAATTAAATCTGTGGCTTTAGATAGAGTTTAAAGTATTGAAGACTTAGGTGTTATTCTTGATGATTCCCCTCTTTCTTCATTTCGTTTATTCGGTCCCTTAGGCCACTCATTCGTAAAACGATATACAATAGACTTTACAGATCCATTTGTATTATTATCCCTGCTTACATCACTTGTCAGTTTACTTTTGGAATACGCAAATGTTATCTGGAGTCCCATATATAAAGTCCACTCTGATTGGATTGAGAAAGTTCAAAGACGATTCACGAAATATATATTTAAAAAAATTGGTTGGAAATTTAGTCCTGGCTATGAAGACTTACTTTGCTACCATACGAGTATTAAATGGTTTTTTTGAGTTAGTACCTATCTATGTCCCCGCTAGGTCAATGAGAGCTAGAGTATTCTTATTTCAAAGAATTTATTTGACAAACTATGGTCGTAATGAAACTTTATCAAGATCCATTGTATATTTCAATGAAGTGTCTACAAGTATTGCTTTTCTTAATATTAATCGTAATAAATTTAAAATTGAACTATTATATTTATTGTCTATTTAATTTAATCTCTTAGGGTGTTTATATCTGTTAGCTGTAACACGGGCTGTTTTTAAATAAATAAATAAAATAAATAAATAAAAAGAAATAAAAAGAAAAGCTGTCACCAAACTAAGGATACAGTTCTTGGGAAAATGTTTCCGTTCTTATCTCTAAAAGAACGAGCTACAAAAATCAAAAACCTAATCTTTTTGCTCAACGGTACAACATGGCTCTAGAGAAGCTTCGCTTGAGCGGTTGCCATCTGGTTTTTCCTCTAAAAATCATCTTTTTATTGAGGTCCATAACAGTTGTTGGTATCAAAACGGCATTTTCCAGCGCTAATTGGGTGTAAGATGCTCGCTCTGGACAGACATTTTACCTACCTATTTGGTTTTTTGGAAAGGTAGTACGAGTAGATCTCCCTACCTCTATTTTAGTTGAGTTTTCTAATTTTTGCATCAATTCTCTAGATAGTCCTAATCAAGTTCATGTAATTTTCACTGAGTTTGTTAGCTTTTTATGACACGTTTAACGATGATACGATGGATGCCAATATTACGAGTAATTCCAAGTGTTTTTATTTGATCATCCGGCTAGAAGGACCAAAAATGTCATTTATAAAGATCGGACAATTAATTTTGTCGAATTCGAAACTCTTCAAATAAAACACAAGATAATTTTGAAAAACAAAGAATAATACTATTTGCTGACCTCCATATAACCTTTCTGGTTATATCGAGCATTATTGTAATATCGTGAAGGGTTGACTTTGGACGTTTATGGCTGTGTGAATTTCCCTTGCTGCGTTGATGGCATTCAACACCTTTAGTAGAGTTAATTTGTATATTCCATTAGAAAAACTTCATGCACATGAGTTTCATGGACCGGCTTCTGAAATGGTTTTCATCATATATCTTTGGACGGAAACAATATACTTATTGGGGATTATTACTCAAGTAAGATGAATGTAACTTCTGGAGTTAGAGAAAGTAGTCATTTGGTTCCATTATTGTTCTTGCTGTTCATTAATGATTTACCGATTATTTAAAACAAATTGTCATTGCCGCATTTATGCCTAATGATATTAAGTTATTTTTGCTAATTTCTAATCTTACTGATTATCTTTTACTTCAGAATGAGTTGAATTCTTGTTTTTATTGATGCAAGTTAAATGAATTACTGTTAAATATTGAAAAATGTGCTTGTTTAGTCTTTAATAGAACGTTTTAAAGAAATGTGTGTTTTTTTAGACGCGTGGTTTTCAAGAAGAAACAAAACATGTTATTTAATGTTAAACCCAAGAATTAAGCTTTATTATAAAGACAAGGGTTTGTCATTATGTTTTTAAAAATGATTTCAGGCAAGTGGCCGCCGCGGTTAGCTCGGATAAATTCCAGCCGAGAAGCCCAATGTTCGACCACTTTTTGCAGCACTTTGGGCCGTATGTCAGCAATAACGCGCCGAATATGCTCTCCCAGGGCGTAAATCGTTTCGGGGTTATCTGTCTAGGTAAGCGACTTCACATAACCCCACAAAAATAGTCCAGCTGTGTTAAATCGCACGATCTTGGAGGCCACGCCACAGTCCCACGATGCCAGACAATGCACTTACCAAAAGTTTCCTTCAATAAATTGTTTGTTGCGTTGGCTGTATGGCAGGTAGCACCGTCTTGTTCGAACCAGGGGTCGTCCACATTAACATCCTACAATTCAGGCACGAAAAAGTCATTAATCATGGATATATAGCGTTCCCCATTATTCTGCCCATAGATCACACCAAACAGTGATCTTGTGAGGATGTAAAGGCGTCTCAACAATGGCTTGTCAAAACGGAACTTCAGCGCTGAACAAAAATTTCTTGTGAATATCGGAATCGGTGGCCATCTCGTTTTGGTAATAAATTTATTTCATTCTGAAATTCATTCTGAAATTGCGAACCAAACTGAGCATCAGTGAAGTGACAGCTGTCAAAAGACTACCTCTGAAAAAAGTATTGCCAGATTGAAAACCACACGTGTAAAAAAGGCCGACACGGATCAGGATACCTTTGAAATTCCGTGATGAGCATTCATTTAATTTTTTTTTTTTTATAATAAAAACCAATTGATTTGTATTTATGTTGCGGTTTTCAAACTCTTTTTTTTGTTTCGGTAACTAAGATTATGGTGCACTTAATTAAATTAAAACAGTATGCATTTGTTTTACCAGAACAAGTGATGAATTAAAAAAAAAACACTATTTCTATGCAAACATAGAAAAGTTCTCCATTTCTGTCAACAATCAGTTTATACAAAAAACTTTCCATGCAATTCAGATTCTGATGAAAACGTTTCACCATACGAAACAGTATTCCCTTCAGCACTCTATAATGTTATTCTGTGTATTTATTTGTATTCCATACAATGTATACATATAGCGTGTTGTGTCGTAGACAAGAATACAAAATTTATTAATTGCATTTGCTATTCAATCCAACCCAAATCATCAGCTTCAGCAGGTCGGTCGTTATTTTACACTTGGTATGTTTGAACTTAATAATCTGTATAGCAAAATTGAACAATGTGGAATTTTCACGTCAATCCTAAACATTATACACTCTATGTCACTTGATTGCCCACAATATTTCTTTTATGAATTTATAAAACAACACTCGTATTCTTTTCTTTAAAAAAACAAGAATAAAATTTTTGAAGTGGAAACTTCTATAGGCGTTACGTTGTGCATTCTCCGGTACGGGTAAAAAACATAGATTCATAAGATGATAAAATTGACATGCTAAAGATGTGCGAAATTTACCCATGCTAATAAAATATCGATGTTTAAAGAGAAAGCACAGATCTATCATTCAAAACATCGATACCAATATGGTGTCATTTTATCGATGTTAAGTCATTCAAAACATCGATATCAAAATGGTTTATTTGAGAAGAGCTGTGTCCTTCTTCCACTGCCGACTAATCAGGTGATCTATTTCAAACAATGAAACAAATCACAATAAGACATAGAAAATAAACAAGTATAGCTTGAAATAAATTACTTGGTCAACATCGCGTGCGTCGGTTGCGAAGAGAGAGAGGATTCAAGAGAACGAAAATGGTGCGCAAGAGATAATGAGAATGGTACGCCAGAGATGTAATACTATTTTGAAAACTGCACAATAAATCACGATCATATCTCATGTAAATAAAGTTGATCTCTAGAAGGCGATTGTGTGTATGTGTACCTATCTTTCAAAATTAATGAGATGAGGAAAAAAATTTGAGGAGAGGTGCGCAATAAAATGGCCAAGTTAATTGGTTCAAGCTATAATATATCGATAGCGGTAGATACTCGTAAGTATGACGCGCAAGTATATAAAGTGTTCAGTGCTGTTTATATGTGTGTATAAGTAAATTTGAATTCTCCGATTCCATAGTTATATGTGCGTAGGTATACGTATATGTATTGTGAATTGTTTGTTTTTTGATTAAATTATTTTAAATTATCGATTCAAGAATTACTGTGTAGTATAATCTTACTTTACTTTAGATGGCGCTTACAATCCAGGATGGATAACGGCCTCTACCAGCAAACCTCTCCACTAGCCCGGTCCCGGGCTAGCTACCACCAGTTACGCACACCAAGTTGGTTGAGGTCGTTCACCACTTGATCGAGCCACCTAAGATAAGGCCTTCCTCTGTCGCGTTGTTCACCGGGGTTGGATACGAAGACTCGTCGGGCTGGTGCGTCGATGTCATCTCAGTCGCTGTATTTTAAGGTTTTTGACCAGGTTGATATCGCTGTAGAACCCGTAAAGTTCGTCGTTAAATCTTCTTCTCCACTCACCACCGATGCACACTTGGCCAAACATAACTCGAAGAATCTTTCTCTTAAAGCAACCCAGCTGGTTTTCATCCGATTTTGTCAGTGTCCATGCCTCTGCCCCATACAGCAGGACTGGGATGATTAAATTTTTATTTGGTTCTTTGAGAGAGTGCTTTACTACTCAAATGCTTTCTAAGGCCGAAGAAACAGCGATTTGCAAGTGTGATTCTTCGTTTGATCTCCGCACTAATATTGTTGTGCGATGTAATAGTCGATCCCAGGTAAACAAAGTCTCTGACTACTTCAAAGTTAAACCGCCAATCGTGACGTTTTGTCTCAGTCGATGGTGCTGGACTTCTCTTCTCGATGACAGCATACACTTAGTCTTCGTCTCGTTAACAGTCAAACCCATCTTCGCCGCTTCCGCTTCAATACTTGCAAATGCTCCACTGACAGCTCCCTTTGTTCTGCCTATGATGTCAATATCATAGTCATAAGCAAGGAGTTGAACGGACTTTTGAAAAATTGTGCCTCTGGTGTTGACATTTGTGTTGCGCACAAGTGCTTCCAGCACGATGTTAAAGAGATTGCATGATAGTGCATCACCTTGTCTCAAACCTTTCTAAACATCAAAGTCGTCGGTGAAGTTCTTACCGACTCTAACGGAGCAGCGAGATTCCTTCATTGTCATTCTGCACAAGCGGACACGTTTGGCAGGGATGCCGAGATGTGACAAGGCTCTGTATAACTTGTCTCTATCAACGCTATCATAGGCGGTTTTAAAGTCGATGAAGAGATGGTGCGTATCGACTTGGAATTCTTGGGTTTTTTCCAGGATCTGCCGGAGTGTGAAAATCTGATCGTTAGTTGATTTTCCTCGCCTAAAGCCACACTGATAAGATCCGATCAGGTCGTTGGTAATAGGTTCTAGGCGGATACACAAAATAGCCGACATAATTTTGTATGCGATGTTGAGGAGACTTATACCTCTGTAGTTGGCGCAGTACAGAGTATCTCTTTTTTTGTGGATAGGGCACACTATGCCGAGTTTCCATTCATTGGGCATACTTTCTTTTGACCAGATTCTAGAAATGAGTTGGTGTATGCTCCTGACCAAGTCATCTCCCGCTGCCTTAAACAGTTCAGCTGGCAGGCCATCTAAACCCGCGGCCTTGTGCGACTTAAGTTTGGATATCGCCGTTTTTACTTCTTCTAGGTCAGGTGGACGGATATTTTGACCATCATCGTCCAAGTTGAATGGGCTGTTCTGCATAGCAACGGATGGTTGACAGTCTTCGCCGCTTAGCAGCTTGGAAAAGTGTTCCTTCCAAATTATCAGCACCGTCTGCGTATCTCCTACGACATTAAAATTTTTTATCACGACAGGCTTCTATTCTGGGTTGGCATTCTTGGGTAGATCGTTTCACCCTTTGATAGAACTTTTGAGCGTTACCCCTGCTGTAGCATCCTCAATAGACTCGACCGCTTGCTTTGGTGCTCCCTCTTCTTCCTTCTTAGGAGTCGGTCTTCCTCCCTTCTTTTTTGCACATATACCTCGCGGGCTGCTCTCTCAGCAGTTCTGGTCCTAGCTTGCAGCATTGACTCATATGCTTCGTCCTTGGCTGCATGTGCCTGCCGACAGTCCTCATCGAACCAGAGGTTTCACTTTGGTTGTTGATTGAAACCCAGCACATCAGAGGCGGCTCTTCTAACACCTAGCTGGCAATGATTCCACTGAGAGATTGAGGGCGACGCGTAAGTATAGTATAAAAGTAAGTATTAAATATGATATTTTTCTCATATTGGAAAAAATCGCATGTTTTTTAAAACATCTCTACTAATTGTGTAAATATTTCCGCCTGAAAATTATAGGTATATTATGTAATATTTATTTATTTATTTTTGTTGCTTTATATTATTTCCTTATATTTGTATATTGCATTTTCAGATATTTAATTATTCGACACAAGCACAAGAATCAATGGGGGAACTTGATAAAAGAAGAAAATTACAAAATCAGATTAGGTGTAAGCGATGTAGAGATGAAGTACATTTAAATTTTTGATAGGTACTACAAGTAATTTTAATATGAAAAATTGCTATTATTTCATAATTTAATGTTTTCAATTCTATCGGCAGTCCTAACGACTGCTTCCGTTTTTTACTTGCGATTATAGGTACTATAAGCCAAGTTATGGATTCGTGCAAAAAAAAAATTCTAACAATCAAACATGACATTACGATCATAGAGAACACCAAAAAAAGTGGGTCCCTCACTTCCGTCTGTCTGTTTGTCTATCTGTCTATTTGTCTGTCTGTCCGCGATTCTGCAGCCTAAACGGTTGGATGGATTTGCTTCAAACTTGATATATATTGTTTGTTCGGTAATATGCCCACACTTTTTTTTAATATTTTTTTAAGATGACAAATAACAGTAGCTCCCATACATTTTTTCTGGTCAAAAATAAAAATACTTATTTTTCTCGAAAAAAAATCAGTTCATTAATGAAGCAAAAGGGAACATTTCAGTAATTTTTGTTTTGGAAAAAAATTGTTACTTTTGGTACCTCTAGTAGTACCTGTTGACGACAAGATTTTTATTATAAAAAATTAGTAAAAAATATGTTTTCCGTAAGAAATAAAAAATGCAACCACTTTGTTGGAAATTTGAAAAAATTGTAATTTTATTGGGTCATAAGACCTAGTGTATAGTCGATTTGTACAGTGGATCTATTAATTCGTTGACGTTTGTAATGTGCTGAATAATTGTGGAACATAAGTTTGAATTATGGCTCGTTCTGATGTGTCCTTTTTACACGAGTACTTTCGTACATTCTCCGGCCTCGCAATAGGAATGTTCAATATGGAACCCAGTTTCAATCCAATATTGATTGCCCGTGTGGATCTGTATTTTGCAAAATGGCATCACTTCTGATATTTGGGCACTGCATTATCGTCCATATAAACCCAGAGCTTTTCTTATCGTTCATTTGACATGAAAAGAGACAAAAGTATTAATAAATGCATT
This sequence comes from Philhelius pedissequus, assembly GCA_910595825.1. Classification (NCBI taxonomy): domain Eukaryota; kingdom Metazoa; phylum Arthropoda; class Insecta; order Diptera; family Syrphidae; genus Philhelius; species Philhelius pedissequus. Next base: position 272,247,730 of record OU343160.1, on the reverse strand, counting down.
CAGAAACAAACAAGTACAACAAACAAAGTCAACAATATTATGATGTACAACCAGAAGACGGAAATTTCGTTAAAAGTGTGCCATCTCGTTTTATTACTTTTATTAATGAATTGTGTTGTACTGTATTTGACATCAATTATCCGTGTCGTCGCCATTATGTGTAAAGTTGTAAATTTTCTCGTGCGTGTGCGGTTCGATTTGTGTGTTTTATTTGCAAAAATAAATTAAATAAATTAATTCGGTCGTACTGTCTTGTTTCAATTGGATTATCAGGTGAGTTATTGTTGCTGTGACGAATGAATGCTGATGAAGTGGGCTGAGTGGGCGCGCGCATATTAAATTCGATTTCGCGGTGTGTGCAAAATTGTGTGTGTGTGATTTGGTAAATTTAATTTTATTTCAAATGATTTGGTTTTCCTTTTAATTTTATTAGATCATTTTAATTAATTTAATTTAATTAATTAATTAATAATTGGCTTCGGTGCCGTTATTATATAATATTAACTTCCTTATATATTAAGTGAAGTGGCGTATATACTAGTTGGCGTTATATACTAGTAATATATATTACAGTGGGGAAGGTCATTTTCCAGTTGGAAATATTTGACTTATCGGGAAGTTTGTTTACCTTTTATTTGAGTGAGTATCGAGTGATAAACAATAAAAAAAAGAAGTAAGAAAAAAAAAAAAGAAATATTTGTTATCAAAAGTGCAACAATGAATAATCCATTTCAATGATGTGTACTAATTGTGTAATTGTTGTTTATCAAATAATTCAATGAAACCAGTGCGGTGTGTTAATTAATTTCCTTGGATAAATTTATTGGTTCCGCTTTCGATAAATAATTTTGTGACGTTTGATCGTGGTTTTAAATATATTTTGTTCAAATGATTTGTTTTGATTCGGTGTTTTAAATACTTCGAAATTGTTTTAATTTCATTTTTGATTAATCGGGAATTAATTGTGATGAAATTTGAAGTTGCATTAAAGTTGATTTCCATAAAATTTTGAATTATTTTAATTAATAAATCCTTAATTTGTTTTGGGTTTTGACGTTTGATGTGCTTTGCGGTTGTGAAATTTATTAAATTTTTCTTCAATTAGAATTTGTTGCGATGAGTGGTTGACATTTAATGTGTTTGTTTTTTGGAATTTTCTGACATATTTGTGGATAGTGTTTTGCTGAATTCCAAATATGTTTTGTTTACATTAAATATTTTATTAAATTATAAATTTGTGATAAAATTAATTTTATTTTATTTTTGTGAATAATTTTATTTCTGCATGCGTTGTTACAGTGCAAATTTTCATTCTGTGAATTTTAATTATATGCCTTGTAGCAGTATAGTTTTAAATGAAATAATTTTATTGAAAATAATTTGTAATTTCTGCAAGTGGTGTTGCTGCTGAACAGAAAGTTTTTTTTTTTTTGAATAAATGATGAAAATGTTATTTGTGTTTCATTTGAATAAATGATTTAAATGTTATTTTGTGTTTCATTTATCATAAATATAATACATAATTTGATTACGTTATTGTTTAATTGTTATTATATGTTGATTTTACAATAAATTAAAAATATTTGTTTGAAAAATTATTTGTTTTATTTTGATGATGTGTGATGTTTACTCCTTTGATTGACGATCGAATTTTGAATTGAATTTGGAATTATATTTCGATTATCTAATTACAGGTGCGATGACAATGTTTTTTATAATTGAAATAAATTGATTTTGATTGATTATATTCAGTTTTATTTGTTACTATAGGTATATTTAACTGACGATTTTTGGTAGACTAATTGTTTAATACTTCAACTATTATTTATACGATGGCGGTTTTCTCGAAAGATTCATTGGATGGGAGTAAGCAAATTTTTGCTATCGGGCGTTTCATGTGTCCGGTTTTTGTTTTTACTGTCACAACTCTCACAAGTCCATCCGCTCCAGTATGCGTGCCTTCAATCCTCGCAAGATTCCAGTACGTCGGTGGTACGCGTTCGTCTTTAATGAGTACCAAGTCTCCTATTCTCGGCATCGCTTGGATTTGTGTCCATTTTGGGCGTTGTTGGAGGCGTGATAGGTATTCGGAATTCCACTTTTTCCAAAATCCTTCCGCAAGCGCTTGAACACGCTTCCATCGGTCAATATGCGTAGTGTTTAAGTTGATTTCGCCTTGTGGTACTGCGTGTAGCGATTCGCCGACTAGAAAGTGCGCGGGTGTTAACGCGTTCAAATCGTCGATGCTGTCAGAAAGAGGGCATAAGGGTCTCGAATTCAAACAAGCTTCTATCTGAGCTAGAAGCGTCGCGAGCTCCTCAAAGGTCAGCCTCTCGGTTCCTACAACACGTTTCAAGTGGTGCTTGACTGATTTCACGCCTGCTTCCCATAACCCACCGAAGTGTGGAGAAGCAGGTGGAATAAAGTGCCAATTCGTACCGTGATTCGCAAGTTCTTCCGCTATTTCTCTCCAGTTCAGCTTTGCTTCAATCAATAACTTGGCCAATTCGTTGTTGGCCCCCACGAAATTTGTACCGCAGTCGCTATAAATCTGCTTACAGCTTCCTCTTCTGGCAGTAAACCGTCGAAAGGCTGCTAAAAATGCGGTGGTTGTCAGGTCTGATACCACTTCCAAATGTATAGCCTTAGTAACCAAGCAAATAAAAATGGCAAAATACGCCTTCAAGATTTTTGCAGCGCGTGCTTTCCAGGATTTTATCTCAATGGGTCCTGCATAGTCGACGCCGGTATGACTAAATGGTCGAGACATACGCACTCTAGCCGCAGGTAAATTTCCCATTTGTTGTTGCATTTCAGATGCCTTTTGCCGGTAGCAAGAAGGGCATCTATACAATTGGTATTTAACACTCCGTCGTATTTGTCCGATCCAGTACTTTTGTCGTATATACCCGATCATTTGTTGAATGCCGCCATGAAGGGTATTTTTGTGTGCATCTCTTACAACCAAACTCGTGAAATGGTGGTTGCCTTGTAGGAGTATTGGGTGTTGAGCATCATAGGAGAGGAGGGAGTTCTCTAAACGTCCACCTACTCTTAGGATCCCGTCTCTGTCAATGAACGCGTTTAACGAACGTAAAGTTTTGGGCATTTTAGAGTTTCCGAGAATTTGTTCCATTTCAGCTCGAAACATCTCCTTTTGTGCTGCCTTGATTATTATTAAGCGTGCTGCTTCCAATTCTTTCGGGCTAAGTGGACCCGCCAGTAGTCCCAGTTTAGGTCGGCATTTGACTGTGAACCGACAACAAGTAGCGACAACTCGAATAACTTTGAGTAGACTGGAAAAGTTATATATACACTGTAATACAATATCGTTGTCAATTACATGTATGCTGAGTATTTTAATTTTTCGTTTCTCTTCATCAGTTTGCAATTCAATGGGTTGATCTGGGAGATCGAATTCCCATTGACACCGCAGAAATTCCGGTCCGTTCCACCATGCTTCGAGTGACATCATTTCTAATGGATATACACCCCTGGATGCCAGATCGGCTGGGTTATGAAGCGTGCCGACATGTCCCCAGCAATCGATCCCTACTAACCGCTGGATCTCTGACACACGGTTGGACACGAATGTGGTCCATTTTACGGGAGTAGCACGTATCCAGGCTAATGCAATCATCGAATCCGTCCAAGCATACGTTTTGACGTTAGGAAGAGCTAGGACTTCCTTGGTGTACTGCAACAATTGCGCCAAAACGACTGCACCACATAGCTCTAAACGAGGCAACCTTATAATTCGTTGATTTGGCGCAACCTTTGTTTTTGATAAAAGCAGGTTCACATGAATTTTGTCTTCGCTGTCTAAAACACGAACATAAATTGCTGCCCCGTAAGCCTTCATTGAAGCATCGCAAAATCCATGCAACTCGATCGCCTGGTTAGTCTTACTCAGATGGGTCCACCGTGGAATACGAAGTTGCTCGATCTGAGGAAGTTCTCGATGAAAAGCTTCCCAGTCTTTCTTCAAATCGGCTGGAATTGGTTCGTCCCAATCACAACCAGCCTCCCACAATTGTTGCATCATTAATTTTGCCGTGATGACGCATGGTGAAATCCAACCAAGGGGATCGAACAACTTGGCTATTGTTGATAACATCGATCTTTTTGTTGTTGCTTCTGTTGCAGGTTGCAGATTCTGGTAAGAAAAGCAGTCATCGATGGGAAACCACTTGATGCCGAGCGTCTTAACGTGATTATCGGAGTTAAAAGGAACTTCAAAATCCAACTCACGATCCTGAACAGGAATGTCTTCGATGATTTCCTTCATGTTACTCGTCCACTTCCTTAAGTTGAATCCCGCAGACGCCAAGAGTTGTTTTACTTCGTCGCGTTTTCTCTTTGCTTCTTTAATCGAATCTGCTCCACTTATCAGGTCATCCACGTACATGTCCTCACGGACAACCTTCGCCCCCTCCGGAAAATTTTTCTGCTCATCATCAGCTAATTTCTTTAAAATTTTAATAGCAAGGTATGGTGCACTTGCTGTGCCAAAAGTAACTGTATTCATTTTAAAAATTTTTACAGGTGATGTCTTCTGCTCTCTCCACATAATCAGCTGATAGTATCGGTCTGGGAAACTAACCAAAATTTGACGATACATCTTTTCGATATCTGCCGTAAAAGTGACTCGGTGAGTCCGCCATTTTAGAACAAGATCTATGATGCTCGACTGCAATTTTGGACCCACCATTAAACAGTCGTTGAGGGATTTCCCATCCGAAGCTTTCGCTGCTGCATCAAATACTACTCTCAGCTTTGTAGTGGAGCTAGCTTCTTTGAAAACCGCATGATGTGGCAAGAAATAATGATATGGAGTATCTAAAACTGCATCGTTAGCATCAATTTCTTCCATGTGATGGAGTTCTTCATATTCCTTTATACACTTTGTGTAATCCGAACAAAGTTTCGGATCTGCGTGAAGCCTTTTTTCGAGAAGGAGAAATCGTCGAAAAGCACTTTGTCGACTCGATCCCATCGCTGAAAGACCTTCATCCTTGAACGGCAGCTTCACTTCATAACGCCCGTCAGGTAAGCGTCTTGTGTGCTGTTCAAAATGCTTGTCGCACGCGATATTCTCCTCGGTTTCATGTGTCTGGAACGGCGTTTCTTCCATGGTCCAAAACTTCTCCAACTGTGACGTCAAATCCATGGTTTGGATGAAGCTTCGAAATTGCCGGGGAATTTCCGCTGGAACTTTCCCTAACACGATCCACCCTAGCTCTGTCTTTTGCGCAATCGGTCCGATGCCATCGTCTGGGCGTCTTATCTGAGGAAGGAGTATTTGGGCGCAGACTTCACTTCCGAGAAGTAAATCGATCGGTGCAGGCTCGTAGAGATGGGGATCTGCTAACGAGAGACCTTTCAGGTGGTTCCATTTGCCGGGTATCACTCGTTGGGTCGGGAGATGCCCAGTCAGCGACTTGAAAACCAAAGCCTGGACCGCAGTCTCAAACGTTGAGTGGCGGGATGCAAAACGTACTTCAACGGAGTGTTGCGTAGTGCCGCTGCTGACCAACCCTAACCCAGATACCTCGGCAATGGTGCGTCGCTTTTCCAGCTTCAACAATTGTGCAGCAGCTTCGGTGATGAACGAAGTTTCTGACCCTGTATCGATCAAAGCACGTAGGAGGCGTATCTTCCCATCTGCAGCTCTTGCTTTGACAACTGCTGTCGCTAGAAGCACCTGATGTGCAAAACTGCGATCACCATGCGACGCGTGGTAGTTTAAAATTTGTCCGTTTGACTGGAGCTGTTGTTGTTGTTGTGCCAGTGGCTGGAACTCAGGCGCGTTTGGGCTCACGGACGCCTGAAACGTATTCGTAGCAGGATTCCTCGACTGCTGTGATGTACCTGCCACAGGTTGTTGGTGTGCTTGTATGTCGCTCGTCTGTTGGTTGTTCACATGCAAAAGCGAATGGTGTCTTTGCTGGCAAAAATGGCAAGAGCTGAAGCTGAGACATGCTTGAAGAAGGTGGCCGTAAGAGAGGCAATTTTCGCATACTTGGAGCCTGTAAACAGTCTCTTTACGTCCAGCAATGTCCAAGTTCAGGAAACGTTGGCACCTTCTCAAGGAATGTTTGCCCTGATTGCATAATTTGCATGCTAACTGCTCAACATTGCTAGTTTTAGCAGCTGATTTTGATGTCTGCTTAACTACCTGCTTTGCATGTAAAACCTTTGTTTTGGCTGCTTGGACACGTGGCTTTGTGTTGACGGGAGCCTCTTCTCTGGTCCGGAAAGTTGATCCATGTTCCTGCTGACTAACAACCTCGAGAGTACGAAAACGGGTCTCCAAAAACTCGGTAAATTCGCTGAATTTTGGTAAGTCTTTTCTGTTTCCTAATTTTTCTTCCCACAGTTTTTGGCAGGAACTAGGAAGTTTCTGGCAAAGAAACCAAATAAGGACGGTGTCCCAACTTGCTACCGGAACATCCATGTTTTCGAGAGCTAGAAAACATTCTCTTGAGGTGTATAAGAGATCCTTCAACCCTGTTGCAGTCTCACGAGTTTGAGAGGGTTGACCAAAAAGCGTCTGCATTTGGATGTGGACCAGAATGCGCTTGTGATCGTACCGCTCTTTAAGAAGATCCCATGCAGATTCATAGTTCGCTGCTTCCACGCACAAATTTTGCAAAAAACGATGTGCATCGCCCTGCAAACATGATTGCAAAAAATGTAGTTTGTCGATGTCATCCAGGCTTTTGTTGTTGTGTACAAGGGCCTGGAATCTGTCGTGGAAAGCGCGCCAGGTGGTATAAGCACCGTCAAACTTCGGCAGATCGATTCGAGGAAGTCGAATACCCGTGTGTGACGTTGGTGCAGCTGTAGAAAGGTGCGGAGCACCCGTGTTTGCCGACGCCGTAAGATGGACTGAAGCCTTTTCAATCACATCAACCAACTCTGCACGGTACTCAAGATATATTTCATTTATTTGCTCGTAAACAACTAAAAGTTCTTCCATTTTCAGGTTCTCTTCCAACAAACCTGCCCCTATAATAGCCTCATGGTATGATTTTGCAGTCTGCAAATCTTCCTCTAATTTGGATAAGCGCCCCGCAGTATAAACTCGCCCCTTACGCTCTTTTGGCGCCTTTTTAAAATTGGTGAGGTCCTTAATAACTTTATTTAAAATACCCTTTTGGAGTTCACCATATTTATAGTTTTTATTTTCTGCCATTTTATTAAAAATTCTATTTTTCTATATTATATAGACTGGATATATTTGACAAGTTGACGACAAGTTTTACAACACGTAACAAGTAAAACTTACGCTTTTACTGCTGCTGCTGCCGTCTATGTTGCTGCCAAGTTAAATTCTGGAACCTTCGCTGGATTTTGCAAGTTAAAATTTTGTTTAAAATGTTAGTTTTAAGTTTAATTTTAAGTTTATTTTAATTACTTTAAGTAAATTTAACAATTAAAACCGAAAAAAAATCACAGATTAAATTGAAATGTACGTAAGTTTTAAGTCATGTGACTATGTTTGATCAATCGTAGATTGGATCTTTTTTTTTTTAATTTATGAGCACACACTGCACACTTAATTATAATGTTTATTGTTCAAATTGTTCGAATTGTTTGTAAGAAACTGATTCTTAAAAAGGCTCGAAGGACCAATGTTGACGACAAGATTTTTATTATAAAAAATTAGTAAAAAATATGTTTTCCGTAAGAAATAAAAAATGCAACCACTTTGTTGGAAATTTGAAAAAATTGTAATTTTATTGGGTCATAAGACCTAGTGTATAGTCGATTTGTACAGTGGATCTATTAATTCGTTGACGTTTGTAATGTGCTGAATAATTGTGGAACATAAGTTTGAATTATGGCTCGTTCTGATGTGTCCTTTTTACACGAGTACTTTCGTACAGTACCATTTCTTTGGTTTTCGATTTTCTGGAAAACGGTTAAATTGATTTTTTTTTTAATTTTTCGCGCAGAAGCTCATGAAAAGTTTAAACACTATTGTAAGCCAAAATTTTTTGGAAATTAAAGAAAAAAATTTTTTTTGTTGTTGAAAACTCAAAATTTCGAAAATGCCCTAATGGATTTTTGCGAAACGTCGTATTTGGTAGTTTTTTGATATTATCTTGAACTTTTAAAAAACTATATCCCTTAGATAAAAGACAATGGTACCCCCCATACAAATGTTAAAAAAAAACGTTAAGAAAAAAATTATTTCTCGAAAACGGCTCCAAGAATTTTTATAAAGAAATGTGTGTGTTCTTAAATTAGTACAGTCCACTTTCAAGTATAAAAATATTTTTTTTGCGTACTTATTAACTGTACTTTCAATAGAACCACTTTTCATATTCGACTTTCTCAATATTGGATGAACCCATTAAAATAGATTTTTATAGATTGTAATACAAATGCTCTTTAAAATTGTTAAAAAAACTGCATACTCAAATTTTCAAAAAAGAAAGTTTTTCGATTTAAAAAAAAAAAATAAATACATTTTTTTTTTGGAAAAATCGATTTTTCAAAAACCTGTCACAGAATTTTCGTTTAAATTTAAATTTTATATTCATATTAATAATATATTCAAAATGGTGTTTCAAATTTTTTTTCTAAAAATGTTTTCAAAATTTTATACATACAAAATTAATTTATTAAAAAAACCGCTCCCACGATTTTTGAATTTGTTTTTGGTATATGCTTATTAATCAGCGAATTCAAACTGCATCTTTGTTTTCACTCAAACTATAACGATTAAGCAATATAAAAATATTTAATTATGTGTATTATCCATTTATTTCTACCTTATTATTATTCTCTTTTTACGAATTTTCGCCTAAATCACTGAATACTAAATACAATGTAGGCACTCATACAAATATGTGTCTAGGAATCACATGAATCTTATGTATGCATAGTGCACCTAAATTATTAAGTTATATGCATATAGCTACCCACACCTACCCACCTACATCCTTCATTTTCATTAGTATGTACATGTTACTAAGGTTCCATCAATATGTTAATATTACTCTACTAACTTACATAATTAAAATCCATAACTTAGATTTAAACATACATTTTTAGGTAGGTAGCTATATAACTATTCATTTAATCATTAATTCGACAATTCATTACACTAATAATCGAGGTAATCTTATCTACATATGCTTTACACCGGCATAGGATAACTACACCTAACTAACTAAACCTCAATGGTTACATAAAAGCATAAATAGCTACATAAAAGTTGTTAGCTACAAAAGCAAGTTCTTACGATCCGGGCGTGCATTTTATTTTTTTTTGTTTTAGTTAATTCAAAAAACAATACTACGGTGATGCAGTTTGTTCTTATCGATAAATCTGAAATACCTGGGGAAAACGATGTTTTCGCTTAGTTTTTGGTTATAAGATTTTTTTAAAGGTATTTTTTTGAGAGATAATTTTTTTTTTTTTTTTTTATTTTTATTTTATGATTATTTTTTAATTTTTAATGCTCCGAATGGGAAAATGATTATATATCTTAATTTAAAAAAAGACAAGACCCTAATTGATTGACTCGTAGTGTATGGATTATTGGTAGCAGCCATAGTTGATTTTCTCGATTCAGAGCGTGTAACAATAGTAAAAATCAATTTATTTAATCGACTTAAAATGAAATCCCACTAGCGGATTTGGCTCTAGCCTAGCTGTGTCGTCTCTCTCATAGTACTCTTGGTATACTTTTTGCTGCCAGTCAGTCAGTATGTCTTCCTGTCCACCAGGTTCTCAACCGATTCCAAGAAATTGCTTCGGCATCATTTGCAAATTTACCTGTCGTTCCTTAATTCCCAGACTCTCTCTCGTTGCTGTCTGAAAGTTCATAATGAAATTATGTTTACGTCAGGAATTATTTCCACTACATATTATAAAATTTTGTCTAGCTCCAGGATTGGATTTATAGGTCGCGGGAGCCTTACAGTGAGGCAGGGCTCCGACCAAATAGAGTATTTCTTTCCCCTATAGCTGTTTCTTTAGGTAAGGATGCACCTAATGTATCCTATTATAAGAGTCAGTGATCATCCCGTTGTATAATTCAGATTTATATGGTTATATATTTTGGTTAAGGTAGATTCAGAGACTTGTTATTTGAGTAGAAGATAATTCTATTGATTTCTGTGAAATCGAGGGATGATATTTAGCTAAGATATAGATCATGATGACTTGACAGATGACGGACAAACTTCATTACGTCTCACCTATTTGGGACATAAATTTCAGAAAGTAAAATTGAGACATATGTTCCTGCGATGAATTTTATACGTCACCGCTCAATAGATAACGGAAGGACAATATTTTTGCAAATGCTATAGTTTGATTAAAATGCATAATTTGACTAAGATCATTTTTCAATTAAATTTGACTGGGAAGGTCTTGACAGTTGACGTGCAAACTATATTTTGACGGAAGTAGTGTTATACGCTTAAGATATCCTTGCAATGGCTACGATAATTTTTCAATGTATCTTGACAGGTCGTAGTTCGACAGATGATAAATAAACAATATTTCGACTTAAAAGTTTTACAAGTTTCAAATGTCAAACAATTGCCATGTAATCAGTTTTCCAAAGCAATTCAATTTTTTTTAGATACATATTTTTTTACCGATCGATATTGTGTCAATGGAATTTGACATATGTCACTTATCTATGATACCGACTTAAGTTTGATCAGAATTTGAAAATAGAATAGGTCCCAGGATTCACTACTGCGGTGCATCTCTGGTATTTGAAAAAATAAAGTTTTGAAAGGCTTAAATGATATTTTTATTACACATAGCTGAATTGAAGAAATTAACAGAACCACACATTTGCTATAAATTTCTCCCAACTCCTTCGAGAAATCCATTAAATCCAAAAATATAATTTAAGTTTTATTCATAACCAGCAAACATACATACAAGTTGCGCAGCAACAAAACTATGCGTTGCGGAAAATTTTTCATGTCGCCCGTGACATCAGAATACCTTAGGGAAAGTATAGTCACGGTTTTCAAGAATTAAATTACGTATTCAACATTTGGTTTAGTGCGGCCGTGTATTACTATTTTCCGGTGCCTTATGAACGTCTTGAGTTTTGAATTTACTCCGAGCATAATTCCCAACAGTCCAAGGTCCAACCGACTGGCAGTTTTCCTCATTTCCAAGAACTGCTCAGGGATGCTTGTGTCTGTTGGGAGTTCAATAAAAATACGCTGATTTTCTAGGACTCTGGTCGATGCATACACCACGCAGGGGGCGGAGGATGGCAAATGTATATAGAATCTCCAAGTGTAGTTGAAGTTAAAGAAATAAAAAAAAATAAACTTTTTCATTTCCTTTTTTCCTCATGTTTAATGAACAAAAAATCCTTCGCCATCTGCATTTTCCGACAAATCCAACAAAATGAGGTAAAACATAAGGTGATGAAGATGGACTTAACAGCTTTTCATATCTCCTCTCCGTTCGGTAAAATTATGATGAATTTTAATTCCCTTAGATGGACGGCCAGTGTCAACGACCAGGCCACACTGTTGTTGGTTTGGCTGCTTTTGCTGATGAAAAATGCATGCATCTATACGTTTCTCTTCGTCCTTTTGGTAAATAACGAAACCAGGTTAAACAATGTAGGTAAATCAGTATTAAGGTGGCTTTGAAAGTGAAAAGGCTAAAAAAATTAAATTAAACTTCTGCGCAAAATTCAATTAAGTGCCCTTCAAAAAAAAAAAAAAAAATAATAATTAAAATAAAATAAAGCGAAAGTTGATAATGTAATTAAAGAAAGTTTATTTTGGCATTTGAAGCATTTTGAATGTTAAATTAATTGGAAAATCTAATTTTGTATTTTAAGTTATTATGTAGATATTTTTAAGGAGAGTGAAAATGCGTGAGAAAATTATGATGATAAAGGTGGATCGGGAGATACATTTGTGACACTTAACATAACATAGTTTATATCTTTACAAGGCCATTTGAGGCCGTTCTCAATATTTTTTTTGCAATATTTGTTGTGGCTTGGCTACGAAGTTCCATCTAACAAAATTTGGATGGCCGTGATTAGGATGGCGTGTTCTAATTATTTTTAATTTTATGACATATTGACGTCTGCTTAGTAAGTAAGGTTAGATGAATTTTTGTTAAGCTTAAAGATTAATTTAAATTTTTGAGAAAGGTACAGTTATTTAATTTTAAAACTTTTTCGTGGGTTTTTCTTGAGCTGAAAGTAAACAAAGCTATGCTGCTGCAATTTAATTAAAGTACCTAAAGCTAAGCTGTGATATAAGTGTCATTGTTAATTTTGTTTTTGATAATTATACTGGATTGTTCTTAATTTATTGTTTATTCGTTTTTATGTTCAATTTTTGTGTCAGCATCGTCTCAGGAAATGACTCAATAGTAAGAATAGAAAAGGAAAAAGATTATGTAAATTGAACAACCGAATTGCATAAATATATACACCCCTGAAGAAGTGAGGAACACTCACGAAATGTTAGGAAAAGAATGGAATAAAATTGTTTAATTCGCATTTTTTACAAATAGACCAAAACAGTCTAAATAAATACAGTAAAAAAGTTACACAAAAAAATTGGTCAAGTTTAGAATGTAATGGCTTCATTTTCCGTTTTGATAAAAGCCTTATGAAATTGCCAATCGAAATCAATTTCGACAATTTTAATAATTAAATCAATTTGGACTTTTGTTTCATTTTCGATTGGATTTTGCCATTTTTTTCCAGACCAATCGAATCTGTAAATATGGTTCTCAATTTCACAAGTATTCACAAATGTAGATAAGCATTAACGTTACAATTTAAAAAAAAGCTTCTTGGAAAATTTACTTTTTTAACAAGTAGTCCGAAGGAAAACTAAAATTATGTGTTCCGTTTCTACTCTCTTTTTAATATTGTTTCTGTTCTGCATTCATATTTTTTCAGTCCCACTACTCCAAAAACCTGTAATTGAATGTTTAAGATAGGTTTTCGTAGCAGTCTTCTTTTGCTATTTGTTTGCGTAAATTTGTAAGTACGACATTTTCAATCACATTTTTGTCTAAAGCGATTTCCTTTCCTTCAAACTTAGTACTTAAGCGTTTTGTGTCTGGCTCGATTCCTTTTTAACCTTTTTTTTTTAGCTCCATACCAGACACACAAATTTTTGGGTTAAAAAAAGTAAGTCTCAATTATCGCGAAAACAGCTCTAGCGATCTTGATAAGAAAACTTAAGTGCACCATCATTATACGTATAGAATTCTTTTGCAGAGTGACTTCGACAAGATTCAGAGATATTGTGATGACTGGAAGTTGAAAATCAACTTCCAGAAATCAGAAACTATTTTGTTTAGGGCTCCGTTGTCTAGCGCCTCAATTGATACGAGACAGAACTGGCGCAAGCTGGTGATCGTAGGGCCACATATGGATATCCACTGGCGAGTAAAAGTGTAGTAAGGTACCTTGGCATCTGGTTGAATCAGTATTTGTATTTCGACAGACATATAAGTGCTGCTCTGGCGAGGGCTAGGGGAGCCTTTGCCCTGGCGAAACGACTATTTTATAGCAGCCGTCTTGGCAGCAGGGTGAAGGTGATTTGCTACATGGCCCTCATCAGGCCGATGATTGCCTACGGATCCCCGGTGTGGTTCAACGTTGCCCCATCTCAAATGGAAAAGATTCGGGTGTTTGAGAGGCAGTGTCTTCGACGTTGCCTTGATTACACAGAACACCAGAGTCGGAGTACAAACGATATTATTCCAACCAGGTTCTATACAACGGAGCCAACATAAGCAGAATAGATAATTTTTTGTTTTAGCTGATGCAGGGTCACATTGCAAGAGCGATGTCCTCAAACAACAGCTAAATTTTTACCCTAACAATGAATACCACAAGAGTGCGCGATTAAGTAGCTATATCGCTCCTGAGGCATTCCTCTATTTAGACAACATTTGAGGGCTGATACAGGATGGAATGGCGGTTCCGCTCATCTACCACGTCATGTCAGCCGGAAAACTGTAGAGAGGCGACTCCTGTACGGTAGAGACGTCATCGCTCAATGTGGAGAAGAGCGCCTTCGGTTCAATAGGACTGTGTCCGATCGGGTCCGAAGGGATAGGGCTAAACAAGAGAACCAGTTCTGGTGGCTCTCTGAACAGCATCATGATATTAAAAGTCGATTAAGATGGTATTTCTTGGCCGACTTACATACGTTTAGGGTAATTAGGTATAGGGGACAGTCGGGGTGGCACCAACAAAAATTGGATGTCATTAAAATACCAAAATGTTCGAAATATATTTTTTTGGATTTAAAAAAATTCGAAAACGGGTGAGAGTTTTTTTTTTTAAATTATGTGTTTTAAGTTTATATTATTAAATACTTAAAATTGCTTTACCAAATTTTTATTAGAGAAAATTAAACAAATTTTAAATTTAAAAAAATTAATTAAAAATATCTTAAGATTTTTCCACTAAGAATCTTCTACTTACGATGTGATCGAACATGAGAGCAAGTACGTACAATTTATTTCTAAAGTTGTGATACCAATAATTCGAGCTATTATATTTTATAATATATAGCTCTATAATTGCGAGCTATTATTAGTATGCAAAAGATGCTTACTAGAAACGGCTAAATATGTTTTAAAGTCTTTTTTACTTAAATTTTTGTATACAAAATTTCTTTAATTTTTTCTAAAAAAAAATGGAATGACAATTTTAAATATTTAATAATATAAATTTCGAAACAAAATTTCAAAAAATATAACCCATCCATTTTCGAAATATTCAATTTTCAAAAAAAAAAAATATTTTTTTCCAAAAAATCCAAAAAATATATTTTTCGAAAATGTTGGCATGCAGAATTCTATATAATTCGAAGGACCCCCTATATAAGAATTCTGATCGAACTCCGTAGAGCCGTTAATGAGAAAGTCGAAAATAAAAAAAAAATTTTTGTATGACAGGTCTTAAACCATTTTATTTAGTGAAAACATATCAGTTTTCTTAACCTCAAAGTTGCTTCTGCATATATCCTACAATATTTATTTCGATACAAGAGCTGTCTAAGATTGGAAAAGCTGACATTAAGTATATAACGAAAGCTTAAAAAATAAATCGAAATACATAATTACAAGTTATTTGGAATTTAGTAAAATTACGATGCCCTGTGGCGTATACTCACTTTTTTATATTTCTAGTTTTAGTTTGGTTACCTACTCTTTTTTCTTTAATTTTCTTGCATGCTTATGAGTTAACACTCCAAGCGACAGGATTAAGCTAGTGTTGTTTAAGCTAAATTATTGGCAATCCTGAATAAAATCCTGAATTATTCATCTCCAATTAAAAAGCAGGCAAGATAAAGCTAAAATCGTCGTCAAGTCTACCGGATAATGTGCAATAAGACAGCATGTAGGAAAACTAGGAATTCGTCACAATACTCATTATAGTAGTAGAAAAGGAAACCGTCATTTATTTCCTCTGAATGTCTTGATCTGACTAAGATAGAGAATTTATTTTACACAAGCTTACAAAAAAAAAAAACTAACAGTAACTCATTATACAAAACTATTTTTTTCTTCATTAAAAAATTTTCGCATATAATTTTGAGTTGTTAACTTAATGTTGCTTTTAAGATACAGTTTAATTGAACTTATTGAAATCTTGAATGCGAAAGATATTCTTATACCTAAAGGGCTTTATAAGCAGTCGAACAACTTGTTTCGAGTAATCCCCAAACTAAACTGAGACCAAACTACTCGAAATTCATTTTAATTTATTTGTTTTTGTACAATCGCGAAATAAAACTTCAATTTCCGCACTAATACATTCACCAAAATAATAAACTATGACAATTTAACATTTGGGTTAAAACGGTAAGACCAGTCCACAGGCACTCGAATTTGGTTTCACAAGCCCGAAACCACGCCCTAGAACATTGACCTACATCAAACAACTTATGATTTTGGAGCGATCAAATTTGGTTTAGTCGAACCATGAAAATGGTAGTCCAACCAGCCTGCAGATAAGTAAAATCAACTCGAACAGAGTGTTCGCAGCAACTTTACTTGTACCATATGTTCGAGTGATTACGGAGCCCTTAATAAACTATGGTTAGTTATACCTTACACATAAGAATATCAGATTGAATCCACCACTGAGAATTTTTCGTGAGTAAGTTTCTGTTTCATTAATTTATTTACAATCGTGTTGAGTCTCTGTCCAGGGACACTCCATGAAAAATTACACAAATTCTGATTTCAATTAGCATTGGAAAATTTAGCCCTTAAAGTAATGGGCAAATGAAAAACAAAAATATACTCTTGAAATTGTGATAGTATTAATAAATAGCAAGGTACATAACTCAAAATTAATTTTAATCTCCTTAATTGAAAGATGTCCTTTCGATTTTTATTATTTTTCTTTCCTGTTTTTATTATTTCTTTCTTGGCTTCAGCTAATGGAATTTCCAATGAACATTTTTCAGATACATTTCCCCGGATGCAGAATTTAATTTGTTTATGAATTTAAAAAATCGACGTAATTATTTTTAAAATTCCATCCCCCGCCCGCGTCGCTGGTCGCGTCGTGCAAGTATAATAATTCCTTCAATGCAATTTATAAAAATAAAAAAAAAAGAACGAAAAAGATACATTCTCCATTGTTGATCATCAAATTCAAGCACTTGATATATCTTAAAAATAAATGATTTATTTGCAATTAAATTTCATGTTTCCTTCATTTTCAGTTTTTTTTTGTTATTTTTGTTTAGTTCGTCCTGAAAAAAAAAATATCGAAATCGGAAGCAGACAAATTTATATCTCTAACAAATATCTCTCCGTGGGAACATTATCCGCTTCTTGTGCTCAACCGTAAATCGCAATTTATTGTACTTTTCTACACATCCGTTTGGATTTGGTTTGGTTCTACAGATACAATAAAAAACGAGGCTAAGAATAAAATAAAAAAGAACAAAAATATCACAAAGTTACAGAGTTTTTGATTGGAATATGAGCTCGGGCACGGGGCGGCAACAATCCGCGGGGATTAATTAAATGAGAAAATTTAATGGCATTGCGCGCTTCACTTGTACTCATATTCTCATCGTGTCGTCGTCGTCCTTATCCTCGTTCGTCTTGCTCATACTCATCATTCGTTTGTTGAGGTTTATTTATTTTTGTTGAAACGTTCCTGAGTGCGGGCGAAGGGTTTTGGCTTAAGAGTAGGGAGAATTTCATGCTTGATGATTTTGATTTAGCATTATGGTTTGCTCTGTTGAATCAAAAACCATTTACCTTTCAATTTTAGAGGAGTTTTACGATTTCACTTGGAATTTCAAATGTGTGTCTATCTATCTGGAGTGAAGCAAATTTGGTTAACAATGAAGAACACAATGAGATATTTAAAATGATTAGTCTTCTGAAAAAAAAAAAATTAACAAAAGAATAAAAGAGAAGATGACTGTGAAATTTATATGAACTAGATTGTGCTTTTGGTAAGGATAACAAAGAAGGGACGTATTTTTTGTTCTCGTGTAATGAAGAACAGCCGGGCCGAAAATGAAACTTATGGCTATTCATGATGGAATCGAAATAATAAAATTAATGTGTAGACATTAATAAATTGCATCACGCAGGTGGATTTGAAATTTAACAAATATCTTTTACAATCCGGAATTATTTCCTGAAAAAAATTATTTTTAGAAGGGCTATTTGGATACTGAGAGAATTTCGCAATGATCTGATCCGACTGTATAGATGAGTTTGAGAAAATCAAAATGGAAACCATTTTGTTAGAGAGAAAAAAATTGTTTTATAAATATATGACAATTTATCTTTTAATTTATATTTTTAGCATTTACCGTAAAAAAGTCACATCTTAAAGAATTAAAACTATTCAGTGGCCCTCATCGTAGTCATTTGAATAGGGTAGACCGCTTTGCGTCCCATCCATTCTTTTCAGACAAAGGACACACACCACAGGATCGAGTAAAATTTTGGACAACATTTCCGGTGACATTTAATTTACGATAATATCCATTACTTACAAGGTTAAAGTTTTTAAATAATATTTTTTTATCTACGAAATATACAGCAGAGACCGTAAGTGAAACCCTGAGGAATATCTAAAATTCGGTGAGTTTTCTCCTACATAGAAAAAAGAGCGACGATAATTTCTTGCAAGAACTTTCGAAGAATCTCCTGTAACTAATCTCTTTCCAATAATTTGTTGACACATATTTTTCCCGTGTGCTAGGAGGGTGAAATTCTTCCTATCCCAGCCTCTAGTGCTTACCCTTAGCTGACAAGCAAGACAGAACCTGCCAGCTTATAGATGTTGGTCTGGATGTCTTCGGGTAGCGTGTCATGGATCAAGTGGATGGAGATCTGCCTTGTCTAAGGCTGGAACGTAGTATTGCTTTTTATTGTGTGAACTGGGGAGTCTTTCAAAGCTATAAGGAAGAAGGTTTCAGAAAAGGTCTTAAAAAGAGCCATAAATGCGAGCAGAATAGTCATTTTATGGTATTGCAAAGCTATTGTAATAGTGGTTGGATGTTGTAGGAACTGGGGGCTTCGAGCTGTATCTTTTCCTACACATGAAGTGCTTACATTACTTCCTCGTTGGTAGCCGCCGGATACTGGTCTTGACTTTATGTCATGACTTGCTAAACTTGTGGGAATGTTGATCACGGAAAAATTGCAACATTAAACCCATGGCACTACAGATTGGAGGTTAGTGCATTGGGCTAACGACCCGAGCACAGTAAAAAAATAGTATTGTTATGAGAGACACGCGAGAAGCCTCGGGTAACGACAACCATCAAATGGCAACCAGACCCGGAATGAAAATGGACTACGACCTACGAGTATGCATGGCAGACATTACCGCGATCCAGGGGATACGATGGATAGGAGCAGGAATAACGAAAAGATTGCGACATTTATTAAAGCTGTCATCAAATAATGCACATGTTGGGTTGCGGATTCGTCGTGGGAAATCGACTCAGGTCGAAAGTCATCGATTTCAAGCCGATTAGCGACCACCTGGCTGTGATCCGCATCAAAGCTACCTTCCAACACATCAGCCTAATATGTGCACACGACCCTACCAATGAAGCTGAGGAGTCTAACAAGGAGGAGTCTTACGACCTCCTGGACGGAGCATACGGAGCCTGTCTGAAGTACGATGTTAGTCGTGCTAGGAGACTTCAATGCTAAAGTCGGGAAAGAAAATATCTTTGCGGGATTAGGTGAAAGCACAGCCTCTACGAAACGACAACAGATAACGGCTTCCGACTAATGGACTTTGCTGCAGCTCGTAATACGGTGATAAGTAGCACTAGGTTCCCCAAACCCAGGATACACACAGCAACCTGGCGATCTCCAGATGGTCGAACCGCCAACAAAATCGACCACGTGCTAATTGGCGCAAGGCACCCATCAAACATCTTGCACGTGCGAACCTTCCAAGGTGCAAACGTGGACTCTGACCACTTTATTGTCTTGACAAAGTTCAGAGCCCGAATGTCAAATGAAAAGAAAACGAAGGCCGCCCAAACTAAGAAAGTATACATCCCTGCCTTAGCACCGGGAAACTCTCTGCTGTACCCCCATCCGCAAGCGTCAACGACCAGTGGAACCAGTATCGCGATATCATTAAGGAGACAACCAAGTCCACCATAGGCTACCAACCACCCAGGAAAAAGAACCCGTGGTATGATGATGAATGCGCGATATTGAGGCAGGAGACGGAAATGCATGAATGAAAACGCTGCAACGGAAAACAAGAGGAGCAGGATGGGAGTACCGTGAAAAGAGAAGGAACGAGGAAAAAACGCGTAGAAAGAAAAGAGCATCCGCAGCCTCTCAGCTAAAGTATCTCGAAGAATCTTGCACCGCCAGCAACACCCGCCGTTTTTACGAAACAGCCAAGCAACTGGCATCTGGTTATAGGACTGGCATGCAAGCTCTTCGAAACAGCGAAGGGAAGCTAGTCACCGAAGCACAGGGAATTGTAGACGTGTTTAAGGAGCACTTCTAGCAACCGCTTAGTGGACATTATGTAGAGGAAGCAACAGGAGAACAAAGAAGCATGAGACCAGTCAATTAAGATCCAGTCCGAGCACCCAGTACTGAAGAGGTTAAGAAAGCCATCCACAAGCTTAAGAACAACAAATCCATCCGCCGGCTCGGATGGCCCACCTGCGGAACTCTTTAAGTATGGAGGAGATGTCCTGGTAGGGCGTATGCACCAGCTCATCAACCAAGTGTGGGAGGAGGAAAGCAGGCCCGACGACTGGTCAAATAGCCAAATGCCCAATCTCCAAAAAAGCGATCCTATGTCCTGCAAAAACTACCTGCTTAATGTTGCCTACAAGATCCTATCCAACGTTGTATGTGAGCGTCTAAAACCTTTCTGCAACACTATCATCGGCACGGATCAGAGTGGCTTTAGACCAGGCAGACAAACGATAGACCAAATCTTTACATTGAGGAAAATCCTGGAAAACACCAACGAATTTCAAGTCGAGACGCAACATCTTTCGATTGACTTCAAAGCCGCATATGAGAGCATAAGTCGCCAACAACTTCTGTTGGCGATGTCGGAACTCGGGATCCCAAAAAAAACTGATCCAACTATGCGGCATGACGTTACAAAACACGCAATGCGACGTACAAATGGGTACCAGCTCATCCGAGCTATTGCAGACGTGTACAGTGTTTAGACAAGGAGATGCGCTATGATGTGACTTCTTCAACATAGTCCTGGAGCAGATAGTGCACAACAGTGGTGTTAACCAGGAAGGTACTATCTTCAAAAGGTTTTCGCAACTGGTTGGTTATGCGGACGACATCGATACCTTCCGCCGCTCCAAGCGAGTTGTACTTAATGCATTCACAGCTATTGATGAACAGGCGAAATGCGTTGGCCTTGAAGTGAATGATGACAAAACTAAGTATATGCCAGTATTTACCAGTTCTACTCTACGGCGCCAAGTGCTGGGCGATAAGTAAAAAAGCGGAATTGATACTGGGCAATTTCGAGAGAAAAATTCTTCGGAGGATATTTGTTCCTATATGCGAAGAGGGCGAATGGAGGAGAAGATTCAATTGAGAATTGTACGAGCTATACCAAATTGTGGATGTGGTCCAAAGAGCCAAAGCGCGTCGACTACACTGGCTCGGCCTCATTGAGCAAATGGACAACAACGCTTCAGACAAGAAAATCTTCGAATCCTGGTCCCCAGGTTCGAGACGACCAGGAAGGCCGAACCTTGGCTACATGCACTAGGCGGTTACAGACGGAAGAGCGCTTAGTCTCACCGACTATAGGGAACGTGCGAGGGACCGCAACAGATGGAAGACCGCAATATGTCAGACAGCAATCCTCCATGGATGGGGAGCCGGATAAGTAAGTAAGTAAGTAAAGCTATTGTATAATATTGAAAGTCGTTTTAGTTACACTTTTTATAACTCAAGAACGGCTGAACCAATTTGACTGAAAATTAGTGGGGCGGTAGCTTAGAACCAGGAGACATAGAATACTTTTTATCCCGTTTGACCGCGTTCCCGTTTGACTTGACATAAAACGTCAAAGAGAATGCAAGTCACTATAAAATGTGGTATAACAAAAATGCACCTAACATGGAATAACAAAAGGCAAATGACAACTAATTGTAATTTTGTCTATGTTTAAGTATCAGAAATCAGTAATCAGTCATAATCTGGAATTTGTATTCTCTTTGAATCATCATTAACAATGCCACCGCCAAGACGATCGAATCTTTCGTGACAAAGCCGTAATGCAAGAAGGAGAACATTGCAAATGAAAGGACTGAAGAAGAACGAGAAATTGCCGTAAAGAGAGCCGTGTTAGTATGGTTCGATTTCGTGCTTCTCAATCACAAGGGCAAAGTGAGGCTGTCCGTGCGAAATTGTCGCACGAACAACAGAGATCAACAAGTCGACAATTTTCGAAGCAAAAAAAGAGATTTATCAAGTGCTGATTTGAATCGATACTATACGATTGCTATACACTGAATATTGCTTGCATTTTAACTTGCAAACGAAAGTTTATGATACATTAATGAAAGCAATTAATGACAGAAATTGTGGTTTATATTTCCTGGATGCCCCTATTGGAACTGGTAAGACATTCCTAATGTTAGTAGTCTTAGCCACTATTCGCGCGAGATCCAACATTGCCTTTGCAGTTGTTTCTTCTAGAATAGCAGCCATATTGTGAGAATGATGCCATAAAGCTCATTTAGCATTAAAATTTCCGTTAAATCTTCAAACTATTGAATAACCAACATGTAATAATTGTAAAAAACTCAGCAATGGCCAAAGTTTTATCACCATCGAAAACATCATCTGGGACGAATGTTTAATTGCGCATAAGCGTGCAATGGCATCACTTAACCGGATATTGAAAGATCTTCGCAATGACTTGGGTTATTTTAGAGCAGGAATGATTTTACTGTCTGGCCGTCAAACACTCCCAGTAATTCCAAGATCAACGGCTGTCGACGAAATGACCGCCTCAAATCATCGAATATACGACGCTAAGTGAAGAAATTTCAGCTGAAAACAAACATGGGAGTTTTTCATCACTGCTTAATGCTACATCTGCTGAACATTTTTTTGAGCAATTGCTGAATATCAGTAATGGTCGAGTACCTGTCGACAAATCGAGCGGATAGATTTCAATTTCTCAGAAGAAAAAGTATTCCCAAACCTCATTACTCTAACTACAAAATAATAAATATAAATAAAGAATAAAGATGTAGCTGATTTAAACTATTTAATTCAGAATGAGATCATTGGAATAATGCATTCATTCAAATTTATTGTCTGTGTGCCAAATGAAGATGAAAACACCAACTATCCAATTGATATTTTAAACGCCTGGCTTACCGCCGCACAGTTTATGACTAAAGGTCGTCTCCGTAGTAATCTTGCTTCGAAACATAAGCCAACAAAATCTGTGTGCAACGGTACGCATATGGTGGTTAGTAAATTGATGAACAATGTGATTTACGCGACGATACTCAAAGGAAAATTCGAAGGTGAATAAATTGATGAATTTCGAATTTTCCTTTGAGTATCGTCGCGTAAATCACATTGTTCAATTTACGTACCTTCTTATTCCGAGGATCCCGATGATCCCTACCGATATGTCATTTGAGTTTAAAAGACTTTAATTTTTTATCCGTCTTGTATTTGCCATGACAATTAACAAACCAGAAGGCTAATCTTTGAAAGTTTGGGGTTTGAATCTGGAATATCCATGCTTGTCCCACATGGTCAATTATATGTGGCATGTTTACGGGTCGGAAGACCATCTGCATTATTTTTTCTAGCGCCTGATAATAAAACAAAAAAATATCGTGTATCACAGGGTATTTAAGTGAAGCATGCATCCTATGCACCAAAATACATGAACAAGAAAGAATCATCAAAATACATAATTTTTGAAGTAAAACTTCTTTTGCTGCGTTGTGGCTAAAAAAATGTCTATGGATGCAACGGCAACAGCAACGGCAACGGCAACGGCAAAGTGAATTATGTGTGTTCACTGAGGTTTCTTTTTTTGGTACGTGTTGTAGATTCTCATTTTGTATGTACCTACATGAATTGTGTGTATATATTCAATGAGAATTTTTTTTGTTGCTTTGTTTTTTTTTATTATATTTTTTTGTATTAGTGTGACTGCGATTTTTTTGGTTACTCGTATTTTGTGCTCATACATTAGTGTATATTGTGTTGTATTAATGTATGTGATATTTAAGTCGATGGTCTCGTTGCCAAAGCTTCAGTGTATCTACTTCGTAGATTTATTTATACGAAGTAGTATAATGTATGTAATGTAAAATTGCTGAACCATGAATCAAAGTTCGATCGACGCGACGCGACGCGACGCACGGTGGCGTTTGTACAATTAGAAGATAGGGTCGATATGGGCAATGTATGTGTTAATGTAAGTACGGGGCTGATATCAAAAAATGTTAACTTCGTTGTTCTTTGAATATGTTGTAGCGGACTTAGAATTACGAAAGAAAAAATTGTATGCACACACTATTTTTTTTTGTATTTATTTGTATTTCCATATAAAAAATTAAATTTAATAAAATTCAAAATTTATATTTATTTATTGCCTATAAGGCGGAACACAGTTTCCTGGGTCAGCTACTTCAATAATAAACATGATTTTTTTTCCCTTTACAACTTCAGGTGAAATCTTGACTCTTTAGTCAGCAAGCTCTGAAAAGGTAACATGAAGAGTTCGTCAGCTCATTCATTTTCCAAAAGCTAACGTAACCCAGAATCCAGATCAGAATTCTATTTAATTTAGTGTAAAACAAAACTACCAAAGTTGCTGAGCCAACCCGGACTCCACCTCTCAGTCCTTCCTAAAACTAATTGTGTCGAAGTCTCTCGCCACGAATTCATCCTCCCAATCTTTTCTGGTGTCAATTCAAGCTTAACTCAGGAATTCTTACTTGGACACATAGTGTAGGAGTACAATAATCAGTCGGGTTCGAAAATCGGAGTAAGCCTTCTGATTCTGAATTACAAAATCAAATTGAGTGAAGCGGCTGAGCAGAATAAAAAAAATTCAAGCCACAAGTCCAAATGCCAAAAGTCACTATCGATCCAAGTGTGTAGATTATAAGAATCAATACAATTTCGGCATGATATGTACAGCCAACTAAAAGTTGCATTATATCAATTTGAATATGAACATTTAAGCGGCGGCGCCCTTAGCCATCATCAATTTGACCAAATACCATGACCCGGCTCTGCACTAAATCCTTAATCTATTTTATTCTAAAGTGCTAAATTAAGAGGAAATTGAAATTAATAGGAAGCTCGTGGAATTTGTTACTTGAAATTGGTCTGCTTTTTGATTCCTAATCTTTATTATACATCTTTCGAAGTACCCTTAAGATAAATAGAAAAGGATACTGGGAATCTTTGTTTGGCAATAAGCGATAGAGCCCGAAGTGAGAGAGAGGGGAGACAATATTCATTGAATACTCCTAGGCATACTCGTACAAAGGAAAGGCAATAGCTCATTGAATAATGAAACAAAGTTTGAAAGACAACATCTTTATGATGTTATAAATGTAGGTAATGATATACAATATCTCTAAACAATCGACCTTTGTACTCTTTTGTGGAATTATTCACTTTTCGTCCTGTTCCTTGGTTTTGAAGGATTAGATTATAGGCTATTAAATGAAACGAATTTTAATTTATCATTTCGAAAGGTGAAATGCTAATTTTTAGATGTTGTAGTTTTTTTTTTCTTTGCATTTGTATTTTGTTATCCTATCTCCTTCTTAAATGGAAAGAAGAGAAACATTGAATCCAGTTACAGATCTCTTTAAGAGATTTGAATTATTCAATTCTAGTGAAATGGAATCCTTAGGAAAATTTATAAGGAGAAGATTTTAAATTTTAAAAAAATTATACAGATAACAACCTGAGGCGATGCAAATTAAGCTTTAATGGAGATAAGCCATGGAATGTAATTCAATATTCTGCGTGAAAAGTGAGGTGCTAAAATGCCTAGAAATGTGGTTATCCAACCTTAATTTGTTATGGGATCCATCCGTCATAAGCTCTTCCAAATATTGAAAATTGTATTGCGTCTTTAATTATTGGAATGGATACATTTTTACATGAATTGTTACATGAATTAAAGCTCAGAACCATAGCACATACCCAATAATGTCAACATAAAGTTCAAGCTTAGAAAACGGCTTAATCAATAAGCCCGGTTCAAATCTTGGATTGCTGTATTCTCCTTCTGATTGGGTACATCTAACGGGGTTGGATTTGTGCAGATTAGATTATTTCGCTCAATGTATATTTACTCTAAATAACTCAGGTTGAGCCGTTGGACTTTTATTTTGTTGACAGGGTCAGTGTGCCATATTTGACAACGTCCGAGGTTCTTCTTCATATATGGAAACCGGGATGATAAGTGTCTTTTGAATGGACACTCTATTTGCTTGAGCGAAGGCTTTCCTATTTAGGTGACCAAAACATCAGCAATTGATAACTGATAATTATTCCAAAGGTTTCAGCATTTTGTTTGAGCTAACAGCAGAGCCTAGGCATATACATTCCCCTACTCCTTTAAAGATATGGTTGAAAACGATCCTTTATGGTGAAGGTATTGCGTATCCTTTCAGCATTTATACTTAGTCTTTTTGCTTTTATTGACCGTTCAACTTTATTTCCTTGTGATCCGCTTTAACTGATGTTAACTTCACCATCCTTCCATAGGACCATTCTGAATAGAAAGCTGTAACCTGAGAAAGCATTATTGAGCAGAGTGACTTGCGGATTCTGCAATCTCCAAGAGGAAACATAGTACATATACATAATAAGCAAATTTGATACACTTATGGACCAAAGTTAAACAGATTAACAGCAACGCCATCAGACTGAACAATTCTGATAAATTCAATATATCGAGGCCATATACGGAAAGAATTCTCAAATTGCCTGTAATCTATTCGACATCAATATTAGACATTAAGTTTGCAGAAATTAATTGTTCATATAATGATGAACGTTTACAAGCGTCCTTATGGTCTTCAGTTTAGACTCGGCAATTTTGAGATATCGTTTCAATCATTTGGTAAACCATTTTCCAATACGTTAGAAAAACTTTAATATCATAGCCAGATCACTGTTTAATAAGCTTTTTGAGAAGCTCGCAGAATTTGTATTGTCTTAGCCTTTACAAACAAGTCTCTTTTCAAGTTTGTTAATATTAGATGTGTTTTGTTGAGAATATAGCACAGTGAAGTAAAACAAATTCAAGAAAACGATCCATAGCAAATGTGGGCGTTCCATCACTTTATTGATATGTTATCTCGGATACCTAACTATCCGAATATATTTGTGGACGGATCAGATAATTTAGCTGAAAGCTGTCAAAAAATCAGAACAAAACGCATACGAAATGAAGTTTCCAGTCATATATAATATAATATACATTTGTTCTCGGAGCTAGCTAGTAATTCCACAATTTTTGGGATAACTCAAGATAGCTTTTAGAGCATAGCTTTTTTTTCATCAGATGTGCTTTTGCACTGGTAACAACAACAGAAAGTTATTCCAGATTGTTCAGAATAAATGAGGGAACGCCTGCAATGTCTTCATACATGATTCGGTATTTAAAGGTTGGTGCCTCTGCTTGTTGTTAATTTGACATAAAGATTTGTTAGATTCTCTATCATTTCTAACCTCTAAATAGCTGCGATTTATTATGCTCATTGAGCCATATAGTTCACCCCGTGAAAATAAAACGATCTGGGTTATGAACATTTTTTAATTTGCATGGTTGTCAGCTGTGATTACCTTTTGACATTTAATTTTTTGTTAACATTAATTAAATTGTTTACTGCGGTGCTCGGAAGTTGTCCTTTCTTGTTTTATTTTAGTTAAATAAATATAAAATAATAAATTATAATAAATAAATAAAGTGCACTACGATCTGGATATTGTACATCAACCCATCAATTTCGGAACAATAATAGATCATAAGCTCTATGTCGTTAGATTAAATAAAATCTGATTTCAGTTTAATGGCGAATAAAAGAAGTGAAAGAAGAACTGAAAGTTTTGCTTAAGGCCAGACCAATTGAGGATCTTATTCGAAAAAATGCTAATACTTTTACTAATCACAGGTACCCGAGAATCCCCAGCGGCCATATAGGAGATATTATCATTGATTTCACTCATGAAACGTAATGCAGTCGGTCACCAGTTTGTCATTTAAGTAGCATGTTGTGCTTAGCTCAACTAAAAAGGTAGAGAATAGACAAGAACAAAAAAAAATTAATGAATACACAATCCTTTTTCCTATGCATGAATTCAATGCAAAACCGGACGCAAAGATTTCCTCCATAAAAATATTTTTGACCTGCTAAAAAAAAATAATTGAAGCAAACATGAAACCTTTTTTTTTTGGTTTTCCCCTCGTTCGGTTCGCGCCACTGCCTACTGTTTTTTGGCTCATCTTTAAATTGCCTAACAAAAAAATATTATAACCCTAGGCGTCTACTTGAAATAAATGATTGCAAGAAATGTGTCATGTAATCTATATTTATATCTGATTTTTTTTAGACATGAGAATCTGTATTTATTTCTTGTCTTCTCAGAAGAAATAAACGGAGAAATAAAATTTGACATTTCATGACATCCCACATTAATCGTGCATAAATTTCTCACAAGACATTGAATCTTTTTCATAGTTCGCTTATTTTCATGTTGAATTTTAATAATTCATTAAAAAAAAACAGATTATACCTATTCTAAAGTACATAGGGTTTCTTGGAGAAGAATGAAATTTCATGATTTATGTTTGCAAAGAAATATAAATTTTTAGTAGTAGTGTCTGCAATAATGGCCGAAATAAATATTTCAAATGGAGTCGCGGCCTTGATTTTGTAGTATTTTTTTGCAAAATTTTAATTGGCAAATTTATTCTGAATGGGTATTTTTGCGTCAGAGGGCGCAGACGAAGATGAACTATTGTGTGGATGCAACAACGAACAATATGTTTTTTTTTTTGTTATCTGTCAAATAACGCGCGGAAAAACGGAAAAAGTTAAATTAAAAAGTTAAAAAATTAAACTATTAGTTGTCAAAGTAAATGCATTCAATTGGAAAAGAGAGGTTGATCCACAGAAAAATACGGATCTGCAAAATTGATTCAGAATAAGAAACAAAAGTTTTGTTTACCCAATGGAAGGATTGAACTTGGAAAAATTGATATCTCTTACCAATGGGAAACCACATAAAAATTGCACTGGCGTAGAAGCAGACCTAATAAATTATAAGTAGTTGTTTGGTTATTTGGCAACACCGTGTGACAATTCAAAATTGAAGTACCAACTTGTACAAGTTAAAAGCTAACCCTTGTGGTGAGATATGTAATTAAATTCTGGTTCAGGAATATTGAAATGGTGAAATATCAAGATCTTGTAGTGTTATTGTAATGAATGCAAAGCTCTGACCTATATAGGTCTTCGTGCATAATAAAACAAGTTTATGTTGGTCTAAGCCTAACCTCACACTTTTGTTTATCTTCTTGTAGAGTAAAAAATGCAGTCAGAAAGTGACTGACCACATTGGCGTTAAGCTATTAGGATTTTGCGTAGAAAAGAGAAGGGTAGATTGCCTGTTTCTTTGTAACGCCATGTTAGAACGTAAAAAAATCGTCATAGTTAAACTCTAGTGCGGACAGGTACATAGGGATTAAAAATGATAAACCTTGGAAGTATCGTCGATGTTTGATGATTCGGACGTGAAAACAACCACTTGAAAAACATTTTGCTTGATTTTCAAAACTTTTTGAACTTGGAGGATTTTCAAGGTATACAACCTATGTGAACAGATGTTGGTTACGTCTTTTTTATTTTTCACATCTTATGCAGTAAATTGTACAGCTTTTTACAATACTACCAAGGTAGACATTGAAGTTTTAAAATGAAATTTATAAAAATATGAATTAAATAATGAAATCTAATTTCACCACCCACAATTTTCCCATTCCGTTTATTCGTTTCGTTATTTGTCATTTTGTCAGGCACATACGTTCCTGAAAATATGTATGCTATTTCGTTCGTCATTTGGACGGTCATAAAATGTGTAGTTGGTTTGTGGAAAAATAAACTTGTAGTAATTATTAAGAATGTATTTGAATCACTTCTTTCACAAATATATACCATTTGTTTGTGAAAAAAACTACAAACTCAATAATTTGTATTTACATCGAAGAGCATTGCGGTTGTCAAATCAGAAACATCAAAGTTCAACCAGAAAAAGTGGTGTAATTTTCATTCTTGCTTGCGTTTCTTCTTTCCCTCTACATATTTACACACCTCGCCCAATCTGGCAAGAAACGAAACAATCGAAGAAAGTAATCGTGTATTCGGGCTCCATCTCATGAAAATAAAACAATACATATAAGAGTGACAACAGCGTTTTACTTCCAACTCTTTTTCCTTGTGTGTGTTTATTTTTCATGTAAATTTTGTTTCTTTTCTTTGCAGTGCTTTACCATCCCCAGAGCTACATTTTTGGATCATAAAACATGATCGCGATAGAGGGCAAGATCTTTTGTAATGCATGTTTTTTGATAATCCATAATATGGTTCAATACTTTCAATAAGTAAAATGCACGACTTGCTTTTATGTTCGATCACATCGCATGCAAAAGGTTTCTATTAAGAATCTAAATATATTTTCGAAGTCGGTTCTTACTTAATTTTTTATATACAACATTTTTCAAATTTTTTTCTAAAAAAAACCTAATATAAACTTAAAAATTAAAAATTCAACAAAAATCATTCACCAAATATTTTCCATAAATATTTTGTTTTAAAAATAAAAAAAAAAAATAATTTTCGAAAATGTTGGTATGCAGTATTATTTTTTTTTTGATCGAAAACCGTTGAGCCGTTTACGACTAAGTTCAAAATCAAAAAAATGGTTGTATGGCGGGTGCCGTTACTAACAAAATACCTAAAATAGTTCACACACTTTTTTTTTAATCAAAATCGTTGGAGCCGTTTTCGAGATAATTGAGATGGAAGAAAAAATTGTATGGCAGTTATCTTTAGTTTTGGACCTACAAAAACGATTCTAAAATTTATTTTAGACAATCGCCTAAAACGCTTAAATACCAAGTTTGCAGAAAATCGATTCAGCGTTAAGCTATAGAACGTTGTACAGACAGACATACAGACAAACAGACGGAATTGCGGAACCCATTTTTTGTTGGTGTTCTCTATCATCGTAATATCAAGTTTGATTTAAATTTCGAGTTCAAATTTTTTCCAAATACAAAACTTGCCCTATCTATACTACCTATATCGCAAGCTTAAATGGCTAACGTTGTACAACATGATATTATGTACTTACATGTGAATTCACGTGTGTGACAAGTCTAAAGATCAAAAATCGAACACATCTACTATAATAATCTTCTATAAGGCCTACCAACATAGCAAATACAAACAACTAGACCAGTGCCCTCTGAATTTGAGTAGCACAAACCAATAGTCAAATAACATTTCACTGGGGAAAAAGGTAAAGTAGATCCCTGTGGGATTTTGTTGTAGTACATCTTGTTACATTTTGACTGGCTGAGTTTCTTTTTCTCAACAAAACATGAATATTCTCTTCAATGCTTTGATCATCCGGGTAAGAATCGAAGACTGCTTTACTAAGTCGATGAGTTCAAATTTTCTTGGCGATTGACCACTACGATGTCGCTTGTCGTTAAATTTCTGCAGTTCGTCAAAGCATACGAGACCGTAGAATTTGCATCTAAAAGATACCCATTCTATTTGTATCTTTACTGCTTCAAAGCCTCCTTCGCCCTAAGAAGAAGCGATTGAAACGTGTGATCCTGTTTGCAATTTCTTGACTGATGTTATTGCCAAATATTAGAGCGAATCCGATACAGACCAAATCCCTACTACCACGAAACTATTGCTGTCTTCTCTGACCTTCTGTCCTATTCGTCTGTGTTGACAGAATATTATATTTTGTGTTGTCCTTGCTTATGGCAAGATTTATTTTTGCACATTTTGCTTTCATTTCTGACTCCTTTATCGACATTGAAAAATGTTTCTTACAAAAGTGGATAAGTTTGAGAGGGATCCTTGCTAGGCATGAATGATTGAATGAATAGTAATATGGGGTTATTGCACTGCGACCTTGAGGTCTAATGTGCCCCCGTCTAAAGCTGGATGATATTAGCTCATCTTGCAGCTCTTCCTCCAAATTTAGTTTTCTCATGGATTTGAGTATTTGGAGTATTCTTAGAGATAGTAAGTCAATCTCTTCCACCTGGTATCGTTCCATGTGTTTTTTACTTTGGTGAACAAGTGCGTCACAATTTGTCAGAATATGGTCCGGCGTTTCCTCTTTCATATAACAAAACCTACATATTGCACTATTTACTATGACAAGAATATTCAGATGTCTTTTTATACTTTGCAGTGTCCTATAAGGAGATCCGTTATTAATTCTAGACATGGCTCTATATAGGTCTTCTCTAAAGATATGCTATCATAACTGGGTATAGATTTAAACATCTAGAGTCTTTCACAGGATCCGCCAGACTGTTATAATCTATTCTTGCCTAAAGCTAAATTCAAGTAAACAATACTCTTGCTCCTGCCAACAGTCTCCCTACTGCTTTATACATGCAGATTCTCATAAGTATTCATTTATTTATTAGTCCGTTTTCGAGCTTGATGATTGGCAGCTTTGTAATTTATTATAATTGGCTGCAAAATCACCCGGTATGGTAAGACTCCTAACTAAAACTCTATTCAAATGACAAACCTATAACTGGTTTTTAAGTTTAATGAAACTTCAGTGTACCCTCTGTGCTTCATTCGTCTCGCGCTTTTTTTGAAACCCCAATCGTCTGGTCTGAAGCCGTATCATTTCATTTAAACGCAGAAAAGTTTACAAAAGTTCAAAATACGATTAAAAAATAAATACAAAATTCCTCAGGCAAAAAGATCTGACTAAAAAAAAATTTAAATGAATCGCTTTAAGTCCTATTCGAAAGGACTCCGCTTTAAAATCTTTTTCACAAAACCTATACAGGACTGCAATTCGTACAAAGGATAAACGACACAATGCAACACAAAAAAAAACAGACTTTATCTCACGATAAAAAGTGAAATGCTATCTTTGTTTGTGATATGGTGGTTTATTTTTTACTCCACCATGATGAAATCGAAATGTTATTCAGTGATAAATCAAGCAGATTGATTTTTGACAAAAAAAAAAACAATATTGATAAATATCGGTAGGAGAGTTTAACAAAAAAAAAAAAAGAAAAAAAAGCAGAAATAAATAAATTGTAAATGGAAAATAATTTTAATCTGGATGTGTTGAAAGAAAATAAAGAATTTTAATTCAGTATTTTTTTTTTTTAGTTGAATAAGTCTCAGAGCGTCTGCTGAAATTAATCACAAATATTTAAGTTCAGCCTAAATCATTATGTGAAATTTATCAATTTATTACTTCCAAAAAATTAATTAATTTAAATTGAATTAGATTAGGGGAAACCGTTGGAACAAAATTGAAAAGAAGCAAGGATAATAGGTATGTCTTTTTATGCAGTGTAATTCTCGAATGGCGCTCCTATGATGCCAGTTGGCCATTTTAGGTAAATACTCGTATATAGTAGGTATATACATGTATGAAGCGTTTCTGGATAATGTGACCATATACTAAAAGTATTATTTGTTTTCGGGAATTCTAGGCCTTTGGGATAACGACATTCGGGATTAGGATAGAAGTATTTTTTTTTAAACATGCTTATTACAGCTCGTAACCTTGAGTGGTCCGTTAAGTAATGCGCCCTTTGTCGTGTTGAAATAAACTTTTTTACAAAATGTAGTGCCCTAAAAATAAAAAGAAAAAAAAAAGAAAAAAAAAAGCGGATTCACTGAGTACCGTTTGTAGTTGGTGCTATACTTAGGGCTGGCAACGAGACCGAGACTAGTCTCGGTCTTGTCTCGGTCTCGGTCTCGTCAACGAGACGAGACTCCTTTAAAAGTACCGAAGACGAGACCGAGACGAGAGCGAGACGAGACCGTATTTTTGGTACCGAAATTCGACGAGAGTCTCACTGGTCTCGGCGGTCTCGGTGGTTTAGTTTCGGTTTTCGCTATAAGAAAGTTTTGTTTTTAGTTCAATATTTTTTAGTATCTAATCATGTTCAATTTTTATAATATTCACAAGTTTTTTTTTTGCGAAATATTATATGCGCATTAACATATCAAACCATATATGTATGTACATAGTTATACAGAAATAGGCGCATTGCGAAAATCCAGAGAAGAATACGTACGATTTATGTATGCATGGCGTTGCTTCCTTTTGGGTGACATTTGGAAAAAAATATTGTCAAAACGTCAAAATATAGTTCGTTGCCTAACTGTCAAGCCATGAGCTGTCAAAATCCCATGAAGGATTTCTCCGATTTAAATGGATTAAAAAATCTGTACAAAAGTCAAATTTTACCTCAGAAAATTATAAATTTTTCGATTTAATTTATTGCTCCGTTAAAAGGTGATTTAAGGCGTTTTGGGTGAGGTTTGAAAAAAAATATTTTAAAAACGTCAAAATATAAAGTCCTATTCTGTTAAACGTTCACGTGAATATCTCTATTCTGCTATCCGACGGAAAAAAACGAATTGTTTCAAAAAGTACATAAATTTCGATCAAAAATAAATTTTAACAATTAGATTCTCTTAAGAATTAAACAAAAAAAATATTAGTAAACCTTTTGCCGATTAAAATGGATTAAAAAAACTGTACAAAATTCAAATTTGATTTTGGAAATACGGCTCTTCAAAGGTGTTTGATAACGTTACTTCACAGCCTATTTTTTACGTTATCACACAGCTTTGAAAACAAAATTGGCACAAAATGTAAGCCATTCGGAGCGGTTTCATACGCAACTAAAAAAATTAAACTTAAAATCATAGTTTTCGATTTACACAAGTAAAACTTACTCGTTTCAAGTGAAGTCTATGGCCTTAGCTTCATGGACCCACTTACTGCAGAACAAAATTTCTACTTTATGATTTGTTTAGCAACGTACAATGATATATCATTATTGGATTCATTCATAACTGACAAGCACAATAAACTTGGAAAAGACGTGCAGATGCCAAGTTTGATCGAATTCTTGAGATCCATATTGTACGCTGATTTTCACCAAGTTTCCCAAACTTGGGCTTTTTTCTATGGGTTTTGACAGCTAAATGTGAAAATTTGTACCAATTCGTACGATTTTTCACGCTACCAAACACTAAAATCAGAGCAATCCTTCAATAGATTTTGACAGCTCATGGCTCGACAGGTAGGCGACGAACTATATTTTGACGTTTTGATAATATTTTTTTCCAAATGTCATACAAGAGGCTTAAAATCAACTTTTGCCGGAGGAAAAAATTTCGAATTTTTTGAGGTAAAATTTGAGTTTTGTAGAGGATTTGTAATCCATCTAAATTGGAGCGATGCTTCAATGGATTTTGACAGTTCATGACTTCACAGGTAGGCAACTTACTATATCTTGACATTTGAATAGTATTTTTTGTTCAAATGTCACCCAAAAGGTTTAAAATCAACTTTTTAGGGAGCAATAAATTAAATCGCAAAATTTCGATTTTTTGAGGTAAAATTTGAGTTTTGTAGAGGTTTTTTTTAAATTCATTTAAATCGGAGACCTCCTTAAATGGTTTTTGACAGGTTGTGGCTTGACAAAACCGGATAATTTATTTTAAAAAAAATAGAGCGTTGTATGTAGGTAATTTTTTTTTAAATATTTTATTTGTTTTTGCTATGAAATATATTAACTTAAACAATTCTTCCAAAATGTTATTTCCACTTAACTCAAAAGACAAAACAGACTCACGAGTTTGTTTCATACACTCTCCCGCATTTTTCTTACCGACGAACTGTTGAGATACTACAACCATACTCTATATTTGTAATCCGAACAATGCGCTTATCTTTATCTTACATCTTTTTACTACCAAAAAAACACGAAAGAAACCAAGACTAAGGATGATACCAATACCGATACCGAGACCGAGACGAGACCTCACATTAAAATTTTCTCGAGAAAAAGGCGAGACCAAGGCCGAGACGAGACTTGGTTAGGCGAGACCTGGACCGAAACCGAGACGAGACTGAAATTTTTCGATTTTGACGAGACCGAGACGAGATTAACAAAAGTCTCGCCTGGTCTCGTCTCGTTGCCAGCCCTAGCTATACTTGCACATTCAACCCATTTTCCACTGTTCTTGGACTGTAACCATGCAAAAAAATAACTCTTACCCAAAGTTACCCTTAAAGAAACCTCTCAACAAACCAATGGCCAAAGTTTGAGGCATTATTGTTTTAGTGGAATTACCGTGTGGTTACAGTGCCAGCTGAGCCTTAAAATAAAAATAGGTTAGGTTAGGTAATTGGGCTGATATTTGATGATGTTATCGTCACACTTAGATCAATGTAGATCCATTGTGTTACCTGCAGCGTAGTCACTCTTTTCCGATATAAACCTGTATCCTCTGAATCAGTCAAGCCATTTGGAGGCATTGACGAAGTTCGATATGTTAATTCCTGAAATATTAGAGAGCTCTTTAAAATTATTGAAGAAGTAGCTGACTAAGAGATTCTTTCTCTGGTAACAGAGGCAGGGCTGTGGCAGAGAAAGTGTGAAGTGTCCTCATGCACCTCTTCGTCACCACATCCACTGCATCGAACGTTTGTAATGAGTTTCATTTTGAATTTATGATATCCCAGCAGGTTATGTCCAGTGATTTTGCTTATAAGAGAGCGAAAGGATCTCTTGTTGAGTTGCATAATTTTGTCTGTCCTCTGCTTGTTGAAGCATTGCCATATTTTCCTGGTAGTGTCACAAGTGTCAAATAGGCTCCACCTTGTGTTGGATTTCTTTAGGATCCTGTCAGAAATTTTTTGTTTAATGTAACAGGGTGGGATATTTACCAGCTCTGCTTGATTGACGTCAAGTGCAGATCACTGTCTTGGCAACTCATCGGCATTTTCGTTACCCGATCACAGTGGCCGAAATCGCTTTTATTGCCGCTTGGCTATCTATATAAAAGGTGATATCAGCCCGTGGTAGCGCCATCATCGTTACCTGTCAAGCAGCTGTTTTCACTGCCAGGACCTCCGCTTGGAAGACACTACTATAATCTGCGAGCCTAATTGCGTTGTTTAATTCAAGGGATGCCGAGAAAAAGCCTGCACTAACACCAGTGTCCATTTTGGAGACACTGGTATAGATTGTTATCGCTGATTCACTGGTGTAGGGTGGTTGTTCGTCCACTCTTCTCTGCTTGGAATGGTAGCTTGGAATGGTTTATGAAAGTCTAGTTCGGGTGTTTTATAGTCTGTAATAATACTATCACCCAGATGTTTCTGAAGAATCCGTGCGTGACATATTGTGCTGTTTTTTCCGGGTATTAGTCTGGCTTAGTCTTAAGGCGCTATATGCTGCGGATTCTTGGACGAATAAAACTAGGAGTTTCAGGTTGAGTATTGCCTCAAGCCCTGCGGTTGGCGTCGATCTCATGACCACCGTAATTTCAATGCACCCAAGTCTCTGTACTTTTGTCAGGGTTCTAAGATTTGTTCTTTTTTAAATTGCATTCCACCAGAATGCATATGAAATTTTCAACGGAGTACCCTCAATTGAAGGCATTCTGAAACTTGGTATTTTCATTGTTTGTAAAAAGGACCAATTCAGTTTTTGACGGGTTAACCATTAGACCACACTTTCTAGTCCATCTAATAACTTTAGAAAGAGCATATTCGATCTGTTCGCTGATAGTGGATAAGAAGTAACCTGTCGCTAATAACGCAAGGTCGTCAGCATAGCTACTACCTTTACTCTACAGTGTTTGAGAGTAAGGAGGATTGTGTTCGTAACCAGCACCCAGAGGAGTGGTGAAAAAAAAAGATAAGTTACGTAGTTCGGCTTATAGATACATTTGTTTGATTTGTCATTGAGCCAATAAACCTTCTTCTATGCATCAATTTATTTATAAATAGTATGTATACACACAAACTCGTATATTTCTTTGTAGTTCATTGCTCTACTGACATTTGAGCTTTGAGAAGGTTTCTGTAAATGGCTTACCGAACACTTATCGAAGCTTATATGTATTTTGCGAATTCTTGGGTTCCTTTCTGATTTTCTGAATTTATGTCTATCTATAAATAGTAAACAGGTCTACCTAGTTCACTTTCAGGGGCTACTTTTTTAATTAGTTTATTCGTTGACTATACATAAGCTTACCACATAGTCTAATATCACTATGTCAATTGGGTTTTGACGTAGGGGCAGATGCCGCATTCAACCAAACTCATACACCTATTCATCCGCGCAAAAAAATTGATCTCAGTTTTTTTTTTTAAAGATGCCGCATGTTAAATTTGTTCACCTTTTTTTTAAACTAATAACAAGACTACAAGTAGTAATTGGACTTAAGAGGCACTGGAAGAAGCCTGAAAACCATTGATGATGGAATGTTTTTCAGAAAAGCAGACAAACTATTTGGAGTACCAGCTAGAACATGAATCGAGACGATTAAAAGTTGGAAATTTTTTAACAAAACATCTTCCTTCTGAAAATTCCGTTTCATGTCATGAAACAATCTTGGAAACCGTAATTCCAACCACCACGAATGGATTGCAAGCTTGCAATCATTCCGAAAATGAAAAACACACTTCATCATCTTTCGAAAACCCAACGCCAACAAAACTACTCCAAGAAATATGTCACCACTACCTAAAACTCCTGGGCCGATTTTTTTAAGACGTAGACAGTTAGTAGAGGTTTTAACTTTTCCTAGTTTCATTGAAAACACAATAAAGTGCACGACTGGATCGTACGAACTTGCTCTTGTAACTAACAACTTTAGTGTAGCTAACTACTGACGCTATTAGTAGCTATAGTTTGTCTAGTTATCTTTTGCAGGATTAAAACCGATGTAGGTAAGGTAACAGTGATTGTTTTAAATAATGAATTGTGGAATACATATGATTCAAAGAATGGTTACATAGGTACCTACCTACAAATGTATATTTAAAGGGATTTGAATTATGAAAATTAGGAGGGTTTTATGTACCTACCCATATATAGAGAACCTGGGTATGTAGATATGTACATACATATGTATAAATGAAAGTGAATGTAGGTGGGTAAAAATCGTTTTTTAAGCTTATAAAAACTGCCAAAACCTTTGCTTTAATCGGTTTCTCGAAAAAACCAAGAAAACCATTAGATGTCACCGATCAATGAAAATTTTATAAAAAAGTATCTCGAAAATTGTACAACGGATTTAGATGAAATCCGGTTTTTTATTTTTAGTTTTTTGAAAACAAATGTTTTTGAAATTTTGGTATGCAGTTTTTTAGATTTTATTAATATACACGTGACCATAAAATTTAAAATTATTTTTTTTATTAGTTATAAAAATATTGATTTTTTAAAATAGAAAATTCAAAAATTTATTTTAATTATTTAAAAAAAGTTATTTTAAATTTTAATATGCGGAATTAGTTTGTCTACCAAGGTTTTCTCAGATATAAAATTTGACAGAAATCCATTTTTTTTTTTTTTTTTTTTACAGTTTTACAGTTACCGAGAAAGCCAAAAATTTATAAAACCGTTATATGAAAAGTACCGTTAATTGACTTTTCCCGTAAACATTGTTTATATGAAATGATAGCTATTACCAACAAAAAAATTCTAAAAATCTTTACAGCCGTTTTCGAGAAAAATAAGATTTTCCTACAAGGTCATATGGCAGGTACCGTTATTTTTAGACCCAAAAATAAAATTTCAATTTCCTCTCTAAGGAATGCCAAAATAATCACACATACAAAATTTGAAGTTAATCGATTGCACCTTTTAGCCTGCAGCTTGTTATACATACAGACGGACAGAACTGACAGGCAGACATTTCTTGTCGATGACTTTTTTAGGTTTCTATATGATCGTAATGTCATGTTTGATCGTTAGAATTTTATTTACGAATGTATTTATAACAATAAGGCAAAGTACCTATAATCGCAAGTAAATCAAATGTACGACAGGATTGCACGTACTTGCTCCTATGTTCGATCACAATATATGGAAATGATTCTTAATAAGACGGCTAGATATTTTTTTAAAGTTTTTCGCTTAATTTTTTATATATAAAAATTCTTAAACTTTTCTAAGAAAAAAATTGGTATGAACATTTTAAATATTTAATAATATAAATTCAAAAACAAAATTTCAGAAAAAAAATATTTTTTTTCTCAAAAATCCAAAAAAAAACAATTTTTCGAAAATTTTGAAATGCAATACTATTTAGAATTTGAAGGAGCTCCTGTAAAAATGTTTTTATCGAAATCCGTTAAGCCGCTTATGAGAAAGTCGAAAATCAATAAAATGGTTGTATGGCAGGTACCTTTAATAAGAAAATATTTAAAAAACTTTTTTGGTTGAAATGTAGACCGTACCCAAAGTAGTACACACACCAATTTTTATCAAATTCGTTAGAGACGTTTTTGAGATAATTAAGAGATGATAGAAAAATTTGTATGGCAAGTACCGTTATTTTTGGGCCTAAACAACGATTTAAAAATCTATTTTGGACAATCACCTAAAACGCCTAAGTACCAAGTTTAAAACAAATCAGTTCAGCCGTTTGGGCTGTAGATCGTTCTACAGACAGACAGACGGAATTGCGGGACCCACTTTGCTGGTGTTCCCTATGATAGTAATGTCATTTTTTACGAATACATAACTTGCCTTATAACGGGTCCCCCATCTAACGTTTTTTTTCAACTAGTGCTTATTTCGTGAATGGTAACACTTAGCTCATGTCTGAATTGACAGATAATTAGTTTTATCCTTCCGCTAAACGAATATGGTTGTGTATACGCCTGAACAACGCTCGCTAAGTGGGCCTGCGATCGATTTAGAGAAGATGCCGATTTTACCAAAAAAATCTTCTTTTCCGATCAAGCTCATTTTGGTCTTGGCGGGTATGTAACAAGCAAAATTGTAGCATTTGGGGCACAGAAAACTCGCACGCATACATTGAAAAGCGATACACCCAAAACGAGTCACTGTTTGGTGCGGATTTTGGTCCAGAGGCATAATTGGGCCATTTTTCTTCGAAAATGAGCAAGGAGAGGCCGTTACAGTCAATGGCGATTGTTATCGGGCCATGTTGAACGAATTTTTGTTCACAAAAATTGAAGAGGAGGATATTGGCAATATTTGGTTTCAACAGGACGGCGCTACGTGCCACACAGCCGAAGCTACGCTCCATGTTTTGCGCCCATTTAAAAAAAAAGAAGTTATTTGGCGGACACTATAGTTATAATCGCAAGTAAAAAGAAAAAAATCTACTAAAAGGAACGTTGAGGGAAAATTATTTGAAACAAAAAACGATAAGGCTGTATGTTCAAAATATTAAAAATGGCTACAAGAAAAATGTGTAACTTACTAAACGCTACAATCCACGCTATGCACAAACTGTAGACGCGAGTAAGTCACAGTCAAATTAATTCTTTAAGTTCAATGAATTTATCATGCGGCATCTCTCCCACACATGCAGGGAGGGATGGCACACTTAGTGTATTTTTCTTTTCTGTTTTTTTTTTTATGATAATTGTTTTTTTTTTAATTTAAATTGTTTTTTATGGTAGAACATAAATTCATTTTCATAAAACCGTTTTTGCATAAATAAAATTAATTTTTATAAAATAAAAAAAAAATTAATTGATTTTTGAAAAAGCGCAGCATCTCTCTCGCAATTACCCCATAATTGAAGAAATAGTCACATTTTTTTTTGGAAATTCACCAATTATTTTCACTGCCTCTTGCAAAAAAATTGTATTTGTTTATTTTTCAGCTCAACATGTGTTAATTTGTCCAAATATTTCAAAAGCATTTTACAGAGTTTGGTATCAAGCTCTATTATCCAACTTGCGTGTCTTTAGCATGAAATTATTACTTTGCGAACCCTCACTACAAGTAATATTGGAGGATTTCAAGTCCGATATTCATAAAATAAATAATAGTCTACCTCAGGGCTCTGTTTTGTCTCCGATACTATTCCTATTTTCATTAATGATCTCTTAGCTACAACTTCTAATCGCTTCAGATTATTTTCAGATTCACTTATCTTGAATCACAAGAGCAAGTTCGTGCGATTTAGTTGGGCACTTAGTTTTTAATCAAACAATAGTTAGCTAAAAAGCTTTACAAAAAAACCATCTTCAGATGAAAACCATACAATTATTTAACATCTCATCTAATAGTTATTATAATATAAAACATTCATTATCAAGCACCTACTACATTATGAACAATTGCTTCCTCATTACTTGAAAAAGAGACTTTGATCCGAAATAAACTCCCGTCACAAGCCAAGAAATTCTTCTTTAGATTTAGTTGCAAAATACCTTTGTACCTTACATTGGTATGTAACTATGTAAGTATTTCTGGGTTTGCTAAAACTTTCTATAACTCTCATGTTAAATGTATATACATTTAATGGAAAGGGATACATATTTTGGTTTTTGGCATTAAAATTAAATTATTGTGTTAGTTTAATGCATTTGACCACATCCAATGAGCGTCGGGCTGGTTGCTTAACATCAGCACAGCCACACAATATCCACAGAAAATAATGGTTTCTCTTTGAAATTTGGTAGATTGAGCCCCAATTATGTAGCACTTACTTTATTCCTCAAAACCATACTCACAGATTCGTTGTAATTATTCTCTATCTGCAAAAATGTAATTTCCTGCTTTCAGTCTTGAAATTCTCCTAAATGACAGGTAAAACGATTTTCAGGTGTTCACACAGGGTGTTAAGAAAAATTGGACTTGTTTTTAAAAAGACCTTAACTTTGCATTTAACATAATGTTCCCTTTTGCTCCTATGAGTGAGAGAAAAGTAATAAAAAAATAGATTTAGTTAAGTCCACCCACTGTTAAGCCCACTTCTTTATTACATGGTTTCTCGGAAATTGCTCTACTTCTTGAAGACGGTTCAAATGTTTTGGATGACATTTTCAGACTTTGTTCGTTTGTGGAGAAGAAAAATTAAAAACAATATTTTAGTATCATCTACACACTACCACGCCTACCTTTATTATTTTTTAAGGTTTGGGAAATGAATCAAATAATTTTATTGACATTTTCAGAGCTTATTTCTATTAAGGAAAAGAAATTATGGTATCGGTCTTAGTAAAGTCCACAGGCTACCGGAAATTACGCCAGATTTTTCTTTTGGAACAAAAATCTGTTCTTCATTCTTAGAAAAAAAAGACAACGTTTTCTGATGATCTTTCCCAAATTTCTGGTCTTTTTGTCTTGTTTTGTTTTGGAATGAAAAAAAAATGGAAAAGTGTTTTTTGCAATTAGGTTCACGATGTACAAAAAGCTCTGCGGATAATATAAGATTTGGTGTGGGTACAAGCTATTGAAATTTATTGTTTACCTTTGAAAATTTTCAGGCTAAATTTCCATTTTGCTTTCAGGCTCTTTTTCCACACCTATCTGACATAATTTCCAATATTTCTGGCTTGGCTAGCTTCTGCTATTTTTTCCTATTTTGAGTCAGAAAAAAATTCGTGTTTTTTTCCAAAAAAATTCAGCTGCAATTTCCTCTGGCGTAATTTCCAGGAGCCAGTCCACCTACTACCACGCCCACTTTTATAATTTTTTGGTGTATTGAAAATCGCTTTAAAGCTAGATACGCAACCGTCGAAGTAATGTGTTGCAGCAACATTTTTTTGTTTGCTCACTACACAAGTGGCAACTGTCCCCGCAAACCTGTGTTCACATTATGTATTAACATTTTTCAATGGCACAGTTTCTTTTTTTTTTAACTTAATTTTGCTCTGAATGAACTTCCTTAAATACAGTAAGCTTATGGAAAATGCGTGCATTCGTTGGATTAGAAATTACCTTTCGGACCGTTCAATACAAGTTGTATTGGACAGATTCAAGTCTGATATTCACAAAATAAATGCTGATTTGCCGCAGGGATCCGTATTGTCTCCGACTCTTGTTTTCATTTTTATTATCTCTTATCTCTACTCTCAGCTTTTCATATTCGTTTTCAGATTCACCCCCTTGTTCTTCGCATGTGGAACTGCAACGGCAGCGTATGATAAGCTCATTAAATTCTGATCTCGAGAGCATTGTCCAGTATAAAAAACCGCGTAGAATTTAATGCTTCAAGAACTTAGTGCTGTCTTCTGTCGCTAAAGCTAAACCCACCCCCATGCTGCTATCTATGAGCGGCACTTGCATAGAAGAAACCGATCAGCTTTCAGTCCTAGGTGTGCGTCACACACCACCTCTTGTATAATGAACACATATTCTATGTCGCCAAAAACGCTTCAAAATGTTTAGGTTTTCTTCGAAGATGCAATAAATTCTTCTCCCCATCTGACCTGGCTGTAATCTGTAAGGTCTTCCTTCGTCCAAAACTTGAGTATAACTTTCGCATTTGGGCAGGAGATCCTAAAACTCATTTGAATCTGTTGAATAGAATTCAAAATAGAGCTCTAAGAATAATTTGCGATAGAAGTATGGGTA
The DNA here is from genome assembly GCA_910595825.1 of Philhelius pedissequus. Lineage (NCBI taxonomy): Eukaryota > Metazoa > Arthropoda > Insecta > Diptera > Syrphidae > Philhelius > Philhelius pedissequus. The sequence goes on along the minus strand of OU343160.1, from coordinate 272,203,539 downwards.
GAAAGATTTGCATTCCTCGAACATCGTCGAAAAGTTTCATATATTTTGCTATTTTATCGCTATTTTTATAAGCACTGTTCTAGCGAAGTTTCCACTTGCATTCCTCCCCTGAAACTATTCAACCGTAATACTCGCGCTTCTAAGCAGCCAATTGCATTGCTTTTCTTAAATTATTAATCAACAGTGGTACTCGCAATTCTTGCTTATTAGCTTACCCTTGAGCGCAATTTCGGATATACAGTCAGGTAGATAGATTCCTTTGTTAGCTGTACAACACGAATGTGGAATTCTTTACCATACTCGATTTTTCCCTCCCATTTCGATATTCTAAACTTCAATACTAATATTCATCGGTATCTCCTTTTAAATCCTTCCCCATTTTCCTAACGCTCGCACTGTCCTCGAACATATTAAGGGTAGTCAAAATCTCTTTAGTGCGTCCACAATAATATATAAAAAAAAAAAAACAATGATACAAAATGACGATGTTTATGACCTGTAGTCCAAAGTGCGTTTCGCCCAGGCACGATAGTTAGGCTCATCAGTTAGATGCTATCGTACCCTTCTAAGACGCAATGTTTTTCGGTCGATGATTACCGACTGTTATAAAATTTGCAGCATTTACACACTGCAAATTATATTATTTAGGGGAAGTTGGTTAAGTTCGTGCACCTAAATGTATGTTATGCCCGCTGCAAATTTTATAGGAGTCGTCTTAGAAGGGTACGATAGCATCTAACTGATGAGCCCAATTATCGCGGGCTTAGGTTCATCCAAAATTATGATTTTGCATTCTCGCATCAATTTCGCTGCCGCCGAATTGTCGGTCATTGTGCACTTGTCAACCGTGAGAAAATGCATTGCGAGCTTCGAAGCGGATTGTGCAGTCCGACCGCCTTCAAACAGTGTGTCAGCAATGCCATAGATGCCATTGGATGCAACAGGCAACGACAGAGATCTTGGCCTAATTGTTGCTAGAATTAACTGAATGACGAATGTCTTGCATGCACCACCGGGAGCATCGAGAAAGTAAATGCGATTGTGGAATCGTATTCCAAAGCAGCGCGATTGAAGTCTACAATTACCACTTTTCTTCTCCAATAACTTTTTGTCGAATTTATAGGGGTGTTCGTGCAGTTTGAAGGTGTGCAATATGGGTACGTCTCCATTTATTTCTTCTGGACGTACCTCTTGCGTTTGATTATTGCGGACATACTGATTAATTATGGCAAGACGTGTAGGTACGTAGTCCAAGGTTAGATCGGAATCATTGTAATAATACCCAAAACTTGAATCAATTTGAGCTAGAAAAATAGCACATTTTCTGAATAGAAAGTTATAATGTGAAAAGGATACCTGTCAAATCGCTCACAGCCTAAGTCAATGCATAACGCAATCTATCGGGTTGTAGCATTGAACGCAGCACAACGCCGTCTAATATATATATCATAAGCTACTCCACCGAAAATGCACGCAGAACTTCTTCTATCACAATGAATTTCATACTAAACCGAAATTTTCCGCGCTGCACAACGAATTTTTCACGTTTAAGTCGTCCAGAAAATCCATGGAACATTTTAGACAGTTCGACAAAATAAAATATCAAAATCCATTTAATGGGAACCAAATGCTGTAGATGTGTGCATACACGCGGCTACCGACAGAAACCAAAATGAAATGCGTGTATTTTGTTTATACTAATAAAGCAATAAACAAACATGTGAGTCCATTTTTGGTCATAAATCCGTTTCTAGATATCAAACAGTAAACAGATTTCTTATATGCACTCTTTAAACATGTCCTAAGATCTCCTGAAAATTTCATTTAAATAGATCGAGCCGAAAAAAAGAAGATAATTTGGATTGTTCTTTATATATAAGAAAGATAACTTCTTCTATTTTTATTTGTAAACTGTATTCTTAATTTAAATTTATAATAAAAGAGTATTATGTCTATTATTGAAATAAAGGCAACTTTTCCTACGGGAACTAATAACGATTTGTTGGTCAAATTCAAAAGACCCCAAGTAAAGCTCGGTACTATTGGATAAAGTATTATATTATATATCTTATATAAAATATAAGAGCAAACATTTATCATAATTATAAAGGGTTATCCATTTTGCGGTTCCAAAAGTATGGGGCTGGAATTCGACATGTGTCAAACGAAGTTGTTAAACCAATTTTTTTTTCAGTTGAAAGTCTGACATTCACTATAATGGATCGATTAACTATCGTACAACGCATACAAAATTGTTAAAGCCTACTACACAAATGGTGATTTTGCCACAGCCACATATCATGCCTTAAGAGGAGATAATGGTTTACATAATCGTCCAACTACGCAAGCAATTGGCAAAATTGTGAAGAAATTTGAAGAGACTATAACCAATACAAATATTGTAAAGCCTGTGCATCATCGTTTAGCTCGCACCACTGAAAATATCGCTGCTCTAAGTGAAAGTGTTGCCGAAGACCCGAATGTGTTGAATTAGGACTGTCTTAGCGCACATTATGGGGTATTTTGCATTTGGATCTACTCCTACATCCATATAAAGTCCAGCTCACACAACAACTGAAGCCAGCTGACCATTCACAACGTCGTAGATACGTCGAATGGGTGCTTGAAAAACAGGCGGTGGACGGCGGCGATTTTTCGAACAAAATTTTCTTCAGGGACGAAGCACATTTCTCACTCGGTAGGTATGCTAATAGAGAAAATTTTCGTATTTGGGGTTCTGACAAGTAATTGAAGAGAGTCATTAAATCCACAAAAGTCACTGTTTGGGCGCTCTTTTGTCCGGAGGTGTGATTGGACCTTACTTCTTCGAATAGGACGATGGAATGACTGTCACCGTCAATTCGCAGCGTTATGGTCATATGATAACCGACTTTTTTTTGTCTGCTATTGAAGAATATGACTTGGAGAATATGTGGTTTCAACAAGACGGGCCACATGCCACACAACTCGAGCCAATATGGCTTAATTGCAAGACACATTTCCTGGCCGCGTAATTTCTCGTCGTGGCGATATTAACTGGCCACCAAGATCATGTGATTCGACACCGCTGGACTTTTTTGTGTGGGGCTACGCGAAAGACCGTGTTTATGCAGATAAACCTTTAACTCTTGAGCACTTGAAAACCAACATGCGTCAAGTTATGGCTGATATACCGGCCAATATGTGTCAAAAAGTGGTCGAAAATTACCTCAAAAGAATCGATGCTTGCAACAATTCGCGTGGTGGTCATTTAAGGGATGTAGTGTTTCACACATAATGTCAACGTTCAAACTTTATAATAAAAAAAAATATCATAAAAAAAAGTCTTATATGTGTTTTATTTACGTTTAATTTTGAAACCACAAAATAGATAACCCATTATCAGGATTTTTGTGTGTGAAAAATAGATTGAACTTCACTAAATTGTTAATTTTAGCTTAACATTTTGTTCCCATTTATAGATGCCATTCGTCACATTTCATTTGAATTTAGTTTTGAAATTGGCTTCATATCTTTTAAATATCGCTTTTTGACCACAATCACATGACTCTACCAATGTTTGTGGTTAGTGATATTTTATTTGTATCTAACCGAACCGTACCGAGCTCAGACGTCCACAGGGAGCTCGTCGTACTTCATAGTAACATTTTCAATAGTTCGAACATTTCGCAGTAACCCTACTAGCCTTCTGTTTTAAGGGAAAGGTTTTTTATTACAAGTGTGAACACTGACTTCTAAGGAAGTTGAATTGACGCTTAAGTGCGAAGCTTTTAAGGAGCCAAAGTGTCCTCCATTAGATTCCACATCAGAGAATCGATAAAAATGCCTCTAGAAACCCACTAATCTCTCTAGTACTGAGTATACAGCAATTTTCAAAAAAATTATCTTCTTTGACCCAACAGGAAAAAAATATATCTTAAACTATTTTATCATCAGGTGTTTGTTCACAAGTATCTTATTGGGTATCAATGTGAACGCACCCATTTATTTGAAACACCCTTTGTTTGTTTCGTGAATGAGTTATCATCAGTGAATAATTATTTCCTCTTAATGGCATTCATTTGAAAAATCTCCTTAAGAACAGAAGATGAGGCGACCGACAAAGTGTAAAGAGAAGAGAACGCTGAGCTGATGCTATGGGTCTCACAAAATGGTAGAAAATATACGCAATACATGAAAATCTCTTCACTTAAAAGCCACACATGTTGCAGATGCATAAGCATTTATATGAACATACCCTTTCCGTGTTATGCAATCCATGGCATTGCTGAGTCTTATTATACTGACATATGTATAAAAGGATCTGCATCGTTTGTTGAATACGAGTATAGGAAGAGAATGGAGTTACCTTAGGCAAGTGCAAATTAAAACGAGACTACAATTAAAATCCAATTAAATTATGAAGACCATACACACAATGGTCCTGTTATTCTACATATTTACTGACGAGGGCCTGTTCTTTATCCTGGACCCACATCTTTCGACATACCTATAGTTGAGGTTCATTTAAGAACGACAGCACCATATACATAAGTTGAATATTTTATCTTAATCACACTATCACTGTGAATGGGCACGTTTGTGTAGTCCTTCAATTCAAAAGGACACATTGTTTAAAGGGGGTGAAGTTGGGGTACTTACCTTTCCAAAAATAGTTAAACCTCCGTGCTTAACATTGAAAGTTGGTGCATCGGCGTGACTCGAATCGGCCCAAGGTGTATGGCAGGTGGATGTTAGAGTCATATATCTGACACCGATAGCGTACAATGTTCGTAGAACAGCCAATGAGCCACCCAATGAGTGACCACCCTCAACGCCGGTTAGCGAGCACAGTTGATGATTCTTGTGGGCTTCAATGATGTCTGAAAAGATTACAAACACACATGATTAAGGATGGGTGAAATATTTTATGCAATTTCTTGGAAATGTTTGTAGGTAGGTTTTATATTGTGTATGTGAATGTGAAAGGATGCTTCAATGATGATACATGAAAGGAACAAAATTGAACTTTCAAGAGATGAAAATATGAATTCCGAAAATCATACGTCAAATTCATATGAAAAAGGAGTTTATCTTTAGAGTGCTCCTGATAGGACGACATCAATCGAACCTTCTAAGCACTCAATCTTGAGAGTATGTTTTGTCTGGACAGATGCTATTTATCAAGAGATTGAAGTTGCTATAGAATGGAAAACAAATTAAAATTTTTAGAGATTTTGTTGCGAGTACACTTAAATTTAAACTTTAAAACTTAAATTGGCCGACGAAATTGCGTTCAAAAATTGTCTGTGTGTAAAATTGGTAATGAAGCTGCACATTTCCTTCTACCAATTGAATATAATTTTGTATTTCCCCGCAACTGTAAATATTACCTTGGGCTAGATTAGGGTTAACAAATTGGAGATGAGACAGTTAATACCTGGTTCTCAAATCCACTGTGCCAAACTAGTTCCCTGCAATTCAGGTTGCATATAAAAGACCTTAGGTCTTACAGGCATATAGTTAAATGGAAAAAATTAAATGTTGAAAAGGAGGACAAAACAAGTTGTTGAAAATTACAAAACCCGAACAACCCGACGATTCACCTGGCAAATCAATAAATCTAAATAATTTTGTTTCTATTCCTATTGCCTTAGTATAATATTGAATAATGAGAGTAAACACTAATATGTATTGTCTTTGTTGGATGCGTCCGTGGCGATTGAAAATGGAAGATCTCGTAACAACAATTCGGCGATTGAGTTTTGAGTTTCTTTTACAAGAATTTTGCCAATAAGTTAATCTAATTCATAACATATTCGGTTTGTGTTTTTTACTACCAATTTCCGAGTCCGTGAATGTGACCGCAAACAGGGGCTTGTACAAGAAGCAGAGTTATAACTTTGGCTATATGAATTAGTGAATGGTAGGAGAAAGTTGCTTCTGCTGAATTGTTTTCTTTTCATTCGCGTATAAGGCAGAACTTGAACTTCATTGAACTAATCTCTTCAAAAAGCTGGAGATCTTTTCTTTCTAAACTTGAGCTTGTCTGATGTTTTATTTATTTTTCGTACTTTTTAAAGTCATATTGCCCTCCGTTAGATATTTTTAAATCTGATTTGCACTCAACACATTTCGCGTATTCATTGCCCTCTGCACTTTTTGCAACCCAATTATATTTTTTCCCACATTTTGTTGTAAAAAACCTTTCGTTCTTTTGTTTTTGTCTGTTTCTTTTCTTTGTCAATATTGTAAGATGTATCTGAGATTAGAGATCTGATAACTGTAATAAATATTACAACACAACACACGATATACCAAGAACAATATCTGCTAATAACTTTTATCAAACACGTCGTGATGGTGACAGAAACAGAACAACTGAAGTGAAGTTGGCAACGTTTCTTGAATTAAGTAAATGGATGTATCCAGTTGTAAAAATTGCATTTACTATGATGGAAGTATTCACTTCCGTAATTTTGAAACCTGCACAATTTTTTTTTAAATAGGAAAGAGTATTGTAACTAGTATACAAATATTGCTTTAAGATTCACAAAGTAATAAATATGTCTAAAAAAGTGGGACATTTGTGTCCCCCTTTGTCATTTTTGGTTTTGGGGGACAATAGATATCTTGAAGTAAAAAAGAGGGACAGTCCCTCCAAAAGGGATTCGAATGGTAACCCTAGGCTAGATACCAATACCAGTATTTCACCAGAGGGTAAGGCGATTGCCGACTAGCAACATTTTCTGGCGATTATATCACAACCAAACCAACCTTCCCAGGAACACCATCTACACTAGATTTCTATTAAGCAACAACTTGTTTTATTTATCTACTTCCATATATCTTCAATTTCACTTGCATAATTGTTTCCAGTTACTCTTGAGGCTGTTCAGGTAAGCATTCAGCTCCAACAACCCATATTCCTAACGGCAAAACCAGCAGAGCATTATTTAATTAACTGCAAAAGGCTGGACGCAGGCAGACTATAAAGAGAAGTTGAAGCGTCAATGGCGCTTTCACCACAACAAATGAACCTGGAGAGAAATGAAATTGACGAAATCATCGACAGATTGGAAGTGACTTTGTGCAACCGAAAGCCGCAAAAGACGTCAAAGTATATCAACACCTCCAGTCTGTGTGAAGTGACCTTCAATGCGTAGCACTATGTTCCGAAATTCCATTACGACAACAACTAGTTTCAGAAGAAATTTGAATCCATACCATTAGATCTAAACCTGTGCTTCAAGTCTCCAATGCGGAAAACAGTAGTGACTAGTAATGGAGAAGTAACAACTGCACCGGACAATGCTGAAACATTCGTTACCCTATTGGAAGGGTATTCCACACCACATCCTTCTAATGATTCAGTCTTCCACGAGGTATCGATTCAACAGATAGCTACGCCCAATCTGGATATAGCCGCGTTTAGCGATAGCAATCCCGCCAGTAAACTAGTTGACAACCATAGCCAGAGACCCCAGAAGAGATAGCAGAGTTTATCCACAACTGCAAAACTAAGAAGTCGGTTGGGTCAGATAGAGTATCCAACTTCATCCTAAAGCGACTTAGTGAAAATCTTTTTAGCCAGTGTTTTTTTATATCTGTGTCAATAACAGTTACTTTCTCCAAAAATGGAAAACTGCTTAAATCGTTGCAATCGCAAAGATTGGTCTATATCCCTCCTCGGCAAGCTAAGTAAACTCCTTGAAGAACTGATTTTTAAGAAAGCGAAGAAGTTCTGCATGGAAAATCACATCATCCCTGAATTTTAGTTCGGCTTTCCCGAAAACCACTCCTTACTGCATCCACTCATGAAGCCTTAGCACGACATCACTATTGCCCTTAATACACATAAAGTCACCAGCGGATGTTTTTGGATATCGAAAGGGTATTTCGACAGTGTATGTATAAAGCCCTTATCTAAGAACTTTGCCTACTAAGCTTCCCTATTTATCATCCTCTCTCTTCTAGGTGAAGGCGAACAGAGCTGGAGTTGCGCAAGGCTCTAAGCTCGGATTGCTACAAGCCATTACAAGCGAATGTGGGAACCTTCTCTGCGCTGACGACCTACCCATATGGGCCAATACAATTTGACCCTTGTTAGCGACCCGAAAAGTCGAAGCCAATATCTGCAACTCTTTGAGTCTTACACCAAATGATCCCAGTTAACTCAGTTAAATCGGAATTTATCTGCTTCAGAAGACCAGTTGCAAGCGGCGGCATGCGCGGTTACTCAACTATAAACTGCAGATGTATCAGTTTAGCACTCCCTGGTGGAACCACATTACCAGTTAAAAACATCACCAAGTACCTAGGCGGCAACTTCAATGATCTACCGAGATTCAAGCCTCACCCAAGGAGTTCCCAAAAAAAGCTTACTTTGCTTCCCATCGACTGCATCCTCTAATGGAAAAGAGAAATGGGCTAAGCCTGCAAAATTTTAATTTATAAGTAGTTACCAACCACTATGCTCAATACTGGTATGGGAATGTGTGAGCAGATCGAATGAGCTGCGCAAGTATAATAAAGTCTCACTTCATTGGGTACACCTGGGCATATAGGAATCAGGGCAACGAAGAGGCAGACCTAGCAAATATAGGAGTAACGTCATACATTTAATGGGATCAGATCCCTATTCCGGAGTGGGACAGAACGTGACCATAAACAAGATCAGATCCGAGGAGGAGGCCAAAAGATCAAATATTTGGAATAAACTCCCTAGCGTAACCAGGCTTATCTACTACTTGGGAACTACAACCAAACATGGTTCATATCCGGTATTAGTATATTACAGGAACAAACTGAGTGTAATAACAGGTCTCCTCACTGGCCACTGTAAGCTGAACAGGCACCTCAATATCCTGGGATTTGAGAGCAATGCTCTCTGTTGCTTCTATAAGGTGTACGAGGAGACTTAGGAGTTGTGAAGCCATCATTCACCACATATACACATTTCTGGGACTTAACCTAATAAAAAAAATGAACTACTCAAAATACTCTTCCCTAAATACAAAAATTTCTCAAAAGAATTAATTTGGAGTACGTACTGTAGAACTAGAAATCTCATTCAGTTCTGTAGGGGGCACAATCTCAAGGTCGCAGTGCGTCAATACCCCAAATACATTGGTTCATTCATTCATCATTGTCCATAAATGTGATAGAGACAGCTATCATCAAAGCGATAATATCCCATAATACCCAGTTGATTCGGCTGATATTTGTGGGTTACGCTTTTGAAATAAGGGTCAACAACGGTTTAGCTGTGTGGTTAAAAATAAAAATGGCATAATATACTTACATATACTGCTTACTTTAGTTTTACAAAAAAAAAATATGTTTTATTTTGGAAAAGAACTTCACTTCTAAAAATTAATAAATTGGACCTTATAACAAAAGCAACTTCGTTTGTAAACCAAAAGAGTTATAAGGTGTCAACTTTTTTTTCAACGCGGTTTTATGTGAAGTATGGTGATTGCGGCGACATGTACATAGGGCAGACCAAACGAAGTCTGGGGGTTCGTTTAACCGACCATTGAATGAATGAATGAATATTACTATGGGGTTGTTGCACTGCGACCTTGAGATCTATTGTGCCCCCGTCAAGAGCTGGGTTAGGATAGCTCATTTTACAGCTCTTCCTCCAAATTTATTTCCCTCATGAATTTGAGTATTTGAAGTATTTTTAGAGATGGTAAGTCACTCTCTTCCAACTGATATCGTCCAAGGTGTTTTTTCCTTTGATGAACAAGTGCATCACAATTGCCCAGAATATGGTCCGGTGTTTCCTCTTTTATATCACAGAACCTGCATGTGGCACTACTTACTAAGTCAAGGATGTTTAGATGTCTTTTTAATTGACAGTGTCCTGTAAGGAGATTCGTTATTATTCTGAGATTGTTCCTGCTTAAGGTTATACAGTCTGTGAAACGTTGTTGGTTATAATTCCCAAGTAGTAGTTTGGACTGTCTCAGTTTGGGGAGTCTTATCCAATTGTTGGATCTTATGGCCTCCTCTTTTTTTTTTGATTCTATTTCTAATCACATTTTCTCCTACTCCGCAGTATGGTTCAGGCTCCACTAAGAGAGTCGACGCAGCTATTTTTGCTAAGGAGTCTGCCTCCTCATTGCCCTGGACACCTACGTGGCCAGGTACCCAATGAAGTGTGACATTATTATTTTTGCCGAGTTCATTTTACCTGCCTACACATTCCCATACAAGTTTAGAACTGATAGAGTAGGAGCTTAAAGCTTTGAGTGCAGCCTGGCTGTTTGACATGATGGCAATATTTTGTTTATTGTAATTTCTTTCGAGGTTACGATCTGCACATTTTCCTATAGCTTGTACTTCAGCTTGGAAAATATTAGTAGACTGTCCAATCGGTAAAGAAAGTTTGGTTCTTGGCCCAAATATTTCTGCACCAGTCCTTTCCGATGTTCTCGATCCATCCGTGTACCACTTGATAGTGTTTGCTTTCAGAGTGTAGTTAACAGTTACCCCTACCCACTCTTTCTTGCTAACTTCGTTTGAAAGTTTTTCTCGAAGTTATATTTTTTAATCGTACCATCTCTTGGAATGTCAATAAGGTCTGTTACTGAAGACTTCTGAATGTTGTCTCTTTCTCTGAGACCTATACATTTGCCAGTCCCAGTTCCCTCTTTGGCAAATCTCATAATGGCTCCCTTTGCAGCACTTCCAATAACCTCATGTACATTAGACATATGAAGTATAACCTCCATGGCTGATATAGGGCAGGTTCTCATTGCCCCAGTTATGACTTAGCATGCGAGACTTTGTACTTTCTCTAAAGATTTCCTAGCTGTTAATATATCGGTTCGTTTGTGCCATGCGACCGCACCATAGGTAATGATGGGTCTTACCATCATGGTGTACATCCATCTAAGGATTCTCGGCTTGCAACCCCAAGATTTGCCTGCAAGTCTCATGCATATCATTAGGGCGGCATTTTTGGCTTTCCCGACGGTTGATTCTACATTATCCGACCATTGCATCCACATAAAATTCAAGCGAGCTAAAAATCTTCAATTGGTGTCCACGCTCTAAGCCGCAACCACTTCGACTTCACTTCACGAATGTCAAATTGCTAAAAAATGTGACTTATGCAAGAAGACTCGATGCATACGAGAGTGCTTACATACATATCAGCGACCATCTGATGAACGGGAATAGTAGTGTCGTCTCTATTTAATCTTATTTAAATTAACCTGATTTAATGTTTTCCCCTTTTTTTACTCACTGTACCTACCTATAAATCAATCAATTTGTTTTTTTTCTGTCATTTTCTAAGTTTTTGTATTTTGTTTTGATTATTTTTCCTTATTACGAGGGTGGGTCAATAAGTCCGTGACTTTTGGAATAAGACATAGATTTTTTGATAAAAAAATAATTTTATTTTTCAACGTAGTCTCCCTTGAGCTCTATACACTTTGTACAACGCTTCTCCAATTTTTTTATCGCTTCCAAAAAAAAAAATGATTTGTCGAGGTCCTCAAAATAGGCCTTTGTTTGCGAGATGACTTCATCATTGGAGTCAAATCTTTTTCCACCAAGCCATTTCTTCAGGATTGGGAACAAGAAGTAGTCGCTCGGAGCCAAATCTGGAGAATAAGGTGGATAAGGGAGCAATTCGTAGCCCAATTCATGGATTTTTGCCATGGCAACTGCACATGTGTGCACCCTTGCATTGTCTTGGTGGAAAAGAACTTTTTTCTTGGCCAAATGAGGTCGTTTTTTGAATCGGTCCAATAAGTTGGCATAATATTCCATTGATTGTTCTTCCCTTTTGAAGGTAGTCAATGTGGATTATCCCGCGTGCATCCCAAAAAACAGTCGCCATAACTTTATTGGCTGACAAACCCAACTTATCCTTCTTTGGCGCCGATTCACCCTTAGAAACCCACTGTTTTGGCTGTTGTTTGGTCTCTGGTGTGTTGTGATGGATCCATGTTTCGTCCACGGTTACAAAACGGCGCAAAAACTCCTCCATATTGCGATTAATCAACGCCAAACCTTCCTGTGAAGTTGTTACACGATTGCGTTTGTGGTCGACTGTGAGCAAACGCGGCATCTTGCGCCATCTTGCGGAAAGCTTTCTCATGCCCAAGTGATCATTCAAAATTGAAACCATTGAGCCATGCGAGATCCCTACGGCTTCCACACAATCTCTCGCACTTTCAATCTTCGGTCGGCCAACACCATATCGTGAATTTTTTCGATTGTTTCGGGTGTAGAGACCTCAACTGGGCGTCCAGGACGTTCGGCATCTTCAGTGCTTGTACGTAAACCACTTTTTTACCATTGAAATCGATGGTGCAGAGTCCCCATAGTATTAACAAGCTTAGCCTTGGTATCGGTAATGGTTTTTTTTCGCAAGAAATAATGCTTAATAAACACACGAAATTCACTTTTTTCCATTTTCTCCTCAAATTAGTGAGTAGTCTGATACAAATAGCTGTCAAACACAAACTAACTGACGCAGCAAGTTTAAATTTTGACAGGAGTCAACTGACAGACGCCTGTTGACAGGAGCAGTGTTGCTGTTTCAGTAAAGAGGTCAGAAGTTCAAAAACTCACGGACTTATTGAGCCGCCCTCTATATTGCTGAGGATGGGTCGAATTTGACCCGAAATGCAGACAAAATAAAATACTTTTGTTTTTGTTAAAAATTGTGATCTTTCGCAGTTTATTTGCCTTTAATTTTTTTCTTTTAACGCGATCACAAGCAGATAAGTTCGTGCCTTTCCAAACTTTGCTCGGATTCATTCCTATTGAAATAGTAGCTTAGTGAAAGAAAGAATTTAAATCTCACGGTTTTGTGTGAAAGGGTTCCAGTATGCCGTCCACCGCCGTCGATGCCACCATTTTGGTTTGACTATAGTATTAAACTTGCCATCTCAATAAGATTAAGTACCCATTTCAATTTCTCCCTTATTCTATTTAATAAAAATGAATATATAAAGACATTCACTTAAGTACTTGTGCCTTTTTAAAACCAAAAACTTAGTTTGTAAATCAAATTCATGGAACTCTTCATTTGCTCAGGCCGGGCCACCGTGCCAGGAAAAAAAAATACTGCAAAAACTTCGCCTATATAGGTAAGCTTCTGAGTTACTTTTTTATCGGTGTATTCATAATGATAACGAGTTAGGGAAGCTGTGGAGCTTACTTTCTTGGTGTTTCAGTACCTTGCCATGTACAAACCTTACCTACGGTTGACTCACCTCATGCAGTCACTTTGCCAATACCTTTTTCTTCATCCGGTCCATTAACTGTAAGTCCTGAATTCACGTTTATTCGAGTGTTTCTCTTTTGCTGGGTAATTCTTTTTTTTTTTTTTTTAAAAAGACTTATAGACTCCTTGGGAAAAGTTTTTCTTGTTTCAATATCCTTTATTCTTGTTCATATTCATTGAAGCGAAGAGTTGAATTTCTTTTCTATATACAATTTTTATTTGTAGAGAATGCAATTCACATAGAAAAATAGGTTTAAAAACGAGAGGAATTTCTGCGATAACATAATATGTACTTTGGTTGCGAAAAAAAAATTATTGAACTTAATTTTAACAACGAAATATTAAAACAAGAAATTTGTGTTTTTTTTTATGCCGGCCACTTAAGGAATTTTTCGTTAAAAAAATATGACACAGAAGCTTCAAATATCAACTTTTTCCATTCATTCTTGAAGCAAATTATTCTTTATTTATTGCTCAACCGATGAAAGTAAACAAAAATGTTTATTTTTGTATTTAACAATTATTTCTTTAGGTTTTATAAAAAAAAGTCGTATTCTCCAGTGTCCGGCCGAATTTAGGACACATATCCCAATATTGGGACTCCTGATGGTTTCTTCAATTTATTGTGTTTCCTATGTCCGGCCCCTTGAAAACAACAATAATTACAAAATTTCAATTTTGAATTTTAAAGCAAATTTTAATTGGAATGTATACTCTTTTAATATATAAACATCATGTAAACATCATATAAAATCATTAACCCAATAAAAATCCCTAAGAATTACTAAATTCTGGTACAATGTTTACTAAGTGTTTTCAACAGTTACCCCATGTAAATATTTTGTCCCGAAGGCTTGCCTATTTAATTAACTCATAACTCAGAAAGTACTGTACATATCTAAGAAAATGTTGACATATTATAAGGAATAGATGTCAAATTGTTATTAAGCTCTAAGCTGAGAAGTAGGTCCTTAGATTTCTTAATTACAACGCTTTTCTTTGAAAGGGGCCGGCTACCGGAAGGAGTCGCCACCAGGTGACTATACCTACTAGCTCTTATACGTTATAAGGAAGACCTCGTATAAGGTAGCGTACTCAAGTGAAAGATGACCTCAACCAAGTTGGAGTGAGTAAATTGAGACAGCTAGATAAAGACCGCCCTAGCTGGAGAGGCATGTTGGTTGAGCCCCAGGTTCACCCCGAACTGTAGTACTATCTAAGTAAGTAAGTGAGTAGCTTTTATACAGTACTAGGTGATTTTGAGCAAAATACATGAATTTTCATTAAAAACACCATTCCGCAATTAATTCTTAAATAGCACTTCGGGAATTTATGTCCACCACATACTAGCTCTGACCATTATTCTTATGATTCTTCTAGCCCACTGAACGCACTGTATTTTTCACGATTTGTGGATGGTAATGGGGCAGTGACTGCTAACATAGACATATGGGTTCAAGGCCCACGCTAAGCAGCATAGTTTTCTATATCTCTAGTTTTAATTGAATACTGTGCCAACAAAAATTCTTTTCTATCTTTCAATTCCTTCTAGAAGGCCGTGCAATTCAGGTTGCATTTAAATGATTTGATTATTTTTCTTACCTAAATAACTGTAATCAAACATCCTTAACTTCAATTGTCATACCATCGATAATTATTGAACATACGATCAATAAATTGGATGATGATTACAGCGCGGGCCCGGATGGTTTGCCAGCAATTATCATAAAAAATGTTCTTCAGACCTTATCGTACCCCTGACCAGGTACTATTTTTCATCTTGTATTACCTAATAAAATCTTCACTTCGATATGGAAAAAATCTTTCATAATCCCCATTCATAAAATAGGTCCTAAGCATGATATCTCTAACAACCGTCCCATTGCCAAATTGTCATGCATCCCTAAACTCTTTGAAAGTATTGTTTATGTTACAATACTTTTTCACTGAAAACATATTCTCCCCTAACCAACATGGATTCTCAAGAGGCAAATCCACAACCACCAATCTAATAGATTTTGTCTCCGGCAGCGTTTGTGCTATGGAAAACGGTAAATAAATTGTTGACATTGCAATAGACCTAAGTAAGGCCTTCGATAAAATCTCCCATCCATTGATTCTTTTTAAACTAAAAGCTCTCGGATTTCCAATCGATTTAGTTAAAGATCTGAAGTTCTTTTCGGATAGTCTTTATCTGACCCTTACCTTTCAATATCAGGTGTTCCCCAAGGTAGCCATCTTGGTCCTTTAATCTTCACTCTTACAATTATTGACGTCGACTGTGTCATCAAAAATACATGTATCTCGATGTACGCCAATGACAAGAAAATGTACAGGTGCATATCCTCTCAGTTAGATTCAGGCCTGCTCCAAAATGATTTGAATAACTTTTGTATTTAGTGTCAGAAAAACTTTCTTGAGCTAAATGTTGGCAAATGTCAAGCCATTACATACTCCCGTAATTCCATCCTACTGCTTCCTAGATTTTATTAACTAAACAATGAACTTGTTCCGCGAGTGGACTCCCTTTGTGATCTTGGAGTTACCTGCGATAGAGAACTAAACTTTCGCTCTCGCATTGATAAAACCGTCAAGTGCTAAAATACTGGCATGCATAATAAATAACAATACACTCATGTAACCCTTTTTCCCACTTTCCTGACACCCCCACATCTACGCACCTGGTATTCTCATAAATACTTACCCGCACTGTAGCCTAAACAGAAAAACATCAACCGATATATATATCTACCATACCTACCATTTTAATACACGACACCCCGCCCCGCCTACGTTCCTCCAATAAAAGAATAGAAATACCTACCCGATCGACATCATGCACAGAGTGCTTATTAGGCCGTGTGTGAATTGCGTTAAAATGTTGGTTAAATTTTCTACCTTGGTTAAATTTTGAAGTTTGGTTTGTGGTGGGATCAAATTTAGCTTTTTGCTGTGTGAATTGCGTTAAAAGGGATTTATTAAAACACTATCTTGGCTAAAATTCCTTCAAGATTGAAGAAATTTCCCTAAAACATTTTTTTTTGTTGTTCAAGTTAATTAATTTCTTTCCCAAAATCTGACTTAGAAGATATAAAGGTAATTATTTGGCACGAAAAATGTAACGAATTCTCAGTTTTACTAATATGTTTCGGTTTTACATCGTTAATTTAATATTTTAAAACAACAATTCCAAATCTTTTCAAAACAATTCCCATTATGGTTAGTTTGTTGATTTAGTATGTAAACACTAGTTTTCACAGCTAAAGAATTTGACAAGCTGACAAATAAATCTATTTGTATTCAATTTGCAAAATGAAATACAATGAGTATTTTAATTAATTATTTTATATTTGTTAAAATATCAACGGATTATAATATTTGTTTTTTTCCTCTTGAGACCCTACACAAACAAAAATTATAATGTAATTTAATTTTTCAATTGAATAAATTAAAACTTACATTTATTATATGGTTTCCCAGTAGATCTAGACTTTTTGGAGTTCATCTTTCTTTTCGGTTATCGCTTACAGTTTCAAATTACTCTATCTTGAGAAACGTTAAATTTTAACGCAAATTTAGCCTGCTCTGCAGCTGCCTACATTTTAACCCATTTTATTCACCACGCTAGTGTCAAATTTTAACCAAGGTACAAAATTTAACCAACATTTTAACGCAATTCACACACGGCCTTAGCTAAAAACCCATAGCCACCACACAAAGCACACAACGTGGTGAATAACGAATATTCATGTCTATTAAGTGGTGGAATCTCCACTGATGATAGCATCATGACGAGGATCCAGAGACCTCGATGGTGAATTCTAAGTATGTTGATAATAAATAGAACAACCCCAAAAAATATCGAGATGAGTATTTGAACATGCTTTGAAGAATAAAGTCACCACTACACCTATTCAAAATAGGTATTTTAAAAAGCGCATGTCGCAGATTATTTTCGTTTTAGCTAAACTAAAAGCCCTTTTTCACTTCTTTATATGTTTTTTTGTTTTGACAAAACTTAAAGTCCAGATTAATTATTTTTTCTTTCTTTCTAACTTTTTATATACAAAACGGTTCTAAGCTTTAAATATATCTAAAATATTTAACCAAAATTAATTTATCTTTGTTTTGACTAAACTAAAAGTCACAGTTTGTTTATTTATTAATCCCAAATTAAATTTATGTGTATAAAAATAACTTATAACTGACTTTAAATGAGCACATCATTGTTAAATCAAACTGTCTTATTATATTTAAAAAAATTTTATTGTATAAGTAATTTTTTTTACGGCAGACGGCATATTTGCCATGCTTTGTAATTATTTCTTATAAAGGGTCCGCCAAATAACTTTTTTTTTTGAAAATGGGCGCAAAACATCGAGTGTAGCTTCGACTGTGTGGCACGTAGCGCCGTCCTGTTGAAACCAAATATTGCCAATATCCTCCTCTTCAATTTTTGTGAACAAAAATTCGTTCAACATGGCCCGATAACGATCGCCATTGACTGTAACGGCCACTCCTTGCTCATTTTCGAATTAAGCCTCTGGACCAAAATTCGCACCAAACAGTGACTCGTTTTGAGTGTATCGGCTTTTCAATGTATGCGTGCGGGTTTTCTGTGCCTGAAAATGCGACTAGTTTGCTTGTTTACATACCTGCCAAGATCAAAATGAGCTTCATCTGAAAAGATGATTTTCTTGGCAAAATCGGCAGCTTCTCTAAGTCGATCGCAGGCCCACTTAGCCAGCGTTGTTCAAGCGTATACACAACCATATTCGTTCAGCGGAAGGATAAAACTAATTATCTGTCAAATCAGACATGAGCTAAGTGTTGCCATTCACGAAATAAACACTAGTTGAAAAAAAACGTTAAATGGCGGACCCGTTATCTAAAATTGTATTTTATTATTTGAAAAATAAAGAAAGAATTGAATTGAATTGAACAAATAAAATAATAGGTTTCCCTCCACCAGAGGTAAGGGGCCTTGTATAATATAAGTAAAATAATCGAAGCCAGTGAAAATCGTAAAGAGCTGTCGCAAGACGTTGAGAGCCGTCGTAAGACGTTGATATCCGGTGAAAGCCGTAGATAGCCGGTGAAAACCGTAAGGAGCCATCGCAAGACGCTGAGAGCCGGTGCAAGACGTTGATAGCCAGTGAAAACCGTAGATAGCCAGTGAAAACCGTAAACAGCGGTAGCAAGACGTTGAGAGCCGTCGTAAGACGTTGATAGCCAGTGAAATAGGTTGAGAGCCATCACAAGACGTTGATAGCCGGTGCAAACCGTAGATAGCCGGTGAAAACCGTAGAGAGCCGTCACAAGACGACGTTGAAAGCCGTTGTAAGACGTTGATAGCCAGCGAAAACCGTTGAGAGCCGTCGTAAGATGTTGAAAGCCGTTGAAAACCGTTGAGAGCCGTCGCGAGACGTTGATATCCGTCGTAAGACGGTGAAAACGAAACGGTAGATAGCCTGTCAAAACCGTTGAGAGGCGTCGCCAGACGTTGACAGCCGGCTCAGGACGTGCCAGTGGTAACGATATAAGGCGAACAAGGTTGACTTTACCCATAAGGAAGGAATCTACTCAGCATACCGCCGTATAACAGAAGCCGATACCTGGATCAGCATTAGCAGCGAATTACTTCAGCCTAAGCAAAGAAACTCCAAGATATCAAAACATTCAAAACATCTCTTCCCTATATTGAAAAGAACTATATTTTGTTATATATATATAATTCAGAATTGGAATTTATAAATAAAATTCATTAAAAGGAGTTACGAATAAAAGCTTTTAAAAACTAAAGCTTTTTGTACTTACTTTAGTTAGAAGCCTGGAAGCCGACGAGCGAAACCTCAGCCTTCGACAACAAAGTACATCACAATCATTATACCTCACATTTGTCCGACCCCTTCTAGAATATGCCAGACAAGTTTGTTCACCTTATTACCCAACCCACTCCTTGCGTATCAAAGCAGTTCAACGCAGATTTCTTCGTTTCGCCCTCCGTTCCGCCCGTGCATATATATACAAAGTACTAGATTTAATGAGTTTTGTACAAAATGGCTGCCAATCATCAAATGTCAATAGTCTCTTCAAGGAAATACACATTTTTTGTAGTGATTTATTTATAGGCGATCCCAAGAAAGATCTTATGTCCAACATTTAGCCAAGATTTTAGAAGAAAAATATCTGTGTGCAAAAACTGCTACAACTGTCCAACTGTCAGTTTCTTGTGATTTAGAGTGTGTTTTTTTCAAGCATTACGATAATTAGACGAGAAGGTTTTTCAGGAATCTTATTTTATTTTGTATGAAAATGTCAACTTTTTTTCTAATGGCATCGCTAATTTCCATGGTATTATTTTTGACAATTTCCCTCAGGTTTGAAAAAAAACACACCTAATGTGTCTTTGGAATAGAATGTATTCATTTCATGAAATGTGAAGACAGTGGTTGTTTATCTACAACGTTTTTTACAGACAAACAAAAATTTGTCATTTGTTGTATTTTGAAAATAGAAACTGTCGAATATAGTGAATATACATTCTATGAAAATATATATTACGTCCATTTACTTCATTGGTGAAATTTCAGGTTAGAAAAAATCGTTTAGAGATGCATTCGATTCGTATACGACTGGTGAAAATTATGTGCACAACAGGATCGCACGAGTTTGCTCCTTTAATGTTAAATTCATAGTCGGTAACCTAAGAGAAAATTCAAACCTAATCCAAAATTATAATCGTTGTTGCATTGCTTGGCTTTCCAGATCGCCAGTCATTTTCGAGAAACTTGAAAAATTCCAAAATTATTGTAATCGTTTCTGGTAGATTGCGTAAGATCAAATTTCGAGCTAATCCTCTCGGAAAATGGCAATAAAAAAAATGCTCTCATCGAAATTATAATACGTTTCTAGCTCAATGGACAGTCTGTGGTTAAACAGACACTAAGACGAAATTATGTTTGATTAAAAACTTCAATTTTTTTTTTATGTAACCAATACTTACCCCACAGTTGCAGTTGCAGGATACACAAACTGAAATTCATACATATGTATTTGCCATATTATGTGTAAAGGAAAAGGAAAGGTGAGATTTTCACGGAAGAAAGTAACCACTTTTCAACAGGAAAAGTCTTACAGTTTTCCGTTCCATTATGATGTACTTATGTAGACTTTATTATCTCTCTTCGGATTTCTTGTGCTTTGTTGGTTGGTTGGCTGTTTTGGGGTAATCCTCATTCTTAACCCGAGGTGACACTACTTCATCGCATAAGTGTTTGAATAATGAAAATGCGACAGAAGTTTCAATCCAGTTGTTGCTATGCAGTGCTCAAACCTAGTATTCTCTTTCTCGCCCGTCGTCGTCCCTACACTTACATATACCTACATGCTACATCACGATGAAGGGGTTAATCTCACCGACGACGACGACGAGGATGACAATGAGAAAACTGGGTTACAATGTAAACGTAGTAGTCAAAGTTGCATTGAATGTCCTGAGATTACCCATTGTCGTATCTGTGCAAATGTTATAGGTCATTTACACAGCGGGTGAAGGAGCAAGGTTTTGTTTAAAATATATATATATATATAGGAAAAGAAAAAAAACGTTTGTAAAACATGTGGAAGTGCAACGTGCAAAGGGTCGAGGTTAGATTTTTGTTCATGTTGCCATTTTCCAATGTAGTCAACGAACGATGATTGTTCATTTTAAGATACTTAGCCGCATGCGATTTGATCAAGAGGAAAGTAATGCCTTGGGATGTGGTATGAGATAATCATGTGGCTTCCTTCCCGTGGTGTTGAATTGGGGAAGTTGGGACTTTTAGCTGGCTTTGTTATATGGGACTTTTATTCACTAAATTGTTCCAAAAGTTATATACCTGGATACCGTTCTCTTTGTTGAACCAATATATGACACTACTTTTTTATTGATATACTATCAGGGACTATTGTTCCGATGGATTTTGATGCGCTGTATTCCAATTCGACCTCAGAGTCACGTCATTTATACATTTCGAATTGTGAATAAATGAAAGTAGAAAGTAATGATCACCTTTACCCACAAATTTAGCGTGTAAATATAGTAACAGCACTCTACCATTTAATTAAGAATTTTTATTTTTTATTGATAACACAGTTAATCAAATTTATCCGGTGTTGTACAGATATTTAAATGTAGGTACCTACTCATTACTAATTTTACGCATGCAGAAATATAGACAATGACTACATACATTTATGTATACTGAGTGGATCTACTATATAAAATATTTTCCACTGTGGAGGTAGTGGTGGAGATGAGTTCAGGGCGCCAATAATATGTTGATAAGTAAAGCCTGGTTCAAGATAAAGAAAACGCTTTAATATTTTGTGAGGATTGCTGATTTGTAAAAGAATTTTGTAAAAGTTTATATTTTGAAACTCTGAATAATTGCAAGTTTTTTCGAAATTATCCTCATTTTGGGGTCAAACCCAAATTAAATTCTGTAACATATTAGTTCTTGCGATATATGTATTACTTACTTACTTATCCGGCTCCCGATCCATGGAGGGTCGCTGCCTGGCATATTTCGGTCTTCCACCGATTGCGGTTCCTCGCACGCTCCCTCCAGTCGTCGAGACCAAGCGCTCTTGCGTTTGTAACCGCCTGGTCCCTGCAGCAGAGGTTCGGTCTTCCTGGTCGTCTCGAACCTGCGGGCTGGGATTCGAAGATTTTCTTGGCTGGAGCGTTGTTGTCCATTCGCTCGATGTGGCCGAGCCAGTGTGGTCGACGCGCTTTGGCAGAATTTTTCTCGCGAAAGTGCCCAGTAGCAATTCCGCTTTTTTACTTATCGTCTAGCACTCGGCGCCGTAGAGTAGAACTGGTAAAATTAGCGTTTTGTATAGCGTGCACTTTGTCTATCTAGAAAGGAGTTTTGAAATTATTTATTTGACCAAACCGAAGAAGCAGCGGTTCGCTAGGGTAATTCTTCGTCGGATTTCAACTAAGGTGTCGTTCGTGGAATTGATGTTTGTTCCTAGGTAGGTGAGCTCCTTGACTACCTTGAAATTACTGCTACCAACAGTGACGTTTTGTCCTAGGCGATGGACAAATTAGGCTTTGTTTGTTGATAGCATATACTTGGTTTTGTCCTCATTCACTTCAAGGCCAACGCATTTCTCCTGTTCATCAATAGCTGTGAATGCTTCAAGTACAGTTCGCTTGGAGCGATCAATGATATCGATGTCGTACGCATAACCAAGCAGTTGGGAAGACTTGTTGAAGATAGTGCCTTCCAGGTTAACACCACTCTTGGATACTATCTGCTCCAGGACTATGTTGAAGAAGTCACATGATAGCGCATCTACTTGTCTGAACCCTGTACAAGTCTGGAAATGTCCGGATGAGCTGTTTCCCATTTGCACTTTGCTCCGCGTATTTTGTTACGTCATGCGGCGTAGCTGGATCAGTGTTTTCGGGATACAGAGTTCCGAAATCGCCAATAGAAGCTCTTGGCGACTTATGCTATTATATGCGGTTTTGAAGCCGATGAAAATATGGTGCGTCTTGACTTGAAATTCGTTGGTGTTTTCCAGGATTTGCTTCAATGTGAAGATTTGGTCTATCGTTGATCTGCCTGGCCTGACGCCACACTGGTACATGCCAATGATAGTGTTGCAGAGAGGTTTTAGATGCTCACATAGTACGTTGGATAGGATCTTGTAGGCAACATTAAGCAGGGATATGCCTCTGTAGTTTTTGCAGGACATAGGATTGCCTTTTTGTAGATTGGGCATATGAACTATTTGACTAGTCGTCGGGCATGCTTTCCTCCTCCCACACTTGGTTGATGAGCTGGTGCATGCGCCCTAACACGATATCTAATATATACTTGAAGAATTCTGCAGGTATGACATCTGAGCCGGCGGATTTGTTGTTCTTAAGCTTGTGGATGACTTTCTTAACCTCTTCAGTACTGGGCGATGGGACTGGATCTTCATTGACTGGGCTCATGCTTCTTTTTTCTCCCGTTGCTTCCTCTACATAATTCCAATTAAGCAGTTGCTGGAAGTGCTGCTTAAGCACGTCTACAATTCCCTGTGCTTCAGGTTCAATTCGATGTTTCGAAGAGCTTGCGTGCCAGTCCTTTTAACAGATGCCAGTTGCTTGGCTGTTTTGTAGAACCGGCGGGTGTTGGTGGCGGTGCAAGTTTCCTCGACATATCTGAGGTGAGAGGCTGCGGATGCTCTTTTCTTTTTTCTTTCTTTCTTTCTTCGCAGGGTATTTTTCTCGTTCCAATATATGTATAGGGGCAAGTTTTGCATTTGGAAAAAAATAAAAGTTGACATTACGATGATAGAGAGCACCGTCTGCCTGTCTGTCTGTATAACGACCGACAGCCTAAACGGCTGAACCGATTTTGTTAAAATTTGGTTCATAGGTGTTTAATGTGATTGCCAAAAAAAAATGTTTGTCTTAGCCCCAAAAATAACGGTACTTTCCATAAAAATTTTTCTACCAACCTTATCTCGAAAACGACTCTAATGATTTTGGTAAAAATAAAATGCACGACTGGATCGTACGAACTTGCTCAACTGGCTAACAACTTTAGTATAAAGTAGCAGCTAACCACGGAAGCTGATAGTTGGTATAGGTATAGTCCAGTTTAGTTATCCTGTGAATGCATGATTCAAGGAATGGTTATATAGGTACCATCATGGATCAATGGTTACATAGGTACCATTATATTGGATTCAATATATACACATGTATGTACATACATGTGTATATATTGAAATTGAATGGTTTATATGTGGGGGTAAAAATCGTTTTTTAAACTGATAAAAACTTCCTTAACCATTACTTTAATCAGTTTCTCGAAAAGACTAAGAACGCCATGGGATGCCACGGATCAATGAATTTTTTTTATTTTGAAATTTTGGTATGCTGTTTTTTAGAGTCTATTAATATACATATGTCCTTATAAAATTTAAAATAATTTTTTTTTGATTAGCTTTAAAAATATTGATTTTTCAAAAAAAAAATCAAAAATCAATTTTTTTTGAGTGTGCACTCCTTTTCGTAGAATCTGCCATACAACCATTTTATCAATTATCGGCTTTCTGGTAAACGGCTAAGCGGATTTCGATCAAAATTCTTATACAATAGGTTCTTCGAAGTCTTAATAATAACGCATTTCAAAATGTTCGAAAAAAATAGTTTTTTTTTCGATTTTTGAAAAAAAAAAAATATTTTTTTTTTGAAAATTTAATATTTCGAAAACTGGTGGACAATTTTTGCTGAAATTTTGTTTTTAAGTTTATTTCATTAATTATTTAAAATAGTCATCCCAGCCTTTGTTTAGAAAAAAAAATAGAAATTTTGTATATAAAAAAATTAAGTAAAAAACGACTTTAAAAATATATTTAGCCATTTATATTAAGAATCTTTTGCATACAATGTGATCCAACATTAGAGCAAATACGTGCGATTCAGTCGTGCATTTTATTTATAATATAAATTCAAGTAATTTTCAAATGTGTGATGTTCTTATTTATCTTAATCGTCTTGCTGGGCTGACGGAAGACCTAGTGGCATAACTTTATAAAGATCTCTCAAGGAAAAAATGTTGGTCCAGTATTTTGAAAAGGTTACGTTGTATGTTATGAACATATGATCTGTGAAACAGGTCATTTGGTAATCTCTTTCTCCAAAACATGAATCTGATATGTTTACTGAAAAGACATATCATACCCTTTATCTTATACGTACAACTGTTGTCCATATCCCACTTTTGACTATGGGTGCAAATGTAAATCGAATGTCGCGCTTAAAAACCATGTTCTTTTGGGAGATGTATCAGCACCTAAGCAAGATTTCCAAAAAAAAAAAAAAATGATTCGCAGATATCTGATTTTTATATTTTAAGTTGCTATTACTGACCATCTGTCAAATAATTAAATGCAAAGTCAACTGATTTGTTTTTATTTCCTAAGATTAAGAGGAAAAAGAAAATTATAACTTGAATTAAAAATAGAAATAAATGGAATATAATATATACGAAGCAGTAAAAAATAACAAAAAGTTAAGTTTTCCATATATGTGTGTAATAATAACCGTTTTTAAAATAATCAGATGAAGTGCAAGTAGAAGGGTATGTTCGTATGGTGCTTGCTGGAAAAAATGTTAGCATTCATTATTTAAGTGTTAATTATTTTATGAACTCCGTTTACATGCGTTCAATGATCGAGTCGTAGTAGAGAAGTTAATTAAGAATGAGTTATATAAAATACTTACGATATTAAAAACCTAGCTACTTCTTTCATAGATAGATATTGATAAACCATTTTCATATGAATCTAATAATTCGGGTGACTAGCCGTGTTTTGGTGAAAATTTTAAACGTTGCAAAAAATAAACATTGAACAAAATTGATCATTTTTATATTCACTGGTAAATGGTCAATCCGGCTCTGAATTCAAAATCAGGACACTTTCAGGTTTGGCGTGAATTTTAGGGTCAAGTTGATTATCTATGGCATCCGTCGGCTAGGTAGCAAACTATATTTTGAAAAGCTCTAAAATTTTTAGGAGAAGAAATTAAATCTGAAAATTTCAAATTGAGTGCTTATTTATTACTAAAAAAATATGCACTTACTTGCTCTTTTTGAGAGCTTTTTCCTTACTCTGTGCTGCTGTGTTATTCATTTTCATTGCCTGTACGTGATAGTGTGTTAGAACACATACTTAACCAAAAATATAAAACCAATAACACCAAGTCACGCTTAAATCTCTGGCGAGTAATTGGAGATTTCATTTCACGCACTCACTCCTTCACTTTTAATAGCTAAATCGATTTTCAATGAAAAGTGACTCATCTCATCTCACTCACTCAGTGCAGTTTCGTATTAGCTGAATCGCGGTACATGTTATACTGAAAGACTTGCTCTTTTGCTCTTATGTTCTATCGCATCGTAGGTACAAGACAGAAAGTTATTTTGAATTATTTTATAAATATTCTAATAGCCATCTATCCGACGACAAATGTATAAAACACATGACTGAGAGCTTTAATTGATGAGAATTGTTTTGGTTTTTTTTACTGCTTTTCTTCAACCTACCCAAATTTGTAGTTCTTAAATTTATTCGGATAGTTTAGTATCCAAGATAACTTATCTAATAAATGAGCGAACGTGACCATTGATAGAACTCTACGAACAAAGCCTTCATGAATCATGAAAGTCAAAAGTTTTTTTCGATTGCACTTTCGGGAACATTAAAGGAAAATATTTCAAATCAGTTTGTGCACCATTTCCTCTTGAAGAAAGATTAAAAATCTGCCCTAATTTAGAAATTCATAAAAAAAAACGCTGAAACGTTTTATTCAACTCGAATTTTCATTCTTCCACATATCTTGCCAATAAAAGGAAAAAACTACGGAGCAATTGCCACAAAAAAAAAATATTAGCTTTCCCTCACATTTGCTGTTAAAATAATGTTATTTGTCTGGCAAAACAAATTCGTCCTCTAAAGTCCTTTGTAAAATCCATAAGCTTCAGTAATGCTTTCTCATGCAAGCTTGTTGCATGTGCAGAAAAACTACACAACACACCTAAGGATGAGAAACATAGAACTATCTATCCTGCCAGCGAGGAGAAACTCATTTCCTGTGAACAGTTGAGTAAGGAGCAATAGTCTGTATAGCCAAGCCAACAAACAATTACCGGGAGAGAGGTTCATTCAAAAGGATTTTGTTGTTTCGACTATACATACATACTCGTAGGATATCCTCATGCAGTGGTGTAATAAATCAACAATGAATTAAGCTATCTCAAGCCTTACGAGTGTGTTATATATCTATAAGTGTACAAGTGTACCTACAATGCAAATAACCGATTCATGTGTAAACTTACCCGCCGCTGATGTGCATGTCGTCAGCTGTGGCGAATAGCGTTCAGTCAGTCGTTTAATTACGTCGATTTGTTCGAGCGTCAGTTGAACAGCGTCTCGATGCTGTGCTTCGCAAGGTACATAAGCTGCCCAGAACTGTAAATACAAAAAAAGAAGATATTTAGTATAGTAGAGGAATCAGAGGATAAAAAGGAGCAAACAAACGATGAATATCTTCGCTTAATGAACTTAAAATAGGTGTCCAATTTCGAACCAATAAATTTACTTTTATATTATCCTTTAGATGGATTTTCCGTTCAACTTAAATAAATACGGGATTTAATACCAGGTATTAAGGAGATTTTACTTCATAAGCCATGGTAGTCTGCACCAGCCAATTCATTGCAATTTTTGACAAATAAAATTACAACTTGAAAACTGAAACACAAATTTACTAGACCAAACAGAAATAAAGGGGGAAATATTGTAGTAATCGGTGTTGAGAATATGGAACGATCATTTCTGTAGACTGTTCAACGAATACGATCAATTAGATTTAGGAAAAAACCACGAATTTCAGATCTTTTAGTGCCATCTAGTGGTGTTTATTTTAGCGTTAACAGAGACAAGCTGGAATGAAGCAATATGGGATCTCGGCATACTTGACAAGCTCGTGCCAATTGACCTTGGATGAAGCTTGCTGCTCTGAAAAGTTTCCAAAAATACCCATGATTCTTTTTATATCGAAACAATGGGACGTATTCTTAGACATTTTTAAACTGTGTCTAAATTAAACCTAGGTTTAGTTGAATTTTCGGACTTTGATTCTATATTTTTAAGTTTACCATTCCGAATTATTTGAAGCTATTTGCGTAGTAAAAAAGTAAGCAATCTTATAAAAATATAAAATTAACAATTTGTAAGTAAAATCGGTATGTATTCATTGAGCCAAAATTGTCTTAAGCTGTAGTTTGGTAAAACCTGGGTTTACCAGCTATTATGAATATGCCCCAGTCTCTTCCATAACATCCTCAAATAAGACTTAAGACTCAAGCCTTCACCAGCTGTGAAATTTTTCAAAAGTTTAATTGCAGTTACATGGCTAAAACGTAACGATGAACAAATATAACTTCGTAATACTCAAGGCCTTTGCTTAGCTGATCTCCACTATTAACTCGTATTTCGCTTGACGATATCAGTGGAGAGCCATTCTCGCCAATCGCTCATCATACATATAAGCATTTGGATTTAGGTGGATCTAAGTATAGCAAAGCCAAAAGCATAATCTGTACAAGGCCCTTATTAGCCCGGTCGTGTTATATGGGGCAGAAATATGGGCCTTGTCAAAAGAGTCTTCTAAATTCGGTCTAGTCTTTATCGATGAAATGTGGAGGAGGAGATTAAATTGCGACTTTTGCTAGCAATACAGCAAGTCTGACTTTGTAAAAAAAAAAAACAAAAATCTTGAGGTTGATATAGCTGGACAAGATGATCTAATGAAAACCTACATCTCCAGGTATATTGCAGGAGAGAAAGATATCCAACCTTTGGTGACATACCAAAGTGGAGGATGACCTCAACGAACTTGGGTTGCACACCTAACTGTCGGACATTAGATCGGAAACGAACTGGTTGGAGGTGCATCTTGGTTGAGGACATGATCCATCTTGCTCTGTATATACGCCATTTAAATTATACTAAGCAACATCGAAAGGACATCAGATTCTATATGGAGTTTTGATAAAAATTCGGCAGAAGCCGTGAGAAAAAAATGTTTGTAAAAAGTCTCCAAAACAGCAATCCTGACTTTGTTGTTTAAAAAAAAAAAAAAAACTTTAATTCGTTCTCTATCTCGACATAGTCGGCTCTGTTCATAATTCTTAATCGTCAAAGCGGGTTAACGAGAGATTTTGAAATAATTATTACAATTTATAGCTGTTATGATACTGATTGTTGACGAGCCAACTCGATTCCTTGACTTTGCAGGTCAAACCGCCAACACTATAGACTTGTTTCTTACATCTGACGCTAATAAACACACGGTACATGTGTTATCGACTCTAGGCACATCAGACCATTGTGTCTGATGTGTCATATCCGTAAATTGCTCATGCCAACACATACCAGTTAAAGAAAGATCACCTAAGAGAACTGTTTGGCAGTATGAGAAAGCCAACTGGGACGGCCCCAATAATTTCTTCAGGAACTTTAACTGGTCACTATGCTTCCCCGGTAATGACATAGACTCCAGCGCAGATATCATAACAAATTTAATCCTTTACGGAATAAGAAGTTTTCAGGGTGAAATCTACCAAACCGAAAGAAAATGCATGGTTTGGTTGGAGCTGTAAAGAGTTTATTAGGGTTAGAAAAGTAAGTTTCCGGAATTATAAAGCCAACAACACTGAGGAAAACCAGAAAAAGTTTTAACAAGATAGAAATACTTGCAACGTTCACATTCGTAACACCAAATTTTTGCATGACCAAAAATTAAGGCAAAACATACTACAATGTCCCAAAGGTAGTAAACATTTTTCGTCATTTGTAAAAAAATATTCGAAATTTAACTTCGTTTTCGGTTCCAACGCTCATCTTTAATGACACCCCTTTTGTCAGTTTCGTGAAACAGCCAATTTGCTTGCTAATTCGACGCTGCCAGAAAGTATTATGACTGCTACAGTACTTGAGGGCATAAACGATTTTATGGGACGAATCTTCTTTCGCACTCGTGCAGTTGCTAGAGTCCTCAATGAACTTGATATACACAAATCCCCTGACCAGTATAGTATCCCTCCCACGAATGAATTGAAAACATCATTTTTCCAGCCTGTCCCTAAAAAAGGCGCATCTTCTTCACCCTATAATTACCGTCCAATTGCACTTACGTTCCTTCTTTCCAAGATCATGGAAACACTGAATAATTATCAGCTTAAAAATATTTTGAAGAACGAACGCTCCTTAATGACCGGCAGTATGGCTTTCGTAGCAATAGGTCCACTGGTGATCTGATGGTATATCTCACCGAGCAGTGGCACAAATCTTTACATCGTTTTGGAGAAAGTAAGATTATTGTGCTTGATATTTCAAAAGCATTTGATAGAGTTTGGCATCAAGCTCTGGTATCGATGAATCTATTATTCGTTGGATTAGTAATTACCTTTCTGACCATTCAATACAAGTTGTATTGGACGGTTTCAAGTCTGATATTCACAAAATAAATGCTGGTGTTCCCCAGGGCTCCGTATTGTCTCCGACCCTTTTTCTCATTTTTATTAATGATCTATTATTTGGAACTTCTAATCCCCTAAATTGTTTTGCTGACTATAGTACCCTCAGCTTTTTATATTCGTTTGCAGATTCAATTCCTTGTTCTTCGGATGTGGAACTGCAACGGCAGCGTATGGTAAGCTCATTAAATTCTGATCTTGACAGCATTGTACAATGGGGAATAAAAAAACCGCGTAGAATTTAATGCTTCAAAAACTCAGTGCTGTCTTCTGTCGTTAAAGCAAAACCCACCGCGCATGCCGCTATCCATAAGAGGTACTTGCATTGAAGAAACCGATCAGCTGTCAGTCCTTGGCATGTGCATCACAGACCACATTTTGTGGAATGACCACATATTCGATGTCGCAAAAACGCTGCAAAACGCTTAGGATTTCTTCGAAGATGCAAGAAATTCGTCTCCACGTCTGCTCTGGCAATAATCTATGTGTTCTTCGTTCGTCCAAAGCTCAAGTATAACTCACACATTTGGGCAAGAGCTCCCAAAACTCATTTGAATCTTTTGTATAGAATTAAAAAAGAGCTTTAAGAATGATAGGCGATAGAACAGTAATGGAAACATTTACATCTCTGGAACATCGTCGAAATGTTTTATGTATTTCGTTATTTTATCGCTATTTTTATAAACGGTGTTCTAGCGAAGTAGTCAGTTGCATTCCTCCCTTAAACTATTCAACCGTAATACTCGCTCTTCTAGGAATGCTCATCCTTAAGCCAAATTTCAGACATACTTTCAAGTACAGAGATTCTTTCTTTAGTCGAACAACACGAAGGTGGTATGCTTTACCTGGTTCTATTTTTCCCTCCCATTTTGATATTTTGAATCTCAAAACCTATGTACATCGGTATCTCCTTTTAAATCCTTCACTATTTTCCTAATGCTCGCACTGTGTTTAAACATATTAACGGTAACCAAAACCCCTTTAGTGCGCGCTTAATTATAAAAATTATTTTTGGCTATTTTGCAGTACGTTTTGGGAAACATATACAAATTTCTTTTTTTTGTTGTGGCGCTTCGTTAAGTTGAAGATCTTAAAAGAAATATGGCGCTCTCCGATTATTTAAATTTTAGAAGCAAAAATTATTTAATTGTAAACATAAATAAGGGTATAACGGCGGCTGAATAAAGGAGGCTTTACATGGATCTGCATCTGCAGACTTGAAGAACAGTAGAACGGGACCATAATTTAAAACAAACATTAAAATAAGACAGGGTACACACTAAAAACTTACTCGAACTCTGCTATAACTTTCTTGGCACTTCTCACAATCACATGTTCTTATCGTTCAGGTATGTAGTTCTGAGAAGATAATTTTCGTTATTTTCGTTGTTTTTAAGCAAACTGAGGTGAAATGGTAAACAAAACTTGAAAATTCGTTATCTGAACGGAACAAATTATGGTGCAGATGAAAATGCTATAATGAAGATGAACATGTTCGTCTTCACTATAATCTGCAATCTTCAGATTCATACTTCCTATAATCTTCATATATGAAGATGATGTCCATTTTGGTCTTCACTCTCTATCGCACAAGTATGATTTTATTTCGTTTCCTCTTTTTTTGCAGATGTCAATGCAGATGAAGATGAAGACACATGTAAAGCCTCCTTAAGTCCTTGAAAATTAACACAAATTGTTTCGGCACCTTAATTTTTTATATTTTTTCTATCAAGAATAATCTTTCAAAAGAACGCACAGAAATTTTCAAACAGATTTGTCTTAAAGTTTTGTTGTGGCACCCATTTTATATAGACGCATAAGTGCGTTTCCGTTAAAATGGAAAAAATTTGAATTTCGAGTGGTCATTAAACAATATTTTTTGCGAGCAAAAACTATCAAGCAAACCAAACAAGAGCTTGACGAATATTATGTGCTTTATTTATTATCGATTGGAATTGGAACCATTCACCACGGGCTTACTCAATTTGGGTGCGGTCGTTCAAGCACAAGTGACAGCGAACATTCTTTTCGTCCAACTGAAGTCACCACACCAGAAATGGTCGACAAAATCCACGGTTTGATAATGGACCATTGCGGCGAGTGAAAGTGTGCGTACTTGAAGGGAGTACAGGGCCTATCACATGGTTCACTGATTTCGATTACACAAATACTGGAACCTGAAAAAGCTTTCCGCAAAATGGTTGCCGCGTTTGCTCACAATTGACAACAAACGCGTTCGATTGATAATTTCAAAAGTGTGTTTGGCGATGTTCCAGAAAAATTCGACTGAGTTTTTGCGCTGTTTCGTAACCATGGATGAAAACTGGATTCACCATTGTATTTACATTTCTATCATATATACAATGGATTTATCACAGCGCACCCGAAACCAGAGTTGCTGAAGCGATTCTAAACAGATATGAAGCAAGAACGGCCGCATTTGGCGAATGAAAAATTCTTCTTCACCATGAGAACTAACTGTTGCACATATCAGCGTCGCAATGACAAAATTGCATGAACTAAGCTACGAACTCTTTCTTCAACCAGCATATTCACCAGATGCGAATATTTCTTATTTCCAAGCATGAAAAAATGGATCGGAGGTAGGAGATTAATGTCGAATGAAGAGGCCATCGCTGAAACAAACGATTATTTTGAGGGCTTGAGAAATCGTATTATTTGGATGAAGTCTCTAAAGCTAAAAAAGAGACTGTTGAAAAATAAAATACTCTTTCTTATGCCGAAAAGAGTGTTCCTTATTTCATTTTTCAAGACGAGACACTGCAGCACTGGATACGAGATCATAGGCTTAAACATTGCATACAATAATAAAACAGAGAAACTTGGAAAGGAGAACTAAAATTAGAAGAAAACCATGTCAACACAGCACGTGCTTGGTTTCGGACGGTCCCCGGTCCCCCCTCAAGGTATTAACCACGCTCAACGATGCTTGATTTCACTTTTTTTTTGTATAATCTACACGCGCTCAGGGGATTATAGTACCCTTTAAATGATTCAACACAGCGTGGGTGTGAAGTTAAGGAAGAAAGATGTGTGGCGGGATGTTCTGAGACTGTAGGTGGTTGTTGTCTCAGATTTTATCCCCAGCGATGGCGGCTGAACTAATGCGGAGAAATTTCCGTGCGTTATTTATCTATGTTCCTTATAATTCGCATTAATTTTTTTATTCCTTGTGATATTTTATCGGTATACTAGTTATACTAAATCACATGTTGTTAGTTCTATGCCTAAACCGCATGTAATGAGTAAGCCAGTAACTCATATGACATTTATTTTTAGAATTGATATTTAATGGAAAATATAAGAGGACATAGACTACGGCTGGGATCGAACCTGTGACTATGAGGTTGACAGGCGAACACACAACTATCGCCCCACGGCCACCCCACTGATCGATAAAAAACGATGCATTCTTCATAGCCAAAGGCCGTTAATGTGTCAAATTTATTAAATTATCGATATTAATTGCAGACAGAAAACGATGAGTAAATGTTTTTTTCCACGAAAATGCAGTTTTTCTACATACAAAAATCAATAATAGATACCTATAAGAATTTACTTGAATAAATGAAAACATATGTACCTACGTACGATTATTTTTCTTTATTACAATCACTTTTTTTTTTTAATTTCGAAAATAAATAATCGCTGCATTAACAAAAAACGTTTTCATTTGGGTGGACATTACTTTTTTTTTTGGCTCATTCGAAACTCAACTCAACTCAACCATTCCATTGATTCCTTTGCAGAAATAAATTTATACAGCAATTCTCTTCAGAATTTGACACCGCTCATTAAGTAAGAACACTTAAAAAGTGCTTTTATATAAAAAAAAAAACAACAACATAAATTGTTGAGTTCCTGTATTTCATCCTTTTAACTGTGTCCATTTGTTCCCAAGCTCACTACACATTAACGAGAAGGTAACAAATTTAATTTATCACACACCCACGCTCAGCTCTGCGTTTCATAACGGTCTGCCGGATACGAAGCAAAGCATTTAAAACGTATTCACCAAAATGGCGGACGGATGGCTGAAAGTATCTTAACGATGATTCTGTGGTATGGCGGCTTTAATAATGACAATGTTCCTCATTATATGATCGCTTTTTTATTCCTCCCCTCTTCTTTTCGCTGTACCTACCATAATATGTAAAATGTATAGACTGACTAACGCGATGGAAAATGATTCAATATTTGGAACAATGTGACATATTAATTAGTAGTGTAGTGTTAAATTGCACGTAGGTATATAAATTATCGTCGAATTCAATTTGATTGGATGTCGAATCCATTCGTCTGGCCAAAATGTACACTTACAAAAGAATGACTATGTAGAGGTACATAGTCTTCAATCGATTGTTAAACAGGAATTTAATTCAAAATGTGCTGCGGATGTAAAAGGTTGAAACAATGCAATTTTATTTGTTTCATAAGAGACAAAGAAGAAACATATTCAGAAGGAGCGAAACCTTAAAAATGTTAAACAGAAATACAGGGTTTGATTTATAATCCGAGTTTTTCAAAATTGGAGGAGGCTCTACATGTATCGTCGTCTTTCATCTTCATCAACTTCTGCAAAAAAAAGGACACAAAATAAAAAAAAATCATAATTATGCGATAGAAAGCGGAGACCAAATTGCAGATCATCTTCATGTGTGAACATTAGAGGTATAGCATTTTCTTTTGCACCATAATTTGATCCGTTCAGGTAACGAGTTTTTTTTTTACTATTTCACAACGAAAATAGCTCAAATTTTCTTCACAAAACTGCATACCTGAATGCTAAGACCATGTGAATCAGTAATATTCAAATTCATGTAAAAAACTATTTTTTACGTAAGAAACGTGCAAACGGGTAAATAAAGTAAATTAATGAGAAAAAAGAGAGAAAAAGAGAGGCATTGTCATTATCTGTAATAATCTAAATAAAAATAAAATGCACGACTGGATCGCACGAACTTGCTCTTATGTCCGATCACATCGAATGCAAAAGTTTTCTATTAAGAATCTAAATATGCAGTCGAAGTTCGATAACTCACTTCATCACTTGCCAAAAAAATAATTAGAGTTATCAAGACTTCGAGTTATCAAGAAAGACACAAAATTATATTACATTACATTAAACTACTCCGTAGATAAATCTAAGAAGTAGAAATACAGAAGCTCTGGTAACGAGACCATTGGTTGTACACAACACAAAATTAATATTAAGGACGTATTATTTATTTCCGAATAAGGAAGAGTTGTTGTAATTATTTAAAATATTTTGTTACACCTGACTGACGAGTGAATTGCCGGAATGCTATACTTAGCAGCGAGATAATTTCTTTTATTGTCCACTTTCTTTTCTAATTCTTTTATTAATTTAAATTTATCTCCAAATGATAATGTTTTTTAAGTTCGCTTTAACGACATAACCATTGCTTTAATTTTAATAAAAACTGCACACTCAACTGTTAATATCTACGTCAGTTTCCTTACACTTTTTATTTCCTCTTTTTTTAAACTTTCCAGAAGACGCCTGCTAGCTATTTTTTTAAAGACTTTAAATTTGTATTATAATACATTGGTATACCAACCTAATAATGTGTGTTCTAACACCGGAACATGACCGCTTTTACTCACACTTAACGGAATCACAATTTTCAACATAATCATATGTATACAAGGTGGTAGAACATCCAAACACAGTACACACAAACGCAATACATTATAAAATTAACTTGTAAAAATCCACAGAATTCGAGAACTCCCCTAAAAAATTCGACTTATCGAAGCTGACGCCAAATAATAATTTCGAGTTATCGAGACATTCGAGTTATAAAACAAAAATAATATGTAAAATTCAGACTTCGCGCTATTGCCAACCAATTTCATTCAAGTTATCAAATATTCGTGTTATAGAATTTCGACTTATCGAAGTTTTACTGTATTTTCAAAGTCGTTTTTTACTTAAATTTTTATGTATACCTACAAAATATTTGTAACTTTTTTCTAAAAAAAAAACTTGGTATGACAACTTTAAATATTTAAAAATATAAGCTTAAAACCAAAATTTCAAAAAAAAATATTTACAAAAAAGTGTTCGACCAAAATTTAAAATGTATTCATACTTTTTTTTTATCAAAATTGTTAGAGCCGTTTTCGATATAATTGAGATGGTAGAAAAATTATATGGGAGGTACCGTTAGTTGTGGACCTAAAAAACGACTCAAAAATATATTTAAGACAATTACTTAAAACGCTTAAATACCAAGTTTGAAGAAAATCGTATAACTGCGATAATGAACCGAAAAAACTAAATCAATATTTGGAATCTAATAATCTACTATTAAGTAAATAATCATCTGACGCTGTTAGTACAGTAATGGTAGAATCTACTTCTGCTTTACCTAACATAGATCGTTATCACCCGCCTCTTCACATTTTTCTTGACTTGAGCGGTCACTTACTAGATAATAGTAATTCTCATGACTGTTCCCATACTTTTGACTTTCGCAAAGATGATTTTGAACAGCTCTTGGATAGTTTAATAAACTCCGGTATAAAAAATTTACCAATTTCTTATGATCTTGACTCAACTATCTCAAGCTTCTATTCTTTTTTGATGAGATGTATTAATGAAACAGTTCCAAAAAAAGATACAAAATCCTAAAAAAAATTCAAACGGCAGTAAAACATTAATTTTCTAGACAAAAATAAGTACATGGTGTCCGCCGCGAAGGTATACTACCTTGTTTTGCCGCCATTTTGGTAAATATTAATCTTGACAGTTCATATTTGGCAGTCGTGAAGTAGACACGTGGTAAATTTATTATGGAAAAATATTCGATAAACCAACGTGTTTTATTCGTTAAAACATTTCATCAAAATCAATCATCGATTACTGTGACTATGAGAAAGTTAAATGAAATTTTTGGGAGAAACAACGTGCCAACAAAACGCAATATTTATCGTGTAGTGAATGATTTTGCAGAAAGAGTAGGTGATAGGACCAAACATGGACCATAACGTACTGCAAGATCGGCTAAAAACATTATACTGCTGCTCAAGGAAGTGTTCAAAACAATCCATCAACCTCAATTCGACGCCATGCTCAGGAGCTTGGTCTTCAAAGAACAATTTTCCATTTAAGATTAAGTTGACACTCGAGCTTCTTCCACAAGACCATTTACGCCGCCGTACCCCGATTTTCATTAAAAAATCATAATGAGTGACGAGGCACATTTTCATTTGAATGGATATGTGAATAAACAGAAAAGTCGGTTGTGGGCAAACCCTCAAATTATTTTGACCTTTGCATCTATTAAAAGTTACAGTATGGTATGCAATTTGGTCAGAGGGAATCATTGGATCTTACTTCTTTGAAAATGAAAACGGCGTACCGGTAACTGTGAATGGGGAGCAATATCGTGATAAGATTGAAAACTTTTTAACTTTTTGATTAACATGTGGTATCAACAAGACGGAGCCACATCACATACAGCCAGGATTACAATGGAATTACTGCGAGACCTCTTTCCACAGCATGTTATTTCAAGAAATATTGATGTTGATTGGCCTTCAAGATCGCCTGATTTGACTGCTCCCGACTTCTTTTTGTGGGGATATCTGAAAAACAAGGTTTATGCAAAAAAACCAGAATAGCTTGAGCAATTCAAACAAAATATTCGTGATGAAATTAATGAAATACCGCCTGAAATGTGTGAGAATGTAACGAAAAATGTACCCAAAAGGGCCCGCATTTGTGAGACTAAGAGAGGCGGACATTTACCTGATATTGTATTCCATGCATAATTGCCGACATTAAATAAAACATTTATCAATATAAGATCCATTCTCTTTCATTTCAAAAATTATAAACAAACAAAGTAGTATACCTCCCCGGCGGACACCCTGTATATTATACATAGATGCATATAATAATAAGCGAACTTTTCGAAATACCTCAATTTATCAAAGCGTTAGAACAAAATTATGTGCTCAGCGAAACAACTCTTTAATTTTTTTTCTAAAATTTCGAAAGTCAACGAAAATATATGCATTCTTCAATTTTAAATAAAAAAAAAACAACAAACAAAATGGAATTTCAGTAAATTTTCTAACTTTTTCCCTAAAAGCTATTCCACTAATAAGTTGATACTAAAAGTTAGTATTGCGGTAAAGTTTGTTTATATTCGAGTACTAGTCGTAAATTAAAAAAATCCAAAGTCCTTAAGGCCCCTATACAAGTGTTCACAGTGCATTTGTACAAATAATACAAGAAAAAACTTTGTTCTTTCAACATATATACAAACATCCCTTGTTTAAATCAAATAAATAAAACAAAAGTTAGAAAACGGTCGAGTTCTACTTTTAACCCAACAACAAATTATTTGTAGTTTAGCTTTGAGGTCATCACCATTTTTGATTTTTTTTTGCTTTCTACGAGTTATGGAAGTTGTTGCAATATCGATGACTTTGAGAAACAAAATCAGAACTTAGGAAAGCTATATACACACTTGAGCTACTCTTTAGTTCCTTGCCTTTAGGGGGCTTTTGCTTATTGTTTGGTGAGCATTTGATTATTTTTTTTTAAATTCGATAAAACTTTTGGATGGAATGAGAAAAAGTTGCAGTATCAGTTTGTCAAGTTAAAAGTTGAAAGTGTCAATTTTATTTTACATCAAACAAGTTGGGAAATTATCAATATGATTTTGATTACTTATTACATTTTTACTCTAAGCGCAAACATCTAAAATATTAGAAATATTTCGCATGATCACGTAAGGGCAATATGCCCTCACAATTAGGCTGTTGGCTGAGAACATCGCTATTACAATGTGATCTCATATTAGGTTTACCGCATAAGGTTATGGATTCTATTCATGTTGGTATGTATAAAGCCTGTTTGGAATAATAATACTTAATACGTAATAATACACAAGAAGGCACAAGTGACATTCTTCCTCCCATAAGACTCTCCAAATACTTAACGAGCGATTTAAGGGAGCCGAAAGTAATCTTGCAGAATTCTACTAGATTGTTATTATAACACTGCTAAAAGCGTTAAATGACCTATATTGTATATGAGAAGTTCTTAATATTGCTTAACCGTGTATTATTATTAATACTATTTACCGAGTCAAGATACTCAAGAAAAGTTTTATTCTTACTTAAATATGGCTGCTAAATGTATATCAGTTGCCTATCAGTTCTTGGACTCTTGTTAAAGGAAGACAAGTTTTTTTAAGTATAAGAATTAAATTATTTGGAAATTGTAGATACCTAAGTTCTTATAAAAAAAATAAAAAAATTGTTTGAGAATAATTTAAGTTTCGTAAAAAAAATTAACTCTCAAGATTGTAATTCAATCTTAAATAAAATGCACGACTGGATCGCACGTACTTGCTCATATGTTCGATCACATTATGTGCAAAAGATTCTCAATAGAAACGGCTAAATATTTTTAAAGTCGTTTTCACTTAATTTTTTATATATAAAAATTCTAAAATATTTTCCAAAAAAAATTGGTATGAACATTTTAAATATTTAATAATATAAATTTAAAAACAAAATTTCAGAAACATTGAATTTTCAAAAAGAAAAAAATAAATAGTTTTCGAAAATTTTGAAATGCAGTTTTATTTAGAATTCGATAGACATCCTGCATACAAATTTTGATCGAAATCAGTTAAGCCGTTTCTAAAAAATCGAAAATCAATAAAATGGTTGTATGGCAGGTACCGTTAATAACAAAATATTAAAAAAAAAAATTGCCCAAAATGTAGACCATACCCAAAGTAGTACACGCACCAATTTTTATCAAAATCGTTAGAGCCGTTTTCGTGATAATCAATATGGTAGAAAAATTTGTATGGCAAGTATTGTTATTTTTGGGGCTAAAACAACAATTCAAAAATCTATTTTGGACAATCACCTAAAACGCCTAAGCACCAAGTTTGAACAAAATCAGTTAAGCCCTTTAGGCTGTAGATCGTTCTACAGACAGACAGACAGACAGAAAGACAGACGGAATTGCTGGGCCCACTTTTTGGTGTTCTCTATCATCGTAATGTCAACTTTGATTAAAATCTCGAGTAGTACCTATATCGCAAGTAAAAATAATGTGGCATCGTACGCACAATGGAATACTTTAACAAAGCGGCAAGTAATTAATAAATAAACGAAAACGTTCAAGGTTACTCTGTGATAATCCAGAGTTAAGTAAAAATTTATTTGATTCGCAAACAAACGGTTCAAATCAAATGCACGACTGGAAGAAGAACAAGATTCTTAGTAAAAAGCTATATATATTTAGAAGTAAAGCTATGTATGTACTGCCCATATATATGTGCCACCGTCTTGGATGGTCCAGCGAATGACTAAGTTGGTAAACGTTAAACACTAGAAATTGTGTTTTATTAATAGTATTTCGCATTT
The DNA here is from genome assembly GCA_910595825.1 of Philhelius pedissequus. Taxonomy (NCBI): domain Eukaryota; kingdom Metazoa; phylum Arthropoda; class Insecta; order Diptera; family Syrphidae; genus Philhelius; species Philhelius pedissequus. The sequence continues at coordinate 272,162,760 of OU343160.1, read as the reverse complement.
ATCCCACGGAATAAGTCCTAAACCTTCCCCAGTCCATGCTTATTAATTTGGGTGATCTGATATGGTTTAAGTGTGACTGTTCTGACTGACAGCCATTGTAATCTTACCTTAAACCCAACTACCTTTCTTAATCTGAATTAGATAGCGTGTATTTTAGTTTTGTAAGCGTTTTGATGGGGGCATTTGATAGATTTGTACCTGAAAAGCGATCTTAAAAAAAATCAGGATCCAATTAATAGTGTTCCGCAAGGAAGCCATTTGGGACAATTTGTAATTTATTCGCTGACTATTTTCAATCAGTGTACTCTTTAGATACGAGTACTATCCATATCCAGAAGACAACTTATATAAGTAGAGTTGTCAATATCGGTTCTTTAGTTCTTATTCCATTTGAAGTAGAAAAGATTTTATATAAATTGGATGTTAATAAGAGTGAAGGGCCTGATGGATTCCTGCTATTTTGTTAAGGAAATGCGGTTTTGCATTAGCTCAACCACTTTCATTGATCTTTAACCTTTCTTTAGCCAAATGGCAATTCTTGGATTGCTGGAAGGTTTCTTATATTTCACCAATTTTTAAATCGGGTTCAAAACAGGATATAACTAATTATAGTAAAATTTCTTGCATTCCAAAAGTATTTGAAAAGCTAGTCTGTAACAGGTTAACTGAGTTATTTCAGAAGCATATTTCAGTTTCTCAACATGTGTTTGTTGCAGAGAAATCAACGGCAACAAACTTGGCTTTAGTAAGCAATTTCATCATAACAAATATGGAAAATCGTCTCCAAACAGATGTTATTTTTACAGATTTTGCAAATGCATTTGATAGAGTCAACCACCAAATCTTATTAAATACACTATCTTCTCTAGGCATTCACTCTTCAATATTAAAATGGCTTGAATCATATTTAACTGGTAGAATTCAAATGCTTAAAGTGTATAGTTCGCTCTCAAAATTTGTTTCTGTCCCATCTGGTATTCCGCAAGGAAGCCATTTGGGTCCATTATTATTCTTGTTATTTGTAAACGATATACCGGATGTTTTTCAAAATTCAAACTGCCATCTCTTCGCGGACGACCTAGAATTCTATCGTAAGATTTTTTGTCAAACCGACTGTTTTCTTCTTTTGGAAGATCTGTCAAAGCTTGATAGTTGGTACAAGCAAAATAACTTTCTGTTAAATGTTTCAAAATGTCAAGTTTTGTCATGTTTCCGAAATTCTGATCCCATAGTGTTTGATTATATCTTCAAACACACAAATTTAGAACGTGTAACTAGGAAGAAAGATCTTGGAGTAATCTTAGATACAAACCTTTCTTTTTTACCGCATTATGTTTTTATTTAACAAAGCAAATCAAATGCCTGGTTTTCTAAAAAGAAACACGAAAGAATTTTCAGATCCATATACTTTAATATCTTTATAAAATTCTCTGGTAAGATCAGTTCTTGAATATTGTAGCATTGTCTGAAACCCTTATTATAATAACTCAATAGATAGAATTGAAAAAGTTCAGAAGCATTTTACAAGAAATGCTTTTTAAAAGCTTAATTGGAGGATTGCAAGGCCTTCCTATTATAGTGGATGTTTATTATTTGGTATGCATTCTCTTTACGATCGTCGGGCTTATTTTTCAGTTATGTTCTTAAGAGATATAGTAACTTTTTATATTAATTGTCCTCCTTTATTAACATTAGTTAATTGTGTTAACACACCCTCCAGAACTACGCGCTATCGGTTTCAATTTTATGAGCAATTTCATAGTACAAATTATGGCCGTATTGATCCAATAACGCGTTGCACTAGAATAGTGAATTTAATTTGCAATAGTCAACGGCTTTAGCTACGATGAAAGCATCGCTTCCCATAGATCAGCGAAATCAAGCATCGTTGCGCATTGTTAGTACTTCGGAAACCAACCTATCTATGTCTCTCTCTGTTGTATTAATGAATGTAAAAGTTTAAGCCAAGTGCTTCAGTGTCTCTACTTCGTAGATTTACCTTCGGTGTAGTATAAAACGTAATGTAATTTGAAATAGGATTGATTTCAATCTTGATGTTTCGAGAGATATATTTAAAAAATATTTGTTAAATAATATTAACACTATAACTTCTTAATAACTTTAAAGAATTAATCTTTTGTTTTTCTCAATAAATTTATATTTATTAATTTATAAAGTATAAATAATAATGTTAATTATAGTAACATTTACTTAATTTATTTAATTATATAAGCATATAGCCCCCAACAATTATATTATTTAGTATCTAGTCTATAAAGATTGTAATCTGATGTGATGAAATAAACTAAACTAAACACGCAAGTCGTCAAGAAAACATCCCTCAAAAGTGCAACCAACCCATTACGAACAACAAAAGGTAAGCTCACCTACTTTAAGGTTCCATAACTCTTGAAATCTTTATTTGTTTTTCCCTTTTCTAAGCCATCTTAGTGAACTTTTCCCCAAATCTATTAGATGCTCACAAATATAATATTTTCCATCAAATAAATGCGGAACTCTGACTCTAAAATCTCGGAATTGTATAACATTTGCATAACTCGAAGACACCATCACTGGCAACCAAACTAAGAACTAAAGTCAACCTTTATTCGATTGCAGCACAGCGAATTGCATTACTTTATATTTTCCTTTGAAAGTGAAACACACGCAATGAGATTTTTGCGAAATAAAGAAAGGACTATCTCTAGGAACAAAAAAAAAAAAAAAAAACGTGAAATCCTTAAAGGGGAAAATGGCTAGCATAGCTGCGCAGCTTATCCCAACCGCACCGAGATATATGGAATTGTATAGTTAAGGGAAGGGATTTTTTTTCTGTACTCTTATTTATTCTTCTGCCATCACGACGGGTCATGTCCTTGCCTCAAATTCACAGGTGGCGACAGAAGGTGTTGGCATTCATATTCCTACGGTGCGGTATAAATGAAAGTGGAATTCTATTGAATAACTCGGCGCTGCGCTGAGGTGTTGAGAGCTCGTAAAATGTAATTTGAATATTCATGTAGCGTACTGGAATTTGAATGCAATTTCGAAATCAATTTCAGGGGTGAAAACTTGGTTGGTTCGAGTGCATTTTATTTATTTATTTTCTTTTTTTTTTGCTTAATCTTTCTGTTCCCACGGGTAGATGCCGTTACTTGAGAATTTTGAATAAAATGACGAACATTGAGGGGATTTTCTTATTAATAATAACGCAATAAAGGACTCCATTTTTATGAGTGGTTTGGTTGGCTTATTCAATTTTTGGTAAATTTATGATCTGAATTTTTTTTTAACAAGCGGAATGTGCAATCCAAGTCGGTGAACTCAAAGTGAGCTTTGTCATTTGCATATATTTTTTTCTTGGAAGTATAATTGAATATTTCGTTAAGGTAGGTATTTACAACGAGCTCTAAAGGTAAGTGGGTGCGTACAAGCTATTTCAAATAAAGTGAAATCCAAGCAATGAAAAGAAAAATATATAAAATTTCAAGAAAAAAAGGCAGTTGTAAGGCTTAAAATAACATTTAAAGAAATGTTTATCGATTTCGATTAAAATTTTGGTATGCATTAAATGAAAACTTGTTGATATGTTATGATATCGTATTATTCAACTAGGTGTATTTTCTAAATTGATCTATGAAAGATTTACCAGTTATGGTTACGTTTGGAGCGTAACCTTTTCCGGGAAAACAATTGCCCGAATAACGATTGCCAGCAATTTTTTTGGAATTGTTCAGAATAGTTTCACGCATAAGAAAATATTGATTCATGATTGGCCGAGTACCGATTGCCCGGAGAGTTTGGAAAAGTACTATTTCATACTTATACAATTTTGTATTTATTTCTGTAATATGTAGTACAATATTCCTATTCACCATAGCTGTAACTGCACTATTGAAAGCATTGTAAATAAAGCAACACTTCATGGGAATAGTTTTCGTTTTGAAGAGTTCTCGCCCGGAGAATTATGTAAATTAATTCAAAGTCTGCAAAACACTGTAGATAGCTGACCATTCACAACGTCGTAAATACGTCGAATGGGTGCTTGAACAACAGACGGTGGACGGCAATTTTTCGAACAAAATTTTCTTCAGCGACAAAGCACATGTTTTCACTCGGTGGGTATCTAATAAATAAAATTGTCGTATTTGGGGTTCTGAGAATCCTCAAGTAATTGAAGAGAGGCCATTACATCCACAAAAAGTCACTGTTTGGGGCGCTCTTTGGTCCGGAGGTGTGATTGGACCTTACTTCTTTGAAAACGACGATGGAACGACTGTCACCGTCAATTCGGATCGTTATAGTCATATGATAACCGACTTGTTTTACCTGCTATTGAAGAATACGACTTGGAGAATATGTGGTTTCAACAAGACGGTGTTACATGCCACAAAACTCGGGCGAATATGTCTTTATTGCAAGAGACATTTCCTGGCCGCGTAATTTCTCGTCGTGGCGATATCAACTGGCCACTCAGATCATGCGATTTGACATCGCTGGACTTTTTTTTGTGGTACTACGCGAAAGATCCTGCTTATGAAGATAAACCTTGAAAACCAACATTCGTCAAGTTATGGCTGAGATACTGCGCAGTATGTGTCAAAAAGTGGTCGAAAATTACCTAAAAAGAATCGATGGTTGCAACAATTCGGGTGGTGGTCATTTAAATTATGTAGTGTTTCACACATAATATCAACGTTCGGACTTTATAACAAAAAAGAAATATCATGAAAAAAAAAATTGTATATGTGTTTTATTTACGTTTACTTTTGAAACCGCAAAATGGATAACCCATTACTTCCATATCCGATAGATATGGAGGTTAATCTGAAAATGAATATGAAAAGCTGAGAGTAATTCAATGAGAAAAATGATAATTTATTGGATTTAATAAGAGATCATTAATGAAAATGGGAAAAAGAATGGGAGACAAGACCCAAGCCTGAGGCACAACAGCATTTATTGTATGAATATTAGGAACTGAATTCGTCTAGTAGACGAATGTATTGAGCAGTCGAAAAGGTAATTCCTGATGCAGTGAAGAAGGGACTTATCAATACCAAAATGCAGGTTTTTTCGATGAGAAAGATCAAGCCCAATAATATTACTTATGCCACTGTTCCGTGAGATATATAATCAGATCTTACCAGTGGACATACTGCTGCGAAATCCAAACTGTAGATCTTGAAAGAGCTTTCGTTCTCCAAGATATTTCTTGAGTTAATAATCTATCAGTATTTCCATACTCTGGATAAAAGGGACGTAAATGCATTTGAGCATTGTTGAAAGTTGTTAGAGTGGAAAGAATATTATCCTTTTTTAAGGGCATGCTTGGAAAATATTGTTCTCGTCCACTCAGAAATAGACTTCGCAATGGTTTCCCCATCGTTAAAGTTCCTTAAAACGCTGGAAGTGATGGTATCTGAGCCAGCGGATTTCTGTTCATCGGGATCTGTAAGAACTTTAGCAAATGCACCATTGCGAAAAATAATTCGTCTATTACAATCATTGGTAATACTTTCTGGCGGCGTCGAATTGACAAAAACGTATGCTGTTAGGCAATAATTCGGTTCGTTGAATGTGAATTTTAGACAGAGAAGTAAATGTGGACTTAGAAATAAATATTTTTGCCCTATTGTACGTTTTACATATAAATATTTGTATATCTCAATGCGAGGCGCAACCTAACTATCGATAATTTTTTTACATCCGTGGATTCGGGAGAAATAGTGCGATGATACACATAATATAATCTTTTTAGATTGCTTATAGTTGTTAAAGTTTGATGGAAAACAAAGATGCCATTTGAATTGTTGGACAAATAAGAAGATACAAAACAAAAAAATGGAAAAATCGTTGAGCGGTCTTAAAAAAAATAAAATTGTATGTACAAGATTTTAAAAATTTTCTTAGAAAGAAAGTTTGAAACTCCATTTTGAGGTTATAATTAATTTACATATAAACATTAAATTTCAAAAAAAATCAGTGATTGGTTTTTGAAAATTTTATTTTTTAAAAATCGGAAAACTTTTTTTTTGGAAAATTTGAGTATGCAGTTTTATTAACACTTTAATTGAACATTTGCATAAAAAAAACAATTTTAATCGGTTCATCCAATATGGAGAAAGTCGAAAATATGAAAGTGGTTCTAAGGGAAATACCGGAAGTAAGTACGCACAATAAAATATTTGTATCCTTAAAAGTGGACTGTACTAATTAAAGAACACTCACATTTTTTACTTGCGATATAGGTTTTGCATTTGGAAAAAAAATCGAAATTGAGGTTTTAATCTAATTTGACATTACGATGATAGAGAACACCAAAAAATTGGGTCCGGCAATTCCGTCTGCATGTCTGTCTGTCTGTCAGTACAGCGCGGTTTTCTTCAAACTCGGTATTTAAGTTTTTTAGGTGATTATGTAAAATAGTTTTGAATTGTTTTTTTAGGCTCAAAACTAACGGTAACTGCCATACAATTTTTTCTACCATCTTAATTATCTCGATACGGCTCTAATGATTTTGATAAAAAAAATGTGTACACTACTATAGGTATAGTCTAAATTTTGGTTAAATTTTTTAAAAAATATTTTGTTATTAACAGCTAAACGTCAAAACAGTTTCGAATTTTCTTAATTGAAAATTCAATATTTCCATGTCCACATTCCATGGGTGGATGATTTTTTTGAAATTTTATTTTTAAATTTATATTATTAAACATTTAGAATTGCAATACCAATTTGTTGTAGAAACAAAATTTAAGAAATTTGGTATACAAAATAAAATGCACGATTGGATCCATGTACTTGCTCTTATGTTCAATCACATCGTATGCAAAAGATTTCTATTAAGAATCTAAATATATTTTTGATACAAAATATTTTTTCTGAATACAATTGTTTCTATAAATTTGAAACATTTAGTAATATAAATTTAAAAACAAAATTTCAAATAAAATTCATCCACACGTTTCGAAAATTTTGGTGTGCAGTATTATTTAAAATCAGAAGCACCCTCTGCAAAATAAAAACAATGAACTGGTGAAATGGCTACATGGAAACAAGTTGATTGCTGATAGGCAAAAGACAGTGATGACGACATATACTACACAAATACCTGCAATTTATGGATTACCGAAAATTCACAAACCAAATATGCCTCTTAGATCTATAACGTCATCAATGAGAGTTCCTTGTTATAAACTTGCAAAATACTTGGGAAGAATTTTACAGTGCGTGACAAGAGATTCGGTCTACTCAATTAAAAGTTCTTATGAATTTAAAGATAAAGTAAATAATCTGGTTCTAGAACAAACTGATGTTTTAGTATCTTATGATATTGTATCATTATTTACTAATGTTCCTGTACAACTAACAGTAGCCATCATTAGGGAAAAATGACAGACAATTAGTGAACACACACAGTTGAGCCAAACCAAATTCATAGAGTTGTTGGATTTTTGTCTTAAAGAAAACAATTACCTTCAGTATAAAGATAACTTATACAGACAAATTCATGGAATGCCAATGGGAAATCCAATTTCTCCCACCATTGCCGATTTAGTTTTGGACATCCTTTTGGACAATAAATTTGCCGATAGTATCAAACCAAAGATAATCGTCAAATATGTAGATGATATATTTGAAATTGTTAATGAAGGGGAGGTCGGCAATGTTTTACGATGCCTTAATTCATATCATAAAAAAACACAATTAACCGTTGAGAGGGAACAAAACAGAGCGATAACGTTCTGAGACGTCAAGATTCATCGCGTTAATGATAGACTCTCTTTCAATTGGTATCAGAAAGACACAGCATCAGGAAGACTTATCAACTTTAGAGCCAATCAAGCAAAGCATATTCTTATTAATACAGCCTCTAATCTAGTTCAAAAAGTCTTTGTTGAGTGACCGGGAATTTCACGCCGCTAATGTGAAAATAGTCACACAAATTCTCCTAGATAACGGCTATCGAATGGAAATCATACGGAGCTTGATACTTCGCCAAAAACACAAAGCTCCTGTTGATAATCGGCAAAAAGAGAGAGGTATTTACAAGAGTATAGTTTATGTTCCTAAACTGTCAGAAAACTTTAAAGAGACGGTAAAAAAATAGCACTAATGACGTCAGCTTAGCGTATAAATCCAGTAGGACGCTGGCACCTCTTTTCACCAACATGAAAACAAAAACGGAAAGGATAAGTGCACAGACGTAGTCTATAAAATTAACTGTCGTGGCAATGCGGAAGAAAATTGCAATCTTTTCTATATCGGTACAACGAAACAACTTCTTCGTCAACGAATTTCCAACCACAAATCCGACATTAATTTAAAAAGCACTGATAAGACAACATTGGCTTTACACTCCATTGAGCGTGGACACAAACCAGATTTTGACAGAGTGGAAATCCTGGAAAGGGAGAAACATGTCACCAAGCGGTATACTCTAGAAACGCTTCATATTATTATTAAGCAGAATCTGCGACAATTTAAAGCCGACTAAACTTCAATCGAAGTGTTTTTTTTATATCATATATTTTTTTTAAACATTGCTTTATATTTGTCTCTCATTGTAATTATTTACGTTTATAAGAAATAAAAGTAAATATAAAATAAAAGATTTTTAAATTTTAATTAGATATTTAATTCATAAATAAAACTTAGTTTTTTTTTTTTTTTTTTTTTTTTTAATCACAACTTTTTTAATTAATTTGCTACGCGTGTCGGAATTATCATTCCATCATCGGGCTGTTGGCAACTTTAAAAAAAAAAAAACTAAGTTTTATTTATGAAATAAATATCTAATTAAAATTTAAAAATCTTTTATTTTAATTTTATATTTACTTTTATTTCTTATATACCAACACAACTGGGGACGAAAAAAAAAAAAAAAAAAAAAAAAAAAAAAACACCATAATTTACGTTTATCTGTAATACGTACTAAATGTTCTTGTGTGTATAATATGTTCATTTTATTTTTGTTAATAAAAGATCCCCTGAAAAAACGGCAACCGCCGTCGAAACGTCGGGAAAGGAAATGAAATTGTTTCATTTAAAAAACATTACGACCAAAACAGCCGAAAGAGATATATTTAAATCACGAACACCTATAATAGTTAACTAAAATGGTGGAAAATATTGTATGGCAAGCACTGTTATTTTTGGGGCTAAGAAAAATATTAAAAAATCTATTTGAGACAATCACTTATCGCTAAACGCTTAAGTACCAAGTTTGAAGAAAATCGCTTCAGCCGTTTAGGCTGTGGCTCGGTGTACAGTCGGACAGACATACAGACAGACGGAATTGCGGGAATTGCACATTTTTGATTCGAATTTTTTTCCGAATACAAAACTTGCCCTATAGTACCTACATATGTATGTATATCGCAATGAAAAGGATTGACCAAAATAAAAATATATGGCTGGTGCCGGATATAAGCTTTAAGAGCTTGAAGTATGTTCTCACAGACATATCCTGACTTAAAAACGAATCTGTATGTCTTGCATTTTCTCGTTATTATGTCATAACTGATTTTCCATCCAGATTTTCGTATCCAACTTTTTTCGTAAATGTGATTATTCACGATTTTAGAAATTAGTTTTTAGACTTTTGGGATTATTACTTTTAGAATGATACAAAATTTTTAGTAAAATCTTATATCGTAATGCTTGCTACTTTTATACCTGCCCCTTAGTTGGAATCTCGATTATCCGTATGTCTTTCCCCAACAACTTACTCTACTCAGCATCAATTAAGCTTAAATAATCATCCTTATCGGATTTCATGAATTCCTAATGAAAGACGACACCGAGACAGACCTACTTTTACTCGTATTTAATAAAACACTAGTCTTTAATAGCAAAGTACTATTCCAGGACAAGGTCGTTCTCGTTTATGTTTAGAAAGTGAAATCATTATTTTACAAAACAAAGGAGTAAAAGAAGCAAGATGATTGTTTTTAATTTCTATACATTTGCTTTAGCGTAGCAGATATTTTCATACAACAAATGAAAGAGATCAGGTTCAGATTATGACAACTGTATTTTGCCTTGAGCTCTTCTTCCACCCCATCCAGTTTCTTCTTCATTAATACCTATGAACATTAAAAGAAAGAAAGAAAAAAAACCTAAGGACACTAAAAGAAGTGTAAAGGAATGCGTATTTCAATTGAATAGACAAGCCAATGTCATTGAATTGGAAAATAATAAAGTATCAAAGAACTATATACTTCCAGTGGAAAAGCTTGTCCTTAATGTTTTAATCAGGAATGTGTTTGAATAAAATATAAAAATAGGAATAAATTCTATAGGAATGAATATGATAGATATGCAGCCCAGCTCACTTGGTATGGCGGGGTTGGGGAATGACTAGACCAAGATGAGAGTGATTGTTAGACAGGATGTAATTGTGTTCATTGCACAAATCTTGAAGAAATGTTTTAAGAAGAAGAGAGTCTCCGAAATTAAAAGCTCTTAATTTCCTTGCACCTTTGATATTTGAAGAAAATTCATAAGAATCAATATTGCAAATTGCTTTTCAAGCTGAATTATGGACAATCAACAAAACGAGCAATATACTCGTACTTAAATATGACCGAAGTCCAAAAAAAAAAAAAATGGCTTACCAAACAGATAGGCAAATGTTAAGGGCCATTAATTTGGCAACAGCATCCTCAATCCCTCAATGCTAAGATTAGTTCACAAGCCTGCATTTCAATCTCATGATCACTCTCATCTAGGCTTTGTGTCACAGCGATATTAACAGAAATAGACACGTGAACGAAATTGCCATCCAAATACCAACCTTTCATAGAGGGAAAAGGGGACCAGTTTTTAATTTCCTCTGTAAATATCCTTATCTGACCAGAGAGGGATCACTGTCATATGTAAAGACCTTTGAAAACGCCCTTGATAAACTATCCGACGTGGAGATCAATGATTTAATCAATTTTCTCAACATGAAGAAATATCTCAAGGTAAATCTCCGGTGGCCTTTACAGCCAGTACTTCTACAGAGTTGATGGCTTAATTAGGGAAATCAAATACAAAATCATCGAGGTAACCATCTGTATAATTGGATGGGTCGATACAACCTTGAGTATCGCATTGAAATTCTCGCTACAGACAGGCCATCGTTTCCAAGAAGCGGTGCCTATCTGGATCTGTTGCTGAAAGACGCAAGACTAACAATTACTGACAATGTGGCCAAGAAATTGTTTACGAACGGTCGAGTACGACAGTGACAACTGCGGACTCGCCGACGTAATACAACTTCCGAACGAGCTTATGGAATTGGAGGAGTATGTGCCTGTGAATACTTACAATCACAGTAAGGGGCACTGGCCACGCTTCTCCAACGCCTTATTGAGCGAATAACGTTCCGATGGTATATCCCCACAAAATGAATGACAGGAACCTGACAAATACTGAAATCGACAAATACTTAGAACAAATTGACGAAACAATTCAACGAACAATGAACATGACAATACCGAAATACAAACAATTTAATCCAACCGACATGTACCGTAACGCGACCATTGACGCATTACACAGACAAAAGAGTGGACCACTGACAAGACTAAAACGCTTGTATAGACGGTTTACTGACACACGAGATCTGGGGGTTAGGACACTGAAGTCCTCGATCAAAAACATCAACCAACTGATCAAATAAAACTATAGGTTGTCCATTAATTAGTCTTGCGATAATAAAATTCGGGCAGTTAACTCTAGCGACCCGAGTATGTTCCCAAAAACTAATAAGATATGCATTAGAAAGGATTAAAATGATCTTCCGTGTCTTAAGCTCCAGAGAACGACAGAGAACAGAGACGTACTTCTGAAGCTGGATACTGTGGGGGCTGCTTTCCAGCAAGTGCACAAGGTGAATGCTAGCATTCGCCCATATCATGACCTGGAGAGCAGAACTCTGGTTCACCACTTTTACCTCCGGAACGATATAACGCAGTGGCGATCTGAGAACCTTTTTACCGGGTTTAATGATGAAGATTTGGTAAATGCCATAATCGCCGAGCAAATGGGCCTAGTTCCCTATTCATTTCGAAGACTGATCTCCAGCTCATCTTCAATTCATCAAATAAAAACAAGTCAGCAGGAGCCGATGGTATATTTAACATTGTACTACGACATTTGCCTCAGGAAGCAGTTGCCATTTATATCACACTGTTTAACAACGCGCTGAATAATGCACATTATCCAGTGCGGTGGACGACAGATGTGGTGCATCCTCTCTCGAAAAGGGAAAGGACAGCTGCAATCCGGCCTGAATTGTAATTATTGGAATCTTCAATCGATAAGTATTCTTCCGAGTATCAGCAATGTATTTGAAAAGATAATTAATAGGGCGCTGTTCATGTGGGCGCAGGACAACAATATCATACCGGATAATCATTTCGGTTTTAAGGCGGGACATGACACAATTCATGCCGCGTCTAAACTGGTTTCTGTTATCCAATGGAACAAATCTAAAAAGCAGTGTACGGGTACGGAAAAAGGCTTTCGACACCGTATGGCTAGAAGGTCTTTTTCTAAAGCTTTCCAGACTAGATATAAGGTATAAGTAAACCTCTATTGTATATGCTTTATGACATGCTAAATGGTAGAAAGTTTGTTGTCAAGAGTGGCAATTTAACTTCTACCGCTGTTTTTAATATTGCCTATGGATGCCCGGTGTGGTTCAACGTTGCCCCGTCTCAAATGGAAAAGATTCGGGTGTTTGAGAAGCAATGTCTTAGACGTTGCCTTGGATTACTCAAAACACCAGAGTCCGATTACACACGATATTATTCCAACCAGGTTCTATACAACGGAGCCAACATAAACAGAATAAATAATTTTTTGTTTAAGCTGATTCGGGTTCACATTGCAAGAGCGATGTCCTCAAACAACAGCTTATTACCCCAACAATTAAAAACCATGAGAGTGCGCGATTAAGTGGCTATATCCCTCCTGAGGCATTCCTCTATTTAGACAGTCGAGGGCTGATACAGGATGGAATGTCAGTTCCGCTAATCTACCACGTCACCTGAAGTACTGTAGATAGAGAAGAGCACCTTCGGTCCAGTAGGACTGTCTCCGATCGGGACCAAAGGGACAGAGCAAATCAAGAGAACCAGTTCTGGTGGCTTTCTCAAAGTGATACATAAAGTCGAATAAGATTTTGTCTTGGCCGACTTACATAGATTTAGGGAAATTAATATTTGTATGCGGGGCATATGTTTTTTTTTTTTTTTTTATAACTTTGCACGCGCTCCAGGGATTATGAATACCGTTTATATATTTTTAACACGGAGCGGGCATCCGGTGAAAGAAGAGAAAGAAGGGTAGGAAAGATGTGTGGCGCGATGTTCTGAGACTACAGCTGGTTGTTGTCTCAGATTTATCTCCAGGGATGGCGGCTAAACTAATGCGGAGAGAATTACCGTGTTTTTATTTATTTATGTCCCTTATAATTCGCATTATTTTATTTATTTCGTTGTCATATTTTATGGGTATGCTAGTTTATTCAATCACATGTTGTTAGTGTTATGCCTTAACAGCATGTAATGAGCAAAGCAGCAACTTATTGTAGGACAATTTTGAGAATTGGTTTGTAGTGGAATATAAGAAGACATAGACAACGGCAGGAATCGAACCTGCAACCACGAGGTTGACAACTATAGCGCCACGGCCACCCCCATGTGCACGCATTTACGAGTATGCATATGTATGTGATATCCATATGTACATATGTACTTATATATATATATATATGGGTCGCATGTCTGTATATGTTTGCATGCGCTTAGAAAAAAATACAAGCAAAAAAAATTACAAAACCGAAAAATGGTGCTGTGGCTGTTCTAGCTTTGAAGTAGATTTAGTTCTTTTTAGGTATCTTAAGTTGTTTAAGTAAGTTTTAATCAGTATAAGGTAGTTAGATCTACTTTTTAATTACTTAGGTTTAGGTAGTTTATAAGTAAAAATAAAAAAGAAAAAAAAATGATATGATACCAAGTATTTTTTTAATGTTTTCTAGGTGAAATAAAAATAAAATAATGAAAATTAAATAAAATAGTTTTTAGGTCGAAAGGCAGTAATTTTAAGAGATGTAGTTTAGTTTAGAGCGCCCGTAAAGGGCCAGTAAATTAGTTGTAAGTTATTGTTAATTAGGCTAGTTTTATGAATTTTTGTCTAGCTTTTAAGATAGTTATAAGATAATAATAAAAACAAATTAATCGAAAAAAACAGAGCTAATGGTGTCCTGCAGTGGAGACCCAATATCATGCAAAAAGAGTGCAAATATGCACTGAGATGTCGTTTATAAAGTGATATGAGCCTGTTTCCACCTCTTAGTTTTGAGACCCCCAACCTCAGTTGTCGAAAACTTGTCATTTGTGGCTTTGAGAAAACTCTTGTAGATCTTGGCGAACCAGGAATCCATCGCAGGATATTTGTATTTGCTGCACTGAATAGTCGCAGCTAATTGTGTCAACAATCCACAGTCCAAGCAAACTGCAAGCATTTCAGCTTAAAATACCGCAGAAACTGTACTGATCTATTCAAAAATGGATTATCACAGAAGATTCTTGGAGTAGCGCCATCATTAGTCTTGGAACCGTCTTCAAAAATCGATACATGGTTTTCATATATGAGTTACAATTAATGTAAGTCTCATTACACTTGTTGTGCATGTGCATATTATATAATACAGTCTTTGGCGCCCTATGCAAATCGCCTACGAGCAGGATCAGCCCCAGTGATTTGTCGTGCCTTTTTGAAAACGTTCTTCCCAAGCCTTGAACCAATTTCGCCTTATATTGGCCTTTTATTTATGACAAGAAATAGAGGTAAGTAGATTTGTATTCCGACTCAAAGTTTATTTCCCTACAAATAAAAATATCAACTAAATAAAAAGGATATCATCAAAAAAATGTCCTTAAATATTCATTCAACGAGTAAACATTACTTTTTTACATCTACAAACTCAAGGTGCTCTTAACTCTTGTTTTTGCAATTTTTTCTGACCCTGTCACAACTAGCCAAACATGAACTTGCCTTATTTGTTTATGCGCAAGGTGCCATCATGTTAATTTACACAACGAAAAAAAAAATCCGAAGAAGCCCCAAAGGAGAAAGACTAGAGATGAATTTAAATTGTTCTCTCTGGGTCTTCTAATTAGAAATTATTGTATAGAAATTATATAGAGGGGATATAGCCAGCCTAATTGGATACCATAAAACGCAATGGGCTATATAAGCAAGGAATCGGAGAAATATAAAATTCATTGAACGGATAGCAAGAGCCGAGTCCCAATTGGCATTCATTGAATGGGCAATAAATTCTTAATGTTACCGTGGTTGAGTCTACCACCATCTGGTGGAGGATACTATTCTCTTTCTTGACCATATTGTGAGCTTCTAAAGGCGATTGATGTCATGACGCCCATATTGCTGGGGATGTTGACATCCGATTTAATAACGGCCTTCTTCCTCGTTCCATCCGGCATCATTATCAGGTTTAATTTAAATTACTTACTGTTTGGAGAATTTTTTTTGTTCTTGTGTTGTGAAGAACGCAGTGTAAATAGACTTAATTGATCCTAATTGTGGTTGCGATAAGGGAAGCACGCCAAGGAAGAAGGTTAGAAAAATGTTTTTTTCCGTTTAGGTTTTTGTTTTTATTTAAAATGGAGAGATGATAAAATTGTGACTTTTGTCAGAAACGTTTTGAGAAAATTTAATGCGATGGGACTTCTGAAAGAAGAGTGTACAACTCCCACACTTACACTCACACAACAATACCACAACCAGAACTGATATAGTCATCCTGCATGCTAGAAGGCTATTGACCATGCGGCCGAGGGAATTGGGTCTCAGGTGGCTTAGACTACTTTTAGAGAAAAATTCGTCGGGGTAATTTTGGTGGCGAATTGCGTACAGCAATACCGACATTTAATCAAATAAAGTCAAACTATTTAGATGCTTAAGTCAAGTAGAGTGGATGTACAACTCAGGCCGAAACATTGTTACTCTACTTCTGTGACTTAGTGCATTAAACGCAGATTACGATTGAAGTTGAGCGTGGAGTTCAAAACTACAAACAATTAGTAAGGGACCAGGCTGGCTGATGAAGTTTGCGTATTAAGGCCAGGTTAATCTTGGACCTTGATTATATAAATGTACATACCTATTTATTTGTATGTAAGCATGATTATCAACATCAAAAGAATAAAAACAATCAATTTTATCCAGAAAAATGTTCCATAGTATAATGGGCAACTAGGGCGTATACGTACTATTATTATTATGTAACTTGCGGATATATGTAATTAAACTTAGCAGCCACTATTCGATTTTTAGGCACTGCTGATTCTTATCAGTCTTTAATGTATTTATTAAAAATTTACAAAAAAATTATATCTTGTATTATACCGAAGGTTGTGAAGCACTCATAAATGGAACACATCTTCGTTACTCCACACTTTTCGCGACATTTTTGTTCACCTCCAATAATCACTCTACCACCTTCTCAATGCAAATGCTTGAAAAATAAAATGCACGACTGAATCGTACGTACTTGCTCCTATTTTCGATAACATTATATGCAAAAGATTCTTAACAAAACGGCTAAATATATTTTTAAAGTTTTTCACTTAATTTTTTATATATAAAAAAAAACTTTTCTTAAAAAAAAGTTGGTATGAACATTTTAAATATTTAATAATATAAATTCAAAAACAAAATTTCAGAAGAAATCATCAACCCGTTTTCGAAATATTGAATTTAAAAAAAAATATATTTTCTTTCAAAAATCCAAAAAAAAAGCAATTAAAATATTATTTAGAATTTGAAGGATTTCCTGTATATAAATTTTGATCGAAATCCGTTGACCCGTTTATGAGAAAGTCGAAAATCAATAAAATGATTGTATAGCAGGTACCTACCGTTAATAACAAAATATTAAAACAAAAAAATGTTGGCCGAAATGTAGACCATACCCAAAGTAGTACAAACACCAATACAAAATTTTAAATGCCAGATGTAGTAAACACGTATTTCTGATTTTAATTGGACGCCGCCGAGCACCGGCAGCTTTCACCTGATTTAGCAGCTCCCGATTTTTTTCATTGGGACTACGGAGATTTAATTATAATCATGCCAATAAGCCAACAAATATGCAACATCTTGAGATCAATATCTGAGAAGAAAATGTGCTAAAACCAGGTACTCCAAAAAATTAATGGAAAATGCTTTGTAAATAGCACGTCAGGATGAAGCGAACTATTTCTAAGGCATAATGTTATTTCTATACCATAATCTAAATTTAAATAATTGCCAATGTTATGTTCGATCACACCATATGCCAAAGATTCTATGTAGAAACGGCTAAATATATTTTTAAAGTTGTTTTTTCAGGACTGGCAACGAGACGCGACCGAGACAATCTAGCCCTCGGTGGTTTGGTTTCGATTTTCGCTAGAAGAAATATTTGTTGATTTAATTATTTTCTTATATGTATTCGTAAGATATTCATAAGCTCTTGCAATTACAAATCACATAATGTATGCAGTCATATAGACGCGCTGTAAAAATCTAGAGAAGGATTTATGTACTCGTATGCATTTCGTTGGAATAGAAATCGCTCATTGTTCAGACCATGCCCCCTTCGGAAAAATGTGACTTTAAGACTTTTAAGAGATACTTCGAAAAAATATTATCGGAAACTCTAAATATATTTTGTTGCTTACTTGTTAAGATATGAACTGTCAAAATCGATTGAGGGATGGCTCCGATTCAACTGGATTAAGCGACCTCTACAAAAATCAAATTTTATATCAAACAATTCGAAAATTTTCCGATTTTATTTTTAACTCCGGAAAAGAATTCCAAGTAATCATTTCAAATCGATTTCAGATCGATTTTATTATATGTTGTAAGCAACTTGTAAGAAATAGTGTGCGTGTAATGTCTTTGAAATCTTGCGCTCAAAACGCAAGATCTGTTTTGACGGATTTTGTTTAGAAATAATTCGATTGTGTTCACAAGAAAATCGAATATTTGGTTGCTTGGAATTCGACATAAGCCTTTTGGCTTATTTTTATCTAAATGTCAAAATATTGCATGTTGGAAAATTAAAAAAGAAAAATGCTTTGAAATTGTTGGTATGCAGTATTGTTCAGAACTCGAAGGACCTCCTAGATAAAAATTTTGATCGAAATCCATTGAGCCGCTTATGAGAAAGTTGAAATTCAAGATAATGGTTGTATGGCAGGCTTAATAACAAAATATGTAAAACAAATTTACACCAAAACGTAGACAATACCTATATTATTCCACACGATATTTTATAATAATAGTTAACGCCGTTTTCGAGACATTTAAGATGGTAGTAAAAATTGTATGGCAGGTACCGTTAGTTTTGGATATAAAAAACTATTCAAAATTCTATTTTAGACAATCACCTATAACGGGTAAATATCAAGTTTGAAGAAAACCGATTCAGCCGCTTAGACTGTAGAGTGTTGTACAGACAGACAGACAGACGGAATTGCGGGACCCCACTTCTACACTGTGCATTACAAGGCAGTGCCATTAAGAAATGAATTAAATATTATTCCTAAAAGGAAGCGTTTGAGTTTTGTCCAAGTTCTATAGAAACTAATGCCCTATCTTATGCTCTAGACTAGAGTACTATTCGTTCAGTTGAAATTGATTGAAGTGAAATTGTTCAAAATTTTGCTGATTAACTATTTATTGTAAAAACGATTTTGCATGATGTTTCGAGCACTCAGACACAATTGCTAAATTTTACCATTGCATCTTCATCATTCCCAGAAATCTAGAACATAACTAAGATCGCTGACTGCGATTTATTGACCATCAGTATTCTTCTTTGCCTGTCCAAGGGCTTTCCAGAAAATTCTGGACCTATCAAATTATTGGAGGTGCTATAAGTTGCTTTCATCATATCAGTCTGCGTTTCAAGCAAATCCCATCTGCCAAAGAGAGTTAATCAAAGGACATGATGATATTAGATGTGAATATGAATTATGGTAATTAAACAATAAAGATATTATTCTGTTCCTTCCATATATGGTTTGAAAAATGCTTGCAGAATAGATATATGTGTGTTTACTAATCCCGGTCGCTTGGTCTACAAAACAAATTTGATATGAAGATTTAATGAAGATATCACTTCTATTCTCTCAAAATTCCAGCTTCCCAACTTTTCATGTCAAATATTTTTAAATCTAATATTCAATTCCTTAAGCTTAAATTAGACGGTCAACGTAATCACTCTTCACATGCTAGTTGTGACACAATTATTACAGATTTTTACGTAGTTTTTACGTCAGTCAGACAACGTTGGCCGCCTAATTGTAGCGTTATTCTTCTTATTGCAAACTCAGAATTAAAAAAGAAAATGCTTGTTCAAGCTTGAGTTCTCCCAAAAAGCAATCTATTTCAGGTTTGAGTGACTCGAATTATTCATTTTTAATATAAAAAAACTCTTTGAACTTACAGATATTTATAAAGACATAATTTTCAAAAAAAATTTTAGCTGGGCGTTGTAGGACGCGGGAAGTCACTGATTAGCGTCAACATGGCGACGTCCAGCATGGAATACTACACGTCAATTGTGCTTATTTTACCTCCATGTGGTAACCATCGGATACTGGTCTCGTTCATCCGAACTTGACTTGCTAAACTAATAAGCGCGAGTGTTGAACAAAAGACAAAAATAGCAACAATATAATCTTCTGTCAGAAATAACTGGCTGTATAATTCGGCTGAAGCCTTGGACGAGTCTATCAAAAGGATGGTGTGCGGCAGATGAATTCACCACAGAGAATCAACGGTGCCATTAACAGTACTGAGGACAGAAATCGAGAGGGGTGCTCCCACGAAGGCACTCCTTCTACAAGGCGGCAGCGGAAGAATGCCTCAGATGGAATCAAAGGTAACGTCTACAGTTCCAGTGAGGCTGAACTACTCAGTGAACACCTTATACAGGCTACTACGACATATTCAGAGCTCAGACCTATAAGGAGCGGTTAAGCGATTACCAGGAAGCCATCAGAGATGCCGCCTATAACGTGTTTGGCCTCGCACGACCACCACAGAGAAACCCCTGGTTCGATGAAGAATGCCAGCAAGTACATGCAGCCAACAATAGGCATACAAAGCGGCGCTGCATAAAGGACCAGAGCTGCTCGCGAGCTCTACGAGCAGAAGAGGAGAGAGGAACACAAGCTTCTAAGAAGGAAAAAGAAAGAGCATGAGAAGCTCGCGATTGGGGAAATAGTGGGAAGCCTGCAAGGATGATCAGGAGAACATCATGGTAGAATCGCAGTCGGTACTGAGGATATGGAAAAATTATTTCTGCAAATTGTATAACGGCAAAGACGAACCGAGGCATGTCCACTATCGACCAAATATTCTCACTACGGCAGATCTTGGAAAAAACCCAGGAATTTCAAATCGATACTCACCATCTTTTCATCGATTTCAAGGCCGCGTATGACAGCATCTACAGAGACGAGCTATATAGAGACATGTCTAGTTTTGGTATCCCTACCAAACTTGTCCGTTTATACAGGATGACGGTGGAGAATGCACGCTGCTCTATCAAGGTCGGCAAAGATCTCACCGACATCTTTGATCTCAAAAAAGGTTTTAGGCAGGGCAAGTGCTGTCATTCGACTTCCGTAACATCATTCTTGAAAGAATAGTGCAAAACTCTTACGTCAACACTAGATGCACAATCTTTCAAAAGTTCGTCCAATTACTCGCTTAAGGAAGTCAAGAAGATGGGTTTAACGATGAACGGAAGCAAAATAAAATATATGCTGTCAGCAAAAAAGACACCCAGCACCGAAGTCTCGGAGAGAACGTCACTATAGACAGCTATAATTTTGTAGTAGCCAGAGATTTTATATGCCGTAAAAACGTAGAATTACTCTTGCCAATCGTCATTTCTTTGGGCTAAGAAGGCAATTGAGAAGCAAAGCCCTCTCTCGAGCAACTAAGCTGTCGTTATATAAGACGCTCACCATCCCAGTCCTGATGTATGGAGCAGAGACATGGACACTGTTAACAGTGGATGAGAACGCGTTAGGGTGTTTTGAGAGGAAGATTCTCCGGGTGATTTTTGATCCCATGTGCATAGATGGTGAATGGAGAAGATGATACAACATCGAACTGTACGGACTGTACAGCGACACCGACCTAGTCACACAATTGAAAAGCCAACGACTGAGATGGCTAGGTCATCCAGTGCGAATGGATACTAATGTTTCGTCCCGGAATTCTTTTGAACCCAATCTCGTGGCACAGCACAGTAGAGGTGGACAGCGTAAAAGCTTGCGCACGCAAATGGACGAGGATCTCAACCAACTTGAAGTGCGCAACTGGAGACAAATACCTAGAAACCGAGCCGACTGGAAGAAGCTTGTTGGTTGAGGCCCTGGTCCACTCTGGACTGTAGCGCCACCTTAAGCAAGTAAGTAAGTAAGTAGGTAGGTAGTCTAGTTATGCAGGTTTAAAGCCGATATCTAAGGAGGAGTTATCCACAATTGTATATTTAAATCTAGATTATGGATCTTAATTACGTAAGTTACGAGAGAAATATGTACCTATATACATGGATGGAACATATGTATTTAAATATGTACCTTTGATAATAAAAATGAAGGATGTAGGTTACTACATATATGAATATAACCTTATAATGAAGGTGCAATATGCATACATAAGATTCATGTGAATTTTAAAGACACATACATATATATATATACATATATGAGGGATTGTATTGTATTTAAAATATTTTTATACTTAAAAGTGGACTGTACTATAATTAACGAACACATATATCCTCCTTATATATAAAAATATGTTGTCAAAAACGTATGACGCTAATGATCTCAGTCGGCATTTGATCATTTTCAATATACTTTTTTTATAAAAGATATGGTCGAGAAGAAGGTTTTAAGCTATGTGCTATGTGGTTATGTATATTGGTTTTCGATGCTTATTGAAATTGTTAAATCTCATGAACTAATACACATAAACGTCAACATAAACAAATATATACTATGTATATAAAAAAAATGTTGTCAAAAACATTTAATTCCTCATTTCGCTTTTGTTAATTCAGTCGGTGCGTTTGTTCAATACACATCGAAAAAAATTCATTTTTGTGTTGCGTAAAAAATTAAAACGATTTCCAAATAATACGTTTACATTGATTCCGATCTAACCTTGAACGACGTACACGTCTTAAAACAATTAATCAAAATGTCCATGATAATCAAACGCAAGAGGTACGTGCAGAGGAAATAAATGGAGACGTGCCCATATAGCACAGCTTCAAACTGCACCACAAATTCGACAAAAAGTTATTAGAAGAAGAAAAGTGGTAAATGTGGACTTCAATCGCGCTGCCTTCGAATACGACTCCGCAATCGTATTTACTTGCTCGATGCTCCCGGTGGGAAATGCAAGACATTCGTCAATTAGTTGATTCTAAACGGTGATTTTTTAAGAGCTTGGTTTTTGAAAATTCCAAAAAAACACAAAAACTTGTAAAAAGTGAATGAAATTTTTATCTGGATCGATAAATCAATTTCTGCCATTTACTTTTTGAAAATAATTTCACTTAAATGTTGCCCGCGGCTACGCTTCAGGTGGTCCATTCTGAAGGTCCAATTTTGGCAAACTTTTTCACACATTTCGGCCGGAATCTCACCAATGACGCGTTCAATGTTGGCTTCCAAGGCAGCAATCGTGTTTGGCTTGTCCCCATAGACAATAGACTTAACATAGCCCCACAAAAAATAGTCTAACGGGGTCAAATCACATGATCTTGGTGGCCAATTGACTGCGCCAAAACGTGAGAGCAACTGCTCACCAAATTCGCCTCTCAATTGATGCATGGTTTCGTGTGCAGTGTGGCATGTGGCACCGTCCTGTTGGAACCACATGTCGACCGAGTTCAATTCTTGCATTTTCGGCAAAAAAAAATCTGTTATCATCGAACGGTACCTTTCTCCATTGACCGTAACCCTGCGGCCTTCATCGTCCTTGAAGAAGTACGGCCCAATGATGCCGCCTGCCCATAAACCGCACCAAACAGTG
Organism: Philhelius pedissequus; assembly: GCA_910595825.1. NCBI lineage: Eukaryota > Metazoa > Arthropoda > Insecta > Diptera > Syrphidae > Philhelius > Philhelius pedissequus. Next base: position 272,139,618 of record OU343160.1, on the reverse strand, counting down.
CATTTTTCGGGATGCATTGGTAGCTGCTGAATTGCCTCTGGCTGCTCTTCACTCCAAATACGGCAATTCTGCTTATTCACGTATCCATTTAGCCAAAAATGAGCCTCGTCGATGAAGACAATTTTGCGATAATTTCATAATTTCGACATTTTTCACAGAGCACGAATTTTGATAATAAATTTCAATAATTTGCAAACGTTGTTCAGGCGTAAGTCTATTTATGATGAAATGGCAAATAATACTGAATCGAAATGTCAAATGTTCGTGGAATTTGTCATGTGTGATCTGTCAAAAATATAAACGTCAAAAACCAAGTAGCAAAAAAATCACCCGTAGCAACAATTCGGCCAAGATTTCTTTCGTTGCCTGTTGCATCCTTAGCGTCTATGGCACACCACACCACACCGTTTGAAAGTGGTCGAACTGCACATTCTGCTTTGAAACTGGCGATGAATTTTTTAGCGGTTGACAAACCAGTAACGCGGACCTAGAATTCGGCGACAGCGAATTTGATGCGAGAATGCAAAATCATAATTTAGGATGAATGCGCGATGACTCATAAGCGAGCTTTGGAGGCATTTGATGTAACAATGAAGGATTTAGCAGGTGATTGGAGATGATTTGGTGGGGATATTATATTGTTCAGCGGAAATTTTCGTCAAACGCTTCCCGTCATCCCAAAATCTACTGCTGCCGATTAACCTAATGGATGCTTAAAATCGTCGTCTTTGTGCCGTCATGTCAATAAGTTGAAATTGACCACGAAGATGAGTGGCATTGCAGAAGAACCCATCGCCTGCTGAATTCTCAAGACAACTGCTGGTGCTTGCCAATGGCCAAATTTCTGTCGATGTCTAGATTGAATTGATATCATTACCGACAAATTTTTGCGAGTTAACAACGTCGGAGGAGAAACTCATCACCTAAGTGCAGTGTTCCCCGGCATTCCAAAACATTTTTATTTTTACTTATAAACTAAACCTAACGCTAGATTAAAAATAATTAAAACTAGATACAACTAACTTATACTAACTAATAATAACTTAGACTACTAAAAATACCTAAAAATACCCAAAACAGTAGCATTTTTTTGTCGTTTTTTTTGTTCATATTTTGCATACGCATGCAGACACACAGCTACATACACCCCACACATACATGTACATACGTACATACATATACGTACGCACATACATGCATGCACATACATAAATTTTTTTGGTCCCACCGCGACTGTTCCCTATACCTAATTACCCTAAATCTATGTAAGTCGGCCAAAACATACCATCTTAAATGACTTTAAATATCATGATGCTGTTCAGAGAGCCACCAGAACTGGTTCCCCTGTTTCGCCCTATCCCTTCGGTCCCGATCGGACACAGTCCTACTAAACCAAAGGCGCTCTTCTCCGCCTTGAGCGATGACGTCTAGACCATACAGGAGTCGCCTATCTACAGTTTTCCGGCTGACGTGGTAGATGAGCGGAACCGCCATTCTATCCTGTATCAGCCCTCGACTGTCTAAATAGAGGAATGCCTCGGGAGGGATGTAACCACGTAACCGCGCACTCTCAAAATATTCGTTATTGGGGTAATAAGCCCCAAAAATTAAGCTGTTAGTTGAGGACATCGCTCTTGCAACGTGACCCCGAATCAGCTTAAACAAAAAATTATCTATTCTGTTTATGTTGGCTCCTTTGTGTAGAACCTGGTTGGAATAATAACTTGTGTACTCCGACTCTGGTGTTCTGTGTACTCCAAGACAACGTCGAAGACATTGCCTCTCAAACACCCGAATCTTTTCCATTTCCAAATCACCTTCACCCTTCTGTCAAGATTGCTGCTATACCATAAAACAATCGTTTTATAAGGGCAAAGGCTCCCCTAGCCCTGGCCAGAGCAGCACTTATATGTCTGTCGAAATACAAGTACTGATCCTTGGTAAACGGTCCTTGTTGTTTGTTTTTGCGCGGCGAAACAAATCGAGAAACATTGTTTATCATAACACTCTCTCCTTATTTTTATCCCATTCAAATAAATCACATTGAAATTTGAACTATATGTGTTTTATTATAGCTCTGCAGTTGACTTGAAGGCGTTAAATTGGGGCGAGACGAAGTTCGCCTGGTCCGCTAGTTTTTTTTTTTATAAGAATTCTTGGAGCCGTTTTTGAGAAATTAATTTTTTTCTTAATGATTTTTTAACATCGTATGGGAGGTAACGTTGTTTTTTATTTTAGAAAAATAATTTCTTTTAACTATTCAAGATAATGCCAAAAAATTATCAAACACGAAGTTTCGAAAAAATCTATTAAGTCGTTTTCAAAAATTTGAGTTTTCAAAAAAAAATTTTGGTTTACAATAGTGTTTAGGCTTTCTCGCCTAAAAAATCAAGTTAAACTTTCCCAGAAAATCGAAAACCAAACAAATGGTTCTACTAGAGGTATACCAAATATGACAATTTAAAAAAAAAAAACAAAAAAAAAATTATCAAAAGGTACCCTTTCCCTTCATTATGAACTGATTTTTTTTTTTATAAAAATCGTTATAGCCGTTTTTGAGAAAAATAAGATTATTGTTTTTAGAAAAAAAAAAATGGATGGGAGCTACTGTAATTTGTCTTCTTAAAAAAATGAAAATGTGGGAATATCCCAATAAACAATAGGAACCAAGTTTGAAGCAAATCCATCCAACAGGTTAGGCTGCAGACTAGAGGACAGACAGACAGACGGAATTGATGGACCCACGTTTGGTGTTCTCTATGACCGTAATGCCATGTTTGATTTTTAGATTTTTTTTTACGAATGCTTAACTTCCCTTACAGTACTCGTATACCTATAATCACATTAAATTGCTCTAAGACCGTTTCCACCGAATACCTCCCTGGCGGTGGCACAGGGTGACATTAACTTATTAATGTTTACCTACTTGGAACAAATCCTTAAAAAAATCACAGAATAAAATTTTGTTTTAATATTCACAACTACTTTTGATGCTGCCATCTTATCTAAGGCTCTGAACAAAAGTACATTCAGAATTGTATCAAATTCGCTAGAATACGCGAGGCATTTAGCACCCTTTGTGTCTTGGCCGCAATGTCTCACTTAAAAAAAAAACTGATTTTATCTCAAATTTTAAATTAAAACACCCGACTCCATTTCTTCAAATGACTGATGAGCCAGTCTCATTATTAACATATAAAAACAGCTTAATTTGCACAAACCTATCTCCAACCTCTGATGTTGTATATTATGCCAAAAAAAATCTTCCCAGTTCTATTACAAGTTGACATTATACGATGCTATTAAAAACTTTTATTGAAATGATAAATGTCAAACACCCCACCCAGCTCCTCTTGTGATAGGACGTGTAAATGAACGCTCATTAATTTCGAGGAGACAATCTAATAAATGTTTAAGAAATATTATAGTAGGGTAATTTCCCTCAGAAAAACGTGGCTTCCCATGTCCATTTAAGAGTTAAACTAAGCCCATCAAAGCGATATTAATATTATAAATTTCATTAAGAGTCATAATGCTCGCTATAGACAATGTCTCACATAGCATGCTCCTCCTCTAGCCAACACAAAGGCTAAGGCACTATGTTTGAAGGCCCACTTCCACTACAACTCTCACTGCTGTCATGGTTTTTTTTTTAATTACACTTCATCTGTTAACCTTTTAGGAGAAATGTCATTAAATATACACCAAGGCTCCCACTTACAGTAGAGGCAGCAGCAAAAGCAGAAGCAATTTGGCGTAGATGCTATGCTCTCTTCTTTCAAAATAACCATCAATCTCAAAAGTTTCTGATCCGGTGTGTTTGCTGGTTCCGTTTTCATACCATAGATGGAAGATGGGCTATGCAAAGGACCCGTCCCATGTCGGCGACCGACTATAGGCCATGTGACATCTCAACTACCCATCGTCATCATCATCATCATGAAGCTCATCATGAGAAAGTATCAACTTTTACCTAGCCTCTTTAACTTTTGTAATTTAAATTATTCTTGAGAATTGTTGATTGGCTTTTCTGATTCCGTCTGTCCCTTAACTTTGTCAATCTTTTAGCAAAGTTAATTATTGCTTCCGTGTATTCATCCACCCTATACCGCCAACAGCGCAGCAATGCTCGGAGAGAGCAAAGGAAAATAAAACTGCGGTTTATAGGTGTATGCTATGGCAATAGCTGAAGGCTGTTGTTTCTACGCGCTTGTGATGGACAGCTCACAGGAGTTTTACTTTAAAGTTGGTTGGTATATACTATCCAGTGCAGTTTGGCAGGAAAGGTGACATGGCCCTTTCTCTGTTGAATAAGAAAAAACCTTTCACAGTTTGACAAGTTAATTTATTTATGGCCTCTTAGTTCATTTCTCTGCTAATTATATATTTTATCTCTCTCTCTCTCTCTCTGTTTCATTCTCGAGGTAGGCTTTAAAGTTTGCAAAAAGCTATTGTTTTAAAAGCATTTTTAATGCTCTTTAATTTTGCATGTTAAAGTTAAAATGGTCAACAAAAAGAAAACCTTTAAATAGTGACTCAGATTTAACTTATTACAAGTTAGCTCTCCATTCACAAAAATTATTTATTTCGGGGATAGCAAATACCGCAGACCAGCAGGTGATCCCCATAGATAAACACAATTAAGATGACGCCATTGAGTTGTAGTAACTTTGTGGATAAGGTTAAATCGAGTCCTAATTAATACTCAGTTCAACTCAATTTGACAAGACAAGCGTTTAGTACTTCTGTGAAGAAATTATGTGCTAGATTTAAGTACGAACTGAGGGCTGGCAACGAGACCGAGACTAATCTCGGTATCGTCTCGGTCTCGGTCTCGTCAACGAGACAAGAATCCTTTAAAAGTACCGAAGACGAGACCGAGACGAGAGCGAGACGAGACTGTATTTTTGGTACCGAAATTCATCGAGAGTCTCGCTGGTCTCGGCGGTCTCGGTGGTTTGGTTTCGGTTTTCGCTATAAGAAAAATTTGTTTTTATTTCATAATTGCTTAGTATATAATCATGTTCAATTTTTATAATAGTCACAATGAAAAAAATAGTATTCAAATGTCAAGGTATAGTAAGTTGCATACCTGTCAAATCATGAACTGTCAAAATCCATTGAAGGATTGCTCTGATTTAAGTGGATTAATAAACCTCTACAAAATTCAAATTTTACCTCAAAAAATCGAACTTTTTCGATTAAATTTATTGCTCCATAAAAATGTGATTTTAAACCTTTTGGGTTACATCTGGATTTGGAATTTTGGAATTTTACACTTAAAAAAATCGAAATTTTTCGATTTAATTTATTGATCATTGAAAAGTTGATTTTACACATTTAAGGTGAAATTTGGAAAGCAAAATATTGCTCAAATGTCAAGATATATTAAGCTGCCTACCTGTCAAGTCATGAACTATTAAAATTCATTGAAGTATCGCTCCGATTTAGGTGGGTTAAAAAACCTCTACAAAATTCAAATTCTACCTCAAAAGAATTGAAATTTTTCGATTTAATTTATTGTTCCCCAAAAATGTGATCTTAAACCTTTTGTGTGACATTTGGAAAAAAAATATTATCCAAATGTCAAGATATAGTAAGTTGCCTACCTAAAAAGTCCTGAACTGTCAAAATCCATTGAGGCATCGCTCCGACTTAGATGGATTAAAAATCTGGTACAAAATCCAAATTTTAACTGAAAAAACTCGAAATTTTTCATTCGATATTTGGAAAACAAAATATTGCTCAAACGTCAAGATGTATTAAGCTGCCTACCTGTCAAGTCATGAAGGATCGCTCCGATTTAAGTAGGGTACACATTATCGAACCTGCGTGACAGTTTTGCTCACGTTCGATAATGTGTACACTTGCCTGATGGCATGACAGGCATGTTGGTCTGCTCACAAATTTTTTTGATATTGCCTGGCAGACAGCGTTCTTGATCGATGATGTGTATGCAAATCATTCATTGAGCAACAGTCAAAAAGTATGTTTGGTGTTAATTAGTACATTTTTGAATCTTTGTCAGTAGGGAATAAAAAAAATAATATTTTGATTTGTTTATTGAGTTAGATCTTGGATTGAAAATGAAAATTTTGTTTGGCGGACGGACAACAAAACTGATAAATGTGTACCCGAGACTTTTTACGCATGTTCGATATCCAACAAGAATGTCACGCAGTTTCGATAATGTGTACCCTACTTTAGATGGATTAAAATAACTCTACAAAATTTTACCTCAGAAAATTCGAAATTTTTCCGATTTTATTTTTTGCTTTGGAAAGAGTTGATTCAAGGCCTTTTGGCTGACATTTGGAAAAAATATTATATAAATGGCAAAAAAGAGTATTTTGCCTACCTATCAAACCATGAGCTGTCAAAATCCATTGAAGGACTGCTCCGATTTTAGTGTTTGGTAACGTGCAAAATCGTACGAATTGGTAGAAATTTTCACATTTAGCTGTCACAACCCATAGAAAAAAAACCTAAGTTTGCGAAACTTGGCGAAAATCAACGTACAATATGGATCTCAAGAATTCGGTCAAACTTGGCATCTGCACGTCTTTTACAACTTTATTGTGCTTGTCAATTATGAATGAATCTAATAATGATATATCCTTGTATGTATGTTGCTTATGTTAAACAAATCATAAACTAGAAATTTTGTTCTGCAGTACGTAGGTCCATGAAGCTAAGACCATAGACTTCACTTGAAACGAGTTTTACTTGTGTAAATCGAAAACTATGATTTTAAGTCGAATTTTATTAGTTGCGTATGAAAGCGCTCCGAATGGCTTACATTTTGTGCGAATTTAGTTTTCAAATGTGTGTGATAACGTAAAAAATAGGCTGTGAAGTAACGTTATCAGACGCCTTTGAAGAGCCGTACTTCCAAGATAAAATTTGAATTTTGTACAGTTGTTTTAATCTATTTTAATCCAAGCAATCCTTCAATGAATTTGACAGTTCATGGCCTGGCAGTTGGGCAATAAACTATCAGCCCAACGAACTATATTTTGATGTTCTGATGATATTTTTTCCAAATGTCACCCAGAAGGCTTAAAATCAAATTTTTATGGAGCAATAAATTAAATCGAAAAATTTCGATTTTTTTGAGGAAAAATTTGAATTTTGTAGAGGTTTTCTTAATTCATTTAAATCGGAGACATCCTTAAATGGTTTTTGACACGTCGTGGCTTGACAAAACCGGTTAATTTATTTTTTTTAAAATCGAGCGTTGTATGTAGGTACTCTTTTTTTAATATTTTATTTGTTTTTGCTATGAAATATATTTACTTACACAATTCTTCCAAAATGTTATTTCCACTTAACTTAAAAGACAAAACAGACTCACCACAGATACCACAACCATACTCTATATTTGCAATCCGAACAATTCGTCTTATCTTTATCTTACATCTTTTTACTACCAAAAACCACGAAAGACCAAGACTAAGGATGATACCAAGACCGAGACCGAGGCCGAGACGAGATCGCACTTTAAAATTTTCTCGAGAAAAATGCGAGACTAAGGCCGAGACCTTGACTTGGTTAGGCGAGACCTGGACCGAAACCGAGACGAGACTGAAATTTTTCGATTTTGACGAGACCGAGACGAGATTAACAGAAGTCTCGCCTGGTCTCGTCTCGTTGCCAGCCCTAAAACTGGCTGTTTCGCTAGAATAATGCTTACGAAAATGTCGATAAAATAATGCACGAAGGCATGAAATATTGCAGCGGTATTCAATGATTAGATTAGATTGATTTATATTACATAAATAAATAAGACTTGTTAACAAAAAGGTTCTTTCATAATAAAAATAAAAGGCGTTGCCGTCTGCCAGAATGACTCATTGTCGAGAGTATTTACATGTTTGGGTAAAATTAACTGTTAAATTTAACTATATGTATGACATTACTATAAGAACATGATATAATACTATTTGAATTCGTTAGTTAAATCATTTAATCAAATTCATTTAAAATATTGTAAAGGTAACTTTTAGCTGATTTTAAATATTTATAAAGATTATTTCAATTTACTTTATTTAAAATATGTTTGGTTTGTTCCAGTGTGAGTGTTAAATAACCAAAGCACATACGTCTCAGCTCTTTGAACACGGGACAGATATCCAAAAAAATGAAAACAATCTTCCTTTGCTTTACGATTGCACAACGTGCAAAGGTTCGTGGCGGACTTATTGTATGGGGAACCGTTTAAGTTAAGAAGATCACCCCACGCTCTGCAAGTCAGGGATACTGCTTTTAAGCTGTATTTATCATTAAAATAGTTGTTTTGTGCAAGGTTATAATTCAGTTCCGGGTATATAGCCCGGTTAATAGATAATACCGCTTGTTGAGTTCAGTTGTTGTACTGGCGCTTATCTAATGTTTCAACTAAATTATATAGTTGCTTTTTTAAAGCGAAAATGTTAGAATAGTGCAGGTCCAGTTTGAATCCAAAATTTAAAGCCAAATTTGTCCAGTCTGTCACCCAGTCGATCTTTTTTTCAAGGATATATTTTGTTAGAATTAAGGGAATTCTGTTTGTGTTGTATCCTAATACTTTTATGACATAATAAAAAGGGTAGGTAGACCTGTTTCTAGTTGGATCATATAGTTTGGGGTATTTGGCGGCAATCTGAAAATCATTTTAATGAAGAAACGCTGCAGCTTTTCTACTTCTTCGAATGACTTATAACCCCATATTTGGCAGCTATATAGCACACCACCGATCGCATGACTGCTTCATATACTTTGTACTTGGCGGAGGAAGGCACATCATTGTTGCTTATTATTTTCTGCCAAGATGCCTTGATTAGGCTTCTTGCGGCAGATAATTTTTTTCCCATATGGGTTTTTTTTTTTTTAATTCAACTATATGCCTGTAAGACCTAAGGTCTTTTAAATGCAACGTGAATTGCACGGCACTGGTTTGTTCCATTTTCATATTTGGCTTTAACCAAACTCCAAGGTATTTGTACTCTGTTTTGGATTTTTCAAGATTTACAGTCAAATTCCACATCTTACAATAGTTGATAAGTTTGTTGATCATCAACTGCAAGCTTTGCTGAGATTCACCAATCAGAACAATGTCGTCTGCGAAAAGAAGCACTTTGATGGTTAAGCCGGCAATCTGGACCCCTAACGGTAGGTGAGCGAATTTATTATCTAAAAATATTGCAAAAAGGGTAGTACTCAGAACACAGCCCTGTCTTACCTCAGGTAAGTTTTCAAATCATTCAGACAACTCCGATCCATCCCAAACCATTTGACGCGTCTTGGAGTACAAACTCTTTAAATCCTTAAGCACTTTTGTAGACAATCCATTCTGCGAAAGTTTGAAAAATAATACGTTCCTATCAATTGAATCGAATGCCGCTTTAAAGTCAACAAAAAACAAGTAAAGTTTTCTGCAGTTTCTCAAATAGTAGTTTGATGCTATGGTAAGTGTAAATATATATATTATCTGCAGTTGAGTATCCTCTACGAAAGCCTGCTTGAAATTCGCTCAGTATACCTTTTCTGGAAACCCAAGGAGTTATGCGTCGTAAAAGAATACTTGCGAATATTTTAGCGATTGAATTTATAAAGGATATTCGTCTGTAGTTACTGGGAATATTAACATCTCCCATTTTAAAAATTGGGTAAATAATTGCATCTTTAAAGGATTGCGGTGTATTTCCAGTCTCAAAAATATTATTGAATATCACAAGCATATGCCCTTTAAATTCGATTGGTGCGTTTTTGTAAAATTCGTTAGATATACGGTCAGGACCTGGTGCTTTATTTTTCTATGCATTTTTTAGGGCAAACTCTATTTCGCTTATCGTTATTTTGAGGTCTAATAGGTCCTCCGTGATAAATGGTTTTTAATGGCATTCAATGATTAAATGGTGCATCAATACTAAATGCGCGCACATTCAACAAGTGAGCGTGATTCCAAAACCTATCAACTACAGCAGTGTGTTCAACCTTTTTAATGACACGGCCCCTTTAGTATGAAGAAATATTTCGCGACCCCTGTACCCTTTGCTTTTTTCCATGTACAGTCCAACTTCGATGACTTCAATTTTGTTTAATTCGAAAAATAGGCAATCCCCGCTTGTAAAAATAAATAAAAATCACATGTGCATTTTCGAAATTCAAATTTTTGAAGGGATCTGCCAATAAAAAAAAAAAGCTTGAAGCTATCCAAAATATGAATATCCATTTGGAAAAGAAATGCCTTGCTATTTGTAGTGACGGAGCCAAAGCCATGACTGGAGCGAGCAGTGGTTTTAATGCTTGACATAAAGCACAGATTCCAAACGCTTATTCGACGCAATGCTTTCTGCATCGCTAAGCCCTTGCGCCCAAAACCTTGCCACAGGCATACAGTCAAGTTCTTTATATTAATATAAAAATTGTGGATTCTATTTAAGGCAAAGCGTTGCAGACCTGACTGCTTCGAAAAATTTATGAAGATATGGGAGCACTCCACCTAAATTTACTTTATCATACGGTGGTTAGGTAGTTGTCAAGAGGCAAAGTACTAGCCAGAGTTTTGGATCTTCGCGCTGAACTTTTAATGTATTTGCAGCAGTCCAAGGCAGAATACTCCAAATTCATTTGTGACCCGGAATTCCTCTGGAAATTGGCTTTGCTTTCTGACTCGTTTGGGCATTTAAATATCTTAAATAAAAGTCTTCAAGGGCGAGATGAAAATGTCATGACTGGTGAAGACAAAATCCATTGCTTTGCAAGCAAAATTGATTTGTGGTCATCGTATCTAAATCAAAAGCACTTCGATTCATTTTCTTCGACACGATCTTGTATTAAAGAAGTTGGATGCGAGATAAACATCAATGAATTTATACCTGGTATGGAAATGTTGCTAGAAAAGTTAAAAGAAGAACTATGTCATTACTTCAATAATAACAAAGAGATAACAAAGAATAATGCTCAAAGGTGGATCTTAAATCCGCTTTTAAATGCTGCTATAAATAATGCAAATTTGGCAACTAAGCTCACAGAAAATCTGCTAGATTTATCTACCGATGGGATGCTGCAATTGGAGTTTAAGTCTATCAATTTGTATAGCTTTTGGTTAAAAGAAAATAAGAATACCCAAAATTAACGTGTTTGATTCAATTTGCCACATCGTACTTGTGCGAGTCGACATTTCGTCAATGGCCAAAATAAAAAGTAAGGAAAGACATCGCTTAAATTCGGAAAACGATTTAATTCTTAATGTAGCAAAAATGGATCCACGATGGGAGAAATTAATTAATGAAAATCAAGCGAAACCTTCGCATTAATAGTCCTCATAAGTTTTTTTTTTATTTTTTGTTTATTTGATACAAATGATTATTTCCTTAAATTATCATTTTTTTAATTTTTCGTAATAAATCTTTTTAAACTTTTTTGTTTTTTTTTGTACTGCAGTAGCTCTCCCAACATTTTGGAACTTCCCTATAGAAGTTTCGCGACACAGTTAAAAAGGCTTCGCGAATCGCGACCCACAGTGTGAAAACCACGCAAAAACAGAATAAGATTCTAATTTTTTTTAACTAGCTGGACAAATGCAGTTTTCAATCTAATCGAAAAGAGAGCAACGGAGTAAGACAGCATTCGTAGTGATTTTGCCAGTCTCTTCATAACGTTCGAAAAGATACTATGTGAGTCAACTGATTTGTATAGATCGAGGTTTTTAAGGATGTTAAAAAAGGTAAAAATACGAAAATAGATGCATCTCCTAAAATTATTTGTATCATTTGAAATCATTTAAGAGAACTCAACAAAAGTTTGTCTAAGCCGCTGCAAGAATTGCTTGAAAATTTAGTACTTTAGAATCATTGATGATCTTTTGGGAATGAAATTAAGATCTTATTTAATATATCAACCGTCGTGTGATCATGAAAGAGTATAATTATTTCTAAAGCATCTCAAAAACTTAAAAACAAATTGATTGTACTTGCATTACACATGTTCATTTCAAAGCATTCATGTATTGCAGATAAATTTCTGCCTTTCCGGCTAACAGTGTCTTTCAAGCAGAGTTACTCTCAGTCATGGAAGCATTAAAGTTATTTAAATAAATTCCAAACCAGAACAGAAATACCGCTATTTTCTCAGCGGTACCATTAAATTGGTACAAAAATGCAAGTAGGACTTTTCGAGTCTAACTATCAACTTTAGGTTCACTCTTATGTCTTATCTAGTTTCCGGATCGTAGTGCCATTGAGATGACGAGAATCAATCAATTTAGTAAAAAAAAAAATAAGTTTCAATTTTCGACAACAAAATTACGTATACCACTCAAATTTGCAAATCTAATATTATTTATTGCAAATCGAGATAAGGGTAGTTGCAAATTACAACAAAAAAACTGGTAATTTACGATTAGTTTTTTGCAATTTGCAATGGAGGATAATATAAAATTGGTAAATGTTTTGATGGAATTGCGATTCGTTGAATTTAATGTTGTTTTATTTTGTTCAAATTATTGACATTAATAAGTGATGATTCAAGACTTTTAAATACATATCAATATCATCATTTCCAACCATTGTGTAAATTGCGAACAAACAGTCTTAAATTCTTTAATTCTCAGCTAGGGTCTAAACCTGTATAATTTTTTGTAATTTATATCTCAGTTCTCTTGATCTGCTCTAAAAGTTCTTTCTGTAAATCAAACATGACATTACGATCAGAGAGAAGCCTAACCAAGTAATCAACAGAAAATCTCAGTCGGTGTCTGTCAGTCTGTCAGTCTGGGAGTTTGGCAATCTGTTATTTAGAGCTTCATTTGGTTTTTGCCATACCTTTGTACGGCTGTACGCCCATCCGAGCCAAAATTATTAAATTTAGACTCGTCTGAAAAAATTACCTCATCCCAGAAGTCGAAATCTTTATTTTTATATTCATCGGCAAATTGTAAACGTTTGTTTTTATTTACTTCACTGATAAATGGCTTCTTTCTAGCCATACAAGATTTAAAACCACCCCGTTTGATGGATTTGCGTACAGTGTCTGCTGATACGGATGTATCCAAGGACTCTTCTAACGTTGGAGCGATCTTTGGTGCGCTTTGAAACTGATCTTTTTTTTATAATACCTTTAATAATTCGTTCATCCCTGGCTGATAACTTCCGAGGACGTCCAGGTCTTTGCTTGTTTTTAATACGTTTCTCCGTCTGAAATCTATTTATAAGTTTTTGAATTACTGCTTTACGCTTTCCAACTAACTGAGCAATTTGTGAATATGACTTTCCGTCCTCATGGCAATTTACAAAAATGTTTCTTTCTCCTAAAGTTTGTGTATAAAACATCTACAAGTGGGATAATTTCCGTAATTTTATACAGTTGTGTTTGGATTCACTTGAGATTTTCGGTCTTATGTGAAAACCGTTCAATACAAATATACTACGGTAAATAAACAATATAAAACAAACAATACAAACAAAATATACAATACCTACATCCGCTGTAATATAACTTCCGAATGAGCTTATGGAGCTGGAGGAGTATGTTCCTGTGCTGTGCATACTTACTTAATCGAAATGGACATATACTTAGAAAAAATGGTCGAAACAATTTTACGAACAATGAACAGGACAATGCCGAAATACAGAGAGCGTAGAGCAACCGACCTGTTCCGTAACGCGACCATTGACTCACTATACAGCCAAAAAAGTGGACTACTGACAAGACTAAGACGCTTGTACAGACAGTTTACTGGCACACGAGATTTGGTGATATAGGACACTCAAGTCGTCGATCAAGAACATCAACCAACTGATCAAACAAAATTAAAGGTTGTCCATTAATTTGTATTGGGACACTAAAATTCGGGCCGTTAACTCATGCGACCCGAGTATGTTCCCAAAAATTAATAAGATAATTAGGAGAAAAGATCAAAACGCTATTCCGTGTCTTAAGTTCCAGAGGACGACAGATAACAGGGACGTTCTTCTGACAGCAGGCATAGAACCGCGCCGTATTGGACGATGCCCTCTATATAATCGAAGATCCGCAGGTGATCCGCAGATCTAGCAAGTGTAGAAGGTGAATGCTAGCATTTGCCCGAATCATGACCTGGAGCACAGTACTTTGCTTCATCACACCTGGCTGCGGAACGATATAACGCAATGGCGATCTGAGAACCTTGGTTTTACCGGGTTTAATGATGAAGATTTGGCAAATGCCATAATCGCCGAGCAAATGGGCCTAGTTCCCTATTCATTTCGAAGACTGAGCTCCAGCTCATCTTCAATTCATCAAATAAAAAGAAGTCAGCAGGAGTCGATGGTATATCCAACCTTGTACTACGACATTTGCCTCAAGAAGCAGTTGACATTTATACCACACTGTTTAAAAATGCGCTGAATAATGCATATTATCCAGTGCGGTGGAAGATAGCTGTGGTGCATTCCAATCTGGCCGGAATTGGAATTATCGGAATCTCCGATAGATAAGTCTTCTTCCGAGTATCAGCAAGGTATTTGAAAAGATAATTAATAGGGCGCTGTTCAAGTAGGCGGAATGGAAATACCATCCTGGATAATCAGTTCGGTTTTAAGGCGGGACATGACACAATTCATGTCCCGTCTAAACTGTGTTCTGATATCCAATGGAACAAATCTAAAAAACATTGTACGGGTGGCTGACTGCTTCATTTGGAGAAGGAAATCGGCATCGTGCATTTGAGCACAAGTGAGCATTTAACTGAATTCATTCGCACCGCACTTAATATCTACGACCCCAATTTCATAAAATGCTCGGCTAAGTTACAAACACACATGCCATCTACCAGCAAACAATAGCTTAATTTGAATACATATATGTACGTACGTATGTATATGTTTGAAAACGTATTCAAAAAAATAAAAATTCCGTACCAACTGCTGTTTTTGATAGTTTAGTTTTATGTTGGCTCCCGTCACGACAGCTTATTAGATTTCGTCTCTTCTTGGAGTAAAGCTTGGTCACTCGTGCTATATAGGTAGAAACATCTTAGCCTCCTAATTTACATTTTTAAAATCCATTTAGATATACATTTGAGGGTAGGTACCTATATAACTATTCCTTGGATCATGCATTCGACAATTAAGAATCAAGGCAATCTTCCTACATTGGTTTTAAGCCTGCATAGGATAACTAGGATACCTACCTATTAACCGTATCAGTGGATAGCTCTACTAAAGATGTTAGCTATAAGATCAAGTTCGTAAGATCCAGTCGTGCATTTTATTTTTTTGTTAATTAAAATAAATTTTTGAAGTTTTTTTTGTTATATCAATGGCGCAAAATTTTAAACGATTTAGTAATATGTTGAATCATTTTTAGTATGATACTAGGTTAAAAGAGGATTTTGCTAATATTAATCTTATTAACATTTTACTAAAGTTAAAATCACCGAATGTCTACTTTAAATTATTTTTAGTATCGTACTAAATCCACAAGTCATTCTGATAGTAAAGGGTTATCCATTTTGCGGTTTCAAAAGTATAGGGCTGGAATTTGACATCTGTCAAACTTAGTTGTTAAATCAATTTTTTTTTCAGTTGAAAGTCTGACATTTACGAAAATGCATCGCTTAACTATCACGCAGCGCATAAAAATTGTTAAAACCTACTACAAAAATGGCGATTCTGCCACAGCCACATATCGTACTTTAAGAGGAGATTATGGTTTACATAATCGTCCCAACTACGCAAGCAATTGGCAAAATTGTGAAGAAATTTGAAGAGACTGGATTGGTTACAGATATTGTAAGGCCTGTGCATCATCGTTTCGCTCGTACCACTGAAAATGTCGCTGCTGTAAGTGAAACTGTTGCCGAAGACCCGAATGTCTCGATACCTCGTCGTTCTCAGGAATTATGACTGTTTTACGGCACATTATGGCGTATTTTGCATTTGGATCTCCACATACATCCATATAAAGTCCAGCTCACACAACAACTGAAGCCAGCTGACCATTCACAACGTCGTAGATACGTCGAATGCGTGCTTGAACAACAGGCGGTGGACAGCGATTTTTCGAAGAAAATTTTCCTCAGCGACGAAGCACATTTCTCACTCGGTGGGTATGTTAATAAACAAAATTGTCGTATTTGGGGTTCTGAGAATCCTTAAGTAATTGAAGAGAGGCCATTACATCCACAAATATTACATCCACAACTGTCACTGTTTGGGGTGCTCTTTGGTCCGGAGGTGTGATTGGACCTTACTTCTTCGAAAACGACGATGGAACGTTATGGTCATATGATAACTGACTTTTTTTGCCTGCTATTGAAGAATACGACTTGGGGAATAAGTGGTTTCAACTAGACTGTGCCACATGCCACACAACTCGAGCGAATATGGCTTTATTGCAAGAGACATATCCTGGCCGCGTAATTTCTCGTCGTGGTGATATCAACTGGCCACCAAGATCATGCGATTTGACACCGCTGGACTTTTTTTTGTGGAGCTACGCAAAAGACCGTGTTTATGCAGATAAACCTTTAACTCTTGAGCATCTGAATACCAATATTCGTCAATTTATGGCTGAGATACCGCAGCTTGCAACAATTCGCGTGGTGGTCATTTAAATGATGTTGTGTTTCACACATAATGTCAACGTTCAGACTTTATAATAATAAAGAAATATCATGAAAAAAAAATATTTTATATGTGTTTTATTTACGTTTACTTTTGAAACCGCAAAATGGATAACCCATTATATCGGCTTTGCACGGAAGCCCAGGTTCGAGTCCTGCTGGTGCCAATTTTTTTTTATTTTTGTAAATAATGAGGTTAAAATGATCAAAATATAAACATCGAATGCTTATGTAGAGCACATGTCGGGTTTCATACCCTACAAATGCTTTTCTATCTGTTTAATTAGCATTTAACTAGTTAACAAAAGCTTTAAAATTTATGAAAAGTTAGTAGACTACTATGTATATAGTAAATTTTAAAATTTTGCCCCAATATTTTTAAAACTAATACAAAAATATTTTAAATTTTATTATCAAATGTTTATTAAACTGCGTTTGGCATAAATAATGTATAAGTCTAACAAAAAATTCGGGTATATTTTGAAAACATCTGGCAGAAGTTGGCTTCAAAGACCATGTGTATGTTATGGACAGGACAGTTGAGATTTATGAAAAATTTCAATAATTTATTTAAAAGAGAAATTTTTCCAGTAAAACAATGTCTGTTTTTAAACATCAATGTTTTTTTTTTATCTTTTGTTTTTGATTCGATTTCATTTCAATAAATTTCATACAAAACCTGCGAAGCATTTTTTATCATAATCAGGCAAGGGTAGTTACTTAATTGGCCTCATTCATTTATTTATTCAGGATAGCTTAAACTGCTCGAATAACGGTTGTTTTTGTTCGCATTTGAGTGTAATTATGGAATACTATTGCGTTTGATTTAAAATTCAGTTGTTGAAAAACTACTTACCCGCAAGCTTCCTCAGGAATTAAAAAAAAAAAAAAATAAAAAATAAATTATATTGGAATTCCTTTGTTTTGCATATTATTTCCATTTTGATGCTCGGCGTTGGCATTGTATTTATATTACATAGTACTATCATGAAGCGGAACGTCCGAGGCGCCCTCTGGTGACACCGCTCAGATTTACAACTCTGCTGATTGGGCAGACTCTCAGAGAGCGAGAATTTGAAGGATTGACAAATAAAAAATAAGGTAAGACAAATAGATAATGAGGGAGAAGAATGCAAAAAGCTAAAGCAGGATAAAAGAAAATATATTTTTTGCATTTTTCTTTCACATTTATCATAAACTGAAGAAAATACCTATGTAGGAAGAATATCCCAATTTCAATTAGTAAGTATCCCGTTCGACCTACTTTTGTTTAGGATATACACAGGTATGTATATTTCGCTTTGTTTTGGTTTTTTTAACCAAGATTTTGTGTAATTTTTCTTTGGCGATTGTAGGTACATGTGTGAAATATATTTTTCCGTCGGTTGTGTGTAAAAAAAAAAATGCAATTCGGTATTTTTTTATTTCTGTGTGATAAAGTGTTTTTGTTTGTGAAGTTGAAGTTAATTCGTGATGTTGGGTGAACAAATTGTGAAATATCTTTATACCTATATAGTAGTTACCTACCTATAGGTAGGTAGGTACATAAAAATATTTTTTTCAGATCAAAATACCTAGGTATGTAGGTACCTACCTGCAGTGAGTAAAAATGCATTCTAATAATAAAATGCGCCACTACTGGATCGTACAAACTGGATATTGTTGCTAACAACTTTAATGTAGGTAACAATTGAAGCTGTTAGAAAGTAGGTATTCTAGTTATCAATTGAATATGCAATTTGAATATGCAAAATTATTAAACATTTTCGGAAGCATTTTCATTTTTAAAAAATTATTTTGATCGGTTCATTCAAAAATGATAAAGTATAAAATATGAAAAATGGTGCTATACCTACATACTTACATATTTGAAATTTGAATTGCACATATTACATTATATATCAAGCCTTGAAATTGAATGGAAATATAATGTAAATAAATCCGAAAGGAATACCTACATATACAAATATTTTATTCATTTACAAACATTTAAAATTAAAAAATGTTTCCATTATATATTAATAACAGATATTTAATAGAAAACCATTTATCTCTTTTTCCAGTAGGACAATTATATTTCACGTGCACCTATTGCAACCAGGATTGGATTTGACTTTAAAAACTATTCGGAAGATTGCCTATGAATATTTTTAACTTTTTTCAAAAATGCAAAAAAAAAATTGATTCATATCGAGGATTTCGAAAATCGTAAAAAAATGATTCCATGGTTCTTTTTTGTATGCACTAGAACTTGGAGTTTGCCTGCGTAAGTTAATATTGTCGTTATTATGAATAACCAACGGAGAATTCCACTGAAAGCTAGCGTATTTCTATTACTAATTTTCACACATTTATTTAAAAAAATCGAGTTGGATTTTCGACCGATAACTAAGAGAATAGTTCAGTAGAATATTCACTCCATGTGTCAAAATCAATCAATTAAAAAACGTTCGCTTTTCTTCTAACGATCGATTGGATTTTCATAATGATGAACAAAACAAAACTATGTAAGTATGTGTCTACCAAGTTTGAAGAAAATCGCTTCAGCTTCTAGCATTGGAATGCTGATTTTGATGAAAATCTTAATACGAGTATATACATTTTTGTTATTACATTACCCAATTGTGCCTAAATATATACACCAAATGTATCGCAATTCAAAAAAAAGGTTTTTGTTTTATTTTGTTTGTTTTATTTGTCAATAAATTCTAATTTAATATTTATTTGCTTGTTTTGGTTTTTGTTTTAAATTATGTTCTAATATTTATTAGTCAATTTTTTTTCGAAAATAATACACCGTTTTTTTAATCAGTTCATTAATAAAGGGAAAAGGTAGTTTTTGGTAATCTTTTCTTTGAAAAAAATGGTTATTTTTGGTACCTCTAATAAAAAACATTTTTTGGCTTTCGATTTTCTGTAAAACGGTTCATTTGATTGTTTTCAAATTTTTCAAAACATTCAACCTTCCATGAAAATAGATGGAAGATGAAAAGATGGTTTATCGTTTCCTATTTTAACGTTTAATTATAACAAAAGTATACTTATGTATATATATATATATATATATATATATATATATATATATATATATATATATATATACTTGATTGACACGGATTTGTAATTTAAATAAAATGTTTTGTTTCCTTAACCTCTTTTTTCCAACTCTCCAAGTGCTTGGAGTGCTGTTCTACTGTACCTTTTGGAGGGCGGAATTGAAGAAAGGTTTCTTGGTTTTTTTTGACGTTAGTGAGTCTCGCCACATATTTTTAAATATATGTACTTGATATATTCTCCTGCAAGGACAAACTAATTGGCGAATTTTACGGCAGCTATGTCTGGGGAAGTGGGTGGTGTTAAAAAGAAAGTCATTGATGCTTGTCCAATGGCTAACTCACGTTTTAAATTTAGTTTAATCCCGATCGCTTAAAAATATATCAATATATCGGAATTAAAAGTTTTTCTTGGCAGTGTTAATACTATTGTCCATTTTTTTTAACAAATCAACTAAATGTTCAAAACTTTTAAAGCATATAGCCAACCGATGAAAGCCTGGGTTATCGGAAACTCGCTGGTATTATCATTCGCGGATAATAAACGCCATTTTAAATTGTAGATTAGATATAATTCTAACTCTTATTAGAATATTAGACAACCCTAGTGAATGGGACACTGACTCGCTTTCTATTGCCGAGAGCTTGTTAATTATATTAGAGGCACTAAATTTTTTTTTCTTAATAGTATTTCTGAAATTTTTGCTAAGACTGACTTTCTTTACAATTGGTTCAAAATTAGCAAACGGATGTTGAATTTGCAAAAAGAGAAATCGAAAATTTTGAGTATTGGCATAGCTCTGACTCTTTTAATAAATTTAAATCCATTTTGGAAAGCATAAGCGATTGCGCGGAAACACCACAAAAACGAGAATTGCTCGAAATTGATTGCAAAACACGTTACAAACGTCGTTTTGTAGAAATAAAAGACATTATTATATCCCAAATAAATACAAGATATAAAACTTTAAATAATATGATAATTTCGAAGTTTCCAATCAAAATTTAAAAATATCTTCTTTAATAAATTTTCACCCTGGGCTTTTTGATTTTACAGCTTTAAAAAATGAACTTAAAGTTTTGTATACAATTTCTTCTCTCCGACAACTTGACGTTTTAGCACTTCATAACCTTTTAGAAAACGAAATATTGCGTGATACATTCCCTCAAATTTTTAACTTCACAATAAATTTATTTAAGATATTATATTTGCATCCGCCAAAAAGTTTTCTTGCGAAACCGCTTTTATTATGCATTAAGCTCATTGTTACATTTAACTTAAATAACTTAAGGTATAACAAATTTGGTTTAAATTGCTGAACCTTATGGTTTCATACTAACTTATGCATTTAACGAAATAATTTCAAGTAAACTTTCGAAATTTAATTTTTGGTGACTAATTTTCTTCGAACTACTTTTTGAAATTATTCACGCCTCGCCACTGATACATACCCACCTATATATATATTTCACTTTCACTATTATATGTACATATTTACATACATATGTTCCTTCTATGTATGTATGTACATAAAATATAGCTTTACCTTCCTAATAATTAAAAATAAATCCATTTAAATATACATTTGTAGGTAGGTACCATTCAACAATTTATTATTCTATTTGAACCTGCATATGCTATACCTACCTACTAACAGCGTCAATGTTTAGCAACATTAAAGTTGTTAGCTACAAGAGCAAGTTCGTACGATCCAGTCCTGATTTGAATCTGTTCATGTACATTTTTATCTTAATGTCAATTCTTATTCCTTCACTAAACCACCGTCTTCGATTGTTTAGCGAAAGATTAAGTTTTTAAATGTGAAATATCAGAAATTCTGTTGCATTATTGCACACACCATATGGAATAAGTCCTAAACGTTTATTAAGACTTCCTTATTCATTCCTGTTTTTTTAATATAGGTACTGTATTTTAATAATATGTTTTTTTTAAGTTTTTCTTATTTTAAAGTTTTAATACCTACCTATACTTAACAACCTTAAATATGTTAAAAAAACATAAAATAATTTAACATAACAGGAAAGCACTTATAGTAGATAATAGCTATAACATGATACGTGACCTAGTTTCTAGGACATACATCACCCACATGCAGCCTATTTAAATAAAAAAATAAAATTCATTCAAAAATTAATTTTAATTAGAAAAAAAACTTATTCAAATTTTGACATGCAGAATTAGTTTAGCTACCTAGATCTTCTCAGATATAAAATTTGAGATAAATCCAATGTATACCGTTACCAAAAAACGCAAAAAATCGTTGGAGCCGAGAAAAATAAGCTTTTCCTAAACAGTTGTATGGCAGGTACCTTTATTTTTAGGTCTAAAAATAAAATTTCAATTTCCCCTCTGAGGAATGCCAAACAAATACCCACGTACCAAATTTGAAGGTAATCGCTCAAGCCGTTTAGGCTGCAGCTCGTTATACACACAGACAGACATTTTTTGTCGAGGCTTCTCTATGATCGTAATGTCATGTTTGATTGTTAGAATTTTTTTCTTGTTTTTTACGAATGCATAACTTGCCTAGTACCTACCTATAATCGTAAGTAAGAATAGTTAGGTGTGTATGTAAGTACATTTGGCTTATACATTATAAATGTTAATTTACCTACCTACGATTGTTTTAAGCGCGACTGAGCCGCTTTTAGTAAAGTACCTACCATATATCAGAAGAAATCAACTCTAAAAGGCTAAATAAAATAATACTTAGGTACTTAAAATTTGTTAGAATAATTTCTCCTTTTCACCAAATCCAAATCATAAAAAACTAAAATCCAAACATGTAGGTACACATCCAAACTACCCCAACAATTCAGTACCTAACTTATAACACGTATATATCGTTGTAGGTACGTATTCACATATGAAGAATCACAATAAGCGATGGAAGTAACAAAATTACTTACTTTGCTACATTAAGGCAAAACGAAAAATAAAATCCATTCATAAATTCATTGTATTTATATTCCTCTTTGCCTTATCCTCATATAAAATAGTAAACTACAAATGTGATGTCAAAAAAATATACCACATTTGGTTTTCTCGCTTTTATTCAGTATTGCTATAAGAACAGAAATGAAACTACCTCATCTCTTCTTTTCCCTCTTTTATTTCTCTACCCCGCTCTCAAACAATTGCCGGCAAAGGCAAATTTTTCGACACAAGCGCCATCTGAACAGGCGCGCTAATAAACAGATTTTCATGTTCCATGGTAGTACTATGTAGATATAAATACAATGGCGTTGGGTTTATTTTTGCAGTCCTTAAATGCTATACTCCTGCCATCCAGTTCATTGTTTCGAAACAAAAATTTAAACAATGTTAAGCAAAAAAAAAAACAAAAGCGTCTTAACTCACATCCCAGGTCGTTTCGACTCTTCGAATAATTTGAAAGTGTCCTTTTGTGGCATTTTTAATTGATTTTTAATGAAACAATGACCACACCACATACCACTCACTCTGACACGCGTATACATTCCCCACATACTTACACTACTGGTTTTAGGGACAAAAAAACAACAAATTCACTCAACCACTTCTACTCACAAACAATTCATCCTGGATGAATAAACAGCAGGAAATGAGTTCAGAAAACTGCAGGACAAGCAAGGAATTCTTTTCATTTTGAACAATCCTCGAAATTCGATTACAGTTTTGGTGTGCCAAAGTGAAATTGGCCCATAAAGGCAGTCAGAAGTACATATTGGTACATACATATAAGTACTATGTGGATCTGGATAAATAAGTGATGGAAACGTGTACAAACTGTCAACGCAGATTACTTACAAACCATTTTATTTACTGGATGATGATAAGCGGATTCGGGGTCGTTCTTTTTGAATTATTTCAGGAATTGACTGAAATTCGAGCTAAATCCGAACAAGTAAATAAGATAGTGGAAGTTGTAACATTGCAATTATTTTGGTAAAGAAGGGCGACAATTTTAATTGACAATTGTTTCGTTTTTGCTTGCATACAGTATTGACACTTGTGCAAAGTGAAATTTAATAATTAAATTATAACTAAATTCAAAATTTGCATTCAAGCTAAGTGAGAAGCAAAGCTATTGTTGTTTCAAGAAAATCAAAATTTGTATACACCAACTTGACAGTTCAAGAAACTCAACTTCCAAACAAAACATCCTAAAACTTAATACATATGTAAGTGATAAATAAAAGCTTATCACTCGGACTAGAATAAGTGATAAATAAAAGCTTATCACTCGGACTAGAAAGGTCATGCAAAATTTAATATGACTCTTGTTAAATTTACAAGGTGAACTTTTCTGTATAATTGTGTATAAATTTGAGAACCAGATACGATTTTGAAAAATAATCTTATATCAGGTGCTGAAAGAATAGTCGGCCAAGCGAGGCGAAACAATAACACTTGGCTTTCTGAAGAAACCTGGATACGGATTGACGAACGGCAAAAACTCATCAAGGCCCGTATTGCAGCTGCAAATGGAGGAGAAAAAGAGAGCTAGTATCCCTGTACCTCACGAAAAAGAGAGATGTTCACCGCAGTGTAAGAAGCGTAACCACATCAACGCTTTGATCGAAAAAGCAGAAGATGCTGCTAACAGATGCGACAGTAGAACCGTCTACAGCTATACTAAGGAACTGCTTGGTGCTCGCAGTTCCAAGCAACACCTCGTTAAGGACTCAGACGGCTCGCTGCTTAGTTCAAGATGAGAATCAGCTGATGGGTGGTAATGGCGCAGTGGATAAAGTGCTTGATTGCTAACTTAGGTGTGCGGGTTCGATTCCCGCGCTAGGCTCATTCTTTTCTATACCTCCAATTTTAACTGGATCTCGCCCATGGGTTAAAATGAGACAGTCAATACCTGGTTCTCAAATGTTCCAAGCTAGTGCCGTGCAATTCAGGTTGCATTTAAAATATCTTAGGTCTTACTGGCATATAGTTAAATTAACTCGACTTGCTGTCGAGTTATCGACAGCAAGTCGTAACTGATATATGCCGAGCTGATTGAAACAACAAATTCCCTTATCCGCAATGCACCCCCCAAGAAGAGATGAGATCTGTAACCCAATAAAAGCACTGAAGACCAGCAAAGTAGTAGGACTTAATGGCATTCCTGCAGAGCTTAGCCAACGACATCGAGCGAACTCCTGCATCCACTCATAAAGTAAGCTTGGGTTTCCGATGGATTTCCGAATGAGTGGATGAAGATAATGATAGTCAAGCTCCATAAAAAAAAGGAGACCTAACACGGTGCGAAAAATGGAGGGGGATTTGCGTCCTGCCTGCCGTTGCCAAAATAATAGCGAAAATAGTATTGGAACGCATCAGGGAATATCTAGAAGTCACACTCGATGCCCAACAAGCAGGTTTCCGCGCTGGATCCTCATGTATTGATCATATTAATACTTTAAGGATCATAATTGAGCGGTGCGTCGAATATCGATCACCATTTAACCTGTTATTCATTGAATTTGAGAAGACTTTTGATATCGTCAACAGAGAATATATTTGGCTTGCTATACGTAGAAGGGGTATCCCGGACAAATTAATAGCTATTATTAGGTCAACTAATGATGGGTCTTAATGTCATGTTTTGCATGAAGGGAGCCTGTCAGAAGAGTTTGAAGTTCAAAGTGGAGTCAGACAGGACTGTATTCTGTCAGCAATATTGTTTCTATTGGTGATAAGCGATGTCCTGCGAGCGGCCTTGACGGGAAACGGAGAGATTCGATGGACTCTGACGTCTCACCTGAAACATCTTAATTTTGCGGACGTAGTATGCTTGCGCTCTCATAGGATCACGCATCTCCACCAAATGACAACAGGTGTGGAGGAAGAAGAAGAAATTGTGGGGCTGAAAATCAACTCCGGAAAAACAAAGATGATTGGCCTCGGAACCCAGGTATCTTCTCTCATAAATTTTTCTCAAAAACCGGTAAAGAAAGTACCGAGTTTCCAATACATTGGAAGTATCATCTCTGCCGAGGCAAGGGTGGCACCGAAAAGGACGTCAGCAGCTGAATCGGGAAGGCACAGGTTGCTTCGTTATGCTTAGAAATATATGGAGGAATAAATCTGTAAGCTTATGAACCAAGCTACGGATGTTTCGATCCAACGTCGAAGCCATTTTACTTTACGGTTGCAGCACTTAGAAAGTAACAGTAGCTGTCACTAACAAGCAAACGTTCATTAATAGATGTCTACGAAACATCCTTAAGATTTTCTGGCCCACTCGTATATCAAACCAAGAGCTCCTCAGAAAAACGGGTTAGAAAGCTATTGACTCTATTATACGATGTCAAAAGTGGCATTGGATCGGACACATGCTGCGTAAAGGCGACAACTGTATTGCGGCAAAAGCAATGAAGTGGAATCCGCTCGCTCAAGGAGGAAGTAGAGTTGGACGACCGAGAAGCTTATGCAGAACGACTGTCGAGGATGAGTCAGTCGAGCTAGTCAAGAATTGGAGGAAGTTGCCACTTATATCCAATCGAATACGATGGCGAGCTGGCGTTGTGGATGCCCCATCCCCCCATGCACATTAAAGGTCTGAGAACCTAAGTAAGTAAGTAAGTACAGGGTGGCGCACGAACTGTGCTACAAAAATAAAACGTAATAACTTTTTTTCAGTGTGAGTAATCGGTTTATTTTTTTTTATTTTATAGGCTACTTTTTAGATTTATCAAAATGAATGCATGCGATACTGAAAAAAGGATTTGGATAGTGCAGCGATACCATTTTTTGCAGTCCGTCATTTCCGTCCAAAGGGAATTTAGGCTGGAGTTTGGCGGTACTCTCCGAGTAGATGGACCATTATGAGGCTGGTCACCTTGTTTGCCGAACCTGGAAGCATCGAACGAAGACAGTATCATCGATATCCCAATGTTCGGGTTCAGGATACAATCATGGCTGTTGCATCGGCAATACAGGTAAATCCAAGTGTTTCGACTCGAAACATATCGGGCCAAATTGAAGTTAGCCGACGGTCATTTCATCGGATATTTCATGATGACTTAAACTTGTTTCCGTAAAAAGTCCAAATTACAAGCAAGTTTGCCGAAAAATGATTGCAATGGCCGAAGAAGACAACACATTGATAAATTGTTTGTTCATGCCTGATGAGGCCCATTTTGACTTAAACCGCAATGTTAACAAGCAATTTATGGAGTGAATCTAATCCAGAAATGCTCCATGAGACGGAACTGCACCCAGAACGAGTCACTGTGTGGTGCGCAGTTTCATTAAGGTGTATTGTCGTGCCATACTTCCTTGAAGAAAACGGTGTAACACAAACTGTCAATGGAGACCGTTATTAAAAGATGTTGAAGGAGTTTTTTTACCCAGAACTTCACCGAAAACGTATCCCTTTCAGCCAGATTTGGTTGCAACAAGATGGAGTAAATGCACACGTAGCCATACAAGTTATGGCGGAGCTCCAACGAAAATTCCCAAAACAAATTGATATCCAGAAATTGCACTTTCCGCTCTCCCCCAAGGTCATCTCACCTGACTGCACCAGACTTTTTTTTATGGGGTTATGTCAAGCAGGTAGTGTACAAGACGAAACCCAGAAATTTGACAGAATTGAAGCAGTCCATTAAGACAATAATTGAGGCGATCCCAATTTCAACCCTTCAGGCTGCAATGAACATTTTCGTGATCAGGTGCCACATATGCGTGGATGAGCATGGAGGTCATTTGCGGTCTATCATCTTTAAAAAGCATTAGTTATTTAAAATAAAATTTAATTTTTAATCCAATAAAAAAAATTAATGAAATACATCGATTAAAATAAAAGTTATTTAAATTTCTTATTGTAGTACGATTCGTGCGCCACCCTGTATATACGATTTTATTTACATTTAAACCTTGCAATGTTGAATTAAAATGGTAACATATATTTTAATAAGAAAATTGATTAAATAAGACGCCATGTTATTTTAACATGATTTGTTTAAATATTTTCTCTTTTCAATTTTATCTACTTCACATTGCATTATTATTATTATCTGGGCATTTTATATATGTAGTTATTTTTGCAATTTTAAGATTAAGTTAACAGGAGTTTGAGCTAAATTAACCATATGTGTCTGCTTATCTACACAGAATTTAGAATTATGAACTTGAAATATTCCTTAGAGTGTTTCTCCCATTTGACTTATATTGATCTTTGTCCCAACTCAATATTTTTTAGTCTTGCTTGAGATAAGATAAAATCTTAGCAAAATAGCATGTAAATTTGTTGGTCTAAGCGTTAGTAAAGACCAAAATTGAACTGAATCTTTATTGTTCCACGTCAATTCATCTATTGTTCTCGTACAGTAATAACATGGTCATTTGTTTAATTTAAAAAGGGATCTTGTAATATACATAAGTAAACATGTAAAGATGATGTGCTCGGAGCTATGGCAGTTGGGCAGATATAATAGACGGTTATTCCCCAAATAACGAAAATTAGTATTTAAAGAACCATCAAGTATTACCAGATGTTTCATATTAATTCATTGCTAGGCACGTAAGATCCAGCTATCATGCTACGTTAGGCTTCGAACGGTAAATCATAGAAGCATCGTTAAATGCTTTCGATTCTAGATATGTGAACGTCATCGCAAGGAGACCATACTTGAGAGGTGTATTCTTCGTTTTACAAAGCCGAGTGCCAAGTTAACTTCAAATATTATATCGTCTACATGAGCCATGTAATTTAACTCCCGATAAACTAAATGTTGGGAATAGGCTCAAGATTTTATATAAGATTGAGTGTCATTTGCAAGTCAGTTGCAAGCAGTGGTTTTTGTTGAAGTCTCGAATTCTAATGAAATAAGAGTCTAGTCTACAGTAAATGGTATTAAAAAACTAAAAAAAGAAAAGTTCCCAAGTGGCTGCCTTGGGGCCCGCTAAAAAAATTAAAATGGAGGGAGATCTAAAGCGAAAGTTGTGTAAGCGGTTTTCCATAGGTAGAAAATATACATCTTAACAAGATTCTAATACTAGGCTGGTAAAGTAGAAAACTTTTTGAAATTTTGTCAAAAACCTTACTTAAATCGGTTGAGATAATGTGAAGTTGTTGCGTTCTCCAAGTCTGATATAATAAATGACACGACTAGGTTAAGAGTGTCTAAGAAAAATAAGAAACTCACACTACAGCGAAAGCTCATAAAATTGTAGAAAAAGCTTTCAAACAATTTGGAAAAATGTTAGTGTGAAAATTGGACGATGGCTCCTACTATTACCTTTGGACCCTTTTCGTGAATTGCAATTATGGTATAGGTCTTATATATCTAAGGAATTTAGCTTGAGAAAGAAATAAATTAACTATTTAAGAGATTGAGGAAGATAAAGAAACGAAACTCTTTTAAATAATATTAATTTTTATATTAAGATTAACAGGACGGCTGGTGGTACGTTCCATACAGCATACTGATATCACAAAGGACAGGACACCTTACGAAAAAGTCCCGTGAACGGTGCGGTTTGTTTATGTTATACTTTTTCCTGTGACAATTCCTTTATAAATATTTATCTGGAAACCGATGGCGTTTTTTAATAAACTTAATCACATACCTTAAAGAATCTATGGAATGCAAAATGTACATACCTACACATAAATAAGCTTTACGCTAATAAGTACAGAGCAGATTCTCTTTGATAAATAATACAGTTGTAAGCAAATTATTGTGGTTGCAGGGAAAAATAACAGAGACGCAATAATTGATTACCTACATACCTTCACACTCATCTACACATAACACTCCTTCCTTTAACTGATTCCAAACACCGAAAAGAGATAATCAAATTAACGAACTAATTAATTAAATTAATTAGGCCGACGGCCCTTTCAAGTGTTTTCCACTAAATGTCTGTCATTCATAACTTTAAATTGGAGATATAAAAACATGTATAAAGTATTCCAAGTGATGTGATGAATTTAGTGAGTGCTTTTTAAAGTAAGTATACACTTTCTGTCATTTTTGTGGAATAAAAGGCTTAAGTGCAAGTTGTACCAAATTGTAACCACAATTAAAATATTTGTATAAGTGACACTTAAGGACCGAACAGCTTTAATTAGTATCTATTAATTCTAGCTTTTTATGTTTCATCATCAATTTAACTAAGTGTTAATGAAAAATGTGTTACACAGCGATGGTTTTATATTGCCTTGAGGATATAAGGAGTATTTACTTTAGAGGCGGAGAACTTTAAGTTGGCAATGCTGCCTTCTCTGACAGCTGGTTTGACAGTTTTTGGTTGCTTTTATGTACATAAGTTCGGTTTGTTATTTGATCATATGAATGGACTCATGCTACTGGAGGAGCAGCCCAGCATTTGAAAAGTGTTAAAATTTGTTAAGAAAAATAAGGCTCAATACGGTTAACGTATCATATTTATGACATTTTAACCACTTCTTATTTTTACTTGCGATTATTTGTAGTTACTATAAAAAAATGTTTTTTTCTAAGAATCAAACATAGAGATCAACAAAAAATTGGGTCCGCAATGCAGTCTGTCTCTCTGCCCTTTAGTCTGCAGCCTGAACGGTTGCATGGGTGTGCTACAATATTTTGTTTTTTCGGTAACATACCCACACGTTTTTTTTTAAATTTTTGTTTAGACGACAAATAACAGTAGACCTAATACATTTTTTTACGCCAAAAACAAATATCTTATTTTTCTCAAAAATGGTTGTAATGATTTTTATAAAAAAAATCAGTTCATTAATGCAGGTAAAAAGTACCTTTTGGTATTTTTTTTTTGAAAATAAATGTTTATTTTGTGTACCCATATAGTAGAACCATTTTTTGGGTTTTCGATTTTCTGGGAAACGGTTAATTAAATTTTTTTTGAATTTTTTCACGCAGAGGCTCCTGAAAGGTGTAAGCTCTAGTAATTTAATAGTGGAGATTTTTAACGTATTTTTAATTTTAATAAATTACAGATTTTATTTAATTCACTAAAAAAAATTTTTTTAGTTAATTAAATAAAGTCTTTAATTTAGTAAGCAAAAAATTGGAAATTAAAAAAAAAACTTTCGAAAACAACTGGATTAGATTTTTTCGAAACTTCATATTTGGTAGTTTTTTGGCATTATCCTGAAAAGTTAAAACAACTATTTTCCTAAAATAATAACAACAGTACCGATTAAAATGATTTTCTATGAAAATGCTCCCTAAAGGTTTTAATACTCAAATTTTCAAAAAAATGTTTTTGACTTTTAAAAAAATAAATATTTTTTTTTGAAAAACCGATTTTTCAAAAACCAGTCACGGTTTTTTTTTTGAAATTTTAATTTTATATTTTATATTTTTCTTTTCTTGTTTGATTAAATACTTGCTTTTAAAACACTTTTTCGTACCATTTAATGACTGTGAATGCCCAACAACAGCTTGAGTGTGCTACCACCAAATTTTTTTCTCAATTATTTTTGACTGGAATTATAGCTATTTCACGACTTGCCACAGTTGATCATCAGATTCATTTTAATTGAAAAACTTCTTGTGCCTTCATCGTGTATTGAACCATGACCAACCGCTTAGTAGCCAACGCACTTCGCATCACGCCACCGAGCCCACATGATCAGTCCAACCTAATGCAGGTTTTTTCTGTTTATCAATTTCATTGAAATGACTAGCGTATTCAAAGTCATTAAATGGTACGAAAAAGTGCTTTAAACGCAAGTATGTAAGCATACAAGAACTGAATACAGTAGACTCTCGATAACGTGAACATTTAAAAACCAAGGGAGTTCACGTTTGCGAAAGTGTTCACGTTTGCCAAGGTCAAATAAGAGAATAGGGCAATCCCACAATAGATTTTAGAACATATTATTTTTGACAAGTTAAAAATAATGCGTTGCACACAGAATTAGGAATTTCAAGGTAAAATGCAGATTGCTCAAACAGTTTACTTTTAAGAATAAATGCCAAACAAAAACAATACAAACGCATTTACATACGTTGGTATTGTTTTTGTTCCTTATTTTGTGGACTGTAATTATAATTTTAATTGAGTTTTTTTGCGACCTTTACTCCAAATTAATATTCGTACTACACAGGTACTACATTTACAGTCCACAAAATAAGGAACAAAACCAATACCTACGTACGTAAATGCGTTTGTATTGGTTTTGTTATTGCATTTAGTTTTAAAATTAAACAAGCCAGACCACGGGTATTATTTTCTAGGTGTCTGAATTCGACCGAATTCCCCTAGAAGAATATAAATTCATAGTGCTTAAGAGCTGTACATTTTATTTCTGTCGGTAGCCATCGGCTAATATATTGCGTCTTAGAAAGGTACTACAGCATCTAACTGATGAGCCCAACTGTAGTACCTGGGCGAAACGCATATTAATTTGGACTAAAGGTCGCAAAAAAACTCAATTAAATTGAAACAGTTTACTGTTACTCTGAAGCACAAATTGTTGTTCACGCTTAAGAGTGTTCACGATTTGTTCAGATTTTAGAGATATCAAGCAGACAAAAATCTGTTCACGTTATCCGGTGTTTTTTTTTTTAATTCATTTTTATTTAATATTAACTTATAACTATCTTAAAGCTAGACAAAAATGTTTAAAACTAGCCTAATTATCAATAACTTACAACTAATTTACTGGCCCTTTAGGGGCGCTCTAAACTAAACAATAACTCTTAGAACGAACTAATGTCTTTCGACCTAAAAACTATTTTAGTTAAATCTAATTATTTTATTTTTTTTAACCAAGAAAACTTATTAACAAAAAACTCGGTATTTTTTTTTTTTTTTTTTTTTTTTATAACTTTGCACGCGCTCAAGGATTATGAACACCCTTTATATGTTTTTCTTAACACAGCGCGGGCATACGGTGGAAGAAGAGAAAGAAGGATAGGAAAGATGTGTAGCGCGATGTTCTGAGACTAGAGCTGGTTGTTGTCTCAGATTTATCTTATCATATTTTTATTTTTACTTATAAACTAAACCTAACGCTAGATTAAAAATAATTAAAACTAGATACAACTAACATATACTAACTAAAAATAACTTATACTACTTAAAATACCTAATAATACCCAAAACCACTTAAATGTACTTAAAAACTAGAACAGCCACAGCAGCATTTTTTTTGTTTATTTTTTATATGCATGCAGCCACACAACGACATGCAACCCACACATACATGTACATACGCACTACACGCAGTTACATGCACATATGCCTCCGCATACGTACATAT
Source organism: Philhelius pedissequus (assembly GCA_910595825.1). Taxonomy (NCBI): domain Eukaryota; kingdom Metazoa; phylum Arthropoda; class Insecta; order Diptera; family Syrphidae; genus Philhelius; species Philhelius pedissequus. Next base: position 272,106,757 of record OU343160.1, on the reverse strand, counting down.
TTGTAATTTTTTTTGGTGCCACCCCGACTGTTCCCTATACCTAATTACGAGTACCCTGAATCTATGTAAGTCGGCCAAGACATACCATCTAAATCGACTTTAAATATCATGATGCTATTCAGAGAGCCACCAGAACTGGTTCTCCTGTTTCGCTCTATCCCTTTGGTCCCGATCGGACACAGTCCTACTGAACCGAAGGCGATCTTCTCCATCTTGAGCGATGACGTCTCGACCATACAGGAGTCGCCTATCTACAGTTTTCCGGCTGACGTGGTAGATTAGCGGAACCGCCCCTCCATCCTGTATCAGCCCTTGACTGTCTAAATAGAGGAATGCCTCGGGAGAGATGTATCCACTTAAACGCGCACTCTCATAATATTCGTTATTGGGGTAATAACCCCCAAGGGGGGTTGAGGACATCACTCTTGCAACGTGCCCCCGAATCAGCTTAAACAAAACAAATTATCTATTCTGTTTATGTTGGCTCCGTTGTATAGAACCTGGTTGGAATAATATCTTGTGTACTCCGACTCTGGTGTTCTGTGTAATCCAAGACAACGTCGAAGACATTGCCTCTCAAACACCCGAATCTTTTCCATTTGAGATGGGGCAACGTTGAACCACACCAGGCATACGTTATCCGGTATTCACACTATCCGGTGTGAAAAAACTTGGTGGTAGCACACTCAAGTTGTTGTTGGGCATTCAAAGTCATTAAATAATATTTTTATTTCAATTTAATTGTTTTTTTATTTTTCAAAATGTGCTTAAAGTTTTATAGGTACATACAAAATTAATTTATTTAAAAAAAACACTCCAACAATTTTTGATTTTTTTATATATTCTTATTTATCCGAAATGCAAATGGCATCTTTGTTATCCCTCAAACGTCATATAAAACATTTAACTATGTGTTTTATCCATTTAATTCTACATTATATTATTATTCCCTTTTTACGAATTTTTAAATAATAATGCATTTATTTCACCTATTACATGGGTCACATTATCTATTGCCCAAGAACATGACAAAGGGGCGTGGCTCATTTCTTCTATTTTGGTGGTGGAATGTATCAATCTCCAGTACAAAAAGGAACAATTATGAGAGAAACATACTGCTGAGACGTAATGAGTAATGTCATAGATAAGTGTTTTACCATTTGTGACTTTTCATTCATCAATGGTCGGAGATTCTTAAAATTATTAATTAATTATTTCTAAGCACTTCAATGACTGAAGTTATTTTCGTTTCTTTTTTCTCCACGACCCTCGACAAGCTATAGACTAAAAAAGCACTCTTATTTTTGCTATGATTTCTGGTCAAATAATTTAATAATATAAATGGCATTAATTTTAAGAATTTACAAAAAACAATATTCCAAATTTACCTCCCTAGAAATATCAGTCAATATGTTTTTAAATATTTTCAGGATAATTAAGGACTGTTCTTTAAAAAAAAAATCCTAAATAAACAATGTTGCAAATGAAAGTTTGCTTTCTGTTTGAGTTGCGTTTGGTGCTTGACATTTCGTCAACTTATGAACTTTTTTTTTTTTAAACAAAAACCGAAACTTAAAAATCAATAAGCAAAATGTTTGTAGAATTTAAAAAATAACGGTGGTAATGCAAAACTTTTCCCACAATTTCAAATGAAAGTCATGGGTTCTCTTTCTTGTGTGTTTTTTTTTTTGCAAATATTTTGAATTGTGTTTGTGCATTGCACAACAAAATCTCAGCTGCACATTTGCAAGAACTATTGAGCAACAAAAAAAAAACCATGAGGAACCGAAAAAGTTTTTAGTTTTGAAAAGTTTCTGCCTCCCAAGGTTTTTTCTTGCATCCGGCATAAGACCGAATAATTTACAGGTTCGGAGTTTGAGAAAGTGGCGTCCTGGTGTTGAAGAAAAAACACTACTCTTTTGTTAAAAAAAAAGTTTTATAAAAAACTAATTGGAGATTCATTTTCAATGAACTTTAATGAACCTTTCCTTGCCAGACTTTTTTCGGTACAAACTATAAATCACTTTATTTAACAGGCATTAGAAAAAACAGCACATTTATCTGAACTGTTTTAAGAGACATTTTAATTGGCATTATTACTACTTTTTCTAACTGATACAGTTCGTAAAAATTTGTACGCATTAAATTTTAGTTCAGCTCACACAATGTAAAATAATAAAATTAAACATGATAACGGGTCTGTTTTAATCTTCCCTAGAAACCTATGTGAGTTATGATAGACCTTTATGAAATTGGGAACGGGCCCTCCTGACAAAAGCGCCCTGCAAAACTTCACTATTCCCTTAATTTGAAAACCCATCCACGATCCACGTGAATGAATTTCAGTTTAAGAAACAAAAAAAAATAACTGAACGAAAGCAATAAACACAAAATATGGGCCTCTGTGCTTGCTTTCTAAAAATGGTTCCTAATGTTATTCCATCCAAATAAACCACGTGTGTCCTTGGTGCTTTCTACAAAAATCTTGTTCTTTTTTTTTGGGTTATTTATTTAACCTCCTCAGTTATAGTTGTGCTCAATTGTCAACTCGTAACGTAGCATTTGTGAAAATGTATCTTAGAATTTCCAAATAAATAACGCAGCAGAATGTATCTACCCAAGTAGAAAGCCACTGACAGTGGAAACCGAATATTATTGTGTAACTTAAAAAAAATATATCTACTCCTGAAAAAAAAACAGAAGCTTCGTCTTGTTTTCTTATTTTTCTTTTTATATAAATAAAAATTGTACACAATTGTTTTCTTAAAAAAAACTTTTTCTTAACTTTGTGTTCCGATTTAAAAAAAAAAAATGCTTGACATTCATGCGGAATTTCTCGAATAATAACAAGATATTTTCTAACCAACATGATTCGTAGTTCATTTGTTATGGTGTCTTCCTGAATATAATAGGTACTCACTGAATCCTTATAACTTACATAATACGCAGAAAAGGTAGATTAATCCAATGAATGGGAATTATCGTAAGACCGGAAGCACTGGCATTATTTGTATATTTGTTCGTATAAATCTAAAAAGGAATATTACATTATTATATTAAGCAGAAAACATTCATGAGGTACCCCTTGGCACACAAAAGAATATCATTCGTTAAAATAAGTACTTGAATGCACTTAGATGGAAAGGTTAAAGGTAAATTTAAAGCAACGCATGAACTAAATATGAAATATTGTTTGAAATAGAAAACAAGTTGACGTTATCATCAATCATGGAATCCTTTCTCAGGCGCTATAGCGGAGGGGAAGGAGAGACGAATGCTGATTTATATATTCGAAAATTAAGTTAACTGCCTTATAATTTTTGCTAAGTAATAAAATTTAAGCAGGTACGACAAACCAAGCGAATAGAAAATAAATTTAAATAGGGTTTAGATTTAATTTAATTAACTGAAATTATTTATGTATTGCCAAATAATACTTACTTATTACTTACTTAAGGTGGCGCTACAGTCCGGGGTGGACCAGGGCCTCAACCAACAAGCTTCTTCCAGTCGGCTCGGTTTCTAGCTATCTGTCTCCAGTTTCGCACTTCAAGTTGGTTGATATTCCTCTTCCACTTGCGTGCGCCACCTTTTACGCTGTCCAACTCTACTGCGATGTCCCACGGGGCAGGATTTAAAGACTTTCCGGGCCGGAGCATTGGTGTCCATTCGCTCTAGGTGACCCAGCCATTTCAGTCGTTGGCTTTTCAATTTTGTGACTAGGTCGTTATCGCTGTACAACCCGTATAGTTCGTTGTTGTATCGTCTACTCCATTCCCCATCTATGCAGACGGGACCAAAAATCACCCGGAGAATTTTCCTCTCAAAACAAATAATACACAAATACCCAAAAACCAGATCACCGAAAGGAGGAATGCTTAAATTCAGAATTTTAATCCTAAGACCCAAATCAAATCTAAGCCTTCATATACCCGATCTGACTAACCTAATGAACAGAAAAAGGTAGTATATGGTTACTACATTTTAATTGCGATATATACTTAGGTATCCACTATTATGGCAAGTTATGGATTCGTTAAAAAAGGTCGAACTCGAGGTTTAGATCAAGTTTGACATTACAGTGATAGCGAAGACGATACAATTCCGGCAATTCCGTCTGTCTGTCCTTGAGCCCACAACTTAAGTTTTGGATGAATTTGCTTCAAACATGGTACATATTGTTTTTTTTTCGTTAATATGCCCACACGTTTTTTTCATATTTTAAGAAGAAAAATACTGGCCATACATTTTTTGTTAGCCAAAATAAACAATCTATTTGTTTAAATTTCCAATTTAATGATTAGGAATTCTAGTCTTGTTGGATATAGTTCACACTAGATGTTCTTCACGAAATCTATGTAAGATGAACTGAACTTGGCAAAAATTGCGTATTGACAAAGGTCCTAACTAGTCAACTGATGAGTCCATGTCAGATCGCCGGTACGAAACGCCAATTTTTGTTGGACTAAAGGCCGTTAAAAGCTATTTTGAATCAATAATTCAACAAGTCCAAATATTATAGTGCTAAGTCTTCTACTTGGCTGATGTATTTCAGTAATATATAGAATTTGTATTATTAAAAAAAAACTTCTTATAATCTTATTTTTTGCTAAATGGTTCCAACGATTATATAAAAAAAATCAGTTCGATAACGAAGGAAAAAACTTACATTTTGGTATTTTCCTTTTTTTTGAAAAAAAGAGTAATTTTTGGTACCTCTAGTGGAACCACATTCTTGATTTTCTATTTTCTGCAAAACGGTTCACACTGTAAACCAATTTTTTTCAATTTTTTTTGTGTGTTTTAAACTAAATATTTCGAAAACGACTCAATTAATTTTTTTTCGAAACTTTGTATCTAGTAGTTGTTTCAAAATATTTTGAATATTAAAAAAACCTAATTTCCTAAACCTAATGAAAAACATACCAACATACAAATGTTAAAAAAATATGTATTTTTCAAAAGCGGCTGCAAGAATGTCGATAAAAAGAAAATGAGTGCAGTCCACTTCTAAGTAAGAAAATATTTTATTTTGCGTACTTATTAATGGTACTTCCCATAGAACCACTTTTCATATATTTGACTCCCTATTGAAGGAGCCGATTAAAATTATTTTTTTATGCAAATGCTCCCTCAAACTGTTAATAAAACTGCATACTAAAATTTTTTAAAAAGAGGGTTTTAAAAAATAAATACCTTTTTTTCTTTTGAAAATCCATAGTTTTCTGATTTTTTTTAAATTAAAATTTCATACCTGTGTATGTAGAATAGGGCTGGCAACGAGACGAGACCAGGCGAGACTTTTGTTAATCTCGTCTCGGTCTCGCCAAAATCGAAAAATTTCAGTCTCGTCTCGGTTTCGGTCCAGGTCTCGCCTAACCAAGTCTCGTCTCGGCCTTGGTATCGGATTTTTCTCGAGAAAATTTGAATGTGCGGTCTCGTCTCGGTCTCGGTCTTGGTATCATCCTTAGTCTTGGTTTCTTTCGTGTTTTTTTGGTAGTAAAAAGATGTAAGATAAAGATAAGACGCATTGTTCGGATTGCAAATATAGAGTATGGTTGTGGTATCTCAGCAGTTCGCTGGTAAGAAAAATGCGGGAAAATGTATAAAACAAACTCGTGAGTCTGTTTTGTCTTTTGAGTTAAGTGGAAATAACATTTTGGAAGAATTGTGTAAGTTAATATATTTCATAGCAAAAACAAATAAAATATTAAAAAAAAGAGTACCTACTTACATACAACGCTCGATTTTTAAAAAAATAAATTAACCGGTTTTGTCAAGCCACGACCTGTCAAAAACCATTTAAAGATGTCTCCGATTTAAATGAATTCAAAAAAAAACCTCTACAAAACTCAAATTTTACCTCAAAATAATCTAATTTTTCGATTTAATTTATTGCTCCCTAAAAAGTTGATTTTAGACCTTTTAGGTTAAATTTCGAAAACAAAATATTGCTCGAATGTCAAGATATAGTAAGTTGCCTACCTGTCAAGTCATGAACTATCAAAATAAATTGAAGCATCGCTCCGATTTAGATGGATTACAAATCCTCTACAAAATTCAAATTTTACCTCGAAATTTTTTCCTCCGACAAAAGTTGATTTTAAGCCCCTTGTATGACATTTGGAAAAAAATATTATCAAAATGTCAAAATATAGTTCGTTGCCTACCTGTCGAGCCATGAGTTGTCAAAATCCATTGAAGGATTGCTCCGATTTTATTGTTTGGTAGCGTGAAAAATTGTACGAATTGGTACACATATTCACATTTAGCTGTCAAAACCAATAGAAAAAAAACCAAGTTTGGGAAACTTGGTGAAAATCAACGTACAATATGGATCTCAAGAATTCGGTCAAACTTGGCATCTGCACGTCTTTTCCAACTTTATTGTGCTTGTCAATTATGCATGAATCTAATAATGATATATCCTTGTACGTTGCTTATGCTAAACAAATCAAAAACTAGAAATTTTGTTCTGCAGTACGTAGGTCCATGAAGCCAAGGCCATAGACTTCACTTGAAACGGGTAAGTTTTACTTGTGTAAATCGAAAACTATGATCTTAAGTTGAATTTTATTAGTTGCGTATGAAAGCGCTCCGAATGGATTACATTTTGTGCGAATTTAGTTTTCAAAGGTGTGTGATAACGTACAAAATAAGCTGTGAAGTAACGTTATCAGACACCTTTGAAGAGCCGTATTTCCAAGATAAAATTTGAATTCTGTACAGTTTTTTTAATCCATTTTAATCGGAGCAATCATTCAATGAATTTGACAGTTCATGACTTGGCAGATAGGCAATAAACTATCAGCCCTATTCTGCTATCTTCCGATTCACGTGAATATTTTACTCAATTTTTCACTATTTAGATATTTTCAAATGTCTTCTATCTTTTGAGTCCAAAGCTTTACAAATATTTTTTTTGTTTAATTCTTAAAGAGAATCTAATTGTTAAAATTTATTTTTGATCGAAATTAATGTACTTTTTGAAACAATTCGTTTTTTCCGTCGGATTGCAGAATACAAATATTCACGCGAACGTTTAACAGAATAGGACTGTATATTTTGACGTTTTTAAAATATTCATATATCAAACCTCATCCAAAATGCCTTAAATCACCTTTTTTACGGAGCAATAAATTAAATCGAAAAATTTATAATTTTCTGAGGTAAAATTTGACTTTTGTAGAGATTTTTTAATCCATTTAAATCGGAGAAGTCCTTCATGAGATTTTGACAGCTCATGGCTTGACAGTTAGGCAACGAACTATATTTTGACGTTTTGACAATATTTTTTTCCAAATGTAACCCAAAAGGAAGCAACGCCATGCATACATATTTCGCAAAAAAAAACTTGTGAATATTATAAAAATTGAACATGATTAGATACTAAAAAATAATGAAATAAAAACAAAATTTTCTTATAGCGAAAACCGAAACCAAACCACCGAGACCGCCGAGACCAGCGAGACTCTCGTCGAATTTCGGTACCAAAAATACGGTCTCGTCTCGCTCTCGTCTCGGTCTCGTCTTCGGTACTTTTAAAGGAGTCTCGTCTCGTTGACGAGACCGAGACCGAGACGAGACCGAGACTAGTCTCGGTCTCGTTGCCAGCCCTAAATGTAGAAGAAAAGTAAAGCTGAAAAGTGTAAACTCTGAGAGAACAAACAGCTCAGAAGAAAAATTATAAAGTTGTTAAGACATTATTTTGTATTTAAAAAAAGAAAAGAACATTAGTAAAGAAGTCGTCAAGTTGATAAGTTGTTCCGTAAAGTCAAGTCGAGTCAAGATTGTTATATAGCATTTTAAACGTTAATTTTTTTAAATTTAACTATATGCCTGTAAGGAACTACGATCTTTTAAATGCAACCTCAATGGCACGGCACTAGTTTGGCACAGTGGATTTGAGAACCAGGTATTGCCAGTCTCATTTTAACCCATGGGCAGCATTCAATTAAAATTGGAGGTATAGAAAAGAATGCGCCTAGCTAGCGTGGGGATTTTAATGAATTAATAAATCTATCCTTAATGAATTTAATATTGAATTGAACGTTTTTTATTCTATATGTATTTTAATAATTACTTTGAAATAGCGCTAAAAATTTTGTTCTAAAAATGTTTCTAAAATTTAAAAATAAAAAGATGTGTGATTTTTTTTTTATATCTTTTTTCCCCTCAAACTATTACATAGTCTATGAAAATTAGATGAAAAAATAACGTTACTTCGCAAAAATTCCGACAAAGCTAAAATTTAGTCCAAAGCTTAATTTTTTCGTCCTAAGCATTTTCTAAAAAGTACCTTAAATTTGTAGTTGAGAGAAAATTTTTAAATGGGTAGAAAAGGGAGTAAAATTCAGTTTTTCTAAATTACTCAAAAACCATAGGCTGTTTGGTAAAAGTTGTTGGTTGGCATATTAACGAATGTCAATTCGTTCTTAAGTTATACAGCGGTCCAAAGCTTAATTGTTCGTCAAAATGGATATATGTATATATTAAATGCATTCGTTAAAGCAACCAGGCTTAATATGATTGTAGAATTGAGCAACATACTACCTACATTCAGCTCAATACAACAGTATCTTATAAGATGTTGTATTGGACTTTATTGCACTTAAAGTTACAAAAGTGGCTAATGAGATAAACCCTAAAGACTGGGAATTGAAGATTAAACAAAATTTACTGGAACCCGTTAACAATGACACCAGCTGTGGAACAACTTGTTGATAATACATTTTGGAATTGCCCTAAAGCATTTAACAAAATTTGCAGTTGTAGAAAAATTGGCATTCGTTGCTCTTTAGTAAGCAGACATTGCCGTAGGCAAGCATATTCAAACGACATTATTAGTTTTTAATTTTTAAGAGTGGAAAAGGATTTTAGTTTTGTTTGTAATAATTTTTCATTTTCAATAGTGGATTAGGCCTCCTGGGGATGCCACAAGATAAGAAAAAAATTCGTGCCCAGTATTTTACCTCTAACTTTTTTCCCTACCACTTTGGTAGTGTGGAAAAAAGTATATTATAAGTTACTTACTCACGCAGAGTTTACTTTGGCGTTTGGTTAACGGTACACCATTTTTGTCTGATATTCATGATACATAGCTCATTTAAAGGTTATTAAGATCACTACAAAAAAAACAATAATAAGCGTTATCCAAAAACACAAAGGATAAAGAAATAAATTGCACGACTGGATCGCATGTGCTTGTTCGATCACATTGTATCCAAAATATTCTTAATAGAAACGGCTAAATATTATTTTCGTCGTAGTTATTTTTTACTTATTTTTTGTAAATACAAAATTTCTTACATTTTTCTAAACGAAAATTGGGATGACAATTTTAAATATTTAATAATATAAATTTAGAAACAAATTGTGGGACAAAATCGTCCATCAGTTTTCGAAATATTAAATTTTCAAAACAAAAAATATTTTTTTTTTCAAAAATCCAAAAAAAACTATTTGATGAAATATAATTTTGATTAGTAATATATTGTACATCAAATTGTTTGTTGCATTATTCGGTGCCACCGTCAGTGCGAATAATTTTAAATTTACATCCTTGTTGATTTTCGACAAGACGAGTGAAAGTTTCAAAAATTCCAAAAACTTCATTCTTCTTTTTCATCGGGTACAAAAACACCTTGCGGCTTCGTCAATAAACGTGACAAAATATTTATCTCCACCAAGAGACCTCGTAGGCATAAAAGCAATTCTAGTGCAAAGAGTGAATCTGATGACGACTTGAGTGAGGCCAGCGATGGCAACTTGAGTGATGTAAGTGATGAAGAGTTCAGTGGGGGTGGCATACATAATTTAAACTCGTCATATGTTTCTTTGAACGATGAAGCTAGTGAGAGTTCAATCTTAGTCATGGAGCCCCAAGATGAAGCCATTGTAGAAATCAGTGACAATAGTGAAGTGTTCTGTGAGGCGATTGAGGGGGAGGACTTTCCCAGTACAATTACTGAAACTGATTTTGATGTTGCTGCCAGTGAGACATCAATACTTCAGCGCTCTATTAAAACGAGCACCTATGGAAACGAGAGCCCAAGTCAAACTGAGGATCCTCGAAATTCTGTCAGCTTACATGCGATGTTAGCAGCAGCTACGCAAGACGTGTTCGAACCTAAGTCTTATCAATAAGCAGTGCAATGCGAAGAGAGTGAGGCGTGGGAAATGGCTGAGTACGATTCGTTAGTAGTAAATGGCACTTGGTAGCTGTGTGACTTGTCGGTGGGGCAAAAGGCGATTGATAGCAAGTGTGTATTTAAAGTCAAGCGCAATGCAACTGGTTCGATTGAACGCTACAAGGCAAGACTCGTTATAAAAGGGTATAGTCAAGTGAAAGGTATAGATTACGATGAGACTTACTCTCCAGTTGCTCGTTGTTGTTCGATTCGTTTTTTGCTGGCCATGGCGGCTAAGTACAAAATGATTATTCAACGAATGGACGCTGTGACCGCTTTCCTTCAAGGTGAGATGAAGAAAGAAATTTATATGCTCCAACCTGAAGGGTTTGATGATAAAATGGTTTGTCGTTTAAAGAGAGTATTGTATGGCTTGAAACAGTCAAGTCGGATGTGGAACAACAAACTAAATGAAGTTTTAGTTCAATGACTTAAATTTAAGCGCTCATCAATAGATCAGTGTATCTACTTTAAACACTCAAATCAAAATACCATAATCCTGGCAGAGTGAGTAGATGACATCATGATATTTTCAAGCAATGCAATGATGTACACGAAGATAAAAAATGAGTTGTCGAGACACTTTAAGATGAAAGACCTAGGTGATGCAAAGTCACTGCTGGGAATGAATATCACTCGGCATCCGAATGGTTCTATTTCAATCGATCAGCGACATAACATATTCACTTTTATCAAGCGATTCAACATGGAAGACTGCTATCCAGTTAACACACTACTGGACCATAATCAAAAGCTGTCCGAAGAATTATGTCCAAAAACAGATGTTGAGAAACAAGAGATGGTAAGAATTCCTTATCAAAAGGCGATAGGGTGCATTATGTATGCTGCACAAATTAGTCGACCAGACATTTGCCATGCTGTAAGTGTACTAAGTTACTAAGTCGATATAACAACAATTATGATTGAGTATACTGGGCTGCGGTGAAGAGAGTGCTACGATACTCTGAAGGGTACACTGGATTTTAAATTGACCTTTCAACTAAAGGAAGATAATGAGGTAATTGGTTATTGTGATGCTGGTTGGGCGGGCGACTTGGACAAACGCCGTTCAACAACTGGGAACGTTATTTCTTTTTAGAGCACTTGTTTGCAAAATGTCCTTCTTCTTCGCATATATAACATCTGACTGGTTTCTGAGATCTGCGTTTTGATTTTTTTTATTAATGAGTCCTTTTTTCGCATACAATGTTGTTTCCATCGCGTCAGCATCATTTGATTTAACTTCTTGGAGAAAACGAAATCTGTTATTAGCTTTGCGGCTTAGTATTCAATAGCCATTACCATTGGACGAAAATCATCTGGCAAACCTGCTTGCATAAGCGCTGCCACCACCTCATCTCCAATTTCCAAACCAGCCTTCTTGACTTTAGTAGTCATCAGTACCATTTTATGGACGTAGTCCTCCATAGACGAACAGTCTACTCTCTCCAGACCTACAATCTGTTTGAGTAAATCAACCTTACGACCAATGCCAGTGTCATCAAATATGGAACAAATAGAATCCCATGCTTGTTTTGCTGTTGTGTCCTTCTCTGTATAAGAGGCGGGGAAAGTAGCAAATTAAGCATTTGAATAGGAAGAAAGTTTTTGTCTACATCTGTTTCAGTGCCATCGAAACATTTCCAGTGACCCTTGGTGGTTAGATAGGCCATTGCTTCTAGCTTCCACTCATCATAGTTTTTTCGACCTTCCAACTTCTTTGGTTTGCCCATTGCAAGAAATAACACGAGACTTCCAAAAACGTCTACCACGTCTACAACGTCTACTCAATATTTGCAACCAAAAACCAAAAATTTTATCGAAATATAGTGACTAGCGTCTTAACAATTATTTAAAAGCCCAAAAGGGCCCAAAACCTGATGAAATATAATCATGATTATACTCTGTCCCAGAAAAATAGGCAGTACAGGCTAGATAGGACGTTTGCCTCTCATTCTTGCTACAGTAAATTGCATAAATCTGTCTCCCAAGAAAGCTCTCACAGGGTGTTTGTAGTGTGCATTTTAAATGGACTCAGATATGAAAGAATATATTGTAATATATTCTAGGATTTGTTACCCAATAAAAGAAAGACAACCAGTTCCTTTGATGATAGAATTAAGAAGAAGGATTTATTACTTCTGAAATATCCTTGGCAATTCATTTTTAACATTTAGACATTTAGTGTTATACATTACAAAAGCTAAAGGGTTAAGTGTTATTAGATCAGTATAAATGCTGAATGGAACACAAAAAATTATTACATATTAAATGTATTTTTAATAACACTATTTTTAAGTAATTTTGAAATAAATTATTAAAAAGAATTCGAAGAGCCTCCTGCATAAAAATTTTGATCGAAACCGTTGAGTGGCTTATGAAAAAGTCGAAGATCAAAAAAATAATTGTATGGCAGGTACCGCTAATAACAAAAAATGTAAAATAAAATGCACGACTGGATCGAACGAACTTGCTCTTATGTTCGATCACATCGAATGCAAAAGATTTCTGTAAAAAATCTAAATATATATTTAAAGCATTTTTTTACTTCTATTTTTATATATACAAAATATCTTTCATTTCTTTCTAAAAAAAATTTTTATGACAGTCTTAAATATTATAACATAAACTTAAAAACAAAATATTAAATCGGCTTAATCAAAGCAAAAATAATTCAAAATTCTGAAATAAATACTTAAACTAATTTAAGCTCAAAAAAGAGTACGCCATTTTATTTGTTAGATAAATTAAAATTTATGAGAAAAAAATTTTAAAAACCTGTGGAGCGGTTTTTGAGAAAAAAAGTTTTTTTTTTTTTAACTTTTTGAAAACATTTTTCAAAAAAAATTCAAAAACGCCAATTCATAGGTATTCAATAAATACATATAAATATAATTTATGAAAAAAATTTAATGAGCAGTTTTCGAAATATAAATAAAAAATTTTTTTTCTTAAATGATTTTAAAAATACAAAAAATACTACTTAAAAATATTGGTACGCGGTATAATTTGGGCAACCCAAACTTATATTTCTGTGAAATTTCGAAAAAATCGGTTAAGCATTTATGAGACAGTCGAAAGCAAAAAAAACGGTCCTATGGAAAGTACCGTTTTTAGACATTTTTCTATTTTTTTTTCAACCATATGATTTTTGATTTTTTTATCAAAATCGTTAGAGCCGTTTCCGAGAAAAATACGTTTGAACGTATCGGTTATATGGCAGGTTCCGTTATTTTTTGGGCAAAAAAAAAATTCTTCAATTTCTCCTCTGTACAATCCCTAAAAAACTCTTTATACCAAGTTTGAAGCAATTCGGCCCACCCGTTTGAGCTGTAGGTGTCTATACACACATACAGACATACTGATAGACTGATAGACAGACAGAATTATTAGACCACCTTTTTGTCGTCTTCGCTATCATCGTAATGTCATGTTTGATTGTTATCTCAAAACTTTTTTTTTCGACGAATGCATAACTTGCCTTATAGTACTAATAATCGCAAGTAAAATGTTTAGCGGTGTCAAATCGCATTATCTTGGTGGGCAGTTGATATCGCCACGACGAGAAATTATGCGGCCAGGAAATGTCTCTTACAATAAAGCCATATTCGCTCGAGTTGTGTGGCATGGGGCACCGTCTTGTTGAAACCACATATTCTCCAAGTCGTATTCTTCAATAGCAGGCAAAAAAAAGTCGGTTATCATATGACAATAACGTTCCGAATTGACGGTGACAGTCGTTCCATCGTCGTTTTCGAAGAAGTAAGGTCCAATCACACTTCCGGACCAAAGAGCGCCCCAAACAGTGACTTTTTGTGGATACAATGGCCTCACTTCAATTATATGAGGATTCTCAGAACCCCAAATACGACAATTTTGTTTATTAACATACCCACCGAGTAAGAAATGTGCTTCGTCGCTGAAGAACATTTTGTTCGAAAAATCGCCGTCCACCGCCTGTTGTTCAAGCACCCATTCGACGTATCTACGACGTTGTGAATGGTCAGCTGGCTTCAGTTGTTGTGTGAGCTGGATTTAATATGCATGTAGGTAGAGATCCAAATGCAAAATACCCCATAATGTGCCGTAAGACAGTCCTAATTCTTGAGAACGACGAGGAATCGAGACATTCGGGTCTTCGGGAACAATTTCACTTACAGCAGCGATATTTTCAGTGGTACGAGCGAAACGATGATGCACAGGCCTTACAATATCTGTAACCAATCCAGTCTCTTCAAATTTCTTCACAATTTTGCCAATTACTTGCGTAGTTGGACGATTATGTAAACGATATTCTCCTCTTAAAGCACGATATGTGGCTGTGGCAGAATCACCATTTTTGTAGTAGGTTTTAACAATCTTTATGCGTTGTGCGATAGTTAAGAAAAAAAAAATTGGTTTAATAGCTTACTTTTGACAGATGTTAAATTCCAGCCCTATAATTTTGAAACCGCAAAATGGATAACCTATTACTAAGAACCAAGGTAATATTACCTACAACGGTCTTAAACCGTCACAGGATAACTTGATCTACTAACAGCATCAATGTTTAGCTACATTAAAGCTATTAGCTACAACAGCAAGTTCGTACAATCCAGTTGCAAAAATACACCTGAATCCACTCCTTTGTTTTTCAAACGTTTAAGGCTCACTATATGACACAAGAGCTATGGCAACCATTCTCACTATTCACTTATTGTTCGAAATGTCCAATATTTTTTTTTTAATCTTTTCACAATAAGACTATTATCATTATTGTTATTTTATAAAAAAGAAACACAGATGTTGTTTCTAATAAAGTTACTCAAAACATCAAAAGGTTTTTTAAAACTTGTATTTCACTCTTTTTGTTCTCGTACGCGGAACGCATTTCAATCTGTTTGCAACTGTGCCAATTATTATTAAAAAAAATTAACGATTCTTTTCAAAGCAAACAAGAAAAAAAATATAAAAAAAAAAAACAAGCACGGAAAGATACCTATAAGTTTTCTTTTCAAATTGATGTCTGTTGAAAGAATCATACCTTGTAATGCTCTCTTTGATATTTCATCTTTTAATTTAACTTTTTTTTTGCAGAATGTAGGAAGGTATGTACAACACGATTGAAATGCTTTTGGAGAATCTCCTGCAGGTAACAGCAAAGGGTCTTATTAGAACAAAACGTACAAAAGTTTAATTAAGTCAATTTAATTTCCTTAACAACTTTGTAAGTTTTGTCAGAAAAAAAAACACAATTTCTAATTGGGAAATAAGGGGCCAAAGGGCATTCAGAAATTCTACGGGTAAAATATATGTAAATTCATTTATTTTGATTCGAAATCCCACAATCAGTAAACAAAAACAAAACAAAAAAACACAAAACACGGTGCTTATATGTTTAAGAAATAATTGACTTATTAAAATCTTACCTGAGCAGATATGCGACCTTTTTTCATTCTCTGAAGGTCTGTATGACTCCATTGGCTTCTCGCCCAGGGCATGACATTTCTAAGATCCTCATCGAAGCTGTACAAGGAGAAGGAAAATAGAGAAATAAAATATTTTTAAAATGATAAAAGAAAAATCTAAAACAATCTACGTAATCAGAAATCTAATGACACAAAGAAGCAGCCCACTGCCGACTCGCCACGCCGCCAGCACTATTGCTTCAGCGGCTGCCAAACAACCACCATCACTACTCTGACATCTGACACAAATGAAAAACCCAACCCAATTCAAATAAAACTTAATTGAAAGTGGAATAGAAAATGGCGGCTTTAAATGGAAAAAACAAACGAAAAAGTAAAACAAACAAAAACTCGACACAAAAAAAGGACTCACAAAAGAAGAAAAATAGCTATGTGTATAAAAAAAGAAAAAAAAAAAATGATTCACGGAAGAGGAAATCTTTCCGCAATCCCCACCATTCCTCCCTCTTAACGGAACCAAACTCACTTGAAATCGTTAAGCTTGTTATGCAGGAACTTGCGAATATTCCACGGTAGGTCGTTATGCCCATCGATTAAAGGCACTTGATCCAGGAGTTGAATAGCCACTCGTAAACGCTCTTCGAATGGAGCACCTGTCAGCACATACATAAGAGTACACAAGAGGGCAGCACCGTGCACACCAAAAACAAAAAAAGAAATGAAAAAAAAAGGAAAAACACAATTTAAAGTTATCACCGTATATAAGTATAAATGAACATATATGTAGGAATGTAGAGTGTAATAAAAGTTTAATGGACGGTACTCACTTGCAGCTACGCGTAAGGCCAAAGGCACGGCAACACTTGCAGCACCAATTATTAAAAGTATCGAACTAACAGCCAGCCAGTGTTTCGCAGCATCGAATCCTGTAATAAACAAAACGGAAAAATAAATAAAAAAAAAAATAAAAATGGTTGATTGAGGCAAAATGCTGATGATGGTGGAAGCAGGTGGAATTTTCTTTTATTATTATTTTTCTTTTAACATAAAAGTGACCATACCACTGTCCTCTGTCCACAGCCATTTACATCCATCGCACAAACAACTGACGATGAGGGTTTTAGGAAATTATGGATGTTTAAAGAAAGCCATCACCATTTAGATCAAGGGCTTCCTTCAAGTGGAAACAAAAATGACGTGAGAGGAAGTTCCGCTTTAAACAATCTTTACAGGTTGGGTTGGGCTATAAAGACCATTCAATCACATTTTTTTTGGAAAGGTGTCGGCTGTGTTTCTTTTTTGTTTTGTTGCTCCGCAAAAGGTTGCGATGAAAACATACATATTTATGTTTTTTGAGGAATTTCTTGTAAAAAAAAATTCCCAACCTAAATTTGGTTGAAATAAAAGCCTATACAAAGTTATAACGACGTTAATGTTGTTGGTGGTTTATTGTGAAAGTACATATATAAGATTTATCAGGTAAATGTCTAAATGACAGCATGGCATTTTTCGTTCAGTTTTTTTTTTTTTTTTTTTTTTTTGGTTAACAAAAAGTTATTGGGATTTCGGCGAAACGAAACCAAGGTTGGTAATGGCGGGTGACGTTGAAAAGACCGATGCGGTGGCAGAATATGGTTGAATACACCAGGGAAACATGAAGTGACTTGACAAGGAATATACCTTCCCTAACCTACCTACATTATTTAGGTATGAAAAAAATGTAATTTAGAATATTCTGTTGGAACGGAGGGTGTATTACACCATTTTTTTTTATTTTTAATGAAAGATACCAACCTGTTAGGTTTTAGGTTAGAAAGGGTGATGATATGGCAAGTCGCATCATCTCACTCGTATTTCTTTGGATGGTGTTGCGTTCCCCCTTAGGAAGGGAATTGTGACATGTCAAAGGAGAGGAAGGGTATGAATTATGTTTTGGGGGAAATTTTGGATGCTCACATTAGTTGTACACCCGAAATAACACTCAGTACAGTTCATTTAAAAAGAAATAAAATGTGTTTGTGAGGGCGGCTTTTAATGTGGGTTTGTTTGGTCACTAATGGCACACCTTTGGCATTTTCAAAAATTCAAAGGCCTTCCATTAGCTGTTCGAAAAGAGATTATTTTTGGGAGTATTTATTTAGGAGTATACTCTGAACACATATGTCTATCTTCTTTTTTGTGGATTACTTGTCAAAGTGACAAATGATTAAAATGGCGACGTATGTGACCAAATGAAAAAAAAAACAGTGGAAACCGAAATTATGCTGAGCTAGACTTCAGAATATACTGAAATAGACATCTTTTCGCCTTTTCCCTTATACCATTTGCACAATTTCATGTGATAATTGGAGTTAAGATTGGTTATGATACCAATAAAGTCGTTTCTTTGAAAGTTGGAGCCGTTAGGTTGAGGTTAGGCTGAAGTGGCTGTCAGCGTTGCAGCTTAGAACAGAGTTGGTCCCTTGTGACACCACAAGAATTCTGGGATAAACTCCATATTCGTTGAACCATTTGGAGCTCCTAATGAATCATAAGAGACTGTAGATGTATATATTCCTTAAATCGCTGATATCATAGACGAAAAAGTCTCCAAGATAGAGCAGGGCATGTACACAGAAAATTAGGAATAAATTCCACCTCTTCTTTGTCCATGCAGCTTCTGCAAAAATCGTTTGAATAAATGCCAAGCCTCGTTACGTGCTTATGCCTATGAGGAAGTACCCGGCTATAACACTAATTACGGAGCTGATGTGCAATCTCCTAAAGGATATCAAACACACACTTCGACCATTTCAGATCAAGTTTTGGCCAGAAATATTTTGTCGTCAGACAGGTTGTTGAATTTCTCCATCTTCGGTTTGTCCTTTCTATAGCATCTTGTTTCACAATTACCTTACATGTAGGAATGGTTATACCTATATTTGCCCATTCAGGGAATAGAGGTAGCGTCGTTCCGTTTTTAGCAAGTTCATCAGCCTTATAATTTCCTGGAATATCCCTGTGTCGTGGAATGCAACATACTCGAATATTTAAAGGCTGCGCCATCTCCATGAGAGATGAACGACAGTTGAGAGCAGTTATGGAGTTTGTAGAGGACGATTCCAGAGATTTAATAGCTACCTGATCATGAGTAAAATACGGATATCAGTAGTTGATATCACGTTTTCATTCAGCCAGGAGAGGACTTCTTTAGCCATAATTTCCGCCTGGAAAACGCTACAATGAGTACACCTCCACCAATCCCATCATCAGTTTTTGATCCATCAGTATAAAAACTGGATAGCATCATCCTCCAAGGAGCTTAAGTCCTCCCAGACAGATCTTGGAGGCATGGTGACTGCGAAATTTTTACCGAATTCTAGTTTAGGGATGGTGTAATCAATGTAAATTGGAAGTGATCCGAAGGAGTTTGCAATTATAGAATGGCCAATATCATTATTGATGCATTGTGAAGAAGCTTTAAGGCAGGCCACTGTGCTCGCTGCCGTCTGTTTGCTGAAAATATCGAGGGGTAATAGATGGAGAAGAACGTCTAACGCAGCATAGGGTGTTGTTCTTTATGCTGCGCTTATAGACATTGAGGCTGATCGTTGGACTTTGCTTGTCACGATTTGCAGCTTTCTCTAGAGCGGTCTACCATACTAACCAGTGAGCAATACGGGGTTGAAGACCTCATTTATTTCCTATAGCTTTTTTGCATGAGAAGAATGTCACAATGGCTTTTTTAATTCTTTCTCCTATATTAGGTTCCCAACTTTATTTCTCATCTAAAATAAGACCCAAATATTTTGCTTCTTCTGAGAAAGTAAGTGAAGTACCTTTGATGGTAGGAAGATCCCGGTTTTTTTCATAATCTATACGCGCTCAAGGGATTTTACTACGCCTTAAATGTTTCAACACAGCGCGGGCGTTAGGTTAGGAAGATAAAGAAGTATAGAAAAGATGTTTGGCGCGATGTTTTGAGAATGGGATCGAACCTGTGCTATGAGGTTGACAGACGAACATACAAATATCGCGCCACGGCCACCCCCTTAAACGTGAGGAATTTTGTATTTCCTGGAAAATAAGTCCACCTTTAGTCCATGGAATAAAAAATCGAACGAAATCTACTACAATAAGTATCAACTCTACCTCTTTTTATTATATGTCCCTGTAAATTTTATTCTTAAATGCCAATTCTTAGTCCATCGCTAGACCATCGTCTTCGATGGTCCAGCGAAGGACTAAGTTGGTTAACGTTAAACACTGGAAATTGTGTTTTATTAATAGTATTTCGCACTTAGCCCACGGAATAATTCCTAAACCTTCCCTAATCCATGTTTATTAATTTGGGTGAAAGAATTTACAATGCTGTTACTTTTATGTCTATTAGATTTTGTGGTTGGGATTATGGGTCACCAAGATAAAAAAAAAATTTCAAACATTTATGTTGTTTTTGTAGCATAATAGCCTTTTTTCGATGCATCGGAAACATCGATGTTTTTAAACGATGCATCGTTAAACATCGCTGTAACGTTCCGGTGTATTACACCGAAAAAAATAATGCACATCCCTAATTTTAAGCTGTTGGATAGGGATGAATTTGGGGGGAGAATTTTTTTAACCTAGATGCTTCAAAAGGTTTCTTCTATTTTGCCACAGAAGGACCTCTAGAAAAATCTCTTTGTGTTTATTAATTCTTTCTTATAAAGTCTAAGGGATTCTTTATATGAGTGCCAGTCCACAACTTTTATATTTTGCTTAGCTCGATTTAGCGCAATCTTATATGAGCGTTGGAGGCCTATTTAATTATAAAATAATTCTTCGGTTAGGTATAATTTTTTGGAAAATAACAACATCCTGATTGACAAAATTATAAACAAGAAAAATACAGGCACATAAGAACCCCTTAATGACCAATATTCCAAACCACAGCGGATGCTAAGAATTCCGAAGTGCAGAATTGTCATATGAAACATTGTCGTAGCAACATGGAGATCTCCCGATTGACCGTCAGCAAGATACATTATATTTGGATAGACGTAGGCCACTCTTCCAGTATCATGCATGCTCGAATTGCCCGAGGGATCAACATTGACTCTTGCCACTTCCTGGTTGTGGATAAGGTACTACTACGCCTATCCCGAACTATATCAAGAGAACAAAATACTGGAAGAAAGTTTGACATTCGAGTACTACGATCATAATAGAATGCCAGCTCCTTTTCCGATCGAGTCTCTAATAACCTCTTAAGAAATCTGAAACAATCCAGCGGCATCGGATATAGCAATGCAGTGGCAACTTTGCCAAAATGCAATCAGAGATATCCCTGGTTTGACGATAAATGTCGGCATGCACATGCACCCAAGCAAGTAGCATACAACGCGACTGCTGCAAATAAATACAAGAGCAGCTCGTGAGCTCTACGAGTAAAAGAGAAGAGAGGAGCACCGGCGTCTCAGAAAGAAACCTCTTGCTAGCATGTGCAATGGAGCATCATATCAGAATCGTAGATGATGTTAAGAATTAAAAAAAAAACACTTTTGCAGACTGTATAACGATCGTGGAGAACCGAACTCCGCTATTAGGCAGAACGAATAGGTGAGAACCAATAATTCAGCCCACCGACATGGGCGAAATTATGATAGCCATCATATAAAGTTGCTGGAGGTTATGGCTTAGCTGCAGAGCTCAAAATAGTAGGCTAATTTGGGTAAACGTATGCGGGGATTCACCTGCATGGTATGGTCGGAAGACAGAATGCCCGGCGAATGGAATATCTTAGCATTGTTTGCCGATATTCAACAAGTTGATAGGTTGATATGAGTTTGCCAATATGCCTGGAAAGTGCACCATCGACCAAATATTCACTCTACTGCAGATCTTTGAAAAAACAGAGGAGCTTCAAATCGATACCCACTACTCCCTCATGGTGTCCTATTAAGGTCAGTAAGATTCTCACTGATGCATCTTTCATGTAAGAAATGATTTAGAAAGGCTACGCGCTGGCATGAGATTTTTTCAACATCATACTTGAGAGAATAGTGCAGAATTTCTAAACCAACACCAGAGACACTCCTTCAAAAGTCCATTCAAGGATTCGCATGGAGGAACAGAACGTGCTGTCAATGTAAGCCTTTGTGAGTATTGAGACAAAAGCGGCGAAGATGTGTTAAGCAGTAAATGACGGCAAGTCAAAGTATATATGCCCCACATCAAGAAAGGACATCCAATACCGATGTCTTGAACAGATCGTCACCATAAACAGTGATATAACTTTGAGGTACTTAGGGTTCAATATAAATACAGCCCATTATATCAGCGCTAAAAACAAATGAATAAAAACTCTTGCCAATCTTTGTTTGGTAATTGATTAACAAAGCCCTTATTCCTGCAACTGAAGTATGCCTTTATAAAACACTAATCATCCCGGTCCTACTGTATGGTTTAATGGTATGGACTTTATCAAAGGTGGATGAGGATGCTTAAGCATGCTTTGGAACTGTATATTAACTGTGAGTCGAGGAGTAGATACAACTATGAGCTGTATGGACAATACAGTGACTCCAGCCCGGAAAATCTACAAATTCCGCCTAAGTGTAAGGCTCAGCCAACTTTGTATTCAAAACTCGAGGCAGCTAGTTAAGGATCGATCTGGCTGGAGAACCTTGTTCGTCCAATTCCACTTCAGGTCATCATAAGTAAGTAAGTAGGAAATCAACTAAAATTTATCAACCCACTAAACATAAATGTAAAAAAAAACAAGTCCTGATAAAATGGCTGAATGACATGGCTATTAAATATTAAATATCAAATTTTCAATATTTCGATTTCGTAATGATCATCATTCTACGTGAAGGTACTTTTGATACAAAAGATACGAGAATCGAAAATCTCCAGTTTTCATTTTTTACTTTTATACTAAATTAATACGAATTCAAATCATATCACTTTACCACATTTCATTTTTCTACAGCAATCCGAAGTGCTTTATAATTGATATAGATTCTAAGAGAGTGAGTGGATACCGCGCCCTGGCACGGAAGTCCTAAGCTTTTCGATTTTTCTCTTGTAGGTATATGAACTTCAAGCCAAGATTTACCGATCTACCGTATTTTATAATCCTACAGCATTTTGAAGAGCTTTTTTCAATTGAACCAACAATTGGAAGAAGGGTGTAAGTCCCAAAGTTTCCAAAAATTTAATTTTGATCTAAATTCCATTTCTGTTACGTCGAAAGAAGAAAAAAAAACCTTTTTTTAAAACAAATGGCATTAGACAATTTCGCCCAAATTGATTTGGAAATATCACCAACAAAAAAATCTTAGCAAAATGTTGTTGTATTTTTTTCTCCTTTTTTGCGATATTTATCATCTTTCTGTTTTTTAAGGAAAGAACGCCCAAAATTCAAATATGAAAATTCACAACAATTGGAAATATCGCCCAAATAAGGGAATAACTTCCAAATATTAGGAAAAAACGCCCAAATCAAAATCTTGTCAATAGTTGCACTCCTTTTTAAATCAAAACGTAAAATTCTTGGAATGAATTTATTTGTGAGATTTAGAAGTGAAAGTTATTGTTTACATTGTCGACATATTGTCTACATTGTCGACATATTTTCTATATTGTCTACATTGCCGACCGATTGTCTACATTGAAATGGACAGGTACAACACTGCTTTGTATGTCTACTTGTTAAAGTTTAACAAATTTGTCGGCAAATTATTTTGAATTTTGGAAGCATATTCAGGACGATTGAGAAATATATTTTTTAATTGCATGAATAAATGGTCCAAGAAAGGAACATTGATATACCAACGAAAAGATTCAACAGGATGACCTTCATAATTATCAAGGTTCCTCTGGTGACTGGCTTTTATAATTTTTTTTCCCTGAGTAGGTGTAAAACCTTCAAAAGGCACTATGAGGACCGAAAAACGCGTGCTCATAGGAGTGTGAGATTCTTACTGCACTAAAAACACCTCATCCTTCCGATTGCAACTAAGTTGAAATTTGTCTAGCAATTTATTTTTAACGAATTTAATTAACGTGTTGCAGGTAACTATCCGGTGATAGTTCGGAAGGCTTTGTTTTTCGCAGGCGGCGTACTAAGTTCGTCCCATCGATAATTTTGATTATAGTACTATTCCAGTGTTGTAATATCCGTTTTCTATGATTTCGAGCAAAAGTTTTTATTTCATCGCGAACCGTGGGAGTCCCGAGATCTCGGTGGAGAGCTTCGTTTCTAATGTACCAAGGTGCGCTTACAAATGATCTTAGGAGTTTATTTTCAAATGCTTGTAAGGTATTTAAATTAGAATCTCACGTACAACCCCAGAGTTGTGTACCGTAAGTCCAGACAGGCTTAAGCACCTGCCTGTACAAAATTAGCTTGTTCTCGATACTGAGCTTAGAGTGTTTCCCGAGCAACCAGTACATATCCCTGAGTTTATTATTTAACTCTTCGCATTTCTTTTTAACATGCGGTTTCCATTTTAATTTCGCGTCTAGAGTCATTCCGAGATATTTTGCTTCGTTAGCAAACGGAACTTGAACCGTATTAATAAATACCGGTAATCTATTAATTTTCTTATACGTAAAATCTACACGGACTGATTTTACTTCGTCGAGCGATATCCGCCATGTTTTTGTCCAATCATTGACATTATTCAGAGCTTTTTGTAATTTTGTCGTAGAATCATTTATCGTTTGGCCCACTGCTAGTATTGCAGTGTCATCAGCAAACGTAGCTACGATAGTGTCTTCTGTTTGAGCTATATCACGTGTAAATAATGGGTACACTATTGGACCTAAAACACTTCCCTGTGGTTCCCCACCCTCTATTTATTTGAGATCCGAGTAATCGTTTCCATGTCTTACTCTAAAAAGTCTAGATATGCTTTTAGAAGCGTATAAAGTGCTTTAGGCAGAATTTGTCTTAATTTAAAATTAAGGCTTTCGTGCCACACCTTACCTTGGGTGTTTTAACGCCCACTGGTTCGCCACTGGTATAGACAGACAGTAAAAACCTTATCTGCACTTCATTAAACCCTTGTTCTTCCGAATACAAACCATGCAAACTTATGCCTAGCCTTAAGGGTAATATGCAACTTCATATTTAACGGATTAGGCGTTAAGACATTTACTACACTTCCTAAAGATTTTTACCGTTCCGTCCCACTCTTTTCTTAAACCAAGACTACTAATCACAAAACGATGGATCAAATTAGATAAAATTGCACCAAAGCTGCATTCTAAATATTATTGTCTCCGCGACCAAACACCATGTCAAAAGCGGAATGTAAAACGTCTACTCGGAATTCACAACATCATCAGGACGCATTCCACTTGTTTTAATTGTGTATGGTTCCTGACAATTCGGCTATACTAACAACATTTCTCATTCCAACAAAGTGTTAAAATTTGAACTATGTACAATTCGCTGGTCGTATGTCATATGTCAAGTACATGGCACTTATGTAATTACAAAGATTGACAACCAATATTGTCCAAAACTTTCTCTGTAGACTAATATAACAGTAGGTGTGGAAGGTTGAACTAATGAAACTATATTATACTTACGAAACGAATTAGTCCCCGAACTGGATGATCCCCGACTAGGACACTGTCGATGTTTCCATGGCATTATACTCGTTGTTGAGCTCGATGAGTGCATTTGTTTTTGTAGTTGCTTGTGTTGCATGTGCTGTTCCATCTGTGCATCGTGCTGCAATTTCTCCTTAAGGCCACTACTCGAGCCGCTAGCCAAAGTCGTAAACGAACTATTTATAATGTTCGATCCGCCAAAGCTACAGCTGCTGAATGCATTCGAAGGTGTTTGCAATTGTGTATAAGGATGTCTGCCCAGGGTATTTGGCATCGTAGTTAAATCCACAAAGGCACCGCCAACACCACCACCTGCACCACCATTAGACCGTTCCTTATTGACACAATTTGAATGCCAATGCATTTTGTATCCTTCATGTTGATAAACATCCCCGAGATGCCGGGAATGCTGCTGCTGTTGGTGATGGTGGTGCTGCTGTTGCTGATGATGATATGGATGTGAGTGAAGGTGGTGATGGGATGTGTGGAGATGGTGCAGTGAATCTGTGGTGCCGCTGGTAGAAAAATTCGACAGCGACTGGGATAAGCAATGCAAACGTTCCAGATTACGTTGCTGATTGCGTTTGAGGCTTTCTGTGGTCGATGAGTTATGCGGATGCTTTTGGTGATGTGCTAACGTGGCATAGGAGGCTAATTGCTTTGCATACTCGCTGCTTGGTCCAATTGTATTGTATTTACCTAAACTGAGGCTGCTGCGGTTGTTGAATTTCTCTTCTCCCTCGAATTCGATCACTTGCTGCTTGTGCTGCTGAAGTTGATTGTATGCATGGAATGCACACAATGTTTCCTCTTCATTGGATTTCTTCATCTTGTTGAGCATAATGGAGCTGTTATTGAGGGCGAAGTCATTTCGGATGCATGGACAAATATTCGTACTGGCACTGCCTGGTGTTGAGGGACAAATGCGTGTGTTGCGTTCCCTATCCTCGGCTGTGTTTACATGACAAACATCTGGCTTTACCGATTGCCCTATACTAAAGGCCAAATTCGAGCCCACGTTCGCACACTTCATCATTGTCGACGCACAATCATCCAGAATTGAGGACACTTCAAAGCTATTGCCAATGCCAATCCCACTGCCATTGCCATTACCACAATCAGGTAACACATCAGTACGGAATAGGCTGGTGGGTGGTTTTCGATTTGCCAAGGCAGGAGGTGGTGGTGGTGGTATTAGGTCGACATCTGATTGGGAATCGGTCTGAAATAAATAAATAAGAAAATTTTCATTAAAAGAAAACTAAAGAAATTTGTTGAATGATTTGAATTACAAAAAAAAGGATGGAAGATGGAAAACCCTGTGTCTTATCTTAGAATCACAGAGAGCGATTTTTGTAGATATAGGACTTTTAGTTACCAAATCGGATGCACAACAAAAGCTTATATAGTTTAAAGGACCTTCACAATAGCATGCTCTAGAGATCTTTTTTTTTGTAAATTCCCTTTTACAAAACATCAAAACATGGAATACTTTAAGACATCCTTTTCCACAAAGGTTGCTTTCTTAAAATGCCAACACAAGGAGTATTCATGCGTAGGTGTAATATCCTAACCCCATAATCTTTTCCAAGGCATATCTCTCTTTCTACATGAGTGATTTTTTTGCGTATGATGTGTTTAAAGTCAAAACTTTTCTATTTCAAAAATAGATAATTTAGTTTTGAAAACCTACTTAAGGAAACATACTCAAGTGAATGAACATAGACAAAGATTATGATATGGTAATATGAAAAGGAATACTTACTTGTACATAAATGATATGCCCTTTGTGTACTTATGGCAAAGGTACATACATACATATATGAACAAAATTACTTTTAATACCTTTTATAAGTTCGATTTCCTAAAGTGATGTGTATTTTCGTTGGAACAAAGATTTTCCATTAGATTTTATTTGCTCATTTCACACTTCATGGAACATTTTCCTTCCATATCTTAAAAGGATACAAGCAATTTAATTTTATAACATCCCTTTCAATTTTATTGCCTAGCACACACATAAACCCTTCATACGTACATACATACATATATACAATTTAGTAGAAGGCTTTATATCATTTTACCTCTTTCATTACTTTCCCATAATTATTTTCTTCTCATAAATTGTATAGGCGTATAAATACAATATAACCAGGTGTAGGCTATAATCTTTCAAGGAATTATATAATAATGTTTCATTTAAAAATATATATGTAAAGGTAAGGCATATGTATATGTGGTCGAAGTTGATTAAAGGAAACCTACTACTATAATATAGACTCATAAAAGGCTAACTAGTTTCTTGGTTTTCCATTTAAGCCTTAAGAGTCTTGTTTAAGGACGTACAATTGAAGGCATCCTTGCAAATATATATATGTACATACCTTTATATATTGATTTTATGGAAATGGAAGGCTTTTGTGTTTGATCATGTATTGATTGAAAATTGCAAAAGATTTAAATAAGAGAGATTATTGTGGTAAATTTTACCGCAACAAGTTTCAACACCTCATTTCTGTAGCTCTTTCCCTTAGTACTCCACTTTACTGTTGCGGTTTCCAAACATTCTAATAATACGGTTTCTTCAGAAACGGTAACTGCTCGTTAAGTTTACTGCATTCTATAAGCACCAATTCGCCTGCATTCAACAGCAATAAAGATAATAATACCAGCAACACCATGCGACAAGTGTTCCCGTACAGTTCAATTATCAGTCACAGCTAAGATTATCACAGAACAAAAGATTATGTGGGTAGTAAACTCGTTCAAAACCCTATAAATCTATAAATCAGTTGGCCAGATTATTTCTACATTTCTTCAACGCACTCTTTCAATAATTACCACATAGTTTACAGTCATCTTCAAAAGCTTTATTGAACTCAGATACGCGCCTATCAGCTGGAGAAAAGTCAAATTGGTTTTTGTTCCAAAGGCTGTGAAAACCGACACACTCGACTGCAAAGTCTCTCAACGTTTCTTCTCAAGACACTGGGGAGATTCAGTCAAACAGCTTGCGTACAACTACAAACACGCATAACTTAGAGGTAAATCAGTGGAGACAGCGTCGCACGAAGTCGTTTCAAAAATAGAGAAAAGTCTCGAGCACAAAGAACACTCGCTAGCAGTATTTCTGGATATCGAAGGAGCGTTTAACAACGTAAAATCTTATGCTTTAAATATGCCTTAGAGAAAGTTGGAGCTGAACCAGCTATTGTGGACTGGATATATTTCGTGCTCAATAGTGGGAACATAAACTCACAACTTGGGACACTATTGTAGAGAAAACACTTACAAGAGGCACACCACAGGGAGGAGTAATCTCACCTCTTCTATGGGCCCTAAAATTTAACAACATTCTTACAAAATTTAAAAACAAAGGAATTAAAACAGTGGCTTATGCCGACGACATAGCAATCTTATATCGGGTAAGTATCTTACCCCATCATCAAATATATAATGAATCCGCACTTTTCTTTCCTCTTGGGTAGAGTAAAATGGCCGCGGGGTTAACACTGCTAAAACTGAACTAGTTCTGTTTACGTGGAAAAAGAAATCCTGGAGGATTTTACTCCTCTTAAGCACAATGAAATGACTCTGAAGCTTTCCACAGAAGGCAAATATCTAGGTGTAATACAAGACTCGTGCCTTCTACACATGTAAAAACAACCTTCGGAACACATTGGGACATGTTGGTTCGTCCCATACCTACCTACGGATCGATCGCGTGGTGAAAGGCTGTTGAAAAAGCTATTTCAAGAACCTTAACAAGGTGCAGAAAATAAACTATGTAGAAATAACAGGGACATGGAGGTCAAAGCCATAAACAGGGCTGGAAAACATTCTAAATCTTACAGCGGCCAAAAGTGCACTTCAACTAGAAGAAATTGGTTCTGGGAAGCACAGTAGCAAATGTCATGGATCTATCTGGCAAAGGTATGATAAAATGGTCGAACTTGATGTGACCACTGACTATACAGGGTGGCTCAACGAATCGTGCTATAAAAATAAAACGTAATAACTTTTTTCAGTGTGAGTAATCGGCATATTTTTTTTTATTTTATAGGCTACTATTTAGATTTATCAAAATGAATGCTTGGGATACCTAAAAATGAATTTGGATAGTGCAGCGATACCATTCTTTGCCTTCCGTCATTTTCGTCCAAAGGGAATTTAGGCTGGAGTTTGGCGGTACTCCCCCGAGTAGATGGACCATTATGAACGTGTTTGCCAAATATGGAAGCATCGAACGAAGACCGTATCATCGAGATCCCAATGTTCGTGTTCAGGATACAATCGTAGCTGTCGCATCTGCAATACAGGCAAATACAAGTGTTTCGACTCGAAACTTATCGGGCCAAATTGGAGTTAGCAGACGGCCATTACAACGGATACTTCATGATGACTTAAGCTTGATTCCGTACAAAGTCCAAATTACAAGCAAGTTAAGCGCTCAGGATTTGCCTGTTCGCCTGGAATTTTGCCGAAAAATGATTGCAATTGCCGAAGAAGACAACATATTGATAAATTGTTTGTTCATGGTATATGAGGCCCATTTTGACTTAAACGGCAATGTTAACAAGCAAAATTGCCGTATATGGAGTGAATCTAATCCAGAAATGCTTCATGAGACGGAACTGCACCCAGAACGAGTCACTGTGTGGTGCGCAGTTTCATCAAGGTGTATTGTCGGGCCATACTTCTTTGAAGAAACCGGTGTAACACAAACTGTCAATGGGGATCGTTATTTAAAGATGCTGAAGGAGTTATTTAAAGATGCTGAAGGAGTTTTTTACCCAGATCCTATCCCTTTCAGTAGGATTTGGTTTGAACAAGATGGAGCAAGTGCATACGTAGCCACGCAAGTTATGGCGGAGCTCCAACGATAATTCCCAAACAAATTGATATCCAGAAACTGCACTTTCCGCTGGCCCCCAAGGTCACCTCACCTGACTGCACCAGACTTTTTTTATGGTGTTATGTCAAGCAGGAATTGTACAAAACGAAACCCAGGAACTTGACTGAATTGAAGCAGTCCATTAAGACAATAATTGAGGCGATCCCAATTTCAAACTTTCAGGCCACAATGAACAATTTTCTGATCAGGTGCCGCATTTGCGTGGATGAGCGTGGAGGTCATTTGAGGTCTATCCATCCTTAAAAACCATTACCTACTTATTTAAAATAAAATTTAATTTTTAATCCAATAAAAAAAAATTAATGAAATACATGGATTAAAATAAAAGTTATTTAAATTTCTTATTGTAGGATTCGTGCGCCACCCTGTACTTACCACCGAAATTAGATTTGAACAAAAACATCAGGATGTTAATACCCGAAAGACATAGATGGAAACCCAGCTAACTACTAAAATGGTACAAAATGGAAGAAGGAACCGGAGCCGGACTTTTTTGTGAAGCTCTTAATATTAGGGAAACATATATAAACTACCAAAAGAGTGTAGCGTCTTTTACGCTGAGACTTACGTTATTGAAAGAACAGCCGAAATGATCCATAGGAGAAAACTAATCTCATCAGAGATCGCATTCTTCTTGGACAGCCAAGCAGCTGTCAAATGGCTACCAGTGAGATAATAAGATCCAAGGCACGAGGCGTACTGAATATCATCCGTGACACCAACTAAGTCAAATTCACCTGGATCGGCTGAGGCATTGACCTTGAATTTTTGAATATAACTATAAGAATAAGAGATAAAGAGAGGGCAGAAATTGGCAGCTTAAAAAATTTTGAAGAGCGGGGATGAAATTTTCTCATTAAGAAATAAAGTTCGAAAAAGTCTGGAACAGCTTGAGCACAATTTTCTGCCAATATTAAAACGTCAATATATAACATTTGTTTTTATATATTTTTGTTTGTTTAAAATTCAATTTTTTTTCTCTTCAAACAAATAATTTAGCATTTTAGTGATTTTAAATTAATTTATTTGTTCAACAAATCTTTTCTCCCAACAACCACGAGATGTTTTTTCTTCATTTATGACAAACGTCAAGCTGACAATTGTAAATTTCCTGCCAACAAATTGCTGCCTAGACAAATTTATTGGCCAAAAATTAGCAAGAAATTTTCAGGAAGTGAAATATATTACTCTCTCAAGAGCGCTTCTGCCCAAAACTACCAAATTTGTAGATCTGGAACAGGAATTGTGTGTGTGTATCAGACCTACTGTTATCAATGTTCAAGTTTGGATGGACGGATGGATGTTTGTTACTCAATCATGCCAAAACGGTTAAACGGATCTGGATGAAATTTAGCAAAGAGAAAGACTATAGTGTGGAATAAGACATAGGCCTTTTATACCCGAAAAATGTATCATTCCCGTGGGATACAGTTGTTTTATTTTGGATAGAGCACACAAAACATGTGTGCTCATTCTGCAAATAGCCAACATAACTTCTATTCACTAGAAAGCAAAACACACACACATACCTGACAATCGTCTATCAGTCTCTTGACTATATGACCACCAACGCGTTAAGACCTACCTTGTTAAAAAAGTCAAAGTAATTCTTTTTTTGTTTGGTTGTTTTTGGCGAAGAGTATTAAATTATCATTAAATGAAAATCAATTAAGAAATCCGTCTTTAATGACACAACAAAAATTATATTTGCTTGTAGTGCAGTTTGTGGCTTATTTTATGCTGCCATGCTTTCACAAGCTCTTATGACTCCTCCCGTACTTGAAATCGGTAACATTTTCATAGGGCGTGGATTTATTCTTATAAAGGGTTATCCATTTTGCAGTTTCTAAAGTATAGGGCTGGAAATCGACATCTGTCAAACTAAGTTGTTAAACCAATATTTTTTTTGTCAGTTTAATGTCTGACATTTACGAAAATGGATCGCTTAACTATCGCACAACGCATAAAATTGGTAATCGTGCTATAAGAGGATATTATGGTTTATATAATCGTCCAACTACGCAAGCAATTAGCAAAATTGTGAAGAAATTTGAAGGGACTAGATTGGTTGCGGATATTGTAAGGCCTGTGCATCATCGTTTGGCTCGTACCACTGAAAATATCGCTGCTGTAAGTGAAAGTGTTACCGAAGCCCCGAATGTCTCGATTCCTCGTCGTTCTCAAGAATAAGGACTGTTTTACGGCACATTATGGCGTATTTTGCATTTGGATCTACACCTACATCCATATAAAGGCCAGCTCCCACAACAACTGAAGCCAGCTGACCATTCACAATGTCGTAGATACGTCGAATGGGTGCTTGAACAACAGGCGGTGGACGTCGATTTTTCGAACATAATTTTCTTCAGCGACGATGTTAATAAACAAAATTGTCGTATTTGTGGATCTGATAATCCTCAACTAATTGAAGAGAGGCTATTACATCCACAAAAAGTCACTGTTTGGGGCGCTCTTTGGTCCTGAGGTGTGATTGGACCTTACTTCTTCGAATACGAAGATGGAACGACTGTCACCGTCAAATCGGAGCGTTATGGTCATATGATAAACGACTTTTTTTTGCTTGCTATTGAAGAATACGACTTGAAGAATATGTGGTTTCAACAAGACAAGCCACATGCCACACAACTCGAGCGAATATAGCTTTATTGCAAGAGACATTTCCTGGCTGCGTAATTTCTCGTCGTGGTGATATCAACTGGCCACCAAGATCATGCGATTTGACACCGCTGAATATTGTTTTTGTGGGGCTACAGATAAACCTTTAGCTCTTGAGCACTTGAAAACTAACATTTGTCAAGTTGTGGCTGAGATACCACCTAATATGTGTCAAAAATTGGTCGAAATTACCTCAAAAGAATCGATGCTTGTAACAATTCGCGTTGTGGTCATTTAAATGATGTTGTATTTCACACATAATGTCAACGTTCAAGATTTATAATAGAAAAGAAATATCATGAAGAAATATAATTTATATGTGTTTTATTTACGTTTACTTTTGAAACCGAAAATGGATAACCCATTATAATCGTACACTTGCTAAAGTTCTTAGAGATCTCGAAATACAGTAAGCTGGTCCAGATAGTATGTCAACTATTATTTTAAATAGGTGGTCTTCGTCGCTTTCAAAATAACGGCAGAAGCTTTTACATCTATCTACTAGTGCCTCTCCAAAAGCATTGCATATCACTAGTAGTGGCAAATTGTATGTCTAATTATTTGTTTATCCTGCTTTAAGTATGTGAGCGTTATTCTTGAGGGGCACTTGCATCTCTGAAACCAAACAACTTTCAGCTTACATTTGTTCAAAGCTTGAGTACAACTTCATATCGGGATATATACTCCCAGCACTCATTTAAGTCTCTTGGACATATTCCAAAATAAAGTTTTAAAAATTATAGAATTATAGGTGGAATAACAATTTCGGAATGAATTCCATCTCTTGAATATAAGGGCAATGCTTCTTGTATCTAATTGCTTTATCGCTGTTTCTATATAGACAGCGTTCTATTGAAATTTGGCAGATCTCAGTTTTCTGAACTCCGCAATAATATTTATTTCAATAAGCAGGATAATTGAGAATACTGTCGCAGAAATTTCATCTGAATGTTTTTTTTATTTAAACAAAACCATTCAAAATGAATGAGCAACTCAAACAGAATCGCCAAAATCTTATTCAAAATTATCATATTCAACAACGTGAGTTAAACAGACAACAAAGGAAATACAAGAAAATTATAAGTACAAAATTAATAAGTCGCAAAGACTCCATCAGTCAGGCGAGCTACTTAAAGAATATTGAACGTTTGAAGGCAGAAAAAGCCGAGGTAAGAGCCCAATTATGGGTAGCTAATGGCCCTACACACCTCCGTCAAAATGAACATCTTCTAAAAACCATAAAATGTCAGGTTTCATGCCAAGAGAAACTATATTCTGAGAACAAGAAACTAAAATCACAGATACATGTATTGGAAATGCAATTGCAGCGAGTAAACCAGTGTATCTACGATCTTAATAGACAAACCATACCAGAGAATCAGCACCAAGCCCATGTTCATAAAGTTCGTCGAACGAAGGAGATTTTAGAAAATCAGCTTGATGTTGGCATTAAACGAGAATGTAAACTTATATTTACAAATCGGGTTTTTCGAGAAGACGTGGCTCGAATGATCAATTTTCGAACGTTTTTCAATGACCTGTATACGAAGATGATCCAACAGCTAAAAAGTGACAACAAATATCTAATTAATCTGATTGAACATGCCCAAGTAACATTTGAAAATGGAACAAATGTCTACGAGAAAATAATTGCGATCAATAAAAAAGAATACCACGATCGAGAAATAAGGAAGGTTGAGATGCAAAGTATCACAAGAAAAACCGCCCAAGACAACGAAAATTTTGCATTTTTGTCGAAAAAGGATAAAAAACGTGATCTATGCGATCTCGAACCTAGGGAATATAAGCGCCGTGATCTATTCAAAGACGCTCATAAAAAGAAAATCAGATTGTACGATAGCGTTTTGAATAAAATTCTTCAACATTCAAGAACCCAAAGATTTGAAAAAGTCATTGAAAATTTTCAAGAGCAAGAGAGTTTCTATTATTCATACTTTAACTATGCTAATGAAAAGAACTATCATATTACAATGCTAGATACAAAGTGGAATGAACTCTACCACACTATTGAAAGCCTTCGCACAAGAAACAAAAATACCCTGGACAACCAACTCGAGACGATAATTGACCTGGAACAAAAATTAAGTGTTCAACTTAAAAGAAATCGTGCTTATGAAGAAAAGAAAAATAATTGCGATAAGACTTTGCAAGGATATTTCAAGGAATTTCTTAGTATTTTCTTGCTCTGCCGAACCAATTCAACTCCTCTGCAAAATCGTTTAGGCGACCACTCCAAAATAAATATAATGAATGTTAAAGAATTTCAACAAATCCTTGAAGAACGTTTGAATCTGATTGTGGCAAGAATTTATGTTTTGCAAAGAAAGGACCCAAAAATTAGACCTGGCCATTATGTTGTTCGTAATCTTCAGAAATTCTCAGAACAACCCACAGAACTGAATGATATCGTCTTGACACAACAGTGCCCTGAATGTGCTGAAGGAGAGGCTGTTAATACCGACGGTAAGGATCATGCGATAAAAACATTGCAAGAAATTCGACAAATCTTACATGAGAAAGTTCTACAACCGGAAATGCAATATCGTTTGCATAGCTTGAGTAAATGCCAATTACAGAGATCGCGAGTGTTAGCAAATAGTAAATTGAATTGAAAATAAGTTTTAGATTAATGTTTGTTGTATTTCTTAAAAATTCATGAAGTAAAAAAATCATTTTGCATATACATACCACATCTAACGGGTTTTCACTATTAAAATAAGTTCAACCCAGACTAGGGTTCATAGAAAAAATATATTTTTAACGTTAGGCAAGCGATTTCCGCAATTCCAGACACGGCGGAAGCATCCAATCAGCCTTATTTTGAAATTCAAACGAAAAGAATATACATATCTTTTATTTCGAATGAAATTTGTATATTTTGACATTTGAACGAATAATATTCATTTTTAAACGATTGCGCAAAATGAACTTGAATGAATTTTATTTTTAAAGTTATATGTTTGAAATTTACTGACATTTCTTTTTGATTTAGGATAACCAAAGTGGAATTTTTCATAGAATTTCTTGTACTAATAAAATTGTTCGGAAAATAAATCCTTATTATTACAAGAACATAAAGTAAATTAACGTTATGGTATTTAAAAAATACATCAATAAAAAAAATGTGTTCTTATTTTGAAGCATTTAGGAAATAATGGTCAGTTTATTCATACGAAAAAGAATCAAAAGAGTTAAAAACTTTTGTGTAATAAAATACTAGATTTTTTCTGAACTCTCGTTTCACTTTGGTTGCGTTTAAAAAAACTTTAACAAAAAACAAAAATTGGTGTTCAACAAAAAACTTCAGTGGTTATTAAATTTGCATGCACCTGGTCACACTTATTAAGTCTAAGAACCAAATGTAAAGTCGCTTGGAGGCACAACTAATTCTTTCTTTGAAAAATAAAATGCACGGCTGGATCGAAACGTACTTGCTCCTGTGTTCGATCACATTACATGCCAAAGATTCCTGATAAAAACGGCTAAGTGTATTTTAAGAGTCCCCTTTCACTTATTAATTGCGATGTTATGTATTTGGAAAAAAAAATTAACTCGAGATTTTAATCAAACTTGACATTACTTTGATACTCACTAAAAAAGTGAGTCCCGCAATTCCGTCCGTCTGTCCTGAATTCTGCAGCCTAAGGGGTTCGGTGGATTTGCTTCAAACTTAAGTATCGTTTTTTAAATTTGTTTTTAAACGACAAATAACAGTAGCTCCCATACATTTTTGTTGGCCAAAAACAAAAATCTTATTTTTCTCAAAAAACGGCTCCAACGATTTATATAAAGAAAATCAGATTATTAACGAAGGGAAAGAGTACCTTTTAATAATTTTTTTTTGGAAAAATTTTTCGTTTTCGATTTTCTGGCAAACGGTTAATTTCATTTTTTAAAAATTTTTTTACGCAGAATCTCCTAGAGAGTTTAAACACTTTTGTAAGCCAGAATTTTTCCAAAAATTTTTAACTCAAAATTTCGAAAACGGGGCTTAATAGTTTTTTTTCGAAACTTCGTATTTGGTGTTTTTTTTAACTTATCTTAAATAGTTAAAAAAATTATTTTTCACAATGGTTCCTCCCATACAAATGTTAAAAAACCGTTAAGAATTTTTTTTCCCAAAAACGGCTCCAAGAATTTTTATAAAAAAATGTGTGTGTTCTTATATATATTAGTACAATACACTTTTAAGTATACAAATATTTTAATTTGCGTACTTATTAACGGTACTTTTCATAGAACCACTTATGAAATGTTCGACTTTCTAACTATTTTATAGACCGATTAAAAGTATTTTTTCTTAAAGAAAATGCTTCCTAAGAGTGTTATAAAACTGCATACTCAAACTTTCGAAAAAAAAAAAAAATTCCATTTTTAAAAAATAAATAATTTTTTCTTTTTGAAAAATCGATTTTTCAAAAACCAGTGATAATATCTTTAAAATGGCGTTTCAATTTTTTTTTCTTAAAATGTGTTTAAGATCTTATACATAAGAAATTAATTTTTACTTATAGTTACTACTATAAGGCAAGTTAAGCATTCATGGAAAAACAAAGTGATAACAATCGAACATGAAATTACGATGATAGCGAAGACGAAAAAGATAGTCTAAGAATTCTGTTAGTCTGTATGTCTATATGCATTTGTAGACACCTACAGCCCAAACGGGTGGGGCGCATTGCAGAGGGCAAATCGATTTTTTTTAGATAAAAAAATAACGGTTCCCACCATATAACCTTTACGTTAAAGCCTATTTTTTTTTCGATTAAAAAAATCGTTGCAGCTTGTTAGGTACACCCGATCATACGGTTGAAATTTTTTTTTAAAAAATGTCAAAAACTATCTCATAAATGGCTTAACCGATTGTTTCGAAATTTCACACATATAAAGATGTAGGTAGTCAAATATTTACTCCATAACAATATTTCTAATTAATATATTTTTGTATTTTTAAAAGCATTTAAAATAAAATGCACGACTGGATCGCACGTACTTGCTCCTATGTTCGATCACAATATATTCAAATATTCTTATTTCTTATATGTGTATAAAAATTCTTAAATTTTTTTCTAAAAAAAAAAATGGTATCAACATTTTAAATATTTAATAATATAAATTCAAAAACAATAAATTCAAAAATCCCAAAAAACTATTTTTCGAAAATTTTGAAATGCAGCATTATTTAGAATTTGAAGGACCTCTTGTAAAAAAATTTTGCCCGAAATCCGTTGAGCCGTTTATGAGAAAGTCGAAAATCAATAAAATTGTTGTACGGCTGGTACCGCTAATAACAAAATATTTTAAATTTTTTTGGCCAAAATGTAGACCATACTCATGTTATTACAAACACCAATTTTTATCATAATAGTAAGAGCCGTTTTGTGGCTAAAACAACGATTCAAAAATCTAGTTTGGACAATCACCTAAAACGCCTATCCACCAAGTTTGTACAAAATCGCTTAAGCCGTTAGGCTGTAGATCGTTCTACAAACAGACAGACAGACAGACGGAATTGCCGGACCCACTTTTTTGGCATTCTCTATGGTAGTAATGTCATGTTTGATTGTTAGAAAACAATTTTTTTTACGAATACATAACTTGCCTTATAGTACCTATAATCGCAAGTAAAAATGAAAACAAAATATATTTTGAAAACTCCTCATTAATTTTATTCAGAAATTAAAGTTATATGTTGTTCAGGATTAATCAACCTAAATTTAAATTCAAACATTCAAATCATTCATTCACAAATTAATTTCATTTTCATTTGGTCAAATTTAACTTCATAAAATATTTTGTAAGCTTGCCAAACATTGAAAATAATACCTATGAATTTTTCGCTGTTAAGACTTAAATCTATGCTCATGCAGTTATATTTTGTTTGCCTACTTAAATCTATTAATTCAATAACAAAATGTCACCACTACAGTTAACTTAGTTTCACTCAAGTTTTGTTATTTTCTTGCTCATTTTCGTTAACTTGTGAACAAGAATTTTTGTGAGTTAATCGATCTCTTTTGATTTTTGACCTGCAATCAGTAAGCATCACCACTGGTAACATTTGTATCAATCTAATTGAAAAATACACAAAACACATTTTCATTGACATTTAATTTCAAAGACAAGTTGGTCAAAAAAACATTTAATCAAACAACATAAAATACAGTCCATGTGATCATAACATTTTTACGCAAAGATATGTATTTGCTGACCTATAAATTGGCCTTTTTGAATTTTTTTTGAAAAATGTTTTGAAAAACTTTTTGTAAAGAAAAAACTTTTTTTTCTCAAAAACCGCTCCATAGATTTTTAAAATATGTTTCTCATAATTTCAAATTTACCAAGGAAATAAAATGGCGTACTTTTTTGAGGCTCAAATTAGTTTAAGTATTTATTTCAGAATCTTAAATTATTTTTTTTTGATTAAGCGGGTTTAATCTTTTGCTTTTAAGTTTATATCTTATAAATATATATATAGTTAAAAGAAAGACGTGTTAGTTACGCTTTAAATACCTTAAGAACGGATGAACCGCTTTGGCTGAAAATTGGTGGGGAGGTAGCTTAGAACCAGGAGACAAACATAGGACATGGAATAACAAAGCGCAAATGACATAATTTTGTCGTTTGGTTGAAAATTTAATAATTACTCGTATAATTTTTTTTCAGAAAGCAATAATCTGTAATAATCAGTAATGCTTCTATTTGGTAAATGTGCGTGGGCCAACGTCATTTGAGACACTACGGACTGTTAATGGTGCATATAATATTTCCACCATATCCTACTGCATGTGAATAACTCGATGTATTAGAAAACAATACCCAATATGGGGGTTCACATGGACAGGCTCAACATCATGGCTCGACGAACTTAAACCAACTTTGCGTTCACATGGATACTGATGTTATCGAACATCAGTGTTTTTAAATTTTCAAAGCGAACGGACGCAAAATTGCGAACATTTTTCTGGCGGCGTTAATTATGAACGAAATTTACACTTGTATGGGAGGTACCGTTGTTTTTTGTTTTAGGAAATTGTTCTTTTATAGTCTTCAAGATATGTTGAAAAACTCCCAATTACGAAACTTCGAAAAATTCTATTGAGTCGTTTTCAAAATTTTGATTTTTCAAAAAAAAATTGATTTTCAAAAAATTTTTTTTCAAACATTTTGGTTTACAATAGTGTTTAAACTTTCTAGGAGTTTCTGTGTAAAAAAATTCAAAAAAATCAAATTTACCGTTTCCCAGAAAATCGAAAACAAAAAAAAAAAATGGTTTTACTAGAGGTGCCTACCTACCTACCAGAATTATCATTTCTTTTCCAAAAAAAATTATCAAGAGGTTACCCTTTCTCTTTATTTATGAACAGATTTTTTATTGAAAAAATGAAAATGAAAAAACAATTGTACCAAGTTTAAAGCAAATACATCCAACCGTTTAGGCTATAGACTCGAGGACAGACAGACAGACGGAAATTCGGGACCTACTTTTGTTTGTTTGATAGTTCGATTTTTTTTTACGAACGCATAAATTGCTTTATAGTACCATAACCGCAAGTAAAAATACGTGCGTACTTCGTTAGATGCCAAATGCAACTATCTTTTATGAGACTCAAAATAAACCTAAACCTAACACGAAAAAACAAAACGAAGTTGTCGAGCATCTGTTTACACAAGTGGGTTGGTTGGACGAGCATTGGACTAGCCAGCAAGTTATCAAAAAATTTTGAAATCCGACGAGCATGTTGGTCCAGCGGTTGTTTTTGCGTTTTAATGGTCGAACATTTGAGGTTGTCGGGCCACGCTGTCGAGCATGTTGTTCCATGTGAACCCGCCTATTGGGATACGATAATCGTTGAAGCCATTATCGCTGCATCTCCAAGTCAGATACACTATACACACATTATTTGATATCATCATTTCGACATGCTTTCCATCGAACCCATAACTTGTGGCACAAATACAAGAATAATATGTCAGAAGGTATTTTACATCTAATTTGTGTCAGTTCCAGAAATCACTATCTTGAGATGAATGAGGAAATACATAATCGGGCTTTACTCTTGATAGAAGACATGTGTAAACACATTTGCGGTAGTTTATTAGTCAGGTTAAAAATGCCAGCGCCATATATTAAAATGGATGACGTATTTAATCCAGATTTGGGACGGGAACGTGAATATGATCCCCAGGAATAATGTAAGATTTATTAGTTCAAACGAATGCACCCTGTTGATACCAAAAAAATAAAGTTTTTGATACTTTAATGAACGCTATTGGTAATGAAAATGGTGGTTTATATTTCCTGAATGTCCCTGGTGGAACTAGTAAGACATTCCTCATGTCAGTCGTTTAAACCACTCTTGGTGCGAGATCCAACATTGTGGTTGCAATTGATTTTTCTGGAATAGCAGCCACATTGTGAGAAGGATGCCCTACGGCTCAATCAGTATTAAAATTGCCGTTAGATATTCGAACTATTGAAGAACCAACATGTAATATTGATGTAATATTGCAAAAAACTCAGCAATGGCCAAAGTTTTATTAGCATCGAAAATCATCATGTGGGACGAATGCACAATAGCGCATAACCGTGCATTAGAAGCACTTAACCAAACATTGATCAATCAATCAATGATTTTACTGTCTGGCGATTTTCGCCAAACACTGACAGTAATTCCGAGATCAACGGCGGCCGACGAAATGACCGCCTTAAATCAACGAATTAATGACGCTATGCGAAAAAAATTCAGCTAAAAACAACCATGAGAGTTTTTCATCATTGCTTAATGATATATCTGCTAAAGATTTTTCTGAGCAATTGCTGACTATCGGTAAT
The DNA here is from genome assembly GCA_910595825.1 of Philhelius pedissequus. NCBI lineage: Eukaryota > Metazoa > Arthropoda > Insecta > Diptera > Syrphidae > Philhelius > Philhelius pedissequus. The sequence goes on along the minus strand of OU343160.1, from coordinate 272,065,123 downwards.
GGTCGAGTATATGTCGACAAATCGAGCGGATCGATTTCATTTCCTCATAATTTTCGTAATTTTGTCTCATCAAAAGACGAACTTATCAACAAACTATTCCCAAATATCATTACCAACTATAAACATAATGAATGGTTGACTGAGCGAGCAATTTTAGCGGCTAAGAATAAGGATGTAGATGACCTAAACTACATAATCCAGAATGAGATCGTTGAAACAACGCATTACATCATTTACGCCTAAAAGTTGGCTCCGTAAATAATCATGCTTCGAAAAATAAACCAACAACTTTGCAACGGTATGCGATTGGTGCTAAGTAAATTGATGAACAATGTGATTTACGCGACGATACTCAAAAGAAAATTCGAAGGTGAGGAATTTCTCATTCCGAGGTTCCCGGTGATCCCAATCAATTTGCCGTTTGAGTTTAAAAGACTACAATTTCCCAACCGTCTAGCATTCGTCATTAGTCCAGTCATTTTAGGTTTTATCTGCCAAAGGCATTTTTTGTAGATAATTTTACAAGGAACAATTTTTGTATTGGCCAGTATTGACCTGCGGGCAATAGGTCGCGGGATATTTGCGAAAAACTGATTTTCGTGACATTTTGACCTTCATAACTTTTTTAGCCGGCACGATATCGATGTCGATTTTTCACATCTTCATTAAAACATCGTAATAAAGGTGTAAACAAAAAATTAGGTCACTAGGAATTTTTCCGCAGATTTGGGTTTAAAATGCCTAAAATGACTGGACTAATGACAATTAACAAATCACAGGGCCAATCGTTGAAAGTTTTTGATTTGAATCTGGATTATCCGTGTTTTTCCCATGTCCAATAATATGGAAGGCCATCTGCGTTGGTTGTTCTGCGCCTTATAATAAAACAAAAAATGTCGTGTATTACAAGGGGCAGGTAGGCCTCACTTAACGCGGCAGTTACGTTTCGGAATAATGTCGTGTTAAACGAAATCATGTTAAACGTTACAAGAAACCAGTGCAAAAATGGGGCTTATGTTCCATAATTTCAAAAAACACAAACATATTTTTTTTTAAAGAATTTTATTTATCGAAATTGGAACCATACATCAAATGAACAATAAAAAACACAAAACATAAACCATTTTGCTTTTTCCTGCAATATAAACTTTATAAAACGTTAAAAAAAAAATTACTAAAAAAGTCCGTAATTCCGCGTTATTCACTTATTGGGGTTTTCGTTTGGTAAAAAAAATCAATTTATTTTTTTATTTAGATCTGTCAAAAAACTTTTGACATTTATTGCCTTCGATTGGTCAGAAAAAATTGATTAATTTTTTGAATTTAAATACATTTTGCAGATCTGGATTTTTCGTCAAATCTACCTATCTTTTACTAACACCAATATACATCATAATTGACAGCCATCATTGTGACAAGTTCTTGTTTGATAATAAATTGTTTCGGTTGCAAGAAAGAATTAAAATAGTTTTACTTCAAATAGAAGCAGTTTTAAGTGAATTAATTTATTCTTCCAGCTCATTTGCGGACTTACAGACTTAAAATTAAAAACAGCGTTCGAGTTAATATTTGGGAGCTGATACCACTAGCTGGTTCTCAAGCACAAATATGCACCAATATAGCAAATAAAAATCAATCTGAAAACGCATTCGATCCCTTACGATAAAAATCAATTATTAGATCAAAATATAAATTTACAAAACGATAACGCCTACTTCAGTTCATTCATATTGAAAAAAAAACAGAAGACTTAAAAATAAATGAATAACTTGAATGAATTTGAAAACAAATACATATGCAATATCTCTACAAGCAAAATATGTATGTACATAGTATGTAACATAAGGAGAACAAACATTTTTTGTTTACGATACCACGTTAGAAAGAGACTTTTGAACGTGTTAAACGAAAGTTGTGAGACCTGTACTTAATTGAAGAGTGCAACCTCAGCACCAAAATACATGAACAATAAAGAATCATTAAAATACTTAGTTTTTATTTGTATTTCCTAATAAAAAAACGAACTCAATAACATCCTAGATCTGCTTATTTATTGAATACAAGGCGAAACAGAGTTCGCCGGGTCAGCTAGTTATTAAATATTTAAGATTTTTTTTAGAAAAAAATTGAGGTAATTTTAGTTATTAAACATGGGCCACGTCGCTATACACCTTGTATAGTTCTTGGTCGTATCGTCAGGAGTTTTTAGCTATTTTTACAAACCAGCCCAAGCATGTGCGAAGTAATTTCCTCTTGAAGACACCGTGCGTCGTATGTTTCTCATCCTCATGGGAAAGGGCCATGCTATTGGTTATTGTTGAAATTAATTTCTAAATATCCCAGCGACTTGGAAAGTATAAGTTACTTAGTAGATTGTCCCAAAAATCGCAGTATTACCCTATGATATCTTAATATTTCGGTGAGTTTGTTGAGGCTCTTAAGATACTCGTACGCCTATTCATTCGCTTGTCCGACAGCTGCTAATCTTTCAGAAAATCTCACAACTATTCTGGTTTCATAAATCTAAAAACCAGGCCATAGATACGGAAGTAGAACAACAAAATGAAAACCATAAACAGTTAGTCGTCAAAGAAACGCAATAAGAAAGAAGATGCCAAGCTTTCGTACGTTATCACGCTCCAAACCCTATTTATTACACAATACATACAATGCAAAATATCTTCTATTCCATAGAGAAATAGGGAAAGAGCTTTGGTACCATATACGAAAAAGTGTACTTCTAACCGAAAATGTCCCCCCCCCCCCAAGACATCCTTAATCTAAGGGTTATATCTGAAGCATTATTAGGCAGAACTTATCTATTAAATAATCTCTACTGAAAGTTATTATACTTTCTTTAGTATATATATCTTTAGTCCTTAAACAAATCTATTTTGATTTAATTTATTTTGCTTATTTGGATAACTATATAAATCTAGATATCAACAGTTTCAATTTGATCTGGGTGAATTGAAAATTCCTAAATAAAACTATCTATTTTCCAAGGTACAAAAGTAGACACTGAGAAATGAATATTTTTTCAGAATACAAGGCCTAGATGTGTGTGTCAAGTTTGAACCTTTTTTCAATTAATATTCACGCGCAAAAAAAAGGACTTCTATTCCAATTGAATGTGACTGTGTAACTCTTACCAACTTTTTGATCTTTTTTTTTGTTCTTTAGTTCAAAATTCATAAAAATGGTACTTTCCTAAACCAAGAGAGCTCAATCATAAAGGCGAGGACGAAGAATCTAGAAATCTTTTCAAAGAAATACAAAGTATGGAAAAAAAATAAATATTAGAAGAAAAATGAAATCTAAGGACAACCTTCGCATAGGGAAAATAATTTTCAATTTTGCCCCAAGGAATTACGCTGACTGGATAAAAGGTGAATATTGTAGATAGGTTGGGGATAAGGAAATACAAAAGAACCTTCAACCAACACAAGTCCCAATGAAGACTCATGTTCTAATTATCAGAGCCGGACTAGGATATGATATAAAATAGGGCCTCAAAGACGGATAATTCTCCATTATTCAAAGAAAAGCTTATGGGATATATATTATTTTAGCAAAACATCACGATGAAGAATTTAGTGCCATACTCTAATAGATCTAGCAGATTTGCAAACTAAATTTTAAACGAGGTTCTTAATAGTTGGTAATGACAAGGCGGAGAATATTACGGCAGCTGCGCCTTTTTCTGTCTTAGATGGGCATTGCTTTATTTGCAGACATTCCAAAAGACTTGAAGTATTCTTCAACGACTTTTGAAGAAGTTGCATGGTTGAGATGGTTGTGGAGGAAGAGGAGACTGTCTCCCATCTTCCTTGTTCATGTCCTGCCTTCTTCCAAGGACGTATATTACACCTATGAGATTTCTTCTTTGACGACCCCAGTGATCAAAGACACATATAGATTCACCAGCTACATCCCTTTACTAGCGACTCCAAATGGTTTAATTAAAGAGTTAATATCTCTTCAAGTGGTATCACAATGGCTCTATCTGATGTCTAAGTATTTAAGCCGTTTTTCAAGTAGAGAGAGCAGACTACTGCGAATTCTACATATAATTGTAATGCATATTTTTTTCACATACGTTGAACAATTTGCGGCTTATGTAGATGGCAGGCATTCAAGCCCAGATAATTCAATGTCGTAAAGCTATTAAAGGTCAGAGGTATAAACAACCTAATACTATGGTTCCAAAAAGTTAGGTATATGCGTCAGATCCAAACTTTGTCCTTTGGGACTATCTAACGAGTAATATGAAACAGCTTAATGCCAATATCCTAGAATTGAAATCCAAAAAATATTTTTTCAAAAATTTTAATATGAAGTATAATCTACTTTTGCGTTTGTCAGTTATCAATTTGATCATTGATAAATACTGAAACTGGGTTTTAAAACTTCCATTGATTTAAAAAAAAAATTACACAACTATTCTTCGGTATAATTATCGATTTTCTTGTATTTCACAACTGTCTAAATCATTCTCAATGATCAAAACTTTTATCAATTAATTGACAATTGACAGATACAATAGAATAAGAAGGTCCTTCTGTAGTATAATTAATTTTAATTGTAATCATCGATCCATTATAAGAAATTCGACAATAAACTGAGAAACGGGTACGTTTTAAAATTTAACATAACCAAGGTATAACGGGTGTTTTTTAAGAGCTTGTGAACTTTAAATAATAATACAAGACAGAAATATTGTCGGAATAAATCTTGTATTATTATAACCTGGTAGATAATTTCATGGCATTTATTTTTTAAATATGATTTCTGGTATATATCCGCCACGGCTACAATTTTTGACAACTTTTTCCAAAAAATCTATTCATGTGGCGTAAATGTTGGCTAAGATATTGGCTTCCAAAGCTCCAAGAGCTGCTGGTTTGTCTTAAGCCAATGACTTTACATAGCCCCATAAAAAGTTATGTCGCACAACCAGTTAACAGGACCTCTTTTGGAAATAAAGCTGTCACCAAATAGATTTTGCAATAAATGAATGGTTGCATGGCAAGTTACGCCATCTTGTTGCAATCAAAATTCGTGGATTTTTAGCTGAATAAATTTTAGAAACAAAAAATTAGTCAGCATTAATTAATAAATTAGTGCTCTCCATTCAACATTTAGAAAAAAGTTCGATGATGTCGTCAGCATGTAGACCGTACCAAACAATCAATTTTAATGGATGTAATGGTTATTCGTTAACGGCAGTTTTGCTAAATGACGAAGCCATTTAACCAAAAATGAGCTACATCACTAAACACAAAGGGATCTTTAGTTCGCAGTGCATAACACCCCCATTAATATATTCCACGGCAAAATTGACCATCTTCGCCCTGTGTCAAATTAACCCAATCAGCAAAAAAACGACGAAGGCGATGGTCATTTGACATTAATTCTTACACTTCTGCTGCATTTTATAGGCACAAAATCCAAGATCCTTACTTACAATTTTTTGCATACCCAGTCGAAGATCAAAGGCCAAAGTTAAGTACGGCGACGAATCGACATTTCAAAACTTCGCTATACAGCAACAATATTCTTTTCGGTACCCACGTTTCTGTCTCTTAAGCAAAATTAGTGCGCAAACGACGAATAACTGCACGAATTGCTTGATCACTAGGTCGGTTATGTTGACCGTAAAATGGACGAAGTGCTCTAACTTCATTCAACTTAACAGATACTTATTTGCGATTATAGGTACTATAAGGCAATTTATGTATTCGTCGAAAAAAAAAGTTTTGAGATAACAATCAAACATAACATTACGATGATAGCGAATACGAAAACGGATGGTCTAAAAATTCTGACCGTCTGTCTGTCAGTCTGTCAGTCTGTCAGTCTGTCAGTCTGTCAGTCTGTCAGTCTGTCAGTCTGTCAGTCTGTCAGTCTGTCAGTCTGTCAGTCTGTCAGTATGTCAGTCTGTAAGTCTGTATGTATGTATGTATAAAAACCAACAGCACAAACGGGTCGGCCGAATTGCTTTAGACTTGCTATATAGAGTTTTTTAGGTATTGTACAGAGGTGAAATTGAAATTTTTGCCTAAAAAAATAACGGTATATCTGCCATATAACCATTACGTTAAAGCCTATTTATTTCGGAAACAGCTCTTTTGATTAAAAAAAATGAGTGCAGCTTTAAGGTACGACCGACCATATGATTGAAAAAAAAATTAAAAAATGACTAAAAACGGTACTTCCCATAGGAACGTTTTTTTTATTTCGACTATCTCATAAATGGCTTAACCGATTCTTTCGAAATTTCACACATATATAGGTTTAGGTTTTATATTTTATATTTTGAAAACTGCTTTATAATTTTTTTTTCAAAAATTATAGTTATATATATTTGCTTATTACCTATGAATTAGCGTTTTTGAATTTTTTTTTAATTTTCTTCAAAAAAAAACTTTTTTTCTCAAAACTCAACAGATTTTTAATTTTTTTTTCTCGTAAATTCGATCTTTTACTAGAAATAAAATGGCATACATTGTTTGAGCTCAAATTAGCTTATTTCTGAATTTTAAATTATTTTTTTTTTGATTAATCCGATTTAATCCTTTGTTTTTAAGTTTATATTATTAAATATTTAGGATTGTCATACCAACTTATTTTTTTATAAAAATATTAAAGAAATTTTATACATATAAAAAATTAAGTAAAAAGCGACTTTAAAAATATATTTAGATTTTTAATAGAAACCTTTTGCATACGATGTGATCGAACATAAGAGCAAGTTCGTGCGATCCAGTCGTGCATTTTATTTAATTTGTTAGAAGTAAATTTTCAGAATTTGAAAGCATTGTCACAGCTTTAAACGATTCACGATGAATTGCCAAATCTTAATGAACAGAAATGTCAACAGAGTTTGACATTCTCCACTGCCAAACATGTATGTCAACCGAACCATTAATACCGGATTTTCATGAGTGCAAATTGCCATTATGTCTTCCATTTTATTGACATTAATGACAAAATCGTGTAATAGGTAAGACTAGCATTTAATATTGCCATTATAATGGCATCGTTAAATGCCGAGTGACACCGTTTTGAAAATTATTTCACACCGCGAGAAAGAATGAACTTGCTCATTCCTTAGTGGCAGTTTGTCATTATTAATAAAGCAGTCACTATTTTGCCCCGTGTAAATGCTTATTATTAATGATTTGATCTTACCATTATTTTTCCAGTTTAATGAGGCGAATTAATGGCAATTTGTCACTCGTGTAAACCTGGCATTATTCTGCGTTCTGTGAGGGTACTCATTGCATCAATTCAAATCACATATGTCACAATATGGAATTGCCCGATATTAGCAAAAATTATATCGTCTCCCGAACAGGTGACAATTTGTACGTCACTTTAAAAAGAGTTGAATGTATACTTTTTTGTTTGCCTTATGTTTCCCTTAAAAAAAGGGCCCCTTATAACTTCAATATCAAAGTGCCTACATTGAATATTTTTTCTACTGCGGGACTGTGTCACAGTGTACCCTTTTCACTGAAATTTAATTTGCCTGGAATAGAACGACTGTTATTTGTTTTGCGTAGCAAAAGTGATTTTCTTTGTTCTTGTTTTTTTTCTTCTTCTTCTCCTTTTATACCTACTTTTCCACCTAACTCCTTCAACAAGTTTCATACATTTTTAAACCTTTTTTTTTGCAGATAACTAATTTCTTCTTTCTTGGGGCTTATTTGAGTGACCTCATTTTCAATTAGTGATTTCAGATTTGGGTTCCTGTTTTTGTTGCTGGTACGAATTCGACAAATGCAAATCGGCGCGTTCGCTGGGTTTTTTCTTCCTTTTTGCTAAAAAATAAATAAATCTTGCGACAGAAGTCTATCAAGTGTTTTTATCTGATGACAATTTAAATTTTATATTTGACACCCTCTGCAATTTTTTTTTATTCCCCATCGCACTAAGGAGAGGATAATAGGGATGATTTTTTTTATGTGTTTATTTTTTCACTTTTAGAAAATGGGAAATTATGACATTTGATAGGAAATATTGTTGTCTAAGCAAAGGGTTGTTTTTGGGAAAAAAAATAAAGGTTAAGTAGCATGCATTTAAATTCTAAGTGAACCCATAAATTATATTAAGCATCAGCTTAATATTGGCTTCCATTATAAACATCCCTAACATCTTTTACGTAAATTGTATTTGGGTTGAGCTTTTGGAATGGCATGGCGCTGGCCGGCTGGAAGGAAGGCTTATAAAAAAAAGTTTGTCAATTATTATTGGTAATTGTATGTATAATTAAAATATTCTGACCGTTCTCAAAAAAAGTTAGCTAAAGTTTGTTCGTAGATTAAGATGTGGCAATTTTGAAAAAAAAAGAAACCAAAATTAACCCATCATGTGGTTTATTGAAGATGAATGGAGAGGAATTCATTTTTGTGGTAGGGTGGTATTTTTTTTAAATTTAAACATTTCGTATGATTTTATTCCATATACCTATAAAATTTCTAGATCCAAAAGTCTTATTATTATGACCCTGTTTTAAACAGAAATGGGCTTAAAATGTTGGCATTTTGGGGTTTATTATTTAACTCATAAAATTAAACCCATTCATTTGAGAATTTTAATTTTATTGAGCTTTTTAGATAAATGGAACAATAAAAAAATCTTGTTTAATGTTTAAGAAGGAAGGTTGCTATTTCACGGTGACTTCTTAGTTTTAAGTGGTGTTTAGTTTAGTTAAGTTTGTTTTTAATTAAAAAACTTTTTGCCTCAACTGGGGCGAAACCTGAAATTAAGCTCATTTTTTCCATTATTACAAACAACAATCCACTGTCGTATTATATGTGAATACATCATTATAATGTGAATAGGCCATAATTTTTGCAAATGGCGTTAAATCCTATTAAGTGCTTTGACATTTCTGTAATATACAACTTATACCTTTTTTAGAATTTAACTTTATGCTTGCACCCAATACTGCGATCGGCGACTTAAGAATCAAGAAGGAGGAACCGGAGGTTGAGAGATAAAACCACAAATAAGCCATAATAAGATTGGAAACCTTCGTACGTTTTACCCCCCAAAACCCATTTGTTCACATTGTTGTTTGAAACTCTATCCATGAATAGATATAAAATCGAAAAGCAAAACAAAAACAAATTATTAGGACTGCGGCTATAAGAAGATGAACAGAAAAGATTCTTGGGTGCGTTTTTAACAATTTGTCTATTGGAAGATGAACGGAAAAGTTATTTGTGTGCGTGTTTAAGATTGTAATAAAATATCAAATGAAAGCAGAGGCTTCGGGTCATCTTATTAGCTTATGGATAAAACTAGATGGCTGGCAGCTGCCATTTCCAGTAGGAGCTTTTTCGTTAATATTGTTGCTTTACCTCGATCTTTATCTTTCTGATAAGTCTGGTATTACACGTTGAAACTAGATGCATGCGACTTTTCGAACAACGTATAAGTGCTAGAGAGAAAAAAAATCGAAAGATGAGACATCAAATTGTTGCAACGAAAACTTTACTTACGCGACACACGACAGTTTCTTTTTCGTCTCATCTTTTCGAATTTTTTTTCTCTCTTACACTTACGTTGTTCAAAAAGTCGCATGCATCAGATTTCAACGTCTAATGCCATAGACTTATTAATCGCTACACTGGTATATCTCACCAAACACTGGCGCAAAGCTTTACATATTTCGAAAGCATTTGGTAGCATTTGAAATCCGATTTTCATTAATAATTTTTAATCTTAAAAACAAAACACCAAAACAACATAGCCTTCATTTTTCCAAGACTCGAGTATACGAAACTATCAACGATTCCAGCAATTTGATATCAGGAGACGATGTTCCCGTACAAAGCGCTAACCGTTCACCGAATGTTACCTGCTTACCTATAAGTTGGTTTATAGGGATTGAAAGAACTGTCCTATCAGATGCGCTTATCAAAAATAAAAATAAAAAAGGAGTTGAGTATAACCTGGACTCAAGGATACGATGTGTAAGCACCTTGTTGTAGGTATAAAGTACCGTATATAAAAAAGTGTATATATTCCAAAAGTTATGCATACATAACAAAATATAAAGAACACTTTGATATAACAAATACCATTAAAGGCACTATTCGCCTACTACGGCTCTTAAGATTATGAGACTCATAACTTACAAATTATCTGTAAAATATTGTGATAGGTGATTTTTCTTGGGGACTTTTTTGTGATATTTTCTCCTTGATAATTTTATTAGGCTTCGTTTTGATTTTTAGATTAATAATAGCAATGTTTTTTTGTGTCCCTTAAGTTATTTTAAAAACAGTGGCACAAAAAAACGCTCATAGTCGCTTTAGAGAACTATTGGGCATCACTGATATAACAATGATATTTCATGACATATATCACCAAACAACTTTGACCTAGATTTGGTTAAAATTTTTGATAACATCAACAAAAAAATAAATATGTACTTTGCTTGATATAATTATTATTTCGTTTTTCGTTCCTTTAGTTATTTGCATTTTTGACAGGTATGTTCTTTCGTGATTAGACCGTTTGTTAAAATAATAAAATGCACGACTGTATCGCACGAACTTGCTCTTATGTTCGATCACATCGTATGCAAAAGATTTCTATTAAAAATCTAAATATATTTTTAAAGTCATTTTTAACTCAATTTTATATATACATATACACATTTTTTTTTAGTTTTGTTCTAAAATAAATTGGTATTACAATATTAAATATTTAATAATATAAACTTTAAAACAACAGATTAAATCGGTTTAATTAAAGAAAAAATAATTCAAAAATCTGAAATAATTACTTAAACTAATTTGAGATCAAAAAAAGTACGCCATTTTATTTCTTGTATAAATTTGAATTTAAATCTGTGGAGCGGTTTTTGGGAAAAAAAGTTTTTTTTCCTATTTAAAAAAAAAATTCAAAAACGCCATTTCATAGGTATTCAGATATTCAATACATATAAATATAATTTTTGAAAAACATTTAATGAGCAGCAGCAAATTTTTTAAATTTTTTTCCTAAGAATGATTTCAAAAATACAAAAAAAAATATTAATTAAAAATATTAGTAAGCGGTATAATTTCGAAAACCTAAGCCTATATACGTGTGAAATTTCGAAAGAATCGGTTAAGCCGTTTATGAGATAGTCGAAAGCAAAAAAAAAACGGTCCTATGGAAAGTACCGTTTTTAGACATTTTTCTATTTTTTTTTCAACCATATGATCTATCGTAGCTAAAAAGCCACATTAATTTTTTTATCAAAATCGTTAGAGCCGTTTCCGAGAAAAAATGGTTTGAACGTAACGGTTATGTGGCAGGTACCGTTATTTTTTTAGCGAAAAAAAAAATTCAATTTCCCCTCTGTACAATACCTAAAAAACTCTATATACCAAGTTTGAAGCAATTCGGCGTACCCGTTTGGGCTGTAGGTGTCTATACATACATACAGCCAGACTGACAAACAGACGGACAGAATTTTCAGACCATCCTTTTTAGTCTTAGCTATCATCGTAATGTCAGTGGCCGTGGCGCGATAGTTGTGTGCTCGCCTGTCAACCTCGTGGTCGCAGGTTCGATTCCTGCCATTGTCTATGTCTTCTTATTTTCCATTAAAAATCAATTCTAAAAATTGTCATAAAATGAGTTGCTGTGCTCATTACATGCTGTTCAGGCATAACACTAACAACATGTGATTGAGTTAAACCAGTAAACCCATAAATATGACAAAGAAATAAATGAAATAATGCGAATTTTAAGAGACATAGATAAATCAGACACGGTAGTTTTCTCCCAATTAGTTCAGCCGCCATCCCTGTAGATAAGTCTGAGGCAACAACCAGCTCGCGCCATACATCTTTCCTATCTCTTTCTTTTCTTTCATATGACGCCCGCGCTTTGTTAAAAGCATATAAAGGGTAATCATAATCCCTCGAGCGCGTTTAGAATTTTTTTTTTTTTTATAATCTACACGCGCTCAAGGGATTATGAATATCCTTTAAATGTTTCAACACAGCGCGGGCGTGAGGGTGAAGTTAAGGAAGAGAAAGAATGATAGGAAAGATGTGTGGCGCGATATTCGGAGACTGTAGGTGGTTGTTGTCTCAGATTTTATCTCCAGGGATGGCGGCTGAACTAATGCGGAGAAATTTCCCTGTCGTATTTATCTATGTCCCTTATAATTCGCATTAATTGTTTTATTCTTTGTCATATTTTATCGGTATACTAGTTTTACTCAATCACATGCTGTTAGTAATATGCCTAAATAGCATGTAATGAGTAAACCAGCAACTCATTGTATAACATTTATTTTTAGAATTGGTTTTTAATGGAAAAATAAGAAGAGATAGACTACGGCAGGGATCGAACCTTTAACCATGAGGTTGACAGGCGAACACACAATTATCGCGCCACGGCCACCCCCAATTATAAAAAAGGATTATAAAAAACAAAAAGAATATCATGTTTGATTGTTATCTCAAAAGTTTTTTTTTCGACGAATGCATAACTTGCCTTATAGTACCTATAATCGAAAGTAAAAATGTTAAGCTATTTGACATTTATGAAATTTGGGGTTCGTTTTTTGGGAAATTAAACAGTAGTAATAACTGAAAATGTTTTCTAATCCACTTTTGTCATATATACCATATTTAACAATGAAAAACTCAATAGTCTTTATTTATATTCATTTTTCTAACAAAGGAAACATGCAATTGTCAAAGAAGAACTGTGTTATTTGTGTTTTCGTTACTCCTTTACTCAGCAATTGTACACCCCTCCCTCAATCCATGAAAAAGATGAAAGACGAAACAATTTTTAAACGGAATTGTGTAAGTCTGCTTTTACACGCCTGCGATTTTTAAGCGTTGATTCTCTTTTGTTCCCCTTTCGGTTCCAAGAATCATTTTACACGAATGCGTTTTTTAACAAAATGAGGAATAATATATCCGCTTTCTTTACTCCACTTAAACGTATTTCGCTAAACAATAAGTAAAAGCACAAAGAAGTAGAAACGATAACTGCCATTTTTTCAATCTATAAGCACGTGCTTAAGAGCCGCAGGCTCAAAATGCAATGTACGAGTATACTAGCAGTCCAATCGGGTCCTGTCTTTACCTAATGGTTCGTGCATTAACTTCGTCTGTTTTTTCAAAGTGGTTCGTGAATTCGGTATTGGAGGTTTTTAAAGGTTCGTGCTTTTTGAGGGCTATTTTGGGAGAAAAAAGTGTGTTATATAAAAGGTTATACCGCATCCAAGGAAACCATACTTCAGCGGAACTACACTACACAACGTATTCGTATTCTGTTTGACGATTATAGTGTGCATGTGAGTCTCCAGAGATCTTTTGGCTCGACATACCTGCTTTTTTCATTTGCTCAAATCGATGTAACCTTCACATTCCTGAGAGCAACAAACGGAAAATGGTGGGACGAAGAAATGATGGGGAAGATTTAAGGACTGAAAGATGTGATGACAATATGAAAATCAACCATTGATAATTTTTTGGTGCGTAAAATTTTACCGACACAAGCCTTCTCTTAAGCAACTAAACTGTATAAGACACTTATCAAGCCTGTCCTTATGTATGATGCAGAGACTTGGACACTGTTAACGGTGGATGAGAACGCGTTAGGCTTTCTTGAGAAGAAAATTCTCCCGATGACACAACAACGACCTTACAAACTGTACAGCGATAAAGATATAGCCACAAAAGCGAAAAGCCAATTATTTACATGGCTGGGTCACTTAGAGCGAATCGACAGCAATGTTCTGGCCCTCAAAGTTTTTGAATCCAACCCTGTGGGACAGTGTAAAAGGTGGCGCACGCCAGTGAAAGATGATCTCAACCAACTGGAGAGAGCCGACTGGAAGAAGTTTGTTGTTTGAGGCCCTGGTTCACCCCGAACTGTAGCGTCACATTAAGTAAAGTAAATAAGTAAGGTTGGAATGGTTAAAGAGAAAAACGGAAAATCAATGTGTGAATAGAACTAGGTATGTTCTGAAATTGTAACTGTGTGATCCTAACCAGAAGGCATCTATTTTAGGAGAATCCTTAAGATCTGAACAAGAATATTGTTCTGCAAGTACGCAAGCAAGGATACGAATGCTTAGGCACATATCAATAATAATTTTAATCTGTTACAATTCAAGAGGTGAATCCTACGTAGAATTCACGACCCCGCATTTGAAGAAGGACCAAAATCACGAACGGTTTCTCCCAGTCCTAGTTAATTAGAAAATTTAATACAAGGTGGCCCACGAATCGTGCTACAATAGGAAATCTAAATTACTTTTATTTTATTCGATGTATTTCATTTTTTTTTTTGCATTAAAAATTAAATTTTATTTTAAATAACTAATGGTTTTTAAAGATGATAGAACGCAAATGACCTCCACGCTCATCCACGCATATGAACAGCAATGAACAGAAAATTGTTCATTGCGGCCTGAAGGGTTGAAATTGGGATCGCCTCAATTATTGTCTTAATGGACTGCTTCAATTCAGTCAAATTCCTGGGTTTCGTATTGTACACTTCCTGCTTGCCATAACCCCATAAAAAAAAATCTGGTGCAGTCAGGTCAGGTGACCTTGGGGGTCAGCGGAAAGTGCAGTTTGTGGATATCAATTTGCTTGGGAATTTTCGTTGGAGCTCCGCCATAACTTGTGTGCACTTGCTCCATCTTGTTAAAACCAAATCCTGCTGAAAGGGATACGTCTTCGGCGAAGTTCTCGGTAAAAAAAACCCTTCAACATCTTTAAATAACGGTCCCCAAGGACAGTTTGTGTTACACCGTTTTCTTCAAAGAAGTATGGCCCGACAATACACCTTTATGAAACTGCGCACCCCACAGTGACTCGTTCTGGACGCAGTTCCGTCTCATGGGGCATTTCTGGCTTAGATTCACTCCATGTACGGCAATTTTGTTTGTTAGCATTGCCGCTTAAGTCAAAATTGGCCTCATCAGACATGAACAAACAATTTATCAATGGGTTGTCTTCTTCGGCCATTGCAATCATTTTTCGGAAAAATTCCAGGCGAAGAGGCAAATCATGAGGCTTGTAATTTGGACTTCGTACGGAAACAAGTTTAAGTCATCATGAAGTATCCGTTGTTATGACCGTCTGCTAACTCCAATTCGCCCCGATAAGTTTCGAGTCGAAACACTTGGAATTGCCTGTATTGCCGATGCAACAGCTACGATTGTATCCTGAACCCGAACATTGGGATCTCGATAATATGGTCTTCGATCGATGCTTCCAGATTCGGCAAACATGTTCACCAGCCCCATAATTGTCCATCTACTCTGGGGAGTACCGCCAAACTCCAGCCTAAATTCCCTTTGGACGGAAATGACGAACTGCAATGAATGGTATCGCTGCACCATCCAAATCCTTTTTACAGTATCCGAAGCATTCATTTTGATAAATCTAAATAGTAGCCTATAAAATAAAAAAAAAAATAAGCCGCTTACTCAAACTGAATTTAAAAATCCAAGACAACTCCTGCCTGCCATGAAAAACACCATAGGAATTCGTCAGTAGCTTCATTTGATTTCGCAGCAATTAGGTACCTACCTGCTACACATGGAAATTCTTGTGGTAGTGTTTAAATTGCTATAATGTTTAATACTCTTATTCACGTGTCATCTGGTAAAGTCCTGTGGGATAAGAAACGTGTTCCCAGTGCAAAACCACACTATGCATTAAAAATATAATTACACGTTCAGAACATTTTTTTTTTGCCATTTTTAATGTTTAGTGTCTGTGGCCCACGTTCTAAATAAAATATTTGAACAGAAAAAAAGTATTCATTTTTATCTCTAAATTTAGCTGCTTGTTGTATAAATGAGATATATGAAGTTCCACATAGCCAAAAGGCCACTTCTTCGGTCATAAAAATATTAACGGCAGTCCTGTGGCATAAAACACTTGGTCGCTCAATCTAGCCTGCAGGAGCTGTTTTTCTAAAGAATGTGTCCTCCACCTCCACGACTATACAAACACATATTTACATTATGTGGGAACTGTACATAAGAAAAGCTCATGGTTTTTTTATATGGACAATGATAAATAAAAAGGAGAATTTTTAATTTCACTAATTGTTCATAAAAGAGGTTACGAACTAAACGTGTGTGTGAATATATTATGTTTTTACGTTACGAGCTATGTGAGACACCCCACACCCGCAGGAAAATTAAAATCTTGACAAGTCACGTCATTCTTCCTCTCGCGCATAGCACACATCGACAACAAATAGATTACCCAGTCCACCTCACTAACACAATAGCAAAACAAAAGAAATACAAACGAATTAAAAAGAAAAAACAACAACTGTTCCATAGGATGATTGTGCGTGTAATTGTCCTTGCTGTGCTCCAGTTTTCCTCATTTGCGTTTGGTCCACTTTAATCAAGTTGTGAATACGTTAATAGCGGATGCTGCTGTGGGTCATGTCAAAAGTGGATGAGTCCCAGGAAGGACGCAGCAAGAGATCAGCCGGATATGAAACAACGGTATAATTGCTTTTTTGTTTGCTATGGACCTACATTGTATTCTGTTGTGTTGGTTTTGCCCGCCATTTTTGTTTGGCCTAATTATAGAAGCCATGTCAGCGAGTACGCTGTCTTAAGGTCATTTTTCTTTACAGCTTGTTGAAATAATAAAAGGGAAAAAAATGTTGATGGAAGGCCAACAAATTATTCCGTCAAATTTTATAATTTTTCACTTGGTGTTTTTTTTTTTTTTTGTTAGTGAGTAAGTGAGTCAAAATGTCTGTTTCTTTTGATGTAATTATTTCTGTGCGTGATGGGCTTCAGAACAAACGGTTTTGGTTAATTAAAATTCAAACGCCGCAGGGCTTGATTTTTTTCTCTTTCGATTTGGTAAAGCTAATGAGAGAAATGGGATATACAAATTGAATTGCACACGAAATTACATATACATACATACATAGTATATGTGTCTCTTCGTATATAAGGATTAAGGACATTTCATTTTGCTTGACGAAAGAATTTTAATTGTTCACTCGAGTGAGCTGCTTTTCACCTGTGAGTATGTAAAAATGATTATGGCTGAACCCTCTTAAACCTCTAGATGAGATTAATCTTTTTGAAAGAGCTCTAGGAAGAGGAATCATCAGTTGTATAATTCCTAAAGGATGCTGTGATTCGTAGGGGTGATGTAATTGAATCAAGTATAAGAGTAGGTACCTACTTCTAGTTGAAGTTAAACACATTTAAGGAGAAGTGTACACCCAGGGCCTTGGGTTCCCTATGAGAAACCTTGTTGTTTCTTTTGATTAAATTTAGCTGTAATGTTTAAATTATGATAATCTATTAGTATAATCCTATTTGTTGGATTTAAAATTACAGTCGACTCCGCTTAACTGCTATGTCGTGTTTTAACAATATTAATTGTTATTATTAAACGAATTAGGTATCTATGTATGCACTTTTGAATATGTAAAGCTAGAATTACACAGTTAACGTAATGAGTCAACGCGTTGACTCTCTGACGTAGCCACATGATTTCTTTACACTCTGTTGGTCGAGGAGACAAGTTACAATGCGCCCAAAGGCATTAATCAAGAAAACAATTCATTGGGATTTTTCGCATGTCTTTATTCCCCTCAACCCAAATTAGAAGATATATGTTTTGGTTAATGGTAGTTGGGTATTGTAGGAACTGAAAAAGCTTTGACTGACGTCGATATGGTGATGGCCAGCGACGTTACAGTGACTACTGACCAATTGTGTTTATTTTACGGAGGATGAATTCAATTCATGGAATCAACAGTGTCATGTGATGAAACCATCATTGGTCAATGGCGACACTTGCGTCCCAATAGGGGGTTACTTACATCGTATTATCCGATCTGCTGTCCTTAGGTAAGACAAGATCCGTGGATATGAACCAGGGCTACATATTATTTTTTAAGGGCAACCAGAAGCTGAGCGAAAGATAATAACGATTTAGAGTATATAATTCTGAAGTCGAAACCCCTAACACTCCAGCTGATACTCAAAAACTGGATTCTGTCCTCACGTAGCATAAGACAGACAGTTCCACGATCCAGGTCACGATGGATAGGACTAGGTATATCTATTATAGCTGCGATAAAAGATTCCACAAATGTTAGAATGCAAATTCTTATTGGCAAATCAGCTCCGGAGTAAGCTGATGCAAGCCGATAATCCACATCAAAGCCTCACATGCGAATACGTCTCCACCGACGAAACTAAATAATCTATCAAGAATGAGTCTTATGCGCTCGTCCCCTGGAAGAAGCATATGGAGCTTGTCCGGACTCAGAGTACGATGTCAAAATTTTACTCGGGGACATTGCTAAAGTCGGATGGGGAGACATCTTTTGTGGATTAGTTGGTAAAGACAGCATCCGCGAGAGATTTGAGAGGATCTCGTAATGCGGATCCAAGACTATTAATGCAGAAAGGAATCTAGCGCTCTACAGATGACCAACGAAATCAACTATGTGTTAGTTGGCCCCCGGCATCTTAGAAGTGCACACATTTTGAGGTTAAATGAGTTTCTCATCATTTCTTTGTTGCCAAATACTCAAAACAAGAAATTCGATATCCACTCACCTAACCGCAGACGTCAGGTAAAAGATCCGTGGTCATTGTGCTGTAACCTAATCTATCCCAGCAGCTGCTAAGGTTTGGAGATATCGTGAAGATATCAAGCACAATAGCAAAAAGAAAATCCGATCAAAAACCAAGCTTGTATCTCTCCACGGCTAAGAAAAAGCATTACTCTTGCCAACAAGTATACATGAGGAGTTTACACATCTAAACTAGGGCTGTCAACGAGACCGAGCTTAGTCTCAATACTTCTTTAAAAGAACCCGAGACGATTCCAAAACGAGACCGAGACGAGACCGTATTTTTGGTACCAAAATTCGCCAAGAGTCTCGCTGGTCTTGGTGGTCTCGGCGGTCTCGGTGGTTTGGTTTTGATTTTCGCTAGAAGAAATATTTGTTGATTTAATTATTTTTTAGTACTCATGATTTTCAATTTTTTAAATACTCACAAGTTTCTTTTTCGAAGTATTTTATGCGCGTTAAAATATCAAACCACATAATGTATATAGTTATACTCAGATAGGCGCACTGCGAAAATCCAAAGAAGAATTTATGCATACATTTCGTTGGAATAGAAATCGCTCAT
Source organism: Philhelius pedissequus (assembly GCA_910595825.1). NCBI lineage: Eukaryota > Metazoa > Arthropoda > Insecta > Diptera > Syrphidae > Philhelius > Philhelius pedissequus. The sequence goes on along the minus strand of OU343160.1, from coordinate 272,045,934 downwards.
TTTTCAGACTTTGTTTCCCCCTTAGGAAAAAAGGTGACTATAAGACTTTTAAGGGACTTTTAGAAAAAAAAATGTTATCCAATCGTCAAAAACTATTATGTTCCCTTGCTGTCAAGCCATAAATTGTCAAAAACAATTGAGGAATGGCTGCGATTTAAATGGATTAAAAAACATCTAGAAAATAAAAATGTTTCCTTAGAAAATTCGAAATTTTTCCGATTTTATTTTTTACTCCGAAAAAGATTGATTTTTTGATTTTAATGCCGAAATCCACGATAGGTATGAGTGTAAGGTCTATGAAATCTAGCTAAAAACGCATCTAGCAAAACTTATTGGGTGTTGCAATGGCGCTGTAGGTATAGTGCTTGACTGCCAATTGGGACATGAGGGTCGCTCCCCAGGCGAGGGAGCATTTGTTCTTTTCTATACCTCCAATTTTAATTGGATGCCACAATCATCTAAACATTTAATTGTCAAATGAACTGTGCTAACAAAAATTATTTCCTATCTTTCTTTCCTTTTTAACTTACCCTTTGAGTGCGCGCATAATTTAAAAAAAATCGATTTTGACAGATTTTACTTAGAAATAATTCCATTGTGTTCGCAAGAAAATCGAATGTTTAGTTTCTTGGAATTTGACAGAAGCCTTTCGGGTGACACTTGGAAAAAAATATTATCTAACGTCAAAATATAGTTTGTTGCCTACGTGTCAAAATCAATTGAGGAATGGCTCCGATTTAAATGGATTAATTTATCCACACCCCGCATATTCTTACCAATAAACTTATGAGATGCGCTACTTTATCTTTTCAATTTGCACACGCGTCTTATCTTACATTTTTTACTCCTAAAAACCACGAAAGAAACCAAGACTAAGGGTGAGAAGAAGATCGAGGCCAAGACGAGCCTCCACATTAAAATTTTCTCGCAAAAAAAGCGAAACCAAGAACGAGACGAGACTTGATTAGGCGAGCCCGAGACCGAAACCGAGACGAGTCTGAAATTTTCGATTTTGACGAGACTGAGACGAGACTAACAAAATTCTCGCCTAGTCTCGCCTCGTTGCTAGCCATAATCTCAACCCCTAGTGGAAATCTGACACAGAATTAGCCCAGCAAACTGCTGCTACATCAGTTTGGTGAATCAAATGTTTTCAATACTCGTCTCGCGGAGTACTTAGTGCACGATTTACAAAGCACTATCACCAGTCTTTTTTTAAGTAACCGAAAGCTGTTTAGTAAAAAGAAAAGTCCAGTTGACACAAAAATTCAAAAAGATGGCGGCATTATTTTGGCCACAAGGACCGAATGGACAGAATGCTTCCTCCAACCAACAGGGTCAGGTCATTGAATCCCAGCTCTAAGGGCCGATATGACAAGAAAGCCCGTAGCTTCGGTTCAAAGATAAAGAAATCACGTATGTCTAGACTCTTGGCGTGCTTTATGTCCGGGATCGAGGAGATCGTTGGAATGTCGTGTCTCAGGCAAGAACCTACTTACATGTCGGAATGCCCTTAGTAAAGTTTGTAAGTTATATTACCTCTTATTCCTTTTACTTATGCGATATAAGTGTACCATTACCATTTAAGCTTTGCATTTGTCTGTATGTCTGTGGAATGTACCCTTAAAAGAGGTCCTTGCATAAGCGGATCTTACCGTACATCAATACAATGAGATTATACCTTAATACGAAATTAATTATTTATACACATGTGCATATCTTTTTTTGTTTTGATATTTCCCGTCCAAATGTATCTAATAGTTTGAGCTTTAAATCCCTCCCTATTTTCCTTAAGCTCCAACTATGTTAAGCACCTTAAGGGTAGTTGAACCCTTTTTGTGTGCACCCATTATAAAAAAAATACTTTTGTTAAATAGGACATCTGTCTACTTACGTAGTAACCAAAATGAATTATCAGTCCCTAAAAAAATTGATACAAATGCATCCCCCTTTTAAGGATTCCTAACTCACACACCGATTATATTGATTTATTATTTATTAAATGGTTGATTGAAATCTAGAGTTATCTTCTAGAGAATTTGCTGAATGGCATTGCCAATCCTTTTGTGGCAAATGATTTCCATAGGGGGCAAACGGATATTCCTCTAATGAAGACAAACTGAACGTGGTATCCTCTGTAATTTTGGGCATCTCTGCATCTATCCCAATTCTCAATTGATAAAATGCAATGAAATAATTTTGTTTTCAAGAAAACAACAACAAATCAAATATAAATTCTATACATCTACGAATATGTATCTTACCTGAGAATCAAGAGATGCACTGACACAACTCTTGCTGCTGGAATTATTGGCCGCAAATGCATCCTTTCCTGCAGAGTCTTTTAGCGATAATTTCCTATTGCGCTCACGTTCTAGTCTCATAAGTATCTGTGCGTTTTGCTCGCACGTGTACGTGTGTCCTCTGCTGCGTCGTTCCAAGCTGTATTGATACAGCGGCCGAATGGGATCCGGATTGATTTCCGTTTCGGCACCAGCATCGCAACTACACAACGACTGGTTGCTGCGGCCCTTGCTGCGTCGCAATGAGCCGCGGCTTGAGTAAAACGGCCGTTCCTCGGTGCGATTGGAGAATGTCACGTTATTGGAAGTACGTGTCGCTGTGGCCGATTGCAGCAACGTGTGCATACTGCTGCTGCTGCTACTCGCTGCCGTGATTAGATTGTTATTACCAATGACACCACCGACCCCACTACAACTGCCCGACCGTAAAAGCTGCATCGCTGAGTCTGAATAATGGCTGGAATTTTCGAAACTGTCCATTGCTGTTTCGGAACGAATTGTCCCGTATGAAGGATGACATAAAATTCCACCGCCACTATCTGTGGTGGGTGAACGTGCCTCGTCTGGGCGCTTCTTTTGCATCGTTGTCGTCGTCGTCGGTACCAAACTGAGTGGGTTCCAGGTCATCGATGACCGACGTACATGATGAAGGTTCTCCGAGCGATTTTCACCTCGACTGCTTTTTCGTTTTGTCGGTGACACGTAATACATCTCGCGTTCTTCGAAAGCCTCTCGGTTCGTCAAGCTGCTACTTCCTGTGCTGCAGCTGTTCGAGTGGCCGTTGAGGATCTGCAACGGTGGATTTCGGTAGTTTCCATTAGCCGTAGGTGCATACACCTCAGGTGTTGAGTTGCAGCTAGACCGGTATGTGTCTCGAGTTATCGCCTGGATACGTGCGTCAGCAGCGGTCCGAGTTATCTCCGTCATTTTGAATTGCAGTCTTGAGGTAGTATCTGGTTTGTTTGTCAATTATGGGCGAAAGCAAACAGCGTTGTGGCGGCGGGGTGTTGGCTTTCGATCTCATGAATTATTCATGATGAAGGAAGACGAAACAAATGGATGTAATCTGAATCCTAGCCCACGTGGATAGAGAAGATTGCTAAGGGACTCAGCCCACTTTACATTTGATTGCTTCGTTTGTCGAATCCAAAAGCCTACATCTTCCACCACTTTAAGTACGACTTATTTTCCGATTGAATTAGGCTGGTATATAAGGCTTCACAAAAAGAACGCCAACCCTCCGAGGAGAGGACACCCCAACATCTGAAAGGATTCCACTCGTGGCGCTATTCACTGATTCCGTTTGACGCTAATCCGAATTATGTTCCTTTTGGCTTTGGCAGCCGCTCACAATATCACTCAGACCGGTGATGTGATACGAACGCCCTTGAGTATGCGTCAGTATTAGTTAAGGCCGACTACATGTATGTTCGTTTGTTTCATCCTGGTCGAGGAGTCGAAAAGGGAACTTTGCTTATTTATGTGATGAGGGATACGATTTTATGACTTGAATGTTGAAATGTAATTGTTCTTACGACCAGTTTTTCATATTTCGTATTTTTTTTTCCGTGACGGAAATTCCAGGATCAAAAGGGAATAAGGCTGTTAGTGTGGATGACAATGGTGTGAATGTGGCCACCTGGCATGAAAGCAATTTACTGCTTTTGAACTCATCAGCATCATCAACATCATTCTGTGTCACTTACAGACCTTGTTGTTTCATTTGTGTATAGATTTTGATTGATTATTTTGTTGTGTTGGATCAATGAGAGCAGGTGAATATGATGGATATTTAGCGTTTTTCACAACAATGAAGACACAAAATTATCCCAGCACTCGGCTATACAATTTCCAATTGTTCCTTTGTTCATTTGTGTGCCCTCGATTTGGTTGAATGAGTCGTTGAATATTTTATCTGTTGATTGAAAATTTAAAATAAAATAATCATTTAAATAAGAAATTGTTTGCTATTTTAAAGAAAAATTAAAAAAAAAGACTTAGTGTATGGAAATAATAGGGGAAGAGTGGATTTTGTAGTTCAAGTTGTGGTTTGGTAAATGAAGCTTACAACGTCTGTCTTTGTCAATCAAATGATGATTACGAGTCAAGATTATTTCAAAATCATTTTATTGTATATTGTCAGTTCTTACAGAAATTGTAATGCACAAATGGGTAGCACGAACTTCTTCTTGCGGTCCGATGCTGCTAAATGACGTCGGAAGAGCCATAAAAGCCCTGATGATATGCAATACATTTTTAGAGATAAAACAATATTATTAGTCTAAGCGAGCTTAAGATTTTTCAAACGGTTCGGATGATATTTGAAATTGATTTTAAAAATTAAAAAAAAAATACAAATATGTAATAGATTTAGTTAAAAACGCCAACAGCCACGCCTACTTTTCCTATTTCTTTGTTTTTTCGAAAACGATTTAGACGATTTAAATAAAATTCGGAGGTTTTATTTGTATGGACCAGAAAAAAATAGACATTATTTTTGTAAAGTCCGCCCACTGCAACGCCCACTATTATAATTTCTTGTTTTCTCCGAAACGGCCTAACGATTCGTATGAAAATTTCAGTTTCTGTTTCTGTTAGCAAAATCAAATTGAAAAATACTTGACATAAGATCCGCCATCAAACACGCCCACTTTTCTTTTTCGGAAAAGGCGCAAACCGTCGTTCACGGTTTATTTGTAAGAACGAGACAAAATTTAAAAGTTTGATTTAATAAAATCCGCCTTTACATACGCTTTATTACCTTCGATTTCTCGAAATGAAGACAAAACTTCAAAAATATTTTAGGTAAGACCCGCCAATTTTCACGCCCACGTAAGTTATTTCTTTGTTTCTCTTAAACGACTTTAGCAATTATGTTTTTTTTTGAGCGAGAATAAGTTTTTTTTAAGTAAAATAACATTTCTCTTATTTGTTGGCTTTTAGATTTAAATGAAATTTTCAAAACGTATCCTTTTATGCAAGAGCAAAATTAAAAAAAATAAATTTAATAAAACCCACCCACTAAAACGCCTACTATTATCAATTCTTTGTTCACGGAAATAACTTGAACCATATGGAAGAAAATTCTATAGTTTGTTTGCACAAATTGACACAAAATTGCTGAGTTTGAAAAAGGAACACTACTGCACTGGTGCATTTTTAGATTATAAGTAACATTTCGTAAGGAAAGTAATAACACTTTCATGTAAGATTCGAAAGATCCCTGAATGTTTCAGACCCTTGATGGCATCTGGCCATCATATATCGATAAATTGTATAGACACTGACATTGGGTTGCACGAAATATTCGTGACGCGCGGGGATAATATTTTAGGGTTAGTTTCAGGTTAGCTCACAATTCGATAAAAAATTGTTAACGTCAAAAATTCGCTTTCATAATAATGCGTACAGCAGTTTTTGTTTCGTCGAGTAACTTGCCTTTATGTCATTGAAACTCTATATAAATTTTATTCAACTTTTCGTCTCCTCAATTGGCAATTTCTATTGTAAGCTTTTCATTTATGTTTTGTTCACAATTCAACTAAAAAATAATAACCAACTTCCACTATAAAATCTACTCTTTCCAAATTAAAACATTTCTTGCATCTCTATTTCTCTTTACGTTAATAAATATTTTGTCTTGAGAGATGGAAGCAATTTGTTGATGTAACATGTGACTTACCCTAAATATTATTTAATCCTCCAGTTAAGACTAATGCTTTATTAATAATAATACGACTAAGCTCATAGTAGGTGAACTGCAAAGATAAAAAAGTAAACATAATTAAAAACATATAAATATTAATTAGAGCTTACATAAACATGCACACTGATGGAAAAAAGGCAACATTAAATCTAATAAATCGTATTTGATTTAAAGTTGGAAAATAGTATTTAATTTAACGTTGAAAATATATTGATTTAACTACGCAACGTTGTTTTAAGTATTGTCATTCTTGTTTTAAAGTGAATCGTAGTCGAGTCAACTGTGAAACAACTTTCATAAATTATTAAGTACGTTCAACTTTGTTTTAAAGTGGAAAATGCAAAAAATGTTTTCAAAATTAAGATTCCATGCATCAACTTTCAAAGTGTAACATAGTTGATTCTACTTTGCTCAACATCATTTCTAAGTTGCAGTCCGTTACAAATAACACTTATACATTAAATTATTCTTCCACAAACATTGATGAAATATTTGCAATGTACAATCAACTTTAATTTGAATTCATTCATAGTCAATTTTAAGTGGACCCAATGTAAAACCGAAATGTTTAAGATTTAAAGTTGAAGCGATGTCGAAACAAAGTTAAACGTATTCATTTTCACATTGATGTTGCATTTTCACACTACGCCGGCGTCGTCGATCGCGACAACAATGGAGTGGTTTTAGCTTCGTGTTTTGCCTTTCAGTGAATATTTTAAAGGTGAACAGATTAAAATGGAAAATTTGAAAAGTAAGTTTTGTTTTCGTGAAATCATAAGAAATTTAATCCTAGTTTGATGGAAATTTGTGTATTTTTTTTACATTAGATTATTTGGAGTAAGTCTACTATTTTCTGGTGCCTTATCCCGATGCAATTAATAAATGTGGACCCTTAAAATTTACTTGGGTTATGCGGTTTGAAGCAAAGCACAAGTGTACCTTTATTAAAAGAGAAAAATATAATTTTTATATTTCAAAATTATCGATTTTTTTAATAAAAAAATGGAAGATTTTTATTAAATTCAGATTGACGTTAATCATGGGTGCATCAAAATTGTTATTTTAAAATCGTAAAATAGTAAATTCTACAACGTTTCATGGTTGGTAAGATTTATACTAAAACGTTTTCACTTCAAAGTAATTTTTATTTGAATTTACTTAAAACATCATTGAAATGTAGTGGATTGAAAGATAGTAATTTCAAAGTTGATTTGTAATATTTTTAAGCTCGAATACATTTAATTTAACGCTGGACCACTCTAAAAGTAAAGTTGGAGCATTATACTTTCGAAGATTTATGACTTTGAATCTAATATGGCGCACAGTGAAATCGACGTTGTTCCATTTTGTTTTAAAGTTGGATGATATTGATTTTACTATGATTCCACCTTAAATCAAAGGAAAACGTATTTAAATCAAGCATGAAAATTATTCGTTTTCATACAGGAAAACACGTCGAATCAATGATGTTCCACTTTGATTCTACAATTTTAATCTTTAACCCCGAATCATTCCTAAACATACTTAAAGCAAAGTTTTTTTTTTTTGATTTTACGTTGTTTTTTCTCTGGGTGTAGATACTCGTGTGTCGAAATTTAAAAAAAAATTTATTGGAAAAAGGAGTATTTTCCTTAAAAAAAGTCATAGTTTTTCAAAAACAATAGCCGTGTTCTTTTGGCTGTGGCAATCTACTACAAATTTAAATGTCAATTTTCACCATTTCCAGAAACTTTCCCTACCTTTTTTGACATTTGAACAACCAACAGCATACATTACCATACACGAATGTTCTACATCCGAGCACGTTGACGTTTAGTTGTATTTCCTTATTTGAACCAAAGATATAAGATATATGCTTTATGCATACTAAAGAAACGAACAGAGCAGAATAGGGTAGGATATATCAGATTAGCACAGAAAAGTGCGAATAATCGTATTGAACAGAATTCGCTAAAGAACCTCTCAATGTTAGGCATTGTATTTATAAGCATTTATTAAGACTCTATACATATTCAAATAACATTTGCCTAATTTTAATACCAAAACGAAAAATATATAGACATTATGATGAATCAAACCGTTGCCAAAACATTTTGGTTGGTGATTGTAAATTGAGAATATTCTTAATTAGTATAGTGTCCGACCGAAGGTCTATTTCTAGCCGAAGCCGAGTATTCGGCTAAGCTACAACCTTCGGCCCAAGCTGATTCGTTAACAACTTACAAGAATTTCCGTTAAAGATTGACTAAAAGTGAAATAAAAAATATTTTTTGGAAGTTTTTATGGAATGTATGCATCCAATTAACAATCTAACGGGATAAATTAACTTTTCAAAAATAAAAGCAAATTAAACTAACAGGTATCAATTTTAAAATATAAATTATTGAAATACTAGCTGACCCGGCGAACTATGTTCCGCCTTAGATTCGATAAATAGGCAAATTTTGGATTTTATTAAGTTCAATTTTTTATTAGGAAATACAAATAAAATAAAATGCACGACTGGATCGCACGAACTTGCTCTTATGTTCGAACACATCGTATGCAAAAGATTTCTATTAAAAATCTAAATATATTTTTAAAGTAATTTTTAACTCAATTTTGTATGTACAAATACATTTTTTTTAAAATTTTGTTCTAAAATAAATTGTTATGACAATATTAAATATTTAATAATATAAACTTTAAAACAAAAGATTAAATCGGTTTAATTAAAGAAAACATAATTCAAAATTCTGAAATAAATACTTAAACTAATTTGAGCTCAAAAAAAGTAAGTCATTTTATTTCTTGGATAAATTTGAATTTACGAAAAAAAATTTAAAAATCTGTGGAGCGGTTTTTGAGAAAAACGCTTTTTGAAAATATGTAAAAAAAAAATCAGAAACGCCAATTTCATAAATATAATCTTTGAAAAAAAATTTAATGAGCAGTTTTCGAAATATAAATTAAAACATTTTTTTTTTTAAATGATTTTAAAAATACAAAAAAATATTAAATATAAATATTGGTACGCGGTATAAATTGGGAAACATAAACCTATATATGTGTGAAATTTCTAAAGAATCGGTTGAGCCGTTTATGAGATAGTCGAAAGCAAAAAAAAACCGTCCTATGGAAAGTACCATTTTTAGACATTTTTTTAATTTTTTTTTAACTAAAAAATAAAATTTCAATTTCCCCTCTGTACAATACCTAAAAAACTCTATATACCAAGTTTGAAGCAATTCGGCGTACCCGTTTGTGCTGAAGGTGTCTATACATACATACAGACAGACTGATAGATAGACATACAGACGGACAGAATTTGTAGACCATCTTTTTTCGTCTTCGCTATCATCGTAATGTCATGTTTGATTGTTATCTCTTTTTTTCGACGAATGCATTACTTGCCTCATAGTACCTATAATCGCAAGTAAAAATTAAGTGTTTTGATGATTTTTTATTGTGCATGTATTTTGGTGCATAGGTTGCCCTCTTCAGTTAAGTACCTTGTGATACACGACATTTATGGTGTGGTATTATCAGGCGCTAGAAAAAACAATGTCATGGCGAATGCAAGACGGATCGAAAATTGAAGTCTTTTAAACTCAAACGGCATGTTGGTTGGGATCATCGGGATCCTGAGAATGAGAACTTCCTCACCTTCGAATTTTCCTTTGAGTATCGTCGCGTAAATCACATTGTTCATCAATTTACTTACCACCAAACGCGTACCGTTGCACAGTTTTGGTTGGTTTACGTTTCGAAACATGATTACTACGGAGCAAACCTTTAAACGTAAATCATCCAAAGAGGTTAAAAAATTTAATTCGATAGTTAATTAGTGGCAGTCAATAGATTTGAATGAATGCATTGTTGCAATGATCTCATTCTGAATTATGTAGCTTAGGTCATTTACATCCTTTTTCTTAGCCGCTAAAATTGCTCGCTCATTCAACCATTCATTATTTTTGCAACTCGTTTTTCGATGAGGCAAAGTTACAGAAATTTTGAGGAAATGAAATCAATCCCCTCGATTCGTCGACAGGTACTCGACTATTACTTATAGTAAGCAATTGCTCAGAGAAATCTTCAGCAGATGTATCATTAAGCAATGCAATTCTCATGTATTTTGTCAGCTGAAGTTTCTTCACATTTTATTGCTGTACGTGTTCTTCTAACAATGTGGCTGTTACTCCAGAAGAAACAACTGCAATGTTGGATATCGCACGAACAGTGCGGCTAAAACTATTGACATGAGGAATGGATTACCAGTTCCAACAGGGGCATCCAGGAAATATAAACCACCATTTCCATCCTCAATTGCGTTAATGCATCATAAACTTCCTTTTGCTGGGGATTCCACATGGGTACATTTGCTTGGACTACTAAATCTAATTCTTGATGATCATATTCACGTTCGCGTTCCTATTATCGATTAAATGCTTCATTTATTTCAGGATTTGGCGCTGGCATTCCTAACCTGACTAATAAACTACCGCACATGAGGTAACACATGTCTACGATCAAGAGTAAAGCCCGATTGTCTCCTCATTCTTCTCAAGATCGGGATTACTGGAACTGACACGAATTTGGCGTAAAAGATCTTCTGACATTTTAACCTTGTATTTGTGCCACAGGTTAGATGGGTTCGATGGAAAACATGTCGAAATGATGATAGCAAATAATGTGCGTATCTAACTTGGAGATGCAGAGATAATGGCTTAAACGGTTTTCGAATCCTAATGGGCATCGTTTTCTAGTGATTCAAAAAGAATACAAATTACTGATTTATTACTGATTATTGATTTCAAAAACATATTAATAAAAATCAACCACACCTAACCGCAGACAAAATTACTTTAGGCTGTCATACGCGTTTTTTTATTCCATGTCAGATGCCCTTTTGTTATACCACGTTTTATAGTGACTTGCATTCTGTTTGACGTTTTATGTCACATCACACAGGAACGCGGTCGAACGGGATAAAAAGTATTCTATGTTCGTCTCCTGGTGCTAAGCTTTTCAGTGAAATCGGTTCAGCCGTTCTTGAGTTATTAAATGTGTAACTAACACGACCTTCTTTTATATATATAGATGTACAGTTGAAAACAAAACAACAAATAGCTAATATGTTGTTGTTCACTAGGAACACTAGCGGGAGGAGAAGATAAATATTTAAAAGCAGTTGGCCGTAGATAAATGTATGTGCTAGAAGCCCACTATTCCTATAGATACAAAGGTTCTCTCAGAAACATATTGTTGAGAGCAAGGACAATTTTGCTGCTTAGGCACCACTGCCATATTTAATTACCATCTGAATTTACTGCAATTTAAAAGAGATACAATTTTGCTATACATGTGCATATTCATAGTCTACATTATATACTTGATGGCGTCTCTTCTTGCAGTTAACGGCTTAACCGAAATAATTCTTTATTACTTGTGTTTTAAATTAGTAAATAGTTGTTTTGATAAAATATAATTTATCGTTTTCTTGTATGACTTAAGGTCATAACATATATTAGAATTAGATGTTCTTCAAATGGAAGATCATCAAGTCGAAAATTCAGCATTAAATAAACCTTCGGATTCTGCCAAAACTTCGGCCTATATTGGGCGAAGCCTAAGGTTTAGCCGAATGTACCCGAAGACGAAGCTTCGGTCGGACACTATTAATTAGTCACTATTCCACCTCTAAATGTGCGCTTGGCTTAAAATGCATCTTTTCCGCATTACATAAATTATAAACGGTGATTTTTTAAGAGCTTGGTTTTTGAAAATTCAAAAAAACACAGAAACTTGTAAAAAGTGAATGAAATTTTTATTTGGATCGATAAATCAATTTCTGCCATTTACTTTTTAAAAATAATTTCACTTAAATGTTGCCCGCGGCTACGCTTCAGGTGGTCCATTCTGAAGGTCCAATTTTGGCAAACTTTTTCACACATTTCGGCCGGAATCTCACCAATATGACGCGTTCTATGTTGGCTTCCAAGGCAGCAATCGTGTTTGGCTTGTCCCCATAGACAATAGACTTAACATAGCCCCACAAAAAATAGTCTAACGGGGTCAAATCACATGATCTTGGTGGCCAATTGACTGCGCCAAAACGTGAGATCAACTGCTCACCAAATTCGCCTCTCAATTGATGCATGGTTTCGAGTGCAGTGTGGCATGTGGCACCGTCCTGTTAGAACCACTTGTCCACCGAGTTCAATTCTCGCATTTTCGGCAAAAAAAATCTGTTATTACGAGCGGTACCTTTCTCCATTGACCGTAACCCTGCGGCCTTCATCGTCCTTGAAGAAGTACGGTCCAATGATGCCGCCTGCCCATAAACCGCACCAAACAGTGCATTTTTCGGGATGCATTGGTAGCTGCTGAATTGCCTCTGGCTGCTCTTCACTCCAAATACGGCAATTCTGCTTATTCACGTATCCATTTAGCCCAAAATGAGCGGAAAAAAAACGGACGTAGCTTGCGAAACACATTTTTCACAGAGAACGAATTTTGATAATAAATTTCAATAATTTGCAAACGTTGTTCAGGCGTAAGTCTATTCATGATGAAATGGCAAACAATACTGAATCGAAATGTCAAATGTTCGTGGAATTTGTCATGTGTGATCTGTCAAAAATATAAACGTCAAAAACCAGGTAGCAAAAAAATCACATGTAAATAATATTTCAGCTTTTAAATGCATTATAGTCTTTGTTTAAGCCAAAAACTTTTAATTTATTACAATGTACCTGCAAATGCAAAACACCCTATCCAAATTTCAAACACCCTATTCCCTAAATAAAGTTTACCAAGTTTAAACGTAACTTGAAAAGAGTTTCTATTAGAGTTTCTATTTGACTTGCACTAAAAAAAATTATTATGAACTAGAATTTGAAATGTCAAATAGTATGTTTTAAATTAAAATTATTTTCTCAATTTTAAAATCCGCATTGGGTATGATGGTTTTGATTCGGAAAATAAAGATGCCGAAACTTCTAATGCTAAAGTCAAAAGAAAATATTGAAGAGATAATAGCAACCAATTAGTGTTGTGTGAAAATGAGTAAATATTGAGCGAAAAAAAAATCGACAAAATATTAAACTTTTTTTTAGTTTTGTCAAGAATAAGTAAAGAATGTTTTTTGGATATTCAACACAATTTAAATCCTAAGAAGCGTAAGAAACACTTCGGTCCCCCCATATTTACAGCTTTGTGCAACATTGAGTCTGATAGCCAGTGGGAGTTATAAGAAAACTGTGGGAACAAATGTATTATTAGGTATGGCAGAAACAACCGTAGAGAGCCTTTCAAAGGCTGCTTCCAGCCCAGTGCACTGAATTATTGTTTATTTTATAGCATTTATATTTTTTTGAATGTAAGAGCATCCACCCATGCCCTTTTAGTTAAGCTAAATTTTACTATTATATGTATTTAAAATCAATCCAAGAAATAAAATAAAAATGGTTTAAAAAATATACTCCCGTTTCTCATATCAACGAAATATTACCCAATTCTTGAGATCTTTTTGCTGAGGACCTTTCTGTCTGTAATGAATTTTTTTAATTTTTCCCAGACGAAACCGCTTCTTTTCCTTCCCTGGGAGGTTTTACTTGGGTTCCATATTTGTTTTGTGCAAATACTCCCGACGACGATAACTACATTCTATCGACTAAAAACTTTTGTTTGAAACGTCGGTTTGAAATTTGTGTGCTGCCAATTCTGACAATACAAACGACCGAAATCGATTGAAACAAATTAGATGCTGACAGCGCTCGATTGTATCGAGTGAACTCGATTGTATCAATTTACGTGCTGGCACCCCAGGTTTGATCAGAACAAAGCAATAATTGATGATTTTAATCTATGCTCTTTTCTGTAGTTTGTCGTTGCTTTCTGCCATGGAATCATAATTTTTGTTTCTGTGGGTTCATATTCAAAACATCGATCGTTATAGTTTCTCAAACGATGCAATTGCATGATAAACCGTATGCTCTACAACCAAGAAACAAGAAACTTAAAATGTAAAAGTTTTTATGATATCCCGTGTTTTAAAATTCTGCTTATTCGATATCCCGATTAGTTACAATCACGATTTCTAAAATACCGTAGTTTAGTGCGTTTTGTAGTTTATTAAATGCTATACAAGAAACTTTGCAAGCGCACAAGCTCAATCCCACCCCAAGACCTGTATTGAGCAAAGCAGAGAGGTTGCAGGGGCCAGCATGATGTTTTTTGTATCTATTGTTGATTTTCGCGGAAAGCGGGAATTTAATAAAAGGGATTATTAAAAAACTGGAGTATAGAAAGTGGGAATTCCAATCCAACCATTTCAAAACATAAATTAACATTTTTGAGAATCTTTATCTCGTAGCAAGAACTGTTTCAATTCAACTTCTAATCGATCGTTCATTTTATTTGCTTAGATCACAAGATCCTGCTCAGAGAGCATTAAAAATCGCTCAACTTTATCAGACGCCATCTTGTGTTTTCAATGTGCGTAACAACTAAGTTCATATTTCATGTGTAGATGATAGTACTAGCTTATTTATTTTTCTCAGCTAACGAGCACTTAGCAACGTTCAATGGAACATGTCTATAATATATCAATTATTATTATAAGGGTTATCCATTTGCAGTTTCAAAAGTATAGGGCTGAAATTCGACATCTTTCAAACTAAGTTATTAAACCATTTTTTTTTCAGTTGAAAGTCTGACATTTACGAAAATGGATCGCTTAACTATCGCACAACGCAAACAAATTGTTAAAACCTACTACAAAAATGGTGATTTTGCCAAGGCCACATATCGTGGTTTAAGAGTAAATTATGGTTTACATAATCGTCCAACTACGCAAGCAATTGGCAAAATTGTGAAGAAATTTGAAGAGACTGGATTGGTTACAGATATTGTAAGCCCTGTGCATCATCGTTTCGCTCGTACCACTGAAAATATCGCTGCTGTAAGTGAAAGTGTTGGCGAAGACCCGAATGTGCCGCTTTCTCGTCGTTCTCAGGAATTATGACTGTCTTAGGGCACATTATGGCGTATTTTGCATTTGGATCTAAACCTACATCCATATAAATTCTAGCTTATACAACAACTGAAGCCAGCTGACTATTCAGAACGTCGTAGATACGTCGAATGGGAGCTTGAACAACAGGCGGTGGACGTCGATTTTTCGAACAAAATTTTCTTCAGCGACGAAGTACATTTTCACTCGGTGGATATGTTAATAAACAAAATTGTCGTATTTGGGGTTCTGAGAATCCTCAAGTAATTGAAGCGAGGCCGTTAAATCTACAAAAGTCACTGTTTGGGGCGTTCTTTGGTCCGGAGGTGTGATTGGACCTTACTTCTTCGAAAACGACGATGGAGCGACTATCACCGTCAATTTGGAGCGTTATGGTCATATGATAAACGACTTTTTTTTGCCTGCTATTGAAGAATACGACTTGGAGAATATGTGGTTTCAACAAAACGGTGCCACATGCCACACAACTCGAGCGAATATGGCTTTATTGCAAAAGACATTTCCTGGCCGCGTAATTTCTCGTCGTGGCGATATCATCTGGCCACTAAGATCATGCGATCTTACACCGCTGGACTTTTTTTTTGAAGGGCTACGCGAAAGACCGTGTGTATGCAGATAAACCTTTAACTCTTGAGCACTTGAAACCCAACTTTCGACAAGTTATGGCTGAGATACCGATATGTGATATGTGTCCAAAAGTGGTCGAAAATTACCTCAAAAGAATCGACGCTTGCAACAATTCGCGTGGTGATCATTTAAATGATGTAGTATTTCACACATAATGTCAACGTTCAGGACTTATAATAAAAAAGAAATATCATGAAGAAAAATATTTTATATGTGTTTTATTTACGTTTACTTTTGAAACCGCAAAATGGATAACCCATTACAAAGATGAGACGATCGACTTAAACTTTACACATATTAATACAACAAAGAAAGCAATTTTTTTTTGAGAGTGTGTCGTGCCGTGTTGTCAGTTTGACAGCTCCATAGAATATATTACCTACTCCGCAAAAGAAGTCTTACTTCAAAAACCTATCACCATTTTCTCCGGAATAAAAGCTATGCCTTAAACAAAATAAACCAACACTAGCATCGTCAACTTTTCAACAGAAATCAGCTGGTTAATTAGCAAACATTTTCCAACTTTTTGACATTTCTTACAGAAATGAAATTATCTACGAATTCCACGCATTGTTTTCTTTTTATTGTTTGGAGTTTGTCGACACTTCATTTCGTTGTGGAAAATTAGCTGATGCAATAGTAACTAGGACTTATCTGTCTCGGTCAAGATGAAACCAGACTAGACTACCTTAAAACCACCCGAGACGATACCGTATATTTGGTACCGAAATTCGATGAGAGTATCGCTGGTCTCGGTGATCTCGGTGGTTTCGTTTTGGTTTTCGCTGGAAGAAATATTTTTTTTATTTAATTTTGATTTAGTAGTTGCTAATGATCAATTTTTATAATATTCAAGATTTTTTTTGAGAAATATTCTATGCGAGATAAAATATCAAACCACATTATGTACACAGTTATACTCAGATAGAGGCACTGCGAAAATCGAGAGGAGAATACATACGGTTTATGCATGTCATTTTTCAGACTTTGTTTCCGCCTCTGGAAAAAGGTGACTTTAAGACTTTTATGTGATACTTGGAAACAAATATTTTCGGAAAGTCAAAATATAATTTGTTGCATACATATCAAGCCATGAACTGTCAAAATCCATGAAGGTGGCCCGATTTAAATGGCTTAAAAAACCTCTATAAAATTTAAATTTTTCTTCGGAAAATTCGAAATTTTTCTGATTTGATTTTTTGGTTCGGAAAAGGGGTTTATATTTAGCGATGCGCCTTCCAACCCGAGTCGTTTGGCTAGTTTTCACTTTATTTGCGAATTATTTTCGAAAAACAAACACAGCACTTAGTCAATTAATTGCACAAATACTCGCTCCTATTTTGTTACTTCAATTTCAATTATTTCTCTTTAAATCTCACGTTTAAATTGAAAAAGCCGCACAATTTGAACTATTGGTTGTACGACGCGCCGTCGGTCGACAATACTCATATGACTGTACTGTCAGTTTTATACATTTTCTGTGTGCTTCACACAAGAATCCACACCACGCATTTTTCTTACCAACAAACTGCTGAGCTACCGAACTCTATCTTTTGAATCTGAACACTCGTCTTATCTTACATCTTTTTACTACCAAAAAGCACGAAAGAAACCAAGACTAAGGATGAGACCAAGACTGAGGCCGGGACGCGACTGAAATTTTTTTGATTTTGACGAGACCGAGGCGAGACTATAACAAAAGTCTTGCCTGGTCTCGTCTCATTGTAAGCCCCAGTCGGTACGCAAAGTTGGGGCTTCAGTAAAAGCATTGTGTTCAGATTTCTGAGATGTGCATATCTATGAGCTTTTAGAAACCGGAAACATGTTTTTCGAGCCAATTACAGTAAGGCAAATTCGATACCTACTGTCATATTTGTTTGACACACCCTCTACTCAGTACCCACCCATACCTGCACGTTTATTAAAAGTTATCATAATTTTAAATTTTAAAGATTCTTAAATTATTATGCTCCCCCATGTGTAAGTATGGTACAAGCTTATCACAGTACTTTACTAGGCGCATTATATTCCTGAAGTTTCAACATTCTCAATTTCGCTGAACATCATCTCGCACTTTAAAGGAAACATTAAGCCTTATACAAGATGTTCTTGGCAACATTAAGTACACTAACACTAGCGTAGTCCATATTTTTATTTTTTTAACTCACATTGTCAAAGACATAACACAAATTCTATTATACTTATACCTTGTTGTCAAGAGAAAAAAAATGTGCGTTGCTTGTAGACTATATGTTACTGTATCGTTCTTATAGGTATTTCTTGACAGAAGCATAGAGGAACAACAAACAGATTATAAGCCCTAAAGTATAGAGAGACGTATACCTTACATCTCATAGAACAGAATCCATAAATTAGATATGTATACAAACATTCTGTCGCAAGAGTGCCCATTATTTTCCAACTAAGAAAATGGCGGGGACGGCATTAAACTTGGCGGGAAAAATACGGAGAGCAGCAACGGCATCGACAATGAGAAGACGACAAGGGCGCAGATCATAAGATAAGGTAATGTTTAATGAAATTCCAACTTGTCAGAAATTATTCCTCTTCACAAAATTAATTTTTACATTATAAATGGCTCCATATGGCTGTTGAGTCCTTGTAACCTAAATATTGACCTTTATACATGTTACGTCTATTTCTCACTCTTTCCCGGTCTTGTAATTCCAAAGCATGTGTAAATTCTTTCCACGTGCACTTAATAGATTTTATGAAAAAATTGTTATGTTCTCAATTACGAAACAGAAGGAATTTTCTTAGATGTCCTGCCTTGGGCAAAATCTTCTTACAGTAATGAGCTGAGAAATTTAATCTTATTTGATTTTTTGCGATGTAAGATTATAAATACATATTAAAATTCCATATTATAAAATATTCCTCAGTCCTAACAAGTAAACTGGTGAGTCCAAGAAATGAGATCGCCGCCCATTAGCGTTTATGATATTTTGGTAGCCATTTTGTATCAAAACAAATATACATATTGCTAAGTCTACATCATACTTGGCTGAGTGTATCCTAGACAACGTTGCCGCATTTCGACACGAAAAATTTCTCGTGACACGAACGATTCAAAATTAGCGTACCGACTTCAATCATTCAATCAAAATAAATGCCGAAAACACGAAAAACTTACAAAGAAAGAAATGTTGAAGAAGATCTATTAACCATACAAAATGGACAAATATCTAAAAAAGCAGCTTTTAAATACTTCAAAATAGTGGGTTCTACTCTGCAGTTCCGATTGAGCACAAATTTTTCAAAAGTACGTCCAGGATCCGCAACAGTTTTAACTGAGGAAGATGAATTGACTATTGTTGAATGGCTTAAAGTTTCTTAAGCAAGAGGATTTCCGAATTTTATTTGATCTATCACTTTTGATTTTTCAATGATAATTGAATGATAATTGAAAACGATTTCCTTTTTCATAATTGAAAAATAAAATGTGAATTTACAAGAAAGTGTGTAGCAGCAGCAAATACATACATATAAATGATGTAGATACTTTATTTAAATTTAAATAATTTGAAGTACAATTTTTTACTGTATCAAAAAATAAAATGCACGACTGGATCGCACGAACTTGCTCCTATGTTCGATCACATTGTATGCAAAAGATTTTTAACTCAATTTTGTATATGCATATAAAAAATTTCATTAATTTTGTTCTAAAATAAATTGGTATGACAATATTAAATATTTAATAATATAAACTTAAAAACAAAAGATTAAATCTGTTTAATTAAAGAAAACATAATTCAAAATTCTTATATAAATACTTAAATTAATTTGAGCTAAAAAAAAAGTAAATATTTTTTTTCTTGGATAAATTTGAATTCACGAAAAAAAAAATTTAATCTGTGGCGCGGTTTTTGAGAAAAAAAGTTTTTGTTTTAAAACTTTTTGAAAATACTTAGAAAAAGAATTTCAAAAACGCCAATTCGTAGGTATTCAGAAAATACAAAAATATAATTTTTGAAAAAAAAATTAATGCGCAGTTTTCGAATAATAATTTTTTTTTAATTTTTTTTCTTAAAAATGATTTTAAATATACAAAAAAATATAAATCTAAAATATTGGTACGCGGTATAATTTGGGCAACCCAAACCTATATTTTTGTGAAATTTCGAAAGAATCGGCTGCGCCATTTATGAGATAGTCGCAAGCAAAAAAAACGGTCCTATGGAAAGTACCGTTTTTAGACATTTTCCTAATTTTTTTTTCAACTATATGATCGGTCGCAGCTAAAAACACACACTGATTTTTTTTTTATTAAAATCGTTAGAGCCGTTTTCGAGAAAAATAGGTTTGAACGTAACGGTTATATGGCAGGTACCGTTATTTCTTGAACTAAAAAAAATTTTCAATTTTCCCTCTGTACAATACCTAAAAACTCTATATACCAAGTTTGAAGCAATTCGGCCCACCCGTTTGGGCTGTAGGTGTCTATATATACATACAGACAGACTGACAGACTGACAGACTGACAGACTGACAGACTGACAGACTGACAGACTGACAGACTGACAGACTGACAGACTGACAGACTGACAGACTGACAGACTGACAGACTGACAGACTGACAGACTGACAGACTGACAGACTGACAGACTGACAGACTGACAGACTGACAGACTGACAGACTGACAGACTGACAGACTGACAGACTGACAGACTGACAGGCTGACAGACTGACAGACTGACAGACTGACAGACTGACAGACTGACAGACTGACAGACTGACAGACTGACAGACTGAAAGACTGACAGACTGACAGACTGACAGACTGACAGACTGACAGACTGACAGACTGACAGACTGACAGACTGACAGACTGACAGACTGACAGACTGACAGACTGACAGACTGACAGACTGACAGACTGACAGACTGACAGACTGACAGACTGACAGACTGACAGACTGACAGACTGACAGACTGACAGACTGACAGACTGACAGACTGACAGACTGACAGACTGACAGACTGACAGACTGACAGACTGACAGACTGACAGACTGACAGACTGACAGACTGACAGACTGACAGACTGACAGACTGACAGACTGACAGACTGACAGACTGACAGACTGACAGACTGACAGACTGACAGACTGACAGACTGACAGACTGACAGACTGACAGACTGACAGACTGACAGACTGACAGACTGACAGACTGACAGACTGACAGACTGACAGACTGACAGACTGACAGACTGACAGACTGACAGACTGACAGACTGACAGACTGACAGACTGACAGACTGACAGACTGACAGACTGACAGACTGACAGACTGACAGACTGACAGACTGACAGACTGACAGACTGACAGACTGACAGACTGACAGACTGACAGACTGACAGACTGACAGACTGACAGACTGACAGACTGACAGACTGACAGACTGACAGACTGACAGACTGACAGACTGACAGACTGACAGACTGACAGACTGACAGACTGACAGACTGACAGACTGACAGACTGACAGACTGACAGACTGACAGACTGACAGACTGACAGACTGACAGACTGACAGACTGACAGACTGACAGACTGACAGACTGACAGACTGACAGACTGACAGACTGACAGACTGACAGACTGACAGACTGACAGACTGACAGACTGACAGACTGACAGACTGACAGACTGACAGACTGACAGACTGACAGACTGACAGACTGACAGACTGACAGACTGACAGACTGACAGACTGACAGACTGACAGACTGACAGACTGACAGACTGACAGACTGACAGACTGACAGACTGACAGACTGACAGACTGACAGACTGACAGACTGACAGACTGACAGACTGACAGACTGACAGACTGACAGACTGACAGACTGACAGACTGACAGACTGACAGACTGACAGACTGACAGACTGACAGACTGACAGACTGACAGACTGACAGACTGACAGACTGACAGACTGACAGACTGACAGACTGACAGACTGACAGACTGACAGACTGACAGACTGACAGACTGACAGACTGACAGACTGACAGACTGACAGACTGACAGACTGACAGACTGACAGACTGACAGACTGACAGACTGACAGACTGACAGACTGACAGACTGACAGACTGACAGACTGACAGACTGACAGACTGACAGACTGACAGACTGACAGACTGACAGACTGACAGACTGACAGACTGACAGACTGACAGACTGACAGACTGACAGACTGACAGACTGACAGACTGACAGACTGACAGACTGACAGACTGACAGACTGACAGACTGACAGACTGACAGACTGACAGACTGACAGACTGACAGACTGACAGACTGACAGACTGACAGACTGACAGACTGACAGACTGACAGACTGACAGACTGACAGACTGACAGACTGACAGACTGACAGACTGACAGACTGACAGACTGACAGACTGACAGACTGACAGACTGACAGACTGACAGACTGACAGACTGACAGACTGACAGACTGACAGACTGACAGACTGACAGACTGACAGACTGACAGACTGACAGACTGACAGACTGACAGACTGACAGACTGACAGACTGACAGACTGACAGACTGACAGACTGACAGACTGACAGACTGACAGACTGACAGACTGACAGACTGACAGACTGACAGACTGACAGACTGACAGACTGACAGACTGACAGACTGACAGACTGACAGACTGACAGACTGACAGACTGACAGACTGACAGACTGACAGACTGACAGACTGACAGACTGACAGACTGACAGACTGACAGACTGACAGACTGACAGACTGACAGACTGACAGACTGACAGACTGACAGACTGACAGACTGACAGACTGACAGACTGACAGACTGACAGACTGACAGACTGACAGACTGACAGACTGACAGACTGACAGACTGACAGACTGACAGACTGACAGACTGACAGACTGACAGACTGACAGACTGACAGACTGACAGACTGACAGACTGACAGACTGACAGACTGACAGACTGACAGACTGACAGACTGACAGACTGACAGACTGACAGACTGACAGACTGACAGACTGACAGACTGACAGACTGACAGACTGACAGACTGACAGACTGACAGACTGACAGACTGACAGACTGACAGACTGACAGACTGACAGACTGACAGACTGACAGACTGACAGACTGACAGACTGACAGACTGACAGACTGACAGACTGACAGACTGACAGACTGACAGACTGACAGACTGACAGACTGACAGACTGACAGACTGACAGACTGACAGACTGACAGACTGACAGACTGACAGACTGACAGACTGACAGACTGACAGACTGACAGACTGACAGACTGACAGACTGACAGACTGACAGACTGACAGACTGACAGACTGACAGACTGACAGACTGACAGACTGACATACAGACGGACAGAATTTTTAGACCATCTTTTTTCGTCTTCGCTATCATTCATGTTTGATTGTTATCTCAAAACTTTTTTTTTCGACGAATGCATAACTTGCCTTATAGTACCTATAATCGCAAGTAAAAATTACTGTAGCATCTAAAGAAAAAAAAAATCAATTTCAGTAGCTTTGCGTTTTGATTGTGTTTTTTTGTATTTTAGTTGTTCAGTCAATTCAATGGTGAGTCTAGGAAAAGAAGGAGAATAATATAAAAAAAAAATATTTTTTTTTAATCTTGAAAATTCTTTTGCACAAGATTTGTGGAAACATGCCTTATATGTGTAAGACATGATATATAATTATCTGGAAACGAATCTTAAGGTAAATAAAATAATAGTTCACGTATTAAGATTTAGTTATTTTTGTTTTGTTAGTCCTTGTGTTGGTTTATAAACAAAAATTCTCGAAGTTCCACGCATTATTTCTTGGGGAAACTGAGTCAAGCAACACAAGAAACCTCAGGCATCAAAAGAAGTGCTGAAACAAAATCAAGAAGTATTGGGATAAGGTGAATAAGGCAGAACAAAATAATTCATAACACAAAAGATATTAACTGTATGTACCATAGCCATATCCATATTCAGGTAGGCCTTACTTAACGCAGGAGTTACGTTCTGGAAAAATGCCGTGTTAAACGAAATCGTGTTAAATGATACAAGAAGCCAGTTCAAAAAAGGGGGTTATTTATTTATTTATTTATTAAGGGTCACACACATTAAGAAAATAGATATTCTTATATATAGTGATGATTAATTATGTTATTTTAATTTGACTGTTATTATAATGTTCGAAAAAACGACTGTAAAAATTATTTAACAGAACAAAAGAAAAAAAAAAACAATTACATTTTTTTGAGAGTTTAAACTTCAAAATTAAATTATATATTACAACGTTTATATTTATATTTATTTATTTAATTAGATGCTGTTTTGAATGAAAAAGGTTTTAACTTCCCGCCGAAAACTGACAGTGCCACCGACCTCCCGAGCATACCTTGGCAGTGAATTCTACAGACGAATGGTGTTGATAAAAAATTGTCTTTCTGAGGTTAAACACGAAAAGCGACGTATAACGAGTTGGTGAGATCGTGTTGAAGTACTAAAACTTAATTTGTTAAAAAGGTAGGTAGGCTGAGTAAGTTGAATAACTTTAGATAGTCAGATAAGAGATCTGTAGCGAATTAGGTGATCGAAAGACATATTGTACAACAATCTAGAAAATTGAGAAATCCTGTCGAAACGGCTTACTTTAAAAATATATCGTGCGATTTTCTTAAATGCTATGTTGAGTTTTCTTCTACAATATGTAGTGTCATACGGTTTTTTGCTGATAACCAAACATTTTGTCTTTTTCGGATTAAGAAAGAGTCCATTTTTCTCAGACCAGGTATAAATTTCTTCTAGATCCTTATCAATTTCATAAACACAGTCTTCTTTCAGGCCCAGTAAGCAGCTCTTATAAAGTTGTACGTCAACTGCATACATATGTAATGAGGAGCTTACAAATGAGGGAATCTCGTTCACATACATGGAAAACAAAAGAGGTCCAAGAATAGAGCCTTGTGACACACCTCTGCTGTTACGCAGAAATTTTGAGGGACTAGGGACTCTCGTATGTCATCCACGACTTTGATGATAGCAGAAGTACAGCTATGGTTTTTCCTGAATCCCGATTGCATAGGAGAGAGGAGATTATGTGAATTAATATATTGGTTTATTTGTTTTTGAAGTATTTTTTCAAATACTTTGGAGAGGAAAGGTAATATTGAAATTGGCTTGAATTCGTTGCTCGTTGGACTTTTTTGAATTGGTATAATCTTAGATTTTTTCCACTGCAAAGGGTATGTACTTTTTGTTAAAATGTAGTTGAAAATATGTGTTATGACAGGGAGAATGACTGGAAGAATGATTTTGATAAATTTCGGATGAATTCCATTAAAGCTAACGGTATTCGATTTTATTGATAGCATACAATCAACTATGTCCACATCATTCACACAAAAGAATTCTAAACAAAGTGAAGTATTCCGCTCAGAAGAGCAAGAGGGCATGATATTCAGAGGCGGGAAAGACAAGTTAACAGAATTGTTATTGAGTACGTTTAAATCTACTTCTAGATTATTGCCTATGTTTTTTTCAGTTTTTCCCGCTCTTATTTCCCTAAGATTTCTCCACAACTGACGGCCCTTTACTGATGTGTTAATTTTGTTTGCATAAAAATCTACTTTGGCCGACTTTATTTTACCTACCACTAAATTACGTAGGGAGTTCCAAATGCACATTAAGTTTATACCGCTTCCAATTATTATATGCTCGGTTACGTTACAGAATTATTTGTCGAATTTCACTTGTGAATCAAGGGCATTGCCTGTGTCTAAGGCGTTTAACTTTGAGTGGAACATAGTTATTAAAGAGACTTATAATGTTGTTGTTGAGAAAATCGACTTGGTCGTGAACCGTTTGCATACAATAAATTCTTTCCCACTGGACAAGTCGAGAGATAGCATATTATCAACCAAACTATTCTCAGCTAGTAGATTGCTATTTAAATCACCACCAATAAAAATTTTATCATAATTAGTGGACATCGACCCCAAAAGACAAAAAATTGGGGCAGGGTTGATGAGCCTACTCGGTCTGTAGATGGATCCAATAAGAATTTTAATGGAGAAAGACTGCATTTCAACAAAGACATAGTCAATTTCGCTTCCGGATGTCGACCGACACGTTACGTTCCATGATTTAAAAAAACACACAAAAATATTATTTTTTTAGAATTCTATTTATCGAAATTGGACCCATACATAAAATAAACAAACAAAAACGTAAGCCATAACTGCTTTTTGCTGGCAATATAAATGTCATAAAATGTTAAAAAAAAAGAAAAAAAATACTTTTAAGCTGAATGCAGGAACATCGCAGTTCTTTATCACTGCTTAAGTAATCCATACGTGGCCTTTTTGGCAATACATGAATGTTGTTTACCCGTTTGATTTAGATCTGTCAAAAAAACTGATTTTGACAATTTTTGCCTTTATTTATTTGTTGATTTTAAATAAATTTTGCAGATCTGAATTTTTCGGCATATCTACCCCTCTTTTACCAATGCAAATTGACAGCCATCAGTTTGACAAGGACTTGTTTGATAATAATTTGTTTCGGTTGCAAGTAAGAATTAAAATATTTTCAGTTCAAATGGAAGAAGTTTTAAGTGAATTATTTTATTCGTCAAGCTCATTTTCGGACTTACAAGCTTGAAATTAAAAAGAACGTTCGAGTCAATATTTGCCAGCTGATACACGTAGCTGGTTAACAGACACAAATATGCACCAATATTATAGCAAATAAAAATCAATCTGAAAAGGTATTCGATTCCTTACGAAAAAAATCAATTTATAGATCAAAATAAAAAATTTATCAAACGAAATCCCCATTAATAATGGGGAAGTCCCTATTTCAGTTCATTCATATGCAAAAAAAACAGTACGCATGAATATGAATAACTTGCATGAATTTGAAAACAAATATGCAATATCTCTACAAACAACGTTAATGTAAAAAAAAATGTTGTTTCCGATACCTCGTTAGAACTAGGCTTTTAAGCGTGTTAAAAGAAAATTGTTCACAAAAAGTGAAACGTGTAAGAGCTAGGCCGTGTTAAAATAGGTACGCGTTAAGCGAGGCCTACCTGTATTCATAATTATATAAACATAAAAAAAAAATAACAATAAATCATCGTATTCAAATAAAATTTTATTGAGCTCAGGCAGATCCAGGATTGCTGATTTTAATCATTGTTTTTATTTTTACTTTGGATTAAGTCTAGCATGCTTGGATTTTACACACAATCATCTTAAATTGGAGAAATGGAAAGGAGTCATATTTTCTGATGAATCGAAATTTAACATGCATGGATTGCATGGAGGGCAACATGTCAGAAGACCAAAAGTTGATAGACTTAATCGAAAGCAATCTAGGGGAACAGTTAAACAAATCATGGCTAATCTTTCAGCTGCTTACCAAATTTCATTAAAATCCATTCAATGGTTGAGGCATGAATGTGGAACAAACAACCAAGTATATATTTTGTTCATATATAAGCCTCTCCCATATATGCATAGGAAATGTTCGGTTCCATTTAAAAATGACCTTTGTGATAATCGAATATGTGTGTGTCCATGTGCCAAATTTTATCCAGATCCGTTCTGGCGTTATTGAGCAAAACACATCCATCCATCCTACCCATCAATCCAAACTTTTACATTTATAATATCAGTAGGATTATCCGAAATTTTCCAAGCTTTACAACGAGTTTTCCAGCTTTACATTGTCCAAAATCATTAAATCATGATTTAAATTTATCTATATATCATCGAGAAAAAAATTTTCGCCTTTTTCTAAGATTTTTCGAGTTTTCCACTAAGAATTTTCTTTTTTTTTCATTCGAAAAGCCCTTCCGGAACATTTGCATACACAATTAAATAGAAAAAATCAATTTTCGATTTTTTAAATTTCCCGACTTTTCTGGAGGGTTTACCCAACATTTTCTTTCGCATAAACCTTCTCCTGGATTTTACGAACAACTAAAAAAGAGTTCGAGCCAAATCGGCCCATTCGTTCTCAATTGATGTATTACAATACATTTTTTCACACCATTGTTAATAGCAGATTCCCGTGCGATGGTATACGGACTTTCTATCCCACGGGAATCTAATGACATCTATGCACCTACAATTAAAAACCGTTCAGTCGTTGAGGCGTGAAAGCGGAACAAATACCCAAGTATATGTGTATATTTTTTCATATTTAAGCCTCTTCCATAGGAACCGTTAATTTTTTTCGGGATAAAAATGACCTATGTGAGAATCCAGTACCACACCCATCTACCAATAAAATTTCGTGCAAATCAGTGTGATTCTATGCGCGTTGTGAATGAAAGCTATGTAGGCTATTTGTAGAATTAGCTGTATGAAAAATTAAAACACACCTATCCCACGGGAACCATACATTTTTTCGGGATAAAAAGTAGCGTGTGGCCTATTCCAGGCAATAATCTATCTCTGTACCAAATTTCATCCAGATCCGTTCAGCCGTTACGGAGTTATTGAGTAACAAACAACAATACATCCATCCATCCATCCAAACTTTCAAATTTATAATATGAGTAAGTTAGTATATTTCATAACAATATTAAATTACTTACTAATAAATAAATACATATATAAAAGTGCAACTAATTGGCATTTATGCAGTATCTAATATTCAAAAGAAAATAACAATAATTGTCAAATTGATATATTCAAAATATTTGGGGTACACCAGGGCAGCCACATTGGACTGCTTCTTTTTGTTGCTTCTAATTCGTTTTTCGCCGTGTCGTGTTAATATTTAAATTTGGTGGCATCGTTTTCTATTTAATTTAATTTTAAATGGTCATCAGGGGAAAAAAAGAAGTAGATCTTTAAACAATAACAAATAAAGTGTTTTTGCTTTCAAATAAAATATCACATTTATTTGAGAACAAAATTTTATATATGTAAGTCTTTGTAAAAGATCAGTGACACAATCCAATATTGGAGTAATTGTTTAGCTTGTAATAAGACGTTGAAGTGCTTCAAAGCGTTAAGGCTGTTGACGATCCTTAGCCGTAGATACTCTTAAGCCCTACCTCTTGTTAAATATTTAACTCCAGAACACCAAAAATTCCGAAAATCAATTGTCCCGAATGACCGAATTCCCGGTTATCCCAAAGTACTGCCGTTTTAAAAATACTGTTAACATAGGCACCTGCAGTACAGAAGCCACAAAAAGAGAGGTGAAATTCATGGAACCCACGAAGGTTTCTCCAGCTAAATGAAAATGTATTTTTTTTTTGTTGAAAATCCAATAAAATTCGGAATATTTATGTTGTTCTTACTTATAATATTTACATTTTAAATGAAAATCAAATTAACTGCATGACTAATTATGAACGTCTGCATTGCCAGAAAGCATAAGAGGGTTATACCTATTAGTTGTAAAAAAATACCAATCGAGTTTATTTTTATTTTCCTTTTTTTTTTAAATTTAAAATTCATGGGAATTTCTTCGAAAGGTCAGCGATTAACAGTTTATTTTAAATTTAAATTGATATTATATTAATTAATGAATTTATTTCGTACAGAAGTGAAGTTAAATGACGATAAAAAATCCCCTCTCGAGTAATATAACTTGGTTGTGTAATGAATACTGAATAAATTTTGGTGAGTTAACTGGTCAAGTTTTTGAAACCTTTCGAAGTGAGCAAAAAAAAAAAGAAGTGAAAAATTGTCAAGTAAACCCACCAACATTTTTTCAGTATACATTTAATAATAAAATTTATCTCTTTATTTGTAAATTGTTTTAATATTACTCCATCTTAAATAAAACAAATGTCCTTTTAGTGCTCAGTCTATATCTAATGTCTTGATCCCACCTTCTTCCGGTTCATGTATCCCTCATGATTTGTTAATGTTTCTGATGATGGTAATACCCTCTCATTTGTCTGCATTAGTCCGTACGAGTTACTTTGCTCTATGAAATCGGTTAAATTAAATTCTATTGGTCCTGACGATATTTCACCAAAGTTCTTAAAGCTTATATTCCCTATCATAATCAACCATCTTCTTCATGTAATTAATTTCTGTATTTATAGTGCTCAGTTTCCTGATGCATGGAAAAAAGCTAGTATAATAGCAGTCCCTAAAAAAGCAAATCCTTCTAATCCT
Source organism: Philhelius pedissequus (assembly GCA_910595825.1). Classification (NCBI taxonomy): domain Eukaryota; kingdom Metazoa; phylum Arthropoda; class Insecta; order Diptera; family Syrphidae; genus Philhelius; species Philhelius pedissequus. The sequence goes on along the minus strand of OU343160.1, from coordinate 272,016,081 downwards.
TCTGATTTCAGGCTTATCAGTATTTTATGTTTTTTATGTAAAGTGTTTGAAAAAATTATTCATGACCAAATCGAAGCCTATTTAACTGAAAACAACTTACTGTCTCAATGGCAATCTGGGTTTCGAAGCAAACATAGCTATGAGTCTGCAGTAGCTAAAGTTACTTCGGATTTTAGATTTGCACTCGATTCTGGTAAATTCGGTGTCATGGTGTTACTAAATTTTTCCAAGGCATTCGACAGTATTGACAATTCCATCCTACTATCTAAACTTAAGGTAAAATTTAATTTTGCTAGCACTTCGCTTAGGCTTCTACACAACTATTTACTTAATCGAATTCAACGTGTAAAAACGGATGTAGGTACATGTAATTCTACTATAATCAACGCGGGTATACCGCAGGGTTCAGTCTTGGGTCCGCTTTTATTTTACTTATTTATCAATAACCTTCCCAACGTAATTAAAAACAGCCAAATTCATCTGTATGCTGATGATGTTGTACTATATATCTTTCGTTCAGTTGGTCTGATGGAGGATTGTATAGTAAGGTTAAATGAAGATCTAAGTTATGTTTTCAATTGGTCGAACAACAATGCAATGAAACTAAACCCTGCTAAATTTGTCTCCATGCTATGTTCTAGGGATCAATTAAGTCTTGAAGAATTTCCTCCGGTAATTCTTGACAATGAAAGAATTGTGTATGTGAAAGATGTGAAATATCTAGGATATAAAATAAACAGTAATTTAAGCTGCTGTGGAGCATTCTCAGATATAATTAGGAAAATTTATTTTGGTCTCTGATCTTTGAGATTTTCCTCTGAGTTATTGTCTTCTGATATGAAATCACACCTTATAAAATTGTTGATTTTGCCATACTTTATTTTTAATTGTTCGGTCTATCCCATCCTTTATTGTCTATGTAAGTGTAAACTCTATGTTGCTTTTAATGACTGCATTCGTTTTATATATGGTATTCAGAGACATACCAGTATCTCACAGTTACAACATTTACTGGTTGGTATGAGTCTTGAGAATTATATGAGATACAGACTTATTTTAAGGTTCCATAATGTCATCCACAATAGATGTCCTGCTTATTTAAGTGAATCGCTTTAGTTTAACAATTCTGAACGAGGATTGAAACTAATTGTAACGCGTTTTTCGCACATCATTGAAGAACGCTCCTTCTATGTATCTGCAGTTTGTTTGTGGAATTCACTTCCGAACGAACTGCATAGTATAACCTCACCTATCACTTTTAAGAGGAAACTATATTTGCACTTTTCTGGTCTTTAAGTACTATTGTTTTGTTTTTGGTTTTCATTTTTGAATACTATTTTTCTACTTAGTAAAGTTAATTTCTTTAATTTTTGTTTCATTTTTATATTGCGTAATAAATAAATTACTATATTTACTTCTCTTGAAAACATATTATATTACATTTTACTCTTATTTTTGTACATGATGTGTATAATTAAATCTAAATTAAATTAAATTCATTATTGAAACATTTTGTAAATTTTATTCTAGATACTCTATAAGATTCATATCTTAATGTGTCATTGTTAACCTTATATTTTGTTGAAATAAATTGAAATTAAATTGAAATTGAAATTGGTATTAAGATTTAATGAAGTAAAAATTTGGCGTACTTTTAGATCTCACTACTTTTTACTGCTGACTTGTTACATAGAAGTGTTTGTATAGAAGTAAAGAAGAACTTATTTTAACATTTATGTTTTGCTTTTAGCTAAGATTTTAATATTCAAAATCTCTAAAGATAATGAAAGTGGAAGTAATATATAAAATAAAACTTTTTTTAGAAAGTGGGTGGATGCCACGCCTGCACACACACCCACGCAGCCACCTACCAACGCACACCCACACAAACTCCCACACACACACCCAAAACTCAACACACACAGACGTACCTATGGGAAACGCTTGGCTTAAATGTGAAAAAAATTTGTTCCGCATTCAAGCCTCAACCATTGAATAGATTTTAATGAAATTTGCTGAGCAGCTGGAAGATAAACTGAATTATCCTACAAAAATTATTGGTTCAAATGGGAGAGTTTGTGTATTTGTTCCGATTTCAATCCTTAAATTAGGCACCAACTTCGAATATGCTCGCCGAATATTCTTGGTGGCGTTATCCCATACACGCTGAATACATTTCCCGAACATTCATTTCGTGGTGATTCTTGAAAGTGTTAACATGTGCGATTAGTCATGATTTATTTTTCGCAACTTTTTCTTTGTAGTTTTCACTTTTTGAATCCAATATAAATTGTTCGCGAACATGGCCAACACGACTAACATCGAAGCCAACGAAGACGATAATATCGAAGAAAAACACAACGAGCATGCTTGACGGGCATGTTCGTCGTTTGTGCCTACATTCAACGATGGTTTTTAATGAAATTTTTTTGGGTGATATAGATGATTTCATAAGATTCCCGTGGGTCCGCAGCATCGCATGGGCATCCAGTTCTTAGGAAGTGGGCGGATACCACTGCCCCGATTGGAGTACCTCTTTTAAAGCTTAGCCCCAAACTTCAAGTGAGAACGGAATAAAAACAATCCTGTTGGACATGAACTTTAGGGACAAAGCTTCCATTGCATCTATTATCAAATAATGCGCTAACCCATCTATAATTTTGTAAATTTTTGTACACTATAACATCCTTTTCATTATGATGACATTCTCAGATTCTGCGAACTCCACGTTAAAGAAATTTGATGCGGATCCCATTTATTTTTCAAAATATTTTAAAATAAAATGAAAATTCTTCATTTAAGATGCGTAGTGCGTTAGCTTCTAAGCAGCTTGGTCATGGTTCAATACACGATAATGGCATAAGAAGTTTTTCAATTAAAATGAAAAAGTAGACCACTAAGTGCACCACTAGAGCAAAGGAATCTCATGATCGACATTGGCAAGTCGTGAAATTTTCCAAAATTCCATCCAAAAATTATATGAAAAAAACTTGGTGGTAGGACACTCAAGTTGTTGTTGGTAATTCAAAATCAATATAAAATGAAAATTCTTTATTTAAGTTTGATAGTGATTTCACTATTGTATTGGATCTTATAGCTTATATATAAAAGGGTATCTTTGCGTCATAGTGACAGGCATTCCCCCTTTACTGTACATCATACGCATTCGGAATGCCTTACCGAATGTTTCTATTCATAGTGATGTAGGTTAAATACATTCAAATTTACACCAATGTGCTTAGGGATCTACTTTATTTTAAAACTAAAATAGTGGGAATAGTATTGTGGAACCTTTTTATTTTAATTTTTGAAAAGAGACATAAGTAAGTAAACATTCATGAGCAATTATTAGTTTTGGAAAAGGAAATAGATAGATAGGTAGATAGATATTTTATTTCATTCTTAAAATAGTATTTGGTTGCTACCGCGCAATTTCTACAGAGAATTGATATTTAAAATATATCTTTCTACTGAATACGTTATTTTTACAACTCAAAAAGAAAATATGTAGTTTTATTTTGAAGGAAAATATGACAAAAACCTTCATTTAAGTACAAAAATTATTTCGATAAAAAAATAGATTAAATTAAAACAATTAAACAGGTTAAGTAATATAAAAAGGTACATTTAAATGAATAAATAAACAAATAAGTAAAAAATAAATATATAACAAGAATTAAATAATTAATAATTAATAACCAAATTAATAAACAATAAAATAAATAAATAATAAAATAAATAAACAAATAAATGAATACAAACATGAAAATAAATAAATAAATATAAGTACAATCAAAAAAATAAATAAATAAATAAATGAATAAATTTAGGTTAAACATATTTTTCAACTTCGTGAATGGTAACACTGAGCACATGTCTGATTTGATAGATAATTAGTTTTATCCTTCCGCTGAACGAATATGGTTGCGTATACGCTTGAACAACGCTCGCTAAGTCGGCCTGCGATCGACTTAGTGAAGATGTCGATTTTGCTAAAAAAAATCATCTTTTCAGATGAAGCTCATTTTGATCTTGGCGGGCATGTAAGCAAGCAAAATTGTCGCATTTGGGGCACAGAAAACCCGTACGCATACATTGAAAAGCCGATACACCCAAAACGAGTCATTGTTTGGTGCGGATTTTGGTCCAGAGGCATAATTCGAAAATGAGCAAGGAGTGGTCGTTACAGTCAATGGCGATCGTTATCGGGCCATGTTGAACGAATTTTTGTTCACAAAAATTGAAGAGGACGATTTTGGCAATATTTGGTTTCAACAGGACGGTGCTACGTGCCACACAGCTGAAGCTACACTCGATGTTTTGCGCCCATTTAAAAAAAAAAAAGTTATTTGGCGGACCCTATATATAACTGAATATAAACGAAAAATTAAATAAATAAATAAATTAATCCTCATATTTGTAATTGAATTACCAAAGGGTTATCAGAAATATTACATGTATTTAAGAAGCTATCAGTTTATTTTCGAATTCTTCGCCAAATCAATATTTTTTTTTTATTATTTATTATTAATCATTATCCTCATCTTATTAGCTATAACATTTGATAAATCTTAAGATTGCTCTAACAAAATTTACGAAGTGATTTCAAGAGAATTCAACACTTGACTATGAAGATCATTAGTTGAATGATGCCGGGGTAGATTAAACATCACTTTTAAAATTTTGTTTTGGTATACTTGTAGTTTTTTTTTAATATGTGATGATTTTGAATGCCCAAGAACAACTTGAGTGTGCTACCACCAAGTTTTTTCTCAATTATTTTTGGCTGGAATTATAGGTATTTCACGATCTGTTTTTTAAAATGGCAAATTACACAATTCCCCCACACCTGACATCCAAATAACAAAATACGATTTTCTATTTATTAGCGGATATAGCATTTTAATATTGACTTTTTTAACTGTTTTATTAATATGCTCATCAAGGATAAGCCACTTGTCAAGGTTTATTCCTAGATATTGCATATTATACTCCCATTTTAAAGAAGTGCTATTGAATTCCAGCTCGTTACAGGGTAGAAACAATCGCTTTCATTTTCTGGTGAAAAAGATTGATCGTATCTTTCCAGCATTTAGCTTAATTTTCCATTTGTGATGATATCTCATTAAACTTTCAAGCGCATTTTGAAGATTGGTCTCACTTTTGAGACCAAACTCATGGGAGGAGAGTATGCAGGAGTAGCTGGTAGCTGTGGAAAATCAGACGTGTAGACATTATATAAAACAGGACCAAGAACTGAACCTTGAGGGACACTATACTGTATATTACCTAAGACGGATTTACTTTTATTAACATACACTGGAAAAACATCGACTAGATAATAAACTTTGGACTACAGTGAACATTTGAAAACGTGAACTAATCAAAACCGAGGGTGTTCATGTTTTTGAGATTGTTCATGTTTTGGAATGTAACATTTTATGATTTAAATTGTATTTCTACCGCATTGTTTTACTATTGCTCTTAAAATAAGACACATTTTCATTATTTTTGCTTGAACTCATGAATATTTTAACATATTCACAGTAGAACGTTGTAAATATGTATATTATGGGACTCTCTGAAGTTTTAAAAATTCAGTGCATTTTTTATGTAGAAATGTTGAACAAAATTCTGTTCACGATTTAGAGTTTCAGATTTGTTCACGTTTTAGAGCACTCAATGTAAAAAATACAATGTTTATGTTTTGGCGTAGTTCACATTTTGGGGGTTCACGTTTTCTAATGTTCACTGTAGTTTTATGAGAAAATTTGGAATCCCGAATGTTTCCATTTTGTAAATGAGAGCACTATGCCAAACAGAGTCGAAAGCTTTTTCGATATCCAATAGGACCATACCTGTAGATCTACCTTCAGTACGATTAGTTTTGATTAAATTACAAATCTTAAGAACTTGATGGAAAGTACTGTGGTGACTCCTAAATCCAAACTGCTGGTCAGGAAAAATATGTTTTTTTGCAATTAATAAGTTTTTTCTTCGACACTTTTTCGTACACCTTACTCAAACTACTTAGAAGGCTACCAGGGTTTTCCCTATCTTTACCAGCTCTCAATATTGGTATGACCTTCGCCATTTTCCATGATCTCTGGAAAGTATTGGCTTTTCCCACAAGCGTTGATAATAAAGGTCAGATGCTTTCTTCCAGATTTCGGTAAATGTTTGAGATATAAATTCTTTATCTTATCGAGTCCATCGGTTTTCCTTACTCGCAACTCCTTAATTATATCATCAGCAGAAACCTATTCATCTTGAGATGTTTCTGCGTTATACTAGAAGATAAAATTCTATGAGAGGCAGCGTTTACCAAACTAATGGTATTTAAATCACTTAGCTGATGGGATACTTCATGGTTTCTCCTGAATTCTAAAGCAAAAGCATTAGCTTTTTCACTATCAGTATAAAGGACATCATAAGAATTTTTAAGTGCAGCAATCAATCTGGTTTTGTTTTTTTATAATCTTAGCAATGTTCCAAAAAGGTTTATCATTTTTCTCTAGCTGGCTAAATTTTAGTTTGATTCCAACTAGTATTTCGATTTTTTTGGATTTCCATGGAAATAAGTTTATTGAAATATTTCAACTGAGAAAAGGAAATAATTTTAAGTTGATATAGCTTGACAGCTAGATAGTCACCAACGCAGCGGATTTTCTTTCGTGATCGCCTAATAATGGAATTGGCTTCTCACACCCTCTTTTGCTAAGCATTACTTTAGTGTCTTTTTTAGACGATAAAGGCTACCAGATATCTTTGGTGGAAAGAACTTGGGTTGATCTATAATGTACCTACTTTTCTTGCACCTACTAAAACAAATTTTTAATTTCGTTGATTTTGGAGGACAAGTTGATGGAATTTGGTCAAAGTTTTATTCTTTCAATAAACAGATTCGGCTTTTGAAATTATCATCAATAATAATGTAATAAGTTTCAGACGGAATGAAGTTCACACAATTAAGCTAGCTTAGAATAAATAGCATGCTTAAAAATACAAAAATAAATATTGGTTGTTATTTGAGATATAAATTCAAGGTGAAGTTGATTTCACGATTTTGAAAAAAGTTTTCTTTTTATTAAAAAAAAAAATACTTCACAATTATGGTAATTTCATTGGAATTTTATCCAAGGTTATTTCCACTCAATATCCCTAATTATTGTAAATGAGTCGTAAAAATGTTGATCAGGTACAATTTAATTTTCAATTTAAATTTTTTTAAAACTTTTTGTTAAAGCTTAAGCCAGATGTGCTTTCCTTTTCTGGAACCGCCCAACTTCTAGTTAACAATTGCTATTATACAGGTGAAAACACTTCAACATAGGTTGTTAACATATTTTATCATAATGATAGGCTATTATACAACGACACATCAAAAACTCACAATTTCACATTTGAAATCATATCCAAACGCAATTATTTCACTTTCAAATTAGGTATAATTTTTGTTACCTACTTACTTCAAATCCCCTTTCATTCATATGCCTCACCTCTCACTCTTAGATATATTTATCTCAAATTAAACTTTTCCCATAATAATATACGCATTTCTATAGAAACACATATATGTACATTAAACTTACATATAGGTACCTACTTGTACCCTTAATAGGAAATACAAATCTTTGCTTCCCTGAAGGTTCGTTACTTCATGTCAAGCCTTTATGTGATATTCTATTCGCCTACACACATGTACTCAAATGTACATATCCATTCATAAATACATATGTGACATTTTCCTTTCACAATCATGTTTCACAAATTAGGTACCTAGCTCTCTCTCTGCTCCACAAGGGGAAAGGCTTTTAAAAATGAGTTTATTTTCTCTTCACTTTATGAACATGAGTATAACATACAATGTACACAAAACTAAAGGTTCATTTCTTCCTTATCTCTGCAGCCGACGGCGGCAGCCTTGTCCTTATTAGCTCATCAGCATGAAGAGAAAGTAATAAGAAATTCCCCTGAGCCACATATACATACTCGTATATCCATTCAAATGGCCCCCTTCGGGTTTTCCGTTTTGACTTTAAAACCTCTTCATTCTCGATACATTGACTGATTACAAAAAAATAAACTTAAAAAAAAAAGAAAAGATTTCTGAACACAAAAATTCCAAAGGACCATTTTGCAACATAAAATATTATACAAAATGGTGTACTATGGTATAAGTTTGTGGAAAAGGGTATTAAACGAGGCATGAGGGAATTATTATATGTGTCCCCAAAAATAACTTGAAAAAAAAAGAACAAAAGGATATACCTACTAGAAAGAAAAAAAAAATGACTTTTTCTCATTATAATGCCAAGCATTTGATGTGCAACATTGCTTAAAGCAAGGCAGCAAACAACGTTTATCACAATCATATGACGGGTTAACACATATATACCAACTACATTAGCATTGCCGGATTGGGGTTGTGTAGGCTTGAGGCCCGGAAGTCTCAACTCGAAAGTATCACAACAGCACACACTTTCTGATAAAAAGTAAGTCGAGTAATTTTGTACACTCATTACATTCAACATCGTCCTCTATTTTTGTACTCTTAATATTTGGATCAGTAATTTTGTACACAAAAAAGTTAAGTTTAACTTAAATTAAAGACCCAGTAAACCAGGAGGTTAGATTTGTGGTTTTTAACCACTATAGTGTAGGTGACCTAGTAACCGAGAAATCTAAGAACAACATCTGATAAATGGGATTCATATAGAACGAGAAATTGACTGATATTAAAATTCACTTAAGGGGTTATGGCTAACCTTTATTTATTTGTAAGGGTGCCCGCACTAAAGGGGTTTTGACTACCCTTAATAATGATCGAGCACAGTGCGAGCGTTAGGAAAATAGGGTTGGGTGTAAGAGGAGATACCGATGCACATTGGCTTTGAATTTCTGAATAACATAATGGGAGGGGGAAATAGGAGCAGGGTAAAGTATTCCACATTCGCGGTGTACGGCTAAAGAAAGAATCTCTGTACTTGTGAGTACATCCGAACCTGGGCTCAAGGGTATACTGATGAGCATTCCGAGAGCATTAGGGTTGAATATTTTAAGGGAAGCAATGCAACTAGTTATTTCGCTAGAACATTGTTTCTATAAATAGCGATAAAATAATGAGAGACAAATAACATTTCGGCGGTGTTCGAGAGTTGTAAGTGTTTCGATAATAGTTCCATAGCCTATCATCCGTAGAGCTCTTTTCTGAACTCTATCTAAGAGATTCAATTGAGTTTTAGGAGCTCCTGCCCATATGCGAGAGTTATACTCAAGTTTTGGTCAAATGAAGTCCTTATAGATTACAGCCAGATCAGACGGGGAGAGGGATATCTTGCTTCTTCGTAGAAATCCCAAACACTTTGCAGCGTTTTTGTCTACATCGAATATGTTGTCATTACTCTTGCACATATCAAGTATTGAAAGCTGATCGTTTTTTTAAATGCAAGTACCGCTCATCAATATAGGCATGCGGTTGAGCTTTTCAAGCATTAAATTGTACGTGGTTTTTATTCTCCATTGGACAATGCTGTCGAGATCAGAATTTAATAAGTTATCATACGCAGCCGTTGATGTTCCACATCGGAAGAACAAAGACGGAATCTGAAAACGAATATGAAAACCTGAGAGTACTATTGTCAGCAAAACAATTGATTGGACTAGAAGATCCAGATAAGAAATCATTAACGAAAATGAGAAATGGATTCGAAGATAAAACGGAGCCCTGGGGCACACCAGCATTTATTTTGAAAATTCCAGATATAAAACCTTCCAATACGACTTGTGTTGAGCGTTGCGAAAGGTAATTTATAATCCAACGAAGAAGAGATTCTTCGACGCACTCATTTTCGATAAGAGAGCTTAATGCCAAAATCTTACTAATACTTTTGAAATATCAAGCGCAAAAATCTTACTTTCTCCAAAACGATGTAAAGATTTGTGCTACTGTTCGGTGAGATATAGCATCAGCTCACCAGTGGACATATTGCTAAGAAAGCCATGATGCAGATCATTAAGGAGTTTTCGTTCTTCAATATATTTCTTAACTTGATAATTAAACAGCATTTCCATGACCTTGAAAAGAAGGGACGTACGTGTCATTGGACGCTAATTAGGAGGTGAAGAAGATTCGTCTTTTTTAAGGACAGGTTGGACGAATGCCGTTTTCCATCCAATCGGAAAGAGGCCAGTAGAGTAGGACAGATGGAAAAGATTACGTGTCTGGACTTAGAAATAGAAATGAGAAATAGAGTTGGATAGGGAATTCAACATTCGTGTAGCACGGGTAAAAAAATGACCTCTGTACTTTCGAAATTTTGCTAATGGGTAGATATATGTAAATGCCTACTTCTCTAGAACTTATTTCCTCCCGACCAGTGAAAGGTTCCTCTCTGAGACGCTAGATTCCTCAATTCTCCTCAGTCCCGGAAACGCTGCTCCCAGTTTTCCCAGCCAAGCGCTCTGGCATCCGCTTTAATTTAATATTTAAACCGGATATTTGACCTTCCTTGTCACCTCGAACGTGGGGGCTGGGATTCGACGTAGTATTTTAGACTACCTCCCGCTTGCAGAGTTCCCTTCCCGGTGTTATCCTGTCCTTCGCGGTGAGCAAATATGTGATTGATAATAGAAGGTATTTTTGTGTCTATTTATCTATAACTTGACGGCGTTCTGCTACCCGAAACCTTATACATGTTTGAAATAGTTGAAGGAAACAATTTTAAAATAGTGGGAATATTTTGCTTTACCGACAGAAGCAAGGTAATGGGTTTTAGAAGCACTGAATTTCACGTGATTTGTGATACCACATATTAAATATCCTGCTTAGGTATGGACTTAAACAGTTTTTCATACTTTCTGGAACGGTTGTATTTAAAAACTCAAAGAAGAAAGAAAGCATGAACTGTCGTCAAGAAAATAAAATCTATTTTTCAAATAAGAGATCGTTATTAGGTGTGTTTTGGTGAGAATATATCACTGTGAAGTAAAACAATTTCAAAAAAACGATCCACAGCAAATGCCTTGAGCATTTCTAATCTATCAATTTTGGTCTAAGGCTAACCTTACAAAATGAAGTCTCAAATTGGCTGATCATATTAGGTGTTCTTCTTTTTTCGTTCAGAGCATATCACTGAGCAAAGCTCGAACACATAGATTGTGATCTGAACTTGTTCCAAACAGAGCGAGCTCTGAACACTGATATGTTTTTTAAACACACTTGAACCAGACAAATCTGAATACATTTTCATTTTAACCATAAAAAGCAATATAACACAAAACTACCCTTTTAAGTACACAGATACACCCCAGATACAGAAAATCAACGAGCTATGAACTTCTTTGGCAACTAAATTGTATCAGATTATTTTTTTCTTCACATTTTCCCTCTTGACACACATGAAATTTGATGCGTTAAAAAATTTACTCACATGGTCAGTCGATTATGTCCGAGCACATCGAGTGCGATCTTCACATGTTCAGAACGAAAAAAGAAACACACATTTGGAGCTCTGAATGATCTGAGTTAAATAGAAACACAAACAATTTTTTTGAAAACTCACGCTCTGTTCTGACCTAAAAAATAAAATCGCCTATTGGCGTTAAGCTTTGAGGATTTTTTACAATCTTACATTCGTAGAAAAGAGAAGGGCAGATTGCCTTTTTCTTTTTCACGCTTTGGAAGATAGTAAAAAACAGTTATAGTTTAACTCTAGTGTGGACAGGTACAAAGGGATTAAAAATGATAAACCTTGGAAGTACCTTGTCGAAGTGTGATGATTCGAACATAAAAACAACCATCTGACAAAACTTGAAGGCTTTTCAAGAAACAACCTATGTGAACAGCTGTTCGTGACGTCTATTTATTTTTCACATCTTGTGCAGTAAGTTGTAGTGCCTTTTGCAATACTACCAAGTTTTAAAATTAAATTATTAAAAATATGAATTAAATAATGAAAACTAATTTCACCATCAACAATCCGTCCGCTTTATATCATGTGCCTGATTACACGATTCGTTCGTTTCGCTATTCGTCATTTTGACAGGTACATACGAGTACGTTCGTGATTACACCGTTCGTGGAAATATTTAAGTTATTTCGTTTATAAAATTTGTTGTTGTTTTGTGTAAAAATAAACTGGTAATAATTAAAAATGTATTTGAATTACTTCTTTCACTAAATAATTTCTTCATACCAACTATGGGGAAAAAAATCTAAGAATTTTTAAAACTAAAAAAAAAACATTGTTTGTTGTTTGCAGGTGTAATAATTTATCGAAAGTCTAAAATTTTTTGATAAACTGAGGCATTTTATTTTGTTTAATATATTATTTGTGTATGTTAGTTTTATATCAATAAAAGCTACAAAATTTAAAAATTCCATATCAATTTAGCAACAAAATTAATGAACATTTTTATTGGATCCACGTACAAAGGGGTTCTTATATTATTCATATCTTGAATATATCAAATGCTTATGTTTATTGAATAAAATATATTTTTTAGTTGTCTTTAGAAAAACGAATTTTATTAATTAATTTCACAGACGACAAATGATTTCATTAAATTTCTGCTATTAAGAAAAATGTAAGAAATGCATATAACCTTTAAATTAATAGAAATACCTACTTCCATATTATAAACATGTTTGCGCAAGGCCCACCTCCCTCATTTTGACATATTGAGCTTTTGCTTTATAAAATATGGGAACATAGAAATTCATTAACCCCTATTTTACTTTAGTTTCTTAAACCCCCTTCCCATACTACGCACATGATATCACTTCGACTGACGACATGAGCTCATTTTTCACACCCTTTTTTTTTCTTATGTTAAATACATTGAACGTCAAATTGAAGAAAAATCTATCTCCAATTGAAAGTTCACGTGCTGAATCCAGGTGGCGTGAAAACGAACTTACCAGGTGTTAATAGAGTGCATGATCTTTTGTAATGCATGTTTTTTGTGATAATCCATAATATAGTTCAATTTTAATAATGCAAACCGACTAATGTGGTACAAAATGATATTACATGTGAATCCCCCAATGGAAAATGATTTAACTCTACATATCTATTTTATTTATAAACTCCGGCTTAGAAAGTCACGTTAGTGACAAGCCTAAATATCAAAAATCGAGCACATCTATTGTAATCTATTATCAGGTTTACCAACATAGTAAATACACAAAATTAGGTCAGCGCCCTGTAAATTTGAGCAGCACAAACGAATAATGTCACGTAACATTTCCTGGATATAAAAAGGTAAAGTAGATCCCAGTGGGTTTTTCTTGTTGTACATATCTCTTGTTAGATTTTGACTGACTGACTTTCTTTTTCTCACCAAAACACGAATATGATAAAGAAATCTACTTGTCCTAGAAGTGTTTGATAAATTAATAGAGGGGAATACTGTGCCACCTCAGTGATTTCGGTTTAACTAAACGGTTATCTAAAATCTCAAAGCCTCATTAACGTCAGCAGCTACGTTAAAACACGGGTCTACACAAGAGATTATTGGCAATTCTTATTTTTCTAGATATTTTTTTAACTAGAGGGAAAAAGTCACTGGTGACGCATTTGCTGAATGATTGACGAATTTTTAGTATTCTATTTTCTGCCTATCCTCAGTTCAACAAAAGAATACAATTTCACTTCGCTGACACCATGTTTTCCAATAAATTAATCAGCACGTACGAAACCATATCTTTAGAAACCTCTGTAATTTAATCTTAACTCATGGGCCTTCAGCAACAATCCCTACCCGATGCAAGCTTTAAAAAACGAAAACCGTGAAACGTGGAAAAACATGTTCACAGATTTAAGAGTTCCATTGCATGTTTCTTGTAAATAAACGGCAAACCATACCAACTGTTTACCTAGCTTCCTTAAGCTTAAATAAATTAAAAAAAAATTTTTTCTTTAATTTGACAGTGGTTCAGACAAGTATGAAGTCATTGGTCGTTTTTCTAGATAATGTATATCCAATCTCAGAAGAAAAGTCTATACAAAAAAACAACTCTAAGCTCTCTACAATGCAGAACATTGAGCATTAAGTCATCTGTATAGCATAGTGCCCGAAGCACTTGATAATTGTGCTTATATGTTAATCCAACACTGCATACATTAAGGCTCAAAAACAATACCGATATCCGTCTTCGTACATGAAAGGCGAAATGTAGAGCAGCCCAATGCTCATGTGATTCTGAATCTGATGAATCTGATCCTTGTGTAATCGACTGATGTTTCTTCATCTTCTAGTGTTCTTTTGATTGTGCTATACCTATTGCTGGTACATGAAACATGATTCCTATTACATGCGGGTGACATTACTAACATACTTTCTCATGAAGATAAAATCAGGTTACAAATATATAAAACAGGAAAAAATATCAAGCTCTCCTAGTCTCTATTTTTTTTTGTGTGTATATTCCTGCCTCCTCTTCAAATATCCCAACCCTCCAATGATGAACTCAATTCATGTAATGAATTATTCTACAAAGGCAGGAAAAACGTGAAACATAATGGGGGCGTTGAGACTTGAGAGTAATAGCATAAACCAGAAAGCTCTGGTGGTATTGTTTTCATATGGAACTCAAGAGTCCTTGTACCTCATTCTCCAAATCCGAAAACCAAGAACCATTCTTCATTACATATTTGATTTTTTTTTGTTCTAGGTTCGGTTAACAATGGCGGTTAGGTATTGATAAAGTGAAGTTCTAGCAGAATCAGCAATCTGAAATTCTTCTCGAAGAACGCTTGTGAATCTTGTGATATCCTTTGCCATTTATTAAAATGTTGTAGAATTTCTTTTTGTTTTCTATTCGTCCATGTCGTCGCGTCGTTTTATTAAGTTGGACAAGTATGTTTGTTGATGAACTTGCGTCTGCCTTTGATATTGGGTGAGAGAGTGTATACACATTTCAAAGGCATTTCACTTTGAGGAGGGGTCACAAAGATCCCTACCAAGTCGCAAAATAATTTATATTTCAAAGAAATATTACACTTGTTTATTAGAGATGTATCTTAAACCCACCGTTCTAAACGATACGTAGGTGTAGTGTAAGCACTGCAGCAATAAATTTAAAATTGGTAAAGTTTGACTTTGGGGACCTTTGACAAACAAAAATTGAGATCAAAATAAAATGTCTCAAAATAAATGTTTATGTACAGAAAATCAACCGAGATGGCGAAATATCATATGACTATGGTAGGTCACATTATAGATTCATATGTATTGTACAGGAAGAGTTCAATCACATTAATGAAAATCAAATAAAATTGTCTGCATGATTGTTTGCAATGAACGCACGCGACACGATTCATGGAGAGGGGCACATTATTTATTCAAAACTTCCAAAATTATTAAAATGTACTCATCGACTGTCTGTCGCATGCAGACATTTTTCTCTGTGCGGTACATCTCTAAGACAAAAAAATTCATAAGCGAAATCGAACACCACCTTTAGTTGAAGACATTAATCTGTCTTTCAACAAAAAAAAACGAATAATGGGTCCGGAAGACCATAATTATCGGTACGGGCGTTTTACTCCCTTGCAATGTCTTCCTGGCTCTGAATCGGACATTGAATGTGATGAACCAATTGTTCCTCCCAAGAAACTTAAAATTCCTGCTATTTGTGTTTTGCAACAAACTTCAACAAGTGTTCATGCTTTACTTGATGAAATTAAAGTAATTAATTATTACATAAAAAAAATGTCAATTGGCATAAAAATAAATTGTGAACGAAGTGAAGATCATAAGTTTATTTGTGATGCACTTAAAATTAAAAATTGGCAATTTTTCACACATGACCTTCCAACCGAGCGGTCGTTTAAAGTCATTCTTTTTGGACTCGATGAATTGCCAATCGACACATTAAAAACTGAACTAATTAAGCTTGGATTGAAATGTGTTAAGGTTAAATTGATTAAAAAACAACATGATCATTTCATCGATATTATGTATATAGTGTTTCTTGAACGTTCTTCCATTCGACTTAATGATTTAAAGAAAAATATTAAATCAATTTTCAGAACCCAAGTAAAGTGGGAATTTGCACGCCGACAAAAAACAAAATACACACAGTGCTTCAACTGTCAAATGTTCGGGCACGGAGAAAAAAATTGTCATATCAAGACCCACTGCGCGATCTGTTCTGATAACCATGAGACGAGTAAGTGTAATTCGAAGAACATTAAATGCGCTAATTGCAATGAAACCCACAAATCCACCGACCTCTCTTGTATGAGTCGAAAGAGCTTTTTCGAAATGAGAGAAAAGTTTTCTTCCAAAAATAAACGTCATACACTTGCTTCAACAAAATTGCAACAGGTATTCGAACCAAACGTCTTAGATTTCCCTCCTCTCCCAAACAAGAGAAGGGGGTCCACTTTTGTAAAACCGGTTTCAGTACCAGTAACAAACCCTGTTGAGTGTGGAACATGGGCCAACAACAACATTGGCAGCGATAATTCCACTGGCGATCTCTTTTCTATCGAAGAAATAAATAAGCTTACTGCGGAGATGATAACTTTGCTGAATAATTGTAAATCGAGAGCAGATCAGTTTAACACAATTACACAATTAGCTATTAAGTATCTGTATAGTAAGAAATGAATAGAACAGCCATGAAAATTATATGTTGGAATGCTAAAAGCATTCGATGTAAACAAATAGAATTTTTTGCTTTTCTCAATAAGCATGATGTAGATGTAGGTTTATTATCTGAGACTTGGCTATCTTTTAAAGACAAATTATATAATAAAAATTATGTTTGCTATCGTCTTGATAGAGATGATAAAAAGGGGGGCGGTGTTGCCGTGGTAGTTAAAAATACTATTCGACATGAATTAATTCCTATTATAAGTACAAAATTAATACAAAACATTGGAATTAAAATACCTTTTGAAAATGGCTCTTCATTAAATATTTTGTCTGTGTATTTTCCCGGTGGTCCAATTACCCCTACTAAACGTTATTATTTAAATAATGATTTAAGAAAATTAATAAGTCTAAATGGTACTTTTTTGATTGGCGGCGATTTTAATTGCAGACATACGAGTTGGGGTTGCTTACGAGCAAATGCATGGGGAAATATTCTTGAAAATCTTCACAGTAGGCATCCATTCAATATCCTATATCCTCCTCATCCTACTTATTACCCACCAAATCGCAGATCGAATCCCTCAACATTAGATCTATTTCTTACTAATATGACCAATCTTTTTGACCAGCCTATGGTCTTAAATGAACTAAGTTCCGATCATGTTCCAGTGGTAATCAATTCTTTTTCATCACCTTTAGTAAGAAAAATTGAATTTTTAGATATGAAAAGAGCAAACTGGGTTAAATATAAGCGTGAAATACGAAAAAAATTGTCAAATTATAATTCAAATTCAAATGATATTTACAACGAAGCAGATATAGATCAAGATATTACATATTTCACAAATTCTGTTTATGAAAGCATTCATAAATCTGTTCCTAAAATAAAAAGTAGTTCTGAAAGCGTAAACTCACTACCACGTAATATAATCATTCTTATCAAACATCGAAATTTCGTTAAAAGAAAATGGATAAGAAACCGAGAACCTCATTTCCTTGTTTTAGTTAATACACTCAATAAAATAATAAAAGATGAAATTTTGCACCATAGAAATCGATCTTGGAACCGGAAACTTGAGAGTTTAGATAAAGGAAGTAAGCCTTTCTGGAGTATAGTTAAAATTATTAAGAAGAAAAACACTCACATTCCAGCTTTTAAAATAGGAAACAATATTTTAATTACGAGCAATGAAAAATCAAATATTTTAGCAGAAACTTTTTCTGCCAACCATAATGCCAATAACAATATGAATAATAGTAGTATTGAATCCATTGTCAACATCTCAGTTGCTTCAATTAATTCATTATCTATAAATGACTACCAAATTGAGGTTTCGCTGGATGATATTTTAGATATACTTCAAAATCTTAATGCAAGAAAATCAGCTGGTCTTGATGGCGTTAAAAATACATATCTGAAGAACTTACCAACATTAGGATTAAAATTTTTGCAAGCACTATTCAATAAATGCCTCAAAATTGGCTATTTTCCAAATAACTGGAAAACTGCCAAGATTATACCAATTTTAAAACCTGGTAAAAATGCTAGTCGACCAAACAGCTACAGGCCAATTAGTTTATTAAGTTCAATTAGTAAATGTTTTGAACAAGTAATCAAAAATAGAATAAATCTACACTTAATAAATAACAATATTTTACCACCCGAGCAGTTCGGCTTCAGAGCCCATCACAGTACAATTCATCAAGTACATAGAATTACTAAACATGTAAAAAGTAACTTAAGGTCTGGTAAAAGTACAGGTATGGTACTTTTAGATGTCGAAAAAGCATTTGACACAGTTTGGCATAATGCGCTTTTACACAAGTTGTCAATACTCAACTTTCCAATCTACTTAATAAAAATCATTCAATCATTTTTACACGAAAGGAAATTTAAGGTTTCAATCAATAACTGGTCCTCTGAAACATATAATATAACGGCGGGTGTTCCACAAGGATCAGTTTTAGGTCCTATTCTATTCACAATATTTACTTACGATTTTCCATTACTTCCTTATTGTGAAACAGCAATTTTCGCTGATGATACTTGTATCTTCTCTTCGGATTCAGTTGGTTTCACAATCGAAACTAATCTGCAATCTGCACTAAATGTTATACAAAGCTACTTTCATGATTGGAAAATAAGAATCAATGCTTCAAAAACGCAGGCAATCTTTTTCACTCGAAAAAGAAAACCCTGCTTTTTACCAAGCAATAATCTTCTTATTGATGGCACAAGGATAGAATGGAGATCTGAAGTGAAATATCTTGGAGTGCATTTAGATAAAACATTAACATTTGGCTTACATATACAAAAAACGATTCAGAAAATAAATTCTACAATTAAAATTCTTTATCCTTTCATCAACCGCAAGTCAAAACTAAGTACCGAAAATAAGCTTCTGATTTATAAAGTTGTGTTCCAAGCTATCATGTATTATGGTTCACCAGCATGGAGTAATTGTGCAATCAGTAATATACGACGACTACAAATAGCTCAAAACAAGGTTTTGAAAATGATTCTGAAGCTTCCGTGGTCATTTTCAACAAATGAACTTCATTCCATTTTAGCTATGGATATGGTATCAGAAAGAATTGACAAACTTAATGAGCGATACCTTACATCATGTACTATGTCTGATAATACCTTGATTTCAAACCTAGCTTTACTATAACATTTTATTACCTTTATTTATTCATTTATCTATTTACTTATTTATTTATCTATTTGTTTATTTATTTATATATTTGTTAACTTATTTGTTTATTTATTTATTTATTTATTTATTTATTATTTATCTATTTATTTATTTATTTATTTATTTGCTTGTCTATTTATTTATTTTTGTTTATTAATTTATTTATTTTATTTATTTATTTGTTAATTTATTTATTCTTACTTGTTTATTTATTTATTTATTCATTTTTTGTTATTTATGTATGTATTTTGTTATTCTTTCCACATATTTATGTAGTTTTGTTTTAATAATTATATATTTTACCTACTTGTTGTAAGACTCAAAGCTTGGTTTGAATCTCTTTTTCACCGCCCTCCTTTCTTTCATTCTCTTCCTAAGTTTTTAATGAAGGTTTTTATGTAGCTTTTCCTTCAACATTATTTTTTTGTATATGTGTTTGATTAATTGTAATAAATATATTATTGACAGTAGTAAGGTAGCTTTATACCACATCTCTGTAAATTGTGCAATTTAGTTTAAGAAAAAATGTTACAAATTGATTAATTACTTAATTACTGCTAAGAATGTTAAAAGATTTCTTACCAACAGAATGTCAATCCTGACTGGCATTCCAAATTAGAAAGCAAATGTCACGTAATTGTCTAGCTTCAGCTTGTAAATTCCTAATCTTCTTGAAGTGTCAAATAAAATAATAAGCTCGGTGCAGCAGTTTTACTTATCACTCTCGATGATTTCCGGTGATTTCCACTGGTTTTCCCATGTACGTTTTAATGTCGTCGTTGGAATTTTCTTTTGGTCCGCCATTTTGTTATGTTGATTATAGATCATGCTTTTTTGGTTTCTGTCGGGGCGGTATGGGGTGACATCGTGCAGGCAGCACCAGTCGCCTGCATCCTAATACTATGTTCCCACCAAAGCGAAATCTGAGATTTCTCAGGAAGACTTAGAGATTTCAAATTGGTTTTGACACCGCCAAATCCACGATTTCGTCTCTCAGAATCACAAACAACAACCATTTTTGTTCATCTGATTCATCAACCCACTCCACATTGTCAAATAAAAATTCATACTCTCTCTTTTTATCTAATTATCGTTAGAGTGAAATATCGTAATTTGTATATAAAAAGATTCTCACCTAAGTATGGTGAAGCTCGTCCACTATGAATGACCCGCATCTGTACTTGGATTTTGTTGTGATTTCACTGAAATCTACGAATTCCGAAATTTCGCTTCGGTGGGAACATAGTATTATAGAATAATCACGAGTGAAACTTTCAGTAGATATACTTGCATTGCGATCATGCTTGTGCTAGCAGTCTAGAGGGTGGTGACTTTATGGAACTTGATGCACTGGCTTCCTCAGCGAAGCTGGTGTGGAGTTGTCTATCGGATATGTTCTGTTTAACTAAGAAAATTCGACTAAAAATAGGAAACAAAATTTGACAAAAGTTTTCACTCTGTATGAGAAGGTGCTATCATTTTTGAAAGTGGTAGCAAAAGTACTACAACACCAACCTATCTGTATAGCTATGCATCCATTTCTGAATCAGGGTTGTCAGGTTTAAAAAAGCGAAATCGCCAAACTGAAAGTAAAAATCGCACAAAAATGAAAAAAAATTAAAAAAATTTCCACCCTACAACACCAAACTCAAAATTCGTATATTAAAATAAATAAAAGCAACTTGCAATTTTCGAGTTAAAAAATTTATTTAAGAAAAAGCAAAAATATATTATACTTATGTACGTACAACGTATTTACTTATATGAATAACGAACTTCAATCAATATTATACTATTCATACAAACAAACAAGAAACTTAAAAATTTAAGATTATTTTGAGATAAATTTGATGCATATGTTTTTTACAGAACAGGTAGAATGTCCTCATTCAATAACAGAACTATAGCTATCCGGATAGGTTGGTGCTGTTGTTCTCACATTTAATTTTTGTTGTGGAAGCAGTTGCTTTGTCATCAGCTGTGTTCTTACATGGGAATACAACAGCACCAACCTATCCTGATAGCTATATAGTTCGGTTATTGAATGATGCCAATTTGAGTGTCTACATACTGCATTGCACAGATATTTGGTTTGACGTTTGACGTACGTCATTTATTTTAGGGAAGAGAAAGAAATCGATCTTTAGTGGCTGCGTTCAGAATTACTATTTCGATAACTTCATTCAGCATGCAGGAATGGAAAAAAATATAAAGTTTAAGTGCAAATTAGAAAAATGAAAAAAAGCATTGGGATTTCAATTCAAAAAATTAAAATCGCCAAAAACGAGAAATATCGCTTTTTCTATTGTACATCATTAAACCAGTTTTTGAGTCGCAAAAATAAATTTAAAATCGCCAGTTTGGCGATAAATCGACACATCTGAACAGCCTGTTCTGAATGCGGCCATTCTTTCGATTGGTTTTTGTAATGCCGGATTTACACGAGGCAAAATGCCATTTTATCTTTCAGATTATAGCCATTTTTGTTTTTATCGTGTAAACCCTCTAAATACCGGCAACAATGAAATCTAACATTTATTGAACTAATGCTAATGAATGTAATTCAAAAATTATTTCTTCCATTATCTTGCCATTCTCTTGGCAGAAATACTTTCAATTTTACCATTTGTGTAAGTCTGTCATAAGGTGTAATATCAGTCTAATTGGTTTAGGTTTTACCTTAGTGGATTGTGCATTTACTTAGTTCATTTTTCCAAATGGTTGTTGATTTCGGTAAGGGATGTTTTTAAAAATTCGTGAATTTGTGAGTGATTTTTTTGGGACAACAAGTGTGATCATATTGAATGTTAGATCGCGCTCGAAGGAGCATATACTTCAACAGAACTATCATCACAATCCATTATCGATTTTTTTTTGTAATTTAAGTATATGCTTGTAAGACCTAAGGTCTCTTAAATGCAACCTGAATTTCACGGCACTAGTTTTTGCACAGTGGATTTGAGAACCAGGTATTGACTGTCTCATTTTAACCTATGGGCAGCAATTAAAATTGGAGGTATAGAAAAGAATGCTCCTAGCGTGGGGATCGAAACCACACGTCCTTGTTAGCAATCAAGCACTTTATCCACTGCGCCATTGCCACCCTTGCTATTTCTCAACTATCTTAAAAAATGAAGAAAGTGAATGCTTCGATAAGTTTAAGCAAAATGGTGTGCGTAAACTTCCGTAACTATAATATAAAATTTTACCCTCAATTTTACCCCTGCCGAGAACTTAGATGTTTACTCATCAAGAAATGATTTATGTATTTTGTTTAAGTGTAATAATCTAAAACTAACCTAATTTTTTTGACAAAGCGATAATCTAACTCTTAGAAAAGAAGGCAGTGGAACCGGAGCGGCATTAAACTATGTTTTCTGTCACAAACTGCAACCGTTACTAAAAACAAGTGATGCTTTTTTTGTATATTCTTCTAGCAGATTAGCTTAGCTTAGATTGAAGGTACTGTCAGAAAACCTGTCAGACTTATATCATAGGTTAGTTCTTTGGGGTAGAATATACATATATCTAGAGATTTCCTTTGTACTTGTTAAATTATTGTAAAGATAACTTAAAGGTAAGGCGAACTATGTCGGTCCTTTGTTTTTTTTCCTTCTACTACTTTTCCACAAGATATTCTTATTTTCTAGACTATAGCGCATTTGTTGTCCTCAATGTTCTGTCATTTCATATACTCAATGAAGATTGGTAGTTGAGAAGAGAAGTTTATTACTTTCTGGATTTGTAACAAATGCTACTAAGTACTAGTTTTGATCACAGATAATTGTTTGTTTTTATTGTCTGTAGCAGTGTTGGTGACAAGGTATACGAAAACAAATATTAACCGTTTATTATTTATTTAAAAAGATCTTGGAGTTATTTTTGACTCCTAACTAAACTTTATTAACCAAATCGAGTTTCTCGCAAACTACATGCTAGGTTTCATACATCTAATATCGAAGCGATCTTGATTTAAATAATCCTTATAATTAAAATCACTTTACATTGCTTATGTAAGGTCGACTCTTGAATATTGTTGCGTAGTTTGAAATCCATATTACAATATCTATACTATTGGAATAGGGTATTAAAAAAAATTCAATAGATTATTGATAAACAAAATGAGATGGAACATCGATATATCTGCTTATTGGCATCCAGACGTTGGATATGTAAGCTCTAATCGATCCATTCGCCCCTTCTATTGATCTCAGAACTCTAACCTGTTTCATGAGATTGCTCATAGATTATAATTATGCATCCAATGAGCCTAAAACTCGTTGTGCCAGGAAATTCAATAACGTTTCGAGTTACATAGACGTTTTTTTATATTTGATAGGCGATAGAACCATAGTGGAAACATTTACATCTCTAGAACACCGTCGAAATGTTATATGTCTCTCACTATTTTATCGCTATTTTCATAAGCAATGTTCTAGCGAAATAGACAGTTGTATTTCTCCCCTTAAAATTTGTCGCGCTTCTAGGAATGCTCATCAGTATACCCTTGAGCCCAGCTTCAGACGTACTGTCAAGTACAGAGATTCTTTTTTAAGCAGTACTACGCGAATGTGGAATACTTTACCCGGCTCTATTTTCCCCTCCCATTTTGATATTCAAAGGTTCAAGACCAATGTGCATCGGTATCTCCTGTTACATCCTTTCCTACTTTCGTAAGGGGCCAGTTATAGCGAACAGGAAAACGAATCAGGAAAAAAGTTCTAATGGACAATTTATGATAATTTCACGCGTTTTAAAATACAAATGCTACACTAATCGATGACGAAGACGAATAACTCAGAGAATTTTTTTTGCAAAAAATATTTGCAATAGAAAAATAATTTTTTGTTAAAAATGTATTTAATTATTTTCCTGATGAAAATTCATTTTTCGTGCCAGCTGATTGCAATTTGACACAAAATGGAACAAATCATTCCAATGATTTGGGTCCCAATTTCTCTCGTTTCACTGACAGAATTGTGGACGAAAAAATTTTTCGTGTGTGTTTCAATCAGGAAAACTTGATGGCAGACTATAAGTGAGGCTTGCCAACGCACATAATTTTCCTGTTTGCTATAAATGGCCACCAGGAAAAAATTTCACTTTCATACTGTTTCAACTTTTTTTGATGGGTTTTCCTGATCGCTATAACTGGCCCCTAACGCTCGCACTGTGCTTGAACATATTAAGGGTAGTCAAAGTCCCTTTAGTGCGCGCACAATTATAAAAAAAAAATCTGTTTTAAATGTATTATTATTAATTTGTCTAATCTGAGCATTATTATCACTCTAATTAATGAAAGTACATTAAATAAAAAAAATAAAAAACATAAATAAAAGTACACATGAATGCAGAAAAACTAATTTTCATTCACCATAATCTGGCTGTAGTAAACGTACAATATTAAATTGGTGATAGCCCATCTTTATTATATGAAATAAAATCAATCAGATCATAAAACTTAATATTTGTTTTGTTTTTTTAATTGAAAAAACGACTATCCGGCATTCGGCCGAATATAAGAAGATTTTTCGGCTCCGGCCGGATATTATAAAAGGAGCCGGATAGGCCGGATACCGAATACCTACCGGATATCCGTCACATCTCTAATAATACACAATAATATCCGAAACATCTAGGGCCAGGCCCATTGCCCTGCATGCTGAGCCAAGCCGCTGTCGTTCTCTCTGTCTACGGCCTTGTCTGCCACCCAGCAGAGGTGTTCGTTTACACGAAATCTCAACTTTAATATTAATAAAATCCTTCCATATATTTCACTTCAATATATCATTCATTTTTTAATGTAAATGTATGTAAATGCAGCTTAACGACATACATACTATATATAAATAAATATGTACATATATGTTAGGTGGTAATATGCGTTTCAGTTCTAAGAAATAAGAGAAAAAGATGAAAAAAGGCAAGGCGCTCTTGCACTAATGAAAGTCAAATATATGAAAAGAGATTTTTTCTTGCCAATTTTTTGAAACAGGTACTTGCGACTACTTTTGCCTTTTTATACGCATCAGTTAACAACATTTCAAGTGCTCAATATATTAGATAACATTGTCATTAAGGACGAGATATTAAAAATAAAATGTAGTATATTTACAAGGAAAGTTTTAGAGAAAAAATTCGATTGGTGACATGGAAAATAAAAATTATTTCATATCATGATTCATAATACTTCTGAACCGTTTAATAAAAAAAAAAACAACAAAGAACTAAAAAGCTGTTTCAATTTAAATGTTTCTTGTACACTAACCAAGGGCGCACAAATGATTACTATAATCTCAATTAAATCATAACATAGGTACAGTGTTCCCCTCTTAATTGCGCTGACTATATTGTCAAAGATTTTGGTCAATTATTTGCATGGTTTGATTAATTAAATTAAGCAAAATCCGTTCAATTGTATTCCTGTATTCAATTCAGTCAGGGTAAAGAATTTTTCAGAGGTCCGTTGTACTCACACTTATTCTGCTCATGACGGTTTCATTGAGTTATGATTTCTTAGGATTTCGCAGCTAAAAAGTCCAAGGATTTCTCCGAAATCCTTTGTATTTATTTTGTGTTTGTATTTGTATTTATTTATTCAAGAGCTTAATTTTAAGATTTACGTTTTTTAATAAAAAAGCTTAAATTAGGACATAAGTAAAAGGTTAATTATTAAAGAAAAGAAGAGTATGAATTATTTAAATTTTGAATGGAACGGAATGAAAAAAGAACATTAAAAGTAAATAAATGGAATAATAAAAGTACAACAATATCAAGAAGAGAATAGAAAAGAAACAGTAGCAGCGAGACCAACAGCAACCAACGGAGTCAAGACCAAAATCAAATTAGGATGTGGCAAAATGTTTATACACATTTTCCTTAAATTGAATAGGATTATCTGTATTTCGCACATTGCGCGGCAGTGAATTCCATAAACGAACTGCATTTATTTTTATTTATTTATTTATATATATAAAAACGCTTACAAAGAAAGATATACATCTTGTAAAGTATTGTAAGCCTTTAATAATGATGTTAGATAATAATACTAAATTCAATAAATGTTTAGTTTTATGTAAGTCAAAATTAAAAGATAAATAACAGAACACAAAATAATTGAATAAGATTCATATACTTTTAGTTATAGGAAAAAAAAATAATAATTCAACGATTGACTGAAGTTAAAAATTTCCTTGTGCTTCCTATTAATCTTATGGAAACTGGCAGAGAGTTCCAAAGGTAAATGACATTAATATAAAATTGCCGCTGAGTATTGAGGTATTTAAATCTTGGCGTTATGAGAATGAGTGACCTACTTGAATGAGGGAAGTTCAGTCTACTGTGTAGATAATCGGGTTGTTTTATCTGAATTAAGAGTTGAGATATTTTAGTGACCTTAACTTCAATAGATTATTCAGACTACAACCACATAGTTGATCAGAAAAGAGAAAAACGTGAACAAAAGGGCGAAGATTATATACGAAACGGGCAGTGATATTATAGACTACATTAAGTTTTCTAGACGACTCACAGTCCAAATCGCCAAACGCCTCACAACAGTGAAGCAGCATTGGAAGCAAAAGGGTTTTTGCTAACAGAATCTTAGATTTCTGTGGAATGAAGCTTTGAACGATTCAAAGAGCTCTAAGACTTCCATAAGCCTTCCCTATAGAGCTGTTAAGATGGTCATTCCAAGTAAGAGTCCGATTGAAAACCATACCTAGATTACGTGCAGAATCAACATAAGCGATGGTCTAATTGTCTATCTGCAGAGGGCTTAGTATAGTTTTATCGAAAATCTTACCATAGATATGCAATGTCTTTGACTTAGAAGGGTTTAGGTGAAGATTGTTTATTAAGGACCAACGTATGATGTTTTGCAAGTCCTTGTTCATAAGAGAGACTGCCTCGTCCTTCGCATTTACAATGATCTGTCGCTCTGAGTTAAGAGTTGAATCTCGGGGAATTATTATTTGGTTTGAACCTCTAAAAAGGAGAACTGGACCGAGTTATAAAAGTATAGAGGTTGGCGTTTATAAAAAAATATAAAAAAAAATATAAAATTAGAGTACGAAGAGAAATACCATATATGCTTTTGGAGAATGAAGAAATGTGATTATAACGACTTGATGAAACAAACATTAAGCTTTCTGTGGTTTACACTGTCGAGTTTGCTGAAAATTTCACAACCATAAGTCAAGATAGGTACCACAAGGGTCTTAGCAAGCATTTTTCTAGTTTCCAGATGGATGACTTTTCTAGTTGGCCGCAATAATCGAAGAGCCCCATAAGCTTTCCAGAAACAGCGTGATTAATGTGGGTGTTCCAGTTTAAGGTCCTATTAGAGCAAATACCTATGTTTTTGACTGTTTCCACATAATCAACTCGTGACCCACTTAGCTCGATAGCTGGGAAGCAACTCAAGTCAACATATCTTTTGGCTTTGACGAAGCATTTAGTTTTTAGGGAATTTAGAGTAAGACCAAATTTGATTGACCATAATTTAATTAGAGTTGGGCATTCTAGTTCATTTGGGTGATCGATCAATTTAGTTCAAATCGTGTTACTGAACTAGTTCGTTCATTTTAGTTCAATTTAGTTCAGTTCACTAAAAAATTTAAACAAATCTCTTTTCAAGAATAATTTAATAATAACACCAAGTTAATAAAAAAAAGTTCATTAAAAATTAAGTTCATTAGTTCACTTAACTGAACTAGTTGATTGATCTAGTTCGTTCACGAACTACCCAAGCCTAAATCTAATAGCTGGTAGGTCTTCATTGATCTTCATTGCCTGTCAATAAAATTTCATAATTATTGCGTAGAGGATTCGGGTTGGAGATGACCCATATAACTATATCCAGCTGCCATATCACTCCCATGTCATCTGGACATGGCACCTATCAAATGGTACCTTTATTTGTCTTGCGGCGCATTTTAGACTCGTTGCGGTAACAACTACAGTTTTAATGATTTACGGAATATTGAAGAAATGGCTGTCCTGATGATATAAATATTATCGTTGACTTTAACGAAAGTCGCAATACTCTCCAAAATCTGTTGCTATTGGGTTGCTTGCGCGTGAGTAATATTCAACAAGTTGCGGCAAAAATAAAACTCGTTTAACATCTATCTCTGGCTGTGATTCCTAAACCAGCGCCTTGAAAAGCAAAAAGAATTAATCACTCAATGAAATTATGTCGAACGAGGAGTAAGAGATCAACATTTTCTTGCAACAAACCATATTAAACTAGGCTCCAGTGAAATGTAACTCTTTGATCATCGGTCCACTTTGGATTGTTATGAGTCGTTACATTACACTTTACCGAAAATATAACTACCCACTGCGCGCTGCATAAAAACACAAGAGCAGTAACGGAGGTGGGTGGCCATGGCGCGATAGTTGTGTGCTCGCCTGTCAACCTCGTGGTTGCAGGTTCGATTCCTGCCGTTGTCTATGTCTTCTTATTTTCCATGAAAAACCAATTCTAAAAATTGTTATAAAATAAGTTGCTGGTTTACTCATTACATGGTGTTTAGGCATAACACTAACAACATGTAATAAACCAGTCTACCCATAAATATGACACCGATATAAATAAAATAATGTCAATTATAAGGGACATAAATAAATTAGACACGGTAATTCTCTCCGCATTAGTTCAGCCGCCATCCCTGGAGATAAATCTGAAACAATAACCAGCTCTAGTCTCGCGCCACACATCTTTCCTATCCTTCTTTCCTTTCTTTCACCGAATCTCCGCGCTGTGTTAAAAACATATAAAGGGTGTTCATAATCCCTTGAGCGCGTGCAAAATTATTAAAAAAAAAAAAAAAAAAAAAAAAAACACCGTGCAACTACGAAATTACCCGTATGCATCATACGACTAATTGGCTACCATTTCATAGTTTCATCAACTTTCTAATACACGCCAACCACCCAGTCACCATCAACAGAAGAATATACAGAACGATTCTACGTCGACATGACAAGTAAGTAATTTGCATTTCGCATGTTTACAGTTCACGCTGTGTTAAGTGCAAAAAAATATTCCAAGAGGATGTAAGAAATTACGATAAGGATCCAAACCAGAAGCCATTGTGATCTCCGAAACTAAACTAGTCTTGCAGCATCGGATTTACTTTGAAAAGTATACTTCGTTCCGACAGACAGAGACTTTGGCAAAACTGGCACCGCTATTTTGGTAAGGTACCCTTTTCAATTAGGGCTGGCAACGAGACGAGACCAGGCGAGACTTTTGTTAATCGCGTCTCGGTCTCGTCAAAATCGAAAAATTTCAGTCTCGTCTCGGTTTCGGTCCAGGTCTCGCCTAACCAAGTCTCGTCTCGGCGTTGGTCTCGCCTTTTTTTCGAGAAATTTTAATGTGCGGTCTCGTCCCGGTCTCGGTCTCGGTCTTGGTATCATCCTTAGACTGGTCTCTTTCGTGTTTTTTTGGTAGTAAAAAGATGTAAGATTGTTCGGATTGCAAATATAGAGTATGGTTGTGGTATCTCAGCAGTTCGTCGGTAAGAAAAATGCGGGAAAATGTATGAAACAAACTCGTGAGTCTGTTTTGTCTTTTGTGTTAAAAATAAATAACATTTTGGATGAATTGTGTAAGTAAATATATTTCATAGCAAAAACAAATAAAATATTAAAAAAAAAGAGTACCTACATACAACGCTCGGTTTTTAAAAAAATAAAATACCCGATTTTTTCAAGCCATGACCTATCAGAAACCATTTAAGGATGTCTCGGATTTAAATGAATTAAAAAAACCTCTACAAAATTCAAATCTTACCTCAAGAAAATCGAAATTTGTCGATTTAATTTATTGCTCCTTAAAAATGTGATTTTAAAGCTTTTGGGTGACATTTGGAAAAAAAATATTATCCAAATATCAAGATATAGTAAGTTGCCTACCTGTCAAGTCATGAACTGTCAACATCCATTGAAGCATCGCTCCGATTTAGATGGATTAAAAACCCTCTACAAAATTCAAGTTTTACCTCAAAAAATTCGAAATTTTTTCCCCCGACAAAAGTTGATTTTAAGCCTCTTGTATGCAATTTGGAGAAAATATTATCAAAACGTTAAAATATAGTTCGCTGCCTACCTGTCAAGCCATGAGCTGACAAAATCCATTGAAGGGTTGCTCCAATTTTAGTGTTTGGCAGCGTGAACAATCGTACGAATTGGTACAAATTTTTGCATTTAGCTGTCAAAACCCATAGAAAAAAAAACCAAGTTTGGGAAACTTGGTGAAAATCAACGTACAATATGCATCTCAAGAATTCGGTCAAACTTGGCATCTGCACGTCTTTTCCAACTTTATTGTGCTTGTCAATTATGAATAAATCTAATAATGATATATCCTTGTACGTTGCTTATGCTAAACAAATCATAAACTAGATATTTTGTTCTGCAGTACGTAGGTCCATGAAGCTAAGACCATAGACTTCACTTGAAACGAGTAAGTTTTACTTGTGTAAATCGAAAACTATGATCTTAAGTTGAATTTTATTAGTTGCGTATGAAAGCGCTCTGAATGGCTTACATTTTGTGCGAATTTAGTTTTCAAAGGTGTGTGATATCGTAAAAAATTAGTTGTGAAGTAACGTTATCAGACACCTTTGAAGAGCCGTATTTCCAAGATAAAATTTGAATTTTGTACAGTTTCTTTAATCTATTTTAATCGGAGCAATCCTTCAATGAATTTGACAGTTCATGGCTTGGCAGTTAGGCAATAAACTATCAGCCCTATTCTGCTATCTTTCGATTCACGTGCATTTTTCACCATTTAGATATTTTCAAATGTCTTCTATATTTTGAGTCCAAAGCTTTATTAATATTTTTTTTATTTAATTCTTAAGAGAATCTAATTGTTCAAATTTATTTTTGATCCAAATTTATATAGTTTTTGAAACAATTCGTTTTTTCCGTCGGATAGCAGAATACAAATATTCACGTGAAAGTTTAACAGAACAGGACTGTATATTTTGACGTTCTTAAAATAATTTTTTTTTTCAAACCTCACACAAAAGGCCTTAAATCACCTTTTTCCCAGGCCAAAAATAAAATCGGAAAAACTTCGAATTTTCCGAGGTAAAATTTTAATGTTGCAGAGGTTTTTTAATCTATTTAAAGCGGAGCCATCCTTCAATGGATTTTGTGAGCTCATGGCTTGGCAGGTGGGCAACGAATTGTGTTTTGACATTTTCATAATATTTTTTTCCAAATGTCATACAAGAGGCTCAAAATCAACTTCTTCCGGAGCAAGCATTTTTTTGAGGCAAAATTTGAATCTTATAGAGGGTGAGGTTCTTTTAATACGATTAAATCGGAGCGATCGTTCGACGGATTTCGACAGTTTATGACTTCACAGGTATGCAACTTACTATACCTTGACATTTGAATACTAGTTTTTTCGCAAATGTCACCCAAAAAGTCTAAAATCAACTTTTTCCGGAGCAATAAATTAAATCGAAAAATTTCTTATTTTCTGAGGTAAAATTTGACTTTTGTAGAGCTTTTTTAGTCCATTTAAATCGGAGCCATCCTTCATTGGATTTTCACAGCTCATGGCTTGACAGCTAGGCAGCGAACTATATTTTGACGTTTTGACAATATATTTTACCAAATGTCACCCAAAAGGAAGCAACGCCATGCATACATAAATCGTACGTATTGTTCTCTGGATTTTCGCAATGCACCTATGTATCTCTGTATAACTATGCACATACATATATGGTTTGATATGTTAACGCGCATATAATATTTACCAAAAAAAACTTGTGAATATTATAAAAATTGAACATGATTATATACTAAACAATAATGAAATAAAAACAAAATTTTCTTATAGCGAAAACCGAAACCAAACTACCGAGACCGCCGAGACCAGCGAGACTCTCGTCGAATTTCGGTACCAAAAATACGGTCTCGTCTCGCTCTCGTCTCGGTCTCGTCTTCGGTACTTTTAAAGGAGTCTCGTCTCGTTGAGGAGACCGAGACCAAGACGAGACCGAGACTAGTCTCGTTCTCGTTGCCAGCCCTATTTTCAATGCCGAAAGATCATAATACAAGTTTAGATTTGAAGTAACATGCGTAGTTATTGCACTTAAAATGACGAAAATATCCTTATATCTTTGTAGAATCAATGCTCTGCATCCCGATCTAGCATAAATCACTGGCCTATCTTGTCAAATTTATTCTTCCAACACTATACACGCAATTCATAATTGGTGGTGATTTCAATGCTCTCCTCCAGTTGTGGATGTGCACATCAAGGTCTCCCCAAGGAGTAGCTATGTCTGCCCGGCTCCGCGTCAATTCCTAACTCCGCACTCTTTTGATAATGTATCTCAACCAATCTACGAGTATAAATATATTTCCAAACTGCTTCGACACTTGACTTTTCCATTTGATCTACTAACCTGATTTGTAGACTTCATATGCACTCAACAACTTTTCGTGCACTGCGATTGCATCATATTCTGATCAATAGCAGTAGAATTAACCCTTCTACTTAGGACAAACTTAAATATACTTGCTATCCTTCGGCAAGAAGGTGGCAATGG
The DNA here is from genome assembly GCA_910595825.1 of Philhelius pedissequus. Lineage (NCBI taxonomy): Eukaryota > Metazoa > Arthropoda > Insecta > Diptera > Syrphidae > Philhelius > Philhelius pedissequus. Next base: position 271,983,194 of record OU343160.1, on the reverse strand, counting down.
CGCAGTTGATAAAGTGCTTGATTGTTAACTAGGACGCGTGGGTTCGATCCCGACGCTAGGCGCATTCTTTTCTATACCTCCAATTTTAATTGGATGCCGACCATGGGTTATAATGAGACAGTCAATACCTGGTTCTCAAATCCACTGTGCCAAACTAGTGCCGTGCAATTCAGGTTGCATTTAAAAGACCTTAGGTCTTACAGGCATATAGATAAATTTAAAAAAAATATATATAAACAAGAAAACGATTCCACAATGTAGGCTATTGAAAGTTCAGTTGCGGTAACAATTTCCGAACAAGCATAACAACAAAATACTAAACCAAAATACAAAGACCTTCCCCAACATATATAAAGTATGCATAAGCACAGGCAAAAGCTACGGAAAAATCTTCAGAGAATTTTTCACAACTCCAAGTACACACGGAGATGAATACCAGAGGTTTTACTTGAGATATAGGTACTATAGGGTAAGTTATGAATTTAGAAAAAAAAATGATATCGAGATTTTAATCAAAGTTGACATTACGATGATAGAGAACGTCAAAAAAGTGGATCCCGCAATTCCGTCTCTCTGTCTGTCTCTACAGCCTAAACGACTGATCCGATTTTGTTCAAACTTGGTGCTTAGGTGTTTTAGGTGATTGTCCAAAATAGATTTTTGAATCGTTGTTTTAGCCCCCAATATAACGCTTCTTGCCATACAAATTTTTCTACCATCTTAATTATCGCGAAAATGGCTCTAACGATCTTGACAAAAGTTGGTGTGTGTAATTATGTTCATACCAATTTTTTTTTGGAAAAAATTAAAGAATTTTTATACAAAAAAAATTAAGTGACAAACGAGTTTAAAAATACATTTAGCCGTTTCTATTAAGAATTTTTTCATATAATGTGATCAAACATAGGAGAAAGTACGTACGATCCAGTCTTGCATTTCATTTTCTTTCAATTCAAGTGCCTCAACACGCTTATCGACCAGAACATAAAAGCATTCAACAGATCACATTTCAGGAAAAAAACTTAGCGTCATAAAACTTGGATACCTTTATTATAATAACGCCGTGCATTTATCATACCAAAAAAAAAAAACATAATGCTTTCGCAGAGTTCTTTGAAAGCTATTTCAAACCCAAATTTGCAACCATTTTACCGGACTTTTTTCCAGCGTTTACAGAAAAATCATGCGACTGATATCTCAGAACACTGACCGCTTTCCATATTTTCACAAGAAAATTGAAATGACATTTTTACCAACCCTTTGGACCTTTACTGTTCTATCCAAAACAACAATTCCCAGAAATCTTCAGGACCCGACAAGATTTCTAATTTTCTAATAAAAAAATACCCCCGATAGCTATCATAATCCTCAGGATTTTTGTGTTAACAAAATTTACTTCCCAAATAAATGAAAAGTCGCCAATATTTGTCAGTTGCATTTTACGTTTGGGTGTAATTTTATGTAGCCTTTGTGACACCCAAAAATGCAAGACGATACGTAGGACTTCGAAAAAGTTAAAATGAAATTCACGTTGCGTTTACACAAAATACCGGAAATTGGTCATTGAAACTGCTACAATAATTCCATATTTTCTTATGTGTGTATCGCTTTAAAGCTTGTTGTCAACTAACTATCTAGCTATCTGTTAATAACGACATTTGCCGCCATTTGTAAAATTTGTGATGACATTACGAATTACTAAGTAGAATAAGAAACACCTCTTTGACCACAAACGATTAGAAAATTAAATAATAAAAACAAAACAAAATTTGTAGGTATTACATTTTAATTTTTTTTTTTTTTAAACTTGAATGCATTCTTTTCCCAATACACTAATTTGGGAAAAGAACGAAGAAAGAAAGGAAAGTAACAATCAAAACATTACAAGGAAATAGAAGAAAGCTTTACATTTTTGAAAACAATTACAGTAAAAGAGAACATTAAACAAAGTTAAACAAAGATGACATAATATTGCCATTATCACTATTCATGGTGTTGTTGTTTTTGTGGATATAGAGGCTTTCATATGCATCAAGTCGTCGGTGGTTTGTGACGTGTTTAATGAGCTTTACATTTTCCAGACTTACGTTGAAATGCTTGTTGGTGAGGCCGGCCGTGTGCAGCGACGGAGGATTTTTCGGGTCTGTTGAACTTGATGTGATTCGAGTGTTCATTGAAACGGACACCAATACTCCGCTTTGTCTGGCCGATGTAAACAGAGTTACAATCTCCACATATAATTTCATATAACCCAGATTTGTTAATAACTGTGGATTTGTCTTTGGTTGAACCTAGCATATTTTTTAATTTTCCATTACTCGAGAATACGCATTCTATATTTTGTTGTTTTAATTTTGTGTATATTTTGTTAGTTATCGGTGGGAAATACGTCACCGAAGCTCTATCTGGGTTGTTGTTTTCGTGAAGTTTTTTGTTTTGTCTGTAAAAAGTATTTAATTCTGATTTTTTAAGTTTTTTGGTGTGTTTGTTTATGAGATGGTCTATTACAGATGGGGTGTATCCATTGATGGCAGCAATATTTTTTAGAAGTCTGTATTCCGCGGCATAGTTTGCGATTGAAAGTGGGAGTTTACACAGGCGATGAACCATTGAATGAAATGTAGCGAGTTTGTGTTGAATTGGGATGTAAGAGTCGTTTGTGACGTATCGGTTGGTTGTTGTTGGTTTTCTATATACAGCAAATTCAATTTTCCGTTTTTTCTTGACAGGGTTAAGTCCAAGAAATTCAGCTTCTGATTTTCTTCTGGTTCATAAGTAAAATTTATGGTGTCGAACTCGGAATTGAGTGTATTTAAAACTGAATCTACTTCTACACTTTTTATCACCGCAAAAATATCATCTACATAACGAAACCAAATTCTTGGGAGTAATCCTCTTTCTTTTAAGTTTGCTTCGAAGGAAGACATGAAAATTTCCGCTATAAGTGGGGATAAAGGGTTTCCCATACTTGTTCCAGACTCAATTCTGTAGAAAACATTTCTGTATTGAAAAAAGTTTTGAGACATGCATACTTTAGCTGTTTTTAAATATGTAAGTTTCTTGTTTTCGTCGATCTCAAAATTTTCAAGATGTTTTTGGAGAGCCATTATAGCTTCAGGAATGGGAATACTCGAGAATAAAGCTTCGACATCGAATGAAATCATAATTTCGTCTTCTTTTATTAAGATGTTCTTAGTTTTTTCCACGAAATCAAAGGTATTCTTGACTGAGCACCTTTCTAATGGGTATTTTTTCATCTCACTTACCAGCCATTTGGATAGTTTAACCGAAGGTGAAGTTATATTTGAAATAATGTGTCGCATTTTGTTTCCCGGTTTGTGTACTTTTGGCAACGCATAGAGTTTCGGTACATCTGGGTTGGATATATTCAGTCGCCAATTGGGAATTTCAAAAACCGAATTTATTTGTTTTATTAACGATTTTGATTTGCGAATCATTCCGGGCAACGGTGTTTTGTTTAGAATTTTAAAATTACTGGATTTTATCGAATCATTCACTCTTTTATCATAATCATTTTTGTTCATTATTACTAGTTTGTTACCTTTATTTGCCTTCATAAAATAAACTTGTTTTTGTTTTAATTCTTGAATAATGGAATGTGTTTTCATTGATTCGGTTTCTAAGGTTTCTAATTTTTTGTTTTATTTCTGGCTGTTTAAATTTTAAGCACGTCTCCAAATCAACAACGGATTCAATGATAGGAATTTTTAAAGGCTTTGGAGTGTAGTTTAAGCCTTTATTCAAAACAGTAACTTGTTCTTCGGTAAAATTTTCATGCGATAAGTTAACAATTAGATCTTCAACGAGTTTAGGTTTAAGAGCACTTTTTGTTTGAGGTTTAATATTTTCTCTTTGTTCAGATTTAAGTTTTTGCATTTTAAGGTTTTGAGACTCTCGTTTTTTAGTAAAAATATTATTAAACTTCTCTATCACTTTGACCTGGAATTCTAACCACTCCAGAAATTCGACACTGTTTGTGTTTTTTGTGATTAAAAGATGTAAATTAAAGATTTCCAACTCTAAATTAGTTAGTTGTGCGTAATGGTATTTTATCTCCAAATTCAGCCACATAAACTTCGATTTTTTGATGACGTCATGAGTTCGCGAATTTGTTACAGCACATTTTATATTGATGAAGTGGGGATAGATACGAGACCGCCGGCACTCTTATATTAATTTAAAATTTGCTTTTATCCTTTTTGTGGTGATAAAAAGTGTAGAAGTAGATTCAGTTTTAAATACACTCAATTCCGAGTTCGACACCATAAACTTTACTTATGAACCAGAAGAAAATCAGGACCTGAATTTCTTGGACTTAACCCTTTCAGGTAAAAACGGAAAAATTGAATTTGCTGTATATAGAAAACCAACAACAACCAACCGATACGTCACAAACGACTCTTACATCCCAATTCAACACAAACTCGCTACATTTCATTCAATGGTTCATCGCCTGTGTAAACTCCCACTTTCAATCGCAAACTATGCCGCGGAATACAGACTTCTAAAAAATATTGCTGCCATCAATGGATACACCCCATCTGTAATAGACCATCTCATAAACAAACACACCAAAAAACTTAAAAAATCAGAATTAAATACTTTTTACAGACAAAACAAAAAACTTCACGAAAACAACAACCCAGATAGAGCTTCGGTGACGTATTTCCCACCGATAACTAACAAAATATACACAAAATTAAAACAACAAAATATAGAATGCGTACAAAGCGGAGCATTGGTGTCCGTTTCAATGAACACTCGAATCACATCAAGTTCACAGACCCGAAAAATTCTCCGTCGCTGCACACGTCCTCACCAACAAGCATTTCAACGTAAGTCTGAAAAATGTAAAGCTCATTAAACACGTCACAAACCACCGACGACTTGATGCATATGAAAGCCTCTATATCCACAAAAACAACAACACCATGAATAGTGATAATGGCAATATTATGTCATCTTTGTTTAACTTTGTTTAATGTTCTCTTTTACTCTAATTGTTTTCAAAAATGTAAAGCTTTCTTCTATTTCCTTGTAATGTTTTGATTGTTATTTTCCTTTCTTTCTTAGTTCTTTTTCCAAATTAGTGTATTGCTGATGATGAACCACAGTTGGTTCGAAATGCATTTTAATTTCAAAAAAATTAAAATGTAATACCTACAAATTTTCTTTTGTTTTTATTATTTAATTTTCTAATCGTTTGTGGTCAATAAGGTGTTTCTTATTCTACTTAGTAATTTAACGCGACTACAAAATAAAAGTTCAAGCCTTTTTAAGATCCTTGTTTGGGGTTTTTCCCTTTAAATACAATTTTCTGAAAAGACCTTAATTAGACATTACGAACTTTTGCCTCGTATATTTGTTGTCGATCATGTATGTTAAATTAGCGGTACAGATCCAGCAAATTAATTTTTATCCAGGTATGTTTCGCTATTTGTAGCTTTATGTTCTAATGACACATTAATCCCATGAGATATCTGTGTTGACCCCAGCTGCTAAGGATAATTCACCATGAATGGATAGATACACACAGGCAGACGGCAAAAGCCATGTTTTAATGATTTATGTAAAAATATATATTTTGTAACATACTGAAGGAAAAAAAAATAAAATCTATCTATCTATCTAGATACATACTTAAACAAAACTTACTTTCATCAGCAGCTGCCAATCGATTTAAGATAGATAATAATAATATTCTCTACCAGCTTTTATGGAAATCCAAATGAAAATCAAGGAGATTAACCTGAGCTTTTTAAAATACACAATACATTTCCATACCACCATCTTTTTTATACCTTTTATTCATTAACCTCGAACATAAAAGCCAGGTTGTTCCTTTTCTTCAAATACATTTTTTCGTATATATAAAAAAATCACGTCCAAGAAGGATAATTTTTTAACAACCATTTAACAGCCACTGTGTGATAAGCGTTATATATAAATTATAAGAAAAAATCCTTTCAACATTTACGTACCTATATATAATAAGGATTTAATAAAAATGCCTGTACATACAAAATTAGCTCCTTCCATCATTTTTGCCGCATCGTCTATATGAAAATCTACTTTGCACTGCTTTGTATATATAAAAAAAAATATTTGTAAACAAAAAAAATGAAAAAGAGATGAATTTCATCATCATTTTTATCCTTCGCAAGAAATTAAACAAAAAAACCAAGAATATTCGCTAAATTGAAAAAGGATCCTGCGAAGCATAGAAGAAAAATAATAAAAGAAAAAACAGTATTGCCACGCAGAAAAAATGAAGAGACAAACAAAAAGCATCAGCAGCCAGCATCACAGCATCAGAGCAAGAGACGGCCTTAAGTGAATCAACAAACTAAAGCGATATCCTTTTTCGGTATAAATAGTAATAAAAAAAAAATAAATAAAGCATACTTACTCGTTAATTTTTTTCATTCTCTGCCCAGTATGCTATGCTCAAAGCGTCCTACTCCTCTTGCCCTATCCCAAAAACCAAACCCTAGTGAACGGGCACTCCATACACCACCCCCAACGTTTAACATTGCATAATTCAATTTCTTTATAAGCCAAACGCAGACGAACGATAAAGGACGAAGGGCAAAGAGATCCGTTCCGTTGGCACACAAAACAAAAGAAGCCTGGCAAATATAGTACGTACTCATTCGTTTCTGGTGAAAGTTCGGGATAGCAAAAAAACCAGAGCCAATTTTTGCCTTTTACTTTGCAAAGTCCTTAGTTCCCGCTCATAAAATCCCTAAATTCATCTTTTTATGGAAATAAAATTTATGACCGACGCCAATAATTTTCCTTCGTCATGGTTTTTTTTTCTACTTTATTTTGCCAAAGCCCTCCTTCCATTTACCACTTGGCATTCATAAAAATATTGAATTTGACTGAGTCCTTTTTGTGTTCCGATTTCGTTCATTTGGTCTATAATTTGCTTTTGAAGAATTGAATTTATATTTCGAGTTCTATCTCCAATCAAATGCCTCCTGATCAATTTGAGAGGGCTCAGAAAGATTTTTCGCAATTTATTCTGCTTTGGTTTTTTTTTATCTACCGTAATTGCGAGTCATTCAACACACTTTGGAATTTTTTTCGAACAGAAATATTAATCATATTGCTTTTGTAAAGTGTTTTTCTTCTTGTGATTTGCGTAGGTATTGCAAATAATTCGTTTGAAGAATGTTGTTTGCGTTTCTAATTTCAGGACTTCGTTTATGGACATGTATAGATTCATACAAACAAACAAAAATTATTTAAAATAATCAACAAAACCAACAACAATCTGTGAATAATGTTTCGATTCAGCTTGCCTGTTATTTTTGATCCTGGAATAGTAAAATTATTACTTCACACCCTGAGAGCATATTATTTGTTTACTTACGATAAATTATCCTGCTTGCTGGAAGCTGTGAATAATTTAGTAATATACAAGGAAATGAATCAAGACAAGTCCCAGTCCTTGTTTACAACAAGCGAAGCGTGGGTTTTATCGAATGCAAATGAGAATATCCTCGGGAGCTTTTGCTCCCTTTTGAACCGTACGAGGTGAGCAGCAGCATTAAACTATAATCAAGTTAATATAAATATAACTACTCAGATGGCCAGATTCCCACCAAGACAAAAAGGTAAAGTTATTCTTACCTATGGAAAGTTAAAACCTTTGAAAAACAGTCTACTACAAAAATTTTGTCGATATGAATACTTTTAGAAAGCTTCCGGAGCTTAAGTAAAGTATAAGTTGCTCATATCAACTTTGAATTTAAAAACTTACCAGCTTAAGTCAATAGTCTCGGAAGCATAGATTAATGCAACAATTTCACCAAAAATATGATGACATTATGAAAATATGGACTTGCGAGTATAATAGTCCTCTAATATGCTTCCTTTATTGATATAAGAAAAAGTAACCTAATTTTGATGCTTCCTTTCACAAGATGGATGATTTTAAATACTAAAATCTTCTCATCATTTAGAAATAAGGTCAAGGATTTTGTAACTGAATATTTTCTGTAGATGATAAGACCATGACCTATGACACCTGCCTTAAAACAGAATATCTTCTCTTAACAACAAAAAATAGAAGCGGTCCGAGTACTGAGATCTGAGGAACACCGTTTTTGCTTACGTCAGTTCAGAATGCAGATTAAGTCTTAAGACATTAATGTTCTGGTACATCTGGCAGTGATTTTGCCTCTTCATTTTTTCAACGAACTCTTAAAATAAAAACTAAACAAACATACTCAAGAACTAAAACAGTGTGAAGCATTGTAACACAAAAATTAGTGGGCTTGTGGTTGGTGGAGGCTTAGATGAGTAACCAACCTTGGGAGCGTACATGGAAATTTGTAATTTTCGTGCCTAACATTGCGTTAATTATGTTATCCTAACTCATCATTATAATTCAATCTGATTATCATGACTCAGAAGTGAAAAAGAATAGTATGCAAGTTCCAGAAGAGAATCATACATTATCGAAATCCTACCTACTCTCACTAAAATCTGAATCGGAAATCAGACTCGATAGTCACACTGTGTATTCTAATTTACTTATCTCACCGGATGAGGTGATGATCTTGCAGCTGAATTGTGCAACATTTGTTTTTGTTCTTTAATTTTTTCATTAGAAATGGCGCCCAACGTTCGGCTTCAAAATTGGTATAGATTTTCTTTCAGGTAATATATTCTAAGACCGATTCATAATGACCTAATTTCACCAGACTGACAGAGCGAACAACCCGAAGAGATAACCAAAATGATTCCGAAGAATTTAACATATTTTGAAGTTCCTAGATGTATGTTTAGGAATTATGGAAGGAATTAACCAACAGGGCAGACATATCGAGAAATTATCAATCTTGATAATATGTTTGCTATGTCAAACCGAGCAAATATTCCAAAGGCAGGCAAAGAGATTATATGTACTTGCCTCGCTGGCACGCATCTAAGTTTGATGACTCAATATCGCCGTAGGTTTTAAAGAATATAGACTAGGGCTGCCAACGAGACGAGACCAGGCGAGACTTTTATTAATCCCGTCTCGGCCTCTTAAACATCGAACAATTTTAGTCTCGTCTCGGTCACGCGGTATCAGTTTTGGGTAACCAAGTCTCGTCTCGATATTGGTCTCGCCTTTTTCTCGTTTAAATCTTAATGTGCAGTCTAGTCTAGGTCTTGGTCTCGGGCTTGGACTCAGTCTCGGTCTTGATTTCATACTAAGATTATTGGTAGTAAAAAGATTTAAGATACGACAAGAGTCTTAAAAATATCTTTAGAATTGCGCGCGCACTAAAGAGGTTTTGACTATCCTTAATATGAACAATCACAGAGCGAGCATTAGGAAAACAGTAGAGGATTTAAAAGGAGATACCGATGCACATTGGTGTTGAAGCTCAGAATATTAAAATGGGTAATGGTAAAGCATTCCACATTCGTGTGGTACGGCTAAAGAAAGAATCTCTGTACTTGACAGTACGTCCGAAGTTGGGTTCAAGGGTAAACTGTTGAGCATTCCTAGAAGCGCGGGTATTACGGTTGAACAGTTTAAGGGGAGGAATGAAATTGGCTATTTCTCAGATTGAGCAGATAGAGTACGGTATTTCAGCCGTCTGTTGATAATTAAAATTTTCTGAGGTTAAATTTTAATTTTGTAGAGTTTTCTTAATAGGTAGGCAACAAACTCTATTTTGACGTTTCGATAATATTTTTTTCCAAGCCTGAACAATGGGCGATTTATATTCCAACAACATGCAGTGCGCCTATTTGAGAAAAACTATGTACATACCTGTGGTTTGTTATTTTAACGCGCATAGAATACTTCGAAAAAAAAACTTGTGAATAGCTACATATTACAAAAATTGCACATGAGTACTAAAAGATAATTAAATCAACAAATATTTCTACTAGTAAAAATCGAAACCAAACCACCGAGACCGACGAGACTCTCGGCGAATTTCGGTTCTAAAAATACGTTGTCGTTTCGGCCTCGTCTCGGTTGTTTTTAAAGAAGTCTCGTCGTCGAGACCGAGACGGGACCAAGTTTAGTCTCGGTCTTCTTGCTAGCCCTAATGTAGGCCTGAAGAACAACCTGAATACAAAGACCGTTCCTTGAGCGTCGACAGAATATACTTAGTCAAACGTCAACTCAGTCGGATCACTTCAGGGAAGGTATTGTTTCTGTCAGTACAGCTGTCTCAACTAAATACTTTTTTCTCGGACATTGTGGCGACATATTTTAAAATTTTAAATCAAGCTAACTTTCTTTGGTTTAACAAAGTCCTTACAAATTTATTACAGTGCCATAAGAGGAAACTAGTTAAAAAAGTTTGGTTTTATCACTGATAGATTTATCCATTCCTGAATTTAAGAGTTCACTACTCTTTTTTGATGATACCCTAAAACAAATCTTTCTAATAGGAGTTAAACTTCAATTTTATTAAAAGCAAAACTTTTAAACTCAGTAAGTCCCAGTGAGCATTAATCACAACATTTTTCAACTCTGATGCAAGTAGAACCTGTCATAAACTGTAGAGCTTAAGTCCTCCTAAAAAAAGTTGTTTATATTTTTTGTAATCTCTTTACATATGTAAGAGGACAACTAAAATTTTATCCTCGGCGGAGTAATCCTTCGCTCAAGGAGATGAAATATAAAATAAATGTGAAAAATAATAAAAAAAAAACAGTTTTGTCCTTCTTGTGATGAAAAAAATTCCAAACTCTTGCCTCAAGTGGAGTAAGTTTATCCTGAAACCTGAATTATAGCAATTTATTGTTAAGGTAAAAATGACAAACAATTGTGCTTGTCCAACAGTTATGTGTCCCATGGGTCGAATTTCTGTTACAAGCGCTACGTAAAAGTGAAAATGTTTGGGATGGGCTTAAGAACAGAACACGAGCCAAGGAAAAAAAATTTTACCCACTCTAGAACTGGCCCCAAGCAAAGCAAACATCCACAAAGGACAATTTATCACCGTCACAAAAAAAAAATAATAATAATAAAGGTATCGGAGGTAACAAACAGCGAGAAAGGGATAAAATAAACAAGACGACAATAATGGCCCAAATCTATAGGCAAAGGATCTCACAGGACTCTTGCTGCGTGTTGAGTGTCCTATTGCAGGTGGTAATACCTTCTCACTTTGTATACTTTTGTTCTCTAGGTCATTTCTTTGTTTGAATTTTATTGCTCTGCAGTAATGGAACAATTTGCCAAACTGAGTTTATTTATTCAGATGTTGCGCGAAAATTTAAGCATCCAAGGATACTTCAATCATGTCATAATATTTCATTTTCATAAAATACATTTAATTATATTATATACTCGGCTATCAGAATTGTATGAAATTCATGCTTGATGAGAAGGGACAATTTTTTTTAACACAATGTTGCGACGCAAGGAGCTGCGTGTAAGAATTAATTTGGAAACCATAATAATTTTGTATTATTTGCCACTTGGGCCATTTGATATTCCAAGAGATATAATATATGTTGTGTATTCGTGGGTTGGTTATCAGATGTGCATTACATATACGCCCATTTTGTCGCAAAGATATATTTCCTGTCAATTAATGGAACAGAGTAGTAAAAACGTTTTATTGCTGTGGAAAATGTTTTATTTCGTTCGCCTTCGGTTCACAGGGAAGAACAGTAAAAAAAAATATGACTTGAGTGAACCCTTTCATGGGCACAGTAAAAAATTTAGTCAAATGTTAGTCCCAAAAAAAAAAATTAATTAAATTTTCGACTCGACTAGTGCTTAAAGTTTAAGTGGCTTGTAATTTTAAATATTCAATATTTAAAATGACAATTCACGATGGGTGCCGTATTAGACTTTAATATTGCGAAGTCATCTTAATATAATCAGAGTTTTGTGCAAGTTCATGCGGTTCTTGTCTGACTAAATGATGTTCACTTGGAACAGACAAATATGGGCAGGGACAAGGCGGTAGGAATCTGATTGCTTCCCATTCCCAAGGATACTCCGAGGAAAAAAATGAATTTTAATAAAACAAAATGATAGTATGCGGCACTTAAAGTAAATAAATACACGGGGTCACCAATCAATTTCACGGGGTCACCTAACTACCAACTATGATCAATCGGAACCTTATTAGTCAGGAATTCGAGATTAGGATAGGATTCTGATACAGGACAAGTCTATAAGTGTCACACCTTTATGCCAAATATTGTCCGCTCAAATGCAGTGTGAACTGTAAGAACGAAGAATAAAATTAACCTACTCGATGTGTTCTGGATGGGTGGATATTCTGATGTGTATGACTAAATGGGTGTTGGTGTTTTTCATTGTTTGACTGATAATGTAGGTGGTTAATTGGTGCAGGCTGTTATCTGTCCAAGAAAAATTTCCAGTACATGCGTAATTGGAGTGCCAGGAGGAGAGGAAGACCGAATTAGTAGCGGCTTTCCCGCTTTTTATAATGCCGTTTCTCAAAATCCCGCTTTTTTTAAATCCCGACTCTTTTAATCCCATATTTTATGATCCCGTCTCTTTATATGTTTGCTTGCCCATTGCAACCCCCTGCTTGGCCCAATATAGGGTTTGGGGTGGGGTCACCTTTGGGTGTATGCAAAGGTTTAAGTGTATAACATTTATCAAAATACAAAAAGGGCTAAGCGGGATTAGAAGGGATTTTAAAAAGCGGGATTATAATAGATCGAGATTTTGAATAAGCGGCTTTGAAAACTCGGGATTTTAAGAAAGCGGTATTTTAAAACTTTTTTTTGGGATTTTCGAAAACTGGGATTTTAAAAAGCGGAATTTCGATATGCTCCCGCAGCTGGAGTATCGTTTGCTCGATGACATGATGTTTTTTCCCTCACAGAAAGAATTGTCCACGGGCTTGGCTTCTAAGGGAAAAAAGAACCAAAGGCCATAACGCTTCTTGAAGAAAGAAACCAATATCTGGCCAAAATTCCTTACATTAAGCTTCGCCTGTCACCTTATCACTGGGAACTTAATTCCATTGACTTAGTTTTTAGCACTAATTAAAGTGATCATCGCAACCAAGAACAAGTCCTTTAAAATGACAGAAATAAAGGAACTTTTAAGTACGGCGCTTTTAGAAGTTGATGTTCAGAAGGTAAACATGTTCATTCAAGTCGTCACCAGTGCTCCGCCATTGGAGCCAAATAGATATTCTACGACCTCTTGGACAAGGCATAAAACTAGATAAAATACTGCTAAGCTATGAAGAGAAGAAATTGTTGTTGATATATTCGGAAAGCACATTCTACAGAACACCACATCCGATAATGGATTCAGTCTAATTGACTTTGCTGCTAGGGGAAGCTTTGTAGTAGATAGTTACCATTTCGCGCATCTTAATATTTACAAAGGAACATGAAGATCTCCCGATCAATCAACCATTAACCAGATTGTCAATATAGCGACCGACGCTTCGTAAGACAGCCCTCCAATATCATCGTTGTCCGAACGGTCCGAGGAATCAACAAAGCCTCGGACCACATAATGATTGTAGTTAAGGTATGCATATCCCGAACTATATCAAGAGGACAAAATACTGGTAGAAAATTTGACGTCGAACGGCTACAATCGCTAGAGATCTTCAGTTCCTTTTCCCATCGAGTCTCTAATAACCTATTAAGAAATCCTATAGCGCCAGCAGCAGCTACGGCAATCCAGTGTGAACACTGTCAAGAAGATGCAATCACAGATACTACTGATTCGACGATGAAATCCGGCAGGCACATGCAGCCAAGCAAGAAGCATACAAGACGGTGCTACAAAGTAGGACAAGAGCTGCTAGTGAGCTCTCAGAAAGAATAAAAAAGGAGCATGAGCAGCGCGCGATCGAGAAAATTGAAAGATGTTAATGCAGAAATGAGGTTCGAAAATTTTACCAAAGGGTTAAAAGGACCTCACAAAGTTACAAAGCACAAACCGAAGCTGGCAAAGATGAACAGGGGAACATCGTTGTAGAAATGCAGTCGATGTTAAGAATATGTGAATACCACTTTTGCAGGGTGTATAGTGGCGGTGAAGAACCCAACTCGACTGTCAGGCCGAACAAACAATGAAATATAGGCGAAATCCAACCTCACCCGACATGGACAAAGTTAAGTTATCGAACTCAAGTCCAATAAGACTGCTGGAACTGATGGCTTAGTCGCAAAATAGTAGGCGATGATTTGGTTAGGAGTATACAGCAACTCATCTGCAAGATATAGTCGGAATAAGGCATGTACCTTTGATGTCAATAAATGATTCAGATAAGAAGACACTCTGTCATGCAATTTTTTCAATTTGATATTTCAGAAAATATTACCGAGCCCAAACCAGATACCCTATATTTCAAAAGTCCGTTCAACTACTTGCATACGCCGACGATATTGACATAGTGGGAAGAACTCAGCGTGATGTCAAAGTAAGCATTTGTGATTATTGAGACGAATGCTGTGAAGATGGAGTTAGCAGTAAATGAGGGCAAAACAAAGCATATGCCGTCATCGAGAAAGGACAAGACAAAACCCTCTCTCTTGTATCTTTAGTCCGTTAAAATACTAAATATCTATGGAGGAGTGGAGCAGAAGAACTTGATTGAACCATATGGATTGTACAGTGACACCGGCCTTGCCAGAAGAACAAAAATATAACGAATTAGGTAGCTGGGTCCAGTGGCACTTTATTGTTGCATTGTGGGGAATTCAGGCTAAAAATTTGGTGTAAAAGGAAAAGTGGAATCCAGTGGCTTCTAGAACAAAATATGGGGCAAATTCAGGATCTTACTTACTCTAATTTGATAGTTATAAAAAATGTAATCACCAACAAAATACACATGATTTAGACATGTGTTGTGCGTGTGCGTAAACGGAAGTCACAACTCTAAGTTAATACAGTGAATTTATGCAGAGCATCCGCAATCTGGAAAAAATGTCATTTATATTGAATTTACTGGAAATGTGTTTGTCTCTTCTCGCTGTTTTGTGTGTTTGTCATTGGAAGTTTTTTTTTTCAATTTTGAAATGCAAAACATAATTTTTAGATCCTTGAGACTTTGAGTTGATCGTAATTTCTTTAATCTTTGCGGTATGTCGCTGATAGAAAAGGGGAAAAAGGGGAATTGGAACACCTCAAAAGGGGAATTTCGCTGGAAGCATCTGTCAACACTGGCTGGGTCATGTGGTGCGGATGGACATCAATACACCGGCCTAAATAATCTTCGAATCCAACCCGGAGGTATGACACAGTAAAGGAAGATCGTAGCTCAGATGGCGCGCGCATGTGCAAGCGGACCTCAACTAATTTGGCGTCTGAAATTCGAAGCCGCTAGCTAAGGACTGAGTCTGGCTGAAGAATCCTGTCGGTTGATGCCCAAGTCAACCCCGGACTTTACCGCCCTCATAAAGCTTTAGAAGCTTTCACAGAAATTTGGCATTGGTGTGTCAGCAAGTTGATTACAGTAATGTAGACCACATAGTTCAGAGTTTGTTATTTTTTTTTGGATGCGCCACTTGGTGCGTCCTGGGATTCATTCCTCGGACACACTTCCGTCCAACCAAATTGTGTAAATTTAACACTAATAATCTCTGCTGGTAGGTCATCGACTCCAACAGCATTGTTGGAGCTTGGAGTTAATTCTGGATATCTTTACCCTTCTCTTTGGTCAAGATAACGAGAATCAACTGCGGTTTGTTTTCTTCACCGAATAAAGGGTAAATTAGCGTTCTTTGTATACTACAACGTTTTTAACCAAAATTGGATGGTCATCAACCTCATTCTTGACACACACATACCTTTTCAATAAGCCAACAGAAGGATTTTTGTATAAAAAAAAAGATTCTGATAAAAACTTATGCACCTGCTTCCTAAACAAAACACAAAAATGCAAACTACGCATTTATAATATTTTTGTAATTGCTTATTGATGCTTCAATTTGCTTAGCTCATACCGGAGTCTTTTGTAACATCAAACTAAACTATAAAAATCAGAGCACTGCTTGCGAAATTAGGTTCAACATGTATCATGCATACAAATAGGATGTTTACATATGCATGCATCTCGTTCTCGATTACTTACATAATAAGACTAATCTGCCTTTGTAATTTTGCGGTCTGGAATACTTTCACTATCATTGTTCGAATAAAGTTACAATTCCCCCATTTATCGTGGCAATGTTCTTCAACCAAACATTATTCAATCAGACGTCATGTGATAGGCGAAAGCCCCATACCATTTATATGCACGATATGGCTTGATGCCAGAAAGAGGAAAAAGTAGAAGGAGACCGAAAAGAGGTAGATAGAGAAAAAAAGTTTTATGCAAATGTTTACTAGGCATAACGCATAACATCCTTTATCTTAATTGAAATCCACCTTAATTGTTGTATCATTAGGTTGAGTTCTGAAGCCCAAATTTTCATTCAAAACGCACCTACATGTGTACATATTATTCTCGTACAATGTACAGTACACAGAGATACTCGAATTTTAATTGTGACAGAATGAATGTGAATCACATATGAATAATGAATGAATCCTGGATGACTGCATCCACCTCCTTCTGTTCCAGAGCAAATTCATTCTCCAACATTGTGCTCTAGTTTTACTAAAAGTCGAGCAAACAAAAGGTATATCATATCGAGGATTAGAACAGGGTTGTTATAGTAAATTATTTTGAAAATATTGGCGCAAATTTTTAAACAACCTATTATTAAGGCCTTAACACGATACTAGTGAGCAATTTACTATATACATAGTAGTCTACTAACTTTTCATTTTAAACCTTTTGTTAACTAGTAAAATGCAAATTTAGCAGATAACAAAGTATTTGTAGGGTTTGCATTTCGATGAAAACAATTATTGTGTTTATGCGTTGTAAATTGATTATATGTTGATAGAAACCCAACATGTACTCTAAATAAGCATTCGATGTTAATATTTTCATCATTTTAACTTCATTATTTACAAAACAAAAAACAAAAAAAAAATTGACACCAGCAGGACTCGAACCTGGGCCTCCCGCTTGAAAAACCGATATACAATCAGAATGTCATGTGGATTTAATACGGTGCTAAAAATTTAAAGTAGCCATTCGATGATTTTAACTAGTAAAATGTTAATAAGATTAAAATTAGCAAAATTCTCTTTTTAACCTAGTATCATGCTAAAAATGTTTTAACATTTTACTAAATCGTTTTAAATTTTGCGCCATTTTCATTTTTCTTGGCGAGTGAATTTATATAAATATGCTAAATTCTTATTTCAAAATTTATAAGTTAACTAATAATAGTGTTTATCCTGGTGGATTTCTGAAAGAGCTTAATAGGGGCTTAAGTCCATATCAGTGTTAGTACTTACAACAAATCAATGGTCGTTTGAAGAAAGCAAGAAAGGAAACTCGGTGGTAGTAGAGTTCAGTGATTTGTCGAAACATAAGATATAAAAAGTTCGGCAAACTGAAGCACAACAATGTTGAAATAGAGCCCGCGTGCGTCGTCGTGTCGTAACAAAAGTACAAATTTGTTATAAGATAGAATCCTCATCTCGAGTGGATAACACGAACACATAGGTTGTGCAGCACCCATTCTTTTAATTTTATCTTGGTACCCCAACATACCTGAACTTCACATATCAATATCATGTTTATTAACAATAGGTAATGTGAAGCTTATGCTGACGACAAAATTATATCAAAATTAAGTATACGCATGCCTGGGTTGATGTCTATGCTCGTTAGTGTGCATAATAACGGAAGTATAAAGCCAACCCGACCGAAGAAAACAGGATTAAAAATATTGTCATAAAATAAGTTGTTGGTTTACTCATTACATGCTGTTAAGGCATAACACTAACAACATGTGATTGAGTAAACTAGTATACGCATAAATACTACAACGAAATAAATAAAACAATGTGAATTATAAGGGACATAAATAAATAAGACACCGTAATTCTCTCCGCATTGGTTCAGCCGCCATCCATGGAGATAAGTCTTTGACAACAATCAACTTTAGTCTCAGAACATCGCGCCACACATCTTTCCTATCCTTCTTTCTCTTCTTTCACCGGATGCCCGAGCTGTGTTAAGAACATATAAATGGTATTCATAATCCCTTTAGCGCGTGTAAGATTATAAAAAAAAGCCAACTTAATTGCACCAGTTCGCCGTTAATTCAACGCTGCCAGTACTTCAAAGCGTAAATGATTTCATGGGGCGAATCTTCCTTCGCACTCGTGTAGTAGCTATAGTTCTTAAAGACCTTGATATATACAAATCCACTGGCGTGGACAATATATCTCCCATGGTTCTGAAGAGATATTCTTCAACGGCGGCTAGGCTACTGCGTAAGCTTTTTTTATATGTCGTCTCTACTGGTATCTTTCCGAGTAAATGTTAATTTTTTTCTTTTGTGACATTTAGTCCAAATTATGCGTTTCGCACAGATACTACAGTTGGGGTCATCAGCATATTTTAAGATTCACGCGCATGGCCGCCGGATGCATGAAACTGCAACGGAAGCGTATGATAAGCACATTAAATTCTGATCTCGACAGCAATGTCTAATCGGAAATAAAAAATCTCGTAGAATTGAATTCTTCAAAAACTCAGTGCTGTCTTCTTTCTGCTGTTAAAGCAGAACCCACCTCCTATGTCGCTGCCCATGAGTAGAACTTTCATTGAAGAGACGGATCAGCTATCAGTTTGTGCATCACAAACCGTCTCTTGTGGAATGAACACAAATTTGATAAAATGGGTTTTCTTCGAAGATGCAAGAAATTTGTCTCCCCTTCTGATCATACTATAATCTATAAAGCCTTCATCTGTCCAAAGCTGGAGTGTAACTCTCACATTTGAGTCTTTTAGATAGAATTAAAAATAGAAAATTAAAGGCGATATGATTATAATGGAAACATTTACATCTCTCGAAAACCGGCCTTCGAAATGTTTCTTGTCTCTCATTATGGTGTCGCTATATTTACAAACAATGATCTAGCGAAACAGTCAATTTCATTCCTTTTCTTAAATTATTATTCAGCTGTGGTACTCGCGCTTTCGAATTGCTGATCAGTTTACCCAAGTTCGAACTTACTGTCAAGTACAGAGACTCTTTCCTTAGTAGTACAACACGAATGTGGAATGCTTTACCTGGCTCTATTTTTCACTCCCATTTTGATATTCTGAACTTCAAAACAAATGTAGATAGGTACCTATCTTCTTTTAAATCCTTTCTTATTTCACGATTTTAAGGGTAGTTAAAACCCGTTTAGTGTGCGCCCAATTTAAAAAAAATGGCTATATCGGCAAGTTGCGTGCAACTTACAGTCGGTTGATAGACGAAAATATGGAATAGAGACGTTTGCCCATATAACATCGCTGTGTTTCATTGCCATGGCATGCGAGACAGTTTGGCAATGCAGCCCTGAATTAAAACAAACTAAAGCAAAAACAAGCACGAATGAGTGAGCCGGAGCATCCTATCATCACCATCACATCATCTTCTGAGCAAAACTTCGAGCCAAGGGAGAACAAAGGAAGCGTTTCCCAGCACATGAAATATAAGTTTTAATGTGGATGTCCTTGAAAGAATACTTTGCCGCTCGGCGCATTGACACGAAAAGAAGTACCCATCATATTTTTAAACAACAAGATGACGACGATGTGATGGTGCCACATATAGACGACCTACATTATCAAGATGTCATTACCAAGTAAGGCAATCAGGCGAGATATAAAATGAGGCATTTATACATTTTGCACCAATTTCGCTGGCATGGTTGCAGGATACCAATTACTGTATGATGCCTGAGATTAGGTAGTAATGACGGGGACGATCCTTGTAACACTACAGTCCTAAGATTGGAAAATCATGTCAAATGTATATCCCTGTCATTGGAATTGTCCTTGCGCTGCGTAGACAGTTTTCAAAGCACCAAAATGCTATACCAGCAGTCAAAAAGTGCGTGGTTTCCGACAAATGAGGTTAATCAGATATTAAGGGCTTTGTCCTCAACTTGGAACGTTATTGATGTGAGATGATTGTTCGACAACCGACAATGCATTACATACTCGTGCTATTCCAGCATATGGGGTAATTTTATTAAGAGGACACACTTTCAAAAGTTCGCTGATGTCAAGGGAAACAGCATAAAAGCTTTGTCATGCAAGTGTCTCTTCGATTTAAACTGATTGCAGGATATTAATATAAAAAGGCTTGCATAGTAAAATGTACATACATACAAATATATACGGTGTCAATATTTGCTTGTGTAACTTGTAAAACAAAAATTATCGTATGTGTTTGTTGAAAGAATTTCATCATGGGCTAGCTTTTAATGTTACCTGTCCAATTAAGTTTTGATTGCCATAATTGACTGCTATCTAGCTATTATTTTAAGCCAATGAATACCATCAACATTACAATTAAAATCGAGACCAAAAATACATCAGATACACATTTCAAATAATTAAATAGCTAATTTACTTTTAATTGCTATATATTTATCTGTTCGGTAAGTATAACTGCTATTCATTTCTATGCCTGAATTTGAAACATAAAAAAATAAAATGCACGACTGGATCGTAAAGACATGCTCTAGTAGCTAACAACTTAAACGTAGCTAAAATTTGACGCTGTTAATATGTATATTATGTAAGGTAGTCTAGTTATCCTATGCAGTTCCATTGTATGCTATATATGCAAAACCATTGTAGGTAGGTATTAATTATTACATTGATTCTTAGTAAAATTAATGTCGAATGGATGATTCAAGTAATAGTTATATATGTATGTAGCGTATGTGTCCAGTGGCGTCGCTTGAATTATTAAGATTGGAGTGCGATTCGTGAAAATATATAATTTTTACTTGCGATATATGTAGTTTTCTACTATATGGCAAGTTTTGCATTTGGAAAAAAATCGAACGCGAGATTTTAATCAAACATGACATAACTATGATAGGGGACACCAAAAAAGTTGGGCCACAATTCCGTCTCTGTCTGTATGTCGAACGATCCACAGCCGTAGCGGTTGAAGAGATTTTCTTCAAACTTTTTTTCTTCAAACTTGAGTTCCACAAGCGTTTTAGGTTTTTTTCTCAAATAGATTTTTGAATCGTTTTTTACCCCTAAAAATAACGATGCCTTCTTAACTATCTCTTTTTCGGTCCTAAAAGTTGTTAAAGTGTAAAACCTAAAATCGGTTTTGAACGAGTGTCACCGCAAGGTATTTGGCTTTGACCAGGGGCTTAAGGTTCATCCAAAGAGCTCCCTAAGGGGTAGGGAAACCTGGGCAGCGATTTTTTTTCCTGTAAAAAGTAAGCTTGTTTTTCTTTGAAAGTTGTTTCTTTGTATCTTTCAAATTTTAAATACATTTTATTGGAAATTAATGAATGTTGTGAATAAATTCAAACGAAAACGCCTATGAAAAAAATAACACAAAGTTCTGTTTTCTTGGGAACGGGTTGAAATGCTGTATTTTAAAATACTGTATGGTTAATTTTCTGTATTTCAAAATACTGTAAGTCTAAAAACTGTATCTGAAAATGCTGTATGAGCAAAACACTGTATCTCAAAATTATGTATCCAAAAATGTAATGTATTTTATATAATTTCATTCTTAAACTTCCATTACAAAAGAAAACAAAAAGCAGAAGTCGATTTATGTATATATCATTTATTGAAAATATAAACAAATGTGAGACCAGAATACATTAAATAATGAGAAAAAGAAAATAAGAACAAGATACCATTAATTTTGTTTTGGTTTTAATTAATTCAGACTTATGAATTATCATAGTTCGGTATCTACATGTTATTGTTCAATGGAAGTATATCAGAATATAAGGCTAATAGTCCAGTCGGGTTGTCAAAAAAGGGGCTGAAATAGAAAAAATTAATTCGTACAATTTTCCTTCACATTTCGTTAGGAGGGTCATAAGTAGTCTAAATCACGGTTTTTGGGAAAATCGTGTTGGGCCTTCAGCCGCCATTTTGAATTTAATGAACATTTTAATTTGGGCAATAACTTCGCCATTTTTGATTTTTGACAAAAATAATATTGGTAAAACTTGTAGGAAATTTAATTTTCTACAACTTTAGTTTTGCTATTTTGTTTCAAAAAAGTTACCGTTCGCGAGATATAAATGAAAATCTGTTTGGGGCTTGTGACCCCCTTATGGGACTATGAAATATTAATAAATACAATTTTCTCTTATAGTTTGTTAGGAGGAACATTATTAGTTGAACAATCAATTTTCGGGAAAATACTGCTAGAGTTGTGGTCGCGATTTTGAATTTAATGAAGAATTGGTTATCTTTTTTTATTCATATACAACCCTTTAGCGCAACACCGTGGAGGTTCAGTTGAAGTAGGGGCGTTTTTTTTTTTGAAAACTCAAAACAGTTTTTTTATTAATATCTCGCCAACGGTAACTTTTTATTGGAAAAAAATATTAAGACAAAAGTTGTATAAAATTAAATTTTCTACAAGTTTTGCCTTTATTTCTTGTATCAGAAATTAAAAATGGAGCAGTTATTGCCCAAATTAGAATGTTTATTAAATCCAAAATAGCGGCCGAAGCTCCAGCACGATTTTAACGAAAACCGAGATTTAGACTACTATGATCCCCCCTAACAAACTGTGAAAGAAAATTGTACGATTTAATTTTTTCTATTTCAAATCTTTAACCCGACTGGACTATAATGAAAAATTATTATAATAGAAGTCTAAGTAAAAAAGTATTCTGTTTTCAAAATTGTGTATTTCAAAATGCCGTTAAAAGGCTGAAAAATAAAAATCGTTCTCATAATGCTAAAAAGTGAGCACTTTCTTACATTATCAAAACGATTTTTATTTTTCAGCCTATTTACAGCATTTTGAAATACAGAATTTTGAGATACAGAATTTGAAAATACAGAATTTTGACCAACCAGAATTTTGAAACACAAAATTTTGACTTACAGTGTTTTGGTCATACAATATTTTGTACATATAGTATTTTGAAATACAGTGTTTTGAGATACAGTATTGTGACCCATGCAGTATTTTGACCGCAACCCGTTTTCTTGATTCACATAAGTGACGTCCATTTTTCGGGGGTGCCAAGGGTAGCTGAGTTTCGCTGAAGATGGCATGATCTGAAACCGATAGTCCACCATCTTTGGGGGAATCTGAAAATGGCCGATGATTCCTAAGGTAAGGTGGTTAATGGCATCACTGGCCTTAACATCGGTAGTGCTTTGATTTGACAATAATCCGCACGTCCCTTCTTAGTCCCGTTTCCTTTCCCTTTCCTTAGGCCTGATATGTAATTTTTTGTTTGCATGTGAGATTAAGTTTCCGGATGCAAGATCCCCCCGCCCGACGAGCTGATGCCGTTCATAGCTAGCAAGCCACGCTCCCCGGAACTGACCATTCTTTCACTTTTCCGACCTGTTCCTTTCCAATCTCCTAGCCGTCCTTTCGTGCCTACACACTACCGCGACCTATCCGCTCCTCTTACCTTGCAACAAAAACGGCTCTAACTACTTTCGGTCTAGTCTACATTTTGGTAAATTTTTTTAGATATTTTATTATTAACGTCATACAAGCATTTTTTTGATTTTCGACATTTTCATAAGCGGCTCTAAAGATTTTGATTAAAATTCTTATGTAGGAGGTCCTTCGAATATAAAAAATACTGCGTACCAAAATTTTCGAAAATATATTTTTTTTTTGGATTTTCGAACAAAAAATTATTTTTTTTTTAAACTCAATATTTCTAAAACGGGTAGATTATTTTTTTTAAATTTTGTTTTTAAATTTATATCATTAAATATTTAAATTGCCATACCAGTTTTTTTAGAAAAAAAAAATAAATTTTGTATATACCTAAGTATAACAAATCAATTAAATATCGACTTTAAAAATATATTCAACCGACCAAAGAATGTTTTGCATACGATGCGATCGAACATTAGAGCAAGTAACGTACGATCCAGTCGTGCATTTTATTTTAAATATGAATTAATCCTGGTTGATTTTTTTCTATTTCTTATGGGATAATAATGTATAATGTGTCCCTTTGTATGTAGGCTGTGTTTAAAGGCAAGAAGTGTTACGGTTGTGCATTGTGATGTGTGCTATTCTTATTACCGATTTAAAATAGCTTTTAACGGCCATTAGTCCATAAAATTTGCGTTTCGTCCCGTTCGAAACATGAAATTTGTGGACTAAATTCCGTTAAAAGCTATTTTGGATCAATAATTCAACAAGGCCAATTAAATATAATTATAATGCTAAGGCTTCTACATGGCTGAATAATTTCAGTAGTATATAGAATTGTGTTATAAAAAAGCACCTTCTTATTCTTATTACCTATATAATATTGAGTGTATATTTTTTTGTCATTATAATAGGGTGTGCAATGCACACCTTTCCAATGCAGACGAGACGGCACTGGTGTGTATCTATAAACTTTTTTTTTGTTTTTAGGAAAATTGTTTTTTTAAGTATTCAAGGTAGTGTTTAAGAACTGTTAAATAGGTATGAAGTTCCAAAAAAATCGATTGAGTCGTTTTCGAAAAATATTGAGTTTTCAAAAAAAAAAAATAGCTAGTAATTTATTTTTTGGAAAAAAATTGGTTTGCGTTAGTGTTTAAACTTTCTAAGAACTTCTGCGTACAAAATTTCAGATGTACAAAAATAACCATTTAAAAAAATGTATAGCAAAATGTACCTTTTCCCTTCATTAATGAATTGATTTTTTTTAAATAAAAGCCGTTGGAGCTGTTTTTGAGAAAAATAGGTAATTTTTTTTTTGTCAGTACAAAATGTATGGTTATTTTTCGCCTTAAAAAAAAAATTGTGGTCATACCTATTACTGAAAAAACAATATGTACCAAGTTTGAAGCAAGCCCATTTAACCATTTAGACTGTAGACTGGGGGACATTTGTGGACCCACTTTTTTGATGTTACCCCATCATCGTAATGTCAAGATTGATCAAAATCTCGAGTTCGATTGTTTTACGAATCCATAACTTGCCATAGTACATACATAGGCATATGTATATATCGCAAGTAAGAAAATGTACAAAGATTTCAACTCTATGTTGTATGGCTAGGCAAGCAAAAAATAATGATGTCGTTGCCTTTAACAAATTTGAGCATCTCAAAGGCGTTGCTTTGAGATGTATGACCGTCTAAGGCTAAAAGAGTTTAACGTGCAGGTTTCCGTGGCATGAAATAATGTTCTTTTGACCATTTAAGAAATAATTCATAGTTGATGTAGGATGTATATTTGTGTTATAATAAATTTCAGACCCTTTGTAATCTATCCATGTACTCCACTTTTTTGTTAATTTTGTTCATTATCAAAAGGGGTGGTAAGAAGTTATCTTTCGTTACACGCTACAACGGTGAGATTTTATCCTTTATACTTATACGTAACTACATGGACGTCTTTAACGGGTGTCCTACGAAATCCACACACCAATGTGAAAAAAAATCCCCATCCGACAAAATCCCCAAAAAAATAAAATCCAACTAGCCAATATCCCCACAGACATAATATAAATGGACAAAATCCCCAACGAAACAATCTTTCTTGCCAAAATCCCCACGGAATCCCCAAATTCCCAGTGTCCGTTCCGTGCACATCTTCATTATGTGCACTTAGTTTTCAAAAAAAATCTAATGAAATTCTCTTATTGTGATACCCAGTATTAAGTGATAATAAGTAACAGTTTCTAAATAATCAATTACAATTAATGCATGAACTTTTCAGTCTGACTTTCGTTTTCATGGTGCGTAGTGAAACTTTTTTATAAATTTTTACTTCCGTTTTATTAAAGACTTTTAGAGAAACTTATTTTGTTTGCCTATGTATACTACATATTTGTTTTTTAAAATAGACAAAAATTATATTTACTCTTTAGATTACATTTCATGCAATATAAATTAAGCCAAATATCCACAAAGCAAATATGTTCAAGAGAATCATGCGATGAATTCGCTCGCGCGATTCACGATTTGAGCATATTGGTTTTGGGGATATTGGCATGGGGATTTTTGCCCTGTGGATTCTTTCTTTGGGGATTTTGATACCGGGGATTTTAATTTGGGGATTTTGGATTTGGGGATTTGACTTTGCGTATTATGTCTTGTGGAAAATGTCACCAACCCGTCTTCAACACTTTTTGAGTCAACACCATTCCTGGTATATTGTTCAATTGTGCTCCGCTTACTTTCATATTAAATATATATCCGCGTTTGATTATTAAATTGTTTTCTCATTAAACTTTCTCAAGATCTTCAAAGAAATCATTTTGCAATCGACTTATTACTTGAGAGGGGTAAAGGGATAGTCCTTCGGATGGTCTTAGCGAAATGTCCCCATCCAAAAATGATTCAACCTAAACATAGCCATCTTTATTTATTGTTAATTTAAATTTCTTTTCTCTTCTAACTCAAATGCCAATCTGCGAACAACTTCGCCGTCACCTGTGAAACCTGCAGACAAAATGTTTGTATGTGTTTTGCTAGCTTTTTTTCGTTTTTTATTCCATGAACACCTGCCAGTATATTTTTAAAATTTTATAGATAATGGGCTGAAATGACTAATTAAATAAATAATTACCAATAAAGATGAGCGTTTTTTTTCGCAAAATTTCAACCTTTCAACTAAGCAACGATTCCCGTTTAAATTCCTTAAAAAAACGTTCTATTCCAAACTTCGTACTTCTATACATATGTTACTAGTAGTTAAACGTTGGTACAATCTTTTTATTAATAACCTTTTTACTTTTTAATAAATTTTCATTAAGAATGCTTCGTAACGCTATGAATAAGTATTCAGTAAGGCTCTACTCAACGTTGTGTAAATTCATATACAAAAATACATTTATACATTTTCCTAACCATTTTAGTTACAACACTCTTATATATCAAATAATAAGCTTCTTTTCAAAGTTCCATAACTTTAATAAATGACATCTATGTCTGTAAAATTCGTTTATGTATAAAGCTGTTTATATTTGCTATATTTATCCGAATTAAAAATTTTAACCAACCATGAGTCCATTCGTCCGACCCCACCATTCCTTTGGTTTTTAATGAAATTTGTACCTCGATATGTGTCTTAATGGTTAATGTTTTTCCAAAAGGATTGTATGAAATATAAAAAAAGATTCAACCAACAAGGTCGCATCCGTTTGGTTGGATGGAAAATTGTAAACCACAAGGACCCTTCCAGTAATACACTGAATACATTACAACAGCCCTTCAATCATAAGTAGTTCATTATGACTATTATGCACAATTGAAACTAAATACTAATGAACAAATTAAGTTCAAAACAGTCTTTAAGGTTTTCTTCTTTTAATTAAGTTTGCTCATGCTCAGATGTGAAATAGAAAATAAATCACAATAAGGATGACATCGCAGACGTTGTCCCATGAAATTCAAGGAAGTCCAACAAGCAATAAATTATAATATTTTTGTTTTGCCTTCCCAACTTATACCTTGGCGAAAAATTATTTTTTTTTTTCATAGAGAAAGGCTATAGTTTTATTTATTTGGTCCATATTGTGATGAGGAGACAAAGGTTGAACTGTAGAAGTAAGAAAATTATAGAGAAAGAAAAACACACAACATGGATGACATTAACTTACTCGTGAAACTAGGATATAATCGATCGATTTTTTAATTCAATGTATTTTTTTAGATACTGCTATTATGAAAGGAGTTTAGCATCCTATTAGTGTCCTTCAATAGAATTCCTGCATATACAACGTAATCCTGCATGACTTTTTTTTTTGAGTAGTAACTCATACTTGACGAACGAAACCTTTAATTAATTAGCGGCAATATGGCTTTCGTCATTAGTCACATAATAGTTTTTTTCCAGCCAACATTGGTATCAAACTCTCTTATCCTTATTAGTTACGGACTTTCTTTTCCTATGGACTCCAAATTACTTTTCGGACCATTGGACAATGCTGTCGAGATAAAAATTTAATGAGCTTATCATGCGCTGTCGTTGCATCTGAAAACGAATATGAAAAGCTGAGAGTACTTTCATCAGCAAAACAATTTTGTGGATTTGAACTTCCAGATAAGAGATCAATAATGAAAATGAAAAAAAGAGTTGGAAACAATAGAGAGCCATGGGGCATACCAGCATTTATTTTGTGAATTTCAGACTTGAAATCGTCCAATGCGTATCTTTATTCCGGTTTTCCTTAGTGGATTTGGCCTTAAAATTTCGGAAAATTGCCTCTCTAATCCTAATAACCTCTTTACAGCTCAAATCATACCACCTTACCCTATTCGGGATAAAGTTTCTCATTCTGTGAAGAATCAAATTTATTCTCACATCTGCGCTGGGGTCTATGTCACAACTCAGGAAGCATAGTGACCAGTAAATTTCCTGAAGAAATTTTTGAGAGGCAGTCCCAGTTAGCTTTCTCATATTGCCAAACGGTTATCTTTGGTGAGTTTTCTTTAACTCGGAGGTGTCAGACAATGGACTGATATGCCTAGAGGCAATAATACATTTACAATTTATTTTTTCAAGGTCAGAGGTAAGAAATAAGCCTATAGTGTTGGCGGTTTGACTTGCAACGTGAAGGACTTACCTCATCAACAAACTAAGTCAGTTGGTTTAACTCAACAAAGACCTCAACATTCTTTTCTGGATCGAAAAGCGGACCCGGCTAAAATTGTGTACATTGAAATCGCCCGTAATTACGTTTTAGTACGAGGATAATGGGAAACATTTTTTTAATTGGAGTCGGATAGAACATCAAGGCCTTTTACAATTGACATTCTGTCCTGATAAATAAAAAAATGTGTATATAATCTGCCTGTTTACCGAGAATTTCAACCACATGCAATTAAGATTTGTGTTTAAGCACAGACTATATTGTGGTTGAAATTAGTAGGTGGGTACTAGGTAGGTAGGTAAAATGATGGACAGGTCGAACTCGTATCTTAGACCCAAGTAACGCTGGAAAGCACCGTTTTGATACCAAATAACTCGTATGGACCTTAATAAAAAGATTTTTAGCGAAAAACGAGAGGAAACCACTCAAGCGGAGCATCACCAGAGCCATTTCTAACCGTTGGGGAAGGGCAATAAGTTTTTAACGTTTGAATATCTATCAGACAGTTCTTTTAGATCAATCTAAAGGATTGCATTCTTAACGTATTCAAAGCGGGTTAAAGTTGTTAGCAGGGACTGTTTTAAGTGGTATTGTTATGTTTTCTGGAACTACTATTTGAAATTGTTAATTCTAAAACACGTTTCTGGTAATTACTATTTTCACTCCACCCTATAATTAGCTCTTCTTTATCTTACCCATACTCTAAAATTATATCATCTTTTGCTTAGTTCGAGCCACAGATAAGTGAAACGAAGATCGGAAATTTTCTTACGTTTCACCCTCCAAAGCCCATATTGTTGTATTTGCAAATTTGGGCGGTTGGATGTTGTGGGAACTGGGGGCCTCGAGCTGAATCTTTTCCTACACATCAAGTGCTGACATTACCTCCAGGTTGGTAGCCGCAGGATACTGGTCTGTACACAAATATTGATATAATCTTAATAATGCTAGCGTGCCTCAGTGCTCCGTTTTGTTTCCAATTATTTAGTTGTCTTAGATAATGGAAGAAAGTACACGTTTGTTAAAAATTATTAAAACATATGCGCAGTTGCATTAATAACTCACTTGATTCTCTTGGATCGAATTATAGAGCCGTCTCTTTTTACTCAGTGATAAAATTTACTGGGTTTGTGTTTTGGTTAATTCTAGGCCATACACTTTTAGATATAACTCAGTTCCTCCTGGATATCCAAGAGTTATTCATTTGCTTTTTATATTTTATGTCTATCTTCCTTTTCAATACTCAAATCAGGACTTCAG
The DNA here is from genome assembly GCA_910595825.1 of Philhelius pedissequus. NCBI lineage: Eukaryota > Metazoa > Arthropoda > Insecta > Diptera > Syrphidae > Philhelius > Philhelius pedissequus. The sequence goes on along the minus strand of OU343160.1, from coordinate 271,953,296 downwards.
GAACTATACCCAATAAGTTACTGCTGCCCCTATTCGCTATTGAATCCTTCCTTACCATTTCATCTGCTATATCGTTCCTCTCTGAATTGCTAAGTCCAGGAACCCTGCAGATTTTGACTGTGTTAGAGTAACGATGACATTCAGTACGCTTCGGCACTTTAACACTGCCTTGGATCTTATTGTCTTAGTAGCCTAAGGAAAGATTTTTCCGTTTTGAGTAAATTTCTTTACAGAAATTACATTATGAATATTGAAAATAGTATTAAAAACAATAGTAAATCATTTTGGTCGTTCATTAACTCTAAGAGAAAATCATCTGGCATTCCTCAGATATTAAGTTATAATGGAGTTAATTCGTCAGATATTGACTCTCATTTGGAGTTATTTGCTAGTTTTTTCGAGTCTGTTTATTCATGCGGTAACAATTCCTTTATGTCTAATCCGGAAGAAAAAATTGATATTGGAATAATTCAACTTAGATTTGATGAAGTGTCTTTGGCCCTTCAGACTTTGAAACCTGACTATAGCTGTGGTGCTGATGGTATACCATCATGTATTTTGAAGAATTGTAGTGATTCTCTTTGTTTGCCTTTGCTAAAAATGTTTAATAAATCTTTGTCAGATGGTTTGTTTTTAACTGAGTGGAATGAAGCATTTCTTGTTCCTGTATTCAAAGCTGGTTCAAAAAATCTTGTTGAAAATTATAGAGGAATTTGCAAACTTTCATCCATTTCTAAGCTTTTCGAAAGTATGGTTAAAAACAAAATTAAGTTTTTGACAAAGGAATGTTTGTGTGAGTCACAACATGGCTTAGTATCTGGTAGGTCTACTGTAACTAATTTGGCGGTGTTCTCGTCATATGTCTCAAATGCATTGGAGGATAGATATCAAGTTGATGCAGTCTACACTGACTTTAGTAAGGCGTTTGATTCAGTTTATCATAATATTTTATTGAAAAAACTTGAATGTTTTGGCTTTCATTCTCAGATGCTTAATTGGATTTCTTCGTATTTGGAGAATAGAACTCAACGTGTTCTAGTCGATAGTAAAGTTTCTAGAAGTATAAATTGTACTTCCGGTGTTCCACATATCAATGACATAGTTGATGTAATAAAAAACTGCGATTATCTACTTTACGCGGATGATTTAAAATTGTTTTTAAAAATTAAATGCATTGATGATTGCCGAAAAGTTCAAAATGACCTTGACCGTATTTCTAGTTGGTGCTCTCTTAACAGCTTAAAATTAAATATCGGAAAATGTAAAACAATTACATTTTCCAAATCTCTATCTGAAATTAAGTTTTCTTATGATATTAATTCAAGTTCTTTGATTAGAGTTAGTTATATTAAAAATCTTGGAGTTATTTTTGACAACACATTTTCTCCAAAAAAACATATAGATTTTCATTAAAAGGAATAGTAAGGATTTTAGTGACCCGTATATTCTATTAACCCTTTACACCTCTCTGGTTAGATCAGTAATCGAATATGCAGATGTGATTTGGAATCCATGCTATAGAGTTCACTCTACTAGAATTGAACAAGTTCAAAGGCGGTTTACTAGACACGTTTTCTATAAAATGCGCTGGAATTTTATTCCTGATTATAAAGCTAGATGTCAATTGCTAGGGATTAAATCACTTCAATCTAGAAGATATATTCATGATGTAGTTTTTGTAAGAGATATTCTATGCTATCATATAAAAAGTCTGTTTTTGCTTTCTTTGATTTCCTTTTATGTACCTTCTAGGCACTTAAGAACAAGAAATTTTCTTTATGAACAAACTCATAGAACGAATTATGCGAAAAATGAACCTATATCACGAGCTATTTCCTCGTTTAATGAGTTTTGTGATTCTTTTGATTTGCATTTATCGCGTGATAAATTTAAAAATGAATTATTGTTAAAATTTGTTTTTTAATCAACTAATATCTATAATTATAATTTTGTGAGAGTATTCGAAGGGTATTATTTATTATTATAATTATTATCTTTGTTATTATTGTTATTATATATTATACTAGATTATTAAGAAACATCTGTTAAGCACAACGCTTGTAGATATATAAATAAATAAATAAAAAAAAAAAAAAAAACACTGCCTTGGATCTTATTGTCTCGCTGGATAGTGCTTTGATAGCTGCTTGGCTGCCCGCGAAAAATTTGATCTCTGATGAGATCAGTTTTCTCCTATGGATCATTTCCGCTGCTTTTACAATAGCTTAAGTCTTAACCTGAAATACACTACATGCATCTGGGAGCTTGTATGATTCCTTATTATTAAGGAATTTACACTCACGGTAAAATTTACCGCAATAAAAACTATTCCTTAAGTTCCCTTTTTCCCTTTTCTCATATTATTTTTACATGTGTTTTTTTTTTCATCTTACTGAAAGCGAGAGAGGGCAGCCATGGTCCATCAGCCGTCGGTTCTTTTTCTCAGTAAAGTGAAGAAACAAAATATTGAGATTGCAAAGGTTAACACTTGGGTGATCCACTTCATCCCATTCGATGGACGGTTGTACCACTGTATTGAAAGAAGTACGGATAACAGTTAGTCCCCGATGCTGAAGCTACTCGTTGCGAGAATGGCTGCTTGCCGAACCTAACTCAATTATTCATATTTTCTATGTAAAAGATGGAACGTTAACTGCTAGTCCTTATTCCCCAACCCAAATCTGCGCAAGAACCCAACTATTTAGAGTAAATCCGCGAAATAAAATAATTTAAGCTCTCATTCCTTTAAAACGTATAATTGAAATAGCTTGGTACCAGTTTTTCCTTACTAGTTATAAATAAAAAGGGAAAAATGTGCCTGATATAAAAGTTCAGTTTCTTTTCGGTTTTGCAAGACTTTCTTTTAATTGCCACCCACTGGAATTCCTGCCAGAGTTCGAAAAATTCGAAGATGACTAAGCATGAAGCTGGAGTTTAAAGTGCGAGTAGGAAGGGCTGGTGGACCCCAACTTCGTTTGCTCATTCCGGCAAATATGCAGAATGTAGCTGAGTGGCCGAAAGCACTTGGGCATTGGAAAAAATAAGAGGTCATCCAGTGAAAGTAAAAGTCTGGAAGATGACTTCTTACTCATTTAGATAGCGAACAGGTGGAAAAACAGGAAAGTTCTGGTTATGGAAAAAGGTAAAGGGATTGAAACTTTGGCAATATTTTTCAAATATAAATGGAAATTTGGAAAGCCCTATTGAATTGATCGAGCGAGGAAGGAAAAATAGATTTCTTGGAAGGAGAGGTAACAGCAGTAAAAGCTAAGTATAGTGTTTTTTTTTTTGTTGAAAGATATAAGAGGTTTAAGAGATCTTGGGTTATAATCCTACTCGTAAGGTTTCTTAAATTTTCATTAAAAATAACTTACATATTTTTAAATATAATTTCTTCGTTTGTTTTTTATTTTAAAATACTACCGTCGGCGTCGGTTCCGCTCCAAAGTTTGTGATTTCCTTATTCACCAAAAAAAACTCACTGGCGCCCTTTTATTTTTTTCTTTAATAAAAGATAATCGGTACTGTTGAATAAAACACACGATTGGTCTGAGATTTCAGTATGAACTAACAAAATAGTTTATTATACTAAATATAACATTAATGGTAGGTACAAACTATTATTGGTATAATATTGAGTTGACTTTAAACAACAGCAAATGAGTATAAAAGCGCAAATTATAGGGTGATAGTAATAGAATTTAAAAATGAATATTTAACGCTTCCACTTTTACAATTCTATTTTAAATTAATAATTTAGAGTTTAAGAACTCCTAAGTCGTTACTCAGTAACTCAAAACGAACTTTAGACAATGGCTTTGTAAAAATATCTGCAGTTTGCTTATTTGTTGGAACATAGTTGAGAGTGAAAAGTCCTTCTTCAAATTTTTGGCGGCTAAAATGGTATTTTACCTAAATATGTTTGGTGAGCTTGTGAAACTCCGGGTTCTTGATGAGCTTAATAGCGCTTTGATTGTAAATGTTGAGATTTGGAACCTCTGCACCTTTCGAGACAAGTTCAGAAAATAAGCAATGGACCCAAAATCAGCTCAATATTCCGACTCGGTAGTGGAAATAGCGATGCAGTTTTGACGCTGTGAAGACCAAGATACTGCTGCTCCGCCCATTACAAGAGCGTTACCACTAGTTGAGTTTCGGTTTTCTACGTCCCCAGCAAAAACAGCATCTGTGAAACAATGAATTTGCAAGTTAGTTTTGTTTAAAAAGGAGACCATGGTGGACAGTTCCTTGAATATATTTGAAAATTCGTTTTACCGCAACCACGCAGCAACACTTCGGATCATCTAAATGACGACTAACCAGGCTTACCGCGTATGCTATATTCGGCCTTGTACCCACAGCCAAATACATAAGGCAGCCAACAGCTTCACGATATGGATACTTCATTTCAACATTCATATTGGAGTCAAGTGATGCATTCCTATTTTCAGCCGGTGTTGAGACAGATTTTGCATCAGCCATATCAAATCTGGAAAGGACCCTTTTAGCATATGATGTCTGGTTCAGTTGTATGTTTCCATTATCCAAAGCATTAACTTCCTGCTACTACTGAACTTTCTGCTCCTCCTCGGACACTCGTTCTTCCAGTGGCCTTCCTTCTTGCAATAAAAGCACTTTCCGCGTTTCTTATTTTCTGGAACACTACCACCACCTGTCGCGTCAACTTTTGACTTTTGCTTCTTAGCCAAAAAAGCACCAGATACTCCAATTTGCACACCAATTCTGGACATTTCCATGCATTTCAAATTGCGCTCCTTCTTCTCAGTTGACTCCCAAGAAGTAACCCACCCCACTAAGCTGAGCTGGACAAGCACCCAAGTGCTATCTACTTGTTGCACTTCGAACTCGAATGCGAATTTCGTTTGCCTGTAATTCGTATCCTCGTACATTAAAGTACATAAGTCGTGTTTTGTTATTGTCGTTGATCGGGCTGAATTTGCGCGTCATACATTGTTATTTAATTATTAAATAAATATCATTGTTTTTCAATTCGATTCGCGACGGAAAAAATGCAACATTTAAGACCCATCAGTGTAGATGTGAATAACCTCTTAATAGTTACATAGGTTCCCATCCATGTTCTTCGGGTACTAACATCGTGAATTTCTTGTTAAAATCTATTTTCTGTGGTACGTTTTCAGTGGTCACATCAAGTTCAGCCATATAACCGTAACTTTGCCAGATAGATCCATGACCTTTGGTTCTGTATTTCCAAGAGCCAATTTATTTATGTCGAAGTTCACTCTGGGCTGCTGTGCATTTTACGTACTCGTCCAGACCTGAAAGATTTAAGATTGTAGACCTCCATACCCCCGTTATTCCCATACAGGCTAATCTCTGTATCTTGGTTAGGTTTTTGAGATAGCTATCTTTCTCTTCTTAGTAGTGTCTTGAGTACGTCTGCTAATATTGGAGACTCCACAGATCCTGGCAGATACTGTGAAAATGCACTAATTCATCTCGAGGATTTTTGGCACGAAAGTGTGCCCGATGTATCCCTGTTCAAAAGTAATTTAACCAGAAAACTTGATATAAGACCCTTATTATCCTAGTCTTATCCATGTCTGCCAAAATGACCAAAAATCTTAAACTACAGCGGCTATAATGGCTATGGAACGCGGAACATATATGGACAGACGGCACAGACAAGTGAAACAAAGCTAAATGGAAAGGCTTATTGTTTGAGGCCGTAATCCATCCATTAAAGATAACCATAACCTTTTAAGGGCAATCTGAATTGCAAGGCACTAGGAAGAAGTAAAAGATCATTAAACGAATCAAATACAGTCTAAGTCATATAATGATTTTCTTCACTTTTTATGTAAAATGAAGACTGAGCATCCATTTTAAAATCAAAGCAAACGTACCAATCAGAGCTCTTGGTTTGATATTTTCAATAATTGGAATTAGCATGTTCGGGATCCTACAGCAAGGAGAACCGACGAAGTTTCTTCTTTCGCGGATAGGGAATCGGATCAAATTGAAATTAAATATTTTAAGATTGCTAATTATATTTAAAATGTAATTTAATTAATTCTACATTAGTTTGAAAATTCATTTCCCAAATAGGAAATTAATTTTCCCTCGCAAAGAAGTTTAACAGAAGTTTTTTTTTCTTTGATTTCATACACTGTATATAAGAAAATATCTGCCAGATACTTTCAAAACCAATTTAAAATTTATATTTTCTTTCTAACGGATGCAACCAAGTATATATACCCACACCCCCTTGGAGAATACCACCCACCCTTCCTATTCTTATCTAATATAGCAAACTCATCCAACCAAAATCATAAATTAAAGTCCAATTACCAATTCATGTTGTCAATTATTATTGGACCACAAAAGTAAATCTGTAGGGCCTCCCTTGTGTAATCAAAACGGCTGGTGAGTGCTACTGACATTGGTATGGTATCCTAATAAAACTCTCCTTCCCTAAAAAAAATATAGGTATGTACATGGTACATGCCAAAGAACCGAAAATGCCAAAAACTTTTCCAATAAAATAATTAAGTGTATAGAACGAAGTGTATTGATACACCAGCTCTCTAATCTCCTTGACTATAATATAATCAAAAATCCAGAGATACAAATCGTTAACTGTGTGCGATGGCATCCCTTATCGTGTATCCAATATTTTCGGATCTGGAATTCGATTATCGAATAAGAACGCAGCAGCAGGAAATTCCTGAGAAAAAGCCTCACATCGCAATAGCAATCATTTTGTTCATACTACTTGATGATCGGGTGGATGGGGTAAGAGAGAAAGTTGTGTTCCTGGTCGTTTCCGATGTTTATGCATCCCCAAAGGAGACACTTCTGTCGCTCTGATTCTCCTCAACCATTTGCACAATCAACCACTCTACAAACACACACCGATATTAGGCTAATTCTGCATGTACATATGTATATACTATTTTATATAGGAGAAGGACGAACACTATATATATACATTTATATCTAAGGTGTACCGATATCTGAAAATCGTAAAATTTTATTGCCATGATTCTTCTGGGTTAGGTTAGGGTCTTTGGTAGATTTCCAGTGGTTTATGTTTTGTGCAAGCAATTATCCTTTTGAACCAGGGTTCACTCCATAAATTAATACTTCTAACAATGTCGGGGGGGTTGGGGTTGTTTTCAGTTATATATACTCGAAGAATAGTCCTGTCCCAAAAGACTTCAAGACAATTCGTCCTTTTCTTAGGAATATACTCTTGCAGTTAAAGAAATTGGGTTTAATGGGTTGCTTCTGCTGCGAGCAACTTGTGGAATAGTGGAATGTCGGTATTTTATGAGAATTGCGTTAAAAACACTACCCCTCTCCCAAAATGTCCTTAACCATTCGACCTTACGATTTTTATGAACTGATAACCCTTTCACTTGCAAAAGGGTAGGAATTGTGATTGTCCAAGCATATTTCTCCAAAGAAAATATCCCTGAACATACTTTTTAAGGACTCTTCCCTCCTTTGCATTATTTTATACTTTATTATGATGGAATGGGTGGATGGGTCCCCTTGGAGTGGTACTCTCTCTCTGCTTGTCGGTATGAAATTCCTGGGAATAACATAACACCCATCCCGGGCTTACAATTTTTTTTATTAGCTATTTTTGGATTTTTTTTTTGTATCCTGCGAAGTTTTGGAGTATTACAGAAGAGCCATATATCCTGGTTATTGGACTATTCAAAATCGTTATTGGGTGAGATTGTGTTAACTTTTTTTTATCACTTGTTTATGCATCTAATACAGCACAACACAATGCGCATTCGGTATAATAATGTACCTACCTACATTTGATTTATTTTTGTATTCTTTCGTTGAAAGTAGCATACATAGTGGTGTATGGAGAGTTTGGTCATTTCACGGGGATTTATTTTATTTTCGCTTCAAGGTGAGGGACTCAAAGGAGTTTAATGATAAATCAACGTTTGGGTGTAATAAAAATGAGGTTTGGGTAGAAGCTGGTACTATATACATACAGGCTCATGGTATGAGGTTGTGGTGTTTTTTTTGTGTTTTATTTCCTTTGTGATTTGAAGAAGGTCCTTTAATGCTGGTCAGCAATAAACAAAGCGGTTTATGATTTCTTAATTTTCACAAATGCGAGTTGGGAGAAAAGAATTTATTATAAAGGCGATCTTGAAGTCTTGGAAAACAGAAAAAATTGAATGGGTGTTTTCCAGCAGCCAACCCGCAGAAAATGCTCAAATAAGGAAGATAATGGGTAAATGATATTTTCTTGTGCTAAGTCCATACTACGAATGTATGGGCTTATGAGATTAATGTCTTGTGGTAGAAGATTAATGTGATAAGATAATAAAACAGAATATTGTGGAACTGTTTGTTCATTACATACATCTCATCTCACATTAAATTAATCAGCTTAAAAGTTTTTTCACACGCGGGTTCTATACCCATATCTATATCTATATACATTATATATGTATATGTATATATGTATATATGTTCCTTGTGTATTATTAAAAGTTTCGCTCCTGGAGTAACTCGTGCACAGAATGATTAATCTGCTCCTCATTTTACTGGTGGATTTCAAAATTTGAATACTACTGACCAGACGAGATTACACATTCAAAACATTAAAGTCTACTTCAGGACTATATGACAATAATACGAGCTGAATTTTTAATGAATTTTATTTATAGTTTGAAAGAAGTTTTAATTGCTGCTCTTCAGATCAACGATCTAACCTTAAAGTCAATCTCAGTGCGGGCGTTGGGGGAGGATGGAAGGTTAAAGAAGAAGATACTGCTTCAGATTAGTTTTGAAGTTACGACTATCAAAATAGTAGGGTAGGTAAAACATTCCATACTTAATATTTGACAATAAGTTTCTAGAAGCGCTAGATTTGCGGTCAAATTCCATAAGTGGGGAATATAACTGCTGACGGACTAAAACACTGTCAGTAAAAATGGCGTACAAATATTGAGAGACATGAAACATTGTGACGATGTTAAACAGATTCAATATTGTTTCCGTTATTGTTCTATCACTTATAATAATTCTTACCCCCAGTTTCACAGTGGGAGTTTAAACTTAAGATTAAGATTAAATTTTTAGTTTAAGTCGTCCGGTTGTCACAGTGAAATTTGACCTTCGGATCAGTTGAACTTCGTTTAACTATATTTTAGGGAAAATAGTTGGCAGCATTTTTCTTGCTTCGTCCTTCCTTTCTCTGTCTGACACAAAAAAAAAAACACGCGAAATAACGAGAATAAAAAATAAAATGATATTCAAAATCACTATAACAACTCGATAACCTTTGAATACACAATTTTGTTTTGTTCATAATATTTTCTGAAAAAAAAAAACAATACAAGCGCTGAACTGAAGCTTATGCGGCAGAATAATCTAGGTTAACTTAAAATACAAATTGAACTCAGTTCAAGGAAACGACACTCTGAAACCGAATAAATTGTTGATCTGATGTTTAAACCAAAAGTGTAGTTTAAGCTCGAAATGTGAAACTGGGGGTTAAAGTTCTATTTTATATACGGAATATGGTTAAGGAGAGTCAAGTGAAAATGAGTTCTGGAATGGTCTAATGTGAGAGTTGTATTCAAGATTTGAAAAAAGGGAAATATTTCTAGCATTGTCAAATAGTTAGAAGCGTTTTTGGTGCAATTACCGATACTTGGAAGTTGTCCTAACGCCAGAGTCACTCACGTTTAGAATTTCGAGACAAGAGATTTTTGATGAATATTAGAAAAACAACGAGCAACAAAACGGAGCCCTGGGGTATGCCAGGATTTAATTTTTTAATATCATACTTCAACCTTTCAAATACGACTTGTATTGATCATTCCAAAAGAACGGTTTAAGCTAACAAAGAAGAGATTTGTTTATTATGTTTGAGTACACACCTCCACGAATCCCGAAATCAGTTTTTGATCTATCAGTATAAAAATTGATAACATCATCTGCCAAAAAGCATCAGTCCTCCCAGACAGTTCTTGGAGGAATGGTGATTTAGAAGTTTTTGCCGAATTCTAGTTTAGGGATGGATCAATGAAATTTGGAAATGATCCAAACGAGCTTAGAATAATAGAATGGATTATTGATCCATTGTGAAGAAGCGCGGGTGGCTGATGCAGCAGAGGGTGTTGTTCTTTATGCTCCGCATATACAAATTGAGGCTGATCGTAAGAATTTGCTTGTGACGATTTGCAGCTTTCTCTAAAGCGGTCCACCATGCAGTTACGCCATAGGTATAAGAATCGGTCTGATAACTGAAGTATATAGCCAATGAGTAATGCGGGGTTGAAGAATTTATTTATTTCAGTGGCTTTTTTAATTCTTTCTGCTATATTATGTTTCCAACTTAATTTTTAAAACAAATAAGACCCAAGCACCCAAGTACTTAGTTCACCTGAGAAAGCTAGTGGAATGCCTTTGATAGTAGGATGAAATACGTCAGGAATTTTGTAATTCCTTGAAAATAGGACAAGTTCCGTTTTCTTAGGAAAAAGGAATTACCTTTCTTGCGATGGAGGGAATATTTGATAGTTCGTACTAGTGTATGTAAGGCAGTATCTATCGATCTTCCTTTGCTGTACACATGCTCTGCAGTCGACAAAAATCTCGATCAATCTTTCAATAGTTTTTAAAAGAAAAGATGATAGACTAATAGGTCTGAGGTCTTTCGGGATAACTTTGATGCATTTACCCGCCTTGGGTATGAACAAAATGAGGAAGCATACGCAGTGGGCTTGTACCGTTCAAGAACACTTTTACCGAACTCTTGTAGTAATACTATACTTTGAAACTATTAACTCATGCAATTTTGTTATTGCAACTGGGGACTTCAACGCCAGTTCGTTTTTTGGAGAAAAAAGGACTTTTTTCCTTAGAAAATGCGACCGTTTTTAATATTACAAAAGATCCAGAAGCTCTGCGTAATAGCGTCGGTGATCGTTTTACATTTTTCACAGCATTTGATGTCAATAACACCGTGCGTTTATAAAGAAAAACTGTCGCCATGACCTTGTTTACTGACAAACCCATATTCGGCTGCATTGGATCTTCGTTTTACCAGGAGAAATTCATTTAGTAGTGTGTCGTGGTGAAACCAGATTTAATCCACGGTTACGACAAAAACTCGGTCGATTTTTTTCCGAAACATCGCCAAGCACCCATCTGAAGTTGTCAAACGAATGCTTTTGCTTGTCAATTATGGGCAAAAGTAGTACCCATCTTGTGGAAATCTTTTTGAAGTTCAGGTGTTTATCTAAAATCGAAATCACTGAGCTATGTGATAAGCCTCTTCATGTTTGCGCATTTTCACTCGCCGATCGGCCATTGATGTTGTCGATCAATTATAATCGACACGTAACTTGTGCTTGAGCGACGCACGACGAACGAAATTGAGTAGTGACTATAGTGGTGAATGGGTCCAATCGATTGTGAAGTGTCCCCATAATATTTATCATTTTTTGTGTTCGACTTGCGTTATAGTTTTTTTTTGTTTTTAAATTAGTATTTAATGAGCACTCAAATTTCACTTTTTTCAATTTAACGAAAATGGCGGCCATAACGAAACTATTTGAAAATATGGGTACGTTCAAGATGATGCTTGACATAAAAATGATAAATTTAAGGTGACGACACAATTTGTGTTAATTTTCAGTCTTTTATTGACCCACTATGTTAAAAAAAACTATTCTTCTAATCAAATGCGATTTTATAACGATAATAATTAATTGTTTTTACCCCGAAGGTTTCCCACTATGAACTATCTAATCCGCCTTTGATTTCATTGATTTCACAATGAAGCTACATAAATACGAACTTGAGTATACAATAATGCTGTCTGTAGATTTCATTATAATCAAAAAAAAAATTAGATAAACTTGAATGAATTTAGCAGCTCCTCCACATCTTCTCCAAGGGATAAAAGTTTGAAGGCAGTATGTAGACTGTGACACAGTACAAGGTCAAGTGAAAAAAAAAACACAGACACACTTATACATTTATTAAAGGCGACATTAGCTTGATAAAAGTTTATGTTTCACCAACTAAATAGAATTGCTTCATCGCATCCATATCGGTTAGACTCATTTTGATTTATTGTTTGGCCAAAGTTATTGGTTAGTTCACTGACTGACTGTCTGTCTGTGGTGGAACTTGGTCCAAACAATCTGACTCCGAGCATAAAAACTTCTTTGAATCGAATTCGGTATTAAGCTGTGTCGACAAGTTACTATGTTTAACATAAAAAAAATGTTTTTGTTATTTAAAGGACCTCTCCGCTATATTAGCCATCAATCTTCCACCAAGTATATTTATCTGCTGTTGGCATAGTGATACAAATATATTTCCTTTGGCTATTTTTAAGCTACGTTCGTGGAAGATTATCGCATAGTTTGCTTTATAGGTTAGATTCTTACATAAAAAAATAGATAGTACGAAATAAATTCGGAAAGTTGCCAGCAATTCAAACAAAACAAACAAATCAGGAAAGAAACGTAACGTATACGTATTTATTTTCTTTGGACCAAGTGAAGCGTCTTCTTTATTTTTTTGTAGTAACTCATCGGGAACTTTTGTATTCATCTTCTTTTATTCCTTTTTGGGGGCTTGGATTTGTTTGTCACTAAATTTTCAAAAAAAAAAAAAAAAAATAAGCAAGCATAAACTTAATGTATAATATATTGAATAGAACTTGGATTGTGCCAAAATGGGACAAGCCTTATATGCTTTATGGAGGTACTCTTGTATAATTCATCTGAAAATAGCAGAAAACATGAATTCGGAAATCCTTTTTTTTCCCAAATGAATAAAGGACATTTAGTCGTTGCTGATGTAGTTCATTTAACAAGTCTACTTGATTAGATTTACTGGAATAAATTTTGCCGGCTTAGATATTTAGCTGGGCAAAATGTTGATTTCGTCCTTGGACAAAAGGACAATAATGGCAAAAAATTTGTTTTTCTTTGAAGTGTTTTATTTTTTTGTTTGTTTGTTGGTTTTGCTTTTGAATAATCTACATAATTTGTTATGATAAATGAATGGATCTATGATTATTGTATGCATAATGCGGAGCTGGTTGTTTTTTGTGGTTCATTTTAACTACACAAATAAATATTAAAAAGTTTGAATTAGATATTACTTATTCAGCTGGAAACAACTAATAGCTGATGTTTGATATCAGAAAAAAATTCCTAAGCAAGTATCAAGTTAAAGAAAAAAAATGGGCGCCAAGTCATAAATGAATAGGAGATATCTATACAAAATTCAAATGCCTACGATGAGTTAAATTTTTGGATAATTGCTCGATACCTCTGGTGGAACTTGTCTTTTGTTGAGGCCCTCAGCGTGATAGACCAACATTCTAAAAATTACGCCATTATTAAAAGAACGCGGTAAATTAAAATTTTTCTTAAATTGGCCAGTTATAGCGATCAGGAAAGCGAATCCGGAAAAATGAGCATTTAACGTAATTCACTCAAAATCTTGAACCTATTTGTTGTTTTTCTAGGAGAAAAAGTTGAAGAGGACATTATCTAAAGAAAATGATATCGAATTCTACTAATGCAACAGCATATTTTGCAGATCTTAGGGCCAAGTCAGATCAAATCTGATAAATGGTAATTTGGTTTGGAGTAACGCCATATAACGGGTCCGCCAAATAACTTTTTTTTTGTGAAAATGTTATAGAAAAAACTACTGAATATTTTCTCAAATTTCTTTTTTTATTTGAAAGTACAATCCTTCCGGTTAATAATGGAAAATAATTTCATTCAAATAGCTGCCTCAGCTGGCCATGCAGTAGCCTACACGATCGGTCCAATTTTTAAGGACATTATCGATTGTGTGCAGCTGTATTCCACCAATGGCTTCACGAATATTGTCCTTTAAAGCGTCAATTGTCCTGGCTTGTCGGCGTAACACTTATCTCTTACGGCACCCCACAAATAATAGTCCAACGGTGTCAAATCGCAGCTCTGAGGTCGCCAAACGACATCAGCTCTGCGGCTGATAATGCGGTCTTCAAAAACAGGGCGCAAAGCATCAAGTGTAGCTTCGGCTGCGTGGCACGTAACGCCGTCCTGTTGAAACCAAATATTGCCAATATCCTCCTCTTCAATTTTTGTTCGTTCAACATGGCCCGATAACGATCGTCATTGACTGTAACGGCCACTCCTTGCTCATTTTCGAAGAAAAATAGCCCAATTATGCCTCGGGACCAAAATCCGCACCAAACAGTGACCCGTTTTGGGTGTATCGGCTTTTCAATGTATGCGTGCCGGTTTTCTGTGCCCCAAATACGACAATTTTGCTTGTTTACATACCCGCCAAGATCAAAATGAGCTTCATCTGAAAAGATGATTTTTTTTGGCAAAATCGGCATCTTCTCTAAGTCGATCGCAGGCCCACTTAGCGAAGCGAAAACGCATTAGATGGTCAGTTGGCTTCAACTCCTGAACCAATTGGACTTTGTATGGCGTCATACCAAGGTCTTTATGCAAAATTCGTCTCAATGATGTCTCCGAAATGTTCAATTGTTGAGAACGACGGCGACGGTGAATTGATGTTGATGGCGCTTCACGCACACTTTCTGCCACAGCAGCAATATTCTCGGGTGAACGGACTGTTTTTGGCTTTTCACGCTTTGGTTTATCGATGAGGATGCCAGTTTCTTTCACTTTTTTCACAAGATAACGAACATACGGAGCTGACGGTGCTTCTCTTCTTCCAAAATCGGTACGCAATTTTCGTACACATTCTGCAACATTACCATGTTTTCAAAGTAATGTCGCAATATTTCACAGCGTTGTTCAAGCGTATACACAACCATATTCGTTCAGCGAAAGGATAATTATCTGTCAAATCAGACATGAGCTAAGTGTTACTATTCAAGAAATAAGCAGATGGCGGACCCTTTACAAAGACAAGACAAGATGTCTTTTTTGTTATGCTTGAGTTAAGAAATTAAATATAAATATATAAATGTATAGAAATAATTAATTAGAAACAATTATAATATTAAAAGAGAAACAAAAGATTTAATAATATAAGGGAAAAATTTACATAAATGAGAATTGCAAATTTATGATAAGTTTATATGGAAAAGAAAAGTTAAGGAGAAAAATTTTAGCATTTTTCAAAAGAGTCTCGAAAGACTTGTAGCTTTTTAGTCCTCTCAGATCGGCTGGTAGGGAGTTCCAAAGACTAGCCCCATGCACAAAAAATTGTTGCCTAGAGTTTCTGTATGTAAAAATACGTAAATACAATAAAAACTTTACTTCGTTGTGATTCAGGAAAACTAAGTTTTTCAGGTAAGTATGCAGGATTTTTACTCTGCATCAGTTTAAAAATGAATGTCAGTACTAGAAAATCAAGATGTTTGCTTAAGGATATATAAAAGACATTTTTAGCATACATAGAAACAAGGTCGAAACGCAGCAAGCCATATACTAATCGGACGGTGTTGTTAAAAGCAATTTGAAGCTTCCTTCTACTCACATAATCCAGACAGCAGAAGATATGGCTACCATAGAACAAAGCGGGTAAGACAAGGGTTTTGACAATCGTCATTTTTGTTATAGCTTAGAAGACAACCACCAGACAGGCGTAATATCCGAAGAGTGGCATATGTTCTTCCAAACCCATGTCAGGGTTTGATTTAAAGTTACACCTAAGTTTTTTAGTGCTTTCATAGTTCAACATTGAACCATCTAGCTCAACGCAAGGTAGGCATGAAGTGTCAATAACAGTATTGCTTATAGCAATAGCCTGGCATTTTTTCGGGTTGAGTTTCAAAAGATTTTTATGTGACCATTGCACTATACGCATCAGATCTTCGTTAATTCGAGAAGTTGCATCCTCAACCATTCCAATAGGGTAACTCAAATAAATTCGTACATCGTCAGCGTACATATGAATTTCGCAATTTCTAAGGACCAAGGGTAAGTCATTGTGGAAAATGGTGAAAAGGAGAGGGCCTAAAATTGATCCCTGGGGTATACCAGCCTGAGTTAAAAGAAAATCTTATAACTTGGAATTTGCAGAAACCGCATGATTTCTTTCGGTCAGATAATCCTCAATAAAAGATACGGCCGAGCTTTCGAAACAAAAGTAATTCTGTAACTTTTTTAAAAGTATTTTGTGAGAGACGGAATCGAAAGCTTTACAAAAGTCCAATAAAATCAAAGTTGCTGCTAAGTTTTTAAACATTTGCAGCCGTTTTTCATCCAAAATTTTCTAACACAGCTGTGATTTGGTCTAAAACCTGATTGGGTAGGAGTAAGCAACTAATAGTTATTTAGAAAAGTAGTAAGCTGTCGACTTACTACCTTTTCAAACGCGTTTGAAAGGTACGGCAGAATAGAAATTGGTCGATATTCGTTAGTATTTGAGTTTTAGGAATTGCAATGATTTTAGAGGATTTCCAGAGTTTAGGGAAACGGGAACTGGGTTAGTATAGTGTTAAAAATATGCGGTATGAATGGCGATATAAACGGACTTATTTTAACAAATTTGGGATGCATGTTGTCAAGGCCAATAGCTTCCGATTTGATACCATTTATAGCTTTGAACACTTGCATTTTATCAACTCTTCTGAAACTAAAACCTGTCGAATTATCAGTTTTGCTATTTAAGACACTATTTAAAACTATATCCACTTCCGCATCATCATTGGTGTAGGTGGAAGAAGACGCAAATATTTTATTCAGCTCATTAACGTCGCAGTCTTCATTAGTACTGTTTTGTGGAGTTGAGATACCAAGTGACTTGATTTTTTGGACAACATTTTTTGGAGGTTAGATTATTAAATTTTGCAGCATAGAATTTTCGTTAAGAATTTTTTATTTCAGCAACTACAGTATTTCGCAATCTTTTATAGTAATCGAAGAATTCTTGGATCCGAAAACGTTTCCAACACTTATATGCTGCATTTCGTTTAACTATAAGTTGTTCAGTAGTGTTATTATACCATCCCAGTTAACTACTTTTTGCTCGAGTTGTCTTGATTGGTACAAAAGTATCGAATAGGTTGTTGATAGTGTCGGTGAACAAATGAACCTGATCATTAACATCTGAAAAAAGATATATGCTTTGAAGGTTAGAATTCAAAACATTTGATATTTGAAATTTCTAAACGAGAAGGTTTGTTTGTATAAATTTGGGTTAATGTCGAGATTATAAAAAGCTAAAATAATGTCATGTTTTGAAAATCCGGGCACATCAAGCTGTCCATAAACGTTAACATAATTAGGCTGGTTAGCGAGAAAAACGTTTATTAAGGTTGAGCTTGTTGAAGTGAAATGTGTTGGATGGTTTCGGTTTATAGGGAAGTTGTTAAGGGAGACAAGGCTATCGTTAAAGGTTTTGACGGTACTATTATTAACATCTAAGAGGTCCACATTCAAATCTCCTGCAATAAAAATGTGATTGTTGTTTACAGTTAGGTATTCTAAAATATCGGAGATGGAACTTATATCCGTGATATTTGGTGGCTTGTAGATAACTCCAACCAGGAATTTATCAGTAGCCACCTCAACCTCAATAAAAAGGAATCGAAAAGTACTGTTTCTGTCAGAGAACCTAACAACTCTTCCATTAAAATCTTTCTTGATAAATATTGCCACCCCACCTCATCTAGACAACACACGATCAGATCTAAACACTTTATAATCGCCCGTACTTAAAATATTATTATCGACTTGTTTCGTCAGCCATGTTTAAGATACGCTCACGATATCTACAGTTGAGTCATTGAAAGTAGCTTTAAACTCATCCAGATGTTTCGGAGGCTTTGTGCGTTTATATGACAGATATATATCCCATTGTAGCGCTTCCGGTAAACATTCAACATTGCTTTTGTTTTATTAAAATAAGTGGTGCTGCAGGCCTGAGAAACCACCATATTATAAATTAATGACATGTCTTAAGTTATCATTTCTGAGTGATTTAGGACACCGACTGAATAACATAAAACAACTACAAACATAAGAGTTAAACCTATCAAAAAGAGATGCTAAAATAATTTTACATTTTCTAAATGGAAAAAATAGATTTCTAAATACAATAATGAAATAGTAAAAAGTAAAATTTTAAAAATTTATAGTAAAAAAAAAAATTAAGAAAAAGTAGTAAACAAAATAATAAAATAGTATTAATAGTTTTATGTTGGTTCATTTGACAGCTCTGGTTGATAATCTTCATCATTATTTGGTGCATTTTCATAACTGCTTTCTCTTTGCTCTTCTTCATCGTTATGGTTAATTGAGTTTTGTTTACGTTTGTGTACAATCGAGTTTAATTTCTCTAAGGTGTTAACTGTTAAAGCCTTATCACCTCGGTTGAAATTAATGCATACAAGACCACTTGCGGTATAAGCGAAAAAATAAGATGTTTCGCGAAGAGCTTATGGTTTCGAGCGTATATCAGCAGAATATTCGACTTTCAATGTTTATTGAGCATAGAAGTACACCAATCGATGTAGAGTGCTGACGAGTTGGATGATATAGGACCATCACTTGATGTATTCTTTCATGGAAACTACAGCTAAGCTTCGATCAACAGAGAACATGAAAATATAACGAACTCAGCATAAAAAATTCAAAAATCGTAATGTGTTCCAAGTATTTTAAGCGTAGGAAACTGTGGCTTGAGTAATGTGTAGAGCGCTCAATTGTGACTCCAAAAGTCTTATTGAAGTTAAGTCCAAATAAAAATCTTATGGGTACCTTATTTCCTTATGCTGTTCGCAAAATAATATTCATTCCAATATATTCTTGTCCATTAACAATAGCCAACAATGGCTGAGAGTTATAGAATAGACAAAAATTACAAACTATATGTTGACACGACGTATTTTGTATTAGATTTAACCCTTAAAACATTGAGAACTTCAGATGTATGGACTCACTAGCAGATGCCCTTCTGATGATGTAAAGGAGTTCTTATCTCACCTGAATCGAATGATAATATCTTTCCACCTACATCTCAACCAAATCCAAATCATCATAATTAAGCCTCCAGTGAGAACCGTTAATTTTTTGGGGATAAAAATGACCTATGTGACAATCAAGTGCTCTATAGAAAATTAAAAGAAATCTATACCACGGGAAACATACATTCTACCAAGATAAAAAACTTATGTGCTATTTCAGACTATATTCTATCTCTGTGCCAAATTTTACCCTGATCCGTTCAGCCGTTCTGGGTTAATTAAGCAACAAACATCTATCCATCCAAACTTTCGTATTTATAATAAAGGGTTATACATTTCGCGGTTTCAAAAGTATAGGGCTGGAATTCGTCATCTGTCAAACTAAACCAATTTTTTTTTTAGTTGAAAGTCTGACATTTACAAAAATGGATCGCTTTGATATCGCACAACGCATACAAATTGTTAAAACCTACTATAAAAATGGTTATTCTAACACAGCCACATATCGTGCTTTAAGAGGAGATTATGGTTTACATAATCGTCCATCTACGCAACCACTTGGCAAAATTGTGAAGAAATTTGAAGAGACTGGATTGGTTACAGATATTGTAAGGCCTGTGCATCATCGTTTCGCTCGTACCACTGAAAATATCACTGCTGTAAGTGAAAGTGTTTCCGAAGACCCGAATGTGTCGATTCCTCGTCGTTCTCAGGAATTCGGACTGTCTTACGGCACATTATGGGGTATTTTGCATTTGGATCTACACCTACATCAAAATAAAGTCCAGCTCACACAACAACTGAAGCCAGCTGACCATTCACAACGTCGTAGTTACGTCGAATGGGTGCTTGAACCAGAGGCGATGGACGGCACATTTCTCACTCGGTGGGTATGTTAATAAACAAAATTATCGTATTTGGGGTTCTGAGAATCCTCAAGTAATTGAAGAGAGGCCATTACATTTACAAAAAGTCACTGTTTGTGGCGTTCTTTGGTCCGGAGGTGTGATTGGACCTTACATCTTCGAAAACGACGCGACGGTGGAACAACTGTCACCGTCAATTTGGAGCGTTATGGTCATATGATTTTTTGCCTGCTATTAAAGAATACGACTTGGAGAATATGTGGTTTCAACAAGACGGTGCCACATGCCACACAACTCGAGCGAATATGGCTATATTGCAAGAGACATTTCCTGGCCGCATAATTTCTCGTCGTGGCGATATCAACTGGCCACCAAGGTCATGCGATTTGACACCGCTGGACCTTTTTTTTGTGGGGCTTCGCAAAAGACAGTGTTTAGGAAGATAAACCTTTAACTCTTGATCACTTGAGAACCAACATTCGTCAAGTTATGGCTGAGATACCGCCCAATATGTGTCAAAAAGTGGTCGAAAATTACCTCAAAAGATTAGATGTTTGCAACAATTCGCGTGGTGGTCATTTAAATGAAGTAGTGTTTCGCACATAATGTCAACGTTCTAACCTTATAATAAAAAAGAAATATCGTGAAAAAAAATATTTTGTTTTATTTACGTTTACTTTTGAAACCGCAAAATGGATAACCCATTATTAGTAGAATATGAAAGTTAAGAGAGTTATTCTCATTCGACACATTTAATCAAGTTATGATTGCACCAAAAATCGAAAAACCCGTTATTCATCTTCATTTCAGCTGGGCTCCAAGTAAGTTGCTTTGGTTTTTCCAATCTCTATCCACACGCAACACAAAAATGTCCTTGATTTGTTTGAATATGTAGCAAAAATACCTAATACATACATATACAACTGTGCAATCAACAATTTATCCTCTAAGTATCTTTTCTCCAAATATTCAGTCAGTGGCAGATTTTTATCAAACTTTTCCAGGACTAAGTTGACCCCCTCCTCTCATAATCTGGCAAAAAGTTCAGATGCAAAGTCGAGAAAATTTATTTTTAAAACAAAATTAATTTATCTGATGTTATTTTCTTCTGTGGCTTTTTGGGTTTTTTTTTACAAGGATATGTATGTTCATATATAAATTTGAATTTTCTTTATTTTTTCGATAGGTATATAAACAACTTTGCTTTTACTTTATTGTTTTTTTTTGTGGTATTTTATGCTTTTGAATTGCAAATGATGTCATAATGTCATCTTTTTTTGCCTTAAAAAAATACCGCCGGAAAAGTTTATACATATAGATATCATATAAGCATACACAGATATGTACATTCATTTATTGATTTGTGTATGTAATGTCTTATTAGGTTGCTTAAATTCTGTGAACTTTGATTTGACTTACGTATATTTAGATACTTTTGATTAGGGTAGTTTAACAGGACTTACATATATATATAATTTTTCTTAAGTCGGAAGATATTAATCGATTTTCTTTTTCTTTTTTTTATACACGTATTGGTCAGAAACCAACCTGACAGTAGCGAAAATAATCAACTAAGGTAACATAAACAATTGTCAAGGACATTGTATTTGAATTTGTTAAATTTGTTCCCAATACTAAATTGTTATCTTCTTTCCAAACATTTATTCTCACTCTGTATAGTGCAACTGCTAGCTTATTTGCCTTGAACGACTGATTTCTCGGTTCTAGACCTTTTGCTTCGAGTTAGGGCTGGCAACGAGACCGAGACTAGTCTCGGTCTCGTCTCGGTCTAGGTCTCGTCAACGAGACGAGTCTCCTTTAAAAGTACCGCTGACGAGAACGAGACGAGAGCGAGACGAGACCGTATTTTTGGTACCGAAATTCGACGAGAGTCCCGCTGGTCTCGGCGGTGTCGGTGGTTTGGTTTCGGTTTTCTCTATAAGAACATTTTGTTTTTATTTCATTTTTGTTTAGTATCTAATCATGTTCAATTTTTATAATATTCACATTTTTTTTTGAGAAATATTATATGCGCGTTAACATATCAAACCATATATGTATGTACATAGTTATACAGAGATAGGCGCATTGCGAAAATCCATAGAAGAATACGTACGATTTATGTATGCATGGCGTTGCTTCCTTTTGGGTGACATTTGGTAAAAAATATTGTCAAAACGTCAAAATATAGTTCGTTGCCTAACTGTCAAGCCATAAGATGTCAACATCCCATGAAAGATGGCTCCGATTTAAATGGATTAAAAAACCTCTACAAACGTCAAATTTTACCTCAGAAAATTAGAAATTTTTCGATTTAATTTATTGCTCCGGAAAAACGTGATTAAGGCCTTTTGGGTGAGGTTTGAAAAAAAATTCAAAAACGTCAAAATATACAGTCCTATTCTGTTAAACGTTCACGTGAATATTTGTATTCTGCTATCTGACGGAAAAAACGAATTATTTCAAAAAGTACATAAATTTCGATCAAAAATAAATTTTAACAATTAGATTCTCTTAAGAATTAAACAAAAAAAATATTTGTAAAGCTTTGGACTCAAAAGATAGAAGACATTTGAAAATATCTAAGTAGTGAAAAATTGAGTGAAATATTCACGTGAATCGGAAGATAGCAGAATAGGGCTGATAGTTTATTGCCTACCTGCCAAGCCATGAACTGTTAAATTCATTGAAGGATTGCTCCGATTAAAATGGATTAAAAATACTGTACAAAATTCAAATTTTATCTTGGCAATACGGCTCTTCAAAGGTGTCTGATAACGTTACTTCACAGCCTATTTTTTACGTTATCACACACCTTTGAAAACTAAATTCGCACAAAATGTAAGCCATTCGGAGCGCTTTCATACCCAACTAATAAAATTCAACTTAAAATCATAGTTTTCGATTTATACAAGTAAAACTTACTCGTTTCAAGTGAAGTCTATGGCATTAGCTTCATGGACCTACGTACGGCAGAACAAAATTTCTAGTTTATGATTTGTTTAGCATAAGCAACGTACAAGGATAGATCATTATTAGATTCATGCATAATTGACAAGCACAATAAAGTTGGAAAAGACGTGCAGATGCCAAGTTTGACCGAATTCTTGAGATCCATATTGTACGTTGATTTTCACCAAGTTTCCCAAACTTGCGTTGTTTTCTATTGGTTTTTACAGCTAAATGTGAATATGTGTACCAATTCGTACGATTTTTCACGCTACCAAACACTAAAATCGGAGCAATCCTTCAATGGATTTTTACAGCTCATGGCTCGACAGGTAGGCAACGAACTATATTTTGACGTTTTGATAATATTTTTTTCCAAATGTCATAGAAGTGGCTTAAAATCAACTTTTGCCGGAGGAAAAAATTTCGAGGTAAAATTTGAATTTTGTAGAGGATTTGTAATCCATCCAAATCGGAGCGATGCTTCAATGGATTTTGACAGTTCATGACTTGACAGGTAGCAACTTACTATATCTTGACATTTGGATTGTACTTTTTTTCAAAAATATCACCCAAAAGGTTTAAGATCACATTTTTAGGGAGCAATAAATTAAATCGAAAAATTTCGATTTTTTTAAGGTAAAATTTGAATTTCGTAGAGGTTTTTTAATCCGAAGCGATGCTTCAATAGATTTTGACAGTTCATGACTTGAAAGATAGGCAGCTTAATATATCTTGACATTTGAGCAATATTTTGGATTTTTTTGAGGTAAAATTTGAGTTTTGTAGAGGTTTTTTTTTAATTCATTTAAATCGGAGACATCCTTAAATGGTTTTTGACAGGTCGTGGGTTGACAAAACCGGTTAATTTATTTTTTTTGAAAATCGAGCGTTGTATGTAGGTACTCTTTTTTTTTTAAATATTTTTTTTGTTTTTCTATGAAATATATTAACTTACATAATTCTTCCAAAATGTTATTTCCACTTAACTCAAAAGACAAAACAGACTCACGAGTTTTATAGATTTTCCCGCATTTTTCTTACCGACGAACTGCTCAGATACCACAACCATACTCTATATTTGCAATCCGAACAATTCGTCTTATCTTTATCTTACATCTTTTTACTACCAAAAAAACAGGAAAGAAACCAAGACTAAGGATGATACCAAGACCGAGACCGAGACGAGACCACACATTAAAATTTTCTCGAGAAAAAGGCGAGACCAAGGGCGAGACGAGACTGAAATTTTTCGATTTTGACGAGACCGAGACGAGATTAACAAAAGTCTCGCCTGGTCTCGTCTCGTTGCCAGCCCTATTTCGAGTTGTCATTGCTTGGGCACAAATGTGAAGCTGAATCGTATCAAAGGCTACAATTGAAGATGTAGCTGTAGTACAAAAAAAAAGTAAGTTGCATGGTATAAAAAATACTGGTATGATATTCCGCATTTCATTATCCTATCTCTCTCGCCCACATTGTCACCGAGTGACGTAGTTCACCTCACTATTGGTTTTGTTTCTTAATTTTTTTGTATGCATTTTTATCACCAAGTGACGTAAGTTAACACTGAATATCATATCATGTATTCTTTATTATTTTTATTGTTAAAAAGTTGTTTCAAATATTTGTTGCCATAGGATTGGTTTGAGGCAAAATAGCTCCACAGTTAATGTAATAAGAACTATTTAGTTCGCTCGGTAAAATTTATGAAAATCTAGACTTTTAAATCGTTGGCCCCCCGCTGACAAATCCTGGATCCGCCAGTTCTGTCTTGACAAATTAAAAATTGCGAACTCAGATCGATCTCATCAATTAATTCATCCTCAATGTTCATTCTTAACATCTGAGCGCCAATTTTGCGTAATAATGGGGTGGCCGTTTCGCGATAGTTGTGTGTTCGCCTGTCAACCTCTTGGTCACAGGTTCGATTCATGCCGTAGTCTATGTCCTCTTATTTTTGCATTAAAAACCAATTCTTAAATAAAGGTCACACAAAGAGTTGCTGGTTTACTCATAACATGCTGCTTAGGCATAGAACAACATCCGATTAAGTAAAACTAGGATACCGATAAATTTGACAACGGTTAAAAATATAATGCGAATTATAAGGGACATAAATAAAGACATGGACATTTCTCCGCATTAGTTCAGACGGCATCTCTGGAGATAAAATCTGAGACAACAACCACCTCCAGTCTCAGATCATCACCCCACACATATTTCCTATCCCTCTTTCTCTTCCTTAACCTCACGATCGCGCTGGGTTGAAACATTTAAAGAGTAGTATAATCCCTTGAGCGCGTGTAGATTATAAAAAAAAGCCTGGGTACGTCTGTGAAACTCCTAACCTCAGCGTATTAAAAAAATATAAACACAACAAGAATACGAGAAGATTTAAGAAATTATTATTCAGAAAATTTGTAAAATAACTTTTAAATGTTTTTCAGTTCTTCATGGTTGATATTAATCATTATAAAATGGGAATGCATTTTCGATATTAATACTTTCAAACGTGTGAAACAGGATCTTCACTAAAGTATCAAGTTTAGCGCGCAAAATTGGAGTGCGCCATTTGCAATCTGATTCTTTCTCTACTGCCTCGTCTCTCATTTAGGTAGATTAGATGAAGTCGCACTACAATGCAAAGCATTGTCTAAAATCATTATGAATATCGTTAATGTTCTTGTCAAAATCTTATCCAGCTTTGCGTCTGTTCTCCCTTCAAAATATAGACTTAATACTTTGTTGTAATATCGAGATAATATTTTTTAGGCGATGTTAACGAATGGTGTCTTCTTAATTGATCTTGAAGATCGGTTAAATAATGCTTAGGTGCTATTCATCGTACAATCTATCCTCAATATTTGACGTACGTCAAAAGTAAATCCGAAATCCGAATCATTATTGCCCTTATAGAAACAAATTGGAATTAATAATTGTTTGGGAGTTCGTACTTTAGTGATCTACAGAAATTTCTCCTAGTGATAGCCAAAGTTACTTATGCTCACATAATAATTGCACCTCACCTAAAAAAGAAATTGTTTCTTAAAATTAAAATATTAAACAATTTGCTTTTCGAAGCTTTGATACCGATCCTATCAAAAGATGTCATAATGGCGGCCTCCTTCACTTATGTGTGCTTCCTACAATTGTTGTCCTCTCCTTTAGATCCATTTAGTATGAGCGGATTCGTACATGGGTTAACATCAAAATTTCGCCTATTTTAACTTATCAAAAATTCATAGACAAAGAAAGTTCAAACTTCCACTAACATTAAAAAGAAGTAAGAACTCAAATTTACTCGAGCATCTTAATCTATAGAATTAGGCACAATGTGGACCATTTCTATGTCGCACATGTAGTTGGACGCGAGCCATTTCGTGTCTTGATGAAACTACAATATACATGTTCCAAAATTATTTTTTTCAGGATATGGCTTTTGTTTTTCTTTAGTAGTATGTTCAAGTTTGAAGCCATTTCTGCAAAAGGGGTGACACGATTTACCGATTCAATATTTTAAAAGAAGAAAAAAGGATGCATATAATGTTGTACACTTGTCAGAAGTAAAACTTCTCTAATTTTATCTTTCGTAATTCTAAGTCAGCTACAATATATTTCTATTTCATGAAAATCGGTCTAAGAACAACGAAGTTAACAATTTTTATAACTGCCACGTACTTGCATACTTATATATAATCCCCATTACGACCCCATTTTCCATTTTCCATTTCCAAACATCATGATTCATGGTTCAGCAATTTTACATTACATTACATATTATACTACTCCGTATATGTACATAAATCTACGGGATAGATTCACTTGGCGTTTTTCTTTTTTCGTTCAGAGCAGAGCACTGAACAGAGTTCGAGCACATAGATTATGCACTGAACTTATTTCAAACAGAGCGAGCTCTTCCCATTTTTGTACACTGATACACAAGCCAGATACAGAAAATCAACAAGCCATCAATTTCTTTCGCCAACTTATGTATGTAATAATTCTTACTTGCGATTATAGGTACTATATAAGGCAAGTTATACATTCGTCGAAAAACAAAGGTTTGAGATAACAATCAAACATGACATTACGACGATAGCGAAGACGAAAAAAGATTGTCTAAAAATTCTGTCCGTCTGTATGTCTGTCAGTGTGTCAACAAATTTTTTTTAGCTTAAAAAATAACCGTACCTGCCATATAACCGTTACGTTAAAGCCTATTTTTCTCGGAATCTAACGATTTTGATAAAAAAAATCAGTGCGGCTTTTTAGCTACGACCGACCATATGGTTGGAAACAAAATTAGAAAAATGTCTAAAAACGGTACTATCCATAGGACCGTTTTTTTTTTTGCTTTCAACTATCTCATAAACGGTTCAACCGATTCTTTCGTAATTTCACACATATATAGGTTTAGGTTGCCCAAATTATACCGCGTACCAATATTTTTAATTAGTTTTTTTTGTATTTTTAAAATTATTTCAAAAAAATTTAAAAAATTATATTTCGAAAACTGCTTATTAAATTTTTTTCAAAAATTATAATTATATGTATTTATTGAATACCTATGAATTGGCGTTTTTGAATTTTTTTTGAATAATGTTTTCAAAAAGTTTAAAAAAAAAAACTTTTTTTCTCAAAAACCGCTCCATAGATTTTAAAATTTGTTTCTCATAAATTCAAATTTATCTAACATATCAAATGGCGTACTTTTTTTGAGCTTAAATTAGTTTAAGTATATATTTCTGAGTTTAAAATTCTTTTTTCTTTGATTAAGCCGATTTAATATTTTGTTTTAAAATTTATATTATTAAATATTTAATATTGTCATACCAATTTATTTTAGAACAAAACTAAAAAAATGTGTATATGTTTATATAAAATTGAGTTAAAAATGACTTTAAAAATATATTTAGATTTTTAATAGAAATCTTTTGCATACGATGTGATCGAACATAAGAGCAAGTTCGTGCGATCCAGGCGTGCATTTTATTTCTTCACATTTTCCTTCTTGACACACATGGCATTTGGTGCGTCCGGCAATTTACTCATACGTTCAGTCAATTATGTTCGAGCACGTCGAGTGCGATCTACACATGTTCAGAACGAAAAAAGAAACCTACATTTGGAGCTCTGAATACTCTGAGTTAAAAAGAAACACAAACTATTTTTTTGACAACTCACTCTTCTCTGAACTAAAAAAGAAAAACGCCTACTGAAGTACGGGCAACGAGACAGTCGACTTAAACATAACATACATTAATACAACAGAGAAATCCATAGAAATAAAAAGCAATATTGTGGATATACACATTTTATTGGAGAACATGTCGTGTCGTGTTGTCGATTTAAAATTCTTATCTCCAACGCCGCATAAGAAGTTTAACTTCAAAAAAGCCACCCTAATTCAAGCTATTTTGGTTATAGAGCCGCAATTTTTTAAATTTGCCTCTCCACAAATTTATTGATATCGCAAAAACAAGTTATTTTCCCTATCATTTGGTGGATTCTTTGTTGAGACTCACACTCACTAACAAATAATTTAAGGATGCCACGTGGGCATAAACTTTTATTTCAGACATAAGCCCTCTGCTCCATGGGAATTTGCCAAGGAATATTAATTGAATACTTATAAGCAAGAAATCCACTCCAAAGGTAAATAATTTGAACAATAATGAAACCAACGTCATTTACCGTTATTTGGTGGAGTATGGATAGGAGCCGTGATTCGTCCTTCGTTTGTCTAAATATTATTGTTTTTTCTTTTCTTCTTAAATTGATTTAAAGGTTAAGTGCTAAGACAATTAACTTTGGAATTTTCCTTAAAAAAAATAAAATACAAAAACAAATATATTATTATCCTGCGACCACGTCCCCCACGTAGTTTGTTCGTTTCAATGGCAGGCAAAAACAATGAATTCGACAGGCAAATCAATTGACTGGCAAACACTGTGGGGGGGTGGTTGTCCCTGTTTTCATTCGGTGGGAGGAAGCTAATAAAATGTGCTCCAACATAGCGGGGAGTAATCACGTCGAGCCATTTTATGCTTTTCAGTCTTGAGTGAATGACAAAAACAAAGCCATAACAATTTAGTTAGTGTGTTACGCTTTGTTATTTGTTGTTGTAGGTTTTGATGGATTTTTCGTTTTCTATTTACTTACAAAAACAAAAAAAAAATCCCATTCCAATAGGAAGAGCAGCGGGTTTCCTAGAACGAATAAAATACAATTGAAAAAAGTTTTTCCTAATACCCAGTCCCTGGGGCCATTATAGAGACGGTCACATTGTTCGATGGCAACGGCAGACAGACTGACTGACGAATTCACAAAACCATAGCAATTTAGTTGAATTTCTGGTTGGTAGTGGAAAGC
This sequence comes from Philhelius pedissequus, assembly GCA_910595825.1. NCBI lineage: Eukaryota > Metazoa > Arthropoda > Insecta > Diptera > Syrphidae > Philhelius > Philhelius pedissequus. The sequence goes on along the minus strand of OU343160.1, from coordinate 271,924,166 downwards.
AGAATAGTAGATTCGTCAGTTAGGAAACAAAATTATTGTCAGTATGTCCTTTTGAACGGAAACAACACACAACTGTCCGCCGCCATCGCTTGCTGCTTCATTATTACACACAAACGGATCGTAAATTCGATGCCATTTTTTTGTTTCAATTTTCCGGAAATAGTATTGTCGCCCACTTCCGTAAGTAAGTTCGATAGAGACAAGTTTGAATTGACTGACTTTCAGATTGCAAATGAAGCAATGGACTTTCATTGTTGATGTGAGGCCTGTCGGGGATGCCAGGCAGTGCCGTGCCGGGCGTAAGTACTGCAAAAAGTTATGGTTGTTTAGAGGCAAAAACAATTGTAAGTGATTTAGTGGACGCAATTTTATTCGCGTTTTAGTGATTGTTAAGAGTGGAATTGTTAAGTACAGCAAAAGCAACCTATTTAAGTCAATTGTAAAATACCAAGAGGACGAAGTATAAATCACTCTCAATACGAACTTACGTAATTTGAAGTCTATAAAAGTTCACATTATTATTTAACACATTTAAGGCAGTACTCCAATAAAATATAAAATGGGCCTTTAGGCAACAGATTCGTGTTGTCAAATAAAATGTTGGTTGCTTACTCTTGTGTCCATACATATTCCATATGATGATGATGATGATACTATGAGTAAATACTACGAGTTGGTGCTTTTTTAGTTTGCGTGATATTAGATTTCCTTGTTTGCCTAATGCGGAAGCCCTCTGTGACATTAAGATTGTGTGTTTGCTTGTTTAGTTCATGGAATAATACTTGAGTGCTCCCTTGGAAGAAGAGTGTTATGTCATATACAACAATCTGACATAGCTTTTATGCAAATAAATCATAAAAGCATATAAGCATAGGGACATCATTGAGAAGTGCCTAATTAAACTTCACACTTTGGTTTCAATTCCAATAAAGATTCTCCAAAAATACGAGGGTGTGATGTGTTTGACTTCCTTGAAAATATTTATTATTTATTTATTAATATGGAAATATATGTAATATGTAGGTACTTCATAAAGATGATGTTGGGCCTTAGTACGGTATTAGGACTGCTTAGTTCAAGTATTTGTATTCATTGCTTAGTGACGTGTTAGAAGTTACTTACTTACTTAGGTCCTCAGACCTTTTAAGTCCGTGGGGGACCCCTAGTGGGGCATAGGACATCCACAACGCCTGCTCGCCATCGTGTTCGGTTCCTGGATATAAGTCGCAACTCCCTCCAACTCTTGCCTAGTTGGGCTAACTCATCATCGACTGTCCTTCTCCATGAGCTTCTCGGTCGTCCAACTCTTCTTCCTTCTTGAGTGAGCGGATTCCTCTGCATTTCCTGTGCCGCAATACAATTGTCGCCTTTTCGAAGCTTGTGTCCGATCCACTGCCACTTTCGACGTCGTATAATAGAGTCGATAGCTCCCTGACCCATTTTTTTGAGGAGGTCTTGGTTTGATATACGATTGGGCCAGAAAATTCTAAGGATCTTTCGTTGACCTCTATTAATGAACGTTTGCAGATTCTTTGTGACAGCTTATGTTACTTTCCAAGTGCTGCAACCGTACAGTAAAACGGATTCGACGTTGAATCGAAGCAGTCGTAGCTTAGTTCTTAAGAGTTATTCCACCATATATTTTCGAAATTAGCCTTTGCCTTCCCGATTCGGCTGCTGATGTCGTTGTAGGTGCCACCCTCGGTAGAGGGTGATCTCCCATTTGGTGGAGATCCATGATCCTAGTCCAGATGTTTTAGGTGAGACGTTCATCGAATCCCTCCGTTTCCCGTCAAGGCCGCTCGCAGAACATCGCGTATCATCAACAGAAACAATATAGGTGAGAGAATGCAGCCCTGTCTGACTCGACTCTGGACTTCAAACGCTTCTGACAGCCTCCCTTCGTGCAAAACATAACACTTGGATCCATCGTAAGTTGGCTTAATAATACCTATTAATTTATCCGGTTAGAAGTTAGTGTTAGAAGTTAGTTAAAACAAATACACATAAGTTAACAAACTACTAAAGATATAGAATCTTCGTCATTAATAGAAACTGTAAAAAGTAGAGGGCCTAGGTGACTACCTTGCGGTACACTCAAATCTGCAACTATTGAACCAGAAATGATTCTTCTATAAAGAATCTGGTATTTATGTTCTTCGTTTCAAATACGTTCCAATAAATCTGAAGCCAAAGCTAAGAGTTGCCAATTCGAATTTGAATAAAATAATATTATTTCAGACAAATCGTCGAAAGAAATTTGGTAGAAATTTGGAGTCAACTTGATTTTGTTTGTACATGCGTGAATTCAATACGATTAGATACAGTAGATCTTTTACTATAAAACCATGTTTCTCACGCTGAGCTGAGAGTCTCACTAGTCTCGGTAGTCTCGGCGGTGTCGGTGGTTTGGTTTAGATTTTCGCTAGAAGAAAATTTTTTTTAGTAATCATGTTCAATTTTTATAATATTCACAAGTTTTATTTTGGGAAATATTCTATTGGCGTTAAAATATCAAACCACATACATATATACTTAAACCCAGATAGGAGTACTGCGAAAATCCATTTCGTTGGAATAGAAATCCCTCATTTTACAAACTTGGTTTCCCCCTTCGGAAAAGGCGACTTCAAGACTCTTAAGGGTTACTTGGAAAAAAATATTATCAAGACGTCAAAATAAAGAATGTTGCCTACCTGTCGATCATTAATTGTCAAGATCGATTGAGGTATGGCTCCGATTGAAATGCATTGAAAAACTTCTGAGAATTTCAAATTTTACTCAGATAATTCGAAATTTTTCCGATGTTACTTTTAACTCTGTAAAAGGTTGATTTTAATGTCAAATTCGAAATTTCAAATCCATTTCAAAGAGATTTTATTGTATGTTGTAAGGAGTTTGTAAAAAATAGTGAGCGTGTAAGGTTTATAAGATTTCATAAATCTAAAAACACAAGATATGTTTCGACAGATTTTTGTTTAGAAATAATTCGATTGTGTTCAGAAGAAAATCGAATTTTTGGTTGTTTGGAACTCGACATAATTTTTTCGATGACATTTGTAAAACAATATTTTCTAAACGTTAAAATATTGACCAGCCATAAACTGTCAAAATCAATTGCGGGATGGCTCCGATTTAAATGGACTAAAGGATGGACACCCCGCATATTTATTACAAACAAACTGCTGAGCTACCGTACTCTATCTTTTCAATCTCAACACGCTTCTTATCTTATATCTATTTACTACCAAAAAACACGAAAAACCAAGACTATGTATGGGACCAAGACCAAGACCGAGATGAGACTGCACATTGAAATTTTCTCGGCACGATACTTGGTTAGGCGACAATGAGACCAAAACCGAGACCGCAATAACCTATCTCTTGCGGAAAATGACAGACTGTTGCCAAATGTATTGGAAATTGCAATTTTGTATATATAGGGGTCTGTTTTTATCCTCTCCAAAGCTAAGCCCCGAGAATTCTCTGGGCTTAAGCTAAGCACTCCCGGAGATTAGTTGTTGTTACATTTAGCATGCAAATTGTTAATCCCACTCATTGCTTTTTTCGTCCAATTTCTCCAGGGCTTAGAAAAAACACGCCTAATGTGAAGCTTATGTTGAATGACAAAATTACACCATTATTAGGATTCCTCATATCTTGGTTGATGTCTAGGCTTGTTGGTAGTCTCGGCAGAAAATAAAACATTTTAAAAATTCTTGTTAAGCCGCCAGCTAAAGTTTTCATTAAAATCATCTTTGAAATCTTTCTCTATCAATTCTGATCCATTTAAACAAATAAAACCGATGTCGTTTTGGTTTTGGCATCAAAGTAAAGCTAATATGATTTGTAATTTTTTTGTCAAAAAATATTTTAATGATGGAAAGCGTATTCAACTAACAGCTGACATTTCGTTCACACAAGTGGATAACAGCCGTTCCAAATTCGTGTTCCATTCTTTTCCTGTTCTCATTTGCCAGTTTTTCTTTCAATAATCCAATTTAATCTCAAAATTACACTTGGTTATGAAAGATCTTTTCAATGACAACCAAGTTTCAACCAAGTTTTAATGATATAACAACTGCCGCCAAATCCTAGCGATTATTATTTATGATAGGGGAAAATGCGCAGGTATTCCGCATTTTTTTTAGGCGTTTCTTTCGCCGGACGGCGAGTTCTTATGTGCAATTTGCATTGTGTGGATGTAAATAAATTTTGACAAGGTAAAACTTCATTCTCGCTTCGAACGTTTTCTAGATTACGCGATATCAAATATGATTGACAAACCTGTTTGACGTGAAACAAAAAATCATATAAAATCTGCTTGAATTTAAAGTGAATCCCCTGGTCGATGGTTTGGCAATCAAATTGGTTTCGAACTCGCAGAATTGTGCAACAATGATTTTGTGTTTGATGTCAAACTGATTTGTCAATCAGATCTGATAAGAAACGGCCCATTTTATCAAAAAAAAAAATTGTGAGTAACAAATTAGATTTTTAAACCATAAACACTATAACAGTTCCGCTAAAGTATATTTCATTCGAGTGCGTTCTAACGTTAAATATATCATACTTTTTGCCAAAGGAAAAATGTCTCCCAAAAGCACGAACCTTTTAAAATATCCCTTATCAAATTCACCAAACATTTTAAAAATTAAATGAAGTAAATGCACGATCCATTTATTTAAGTCTGAATCCTATTAGACTGCTATTACACCTTGCAATTTGAGCATTCGGTTTTTAAGCTAAGATTGAACAAATTGCAATTATCGGCGCTGTTTCTGTGGGCTTCTTCTTATTTTTCAGCGATCGTTAACATTTAAGTAACGTAAGAAAAACGGAGAAATAATATTCCTCGGACAAAGTTAACTTTTGTTAAAAATTCCTTTCGTGTAAAGGCATTCTTGGAACTGAATGGAAATAAAATATAATTAACGCCGATTCCAGTCAATACATGTTTCGCCGTAAACTGTAATTATTACCTATAATTTCTTTGAATTCTTTTTTAGGACGTGCAACAATTTTTGTTGTACACCCTAATTGAGGAGCACTTTCGAAACCACTTAAGTGAAACTTACATTTATTTTATATCGTAAGCCACTTCGTGTGAATAATCCATTAATCTTAAAAAAAATATTGGCGTAAAATTTTAAACATCCTGATGTTAAGGGATAAGCAAGATACTACTTAATAGTTTGCTAATACTAAAGCACTTAATTAATTACTAATATTTTCCTAATTTTAAACACTTTTTAACTAGCACCATACTAAATCTAGTTTCTTAATAAACTACAACTAAACACGTCTAAAATAGTGCAAAAAAGTAAGCGAACATAACTTTTTGACGTTTGTAAATGTCAAGGTGGCATATGGATTTAATACGATGCTAAAAAAATAAAGTAGCCATTTTGTGATTTTAACTTTAGTAAAATGTTAAGAAAATAGTACGATACTAAACTGGTTTAGAATTATCAAAATTCTCTTTTTAGCCTAGATCATACTAAAAATGATTTAACATCATATAATTAAAGGAGGCTTTACATGTATCTTCATCTTCATCTGCATTGACATCAGCACAAAAAGAGGAAACAAAATAAAAAAATCATACTTGTGCGATAGAGAGCGAAGACCAAAATAGAGGTCATATTTTTTGCATAGATGTGCAGAATGCCAAAATTATTTAAATATATTACACAGAAATTGTTTAAAACAATAAATAAAAATGCAAAAAAAATAAACACCTACACTAGCGACATCTGTTGCTGTAAACAGAAAATGGTTTGTGCATTGGATAATTTAATGAAATATATAAAAGGAATTAAAAATTGCAAATTCTTAAGTGTTCGTTGCATACTTATTTATTGAATTGTGTTAGTTTCTGGGCAATACTAGGATGGTGAATGGAGTTGAGAATAGGAAAGTGGTGGAAAAGTGTAAATAAATATTTAATTTTTAATAAAAACTTATGTACAACTTGAACAAAGACCCTAACAATAAATTTGGAAAATAATTAAGTTTCATTTTCGAAGTTAATATAATTGAATTTATACAAATTAAAACAATCATAATTTATTTCATGTGTGGTGGCATTTCATAAGAGGTAAAGTGTGGTGAAATTATGAGGTGTGTGAAGCGTGCCCATCTCTAAATTCATTGTTTCATTTGATATTTCTTGATTTTTTTTAAGGGGTCAGTATTGCTGTATGTACGTATTTTGGTTTAGCTTGGAAATAATGAAAGGTGCAAAAGTAAGAACCAGGAACATTTATTGTGGTAAAAAAATAGTTAATGTATCAAAAATGTGTAGGTATAGGTTTGAAAGCTTGTGTACCATTAACTGTTTTCCTTTGGACTCCAGGATTGAGTGCTTATTAGGTTCTTCTCATTGCATTCAACAATTTAAAAAAAATCATGAATTCTCTGTCTTTTATTGAATGAAAATTAATTAAATAGATAAATTGGCACTCGAATTTCGAGGGCTGGGTCGGCTAGTATTAGTAAATCGTTTGAAATCTTGCGCCATTTTCTGTAAATGTTCGTTAAATTAGTAACTTTAAGTTTATACGTTTTGCCTAAAGGATTTCTGATGAAAATAACTGTTGATTTATTTCAAAATTATTATGCAAGTATCATTAACAGTTTTCCAAATGCGTTTCGCCCAGGCGAGATAGTTGGGCTCATCAGTTAGATGCTATCGTGATGAGCCCAACTATCATGCCTTAGGGAAACGCATTTTAGACTACAGGTCATAAAAATCTTCAATTTGGCTTTAATCCACACAGTCCACAAAAACAAAAATAATATTTACTTATTGTTTGCGTTTTCTTCAATATTAACAGTTTCCGTTATTAAAAGTCTGAAAAAAAACTTACTTTTTTAGGATTCTGAAATGGCATTCCCTGAAAGAAAAAAGAAAAATGTAGATAAGCATTAATGGGCAAATAGTTATACATTAAATTAAATATATTATTAAATTTTTAAATAATTCCTAAATCAATAATTATTGTTTTATTCCTATATCACAATTATATTTTATTCTCTAATTTTATTTACATCAAGGAAGATTTTTGTCTCAACAGGATTAAATCCCCGATCGTCTAGAAAATTTTCCAAACAACTTAAATAAACTCATAGAACTTTTCATATAGATTACAAAGAATTTACATTTGCCTTCTATAAGTTAGCGTCCGGCTTCACTTTGTCGGCTGGGCAAATTATATGTACGAGTTAATTATAATGGGGATATTCTGAAAATTAATTGACAGTACAGTAAATGACGCTTATAAGAAACACCCTTATAAAAAAAACACTAATATAATGATATATAACTTTTTTACAACACCTATTCCCACTTTTGCTGTAAAATTGGATGTGTATAAGAAACTTTTGTGTGACATACGAAAATTCTTTAAATGCAGGCACACCCTTAGAATCTTAACTCTCAAAGAAATTTCAATGAAATAAATTTAGTTTTTGTTAAGAAATTGAAAACATAATTTAAATGTTTATTTAAACAAAAATGAGGAATATGAAGGATTCCTCGAAAAAAATGGAAGATCTTCTTTTCAAACAAAGGGAGAAATCTTTAACTCAAACCACCAATGATCGATATTTTTAAGAGACCGAAATTCATTTTTTTACTACCTACTGTCTGATATAGCATTATTGCAGTATACCCCAAAAACTGCCGTTCCAATGTAAGGCAACAGAAGCGGGGGAGATCAACTTGGTGAGTTCTTATTGACTCAATAAAATTTAATTTGTTTAAAAGAAAACTAAGTTGATTTGTTTGGAACACATTCAGTCAAGTGACTTATAACGAAGAATATGATCAATTGTAATATTCTATAGTTCCCTGAAAAAATGCGATATATGTCGAAACATTTTACGTTAAGTATATATTGTGCAATATTATTAAATGCGACATATAGTTTTCTCCTGCTAGAAGAATCACAGTTGCAGGAAACCTTGCATCCGTTTGCAAAAGTGACCCATGACATAAAGGCACTAATGCACGTATAATTTAAAAAAAACATGAAAAACATATCCGCTTTCGACCAACGTCCGTTTCTAGCCACGTTTTCTTATCCATTTGCCATTGCTAAATTTAAACAAAAATGTGCAACTATGAGAATTATGCAAACAAGAAGACTACACATGCTCAATTGCTCATATTATATCACAATTAAGTATAATGGCGTACAAGCTAAGATTAAAGAAAAATGCCAGTATGCAACGTATATACCTTGCACTTGGTTGGATCACTTTTGCTGGCCAAATTTTTCGTGTTTCTGCAAAATATATATGTTTTTCTCACAGCATCAACGGAATGTGTAAAATTATTGCAATCCTTTTTGACTAAACCACATAATGTCACTGTAAAAAATCTATCAAATACACGATGGTCAACGAGGGACGATGTTTGTTACAGCCTTAATAAAGATTGGCATCAGGTATTAGCTGCTCTTGAAGCTATTTAAAGTAATGCCCATAAAAAGGCTTTCGTAAAAAATTACGCTACAGCACTATCAGCCCAACTCAAATCGTTGAAAACAGACATGATCGGAATTTTGCGGATCTATATTTATACATTTTAACACAGTTTCCAAAATTTTGCAAGGTCTTGACACTGACCTAGAAGTAGTTTCTAGGCTCTACGAGTCACTCGTCACTTTCGTAGAAAACAACCGCGAATCCTTTGATGCCCTTGAAGAGGCCGGTAAACAAAAATGCTCAGAAAACTACAGCAACCATTATTTTTTTGGTTCAAGAAGAAAAAACCTAATGAGGAGTGTCTTGAGGGAGAAGTTTTACTACGAGCACGTGACCATTTCGAGATTAATACCTTAATAACAAAATTTGCCCAATTGCTAAACAAGGCCAAAATCTGCGCATGATGCATTAAATACCAATTTAGCATCCTTATATTAACTGAACCTGATGTCTGAAGCTGAAGTCATACTAATCGCCAATACAGGTAGGCCTCACTTAACGCGAGAGTTACGTTCTGGAAAAATACCGTGTTAAACGATACAAGAAGTGCAAAAAAGGGGGTTACGTTGCATGATTTCAAAAAAACACACAATAATATTAGAATTTTATTTACCCAAATTGGAACCAGTTAACACGCCGCATTTACATGCACCCCGTTATGATTTGCCAGGTTAGCAAATCATGTTCGAGCAAGTTGTAGGTTCCCACGATTGGCGAGGATCATGTATCAGCGCATTTTGAGGTAAATGCACGGAAGCCTTCAAGGTCGCTGACGCTGCGAATCATCGTGCGGCGAATGGAATTGGGATATGGTTTATTAAGTGTGGGAAGAGTTAGTCTTAAGTTAGTCTTAGAACAGGTCGGATGTGGTAATAAAGATCAGTTGATTTTAATAAATAATAAATTGTTTAATTTAAGTAAGTCGAACCGTTGGGCCTGCCCCTAGTGGGCAGGCGTTCGCGTTTTTTTTAGGATCCCTCGGAGGGAATCCTTTTACTGGCGCCCGAGCAGGGACCGGTGTCAAAGATCCTTATCCTTATTGCCTGTGAATCTGTATCAGGACCAATACGTCCTATGGGGTGCACGTCACTGTTATCATGGGAACACAGTTGACTATTTTGGATCCCTGATACAACCTTTCCGTATTAACATGGGAACATACGGATATTCTAGAAGGCTTAGGGATGGGGTGGTGGTGTCGACCGTGCCATTAGTAGGTCCACTAATCTGGACTAAACGGGATTAACACGGGTTCCCCCATGTACACCGGTTTCCGTTTGAAGGTGGACACGCCGCGTGAATTTTTAGTAACCGGTTTTTTTTGTCCTTTACAGAACACTATCCTCACTCAATCGATATAATTTGAAAAATAGTAATGATACTGTGAGTGGAAACAATTTACAACAAACAGAAAAATTGAATTAAAATTTGAATAAATATTTAATTGAAAATTTATGTGAAAAAATTAGTAAAAAAAAAAAAAAAAAAAAATTATAAATTTGTAAAAATAAAAAAATTTTCAACCAAATTATAAAAAGAAAAAATTACAAGTGCTATAAAAAAATTATATATCGTTGATATATTGTGCAAGAAAATTAGTCAAAAGCTAAAATAGCAAATAATTGCTGAGAAAAATTCTCAGAAAAGTGTGTGTGTGCCTTAGTGAAAGAAAAAAAAAAAAAAAGAAATTTAAATATTGCAAGATAAAAAGGCTTGAGATTAAAAATAATAAATAATCATTCACGAAAACTGTGTGCCTGTGTCTGAAGTAAGGTAAGTCCACATTTATCTAACGTATTATACAATGGATCAAGTAGCACAGCAAATAGTGGAACTAACCGGTGCCGTGAGCAATTTAATAAGCCAAATAAAGGGTCTCGATAGGAGGCTCCAGGTGATCGAAGATAATGCCAGTTCGGCAAATTCAACTGTCCCTTCGGTGGCGGTTCATGACGTTAGCCGTGGCCCTGAGCTCATTCCTCCACAAACAGAGGCTGAGCTCAAAGAAATTAGTAAATTGCCTGACTGCGTTAAGGAGCTTAGAGTGTTTGATGGTAATCCGACGCAATATGTATCTTGGATACATATTGTCGAAGCGATTTTAAAAGACTATGACATAGTCAAAAACAAACCGATTTACAGGGCGATACTACAACATATTCGCCAGAAGGTTAGGGGTAGTGCAGATGCTGCACTTGTTTCGTATAACATTTTTGATAATGATTGGGCGGCCATCAAGGAAAGCCTTTCTCTGCATTATGCAGATAAAAGAGACATGCGTACGCTGGAGCACCAACTTAACCAGCTTACGCAGGAGAACTCGAAGTTAGATGAGTTCTATGCGTCTGTTAATCATCAGCTTTCGCTGATAATCAACAAGATTAAAACTGAGACATACAGCCAAGAAACCGTCACGGCTTTGGTAGAAACGTACCGAAATAGGGCTCTAGATGTATTTGTGCGTGGCCTCAACGGCGATATTTCACGAATGCTTATCATTCAGCGGCCTAGGACCCTCCCGGAAGCATATTCCGCTTGCTTAGAGATACAAAATCTCAATTACCGAAGTAACTCTATTCATGTCAACTCCTTTTCTAATACAATTACCGCTCCTCTGAACCAGAACTTCAAGAACTTAGAATTTAAACCCTATTTACCTCCGAGAAGGGCGCAACAGAATTCTGCAGAGAGACCTAATAGGTTCGCCTGGAGCTCTCCTCGCGAAAATGGTCCTCCTAGGACTGGGCCAAAACCATTGCCGAAAATGGAAGTTGACCGAAGTGTTCGAAGCAAACAGGTCAACTATATAAATCGCCCAAAATCACAAAATCCGTTTAAACGTAGAGCGACTTCCGAAAACTTTCCTAACAAGCAGCAACGTCTGTATAATATAGAAGTGGAAAATGAAGTTGATTTAGAGGAATATTCTGCTTCTGCAGAAGAGGCTGCTTGTGAGGAGATAAATTTTATGACAAGGGGTCATCCAGCGTACCATACATAGAGTACGCAACCAAGGATGGAGCCTTGCTGAAATTCCTTGTTGATACGGGGGCCAACAAGAATTTCGTAAGTTCAAAAATCAACCAACCCACTATTTCACTTGAAAAACCATTTAGTGTACAGTCCGCTGCGGGAAAGATTACAATCTCAGAATATGTCAAGGGAAGATTCTTCACTGAAGCCGGTAACGATACAATAATCAAATTCTTTGTCCTCCCGGGGTTAGATTCTTTTGATGGAATTATTGGGGATGACACGCTGAAAGAACTTGAAGCTGTCATTGATAGGAAAAATAATTTGCTCACAATAAATTCCGGTATTAAAATTCCATTGAAAGAAAAAATATCACGACAAGTAAATGTAGTCTTTAGTGAAGATCTTACTAGTGAAATTAAGCAAGAGTTACAGTCATTGGTCGAGAAATACAACTCACTCTTTGGGCCAATTAATGTCAACGAAGTAATTGATTCTTCAATTCAGGCTGAAATTAGAACTAATACAGACGAACCTGTATACACAAAGAGCTATCCCTACCCATCTAGCTTAAGAGATGTAGTTGAGGATGAAATAAATAAACTTCTCGATGAAGGAATTATAAGACCTTCAAGGAGTGCTTATAATTCTCCAATCTGGGTGGTGCCCAAAAAACCCAAGGCAAACGGTGAAAAACAATTTAGGATGGTCATTGACTATAAAAGATTGAACAGTGTCACAATTTCCGATGCATATCCAATACCGGATATAAATGCCACACTTGCTAGTCTAGGGAATGCGCGATACTTTACAACTCTAGATTTAACTTCGGGACTTCATCAGATCTCTATGAAACCCTCAGACATCCCAAAAACAGCATTTTCGACTATGAATGGCAAATACGAGTTTTTGAGATTGCCTTTCGGGCTCAAGAACGCACCAGCTATTTTCCAACGTACAATCGATGATGTGCTCAAGCCATTCATAGGAAAAATATGTTATGTTTATATCGACGATATAATCGTTTTTAGTGAAAATGGTAAGAAACACTTGGAAAATCTTGAAGTGGTACTGAAGAGGCTCGATGAAGCCCACTTGAAAGTAAATCTCGAAAAAACCCATTTCATGGACACGAGCGTAGAATTTCTTGGGTATGTCATAACACCTGATGGTATACGACCAGATAGTGGTAAGATTGAGGCGATCCAGAACATACAACCTCCTATAAATCTGAAGGAACTTAAATCATTCCTCGGACTTACATCCTATTACAGGAAATTCATTCGAGACTACGCCAAGGTCGCCAAACCCCTGACTAACCTAACGAGGGGAGAGAATGCCCAAGTTAAAGCTAACCAATCAAGAAAAATCCCCGTCAGATTGGATGAGTGTGCGTTTAAGGCTTTCAACGAATTAAAAATACTCCTTACTTCTGCTGAAGTCCTGGCGTTCCCGGACTTCAACATACCATTCATTCTCACGACCGACGCCTCAAATATAGCAATTGGCGCAGTCTTGTCTCAAGAAAAAGCTGGCAAGGAAAAGCCCATAGCCTTCATTTCCAGATCCCTGAGTTCTACTGAGGAAAACTACGCTACAAACGAGAAAGAAATGTTGGCAATAGTCTGGGCTTTAGACAACCTAAGATCTTATCTCTACGGAGCGAAAAAAATCCGCATATTCACCGACCATCAGCCGCTGACTTATGCCCTAGGCAACCGTAATTACAATGCGAAGCTGAAGCGTTGGAAGGCGAGGATAGAGGAATATAACTGCGAATTGATTTACAAACCCGGTAAATCAAATGTCGTAGCGGATGCACTCTCAAGGCTTAGAATTGGTAACGAACACTTAACCGTCTCAGCTGAAGCTGAAATGGAATGTCAAGTGAATTCGCTACACAATAATTCCTCAACCGAAACCGCCTCTGAAAAAAATTCTTTAACAAGTGACAATAGATCCCAGACTGACACAGCCTTGGAGCATTGCTCCTCCACAGAACCCCCAGACCATGAGACGTCTTCCACTGAATCTGCTAATGAAACAATGCATAGTGCAGAGCAGGACGCGACAGACCTGATTCCGCACGTCGAGGTACCCCTTAACGTTTTTCGGAATCAGATAATTATAAATGTGTCAAATCAGCAGGTTGACTCTCATGAGGAACCGCACCCCGGATACTTGAGACACTATTTTGCAACCCCTTATTTAGATAAAGTAGCCTTGACAGACATTCTGAAAGCGAGACTACAGCCTAGTATTATCAACGGTATTAAGATTCCGGAACCGTGTATGGAGCTACTGCAGAATGTCTATTTGGAAACCTTTTCCAACTATAAGATCAGACTAACCCAAAGATTGGTGCAGGATGTCAAGGACGAAAACCAAGTGTGGGAACTTATTAGCAAAGAACATAAAAGAGCACACAGGAATGCTCGAGAAAACAAAGAACAACTTCTCGAGAAATATTATTTCCCAAAAATGAACAGCTTAATAACACGCTATGTGAAGTCCTGTGACATCTGTCTTACCAATAAATACGATAGGCATCCTGCAACTCCAATGTTTCAGCCTACCCCGATTCCGTCATATCCCTGTGAAATACTTCATATGGACATTATGGAAATCCAAGGGGAAAAATTTATTTCATGCATTGACAAGTTCTCTAAATTTGCCAAATTATTCCATATAAGAAATAAATCTTCTCTCCATCTAAGAGATAAAGTGATAAAAATTCTTCACTATTTCACTGTCCCAAAGATACTTGTCACGGACAATGAGAGAAGTTTCCTTAGTCCCATAATGGTTAACTTCATTAAAGTGCTAGGTATTCAAATGTATCAGACTCCCGTCAACCGGAGTGAAGTTAATGGACAAGTGGAAAGATTCCACTCAACCATTCTAGAAATCTACCGATGCTTGAAAGTTGAATACAAAGAGCTTAAACTGAGGGAACTGATAAATATCTCTGTTGATCGTTATAACAACACGATCCACTCTATTACTCAACGAAAACCATCTGATATATTTTTCAACAGAAGTACCAGAGTGAACTTCCAAAATATGGCAAATTTCAGAGTAAACGTTAACCAAGAGCTTAGGGAAAAGCTACGACAAAAACAAAAAACCAGAAATGCATGGTTTAATAAAAATAGGACAATCCCTAAGAAATTCAAAAAAGGTGATATAGTTTGCACTACCTTCAAGAGGATTCAGGGCAAACATAAACCACTGTACCGGAAGGAAGTGGTGGCTAGGGATAATAAAGTTACTATCATAACAGACACAGGGCGCAAAATACATAAGGCACAAGTTCGAAATGCATAAATTATAAGGCACACACTACACCATACACCCAAATGGGAAAGCTAGCACTATAACAAAGAAAGCACATTCAAAAAATGTTACAAATGTAACAAAATGTACAATAAAGTACAACAAATTGTATATCCCAAAATTATGGGAAAAATCACATACCTATGTATATACATAAAACACAAAAAGTACTAATGAAATGTACATTCCACCACTGACAATATATATATGAAATATATAAATATAATTTGAATTATAAAATATATACAATATTAGTATATATATATATATATATATATTTAAAAAAAAAAAAAAAAAAAAAAAAAAAAAAAAAGAGGGAAGGATGATTGTATCCTTTAATACATAAACCCAAAAAAACCTAATAAAAAAAAAATTCTTTTTTTAAATAATTACCTATGTTACATATGCTTATTAATACTTTTAATTTTTATCTTTTTCCATTATTTAATGATTTTTAATTCCATAGGACTTATTTTTATTATTAGTGTAATAATATAAAATTGTTTCAGCTTAATCAATATTTCATAATATAACTTGTATAACTTGTAATTTTAAAAAATTATCTCTTTCCTACACAAATAAGACTAACCATTATGATGGCAACAATCGCTGAGGGCGTAAACATCTTCGACTACAAAGCACCACTTATTTCCCTAAAAGAAGGCAGAGGATGGATAATAGACGGCAACTTCAAGCTGATACACGTGATTGACCTTGGCCATTTCGAAGAAATGCTGTCGAAATTGGAAACAATTATAGATACCAATCTTAAAGAACAGGATCGCAAACCATTAATTCAGTACCACCTCAAGCAAACTAAGGAGCGTATAGATCTCTTGAAAGGTAAATCGCTTAGGAAAACAAGATCAATAAACTGGATAGGAAGTGCTTGGAAGTGGATAGCGGGCAACCCTGATGCCGCAGACTGGGATCAGATCCTTCGAACTGAAGAACAAATTACGCTTAACAATAATCAACAATACAAGATAAACAGCAAAATTTTCGGAATAACTGCCGAAATAACTGGAAAAATCAACCTTCTCATAAGCAGAGTAAACGATGGTATAAAGGATACGATTTCCGGCAGAATTGAACAGGACATTATAAATGAAATACTCGTTGTCAAAGGAGAAATAAATGAAATAATACGTGCCTGCCAGATTGCGAAAAAAGGTCTGATTAACACCAATCTACTAGATAAGGAAGAAATTACTAGGCTTATCAACGAAGTTGAAACTTTACCGTATGCTAACGAGATCGAGGCAATAGAGTATGGTACACCAGCAGTTTTTACGAACGAGACGATCTTGCTCTACATATTATCAATGCCTAAGGTTAGAAAAGATGAATTTAACCTCCTACAAACAAGAGCATCGATCATAGAGAACAAGCAAATCGATCTTAATTTTAAAAGAATGCTTGTAAACCACGAAGAGACGTACGGCATCATAGACAATTGCCTTTCGGTAAGCAACACGACAGTTTGTAGCGAACCAGCATTAGAAAAGGTACCTGAAGATCATTGCGTGGCTAAACTATTAAAAGGAGGTTCGGCAACGTGCACATACCGTACAAACACAAGGGAGGTTATTGAACTCATCAATCCGGACACTATCTTCCTGACTAATTTTAAGGGTGAGGTCAAGTCCAATAATATCCAGAGATTTCTGGAGGGGACCTTTATCCTACAGATTCAAAACGAAACGGTACAATTGAATAACCAAACTTTTCGAAGCCACACTGTAACAGCTCTACAAGCCCTTCCTCCAGTACTGACGAGCATCACCAAGCAGGACAACAAAGTAGATCTGGGCTATGTCCACAATATCGGTCTAACGAACATCGAACGTCTTAGTAACTTGGACGAAAAATTTAAAATCTCTCTTATCGCAGAAGCTCTGATTATCCTATTATTCGTTATTACTATACATTACCTTTGGAGGAAGATGCACCCGAAAATCAACTTTCCACCAATACAAACATCAGCGCATTTGTTTCCTATCAGAGGTCAGTATCCTACCCCACGGAATCAACCAAACCAGTCCTGCAATTCTGACGTCACAACTGATCTACGGGACGTAGATCTTTGAAGGGGGAGGAGTTAACACGCCGCATTTACATGCACCCCGTTATGATTTGCCAGGTTAGCAAATCATGTTCGAGCAAGTTGTAGGTTCCCACGATTGGCGAGGATCATGTATCAGCGCATTTTGAGGTAAATGCACGGAAGCCTTCAAGGTCGCTGACGCTGCGAATCATCGTGCGGCGAATGGAATTGGGATATGGTTTATTAAGTGTGGGAAGAGTTAGTCTTAAGTTAGTCTTAGAACAGGTCGGACGTGGTAATAAAGATCAGTTGATTTTAATAAATAATAAATTGTTTAATTTAAGTAAGTCGAACCGTTGGGCCTGCCCCTAGTGGGCAGGCGTTCGCGTTTTTTTTAGGATCCCTCGGAGGGAATCCTTTTACTGAACCATACATAAAATGAACAAACAAAAACACAAAACATAAACCATAACTGCCTTAAGCAGGCAATATAAACTTCATAAAATTAAAAAAAAAGAAAAAAAATACTTTTAAACTGAACACAAGAACATCGCAGATCATTCTTTATCACGTGGCCATACGTGGCCTTTTTAGCAATTCATCAATATTGTTTTTTTTTTTTTGCTGAAAAAATCCGTAATTCCGCTTTAATACATACACTTATGGGGTTTTCGTTTGGTAACAAAAATCAATTTATTTTTGATTTAGATCCGTCAAAAAACTGATTTTGACAATATTTGCCTTTTGACCAATCGTCAAAAAAATTGATTTATTTTTTGATTTTAAATAAATTTTGCAGATCTGGATTTTCCGGCACATCTACCCCTCTTTTACTAATGCAAATTGACAGCCATAAGTTTTACAAGGACTTGTTTGATAATAATTTGTTTCGGTTGCAAGAAAGAATTAAAATTGTTTCAGTTTAAATGAAAGCAGTTTTAAGTGAATTATTTTATCCGTCAAGCTCATTTTCAGACTTACAAACTTGAAATTAAAAACAACGTTCAAGTCAATATTTTCCAACTGATATCTCTAGCCGGTTCGCAGACACAAATACGCACTTATACTATAGCAAATAGAAATCAATTTGAAAACGTATTCGATTCCTTACGAAAAAAATCAATTTATAGATCAAAATATAAATTTACCAAACGAAACCCCCATTAATAATGGGGAAGTCCCTATTTCAGTTCATTTATATTTAAGAAGAACAGTATGCATGAATATGAATAACTTGCAGGAATTTCAACGGCCTTGGCTCTGATGAAAGCATTGCTTCCCATAGATCAGCGAAATCAAGCATCGTTGCGCGTGGTTAGTACTTCGATGGAGGACCTTCGGAAACCAACCGCGTGCTGTTGACATTTGTTTTTTCTGTTGTGTGTTCTTTCATTCTCTGTCTCTCTCTCTCTGTTGTATTAATGTATGTGATCTTTAAAGCCAATGTCTTGCCAATGTTGCCAGTGCTTTAGTGTCTCCAATTCGAAGATTTATCTACGGAAGTAGTATACTATGTAATGTAATGTAATGAAAACAAATATGCAATATCTCTACAAACAACGTAAATGTAACATTGGAACAACGCAATTTTTTTTGTTTCAGATACAGCGTTAGAATGAGTCTTTTAAACGTGTTAAACGAAAATTGTTCGCAAAAAGTTAAACGTGTTAGAGTGAGGCCGTGTTAAAAGAGGTACGCGTTAAGCGAGGCCTACATGTAATCTGTAAAAGTTATACCCAATTAATATTGCGGATGATCTTCAAGAAGAATGTGTTCTTTTAAAAAATGTCTTATCGTCCAATAACAACATGAGCTTAAGACCGCTTAACCTCTTTTTTAAACAAAAAAAGATTTGAAGGAAAATTTTCCATATACAAAAATAGCATTGCGTATGTTCTCTGCACTGCAGTAACAAATTGCAGTGCGAACGTTCGTTTTCCTTTCTAAGAAGGATTGCAAATTATCTCCAGTTCCGTGATACGCGAAGAATGATTAGAATGATTGTTTTTTTAAATTCACGTATAGGGCGGCAAAACTTATTGGTCCGGGGCGCCAAAACTTTAAATACACCACTGTGTACAGCTACATTGTTCCCACGTACAACAATTTTTGGCAACTATTCCATTTACAATTAAAGTTGTAGCGGTCCATTATGTTCAGCCAGGAAATGTAATCTCTTTTTGTACAAACTTTTCGAAGCCATAAGAACAGATATTGTTTTATTGAAACTAAATAAAACCATTTATTAACGATTTGGCTATGAATAAAAATGGGTTCTTAAACAAAGGCATCTAAGGATCCCAAAGGTTTTATCAATAAAAAATAATAAAACTTTCTAACCAATGCAATGGTTCTTCTCAATAATATGTTTATCTGGTCAATGAACTTTTTGAACTTCTGCCATATTATGCTCTCCCCCACAAAGCTTGTTCCCATTTCTGACTTTCCTATAGTCAGGAAATGCAAATAGGTAGCTAATCGGTAGCATCTGGTGCAAGTCAATGTGCGTTATCCGGGTCCATGGGGATTGTTTGAGAGTTCAAAGGGTGGGTACTGCTGTGAAGGGAGTTAAACTTTTGTATTAACATACACCTGTGGTTGAAATGAAAGTTGATTTTCACCTCAAGGGCCCAAATAGACGAAGAGCGATAGAAATAGATAGGGAGGGAGATAGAGAACGAATGTCCCTGGTACGACTTTATAGGTAAAACTGAAAAAGCTCGAAGGAATAATTTATGAAACGATATAGAAAATGTGGGAAGCCGCCGGAAGTCTTCGGTATAACGTAAAACCGTTGGCCGATATGAACTAAATTGCACATTATAACTCAAATCAGTGGCCAAAAAGTTCTACTACACACGTTCGCCTTTGTCCCCATTGCGTCTATCCTATAACGTACTACCGCAAGGAGGAACTAACCTTAGCTGGAATGAAACTAGGGAACGTACTAAATAATTGATGTGAAAACTTTTGAACTTTAGCTACTTTTATTTTTTGCCTTTGTAGCAAATGTATAGATGTAATATATACATACATACATAGATAGCTAGAGATGTGCAAAACACACTGACACTAAAGTCTGTCCATGAAGATATACTCGTATAGAATGTTTGTTTGTTTTTTTTTATCTTTTGAGGTTCAAAGTTGATGTAGTCGTGCGATGGTCGATGGATTGGTCTACAGGGGTGTAGGGGTGCATACGATGAGTATGCAATAAAAATACAAGAAAAAAAAATATAAAAACGTAAAACTTGAGGATATTATAGAACTTAGTTGAATTAAGTTTTGTTTTAGTTTGCAGTCGTGATGAGTTGGTATTTGCTCTGCTTTAATCGTATTAACAGCAATGAAAGTTTCAAACATCAATTACTTGATCTATATCTTTAGCTTTTATTTGGATATGGTTAACAGTGTGTTCTACAAGGGAGCTTGTCGGTTTAAAATTCGAAATATTTCCTTCAGACTAAATGGCTATTCATTTGGATATTGACTAATTGGCTTCGTAGCATCATCAATATTCCAATGTAACGTAAATATTTACGAATCTTGACCGCTTAAAAGTTATTCTTTGTTATTCCTTTGTATCCAGTTAAGGGCTTGAGGTCTTTATAGATATCGCACAAAATTTGTTAAGATTGCACTTAAAAGTATTAGAAATCATTTTATTAACTAAAAAAAGCTTCTGGATTCACACATTCTTGCTCCAGAAAATATACTTCCTGCCTCGTGCACTTTTGGTTGGGGTTGAACTCCATTTTTTTTAATCCCGCTTTTTACTATACCGTCTCATAAAGTTCCTACTTTTGGAATCAACAGAAGGTACAAAAAGAACGGCGTGTAAGCCCATGCTTGATAGAATATATGATTTGGGGCAGGGTAGAGTTTAGTTTTAGTTTTTTGGATATCAAAATACAAAACGGGCTAAGCGAGAATAATCGGGGTCTTAAAAAGCGGGATTATAATAAATCGGAATTTTGAATAAGCGGGATTATAAAAATCAGGGTTAAAAAAAACGGGATTTTAAAACTTTTTTTTTTGAGATTTTTAATGAACAGGATTATATGCTTTCCTGTACTTTAGTGTTTGAACGCTTACTAAACTAAACAGTCTTGTTGAAACAAAGTCACAAATGACTTTTGTGAATTCATTTTTTTTTCTAAAATCTTACTCTAAGCTGGTTTTACTGTATTAAATTAAAATAAAATTATAATACAGGTTAAGAAGACAATAGCTTAATTTGTACGCTTAATTTGCGTGGCTCTAGAAGCAATAATTTTGCTTCATACCTCATCCCGTATGATGGTTTTCAATGAAAAGTTGTCTCCCTCGCGGTTGTGATTTAGGATAGCTTGAACGTACGCCCCACGAGCTTGAAGGGCAACAGCTAACAGCCGATGTATTATCTGCTTTTTGTAAGGAAAAAAATGTCAATTCTTTCATCAAAATTCTCTGAAAAAATCTCCCACTGATGCGCAAGTGCGTGTCACGTCACCTGGCTGGCTTGCTGTGCGCCAACATTACCGACGATATATTCGGAAACAAAACCTTTCTTGTTGACGTTTATTTTGTGAAAATTATAGCAACTTCCGGTAGAGAGATGACTTCTTCGCCTTGTCTGTGTTTCGTAGTGAGTTATTGGTCTTTCCTCAATGTGAACAACTCAAAGATTTTGAATAAAATTTTCTTGCACTATATTTAGGTGAAAATAGCGAAATGTCAATTCAAAACAGTTATAATAGTATTCAACAGGGTGGCGCACGAACCATGCTACAATAAGAAATTTAAATTTTTTGTTTTAATCGATGTATTTCATTAATTTAAATTTTATTTTAAATAACTAATGGTTTTTAAAGATGATAGACCGCAAATGACCTCCACGCTCATCCACGTATATGGGGCACCTTGGGTGGCCGTGGCGCGATAGTTGTGTGTTCGCCTGTCAACCTCATGGTCACAGGTTCGATTCCTGCCGTAGTCTATGTCTTCTTATTTTTCCATTAAAAAAAAACAATTCTAAAAATAAATGTCATACAATGAGTTGCTGGTTTACTCATTACATGCTGTTTAGGCATAGAACTAACAACATGTGATTGAGTAAAACTAGTATACCGATAAAATATGATAAAAAGAATTAAAAAATTAATGCGAATTATAAGGGACATCTATAAATAAGACACGGAAATTTCTCCGCATTAGTTCAGCCGCCATCCCTGGAGATAAAATCTGAGACAACAACCACCTACAGTCTCCGAATATCGCGCCACACATCTTTCCTATCATTCTTTCTCTTCCTTAACCTCACCCCCACGCCCGCGCTGTGTTGAAACATTTAAAGGGTATTCATACTCCCTTGAGCGCGCGTAGATTATAAAAAAAAAAAAAAAAAAAAAAAAAACCTTATCAGAAAATTGTTCACTTCGGCCTGAAGGGTTGAAATTGGGATCGCCTCAATTATTGTTTTAATGGACTGCATCAATTCAGCCAAATTCCTGGGTTTCGTACTGTACACTTCCTGTTTGACATAGCATCATACAAAAAGTCTGGTGCAGTCAGGTCAGGTGACCTTGGGGTCCAGCGGAAAGTGCAGTTTCTGGATATCAATTTGTTTGGGAATTTTCGTTGGAGCTCCTCCATAACTTTTGTGGATACGTGTGCACTTGCTCCATCTTGTTCAAACCCAATTCTGCTGTAAGGTATACGTCTTCAGTGAAGTTCTGAGTAAAAAACTCCTTCAATATCTTTAAATAACGGTCCCCATTGACAGTTTATGTTACACCGTTTTCTTCAAAGAAGTATGGCCCGACAATACACCTTGATGAAACTGCGCTCCACACAGTAACCCGTTCTGGGTGCAGTTCCGTCTCATGGAGCATTCCTGTATTAGATTCACTCCATATACGGCAATTTTGCTTGTTAACATTTCCGTTTAAGTCAAAATGGGCCTCATCAGACATAAACAAATAATTTATCAATGTGTTGTCTTCTTCGGCCATTGCAATCATTTTTCGGCAAAATTCCAAGCGAACAGGCAAATCCTGAGGGTTTAACTTGCCTCTAATTTGGATTTGTACGGAAACAAGTTTAAGTCATCATGAAGTATCCGTTGTAATGACCGTCTGCTAACTCCAATTTGGCCCAAAAAGTTTCGATACGAAACACTTGGATTTGCCTCTATTGCCGATGCAACAGCCACGATTGTATCCTGAACCCGAACATTGGGATCTCGATGATAAGGTCTTCGTTCGATGCTTCCAGAATCGGCAAACATGTTCACCAACCTCATAATGGTCCATCAACTCGGGGGAGTACCGCCAAACTCCAGCTTAAATTCCCTTTGGACGGAAATGATGGACTGCAAAGAATGGCATCGCTGCACTACCCAAATCCTTTTTTCAGTATCCCAAGCATTCATTTTGATAAATCTAAATAGTAACCTCTAAAATAAAAAGAGGACGAATACGAATACCGTTTAGAACGATTCTTTCTTATGCGAAAATAAATGCTTTCTTTTGGGCTTCTGTACGTAATTCTGACTGCACTCCACTACTTTTACTCAGTGATGACAGTAGTTCATCAAAGTAGTTACGAACTGTATCTCCGACAGACAGACGGCGGCACCATCAGTAAAAAGAATTTGCATATAAATTGTCGTTGTTTTACTCGTACACACTTTCCCAAAACAAGTTTGTTGGTATTAAAGCCTTTCCGCCATTATTCGTACAATTTTTCATAAATTTTGGCTAAAAAATATCATATTTAGTGAAAAAAGTAGTTTTGTCTAAGATAATAGTATTTATTTTCTTATTTATCACCAAACAAAGCATCTAAACCAAATCCAAACAACAAAATTTTCATTTCATATTGGGATAAGATGTCAGGTCTGTTAAAATGAATGCGTTTCATTCAATATTACTGAGAAGTACTAAAAATGTGTAAAATTATATACCTTAAATTTTATTGATTTAAATGAAAATAATTATGGTTTCAAATATTATGATAAATTACAAAACGATTTTAATCTGTGTTCGCAGACCAAAACAACAGAATGCCATGTCCAAGCGCAAAAGCCCAAGACTATCGTCATCGTCACAGACGATGAGTAATACCAAGACGGGAATCTTTCGTTCGTTTCAGTTCACCCTCCAAAACCCATTTGATTACGTTGTTGTATTTGTAATTTTTGAATTCGTGTCGATGAATAAATGTGAATTACTATTTTTGGGATGTGTTCAAAACTTTACTAGGTGTAGGACAAGCTTCTCGTTGATATTACATTTTAATTATGACGTTTTCTATTTGTTTAAGCGAAACGACGAAAAAATCTGAATTTTTTTCCAGTTAAGCTGGTACCTGAAAAGAAAATTACAGTCAAGCGGATCTCGGATAAGTAAAAAATTTATTTTACTTAAACGGGTTTCGGATAACTGAACAAACATTTCAGTGACGTAGGTTACGATTTTTTCGATTTTTAGTTTTTCACTTAAACCAAGTTGTTTTCTATAAAAAATAGAAAACTTGAAGGAATTTTTATTCAGTTATGCGGGTTTTTCACTAAAACGAGTTTTTAGTTAAGCGAGAAAGTTGTATGTAAATATATACGGAGATTTGTGAATGTTTTCAACTACGAGGGTTTTTCGCTTAAGCGAGTTTCACTTAAGCGGGTTTCACTGTAGTGATTTTGATCAGGGATTGCGGATTTTTTCTTGCAAAAACAACGCAAACATATGTATTCTGTAGAGTAAACAGACACGTTTGACGTTTCAGCGAACTTAGCTTTACTTTGGTGTGTGTTTACAGGTGGGTCTTTTATGTACGTGTAAATCCCTCTAAAAACCTGGATCCGTGAGTGTGATTGGACCAAAAAAAAATCATTCATTTTGGTGAAGAAGAACGCGAACATTTGTCCGGGTTACAAAATTCGATGACGATCGACGAAATTATCCAAAAATAGGTAATTTTGCTGATTTCGAAAATGTGAATCTGAAATTTTTTGATTTCTTGATTGATGTTCGATGAATGATGAACTCACAATCGTTCAGTCATGGTTCACCCTTGGTTTAATATTTGACATCGGTTTAACTCCTGTGAAGTGTTGCACAATCGAATATTAGACTTAACTCATAGCTGCATTTTCGATTCTAGTACCTACTCTCTTTTGAGATCATTTTATACTTTGTCAGCAACACTTCGAAATTTCGTGCGCTATTAGAAGGCAAGACTTGGTATTGTTTTTTATTTTCGAGTTAAACGAGTATGCTAGAAAAATAAATCCGAATTAGATCATGGGAAATTAAAACGAAGCTAATTATGTATTGTTTTTTATATCACTACTGTAAAATATAAAAACGAAACTTCAAATTCGATTTTCATAAAGATAAAATGGAATCCTAGGATTTTATGTTATAGAAATTTCAAATCTTGCTGGTGTGCGTATAGGATAAAATTTGCTAAAAATGCAAAACTTGTTTTGACAGAATGAAATCGGTTTTGTTCAGGAAATTTTCAATTTAGTCCAGACAAATTGATTATTATTTACTTACACCAAATTTTGAATTGTTAGATAATAACAAGCTTATTTCAAGATTTTTCACAAATCTATAAGTTGCTTTGTATCATTTAAGCAATTGCTAAACATATTCGATATGCCTTTTAGTTTAAAAAACATTGATTTAAGTTATTCTGTTACTAATTTTATTTATCTTTAATGCAATTAGAAAAGGTGCGGCACTAAAAAAGAAGTGCATTACGTTTTCATATAGTTTTTGAACATACCCACCGAATTCAACACACCAAAAATGGCTGGCGGATGGGTGAAGTATTTATGTGTGTGTTGCCGTAAGGACTAAGTGGATAGTTGTGTGAGTTAGGAGCTTGTAGACAAACCCGTTAGACAGCCGAGTATTCGTATCTTGGTATTACTCATCTATAACTATGGTCCTCTGTAGTCAGTAGGTGAGCAGGGTACCAACGCATAGCAATTACACTATAGTTGATTCCTTCCTTCGACGTTTACGAATTGGCTTATTATTCCAGGTGTGCGTAAAGGATATAATGCTGGACTGCATTCAGGCTTACGGCTGCCAAAGAGACGAGACCAGGGGCCTGTTTCATAGAAAATTCATCACATACATTACATACAACATACATGTAAATTATTTTCATACATCACATACAATTTTCTGTTTCATAGATTTGACTGGAAGTAATGTATAAAATCTATTTTGTTGTGTGTGATGTATTTAATTTGACATTTGATTTAAGTAAATTGTGCTTCTTCAAAAGAAACAAATATTTTTAAAATAATTAAAAGAAAATATTGGACTCAATTTTTAACGAAGATTTAATATTTGATGGCGATAATCTTCAACAACTTCGAAGAAGACGGCCAAGAGGGTTTCTTAAAAGAATACATTTCTGTTTGGAAGACCCATACTTCGTTGAGAAATTCCGAATGCCTACGACATGTGTCCAATATTTGTTGGAGCGTTTGAGACATTTGATTATTCATCCAACGAATTGCAATGAAGCTTTAACTCCATTGCAACAAATATTAATCAACACTTCATTGTTGTGTCTATGCATGGAGTTTCAAAGGCGTCTATATGTCGGTGTATGAAAAGAATTTTTTCATTTATTTCGTACCATTTATTGTATAAATACATATGCTATACATTTTGCATGTACTCTTTGGTGTTCGTTAAAATTTGTCTGCTTCGCTATTTTCAGGAATCAAACCGAAGCCTATCGCCAAAGTTGAGGGCTTCTTCCACTCAGCTTGGATATTCCCAGACGCTTCTACCAATTTATTAATATTAAACGAAAATCTGATGGCTTTCCCTCAGCTCTTAAATTTCTGGAATCGACATCTGCCGACCCCAAAATAATCACAAACCTTTTTGCCTCATTTTTTAGTCAATCGTACAGTGATAATCCTCAAGAACCTGACTATGATTTTTTAAATTATTTAGAAGGTACCCCATGCACCTCTCTAACCTCAATCGAATTAAGTGTTGATATATTGGCCAAAAAGATAAGTTTCCTGAAAGACGATTTCTCACCTGGACCAGATGGTTTGCCTGCTATTTTGCTAAAAAAAAAACTGTGCTAACTCCTTGTGTGAGCCACTTTCAACTCTATTTCGCCTTTCATTCTCTCAGGCCATCTTTCCAAAATTATGGAAGAACTCCTTTAGTTTTCCTATTCACAAAAAAGGGTTAAGAAACGATGTTACTAACTACCGGTCTATAGCCAAACTTTCCTCAATTCCAAAACTCTTTGAAAGCATTGTCTATGACTCTATCTATTTTCAATGTAAGCCCATCTTTTGTTCACAACACCACGGCTTCTTAAAAGGCAGATCCATAACAACTAGCCTTACGGAATTCGGTTCTAGAACTCTTAATGAATCAGAGAAGGGAAATGAAATAGATGTTACCACCACAGATTTTAATAAGGCTTTTGATAAAATCAATCACCAAATTATTTATCTTAAACTCAAAGCTCTCGGTTTTCCTCCTTTTTTTATTTCTTGGCTCAGGTCATACTTAGAGAACCCCCAATATAGAGTTATCTTTAGGTTCTCAATCTCTAATCCCATCCATGCAACATCGGGCGTTCCTCAAGGGAGCCACCTTGGGCCTTTGATTTTTGTCTTAACAATAAATGATGTTATTAATGTCATTAATGATTCTAATGTCTCTATTTACGCTGATGATATGAAAATAATTAAAGTCATTTCTACCCCGTCTGATTCTACCTTACTTTAAAATGACCTTAATGCATTCCAAACTTGGTGCGAAAATTTTTTTTTAGGACTCAACGTAACTAAATGTCAATGCATTACTTTCTCGCGAAAACGATTACTGTCTCCTTCTCGAACATATTGTTTTCACGAACTGGCTATTCAAATTGTCTTCTCTAATCGTGACCTTGGAGTTATTTGCGACAGCCATTTAAATTTTCGAGCCCATTTTGATCATATTATAAACAAAGCCAACTCTTCTCTAGGTTTCATCAACCGTTGGTCTAAGGAATTCTCGAACCCCTACGTCACTAAATCCTTATATATCACCTTCGTTAGACCCCTCCTTGAATACACTATTCAAGTCTGGTCTCCTCATCAGAAATTGCATTCCCAAGGAATAGAAGCTGTACAACGTAGATTTTTTCGATTTGCACTCCGTGGTCTTCCTTGGTCTGATAATCTCTTCTTACCCCCTTATAAAGATCGTTTAAAATTAATCAACTTGCAAACCCTACATAAACGCCGTGAAGTCGCTGATATTCTCTTTCTGCACCAGCTTTTAGCAGGGACCATAAATTCATCTTTTCTTTTGGAAAATATTCCCATCTACACTAACCCACGAGACCTGAGATCTGCTCCTCTCTTCCGCCTCCCCCATCACCGCTCAAATTACGGTCTCTTTGAACATATTTCAAGAATGCTCCGCTTAACTAATAACGCACAAGATACCTTTGACTTAAATATTAGTACTTCCTCACTTAGAAGCTCTCTCTACAACTAATCCTAGACCTCTTTCTTCTTCCTCACTTTTAAGTTTAAGATTTAGGTTTAAGTTTTCTATTCAAAAACAGAGGGTGGGCCTTTGGGCCCAAACATTTATAAACAAAATAAATAAAAAAATAAAAAATTATGAAAAAAATAAAAATAAAAAAACAATAAACAAGTAAAAAAACAATAGATTTACATAAGTTTACTTTAGTTTTAAGTTTTGATTTAAGCTATGTTATTGTTGCTCGTATTAAGTTAAATATATAAATAAATAAAAATATCGGCTTTTGTTGTTGACGTCATCATAAATTTTGCAAATAATATGTCCTTTTTACGGAGCATCTCCTGCAGTACAAGAAGTTTCAGCTTCTTGTCGGACTTGAAATAAAAATAAAAGAAGCAAATATGTCCATTAATTATCGTTTGCTTTAAGAACATACAGAATAATCTAAAAACATTATATTAATTTAATTATAAACTTTAAATTCACTTTTTTTACTTTCATTTAATTGAATTCGTCTTGATTACATCAAAACGTTTTGCTGTTTGAAATGTATGACAAACTTACAATTATTTGTTTAAAAATGATGTATGAAAGAATTCTATGAAACAGGATCCTACAACATTGGAATATTTCCAGTGGATTTTCCGTTCATACAATGATGTATGACATCTTATCATACAACGTTTCTATCAAACATCAGAGCTAACAAAATAATACAATGTAATGTATGATCTATGAAACAGGCCGCAGGCGAGATTTTGGTTGGTCTCGTCTCGGACTCGTCAAATGCGAAAACGTTCAGTCTCGTCTCGGTATTTGCCGATGGACTCGTATACTCTAGTCCAGTACGTGGGTATCAAAAAGGGGTGTTTGAATGCAAAAGGTGGGTAGTAGCGATTTTTTAGTATGTTGTTAAGCTTGGGGCCTTAATGAAAAATCCAAGCCTCGAGGGAGGCGGATGCGCTCGAGCCGCCATCTTGGATTTTAGGTACAAAAATTTCGTTTTTTGATAATAACTCAAAAATGGTGGATTTCACGACAAAGGATGTTGCTACAAAGTTAAAGAGGATAAAATTTCTTAAATTTTTTCATAAAACATTTTTTTGTAGCACACATAAGTTAGGAGTTACCGCTCCGTGAAAGTGCACTATTTGCAAAAAAAAATCCGGAAACTTCATTTCCGTTGAGTTTAGTTTTATTATTTTTACATGAGTATAAGAAAAAAACTAAAAGGCATTTGAATATTATCATTAAACAGTATTTTACCTTTCGTAAATAAAGGTAAGGCGAAAAGTAGATCGCAAATTTGTTTTTAAATTTAAGAATAGTAAATTATGATTTGCGAGCGTTACAAAAATTAATTTCTACTACATTTTGCTACGTTTCCATGGTCCGGGTTGGTAATTGTCGGTGACGTGACCGGGAAAACTCTGGCCATCCTCGTCCTCGCTTTCAATGCGGATTGAATGACTGTTGGGGTATTGATGCACTGCGACCTTGATATCTATTTTGCCACCCTACAGAACTGGATGATATTTCTCATTTTACAATACCTCCTCTAAGTTAATTTCTTTGAGGAATTGAGCTATTAGGTGATGCCCAAGAAATTTGTATCTGGTGATAATGATGGCTACACAATTCCCTGGTATGTGGTTCGGTGCCTCCTCGTACACCTTACAGAACCTACAGAGAGAATTGCTCTCTAATTCCATAATAGCGCGTTTTATTACAGGTCTGGGTCTGGGTTATTTTTTAGCACGTATTACAAAAACAACACGAGATCCAGGTTTCTATCGGGGTTTCTATCTGGGTTTGCAAATTTTAGTATTAAATTCGGCGAACAGAGGGTACATTTCAGTACATAACCCAGATCGTTTTATTTTTACGCGGTGACCCATATGGGTTATTGGCGATAATAAAACACGGCTAATATTGCGGTGCCTGTTCAGTTTACAGTGGCCAGTGAGTTGACCTGTCATTGCTCTTAGTTTGTTCCTAATTAGAATAATACAGGATAAGAACAATTTTTGGTTGTAGTTAACAAATAGTAGTTTAGCCTGTTTTAACCGGATGTAATCATTGTATAAATCCATCTCGGATGTTTGGCTTGCATCCCCATGTTTTACTTGCCAGTCTCTTGCATTTGCATATCATCAGTGCCTTAGTGGCTTTCCCGACACTTACCTCGACATGTTTGTAAAAGCTACAAGAAATCGTACTCCGGCGTCGGCAATCTCAACTGAGCTAGCATCTTGTTGGTTGAAAATTTCGATTATTTCATGAACCTTTCTGTTCTTTTCTATCAGTGTACAAAATTTAGTTTTTCCCAAATTGAATAGGGATTACTTAGTATCAACTAATGAAGGCATGGAAGAACAAAATGTGCTTGGCGGCTTCTTCGTATTTGAGGGAAATTGCTAAATATATCCTCTTAGCAGTTTTGCCTTTTCCAGGTTTACGCAAGTAGATAGAACTTTCGCCTGGTGCCATGGTTGTCAGAAGTATTAAAAGGTCAACGTCTTTCTCGACCACAAAAACAGGACCAAATTGCTTCACTGCATAATATAATTGAAGTGCTGACAATTAGCACATCGGCAGTTTAACTGTGACACTACGCTATACCTATTCAATAAGGGAAAAACAGAATAGAGCGGTTCATGAAATAATTAAAATTCCCAACCAGCAAGAAGCTATGGTGAGGCCGGAGTTCGCTTTCTTGTAGCCTTATATGGTAGCAACATGGATAAAGATAGTTTGGAAGCGATTCGTTTCGCCAAATCTACGCTGAGAAGCAAATTTAATCTGGCCTTTTTGCCACCTACACAAGATACAGCGCAATTCCACACCTTTAGGATGTACCACCAAGTACAGAAGTGGAGATGCATAGAGAAAATTCCTGAAGACTGGGGTTAAAAGCATGGCGCTTACGGGCTCAATCCCATGCTAATGTCACAAAACCAGCTCCCGATTCTTGTAAGTGCAAAGAGGAGTGTGTAGGGGCATGCAGCTGCCGAAAGACTGGACTTAAATGTTCGATAGTATGTCGTATGTGGGTTCCGCAATGGAGAATTTTTGGGAAATATGCAGATGATGACGACAGGTCACAAACAACTTCGACCAGCGGACAGACAATAACCAACCCGGACCATCGAAACGTACCAAAATGTAGTAGAAATTAATTTTTGAAATGCTCTTAAATCATAATTTATTATTCTTAAATTTAAAAACAAATGTCCGATAAACTCTTGTACTGTTAAATGATAATATTCAAGTGCCTCTTATAATTATGTAAAAATAATGAAATTAAACTCAACGGAAATGAAGTTCCGTATTTTTTTTTTGCAAATAGTGCACTTTCACGGAGCTGTAACTCCTAACATATGTGTGCTACAAAAAAATGTAAGAAATTTTATCCTCTTTAACTTTGTAGAAACATGCTTTGTCGTGAAATCCACCATATTTGAGTTATTATCAAAAAACCAAATTTTTGTACCTAAAATTCAAGATGGCGGCTCGAGTGTATCTGCCTCAAGGTCGAAAACTTGGATTTTTCATTAAGGCCCCAAGCCTAAAAACACACTAAAAAATCGCTACTACCCCACCTTTTGCATTCAAAAATCCCCCACGTACCGGACTACTTGGTCTGGGTCTCGGTTTTACAGGAATCGTTTGATATGTTATTGGAAATAAGTCCCTTGATAACCACCGCGGATAATTGATAATTTCTTAGCGTTTAACTTAATCAATATTATGTACTCACATTAGTTACAGGAGCGTTCGGACTAATATGCCTACAGGAGTGCTTGGATCTTAGCACCTCTTTTATAATTATAAATAAATAGCCTTTCGGATGGTGTAGCCCTAGCCTAACAATAAGGTAGCCCGTGGCAAAATATTTTAGCCAAATTAATTTGGCATCGCAAATATGAAAATTCAAACAAATCTCACCCTCAAAACATGTCCATTCAAATATTTGGAATATGTAAGGAAACATAAGCTGATATCATAAAATGTCCATTTTGGGTCTAAGTCAGTGATGCACATTTATAAAAGAAATAATTGAATGATTAATGCAACGCAGGTAAAAAGCTATGTATTTAAAAATAAAAATGTATAAGATAAATTAATTTAAAAATAAAAATCCTGATTGATTTATTTGTTTATTGCCGAATGAATATTATTGTTATTAAAAAAAAAGCATCACCAAATAATGGCAAATATAGTATCAATCTAGCTTATCCTGCAGGGATTTTAATGTCACAGGCTGATGGATTCCATTCCCTAAAACTTTAAAAGTGTCAGGGATATTTTGTAAAAATATAAGCTGTTTTTCCTTCACTACTTTGCGTACCTTGAAAAAGAAGTCAAACCTAAAAATTTACAACGAAGTGAACGGAAAAGTTTGCCTGCACTATATTATGATATACAACGACACCGACACGGCCATTGTAATCTAAGCCCAAAACAGCTACATCCATACTATTGGAGTTTCGTGTTTTTTTTTAATAATACATTTTCCGATGCTATAGACATAGGAGCGGGTTTCAAACCCGACAGATACCATTAGCACATTTCGTGGTGTGAGCTTCTAAAATTGGTAAGGCTTGCCCGCATTATAACATCCCATTTCATAGATATACCGATTTTGGGGAAAGAACGACGAAAGTATGGTGTATGGTGGCAGGCACGTTCGATCCATTGGAAGCATATTGATAGATAGTGTTGGGATAGATACAGTTTAAAGGTGAACTAAAAAATGGCACACACAAACAGCCAGCTAAACTATGCTGTATAAAATAGCTTACCATAATGTCGGCGTGCTATGAATTTCTCAAAAACACCTGGTGGACTGAGAAGTTTCCTGTTTTAATTTTTTTTTTTGGTAAATAAGTAAATTGTTAGCGTGACGGAGGATTAGTTTAGTGGATGTGCACGAAAGTTAGAATTATGTGGCTTACGGGAGAAAGTGTTGCATTTCTAATGAGTTGGGAAAGGAATTTCCTTTTAACGAACAACGCAACGAACGCAACGGTTTGAACTGAGTGCTAACGTTAAATAGATTACGTGCAACTGAAGGTAATTGCATTTGACGTATATTGTTGTTATGTTTTGTGAGAGAAAGATAGATAAGGTGAGAGAGCAAAATTTAGAGAATCGGGAAATGGTATGGTTGTCATAGGATGTGGTATGTTTTTTAAAATGTGATTATTTGATTTATAATGAAGTTAAGGGTATTTAGGAGCTTTTGCTGTAAAAGAGAAATAGAATAGGTTCCATTTACTTTTAGAAAAATTTATTAACAGATTTTGCTAATGCTAGGTGTTATTGGGTCGTTGGTTTCGTGTGCAATCAAAGAGTTTAAAAGGGCTTTACCATATGCAGGTTATACGAAACGCGATTCAAAGATTGTCAGGAATCGAACGGAAATCATCAAAAATATTATAGGTAGTTATTCTATTATTCAAAACAAAGGCTCCCAAAAATTACGCCAGAGGACTTTGAGTCAGAATTTTTTTTTTGGAAAAATCACCAGAATTTTCTTCTGGCTCAAAATTGGAAAAAAGAGCAGAATTTTATGTGGAAAATAAGCCAGAAATATTGGAAACTATACCAGATAGGTGTGGGAAAAGCGCCTGAAAGCAAAATAGAGCCTAAGCCAGAAAATTTTTAAATGTAAACAATAAAGTTTAAAAAGCTCGGCGCATAAGGCGGAGGGCATGCTGGCCCCTTGAACCTCCTATAAGATTTGAGGTGGGTACAAGTTTGGGTATATGCACATTGTTTGTGGATTTTTTTAAATCCAAACAAAAATTTGCATATAACCAAACTTGTACCCACCCCAAATCTTATATTGGGCCAAGCAGGCTGTTGCAGGGGGGCAGCATACCCCCCTTACGCCCGGAGCTTTTTGTACGCCGGGAAACTTATTGCAAAGAACACTTCCCACAAGTCCGAATTTTTTCTGGCTTTTTTCTAATTTTTTTTTCGGCGTTTTTTCCATTTTAGGAAAAGGAAAAAACGCCATAATTTTTGTTGGAAAAAAAACCGAAATTTAGGAAAAAATGTCAGAAAACTGGATTTTTTCCTTGGAAAAGGCCAACATTTTGTATAAAGAATTATCTGGCGTTTTTTTTTTCAAAAAAAAAATTCTGGCGTGATTTCCGGGAGCTCAAAATAAAACATTAAAAAGCTTACAAGTTTCAGATGGAACCAAAGGAAATATGTTGCTTTCTTTATTATATATCGTTGGGCTTCAGCTTTGAGATGGACAAAAATGGAGGTCAAGAGCGCGTTCGCATCTTACACCTAATTTTCGATTGAAAGCACTGTTTTTATGCCACAGAATTCGTACATACTTAATAAAAAGATTCTTAGCGGAAAACGAGAAGGAAATTAGTCAAGCGGAGCGTCGGTCGCTTGAGCCATTTCGTACCCTTGAGGAAAGAGATTAAGTTTTTGACTTTTGTGTCAGACAGTTCTTTTATTTATTTTCCAAAGAACAGCATCCTTAGCCTGGCCAAATCGAGGCACTTGCAGAGAAAGTGAATCACTGTTTCCTTTTCGAACTAGTTTTTAAACCTACGGCAGAAGGTGTTATGGGGAATACCAGGTTTGCTGCGTGCTTACCCAAAAGGCGGTGTAGAGTACAAGTAGCGATTACCCTTTCTATGTCCCGCCTCGGTGTAAAAATGAGATCATTTGTGCGGGATTTATTGAAGGTGGGCCATATCCTTATATATATCGTACAGTCGGTAAGATTGTTCCATCTTTTCTTAGATTCTGGGCGAAAAATTGAAAGCATTTTACCCTTCTAGCAGCGAGTGGGAAAGAGACACTCTCTGCAAGCGAGGTATAGAGGACGGATTCCTGTTGGGCCACCTCATCTGTCCGCTCATTACTATTGATACCACTATGTCCTGGAACACAGATTAAGGTAATTCTATGGTTAATGTCCAGGTTCTCCAAATCATTTCGGCATTCTTGGATCAGTTTTGAAAATATTTTTTAATCGAATTTACGGCTTGCGGTGTCTGTGATTATTGCCGTATTTGGATTTTGAGTTGGATTTAATTAAAAAAAATTGCAGGCTTCTGTTATAGCTAGTTCTTCAGCTTGAAAGATGCTAGCTAATCGGGAAGTCGGAAAGATCTAAAAACTCTTAGCGACATCGCACTTCATTTTAGATCCGTTGGTAAAAAATTCTTTTGGTGAAATCTTTTTACATGTTATCTTTTCAATGTATCCTGGATGGGAACAAAACTTTAAACCTTTTGTTGAGACTAAGGGCAGGAGTGCAGTAGTCAGTGTTTTTCGACGGAATATCTGGTGGAATCAATTTTGCTATGTGTTTCTGTGACCGTAAAATTTGGCAATCCAGCATTTTGACTCTTTGAGTCTTCGCTCGCTGCAAGATACCAGATGTTTAATGTGGAGTGGAAGTCAAGAGGTGGAAGATAATATAAGGTAATGCGTAGGGCATCCGTGGCGCCAAAAGAGCAGTTCTTTGAATTTTCTAAAGACTATTAGTGTTGTATAGTTTTCTTAATGCGGGCCAACAGACAATCGAACCATAAGACAGGATTAGCCATACTACCGCTGTGCATGTCCATAGGATTATTGGCGATAGAAGCCCCCATTTATTACCCAATGATTTACTACAAGCGTAGAAAGTAATGCCAGCCTTCTTAACACGTTCTTTAATGTTAAGTTTCCAGTTTAGCTTAGGGTCAAGAATGACTTCTAAATATCTCGCTATGGGAAAATAGTGATAGATTGTGGGTATTTAATCGTAATCAAAACTAACAATTCTGTTGCCCAGTTTTTAACATTAAACAGAGCCTTCTCCGTAATTTCACTATATACTTTTGGGGATATTCCCGACACTAAAATAACCAAATTATCTGGGTACGCTACCGATTCAATACCACTATTCACTAGCTTGAAAAAATAGTTGTTCATAACTAAAAGTCAAAGAGGCGGCGACAGAACTCCACCCTGTGGTGTTCCTCTATTTACATATTTGCATCGATCGAGTGGCCTAACGAAGCTAAAATCATCCTGTTAGTTATCAAGCATAGAGTAGAGATAATCCAGTCTTCAATATAGTCACCTATGCCATGTGGGTTTTTAAGTGAGTCTTAAATAGATTTGGTAAGGACATTATTGAGTGCACCTTCTATGTATGTCTAAATAAATAGAGAGTATATTCTTAATTATGGATGGTTTTCTCGATCGTGTCCACTACATCGTGTGAGGCTGTCTTTGTTGACTTGCCTTTGAGGTATACATGCTGAGAGTCATCTAGAGGACTTCCATCCAAGATTTTTCTAATGTGAGAATCCAGAGTGTGCTTTAGGGTCTTAAGTAAAAAGGATGTCAGGGAAATCCTTCGTGGATTCATAACCACACCTGCCGACGTTCGAATAAGAACGTGACTTGTCTCCATGACTTGGGCATATGTTTGAGGCGAACACATCATTTGAAAAAAATGTCCAGCCATGACACTGGTATTACTAGCAATTCTTGGTGCAAAATTGGTAGTATTCCGTCCACGCATGCAGATTTATATGGGGATAAAGTATTATAATAGCCCCGTCAATATTTTCTACTATTATAAGAGAAGATATATGTTTTGTGCTTGTTAAGTTTGTATCTGTTCAGCAAGTCCTTGCTTTATTTTTTGGATAAAGTTGGACCACGATTTCCTTAGGGATAGGATGTGTGTTAAAATGGGTTAAGATAATTCGTCCAGATTGGATATCTACAAAAAAAAAATCATTTCCCGAAAAGAAAAATATTTGACATCTAACTTGGAAACACCCTGTATAAAAAAACTCTTTAGCTCTTATTGTAAAATGATAATTTATTACTTACTCCAAAGTCTTCTTTTAAGAACAACAACTCTTGACTCAAATCCTATCTCCAACATTACAATACCGCTCTTCGCGGGACGAAACAAAAACTTCAACTGCATTAAAATCAAATCCCTTCATCATCAGAAATTCATTTTGTATTCTATTTTCAATCTAGAGTCTCTGACGTGTGCATCACATGGTGAACACAAAAAAAAAAGAAACACATTTATATTGCGTGGTGCATTTGTCAATGACAAATGCAACAGTATATCCACAGAATTGTTCAGCGAAATTGATTGTATTGTGGGAGAAATTTTTTGTTATCGTTTTCATTTCTGGTTTATTCCATTGTTCTTGACTCGGAAATAATTGGTATATCTATCCTTATACAAAACTACACATACAATTCGAACAAAAACCAAACGGAGTACGATGACAGGCAGCGCAGCATGGCGAGCAATGAACATAATTGATGAGTGACTCTGACAACTATTCACTTAGTTAAGTGATTTATTTATTTTTTTTTCGAAAAAAAAGCTGCGATTATTTTTCTTGTTTAAAATTCTACTTAATGTTATTTTAATAAATGCAATGACAAAAAACATGCATAAACTCTAAGCGTGGAAATGAGGCAACCGGTTTAATTTATTAATTCGGTAACTGGATTAAATAAGGATAACCAAGTTTGCACTCTAACTTACAAGGTACCTAAAAGTGTATTTTATAGAAAGTCACAAAAACATAGACTAACGGTAATCGGGTTCATCAAGATATATTACGAAATAAGTTGAATTTTCAAAATCGCTATCTGACAGCATATAATACAATTTATGTTCCTCTGCAGCTGAAGAACAAATATGAGAGAGTAATCCACCTTATAGGCAGCGTAAGCTTTTCTATTCAACTTCTTCTGTAGCATATTTCATGGGAATTTTTATAAATGACCAGATTATGAAATATTTTGAAAGAAGAAAATTCTTAATAGCCAACATACGGTGGTGTTTTTGTATGACGAGGGACATCGTAAGCCTAATCTATCCAAAAGCTGGAAGCAATATCTGAAGCTTTTCGTTGTAAAATTGTCACAATTAATATTTTGAAAGGTTTCTAGAGAGTTTGGTATGAACTTTACCATCAAAAACGTGTGCCTGTGAGATCGGCCATTGTTTGCTTAAATGGACTAGAAATTATGTTTCGAACTATTAAACTTCAATTGTATTAGACGCATTCACATCAGATACTCGTGAAGTTAATGCTTAAGTGTACCACAGGAAACTGTCTTATGTCCCTAACTTTTTCATGTATTTTTATCAACGGCTTTCTATCAATATCTTCTAATCCTTTTATTTCTTTTGATAACGACAGCAGAGCTTATTATACATTTTTCTCAAATCATTTCTTCACTCCTCTGACGCGGAACTTGCCAACACAAAATACAAAGAATAAACCGGAGGGTGCCCAAAAGTACATATAACATATAACATATAACACAAAGCTCCTGTTGATAATCGGCAAAAAGAGAGAGGTATTTATAAGAGTATAGTTTATGTTCCCAAACTGTCAGAAAACTTTAAAGAGACGGTAAAAAATAGTACGTATGACGTCAGTTTAGCGTATAAATCCAATAGGACGATGGCACCTCTTTTCACCAACATGAAAACAAAAACGGAAAAGGATAAGTGCACAGACGTGGTCTATAAAATTAACTGTCTTGGCAATGTGGAAGAAAATTGCAATATTTCCTATATCGGTACAACGAAACAACTTCTTCGTCAACGAATTTCCAACCAAAAATCCGACATTAATTTAAAAAGCACTGGGAAGACAACATTGGCTTTACACTCCATTGAGCGTGGACACAAACCAGATGTTGACAGAGTGGAAATCCTGGAAAGGGAGAAACATGTCTCCAAGCGGTATACTCTAGCAACACTTCATATTATTAACAACAAAAACAATATGAATCGTAAACAAGACAGCCAGAACATTTCATCGGTTTACTGCTCTTTAGTGACTAGGCAGAATCCGTGACAATTTAAAGCCCACTAAACTTCAATCGAAGTGTTTTTTTTTTATCATTGCTTTATATTTGTCTTTCATTGTATTATTTATGTTTATCTATGATACGTACTAAATGTAAGTTTGCCAAAATTTTAAACTAAATGTTCTTATGTGTATAATATGTCCAATTTATTTTTGTAAATAAAAGATACCCTGAAGAAGACGGCAACCACCGTCGAAACGTCGGGAGAGGAAATGAAATTGTTTCATTAAAAAAACATAACGACCAAAACAGCTGAAAGAGATATATTTTAAATCTCGAACACCTATAATAATTAAGTACATATATTGAAGGCCAAACGGGTCTACTTATATCTACGTACAGTATCTTGTGGACTTACCTCTAAAACAATACTTGCACCATCTATTTTTTGTTATTTTCGAAAATTTCAATGTGGAGTAGATACGAGTAGCAGTGCATAAAATGAGCGATTGATTTTTTTTAAACAATCTAGAATTGTGGTTTTAACAAGATGTAGTCACCGTTCACTATGTCTACTGAGTGATATTTTTGGTAATCGAAGATTATGGCATTTTTCGTATTGCTTACCATATAGGTCATTATATATCTTGACAGGTGTTGTATTCAGGTTTTTATTATTTTTTTTTTTTACAATAATTCGAGGATATTTTACTTAAATAATCATTCATTATTCGGCGAGCATGCTCGACGTTTGTGTCTACATTCAACCACTGAACGGTTTTTAATGAAATTTTGAAAGTGGATAGATGATTCCATTAGATTCCCGTGGGTCCATAGCATCACACGGGTATCTGCTAGTTAATAGATACTAAAGTATGTAGACAAAATTAAGTACAAAATAATTTCAAAAATATATTTGGTGTTTTTACTAAGAACCTTGTAGTTACGATGTTTTCGAACAAAGCAGCTAGTATACGCACGATTCAGTTTTGATTTTTTTTTGATTACTCATCAAAATTCACCACAACATGGCACACTTAGTATAAAATATAAAGAAAATCACTGAATGCATCTTTTTCACAGTTATTTCATGCATTTTATGATTTAAAGTATCTTAAGTATATTATTAGGGGAAGGAAAATCACGGCTTAAAAACCACAAATATTTTATGCCAAAATAAGATAACCTTACTTTCCCAGGACAATTTAAGGGTGCTTTTCTTTGAGTTTACACTTTAAACCAATTAATACAAGCTCTCAAGATTTCATTAAAAAAACGTAATATGTGGACGTGAGATATTCTACCTTGTTTCACTGCCACTTTTCTTCATAAGATGATGTTTTTTTTTTTTTTAATTTTCAAACGGTAAATGGGTGATATAGAAGAACGTGGATAAGAAAAAATGGTGAGCCTGTGAAAGTTTCACAGGGTTAATTAAAAAAAGCAAATTATCCTTAGCTGACTTAAGATGCTTTACATTTTCAGTTGAGAATTATACATACCCTGATCAGAATTATTAAACCAAATAGCTAGAACAGTAAATACTACAGATGTCATTTCAACAACTGCCAATTTGAAAACGAACGTAGAAGATTTAGTAATAGATCAATACTATCGACAATAATTATCCACCTCTAATTTTCTCATTCTATAATTAGTATCCACTACTAACTAATTCAACTACAATTCAGCACTCGTATGATTTTCATACAGCAAATTTCCGTCATATTAATAAATATCTCAACAGAGTTTCCTTTAATTTTGATAACCTTATCGTGAAAGATGTCACAGACAAATTTTACAGAAAAATATTTAATTTTATTTCTCTCCATGTACCCTTTAGTCGCCGTAAAATGTCGGCTGCTTCTTCACCTTGTTATAACCGCAAGCTTCGCTCTTTGCGTAACAAGAGAAACAAGTTGTGGGCAATTTTCCTTCGTAGCCGATCGCCCACTGACTATTCTAACTTTTTTGGTTCTTATCTTCAATCTTTCGAGCTATACAGCCTAAAATGATCCTAAGTTGTTTTTTCAGTTCGTCAATTATAAAAGAAAACTGATGGTTACCCTACCTGTCTTGCCTTCAATACCGAAACTGCGAATACCTAATCCGCGAGATATTGCCAACTTTTTTGCCACATTTTTCAAGCGATTTTTCACCGACGATTGGAAAACCGACGAGATGGAAAACCTCTTTCATAACCCCAATATGAAAACGAGTACTAGAGGGATATTAAAATTATGGTCCTTCGTCCCATTGCCATGCCACATATCCCTAAAATAAATGTACGAAATTTAAAGTTTGTGTTGTAAGTCCCTCAATTCCCATAGACAACACGGTTTTCTCAAATGTAGGTCTACAACAACTTATCTAGTTGGATTTGTATCGTATACAGTCTCAGCTCTACAGAGCGGAATGGAAGTAGATGGTATCTCTACTGACTTAAGTAAGGATCTTAACAAAATTTTGCATAGACTAATACTTTTCAAATTGTATACCCTCGCTTGAAATGGATTTCTTCTTATATGGAAAACTGGTATTACAGTGTTTGTTTCAGATCTGCCCCCTCCAATTCATTCTCAACTACCTCCGGGGTCCCCCAAGGAAGTCACTTAGGCCCTCTTCTTTTTATTCTTACAATTAATGATATTGAATTGGTCATTTAACATTCCCATATCTCATTATACGCTGACGATACCCAGTTTTTCAAAACAATTTATTCCTCACTCGACTCTTCTCTTATCCAACTAGATCTCGATAGTTTCTCAACCTGGTGTATGAAAAACTGCTTCGAGCTTAATATTGTCAAATTTCAATCAATAACTTTTTCACGCAAGCGAAACAAATCTTCTCCCAGGAGTTACTTTCTTCACAATCAACCCTTAGCCACTTTTGAATCGATTCGAGACCTCGGGGCATATTATGTGACCGAGAGTTCAATTTAATAACACACATCGATAATATTATTTTAAGAGCTTGGTTTTGTGACACGATGGTCCAAAGAATTCTCCGACCCCAACGTCACCAGATCACTCTACATAACCTTTGTCTGCCCGCTACTTGAATATGCCTGCCAAGTGTGGTCCCCGTATCATCAAATTCATATCTTTACAATCAACAACGCCGTTTCTAAAGATTCGCTCTTCGCGGCCTGCCTTGGAATAATCCTTTGACCATGCCCCCTATCAAAACCGCCTCCAACTAATTAACCTTATTACCCTGCAAGAGCGGAGAAAAATAACCGAGTTTTTCTTCATTCATCGACTCCTCTCAGGTTCCGTTGATTGTGAAAGCCTCTACAACTCTTTTTCAGAACTATTTCCCCGTAACCTAAGAAACCCTCGCCCCTTCTACCTGCCTACTCATCGTACCTCTTATGGCTTCAATGAACTTATTACCCGTATGCTGCATAGGGAAAAGTGTTTCGACTTCAACCTCAGCACTCCCAGCCTAAAACTCCTCCTGTAAAATCGTCCGCCAAATTCAATCCAATCTTAGACGTAAGTTTCATTGTTTTAAGTTAGGTTAAGTAATAAAGCCTGTATTAAGCTAAAGAAATAAAGGTATTGTCCCAACTAGAATTAATAAAATTTGGATAACAGTGGGTGGCGCGATAGTTTTGCGTTAGCCTGTCAGCCTCATGGTCACAGGTTCGATCCCTGCCGTAGTCCATATTCTATTATTTTTCCATTAAAAACCAATTCTAAAATAAAATGTCATACAATGAGTTACTGGTTTACTCATTACATGCTGTTTAGGCATATTACTCACAACATGTTATTGAGTAAAACTAGTATACCGAGAATATGACACCGAATAAAAAAAATAATGCGAATTATAAGGGACATAGATAAATAAGATACGGAAATTTCTCCGCATTATTTCAGCCGCCATCCCTGGAAATAAAATCTGAGACAACAACCACCTCCAGTCTGATAACATCGCGGCACACATCTTTCCTATCCTCCTTTCTCTTCCTAACCTAACGTCCGCGCTGTTTTGAAACATTTACAGGGTAGAGAATAAAATAGAAGAACAAATTTCACATACAAATCATCTTCAAAATATAATGTGTACATATTTCCAAACAGCATTTTATTTTGTTTAAATATTTTTGAACTTCGTTAGACGTGTAAGTTTGATCCCCAACCCACCTAATCCTCAATCCACGGTTCGAACAAATATTTCCGTTCAATTCAAGTTGCATTGAAAAGGTCCTACAGGTAGTAAAAGGAAGAAGATATATCTAACTGTTTTAAATTAGAATGTTTGCAGTCTGGTCCATCATTTTAATAGGACATGTGATTTAAATTATGACCTTACGGCCTACGCCTATGGACTTCAGCGTCATAGTAGGCTGGTTACAAAATGGTAAAAAAGTAGGCTTAAATGTCTTGATTCCGATGGCATTGGCCTTCAAAAGTTGTGCCTGTGTTTTTCTTATTTTAGGTTATTAAGTTTTTTGTGTGAAATATTCCCCTTATTTTCATGTCTACATATGATTTAAGTGATGCTAGAGTGATTTTATGTTTATTTGTTTATTTGTTCTTTTTAACTTCTTGTAAAAAATATTGCTTTGTCATAAAGATGGCGTCGAACGGAACTAAAATATGGCATGTAGAATGTGCACATTGCTATACCTACGTGTCGTGTACTATTTTATTCTAAATAACTTCTTATGCATACATTACATATACATATGTAGATATGTAGGTACTAAATATCATACTTAAAGTTATAACTGCCTCAATAAATCCTTTACGTAGTGTTACAAAGTGTGCCAAAAATTTGTATATTATACGAGCACCTAGAGTACCGCCACGCCATGACAATATTTTGGGATATAAAAACGAGCGTT
The DNA here is from genome assembly GCA_910595825.1 of Philhelius pedissequus. NCBI lineage: Eukaryota > Metazoa > Arthropoda > Insecta > Diptera > Syrphidae > Philhelius > Philhelius pedissequus. The sequence continues at coordinate 271,880,104 of OU343160.1, read as the reverse complement.
GTGAAGGAAAGGACATAAAACACAAAGATGGAGTTATTTCCTTCCGGTTGCTGCGCCCCGTCGTCGTCGGCCGCCTACTACATGATTGATGAGCTGAGCTTTCTTTGAGTCTTCCTAGCACAATATTATGTATGTATGGTTATGTATAGCGACGAACGAAAGTATCTTGTTGAAAGTTGTATTTCTTAACTGCTCCTCTCTGTCTTAATTCAAGTTTATTTATTGGTACTGTTCACTGTGTTCACGGATGTTTGTTTTTGGCAAACATAAAAACACACCACCACACGCCACACGACAGCGTTATCGTTCTTTGCTTTCGTTCTGACAAGACAAGGATGACGACGCCAACGCCCCCAACGTAAGCAATTTATTTCCTGATTATGCGAATTCATTAAGGTGCAGGGAGACTTTAGAGTTTCCCAAATCCTTGAAGGGGATATAGGTTAGTTACATATCTTTTTTTAGTTAGATTTACCGTTTTTTTGTTTTTTATACCATCTGAAGAAATATTTCGACTCTTGTATTGAAACAAGAGGGTAAAATTTGTTTATAGGTGTTTGTGTTCTTGCTTATTTTGCTTGTGGCTTTTTTGCGGGTGTAAAATTATTGTGATATCTTGAAATTCAAATTCGTTGAAATTCATTGATTGCTGGCAGACCTGGGGGATTTCCACACCAACGAATCAACCGCATCTGCCAAGGTGGTAAGAATGTATAAAATTTTAATTGCTAAAAACATAAATAATTACATAAAGAAGAAGTTCCTCCACATACATGCACATGTACAACCATCCTGCCTGTCTACATTAATGGTAACATAATATTTTGACGAAATGGATCTCGGTAATTTGGAGGAAAACATTTTTATGAAATATGAATATTTACTCTGGGAACTGGGATTGATGGAAAACTCTAAGGGTTTAGTAGTGTGGTTATATAAAATAAATAAAATATATACATACATATGTTGTTCGTGTATGTAGAAAATGAGGTAACATTCGACGAAAGCGGTGGAAACATATTAATATTTCAACACCTTGCACAAGGAATTTTGGTAGGGTACCCACCTAATTGGTGCAATTAAGAAGTAGGTAAACTTTCGTGCAATAAATGAGAAAAACCACCAAACATGGTTGAAGTTTCAAATCTAAGCTGTGTATACCTATAATTTGTTTTAGTTTTTAGATGGCGACGAGCTAAGGAAAGGGTTATTTTTTCTGACACTATGTTAACTGCAGGTTAAGCCTGAGTAAGTTCATCATCATCGTAAATATCTGCGGGGGATTAACTTTTAGTTGTGCTTCTATAAACCGAAAATCCATCCAGTCATTTGACTTATGTATATGCGAAATTAATTGTTTTTTAAATGAAAAAGATTAAAAAATTTAGCTTTGCAGTATTATGTACTTAGAATTTTAGGGATTTCTCTATATTTTTTTTAACGAAATCGGTTGAGCCATTCATGAGATAGTCGAAATAAAAAAAATTGTATGTTGCAGGTACCGAATAACATTTATGTTAAAAAATTGTATTGCCCAAAATGTAGAAATGGTCCTCTGAATTTTTGTTATCAAAATCTTTACAGCCGTTTTCGAGATAATTGAGATATACCATTTTTGCCCCAAAACATTTGCTTAACTGGTACCGTTATTTTTGGAGCTAAAAAATATAAAAAAGAATCAAGCCAATCATGCAAAACGCTGATGTTAAAAAAAAAAACGCTTCAGCGGCTTAGGCTGTAGGTCGACCTATAGACAGACATGCAGACAAACGAAATTGCTTGACACATCTTTTTTGGTGTTCTCTATCATCGTAATGTGAATTTTGATTATGAAATCTCGAGTTCGATTTTTTTATATTATAGTACTCAAGTCAAAAAGGGGATGACAGTATGATTCGTCCTTTAATGTCGAACATCGGCTTGGAGATTTTTTGAGGATCTTTCAGCCATGTCGATAGGTGTGTTGGTGAATTCGAAGCACAACAGACATTTTTAATTAGGCAAAAAGAGCAGTCTCTCTATACAAGTAACGGTGTTTTTTTAGACGTGTCGGTTTCAATCTGCCAATACATATATTTTTGACAGCTGTCATTTGATTTATGCTCAGTTTGATTTGCTATTTCCTAATGAATGGACTTATTGCTCCAGAACAACGTGTGCAAATCGTGCAAATTTATTACCAAAATAATGGTTAGGTTCGCGCGACGCATCACAAGAAAATTTTGTTCAGTGATGAAGCTCACTTTTGGGTAAATGGATAAGTTAATAGTGTCGTATTTGGAGTGATCATAATCCAGAAGCCATTATTGAGAAGCCGTAACATGCCCTATATGGGCAGAAGTATTTATTGGTCCATATTTCTTCAAAAATTAAGCCGGCCATAATGTTACAGTCAATGGGTAAAATTTGTTAATTAATTAATAACTTTTCCGTGTCAGAATTGCAGGACGTTGATGTGGACGACTTTTGGTTCCAACAATCCGGGGCTACATGCCATACAGCCTACGAAACAATTAATTTATTGAAGGAATCTTTGGGTGAGTGGATTATCTCAAGTCGTGGGCCATTTTCTGTGGGTTTATGTGAAATCGTCTGTCTACGCAGATAAGCACGAGATGATTGACGCTTTGGAGGAGAATATTAGGCGCGTTATTGCTGACATACGGCCCTAATTGCTGCAAAAAGTGGTCGAAAATTTTAAAAGTCGCGGCGGACAATGGCCGAAATGATTTTTAAAACCTAATGGCAAACCCTTATCTTTATAATAAAACCAAAATCTTGGCCATAACATTAAATTATATGCGTTTTATTTCTTCTTGAAAACCGCACGCCTAACAAAAACACCCGTTGTATTATTGTTGTCTGACTTAAGCTTGGTTCATGACTTCATGAAAATTTGTGCACTTCAAAAGTCTACCTTCAACTTCATTGCCATAAACAAATATTGAAAAGATATCAGATTTTCCTTACGGTAGACTTATCTTCATGTCCATTTTTTTTGTATATTTTATTGTATTAAGTGACGATCACTAGAACTTAGTCTAGAGTTGAAGATTCTTCTGGAAATGCTACAACCATGAAGGTTGTATTAATCGCAGATATAGCCACGAGAATAAATCTCGAAGAACTCCTATGGGATGATCAAATAATTAGTTTGAAAACGAATTAGCAAGTTCGCATGATATTGGATGATAAATGACATTGTCGGTGGTAAGTAGAGCTTGTAAAGGAAGGACAATGTAAGATTGATTTAGAAAGGAGAAAGTAGTGAAACGATGCCAAGAAGCTGAGTCATATGCATATAATGTAGTAATTACTAGTAGTTAAGAATTAACGTAGAGTAGAATTGGTAATATTAACGTTTTGTTTAACGTGCACTTTGTCTTTCGAGACCGGAGTTTTGAAGAAATTTGTTTGGCCAAACCGAAGTAGCAGCGTTTGGCCAGGATAATTCTTCGTCGGATTTCCACGAAGGTGTCGTTCGTGGAATTGATGTTTGTTTCGAGGTAGGTGAACTCCTTGACTACCCCGAAATTATAAAATTTTCACATTACATTAACTTTCGAAGTTTTGAGCATAACTAACCAACAAAGACGTAGATCTTTTGCAGAAATACTTTTTTCTTGTACCGAACAACTTATGGACATGTGATTTTTCGCATACAATTAATTGGTCTGGGTAATAAATTGTTTGCGAAAAGTGAGTGAAGACTTTATAAATGTTGTCGTGGAACAGCGTATTGCCGAACACAAAGCAGAACGAAAATGTTCGTATATGATTTCGTTCTGTCATTTTTGTATGTGATTTTTCGTGTCGCATCAGCAGCGTACTAGGCTTAAGCCCGTAGACCTTCGTGCGAACTCTTGAGGGTAAAGGAAATACATCGAAAAGTGAAATAAGACCCACAGAATAATGAAATGAAGACAAAAATGAGAAATTTTGCCTTATTTCGTCTTAAATCCTGAAATAACGCCAAGTTTCCGATTTGGTTTTATTTCGCTTTAAAAAAGTAAATAAGCAATTCGCCTTATTGCGTTTCGTTTAATTCGTTTTAAGTATTTGGTGGCGCGCCGGGTGGATTTGTATATTGCTGTCTTTTCCTAAATTTAAAATTTGGTCTTATTTTCAAATCAGAGTTAGCCTTATTTCGCTTGGGAAATGGAAACTAAACAAATATGGCCTTATTTCCATTTTCAAAGCGAAATAAGGCCAAATTTTACATTTGGGTTTATTTCCTTGGGTATTATTTCACGTGTGATCGCATAATTAAATCTTGGACCATTGTTAAGCCCATGTTAACCTTCTGAACCATGGATCACCTTCACAATTGTGAAGAAATTTGAAGAGACTGGATTGGTTACAGATATTGTAAGGCCTGTGCATCATCGTTTTGCTCGTACCACTGAAAATGTCGCTGCTGTAAGTGAAAATGTTGCCGAAGACCCGAATGTGTCGATTCCTCGTCCTTTTCAGCAATAAGGACTGTTTTACGGCACATTATGGCGTATTTTGCATTTGGATCTACACCTACATCCATATAAAGTCCAGCTTACACAACAACTGAAGCTAGCTGGCCAATCACAACGTCGTAGATACATCGAATGGGTGCTTGAACAACAGGCGGTGGACGGCGATTTTTCGAACAATATTTTCTTCAGCGACGAAGCACATTTCTAACTCGGTGGCTATGTTAATAAACAAAATTGTCATATTTGGTGTTCTGAGAATCCTCAAGTAATTGAAGAGAATTGGTCCGGAGGTGTGATGGGGCGTTACTTCTTCTAAAACGACGATGGAACGACTGTCACCGTCAATTCGGAGCGTTATGGTCATATGATAACGACTTTTTTTGCCTGCTATTGAAGAATACGACTTGAAGAATATGTTGTTTCATATGTGGCACAAGAGGGTACCACATGCCACACAACTCGAACGAACATGTCTTTCGCAAGACATTTCCTGGCCACGTTATTTTCTCGTCGTGGCGTTATTAACTGGTCACCAAAGATCATGCGATTTGACACCACTGGACTTTTTTTGTGGGGCTACGCAAAAGACCGTGCTTATGCAGATAAACTTTTACCTCTTTAGCACTTGAAAACCATCATTCGTCAAGTTATGGCTGAGATACCGCCCAATATGTGTCAAAAAGTGGTCGAAAATTACCTCAAAAGAATCGATGCTTGCAACAATTCGCGTGATGGTCATTTAAATGATGTAGTGTTTCACACTTAATGTTAACGTTCAAACTTTATTATAAAATAGAAATATCTTGAAAAAAAAATATTTTATATGTATTTTATTTACGTTTACTTTTGAAACCGCAAAATGGATAACCCTTTAATTATTAATAAGCACTTCTAACATTTGGATGAGAAATACTCTCTTCTAGAGTATATTTATTATGATTTGACAATATTTAATTAAATCTCAAATAATAATTGTTATGTCAACTGTCAAATTTAACCGAACAAAAATATATCTTCTACCGCAATAGCATTAATTTTTTGTCGAACACCTTGGTTCAATATTTTATATGTATAATGTACGTATAGGTTATAGATGGAATATAATTTCCTATCATTTCATAATGCTTCAGTGAATTTACCACAATTTATTTTGCACACACTCTCATACCCAAAGGAGTATTTATGGTGTAGCCGCAAATACAAAATGTTATTATTGTCATCGAAATAGAATGATTTTATTTTTTGTGTGAGTGTGTGTGAATGTGTACGAGTGGTTGTATTACGTAGTATAGAATCAGAAGGAAGTTATATTCCCGTTCTGGGTCTTTAAGTTTGAAAGATAGCACTAGAAGTTTTTTTTTTCTGTTATTTGTGTTATTACTGTTCATCATTTTCTGAGAGAATGTCCCTAGATCTCCAAGCGAAGATAAAGATTTCACTCATATGTCTTCGGAAATAAAAGTTGCTTTCGTCCTTTTGGGGAAAAAACAATCACAATACAACAACAATAACCACATTTATTATCTTCAAGAGAAGGCCAGCAACAAAAAAAAAATGATAATAATAATGATAATGAAAAGACATTCAATTGGGATTTGGGAATTGGGATGAAAACCGAAAATCCCAATGACCGCCATGTCGTAGTGAATGAAACTACATTATATACGAATCTATAGGTACAAAGGCGATGAATGACTTCGATAGTGCAAATCATTTACTTGATGAACTCGTAAGAAGCAGAATGTTATTCAATAAAGGTTTCAAAGGATATTACTCTTATGTCAAGGATGTTTTTTTTTGAAATCTATAAAAAAAAACCCTAATTAAGGAATAAATTAATGATATTGATAAGAAAATTGTGTTTTGTAAATGTTAGTTGCACACACATTCTTTTAATGTTCACGTACCTATGTATGTATATATCATTTCAGTAGACTGGTATACCTACAAAGGAAGAAGGAAATATGCAAATAATGGCCTTGTCCTCGTTTTTACTTGCGATTATAGGTACTAAAAGCAAGTTATGGATTCGTGCAAAAATAAAGATCATAGAAAACACCAAAAAAGTGGGTCCCCCAATTCCGTCTGTCTGTCTGTCGGTAATATGCCCACAGGTTTTATTTAATTTTTTTTAAGATGACAAATAGCAGTAGCTCCCATACATTTTTTTCTGCCCAAAATTAAAAAAAACTTATTTTTCTCGAAAACGGCTACAACGATTTTTATAAAAAAAAAAATCAGTTCATTAATGAAGCAAAAGGGAACATTTTAGTAATTTTTGTTTTGGAAAAAAATGTTTAGTTTTGGTACCTCTAGTAGTACCATTTTTTTTGGTTTTCGATTTTCTGGAAAACGGTTAATTTGATTTTTTTGAAATTTTTTTGCGCAGAAGCTCATGAAAAGTTTAAACACTATTGTAAGCCAACATTTTTCAAAAATAAATTTTTTTTGGAAATTAAAAAAAAGCTTTTTTTTTTGTTGAAAACTCAAAATTTCGAAAACGACTTAATGGATTTTTGAGAAATTTTATATTTGTTAGTTTTTTGACATTATCTTGAACAGTTAAAAAAAACTATATTCCTAAGATAAAAAACAACGGTACCCCCATACAAATGTTAAAAAAAAACGTTAAGAAAAAAATGTATTTCTCGAAAACGGCTCCGAGAATTTAAAAAAAAATGTGTGTGTTCCTTGTTAGTACAGTCCACTTTTAATTATAAAAATATTTTTTTTGCGTACTTATAAACGGTACTTCCCATAGAACCACTTTTCACATTTTCGATTTTCTCAACATTGGATGAACCGAATAAAATATTTTTTTTATATAAATGGTGCCTAAAATTGTTAATAAAACTGCATACGAAAATTTTCAAAAAAAAAAGTTTTTCGATTTTGAAGCGTGAGATGTTATGCTTGTGTGTGTTGTGTGTGGCTTGGATGTCCAAATTGCGAAAAGAAAAACCCAGGAAGTAGATGGCCAGAGCCGGGTGACTAAAATATTTGTTCAGCCCGTCTACTGGAATGACGTAAAATGATGACGGCGATGAGCGGTAAACCAAAGCAGCAGAGCTAGGCGACCATAAAATGCTCAGCCTGTCTACACAACTACTATCGATGAGCTAGATGACGACGATGAGCGAAAAAACAAAGCAGAGCCCGGCGACCGTAAAATGTTCAGCCTTTCTACAGCAACTATACTGTCGATGAGCAGTTAAAAGAAATAAAAGACTTTGTTACTCCAACCAGAGGTTGTATGTTAACTTCATCAGCTTATTGTTCAGACTGCTATCTTCTTACACTCGGTTCTTCCTTTTATAGGTTCTTCCTTTTATACTAAATTTGAGCAGCACATTACATTTATTTTGTGATTGCCGAAAATGTGTTTTCTTTGATCTTAAATAGCATTTTCAATTTTTATATATAAGAAAAAATGTGTTGTTTATGATTTACTTTTTTATATAATTATGAAAAACAAAAGTAATTGTTTTAATTATTATATAAGACAAAAGTAATTTTTTTCTGAGGAAAGTGATAATATAATAACAATAATAATGATTTTGTGAATGATGGCTGTTACAATTTTTAAAAAATAAATAATTTTTTTTTTGAAATCTCAATTTTTCAAAAACCAGTCACAGAATTTTTTGAAATTTTAATTTTATATGTTTATTAATAATATCTTCAAAATGGCGATTCAATTTTTTTTTTCTAAAAATGTTTTCAAATTTGTATACATCTAAATTTTGATATATTCTTATTCTATTCTTATCCGTGAATTCAACTGGCATCTTTGCTTTTTCTCAAGCTATAACGACTATGCAATATAAAAATATTTATTTATGTGTATTATCCATTTTATTTCTACCTTATTATTATTCCATTTTTACAAATTTTTGCGTACGTCACTGATTACTAAATACAATGTAGGCCCTCACACATTTATATGGGTGATTCCACAAAAATTGGGTAACTTTTATGGATATTTTGTTTATGATATTATTTAAACCAAATTCCTACAAATTCTGATATTTAAGATAGCTTATCTAATGAAGATATTGCTCATGACCGGGCCAGTCACCTTTTAATGTAGATTCTGAGATATATCGGTTTTTCTGAATTTCACTGGCAGGGGACGGACGAGGGTGACACAGTACTGATAAAATACACAACTGCATAAGAAAACAATGGAACTTATTAACATTTAGAGTAAGTTTCTTAAGATCTAATTGTTGAATATAACATTCGTATGCTTGTATTCATTCTACATACTACAACGTAAAAACAGCTCTAGAAGGCAGATATGTTTGTGTAGTTAGAAACTTTAGTTTTTTGTTCTATTCTAAATTAAAATCCATACAGAAATGATATCTTGTTTTTATGTCAGTATACACGTATATCAAAGGGATATATATATTCATTTGTTCAAAACTTGATTTAATAGGTGATAGGCCCAGAGCTCTAAACAATTTAAATAATGTCTGATTCTTTACGAACATCACTTTCGAAGTTGTGAACGGATAATTACCACATAGGAAAATTTAAGCTGGAACTCCTACTACGGAGGGATAGTTTGTGGGGCATTATTATCAAACCGATTTCAGATCCAGTCACTTCGGAATGGACCAAAAAGGATTGCGAGGTCAGAACTATGGCCTATCAGTAGAAGATAGTCAACTTCACCATGTGAGAAGGGCTAAAACAACAAGGCAGCATGGGATAAGCTCAAGCAACACCATAAAAAAGCTACTCATAGTAATAAGGTTCAATTAATGAGTAGCAATTGTAACTTAAAACTGGAGGAAGGTTGTAACATGGAGGAACGCATCCAAAAGATGAAATATTATTTGAAAAATTGACTGCTTTAGGGGAGAATCAACTGTCAGATAATGAGACTATCGCTATGTTACTCAGCAGCTTACCTCAAAAATGTGATACACTTGTAACAGATCTGGAAACAAGGAACGAATCCGATTTGACCTTGGACTTGGTTGAAAGAAACTTTTTAGAAGAATATACTCGCCAAAACCAAAACAATGGTCCAAGTAATTCGGTATGAAGGTAACAAAAAATAAGATGAGTACGGATATTACTTGGTGAAGGCTAGGTTTTGGATCCAGGAGTCACGGTACATATCTCAAACAAGCTGGATATTTTCATATTACAGTAGCAAGTAGAGAGCAAATCACTTCGGAAGGAAGGGGTACCTGCAAAATAAAGACCACCAACAGCAAGAACAAAGAGGTAACAATACTTATTGAAGACGTCCTTTATCTTCCAAATCTGCATGGGAACTTGCTATCAATAAAGAAGTTAATGCAAAAAGGATAAACAGTTCTCTTTTGTGGTACTCGTAAATTACATATGTGAAATTTGATCTAAAGATCGATTCGAGGTAGCGGTTGGAGATCTAGTAGGAAACCTTTTCAAGCTCAGACAAAAAAAAAACTGAAATTAAAGTATTATATATTGAAGAATGCAGAGAAGAAGGTAACTGTTTAGATCACTTGCACCTCATATTTGGCCATCGTAACTACGAACCACTTAAACGACTAGAATCGGGAAAAATGGTAATTGATCCTTTAAAGTTTATAAATTCTAATAAGATCAAGGACTGTGAAATTTGTATGGAAACAAAAATAACTCGTCAACCATTTAAGTAAAAGTCAAACAGAAAGAGCACTGCACCTTTAAACCTCATTCACAGTGACATTTGTGGACACATGTAAACGAAAACACCTAGCGGGACAAAATATTTTCTAACTTTTGTTGACGATTTCAGTAGATAGTACACTGTTGTTTATTTGCTAAAGGAGAAATCTGAAGTTTTCTATCGCATTGTAGAGTACACAGAAATGGTAAAAAATAAATGTTCTACAAAACCTAAGATAATAAGATTAGACAATGGTGGTGAATACACAGCGGGTCGAGTTTTAAAGTATTTACAAAAGGAAAGCATTGTATATCAACACACATCTCCGTATACACCACAACAAAACGGGACTGCTGAACGAAAGAACAGGTCTTTGGTTGAAATGGCAAAATGCATGCTACTAGATGCCAGAATGAGTTATAAGTTCTGGGGTGAAGCGATCATGAAATATTTTGTGTTTTTTAAGATGCGACATTATGCTAAAAATAAAAATAAGTAAAAAAATGTTAACGCATTCTAATAGTTGAAGTAAAAGTTGTCTAAAACAAAGAAAAAATCAGTACCCTGGAAACATATCAGTCCTCTGGCGCAATATAAGGCAAAGGACTGACGCCAACGGATTGATGAAAAAGGCATGAGTTTGAGGTTATTATTAGAACCAACGTTTATTTTGGTATTTTCGAATATAAACAAGCTACATTTGAATAAATCAAAGTTAACTTTAACATTAGAATAAATCAAAGTTTACGAAATTTGCTTAAATTAAAGTTAATATTTAATACACAGCCATTTGATAGCGGATTTTTGGAGTGGTGACATGCCAGAGAACTGACGTTTTGGGAATATATTGTGGTGTTTTATAAATTTATATTTAAAATAAATACCTGGGTGACTAAATAAAAGACTTTAAGTTATTTTAGAATAAAATAAAAAATATTAAAAAATATAATAACAATAAGTTCAATTGACTGATGACAGAAAGTTAACCAATTTTTGTGGAATCACCCATATATACATACGAGTATATATGGCTAAAAATCACATGAATTTGACGTATGCATAGTGGACCTAAATTATAAAGTTATATGCATATACCTGCCTACCCACCTACATCCCTCATTTTCATTATTTTATATACATGTTTACATACTAAGTTTCCATCTATATATGTATGTACATACATTTTACTCTCCTAGCTCACATAGTTAAAATCCATAACTTAGATTTAAATATACATTTGTAGGTAGTTACCTATGTAACTATTCCTTGAATCATCCATTCGACAATTCATTATACTAAGAATCAAAGTAATCTTACCTACATAGGCTTTACACCTACAAAGGATAACTACACCTAACTAACTGAACCTCAATGGTTAGCCACATTAAAGTTGTTAGTTACAAGAGCAAGTTCGTACGATACAGTCGTGCATTTAATTTTTTTTTGTATTGGAAATTAAACTTGGTAATGGGATATTATACAGTGCATCTGTTGTCGCATATTAAAATACCAACTGAACACAATATCCATACCCATGATGTCTGCACTTGAAAGAATATTAATTAAAAGCACGATGCCAGATGCATGATGCTATGATACCAGAACAACCAGCCAGAGTGCTCTCAGCACTCGAATCGCATAATTCGAATGCCGAACTTTTTTAATAAATACCAATGAAAGTACATTATAGATATACCTATATATAGATACTCTGTTACAATTAATCAATATGATGGCCACTTAAGGAAGATACAAAGATGGTTTGGTTGGAAATACTGGTGGATGCATTTTTTTTTATATTTTTTTAAGGACAGGAATTTTTAAAAAAGTATTACAAATTTATAGATATATCAGGAAAGTTTATATAGTATTGGACTTTTCCTGACATTTAATTATAATTAAAGTTAATGGATGTGGTAGTGGAAGAGAAAATTATTACCTTGTTTTTATTTCAATGCCACATAGAACTGTTTAGGCCTTTTATAGGTAAGTATTTAATTAAAAGTAATTTACGAGACATGGTGTTTGTAGTAGGTAGTGCAATCTTAACTCTTTAACTGTAATTATTTATTTTTAACGTTTCGCAATTTTTGTCTAAAAAAATTATCGTACAATATTTTATTTACAAGATTTTGTTTCATGTGGCACTTTTTTGTAATAAGCCCTGTTCCTGCGAACATTATACGAGTCCATGTGATAGCTGTCAATACTTCTGCTGCTGACGACTTGACGAACTTTGCCCCAAAAGAAATTAAATTCACTAGCCAACAGTGGCGGGGTGTGAATACTTTCAAAAGGTAAGTCGAGGAAAAATTAGTCACCAAAAAATTTAATTTCGACAGTTTACTTGAAATTATTTCGTTAATTGCATAACTTAGTATCAAAACACAATGTTGTGGAATTCAAACCAAATTTGTTATACCTTAAGTCATTTAAGTTAAATGTAACAATGAGCTTAACGCATAATGAAAGCGTTTTCGAAAGAAAACTTTTTGGGCGGAGGCAAATACAATATCTTTAATAAATTTAAAAATTAAAATTTAAAATGTGTGGGAATGTTTCACGCAATATTTAGTTTTTTTTAAATGGTTATGAAGTGCTAAATCATCAAGTTGTGGAAGAGAAGCAGTTGTATACAAAATTTTAAGTTCATTTTATAAAGCTGTACAATCAAAAAATCCAGGGAAAAAATTATTAAAGAAGATATTTTTACATCTGGAATGGAAATTGCAAAATTATCATATCTTGATTTATTAAGTAAATCTAAAAAAATAAATTCGTGAAAGTTTTACATTTTGTATTTATTTCGGATGTAAAATTGTCTTTTATTTCTACAAAAAGACGTTTATAACGTAGAATCAATTTCGAGCAATCCTCATTTTCGTGGTGGATCCGCGCAATCGCCTTTGCTTCCAGAAATGCATTCAAATTTATTAAGAAAGTCAGAGCTAAGACAAGACTCTTCTTATTTTGCATTAGATTGAAAAGAATGTCAGTCTTAGCCAAAATCTCGGAGAGAGTATTAAGGAAAAACAAAAATCTTTTGCCTCTATTTTCATTAACAAGCTCTCGGAAATAGAAAGCGAGGCAGTGTCCCATTCGTTAGGGTTTTCTAAAATTCTAACAAAAGTTGCTATTATATGTATATCTAATCTCAAATTTAAAATGACGTTTATTATCCGCGAATGATAATGCCAGCGAGTTTCCGATACCCCAGGCGTCGGTTGGGATTTATTAAAAAAAACCGACAAAAGTATTAATACTGCCAAAAACCATTTCAATTTCGATATATTTTCAAGTGATCGCGATAAGACTTAATTTAAAACGTTAGCATAGCAAGGAATAAAGTTAGCCATTGTCCTTGCAGGAGAATGTATCAACTATATTAAAAATATGCTTTGTCAGCGCATTTGCGTTGCGAGACTCACTAACGTTAAAAACCCAAGAAACCTTTCTGTAACTCCTCCCTCCGAAAGGTACCGTAGAACACGTGGACAATTGGAAAAAAGAAGGCTAGGAAAACAAAACATTTAATTTAATTTACAACTCCCTATCAATCAAGTATACTTTTGTTACAATGAAACGTTAAAATAGGAAACGAAACCATCTTTTCGTTTTTAATTTTCATGGAAGGGGTAGAGCGTCCTCACTCTACAACATTATTTTTCTGAAAAACTCTAAGCTGATTAAAATTATTTGACTCCTCTAAGAGAAAATCTGTAAAGCATCATTCTACAACTTTTAAAACCATATTCACTAAAATTTACTATAGGTACCCAAAAACGTTTCACACTTTTAATTTGAATGTTTCAAATCTAAATGTTCAATATTTCAAAATTCCCAAAAAAACACTACATTAGGGTATTGCAATGTGTTCTTCTCCTTGTAAACTTAATTGTTTAAATAAGTTTAAACATCATTGGGATTTCTGAATTCATTTGGGCCAGTTGTGCCACATTATTAAATTGCAGTTATCTTCTGCACTTTCTGCCAAAAATAATTTAAATCTAATATCAATGTTAGTGGATAATGGAGTGGCAACCTTAAACTTTACGATACAGAATTCAGCCCAAGGGGAAGTACATATAAATTCATAAAATAAGTAAAAAGGAAGCGGTTTGTTTTTTTGTGCTATACCAATTTTTTTCTTTGAATTTATTATTTTTTTTTACAAGCAGAATGCAAGAACCTACCTCACCATTGTACATAAGATCTATTCTATATACAGTGCCTCAGCGTCAACCAAACCGCCCTGTACATGTTCGCTCATCACCGCAGCGATTGAGAGATACACACAAATTTGCAAATAAGTCGAGGGAAATCGAGTTATTATTCTTTCTATGAAACATATGTACATCAAGCAACATTGACATGCGCAGCGCACTACGCAACACATATTATTCATCAGTTCAATGAGTTTCATACTGAAAAGCATGAGGGGTACATACAAATTCATCCAACAAAAAGTCGATGAACTTCGTTAAGAAAGCGTGTATCGAACAAAGAAGTATCAAATGCAGTGAACAGTATATAAAGGGAGATGAAAGAAAACAAATTTGTTCCTTGAGATCTATTGTGCCCCAAGTTGTTAAGGATGAGATTTTGAAAAGGTAAGACGCAAGGAATCGAGTTATATGGATGCTTCGCGCCTGCTAGCCGGAATGAGTTTTCTATTCATACCAAATTTATCAGTGGTCAAATTTGAATACAATTGCAAAACGCAATAAGATAAGCAAAACTTTTCAGCAATTTCTTGCTCATACTTTCCTCCACCAGAGATATCCGCGAAAACAAACCTCCTATTGATCTGCGAGAGTGGTTTAGATAGGTGTTTTGAGTGTCTCCAGGTGGGGCGATACATAATTAATAATTATATTCCAAAAAGTTTTAGCGCCTGTTATTCTGAGTAGTCTTAGTAGTAGTTTTTGAATGAACCACAATAACTTGAGTGTGCCACCTCCAATTTTTTTCTTTATTTTTTTACACGTGCGATTTTCAATCTGCCAATACTTTATTCGGAATTGGTTTTTTGACAACTGTCACTTGATTTATACTCAGTTTGGTTTGCCATTTCATGATGAATAGACTTACTCCTGAAGAACGTTTGCAAACCGAAAACAAGAAAATTATGTTCAACAGTGAAGCGCACTTTTGGTTAAATGGGTACGTTAAAATAAAATTGTCGTATTTGGAGTTAAACGCTGTTAAATTCTCAAAAAGTCTCTGTTTGGTCTGCTCTATGGGCAGAGGGAATGATTGGTCCATATATTTTCAAAAATGAAATAGGCCATAATGTTACAGTCAATGGGGAACGCTATAGAGCCATGCTTAATGACTTTTTCGTGCCTGAATTGGATGATGTTGATGTGGACGACCTTTGGTTCCAACAAGACGGCCCTACATGCCATACAGCGAACGAAAAAATCGATTTATTGAAAAAACCTTTTGATGAGCGCATTATCTGACGTCGTAGGCCTGTGGCATGGCGTGGCCTACAAAATTCAACACCGCTTTTTTTTGTGGGGTTATATGAAGTCGCTTGCCTATAAGCCCGAGACGATTGACGCGTTGGAAGAAAATATTCGGCGCGTTATTGCTGACATACGGCCCCAATTTCTGCAAAAAGTGGTCGAAAATTGGGCATCTGGGCTGCAATTTATTTGAGCCAGCCGCCGAGGCCACTTGCCCGAAATCATTTTTAAAGCATAATGGCAAATCGTTATCTTTATAATAAAGATAGATTCTTGGTCTTAACATTAAATACTATTCGTTTTATTTCTTCTTGAAAACCACACGTCTAAAAAAACTCAATAATCAGATTCCCTTGTTTTTCTAGTGGAACAATTTCTTTTTAGCCTTTACATAGTATTGAACTGAGAGCAGCAATCTTAGAGAACAATGCACTACCCATCACACCCTCGATGCTAGACGATCAGGTCCAACCCAATGCAAGTTTTTGATATATATCAATTTTATTAAAACGACTAGTGCGTTTATTTTTTTATTTTTATAATGAACGCGCGCACTAAAGGGGTTCTGGCTACACTTATCAATGCAAATGATTCTCTGACGTAAAAATGGCATCAATATATATGCTCATTGGTTACCAGCCGAGGTCTTTAGAACATTATTGAAAAATCTTTTTTAAAAACAACTCATTAATTCACAACAAATAATATTTGGTTCTAACAATTTCTGGTTACGGTAGGTCTTCAGTCTCGTATACTGGTATTCTAGTTATAAGACGGCGATGGAGCGATACTTCCT
This sequence comes from Philhelius pedissequus, assembly GCA_910595825.1. Taxonomy (NCBI): domain Eukaryota; kingdom Metazoa; phylum Arthropoda; class Insecta; order Diptera; family Syrphidae; genus Philhelius; species Philhelius pedissequus. The sequence goes on along the minus strand of OU343160.1, from coordinate 271,863,718 downwards.
CGATAAAGTGTATACCTATTAATTTTCTAAGTAATCCTTATAGACCAAGATCCCATGGCTGGCAGACATACATCATTTTATCATAGATAATTTTTTTTCTGTGAATATTTAACAAAGTAGATAACAACGAATGGACATTCCGAATTTTCAAACGTGAGGCTTTTTGGAGATATGCCGTTTAAATACTGCATACCCAACTACGTTGTTTTATAAAAGCTGATTTTTTGATATGTTTAAGTGGATAGTGTCTCAAACTTTGTTTGACACTTGTCAAACACCTACAGTGGCGTTTTGTCCGGCAGATATGATGAAGATGTCATCTCAAAGGTGTTGCCAGATGAAACGCCCCACTGTAGGTATTAGGTACCTGGTGACAATCGCCGCGGCAGGCCGAATCTCTGGCAGATCAGCAGTTACTAGTCCCTTGAATTCATGGCATGGCAGGCCGAAGCTCTGGTAGACCGGCCGGCGGCTATTAGGCCCTTGGTGGCACTCTACACGGCAGGCAATTACCTAATTTATAGCGAAACCCCTAAGCATTATTGGGGGAAGGCCTCGAGCAATAAAGCTATGATAACCAGAACGATTTACCTCGTCTATGGTCACATAAAGACTAATGAATAAAATCAGAAACAATATCACCAATGACTGTAAGTGTGGTCGATGGGGCCATGATTTTCGTTCATCATTGCAGGTCTTCATACAATAATTTCGGTATGAACCATGTGTGAACTGTAATATGATGAACGTAAATCAAAGCCTAAATTAATTTGTTTTATTTCTCGGTGACATTACATGCTTACTATGACGATGAATTGCGTCGAGTTAAAATATTATTTCAGCTGCAGTCCGTGACGAATAATTATGACTAAATTCTCCTTTCCTTTTTTTATTAAAAGAAGGTAGCTTGTAACACTTCGTTCTACGTTGACTGGCCGTTCACTTCTAAAAGTTTCTGAAAAAAAATAAAATGTTTTCCAACAAAAAAGTTAAGACCGAAAGTATTTAAAACGTCTGATTGAAAAATGTAAAGGCACATTTCCGCTTATGTTCGTCCATTTCTCAAATTATTGTTAAACTACAGCGACTTTATAAATTATCTTAATTGCATCTGTTCTAACGCAAAATTCAATATTCCATTCGAGATCCATCATTGCACTTCAATAAATATGAATGCAATATGGTTATAATGTTCATCATGGAGGAATATACCGAAAACAAACCCAATCCAAGAAAACTCTAAATAACTCTATTTGAATTGATTCGAAAATCAATTTCTCTGCTTTTGTCTGATTTATTTGACAAAAGTTCAAACCTTTCAAATACATATACATAATAATGCAAACGAAATGGAAAATAGTTTCAAAATACTGCACCGCAATGCAATTTGCTTTTCATCAAGGACATCATACAGGACGACACATAACTATAATACTGGTGACAGGAATACAGGTGCATTGTACCCATAAGAAGTTCAACCTCCAACCCCAACGGTTGGCAGATAAATGGGTATGTACATACATTGACTATATTGTACTATACAAGAACCACTTAAGAAACTTAAGTCACTACAGAGAAGTCCCCGGCGACGAACCCGTTTTTACAAAAGAATACCACAGAATTGAGGAAACTCCACATACACACACACCTAAAGAAGAGGAAGTGGCTGTCTCAATTTCTATTGAATCATTCAGCCAACATCCTTTTGAGCGTAAGGAACATGTTTAAGTCCTCTGCTTCTGAATTTGTTTTATATGAATTTCTGCATCTATACCTACTGCATATAAGGCGGCTGCACTGCCATATCTGTCTAAGGCTTGGGTTTTCCTTATTTTGCTCCTTCCGTTGCCTTCCCTTGCTTACGAAGATTCCTATTCGCAGGATTTGAGGAATTTGAAGCAGGAGCAGAGAAAACGTAATTATATTCCATCCAGCTATATTTCGGTATACAATACGAGTATCCTAGCAAGCACAAACGGTGTTAGATAGATATTTTAGATGCAATCGACCGGCAACAACCTATGTTAAAACATAAGATAAATTTCACAGAGATGCACAGGATATGCCGGATTCAATGATGCAACAACCAATCAAGAATCATTCTGGCCACAGAGTGTTGATAGTGTAGAAAACGAAAATATGTCCATACATACATATACATGTATGTATAGCTATCTGTATAAATTCGAGAATAATCAAGGCAAACAAAACTAAAATATGGTTTGAAATTATTTCGAGAGATCAAAATCAAAAATTATGGGTTTCTCTTCTTGAAGCATATTTGTAGAAGAAATCAATGAGAAATGATGAATATGGGTGTGTTCTATTGAATAAATAAGAAAAAAGGTTTTAATTTTGAACTGCTAAGGTCCAGCTTCAATTTCGATTTGTTTCATAAATATCCTGAAAGGATCTAAAAAAACTTGTGGTATTTTTGAAAAAAAAAAGGGTTTAGAATCCGTAAAGCCGCTAGGTCCTCATAAAATGTCAGCCATAGATTTGTCAACGAAAAAAGCTTTAAATTCAAATAAACATATATCATTGATTACATAAACTTGGAAATTATACTGAAATATTCAATTAGTTCGCTTTTTTTCCCGTGCGGAACTCGGCACTCTCAGGCTATCTCAGAGAATCTATATATGGTCTGACCCTACAAATGGATTTTACAGTTACATTCTAGTGTGTCTCTGTCCGATATCCCTGCATGAAATTATAGATATCCACTAGAGGTCACCATTTTCTGAAGCCAGATATCAGCCTTGGATTTCAACAATTATATTAAAAGAAAGCAGGTCATAGGATATTCACTCAGGTGGATCTCTCTCTGCTCTCGAGAACTTTCAAAATTGGTTAAATTATTTAGCTTGTAGACTGTCACTAAAGCGAAAACTACTTCAACCTGAGTGATTCTCTGGCCTTTGTTCACTTTCTTGGGGTTTTAGAAATTTTAAGCTGTTCCCGCTACAGATGCTGCATAGTTCTACCTAGAAAGAGTATCAAATTTTTGATACTCTTGCAAATGCCCAATAGATGAATTGAAAAACTGTTTTCGTTTCCCACTGGCCCAATTTTGATAAAACATAGGCATGTTAAAAATTAAATTGTAATGCTCTCATAGCGACTAAACTACCTTGTTTTGACGCCATAACTAACGGGTAAACTCTTTTAATACATTCCACATATTATATACGCACTGCAACACATAACGGGTGTTTCTTTTAGGGCGTGTGGTTTTCAAGAAGAAATAAAATGCATAATGTTAATGCCAAGAATTGATCTGTATTATAAAGATAAGGATTTGTCATTATGTTTTGAACATGATTTCGGGCAAGTTGCCGCTGTGGCTGGCTCTAATAAATTCCAGCCGAGGAGGCCCAATTTTTGCAGCAATTGGGGCAATAACGCGGCGAATATTTTCCACGATGCGAGTAAATGCGCTCACAAAAAGTTTGATATAATAAATTGATTGTTTCGTTGGTTGTAGCGCCGACAGTGGACTGACCCATGAGGTATATCACATGTTTTGTTTTTTCTTATCTATAAATGATTATTGTAGACCGCAAAATACATTGGTTCTAACCCAATTTATTGAAGAGCAAACGGCTTTCGAACGAAAGTCAATTTTGAAAAAAAAACTACGATTATTTTCTAATTTTAAGTATTTAAGTAGTCCACGTTATCATTAATAAAAGTGTTAATATTTTATCAATTTTGATACAAAATAAAATGCACGATTGTATCGCACGTACTTGCTCCTATGTTCGATCACATTATATGCAAAAGATTCTTAATAGAAACGACTTAATATATTTTTAAAATCGTTTTTCACTTAATTTTTTATATAAAAAAATTGATATGGAAATTTTAAATATATAATAATATAAATTCAGAGACAAAATTTCGGAAAAAAATCATCCCCCGTCTTCGAAAATTTTGAATTTTCAAAAATGAAATTTTTTTTTTTCCAAAGATCCAAAGCAACTATTTTTCGAAAATTTTGAAATTTTGAAGTAACTCCTGTATAAAAATTTTGATCGAAATCCGTTAGTTGTAATGAAAAAATTTTTAGCCCAAAATGTAGACCATATCCGAGGTAGTACACACACCAATTTTTATTAAAATCGATAGATCCGTTTTTGAGATAATTAATATGGTAGAAAAATTTGTATGGTAAGTACATTTATTTTTGTGGCTAAAACAACGATTTAAGAATCTATTTTGGACAATCACCTAAAACGCCTAACCACCAAGTTTGAACAAAATCGGTTCAGCGGCTTAGGCTGTAGATCGTTCTTTAGACAGACAGACAGACGGAATTGCAGGACCCACTTTTTGGTGTTCTCTGTGATAGTAATGTCATGTATGATTGCTAGAAAACATTTTTTTTTTACGAATACATAATTTGCTTTATAGTACCTATGATCGAAAGTAAAAATGGAAGTAATTTGTAACTAACAGAAAACAAAGCAGTTCAGGTTGGTGGCAGCTTGTCTAATTTTCTACCCACTACATCTGGTGTGCCACAAGGATCTATACTGGGTCCTCTACTCTTCTGTATTTATGTCAATGAACTTCCATTTTTGATCAAACCTGTTCCTGTCATTTATATGCTGATGACGTTCGACTTTATCTTAGTTGTCCTCTTGGGCTTATTGAGCATGGAGCCTTCAATGCAAATGAAGACCTTGACAAGATTTTTACTTCGTCCCATTTAAATTGCCTTTTCTTGAATCCCAAAAAATCAAAATGCGTAGTAATTTCAAGAAAGATTCTAGATCTCGCTTTCTTTCAACCGATTGTGTTAAGTAATGCTCCCCTTGAATATGTCGAAACTGCTAAAAATCTAGGTGTGAATCTTAACCGCTCTTTGTCTTGGGACAATCATATAAATGGAGTTGTTGGCAAAGTTTATGGTACCTTACGGAGTTTATGGATAACCCAGTATTTCACACCAGTAAAAACATGCATGTTGCTTGCCAAGACCTTATTAATATTTATTTTGATATATGGATGTCAATTATACTGCAACTGTAGCTACGCTGGTAAACGTAAACTCAATGTGGCTTTTAATAATATCGTTCGCTATGTCTTTGGCTTACAAAAATATGACAGTGTATTCAATTTTGCTACTTTGCTGCTAGATATGCCTTTTGATGATCATCTTAAGCTTCGTAATTTAATGCTACTCTCTGATGTACTGCCTACACACCAACCACAATATTGTCTTGATAAGATTAATTTTCCTACCTCAAACAGATCTCGTCAACATATTCATCCTCGCTATACATGTTTAACATCCGAGCGTCAATTTTTTATAAACTCAGTCCGTCTCTGGAACCCTCTTCCACGGGCTATTAAGGACATTCAAAACGCAACAAGAATTAAAAATTCTCTAAAAGATTATTTTTCAGTAAACAATTAAATACTTTAAATGAATAAATTCTATAAATTTGACTAGTCTTTGTTCCACTATTTGTCATATAAATAGCTTTAATAAATATTATTGTATCATCTAGATTGCTCTAACTCTAACTTTTTGTATTATTAACTTGTAACTAATGTATAAGATTTTGTATCTTACAGTTACTAAGTATTCACGAATCTTGAGTTTTAAACTTGTGTCTGTGTTAGTTTACTGGATAAAGTATGTTGAATAAGTGTGAAATTAATTTAAAAAAAGCTATGTTCTGATGACATTTTGGACAATCTGAATTAGTGCTTGATGCTGCTTTGAATCCAAATTTTGTTTTTTGAGTAGCTGTAGCTGTGAATGTCTTACTTCTTTTTTCTCTTTTTAGTTTCACACTTTTTTGTTCCTCGTATGGATTTTTTTCTGAAATTTGCTTTTCCAATTCCAAATTGGTCAGGTACAAGAAAATGCTGAAATAAGTTTTAAATAAAATGGAATTACCAGTTCCAGAGATTAGCTTTGTTTTGTAATTTGAAAAGGATTTTGTTCGAAATTCATAAGTTTAAGTTCATAATGGAATTTGGCAGTGAAGCATATCAAGAAGTTTCTTATAAAGTTTAAAGAATAAAGATTGTTTTGATGACGTTGAATTTTTTAGAGTAAAAAATAATGACTTGGATGATGAAAATAATATTATAGAAACACCAGAAAGTCATTGTGGTCCAGGAATACCAAAAATGGTTTGAAATTTGTGGAGAACACTCTAAGCGTGCTAAAGTGCATCATCTTATTGAAAATGTGTCTCCATCGGAGTGAATTTAAGCTGTACAGATGACCACTTCAAAGATGGTAATCTCATTGGGGTAGAAGTCATAACAGAGGTTACAATACTTGTTTCAGAATTATCTGAAACAGCAAAACTATATATAAAAAAATCTCAGGAGAAGAATAATTCATTATGATCGTATAGTGCGGAAGAAGCGTTTGGATTATGTGGAAATGACGCTAAATGCTTACAAAATTATTAGAAATCAATCAATTGATCATGGACATTCTTTGTATCCATCTACCTATAAACTTGGTTAGGCAAAAAAGGAGTGTTTTGCGGCAGAAAGTATAATAAAAGTTGATGAGACTAGTGCAAATATGAATGAAAAAAAAGGACTAGACGTCTTCTAAGAACACTAGAACAAGTTATGTACGAAAACGTTCCTGAGGATAAGAAGCTTACTCTTATGTGCAAATGGGATGGGGATGGAAGTTCAGGTCATTGTACCTACAAGCAAATAACACAATTCTATTTTTATTAACTATGCCTGGCCAAGAACAAAATCTTCTAATTTTAATGATTAAAATTTTAATCTTGTTGGATATAGTTCACACTGCTTTTTTGTCAAAAAATGCATGTAAGTTGAACTGAACTTAACAAAAATTGCGTATTGGTAAGGCGCTCACTAACCAACTGATGAGTCCAAGTGAGATTGCCGGGACGAAACGCAAATTTTATGGACTAAGGGCCGTTAAAAGCTATTTTGAATCACTAATTCGACAAGTGCAATTAAATATAATGCTAAGTCTTCTACTTGGCTGAGTAATATCAGTAGTAACGGGTCCGCCATCTAACGCTTTTTTTCAACTAGTGCTTATTTCGTGAATGGTAACACTTAGCTCATGTCTGATTTGACAGATAATAAGTTTTATCCTTCCGCTGAAAGAATATGGTTGTGTATACGCTTGAACAATGCTGGGAAATATTGCGACATTACTTTGAAAATCTTGGTAATGTTGCAGAATGTGTGCGGAAATTGCGTACGGATTTTGGAAGAAGAGAAGCACCGTCTGCTCCGTATGTTCGTTATCTTGTGAAAAAAGTGAAAGAAACTGGCATCCTCATCGATAAACCAAAGCGTGAAAAGCCAAAAACAGTCCGTTCACCCGAGAATATTGCCGCTGTGGCAGAAAGTGTGCGTGAAGCGCCATCAACATCAATTCACCGTGCGTCGTTCTCAACAATTGAACATTTCGGAGACATCATTGGGACGAATTTTGCATAAAGACCTTGGTATGACGCCACACAAAGTTCAATTGGTTCAGGAGTTGAAGCCAACTGACCATCCAATGCGTTTTCGCTTCGCTAAGTAGGCCTGCGACCGACTTAGAGAAGATGCCGATTTTGCCAAAAAAATCATTTGGTGCGGATTTTGGTCCAGAGGCATAATTGGGCCATTTTTCTTCGAAAATGAGCAACGAGTGGCCGTTACAGTCAATGGCGATCGTTATCGGGCCATTTTGAACGAATTTTTGTTCACAAAAATTGAAGAGGAGGATATTGGCAATATTTGGTTTCAACAGGACGGCGCTACGTGCCACACAGCCGAAGCTACACTCGATGTTTTGCGCCCTGTTTTTCAAGATCGCATTATCAGTCGCAGAGCTGATGTCGTTTGTCCACCTCGGAGCTGCAATTTGACACCGTTGGACTATTATTTGTGCCGCAAAAGATAAGTGTTACGCTGACAAGCCAGAGACAATTGACGCTTTGAAGGACAATATTCGTGAAGCCATTGGTGAAATACAGCTGCACACAATCGATAATGTGCTTAAAAATTGGACCGATCGTGTAGGCTACTGCATGGCCAGCCGAGGCAGCCATTTGAATTATATTATTTTCCATTATTAACCGGAAGGATTGTACTTTCAAATGAAAAAAGAAATTTGAGAAAATATTCAGTAGTTTTTTTATATAGCATTTTCAAAAAAAACGTTATTTGGCAGACCCTTTATATAGAATTCTACTATAAAAACATTCTTGTTTCTTAATATTTTATAAAAGCTTATCAGTGAAAAATAGTGTTAAATTAAATAATTTATTTTATTTAGCTTCAATAAAGGTCTCCGAGCAAAGCTGGTTGCGTCTGGAATTTTTTGAGTGAAATAAACATTAAACATTTAAAACTGAGATTCGAATTTATATGGATTCTCAACAATGGCTTGTGGATTATGGTCATTCCGAATACGACGGTTTTGCTTATTTAACCCATTTAACCAAAAGTAATCTTCATCACTGAACAAAATTTTCTTGTGAAAATCGGGATACATCGTGCGAACCGAGCCAATATTTTGGTAATAAATTTGCACGACTTGCAAAAGTTGTTCAGAAGTTAGTCTATTCAATAAGAAACGGAAAACCATAGTGAGCATAAATCAAGTGACAGCTGTCAAAAAGACCAATTCCGAAAAAAGTATTGCCAGATTGAAAACCACACATCTAAAAAAACACCCATTACACTATATGTTATAGTGCATATAACGTCAAAATCACTCTTGTTTTTTTTTTGTAATTAGTCAAGGTTAAACGAGAACATGTGAGAAACAAGGTGAATATAAGATCTTATTCAGATAGGTGTAAAATGAAATAAAGTTGGCAAAATATTGCTTTTATTTTGAATCCAAATACTGAATACTAGCTTATCGAAATTGAACGTCATTATGCACAGAACGAAGTAAAGCCCTCCAGTTACTTTATATCTACACCAAGGTAACTTCTTTTTATTTTGAAAGCCAAAGGATATCTTACACAAACATAAGTGACCAACACCCACACATGAACTCAATAAATAGATTTCTCGAAATTTGCTGTCTGCCTACGTCCATCTCGATTGTAATAGAATGAAGGCGACTAAGAGGGACCAGACCATAATATAATTTTAGATAAGGAAATAGGCTTTCATCCTTTTTTCGATCCTGACACATATACACATACATCTTTATGGTTATAGGGTTATCCATATTATCCATATAGACATATCTTTTTTATAAACTTTATTTCATTAACTCAAATAAGTAAGGTAAAGGCATTGATGTCCTTCTACGTACAACATTCTGACACAAATTTAAAATTGGTGTATACATGCCATACACCATAAATTGTAGTGCTGTGTAAATAATGTTTACCGATTGAAAATAAAACTTCTGTTAAATATATTAGAAATGTGCAAACAAGTCAACAGATTGTTGGTATGTATAGGTATCATGATTGCTTGCACGACATTTGATTTAAATTGCAATTTGGACGAAGGAAAATCGAGGAATATATGCTTAAGTTTTAAAAAGTCGTAAGAATTATAAAATAAACATGTGGAAATATTGTGCAAAAATTTTGTCGAACTCTAATGATTTTGGTGACCTTGCCAACAGATGTCAGACGGTATGCCCCTCACTTTCTGGGTGAGTAAGGCCTTGAAATATCTCCTATGCTGTTGGGGAAATATGCTCAAAAAATGTATCCTTCGGTTGGCTTACATGACAATATTACAAGATCTAAATCTGCCTAGTTCGCGTCAGCCATGAAGAATCACAAGGACAACAAAAAGCATAAGTGATTTAAGAGTAAAACGTACGCGAATATATTTATTGCTGCAAGGTTCCAAATGTCTATGGTGAGGCCGCAATCGAATGCGAAGTGAACAACAGAACAAATGACATCTTCATCGATAGCCATACGGAGGTTGAATCCATTTTCTAAACTGTCATAAAGTAAACATTAGTGTGTCGTTGCTGCATCGAGTTGAAATCATTTATCAATCACAATTATTTTTCGCTGGGTTCTAGGCAGTGTTGTGCCATAAATGTATACTACATGATTGCCTACATATAGACAATTCGACTTAGATAATTCACAATTGTAGATATAAATTTGTCGACAATGTACACATTGTAGACAATTCGTAAAACCATCATCTTACTAATATTATAAATGTGAAAGTTTGGATGGATGGATGGATGTATGGATGTTTGTTGATCACGGCTGAACGGATCTGGATGAAATTTGGTACAGAGATAGACTATTGTCTGGAATAGGCCACATGCTACTTTTTATCCCATACAAAATGCATGGTTCCCGTGGGATAGGTGTGTTTTAATTTTTCATAGAGCTCATTCTACATAAAATTTTGGGTAAACCCTTCAGAAAATTCGGGAACTTTTAAAAATCGAAAATTGATTTTTTGTATTTAATTGTGTATGCAAATTTTCCTGAATGGCTTTTCGAATGAAAAAATAGAAAATTCTTAGTGGAAAACTCGAAAAATTCTAGAAAAACGCGAACATTTTTTGTTCGATGATATATAGATAAATTTAAAACATGATTTGATGATTTTGGACAATGTAAATGTGGAAAATTCGTTGTGAAGCTTGGAAAATTTCGGATAATCCTACTGATATTATGAATGCAAAAGTTGGGATGGATTGATGGATGGGTAGAGTGGATGGATGTTTTTTGCTCAATAACGCCAGAACGGTTTATCTGGATAAAATTTGGCACATGGACACACACATGCTCGATTATCACATAGGGCATTTTTATCCAGAAAAACGGAACCGAACAGTTCCTATGCCTATATGGGAGAGGCTTATATATGAACAAAATATATACTTGGTTGTTTGTTCCACATTCATGCCTAAACCATTAAATGGATTTTAATGAAATTTGGTAACCAGCTAGAAGATTAGCCATGATTTATTTTTCCCAACTTTATTTTTGTAGTTCTTACTTTTTCAATCCAATATTAAATCTTCGCTTTGCTTGCGAACATGACCATTCACGAAGAATATCGAAGCCAACGAACACGACAAAATCTAAATTTTTGGCCAACAGCAAGCGACTCGCGAACCATCCCACATACAAGAAGAGCACAGCGAGCGCGAGCATGCTAGGCGAGCATGCTAGGCGAGCGTATTCGTCGTTTGTGCCTAGATTCAACGACTGAAGGATTTTGAATGAAATTTTGTAGGTGGATAGATGATTTCATTAGATTCCCGTGGGTCCGTAGCAACGCACGGGTATCTGTTAGTATTTACATAAATTAGATATATCCAAAAAAAATTAATTTATGGAAGAAATCTGTTATGATAAACATACTCACTTAAATTTGATAGGTTCTCTGAATCATTTTACTTAGCTTATTACTGGTCAAGTTTTAAAAACCTTTTAAAATTTGAGGAATTTAGTAATAATTTAAAAAAAAATGCTAGTAAACTTTGCAAATTTGGTTCAGAAATTTAACATTTCTCACATAATTTGGAATTGTTTATTTTTTTGGTCCGATTTCAATCCTTTATACAGAGATTGTTTTTACTCTGATAATGGCTGAATGACATGACCTTTAAATACTAAATATCAAATTTTCAATATTTCGATTGACTATGAATAAGAACAACTCTAAAGTTAACAAAATTCTGATTAAATTGGTGTTGTATATTTTCTCCTTTTCATTGTTATTTCTCATCTTTCTTTTTTTTTAAGGAAAACACATCCAAAATTCAAATATGAAAATTCAAATGAAAAAAAAATTTCCCTAAATGGAAATATCGCCCATAAAAGAAAATAACGTCCAAATATTAGGAAATAACAACCAAACTGAAATCTTGTCAGTAGTTGTACTCCTTATTAAATCACTCCGCTAGACTTTTAGAATTATTTTATTTGTAAGATTTAGATGTGAAAATCGACTTATTGTCTACATCGTCGACCGATTACCTAGGTTGAAATGTAGACAATTAAAGTCGACACGTAGAGGAACAACACTGAGTCTAGGACACCGTGAAATTCACGGAAATGAAATGGTTTTTTATGCCAAGAAAAAATGAGAATTTGCCAGAATTTTCTTTAGGTCACGAGTGACATCAGGTAGCCAACGATAATCATTTGTCGGATCTCGAGAAATCTCTAAGAGAAAATTAAAATATATGCTAAGCAGGCCGGAACTGTTAAAGGAGACTGCAATACAAAAATTCGTCCACTCAACTATGAATGTGAAATACAGCTGTTTTTGTTTCCTGTATTTACAATAAAATCTCAATATATTTCCACTAAGGTCATGCTTCAAGGTAATTCCCTTCGATTGTTATAAAGTTTAGGTAAAAGTCTTACAAAGTCAGACTTAACCGTGTGACTGGAAAGTTGTATGTCCTACCAAATAATTAAGTTGCTAGAAGGGCTTGCAACCTAAAGGAGTGTTCGCAAAAATGAAAGTCGAAATTGACAAATATTGAAACCTCGTGGTGATAGCTGCATCATTGTACTAAAGCCTTTCGAAAAGTACTGGAAACCATATAAAAATATTAATGGATTTTTTATCTTTTTTTACGCTAACCGTGATAACGGCAGAGAAACCAGTTCACTTCGCTAATACCATTAAAAAGTGGCTGTATAAAAATAATTTTAAAATAATTAATCTGACAATGTGACGAAAAATCTCTTGAAGTCGACATACCCAATGTGTAACAAATTCTGTAGGGACAAAAAAAGATACTGTAAATTTTGACTAAGATTATGTACCCAGTACTGTATTCGTGTATACTATGTTTACGTGCGATATAAATTCTCAACAAGTAGCTATCTCTTGCAAAATGTGACATGTGCATTTGATATTAGGATATAGATTTTATTATTAAAAGATAGATTGATAGATTGACTATGATGAGATTGACATTCAATGGGAAAATGTATTTTGGCCTGGCAGTATTGATTTCAACGGAATCCATGTGCAAAAACGAATTCCTACTAATATCAATGGCAAACCAATGCGGCATGATTGAATAAAATAAGAGATTTTTTATGAGATTGAATTTTTCGTGTGATGATTGGTCATGTTAGATATACCAACGATGAAGGTTTTATTACTTTTGCATCCCACAAAAACCAAAAATTGAAATAGGTCATCGGGTATAATGTATAGGATCACGAGAATGATCTTATTAACTTGGATAAGAAGAAAATAGAATTACTGTATTTGGTGTTTTAGTGTAAGTGTAACTTAGTTATATGGCTTTAATCATGCCGAAATGATTATACCAAAGCAGTTCGTCAAGCGAAATCGACAATACCTGCAAATTATTTGGAAATTTCTGCACTTTGTTTCGGATTTTAATTATACATGTGCAAAAATTACATTTGAAGAGAATTCCTTTTTTCATCTTCCTGATTAGTTGAAAGACCGAATGACTATTTCGGGGGTTATATTAAAATTCAGGACCACAAATCTATACCCAAAATATTGGTTACTCCGTATTAACACGACCTGCAAAATGTCAATTTTTCATCCATTTAATAACAAATTTAATGCAAATATATTGCATAAAATAATAGTATCGTAATTTTTGACAAATAATTGGTATAATATGGCGGAACTTTTGGCATTTTGTCAATAGAAAGTTTTTACTGAGACATGAAAAGAACCAACAATTGTGCTGCAATACTCTTTAGCTACACTATGTCAGTTGTTTAAGTAGATTGGTCATCTAATGTGCATCTTTTTTTAATTCTTTCTCTGCTGCCCTATTTTCTGTTTCTCGCACACCGAACAAAATGTCTGCGACACAACATGGTATGTCGAATTTGAAACAAGATGTATACCACTCCACAGAAGGTCACGCGATACAAGTAAGGTAAAATATACGGCTTTATATATATAGCTAGGTATATAATGTACTATAGATACCCAACTTCGAAAGAAAACGTGACAAGCAACCGACTTCTTATTCCAGTACAATGGAAAATTATTTGAAATTTACTTTTTTATACTGCTGGAGAAAATGTTTCTGCATGTAAATAAGATAAAAAAGTATCTATATATTTTAATACAAACTTATATAAAAATATTTCAATAAAATTATAAACAAATATTTCAGTAAGAATACTGTGGCCTACTTTATCCATTTTTTATAATCTTGTATTATAATATATCTATGAACATATTTTATTTTTTTTTATTTTACCTATTTTATTTTATTTTAGTTTATTTTATTTTCTTTAATTTTATTTTATTTTTTATTTTTATTTATTTTATTTTATTTTATTTATTAAATCAACTCAGAGCTTGTAACAACATAAGAAAATTTCGGCCATTTTTCTCGTTCACAATAACAAACGACCTTTTGAAAAATTAAGTCCAGTCACAAAAAAGCAAAATCTGTGATTTGCCGGATATGCCTTTCCAAAAGTCTAAAATATTTCATCTATGGTAATTTTGGGCTTATTCGTACGACAATTAACATTTGCTATAGAAAATAGTTTATCTTAAAAATATGTTCACAAAAACTTTCAGAAAAGGCATGATATAGCTATGTTCCCGTATCTGTGCACAGACATTTCCAAAAAGTACGGGAACGCAATTGAAAACACAATCTACTTGCAAAAATATAATTTAATGTTGACGTTTAGAAAATGGTAATGGATATGCCTAGAGACATGCCAACAGTGTGACGGAAAAGTAGAGTATGCGCCCGCGTTGGCGTTGGGTTAAACAGTCATTCGTTCTCCGGAAATTAGGTGATTGCATCAGCAACCCCATAGGAAATATTTAATCCTTATAATGCCGAACAACTGTTATAAAACTGCTATAACTGTAATAAATAAGTATTTCTGTGGGGTTGGGGAATTTTTGTCTGTCCATAATGCAATGGCCTTTTCTATAAAATAAATGTCTTCGATTTCTATTACTCCTTTAATAAAAAAAAAATAAATAAAATGCACGACTGGATCTCACGTACCTACTTGCTCGTATGTTCGATCACATTGTATGCAAAAGATTCTTAATAGAAAGCTAAATATATTCTGAAAGTAGTTTTTCATATAATTTTTTTTATATAGAAAATTTCTTTTATTTTTTTTAAACAAAAATTGCTATGAAAATTTTAAATATTTAATAATATAAATTTTAAAATAAAATTTCAGAAAAAATCGTCCACTCGTTTTCGAAATATAGAATTTTCAAAAAAAAATATTTCTTTTTTCAAAAATCCGAAAAAAACTATTTTTCGAAAATTTTGAAATTCAGTATTATTTTGAATTTGATAGATATCCTGCATAAAATTTTGATCGAAATCCGTTGAGCTTTTTATGAGAAATTGGAAAATCAATAAAATGGTTGTATGGCAGTACCGTTAATAAAAAAATATTTGAAAAAAAATGCTGGCCAAAATCTAAACCATACCCAAAGTAGTACACACAACTATTTTTATCAAAATCGTTAGAGCCTTTTTGGAGATAATCAATATGGGAGAAAAATGTGTATGGCCGTTATTTTTGGGGCTGAAACTACAATTCAAAAATCTGTTTTGGACAAACAATCACCTAAAACGCCTATGCCACCAAGTTTAAACAAAATCGGTGCAGACGCTTAGGCTGTAGATTGTTCTACAGACAGACAGACAACCATACAGACAGATAGACAGAGAGACGGAATCTTGGACCTTTTGGTGGTCTCTATCATCGTAATGTCAACTTTGATTAAAATCACGAGTTCGATTTTTTTCCAAATGCAAGACTTGCCTTTAGTGCTATATTACCTATATCGCAAGAAAAAATATAATAATCGCGCAGCGTAGCTCAATTTCACTGTGTCGCGAATATCACAAGAGGCAAAATATATTTTACATATACATTTAGGAAAAACAAAGAATAATAGTGTTAAGAGTAAGTGAGAGAAATATTTTCTGCAAAGAGGTTTACTCTCCAATTGAGCGTTGTCCCCACAATCCACCATCCTGGAAAAAGTCTGTCCCAGACGTTAGTGTCTAGGCTTCTGCAACATCTTCATAATCCTTATATTTCTCATCGTCATCAACATTTGCGGTAAGTTCCTCCGATCATTCCATTAAGTGAACAGGCGTTGACGTTTGATTTGGACTATCATGTTAACCATCTTTCTTAACAATGTATCGATCGTTTCTGTTAATTTTGATTATTTCATACGGGCCAATAAATTTCGGTATTACTTTTTGTCCTGGTAAGAATTGTGTTTTTTGATTAGACACTAAGCCACAAGGAATGTAATTTGTATACTCTGTCCAACAAAAATAGTCAGTACAGCCCTTGAGGTAACTTTTTGAAATACACTGGTGCCTGTTGCTGAAATTGCCACTGACAATAACCACTGAGTTACATATAAATTATGTTTGTAATCTTGTTAAGACCATCGTGTATTCCACCATAACCTGCCTACTGCACATCCCAATGCACACTGCACACTGCACACTGCTGCTTGTGTGCCTTCACCGTCGATTTAACCGATAATAAACACATTGAATCAGTGTAACCATGAATACGTTTTTGGTAATTTAGTATGCTCACTACTGCAACCCTTTAAGAGCTTTAAAATAGTACGATGCTATTGGCATATTTTACAGTCAAAGTGCGGGGCAAGTGTCCTATCTTCCCTGTACTGAATATTTTTGTTGGACAGAGCATAGCGTGTTTTCGTTTTTTTGTCGTAGAGTTTCTTGTTTTCCACTTAAATCTTAAGTATCTGCTCCTTCGCTGCGCTCCTTATTTTTTCGCGTTCATCTTTAAATAGTACCATAACATCTTCGAACCAAAAACTCTTTGAAGGTGATGAATTGATACCCTATTGGGCTCTGGAAACATATCGGTACTATTTGAACGGAGCTTTAATGGTATGTTTTGTCAAAACTTGTATAATAATTCGGTTTCACCTATCTACCTGACCATTATCACGTGATGGAATTCCTGTCATTATTTGATGGTGTTCAATGTTTCGCGAAGTAATCTTTAAATGAATTTGCTGCAAAAGCCGCTCCTCGATCTGAAATTACCCTATGCGGGTTCCCAAGGACATCTGACTGAAGATCTGGCCGTTGGAAAACGATTTTGCGGTCGTATTTTTGACGGGTTGAATCTACGTACATTTGGTGAAACCTATCGACGATTACTAATAGGCACTGATAGTTTTTTAATGTTGATGGTAATGGTCAGTATGATGTGTATATTAGGGTTGATCCATTTTATCTATAGGGTGTAGAAATGAGTCCAATTTTTTTACTTTTCTTCGTTGTCAAAATGTACGAAACACCAGTTACTTCTTATTTCGGCTTCACGATTCGATAAGTTAGCAAAAATGTAATCCTGACTTTTTGATTTTTCTATTTTTCTATCTGCAAAATGTCCTTGATTGTGAACGTCGAGAGTTATTTGCTTTCGGAACGCAGAGCAAGTAGTTTCCGTTTATAAATTTATACAAAAGCCCATTCCTCCTAACGTAGTCTTCATACGGTTCAGTATCGAGAATAGTTGCAATCGCTTTATGTCCTTCATCATTAAATTGGGCTTTTCATACTAGCTGAAGTGTACCATTTCCAATTGCGAAAACAGCTGCAGCATGTCTGCTAAGTGCATGTTTCGGGGGTGGCCGTGACGCAATAGTTGTGTGTTTGCCTGTCAATCTCATGGTCACAAGTTCGATCTCTGCCGTAGTCTATGTCCTCTTATTCTTCCATTAAAAATCAAATCTAAAAATTAAATGTCATACAATGAGTTGCTGGCTTACTCACTGCATGCTGTTTAGGCATAGAACTAACAACATGTGATTGAGTAAAACTAGTATACCGATAAAATATGACAAAGAATAAAAAAATTAATGCGAATTATAAGGGACATAGATAAATAAGACACGGAAATTTCTCCGCATTAGTTCAGCCGCCATCCCTCTAGATAAAATCTGAGACAACAACCACCTACAGTCTCCGAATATCGCGCCAAACATCTTTCCTATAGTTCTTTCTCTTCCTTAACCTCTCCCTCACGCCCGCGCTGTGTTGAAACATTTAAAGGGTATTCATAATTCCTTGAGCGCGTATAGTATAGGTCTGGGTTGAGTCCACCTGCCAAATATACAAACTCAATTTTCTTATACTGACGTCGTCAACCTACCTAATTCCATTACGCATCAGCATCTTTAATTGTAATCATCTTTAATCTACTACATCATAAGAATAATTCAAATTACATACCTACAATCAATAGGAATTATTATACTCATTTAAAGAAATAAGTCATCCAGTCACTTATAGTATTTCATCGATCATCGTTCAAGTTTTAAGGTTTTTTTTTTTTTTTTTTTTTAATTTAACTATATGCCTGTAAGACCTAAGGTCTTTTAAATGCAATCTGAATTGCACGGCACTAGTTTGGCACAGTGGATTTGAGAACCAGCTATTGACTATCTCATTTTAACCCATTGGCAGCATCCAATTAAAATTGGCGGTATAGAAAACAATGCGCCTAGCGTGGGGATCGAACAGCACGTGCACATCTTCTTTGCGGAGTTCGGTAAGTTTCCTTCTTTTTCCTTTTTTTTGAATTTGATATAAAACATTATCCTTGAACGAAGAGAGATAATAACGAAGATATGGAGGGATATCCTCTGTAAAACCCAGATACAAACATTACAAAAAAAAAATCCTTATCGAAATGCCCATTATTTTGAGTGAGTTTTAATCATCCACAGATTGAAAGATTGTGAGTGAAAAGAAATTAAGCTTAAGTGTCCAAAATTTAACTTTAACTTGCGAGAAAGAGACACATATATTAGACTTTTTTCGTTTATGCTACTGAGCTGACAAAGATAAAGTATGTTTAGTTTGTCTTCACTCAAATTCAAGCTCTAATAAAAGTTTTAGTCGTATTAACTGCTTCGATCGTTTTGCATTGGTCGTTGCTTTATAACGATTTTTTGTTGGTTTTAAATATCTTTTATACTTAAATGATAAAATGTCGGTCTCTTAAATTAATATATTATCTAACGATGTTTTAATTTTCTAACGATTAATAATTTAACTTTTTTGAATAAAACCCGCATTATACAAATGGAATATTGTTTAAACAGATCAACTGTTTCTATTTGGATTTGGTGAAGATTGTGTGGAGAATGGAGTAATTTTAGTTGTGGGCAGAGGGGGAGGTAACGAGGTGATGGTGGGAGGCGATGCAAATTTAGCAGATAATTTTTAGGAATTTTCTCAGCTTTAGATTAGGGGTCATTGCAGGAAGGATCGAGTAGCTCAATGACCATGGTGTTTTCTTACTTGATTTAAGAATACGGAGGGAGGGCTACACTCAGGGACCCTTTATCATCTCGGGTTTCCTTTTTTTCAACTTCTAAAGACAAACACCTTATTTTCGCGCTATGATTAGTTCTTGTTTTGTTTTTTTTTTTATAATTAATTCAAATTGGCATGAAATATGTTCGGTGGTTGAACGACATGTGCAAGTACCCACCCCACCGACGAGCTGGACATATGGTGATGCAAGCATGCCAAATCGTACATGTTAGTTGGACAACCCCTCCGAAGTTCCAAGGTTCTGCTCAGGGGATCCTGTGGTCCTGACGGAGCAATGGAGAAGCATAATATCGCTCTTCTTCGGATGACAACAGCAAATACCGTTACAACTTAAATGCTTAAGTTGTGTACCAGCAAATGGGCCTTAGAGCCATAATAATAGATATAACTTAGGTTGTAACTTGGATATTTTTTTCTCAGATGTTTTAGCTTTGGAGCTTAAGTATAGATAAATGGATGGTATGTACCGTCTTCGTGTTTTTGTAACAGATCTGCATCATACCCATATATACTACCATCAGTGTGCAATTGAGTTGGATATAGCGAATTAAACAGTTTGTGAACGGGATCGTTACACAAACATTCCTTAAGTTGGTGGAAAGCGTTTGCTTCTAAGGGTTGCCAAAAATAATTGTGTTGCATTTGGTAAGATCAGATAATGGTTTCGATATGGTTGCATATCCAGGAATAAACTTCCTAAAATTTTCTGTCAAATCCAAAAAAATGCATTACACCCCTTATTGATATGGAAACTGCGTATAATTTGACTGCGATAACCTTTTCCTAGGAGGGCTTGAACGTCAATAACTTTATAGATTGTCTACTTCAAGCTATCAAGTTCAAGAAAAGAAGGGGTAAAAAAGCAACTTGGCGCATTTGGATTTGCTTTTTAAAGGGTTTAGAGCCATAAAAGGAAACAAGACAGTACAAGATAGAGAGGCCTTTCGCAGGAATTAGGCATCGGCTTGGCATATCCACACACCAAATACCCACTTAGTTTACTTGTAAGGAGTTCTATAAGTCTTAATCCTTTTAGTTAATGATCCAGGAAGATTGTTTTGATTTCTTGAACTCGCCTTTGTTTTAAAAATTTGATACCCTTGAAATTGAAAACGTAACCTCACATATCTCTTAAGCTTGAAAAATTATTTTTAGGAAAACTCCCAACTTAAGTAGGTACCATAAAAAAAATTCTTCATCATTTCAATGAATACAATCTTTCTCTAAGGCTTGAAAGTCCTTTCCAAGAACAATAATTACCCCACCCAACCACACCAAAGGTGTTATAAAAACTCTTAAACCCGTTAAAAGTATGTTCGTATTGACCGAGCCGAGTGTCCCTGAAACGTTGATGGCACTACGTGTAAGACATGGATTTATTCACCTCGATAACTGCCTGATACTCAATAATTTTCAAATCAATCATTTTAAAAAGTGTCATTAAAGCTTAAATTGCCTTTTTCCTCAGGCTGGCTACTCACACTTATACATATAACACTTCACCGCGCAATACAATACAAGACCCGAAGCGATGGGAACAGAGCAAAATTATTTGAAAGAAAGCGACAGAAGCAAAACCCAGCCAACCAAAAGAATTATGCCAACAGGGTTTGGTAATTTTATGCAAATCCCTTTATGACCACACTTTAAACACTTTTATACTCTGGCAACACTTAAATTTTCAACTTCACAAAGTCCCTGCGAATTAAAAGTGAACACATAAAAACGATAACCTACAGGAAAGCGAGCTTCGGCTCAACACACACTCCTCTTCCGTGTTGTAGTACGGTGTCCCAGTTTTCGTCTTTTATTTTGTTGGCTTCTTTTATTCTGTTGCTCTGGTGTCCCTGATAAATCGCAGTAATGTATGCCTTGAATCCTGTGAGTGTTTTTATTCCATTGGAATCATCCTTATCCTGGTATCTGGAACAAAATCGAAAACAGCGAACTGAAAGTGGCTCAGTTTCAGATTCAGTCCCCTAGACCTTCCCTTCCGCGTGACTGATTTCCGCCTTCATGTTAGGTCCTTGTTGTCATGCATTTTTTTCCATTTATTTTTGCTTTTATGCTTCCTTTTTGTTGATTTGTTTTCTGTTTTGTAGGAGGAGGGCAGGATGGTTTGTTTCCTTCCATCCTTTCTGTTTTTTTTTGTCCTTCAAGTTTTTTTTTTCTTTTTTTTTGTCAGTATGCTGTGGGTGTTCATCTAGAAAAGAAAAAGGAACCTCTTAAAATGTGGTTTCTCAACAACTATCTATCGATGACAAAGTCGTATGCTTGAAAAGTTTTTGGTAGGGTGGGGGGCTTTTGGCAGAGAGTTGAGGAGAAATTAAAATCTCAGTTTTAATTGAATTGTAAGGAAAATAATATGCACCACTGGGTCGCATGAACTTGCGCTAAAAAAAGTAACGTAGCTAAAAAAAAGTGCACACAAAATATAAATATGTTTTTTAGATTATTTGTGCTTTTTGTGTTGCATTGTTCTTCAGGGATTGGAGTCAAATTCTTGGTGTGACGGATTGGTATGTTAGTTTCCTTTCGATTCATGTTACACAGTCATCATGGCCTCTGGTATTTATTGTTTTGGAGTCAAAATCACTCTAAACCCGTATAGTTAGTGATTGAATCTTTTTCTCCACACTCCATTGTTTCCATATAACTATACGCGGATTATTGTCTGCTTCGTTTTTTAAGAGAGGATTTAAATGCTACAGGACTTTTAATTTAAAAGAAGCAATAATACGATAAACAATAGTTACACTAGCCAAATTTAAATTTGTAACATTTTTTGTAACTGGCTTTTAAAATAAGCCCGATGACACCTTGTACTATGAGGCATTCAGCCATATTTTTTAGTCTCTTCCCAAGTAACATCGTCACAGCTATTAGATGCAAAATTGTTCTTCTTCATCTTCAAGCAAGTGAAATTGAAAGCTATGGCTTTATAAGGTTTAATTTCACAGCTCAATGTACTTTTGTTTTAAATCATGCTCTATAGTGAAGTTTAACAGCACTGTCAGCTCGTAACTATTCAATTTTTAGTGTAAGTTATCAATGTTCAGATTGGAACTATAAATTTACTCTGTTAAACAATGCGGAAGAAATTTGATAATTTCTTGTTTTGCATAGTAATGTACATAAATACATAGGTTTTTTCATAGTATTTAAAAAAAAATTTCAGGGCTTTAATTCTAATCACGTACGCACCAAAAATTATCCTACTTTAATTCCCTTAGAGAAGATAGATGTGGCTACACATTAAGGATACCAATGTTCTGTATCAGAGTGAATCTAAGCAGCTTTATTAAAAAAAAGTTTTGAAACTCTTTATCTTTAAAAATTGCAACTTAGGCTTTAAATACACACAGGAGATATATATTTTTTTTTAATTCCTTCCTATAAACTACATTTGTTTTATTACTTGCTTTCCTTGACTTTTAATTTCTGAAGCACACTATCTTATAACAAAAGCATGAAGTTAAAAAGACGAAAATGCCATGTTGTTGGAACTAGCTCTAGAAAATGTACAATGAACTTTAAAGCGACATAAGAGCACTATATCACCAGTAATTAATATTGCAGCACCAGAACAGATAGTATTGCAGCTTAATTGGAAGAAACGTCTTGCCTGATAAAATTAATTCAATTATTCTTTTTTTCATTTTAAAAAGGATCATCTTCAGAGTGTAATTAAAGAAAACACGAAATTATTATTATTTTTCAAAAAGAATTTTATTTCAGCTCTGGAAAATTAATTTTTAAATATTTTTTTATCTAACTATTTTTTAAAATTATTTTTGATGACCTAACATACAGAATTATATAGACGCGCTGTAATTTAACGAAGTATCCTCACTACATTTCTGAAAATATTAAAAGCGCACTTGAAATTCACTATCAAACAATCCAAAATCTTAATTGCTTTTCTTATTTATTTTCATAAAGATATTTTTTAATTTGGTTATTGTCACCTTTGTTATATCTATTTTACATACTATGAAACGATTCATTCATTCCTTAATAGTATGAGAATTTCATATATTTTTATTTTGTACTACACAAACCAATACAAACAATAATTATGTCAAAAGTGGTGTTTTAATAGTTTGAAACCCATACACTACAGAGCTTTAAGTCACTTTTGCCACTGATAACAGGCTGAATAAGACCAAAAAAGACTCTCAAACTCAATGAATTAGCTACATGGGAGCTCGATTTTGCTCTAAATCTCATATAGAGCTCCTTGCTAAATAAACAGCTTTAAGATTTAGCTCTTGAAAGACTATAAATGTTTTTCTACAGCTAAAAATGTTTCTTGGGTTTCTCTTCGAGCTATCTAAAAACCCAAAATATAAAATATAAAAATCCAAAAATGCTTGTCCCTGAATTCCAAAATAAATCTAACGCAAGTCTTACAGAAATAAAAAAATATTTAAAGCACGATAAGAACATCAATTCACCAACAAACTATACTCTGTCCAACAAGAAATATTCAGTACAGGGCAGGCACAGCTTGCATCTCACTCGGACTGTGATAGATGCATAATTTCGTACTGTTTTAAAGCTCTTTCAGGGTTGCCGTAGCTAGCATACTAAATTACCACGAACGTAGCAGTGATAACTCGGATTCAATGTGTTTAATTTAAAATCTCAGAACGAGGGTTGATTGCATTGGTGCAGGAACACAAACAGCAGTGTGCATTTAGTAGATGTGCAATAGGTTATTCGCTGGTTTTAACTAGATTACAAAAAAAAAACGATTTGTATGTAATACTCTGGAAGTAAATGGTTTGTTAAGCTTTTGCAGAGTCGAAGAGTCAGATGCTTTTAAGGCGGTCCATGAAATAAAATCAGAAGTTTAGACGGTCTTCATCCAAAATTCCTCAAGATAATATACCCTTCTATTTCGCCGTACCTTACTCATATATTTAATTCTATCCTCATAACCTCCTATTACCCCAAAATCTGGAAAGTGTCAAAATAATGCCCGTTCCTAAGAACTCTAAAGCTGATTGTAAGGAATTCAGGCCCATGGCTATACTGCCATTCATATCAAAAGCCATTGAAAAGCTCCTAAGTCAACAAATATCTAGTTATTTAAACTCTAACCAATTGGTTACGTCTGTTCAAGCTGGTTTCAGGCCAAACACAGCTGTTCTTATTTAAGTAGTTGATGACGTGCGACTGCAAATTGATTCCGAGATGGTTACAAATCTGGTACTGCTCGATTTTTCTAAAGCGTTCGATTCAGTATTCTTTAACAAAACGGAAACATATTTTTATTTGCTTAGATAGAACGGCTGTAAGACTTATTGAGCAGTATCTTATTGCCATTGGGCTGTGAAAAATAGGTTGCAACTTAATGCAAGAAAATGTCGAGCTTTAGTGATTAGCAAAAATAATATTGATACCACCAGTTTGCCTCAAATCCTTTTAGGAAGTTCGACTCTGGAGTATGCCAAGACTACGAAAAATCTGGGCTTGATATATAACCAAACTCTTTCCTGGGATGAGCATATCGCATGTGCTCTAGGCAAAACTTATGGAGCAATTCGGGCTCTTTATGTGTCCTGTAACTGCTTGCCAATACACATTAAAATTATATTGGTCAAAACTATAATTTGCCCGATGTTATTTTATGGCAGTTAAATCTTCTGCAGTTTAGATATTGCAAATGAACGAAAATTTCGTGTTGCGTTTAACAATATTGTTCGTTTTGTCTATAACATTCGAAGGTTCGATCATGTCTCACGTTTCACTCGCATTATCCTTAACATGTCGCTACATAATAACCTTAATAGTAAAATTTTAATCTTTTTGTTTGATACAAACAGAAACACCTGAATATTTGTTCGAAACACTAGACTTCTCCCGATCACTAAGAAGCAAGGTCCTTATAACACCATCTTTTATGTACGCTGTTTCAAAGTGACAATTCTTTTAATTTAAATTGCTAAATTAATTAATTCAAGTCTTTTTCTTTTTCTTTTTTATTTTGTTATTGAAAAGTGTAAATTAATGATAAATTTGATAGTTTTTAGTATAAATCATACCTTAGAATCTTATATTGTATTAGAATCTTTTTTAACATAAATTGAACTTAGTATTTCTTAAAAAATAACTAATGTTTAATGAATAAAAAAATACAAATACAAATAATATGTTCCCACCGAAGTTTAGGATTTCGTAGTTTTCAGTCCAAATCGTCGCATTTCAGCATATAGTCTTAGGATTTCGAAATGCGAGATTTCGTTGAAATTCATAGCGAACGAGTCCATTTTACATTTTACCATACTTATAGGCAAAAAGCTTTTTATGTACAAATTACGCTTTTTCACTCTTACAATAATGAGATAAAAAGAGAGAGTAAACATTTTTATTTGACATTTGGAACTTCTACAAATGCCTACAAACAAACATGAGCGCGTGACTTTGGGTTGATAGATTACAAAAAAAAAAATAGTTGTTGTTTGTGGAGTGAATTTGGCAGTGTGAATACTAATTTCACATCTCGAAAGCTCTTTAGTGGGAACATAGTATAACTCAGTGGTAATTTTCAATGGAACAGGCACCAATGTATTTCTAAAAGCTCTCCCATAAGACCTGTACTGACTATTTTTGTTTGGCAGAGACAAGACAAGAACAACATTAGATGCTACGGATGAATGAGAACATTTTATACAAAAGTATCTCGAGAATTGTAGGACGGATTTTGATAAAATCCTGTTTTTTATTTTTAGATTTTGAAAACAAATTTTGGAAATATTGTTATGCAGTTATTATAAAATTAAAAACTATTTTTTTTTATTAGTTTCAAGAAAAAAAAAATAACAAATTAATTTTTGAAGTTATTCAAAATTTTGATATGTGGAATCGATTTGGCTACCTACATCTACTTAAATATAAAATTTGTCAGAAATCCAATGCACCGTTACCGAGAAAGCCAAGAATTAAAAAAAGCTTTATATGAAAGATACCGTTACCCGAGAGTGTAATCATTATTTTCTGATAAAAACTGATTAAGAGAGTCAAGCCATTTGGAGACATTGACGAAGTTCAATTATTAATTCCTGAAGTAGTAGAGAGCTCTTATAAGTTATTAAAGAAATAGCTGCTTAGCAGATTCCTTCTCTGATGGCAGAGTGCAGGGCAATGGCAGAGAAAGTGTCAGGTCTGTTTGCACTAGTTAGTGCTCCTACCTTCTTTCCTTTTTGGGCAAGAATTTTTGTTGGGCCTTTTGAACAGTGGACAAGCCAGACTCGTCCTCATTCCAAATTATGGATATAATATATAGTTAACGAGCTCCTTTTCCATTTGCTTGGTAAGGGTAGCTCTAAATCTTTACAGACCCTTTTGTAAGTCATTCAATATCTTGTTCTTGATGGCTCCTCGTCTCAGTGTACGAATGAAGATGACCAATCTATTCTTCTAATAGAAAGCAAATTGGTAAAATATTTTTATTGACATGGTTAGTTGAAATTTGTTAATCTATGCATTTTCTATCTGAGAAAACTGAAAACTAAAATGTTCCAAATTGGCGAATTTGGTTAATAAGTGTATTTAAAAGCTTTTCAATCTATGGTAGAATTCAGAAGCTTGATTAATGCTTAAAAGTCCTTCGTAAAATCGGCCATAAATCTTCCTGGGTAGTTGATTGAGATGTGCCAGAGGGACAGCAAAAAATCTTCTTCGAACTTTGGAATAGAAGAACGAAGAAGGAAACTAAAGAAATTCACAGTCAATTTTTCTCTGTACAAACTAATTCAAAACCCACACATGAATAGTGGAAATCCAAAGGGGATGATGAAGATAGAGAAACCACGAGTTTTCGTTGAATAGGCTCTTCGAACAAAATTTCTCTAGAGACATTAGACTAAGAATTTTCATAAACTTTTAACATTTATAGCAACTACAAAGAAAGTGGCCTTCAAGTCGATCCCATTCTCACTATGTTCGCTTGATGATCGTGGAGGAATTTGACACATATCACAAACAAATAAATTACATAATTTTTCCGTAAAATTTGCCGTTCTAATTATTTTTCCTGGAATTTTGAATTCTTTTATTGTCTTACCCTAAGCAGCACATAATACACTTTATAGTCATTGTGGACCCCCCAGTGTTACGGCCTTGCTCAATGATAAAATAAATTCCTTGCGACGAAGTTACAGAATGCCAAGATGGGTTTGAGTGTGAAATATGTCCCTGGGTGGTATTTTCTTCAAGATATGCAGATGCGAAAACTTAATAATACGAATTCTACCAACCATACCTTCTGTTCGGTAAATTAAAAGTGTAAAAATCCTTCTGCGTCTACAAGGTTGGTTTGTCAACTTTGAATTTCACTCAATTACTACTCTAAAAACCCCAACCCAATTCCAACATATTGAATGAAATTTCAAAATACATCAGCAAAATTAAGTGAAGCTCCTTCCATTAGAACTCACCTTGGCATATGAGCAAATAAAATACCTCGAGTATTAATACTTGCGAAATGAGCTGCTTACTCGTTCGCAAAAAAAATGTTATCAAATAATTTAATATGTAAGTTTACCTTTGGACTTTTTGTAGAACTAGGACTTACGGTAACAGCGACATGCTATGTATGTATATTTTTCTTTTTTATTATAAATACCTACACTCTTACTCATTTCCATGCGAGTATGTTTTCATTTTTTGTGTACTTTAAGATACCATTTTGGGTAAGCCTAATCAATTTATATATTAACTTGCCAGAATTTTTGACTTTTCCTCAAAAATATCTTCGCCTCAATAAAAAAAAAATTAACATGATAATAGAATTTAGCTGTGCAGCATTTTAATAATAAATGAAAGAACTGTGTGAGTGTGTATTGTATTGGGTGGCGCAAAATTAGTCAACCTATCGGATGATGTTATAATTTTTCCAAATGCCGTCATACATCAACCAAATTGCAAAAGGTTCAAGTAATGTTTACCATCACTCAAAATCATTTTTACTTGCAACATATAAGTTTTATATGGCAAGTTATATATGTATTCGTAAAAAAAGATTTTATCCAAATAACTAGACATTACGAAGATTGCGAAGATGAAAAAATGAGTCCAGCAATTCCACCTCTCTGTCTGCCAGCCTAAAGAATTGGATGGATGTGCTTCAAACTTGGTGCAAATTGTTGTTTTTTTCGGTAATATGACCACACGTTTTTTTCATATTTTTTAGAGGAAAATAACGGTAACATTTTTTTGCAAAAAAGAAAAATCTTATTTTTCTTAAAATCGGCTTCAACGATTTCTATAAAAAAATAAATTCATTAACGAAGGGAAAGAGTACTTTTTAATATTTTTTTCTTTGTGGAAGAAATGGTCAGTTGAACCATTTTTTTCCAAGGAAAATTTTTTTTTAAATAAAAAAAAAATATTTTTTTAAACTCAATATTTCGAAAACGACTTAATCGATTTTTTCGAAATATCGTACGTATTTGGTAGTATTTTAACATTATCTTTTAATTTAAAAAATACAATTCTCCTATAATAAAAAACAGCGAAACCTCCAATACAAATGCGTAAAAAAACCGTTAAGAAAAAAATAAATGTATTTCTCAAAAATGGCTCCAAGAATTTTGATACAAAAATGTGTGAGTTCTTAAATTAGTGCAGTCCACTTTTAAATTAAAAAATATTTAATTTTGCATATACTTATTAAAGGTACTTACCATAGAACCACTGCTTAGATTAAAATTATTTAAAAAAACATTTAAAATAATTTTCTTTTCAAAAATCGATTTTTCAAAACTGTAACTGAATTTTTTTAAATTAAAATTTTATATTTGTATTAATAGTTACTTGAAAATGGCCCTTCAATTTTTTTTGCTGAAAATGGTTTTAAAATTTTATAAATAAGAACCATTTTTTTAAATCCGCTCGAACAATTTAAAAAATTTTTTTTTTGATATACCAAATTAAGGGATTACTTTGCTCCGTTTTTTTCGCACTATTCTTAGAAACTTCTTAAAAATGGTAGACACATAATTTAGATCTATTTTTGTTTGTCCACCCAGTTTCATTAATAATATGTAACGTAAGTGGGGCAAAGTTGTTCAAGGGAGGAGGTTACTTTGATTCATCTGAAGATATATTTGCTTTATTTGAAGAGCTGGAGCAAAGTTGGGATTTTATTTCAATATCCCTGATTCAAAGTATCATATCTGTTAAAAAAAGAAAAACAAAAAAGTTGAAAAACCAATTCCTATTTGTTTAAAAAAAAAAACAAAACAGCTTCTTTTTGTCATTAAATGGTTATACATTAAATTATAAAAACAAAAAAAATACATTACCACGAGAAAAATGTTCAAGATAAACATAAATAGCCATTTATAATAAAACAAAAAATAATTCGCTTTACAAAAAAAAAAAAAAACAGTAATATAGAATTAAAAAACTTATATTTTATAAATAAAAAGAATTCCACAATGAGTTATTATAAAAATAAAGTTTTAACAAAAGACGCAATTAACATCTTCGATGGAAATATTGCCTCTTTTAGTTTTTTGCAGTTTTATAAAGCCCACAGCATCGCTCCAAGGATTCATCTTTTTGAGAGGTTAATTTGCAAAGCTTAAGAGATCCACGCATAGAGTTCATGGTGATCGTTTTTCGTCGAATGTGACAATTTCTCCGGGGTATTTTTGTCCTTCATATATGAATTCAACAAATATCAATTGCACTGGAGCAAAGTAACCCCAAAAATTAAAATGGTCATGGTCACAAAAAAAATTTAATTTCATTATTATTTTACTAATTAAACAAACAAATGACAAGCATCAAGTATTAACAAAACACTATTTTTAAAAACCTCTACTTATTTCATTAAAGTTCACACAATTGTTTTTACACAACAAATTTTGGACTTATAAAAATTATACATTTGCTACGTAAGGCAATGGCGCATAGTGGATATAGTGCTGGACAGCTAATTAAGACATGTGGGTTCGATCCTCACGCTAGGCGCATTCTTTTCTATATCTCCAATTTTAATTGGATGTCGACCTTTGGTCTTACAGGCATTTAGTTAAATTAAAAAAAAAAAAACTACACAGGTGACCAACAACAATTACTTTCTTATACATGATACACGGTCTGGCAGACCGAAATATGTAACTATGTATATTGCTTGAATCACAATTCATTAGATATACTGGATAACTAGAATACCTATCTTCTAACACCGTTAATGTTTTGCTATACATTAAAGTCGCAGGGGAGTATACAGCTTCACTTTTCAGGGGAGGTCACTCTCAAAAAAATTGGTAAAAAAAAACGATTAGTATAAAGTCATAAAAAAGTTTGAATTAGATTTAATTTTCAGCACATTCCGCAAAACTAGATATTAATATTAAAAATCAAAGAAACGTTGTAAAGTTGTTCTGGTAACCTAAACAACAAGAAGTAAGTTGCTTAAGTTGTTTATGTTGCACTGTATATATATTAAGGCTTTCCAACTTTGTATATGTGAAAAATAATCACATTACAGAAAAAATATCAAAAATTTAATTCAAGAAGCTATGTGTAAAGGGTCCGCCATCTAACGTTTTTTTTTCAACTAGTGCTTATTTCGTGAATGGTAATACCTTGCTCATGTCTGATTTGACAGATAATTAGTTTAATCCTTCCGCTGAACGAATATGGTTGTGTATACGCTTGAACAACGTTGGGAAATATTGCGACATTACTTTGAAAATCTTGGTAATGTTGCAGAATGTGTGCGAAAATTGCGTACGGATATTGGAAGAAGAGAAGCACCGTCAGCTCCATATGTTCGTTATCTTGTGAAAAACAGTGAAAGAAACTGGCATCCTCATCGATAAACCAAAGCGTGAAAAGCCAAAAACAGTTCGTTCACCCGAGAATATTGCTGCTGTGGCAGAAAGTGTGCGTGAAGCGCCATCAACATCAATTCACCGTCGTTCTCAACAATTGAACATTTCGGAGACATCATTGAGACGAATTTTGCATAAAGTCTTTGGTATGACGTCATACAAAGTCCAATTGGTTCAGGAGTTGAAGCCAACTGACCATCCAATGCGTTTTCGCTTCCCTAAGTGGGCCTGCGGTCGACTTAGAGAAGATGCCGATTTTGCCAAAAAAATCATCTTTTCAGATGAAGCTCATTTTGATCTTGGCGGGTATGTAAACAAGCAAAATTGTCGCATTTGGGGCACAGAAAACCCGCACGCATACACTGAAAAGCCGATACTCCCAAAACTGTTTGCTGCGGATTTTGGTCCAGAAGCATAATTGGGCCATTTTTCTTCGAAAATGAGCAAGGAGTGGCCGTTACAGTCAATGGCGATCGTTATCGGGCCATGTTGAACGAATTTTTGTTCACAAAAATTGAAGAGGAGGATATTGGCAATATTTGGTTTCAACAGGACGGCGCTACGTGCCACACAGCCGAAGCTACACTCGATGTTTTGCGCCCTGTTTTTGAAGATGGCATTATCAGCCGCAGAGCTGATGTCGTTTGGCGACCTCAGAGCTGCGATTTGACACCGTTGGACTATTATTTGTGGGGTGCCGTAAAAGATAAGTGTTACGCCGACAAGCCAGAGACAATTGACGCTTTAAAGGACAATATTCGTGAAGCCATTGGTGAAATACAGCTGCACACAATCGATAATGTGCTTAAAAATTGGACCGATCGTGTAGGCTACTGCATGGCCAGCCGAGGCATCCATTTGAATGAAATTATTTTCCGTTATTAACCGCAAGGATTGTACTTTCAAATAAAAAAAAGAAATTTGAGAAAATATTTAGTAGTTTTTTTTTATAGCATTTTCAAAAAAAAAAGAAGTTATTTGGCGGACCCTTTACAAAAACCTTATATATGATGCCTGTTTGGTAACTTGAAATTTGTTCACCCATTTTTTTCTGTGGCTTTTGGCAGCAAAATATGAAAACAAGTCCTCGAAAGAAACACATCAATGTAGTTAAGTAGCTGAGGTAGAATTTTTTCCCCATGTCGATTTTTTTGATGAATGTGTGAAAAAATCTATTTTTATGTATTTTTTTAGCGTGTTGTTTTACAGAAATGTTTACACAAAAATTACTGCAGCGAAAGATTCATAAAGATTCAGAATTACGAAGTTGAAAGAATCAGGTGGGACTGTAGAATTTGTTCGTTATATCCGGTGTTTCAATATAATTGATTTTCCATTTCTTTGTGACAAACTTCTTTATTTTAGCACACATTTTATTACATATTACATTTTATACTACTCCGTATATAAATCTATGAAGTAGAGACACTGAAGTAATGACAACTAGACCATTGGCTTTAAACATTACTTACATTAATATAACAGAGAGAGACAGATAAAGGAATAACCCAAGACTTTTATTTGTTTACAAAGTAAGTTGCGATTTTTTCGTATCGACATTTTATTTATGAACTCTTTCCCTATTTTCATCTCCATTTTGGTCAAAAATTATTCATATCATCGGTCAAAAGTATCTGGCAACAAAGAAAACGATCTCAACATCCTGAAGTACATTTTAAATTTTCGCATGAATTTGTATTTCAGTTTCTGTAAGTAAGAATGTGGCAAAATGTTTGCAAATTCTTCTGCCTTAGTTTGTAAAATTGGTCCGCTTAGTGGAGTATTAAAGCTTCTTTGTGCCAGGAACCACCTCAGCAAGGCCATCATCTACGTCGAGATATTGACTGAATCTAATGTTTTTTGTTTTTGAATTGGATTCTTCAAAGTTCTTCTTAATTTTATCTCGATCTCTGCCGAAAGAAAAAACTCTGCTGCCAAATTCGTATTGGAATCACCAGTTTTGAGCCTTTAGATTATTGCAGAGTTTTTTTTAAACGTGAAAACTCTACGTTTTGAACTAACACATTTTTAACCTTTCCCTTTTTAAAATATTCCAGTTCGTCTCAGAAACTGAAAATGGAGTATAAAAAAAAACAGAAAGAGAGAAATCCCCACACTTTATCATATTAAATGCGATAGATTCTTAAAATTTTCCTTTGAAACTGTTCGGTGTAAACGATAATTTATTAAATGCGATATCGTCAAAACCGATATTTGGTTAGTATAATTTATATGAACATCGGCCGGGACTTTGACATTAGTTCGCAATAACCGATATTTTGATATAACCGATGTCGTTAAAACAGATTTTGACCAGTCAAAATCGGTTATAACGAATTCGACAGGACTTGAGAATTGTCCGTTATCCGATGTTTCGTTATAATCGATTTTCCATGTTTTGTTCTTTATTAAAAAGTGGACAAACTTTTTTTTTTTTCGTAATAATGTTTTCAAAAAAAAGTCCGTGACCGCACATTTCACAATTCAGAGATTTGATACAATATCTTTCTACTGAAACATTTTCTTGTATATAATAAAATGAGTAAATATAAATAATGAAAAAATATATTATCGAAGGAAAATACGAAAAAAAACCTTCATTTAAACAACAAAAAAATATAAATATAGTATTATAATTCAAACTATAAATTAACGAAAAAACAATTAACGAAAACAAAAAGTTTTATACAAATAAATAAATAAGTGAATAAATAAATAGTTTAATAAATAAATTAATAACTAAATAAATAAATAATAAAATAAATAAAAAAATAAATAGATAAAAAATAAATAAAGAAATAAATAAATAAATAAACAAATAAATAAATAATAATGAATGAATTTACACAGAAATATCACAGATTAAGAATTAAGCTGGTTTATGAGAGAATTCTCAGAACTATCACTGCTATTATTAAAATTAATTGTTAGTTTTCGAATCCTTTCAAGAACCAATTCAACATTCGCCCTTCTGTGGAGATCAAGGGTTGAATTATGCCAGGGCAGATTTAACATCATTTTTAAAACTTTGTTTTGTGATACCTGCAACTTCTTTATATGGCATGTTGCTGCATTGCCCCATATTGGGCACCCATATAATAGTATTGCTTGGAAAATTACTTTATAAATTATAATCTTATTGTCATTTGTAAGAGAAGATTTTCTATTGATAAAAGGGTAAAACATCTTAATTTCAATACTTATTTTCTTTAACGTGCTTTGAATATGTTGGCCAAATGTAAGTTTTGTATCAAGATGAACCCCGAAATACTTTACGGATTGCTCCCATTCTATTGCGTTACCATTTATTTGAAGCTGACTGCTGGGAAGATAGCAAGCTTTTCTTTTTCGTGTGAAAAAGATGGCTTGCAACTTCCCAACACTCAGCTTAATTTTCCATTTCTTATAATATTTTTCAAGTATTTCAATCGCATTTTTAAGATTGGTCTCAATGTTGAGAGCAAATTCATGCGACGCAAATACTGCAGTGTCATTAGCAAAAATGGCTGCTTCACATTGCGGAAGATTTGGAAAATCTGAAGTGTAGATATTGTATAAGGCTGGTCCAAGGACTGAGCCTTGAGGCACACCTGAATCAAAAAATAACACTTTAGAAACACCACAATTATCATGCACCTGAAAACATCTACCGGATAAGTAACTCTGAACAATTTTACATAAATACAAAGGAAAGTCAAACTGTAACATTTTATATATTATTCCATTGTGCCATACACCTTCAAAAGCTTTTTCAATATCTATCAATATCATGCCCGTTGACTGACCCCTTAAACGACGATCTAAGACATGATTACAAATTCGTTTTACCTGGTGTGAAGTGCTATGAAAGCTTCGAAAACCAAACTGTACATCAGGAAAAAGACCTTTATCTGAAACTATTTAATAATTGGCCTGTAACTTTCAGAAATATCTGGGGGTTTTCCAGCCTTAAGAACAGGGACAACCATGGCTTTTTTCCAACATTGAGGGAAGTATTGGCATTTTAAACATGCATTGATAATAAATGTTAAATATTTAATTCCAACCTGAGGTAGTTGTTTTAAATATGCATTTCGAACTTTGTCTAGTCCTCCTATTTTTCGGGTTTGCAAGCTGTTGACTATATATTTAATGTTTTCTTCTACTACAAAAGCATTTAAAGGAGTCAATTCATTTGAAATGTCAAATCTTTCGATTGCGTCCCTTACAAGTTCGTTTGTTTCAAACTCACCCAAATGTTGAGAAACTAGGTGATTTTTTGAAAAGTTTGTGCCAAGTATGGTTGCTTTTTCAATATCTGTAAAATATGTTTTTGAAGAATCCTTTAGAAATGGTACCTTTCTGTTTTTATTTTTTAAAACTCTTACGATATTCCAGAACGGTTTAGCATTTTTATCAAGAACGCTCAATTTTCTGTTCCACTCTTCGTTACGATTAACCATTATTTGATCAGTAATGAGTTTGTTAAAATGAGAAACCATTGTTCGAGAAAAAGGTTGACGATATTTTTGCCAATTTTTGCGATGTACATTTCTTATTTTTATAAGTTCTAATATATGATCTGGAAGTTTTTTAAATAAATCTCTTTTTTCACGTTTGGGAATGCTTTCATCAACTGAGGAAAGAACAGCTTGTGTAAAGCTTTGAACGATGGAATCAACATCATTTTTACAAGATACTCTTTCAAGATCGGTGCAACTATTTTGCAGATTGATTTTTATATTTAATTTGAACGACAAACTTTTATTTTAGCGAAACTCTTATTTATTTACAAAGTAATCTGTGATTTTGCTGTGGACATTTTTATTTTATGAATTCTTCTTGTATTATGTAGGGAGTGTGACTACATAGAATTTTTTTTATTTTTAAGTTGGATTCTTCAAAATTCTTCTTTATTTTATCTCGGTCTTTGAAAATGGTAGATATTGTTGAAGCCGATATAGAAAACTTTGCTGCCAAACTTTTATTCAATTCACCAGCTTCGAGCCTTGAAATTATTGGAGTTTTCTTCAATCGCAAAAACTCACGTTTTGAACTAATTTTGAAAAAAATAAAACTAACACACTTTCAAATTTTTTAATAGTATATATGTATGTAATGTATGTACAAGTACATATACCAAGTAGGAAAATACATCTTGTTTTCAGAGTATGGAAGTGAGATGCGAATACTGAAACATAGAAAAAGTCGATGGAGCAAGTAATGTGAACACCATTATGGGGTAAGGGGTTGGTTGTTTTATTTTTAGTTATTTCAGTCTGCAAATTTGATTGAAATTATCTCATTTGACTTAAAAATTGTAAGGGAAATTCGATTTTTTTCATTCGAATTGCAAATAAACTCAATTCTAAAAACAAAGGTAAACAATTTCTTATATTTCTTAATTTACGAAAATTTCTGGAGCGGGGGGTGGGGCCATGACCCCATGACCCCCCCCCCCCTGTATAAGCCGCTGTAGAATCGTGCATTTTATTTACATTAATCTAACAGTTATATCGATTCGATTAAAAGTTATCTTTCACTAATTCTCTCATTTTGTTTCCACTATCTTGCATCATTTTATTTTTAGGCAAAATTCGCATAAGTAACGAATATAAGAGGTATGTGTAATGTTTTATTAAATGTTGCCATATTTTGAGGATATCTCGTTAATGGTCTATGGGGGTAAAAAATACCCCCCTTCTCATCACTATTTCTCTGGCTGGTCTACCATGAAACTAAACTCATATTACTGTTATTCATCTTTTAACTGCGTGTAACCTGATTTCCCTCAAAATGTTTTTAATTTGTTGAAGAAGTTGAATTAAGGGAATTACTAACAACAATCCTCATACAAACTCAGCCATCTTCCCAGCGTACATCACTATTCCTGCTGACATATAAAATTCATTACTTAAGATGCAAATAAAACAAAAAAATTAAAAGAATTAAAAAGTATAAAACCATCTCGTTGACTTCTCTATAGCACTCCACTTCATCCTGGCGTTCTGGCATTTTTTTTTAACCAACCACAGGCAGGATTCTATACGTATCTACGCATCCACGTATGTTCTATACTACATTATACCATTCGTATATGTTTGTCCTTTTTGTTAAGCAATTCCGTTTCGTATAATGAGTTAATTGCCTTTTCCATTGTTTATTAGTTACCCCCTTGAAAGCTGTTGAAGGATTAAAGATACTATATATTTCCACAACCGCACATGTCTGCCATCACCAGCCCAACATCATCAACAATATAACAACAACAACAAACAATCTACAAAAGAGTTTTGTGTACCAACTCTTTGGCAAAATGCCTGCGTTCATGCGAATTGTACAGCCTTATTTGTTCATCGTAAAATCGTAGATTGTAGTAACAGGGAAAAGCAAATATTTTTCCATTTTCTAACAGTAAATAATTTTAAGTTGATTCTTTAGCTGTTGGTACGTACGTACTTACTATTAGAATTTAACGATGGAATCATATTTTCTGGAAATTCACGAGCAACGAGCTTATTATTATAGTTCTACCATACCATTGCACAGCACATTTGTAGGGATTCAGGTGAAATATGATATAGGGGGTTTCCTGTTAAAGAAAAGTTCATACATTTTTTGAAGAGCCTTTAAAACCTTATAAAGATAGATTTT
This sequence comes from Philhelius pedissequus, assembly GCA_910595825.1. NCBI lineage: Eukaryota > Metazoa > Arthropoda > Insecta > Diptera > Syrphidae > Philhelius > Philhelius pedissequus. Next base: position 271,825,897 of record OU343160.1, on the reverse strand, counting down.
TATGTTCAGTGGTTAGATTTACATTTGGTAAGCCCCCACACTGTGTTTTACACAGAGCTATACATATAACAATAAACAACAGTAAAACCCGTTTAAATTCGCATTTGTCACTCAAACTTGTTCTTAGTTAATGAGTTTTTTACTTGCGATTATAGGTTCATATAAGACAAGTTATGTTTTCGTAAGAAATAAAATGCACGACTGGATCGCACGTACTTGCTCCTATGTTCAATCACATTATATGCAAAAGATTCTTAATAGAAACGGCTTAATGTATTTTTAAAGTCGTTTTTCACTTAATTTTTCATATGTAAAAATTCTTAATTTTTTTCTAAAAAAAAAATGGTATGAACATTTTAAATATTTAATAATATAAATTCAAAATCAAAATTTTACAAAAAACCGTACACCCGTTTTCGAAATATTGAATTTTCAAAAAAAATTTTTTTCAAAAATCCAAAAAAAAATCATATTTCGATAATTTTGAAATGCAGTATTTTTTTTAAATTCTAAGCAAATCCTGTATAGAAATTTTGATTGAAATCCGTTCATCCGTTTATGAGAAAGTCAAAAATAAATAAAATTGTTGTATGGCAGGTACCGTTAATAACAAAATATTTTCAATTTTTTTTTGTCAAAATGATTTTAATCACAATCGTTATAGCGTTTTTAGAGAAAATTAATATGATAGAAAAATTTGTATGGCAAGTACAGTTATTTTTGCGTCTAAAATAATTCCGGCTGTAGATCGTTCTACAGACGGAATTGCAAGACCCACTTTTTAATGCTCTCTAACATCGTAATGTCAACTTTGATTAAAATCTCGAGTGTTCGATTTTTTTTCCAAATGCAAAACTTGCCCTACATTATCACAAGTAAAATAAAATGCACGACTGGATCGCACGAACTTGTTCTTATGTTCGATCACATCGTATGCAATAGATTCCTATTAATCTAAATATATTCGTTTCGCTATTTTTTACTTAATTTTTCATATATACAAATTTTCTTACATTTTTCTCAAAAAATTGGTATGACAATCATAAATATTTAATAATATAAACAAAGAAAAAATAATTAAAAATTCTGAAATAATTACTTAAACTAATTTGAGCTCAAAAAAAAGTACGTCATTTTGTTTCTTGTATAAATTTGAATTTATGAGATAAAAATTTAAAAATCTGTGGAAAACCTCTTTTTAAAAAAAAAAAATTTAAAAAAACAAAAAGGCCAATTCATAGGTATTCAGCAAATACACACATAATACGTGTGAAATTTCGAAAGAATCGTTGGAGCCATTTATGAGATAGTCGAAATAAAAAAACGGTCATATGGAAAGGACCGTTTTTAGACATTTAAACATTTTTTTTTTCAATCATATGATTGGTCGTACCTAAAAGCTGCACTGATTTTATTCAATCAAAATCGTTAGAGCCGTTTCCAAGAAAAATAGGCTTTAACGTATTGGTTATATGGCAAGTACCGTTATTTTTTGAGCTAAAAAAAATTGAATTTCGCCTCTGTACAATACATAACAAAAACTGTATATACCAAGCAATTCGGCCCACCCATTTGGGCTGTAGATATATATACATACCTACAGACAGACTGACGTACAGACATACAGACGGACGGAATTCTTAGACCATCTTTTTTCGTCTTCGCTATCATCGTCATGTCATGTTTGATTGTTATCTCAAAACGACGAATGCATAACTTGCCTTAGAGTACCTATAATCGCAAGTAAAAAATCGATGCAGCTTTTAAGGTACGACCGATCATATGGTTGAAAATAAAAATTTAAAAAAATGTCTAAAAACTGTATTTTCCATATTACCGTTTTTTTTTTTGCTTTCGACTATCTCATAAATGGCTCAACCGATTCTTTCGAAACTTAACACATAAGGTGTTGGTAGCCCAATTTATATTGAACACCAATATTTTTAATTAATATGTTTTTGTATTTTTAAAATCATTATAAATTTATATTTTGAGAAATGATCATTACATTTTTTTTCAAAAATTTTTGTCATGTGTATTTGCTGAATTCCTAAGAATTCGGCGTTTTGAATTTTTTTTGAAAAATGTTTTCAAAAAGTTTTTAAAAAAAACTTTTTTTCTCAAAAACCGCTTTAAAGTTTTTTTTCTCATAAATTTAAATTTATCCAAGAAATATAATGGCGTATATTTTTGATTGAGCTCAAATTAGTTTAAGTATTTATTTATTTATTTCAGAATTTTGAATTGTTTTTTATTTGATAAAGACAATTTAATCTTTTGTTTTTAAGTTTATATTGTTAAATATTTAAGATTTTCATACCAGTTTTTTTTAGAAAAAAATTAAAGAAATTTGCTTATATAAAAAATTAAGTAAAAACCGACTTTTAAAATATATTACATTTTTTAAAAAGAAATATTTTGCATACGATGTGATCGAACATAAGAGCAAGTTTGTCCGATCCAGTCGTGCATTTTATTTATTGTGGGAGGGGCAACTTATGCTTTGGGGCATCAAAAAGTGTGTATTTCTTTTTCTTTTTAGGTTCGTTTCTTCAAACCCTACCCCACTGTTTCGTTTGGTTTATATATGAAGGTATTCAAGTAAGTACTTGTAAGTGTAACAAACACCAATCGGGGAATTCGAAAATTTGAGAAAGAGTTGACAGAAGCCCAAATATCTTTCTATGAGAAAGGCACCATCAATGAGGGACGAGAAGATTTGTGGGACATAAATTGCAAGGATTTATTCATATATGTTAAAGAGGACACTAAAAGGGGTCAATAATAATGTGCTCAACTAAATGGATTGTGAAAGTTATCGATGTGCAAGCTATCGAAAGAGTACTCAATTTAAGGATATTATTTATTCGCCCATGAGTTTACTCCTGTAAGCAGTTAGAATACCCTGTAAAGAGGTATCCCTTCTGAGTGAATATTTTTATTTGTTTTCATAAGTAGATGCATACCTACTAGGTGGCGACACTAAGTCGTCGACGTCGTTTCTATAACACACATTTCCGCAAATCAAAAATTCATACAACTTCCTGAATATGTATAAAGACGTCTTGTTATATATATCTTACATTACAACGAATATGTATATGGAATGTATAGTGATGTTGACTCATCATCTCCGACTTAAGGTGAATGAAAGCTTCTCTAGCACTTAGCCCTTAATGGTGGGGGAAATTCTGCTGTTAAAGTATGTAACAAACACAAAAAAAAAGACGATTTCATTTTGAAAGGAATTACATCAGCTGATCACATTGCATTGCTAAAAAGGACTAAGAATTTGTGTGCATATCCTTGCTTTTTTCTGCATTTAACTTGAAAGGGAAATTTGCATAGCTTAACTTGATTAAATATGGTACATAAGAACGCGGTCTTCGAGACAATAGTAATGAAGAAAATTTTCTAAAATGCATTCAAAGGAAATAAGATGCAAATTACATTCCTGTTTTAGTCATCGCTGTTCTCGTTGCGCCGCGCCGTTGCTATTGTCGTCGCCGCTGTCCTTTCGAGAGGTTTTTTCTAAATTGGTATTTCGTTGTCCTAAGAGCAGGAGGGACATAACCAGAATTCTTGGAATACTAAAAAAAATATACTTTTCAGAATGGTTTAAGGGGAATTACGCAAAATTGTAGATAGATACATATGTAGCTACGTAGTTATTGGAAAAACTCTTACTGTTACAAAATAGCGACGATTATGACATTTGGGTTTGTAAGAAGTTGGTAGCATTTTGAAGTGTGTTATTCTCAAATTAAAGACGTAAATTCAATCAAGTGTTGGCAGGCACTTTTCAAATAATCCCATCAGTCAGACATAAAATTCCCTATTTTCTCAAAGAATTTGCTTTTATTCATTTTTTAGAACAAAAAATCACAGAAAAATGTATTAATTATTTAATGTAATTTTGAAAAAATGGCGTAATTCAGGTGCAGAATTATTTTAGAGTTTCAGTTCCAATGCGTGAATGCATAAGTAAATTTAATCTGTTATCACCTTGATTTCGCTTAATTTAGAACAATTTCTTGGATTGGTGTACACCCAGAGAAAAAACAACGTAAAATCAAAGAAAACCACTTTGATTTAAGAATATTTGTTAATTATTCGGGGTTAAAGATGAAAATTTTAGAATCAAAGTGGAACATCATTGATTCGACGTGTTTTCCTATATGAAAATGAATAGTTTTCATGCTTGATTTAAATACGTTTTCCCTTGATTTAAGGTGGCATCATAGTAAAATCAATATCATCCAACTTAAAAACAAAATGAAACAACTTCGATTCAACTGTGCGCCATATTAGATTGAAAGGTATACGTCTTTGAAAGCATAATGCTCCGACTTTATTTTTAGAACGATGCATCGTTAAATTAAATGTAATCGAGCTTAAAAATATTACGAACCAACTTTGAAATTACTATCTTTCAATTTGAATTTCACTACGTTTCAATGTTGTTTTAAGTAATTTGTAATAGAAATTACTTTGAAATGTAAATGTTTTAGTTTTAATCCATGAAACCCTGAAACGTTGTAGGTGTTTTGGCTTAAAACTTAATCCAAATAATCTACTATAATCACAAGAAATTAACAAATTTCTATCATACTAAGATTAATTTTTTTATGATTTCACTAACAAAAAACTTACTTTTCAACGTAGGGAAAATGTATTCCATTTCAAATTCTCTGAATATAGTTTTATTAAAAGTTCATCGTCTTTAATTGGTACATTAGACTGTTTAAACTCCAAACTGTTTTAAAAAAAGACAAAAACACGACTGAATATATGAAGCCAAAGGTTCACGATCGACGACGCCGGCTCCGCCCCAACACTACGTTGTAGGTAGTTTTTTTTTGCTGTTTTAATGATTCTACTTGGAATCCACTACTTGGAATCCACTTAACGATTCCTTTGAATTTACGTCGATCGAAGTTTGAAAATGCAACATCAATGTGAAAGTGAATACGTTTCACTTTGTTTCTACATTGCTTCCACTTTAAATTTTAAACATTTCGGTTTTACATTGGGTCCACTTAAAATTAACTATGAATGAATTCAAATTAAAGTTGATTTTACATTGAAAATCTTTCATCAATGTTTGTGGAAGAATAATCTAATGTATAAGTGATATTTCTAAGCGGCTGCGACTTCGAAATGATGTTGAACAAAGTAGAATCAACTATGTTACACTTTGAAAGTTGTGCATGGAATTTTAATTTTGGATACATTTTAGCATTTTCCACTTTAAATGAACGTTAAACGTACTTAATAATTTATGAAAGTTGTTTCACTGTTGAATCGACTACAGTTCACTTTAAAACAGGAATGATAGTACTTAATACAACGATTCGTAGTTAAATCAATATATTTTCAACGTTAAATTAAATACGTTCATGATACTAATTTCCAACGTTAAATCAAATACAATTTCTTAGATTTTACGTTGCCTTTTTTCCCTCAGTGTATAGATATTTATAATTCGCTATTTTTCGACATATTTTATTTCAGCGATATAAGCTTGTTAGTAATATTATCTTTTATTATTATTATTATCTATATTTTTTTAATTTTGAAAGTTTACAAACTTAGAACTAAAGATTACAAGCATGGCTTATGGGCCGGCATATTTTTCTTCTCTTAACATTTTGATAGAGAGAGTACAATATGAGTATTAAAATTAATCAAAATATCTAAACAAAAAATTCGTTATTTAAGCACAAAATATGACCTCTTAATTGGACCAAAATAAAATTTCGTGAATATAATTCGCGTTTTAAACTTGATTTAGGGCCAATTTTTTAATATTCAATTAAGCATTCAGTTAGAATATATTGTCCAGATAGAACAAACATCAGTTTTTCAACAGTCAGATACAACTTAATCTAGGAATAAAGTTATCTGCTCATTTTAGAATGCAATAAGGAGTAATCTGAGGAATAAAATAAATAACTATTTTCGATGACAAAAACACTTTGAAAAATTATTGCTTTGAAATAAACGTTAAACAAAAATTAATTTCTATGAAAAGTTCGATACTCGAAATAAAAGTGACGTTTAAATTTAATTATTTTATAGATTGTTTTTTCTTGATTGAAAAATTCGATGGTGTTATCCGGTTGTTTCAGAGCCAAGTAAGTTTATTCCTCTGGCAACTAACTGGATGTATATTTTGAGATTGAAAAATCGGCTCTAAAACAATAAATTTAAATATGGCAAGATGTCTTAGACAATTATTTCAAAAAAATGGTTATAACTGAAAAATAATCCAATACTTAAGTAATATTTAAACTTGTAATTAATATTACGCAGAAATTTCCACAAATCATGATATATTTGTACTATTTACGGCTATTCTGTCCATTCAATTAGCGAAATTGTTACATTGTATTAAAGTAGTTGAAGATATTTTTGCTTTATTTCACTGAGAATAAGATATGAAATGCCGAATTTTGGTTTTTCTTGACCCTTTTGCATAATTTTTTTTGTTTTGTTTTAGATCTACTAGGGCTGGCAACGAAACCGAGAGTAATCTTGTCCCTAGCAACCGTTTTGAACTCAGTCTCCGAGACGAGACTACTTTAAAAGCGCCCGAGACTAGACCGAGACGAGACTGAAATTTTTTCGATTTTGACGAGACCGAGACGAGACTAACAAAAGCCACGCCTGGTTTCGTCTCATTGCCAGCCCTAAGAACTATGCAGGTAATTTTACGTCCCATGTAACCAGCGTACTCAATAGCATCTACAGAATAATCAAAGAGGTTAGAGCTCTTAATGACACCTCGTGAAGGATTCAGATAGATATCTGCCAGTTTCGGATGCAGAACAGCTTAAAAGTTGGAAGGAAAATTTGTCTGCGTTATTGAAGCACGCTTTGGGCTTCTGCGACCACTTATTGGCAGAACATGAGAAGCCAAGATCTTTCCTGAAGAGTGAAAAAAGAGAATGATTCTCAAGATCCGCAATAAGGAAAAGTAACGGTGCGAAAACTGAAAATAATCATCAATTCACCTGCTATTTATCAACTTCGAAAAGACGTTCGACAGTGTCAATACAATATTTATTTGGCTTTTGAATATCATATAGCAGTGCAATTGGAATGCCCTTCGAAAAGTTAGTGCATTTAGGGTCAAGTGATGCCGCGTGAGAACTGATAGTATATCCTGCAGAGCGACCACACACCATTAACATGTTGGAATGAGTATAAGGTTCGTTCGACGGGTCGTATTTATGTGCCCTAAGCTCGTTGTGATAGAGCAAACCTATGTTAGACTAACCACATGGATTTTGTTTATGTAAACTAATAAGGTCTGCCATAATTCAAAATTAAAATCAAGTGTTAGCGTAAACATTTTAATTTCAAAGAAGAAATCATCACGTACCGCCGATCGATCATAGACTAAATACATTTTTTTTTGATTGAGTGTCTCGCGCACTCTTAAATAGTCCAATGTCGACAACTGCAAATATCGATACCCAGTTGAAGAATTACCTGGAAGCCATCAAAGATGCCGCCTCTGGCATGCTGGGCTTCGCGCGACCACCACAGCGAAACCCCTGGTTCGGTGAAGAATGCCGCTAAGTACATTCAGCCAAACATATGGCACACAAAGTGGCTCTGCATAGATCATAATAGAAAGACCAGAGCAGCTCTCGAGCTCTACGAGCAGAAGGGGAGAGAGGGACACAATCTTCTAAGAAGCAAAAAGAAAGCCCGATCAGAGGATCACCGTGGTAGATTCACAATCGGTACTGAGGATATGGAAAAATCATTTCTTCGGCGATGATGAACCGAATTCCGGTACCATGTAGATTGCACCATCCAACCTGGATGACATAGGCCAACAATTCCGTAAACCCGATCTCGACGAAGTAAAGATAGTTATGAGTTATTTGATTATTTTGGGCTTTAATGATCGTTTTGGTTGGATGCAATTAATAAAAAAAACTAATTCATCTTAGTGTACCCTACGTTTCGCCAGTTATTTTCCAGCTTCTTCAGGGGATTTTCTATTTAGCTAGATATTATAAAACGTAGGGTACATTAAGATGAATTAGTTTTTTATTAATTGCATCCAACCAAACAGATCATTAAAGCCCAAAATAATCAAATAACTCAGAAGTTAAAATACATGATCAAATAACCTTATAGTTATATTTAAGCTTAAGTCAAATAAACCTGCTGAAGCTGATGGTCTTGCGGGTGAGGTGTTTGAAGCGTTAGACGAAAAATTGGTTAATAGTATGTAGCAGCTCATCTGCAAAATATGGTAGTGGAAAGCATGACCAATGAATGGAACTTCAGCATTTCCTGTAGACCATACCAACTACAGAGGTATAAGTTTTCGCCTACAAGATCTTCGCTGCCGTACTTTCCTGAACGCCTGAAGCCATTCGTCAACAACCTGATATGTCCATATAAGTGTGGCCTTAGGACAGGGAAGTCCACAATCGACCAAATATTCGCACTACGGCAGATCTTGCCAAAAGTACAAGGTGTTTCAAATCGATGCTCACCACTTTTTCATCGCATCTATAGAGACGAGTTATATAGAGCAAGAGCAATGCCTTCTCTTGGCGCCCCTTCCAAACTTATCCGTTTGCGCAGGATGACGATAAAGAATGCTCGATGCTCCATCAAATTCGGCAAATAGCTCACCGACAGCTTTGATGTCAAAAGAGGTTATAGGTCATTTCATTCGACTTCTTCAACATCGTTCTTCAAGGAATATTGCAAAACTCTTACGTGAACACTAACGGACATTGACATAATCGGACGAACAAAGCGTCAAATCCTGATGCCATTGGTGCTTTCGTGAGTATTAAAAATGAAGCCAAGAAGATGGGTTTAACTGTAAATGGAAGCAAACCAAAGTATATGCTGTCAACAATAAATGACACCCAACATCGACGTCTCGAACAGAACGCCTCTATAGACAGGTATAATTTTGAGGTGGTCCAATAACTCAACCTCACTGACTGGACAAATTCACCTGACCTTTCATTAGAAGGACAAGAATCGTCACGGTGGACTTTTTGTATTTGTCTCAGAAAACTCTACTAATGATATGCATATCTTTTCGTGCGGTGGTCTTAAGTTTAAAAAAATGCGTGGGTTGACAACATAAAGCGACTTATTTTTTGCAAATTGCACTTGCATCAAGGATGCTAACGAACAAAATGATGATCATGGATGTTAATGACGATGACAACGGCAACGTCGCGGGCGAGGAAGTTGAATAATATAAAATAAACCTACATGCAGAATATATATAATAGAATGATGATGGATGAATATTCTGAAAGAGGATAACATCAGAATAAATGACCACATTTTCCAAAGGATGTAATAGCGAAAGAGTCATACGCGTCACTGAATGCATTCTTGGCCATTTATTACCAGAGGAATTTGCATAATTTTTTTTTTGTCTTAAGTTGATAGCAACGAAGGACGGAAGAGAGGATCCAAGAGCTTTTTGGTTGTATATTAGATGGAAATGGGAACGTACTCGTAATATGATGTGTGTAGGAGGAGTAGCAGGCAATAATTTAAGTTATGCGAAAAGATATTGTCTTAAATTCCTTGATACGTGATGTCGCGTCGTCGGTCGGTCCGTTATCGTTCTATATAACGATAGTCGCTTGGTTATGATTGTGGAAGCTCGTTAGATTCAGTCACGAAACATGTGCAAATGTAGACATTTAACTTTTTGCATCTTTGGATAAGGATGTTGCCATGACATTGGATGTGTGTTCTGATATTAAATAAAAAATCTGCTAGAACGTGCAATATTTTGAAGAGAACTTAGGGAAAATGTATATAATTTAAAAGAATTAAGTATGGTGTTCTATCCTTTACAACCATTATATATGTTGGTCATCACTGCTTGAATTGTTTATAAAGTGTTTTAATCTAACAGCTTTCTTACGATTGATGGCAGCTGGAAGTTTTTTTTTCTGAGATTGAATTGAATTTCAAGCTCCTATGATTCAGTGTAAGCGCTTAGTTGGAATCTAATCGTATACTTGATTTTAAGATGTCAAAAAAGCTACAAGGAAAAGTTAAAAATTGGCCCACACTCTCAGCGTCAAGTTTAGAAAATAGAGGAATTTTCTTTTCCCTTTAAGAGTTATACCCTGAACAAGTCAATTTTTTGGTTTTCTTCCCTGAGCAGAATGTTGGTTATTTGGACCTTTTAGCGTTTAGATTGGTATGTGAGTAGTGGCGTTTGTATTGGCCCCATTCGTTCTTAAATTTCTCAATACAATATTGATAAGTTTCCTTCCTTGTATCTTTGTTATTTGGAATATAAAACGTAGATAAAGGTTTATTTATTGCAGATTTGGCAGCTAAGTCTGCGTCTTCGTTTCCTTTTATGCCAGGATGTCCTGAAATCCACATAAGTTTTATATTTTTATCATTGTTAATTATTTTGTTGTGAATAATTTCAGGGAAGAATGTCCGATTTCCAATATTACGACTTGCTTCATATAATGAAAGGCTGTCAGCACAGATTATTGTTTTTTTGAAAGCTGAAACTTTGATTGCCTTCAAAACAGCCATAGCTTCTGCTGAAAAAAAACTGATGCAGATTGTCTTAGAAGTCCTTTTGAAATAATTGTTCCGTCCTCGGTAGAAACAGCAAAAGTCTGTTATATATTAAATGCCTATGAGGATAACGATTGATAATGGCGGTGACGAGAACCTTCATCAACCGATAAAAAGAAACCGATCAAAAATAACTTTGAGAAATGTTAACGTTTTAAAATCAAAAAGTCAAGCTTTTTTTTAACTCCGGACTAGATCTGCTCAGAAAAAACTGTAGGAAACTTTTCAACAGAGCTTAGAAAATTAATAATAGGAAACTCTGATTGGGACTCGTATAAGGAGTCCCTTAAAAAGTGCAAAAAAAAAACAGACAGTTGAGTTGATCTTCAAGACTAAAAAAATCTTTTCGAAGAACCACTCTATACCTAGCGCATTAATGAAATCTAGCCGTAAATGGGCCAACTCATGTGAAGTGTCAAGTGAAAAACAATTTTGGGCAACCAAAAGCTTTGAAAATCTGCTGGACCTGATGGTATAATACCTGCCGAACTCCAAATAACCTCGGATATAATTATATACCTATTATGGAGGTTATTTTTAATAAGTGCCTTGAACTCACGCGCATCCCCTTGATGTGGAGAGAAGCCAAGGTCATTTTTATATCCTAGGCAGGCAAATGAAGCCATGTAAGTCCGAAGGACCTCAGCCCGATCAGTGTATCTTTGCTCCTTATAAAAACTCTAGAAAGACAGATCGATGATATTCATCCTGGCAGTACTATAAAGACCAATCTTTTTTCTATTGATCAACACGAATTCTGCAAAGAAAAATTGGGATGAAAGCATCGCTTCCAATAGATCAGCGAAATCAAGCATCGTTGCCCGTGGTTAGTACTTCGATGGGTGCCCGTCGGAAACCAACCACGTTCTGTTGACATGTGTTTCTTCTGTTGTGTGTTCTTTCTTTCTCTGTCTCTCTCTGTTGTATTAATGTATGTGATGTTTAAAGCCAATGGTCTCGTTGCCAGTGCTTCACTGTCCCTACTTCCTAGATTTATCTACGGAGTAGTATAATATGTAATGTAATGTAATGTAAAATTGGGACTTACACATGCTTGTATAAATTATATAATATTCATTGCATCATAACGAGTACTCTTTGGTATATCATTTCTCTTGTTGAAAGTGCTTTCAACAATGTTGGTAAGGTTAAAATAATTACAGCGCTAAGAAAAATTAACGCATGTGACTCATTGAATGGGGAGTATTAAAAAAAAAAACAATGACAAACGAAATCTTAATACACCCCCGGAAGTAGAGGGATACAAGGTGTTTTAGGAAAGCATAAGCTCCAAATCTAACAGACTTAATGCAAAATGTTCTTAAAGAGATAAAATTATGGGCAAACAAATTTAGTCTGCTCACTTTTGTACATACTGTTCAAAATCCGAAGAAGAAGTGGGTGGCCAGGACAATGTGTATAAATCTGAGGCTCCCTTTCCGTCTATTTGACAATTGTAGTGTGTTTCATGTGGTAATTCTGGCGATTAAATAGGATATATCCTGGTTAACGGAAAACGTGATATCCGTATCTTCTCAGACATTCGGGCAGCCCTAAAATCGTTTGGCCCTGTTTCCACAAAATCTATAACTGCCAGCAACTTTCGATCATTTCTCAGGGAGATGGCAGAACAGTTTATATTCACCTGATTTGGGTGACGAAACATAAGAATATTTTGGAAAACTACAAAGCCGATGAACTCCCCAGAAATGGAACACTAATACCAATTCTTCCTAAAATGCAATAAAATGCCACAAAACAAACAAATATGAGATGGTCAAATATGACTACATGTCTGGCCACTATGACTAGAACGATCTGTCCAAAAATGGATCAAAGACGCTTAAAAAGCTTGATATTATTATTAACCAGAAAACATCTCGGAAATATGTGTGATAACTGGTCACTGTCTAATTAGTAGACAGTTTTCCAACTATCTGCTTTCTTCAAAGATTTTCTCATAACTTCAGCTCAGCGATTCCACGTACAAAATTAAATAAAATGTACGACTGGATCGCACGGACTTGCTCTTATGTTCGATCACATCGTATGCAAAAATTTCTATTAAAAATCTAAATATATTTTTAAAGTCATTTTTGACTCAATTTTGTATATACATTTAAATTTTTTTTAATTTTGTTCTAAAATAAATTGGTATGACAATACTAAATATTTAATAATATAAACTTTAAAACAAAAGATTAAATCGGTTTAATTAAAGAAAAAATAATTCGAAATTCTGAAATAAATACTTAAACTAATTTGAGCTAAAAAAAAAAGTACGTCATTTTATTTTTTGGATAAATTTGAATTCACGAAAAAAAAATTAAAAACCTGTGGAGCGGTTTTTGAGAAAAAAAAGACTTTTTGAAAATATTAAAAAAAAAATCAAAAACGCCAATTCATAGGTATTCAGAAATTACATATAAATATAATTTTTGAAAAAAAAAATTAATGAGCAGTTTTCGAAATATAAATTTTTTAAATTTTTGCTTAAAATTGATTTTAAAAATACAAAAAAATATAAATTAAAACGCGGTGTAATTTGGGCAACCTAATATATATATATGTGTGAGATTTCGAAAGAATCGGTTGAGCCGTTTATGAGATAGTCGAAAGCAAAACATTTTTCTAATTTGACAGACTGACAGACTGACAGACTGACAGACTTACAGACTGACAGACTGACAAACTGACAGACTGACAGACTGACAGACTGACAGACTGACAGACTGACAGACTGACAGACTGACAGACTGACAGACTGACAGACTGACAGACTGACAGACTGACAGACTGACAGACTGACAGACTGACAGACTGACAGACTGACAGACTGACAGACTGACAGACTGACAGACTGACAGACTGACAGACTGACAGACTGACAGACTGACAGACTGACAGACTGACAGACTGACAGACTGACAGACTGACAGACTGACAGACTGACAGACTGACAGACTGACAGACTGACAGACTGACAGACTGACAGACTGACAGACTGACAGACTGACAGACTGACAGACTGACAGACTGACAGACTGACAGACTGACAGACTGACAGACTGACAGACTGACAGACTGACAGACTGACAGACTGACAGACTGACAGACTGACAGACTGACAGACTGACAGACTGACAGACTGACAGACTGACAGACTGACAGACTGACAGACTGACAGACTGACAGACTGACAGACTGACAGACTGACAGACTGACAGACTGACAGACTGACAGACTGACAGACTGACAGACTGACAGACTGACAGACTGACAGACTGACAGACTGACAGACTGACAGACTGACAGACTGACAGACTGACAGACTGACAGACTGACAGACTGACAGACTGACAGACTGACAGACTGACAGACTGACAGACTGACAGACTGACAGACTGACAGACTGACAGACTGACAGACTGACAGACTGACAGACTGACAGACTGACAGACTGACAGACTGACAGACTGACAGACTGACAGACTGACAGACTGACAGACTGACAGACTGACAGACTGACAGACTGACAGACTGACAGACTGACAGACTGACAGACTGACAGACTGACAGACTGACAGACTGACAGACTGACAGACTGACAGACTGACAGACTGACAGACTGACAGACTGACAGACTGACAGACTGACAGACTGACAGACTGACAGACTGACAGACTGACAGACTGACAGACTGACAGACTGACAGACTGACAGACTGACAGACTGACAGACTGACAGACTGACAGACTGACAGACTGACAGACTGACAGACTGACAGACTGACAGACTGACAGACTGACAGACTGACAGACTGACAGACTGACAGACTGACAGACTGACAGACTGACAGACTTACAGACTTACAGACTGACAGACTGACAAACTGACAGACTGACAGACTGACAGACTGACAGACTGACAGACTGACAGACTGACAGACTGACAGACTGACAGACTGACAGACTGACAGACTGACAGACTGACAGACTGACAGACTGACAGACTGACAGACTGACAGACTGACAGACTGACAGACTGACAGACTGACAGACTGACAGACTGACAGACTGACAGACTGACAGACTGACAGACTGACAGACTGAAAGACTGACAGACTGACAGACTGACAGACTGACAGACTGACAGACTGACAGACTGACAGACTGACAGACTGACAGACTGACAGACTGACAGACTGACAGACTGACAGACTGACAGACTGACAGACTGACAGACTGACAGACTGACAGACTGACAGACTGACAGACTGACAGACTGACAGACTGACAGACTGACAGACTGACAGACTGACAGACTGACAGACTGACAGACTGACAGACTGACAGACTGACAGACTGACAGACTGACAGACTGACAGACTGACAGACTGACAGACTGACAGACTGACAGACTGACAGACTGACAGACTGACAGACTGACAGACTGACAGACTGACAGACTGACAGACTGACAGACTGACAGACTGACAGACTGACAGACTGACAGACTGACAGACTGACAGACTGACAGACTGACAGACTGACAGACTGACAGACTGACAGACTGACAGACTGACAGACTGACAGACTGACAGACTGACAGACTGACAGACTGACAGACTGACAGACTGACAGACTGACAGACTGACAGACTGACAGACTGACAGACTGACAGACTGACAGACTGACAGACTGACAGACTGACAGACTGACAGACTGACAGACTGACAGACTGACAGACTGACAGACTGACAGACTGACAGACTGACAGACTGACAGACTGACAGACTGACAGACTGACAGACTGACAGACTGACAGACTGACAGACTGACAGACTGACAGACTGACAGACTGACAGACTGACAGACTGACAGACTGACAGACTGACAGACTGACAGACTGACAGACTGACAGACTGACAGACTGACAGACTGACAGACTGACAGACTGACAGACTGACAGACTGACAGACTGACAGACTGACAGACTGACAGACTGACAGACTGACAGACTGACAGACTGACAGACTGACAGACTGACAGACTGACAGACTGACAGACTGACAGACTGACAGACTGACAGACTGACAGACTGACAGACTGACAGACTGACAGACTGACAGACTGACAGACTGACAGACTGACAGACTGACAGACTGACAGACTGACAGACTGACAGACTGACAGACTGACAGACTGACAGACTGACAGACTGACAGACTGACAGACTGACAGACTGACAGACTGACAGACTGACAGACTGACAGACTGACAGACTGACAGACTGACAGACTGACAGACTGACAGACTGACAGACTGACAGACTGACAGACTGACAGACTGACAGACTGACAGACTGACAGACTGACAGACTGACAGACTGACAGACTGACAGACTGACAGACTGACAGACTGACAGACTGACAGACTGACAGACTGACAGACTGACAGACTGACAGACTGACGGACAGAATTCTTAGACCATCTTTTTCGTCTTCGCTATCATCGTAATGTCATGTTTGATTGTTATCCCAAAACTTTTATTTTCGACGAATGCATAACTTGCCTTCTAGTACCTATAGTCGCAAGTAAAAAAGAGGCACGAAATTCATGCTCTCTTACAAATTATCAACCGCACCTCTCAACGGTTTTCGCTTTCCTTTAACAGACAGCAAAAGGATTCATTCTCAATTTTAAAAAACGCAAATGCACAAAAACGCAAGCGCACCAAATTGAAGAAAATCCCCATAATAAAAAAATATGCAACAGAAAGACAAGAAATAATTGCAAGTAATTACAACGTACAAGCCTATATGATTAGGTGTTCAACAACATTCAGTGCACCGTCGTCGGACAGCGTCGTTCATTCCACCATAGGTTTTCGTTATCGGTAGTGCGAAAAAAGCTGGATCAGTACGCAGTACGAAGAGAATTGGTATTGATTTTCATTGAGCCTGCTGCGGCTGTGCGCTGTGGCGCTGATTCATTGCGTGTATCAAGTACAAATACAAACATATTCATAAGCGACGTTCAAGTACAGGTGTATATAAAGCAACGTCGAAGGTCGAACAAAATAATGCAGTTTTAAATGCTGTTTCTGATTCTGATAACATTTAATGCACATTTCATAAATGGCGCTAGATTTCAAATAAATAACTTGAGAACGAGTTTTCATCATATTTTTGAAGGATTCAAAAATGCTAGTGATGCTTTTCCAAAACGAGGCCCAAAAAAATTAAGTTAGGTACTAGCTTTACTTTCTAAAAAAAAACTTTGTTGAGTATGGAAAATAATGTCCTACTGAAGTTTTTGAATGCCAAAATTGTTCATATGGTGCGTTTTTGATTTTGCAAGGCTGAAGAATGAATTAATTGTTTTTTTTTTAAATATCTCCATTAAAGATATTCCAAGAACGGTTGTTGCTCTTGAATAAAAACAAACTTTTTCGAAAAATTTTAAATTAAATTGACTTATCTTAAAAATAGCCACATCGAGTGAATCTATTGGACTTTCTTTTTCTGCACTTAAAGGCAGTAAATCGTATGCTGAAAATAAATTGCAGGAGAATAGATTATCGGAACTTGCAATTATCTCCATAGAAAAATCAATTTTAAAGGAAATCAAAGTAAAAAAAAAACAGTTTCTATGATAAAGGTTTGCAAAGTTTATGAAGAAATCTTTCTAAATTATAGTTTTCTTACAAAGAAGAGAGTATAAATACAAACACTCAACAAAAAAAAAAAAATAAAATACAAAAAAAACACAAAAAAAAACAAAGACAACGTCCTCGTCGTAATCCAGAATCGTAACTAAGCATAGACAACATTCGAAGGAGAAGTTAGTGCACGCCTTGCTTGAAGCACCACGGCACATCCCTGCCTGCTCCCTCCCATATAAGGACGTTTAATACTTCTTCGAGGAGCCTAGTGATCTACACCCCTTCATTAGAGGCTCCAGATGGTTTTATTAAAGTGATAATACCTCTTCACATGGCATCACAATGGACCTATCTTTTTCCTGACAGCCACCTCAACCTAACCTAACCTACAAATAACTAATTTATATCTATCATTGAAAAAAAAGGCCTAAAAAATGATGACATAATAGAAAAATTATATTTTTCCCATGGGCACACCTTCAGATGTACTTTCAAGTTAGCCGAAGAATACGAATGGAATGCATGAAGCTCTTCCAAACATTTTTTAAGGCCGAAATGCATTCATCATATTATGGGTAGTTAAACCCCTTTGTACATCAACCTTTACCATATAAAAGATATACCTACATGAAAGAAGAAACAAAATTACTTCGAGAGCGGAAAGATCTACTGCTGGACAGCTTTATATTATTTTATAAAAAGTTTCTCGCTGGAACAAAGTTAAGCCTTTTCATAAGTCAGAATTTTAACTTTTCCAACTCCTAGTTTTGAATTGTTTTCATAAGTATCGACCATGAATACCCGCGAACTTACCGCAAGTATATTACAATATTGTTCAAAATCAGAAACCGCCATAATCCTTTTCAAAGTAAATAGGATAAAATTCAAAAAGCAAAAAAAAAACATAAATACGCTCGCTTACTTATCTACCTTGTTTATTAACAAAATAGTTTTCAAAACATTTCAAACAAAAAAAAAAAACTTAATTTTATAAGCTTTCACTTCTTTAACTGACCTATTTACGAGTACGTATTGTATAGTCCTGGCTTTCAATATTCTCCCAGATCCTTTATTTAATTTATTTTTTTTCTTAGGACTTTTGACAAATTCAAAGAAGTTTTTGTTTTGCTTAAAAAAATATGACCTATAATATATATATGTATATGTATCTTAAATTAAAAAATAAAAAACAAAAGATTCTAAACATCTCGTCGGATGTGTACACATACATATATTTCTCCTGCAAAAAAAAAATCCTTTTCATGCTTCTTCTCTAACTAGCACTCATCTCACACACAAACTAACACATTTCAAAATACGAAACGAATTTCTAACTTCATCATCATTCTATAGAAATTGTGTGTTACCTTTTTGCATTACATTAACCTCACTGAATGCATCTACTTATTGCAGAAAACCCAACCTCGAAACGCAGTTGCAAAGAAGCTAAAGTTATTGCCGGTGACACAATTAATTCTATAGATTCTTCCTGTTTCTTCCACAATCCACACCCACAGCCTCTCTTCAAGGAATAGGACACACGGGTGTGGCATGGCTGTTTCAGGTTTTATCTTAAATTATACAAAAAAAAAAAAACTTGGCTGAACTTAACGAAACTACATCTTACATGTATAACAACATGTGGGACACATTAAAGTAAGAACAACTTGAGAGTGAAACAAATTTCCCGGGTAACGGATGCATGCGGGTATAATACTAGTTGTTCCCAGCACAACTTGTTCGCCAAGCCATTATTTTAACAAGAAATCCGTACCGCACTTTAAACCGGGTTCAGAAGTGGAGGCAAATGAAAAAAAAAATGGTTTAAAATACGTATTATATGCACTACATGCTTCTGTTCCCCAGATGCATGCATTATATGCCATTTTAAATGCGAACACCACTCCCACACACACATACACTTGAATATAAACAATACAATTCTTTTCTTGGCAAAAAACGGAGCAGGATCCTGCCCACTCCAATCATCAAAAAAAAAAAAAATGCACCCTCTCTAGCTCAAGTACAGGGGTATCCGGCGTAATAGTTCACTTATCCTAGATACGAAATAATAAGAATAATGCACTCTCTCCATCCTAATGGGAGAGGTTAAGGTCTAACCAAAGGCTGATACTACCATCCTGGATGTGCCACATATGCTAAATAGGATGAGTTTATTCTGAAGCTGTTCTGGGACATATGCTTACTACTATTAGCCCATATCTTTGTCGTATCGTCGCGATGTCATTGGGTTGGTCGTATCGTATGATGCGTTCAGAAGAAGGCAAATACCTAGTTATAGAAAGGGGCAAACAAATTGCAAGCAAAAAAAAAAAACGAAGACGAAAGTTGACTGTAAATTCTAACCTCATTTTCTGTAGAAGCTTCAACCTGGCTATGGCAGCAGTCAATATCGTAATCCAAAGTATAACGTCAAAGAATAGCGTATTGTCATCAAATCCCGTATGCCATCTGGCTATAGAAGAATGAGGAATATATTATAAAGGATTCTAAAGGATTAAATTAAATTAAATTTAAATCAGCACAAAAAATTCATTTGAAAGCATCAACAGCAGCAGCAGAAGCAGCAGCAGTATAGCAGTAGACGAAGCCTTTCTCAATTTCCCTTTCTCTCACTCACTCTCTGCTTCTCTATCCCCCCTTACCAACAACTTTTCACTTACTCTCTTAGTGGCTTTTTTGTCGGCAAAGCTTTGGTATTCTGTGGTCTGTCGTATTTCGACTGAAATGGAATTGTTTTGATTGTTGAAGGACTTTCTTTAGTAAGTGTGTATGTGGCAACGTATATCGTATATATGTAGGTAGTATATTTACTCACTATGGATTCTCGCTTTTGACTCTTGGAAAGCAATTCAATTATACGCGCGCTATCACAATCAAAGCCCAGCAAATGCAAATAAGTAAAAAGGAGCTTTTATGTGCACTCTGTATATTTGAATTTTGGAAGGCAAGACAATCGGGTCTTTGGAAGAAAACAGAGATAACCTTTGCCAAATTTTGTAATCCGAAAGAAAATGTCCTCAAAGGAGCTTAATCATTCAACAATATTTGTACTAAAAATAAGTTAAAGAAAAACAATTGCCAATAGTGGAATCGTACTAAAAAAAATATAAAAATAGTACAGTCATTGGTAAAATTTAATTAAAATGGAAAAGTCATAGGACCATAATTCGGCTTCGTAAGGGGTTCAACTGCTCTTAAGATGACATAGAGTCAAAGCTTGAGGAAAGTATGGAAGGATTTTAAGCAGGCACGGGTACCCAAAGGGTACCGTGGGAATCTAAAGAACATTATTTTAGGCTGAGTGTACTGTAATCTGAGAAAATATTTAGTAGAATCAAATGGCACGATAGCACCCAGCCAAGTTCTGGCACTATACCCATTTTACAGGAACAAACTCAGGCGATTTTCGACCATCCCACCCCCTAAAATTTCAGTACCAATAAAGTCGGGAACAGAAGCATTTGTTAAGCTCAACACGCTTAGGCAATTCACCAAATTTCAATTCTTTAGCTTTAGTGGTTAAGACTGAAAATATCGGAAAAACCGTAACTGACTGACTCGCTCACTGACAGATCATCAAAATTATGGAGCACGTTCCGACATCGAAGAATTTATATAAATTACTAGCAGACCCGGCCGCGCGTTGCTGCGACTCTATTGTATTGCGTACAGTTATTAGATATTAAAATTGGCATTGTTAAGGAAGTGATTGTTAAGGTATCTAATTAGTAGGAATCAGTGCTTTCGATTAATTAAGAACTAAATGATGAACAATATTTCCTGTTAAACTGTCTTTCGTTAAAACAAATAAATTTGATGGTTTTCCAACTCGTAAGCATCCAACATATAGTAGAAACACGTATTCTAAAAGTCCAAATTTCTCAAATTTATATTTTGACGCTGGATGAGGACGATGCTGGTAAAAACCACAGAACCAATGTTATGTATATTAATATTCTTTATTTTGTAATATTAATATTATTATTTATATTATTTAATATTTTCTAAAATTTTTCTTTGATTTCAGGGTGTCTCAGTACGGAGGACGAAGCGATGGAAACATCTTTAATCTTCAGCGTAAAATTGGAAGAATTTGAAGCTAACTTATCTTCAACACCAGCAGCGACAGCAACGACTATACAACCGCAGAGTATATCCGTAGAATTGTGTCATTTTTTCAGACACCCTGTAATGAGAATATTTTTTATGACAACTTACTGTCTCAAATCGCAAGTTTCAAAAGTTTCATGAAATTCGGTCCACATCACCGAAAGTATGAATATTTTGTATAGAAGCAAATAAGAGTACTTAAACATTCAAATTTACGGTTATTTTCATTGGCGCAGCCATCTTGGATTTACTGGTAATAACATAATCAGTCTCACTGCTGATCAGTGTTACCAATCATTAAGTTTTCTTCTGTGAATTCTGTGATACGAAATCTGTACACGCAATTTCCATAAATGTACCAATTATTGTTTGGTTCTATGAAAACTGAATTTCCTTTCGCAAATACATTTTGAGTAATACTCAAAAAGGTAGTTTCATTCTATTTTTAATAAACTACATACATATATACTCAATAAAATTAATTAAGTGTGAGCCAATCAGGGCAGCTCACACCAATAACGACGCAGAGAATCGTACGTATCTATTATTTTTTTCACGTTTTCCTTCTTTTTTTTTGTAAATGGAATATGAAATAAAATGCACGACTGAATCGCACGTAATTGCTCTTATCACATCATATCGTATGTAAAATATTTCTATTAAGAATCTAACTATATTTCTAAAGTCGTTTTTACATATCGTTAATAACATGATATGTAAACAAAATGTTTGACCTAAATGTAGACTATACCTAAAGATGTGCACACACTTTTTTTTAAATTAAAATCGTTAGAGCCATTTCCAATTTGCATGACAATTACCGTTATTTTTAAGTATTAAGTATTACAAACTACCCTATCTTAGGAACGCCAGCCAAATAAACATTTCAAAAAAAAATCATGAACATCGGTTAGATAGTGTCGGAGTTCATTCAATACATCAACGTGACACAAGATTTGTATATAATAGATTTGGAGCACTTTCGTAGATTGATGAAAGCGGTAGTAAATTTTAAAATTTGAGATTTTACGTTTAGGGGCGTGTCACCCACCTATTTGATTAGAATTGATATCAACTATGTAGAGAATTTCTGATTGTCGTAAAATGATGAAATTTGTTAGAGCGATAGGACTTGGCATGCAAACAAAATTAAAAAGAACTTTTCTGCTGGCTTGTTACGCAAAGGTTTTTGTATATAGAAGAACTTGGCTACTTTTTTAACATTTATGTTTTTGGTGTGGTAGAAGTTTCAGGCAAAAGAGTATTTATGAATATAAGAAAGAGTATTGGAGATAAAACGGAACCCTGGAGCACTCTAGTGTTTTGTGGCTTTCAGATTTGAGGCCGTCTTATACATAACTTGTATTTAGAGGCACAAATTGTAATTTCTAGAGATTTGTCCATACCAAATGCAAGGACATGCATTCTCAACAAGAGAATCAGCATATACTACACCCTAATGCTTATTATTGTGTATGTATAGGTCATCCTCATTATTGATAGATTGGATTAACATAGTATAGAACGCTTCGTTGAATTATTATCATCTTCGATTGCATTGTATGTAAAAGACTCTTAAGAGAAACGGTTAATTATATTTTAAAAGCCAGTTTTCCCTTAATTTTCTATATAAAAAAATCTTAAATTTTTTCTTAAATAAAATAATAACATAAATTTAAAAACAAAATTTCAGAAAAAAATTTCCTTCCATTTTCGAAATATTGAATTCTCCAATAAAAAAAGTTTTTTTTTTTTCAAAAAAAACTATTTTTCGAACATTTTCTAATATACTACTACTTAGAATTTTAAGGACCTACTGTATAAAATTTTTTATCAAAATCTGTTGAGCTTTTTATCAGAAAGTGGAAAAACAATTAAGTGGTTGTTGTATTATATGTACATGAAAATTTGGCCAAAATATAGACGAAACCTAAGTTAGAACACATAATTTTTTTTATCAAAATCGTTAGAGTTGTTTTCGAGATAATTAAGCTGGTAGAAAAATTTGTATGGCAAGTACCGTTATTTTTGGGGATAAAACAACGACTAAGCATCACGTTTGAACAAAATCGGATCGTTATACAGACAGACAGATAGACTGAATTGCGGGACCCACTTTAATGGTGTGTCTATCATCGTCATGACAACTTTGATTAAAATCTCGAGTTTTACCCAAGACATAATCAATTTAGAACAGATGTGTCAACTCGTAGTATAAAATGATAAGTAAATTAAATGGTTCAAAAGACCAGTAGTCCTTCGACTTTTGATTTTCGTTGCCCAAACAGTAACAATACAAGATGCATAAAAAAAGAAAAAAACTGTGGTGTTGATGGAAGAATCTTAAAAGATTGAGAAATATTCGTAGTTCCGGAAAATATGATTTCAAACTTTAAAACAAATGGGTGATATTAGGAAGGAAAAACACCTTTTTCAACAAAATATAGATTGTCCATCAGGTGTTAAGCCATGTCGTGTTAATTTCTTTTTAAATTTGACTCGATGTCGATGGATTAAGAATTGTTAAAAAAATACAAATTTTGTACAGTCTAAGGAATGCAGACAAAAGTAACCCAACCAAATAGCATATCTACTACCAAATAATGTATGCAGTAATGCAGTTATTCAAAAACAAACAATGAAAATTATTCCCGCATTTTTTAATTTTAGTGTGGTGCTTACCTTAGTCTTATAGTTGGCAGCAAAACAGTTTTCTGCAAAAGAAGAAAAACGAATAATTAGTACCCAAAAGTTAAATATAATACAAGAGTTTTTTTATTTGTACGTTTACTATAATTAGTTTCGAAAACCCAAAAATGATCCAACCCGTACGATTGGATCGCACGTATCTTATTTTCGATCACATTGTATGCACAAGATTCTTAGTAGAAACGGCTAAATATATTTTTAAAGTCGTTTTTTATTAAATTCTTTACATACAAAATTTCTTTAATTATTTTCTGAATAAAATTTGGTATGGTAGTTTTATGTAATTAATAATATAAGTTTAAAAATATCATTTGAAAAAAAAAATGTATAACGTTTTCGAAATATTGAATTTTCAAAAATAATTTTTTTTTTCAAAAATCCAAAATAATATTTTTCGAAAATTTTTGTATGCAATATTGTTTACAATTTTAAGAGAATCCTAAATAAGAATTTCGATCGAAATCCGTGACACCATTCATGAGAAAGTCGAAAATAAAAAAAAAAACGTTTGTATGGCAGGTACCGTTAATAACAAAATATGTAAAAAAAATTGTAGACCAAAATGTAGACTTTACTTAAAATTAATAGTTCACACAGTTTTTTCTATCAAAATCGTTTAAGCCGTTTTCAAGATAATCAAAACAAAAACGATTCAAAAATCTACTTGAGACAATCACCAAAAATGCTTCAGCTGTTAAAGCTGTAGATCGTTCTACAGACAGACAGTGAGACATGATTGCGGGACCCACTTGTTGGTGTTGTTTATCATCGTAATTTTGATTAAAATCGCGAGTTCGTTTTTTTGCCCTATAGTACTTTTATCGCAAGTAATTAAGAAAGATTAAAATGAAGTACCGAAGCACATTGGGTTTTAAAGTTTCGTACTGTACTTTAGTATAGATCAGTTCTACCGAAGTTGGAGTCAAGGATAAACGGTGAAGGAGAATTGATTTACTGGTTGAGTTTCATTACATATTTCAATAGAACCCTGTTTATGAAAAAAAAAATCATAGAGAATAAAAGAATTAAACCATTGCGGCGTAGCGGCGGTGGTCAACGTTTCCGTCATCAATATGGCTATATTTAACAGGCTGCCTTAATTGGATAAGAAAAGTGTCCGGTTCATGAACACATGTTTTCATAGGTCCGAGTTGATTCAGAAAAGTCAAAAGGCTGTGCTGAGCTTTGACGTATCAATATACGTGTAAGATTTTTATTATTGAATGTATTGGTAAATGATGATTTTAAAAGAAAAGTAAAAGTATTAAGGTCGATTTCACAAAAGACTTTTAAACATTTATCAGGCTTCTGAATCTTATAATAGGATTTTTTGCTTTCACAAAGCACCCTTATAAGCGTCTTCACCCGACGATCAGGATGAAAAGCAATACCTAGTAATTCGCCGTGCCGCCCGAATACGTATTCCTGGTTCATGGGAACCCGCCATTACAATGTTTACATTTTGTTAAGTTTCCAGAGCTAGTCTTTCAAAAGAATAAATTGCTAAATTTTCTGATTTCTTTTAGCAAGTAAATTAAATAAATTCTTAATAGATTCAAAATAGTTTTAACGGCCTTTAGTACACAAAATTTGCGTTTCGTCCCGGCAATCTCACTTGGACTCATCAGTTGGTTAGTGAGCGCCTTACCAATACGAAATTTTTGTTAAGTTCAGTTCAACTTACATGCATTTTTTGACAAAAAAGCAATGTGAACTATATCCAATAAGATTAAAATTTTAATCATTAAAATCGGAAAGGCGCTCACTAACCAACTGATGAGTCATAGTGAAATTGCCGGGACGAAACGCAAACTTTGTGGACTAAAGGCCGTTAAAAGCTATTTTGGATCAATAATTCTTCTTCTTCTTAAAGTCTTCTACTTGGCTTAGTAATTTCAGTAGTATATAGAATTGTATTATAAAAAAAACACCTTCTTATAAATTCTTTATAATTAGTTGTTCAATTCTTTTCCAAATAGAAATAAAATGCACGAGTGGATCGCACGTAATTGCTCTTAAGTACGATCACATCTTAAGCACAAGATTTTAATTAGCTCAATATAATTTAAGTCCTTTCTACTTAAATTTGTATATAAGTACCTACAAAATTTTGTAAATTTTTTTCTAAAACTGAATTTTAAAAAAAATCGTCCAACCATTTTCAGAATATTGAATTTTCACAAAAAAAAAAAAAATATTTTTTTTCGTCACAAATCAAAAAAAATTTCGAAAATATTATTAACGGTATACCTGCCATCCAAGCATAACGTGTGGACGGATTTCGATCAAAATTTGTATATGGGAGATATTTCAAATTCTAAATAATATTGCGTACCAAAATTTCCAAAAAACATTTTTTTTTTTGGATTCTTGAATAAGTAAAATATGTTTGCCCTCTTTTACAATTCAATATTTTGAAAAATTTTTCGAAATTATATTTTTAAGCTTAGATATATTATTAAATACAAATTATGGTCATACCAATTTTTTTTTAGAAAAAATTAAAGAAATTTTGTATTAAAAAATTATGTAAAATAAAAACTACTTAAAAAAAACTGTAAACTTGTTCTTACGATAAGATCGAACATGAGACAGCAAGTACGTGCGATTCAGTAGTGCATTTTATTTTCAAGCTATTATTATTTATTAATTATTTATTTTTTTTTGCGGTTATAGGTACTATTAAGCAAGTTATGGATTCATGCAAAAAAAATTCTAACAATCAAACATGACATTAAAATCACAGAGAACACCAAAAAAGTGGGTCCTCCAATTCAGTCTGTCTGTCCTCGGTCTAAAGCCTAAACGGTTGGATAGTGTTGCATCAAACTTGGTAGATATTGTTTTTTCGGTAATATGCCCACACGTTTTTTTCTTTTTTTTAAGACGACAAATAACAGTAGCTCCTATACATTTTTTTGGGCCAAAAACAAAAATCTTATTTTTCTCAAAAACGGCTCCAACGATTTTTATAACAAAAAAAGCAAGTGCATTATTAAAGGGAAGGCGAACATTTTGGTATTTTTTTTTTGGGAAAAAAATTGTTATTTTTGGTACCTCTAGTAGTACCATTTTTTTGTTTTTCGATTTTAGGGGAAATGGTTAATTAAATTTTTTTGGCAGAAGCTCTTAAAAATTTAAATATTGATTTTTCAAAAAAAAAACTCCAAAATTTATTTTAATTACAAAAAAAAGTTATTCGAAATTTTAATATGTAGAAAGAATTCAGCTACTTTGATCTTCTCAGGCATAAAAATTGAAAGAAAACCAATGTACCGTTACCGAGAAAGCCTAAAATTAAAAACACAGTTGTATGAAAGGTACCGTTAATAGACTTTTACCGTAAACTTGGTTCAGACTAGATGATAGCTATTGCCAGCAAAAAAATTCTCAAATTTTTTTATCAAAATCGTTGAGCCGTTTTCGGGAAAAATATGATTTTCCTAAATGGCTGGAACCGCTATTTTTATCCCTAAAAATAAAATTTCAATTGTTCCTCTGGGGAATGCCAAAAGAATCACACATACCAAATTTGAAGGTAATCGCTTAAGCCGTGTAGGCTGTAGCTCATTATACATACAGACGGACAGACTGACTGACAGACATTTTTGTCGTACAATTTTTTAGACTTCGCTATGATCATAATGTCATGTTTGATTGTTAGAATTTTTTTTTACGAATGCATGACTTGCCTTATACTATAGATCCTATAATCGCAAGTAAAAACACAATACTGCTTGGTGCATATCACATATATTTCCGTCTGCGCTTTTAACAGACAAATTTAAAAGACAGTCCAGTACAAAAATATTAAATCCCTTTTGAGGAAATTATTTAAAATAAACTGAATTAAAACTATTTTTCTCATAAAATACCAAACAATGAAAAGAAAAACCCTGCCTTTTTGTATTATAGAGAACAATCGTTAAAAAAATCGTAAGCAATATTTTTCATTGCTACGACATCGTTCGACATCAATGGCCACTCCAACTTGTCGGCAGTGGTTCATGGAAGAATTTCAAAACTAAATTGTGTGGAGTCTTCTGAAATCAAAACAATTAGCTGCAGTTAAAATGGAAATCAATGTAAGACAACCAAAGGACTGTGGAAGTTGGATGTTGTGTAATTTGGTATTTGCAGGAATTATTTATATGGCTGCAGGGAATATGGTCTTGAAGATGCTTTTAAGTTAACAAGAAATGTATTAAGTGAATAATGATGTTGTTTAGGTGGAAAATGTTCAACAAGTATCTATTAAAGGAGTTTCTTAAATTTCAACTTTTACACACTGGTGCTTGCACTTGTTCTCTGATTTGAGCAAATCTTGTCTAGATTATGGGTACTCGTTCTATTGTCATGTATACTGCAATGTGATCTTATTACTTGGAATACTAGTTGAATATTGAGTGCTCTCTCTAAATAGTAATTACATTTTTGCATCAGACCAGTTAAAAAATAAAATGCAAGACTGGATCGCACGTAGGTACTTGCTCCCAAGTTCGATCACATTATATAAAAAAGATTCTTAATGGTAACGGATAAATGTATTTTTAAAGTCATTTGCCAAGTAATTTTGTATATATAAAAATTCTTAAATTTTTTCTAAAAAAAAATTGTTATGAAAATTTTAAATATTAAATGATATAAATTTAAAAACAAAATTTCAGAAAATATCGTCACCGGTTTGCGAAATATTGAATTTTCAAAAAAAAAATATTTTTTTTTTCAAAAATCCAAAATGCAGTATTAGTTCAAGTGAGATCTTGCATAAAAATTTTGATCGAAATCGGTTGCGCCGTTTATGAGAAAGTCGAAAGTCAATCAATAAAAGATACAGATTAATAACAAAATATTTTAAAACGTTTTCCCCCAAAATGTATACCATTCTCAATGCAGTACTGACACGAATTTTTATCAAAATCGTTAGAGCCGTTTTCGAGATTATTAAGATGGTAGAAAAATTTGTATGGCAAGTACCGTTATTTTTGGGGATAAAACAACGATTCATAATTTTTTTACAAAATCGGTTCAGACGTTTAGGCTGGAGATCGTTCTACAGACAGACAGACAGACAGATAGGCAGACGGAATTGCCGGACCCACTTTTTTTGTAATGTCAACTTTGATTAAAATCTCGAGTTCGACTTTTTTTCCAAATGCAAAACTTGCCCTATAGCCAGTACATATATCGGAAGTAAAATTAAATCGTGACCAAAAATCAAAAATCAGATAGGCACACTGCAAAAATCACAGAGAATAACGTGCAAATTATGTGTGCATGTCTTTGGAGTAGAAATCGATCATTTTCCAGACTTTGTTTCGCCCTTCGGAATAAGGTGACCATAAGACTTTAAGGTGACACTTGGAAGAAAATATTACCGAAACATTAAAATATAGTTTGTTGCCTACGTATCAAGGCATAAATTGTCAAAATCCATTGAACGGTGGCTCCGATTTAAAATGATTAAAAAACCTCCACAAAATTCAAATCTTAACAAAGAAAATTCCAGTTTTTTTTTTTTGCTCCGGAAAGAGTTGAATTAAAGCGTTTTGGGTGACATTTGGAAAAAACTATTATCCAAACGTCCAACTGTAGTATGTTGGCTACCTGTCAAGATATGAATTGTCAAAATCGATTGAATAGGCTCCAATTTAAATGGATTATCTTCTGGCGCAGGAACATATGTCTCCGGGACATAAGTCCAAATTTTGCTTTTTGGGACTAATGTCCCACATAGATATAGATCAGTATAGATCAGACATAAGTCCCAAGATCTAATTTGGCACCTATATCCTACTTAGGTGGGGATAAATCGCACAAAAAAATATTTGGGACGCTTGTCCTAAATTATGTTTGGTACTTGTGTGAAGTGTTTTTTGCAATTGAGTTCACAAGATATTGAGGGCCGGTGAAACCCGTCGATTGCTAGTTATATCTGTAGAGTACCAGTGAAAGCTGTTGAATGTCAACGAAAGCTGTTCAGTGGCAGCGAAAGCTGTTCAGGAGCAGCGAAAACTCTTGAGTGACAGCGCAATCTGTGTAATGTTAATGAAATCCGTTGACTTCCGGTGAAAACCGTTCAGTGGCAATGAAAGATGTTGAATGCCAACGAAAGCATTTGCGTATCAGCGAAAGCTGTTCAGAGCCAGAATTAAGCACCAACTAAATTAAAGTAAGTGAAGTGCTGTTTATATTGGGAAGATGAGTCCCATATCACGGCAGCATGTTGGCACGAAGAAATTCGGGACGCATTTCAATGTGTTTTGAGTCATCTGAGTTCTTCTAATGAAAAACAACTAGACTTACGAGTCCGGACTCAAGTTTCCAATCTTAACAGGGTATAAGTAAGCAAAGACCAGAAACCATATGTAATCAGGATCACCATACGTCAATGAATTGGAATGTACATAATTGAATCGGCTTTATGGAAATACAATATTAATGTTTTTTGTTGTTCAAATATCAACATTACAAAAGACAAATATGGAAATGGAAATAGCCAATATTATGCACGTAGGACTGACTAGTGGTATCACACACGTCCTTGGGCACTCTACAAATATGAAAGATCGAGAAAAAAATTACAAAAAAAAAACAGAAAACACAAAGATCAAAGAGATAAAAATCGAATTATTTGTAGAATATAAAATATTACACCATTTATTATTGGTGTTACAGACGAGGCTGTCGTAGTTACATATACACATATAGGATTCATATAAATCGTATATTGTGTCGCCTTAAGCTTAATGCTACACATCAACCATATTGTATAGATTTCATATATCCCCTACATATATCCTTTGAGAACATTTATCAAAAATTGTGACAGTTTTTTTCTGCAGCCTTATAATAATATCCTACTTTTTATGCAATGAAATTGTATACCTTCACATTTTTTGGTTGATTTTTATTTCGAATACATTTGATTGTTTCCAACGCATGATTATTATCTCTTCCTTGTTTCCTTCCTTAAGTTATACCTTATATATACTGTATATTCTCTGTGCATGACAATCCGATTGCTTGGTATAGCGTATATTGTGCTGTGACTGTGACTTTTATTTTCTTGACGTGATTAATATTAATGATCTTATGGCTTACATTAATTTTAACAATGACAGTATAATTTATTATTATTCTTGTTATTTTTGTTAAAATTGATTTCGTTAGAATTTTAAGGAATATGATATGGGATTAAGAGCGTTTTTGCAGAGCCGTTTATTAAAAGGACACGACGGGATTACCGAATTTGGCCTTGTGATTCAAGGATATAACCGTAGTAAGCCACGTTTTGACTCTTATAGGGTGATGGTATGCCATTTTACAACGAAACAAATATATGTCCTAAGCATTTGTTAGGTTAAAAATTTACCTAAATCTCTAAATTCTTATACTCCTTCCTTTACAAACTACCAGCTAACCATCGACCGTAATTTCCCTGTCGCCACAAAAAATAGCTATCCCTCATTGTCACCTTGGGTTCTGGGTAACAGTGACAATTGACATTTCAGCTTCGATAAGGCTTCGAATTTGTCATCAATGTTTCATAGTTCACTTGTTGAAATAGTACAAATCATCCACCGAGTTGTTCAGGCAACCAGTTTTTAAATTTTAATAAAGGGATGTAATCGTCAGTGCAAAAGTTTAAATAACTGCATTAACAAAGATCTAAGTGATCTGACCCAGATATAATAATTTGAGAATATCCATTTGACAAGAAGATCATGCATTGAAGATGGGTGTTCCTGACAACATTCATTGTCATAATTATAAGGACAATCAGGAAAAGCAAACAGTCATTCGTTTTTTCTGAAAATGCTCCTCTCTCTGTTAAGAGAGCACAATCACTTGCAAATGCACTTTTTGACAACCTTAACCTTTCCGAAGATCAAATACATAATTTTCTTCCCAACGCAACAAAATGGCTAGGATGAACTTCAATAGTTTCCGTACCGTTTTCTCCATAAATTTCCTAAGACAGCGAAATTAGCAGACCATACATTTTGATAGGAGTTTATACTGCATCATATTGCTGTTGAATCGAATGGTTGATTTCTTATGATACAAGACTATTATTGAAAATGAAAAAACAACAGTTTAACCTACACATGTCCCTTGAAACTAATCCAATGAAAAAGTCTGGTTTAATTGGGGGCTGGGATAAACTCTATTGGAAATCTATTGAAAAGCACAAAGTTCGTGGGATAGAGTCCTCTGCTCTGGTCGAAACCAAAGACACAATATTTACGGGTAAGGTTTAATTTGTAACTTCGTTACAATTCTTTAAAAGAAGTTAAGGTTTAAATGTGCAATATCAAAATTTTCTTTCCTTTTCGAAAAAAGACAATCAAGTTACATCGGCAACGATTCCTATGACATCCTGATGTATACAGATCTTAAATGGCAGATAAGCAGGTAACCAATGTGTCACCTCCTGATCCAAATTGAATCGTCGGTAATCCAGTCACTGTAGGAAGAAAAGCAGGACTTTCCAGAGCCACAAAGTAATTGTCGCTTGTTGGTTGAAATCCGACATATATGGTGGGATCATTCAACAGAAAAAGTAGAATATGCTCACCCCGCCTTCTATATTATTTTCCCAACCTAGCTAATTTTATCAACATTTTTGGTGATATCTCTTCTTAACTTGAAATTGATTCGGAGATGAAAATGGTTTCGAGAAACACCCTAACTATATTGCTTAACCCCCCTTATATACCTATTCCACTACATCTTGGGAAGAATAATCTGAGTCGAGTGGGGTTATATAGCTTGACCTGACGTATTTTTAACCTTAGCAAACTCAAGGGTTTATGACTACACTTAACATCCAGTTCAACATGGGAATACAGAGAAAATGATGCTACCTAGAGTCTGGCTCGAACCTCCAATTCTAAGTTACGCAATATAATATTGAAGAAGACCCAAACAGTAAGTTATTATTTTTGTTTTTTGTTTTTTGTGGACTGCGTGGATTAAAGCCAAATTGAAGATTTGTATGACCTGTAGTCCAAATACGTTTTGACGAGGCACGATATGTGGTCTCATCAGTTGGATGCTATCGTACCCTTCTAAGACGCAATATTTTTTGGTCGATGAATATCGACTCTTATAAAATGAAACTTTAAAGGTTTTCGCGGTTGTTTACATATAACTTATTTAGTTTTAAGGATAAGCCGCATTATAACTATTTAGTATTAAGCGAGTTCAATTCTGTACTGATCCTGACCGTTTCGCTACGAAGTATGAGCACATCCTCGACCATCCAGATGAACTCCACTGGATCTAATTCGAAAAAGCCAAGGTTGTAGCCAACGTACCTCATTATATCCCTCGTCTGGTCCGCTACACACCAACGCTGTGAGTATTCCTTGCAACAAACTTCTATCTATGAGCAACAACACCGCCACTCATATACGCGATTTGTTTAGCAAGCACAGCCACTGCGAGCTCTTCGAAGAGGCCAACCCAAGACTTGTATTTTCGGGCATTAGTTGGAAAATAGTAGGATACAAGTCCCCGCAGTACCGAATTACGGTATTACTGGAGTCTTTTCTTCCACCTAAGTGAAGAATGCACCACCAAGTTTTCTTTGGCGAATGGCTACCCAGGAACGATAATCCTGCCTTTTGTTATGTCTTGTTGCTGAACTTAGGGACAAGGTAACCCTATGTAGAAATTATTCCTCACCATCGGGATAATGGATCATCGTATTTCTACTAAAAGCAAGGTCATATAGACCATGCCACATGACTAGTATCCCACAACTAGCCATATTAAACTTTCGTCCTTTCCCGAAGTACTTCCCCAAGACAAGCTTGGTTTGCACCTACTCTAACTATACGAACCATCTTTATGGATAAATCTCCAAAGACGGCAAACGAGATCGTATGAGTCGAAGCCCAATCAAAAATTGCATGTATTAAAGAAAATCAATATATGACACTTGCTTGCGCAAGGAGATGATGACACGAGTGTCATGCATCTATCAATTTTCTAGACCTTTTCCTCTGGATATGTAGTTTTAGCTAAACACACTCTAATGTTATTACATAACGACGTACAAAACTGTCGCAGCAGCTGCCATAATTCGATACAATGTCGCTATACTAGGATCCACAATGCTGATCGAAATCAACCAGCTTCACCTAGCAGATTTCCATGTTCTTCAATTTACTATGATCCACTTTGTTGATCGGTGCATTCAACCAGGTTCACCCAGCAAATACTATGCTTCTAAACCTCTCAAGTGGCGCGATTCCATTCAGTTCCGGAATACCTTGTGTATCAGGTATTGCCGTTCCTACTAATCAATTGCCCTGTCCCTTTAGTCAGCCCACTCCCCTTCCAGTTGCTTTACTCCACCCTTACAATTCATGAAACTGACCTTACAGCCTCCTCATCTTGGTGAGTGAGTTAAACGTCCAGCGAGGAACCTTCCGTCCATAGCCAAACACCTCAGAGATCGCCTTAACCAGATAGATAAGCCGCCTAGTGCAGAATAGCCTCATTAAAAGGAGCTAAACATTCCTAGAAACTTGTCCGTCTTTCACCACGAGGATGGACTATCTTGGCTCATCACGAAGGACAGTAAGAACGGCTCCATTGCAAGGTAACTTCCCGTATATTACCTTGAAGCCCATCGAAAGACACCAACGCCGATACAGTGAGCATAGTTTGTTCCCAGCTTGCAAACCACCAACAACATCAGCTTGAGACAGGACCTTCGGTAGAACATTACAACCTGCGTAGCCAAAATCGCTCTTAACATCTCTTAGGCAGTTTCCCGGTCTTATAAAATGGTCAGCATTTACACATTGCAAATTATATTTTAAATGGGTACCATAACATCTAACTGATGAGTCCAACTATCGTACCTGGGCGTTAAGCACTATATCCACTGCCGAATTACTACCCGAATATATTAAATTTATGGCAATGGGAGGAACAAGTTGCGGTTGGAGTTGTAGCCTGTTGATCAAAAGGCTTTGAGATAAAAGACCCCAAATTATTTTGTTGACTGAGGGACCCCAGGTTAGTTTTGGGAGCACATACAGGGTGGCGCACGAATCGTGCTACAAAAATATAACGTAATAACTTTTTTTCAGTGTGAGTAATCGACTATTTTTTTTTATTTTATAGGCTACTATTTAGATTTATCAAAATGAATGTTGTTATGCTGAAAAAAGGATTTGGATAATGCAGCGATATCATCCTTTACAATCCGTCATTTCCGCCCAAAGGGAATTTAGGCTGGAGTTTGGCGGTACTCCCCCGAGTAGATGGACCATTATGAGGCTGGTGAACATGTTTGCCGAATCTGGAAGCATCGAACGAAGACCATATCATCTAAATCCCAATGTTCGGGTTCAGGATACAATCGTGGCTGTTGCATCGGCAATACAGGCAAATCCAAGTGTTTCGACTCGAAACTTATCGGTCCAAATCGGAGTTAGCAGACGGTCTTTACAACGGATACTTCATGATGACTTAAACTTGTTTCCGTACAAAGTCCAAATTACAAGCAAGTTGAACCCTCAGGATTTGCCTGTTCGCCTGGAGTTTTACCGAAAAACTATTGCAATGGCCGAAGAAGACAACGCATTGATAAATTGTTTGCTCATGTCTGATGAGGTCCATTTTGACTTAAACGGCAATGCTAACAAACAAAATGTATGTGCATGTGAATCTTATCCAGAAATGCTCCCTGAGACGGAACTGCACCCAGAACGAGTCACTGTGTGGTGCGCAGTTTCATCCATGTGTTTTGTTGGGCCATACTTCTTAGAAGAAACCGGTGTAACACAAACTGTCAATGGGGACCGTTATTTAAAGATGTTGAAGGAGTTGTTTACCCAGAACTTCGCTGAAGACGTATCCCTTTCAGCAGGATTTGGTTTCAACAAGATGGAGCAAGCGCACACGTAGCCACAAAAGTTATGGCGGAGCTCCAACGAAAATTCCCAAACAAATTGATATCCAGAAACTTTCCGCTGGCCCCCAAGGTCATCGGACCTGACTGCACCAGACATTTTTTATGTCTGTATGGGTTATGCCAAGAAGGAATTGTACAAAACGAAACCCAAGAGTCCATTACCACAATAATTGAGGCGATCCCAATTTTAACCCTTCAGGGCGCAATGAACAATTTTCTGACCAGGTGTCACATATGCGTGGATGAGTGTGGAGGTCATTTGAGGTCTATCATCTTTAAAAACTATTAGTTATTTAAAATAAAATTTAATTTTTAATCCAATAAAATAAATTAATGAAATACATCGATTAAAATAAAAGTTATTTAAATTTCTTATTGTAGCACGATTCGTGCGCCACCCTGTAGATGATCTCTAGGGTCCAAGGTGGGGCCGCTCAAAAGGACCATTGATCCCAAACATAACTCAATATTTCTTACTGTCTGGACACGGTGTCCTGGAGTCCAATTTTATAAAAAAGTTTTTTTTTGCTTGGAGCTCCGGTAAATGAGAAGCTAATAGAAATAAAGTTCAACAAATGTTCTCTTTTTTTATCTGAGGGGAGGGCCCCAGTTGCTTTGACCCCTAGAGGAATTTAGTCCCTATGAGATATATTTGATCCATCAATTTGACTATGGTGGCCCACCGGAGGCTACTATTATTAGAAAGTTTTCCTCTTAGATATGATGAGAAGGTTGAGAGGGACAACATTTATCGGGCGATTTTCATACTACTCGTTGGCCAGTCCGGCCCTGTATGAATATAAATTTCAAATAAAACTATTTAATTTTTCTTGATTGTGGCTAACATATTGCTTGTTTGTGTTAAAAATCCCTTACTAAAAACAGTTCATTTTTTAACCAATTTATGGGGAAATTCAAATCCTTGTGTTGTGTTGTAAAGCTTCTTCAAGTTCATACACAAAATATAACATTAATTGATCTCTTGATTCCAATTAACTTCTAAATGTATCTTATTAATATTCATATTCATGGAATTTCTGGCTTCGAAACGTTGATTAATGCCCAGCCCATCAGAAAAGAAGAATCCATAACTCCAGAATTTCAAAGCAGATTTTTGTTTCGTTTTTTTTCCTATCAGCTCAAGAGGAAACATGACTTGGGAGCACCACTTTATGTACCTACTATATGTCTGCGGCTAAACAAATTAAAAGAGAATGTAAATAATTCAAGAATTAATCAAATGGAAGAACATTCCTACTTTGTGATGAATTACTATGCGGAAGTTTCCTAACACAGAAACAAAAGGATATATGCTATCTAGTCGTATTGTCTTATGAATGAGAGTGTATAGAGCTTATTGAGTTAAGGCCAAGTGTGTAAGTGTGTACACTGATCTACAAATATGTTTCGAATTCCACATTAAAAGTGTGTATAAGTCATCAGGCGGAGTACCTACTCCCATCCCATTACATTACCGTTAAACAAGCAGCTGTTGAATGATGGAATACTTGTTGTTGTGTATTTTATACGCACGAATGGCACTGGTTTCCGTTATTTGTAAAGTAAAGTGTTGCCTTGTATAAATCTACTCCAATATTTCCTTAGCAAACACTTGTGCCCCAAGGGGGTATACCTACCCAACCAAACTTTTTTGTATTCTACAACACCTCTCACTCTCCACTAAAAACGAATGTATTGTATCGGTTTTTGTTGATGGCATGCTTGTGACATTAAAACTAAATAATATTGTGAATTGGTGTGTTGCCATATTTCCTTTGAATTTCAAGAGAGTTTGTGTATCATGATTAATGTATGTTTGTCTTACACACTTTTTATTTAGATTAACACATGCTTTTAGCAGGAACGCTCTCAAAATATTTCATGCATATGATGAGTTATAGGTTGCTATGCTATATAAGAACTGACAGGCGATGTCCTTTGCGTTGTTGTGTTGGAAGTGTATTGCAGATATGAAATGATGCCGACAAGCACCTTAACAATTTATTCGTCATTTATTTCAAATAATAAATCACACTCTTGGGACTATATGGCATGGCTCAAGTAAGACCAAGAATATAAATTACGGACTTATGTTTGGTTATGAAGGAATGGCCTGATTTCTCATATTATATTTAGATACAGGGTGATTCGTTTAGAATAGATTCGCCATAAAGTTAATGTGTAAGTGGGGTCAGGAGGCGAAGAAGAAACTCATTTTAAGGAAGAGTCCTTTTCGTCCCTTTTAGGGGGTAGATATGACAGTTTAGTAATAAATTGGAAATAACAGTTATAAATTAATTTTCTTATATAAGACAGGACAGGACGACTGGTTAGCCGGTACCGGTGAAGAAGTTTCTCATTCTTCAATGAATTTTTAAAATTCTGCGATCACCACTTGCTAATCTGTTTCATGTTGTTATTTCACCGATCTTGTGTTGTGAATTGAAGATACTGAAAATTAAAAATACAGAGGATGTATAAAGGCCCGTTCTTATTTGTGTACTGTATATACTACTGATCTTAGAAACTAAAAATTGGGTTGCGTTCACCGTTTATTGTAGTAAAAGAAAACCGGCAACATCTCCGCAACCGATTGACCTTATTTAATAACAGATTTCAACCAGTCATTTTTTTCTCATAAAAAAACGGTTACCCCAGCTTTTTGTCACACATTATTATGGCTCACCCTGTAAATGAAAAAGTAAGATAGATATTTCATGATAAGAACAATTAAGTAAATCAAAAGTCTTTCAAAACTGTTTCAACCAAATAAATGAATATAAAATTTTACAAAATTGAATTTTCGGACCAATTAGTTTAAAATTCAAGAATTGAGCACGTACGAGTATGAAATAGCAGGAATGAGTATTGAGTGTTAATTCTTTTGTGGGCTATAGATCTAGAGTATTCCTATAACTTTTGATAAAATTGTCAGGATTCGTATGTGCTTAATTATTTCTTCAGACGTACGGGAGTTTTATAACTGGTCTGCTTGAAAATGAAAGATTTTTGCCTGGACGTTTATAAAGAATGAACGCCGAAAAACTACAAAGAGCGCCCTATTTTTTGCAAATGAATAGGCGGGCGACGGAAGACGGACATGGTATTTGTGTTCCCAGCCTTAGGAAAAATATTGGGCTGAAATAGTGCCTCAACAATGCGAAAACGTGATGCATAATTTTATAGATAGAATCATATTGGGCAGTGTTGAGGTTGTGTTTGGGGAATATGCTATAATTTGTTGCAAATGGCGGCAAATGTGGATGCTACTCTCATCCACTGGCGTATTAACCACTAGGCTCGTGAGGCTCGAGCCTAAGGCGGCAACTTGTAGGGCGCGGCAAATTTTGTATTATATTTTATTTTATTCTAAAAAAAATACGCAAAAAACAAAGAAAAAGATTAATGTCATTCAAATGGGTTACTCATCATGTTTGGTATTTGAAAATACAAAATTTAAATCTCTGGAGTGATTTTCCGTCT
The DNA here is from genome assembly GCA_910595825.1 of Philhelius pedissequus. NCBI lineage: Eukaryota > Metazoa > Arthropoda > Insecta > Diptera > Syrphidae > Philhelius > Philhelius pedissequus. The sequence continues at coordinate 271,786,353 of OU343160.1, read as the reverse complement.
CTGCATATTTCGATAAGAAACCGGTTTTGAACAATACGCGGTCGCCATAGATAGCCGGACACGATTTTTGCACTTACCTTTGGGCCTTAAAATTGCAAAAAAAAACTGCGTAATACTCAAGATATTTTTTTATATCAGATGTTGGACGCATTTTAACAGCGAACTCCAAGTTCTGCGGCCCCGGAGTATATATACAACGTGACTATCCAGCTGCATCTCGGGCAAGGAGAAGGGGATTACAAGAGCTAAAAGAGTAACAAGAGATTTTTTCAGTCGTCAATAGACTCAAAAACGGCAAAGCAGCTGGATCAGATAGAATACCTGTAGAATTTTATAAGTATGGAACGAATAACCTTATTCGCACTCTGACTGGTTTGATGGACAAAGTTGCAGAAGACGGATTAATGCCGGATCAGTTTAAGGAAGCTTTAATATTTCCAATTTGCAAGAAAGGTTGTACAACAAATCCTGCAAGCTACAGAGGTATGTCATTTCTCAACGCTACGTACTAAATTTTCACCGCTATACTTCAGAGTTAAAATGTGGATGACATCTAAAAATCTTATAAATCAATTCCACATATTTTTGTTTTTAAAAGTATTGCGGATTTCTTTCTCGCAAGAAGCTGTATGTTCTTTTCGTGGATTTTAGAGCAGCGTTCGACACAGTTGATCGTGATGCTCTCATGTACAAGCTGTACGGATTTGGGATGACCTTGAAATTTGGCAAACTTATTCAATGTATCTATGAAGACACGAAATCAGTAGTATGGTATGGTGCAGATAAATCAGAATGGTTCTCAACCAAATCCGGAGTTAGAAAAGCCTGTATACTCAGCCCTGATCTATTTGCACTATTTATTGATGACATGGTAGATTATTTACCTGGTGGCATTGAATTTTCGGGACAGCAAATTAAGGCCCTTCTTCTTGCAGATGATGTAGTGATGATGGCATATTCACCTGAAACTCTATAGCTTTTGATAAATAAACTGCATGAATATTGTAAACAGTGGTATCTTGTTGTCAATTTGGACAAGAATAATGTAATAATTATTAGAAGAGGAGGTGGCAGGAATTGCTTAAACGAGAAATGGTCTTACGGTGGGCATGCTATCGAGGTTGTAAAAGAATATTAATATCTGGGAGTGCTGTTTACACCAAATATGAAAATGGAAAAACATTTAAATGAAACACTTTTAAAAGCGAAAACCGCGATAAATGCTACCTGGAAAAACTGCTTCAGTAATAAGTTCATAAGTCACAGTAGTAAATACAGAGTCTTTGAAACTGTAGCTGAATCTATCCTCCTTTATGCTGCTCAGGTATTGGGATATAAAGAGTATGAAACAGTAGAGAAACTTTTGAGGTTCTATATTAAAAGAACTTTCCAGCTCCCTTCAAATTCACCGAACTACATGATAATGATTGAAACGGGATTGTTACCGTTGTTTATTAAGACACTTGAGCTTCAAATTGACTACGTTCTTCGTGGTATGATAATGCCTGAACATCGCCTATCTAAGGTAGCAATTCAATTGGTGCGAAGGAAAACAGGATGGTTTGAAGAATGGAAATATTTAGCTGAATAATGTGGAATGGATTTCAATATTAGTATAGATGAACTAAGTGCCTGGAAACCAATATTGTATAACCTTATCAAACAAGTAGATGCAAGATATAGGACAAAATATGAGGAAGGAGCTTTGAGTTCCCTATACCGGACTGTTTATAATCGCCATGATTATTCTCTAAAAGTAAATAAAAACTTTAAGGATGAGTATAAAACAGAGATAATTTCAATGATGTTTCGTCTACGAGGAGAACTGCTGGACCTAAATTATATACCACATAGGGGTGGTTTACCAATAATATGCGATCTATGCAACCGGAGGGAACGGGAAGATATCATACATTTCTTCGGAACTTGTCCAATCTTAGGAGAAATAAGAAGTAACGTATTTGGGAATTGTACTCTAACGGAAGAATATTTTATATCATTACTTAATTAAATGGATGTTGAAAAATTTTATAAATTCTTGAAAATTGCACTAAAATATAAGAGTAGAATACGAAACGGTGATTTAAAAAAAAAACAAAGAATTTTGAATCTAAATGTAGTGAACTAATTAAACTTAAAATGTTATGTGTTAAGATTAAATTAATTAGAATTTTAAATTGTCAATCAGGCAGACGGCAAAGCCATGCTCAAGCGATTTGTTTGTAATTTAAATATTGTAACAATAATCTTTAAGAATCAATAAAAATCTAAAATCTAATCTAAAAAAATCTAATCTAATTTTTTTTATATACTAAAAAAAGTAACTTAAGAAGACTTTATAGTGAAAAAAAAGTGACCAAGGTTTTGAATGTAATATTAATGTGTATGTATAGGTAAATTAATCAGCCCAATTCTAAATGACAATTCCCAAGGAAATATTTTCCTTTTCCCTACTCTCTTATTACAAACTCGCAAGAACTCGCAGGATTTGCGACAAACTTAGAATATAGGAAAAAATATTAGGGGAAAAAGTATACATTCTAAATGCCAAAAAGGGACCATTTTTTCCATTTGGCGCTACTTTTATCCGACACATTTGTTGGAGAATTAAGAAAAAATTCAAGTTTTTTACTTTATGCAACTAAGATATAAATAAAATGTATATACCAATGCCATTTCTAATTTAATACTACCAAAGACATATAACTATTTGTCTTTTCAACAACAAATATATAAACCACCATGTAATGCGCAAGCGCGGCTCAAAGCTCTAGGGGAAAACAATAAAAGGCATTAAGCCATAGACAATTTAATTTAAGGACAAAATTATATATATATCTTACTAGATCTTATTATTAAATTAATTCCAATAGTCTATACGAAATACCCCTTTGCAGTATAAAAAATATTTGACGGTTTCCCAGTCTTAAGACTGACGTTCATCGTTGAAATATAAAGGAAAATATATGCAATTTTATTTATAAAAATTCTATCAAATTTATTAAAAACAATGACATGTGACATATTTCGAAAATACTACCGCCGCATTTAAATTCCTCACCCCCAAAAAGACAACCGTGTCCCATTACTTTTCGATGTTAGCCCATTCAAATACGCTCCTTGCATAGTATTAAAAAAGGGCGCGGTAGGCACTGAGCGTGCCTCAGGGCGCCGAGAAGTTTAATCCGACTCTGTTCTAATCAGACATCAACTGGGCAAACACTACGACGCACGTCTAGTTATCAATCGATGATCTACACAACGAATTTAGATGAAAGACTGAAAGATGGTTCCTTACAAACTGTAGACAGTGCCTTAGCTGTTGGACAACAAGCTCGTGTAAGCTATTTCTAACGTCATTCATAGTCTTGGCCGCGAATAAGTAAGCTTTTCTCAACCGCTTAAAATCCTCTTTTAACACATCACAGCCGCTCAAAGTTACTGGATTATGTGATGTTAATGCTACAGGCGTCACTGGGCATAATTTTTATTTGCGATTATAGATATACTAAAGCAAGTTATGAATTCGAGCAAAAAAAATTCTAACAATTAAATATGACATTAGGAGTGGGTCTCCCATTTTCGGCTGTCTGTCTGTCTGTCTATCCTCGAGTCTGCAGCCTAAACGGTTGGATGGATTTGCTTCAAACTTTGTACATATTGTTTTTGGGTAATATGCCCACACGTTTTTTTCATTTTATTTTAAGACGTCAAAAAACATTAGGTCCCATATACTTTTTTGGCGAAACATAATCTTATTTTTCTCCGAAACGGCTCCAAAGATTTTTATGAAAAAAAAAAATTAGTCCATTATAGTGAAGGGAAATGATACATTTTGATAAAAAGTTTATTTTTTTGGAAAAAAATTGTTATTTTCGGGACCTCTAATAGAACCATTTTTTTGTTTTCAATTTTCTGGGAAACAGTTAATTTGATTTTTTGAAATTTCTTACGCTTACAATTTTGAAAACGGCTCAATAGATTTTTTGAAGCTTTGTGTTTGGTAGTTTTTTGACATAATCTTGAATAGTTAAAAAAATGATATTCCTAAAATAAAAAAACAACGGTGCCTCCCATACAAATGTTGAAAAACCGTCAAGAAAAAAATTTATATCTCAAAAACGGCTTCAAGAATATTTATAAAATAAAATGCAAGACTGGATCGCACGAACTAGCTCTTTGAGCTAACAACTTTAATGTAGCTAACCATTGAGGTTTAGTTAGTTAGGTGTAGTTATCCTATGCAAGCTTAAAGCCTATGTAGGTAAGATTACCTTGATTCTTAGTATAATGAATTGTCGAATGGATGATTCAAGGAAATAGTTACACAGGTACCTACCTACAAATGTATATTTAAATATACGTTATGGATTTTAACTATGTGAGGTAGGAGAGTACAATGTAGGTACATACATATATAGTTAGATGGAAACTAAGTATGTAAACATGTACATATAGTAATGAAAACGAGGGATGTAGGTGGGTAGACAGGTATATGCATATAACTTTATAATTTAGGTGCACTATGCATACACAGGTTAATGTGATTCTTAGACATATATGTATATATAAATGTATGAGGGCCTACATTGTATTTAGTAATCAGTGACGTACGCAAAAATTTGTAAAAAGGGAATAATAATAAGGTAGAAATAAATGGATAATACACATAATTAAATGTTTCTATATTGCTTAGTCGTTATAGTTTTGTGGAAAACAAAGATGTAATTTGAATTCATGGATAAATAAGAATACATAAAAAAAAATTCAAAAATCGTTGGAGCGGTTCTTTAATAAATTAATTTTTTATGTATAAAATTTTGAAAACATTTTTGGAAAAAAAATTGCAACGCCATTTTGAAGATATTATTAATATACATATAAGATTCAAATTTCAAAAAAAAATCTAGGACAGTTTTTTGAAAAATCGATATTTCAAAATAAATGTTTTACTTATTTTTTAAAAATCGAAAAACCTTTTCATTGAAAAATTTCGTATGCAGTTTTATTAACAATTTTAGTAATCATTTTTATAAAAAAAATTATTTTAATCGGTTCATCCAATATTGAGAAAATCGAAAATATATAAAGTGGTTCTAGGGGAAGTACTAATTACTAAACTAGTAATAAATACGCAAAAAATATTTTTATAATTGAAAGTGAATTGTACTAATCTAAGAACACACAATTTTCTTCATAAAAATTCTTGGAGCAGTTTTCGAGAAATACAATTTTCTCTTAACGGTTTTTTAATATTTGTATGGGAGGTACCGTTGTTTTTTATTTAAAAAAAAATAAATTTTTTTAACTATTCAAGATAATGTCAAAAAAACACAAAAATACGAAGTTTTGAAAAATCTATTGAGTCGTTTTCGCAATTTTGAGTTTTCAAAAAAAAATTAATTTCCAAAAACATTTTTTTTTTGAAAAATGTTGGTATACAATAGTGTTTAAACTTTCTAGGAGCTTCTGCGTAAAAAAACCCAAAATAATCAAATAAACCGTTTCCGAGAAGATCGAAAACCAAAAAAATGGTTGAACTAGAGGTACCAATAATAACAATTTTTATCCAAAAAAAAATTATCGAAAGGTACCCTTTCCCTTCACTAATGAACTGATTTTTTTTTTATAAAAAAATTTGGAGTCGTTTTTGAGAAAAATACGATTTTTTTTTTCCAAAAAAATGTATGTTGGCTACTGTTATTTGTCATCTTAAAAAAAATGAAAAAAAAGTGTGGGCATAGTACCGAGAAAATAATATGTACCAAGTTTGAAGCAAATCCACTGAACCGTTTAGGCTGCAGACTCGAGGACAGACGGAATTGCGGGACCCACTTTTTTGGTGTTCTCTATGATCGTAATGTCATGTTTGATTGTTAGAAGAAAAAAATTTACGAATACATAACTTGCTTTAAAGTAACTATAATCGAAAGTAAAAATGTGTGTATGCAGCTTAAGATTTATTTGGATGAGATGAAAATATCTGTACTCAAATTAGTACAGTTCACTTTAACGTATAAAAATACTATATTTTGCGTACTAATTAGCGACATTATTGCACGAACCAATTTAAATTATTTTTGTTTATGCAAATGGGCCTCAGAGGTGTAATAAAACTACTTACTCAGATTTCCGAAAAAAAAATTTTCGATTTTTAAAAAATAAATAAATTTTTTTTTCGATATAATCTTATTTATCCACGAATTCGACTGACATCTTTGTTTTTCCTCAAACTATAACAACTAGGCAATATAAAAACATTTAAAAATATTTGTATTATCTATTCATTTCTACCTTGTTATTATTCCCTTTTTACGAACGTCACTGAATACTACATAAAATGTAGGCGTAGGCCCTCATGCATTTATATATACATATATATATCTAAGAATCACATGAATCTTATGTATGCATAGAGCACCTAAATAATAAAGTTATATGCATATAGCTACCTACCAATCTAAATCCCTTATTTTCATTACCACAAGTACATATTTACATACCTAGAATCCATTCATGTATTAAGGTACATATTTCTCCCTAACTTACTTAATTAAAATCCATAATCTTGGTTTAATAACTATGAATCATCCATTTGACAAATCCTTATATAAGGTTTTCCAATAAGAGGTGTTATTTTGATATTCAAAAAAAAGAAATGCGTTGTTGAAGCGTGTATCGTTCCATTTTTATTAATAGCGTAGTTTCTACTTGTCAAATGTCAAAAAATGACAGCTTCAAAAGTGACAGCTACCGAATTAGCGGGCTATTCAAAATAACACCTCTTATTGGAAAACCCCTTACTAAGAATCAAGGTAATCTTACTTACATCTTCAATTAACTACATTGAAGTTGTTAGCTCCAAGAGCAAGTTCGTGAAATCCAGTCGTGCATTTTATTTTCGAAATTGCTTCGTCGTGGCCGTGGTCAATGCAGAATGGAGTAAGGGCTGCATTTCCGGATCTAATTCGCCGTTTTTACAATTTGCACTGGCCTATTCATATCCCTCAAGAATTCAAGGACCTATCACAAGGAGTTCTGCTCAGAGTGATGAAAAATGCAATAAGTCGGGCATCGAATGCTCAGCAATCATATCTAGTCCAGGAAAATAAGACATTCACTTCGTTCGAAAAAATTCCGATAAAGCTGAATTTTGGTGCAGAGCTTCATTTCAAATGTCCTAAGCATTTCTTAAAAAAGTACCCTAAATTTGAATACATTTTTTACGAACAATTAAATTTTGGTACGCTATAACTTAAGAACGAATTGACATACAGAATTCATTGATATGTCATTTTGTAGATAATTGTACTGTCCACAAGCTGTTCTTAGAAAATTTTGAGAAAAATAAAGGTTTTGAGAGTTATTGAACAAAATTATTACTTTTAAGATAAAACTTAATTTTTTTTTAATAGAGCATGTTTTTCCAAACATAACTAAAAACAAAAAATGTCCCACTCAAAAACATAAATTTACTATATTCTTTTAAAAAATGTATAACACCCCAATATTTTCAACCATTTTGCTCCAAATCTATCAACTGTACGTTCAAAAGTGTGTTAATCTTTTGTATGTAGAATAACATGAGCTACAATGCGTACTTACAACTTTAAACAAAAAGTACTTATAGTTTTTGAGTAATTTGGACAAAACTCAATTTTGGAAAATTGGATTTCAGATTTTATCATAGAGAAAGCATCGTTTTATAGGTGAACTGATTCATCATATTGATGAAAATATGATCCAAATTTATATTCAGTAAATTGATATAAGAATCCTCGTAATTTAAGTTTGTATCATATTGATGAATGCAATCATCAAAATGACGATTTTATTCATAAAATAGATGAAAATAATTCATCAGGTCCATGAAAATATGATTCAACCTTATAATCATCAAATTGGTAGATAAAATCATCCGTATTTAAGCGAACATGAAGTTTTCATGAAATTGTTATAAATTATTCATCACATTAATGAATACAATCAATCATCAGAATCTTGACTTTGTTCATGAAATCGATAAAACTGATTCATCATATTTATTAATACAATCATCAAAATGATGAAAAATTTTGTGAAAATTAACAATCGTATTCATCAAAACTATGAATTTATTCATCACATTGATGAATGTAATCATTAGTGCATTGATTTTTTTTTCGAAATCGAGGGAAATATTTCATCATATTTGTGAAAGCAATCATCAATATGGTGAACGATTTCATCATATTGATAATCACGTCCTCGAAAACGGTGAAATATTGATGAACAAAATTGATGAATGAGAAACATTTTTCATCAGTTCAAGTTTTCATCATATAATGTTGAACAGTTTTGATATTTTTGACAAAAAGATTTACTTGACATTATGAAATTTTCATCAGCCTTATAAACTTTTTTTATCAATATGGTGAATCTTTTTGGGTCAGTGTCCCTTTAAATCTTTTCATATTCTCCTGGTTCAATTGTCGCCCACATGTATTCATGTAATCTTTTTCATTTTCTGCTTAATTGTTTAGATATCGAAAACTTAAATTTCTACAACATTTTGACCTTGACTCTCTTAAGCCTTCAATAAAAGGACTCATGTATATAATATTATTTAAATCAGATTTCCCTTCTATTAAGAGGAAATGTACTTCATTTAATTTTATCTCTGCAAATTCATTACCAAGTACTATCGATCATATAATCTAAAATTCGAACATTTCAAATCCGTGCACAGGCAGGCATTTTTCCCTTTAAGCTAAACATAAACATACATCATTATAATTGAGAGTCCCCTTTTCCTAAACACTCATTCTAAATACTTATCAAAATTATGCACTTAGCTTAATTAATGGAGCATACGCTCGGAATGGAAAAGTACATAAATGTGTTATTCACAACTAATTATTATTCAACTAAACTATTGAAATTAAATTAACTTGATTAATGCACTTTTGGAAACAACACGTTTTTTTTTTTTAGATTTCATCAAAACCTTCCTTTGCTAGTTCTAAAACCTACAAACCCAATCCTTGATTATGATGTTCTACATTATGTATGTATAGGTATACCTATATTTCGGATTTACGAGTAGGTAGCTTTGTGTGCTTAGCACCTATACATACATTTGGAGAGCCTAACGAGTAAAGTACTGGTGTGTGTCAACTGCAGGTTAGTAGTAGTTATAAGCCTCTTATATGGCATTTAATGACATAAATCGCCTACAATTTTCGGTTGAACGAGGTCAGCTACATGAGGACTTTTATTAAGCACCTGACATCTGAGTGAGTGAATGTGGGCTTTTTTGATATATACAAATTTATAAACGTTTTTTTGTGAAATGCAAACAACACTGGATTCAAGGGTGTTTCATCATTTTGTTAAGTGCTCGTAGTTCGTAGTAGGTATGCGGTAACTATTTATAATGGAGTCGGAAGGAAAGAAGCCTCGAAAATTAAATGACATGACAGGTTTAAAATTTAATTAAAATAGATGAGAGACCAGCAGGGATGTGCGGTTGTGTGCGGAATACATAAATGGAATTATTTTTTGAGCATTTCTGGCTAAACTAAGTGCGAGAAATGATAGTTAAGAGTGGATACTGGCGCACCGTGAGGATTCGGGATTTAGAATGGGTGCCTATTTTTAATTGGATTGCAATGCCATTAAAACCGCAAGTGTTTTTAAATTATTTTCATTTTGGTGGACCGTCATTTTTCACTATAAGTACATAATCTTGTGAATGTACATTGCACTCACCTTTACGTGTATCAGCTCAAGGTTAACCGACTTTTGAAAAATAAATTAAATTCTACTTTGACTACGAGTTTCTTAATGTTTGAATTTCAAAGGAAATGCTTCTTCTTTTTGTAAAGAATTAAGAAAAACCTAACTATAGAGCCGTACTTCAGTGAAGAAGCGTGATAAACTCTAAAAATATACACACACTAAGGTATATCATAAGGCTAGGATACTTGTTGCCTACCATAATTGCAGTATTTTTACGTACGTATTAATTCTAAATTTTTAATTTGTAAATGTTAAATCTATTATGTGTAATTTCAAGTAAAGACGTAAAGTAAAAATGTGTAATTCTACACCTAAGATGTTTAAATTTAATGTATAAACATTATTTATGTTTAAAATTTAACAGAATTTAATCTAAAGTTTTTTATATATAAGTATAGAATGTGTAAATTTAAACTTTTATTTGTAAATTTACAGCGAAATTCGTCAATCAATGTTTAAACTCCCAACAAAATTACGTTTAAAACTCTTGGAATTAGACCCTATGTATTTCGATTTTAACTTTTTTACGCAATGTGTAAATTTAAACAAAATCTTAAGCTTGAATAATATAACACAAATAAATAGGTATTTATTTTTTTTTTTTAAATCAGTGATTCATGAATTTCTCATAACATATAGCTTCGTCTCCTAAGATTCGATTTATTTAGTTATCCATTTGCACTTTCTTCTGTACAACTACAAAAAAAAAGACAAAAAAATTATGTTCTCTGTTAGCCAACGGTCCGATTACGAATGAAATCAACTTGCAAACGTATCGCCATCGCCACAAACGAATTGCAAATTTACACATAAAATATTTAAACTTACATCAAAGAGAATTACAAACACTTTGTGTGTTGTACTCATAAGGTGTTTGAATTAACGCAATATTTGTTTAATTATAAACATTGTGATGGTTAAACATTATTAATTCCGTCTGTCTGTCTGTCTGTAGAACGATATACAGCCTAAACGGCTGAACCGATTTAGTTCAAACTTGGTGCTTAGGCGTTTTAGGTGATTGTCCAAAATATATTTTTGAATCGTTGTTTTATCCCCAAAAATAACGGTACTTGCCATACAAATTTTTCTACCATCTTAATTATTTCGAAAACGGCTCCAACGATTTTGACAAAAATTGGCGTGTGTACTACTTTCGGTATGGTCTACATTTTGGCTAAGAATTTTTAAATATTTTGTTAGTAAGGGTACCTGCCATACAACCATTTTATTGATTTCCGACGTCCTCGTAAACGGCTCAAGGGATTTCGATAAAAAAAATTTTAGAGGATATCCTTCAAATTCTAAATAGTTTTGGATTTCAAGATTTTCAAAAAATAGTTTTTTGGATTTTTGAAAAAAAAACATTTTTTTTGAAAATTCAATATTTCGAAAACGGGTGAACAATTTTTTCTGAAATTTTGTTTTTGAATTTATATTATTAAACATATAAAATGTTCATACCAATTTTTTTTTAGAAAAAATTTATGAATTTTTATATATAAACAATTAAGTGAAAAACGACTTTAAAAACACATTTAGCCGTTTCTATTAAGAATATTTTGCATATAATGTGATCGAACATAGGAGCAAGTACGTGCGATTCAGCCGTGCATTTTATTTTAATGAATAGCTGATGCAGTTCAGGGTGTCCAGGGTCGTACCGAAGAAATCAATACAACTCGGCTATTAAATAGTTCAGAACGTTTATAATCACCGTCGCTATAGCCGAAGCAAAGAGCAATAAGAGTACGAGGCAGAGTGGGTAGCCCTCGTTAAAGCAAAGTGCACAGATAGTACGATATAAGGTCCCCGACCCTTAAGAAAGAAAAGTGCAGAAATAAATTGCGGAATAGAGTTCGGAACCAGACTTTACCGCTGAACACTGATTTAATTTCGCTGCGGCCATATAAGTATTTCCACTCGCAAAATAGTCAAAAATAATTCTGATATCTTCAAGACAACCAATTTCTAAATAGTCCCAAAATTGGAACCGTTGGCTCAACGAGCTAGTAAGTTACCCTTCCATGTAGCAGGATAGTTTCATGTCTTGATCTTAGGACCAAACCGAATTATCAGAATACTTATGTCACTGAAGCCAGGCACACCAGGAGATTCTCGAAGAAGCGAAGAACGGACTTTTCTAGTGTCTCTAGAAATCATTGAATAGATTGGTGATATTTGATCCCAAGTTAGAAACTATTGCAATTATTTTTAGTAATTTGTTCATTAGGATTTATTTTGTCTAGAATTCACACTATAGCAGAAAAAATTGATTACTGCTTAAAAGAAAGAGATTTTTCTAGATTTGGCCTAATTATTTGCTGTAGGTAAGCCCTTTATAAATACAATCCTGGCGAACGACCTTAGGATCTTAGTATATAAGCCCATGTATATGTATACATTACCTATATTACTTCCCCTAACACCTCTATCACCAATTTTCAAACTTACCTAAAAACTGTAAACTAATGTAGCGACACATTTCAAATACTCCGCTCTAACCTCAGAAGCCATCACTGATGAAGTAGAGTAGAGAAAAGTATAGTGCGTTTGTCTACCATGTTACAGTTCACACTCACAGCCAACCGAAATATGTAATTATTAACATGATGTAAAGGGTTATCCATTTTGCGGTATCAAGAGTATAGGGCTGGAATTCGATATCTGTCAAACTAAGCTGTTAAGCCAATTTTTTTTTCAGTGGAAAGTCTGACATTTACGAAAATGGATTGATTAACTATCGTTTAACGCATAAAAATTGTAAAAACCTAATACAAAAATGGTGATTCTGCCACAACCACATATCGTGCTTTAAGAGGAGATTATGGTTCACATAATCGTCCAACTACGCAACCAATTGGCAAAATTGTGAAGAATTTCAAAGAGACTGGTATTGTAAGGCCTGTGCATCATCGTTTCGCTGGTACCACTGAAAATATCGCTGCTGTAATTGAAAGTGTTGCCGAAGACACGAATGTGTTGACTCTTTGTCGTTCTCAGGAATTAGAACTTCTTACGGCACATTATGACGTATTTTGCTTTTGGATCTACACCTACATCCATATAAAGTCCAGCTCACACAACAACTGAAGCCAGCTGACCACTCACAACGTCGTAGATATGTCGAATGCGTGCTTGAACAACAGGCGGTGGACAGCGATTTTTCGAACAAAATTTTCTTCAGCGACGAAGCACATTTCTCTCTCGGTGGGTATGTTAATAAACAAAATTGTCGTATTTGCGGTTCTGAAAATCCCCAAGTAATTGAAGAGAGACCATTACATCCACAAAAAGTCACTGTTTGGGGCGCTCTTTGGTCCGGAGGTCTTTTCTTCGAAAACGACGATGGAACGACTGTCACCGTCAATTCGGAGAGTTATAGTCATATGATAACCGATTTTTTTTGTCTGCTATTAAATAATACGACTTGGAGAATATGTGGTTTCAACAAGACGGTGCCATATGCCACACGACTCGAGCGAATATGGCTTTATTGCAAGTGACATTTCCTGGTCGCGTAATTTCTCGTCGTGGCGATATAAACTGACCACCAAGATCATGCGATTTGACACCGCTGGACTCTTTTTTGTGGGGCTACGTAAAAGGCCGTGCTTATGCAGATAAACCCTTAACTCTTGAGGACTTGAAAACCAACATTCGTCAAGTTATGGCTGAGATAGCGCCCAATATATGTCAACAAGTGGTCGAAAATTACCTCAAAAGAATCGATGCTTGCAACAATTCCCGTGGTGGTCATTTAAATGATGTAGTGTTTCACACATAATATCAACGTTCTAACTTCATAATAAAAAAGAAATATCATGAAAAAAATATTTTATATATGTTTTATTTACGTTTACTTTTGAAGCCGCAAAATGGATAACCCTTTAAAATCGAGTTCTACCGACTTCAACCATAGAGGCAAACACAAATCTAGTATAGAAGTTAGATCTCCACCCTTCTCCCAGTTGGTCGTTAGACGCCCAGGTCTAATCAGTTAGTTAGTTATATTTCAGTTTTAAAATTTAATGACGACGACGACTGCTATATCTCAATTTTGAATTTAAGTGGCGACTGTCAAATTTAGATATAAGGCAGATCTTTTTTTAAGTTATACCTATAAGTTTATTGTAAGATTATACAAAAAAGAAAATTGTATTAAAATTATAAGAAATAAAATACAGAATTGTGAAAACGGAATAACCTCAATTACACTTAAGTTTCGTTGCTTCTTTAGTAGAAATCTAGATCCGAGGAGCTTAGCTCAGCCTACTATAAAAAGCTTCTCACACCTGAGAGTTTTCGAAGTTTGAAAGTAGATGATGTGATCATGTTTAATGAAAAAAGACTGATATTAAAGCCCATAAATCTGTTTCCTGTGACTTATTTCTGGTACTTAACATTATAGACAAATACGTGGCGTCGCTTGCATATATCTACGCATTTCCTTTAAGTCCATAGACCTACCTGCTCTTCAAACCTTGTTAGCAAATCAATTTGAAATTGGAAAATATAGGTATATGTGTATATGCTATATCGTCCCAAACTTGTAGCTTTATTTCCATCGAAATTCTATTTGAAAACCACGGTAAATGACAGCTTTTATTTCAGCATTCGGTTTCTGTTCTTGACATCCGATGATTCCATTTTCAACATAAACAATTTTCCGTTTTCTTTTGCATGCTACGTATAAACATAAAAATTCTTCAAAAAAAAATCTACTTTAGCAGAAAATCTAAGAAAACACCACTTACATTTTTTTAACTAGGTACCTATCTTTATCCTTGCAGAGCATAGCACAGCTACAGCAGACTTTCGTAGAGATATAACGTTAAATTTTTAGGCAGATGTCATCCGCATTTATGTATGTGTTCACATGTGCAATCCTATCTGCAGGAATCCAAAAAAAAAAAAGTTTTCATATTTTTATGCATTTCGGAAAACACACAGGATTTCGTCGTTTTTGCAATTCAGTATCTAAGTCCTTGAGACTTTAAAACTCCATTAAATTCAGTTTGTGTTTACGTTCTCGTGCTCGTCGTCACAGTCATCTTTGTAGCCCCGCACCGCCATCAGTGAATCTTCTTCGCAAATATTTTCTTTGTTGTTTTTTTTTTGCTTTTCTTATTTTATGGTTTTTGTTTCAGTTCGTCCTGTTGACTTCACTAAGATCATGTGTGTCTTCGACCAAGCTACTAGAAGCAAAACATCACCACCTCCTGCCCCTATATAATACGAATATATGTAAATTTCTGCATTTATGTGAAAACATTTAAAATGTATAGTAGTTTAGTTATGAATATACTTAGGAGGGGTTGTTTTTTTTCCGTGTTGAAAACATTTTTATTCAGTTTCATCGTTTTTTGCTTTTTTGAAATAAGAAAAAGAAATACCCTGTAAGGACTTTAAAGAGCATCATGCATTATTCACAACTAATATTTTGTAGCTTAAAAGGATTTTTGCTGCTTTTCTACAACTAGATAGTACCCATTCAAAAGTGGATGAGTGCTATGGTGTGTTATAGCTTCCTCATCCTCAGTCAACTGCAGATACATTTTCAGATACTTTAAGGATACTTTTTATGTGTTGGTTACTGTTTTTCTTTTTCTTTTTTTTTTGCTTTTCTCTCATCCTTGTCATCTGGCTTTGGATTGGATACTGAGTTTGAATTTCTATTATTATTCAGGAATATAAATTCCCATTTCGAAAATATTTACTCCCGCTTCGTGTATAGATACTATATGTACGCACTATGTTCGATTCGAATATCCTTGATAGTTCGGTAGGTATATTGTCGCAATATTATTCAAAGACAGACCATTAAACATTCACCTATATGTCAAATGCCAAATGTCATAATATATAATGGAAGGATAGGTTTCTTTTCGTTAATGTTGGTAGTGTTGTAAGGCTAAAAAGGTAAGGTAAGAATATCTAAAGTTGACATGTCCTTTATATCCATGAACCATTTTACTTAGAGATACATACATGAGAAAAAAAAAACATATTTCATAATTTATTTTGAAAATGACAGACATATTGGAAAGCACCAGTGGGAAATGTAGACATGAAATGAAATCACATGATGACAAATGACGGCTATAGGACTTACCCTTCTTGCCAAAAATAAGAAAACAACAAAATGGAATCGCATTGATAAGGAATTGAAGTGCCAGCCGAAGGATATGATGTTGATTTTGCAATTTGCATTGAATTGAGAGGAAATTTGTTGTTTGCTTATCTTTTTTTTTGGGGGCGAAGAAGACATCACGTATCAATGTAGCTGACTAAGTTGAGAAACCTTTTTTTTTGTCTAAATAAAATAAAAAGAAAATCAAATCCCATTTCAAACATGACCTAACCTCTCTACGAACTTGGGTCGTAATCGGTAGTCAAATAACGTAGGATATAACACTCTATATACCTATTTCGAATGTTACTGGTTTCGCTTGGAAATATTTTGGGATTCAAGGTGTGTAATAGAATTGCTAGGATTGTTGTTTTGCAACCAACCAATTTAAATTAAATTTTTAAGGATCTTCAAAATAAGGTGGAAATATTATTTTTTTTCCAAGAATTTTTGGGTCGAGTATAAGAGTAAGGATAAAGAATGTAACAACAACTTAGTACACGTGACATCGGCTGAGAGTCTAAGAGCCGACGCCGACACCAAATTAGGTATTAGAATCATTGTTGGAGGAACAAATCTCTATTTTGCAAACATTTGTATTATTTGGAATAATAATACGAAATAATCTACTTAATTTAATTCCGGGTAAATATGAGATATAAGATAAAGAAACAAACTAAGACGAGCCCTTTCCTTAAAGATCCCTGTCTCAGACACGGAATTTTCCCATCCCTCTGGATTCCAGGTACGTTGCTGTCAGTCATCTAGACCAAGCGATATGGTACATGGCATAACTTCATTTATGTACCGGAAATTCCGTCCTTCTTGTCATCTTAAGTCCGGGGTTAGGATTTAATGACTCTCTGGCCTGGAACATTTCTCTTAATTTCCACAAAGTGGTCCACTTTTTGATCTTTTTGGACTCCAGCCTCATTCTTGCACCGCTCATAGAGTTTTGTGGTTGTATCTTCTCAAATATCTATTGAAAATTTTTCTTGCGAAAGAGACCAGTGCTACTTATTGTCCAGCAATTGATTCCATAACCCAAGGCTGGCAAAATAAGTGTTAATTTTATGAAGCTGAAGATCGCTGCATTTTAATTTTTTTTTCATTTAGAGTAGGAGTTATCGATAAGTATTAAAAATATCAAAAAAATTGAAACACCAAAATGTTGGTTATATTAGCAAAAAATTATGACAAATTCAATCATTAACAAAGTAGACACAGAAAAAAAATGTAATTGGGCGATGTGATGGATGGAAACTCAGCTCAGTTTGCTATAGAGTTGGGCAATTTAGTTCAAATCGTGCTACTGAACTAGTTCGTTCATTTTAGTTCAATTTAGTTCAGTCCATTGAAAATTCCAAACAAATATAAAAATTCTTCATTCATATATATTTACTTGCGACATATGTACATATGTAGGTACTATAGGCAAATTTTGCAGTTGGAACAAAATCGAAATTCAGATTATGATTAAGCTTGACATAACGATGGTGGAGAACACAAAAAAAGTCTGTCCCGCAATCCCGCCCTTCTCTCTGTCTGTCTGTACAATGAGCTACATCCCAAATGGCTGAAGAGATTTTCTTCAAACTTGGTACTTAAGCGTTTTACTTTATTCTTCCAAATAGATTTTTGGATATTTTTTTTAGCCCCAAAAATAAATGTACTTCATACAATTTTTTGTGCCATATTAATTATCTGGAAACAGCTCTAACGATTTTTGTTTGGATTTAAGCAAAAAAATTTTTTTTTTTTTGAAAATTCGTTCTTAAGTTTATATTATTAAATATGTATTTAAAATTGTATACAAAAAATTAAGTAAGAACGACTTTATAAATATATTTAGATTCTTAATAGAAATCTTTTGACTACGATGTGATTGTACATAAGAGCAAGTTGGTACGTGCGATCCAGTCATGCATTTTATTTCTGTGGTTGTTAAGAAGTTTCGCGAACTGGATGTAAGTGGGTTATAGAAAATAGGATTTAGAATATAGACACTAGGACTTTTTTTCATCCAAAGAAAATAAAGTGAACTAGTGAACTATTGAACCAGAAAACTTGAACTAAGTTCACTTGTTCACTTAACTGAACTAGTTCGTTCACGAACCACACTGGCCTAGTATGCTGCACCGCTAACTGAATTTTACAGTTATTTTGTGTGGAACTATTTTTTATTAAAAGACAACATATATAGAAATGTTTGTTACTTACATATACTTGAGGGAAAGTCTTGTATTTGTACATTATCTGTAATAATAATTTACCTGCTATTATTTTATGTCTGTATCTACTTTGTTATTGATTGAATTTGTTACAATTTGTTGACACAAGAAGATGAAATAAAAAAAATAAAAAACATCGTATCTAGAGTTTGGAAAATGTGATTTTTGCATGTTCTTATTTTTTACCTACCATTCTTTAATCCGAAGTTAATAGCGTATAAACTTTTTTGTATTTCTTTTTAAGTTTGATCGTTAAAATCGCTTAATAAAACAAGTACAAAAAAAAATAAGAAACATCGGCCCTAGAGTTTGGTATGCTCTACCTAGGGTAATTATTATTTTCATTATAAGACAGTTAGTTTGGTACATCTCCTCATCTAAAAAATTTTTTTTTTGAATTTCAAAAACTCACTAAAAAAATATAACGAAGCACAATTTGAAAAAAGTAACGGACTTCGCCCCTAGAAAAAATTGTCCCCAACATTTTGGTGTTTCAATTTTTTCGATATCCTTAATACTTATCGATATTTCCTACTCTAAAAGAAAAATAAAATTAAAATGCAGCGATCTTCAGCTTCATTTATATTTAAACGTACACTCAGTGTTTCACGAGAGTTCAAAACTTCTTACTGTAAGCTAAAAAAGAAAATGAAATCTGTAGGGGCTGCCGGTATCAATTGCAAGTGTATGCGAAAATGTCTGCAAGCTCACATACTCCACAATGGCAGGCAGTTGGAAACAGGGCTGCCAGAAATCATGATTTATCATGATTTTCATGTTTTTTTAGACCCAAATCATGTTTTCATATATGAGTTTGAATAGGTATGTGAAATGCACCAAAAAAATAGTGAAGAGAACACATTATTTTTCAATATAACACTTTATCTACGCACTCTTTCTCCCGCTTCGAGCGTTGCAATATTTTTGACAGCGTACCTATCACCTGGAGTAACGCAATGATGATGGGTAAAAGAGATAGATAGATTTCATTGTTCAATTATCAAAATCGTCAGTCATTCTCTCCCTTTTCAATCGTTTTTATTTTCCTGATACCATTTTGATTTGAACATTGAGTTCAACTTCAGCAATTGCATAAATAAACTGTTAATTAAATATATTTGTTTTACTCATGATATGGTTTCCAAATTGTCTATTTGAATTCTTTCTTTTGTTTTTCATTTAACGCGTTTCTAACTACCAGATAGGTCCGTCATGCTTTTTTTTTATCCCAAATCATGTTTTAAAACTATGTTTTTTTTTAAATTTTTTTTTAGTGGCAGCACTGGTTGGAAATTAAACTTAAAAACGAGCGGTTGAGGTCAAATGTGATGTCCTAATAAATTAAAGTTTGAACGAATAAAAACCGATATTTTAATTAAACTAAAGATCTTAAATTACCAAACTAAAATATAACTTGCTAGGATAATTTTCTTCGTATTTGCAATAAGGTGTGTTTAGTGGAGGTAATATTCACTAAAAGTTAGTTAATCCCCATAACTACGTCGAAATGTCTGTTATCAATAATGATTCGGCTGCTTTTTAATCGCAATTATGACATATATTGCCGCAAGTTAAGAGCGGCATGTCTAAGCAGTGATGCGCCCATGATTTTGGAAGAACAGGAGATTTTCTGTTCAATGAGTAGAAAAAACAGCAGATAACAGTTTACATAAAACCACCTATTACGGTGGGTGAACGTTTGCTTAATTGAACTCTAATTCGTTAGTGAAACTTCCGTCAGTATTATCAATAAAGCCCTTTAAATCTTTTTATTGGAAATAACTTAAAATCAAATATCATTAGTTTTTGTATTGAATAATGTTTTAAGTTTTCCAAAAATTCAAGCGTTCGATTCGCCAAGCTTTACAAGGCCTAAAATGAAAAAAGTCGAAGATCTCGATTTGGTCTAATAAAACTAGAACTTACTATATATTATTTTAGTCCAAATCCAAATTGCAAATCAGCTGTGAACTTCAATAATTTGCATACTGTCATACACAGTTCCAAACAGGGATGAACTTGAGGAATAACCTGAACAGCTATGTTTTATAGTAACGTTGTTTCTGGTATTGAACATGACGCATAATACGTTAAGAAGTTACATAATCTTTGGGAAGTTTATAATAATTAATAAAATGTTTTATTAAGAAGCAAAAATTGCAATAATAAGACAACTAAGAAAAAACAGGAGAATTGAGGAACAATTTCGTGGAAACAGGAGGCAGTAGATTTGATTTTTTTTTTTCAAGCAAAAGAACAGTAGGCTACTGCCGTGAGAGTAGACACGGCAGCACTGTGTAGAAGTACCTGACGGACTTGCTGAACATATAGAGCGGATAAACAGCGGATAACAGTGTTTAGAAAATTTCGAAAGTTGGGAGGATGTACTCGATGTTACAGTAGTAAATAATTGTAATACAATCGTAGAAAGTTTCCCCTACAAATTCCTTCTCACATTTCAAGTGGATACTGTTCAACATTCGTTTGGAATCCGAAATTCTACCGCCCTATTGCAAACTTAAAAGAACTGTCTGGAAGAAATTCAGTCAAGTTATATTACGTCTAAAATTCGCTGCACATTGAGGCTGAATATAGAATTGGTGGAAGATCTTTAATCAACGGTTGAAATCTTTGTAATATATGTCAATACTGCTTTCAATCAAATTGACAAGAACAATCTTCAACATCTGCCATGGGTACAAATTCTTTCAGACGTATAAAGATTGCTTAAAAGCTTATAAGCGGGAGGTAGCTTCGGCAAAAAAGCAATGTTGCAAGGAGTAATGTCACTTTATCGAAAACATTGAAGATTCCGCAACCCTAAGTAAAGTTTTATAGAAGGAAAATTGTAAGTCTTCGTCGTTGAAAAGAGGCGATGGATCTTGGACAGTCTGTCCAACTGATTCACTGAGTTCACTGCTATCAACGCACTTCCCAGGTTTTTAAGACGACAACTAATCAAGGACTAGCTCAACAGATACAAACTCAATAAAAAAACAGAATATATAAGCTGCCTTATAATAGGAATATTTATTGACTTGGTTATTAATACTTTCTCCTCATATAAATCTCCGGGCATGGAGGGCATACTACCAATTATGCTCCGCAAACTGAAAGACATATCAGTGTCATGGCTGGAAATGATGTTCAAAGGATTTCTTCTCCTTAAACATGTGCCCAAATCATGAATACAAGTCTAAGCGGTTTTTATTCAGAAAGTTGGCAGGCGTTGTTATAACTCTGTGAAAGATTTCAGGCCAATTAGCCTCACATCCTTTTTGCTTAAGAATGTAGAGGGTATTCTAGATTCTCATATTAGAAATATCCTGGATCAATGCCCTCTAGATGGTTCGCTCAGTAGGCTTACCTCAAAGGCAAATCGATAGAGACAGCCTTACATAATGGGCACAATTGAGAAGACCATCCATTATAAAGAGTATACTCTCGCCACCTTTCTAGGCACAGAATGTGCCTTAACGAATCTATTAAAGATTCCCTAAGAGACTATGGCATAGCCGACTATATTCAAGACTAGATTATATCTATGCTTGGTGACATGTTGATTATATTTTCGTTACGCAACTTGGCCGATACTAAATATGTAAATAGAAGAACGCCACAGGGTGGAGTTCTGTCGCCTTTTCTGTGGATTTTAGTCATGAAAAAAATTCTTTTCCAGTTGAAGAATAGTGTTGTTAAAATTGTAGCTTACGTGGTAGAAGTTTTAGTGTCGGGAAAATTCCAACGGTGATTAGTGAAACTAGTGGTTAACGAAGGTAAAAAAGAATTTTTACTCTTCACTACGATGACACCAGGACTAATGTAGCCACTTTCACCGTATCTCGATTTATTGGCCACAATCTATCACTATCTATCTTCCTGTGCGAGATATTAACCCAAAACTAAACCGCTGTAGAGTGCCCTAAGGATTTCGTCCAACGGATGTCCTAAGTATTACCTTATATCTTCTACTTCTTGACATCCACATTAAACATCATCTTGTAGCATGTGAAAACTCCAAACCTTACAATGACAGCAACACAGCTGCACCCTACACTGAGTTTAAGTTAAAGTTTTAAAGTTATCTTCCCATCCAGGATGCACTTGGAAGATGACGATTGTCGAATGATTCCGCCGTTAGAATTTTTACCATCGGATCTAAAATCTGTCAAGCTTAAGTACTAGCTATAACAGAAGCATACAACATTCTTTACAAAAGATCAATCGCATCGCATCGAGGGTAACGAATGGACAGACGAGCTGGCCCGACAGGAATCAGCCCTTTAAAGCTCACTTGCAGAGAGTGTCTCTTTCTCACTCACAGCTATGAAGGGTAAAATTCTTTCAATTTTGCTCTGGAATCCAGCGAACGATGAAAAAAATCTAACCGATTAGGTATGTACGATATATATAATGATATGCCCTACCTTCAATAAATGTAGCACAAATGATATCATTTGTAGACCAAGGCGGGACATAGCAATGGTTGTTGCTACTTGCACTGGCCAGTGGCCCGTTAGGTGAGCTCGCAGCAAAGCTAGATATTCCGCATAAAACCTACTGCCATAGCTGTAAAAACCCGTTTGAAAAGGAAAAAGTCCTTGACTTCATCTGCAAGTGTCCCGCTTTGGCCAGGTTAAGAATGCAATTCTTTCCTTTCTGATCTAAAACAAATGTCTGATATAAAATTCAAAAATTATTCTCTTTCCTCAACGGATTAAATGGCTCTAGCAATGCTTCGCTTGAGTGATTTCCCTCTCGTTGTCCGCTAATAATCTTTTTTTTTATTCAGGTCCGTACGAGATCTTTGGTATCAAAACGGCGATAGTGTCTAAGATGCGAGTTCGTTCCGACCGCCTTTTTTCTACCTAACTACCTTCTATGCAAACACCTGCTCTTAGACTTCTCTATTCAAGAACGAGATTGAAAAAGTCACAAGATTTTTATAACGAAGCTTACACAGAGAAAAGTATAACTACAATAGGGAAATCTGTGTTAAGCCACCATCATTTCACTAGACCTCACATGGGTGAGCTAAAGTCTTGAGCAGGGACTGAATAAGAGTTTGAACAACTGCTAATTAGAAGGTTAGCTATACTGACTTTGGGAGACTTGAAACAATATGTTAAAGAAGTTGTGACAGGAGACCTCATAGTTATTGACAACTGAATATGACTGAAGATTATGTAAAAATTTCATGTAACCGCACAAGCAACTAACGCTTTAATAGACATAATAGAGCTCGTCGGATTCAAAAAAGTAAATACATACCAAAGCTGCCATTATTGGCGCACAACCCACACTGAACAATGACTTTTGTAATTTACTGGATATGGTTAATGCGTTTTGTTGTCCAAGGCAATTTGCAATTTGTCATTAATCCACAAGAGCCAACAAATTTAGTCAGGTGAATCAGATGAACATCAGCTATCTATTCAAAATTGCGCCAATATGCAAAATTTGTAGTCTTTAAACATAAAAAAAATGAAAACTAATAAAATTTGAATGTCTACACTTAAATGTTCCACATACGCCACAGTAATCCAAAAATCCATTTGGAACCATAATAATATCTATAACTTTAATTCCATAAGCCTGGGCTTCACTCAATCACACAGGAGCACAGATGACACCAAAATAAATAGGAAGATGATTTAGAATGCAAATGCCTGGCCACCAGGATTTATTGTCCGTGCGCAAGTAATTTATTACAATAAATTTATTTATTTCGCTGTTATCTCGTATTGGCCACAAGGGCATTTAAACCTAAAGACACACTATATACCTACTCACAGAGCAACCACTGTCCCGCATTCGAAACATATATTTTAACACACAAAATAAAAAGAAATACAAAGGTGAAGGGGTGGGGGTAGAAGTTAGGGGTCTTACGTCCACTTGAACATTTTAACATCGTCCATTGGGCACGAATCCACAACATAACTGTAACACCATCAGGACATCAGGACACACTCTATTTTCTCCAAATGAAATAAATTTTCTTCAGTGGATTTCAGCTTTTCAACTGAAGCATGTCCCATATCAGTCTCTACTGGGTGGATTATACATTTTATTTTTGTATGTATATGTTGTCTGGATAAAAAAAAATTCTCAGATATACAAATTTTTAATATTTTCCTCCAAACGGATTTTAATTTTTTTGTTGAAAAGGATTTGGCCCAACAAGAAGAGGGTTGACCCCTCAGCACCAAATTGTGTGATGAAGTCCACACACACAAGTCCTCAATTTGTTTGGCTTGGCATTATTTTGCACTAGATAAAAAGATATCTCAGTTCCAGAAATATAAATTGTTGAACGCAAAAAAAAATGAAAACACCAAATTACTATAATATTTCATTTTCTTTGATTTTAAAATGGGTTTTCGTGTCTACTATAAAGCCCAAGAGTGAAAAAAAGAACAAAACCATTTCAACTACCATCAACAATAACAAAAATAACACGCAAATATGGGTTGTGTATTTATTCATTTGGAAAATTATGCAGGATAACGTTGAAGATAAATTCCGTCCACCAGAGGATGATGGTGGAAAATGGAAAAGTTGTTAAGCAATTAATTGAGGCTCGAAGAGGAAAAAAGGTTTGAATGGCAAAAAAAAAAAACACGGATTTGGGTTCAGGGATTATGTTTTCGTGTTTTTTTTTTTTTTTTTTTTTTGAGAAAAATGGAAAACATAGTGAGTGCATTACACAAATCGGTTAGACTTAATAAATTGGAAATTTTAAGAACCCCTTTTTATTGTTCATCAATTCGAAAGAAAAATTACTCAATTTTAAAATACAGTTTTGGGTTAACGTTGCAATTTTTTTAGAAATTGAAAAATACAAGTCTTCAGTGTTTGGAATTTTTACATCTCTTGTGATACTATATTAAATATATGTAGGTATGTACATGCTGGGTAAAAAGATGAAAAAAACCAACACAATTAAAGCCAGTTATCAAAAAATACCAGATTTCTCTGATAATTTTGAGGTTCTTCCATATTACTCTACTTAAAATATTTGATATTTGACATTAAGAAACTTACAACTTGGAGTACTTTTAGATCCCACTATCTTTCACGACTGAGTTTTTACGTACCAAATTTCATCATTCTACAACAATCAGATGTGCTCCTAATAATTGGTATCAATTCTATGCAAATGTGCGGTTGCCACTCCCTAGAATGTAAAATCCCAAATTCTAAAATGCTGCCGTTGCTTGCACTTTATGCGCTACCGCTGTTCCAAATTTCATCGTTGCACGGCGGTCAGAAGTGCTCCAAATAATGTATATTAATTCTATGATAATGGGCGGGTACCACGCCCCTGAATGGAAAATCTAAAAATTTTGATTTTTTCCTTTGTATACACAACAAGACCTACCGTTTTGCGAAATTACAAGTTTCTACGATGTTGGGAAGTGCTCCATAATTTTAATGATCAGTGAGTGAGTGAGTCAGTTACGGTTCTTGGGATTTTTGCAGTCTTATATATCGGGAACCACTAAGAGGAAAACTTGAAATTTGGGGAGTTGCCTAAGCCTGGTAGGCTTAGCAAATACTGAGAGTTTGAAGTTTCTGACTTCATTGGTCATGGAGTTAGAGGGGGTCGAAAATCGTCTGAGTTTGTTCATGTAAATACGGTGTAGTGCCAGAATTTGGCTAGGCAAATCACCATACCCTTTGATAAAGATAGTTCAAATTTCAATCTGGAACCGAAATTAGTAGAAAACGATATAATAAACAATAAGTTTCGATTTGTTTTCCGGCGCAAAACCAAACAACAAAGATGGTTTGCCAACACGCGAACAGGCAAACTAAGCCAGGGGCGAACGCAGGAAAAATTTAGAAGAGTTGGGGGGACGTTTCACAAAATATATTAACTAAATATTAACGAACAATTTTTTTTATTATGTACTAGCCAACCCCTGCACGCGTTGCTTCACAAGCTTTTAATATATTTTTTAATAAGACGAATGCCAAATGCTCAATGCCGCACTGACCGCTAATTCTACTATATTATAACCTAACAAAAAATTTATGATCTCCATTGAGCATACTTTTTAAAGGTTTAGCTGGCTCGGCTATAGATGAAATGATTACTTTAGAATTAGCATAAAACATGCTATTAAATTCTTTAGCCCATTTTTTGGCTTTGCAAAAATTGCGAGTTTTTCCTTTATATCTGTTATATAGTTGTTTGAATACGAAAGCTGTGGTACATAATTAAAAGCCACTCTACTCCCATAAAACTGATTAAGACTTGAAATATTATTCCTTGCTGTTCCTACGTTAATCGATAAGCGAACAATTGAGGTGATTGAATTTCAGAAGCAAATAAACAAAAGAAGATGCAGCAACCCAGTCATTGCAATTGAATCCAATTATTCATGGATGCAAAAATTCAAAAACTTGATGAATTTATAATTTGTACATACCTACAGTTATTATTCAGCTTATAAGTATAGTTAAAAATGACTTTGTAAAATGTCTAGCTAAAAGTAACGGGTGATTTTTTTTGGTACTTGGTTTTTGACGTTTATATTTTTGACAGATCACACATGACAAATTCCACGAACATTTGACATTTCGATTCAGTATTGTTTGCCATTTCATCATGAATAGACTTACGCCTGAACAACGTTTGCAAATTATTGAAATTTATTATCAAAATTCGTGCTCTATGAAAAATGTGTTTCGCAAGCTACGTCCGTTTTTTTTTCGCTCATTTTTGGCTAAATGGATACGTGAATAAGCAGAATTGTCGTATTTGGAGTGAAGACCAGCCAGAGGCAATTCAGCAGCTACCAATGCATCCCGAAAAATGCACTGTTTGGTGCGGTTTATGGGAAGGCGGCATCATTGGGCCGTATTTCTTCAAGGACGATGAAGGCCGCAGGGTTACGGTCAATGGAGAAAGGTACCGTTTGATGATAACAGATTTTTTTTTGCCGAAAATTCAAGAATTGAACTCGGTCGACATGTGGTTCCAACAGGACGGTGCCACATGCCACACTGCACGCGAAACCATGCATCAATTGAGAGGCGAATTTGGTGAGCAGTTGATCTCACTCTTTGGCGCAGTCAATTGGCCACCAAGATCATGTGATTTAATCCCCGTTAGACTATTTTTTGTGGGGCTATGTTAAGTCTATTGTCTATGGGGACAAGCCAAACACGATTGCTGCCTTGGAAGCCAACATTGAACGCGTCATTGGTGAGATTCCGGCCGAAATGTGTGAAAAAGTTTGCCAAAATTGGACCTTCAGAATGGACCACCTGAAGCGTAGCCGCGGGCAACATTTAAGCGAAATTATTCTTAAAAAGTAAATGGCAGAAATTGATTTATCGATCCAAATAAAAATTTCATTCACTTTTTACAAGTTTCTGTGTTTTTTTGAATTTTAAAAAACCAAGCTCTTAAAAAATCACCGTTTATAATTGAATATGTTGGTAAACTTCGACTAAAAAGTATACGATTTTTTTTAATCTAATTCAACAAACATATTTAAAAATAAAAAATATACAATTACATTCTTACATGAATAAGGAAATTTATAAAGCTGGTTTCAAGTAATTCGGTTGAATAATTTTTGAGATTAGCCCGGACAAACTAAATATTTGTTTTGTCTTTATTTTAAAGTAATAAGTTTTTTGGATACACGTAAGATAAATAAATTCATTTTTAGTTAGGTGCAATATTTTGTAAAAAAAACCCATGTGCCTTGGAACTTTGCCATTATAAAATTTGTTATTTATAACCTCCTCATAGTCAACCTTAATATCCCCACAGATGTTCAGCAACATGAAACCATTCAGTCGCTCCCCTTTGGTCTTTGGGTCTCAGATATGTTTTTAATCGGCGCAAGCATGAAGATTATCGCTCGCTTGATGCCAAAGATACGCGAAGTATCGCACCGAACTGCATTAAGCAGTACACTGTTTTATAAAAGGACGAATCGCATACATTAAACGAGTCTATAAAGCCTTTGGGCCGTTTTTTTATTAGGTATACTCAGAAAATGCTTGTAACCATAGATAATTTAACATTGACACATATCAAGAAAATAAAAGAAATCTTAAATACGACTAGAAAAGTCATCTAAGCATACTTTTACATCATCTGCCAATTGTTGGTAAATACCTCAGCAGACCTTTTTGTTTCTACTTCTTTCCGTTTGTCACATTTTTCGGGCAAAATATTTTGAATTTTGGAAACAAATTCACGATGGTCGAGAAATCTATTTTTTTATTCCATGAATAAAAATGGTCCAAGAAAGAAACATAAATAGACAGACGAAAATATTCGTCATGATCGCCTTCGTAATTATTTATCTATCCTCTGGCAACTGGCTTTTAGTAAATGTATTTGCAAATTGGGAAGTGAATTTTTGTATATTTCAGTCGCAGCTCCCGTTATTTGTGACCCAACACTAATTTTACTATTGACAATCCAAATTAATGTACTCTAAAAAAATATTTCGCGGGGTTTCAACCCCAAAAACCCCTCGCTGCGTTCGCCCCTGATCTAAGCAGTTGACCGATCGAAAAACAGGGAAATTCGGGATTTATCCCAAAGACTAAACTTCCGATTGAATCCGTTTGAAATAAAATGGAAGATCAATTGGAATAACCGGAATTCGTGGGATAAGTACTTCCTCTCCTTGGAATTTGCCCTTGATGACGATGGCTGGCATCACTAAAGTATAATTAATACTGAAGCTTAATATTAGGCTTAACATATGAAAGGCTTGTCACTTGTATATGCATATAAGACATTGTAAGAGAGATCTTATATACTAACATTATATAACAGCTTCTTCTTCCTCGGTCATGCTGTCAACGTGTACGAATGAATGCAGTTCTCCAGGGACTTGGCTTTGAATAATGAGATTCAAGCTATCGAAATGAATTCATTGAAATTCACTAATCCAATCGAGATTTTTATAATTTTTTTCACTTTGTTGATGAGTTTCTCCTAACACGTTGTTAACTTGCAAAATTTGACAGGAATTATATCAATCCAGTCAAGAGATCAAAAGAAAGTTTGGCCATCAACAAGCGTAGGAAATTGTCTGGAGAATTCAGCAGCCGATGGGTTGTTCTGCAATGCGACATACCACCATAAAGATTAAGGTTTCAGGCATATCGGCAGCTTAAAAGCAGTATATGCACCTTGACCGCCTTCAAACAGTGTGGCAGCAATGCCATATATGCAACAACCAACGAAATTTTCGATCTTGACCAAATTATTGCCAGACTCAAGGAAATGAAGAATGTCTTGTCTGTCTCACCGGGAGCATCAAGAAAGTAAATACTAATGCGGAATAGTATTCGAATCTTCTAATAACTTTTTGTGGACTTTGAGGTGGTCATTTTGCAGTGCGAACCTATATGGGCACGTCTCCATTTATTTCTTCTTTGGACATTCTGACAATTTATTGCAAGACGTGAACATCGTTCAAGAGTTAGTAAGTAGGTAATTCATTTATTTCTACTTTTCTTATAATTGCTTTACAAAAATAATGAATTTAGAAGCAATGCTTTTGCCGTCAGCTCGGTTAGCAATTTGTACATACAAATAATTATTTTAATTAGAAAATAGTTACATGAATTCGTTTGTTAATAACATCCTATATTTGTAAGCATCATTCAAAAATATGCTAAGTGTTTTCCAGTCGAAACCATTCAGAATGTTGATTGTTTCTTGCAACTTTAATGTTATCTTCCTGAAGTATGCGAATCGCTGTGGAGAAAATATTGGACAAATGCCAACAAACGGAAAACAGTCTTCTTTGGATTTTAAATCCTTAAATTGCATAAAGAGCAAAATTGGTTAAAATTTCCATTGTACGGACTTCCGTTTAGGCCGAAAATTTCACATCTCACTTTAAAAATGAGCGATATTTCTTTGTAGCTTATCAAGTCGTTAAAGTAGTTTTTTTTTTCAATAAATTGTTGCTGAGCTGAGAATATAGAATTCCACTCTCCGATTCGAGGGCTTTTGTTGTAAAACTATCTCGTATAGAGTTTTTTTGTTGCCGAATAATGCGGTTTAGCTAATCTTTAAAAAGGCAAGACAGTTGCTTCTCTCCATAGAAATGACTACCGCGTAGTTATGCCCTATACTTTTCCATTTTGGCATCCACCAATCCACGTTCCTGAACTCATAGAGTATCATTTTTTTAGAAAGAAGTGCATCTTGAATGTAATATGCCTGTCACTTCAGCGTAAGCGTAAATAGTTTAGGTAGACCAGTTTCTAGATAAAGCTCGTAATTATGCGTTTTAATTGGTGGAGTAAACAGTTTTTTTATGAAATTCCTTTTTAATTTTTCAATATCCAAATATTCGTCAATTTCCACACCTGAGCTGCGCAACACAGTGTAGACTTTGCCACAGCATCGTCCAAGATCTTACAGTCTAGTAGGAGACATTAGCAAACTATAGAAATCAATGAACTCTGCCTAAAAAATAACAACGTCTATTTTGACTAATCCTCTTCAAAAGAAAATTAAAAAAAAAACATACGGCATCAATGTTTCACAAGTAATGCCAGAAATTCAATTGGACAACCTAGCTTTTACACTGATTTTCCGTAAAAAAATGTATTGAACTGATAAAAAATATGGCATGGAATTTCAATTCAACGTAATGCCTGTACCGTTTGCGGATGTGACGCACGCTATACGACTATCCGAAATCAGTGTATGTAATAATACACATAACTCGAATCAATTGCAATAAGAAAAATAGAAAATTTGGTGAATAGAAAATGACAATGTGAAAAGGTCATCGGAATTTTCAGAGATTTTAAATAAAAATTTTCTAATTTTTCAATAGATTCTCGACTTTTCCGTGGGGTTTTCTCAAAATGTTCTTTCTTAAAAACCTTCGGTCGAGTTCTACAAGAATAGTACGGAACAGTTTAAAAATCATATACTGGCATATTTCAAAAAACTTAATGAAGACTCATTTGTTCCAAGCAACTTCAACAAAGCGGTTATTTTCGCAATATTTAAAAATGGAGATTCTAACTTGCCGGAAAACTATAATGGAATCTCGATTCTCATCTCGTTGAGAAAGATCCTTACTTCAATTCTTTATGAAAGATTGACGGAATGGATCGAGAACAACAACCGACTCAGCATATTCCAAGCAGGGTTCCAATCAGGATTCTCAACGCAAGACCATATATTCGCTCTCACGAGTATTGCCAGGAGATCAATTGAGCACAAAAAGAAATTATATGCTTGTTTTGTGGATTTCAAAGCAGCCTTTGACAAGGTAAATAGAAATGCCTTGATGTACAAATTGTAATCGTTAGCAATTTCTCGTAAATTCTTAATGTTTTATTTCAACTTTTGTGCCTCATCTACTGCATCAGTGTGGGACGGAGCTGAATTCTCTGAATGGTTTAAAACGAACAACAGGCGTCCCCCAAGGATGTATATTAATTCCGATATTATTCGCCTTGTTCATTGATGACGTGTGTGATGTACTTCCGGGAGGAATACTTTTTGCCAGTATACAAGTCAAGGTTTTGCTGTACGCCGATGATTTAGTTTTAATCCATCTACCCTTCAGATAGCAAATCAACAAACTTAGTATATTTTGCGAATCCTGGAGTCTGTGCGTCAATACTAACAAGACAAAAGTAATGATATTTGAACCACGTCAGGGAAGAAGGCTCCCAGAGGAAAATTGGTCCCTAAACAACGGGCTCGATATCTCGGAATTTTGCTGACTTACAATCTGAATATTTCGAAGCACATGAAAGAGAAAAGCAAGGAAGCCAAATTAGCTTTAAATGTAATGTGGCCAATCTTTTTCTCTAACCAAAAACCAAAATTGACCATGCACCTAAATATCGTGTCTTTCAAGATACAGTCAACTGCTGTATGTGCTACGGTACCCTACGGATATTTGCAACTCGAGGATTTTGAAGTTGTACAAAGATATTTCTTCAAACGTTTGTTTAGATTGCCTTCCTCGACTCCTTATGCTATATATGTAGAGTCTGGTTTAACACACCTTTACATAAAAGACCTACAAACTAATTCAGACTACATATTAAAAGTTATGAAGTTAGGGATGATAGAAGCCTTCACAAGCACATTATGGCAAGGCTCATTCAAGTAAATGCCTCCCCGTTTAAGGAATGGAACCAGCTAGCTCTTTCTAATGGCAGTAATGTATCTTTTATGGAGTCCAATTTGAGTGAATGGCACACTATGTTTTGTGATATTATCGCCAGGAATGATAAAAATGTTTTCACTTATCATTTGTCAAGGGCCTTAGCAACAGTATCAAGACATGTGTAAAAAAAACCTAAACCACCAAATACCATCGCAAGCTAATTATTTCAGCACCGAGTTTTCTTCTGAAGTAATTAGTTATATATTTAGAGCCCGAATCGAAAACCTGAACCTTAATTTTATGCCGCATCGAACTGACCTCGCACAAATCTGCATTCTATGTAACACAAGAGAACCTGAAGACATCACCCACTTCTTTGCAACGTGTCCTCTATTTCAAGAGGTTCGTCGGCTGCATTTTGAAGAAAGCTATCTGCCCCCGACTCGGCATTATGATATACTTAATGGAGCTCTCGGATGGTTAACAGTGTTTAGATACTGCAAACATGCTCTAAATTACCGCAATAGTTTTTTGTAGCACTACATAAGTTCAACCAGTTATTGCAGTTAAAGTATCAAGAAACAATAAGAATAAATCTTATTGTTTCAAATCATTATAAAATTATAATAATCTTTTTTTTTTGTTTCAAATCATCTCAAAATTGTTGAAAAAACAATTGTTGCCTTATTAAATTAAATGCTTAATTATTATTTAACTTATAAATGTAATTCTTAAAATTTAAATTGTGTTATTGTTTTTGTGTTATGAAATGTCGTTCAGGCAGACGGCAATTGCCATGTCCTTGTCCTGAAACAAATATTGTAACTAATTTATTTTTTGTAAATAAAGAAATTATCTATCTATCTATCTAAAAACCTTCACCTATGAATTACGAATAATTAAAACAAAATTGAGCAGTTCTCAATAGATGAGTTACTATATACATTTTCCACACATTTTTTTATATAACACTAGCTGACACGGCGAACTTCGCTCCGCCTAAATTCATTTATGTCAAGCCTTACGCATTTTTACTGAAGTGCTTTAAGTTTAACAACATTTTAAGTTTTATTTTCGGGTGCGTACACGTAGCGGCAGGTTTGCAGATACGTGAACAAGCCACATAAAATTGACCATATGAGAAACATGGGAATTCGAGATTGATGCCACAAACCTCCAGCGATTGTCTCTGCGACTTATTGATTGTCATAGCAAAAGCGAGGCGCACCGGAAATTGAAGACGCTTAAACACGAATGGCAAATCGCAGTTTGTCGACTAACCATAAAATCACGTGTGAATGTGGTAGTCCTCGTTTCTGCCACTCCACACAGTTCATCCAGCACTTAGATGCTCCAAGAATCTTTCCTGAGAACCGTTTGTTTCTGCTTAAAAACTCATGCTACGATCTCTTGGCGATAACTCGATGTCTGACCGGGATGGAGCAAATGCGTGATTTCTTGCCATTTTTGATTACACGTGAAAGTTATGAATAAATCTGAGTGCGCATAATTTCGTACATATGTTCTCGCATCTTGAGCATATTCGTGCATGTGCTGTGGACTTGCATCACGCACGTGGATGTACTGTTCTGAGCAAAGTTGTGTTTGGTTGAATCGGATGAAGTAAAGGCGCTCTGTTTCTATTTTTACGTACACATCAAAGATGTGCTGTTGCAGTAGTTGTCAACCTTACGAATCATGAGTTTATATGCGTAAAAATTCATCGATCTGACCTTTTTATTTGATTCCTCGCCTAAATCACGAAGAAAATATTAAAATGCAATCCGAAATTCTGTCAAAACAAATTTACATACCATTCAAGGTATTAAACAATTTGACATTTGTCTGGTAATCACCATCTCCTCGCCAAAATATTATTGGGTACTGCAGTGCATTGTATGACGGATGGATCTCGGATACGCGAA
Organism: Philhelius pedissequus; assembly: GCA_910595825.1. Classification (NCBI taxonomy): domain Eukaryota; kingdom Metazoa; phylum Arthropoda; class Insecta; order Diptera; family Syrphidae; genus Philhelius; species Philhelius pedissequus. The sequence continues at coordinate 271,752,146 of OU343160.1, read as the reverse complement.
TTAATTGGGTTGTGGGTCTCAGTTGCGATAAAAAAAAATATACAAAACAAAAACGAGCTAAATCTTTTTACGAAAATTAAAAAAATATATATCTTTATTAAAGTGTCCTTAATTTAACTGTATCGTGGATATGACAACTGTTCCCTTTGAAATCTCCAAATGAACTCCCAGAGAAACTCTTCAAGATCGTGCAAATGAAAATGAGTTTTTATTAAAGATTCATGTTACAGTTTGCTACGTGAAGGAATGTGCAAACTCTTGTGTATACTATGGCAATGGAAATTTAGTAAAAAATGTTCCCAAGTAATGAATTAAAGGTATCCGCTAACCGGATATCTTAAGTGGATGGGGAAGAATGTGCCATATACATAACTCGCCCTGTGATTCACCGTATTTCGTCGCTTTAGTACAATATCACGGATCCCAACTGGGTCACCAACATATATCATGACACACTCATTCACTGTCGGTGCATTAAATTGTAATGTATGAGTGCCAGCTGGACGTCTGTCAGCTGAAATGACAATTTGATGATCGTCCGAATGCCGATCCATTTCCAATGCAGTTCTGAATTTGCGCACATAAGCATTTTGCTCATGCAATACGTCTCGCAAAATTCTGATTATATCTTTGTCTATATTTTGATGTATTCCATTGCGCATATCGACTTCTTACCGATGAAATACATTTGAAGAAATTTGTGATCTTTATTGGGTGCCAACAATAATAAGCCAAAGCGATGATGAATTTGCCCTTGGATCTGTATTAATGACGACAAAGTCGAATCAGATGAAAAGTCTTTTTTTAATATTCATATAATATGGACTTAATTAAAATTAATTTACCTTGAATGTCGGATTGTATTGGTGATTGTCCTGAATAACTTCAGCTCCAAACGACGTCATTTGAAAACAACCGTTATATTGTTGAGCTCCCATCAAAAGTTGTCGCGAGTTGCTTGTATTATTAAGTCAATGAGCGTAATGGCTCAGGTAGATCTGGCAAAGGCGACATTTTTACTTTGCCACTCATGCAGCACAATCCAGGTGTTTCCTAAAGAAACTTCAGTGCACCGCAATACGGAAATAGGACATTCATAGCGCCAATCCAGGCACACGGAAATGTGCTGTATTCAATTGTGTTTTCGTATTGGAAAACGATTCGTTGAAATTCTGTGTTCACGGCGTTTCTTCTTCTTCGTAGATTTTTATTTATTTGATGACTCTGCTGATTCCTATTGCATTGTTGTCTATCTCGGTCTCCACTTTGGACAACGGCACATTGTTCTTGAGATTATGTTTCTCGAATTTGCGACATGTTCGCTCGATTGCGTACATTTCGATCTGAGTGTTCGTCTGTAGTTTCGTTTGCACGAACAGTCACCATACGTTGTGCATTACGACTGCGAAGTGAAAGGTTGGACCTTCTAACTGGTGGCATGAAAACTTGAACGAAAACCAAACAAAATTAATAGTCATCGAAAAACTGGATCGAGTTTCATAATTACCTACTTATGAAATCAAAAATATTAGACTTAGAACTACTGAAACAATCTCTAAATGGCCAAATGAAAATGTTCTGCAATCACATACCAAAACACATTGAAATGGAAACATTGGTTTCGTCTAACTCACAAAAATCATTAAAAAGTCCACTGATTCGCAAATTATCCTAATATAATTGCCCCGTAATGAAATCAAAAACTGTTTTTTATCTCACTTTTCACAATTTTTTCAATAGCGAAATTATATACATAAATAAAATTGATTGAAATCACAATGAACCGTACTTGATAAACATACAAATACCTTGAGCACAATGAAAATTTAAAAAAAAAATTAATTAAATTTAATTTTATTTGACCGCACGCAATAGCAAATACAATTCAATTTGAATGACGAATCGAAAAGGACACCTCATATTCCTTACTTAGATCAACACGAATCCATCAATCTCAAAATCTTGAAAATCAAACGATGTTCCAGGATTACCAATTTTCCTGAAAATTTTCCGGAATTTTTATCTAGTGTCCTATATGTCCTTCCTAGGGCCAAATTCTCCAAATAGTGAACAGATTCTCCTCCATTAGCCTATGGGCTTTCTTGAGCCAATACGAATTTATCAAGCACTAAATAGTGAAAATCGAAGTAACCGTTCTCGAGTTATGCTCGCACACACGGACCACATTTCTCTTTTATAACTATATATTATAACACACAACATCTTTCTGAACAGATATTAAGCAAGAATACTTTTCCAAAATTTAACTGAAGATTTCAGAAAATATTTTGAGTCAACCGGTCCAGTCGTTGACAATTTTTTTTCCCTATTTTGACAAATAAGACTTGTTGAGTTGTATTATTTTTCTCATCCGAACTGGCGCACGTGACGTATGTAAAGTCTTTTCCAATACAGACTGATAGAAGTTGAAAGTTTTTGGCGGCCAAATTGATTTGTCGACAACCATAAAATATATTGGTTATGGTTATTATTCAGTCAGTGATGCCAAATGACTTTGTTAAAGCACACAAATTATAGAAAAACTTGGTTTGTTTGCTTCATAAAGTCCCAGGTGAAAATGCTAACAACAACATTAAATTGATGCTCTCAAAGTTAACATAACCAGGTCCATCAATCAAATTCAATGTGATCTATGTGGCAGATTCATTGATTTCCTCGGATCTATGTCAACGTGTATTTTAAGTATACATTGGACAATGTCATATTTCTTACATAATGGCATGTATTGGGCATTTAAATAAAAAAAAAAGGAATTTCATGAATAGCTGACACACAGTTTTTTAATTCTATTTCAACACGCCCTTATTGGAAAACTCTTTATATTCATTGCTCTTTTATAGATTTATGGTCAATATGTCAAATTGATAGATTGCTACTAACAAGTCCTCAGCTGTCAGTATTTTTGGTCGTATAGTGTACTATATGCACGAGGCACGGCACCATATGGATGAGTTGTGCAGTCTTGTAAAGGGGATATTTTATTTACTAGAGAGAGGTCTTACAACACAATTACCCTAGGCATAGTGATTTAATTCAATTTGGTAAAACCCTATTCAAAAGTATAAAAAATGTATTCATCTCACTCCAAATTATTTGTGCTGATTAAAAGAAAAATTTACTGAATCTATATTTACATTATGTTAATGTAGCCAGTATCAACTGAATTGGTTGGTAATGGGTGCTCGCTCAGCAGTGCCTTAAAGGATAATAGTTCAAACTTCAAAAATAATAAAGTAAATGTGTATTATTCAGAAATGAAATTAAGTACTCACTTAGCGCCCTTATATAATCTGCTAATAAAAAATGCATATATTTTTATTTGCGATACAGACATAGGGACTAGCTATAGGGTCCGCCAAATAACTTCTTTTTTTTTTTGAAAATGGGCGCAAAACATCGAGTGTAGCTTCGGCTGTGTGGCACGTAGCGCCGTCCTGTTAAAACCAAATATTGCCAATATCCTCCTCTTCAATTTTTGTGAACAAAAATTCGTTCAACATGCCCCGATAACGATCGCCATTATCTGTAACGGACACTCATTGCTCATTTTCGAATTATGATTCTGGACCACAATCCGCACCAAACAGTGACTCGTTTTGGGTGTATCGGTTTTTCAATGTATGCTTGCGGGTTTTCTGTGCCCAAAATGTGACAATTCTGCTTGTTTACATACCCGTCAAGATCAAAATGAGCTTCATATGAAAAGATGATTTTTTTGGCACAATCGGCACCTTCTCTAAGTCGGTCGCAGGCCCACTTAGCGAGCATTGTTCAAGCGTATACACAACCATATTCGTTCAGCGCAAGGATAGAAATAATTATCTGTCAAATCAGACATGAGCTAAGTGTTACCATGCACGAAACAAGCACTAGTTGAAAAAAAAGTTAGATGGCGGACCCGTTTTATGCCAAGTTTTGAATTCGTAAAAAAATCAAACTCGAAATTTTAATCAAACTTGATATTACGATGATAGAGAACACGAAAAAAGTGAGTCGCGCAATTTTCTTCAAACTTTGCCGATATTAGATTTTGTATAATATAGGACCAAGTTTGTATACGTTATTTAATTTTTTTTAGACCAAACATAACGGTACCTGCAATACATTTTTTTTGTGGTCAGAAAGGCATAAGTATATATATTATTTTTCTAACAAAACGATTCCATGGATTTTGCTAAAAAATGTGTGTGTTTTTAAATATTTAAATTAGTGCATAGTTCATCTTTAAGTAAAACATATTTTATTTTGAGTTCTTATTAAGGGTACTTCCGATAAAATCACTTTTCGTATTTTCGACTTTATCCATCTTTGATGAACCAATTAAAATTATTTTTTAATGCAAATTCTCCCTAAAAGCATATTCAAATTTTCAAAAACAAATTTTTTTTTTTGAAAATCGATTTTTCAAAAAGCGGGCGTCCATAAATATCGTGAAAAGTTTAAGGCGGGGAGAGGGTCGAGTCAAATCTCATCTAATCGTACGTTGGAGATAGGGGGGGGGGATCTCGGCAAATATCACGCAATTTTTTTTCTGATTGAAACAAAAGAAAAATTATACTATTTTGGTCTATTTAATCCAGATTGTACATGCTTAAGATTTAATCTTAAGCGTAATCGTAATACAATTAAGATCATTCACTTATTCGTTCGAAAGAAAATAATTTCATTCATACCTCGACGTTATACATACAAACCACCACATTTGTTTTATACCAAATAACTCAATTTAATCAGAATTTACGGTACAGTGTAGCCCGTCCTTGTTTTCGCGCCACTGTCAGCCGAACGCGCGACTCGATGAACGAGAGCGTACGAGCTGAGTGGCAGCGACTGATTTGTTTATTCTTGTAAATGTTTTACTCGTCTCACGCATACGTCAAAAGATACGTGTGTATATGAGACTAGGAAGTCTTGCCAGGACGATGTGATAAGATTATGGAATACTGCGAAGCAAAAATTCCCGAAGAAAGAAGAGTTAATACATCGCATTCAACATGAAATTGAACTGCTTCTCAGGGAAGCCACCGAAAGAAAATTTCCGTCTACTTTAGCTTTCCTTCAAAAGGTAGATTAAATATATTTTTTTAAGAAAATACTTTTTTAAATAAACTTTACTGTTACAATTAATAGCATACAAAAAAAACTGAAACAGTGAAATTCTTGATAAAATATACTAAGATCATAACTACAAAATATTAGCGCGGTCATTTCCTTTACTGTTTTCACATAATTCATTATTTCTTAATTTTGTGTTAATCTATCTTGTTAATTTTTTGGATTCATTTCTTTATTATAATGCTTTGTTTTCAGACTAACACTAAGATCTCTAACAGTTCTTCAATTCTAACATTTTGAAAAATCTCACCTGGTATTGGGGGATTGGGGGGGGGGGGGTAAGTAATTCAAAAAAAACACCTCACGTAATTTATGGACGCCCCCAAACGAGTCACCGGATTTCTTTTTAAATTAGAATGTTCTACGTATATTAATAATTACTTTAAATTGGCGTTTAAATTTTGTTCAGTATTTAATACATATCTAGATCACTCTACGATCTAAACGACTGAGGCGATATTCTTCAAACTTGGTACTTAAGTGTTTTATTCTTTTTGTTTCGCTCCAAAAATAACTGTACCTGGCATAAAAATGCATGGGGCAAAAATGTTAAACCTCAATTATATTGAAAACAGCTCTAAGGATTTTGCAAAAAAAAATCGTTACACCATAATAGCTATAGTCTACTTTTTAATTAACTGTACCTGCTATATAACCGTTTTTTCCATTTTCGACTATCTCATGAACGGCTTAACGGATTTCTATCAAATTTTTTTGCCAGAGGTGCATCAAATTGTACTAAGACTTTCGAAAAATAATTCTTGGCGATTATTTAAAAAAAAAAAATTAATATAAAACGAATTTCAAAATAAATTAAGTCGTTTCCACTAAGAATCTTGTGCTTAAGATGTGATCGAACATAAGAGCAAGTACGTGCGATCCAGTCGTGCATTTTAATTTTAACTCCTTTCGACTGTGGCTTGCTTGTAGCTCTTGCCTTATTTTAAAATAAGTATGTCAACTTAGGATTAGTTCTTATAAATTAACAGAGTTTAATCAGCGAATTACGGTAAAAATTCGAATGTATGTATGTAAGATTATGGTTTGGAGTTCTAAATAACTGACGTCATGAAGTAGTATATCACTCAATTTATTTATTTACATTAAGCCAGGAAATTGTTTTTATTTAATGACCAATCTTGATATAACGGAGGTTAATATACTAAAAAAATGATCATAGTTATATATTGCACTAAAGTGGATTGAGAATTGTCAAATATGTGTGGTATTATTGATTGTTGCGGACAAAAAATTGTTAAAGTGCACATTCTCAGTTTTCAATTTTCGCTTGTATAATTGTTAAATTTGCAATAACAATTATTTAATTGGCAATAGATTAAGATTAAGATTAAGATTAAGATTAAGATTGATTTTTATTTACATTTCGCAATTTTTTTACAAAAATATCATAGGTATAATCAATTAAATGCATGGCTTTGCCGTCTGCCTGATTGACAATGAATTTAAGTAATTACTTTATATTTTTAATATTCAATAAGTTACAGTATTCATTTAAAGACATTCATTTATAATTCTGTTTCTATAACTAATTGCCGTTTTACAATATTTGTATAATTTAGATACGTTCATTTCATTAAGAAGATTTAAGGTTTCGTCATCCGTAAAAAAGTCACTACCCAAAAAGTATCTTCTTGTTTCCCTTAATATCGGGCACCTTCCAAAAAAATGTAATATATCCTCACGCTCCGCCATATTGCACATATTGCAAAGTATTTGTAGTTCTTCGCGATGCGGTATAAAATTCAAATTAAGAAGTTCACCTCTTAGCCGGAACATGCTTGAAATTTGATCGATGGTGTAGTCATCTCGGAAATAGTTACGTTCATTAATGTCTTTAGATCATTCGGTGTAATGAATTTGATGCCTCTTCCTTGTATCTGTCTCTATAGATTTCATCTAGACGAATAATCATCGTATACAACGTAGACTTCCAAGACCTCCATTCACTAGAATTTATTAATTGGCAATATGAATTGTTTAATTGACAATTTGAATTGTTAAGTTGACAACTTGAATTGTTAATTTGATAACTTGTATGATTAAATTAAAAATATAAGTACTTACTATTAGTTAAGAATTATGTTTGGAAATAATATCACTAACATACCACACTTTTTATAATGACCAGCTGGAAAACCTATACTGGATCACACTATAATAGGTTAGTAGTTTCAAAAACTTGGGAATCACCAGGAAGTTAGTCATAGAAAAGAGTTCATAAGGCAAGAAAAAATTCTATTCAATTCGGGATTCTTTTATCTGAAATCGTTTCAAGTTACTAAAGAACAGGACTTCACAAATATAAAGATTGAGAGGGATTAACATGACAACAGATAATATGGTTGTATATGAATGTAGGACGAAAAGAAGGAAGTAATAAAGAAAATAATGGCTTCCAAAAAGAACGTTAAGCTGACTACGTTTTACCGCACAATGGTGAGACGTCGAGAAGAGTTGAAAGTGAAAAGTAATCTCAAAAAAAAAAAAAAAAAAAAACTTGTGTTAACGACCTCTCTTGCCTATCCTCTACCAGTATACCTCAAATTGAAGCCACACGATTTAAACCTATATTATGACACTTTTTACTGTACATAAAAGTGTACTTTATTTACAATATTTATTCCAATGAATGTGTTACTCCTTTGTGTGAAAATTACAAAATTCAATTTAAAATACATCCACCGTTTTTACCTTAAAAATCCATTAAATATCTACTACCTATAAAATAAAGTTTCTTCAATATAAACAAACTGATTTAATTTCGAAGAATAAATCTCAGTCCTTGACCCTTTCCCATTCCCATTAATCCAATTTACCCTCAAGTCTCCATAACTTCTCAAAAAGACACCACAATTTTAATATTCCTACCATGTACATACCTTATCCCATAGGAGCATAGGCTACTAGGCCATTCCAGGATATGGTTTAGAAGCATAAAAGGTATCTACATATCTGTATAATATTATAATAAGATATAATTTCCTCAAGATGATCTACATAGGCGCCATAAATGGGGATTTGATCCTGAATATTCAAAAACACAGAAAAAAAAACTGCCATTTTTTTGTATACAAAATAATACGTATATGTATCTGATTCGGCTTGTAGTACGGATGCGGACGTATGGGATTGATGCTAAAGTCCTACCTCTAGTCCTTTTGATGTAATAATTTTCTAGATTGTACCACTAAATAATGATGATTATTTATCTAAATTGTGTACGATGTGGCCCACACAGCACGCAGGCTATAATTAATCCCCAGTGCGTGGCTGTGGCTCGAAGGAAGAGAAGAGAACCTTTTTTGCATCAGAAGTAGAGAGCTACTTTCCGGTAGCCGGATATTTCATGTGACCCTAATCTGTCATAAAAATGTCAACTTGAAAGTCTTAGATGTAGCGGCAAATTCGTATTAGATACGTATATGTATGTATCTAGCAATAAAATGTTTTTGCTTTAATTTTAAGTGTATCTGACAGATGTCGGTTGAGTATTTCAACTAAAGTATTCATGAGGAGTATATGAAGGATTTTATGTGTGTGGGTGGATGCGTGTATCTCGGTCAGTGGCATGGCTAGAAGCAGAAACCACCGCGCCGCGCCGACACGATACAAAATTTTATGCGGAGTACAGAGAGTAAGCTATGGGCAGCATACTTTTGGCTGGCCATAACCACCCATTTGTCAGGCCCCCACACTCCCATAGCATACAGATAGAAATTTACATATTATGTATCCGGATGCCTATCACTGCCATACGTAGATATTAAAAAGGGTTGGTTGATGGCTTCCTGGTGGGTTTAATTTTAGGCAAAACCTCACTATTTTTCTTATTTTTTTTTTTTTTTTGGAAGTATGTGGTTGGTGAAATAAACAAAAAAAAAACAGCAAAGCTTGAATAGTAAGCTTTAGTTGGTATTGCTTTCCATTTCAATTGATGTAGGGTTTTATTTATTTTTTTTTTTTTTTTTTTGCAGAATAAGAAAAGGGAAATTCTATTTGAAGGAACATATTTTTTATTTGAATAGCTTTCATTCTGAAGAATATGTAAATTTTAACCTTTGGCTTGTAACGGAATAATGAGGGTGTCTTAGCAGCAATTTGATAATTTTGCCTTTATCTTTGTTGAAAATCGCTAGCTACACGATAAATTGATGGAAATAAACGAGGGTGAATATGGATAATAATGTTAACCTACATAGATTTGTGGTAGATAAGTCTTGTTGAGGGTTTTTGTACAAAAAACTGAGATACGTAGTGTAAGTGGAATTCGAATTTATGTATATGAGCTTTGGAGGGGTGCTATAGATTTTCCATTGAAAAATACATACACTGAATTCAAAGACTTTTTCTATTTTATGTTTGTAATTTAAAGGCGCAAAAGGTGTATTATTTGAGATATTTACGTTGATTTTTAACGGAAGGTGTCGGTGAACATTGACCTTGAATTTTTGAATATCACAATAAGAGGGAACGACCGAAACTAACCCGATGGTTAACTGATCTGCATTCTTTTCATTGCTGTTAAATTACTTAAAGAAAGAAACACACCTAGCTATTTCACAAGAGCAAAGGTCGTAGAAATAACGGCAATATAGTGAGGGACAAGAAACATTGCGGCGGTAATTGAGTATATGATATTTCCTTCTCCAAACATTAACAATACTCTTTTCCTGAACTCTATCCAAGTGTTCTAGTAAGTGGCAGGAACACCTGATCAGATGGGAGTTATAGTACAGCTTATTACGTATGTCATATAAATGTCTTGATGTCAAGTGGGAAGAAAAAGTAGGTTGGTATGTAGCCAGAGATGGCGCCCAACGTCAAAATAGTGGCTGAAAATTATCAGTGAAATGCCAGAATTTGAAAACATAACTCGCTTAATTGATAAGACATATTGACATATGCCCAAGAATTTTACCAATTTGGACTAAATTGAGAATAAAATTGATAGGTTTTTGATTGTTCAAATAGGACAAAGGAACAGCTGCGAAGTTGGTCCTAAAGCTATTTCTTCGAGTTCTTGGTCCTCATTTCGGAAAGGGCGTTAATTTCGTCCAAAATGCCATTCTAAATGATGAATGAATGAAGAACTGAATGACTGTTTCCATTTCCAGCTGATGCCCACAACTTTGATAGTATGTATTGTGAGGAGATTTGCCGCTGAAGGTAGCACCGATCATGTCTATATATTACCTACGGGTCTGCGTAACAGATCAAAAAAAAAACTTCCTAGATATTATCTCATTGGTAAAACTATTTCACCTGTGGTCTTATTCGTTATTACAGATTGAGAGAATATTGCTCTTCATAATTTCGAGCAGAATATTGAATCATTCCTCATGTGGGCTATGAAGTATTGATCTAATTAAGGTCTTTTAAGAAAATTGTATTTAAAGGGAAAAACCCCAAACAAGGATCTTAAGAATGCTTGAACTTTTATTTTGTAGTCGCGTTAAATTACTAAGTAGAATAAGAAACACCTTATTGACCACAAACGATTAGAAAACTAAATAATACAAACAAAAGAAAATTTGTAAGTATTACATTTAAATTTTTTTGAAATTTGAATGCATTTCGAACCAACTGTGGTTCATCATCAGCAATACACTAATTTGGGAAAAGAACTAAGAAAGAAAGGAAAATAACAATCAAAACATTACAAGGATATAGAAGAAAGCTTTACATTTTTGAAAACAATTAGAGTAATAGAGAACATTAAACAAAGTTAAACAAAGATGACAGAATATTGCCAATATCACTATTCATGGTGTTGTTGTTTTTGTGGATATAGAGGCTTTCATATGCATCCATTCGTCGGTGGTTTGTGACGTGTTTAATGAGCTTTACATTTTCCAGACTTACGTTCAACTGCTTGTTGGTGAGGTCGTGTGCAGCGACGGAGGATTTTTCGGGTGTTTTGAACTTGATGTGATTCGAGTGTTCATTGAAACGGACACCAATGCTCCGCTTTGTACGCATTCTATATTTTGTTGTTTTAATTTTGTGTATATTTTGTTAGTTATCGGTGGGAAATACGTCATCGAAGCTCTATCTGGGTTGTTGTTTTCGTGAAGTTTTTTGTTTTGTCTGTAAAAAGTAGTTAATTCTGATTTTTTAAGTTTTTTGGTGTGTTTGTTTATGAGATGGTCTATTACAGATCGGTTGTATCCATTGATGGCAGCAATATCTTTTAGAAGTCTGTATTCCGAGGCATAGTTTGCGATTGAAAGTGGGAGTTTACACAGGCGATGAACCATTGAATGAAATGTAGCGAGTTTGTGTTGAATTGGGATGTAAGAGTCGTTTGTGACGTATCGGTTGGTTGTTGTTGGTTTTCTATATACAGCAAATTCAATTTTTCCGTTTTTTCCTGAAAGGGTTAAGTTAAATGTAAAGCTTTCTTCTATTTCCTTGTAATGTTTTGATTGTTATTTTCCTTTCCTTCTTAGTTCTTTTCCCAAATTAGTGTATTGCTGATGATGAACCACAGTTGGTTCGAAATGCATTGAAATTTCAAAAAAATTAAAATGTAATGCCTAAAAATTTTCTTTTGTTTGTATTATTTAATTTTCTAATCGTTTGTGGTCAATAAGTTGTTTCTTAATCTACTAAGTAAAGTATTGATCCTCTCATATTCCAGAATCTAGATAAGATTAATACCGAGGTCAATGTTCAGAAATTGCTGGATCAATTTTGAAATGGTTTAGTCCGAACAATGATGCAACAAATGTCTGGCCTTCTAAGATAATAGCATTATTTCGTGTATTGATTGGATCTTGTTTGAGTAACTGAATGCCAGCAGTTCAGCTTGAAAAAATACTTGTAAAGCCGGATAACTAAAAGCACCTAGAGATATATATTTAGAGGCTAAACAGATTACAGAAGAATAGACAAAATTCTTAGATCGTCAGAGGAACTTTAATATCATTGTGGCATTTTTACCGACGTCTATTATGAAATCAGAGGATCATAAGTTATTAAGTTTCTCCAAAAGAGACAAGTTTAGCTTTAACACCAAGACCCAGCAATGAGTTGTCGAAGCACTGTACGTGGTTTATATTTCCCTTTGTACAACGCAGTCCAGGAAAACTTACCGAGCTCGTAATGTCGTTGGAGTATCACGTCCAAGGCGCATCAAAGTGAATACGGAAACGTGAGAAAATCTGTAATATATTGGATTAAATTGGATGGGTGCAAAATATTTCTCTGCGTTACTCCATCAAATAGAAGAAACCTCAGAAGCATCGATGTTAAGAAAAATTCCATCGACAAATCCGTCTATGCCCGGCAGCTTAAAGTATCCTGATGGCTCATGGACCAACTCTTGCGAAGAATCGCTCATGTTAGCCTTACAGACCATTTTTCCATTAAGAACTAATTACTTACTCATTACATGCTGTTTAGGCATAGAACTAACAACATGTGATTGAGTAAAACTAGTAAACTGATAAAATATGATACCGAATAAAAAAAATAATGCGAATTATAAGGGCATAGATAAATGAGACACGGAAATATCTCCGCATTAGTTCAGCCGCCATCGCTGGACATAAAATCTGAGACAATAACCACCTACAGTCTCAGAACATCGCGCCACACATCTTTCCTATCATTCCTTCTCTTGCTCAACCTCACGCCCGCGCTGTGTTGAAACATTTAAAGGGTATAGTAAATATAATCCCTTGAGCGCGTGTAGATTATATAAAAAAAACACGGCGTCTAATAACAAATCTAACTATCCACAAGGTCTAATTACTAGGGAGAAACTGCCATGGGCAATTAATTGCTTCAAACCTTTCAAGGCCGCAGGACCAGGCGGTATTATTCCAGCTGAGCTACAGAGGAACTCAGATATAGTTCTACGAATTCTGAAGAATCTGTTCCAACCCTGCCTAGATCTGGTCCACGTACCGCTGCTTTATAGATAAATTAACGTTCTGTTCATACGCAAAGCGGGTAAATGCACCCAAGTTATTCCAAAAGACCTCAGACATATTAGTCTATCATCCTTCCTTCTAAAAACTCTTGAAAGATTGATTGATATCTTCTCACGTAATGGCATCGATACGAGATTTTTGTCTACGGCACAACATGCGTACTGCAAAGGAAGATCGGTAGATACTGCCTACACATAATCTGGTATGAACTATCGAATACTCCGTCCACTTATGCGGGCGATGTTACCATTGCCATTACCATATCCGGAAAGTACCATTACGTTCTAAAAGAACTTCTACAAAACGCTTTAAATAAGCTAATAACCTGGGCAGAAAGGTGTGGCCTGGGAGTCTATCCTAAGAAAACTGATCTTGTCCTATTTTCAAGGAAATACAAAACTCCTCACGTACTCGTAGATCCTCCTACTCACAAAGGTATTCTACTAGCTTTCTCAAATGAAGCAAAATACTTTGTCTTATTTTAGATAAAAAATAAAGTTGGAAACCTAGAAGAAGAAAGAGTTGAAAAAGCCTGAGTGACACTCTTCTCATGCAAGAAAGCTTTAGTAAATAAATGGGGTTTTCAACCGCGTATTACTCACTGGCTATTTACTACGGTAATCAGACCGATTGTTGCCTACGGCGTAATAGTATGGTGGACCGCTCTAGAAAAAGCTGCAAATCGTGATATGCTGAGCAAAGTCCAACGATCAGCCTCAATGTGTATAAGCGGAGCATTAAGAACAACACACACTGCTGCGCTAGACATTCTGCTCCATCTTATAAGCCTCGATATTTTCACCAAAGAGACGGCAGCGAGCACAGCCGCCCGCCTTAGAGCATCTTCACAATAAATTAATAATGATATTGGCCATTCTATTATTCTGAACTCTTTCGGATCACTTCCAAATTACATTGATTACACCATCCCAAAACTAGAATTCGGCAAAAACTTGCAAGTAACTATTCCTTCAAGAACTGTCTGGGAGGACTTAAGCTTCTTGGAAGATAACGCTATCCATTTTTATGGATCGAAAACAGACGACGGGATTGGTGGAGGTGTGTACTCAAACAAACTAAAATTAAGTCTCTCTTTCCGTCTTCCCAATCATTGTAGGGTGTTCCAGGCGGAAATTATGGTAATTAGAGAAGTCCTTTCCTGGCTGAAAGAAAAAGTGATATCAACTACTGATATCCGTATTTTCTCGGATAGTCAGGCGGCTATTAAATCTCTGGAATCGTCCTCCACAAATTCCATAACTGCTCTAATCTGCCGTTAAAATCTCATGGAGATGGCGAAGCAGTTCTATATTCACCTATGTTTGATGCCAGGACACAGGGATATTCCAGGGAATTGTAAAGCTAATGAACTTGCCACAAATGGAACGATGCTACCACTAATGCCTGAAAGGCCAAATATAGGTATACCCATTGCTACATGGAAGTTAATCCTGGAACAGGATGCTGTAGAAAGGACAAACCGAAGATGGAGAAATACAACTACCTGTATGACGACAAAACAATTCTGTTCAAAACTTGATCTGAAACGCTCGAAGTGTTTGATATCCTTAAGCAAATTGCATATCAGCTTCGATATTGGTGTCATATTTGGAAACTGTCTCATAGGAAAGCACGCAACGAGGCTTGGCGTTTATTCAAATGATTTTTGCAGAAAATGCATGGACGAGGAGGAGGTGGAATCTGTTCCTCATCTTCTGTGCACATGTCCTGCTCTATCTCAAAGACGTAAGCTCCATCTTGGAGATTTTTTCTTCGATGATCTGAGCGATCTTAACAATATAGGCATCTATAGTCTCTTACGCTTCATTAGGACCTCCAAGTGGTTCAACGAATAGGAGGCTTATCTTATGATTCATTTGGTATCACAATGGACCAACTCTGGTCTAAGTGTGTCAGCTATAACGCTGACAGCCACTTCAACCTAACCTAACCTACGCCATGATTTATGATGTGGTTTCCAGACTTCAGGTCGTCCAGTTCAATGTAGCGTGTTTAGAACGAGCGACGAAGACAACGGCACCAAATGCACACATTTTCCTTAGAGGGGCAGTATACCATGCTTTATAAAAATATTAACCTTGCTTTCTCCTAACAGAATCCAATGGACCTATTTATCTGACTTTGACAAATGTTCTTACCCATATACTCAAAATGAGGGGATCGTTACAATTTCTCGCAGCTCAGTCGCCCATGTTACGTTTGCCTGCAAATTGCGTAGGTATTTTTAGTAACTGTCTCTCGCGAAACGTTGGCTCGCAGCACGATATCTGTTATTTATATTTTGCAAGTTTGTCGGCGTGATAGCAATACTTTTATAAAAGAACTATTTGATACATGTGATTGTTGGAAGTATTATTTTCTTATATTTATTTGGATTTTTTTATTCATTCTGTGGATTTTCATAGAATAGTGTAGATATAATGCATATGTATCTGCATTATGTGTATTCGACAAGGAATTTTGTTGTTGTTACGTGTTGTGATTCTCATCGAATATTGTAGGTAGGTATACGCATTGGGTGCATTCGAAGAAAATTTGTGTTTGCTTGTTGGTTTCTTTTTCTTTATTCAAATTTTTTTGTGGTGCGTTTTATTGATTAGATTAGGTAAGTCTATAGTATGTGCATTCAACGCTGCGAATTTTTTTCGTTCGTTTTGTTGATTCTCATACAATAGTGTACGGTGTACCTAAATATTGTTTGTATTCTTGTTTATTTTTACAAATTATTCTGGCCCCAACAAATGTTATAGCGATTATGAAAACACTACAGTGAAGCTAAAATGCCATGTTATTTTAATAAAAAAAAATGTTATTCCAAAAAAACTTTACATACACACAAACTGGACCCCAGCCCAAATCGTATAATTGGGCCATTTACATTGTAAACTGTACATAACTATATGCACACATAATTCTTAAAGACATTGACATACAGAAATCCGCTGGTCCAGATAGTATATTCCCTATTTTTCTGAAGAGGTGTTTTTCTACGGTGGCAAAACCATTGCGTAAGCTTTTCCATCTGTCCAAGTCTACTGGTCTCTTTCCGAGTGGATGGAAAACAGCATTTGTCCAGCCTGCCCCAAAAAAAGGCGAATCTTCTTCACCCTTTAACTACCTTCCTAAAGCTCTTTAATTACCGACAGTATGGCTTTCGTAGCAAAAGATCCACTGGTGATCCGATGGTATATCTCACCGAACAGACGCACAAATCCTTACATCGTTTTCGAGAAAGTAAGATTATTGCGCTTGATACTTCAAAAGCATTTGATAGAGTTTGGCATCAGACTCTCTTATCGGAAATGCGTGCATTTGGTATTAAAGAATCTCGTCTTCGTTTGATTAGAAATTACTTTTCCGGCCGCTCAATAAGAGTTGTATTAGACGGTTTCAAATCTGATATTCATAAAATAAATGCTAGTGTGCCCCAGGGCTCCTTTCTGTCTCCGATTTTCTTTCTCATTTTCATCAATGATCTCTTGTCTGAAACTTCTAATCCAATGTACTGTTTTGCTGACGACAGTACCTTCAGCTATTCTTACTCGTAATTAAATTCTCACCCATGTCCTTCGGATGTGGAACTTGAACGGCAGCGTATGATTATCTCATTAAATTCTGATCTAGACAGCATTGTTCAATGGGAAATAAAACACCGCGTAGAATTTAATGCTTCAAAAACCCAATGCTGTCTTTTGTCTTTAAAGCTGGACCCTCCACCAATACCGTTGTCCATTAGCGGCGCTTTCATCGAGGAAACCGAACAACTTTCAGTTCTCGGTATGTGGATCACCGACCACCTTTTGTGGAATCAACACGCATTCGATGTCGCCAAAAACGCTGCAAGAATTTTGGGTTTTCTGAGACGATGCAAGAAATATTTCTCCCCTTCTGATCTGGCTGTAATCTATAAAGACTTCATTCGTCCAAAACTTGAGTACAATTGTCATATTTGCGCAGGTGCTCCCATAACGCACTTTAGTCTCCTGAACAGAATCCAAAAAAGAGCTTTAAAAATGATAGGTGATTATTTTGAAACAATAACTAAATCAATTGAGCCTCTCGCGCACCTTCGCAGTGGTTAATGCCTTTCATTATTCTATCAGTATTATTATAGACTTTATCAACTTTGGACGTACTGTCAAGTATAGAAATTCTTTCGTTAGCCGCACAACACGAATGTGGAATGCTTTACCCGACCGAATTTTTCCCTCCCATTGCGATAATCAGTCATATAAGACCAATGTACATCCGTATCTCCTGTCTTATCCTATCCCATTTTCCTAATCGCTCGCACTGTGTATAAACAGTTTAAGATTTAAAGGGTATTCATAACCCCTGGAGTGCGCGCTTAACAAAAAAAATAGCTGGGTAGATATGATTTCTTTCTTTAAATATAGTGAATTTAATCCACTTGCATTAAAGCTTGAATGCTTCGATATGCTGGGAATAGCGAATTATATAGTTTCAGAATATTTCTAAAGTTTTAGATAAAGTTAACACTGAATGAAGAACATGAGGTTAATTTCCCAGAAAAAAAGTCATCTTAGTCATAACGAACAAACGGTGGCATCTTTTGACCTTTTGAATATTTGATTTTCATCTAAGGCCTTTGCATGTAGGTATTGATCCAAAAAGTAGTTGATTATACTCGGTATAATTTGTTTTAAAAGGACAATGGACAAACAATCTGACGTGTATCTGTCGCAAATTCAAAACCATTCTATCCATTATACCTATCTTCTCCATATTCATTTCGTTTTCGAACTCGAGCTTCGTTGTTGTGTGTGTATCGCTGTCCGCAACAGAAACCCATGTATTTGATTGAGACAAAGAATTTTTTATTGTTCTTATTTTTCCAGGACGTAACAACGTGAATGCGGTCTATATGCTTACAAGGACATATAGTGACTAAGTTATAAACATCAGACACACACAGCTGGAGACAGGCACGTTCTGTTTTCAAAAAACCGGAGTGAGGATTGGACACGAGACACTGTCCCACATTTTTTTTTTTTGATGACACACCAATCCGGAAAATTGCAAGATACGAATCAATTTTCAAACGAAGCACTTTTAGCCGGCAACAATTTCGATGGCCTGTCTGTTGGCCAGAGGATTTATACATCAGTTTTCGCATTTCCAATTGATGGAGTTCAATTGTTTGGTGGAAGAGGGAGGCGAGAACGATTTCCCTTTTGCTGGAAGAAGGACCATCTTTTCGCACTCGAGAACTTTTCATCCTCTTCATGAAGTAACAAACCATCAGCCTTGCTTTCATTTTGTATAAAAATCTACTTCCACAATATTGACCGTCAAGTTTTTGGCTTCAAATATAAAATAGCTTCGAGTGCACTCTTGGTCCTGAAATTCAATATTTCCTGCAGGAAATTGTTATGAATTCGAATTTCATCCAGAATTATATTTCTTTTTTTTTTGATTGTACCTATGGTCTCGCAATCGCAAGAGACTTTATATGGATAGAAATTATTGGATCCAATTAGTGGGGATTATCTTCAGAAAAATTGTGTTTTTATTTGTTGTTGTCGAAAATCTTTGATCCCATACTTGTGGTTAAGGACTGTTCCGAATGCTGACGCTGAGTCTTTTGCATTTTTTAATGCCGTTCAACACATGATAGATGATGAATGCGTGCAAAGGAAACGAAAAGAAAATTCTACGGGAAATTCGATTGTATCCAAGTCTTGCCAAAAGTACCTACTGTGGCAGCTGCGAATACTGTTTCGAAATTTGAACTATTACAAACATGTGCGGATTGGGCAGGAAGATTTGTTATCATGTGATTACTTCGATTTGGTTCTGCATAAGATATTCTATAGGATAGTCGTCGAAACGAAAAGTACTACATTCACAGATCCACGAATTTCTTGTGTATATAGGCAAATACCTAGCAAGTCGCTGCTAAAGCGGTTTGCGAAACAAAATGTGTTCCAAATCGTTCTGACGAGTATCACGAAGTGATTGATCTACAAAATTATGATGCAAATAGTATTATACTGCATAGTCTCCCAATCACGGAGTGTTGGACTTAAGTAAATAATTTAAATAGTGCGGACTGATACTGAGTTCCTTCGAACGAATGGGCCTGATAGTCCTGTGTGCGCGAGGAGGTTCGCTTCATGAGAAGATACAACCAACAGATATATGTGTTGTAGAAAAATGATGCTATAGTCCAGAAAGTGAAATGAAAGTGACTATAAAATTATAATCTTTTAACTCAACCAAAAGGAAATATTTCAATCGATTGGAATAACAGAAACATGAGCCTATTTCATAAAATTATTATTGTGGTACTTGTAAACTACAATCGGAGAAAAAATATTGAGTTGTAATATTGTGTTCCATAAACATTTTTGCGAACTTGTAGAGCGGCAGATTCAAATTATGAGTGTAACGATTAAACTGCTACAAACATACAAATCTGTCAACTACAATGTTAAAAAATATTTGCGTAGAACTACAAATCTGCAGCTATACTTCACTTAGCGATCCTACCTAAGCATTTATCGTTCTACCCTCTTTTTTTGCGATATAGGTAATATAGGGCAAGTTTTGCATTTGGAAAAAAAAATCGAACTCGAGATTGTAATCAAACTTGATCAAACATTACGATAATGGAGAACACCAAAAATGTGGGTCCCGCAATTGCGTCTGTCTGTTTATACGGCTCTTAGCAGCCTAAACTGCTGAAAGAATTTTTTTCAAACTTGGTACTTAAGTGTTTAAGGTGTTTGTCTCGAACTGATTTTGAAATCGTTTTTTTAGCCCCAAAAATAACATTAGTTGCCATACAATTTTTTCTACCATCTTAATTATTTTTTTTAATATTTTGTTGTTAACGGTAATGCCATACAACCATTTTTTGACCTTGCACTTACTCATAAATGGGTCGAGATATTTCAATCAAAATTTGTATGTAAAACAATTTTTACTTGCTATTATAGGTACTATAAGGCAAGTTATGCATTCGTCGAAAAAAAAGTTTTAAAATAACAATCAAACATTACGATGATAGCGAAGACGAAAAAAGATGGTCTAAAAATTCTGTCCGTCTCTATGTCTGTCAGTCTGTCACCTAGAGCCCAAACGGGTGGGCCGAATTGCTTCAAACTTGTTATATATATTTCTTTAGGTAAGAGGGTAAATTAAAATTTTTTTTTGAGCTACATTCAAACATATTTTGCTCGGAAAAGGCTCTAACGATTTTAATAAAAAAAAAAATCAGTGCGGCTTTTTAACTACGACCGATCATATGGTTGAAAAAAAAATAGAAAAATGTCTAAAAACGGTACTTTCCGTAGGACCGAATTTTTTGCTTTCGACTATATCATAAACGGCTCAACCGATTCTTTCGGAATTTCACACATATATAGGTTTAGGTTGCGCAAATTGTACCGCCTACCAATATTTTGAATTAGTATTTTTTTAAAATCATTTAAAAAAAAATTTTAATTTATATTTCGAAAACTGCTCATTAAATTTTTTTTCAAAAAAATTATTTATATGTATTTACTGAATACCTACATATGAATTGGCGTTTTTGAATTTTTTTTGAAAAATGTTTTCAAAAAGCTTAAAACAAAAACTTTTTTTCTCAAAAACCGTTGCACAGATTTTTAAATTGTTTTTCTCATAAATTCAAATTTACAAAACAAATAAAATGGCGTACTTTTTTTGAGGTTAAATCAGGTTATGTATTTATTACAGAATTTTGAATTATTTTTTCTTTGATTAACCCGATTTAATATTTTGTTTTTAAGTTTATATTATAACATTTAAGATTGTCATACCAATTTTTTTACAAAAAAAAATTAAAGATATTTTGTATATATAAAAAATGAAGTAAAAACTGCTTTAAATATATATTTAGATTTTTAACAGAAATCTTTAACATTCCATGTGATCGAACATAAGATCAAGTACGTGGGATCCAGTCGTGCATTTCATTTCTCTTGAATACTTTGGCTTTACTTAAGGTGATTCAAAAATAAAATTCCCGCTAATTATTTAACATCCAAATAGAGGGGGTTTTCACACTTCTACGAAGTTACTGCACCTCGCCTTTTTAGGAACTTGCCCGAAGAAATTCGTTGTGAGTCAATCAAATATTTATATTTAAGAAACGTTAAAATTCTATTACATTAAATGACGCTTATAAGAAAAACACTGATATAATGAACTTTTTTTTAGAACACCGATTCCAACTTTTGCTGTAAAATTGGATGTGTATAAGAAACTTTTGTATGACGCAAGAAAATCCCCTCAGGTCCTTTAAATGTCAGCACACCCTTAGAATCATACATGCATTTCTAAACTGGCAAAGAAATGTCACTCTGAAATCAATTTAGTTTGTTTTTTTGTAAGAAATTGAAAACAAAATTTAAATGTTTATTTAGACAACAATGAGTAATATGAGGGATTCCTCCACAGAGGATCTCTTTTCAAACAATGGGAGGAATCTTTAACTCAAACCACAATTGAGCTATATTTTTAAGAAACCTAAATTTTATTTTTTTTTTCTTCAAAATAATGCTTGCCGCCTACAATCTGCTATAGAATTGTTGCAGTATAAACCATATATTTTACTAAATTAAAGATTTTATTTTATCAACTTAAAAGACAATTTTTTTTAATTCATTTTTATTTATTATTAACTTATAACTATCTTAACGCTAGACAAAAATTTATAAGACTAGCCTAGTTATCAACATCTTACATCTTACTTACTAACCCTTTACGGGCACTTTAAGCTAAGCTATAACTCTTGAAACGAATGTCTTTCGACTTAAAAACTATTTCATATTAATGCAAATTATTTAATTTTTAATGTTCACAAGAAAACTTGGGATAAAAAACTTGGTAACTTATCATTTTTTAAATTTAAATTATTTATTTTTAATTATATGTAAATTTCATTCATTTAATATATTTTGCTTTGTGATTAATTTTTTTTATAATGATGCGCACTCTAAAGTGGTTTTGACTATCCTTAAAATGATCAAGCACATGAAAAGTAGGGAAGTGTGTAACAGGAGATACCTATGCACAAAGGTTTTGAATTACTGAATATCAAACTGGGAGGGAAAAATAGAGCCACATTCCACATTCGAGTTGTGCGGACGTTCGCACTTGGACTCAAGGGTATTATTACAGTTGAATAGTTTGAGGAGAGGAATGCAACTCGCTATTTCATTAGACATTAGGTCATTATCTATAAAATAACGATAAAACAATAAAACACATGAAACAGTGCGATGGCATTCAAGAGATGTGATTAATTCAGTTATTGCTCTATCACCTATCATTGTTTTTTTTTTTTTTAAATAAAAGTGCGTTTATTTTTAATTTTTTTTATAAGAAACTTTTGTTTCTTTTATCCGTGTTGTTTTTATAAGAAACTTGTTTGTTATATCCGTGGTTACGATATAAGAAACACACGCTAATAAAAAACAAAAATTGTGGCACTTTGCAGTTTGTTATAAGCGCCATTTACTGTATTCTAATTGAACATTGATGTTTATTGATAGTTTACAAAATTTTGTTACGTAGAGTTAAAAAAATAAAATATGAATTGAATCTTTGTTACACTTTAAGAAAATCAAATCAATATTGTTTTTGAAATTCTGTAATTATGTATTTTATTCTCAATTTCTTATTTTTGAGAAATTCTTATTTTTTGAACATTTAACATAATGTATTATAATAGTCATATTTTCAAGACGTAAGAATTATGTTGAATAAAATAAAGTTTGAGGAAAAAAAATCTAACCGCAAATGAGCCAAATATTCTCAGTGCTTGATTTTATTAGTCTCTTTAATCTTGTGTTGCGGTAAATTTTACCACAACAAGTTTCACTTGCCTTTTCGTCTTCCTCACTCCTTTTCAACCCTTCCTTTACTTGTTACGGCTCCAAAATGCTGGGAGAGTTCAGAAGGAACCGGGTCCATCAGCGAGAGGCTTGCTCTTAAAGCATCTTGGAAAAGTAACAATTGCAGGTATTCGAAGAACGATCGTTTTGCAGTTGGTCCACGAAAAAATTCAATCCGACTCTTAAATTATTATGAAGTACGTACAAGACATGGGACAGACGGTCCATGGTCGAAAATCTACAGGTGCGACAGAAGGTCCAGATATCGGCTAAAAGACCAACCTAAAAGGACGGCCGAGAGAACAACCTAAATTGTGTCTTGAGAACTAAACGAAGATGATTTTGTTAAGTCGAAGGTTTAAGGTTTTAGTTTTTGTAAAATTTCGCGTAAGAATTGGATTTTTCCTTACCATTTAAACATTGATAAATGGCGAAGGGCATCCTTCGAAAATATTATTTGTCTCTCTTAGCCTGGGTCGGTTGGGACGGGGACTTTGGAAATGTTAACCTGATTTTCTGTTTTACTTTTAATCTTTAGAATTAGACGGTGGTGTGCTGAATACGTTCATTGAGCTAACTTTATTGTGAATGGTCCCTTTAAGTGGGTATCTTGATATTGAGAGAAGGTGGATTGGACTCAACTACGGAGCGGAGCTTCTAACTGATAAAGGTTAAGAGCTTCGCACTATTCCGTAGCCAAATACCTCCATTACATGTAATATGTAAGAAGGAGACGGACAATGAAGGAATCTGGGTGGAACGTGAGGAGGCCACCAAAGTTTAGTTTTTGAGAGATCCTGTGATTGAGCAGAGAGTGTTGAACAAGAAAAAGCGAAAAATCAGCTAGCGATTTTTATCGAGAATTTAATTTGATTTCCGATTTTTTTTATAAGAATTCTTTTTGTGTTTTGTGTGAGTTTTTGGGAGTTTCCAGAGGAGGGAAGCTCAGAATTAAGAATTGTTTGTGAGGAGAAATTGTTAAGGAGGAGCATTTTAAGCAGTTGGGGTCAGGTGGGCCAGAAAACTCGTACAAGAAAAATCCAATTTTATAAAAAGATAAGTATACCTTGAGGTAATTTTTGTGTAAGTTTCGTAGTGTACCGTTTCCCAAAAATACGGGACTTAACTACCCCATTTGAACTCTCTTGTTCGTTCGGGAATTTTTCCCAAAGTCACCTTCATTCCGTTCTTTTTGCGACACATATATATAATAACTGTTAAAGAACTTTAAATTGATAATCAAATTGTTTCCTTATATTTTTTTTTTTTTCATTTCAATGTTGGTCTTTTGCGGGAATTTTTTTTTAAATTGTCAATTAATTTTATTGTTGAAAAAATTTAGGGTTTTCTACCTATACCTATTAAGGTTTCCCTAATAAATCTACATAATTCCTATTGATAATTTATTGATAGTACTTTCTTTCTTTTTGGGACTTTTCTTTAGATCAAATTTGGTTTTGGGAAGTTTTAACCACGTATTTAAACACCTTCCTGGCGACCAGAGTAAGTCGGAGTACGTCCATGTACTTCCATCGTTGGTGGATTAATTTTTTTTTTTTTTTAATACATTTTTAGTTAAATAGCTTATTAATCGAACGCAGATAGACGCTCGATTAATAAAATACATAAAAACCCGAACCCACCCATCGCTGAGCGAAACCGGAGGTAGCACTTCAATTGCTACTCAGTTACAATTTTATATGCTGAATGCAACCCACCAATCTGACAGATCACCATCTCGAATATTTCATTTATCGAAATCTTCCTATCGCGAGCACATCGGTTGTGCAATAAGCCTACCGTTCCATATTCAACACTATTAGATACCGCCTTTTCCGTTCTGAATATTGAATAGGAAATTGGAAGAACACTCTAGAACACGAACGAAAAACGTAACTTGCTGTATTACCTTTAGGTTTGTGTGGCCAAGTTTCAACAAAGACCAGGAAATATCAACCTAATAGTTTGTAGGCATTATAGGTTTTTATCAGTGTGTAGTTACAAAATTCCATGATATCACAAGATATCCACATATTGATCTAAGAGTGATGGTAACTAAACCAGTTGTTAGCCAATCAACCTAACCTAACTTATTAAAGCCCATATAAACCCTCTGGTACTTTCAAGAAGACATCGAACGACTGGCTCTCACTTCAAACTGGAAAGATCAATCAGACATAAGATGACGGGTATAATTTGTCCATATTGTTACCGATATTAATTTATCCTGCCTGACGGTTTATTGTTCTCTCAGACTATGGAAACAGCAGAATAAGATCCTATATGATTTCGCCAAGTTAAAGAGCGCTTTTCGAGGGAGAATATTTTCCAGAGGGTAAAGCTCGACGTCGAAATTAAAAAAAAAAAAAATAGTTATCTTAAGCGCCAGTGTAAATCTCACTCAAAAAAAGTTATCGGGTTCCGCGCATGGAAAAAGTTGCAGGTGGATTTTCTCCTTCTACGATCCCAAGTTTTGAAGAAGAAGATGGGAAATGGAATTCAAAGGTTTCATTGGCTGAATTATAAATTAAGTATCATTTTAGCATCTAGTAAGCTTCTGTAAAATATTTCCGTAGCTCAGATGATTAAATGGGGCCTTATCAGAGCTGAAATGTTAGTTGAGCATTCGCTCAATGGGGCTTTGTCGTATTTCTCGAATTTTCGCACTACATTCTCATCTTATCAGTCGAACTAATAGATAGAACGCAGTTGTAACTTATGCTTCATTGGCTGTTATTGCACATATTGCAATTGATTTCTTGAAAATTGTTCTTTCCACTATCTACTCCAGAACGTCACTGAAGAAATCACATGATATCAGAGCTCCTTGGCGAAACTCTGTGCATGTTTGGGATAGTTCGTCCATCATATAAGGAGCTCCTGAATGCGAATGATATGCGGCCTTGAAGTGGATAAAAATGTGGAGACATAATGGAATCCCTTCGTGTTCGATGCTCTGGAGATGAGAGATTGCGCAGCATCTTCTTTTCAATTTCCCTGTACCATAGTTATCTTCTTGCATATATATGCTTTTTCTCACATTTTTTAAATATCATTTGTTATAGTAATACTGTGGTGGCTTAAGTAGCTTATCTTAGTTTCGACTGCCCATTTGATTATAACGTGATCGAGGGACTTCTGGGAGCTTATAACATTGAAGTTCTGCTTATGAAAAGCTTATTTTTAAATTCGATATTTGTTCTGTCGGGTTGCTATCTGGTTGCCTCAAAAATCTAGAGGTATTCTATTAAAAAAAAGAAGAAGGAGTTAAAATCTCTAATAAATATTAAACTAAATCTCTTCGTAAATTTCGGTATTTATTTGCTAACAACATGAACTTTAATTTGTTCTCCATTTGATGAAAATAAAAAAAACAACAGTTTGAAACTTTTCCGAATCACATCAATTCCAATCAAAAACTTTTCAAAAAAAATCCCATCGTTTATAGAATTTTGTTATTTCTAAATTAAATATTCTGATATCTATCCACAGAAACAAAATACCCACACGAAACTTTTAACTTTGTTTGCTACGTCGACTGTTTTGTTACACAAAACTTTCTAATATAAACAACAAAATTCCAGATAAAAATAAAACATTATAGCCAATTAAAATTATAAAGCATTTCAATTAAATTTCAACTACAGGACGACATTCAGGACATCATCTATCATCCATGAGAAAATACTAAATCATCTATCCCATATTCCCAATTCCCAGAAACCAAAAACTTATATCTTTGGTATGGATATGTTTATGCATCTTTTATCATGTTAATTACCAGCAGGATATTTTCCAGAAAATAGAAAAAAAAACAAGGACAAAAACAACTTTCCAAGCTCGGAAACTATGTCAACATTTCGGTGTGATGGTATGTGGTTCATTGACTTAACAGAACCAAGTTCTTGGCACGAATCCATCGCAATGAATCCTTGCAACAAAAAAAGGACACAAGGCAAGTAAAAAACATATTCTTTATTACGGTGAGAGCGCAGAAGTATGTTTGCTAATGGATACTTATTTTTTTTGTTCACTTCCTTTACCATATAATAATTTACAAGTGCAAAGTACTTTGGTGGTGGTTATCTATAGGATGAGTCCTTTTCAGTGAAACTGGATGGAAGCCAATAAAATTGAAAATCAATTTCTCATCACACGCCAGAATGTCTCTATGAGCTGAGCATTCGCATGATGACGATGCTTTAATTATGTTCCAAGTGCATTTGGACTTTTTTTGCTTAGCACTAAGGCTTATGAGTGTATCTTTATAATGCGGGCCTTTTTTTTTGTGTGGAGCATATGAGTATATGAGTATATTGAAGATTCAAATCGTTTTTCAAAACACAAAGAAAATTTCAACTTCACTTGATGTCACTTAAAGATTGAAATTCATCTCGCAGTGATAGGTTTATATCCTTGCAGGATTTGTTCTTTACAGACAAGATTTCTACACTCTGCATTGTCTTTCAATATTTCGATGTCCTTATATAGTGTGCACTCTGGTGTCGATGATGTTGACGGCGCGGCGGCGGCGGTGGTGGCGTCGCCGTCGGCGTTAGTTTAGATGGTAGTTTCTCGGAATTCGTTCATGTCCTGGCTTATCCTTGTTGAGATCTTTCCAAAGTTTCAGACAGCATCACTTTGCCTTTCCTTGGCTTAATTGAACCACTTGTCTTTGCAGCGTCACGAGACGCGACCCGACTGAACTGAACGAGAGAAGAGATCATGATAAAGACACGAGAAAGATTCTTTAAATATCGAATACAACATAAGTAGAATTTCTATAGAGCAAAGCAGCAGGAGGATCAAATATTTCTTATTTCTACTTAAGGATAGCAGGATTAAATACATACACATCTATGCATATACACACAGTAGTAGTAGTTCTTATTCTGGTGTCATGAGAAAGTTCAAAAGAGATTATCATCATCGTTTAACTGAAAAAGAGAAACCCCAAGGAACAAAAGAACTTTCTTTTTGTAGAATTGAAATGAAAATATGTCTTTTTTCATACTTCCAGATGGGTACCTATATGAATTGATAGAGAAGTGATACTCAGCCTCGAGGGTGAGGAACTGGAAATGTTTCCTTCTTAAAAAAATAGAAACATAAATTAATTTAAAAGTTGAATAAACTTTTTCTTTTCCTAATGAATTATCTATCGTAACCCATTTGATATCCATACTGTTTGAAAAAAAAAACTTTTTTCCATACAGTCATCGGTGCCAGGTTTGAAACTGGATCAAAAAAAAACTTCAAGCTGGAAACAAAATGCAAATTCGCCATGGATTTATTTATCTATTGTATTTTATAGATGCACACGTGCGCTATACATTAAGAATACGGAAACACTGTGAGTACTTTAAACAAGGCAACATTTATTCAAACGTATTTTCTTCTCAGTTGTGAAGATAATTTTTTTTTATGATTGGAGTAAATAAAAATTTTGTTTGAAAGCCGCGTTAACGATTTTGATTAAACTAAGCTACTATAATAGGGTTGGTGTCAAAATTCTGCCGGGGTCAAAATTCTTTTAACAAAATTCTGTTTTCAAAATTCTGCTTTTTAAAATTCTGCTTTCCAAAATTCTGCAAATAATAAAGAAAACAAAGGCTTGGAAAATGTTAAAAATCGCTTTTTTTCTGGTTTGCTTGTTGTTTATACTTAAGTTTACCAAATGTATTGTTTTGTTTTATTTTTGTTTCTCGTTTGCTTTTGTAAATAAAAAAAGTTAATTAAAAATTTGTTGACGGGCAATATTTTGAGAAGCAGAATCTTGAATAGCAGAAAAAACGAAAAAAGCAGCATTTTGAAAAGCAGACTTTTCATTTTAAAAGTAGAATTTAGAAAAGATATATCATGAAGCCAGAATTTTGACCCGTTCCCACTATAATCTAGTATTTTAGTTGATCGTCATAAGACTCACAAAATAGAAATCGGGTTTTGTTATTTGAAAAAACATGTTAATTAAAATTTTTACAATCACAAAAATGTTGTTTTTACTTCCGATATACATATGTAGGTACTATAGGGCAAGTTTTGTATGTACACATGTACATATGTATGTACCTAAATATGTATATTTGAACAACAAAATAAAAATCGATATTTTAATCAAAGTTGACATTACGGTGATAGAGAACACCAAAAAAGTGGGTCCCGCAATTTCAAAAAAATATTTTTTTTTGTTTTTGAAATTCAATGGTTCGAAAATCGGTGGACGATTTTTTTTGAAATTCAGTTTTCAAATTTATATAAATAAAAACATAAGATTGTCATTCTAAATAAATATTTTAGAAAAAAAATGTATGAAATTTTGAATATAAAAAATTAAGTAAAAAAGACAAAAACATATTTAGCTGTTTCTACCAAGAATCTTGCGCTAAAGATATGATTGAACATAAGAGCAAGTACGTGAGATCAAGTCGTGCATTTTATTTAAATTTTTTTTTTTTGAATTTTGCTTTTATTCAAGAATTTCTTTAGCTAATATAAAATTTAATAAAAATATCAGTAATAATATAATATACTAAAACTTTGAAAAAAAACAATTTTAATAACTAATTTTTGAACAAAAAATTATAAAATTTAAAATTTTAGTCATACAAAATTTTGTACAAGTAGATTTTAAAAATATTACTCTTTGAAATATAAAATGTTGATCCCAACTCCATATATTTTTATTGAAAAAACTTCAGAAAGTCAAAAGTTTTCAAAGTCGAAACACATTTTGTTTTCTTAATTGCAACTAGAACTAATTCCATTCGGATTTGACTAAGCTAAGTGTAGACAACAACTTTACCGTACGTAAAGAACTAAAATACTACTTTCACGTACGTCGAAATTGTTATCGTTAAAAAATGCGGATTTTTGTTTTCCTAGTAAAGCCCAGCATATTTGGACATCAATACTGAAAATTTTTGTTTTTATTTTGAAATTTCCGGCTGCACCAGTTGCTGTTGCGTTCTCCAAGAATTCATTTTGGTATCTGAGCAGATCATATTGTTTTTATATTCTAAAATTAAGGATTGGAGTGTCTACAATGAACCATCTATGTCCGATCATAAAATAATTATAGTGTTTACCCTGGATAATCTTTTAACAATGAATACCTCTGGAAGAAATTATTGAAAAACAAACTGGAACACCTATAAAACGTACTCAAGAACAACCTTAAATACTTAGGCTTGGCACAAATGACAAATATTACTTTGGAGTTAGAAACTACTCTGTCCACAAATTTACCGAGGAAATAAATGAAGCTTACGAACTCAGTTGCACTATCAAAATGTTTAAAGAACAAAGAGATGCTCCTTAGTGGAACAAAAATCTTTCCACACTAAGATCCAAGGTAAGAAAACTCTTCAAAATATTAAAAGGGACTGGAAAGTTGGACAACTACTCCACGAAATTGAGCAAATAGTACATGGAAATAAGAAAGGCAAAAGCGTACCTTAGTTTCGTGCAATTCTGTGAGAGCAATTATTTTAAACCCGCTGCAGCAAGACTTAACAGGGCTCTAGCAAACAGAAAACAATACATTCTTTAGCTTACAGACACCCCGATGGTAGCTTTACTGAAAATGATATGCAAATGTTAACACCATTGCTAAACATTCACTTTCCGAATAGCGTACCCAACAAATAGTAACTACAAATCGGTTATATGGAATATAACCCAATAGGGAGGATTTTAAGATCGCAACAACCTTCTGCTATAATCATAGAATAAAATGGGTAACAGATACCTTTCAACCGTTCAAATCACCACTGGTGGATGGCACTTACCAGCTCTTTTACAGCAAGGTATAAATAGGAGGTAATGCAATAATCTTACTAGCATAAGTACTTCAAAGTAGTAACGCATTAGGGGATATACCAAGTTTATGGAGAAGAGCTAAGACATCTTCATTCCCAAAATAGGGAAAAAGAAGACATAAGCCCATCCAAAGGCATTCAGACCAATAAGTCTAACATCATTCCTTTTGAAGACCTTAAAAAAGTTAATTGATAACTTCATAAGATCAAAAACAATATTACAATTACCTCTAAGCCACCGCTAGCATGCTTGTACGGTCAGCGATTAGATCTACAGAAACCGCTCTGTATGAACTCACTAACTCCTTACAATTAGCAATAGACTCTAAGGAAAAGGACTTTGTACAACACGTACCATGAATCAGATGGATAAACCGACTGTTAAGCACCAGAAAGGCGGTTCTCACAACTACAGACTCCCTATCCCCATTCAGGAGTCCAGTAGTGGATGAATTATTAGAAAGTCTTAATTCGCAAGGTATAAAGAGCATCGGCGTTGCTGACGACTTTTTTTAACAGCTCAACGGAAGTTCCGAAAAACTCTTTGTGATACAATACAAAATGGACTGATTATAACCAGAAGATGGAGTCCTTCTTTGGGATTAAATATAAATCCCACGAAAACAACAATAGTACCATTTACTAGAAAAGGGCTTCTGCCACGCATAAAATCGATTCGGTCAGCTGAGGAAGAAATCGTCATCCAAAATAAGGTAAAGTACTAGGAATCACACTAGATAGTAAGCTTGTATGGAAAACATATATAACTGTTGGGAAAGCCATTAAATCACTCAAGGAACACGTGGGGATGCAAGCCACCATTTTGTGAGCGATTTATACCATGCTGTTTAGACCCATCATAATACCAATGGGCCGATTTCATAGCTCGAGTGAACCAAACTCATAACGACTAGAAAATCATTTGCAAAAATATAAAGGCTGGCAGGCTTATGCATCACTGGAACAGAGTGAAAGTTTGGCTTAACGTAGACGCCTGCGAATTAACGCTTGTTTCCCAAGGTGGGCCTACGGACACTGTCGAAATCAAGAAAATCGTTGATCAGAGCCCCCTTGCTAATGGCGGGAGCCATCTAACAATTTTACCATCCTAGGCTCGTAGATGTTACACAGATACCTTGGAATTTTTAACGTTGCCGCATTTTGGACAACCACAGGCACCACGATGATCTCATTAGGGGGCCTGGGAGCTCCTGTGTCCCTTGGTATCAGAATAATGGCTCCGGTAGGGTTTCGCAGCCCTGAAGGTCACTTCCGGATGAGTCCCTCAAAACTTGCGGCCCTACAACCTCAGATATATGCACCCAAACCGCCTACCGAAGCAGTGGATGATGGCCGAGGGCACATACCTATCAACCTAAAGCCTTTTGAAAAGGGCAAACTACGTGCACAACTCGCGAAATTGGACCTAGACACATACTGGCAGAGCAATGAAAACCTGACACACAGCTGCAATTAGGTCAATAGCAGCAATCAGCTTGACTCCATTGTACGTGGTAGTAGGAAACTCAGCTAAGAGCGCCATATTGAGATTCGCCAAAGAGAAACTGGGCCGGGGAAAATAATAGTTTCTAGGGAAAGAATTCTTAAGTCTGCAGGAACAATGGACATCCCAATAGGTGACATTAGTCGAAAACTAAAATTTCGATAACAACTTCTGAACGGTATTAAATTCCAAAAAAAGGTGGGTTGGTGAGAATTTTAACTACACAATTCGAAAAGAATTGAAGGGACCGGTGCAGGAGTTCTTGGGTCAATAAACTAAACTCTCCGTTCTGATAATGAGGTCCACTAGTATTTTCCACAATTATTAAAAAAACTCCTCAAGTTAAGGTAAGCTAAACTACTGCTAGTGAACTACACCAATAAAGGTGTTCTTCTTGTATAAACTTAAGTAGGAACAAATAAAGGGTCACTGGCCACTATAAACTGAACATGTATACCTCAATATCCCGAGATTGGAGAGCAATGCTCTCTGGAGGTTCTGTTAGATGTACGAAGATACACCTGACCATATATTAGGGAGTTGTGAGGTAAAAATTCACTACAGACACACATTTCTGGGACATCATCTAATAGAGGAAAATGTACTATCCCCTACTTAATTGGGAGGACGTACTGGTAGAATGATAAGTCTCATCCAGTTCTTAGTTGGGCACAATCGATCTCAAAGTCGCAGGGCACCAATACCCCAGCACATTTATTCAATAATCGACAGTCCCATTCTTCCCCAACACTGGACCGGAAGCTCTATATACACTCCATCTATATAAACGGTGATGCATGACAATAGCTTTCGAGGTATATCACTACTTAATATATCTTCTTAACCCATTTTCAAACACTTAAACTAGCAAACATCAGTGCGGCCTAACAGATCGTACCTAGATAAATCCTGGAAAAAAGAAAGCATTGAAAGTTGTGTCCCCCGATTTGTATCGACTTCAAAGCTGCATGTGGTAACATCTATCATCCAGAGCTCTATATGGCAATGACCGAACTCGGTGCCAAAGCGCTTGGTCTAGATTACTAGAAGAAGCGTGCCCGGAATAGAGGAGGATGGAGAAATACCGTGGCATGGAAGGGGCCTTTTAAGATCAACTAATAAAATTTTTTTTTTTTTTTTTTTAATTTAACTATATGCCTGTAAGACCTAAGGTCTTTTAAATGCAACCTGAATTGCACGGCACTAGTTTGGTACAGTGGATTAGGGAACCAGGTATTGACTGTCTCATTTTAAACCATGGGCGACATCCAATTTAAGCTGGAGGTATAGAAAATAATGTGCCTTTATATTTTCAAAATTTTGGTAGGTATCTTCCAGAATCTCATTAAAACCTCGAAATACATATTCCTTCAAATGTGGGCTATTTTAATCATTTAAATATTTTGTTTTCTGAAAAAAAGGTAGCTGTTTACGTTTTATTGCAGCTGTGATGTCTTATTAGATTCTTCTACTTCCATTGACTAGAACTAAGATGACAAACGAAGACGAAGTGCAGAATAAGTGTTTTATTTTCTTTTTCGTTTTTCCTCATACTCGTATATTTATTGAGTTGTGTATTGTTGCTGGTCTATTATAAGTGCACAAATTTCCCTTAGGGATGTAATAAATTTTTTTCTCTACATTTTCCCACACACTCTCGTCTCAATGTTTTCAAACCGCCAGCAGTCTTTTTTGGGATATAATATAGATATACTTACATTTTTCTACTCCTAAACTTTTATAAGACTCATCTTCTCTTTTTCAATGTTTCTTTTCATTTTCATTCGTTTTGTTGTAGCAAGTGGTTTTTTTCTGCATCAGTTGCAACAGTGTTGTTATAAGAATTGAGGAAAACACATTTGATTTTTGTTACGATCTAATTGGTTTTCTTCGAAATCGAAGAAGTCATTATCATTTTAATAAACGGGGAGCGCTACCAATAGAAGATACAGATTTGCATGTAACTTGGTTGGGTTGGGATGGATACCTGACGCAGAGCACATTTGAACTGGAAACCGATCATGGGATTTTAATAATGTATATATACTGTATACTGTAGAAGCAGTTCATATTAAACAACTGGGGACTGTTCCAATAACAGGAATGCTGGGCGTGATATTAATAGGTGGTGGCGATACTTGCTGCTGGAGCTGGAACCGGATGTCGGTCTTAGACCAGATGGTGCTTATAAAAATAATGCACTTTTGAAATTATATGAAATGACGTTAGGATTCAAAACGAATTGGAATGAGGGAATGTATGGAAACTTTTTGTCTTATAACTTGCTGTTAAAATCTTCCGCAGGGGTGCCAAGCGCCACACCTAGTATATTTTTATTTTTATAGCAGAAAACTCTTCGTTGACACTTTTCTTCTACCTCATACATCTGATATGGAATAATCAAAGTCTTGGTCTTCTCGATTTTTAGACAGAGGGCCTTACTTTCTAAATGCTTTTTTACGCAATATGTGAGGCTATCAACTAGATTTTCATTATTTGCTTTTATTATGAGGTTTTAGACCTACCTTGACAATTTTTTTGTTCGTGATTGTATCATCACTTTGAACGATATTGCTTTCTTCCACAGGGGTCACATTTTTTTTCATAAAGTACATTGTCATCCCCTTTTTGGGGGAAACTGGGAAAAAACTGTTAAGATTTACTGTGGCGATATTTCTATTTTGTGCCTCTTTCTTAATGAATAGGTCGGAAACAGATTATACGTTTTCAAAGTACGCCTACACCAAACGCATTTTGTAAGACTCGTGTTTTTGAAGAAAAAAAACTCTACTGTTTGTAGGGTGAAGCTATTCTACTAACCAGGATAAACATAATAAATACATTTTTAAAATCGAATGTCATACAAATAGCGGAAGCAATCTAGTCTCCTTAGTATAGTCTCGCCCTTATTCCATAGAAGTGTTCCAATGAAATACTTGCTTTCGTTACGCAGTTTTGCCATTTCAACAGCTAATACTTTGCTTTTAGGAATATCATATTGTGTCCAATTTTAGAAAATGAAGATAATACAAATTCCTAGTCCTATATTTAGTTAATTTAACAGAATTTTCTTTTTCTAAAAAAATGCAAAAAAAAACTGCAAATTTTTTATTTTTAGTGAAAGAAATCTATCAGCTGTGAAAATCATGTAGTTAGAACGAAAAAACGTAAATATATAATCCTAGGCTACTTATACTTGCATTAGTGTGACCTTTCAAATATCGAGTTTATTAGTTGTTTTAGTTTGTTGCCTCTAGTTTGTTGAATCTTAAATAAATTATCAAAATCAATAAAGAATTTGTTTATTTTGTTAAGATTATGACTTGACCAATTTTAATTTTCATAGGGATAATTTTCATATTTCTGAAATGTCGCTGGATCTCTGAAATGAAGTTGAATACAAATAACGGGTTCGAAGAAAAATGAAACCAAAGTATTTAGTATAGATTTCTGAAATTGATAGCTTCACGTCGACTAGACGCAAATTACTTTGTTTTGAGGTATTTGGTTCTGTTTCATTTTTTTAAGTAATATTTTTTACATTTAAGTATCCAATATGCTTAAGCAATGCCGACAGGATTTGAAAAATAAGAAAAAAATTACTAAATAATACTTAAAAATTACTAAAAGCCAAATTTTCCCCTCTTAATTTAGCAGAAAAAATGCTAAGTTGGTCACACTCAGTAAACACAATTGGGAAGTGCTTAAATTTACTCTTATATTCCTTCCAATTTTCATATTGAAAACACATCAGTGCATTGAAATTAATATATATTTTTATATTATTGTCAATTATCAATTGATAATTAAAAAAAATTCTTTTTAAAGCTCTGATCATTGTGAATGATAATGAGGGAATACATTATTAATTACAATTAAATTGATAACTTCTAAATAGATAATCTTAGAGTTTTTTAATGAACTGAGTTCAAAGTTATGAACTTCTATAAATTTGAAAATGTTGATCCTCCCATTATGTCTCTAAAAAGTAACTCCATTTTGATCCTCATAAAAAATGCATCCTTATATAATTATGTTGTATACGTTATTAAGAACTCAGGGCTAAATATTATGTGTTCACTAAATTGGATAGTTATTTCTATCGAAACTCACCATATTAATGTTCTACTGTAAGGGAATATGGCCGAAATTTTTGATCCAGATAACCCCTGTATAATTTTATAGATATACAAACTAATTTAAAAATAATTAATATTAAATATTACGAAAAAAAATCAAATACCTACCTATGTATACCATCCCTGGTTATAAATTACGGTTAGATACAAATGATGGAGGAATAAAATTGTTTATGTTTGTCAAAGTGCGAACGATATGGTTGAGAAGAACTTGATTGCTTTTATATAGCTCTGGGCGATTTCACAAAAGGATATCAATTTAGGATGTGAGGAACAGATAAATTGAAACTATAGCAGCATTGTAAGAATCACGTTTTTCACGATTCGCATTTTCCGTCTGTCTTCGTTTTGACATTACATTATGTCTATCGATATTATTGACCGAAAAAAGGACAACACAAAATTTCCAATCACATTTTTATTGATGATAGAATTAATGGACTAAACACGTCTTAAAGACTTAAAACATTAAAACGAAACAGTTTAAGAAAAAAACTAAATATTTTTCTGCTCAAAAACATAAAACACAAGTGTTTTTCTGTTTCTTTTTTTTTCTATTACGCAAATTACGTTTTTTTTTTACCAAAAGTTAATTCCACTGAAATATTGTTTGTGAAAGGAAATGTTGGAAAATGATTTTGGGGGGCGCCAATGACGTGATAAAGTTTTATTATATTTTTTTTTCTTTTTTTTTAACGAAAATTACACCGGGGAATAGGTATAGCTGTGGCAAAGAAGAAACAAAATGTGAGGAAAATATTAAAGCAGGACATAAGGAGATCATTGCCGACCTTTTTTTTCATTTGGAGTATAGTTTTAGGGGAATTAAATGTCTCCGAGGACTCCTATATAGTACTAGGATGGTCTTTAAATGCGGAAGGCCATTTCATCAAGACAATCTGTTTTCCTGCTCTGTAATAATAGGAATTATTTAATCATTTTAAGATACATATACAATATAGACACGTGTAGGTAATTTAGGTATTTCTTAAAAAGAAATTTGTTTTTTTTTTTCGATTTCTCCGCCTCGGTGAATTCAAAAAAATTAATATTATATAGAGTATAGGTTAACCAATAAAAGGATTCAATATGAAACATAATACCAATTTCAGCTAAATGGATCCCAGATAGAAATTCTCTCCCTTTACAACATGGCGCGAAACATTTGATTATTGATTAAAGATTTTTTGGAAAGGATAGTAATTTTGGCCAGATAGTAATTTTTAAACATTAAAGTGTAATATTTCCACGTTTTTTGGCTAAGGGGTAGATGGGTTTTGGATTTAATTTGAACAAGATTGGTGGAAAAAGTTATCAACCAAGGGCCTCAAATACTAATTAGCTTATCATCGTAGCGGTCGAAGTTAGGACCTATGGACAATGCCCAAGAAATAATATCAAAAATCAAATGTCAAAAACCTACACAACATCATTGTTGAAGTATGCACTTACGAACACATTGTGGTATTGCACCTCCAGTTCCAGATGCAGTTTACCATTTTTTCAAACAAATACGAGTATTGTATTTACTGCCAGCACATTGCAGTTAGGAAAAGATAACAGGAACGGTCTTAATGATTTCCTCAGCAACTTTAACTGATCACTAAGCTTTCCTGATAGTGCCGTATAGACTCTAACGCAGATATGATAACAAATCTAATTCTTAACGGAATGAGAAATTTAATTCGGGATATGGTGAAATCTCTATCAAACCGAGAGAAAATGCATGGAATAGAGAAGTAAGTATCTGGAATTTTAAAACCAATTCCACTAAGGAAAACCGGAATAAGCTTAATCAATTAATTAATTTTTGGTGAACTGCGGCGTGCCTAATCGGGAAACTGTTGTAGTGTCTTTAACCTGGTAGAGTCCAGCAGTGCAACTTTTAATCACGTCGAAATGCTTCCTTTATCTCCTTGTGGTGGTCCCCGGGCAATGATTTGTGAATCCACACAAATAAGCTAAAACTGGAAAGCGCGAAAATCTCTCCAAACTCGTTAGCATAGGTTCTGAAGGCTGGCACTCTCCGTAACTGAAAACCATCTTGCTACCCAAACGGAACCAACATCTCGGATAACTAGTGATAACATGTTGACGACTTTTGGCAATGAAATAAGGACAACGATTGGTTTCTGGAGTGTGAGGACACTTCTGTATGATGGCAGTGAAGGTCCCAACAATGCCAGATTCCTCCAACTAGGAAAGGTGTTCCTTAGGTACAGCGTGGATATCTTAGGCCTTAGCATAATACGTTGGTTGAGCTCGGGCAAGTTCAAGTCACCATCGCGTAACAAACACTGTACTGCTCTACTCGGCCGAAAAAGCTCCAGGAAGCACACGTGTAGCTGGGGTTGGCTGGTGTTAACAAATAGAGCTGCCAGTTGTCTGATTTCATGAGAGCCCCTTGGAGAAAAGTTAAGTCATTACCTGATTCTCAAATCCACTGTGCCAACAAAAAATCCTTTTGTATCTTTCTTATCCTTCTAACTGGTGCCTTGCAGTTCAGATTGCATTTAAAAGACCGTTAGATCTTACATGCCAATAGTTAAAATTATTAAATTAAATTATAAGATTCCGGAAAAGAGTACGTCCAGTTGCAGTCATCGTTATACATTATACGGTATAACCGAGCTCGCTTCCGATGAGGAGAAGGAATGATTCTACAGTCGGCTAGGAGCCGATTACAACACTACACCGCGTGTCAATATTAAAATGGTTATACGAGATTTGAATATTAAAGTTGGCAGCACCAGCGATGTACTCAAACATGTGATGGGAAACCATGGAGTTGCGAATTGCAATGATAACGGTGAACGGCTCATTGACTTCTGCAACACTAACGGACTCGTCATATTAGCGGCACAATGTTTGAGCACAAGACGTGCCATAAAATAAGTTTACTATCCACGGATAGGCAAGCTTCGAATCAAATTGATCGCTTCGTGATTAGCCAGCGCTTTAGAAGCAGTCTCCAGGATGTTCGAAATCAAAAAGGAACGGATATGACATTTGGTCGAGACCACCACCTTATGGTAGCTACTGTAAGACTTCGTAGGACTGCATCTAGGATATCCAATAGCATAAGCCGGGTACCCAGGTTTAAAGTCGACAGACTGAAAGATCCCTCAACACGACAACAAATCCAACAAATGAGAGACCACCTTTCACACGGAATGATGACAATCAGCAGCACGGAACCTGAATGCATCGAAAACTACTGGTGCGCTGTGAAAAATATTCTTATATCAGGTGCTAAAAGAATAGGCGGCCGAGCGAGTAGAAGCAATAACGCTTGGCTTTCTGAACAAACGTGGATACAGATTGACGAAAGGCAAAAACTCAAGTACCGTATTGCAACTACAAATGCAGTAGAATATAGAGAACTGGAATCCCTGTACCGCACGAAAAAGGGAGAGGTTCACCGCAGTGTAACACGTGACAACCGTAACCAGAATCTTCTCTTATAAATATTTTTTAGCAACCGTTAGAGAAAGTTCAGAGCTTCCAATACTTTGGAAGTATCATCTCTTCCGTGGTTGGCACCGAAAAGGACATCAGCAGCCGAATCGGGAAGGCAAAGACTGCTTTCAGTATGCTTACAAATATATGGAGTAATAACTCCCTAAGCTCAAGAACCAAGCTACAGCGGTTTCGATCCAACATCGAATCCGCTTTACTTTACGGTTGCAGCACTTGGAAAGTAAAAGTAGTTGCCACTAAGAAGCTGCAAACGTTAATAAATAGATGTATACAAAACCGAATCGCGTATCAAACCAAGAGCTCCTGATGAAAATGGGTCAGGAAGCTATTGACTCTTTTATACGACGTCGAAAGTGGCAGTGAATCGGACACACGAGAAGCTCATGGAGAAAGATAGTCGAGGACTATTCAGCTAAACTAGGCAAGATTTCACGGGACTTGCGGCTCATATACAGGAACCGATGGCGAGCAGGTGTTGTGGGTGCCGAGATTGGAGAGCAATGCTCTCTGGAGGTTCTGTTAGATGTACGAAGATACACCTGACCATATATTAGGGAGTTGTGAGGTAAAAATTCACTACAGACACACATTTCTGGGACATCATCTAATAGAGGAAAATGTACTATCCCCTACTAAATTGGGAGGACGTACTGGTAGAATGATAAGTCTCATCCAGAGCTCTATATGGCAATGACCGAGCTCGGTGCCAAAGCGCTTGGTCTAGATTACTAGAAGAAGCGTGCCCGGAATAGAGGAGGATGGAGAAATACCGTGGCATGGAAGGGGCCTTTTAAGATCAACTAATACAATATTTTTTTTTTTTTTAATTTAACTATATGCCTGTAAGACCTAAGGTCTTTTAAATGCAACCTGAATTGCACGGCACTAGTTTGGTACAGTGGATTAGGGAACCAGGTATTGACTGTCTCATTTTAAACCATGGGCGACATCCAATTAAAATTGGAGGTATAGAAAATAATGTGCCTAGCGTGGGAGTCGAACCCACACGTCTAAGTTAGCAATCAAGCACTTTATCCACCGCGCCATTGCCACCCATATACTATACTCATACCCATACTATATACTCATGGAGAAAGATAGTCGAGGACTATTCAGCTAAACTAGGCAAGATTTCACGGGAGTTGCGGCTCATATACAGGAACCGATGGCGAGCAGGTGTTGTGGGTGCCTTATGCCTCACTAGGGGTCCCGCACAGAAAGAAAAGGTCTGATGACATAAGTATGTAAGTAATTTCCTTACAGCACAGTTCGATCTTAATTCGATGCTGCGCGAAAACCTTAAGACTCCTCCACTACTTGAGAGAGTAAACAATATTATGGGACGAATCGTCATTTCTAGAATCCTTAAAGTACTTGATTTACAAAAATCAGCTAGCCGGAATTATATCCCTTCCATCGTTCTAAAGAGGTGTTCTTCTACGCTGACAAAATCACTGCTTAAGCTTTTTTCATCTGTCCTTCTCTACAGGTCTCTTTCAGAATGGATGGAAAACAGGTTTGGTCCAGCCTGTTCCTAAACAGGGCGCATAGTCTTCACCCGCTAATTTACCGTCCAATTGCACTTAAGTCCCTTCTTTCTAAGGTCATGGATAATGGTCAGCTTAAGAAATATTTATGAAGAACGAAAGCTCATTAGCAACCGGAAATATGGCTTTCGTTTCATATCTAACCGAACAGTGGCACAAATCTTTAAATCATTTTGGAGAAAGTAAGATTTGGAAAAATAAATTTATAGAGTTGCCATCAAGCTCTCATATCTAAAATGCGTACATTTAGTACCGAGGAATCCGTTCTTCGTTTGATTAGAAAATACATTTAATTTCGCTCAATACAAGTCCTATTAGGCGCTTTCAAGTCGGATATTCATAAAATAAATAAATAGATAAATGCTAGCTTGCACCAGGGCAGCGTTTTGTATACGACTTTTTCCGATTTTCATAAAAATGATCTCTCATTTGGAACTTCTAATCCACTACTTTTAATAGTGTTTGTCCTATGGATGTGGAACTTCAACGCTAACGTATAAGCTTATTAAATTCAGATATATACAGCGTTGTGTATTGTGGGTAATAAGCCGCACAGAATTCATAAAGTTTTGAAAATTCAATGATGTCTTCTTCGAAACTACTTCATTTGAAAATACCAATAAGCCGTTCCTGTCAGTTCTTTGTATTCGATGTTGCTGAAAATGCTGTAAGATGCCTTAGACTTCTTCAAATATGCAACCAATTCTTCTCCACTGCTGACCTAGTAATAATCTATAAAGCATTCATCCGTCCAAACCTTACGTAAATTATAATCACAAATCCCAATATAAAGTCACACAAAAAAGTGCCGACATTACATTTTACTTAAGAATCAAAATACTCGTAATCAGTGGTCATGATGATACTCGTAATATAGCAAATTACATTTCTTCCATTCATCAAAAGACTCATCCATCGACTTCCCATCGATCACAAACAACTTCACAACATGATATCAAATTACAAATATTTAATAAACATCGTCGACTCATCATTTTCTGCGTTGGCGATCGCTGCATCCAGAAGGATGATTTTGATTTAAGATGATGTTATAAAATCAATTTTTAAGCTTGCACCCAATCGATCGGAACAATTTTGTTCTCGATGAAAAATAAACTTAACCTTTTTTAAAAAGTATACAGGAAAAGGAAAGTATTAATTCGTATACAATTCTCACAGCTGGTATTTCCTCCAGAAACGCACATCAATCTATTGGACAGAATTAAAAACAGAGCTCCCAAAAGATAGATAGAAATGGAACAGAAACAAAAAAAAAAAAACATTAAGACCAGCAGATCTTAAAAGCCCATAGAATAAAATAGCTAATCGTAATACGTAATTCTCATTCTTAAGGCCGTGTGTGAATTGCGTTAAAATGTTGGTTAAATTTTGAAGTTTGGTTTGTGGTGGGATCAAATTTAGCTTTTGGCTGTGTGAGTTGCGTTAAAAGGGATTTATCAAAACACTATTTTGGCTAAAATTCCTTCAAGATTTAAGAAATTTCCCTAGAAACATTTTTTTTTTTTTGTTGTTCAAGTTAATTAATTTCTTTCCCAAAATCCGACTTAGAAGATATAAATTTAATAATTTGGCACGAAAAACGTAACGAATTCTCAGTTTAACTAATATGTTTCAGTTTTACATCGTTAATTTAATATTTTAAAACAACAATTCCAAATCTTTTTAAAACGATTCCCATTTTGGTTAGTTTGTTGATTTAGTATGTAAACACTAGTTTTCACAGCTGAAGAACTTGTCAAAGCTGACAAATCAATCTATTTGTATTCAATTTGCAAAATAAAATACTATGAGTATCTTATATTAATTATTTATATTTGTTAAAATATCAACGGATTATATTATTTGTTTTTTCCTCTTGAGACCCTACACAAACAATAATATTAATGTAATTTTATTTTTCAATTGAATAAATTAGAACTTACATTTATTATATGGTTTCCCAGTAGATCTGGACTTTTTGGAATTCATATTTCTTTTCGGTTATCGTTTACAGTTTCAAATTACTCTATCTTAAGAAACGTTAAATTTTAACGCAAATTTAGCCTGCTCTACAGCTGCCTACATTTTAACCCATTTTATTCACCACGCTAGTGTCAAATTTTAACCAAGTTACAAAATTTAACCAACATTTTAACGCAATTCACACACGGCCTAAGAACGGAATGAATATAATCAAACGATTTTAATAAAACTCAAAAGCTTTTTTTTTTCTTTTAATCAAATATACTGCTTGCTCCTCTTAAAATTTTGAATTATTTTTTTTTGTAATTTTTTATTTAAAAAAAAAAAACGCCTTTCAAGAAAATACGTATGTATGTATGTACTTCCACCACCCATCGCAATCACAGCACTTCCTTACGAATTATTCCATTATTGAAATTCAAAGGTCCATTATATTGATTTAAATAAATTATGCGCGCCATGCTGTGATGTATGTATGTAACTAACGGGTGATTTTTTTGCTACTTGGTTTTTGACGTTTATATTTTTGACAGATCACACATGACAAATTCCACGAACATTTGACATTTCGATTCAGTATTGCTTGCCATTTCATCGTGAATAGACTTACGCCTGAACAACGTTTGCAAATTATTGAAATTTATTATCAAAATTCGTGCTCTGTGAAAAATGTGTTTCGCAAGCTACGTCCGTTTTTTTTTTCCGCTCATTTTTGGCTAAATAGATACGTGAATAAGCAGAATTGCCGTATTTGGAGTGAAGAGCAGCCAAAGGCAATTCAGCAGCTACCAATGCATCCCGAAAAATGCACTGTTTGGTGCGGTTTATGGGCAGGCGGCATCATTGGGCCGTACTTCTTCAAGGACGATGAAGGCCGCAGGGTTACGGTCAATGGAGAAAGGTACCGTTCGATGATAACAGATTTTTTTTTGCCGAAAATGCAAGAATTGAACTCGGTCGACATGTGGTTCCAACAGGACGGTGCCACATGCCACACTGCACGCGAAACCATGCATCAATTGAGAGGCGAATTTGGTGAGCAGTTGATCTCACGTTTTGGCGCAGTCAATTGGCCACCAAGATCATGTGATT
This sequence comes from Philhelius pedissequus, assembly GCA_910595825.1. NCBI lineage: Eukaryota > Metazoa > Arthropoda > Insecta > Diptera > Syrphidae > Philhelius > Philhelius pedissequus. The sequence continues at coordinate 271,707,582 of OU343160.1, read as the reverse complement.
TGACCCCGTTAGACTATTTTTTGTGGGGCTATGTTAAGTCTATTGTCTATAGGGACAAGCCAAACACGATTGATCCCTTGGAAGCCAACATTGAACGCGTCATTGTTGAGATTCCGGCCGAAATGTGTGAAAAAGTTTGCCAAAATTGGACCTTCAGAATGGACCACCTGAAGCGTAGCCGCGGGCAACATTTAAGTGAAATTATTTTTAAAAAGTAAATGGCAGAAATTGATTTATCGATCCAAATAAAAATTTCATTCACTTTTTACAAGTTTCTGTGTTTTTTTGAATTTTCAAAAACCAAGCTCTTAAAAAATCACCGTTTATAATATGTATTGTGTAGCGTTGGTGGCAGATACATACATTTATGCATTACCTAAATAAAAATGAATAATTGTGTAACTAAATGTGTCTATATCTCCACTCTTATTTCCCATTACTTGTGATTTGGGAACACATATTGTTATTAGGTGCCTCTGCCTAAAAAGGAAGCGCCACACACAATATGAGAAAATGCTTTTTTGTCAGCTCATCCACATATGTTGCTACCTATTGTGTGGTAACGCAAAATGAAATGTTTCAAAATGCTACATCCCCAATCAGGAGACACAAAAACCCTTCAAAAAAAAAAAATATATAAAAGAAGGAAATATGTTTGATTATAACGGTGGGACTATAAATTTTCATTTTGGAATAAATTACATCAAAGATGACATGACACGATAAGGGCTTATATCTCCACCATACATACATACATACGTATCTTGGGTATATGTGTATCGATAATGCTTGCACAAATATTTGGATAACATTGTGGTATCCTGGCCTCACACAACACAATATGCCAAGTTCAGCTTTTTGCATACATGTATATGGATAACCAACCATACAGCTGGAATCCTCTGGCTTCTTCCTCATCGTCACAACAAAAGGACCAAGTTCGTGTTTTGTGTTACATTACAGAATATTTTTGTTGTTGCTGTTGTTGTTGTTGGTATTGTTGTTGTGTGAAGCTTGCTGTATTTCGTTCGTTATTTTTGTCCCAGGCGAATTTCGCTCACAGCAACCACACTTTTGTAAACAGGATTTTACTATGTGAGAACAAGAAGTGAATAACGTATTATGATGCTGATGAGAGTATTGTTGGTGGGCGCGAGAGCAGATTTTAATATTACAAAAAAAAAAAAAAAAACAAGCCGAGATGAAGACCAAACCAAGCAACGACCCACATGAAGCAACTCCATTCAATGAAAACACACCCAAATGCTAATCGGGTTATTGTGTATTAAAGTATAGGCAAATATTTATTTGTTTATGCATAAATGAATGAATCCATTCTTTTTTCTATATAAGCTTCAACTGGAGTAGGTATGTGTAATATTGAATAAAGAGAGTTGGCAATAAAAGCGATCGATCAATAACTCCATTAATTAGTACTTTGTTATTTATTATAAGTTTACTACATTGTCTGTTAAATTGACAGCTGTATAAGTGATATTTTCTGTTATTTTAAAGAAAAGGAAAATAGATCGCAAATTAATATTTTATTTTTATTTAAAAATTATTTTAAGGACATACCTACCGATGACCTTAATCGTTTTAGCCGATATGTACCTCGCACATTTGGTTAATTATTTAATTTACGTGCTTTTTTAGTTAAAAATAAAATGTACATTCGACTGGATCGCACGAACTTGCTCTTGTAGCTAACAGTGACAACTTTAATTTAGCTAAACATTGACGCTGTTACACAGAACCAAAAAAGTAGTCCTATTGACTATTTTGGTAGTCAATTTGACAATTAAATAGTCGATTTTCACCCAACAACTGCGATAGTTAATAGGACAATTTTCAGTAGTCAATATAACAACCGAAATTTTTCTACAACTCCGTAGTCAATATGACAACTTCGATAGTCAATATGACAAATTTTGATTGAAAGGAATTGAATCACAAGTTGTCGTATTGACAACCACTGTAGTCAATAGGAAAACCGCGGTAGTCAATATAAGACAAATGCGGTTGTTAATACAATGGTCGGAAAAAGTATTTTGACAAAACTATTTTCCTTGTTATATTGCTTGCTTTAAAGAGCTGAGAGATATAACGGAACTCGTGTGATGCTCGAAACAAAATATCTACGTGATTGTAACTGTAAATTACAAAATATTTTATTTTTCCTTACGCATTCGTTCTTAATCATGTTCAATGTATGGAGTGAATTGAAATTAACTGGAAAAAAGTATTTTGACATCATATTCCTTTTAGTTCATTTCGTTTCGTGCGTGCGATCAAAGTTAATATTTGTTAAAATTAAGCACATTTAAATACAGAAATTTTATTACATTAAATTTTTTTTTTCAATTTAATTGATTATAATGGGGAAAACGGCGGAAATACGCGAAGTTTTAAGAAATGAAATGGTGATCAAGTATGATGCTGGTATTTCGGTTGAATACTTGAGCAAACTATACAAAGTGCCTAGTCAAACCGTTTATTACCAAATAACTAAACAAAAAAATTACAAATCAACGCGAAACTTACCACGTTCAGGACGCCCACGCAAGACAACCAAAAGAGAAGACCGTTAAATCGTCGGAAAATTTAAAGAAAACGTGCTAAGAACCCCAAAATCTGCAACAAGAGAAATGAAAAATCAGTATGATATTGAAATTTGTGAAAAAACTATAAGTAATCGTTTAAAAGAGGCTGGCTTTGCCACTAACATAGCCAGAACAATACCACAAATATCACATAAAAACGAACTTAAACGTTTGGAATTCGCCAAAAAATTTTTACATAAGCCTTCATCATTTTGGGAAAAAATATTGTGGACTGATGAAAGCTCATTTCAGTACCATGCCTCAAAAAAGAAAACTTTCTGCAGAATTCCTAAGAAAATGCGTAAAAAAGTGGCACCTGTTTGTGAAAGAGTTCCCCATGGTGGAGGCTCCGTAATGTTTTGGGGATGTGTTTGTTTTAACGGCACAGGAGACGATTTCTTATAGTTTTTTCACAAATTTCAATATCATACTGATTTTTCATTTCTATTGTTGCAGATTTTGGGGTTTTTAGCACGTTTTCTTTAAATTTTCCGACGATTAAGCGGTCTTCTCTTTTGGTTGTCTTGCGTAGGCGTCCTGAACGTGGTAAGTTTCGCGTTGATTTGTAATTTTTTTGTTTATTTATTTGGTAATACACGGTTTGACGAGGCACTTTGTATAGTTTGCTCAAGTATTCAACCGAAATACCAGCATCATACTTGATCACCATTTCATTTCTTAAAACTTCGCGTATTTCCGCCGTTTTCCCCATTATAATCAATTAAATTGAAAAAAAAATTTAATGTAATAAAATTTCTGTATTTAAATGTGCTTAATTTTAGCAAATATTAACTTTGATCGCACGCACGAAACGAAATGAACTAAAAGGAATATGATGTCAAAATACTTTTTTCCAGTTAATTTCAACTCACTCCATACATTGAACATGATTAAGAACGAATGCGTAAGGAAAAATAAAATATTTTGTAATTTACAGTTACAAACACGTAGATATTTTGCTTCGAGCATCACACGAGTTCCGTTATATCTCTCAGCTCTTTAAAACAAGCAATATAACAAGGAAAATAGTTTTGACAAAATACTTTTTCCGACCATTGTATGACAACTGCGGTAGTCAATACGACTACAAATTTCAGATTGACAACCAAGTTGTCATATTGACTACCAAGTTGTAAAATTGTCCGCCAAGTTGACGATCAAAAAAGTTTTTATGTTGACTGTCGGAATTATTAATTTCAATTTTAATTTTGGGTTTTCATATTGACTATAAAGTAGTCATATGATGATCAAAATGTTTTTCACAGAATATAATGTTCAGTTTTTATATTGACTACCAAATTGTCTTATTGACTACCGTTATCGTATTGACTACCGCAGTTGTCATATTGTCTACCGCGGTTGTCCTATTGACTACCAAAATTGACAATCGAAAATTGTCCAATTGGCTATCGGGTTGTCAATTTAGAATATTGAAATTCTGTTTTTCATTTTGGTTGAATCTGAATTGGACTACCAAACTGTCATATTGACTACTGAATATATCCTATTGACTACCGCAGTTGTCATATTGACTACCGCTGTTGTCCTATTGACTAAATAAATTGACAATCGAAAATTGTCCTATTGACTATCGGGTTGTCAATTGAGAAAAAAAAAGTTGTCATATTGACTATTTTGGTAGTAAACATGACAATTTCGGGTTTTTTCAAGTTGACAACCGGCGATTGTTAATATGACGACTTTATTTTTTTCTGTGTAGTCAGTTGGTAGTCTAGTTATCCTAAGGAGGTTAAAATAGAATAATTAATTGTCGAGTGGATGATTCAGGAACATTATTTCTAGGTACCTACCTAGAAATGTATATTTTTTAATTCTAGATTATGGATTTTAGGTATTTTAGTTGGGAGAATAATATGTAGCTACACACATACATTGATTAACGCTAGGTACCTATATTATGTAAATATGTACACATAATAATAACGAAAGTGAATGATAGAGGTGAGTTGGTAGCTATATAAAGCTAAAGAAATACATATACAGTGAAATCTCCCTTGGGCGGACAGCCATGGTGCAGACATTTTTGTCCGTCTACGGGAGTTGTCCGTTTAAGCGAAATCAATTAAAAACACTAATTTTCAAAATTAAGAGTATTCATTTATTAACAGAAAATAAAAATAACACAAATATATAAACTTCACTCCTTTTTATCACAGGAAGTGGAATAAAATTATTAGATTTAAGAATTATGTAAATACATATAAAAATCAGCCTCTAAAAACTTTGCAATAATATAAGAAGATTCGTATTTATGTACTTTAAAAAAAAAAAAAACTATTTCAATTGCTATTCAGTTTAAGAAAATACCAATTTATTTTGGAGTCTGACCTGTAGGCCAACTAAAAGTTGAACAGCTACCGTCATTTTCCTTGGTCGTAAATGTTTTTAAAATGTTCAATTGAAGTGTTTTCTTCTTTGTAGGAATTAATAGATGTTCCCACCAGATCATGATTCTGTTCCTCAGATTTATAGCCAAATTAATTGATTTCAACAGGAACTGCAATATTTTCATCCACATTTACATTTTCATCCATCAACACAAATCTTTCAGCTTATCATTCCAATCTGCATTCATGAAGGAGCTTGGAAATTTCTATTAAATTTGCTATAATTTGATAATATGATTTGCTATCATCTTTTAGATCGAATTCACTGTCCTCCAAATCACTTTCATCACGTGAATGAGAGAAAATAATTTGATTCTCGCTGTAGAAGATTGCAACTTAAGAAAAAATACCATTGCCAAAATTATCAGCATGATGACATATTCAATCCTGCTCAGATGTCCATCTAAGAGACAATATTTTGTCATTCATATGTGAAATTCCTGTCCGTGTTCGTCCAAGGGAGTGTCCGTCCAAGATAACCTGAAATCAATGAAACGTTTATGGAGCAATTTCCGTACAAAAAAATATGTCCGCCTAAGAGAGGTGTCCGCCTAAGGCAGTTATTTATTTTTTTTTTAATTCATTTTTATTTCATTTTAACATATAACTATCTTAAAGCTAGACAAAAATGTTTAAAACTAGCCTAATTATCAATAACTTACAACTAATTTACTGGCCCTTTACGGGCGCTCTAAATTAAACAATAACTCTTAAAACTAATGTCTTTCGACCTAAAAACTATTTTAATTAAATCTAATTTTTTTTTAAATTTTATTTTATATTTCAAGGAACCTTCACAAAAACTTGATATCTTATCATTTTTTTTCATTTATTTATTTTTTTTTATTTTTTTTTACTTATAAACTAAACCTAAATATATATTAAAAAGAATTAAAACTAAATAAAACTAACTTATACTAACTAAAAATAACTTAAACTACTTAAAATACCTAATAATACTTAAAACTACTTAAAAACTAGAACAGCCACAGCAGCATTTTTTTCGTTTTTTAATTTTTTTTTGTTTATTTTTTATATGCATGCAGACACACACCAACATGCAACCCACCCATACATGTACATACGCACATACATATACGTACGCACATACATGTACAGACAGGCAGTACATGCACGTATGCCCCCGCATACATACAAATTTTTAATTTTTTTTTTGTGCCACCCTGACAGTTCCCTATACCTAATTGCCCTAAGTCTATGTAAGTCGGCCAAGATATAACATCTTCATCGCCTTTAAATATCACGATGCTGTTCAGAGAGCCACCAGAACTGGTTCTCCTGTTTCGCCCTATCCCTCCGGTCCCGATCGGACACAGTCCTACTGAACCGAAGGCGCTCTTCTCCACCTTGAGCGATGACGTCTCGACCATTAAGGAGTCGCCTATCTACAGTTTTACGGCTGACGTGGTAGATAAGCGGAACCGCCATTCTATCCTGTATCAGCCCTCGACTGTCTAAATAGAGGACTGCCTCGGGAGGGATGTAACCACTTAATCGCGCACTCTCAAAATATTCGTTATTGGGGTAATAAGCCCCAAAAATTAAGCTGTTAGTTGAGGACATCGCTCTTGCAACGTGACCCCGAATCAGCTTAAACAAAAAATTATATATTCTGCTTATGTTGGCTCCGTTGTATAGAACCTGGTTGGAATAATATCTTGTGTACTCCGACTCTGGTGTTCTGTGTAATCCAAGGCAACGTCTAAGACATTGCCTCTCAAACACCCGAATCTTTTCCATTTGAGATGGGGCAACGTTGTCAATCATCGGCCCTGCTGTCAAGACGGCTGCTATAAAACGGTCGTTTTGTCAAGGCAAATGCTCCCCTAGCCCTGGCCAAAGCAGCACCTATATGTATGTCGAAATACAGGTACTGATCCAACCAGATGCCAAGGTACTTTACTACACTTTTACTCGGCAGTGGATGTCCATGTGGCCCTACGATCACCAGCTTGCGCCAGTTCTTTCTCGTATCCCTTGAGGCGCTAGACAACGGAGTCCTAAACAAAATAGTTTCTGATTTCTGGAAGTTGATTTTCAACTTCCAGTCATCACAATATCGCTGAATCTAGTCGAAGTCACTCTGCAAGAGACTTTTTATGACCTCAACTGTATTAGCTGTTCTGTACGCAATTAGATCGTCGGCATACGCAATTGCCTGAGTTAGACTACCTATCAGATCGCTGGTGTAAATGCTGAATAGAATCGGCGAGTTAACCGCTCCCTGCTGAAGACCATTATTAATATTAAAAATTGCGGTAGAAGTTACATTGCCACTCTTGACAGCAAACTTTCTACCATTTAGCATGTCATAAAGCATATACAATATAGGTTTACTTATACCTAGTCTGGTTATCTTTAGATAGAGACCTTCTAACCATACGGTGTCTAAGGCCTTCTCCAAATCAACCAGACAGGCACCCGTACACTGCTTTTTAGTTTTGTTCCATTGGATATCAGAAACTAGTTTAGACGTGGCATGAATTGTGTCATGTCCCGCCTTAAAACCGAACTGATTATCCGGGATGATATTTTTGTCCTCCGCCCATTTGAACAGGGCTTCGGAAGTTGTATAACGGCGGCGAATCCGCAGTGGTCACTGTCGTACTCGATCGTTCGTAAACAATTTCTTGGTCGTTGACCCACAGTGTCAGTAATTGTTAGTCTTGCGTCTTTCAGCAATATATCCAGATAGGCACCGCTTCTTGGAAACGATGGCCTCTCTGTGGCTAGAAGATCGAGGTGATACTCAAAGTTGTATCGACCCATCCAATTATACAAATGGTTACCTCGAGGATTTTGTATTTGATTTCCCCAATCTATATGTGTTTGGCGTTTAAATCACCGGCTAATATGTAAAAGTTTTCTTCCTAAGGCAGTTGTCCGCAAAGTGGGATTTCACTGTATAAATATATATAGTATATACATATGAATACACTTAGTGACGTAAGCAAAAATGAAATATTATAAGATAGAAATAAATGAAGTACACATAATAAAATCTTATTAGTTTGCTTAGTTGTTACAGTTTGAGCAAACAAAAGATCCTACCTATTAGAATAGTTGGACAAATATGAATATAAAAAAAAATTCAGACATCGTTGGAGCGGTTTTTGTATTTTGAAAAAATTACAGTGACTGGTTTTTAAAAAAATGATTTCTGAAACAAATAACAAAAATATTTTTTGAAAATTTGAGTTTGCTGTTTTATTAACACTTCTAGGGCGCAATTGCATTTAAAATAAAATGCACAATTGGATCGCACGAACTTGATCTTATTTTCGATCATATCGTATGCCAAAGATTTATATTAAAAATATAAATATATTTTTAAAGCTGTTTTTTTTACTTAATTTTTTTATATATACAAAATTTCTTTAATTTTTTCTAAAAAAGGTTGGTATGACAATCTTAAATATTTAATAATATAAAATTAAAAACAAAGATTAAATCGGCCTTATAAAAAAAATAATTCAAATTTCTGAAATAATTACTTAAACTAATTTGAGCTAAAAAAGTAGGTTATTTTATTTCTTGTATAAATTTGAATTTATGAGAAAAAAATTCTAAGAATCTGTGGAGCGGTTTTTTTTTAAATTGAACAAAATTAAAAAAAATTCAAATACGCCAATTCATGGCTATTCAGCAAATACATATATGTACATAACTATAATTTTTGAAAAAAATTATTGAGCAGTTCTCAAAATATAAATTAAAACATTTTTTTAATGCTTTTAAAAATACAAAAAAAATATTAATTAAAAATATTTTACGCAGTATAAATTGGGCAACATAAACCTATATATGTGTGAATTTTCGAAAGATTTGGTTAAGCCATTTAAGAGATAGTCGAAATAAAAAACGGTCCTATGGAAAGTACCGTTCTTAGAAGTTTTTTTAATTTTTCTTTTCAATCATATGATCGGTCGTACCTAAAAAGCTGCACTGATTTTTTTAAATCAAAATCGTTAGAATCTTTTCCGAGAAAGCGAGATATGTGAATGTTTTCAGGTAAGTGGGTTTCACTTAATAGGGGATCACTGTAACGGGTTTTGTTATGTTGCCCAGTATATTTTTTCTTTGGATTGAAAAACGAATATGTACCCTTCAACTCTAAGAACTTGAACTGTTATATGTACACACAAATTGGCATAGTTACACCTGAATTTTAATATTGTTTTGCTTGTTCTGAACTTTACCCTATTAAAGTCGTGTTCTCTTTGATAAAACTGGGACTCTATACTGACTCTGAAAATCGTCCCAATTCTGTACATATTGAATACTCAAGACCCTTATTTATTATTTATGTTTGGCAAGCAAAACAAAGAAAATGTGTCATTGAATGAAACTTGACAAACATTTCCAAATAAAATCTAAAGAATAAGTCAGAACCTTCTTTTTCTTCGAATCAATGTCCATGACAAGACAAAAGTGAAAAGGGTTAAGATGCAAAATGCTATAAACAATAGCCACAAAACTGTCACTATTTTTTCTAATAAAATTTTAAGAAAAGTGTTAAAACAAAGAACAAAATCGCACAAGTCACAATATACCCTTCTCACCAAAAACCGCATGCCTTTTGTTTATCTTACAACACCAGCAAAAGCAACTACACCAATACAAACCTTATAGTTTGTTTGATTTGAAGTTGACCCATTTTACATGCAAGACTGGCGCTCAGTTTGCCGTTAACAAAACGTCCATTTAGGAATCTCTTCAAAAAATGACACACAACACGAAGCTTTTTCGTTTGGTGTGTGTTGTGTATAGTGTATGCTTGCTTACAAAATATAGGTGACAAGTTATATAAATAAACCCAATTGGGGTCAGGCAAGGCTGTCTTTTGGAGGAGATCGGAAAACATGTCAGGGATATGGTGTCAAAGTGACAAAGTGTTCAGAGCCTTTTGTGACCAGTTTCGTATATGATAGTATGTATGTAGTATAGGCAGGCAAGTCTTGTAAATAATGCTAGAGCTAATATTTGTATATGCTTCACATGATGGCGATGCGATGATGGTGGCAAGTCTGACTGGTGTGCTTTGTTTTAAAATCGTCGATGCAAATTGGCTGTGTGTACTTACAGACGTTCCATGCTTCAGGACGCAATTGAAAACAAAAAAAAGCTACATTGGACAGCAGGAAAGCTCCAAGGGTTTTTGTGGAAAGTGACAAATAAGAGAATCATGGCGATGTTGATGTGGTTGCTATCGAAAGGTTTTTGAATTTTTTTTTTAAATATTTTTATTTGTGTATAATTCAGGCCCTTTAATAATGATGCATGACGGAGAGCTCCATTCAAAATTGCTAAACAAAAAGTTCACCGATTTAGTTCTAGTACCTGGAAAACCATAGAAATGTCGAGCCATGAAGAGCTATAACTATGCGGTCAACGTAATCGCGTTAACTCTACGACGACGTCACCAAAAAATGTATCTTCATTCTGACATCAAACACACCGTCAACACGTTGATTAAAAAATTCATGTCATGGCGGGTGTAAACGTTCTCTTTAATACTTTGATACAAATCGTTGCAGAATTAGGAAAGAGTTTGACGTTATTTTATGTCATAGAGTCAAGGCCTTGACCGATTACGATGACAATGTCTATCTAGCTCTACGTTTTTTTTCGGAATATTATTATACAATTTGGAAAAAATAAAATAAAATATTGAATTTTCAAATTTTCGTCTCGGTATCGTCAAATCGAAAAATTTCAATCTCGTCTTGGTCTTGTTCCCGACTTTTTTTACGTGCCAGTTATAGTTTTCATTGAATCAATTCTGATACGCTTACAAATAAAACCGATGATAATATTTTTTGTCAAAAAAATATTTTATTTGCTCTACCATTTTCTTTTAAATTCACTTTTGATTTTTCAATGATGGAAAGCGTTTTCGATGATCATTCACTGATCATTGAAAAATCAAAAGTGATTTTACAAGAAATTGGTAGAGCAAACAAAATATTTTTTTGATATAAGATACCTTCATTTTGGCAGTGCCTCAGAATTGATAGTCAATGTTTTCAATGATTAGAAAGAAATTTCGAAGTTTCTGAGGTAAAATATGAATTTTGTAGAGGTTTTTTATTCCATTTAAATCGGACCCATCCATCAATTGATTTTAATAATTCATTGCTTGATAGGTAGGCAACAAACTATATTTTGACGTTTCGAAAATATTTTTTTCCAATTGTCAACTTCTGAAAATTGAGCGGTTTCTATTTCATGGACTATATAAGAAGGTTTTTTTAATAATACTAATTTTATATACTAATACTACTGATTTACATCAGCCAAGTAGAAGACTTAGTACTTTATATTAGATTAGGAATTTCGAAAAAAAAATGTATTAATTTTTTTTAAAAATCGAAACACTTTTTTTTGAAAATTTGAGCATGAGGTCCTATTAACAATTTTAGAGAGCATTTGTATAAAAAAAAATATTTTAATCGGTTCATCCAATGTTCAGAAAGTCGAAAATATGAAAATTGGTTCTATGGGAATTACCGTTGATCACTACGCAAAAAATATTTTTATACTTGAAAGTGGACTGTACTAATTTAAAAGCACACATATTTTTTTATAAAAATTTTTGGAGCCGTTTTCGAGAAATACATTTTTTTCTTAATGGTTTTTCTTAACATTTTTATGGGACGTACCGTTGTTTTTAATTTAACGAATATAGTTTTTTTTTAATATTCATATACTGTCAAAAAAGTAAAAAATACGAAGTTTCGAAAAAATCCATTAATTTGTTATCGAAATTTTTGAGTTTTCAAAAAAGTTTTTTTTTAATTTGTTGGACATTTTTGGCTTACAATAGTGCGTACACTTTTTAGGAGCTTCTGCGCAAAACATTTTAAAAAAAATCTAATTAACGGTTTCCCAGAAAAACGAAAACAAAAAGAACGGTATATACTACTGGAGCTACCAAAAATAACAATTTTTTTTCGAAAGAAAAATTCTAAAAAGTTCCCTTTCCCTTCATTACTGAAAAAGTTTTTTTTATAAAAATTGTTGGAGCCGTTTTTGAGAAAAAAAATGTGTTTTTTTTTTGCTCAAAAAACTGTATGGGAGGTACTGTTATTTGTCGTCTTAAAAAAAAGGAAAAAAACGTGCATATTATCGAAAAACAATATCTACCAAGTTTGAAGGAAATCTATCCAACCGTTTAGGCTGCAGACTCGGGGACAGACTCATTATCCACATCCTCATTATTGTTGGACCCACTTTTTTGTTGTTCTCTGTAATCGTAAAATCGGTTAATGATCAGTTTCAATCAGTTAAACACATCCAGGAACCCATAATTATTTAAATATGTATATCTTTTGGAACTCGTCCGTCTAGTGGAGTGCAAATAACTGCACCCCCGTTTAAACATCCATTTTATTTTGGGTCAACTCTCATGGGCAAATTCCAATCAGATGTCAGTGCGATAGCCTGTCTAAAATATGTTAATATCCATTTAATTTTCTGAAATCGAGTTCATCAATCTTAACACACCAATTTCGGCGGATTAACTGATTTTCAAAGATGTTTCATGAACATCATGATAAATGAATTTACTAATATCTTAAAGTTTCAAGATTTTCAACTTCTTATAGTGTTCAACCTCTAAAGCCTCTTCCTGCCTATAAATTTTAACAGAAATTATCTCCGGATTTTTTCTATTTTTTTTGAACCCCAAAAATATTAAGGCCAGACCATTGTGGGGGATATTTAAAGAAAATTTATTCAATATGACACATTGTGTACTGGCGCCAAATAAACTTATTTTTAATATATTCATGACACCATCAAATTAAAAATCGATTAATATAAATTAAGCACTATCTCACCCAACTGAATAGCATTAAGTTTTTGAATCAATTTTATTTATTAAACTTTTTAGGCTTAACCCCTTAAAGAGTAATTTCAACAAAACTTTTTTAAATTTTATAGTTGCAGCAAATTCTTACAAATAATCGATGACAAATTGCTTTCGGGTTTTAAAATTATTAAAATAACAACTTTGATATTTGTTTTAAATTAAATATGTGGAGATTTATAAAAATGTGAACATAAGTGTTAATGAACAATACTTTTTGAAATATTTTCCACAAGAAACTATTACAACTTTACTTGTAGCGTTAAACCATTTATAAACATAAAGTATACATAATTATGTACACAGGCTAAGATTGGAGACTCAATCCGGCTATTTTGATTCTCTAGCTGTGAAAGTCGAACTGGGTCTCCAATAAGTCCATTAGAGACTATAGTGATATCGATCCAATCCAATGGGTTCCACAATCCACATGTGCCCAGATGGACCTCTTAACGGCTAATTATTATTGGCTTTTTAAAATGGGCAGGTGGCAATCTAAATTGCGGACCAAAAATTATAAAAAAAAATCTACTTTACTTAAGCATTAAAGGGATAACCCTGTACAGGTTTTCACTAACGTTAATCTGAATACTTAAGATAGATCTTCTTGATCTTCCATAGTTTCGCCTGTAAAACTTTATTATAGTTAAACAAATTTGAAGACCTTTGATTCTGATACAGACAGAGCAATAAGCATTTCGACTGGCTAATACGAGAATTCATTGGTCGCCCAAATGATGTCCGATAAATTAATTGGAATAGGCTCTTAGATACACATGTGTGTTGGAAACGACGTAATAGAGTATAGTGAAGGCGTACCAACAACAACACACACATTTTTTTGTGGTCATCCCCTAAACAAGGAAAAGTGGCATCCTTCCTGTGCCATTTTTTACTTGTAATACTCGTATATATACATAAGTACTAAATGGCCAGTTATGGATTCGTAAAAAAATAGAACTCGATATTTTGATCCAACTTTACATACCCATGATAGCGAAGACGAACAAATTGGGTATCACAATTCTGTCTACCTGTCTGTCCGCGAGTCTTCACCCTAAACAAACGGTTGAATATATTTTCTTCCAACTTGGTACATAATTGGGCAAAATCTTCAAATTTTATTATTTATTTTAATATTGTTAAATATAGTTCACATTGGTCCTTGGTCAAAAAATCCATTTAAGATAGATACTGATAACTGATAAGGCGCTAACTAGTCAACTGATGAGCGCAAATGAGATTTCCGGGACGAAAAGAAAAATGTGTGGTACTTCTAGTAAAACCATATTTTTTTGGTTTTCGATTTTGTGGAAAACAGTTCACTTGATTTTTTTGAATTTTTTATGACGAAATTCTTAAAAATTCAATTGTAAACCAACATTTTTCAAACAATTTTTATTTAATTAAAGACCTCAATATATCGAATCTACTTAACAAATACCTTTATTAACATCTTCTAGATTATTCAACAAAAAAAACATTTTCCTAAACAAAAAATGGATCTTTAAAAATCGTCAAAAGAGCTTTTTTTTCTCAAGAAGGCTTCAAGAATTTTGATAAAATGTGTGCATTTTTAAATTAGTAAAGTCCACATTTGCATAAAATAAAATTCAGGTTCTTGCTCTTATGTTCGAAGTGATCGTAAACAAAAAATTCTTAGCAGAAATAGCTAAACATTTTTTAAGTTGTTTTTATTTAATTTTTTATATACAAATTCTGTTCAATTTTTTACAAAAAAAAATTTGGAATGGCAATTTTAAATTTATAACAATATCTATATGTAAATTTGAATACAGAATTTAAAAAAAAAATCGTTACAGATCGTTGCGAAATTTTGAGTTTTCAAAAAAATTAAAGATTTTTTTTCAAACAGTCAACAAATATTTTTTCGAAAATTTTGGTATGCATCATAATTATTTTTTATTGAAATCCATTAAGCCGTTAATGAGAAAGTCGAAAATAAAAAAAAATGCACGACTGGATCACAAGTACCTACCTGCTCTAATCTTCGATCACATCGTATGCAAAAGATTTCTATTAAGAATATAAATATATTTTTAAAGTAGGTTTTTACTTATTTTTTTATACACAATGTTTTTAAATGTATTTATAAGAAAATTGATATGAACATTTTAAATATTTACTAATATAAACTTAAAACCAAAATTTAAAAAAAATCATCCATCGTTTAGGCTATAGATTGTTGTACTGACAGACAGACAGACGGAATTGTGGGACCCATTTTTTTGGTGTTCTACATCATGGTAATTTCATGTATGATTAAAATCTCGTACTTTACATTTTCTACATCAAAGTGTTTGAAAATTTCAACCCATTTCTGACTTGGTGGGTGACAAACTGAATTATTCAAACAATTGCTGTCTTCATTTTGTGTTTAAGTCATTTAGTCGTAAAGAAAGTACTTTAATCTGTTGGAAAAATGTTTCAAAGAAAAGAGAGGACACTAAGAGGACAATTAAGTAAAAAGAGGACAAATTGTTGTCCTCTTTAACAAAAACAATAAAAAAGACACGATACCGAAAAAAACGACAAGTCCTCTAAAAAAGAAGACGGATGTTCACCGAACTTATAGTATCTACATATATCACATGTAAGAATAGTTCTATGGCATGAACCGAAAAATGTTTGTTAACATTTTTTTTTATCAAATTCATTAGAGCCATCTTCGAGATAATTAAGATTTAGCTTTTATTTGTGCTAAAACTTGTATCGCAGGTACCTTTATTTTCGTGCACAAAAAAAGATTTGAAAGAAGAATCGAAACAATCGCCTAAAACACTTAACTTGCTACGTTTGTAGAAAACTGCTTAAGCCGTTTAGAATGTAGGTCGACATAGAGCCAGACTCTTCAAATTGTTAATGGCCTCATTCAATAACCGATCTATAGCTATCCGGATAGGTTGGTTTTATTAGATTCATATGTAAGAACATAGCTGATGACAAAACGACTGCAGCAAAAAAAAATCTTAAGCTATCCGAAAAACTTTGCTATACTTTTGTATCCCACGAGAAATATCAAAATATTATGTGCAAGCCCATACAAATTGAACCTATCCAATGTTGGTTGTTCAGGAGCTTAAGTGGATACTAATTTATCTTAGATAGGCTATCGTACCGACATTTGAATGTACCCAATGATACATACCCTTTGTTTTATTTTTGAAAATACAATATGCATCTCGAAAACGGGTCGACAAATTTTTCTGAAGTTATGTTTTTAAATTTATTTCTTAAATAACTTAAAATTGCATTATTGGCATTTTTTTTAATTAAAATGATATTGTGTATACAAAAAAATAATTAAAAAAACTACTTTAAAAATATATTTCGCAATTTCTCCAAACAATATTGTATTTACAATGTGAACGAAAATAAGATTAAGTACTTGAAATCGAGTCCTGCATTTTTCTTATGCCTAAATAAAAATAAATCACTTACAAAAAAAAACCACAACTGTAAGCAATTCCTTAATCTTGAAACCTACCAAGACGTATGTCCTTAGTCTGGTAGAAAAATAGATATTTATCAAGGCTTATATCCCTAATTTATTGAATATATTTTCTGCTCAGTCCAACAACATGAGCGTTGACTTGTGGGATAAGTCTCAAACTTGGATTTCATAAAATCTAATATATGCTAATTTTTCTTCAATTCTTTTTAAAGTGGGAATAAATTTAAGCGTTTCGTTTGAGACAGACAAATTTCCCTTCTATATTCTAGCTTTAAATATACAAAAGAAAATTATGGTATTTAAAAAAGTTTCTATTTTCCAACTGAATGTTGATATACTCGTAACTCTTGGTTTGGTAAAATAGCTATGCTTAAAATTATAAATCATTAAAGGCACATCGAAACAACACAACTAATTAGGTTCATAAAAAAATTAGAAGCGAAAATGTAAACGCAAACAAATGAAGCTCATTAAGAAAGACTAACTGAGGGTTATTTTTCAAAATAAAAAATTAAAAATAAGCAGCTTAATAAGGGAAGCATTATAGAATTAGATGCTTCTCATATGCAAAATGCTTACGTAATCTCAAAAGAAATGTTTTGAGTTTTTGAGTTTACATCTGATTAACATTTTTCGCTGAATCTCTCAGATAGCGGCTCGGCGCCCGGTTCAAAATTAACAAAGGAAGCTAATGAGGATAGATATAATAATTCATAACGTTTCGTAAAGCCTCAAGAGCTATATTTTTTTTTATTTTAAATTGTTTGGTAGGTACCCATGCAACATTTAACAACATAAATAATAAATTTAGTTGTTTAGGTACCCAACTCGAACCTTTTAAAAAAAGCTTATTCTCAATAAACTAGTTAGCTACACAAAGTTAATTTTAAATTGCTACCCATCCCATCGGCATGGCAAGGAAAAAAGATTTATCTCTATATATAAATATACGCATTTAAAAACAACCCTCTAAGTTAAAAAGAGTTATCTTAAGGTAACGGAAATAAGGATCAAGTTTTGCGAGAAATATGGTGGTATATTTTTGACTAATTAGCTGTGGGAGGGTGGGAAGGGCAAGGCAAAGCTTTTTATTTATTGAAAAAAGGTCAACAAAATAATCACTGGAATAAAAATTATGAATAAAAAAAAAGTTGATTATGAAAAGATTGAAAGATAAACTTTATTATATAACTTTTTTGTTGCAAAGATTAATTGCGAAACAAAATATTGGGATGAAGAAGTATCTGCCCAAAAAAGCAATATTATACCCGCGGCGGTCGTGGAAAACTTGTTAAATCGAGTTAGCTCGACATAATTATAACTACAATAATTACTGAAAACATCTTGATTAAGGTAGTCTACTTTTCATAAAATTTTCAGACAAAGATATAGGTACTATAATATATTACGGAAATACAGCTTAAAAGGTCGGAACTGAAGCATCAAGCTCTTAGCGTTTTAATCAGGCTTTTAACATGCTTTATGCTTTCTCAAGCTTTTTTTTAAGTTATCAAACAAAACATAATTAATTTATCTAGTTTGAAAAATTTTCGTAAATCCGTTTAAATGGGGATGCAACGCATATATTTCTCCAACTTCATGGTCATGAATAATCGTGGTTCAGCTTCGGTTCAAAATTTGAACTCGGCTTAGCCCCTATGAAGTGTTGTAAATTCAAAGCTTAGGACTTAACTAAACAGTACCTGGAAGAATTTAACTTATTATTTAACTCTTGATGGGAAATGTTGTTTTTTTAAATGCTTTCTCACTTCAATTGATTATTACTTGCGATTAACTGAAAGTTTTGCATTTTGAAAACAAAATTAAACTCGAGATTTTAATCAAAGTTGACATTACGATGAAAGAGTACACCAAAAAAAGTGGGTCCCGTAATTCCGTCTGTCTGTCTGTCTGTAGAACGATCTACAGCCTAAGCGGCTGAACCGATTTTGTTCAAACTTGATGCTTAGGCGTTTTAGGCGATTGTCCAACATAGATTTTTGAATCGTTGTTTTAGCCCCAAAAATAACGGTACTTGCCATACAAATTTTTATACCATCTTAATTATGTCGAAAACGGCTACAACGATTTTGATAAAAATTAGTGCCTATTCTACTTTAGGTACGGTCTACATTTTGGCCAAAACTTGTTTAAAAATATATTTTTTTTTTTTTTTTTTTTTTTTATAATCTACGCGCGCTCAAGGGATTATGAATACCCTTTAAATGTTTCAACACAGCGCGGGCGTGGGGGTGAGGTTAAGGAAGAGAAAGAATGATAGGAAAGATGTGTGGCGCGATATTCGGAGACTGTAGGTGGTTGTTGTCTCAGATTTTATCTCCAGGGATGGCGGCTGAACTAATGCGGAGAAATTTCCGTCTCTTATTTATCTATGTCCCTTATAATTCGCATTAATTTTCTTATTCTTTGTCATATCTTATCGGTAAACTAGTTCTACTCAATCAGATGTTGTTAGTTCTATGCCCAAACAGCATGTAATGAGTAAATCAGCAAACTTATTGTATGACTTTTATTTTTTTAGAATTGGTTTTTAATGGAAAAATAAGAAGACATAGACTACGGCAGGGATCGAACCTGTGACCATGAGGTTGACAGGCGAACACACAATTATCGCGCCACGGCCACCACCAACATTTATTAACATACCTGCCATACAACCATTTTTTTGATTTTCGACATTCTCATAAACGGCTCAACGGATTTCCATCGAAATGTACATATATACAGGAGCTCCTTCGAATTCTAAATAATCCTGCTTTCAAAATTTTCGACAAATAGTTGTTTTGGGTTTTTGAAAACCAAAACAGAAACATGGATTAAAAATCACTCTTATGTAAAAGCAGTCCAAATAAAGCAAATTAAGTTTTAAATAAAGTCAGAAATGGTTATTATTTTCAGGTCGAGTTGGTTTAAAATGGATTAGGTACGAATTTAATTGTTGAGTTTTTGTATATCTTGATATTCTTTGCAATATGGGGCCAGTGCAATAATTATACAATTCCAGAGTAATCTAAAGATTAAATAGAGAGAATGTAGAGTATTTATATGATAAATATTTTAAATTTTAAGAAAATCAAATAAATTAGGATAACTTCAACCTTATCTTCGTAAAAGCGGGTATTATGCATATTTCTTTAACTTTCCGTTTTTTCTTTCTAATATTGAAACTTGAACAGTAACAAAATCTATAGCATTCCGTTAAAAGAGTTTAATTTGAATGCATAACAGAATGTTTTTATATTTACACTAAAAATGTGTACATCCAAAATTGTTTAAAAAATTAAAATTAAAAAAAATACGTAAATAAACTGTTTTTTTTTGTAGTTTTTGTCTTCTGGAAAATGGAAGCTCGCTTCACTTTTTAATGCATTGTTGGTTATCTAGTTATTCCATAAAAAATCTTAGATAAAATGGAAGTACCTGATTCTACACACGCACAACTCTTTGTCCCGTTCCACACGATTAAACTGAGTTGCTAACAAGATTTAGTGTTTTGTTGAAAAAAAGGCAAGATGTAAAGGAAGAGAACAAACTCTAAGCAGTCAACGATTGAAGAGATTTTTTTGACGTTTTGTTTTACCTTTTCGTAAATTTTGATTTTGAAGTTTTTCAATTTCGAATTGTTTTCGGTTTTGGGTATTAATAAAATCGGAAAAAAGATTTCATTCGCAAACTAATACACACAGTTAAGCATTTACACCTAAATAGTGTATGAAGAGGTTACACGAGTAAATTTTTAAAACAATTAAAAGAAAATTTCGAAAACATCTCCGGTAATTAGCAAAATGATAATTAAGGACTAGTTGCACACATTTAACTTGAGCCAGAGATCAGCTGAACTCGATGTATTTCTTGAACCAGGTAGAACTTCGAATGCGTTGCAGAATTGCGAGTCAAGAGAGTGTTAACTGAACTCGAGTTAAAAAATAATTCGAGTATATGGATTTTTTCAATGTCAGTCGTGAGCTCATTTTTATTATTTTATAATCCATTTTGAATAATTTCACTTTGTATTTATTTAAATAAAGTAAATACATTTTGAATAATTATTTTTTTTTAACGTAAAACGTATTTACGATGAAGGGGATACTGATTTGTTTTTTTTTAATGAATTGTTAAGATTCTTTTGGACAATGTGGAATATTAATTATGAGTGTTTCTTTCGTTGGCGCATCTTCAAAGAATATTAATCCGGAAGTGACAATCTTTATAGATTATTCCATACTGTCTTATAAGCAATGAAGTAGTTTTTTTAAATTTATTTTGCGTCCACATTGTTCATGTGGTTGCGGGTTACTTACGGTTATATATTGACAATTTAGCTGATCTGTTAAAAAAAAAATGCACGACTGGATCGCACGAGCAATTGCTCCTATGTTCGATCACATTATATGCAAAAGATTTTTTATAAATAAATGTATTTTTAAAGTCGTTTTTCACTTAATTTTTTAATTATAAAAATTCTTTAATTTAAAAAAAAAAATTGTATGAACATTTTAAATATTTAATATTATAAATTTAAAAAAAAAATTTAAAAAAAAATTGAGAATCAACTACATACTTAAGATCTAAAATAGTGGGAAATAGCAAGAAGTAAATTAAACAGTGGTCAACCAATCCATTCATTTTGATTGGGTTATTATTTTAACAGCTGATCTAACATAAATAGTGGTCAAGGATATAGTTAACAAACACATTCGATGATTTGAGTATTCACATTACATGAGAGTTAACAAAGAATTAACGAATATTATTCTTTCCTTTTGACATTTCCCACGTGGCTTTTTTTCATTTGTCGCGCATGACATTTTATAAATTGATGATTTTAAGGTTAGTTGAATAGTTGTTTCCGAACAATTTATTCGTTAAAGCGTGGAATGTATGTGGAAGCTGAATAGCGTTTGACAATTTATAACTATCAATTTGTGATTCAGGACCACTTAATACTCGTAGTAAAATCAGATTTTACTATTTAATCATTAATGCATAGCTGACAGATATATTATGAAAGAATTAAGAGAACTTCAATGTCACTTTAACTTTAAGTAAACGTTCATCGATAAGGTTTGACTCATGCGATCGACAAATGTACCATTTGTCAATATCGTCTAGCATCGTCTTTGTTACATTTAATTCGACTTAACTTGTTCAATGTTTTGACAGCTCCATCGTGTTCAACAAGTAATCTGATTTGGAGAAAATATTTGCAGATGCTTCTATAAATTCTTCAAGATATTGTATATGAAAATGTTCTGTAAGTATATTTCGAACTAAACATTTGATAATATTAACGAAGTAATAGAAATGAAATTAGGTAAGGATATTCGGAGAAGTCTTAACCCATTTCATGCAAAACTTTAATTCTTTTATCAAAGTATTTTCGAATGCAACCAGCATGCCATTTGATCGAATCCAAAACACCAGTAAATATTGTATTGCGACACTTTAAAAAACTTTAATAGTATGTACTTCCAAAAAGCTTCTATTAAGCTTCGTTAAGCTATTTATAGTATCCGACAAATGCTTTAGAGTGTGTATCTGATTTGTGAGTAAGTGAGTAATAGCCTTCACCAAAAGCATTTGAATATACAGGATGTCCACCAGGAAATAATACTACTTTGTTTTGACGCCATTTTGGTAATTTTAGTGTTGACAGTTCATATTTGGCAGTCGTGAAGTAGACACGTGGCAAATTTATAATAGAAAAATATTCGATAAACCAACGTTTTTTAATCGTTAAAACATTTTATCAAAATCAATCATCGATTACTTTAACGATGAGAAAGTTACGTGAAATTTTTGGGAGCAACAACGTGACAACAAAACGCAATAACGTACTGCAAGATCCGTTAAAAACATTAATGCTGCTTAAGGAAGTGTTCAAAATAATCCATCAACCTCAATTCGACGCCGTGCTCAGAAGCTTGGTCTTCAAAGAACAACTTTGGCCACAATTTTGCACAAGGATTTGCATTTCTTTCCATTAAAGATTCAGTTGACAGAAGAGCTTCTTCCAAAAGACCATTAACGCCGCCGTACATATGCCAATAGAATGTTACAGCTAGCCCACGACAACGCCGATTGTCATAAAAAAAAATCATAATGAGTGACAAGGCACATTTTCTTTTGAATGGATATGTGAATAAACAGAATAGTCGGTTCTGGGCAATGGAAAACCCTCAAATTATTCATCAGTCACCTTTGCATACATTAAAAGTTACAGTCTTCTTTGAAAATGAAAACGGCGTAATGGTAACTGTGAATGGGGAGCGATATCGTGAAATTATTGAACACTTTTTAACGCCATAACTGCATACTTTGGGCTTGATTAACATATGGCATCAGCAGGACGGTGCACCATCGCATACAGCCAGGATTACAATGGAATTACTGCGAGGCATCCTTCCACAACAAGTTATTTCAAGAAATAGTGATGTTGATTTGCATCCACGGTCGCCTGATTTGACTGCCTCCGGACATCTTTTTGTGGGGTTTAGCAAACAAACCAGAAGCTCTTGAGCCACTCAAACAAAATATTCGTGAAGAAATGAATGAAATACCGCTTGAAATGTGTGAGAAATGTAATGAAAAATGTGCTCAAAAGGGCTCGCATTTGTGAGACTAACAGAGGCGGACGTTTACCTGATATTGTATTCCATACATAATTGCCGACAATAGATAAAACATTTATCAATATAAGATAAATTCTCTTTCATTTAATCAAAAATTATAAACAAACAAATCGGTATACCTTCCCTGCGGACACCCTGTATTTTCTGTCGAAGTTATAATTTAGCAATTTTTAACATTGTGCTGTGTCTCTAATTTATCGCTCTGATGAACTTTTATGAGCAGCAGCTCCACAAAATGAATTTATTTCCGATGCGTTTTTCTAATTGAACCACGCTTCTCAAAATAATTATTTGATCAAATTGCAACAATTTATTCGTTATAAGTTGTCAAACTAACCTCAAAACAACCAAGAATTGTCAAATTATCTGTGATAAAACAAACCAGTGTTGCCAATTTAAAGGTATCCGCTTTTAAAAAAATAAAACACCATTCATAAACATTTTGAGGAAATATTCTGTATCTCCGATCTGAGGCTACATTAGGCATTTTTCTTTTTTCGTTCAGAGCAGGGAACTGAAAAGAGTTCGAACACAGAAATTATGCACTGAACTTGTTTCAAACAGAGCGAGCTCTGAACACTGATATGTTTTTTAAACACACTTGAACCACACAAATCAGAACACATTTTCATTTTAATCATAAAAAGCAATATAACACAAAATCTACCCATTATTGTAGACTGATACACACCCAGATACAGAAAATCAACTAGCGATCACCTTTGTTTGCCCATTTATGTATCTAATTATTTTTTTACTTGCGATTATAGGTACTATAAGGCAAGTTATGTATTAGTAAAAATTTTTTTTTTTAACAATCAAGCATGACAACGATCATAGAGAATACCAAATAAGTGGTTCCCCAAATTCCGTCTGTCTGTCTGTCCTCGAGTCTGCCTAAACGGTTGGATGGATTTGCTCAAACTTGGTACATATTATTTTTTCGGTAATATGCCCACACGTTTTTTTTCATTTTTTTTTAAGACGACAAATAACAATAGCTCCCATACATTTTTTGGCCAAAACCAAAAATCTTATTTTTCGCAAAAATGGCTCCTGCGATTTTTATAAAAAAAATCAGTTCATTAATGATGGGAAGGGTACCTTTTGATATTTTTTTTTTTTTGAAAAAAATTGTTAGTTTTGGTACATCTAGTACAACCATTTTTTTTGGTTCTCGATTTTCTGGGAAACGGTTGGTTTGATTTTTTTGAAATTTCTTACGCAGAAGCTCCTAGAAGGTTTAAACACTATTGTAAGCCAAAATTAAAAAAAAAATAGTTTGGAAATTAATTTTTTTTTTAAATCAAAATTTCGAAAACGACTCAATAGTTTTTTTTAGCTATCTTGAATAGTTAAAAAAATTATTTTCCTAAAATAAAAAAACAAGGGTACCTCCCATACAAATTTCAAGAAACCGTTAAGAAAAAAAATTATTTCTCAAAAAAGGGTCCAGGAATTTTTACAAGAAAATGTGTGTATATTCTTATATTTGTACAGCCCACTTTTAATTATAAAAATATTTGTTTGCGTACTTATTAACGGTACTTCCCATAGAACCACTTTTTATATTTTCGACTTTCTCAATATTGGATGAACCGATTAAAATATTTTTTTTTATACAAATGCTCCCTAAAATTGTTAATAAAACTGCATACTCAAATTTTCAGAAAAAAAGTTTTTCGATTTTTAAGAAACAAATAATTTTAAAATGGCGTTTAAATTTTTTTTTCTAAAAATGTTTTCAAAATTTTTCACATAAAAAATTAATTTATTAAAAAACCGCTTCAACGATTTTTGAATTTTTTTTTGATATATTCTTATTTATCCGTGAATTCAAATTGCATCTTTGTTTTCCTTCAAACTGTAACGACTAAGCAATATAAAAACATTTAATTATGTGTATTATCCATTTATTTGTTATTTCTGGTACCCTATTATAGGTATTTCTTTTACACTGAATATTACTTACAATGTTGGCCCTCATACATTTATATATACATATGTGTCTCTAAAAATCACATGAATCTTATGTATGTAGGGTAACCTAAACTATAAAGTTATATGCATATAGCTACCTACCCTACGTTCCGTCTATACATGTGTGTAGATACGTTTTATTCTCCAAACTTACATTATTAAAATCCATAACTTAGACTTAAATATACATTTGTAGGTAGGTACCTATGTAACTATTCCTTAAATCATCCATTCGGCAATTCATTATATATACTAAGAATCAAGGTAATCTAACCTACATAGGGTTTAATTCTGCATAGGATAACTACACCTAACTAACTAAACCTCCATGGTTATAGCTACATTAAAGTTGTTAGCTACAAGAGCAAGTTCGTGCGAGCCAGTCGTTCATTTTATTTCTTTCTATTTTCCTTTTTGACACACATGGCATTTTCTGCGTTCAGCAATTTATACTCAAATGCTTAGTCAATTATCTTCGAGCACGTCGAGTGCGTCCTACACACATGTTCAGAACGAAAAAAGAAACACACATTTGGTGCTATGCATGCTCTGAGTTAAAAAGAAACACAAACAAATTTTTTGACAACTCAGACTCTGCTCTAAACTAAAAACGAAAAACGCCTATCAATCTGTTCAAAGGTGGGATGTCAAAATTTGTTTTCAAAAATGTTGATATAAAGCAACTTCGATGAAAACCTTACACAAATTGTCAGAAATAGGATTAAGTAATTTTTTTTTAAATCAACTAGACCTACACATGAAATATTCAGATTGTGTGGAAAACTGGCAAAATATTAACCGGGAAAACTCAAAGCATATACATACAAAATGTTTAATAAAACCACAAATATAATGTGTGGAATAACATTCATATATTTATAATGCAATATTATCTGTATACATGATCAGATGATTTTCATACTATAGCCAGGCAAGGCACTCTACCGACACCTTCCCCGCCCGGCATATGTAGATGTTATTATGCACAGCATCGTATATCTTTGATTTGCTCCGAGCTGGGCGGAGGAAAGCGGATATTGAACTCGAACTCTGACCCGGATGTATAGTGCTGCCCAAACGTGTCACAGTCACACGTAACACGTACACCTCTGGGAAATCCAATTAGGATTTCAAAATCCATAAACGCAGTTCTGCGGTTGTAAACGTATGCGTGTGCCAAATTGAACACAATAATATTCCCTAACCATGTAGTGTGCATGGCCTCTTGTGTATATTGCTCATAATGTATATGTGTGATGTGAATTAAACTCCCAATTGGGAAAAGAACATCAACAACATAATCACCATAGATACGATGTATGATGGACATTAATTTGCTTTTCATTAAATAATTAAAAACGTTTTCTCTAAACGAGGTGGTTGATGGGATATTTAACGAATAAAATTGGTTTGTGGTACTTAACCGCGCAAAAATGTCCAAATTATTAAATTACAAAATCAAGGTGATTTTTTTAATTTTTTTTTTGATTTTTTGTTATCGAGGATTTGTATTATTTGAATTAAAAAAAAAAAACATAAATTATTCATTATATGCAAAAGTATAGTATCATATTGCATATAACTTTTTAAAAGCAAAAAAAAAAAAAAACACTAATTTTAATAAGAGATTATAGTTGTATACGTGGTGTCCACAAAAATGGTACCTAACTCTTATTTTATTTGAAATTTTATCAACTACATTTATCTGAATTAATTAGAGGATTTATTTTTTGTTTAAAACAGGAAACAGGGTAAATAGTAATTAATTATTCTGCTGTGCAGATAAATTTAGATATAATATAGTTGGTATGTATTTGACAAAAAAAAAACTTCTATATATTTAGGTACTATTTTTGAAATATTCTAATTTGAATGCTAGAGGACAATTTTTGCAGTTCAAAGGAAAAGTGTGCATACCCTAACTAATTATAATTAATCTGAACTCATTTTTGCAATGAGTGAGTATCTATATAAGTATGTGTTATCTAGTTACATAAAGTGGCAAATAAAATAGCCAAACCTAATTAATGAAAACACAATTTCGTAAAAGCCAAATTTTTGAAAATATTCTATTGACAGATAATTCGGTTTTATTAACTTTTTTATTATTTTTAATACTGAGTGTGTAGGTGCTTATTAGTATGGAAAGAGGTCTTTCTATACTTTTTACTCAATTAGAAAATCCCACCACACATCAATGTGCTGGGATGTAGAAGATTTCCACTTTACTGAAATTGCAGTATATCAACGGAATTTAGTTAGCTTTGTAGATACTTTAAACATTTACAGTCTACAGAATGCTCTAAACAGATGAATAGTTAGTTATAATGGGTTATTCATTTTGCGGTTTCAAAAGTAAACGTAAATAAAACACATATAAAATATTTTTTTTCATGATATTCATTTTTTATTATAAAGTTTGAACGTTGATATTATGTATGAAATACTACATCATTTAAATGACCACCACCCGAATTGTTGCAAGCATCGATTCGTTTGAGGTAATTTTCGACCACTTTTTGACACATATTGGGCGGTAACTCAGCCATAACTTGACTTGGTTTTCAAGTGCTCAAGAGTTAAAGGTTTATCTGCATAAACACTGTCTTTCGCGTAGCCCCACAAAAAAAAGTCCAGCGGTGTCAAATCGGATGATCTTAGTGGCCAGTTGATATCGCCACGACGAGAAATTACGCTGCCGGGAAATGTCTCTTGCAATAAAGCCATATTCGCTCTAGTTGTTTGGCATGTGGCACCGTCTTGTTGAAACCACATATTCTCCAAATCGTATTCTTCAATAGCAGGCAAAAAAAAGTCGGTCATCATATGACCATATCGCTCTGAATTGACGGTAACAGTCGTTCCATCGTCGTTTTCGAATTTAATTCGAATTTATAAACTTAAACAGGTTGGCTACCGGCTTTCGCCGTGGACAGACATGTGCCTCGTCACACAACCAAAACATGTCCAAGCGAACAATTTCAATAATTTAAGCATGAAAAAAATAATGTAATCGGAAAAACTCAAGTTTTCTTAGGTAAAGTTTGAATTTTTTAGAGTTATTTTATTCCATTTTAATCGTACCCATCCTCCAATATATTTTGACAGCGCATGACTTGACAGGTACGCAATTTTACAATGTTTTGATATTTGGATAATATTTTTTTTCCAAACGTCACACAAAAGTTCTAAAATCAAAGTTTTCCCGATCAATTTCGAATTTTCTGAGCTAAATTTTGAATTTTGTAGGTTTTAAGTCGAAGCCATCCTTTAATCGATTTTGACAGTTCATGGCTTGACAGTTGGCAACATACTATATTTTGATGTTTCGATACTTATTTTTTTTTACAAATGTCGCCTATCTGAGTAAAACTTTGTACAGAAATATGTGGTTTGATATTTTAATGCTCATAGAATATTTCACAAAAATAAAAATATGTGAATATTATAAAAACTGAACATGAGTACTAAGATATACTAAAATAAAAAAAAATTTCTTCTAGCAAGAACCGAAACCAAACCACTGAGACCGCTAAGACCACCATTACCAGCGAGACTCTCTGAGCGAATTTCAGTACCAAAAATACGGTTTCGTCTCGGGTCCTCTTAATGTCTCGAGCTCGGTGCTAGCCCTAACAAATAACCAATTTGGGACTAACAATATAACAGCTCTACCAACATTTTGGTGTTATCCAGAAGGTTAAGTCATTGAGCGCATTGAAAACTATTTGAAAATTCTCCTTATGGTAAACAAAAATTCGCTTATAAGAAATGCAATGAGGAATACTGTGCATTTTTCTTTATATTTCTTTCGAAATTAATCGTTTATAAGAAACTCGTATATAAGAAAAACACTGCAAAACACTGAAAGCCTTTCTTACACACCAAAATCAATTTTAAGAACAAAAAAGTACGCTTATAAGGTTTCACTTTGTCAGAGAAACCTGTGCGAAAACCTTTTGAATATGCATATTTGTGTTAAGACCTTCATTACAAGTCCCCACGTTCCTTCCATAGGAACAGTGTTGTTCCTCTACGTGTCAACTTTAATTGTCTACATTTCAACGTAGACAATAAATTGAATAACTTGAGGACCTTGAATTTTATTCAAGATACAGATCTAAAAAAACGGTTCGATTTTTATTTGAAATTTGAAAAATCTTACCTAATCTTAAACAGATCTATTAATAAAAGTCCATGGACTTACAAAACCATGGAATAAGAGTTAGACCATGGACTTAAAATTCCTATTTAAAAGAAATCGAACAAAATCTACTACAATAAGTATCAACTCCTCCTCTTTATATTCTATGGCCCTGTAAATTTTGATCTTAAATGTCAATTCTTAGTCCATCGCTAGACCTAAGGACGAAGGACTAAGTTGGTAAACGTCAAATATTAGAAATTGTGTTTTATTAATAGATATTCGAACTTAGTCCACGGAATAAGTCCTAAGCCTTCCCTAGTCCATGTTTATTAATTTTGGTTCAAATGTATAAAAAATAATTTTTTTGTATTCTTATGCTTATGTTTAAGTTTTATTGCTGTTCCATTACTCAACATAAGTTTGATTAGCGAAGCCCTAAAGATCTACCTACTTTAATTATAAGAGTTGTTGAGTGTGTTTAAAAGTAAGACAATGTCAGAGATGGGCTGGCAACTAGAAGACATCTTTAAGTAGAGTTGGGCTTATTCTCTAAAATAGTACTGTTTAAATTTTTGCGACAACATCTTTGCAAAAAGAATTGAAATCGGACAATTCCAAATTATGTGAGAAATTTGTCAGTTAAGGATTTGATTACTGAACCACATTTGCCTGGTTTACTGCCATTTTTTAATTTTATTACTAAATTCCTCAAATTTTAAGAGGTTTTTAATGCTTGACTAGTAGTAAGCCAGTGAAGTGATTGAGTGGACCTATCAAATTTTAGTGAGCAAGTATCTTAACAGATTTCCGCCATAATTCAAAGTTTTGCGATATCTCTAATATAAATATTTTAAACTAAAAGTTTTATAAACATAAAACAAGTTATACGTTTGGACTTTGATCAAAAGATTTTTTCACGACTATCTTATTCTTACACACATATTATTGTATTATAGAATAACTTTGTTCCTTTTTTTGACATTTATGTTTTGTGGTTTGATACATTTTAGTAGGAAGAATTATGATTTATGGTGGATTTACGAATTGTCTGCAATGTCTATATTGTCGACATATTTATGTCGACAGTTGTGAATTTTCTACATCGAATTGTCTACATGTAGACAATCATGTAGTCTACATTTATGGTCTACGTGGCACAACACTGCATAGGAATGACAGCTGACAAAATTGGAAAGGCCGCGAATTTTCTGACTACATATAAGCAATATAAGGATGGGAAATTTCGACAGCTATTTGTGTTTGCCTACAAGATATTACCGTTATGAAACTAATATTTTTGCATCTGTGTAGGATAAAACAGATATTTTTGCATTTGTGTGTAATTGCACTACAACACATATTGTTGTTAAATTTCACATCAATTCATGGAGAGAAAGTCAAATTTACAAATACATCAATGTAAACAAATGTGATTGTGACATATGTGCTTGACTTCTTTTTGCTGGTTGTGTTTCGAAGATAAATGATTAAAGATTGCTACCTGTAATACAAAATAGTTCCCGTGCATTTATATGTAGATATGTGTCAACCTTAATTGCTTAGGCTAAAAATATAGATATATAGATATTTGTATGTCATTCTTAAAATAGTATTTGGTTGCTACCGCTCAGTTTACACAGAGAATTGATATTTAAAATATATCTTTCTACTGAATACGTTATTTTTACAACATTATTTTTACAATTTAAAAAGAAAATAGTTTTACTTTGAAGGAAAATATATGACAAAAGTACAAAAATTACTTCGATTAAGAAATAGATTAAACTAAAACAAATAAAACAGGTAAAGTAATATAAAAAGGTACATTTAGATGAATAAATAAGCAAATAAGTAAGAAATAAATATATTACAAGAAGTAATAATTAACAAGCAAATTAATAAACAATTAAATAAATAAATAAACAAATAATGAAAATAAATCATAAATTATAATTAATTAATCATAAATAATAAATAATAAATAATAAATAATAAATAATAAATAATAAATACTTAATAATAAATAATAAATAATAAATAATAAATAATAAATAATAAATACAAACAAATAAATGAATACAAACATGAAAATGAATAATAAATAAAGGGACCGCCAAATAACTTTTTTTTTTGAAAATGCTATAAAAAAAACTACTTAATATTTTCTCCAATTTCCTATTTTATTTGAAAGTAGAACAATCCCTCCGGTTAACAATGGAAAATAATTTCATTCAAATGGCTGTCTCGGCTGGCCATGCAGTAGCCTACACGATCGGTCCAATTTTTAAGCACATTATCGATTGTGTGCAGCTGTATTTCACCAATGGCTTCACGAATATTGTCCTTTAAAGGGTCAATTGTCTCTGGCTTGTCGGCGTAACACTTATATTTTACAGCACCCCACAAATAATAGTCCAACGGTGTCAAATCGCAGCTCCGAAGGGGCCAAACGACATCAGCTCTGCGGATGATAATGCGATCTTCAAAAATTCGCAAAACATCGAGTGTAGCTTCGGCTGTGTGGAACGTAGCGCCGTCCTGTTGAAACCAAATATTGCCAATATCCTCCTCTTCAATTTTTGTGAACAAAAATTCGTTCAACATGGCCCGATAACGATCGCCATTGACTGTAACGGCGACTCCTTGCTCATTTTTGAAGAAAAATGGCCCAATTATGCCTCTGGACCAAAATCCGCACCAAACAGTGACTCGTTTTGGGTGTATCGGCTTTTCAATGTATGCGTGCTGGTTTTCTGTGCCCCAAATGCGACAATTTTGCTTGTTTACATATCCGCCAAGATCAAAATGAGCTTCATCTGAAAAGATGATTTTTTTGGTAAAATCGGCATCTTCTCTAAGTCGATCGCAGGCCTTCTTAGCGAAGCGAAAACGCATTGGATGGTCAGTTGGCTTCAACTCCTGAACCAATTGGACTTTGTATGGCGTCATACCAAGGTCTTTATGCAAAATTCCTCTCAATGATGTCTCCGAAATGTTCAATTGTTGAGAACGACGGTGAATTGATGTTGATGGCGCTTCACGCACACTTCTGCCACAGCAGCAATATTCTCGGGTGAACGAAATGTTTTTGGCTTTTCACGCTTTGGTTTATCGATGAGGATGCCAGTTTCTTTCACTTTTTTCACAAGATAACGAACATTCGGAGCTGACGGTACTTCTCTTCTTCCAAAATCCGTACGCAATTTCCGCACATATTCTGCAACATTACAATATTTCCCAGCATTGTTCAAGCGTATACACAACCATATTCGTTCAGCGGAAGGATAAAACTAATTATCTGTCAGACATGAGCTAAGTGTTACCATTCACGAAATAAGCACTAGTTGAAAAAAAACGTTAGATGGCGGACCCTTTATAAGTACAATCAACATAAATAAAAAAATAATAATAAAATAAATATAAAAATTATGGGTTAAACATATATATAACAGAATATAACCGAAAAATTAAATAAATGAATAAATGGATCCTTATATTTGTAATTGAACTACCAAAGGGTTATCAGAAATATTACATTTAATTAAGAAGCTATCAGTTAATTTTCGAATTCTTCTGCAAATCAATTCAACGCCTGCTTGACTATGAAGATCATTAGTTGAATGATGTCGGGGTTTTGGCATACTTGGAGTTTTTTTATATGGCAAATTGCACAATTCCCCCACACCTGACATCCATATAACAAAATTGCTTGAAAAACAACCTTGTATATAATAATTTTGTTTTCAATACTTTAATGGGATTTTCTATTTATTAGCGGATAAGCATTTTAATTGCAATATTGACTTTTTTAACTATTTTATTAATATGCTCATTAAAGATAAGCCGCTTGTCAAGGTTTATTCCTAGATATTGCACATTAGACTCCCATTTTATAGAAGTTTCATTGACTTTCAGCTCGTTACCGGGTAGAAACAATCGCTTTCTTTTTTTGGTGAAAAAGATTGATTTTATCTTTCCAGCATTTAGCTTAACTTTCCATTTGTGATAATATCTCATTAAAATTTCAAGCGCATGTTGAAGATTGGTCTCAATATTAAGACCAAACTCATGCGAATAGAGTATGCTGGTGTCATCTGTCCCTGTTTCACAAAATGGTAGCTGTGGAAAATCAGACGTGTAGACTTTATATAAAACAGGACCAATAACTTAACCTTGAGGGACACCATACTGTATGTTAACTAAGACGGATTTGCTTTTATTACTATAACTTTGGACTATTTTTATGAGAAAATTTGGAAAATATTTTTTTAATTGAAATTTTATTTATTTGAAGAGAAGACTTGTTGAAGACGAGTACCTTTATTTTTGTTACTTTGTTACATTAAAGCTTTTTTTAAGAAATATTATAGATGAAGTTTTTATATGAACATACATTCATTATGCATATAAAGTTTGTATGGTCTACTTCGTTTTCATGAAATTTTGTAGGTATAAGTACAAAATATTATCCTTTGCCCATTGTTTATTTATAAAGAAATTTTCTTTCTTATATCCGTGTTTCTTATACAAGAATTTTTTTCTTATATCCTATGTTTGTATATAAGAAAAACTCCTATATAATAAAGATTTTCAGAGTTTCTTATATTCGTGTTGCACTGTACGTTGATAGAAATAGGCAAAAAAGTGGGTCCTGCAATTTAATCAGCCTGTCTGTCGATCTACACGCTAAGCCACTGAATAGATTTCCTTTTATCTTATCTTGATTCTCTTTCTAATCTCATTTTTAGACGAAAAAGGGGTGACCTCCGATATAATTTCTTGTACCAAAAATAGTAAATCTTAATTTTCACAAAAAGGGCTCTAACGATTTTGATAAAAAAAAATTATGTGCGATTTAATAGTCTACATTTTGGTTCAAATTTTATTTCATAAAATGTTTTCAATGGTAACTGCCATAAAACAGTTTTTATATTTATTTCCAACTTTCTCTATAACCGCTTAACTGATTTTGTTCAACAGTTTTCTCCTTTTGCTCCTTAAAATTAAAATTAATGCAAAATAATTTTTTGGATTTTTGGAAAAAAATCATTTTTGTTTTAAATTTATGTATTCCGAAAACGGATGGAAGATAATTACAAATTTATACTAATAAATTAATTGAAATTTTTCTACCTTATTACATAAAGAAAAAACAAATAGGAAACTATCGAAATCGAATTTAAAAAAAACAGCGTTTTTGTTTGAAGATTTAAAAAAAAAATATTTAGAACGTATCGACTGCGGGACCATTTTCAGCGGGCAACACTTAGACAACATTACTATTGAATACTTAAGAATGTCATACAAAATTTAAAAAATTTCGTATATGAAAAGTTAAATAAAAGCCGCCTTTGAAAATACAGTCGAACTTCGATAACTCGAACCATCACTTGCCAAAAATATAATTCGAGTTATTAAGACTTCGAGTTATCAAGTAAAACAGAAAATTAATATAAATAATATAGTAATATTTATTTGCGAATACAAAAAGTACAGTTGTTGTGATTATTTAAAATATTCTGTTATACTTGACTGACGAATGGATTTAGCGGAATGCTATATTTAATATCCACATCCTTCTTTCTTGACCCACTCTCCACCTCTTTTATTAATTTAAATTTAGCTTCAAACGATGTTTTTAATGTTGGTTTAACAACATATCCATATTAGATTTCCTTTTAATAAAAACTTCACACTGCGCTTTTAATATCTACGTCAGTTTCTTTACACTTTTTATTTCTTTTTTTTTAATTCTTAAAATAAGACTGAATTCGTATTATAATACATACGTATATCAACCAAATAATATGTGTTCTAACACCGGAACATGACAGCTTTTAGTCACACTTAATGGAATCACAATTTTCAACATACACATATGAATACAAGGTCATAGAACATAAAAACACAAACACAGAGTTTGATATTTTCCCTAAAAAAATAGACTTATCGAAGGTGACGCCAAATACTATCTTCGAGTTATGGAGACATTCGAGTTATCGAGACATTTTAGTTATAGAAGTTCGAGTTATCAAACAAAAATTACATGTAACATTCAGGCTTCCCGCTATTGCCAACCAATTTCATTCGAGTTATCAAATATTCAAGTTATCGAAGTTCGACTTATCGAAGTACGGCTGTAACCGTTTCTCCTAGAATCTTGTGATTACAATGTAATGAATATTAGAGCAATTACGTGTGACCCAGTCGTGTATTTTATATTTAAATAAAAAATAAAAACTCAGAAACTAAGGCCTCTTTTTCTGTCAAATTGATGCTGAAACAGAAGTTCGTTTTGAAATTGTTAAAAATATTGAGAAATTTGACCGATCTTCTCTTCCATTGCTTGTTGCCATTTTGAACTTTGACTGATTGTGATGTAGTGAAGAAGAACGTCACACGTTGATTGCCCAATCTTTTGTTTCTCAAGCGATTTTAAGTTTTCTTAATTCCAAATATAGAACTAACAATGCAGGGGTATATAATTCTACACGCATAGGGTAGAGTCGTCTATTGCCGGCTCTCCAGTTGGCAGACCCTTCCAAATAAAAGCGTTGTACTTAAGAAATCTAAGGACCTATTTCTCTTCTTAGACCCTTATTACGATTTGACATCTATTCATTATAATATGTCAAAATTTTCATTAGATATTTACAGTAATATAAAAGTTATGAGATAATTAAATGCGCAACCCATCGGGAAAAATTATTTGCACTGGATAACTGTTGGAAACCCTTAGTAAACAATGCACCAGAATTAAGTGATTTTGAGGGAATTTTATTCGGTTAATGGTATTATATGGTGTTTATATAGTAAAAGAGTATATATTTCAATTAAAATTTGCTTTAAAATTGAAAAATATTTTGTAATTATGGATGTTTTTAAGGGCCGGACATAGGGAACATAAAAAATTGAAGTTTCCTTAAATCGGCCCCCGGCCGAAAATAGGCAACATTTAATTTTTTGAGAAAATTACAGAAATAAATAAATTAGTAATTACACGAACAATCGAGCAAAAAGTGCGATTAAAAATCAATAAAATATATTTTATAAGTAGAAACCTAGGGGCCGAATATTGGGACGTGTGTCCTAAGTTAGGCAGCTTCATATAAAACAAATTGGTTCAGGTCTAAATCTGTATGGCCGAATTCAGGAGCATAAGTGGCCGGAAATAGGAGCATAGTGGCCAGACTGGAGAATATGACTTTTTTTGATAAAATCTAAATAAATATTTGTTCCATTTAAAAATTCACATTTTAGTTTAGTTTAATCGGTTGAGAGATAAATAAAGAATAATTTGCTTCAAGAATGAGTGGAAAAGGTTGATATTTGCAGCATATTTTGTACGAACAATTCCTTAAGGGGCCGGCCACTGGGGACTCTACCCTATCCTTTTTGGGGCTAAAACATAAACTTTTTGCATTCAAAAGTGATATTAGGTCCCTTCTGTTTTAACTGATAAATTATTGTAAGAACTAACAATTCAAATCAAAATAAATAACTTTCAGCTTTGATTGAGTGCTGTTAGTCGGCAGGAATTGAACTTCATAGTGACACAGTTCGATCAAATACTAAAATAAATATAAAAAACTAAATTTAATTTAATTTTTATTCTTATTTATAAAAATTTTAAGTTTTAAAAAATTGTAACAACATTAATTATTTTGGGAGCTACGCGTTTCGGACTATATGTCCATCATCGGGCTTTAATTTAAACTTTAAACTAAAGCCCGATGATGGACATATAGTCCGAAACGCGTAGCTTTCAAAATAATTAATGTTGTGACAATTTTTTTTAAATTTTAATTTTTTATAAATAAAAATAAAAATCAAATTAAATTTAAATTTTTATATTTA
Source organism: Philhelius pedissequus (assembly GCA_910595825.1). NCBI lineage: Eukaryota > Metazoa > Arthropoda > Insecta > Diptera > Syrphidae > Philhelius > Philhelius pedissequus. Next base: position 271,670,568 of record OU343160.1, on the reverse strand, counting down.
TTTTAGTATTTGATTCATCTACACAACATGGAGACAAAAACAATTGAAAAATACACAGTTCGAAATTAAGAATTGTTTGTATTACTCCTCAGGCAAACAAACATTCCTTGTCTCATACTTATCACATTCATAATATTTCAAATTAATATTTTTGATAGTTTTCTAGTTTTCATCATATTGTCTTAACTGTTACTAAAAATCAGCTTTTATTATTTATAAGAGAAGTAAAAAAAAAACAAATGACATTTTCAAGTTTTTTTTTTACGAAAATATATTTGGGGATCCCTCTGAATACTTTTTTCTACTAAGCAAACACCTATACTGTTAAATCCGTGTTATATACAATTTATTCTATCCGAACATGAAATTTATTTAAATTGTATATTAGATAAGATATTCGTATAAAATTCCGGTCGTATATAAACGAGTTAGATGTTAATTTGAAATGCAACTCACCATTCATAAAAATCCTTGTGCACCAATCACTGGACAATTTCGATATTTTCTTGCTCCTTAATCAAAACGTATTTATAATTAATTTTAATGATTCACAAATTATAACCTGTTGCTTATATATATATATAGGTACTCGGTTTTCTAGCACAAATAAGAAAAAACACACACCTCTACCACCATAGAGCGAAAATTGAAGACCAATAAAAAGAAAACAGATCCTGTTTATCATTCCATTTCCAACGTGCTCCACTAATATAATACTGCGGATGCAGAATACTGATTATAATATTTTCCTTCTGTTTTTTCAAGATAATCTGTGACACTCTCCTTTTTTTTCTCCAAGGACACTTAATTCATAATAATTATCATCGTAACATAATTTTCACTTTTCACTGATTTTCACTTCAACTCTGCTTGTAGACGATGACTCAACCGCCCAAACATCTAATTCACGAATGCAGGATTTTTTTCTTTCTTTAATTCTCGTGTTTTTCGCACGGACACAAAAAAAGGATAAACCGTAACCGTACCGACCGACACAAACAGCAACGAAAAGGATTAAAATAATAAGGAGGAACAAAAATGAATATTTCTTAATTTTTTTTTTGTGTGCGATTTTTTTAAATTTTAATCAGAGGACTTTGTTGAATTGTTTAAGGAAAAGTCCTCTTTGTGTGACACTCACAATCTGTAGGAAGGAAAGATTACTGGCGAATGATTATGAAATTTAAAATAATATCTGAGAAAGATGAATGGGGCTCAAAAATGTTTTTTTTTGTTTTGTTAACTCGTTCATCGTTATTGAACGTGTCTATATACGAAGCCAAGCTTAAGGATTATGTATACAATGATGAATTATTTTGTTTATTTCTCAGAATATGTATTATTCACTTAAAACATTGTTACACTAATGACCTGCTTTTAGGAGGAATACACGTACAACCTATAAATCACTTGTGATAACACATATCCTACCTAGATGCGATGTTGTCTCATTAAGGACTTTTTTTTTTGCTTTTCAACATGAGTTAAAACTTTTTATTTTCAAGGACAGTGAAGAGTCGACGTTTATACAAACACTTGCCAGCTCTTACACTTGGCAGCATTTATCCTTCAGTCCAAATAAAATCTTACCGCACATGTAACAGGATGGATTCTTAACTTTATCAGTTCCTCTTGAGGACTTTAGCTGCACATCGTTTTTTTCATATGAATTTATATATTGAATTCGAGGACCATAAAAATGTATGTTGTTTTTTGTTTGATGTCGAATTAGAAATATAAGTTACATATTGTAGGTATACCGCCCGACCATTAAAACGCAAGGACGATAGGAGATTTTTTTTTATTTGAAAGAAAATACCGTTGGCTCCGATTATACCGGATGTCGGAGCTTAACTGACAACTTTTAGCGAAATTTTTGGTAGCAGCATCGGTGATGCCCAGCAATCTCTTGTTGGTATCTATCTATCGAGCTAACAAAAACAAAACAAGAAGAAAACAATCTACAGAAAGCATCTCTCTCAGAAAATTTCGAACTACTATATCCATTGGATGGTGGAGCTGGTATTAGAATAGTGATGGAGGCGCTTCGCTGGAGCAAAAGATTGTCCCACTTATTGTGTGCTGAGTTTTTTTTTTTTTTTTTTTGGAAAGAGATGCTGCCTGGTACTTGGCCTGCCTAGGCTTTATAATATAAGCAAAATGTATTTCGAAAGCTTTTGCTGAATGAGTATTATCGTTTTACGTTCCACAAATAAAATTGGAAGGAATTCTCTTAGGGGTTCTCTTGCGCAAGCGGGTACTTGAGAAAGGGCATTTTCGAATCTCTCTTTTTCTCTTGGTTTGTTTTGAGGAATCCCAGGTTTTTAATATGTGGTATTCGAAAAGCTTTAGCTTTAATAATGAGAATGGTATTTTAAAGGTGTCGGTAGATAATTTTACGGGAATATGTCGAAAGCCTAGAGACGTTAGTGCCAAAAATCACACCCAACTGATTGAATCTTCTCGCAGGTTGTTGGGTGTGATTGTTCTTTTTATTTTTTTTTATTTCCTTTTGCAAAGCGTGGCAAGTTTTATGTGTGTATATGTATAATATTATTCAAATAAAGCTATATGAAGGGCTCATTAGAATCATTCTTCATCATGTCTTTTGAACACCTTCGGAGTCTGTATTTGAAAATTATTTTATAGGCTCATGTAGAAAGGCTTTAGGGAATTCTGTTTAATAGGATTTCTAATTTTGTAATATTGGCCTCCCCCTCGGGCAAGGATGTTAAATGTATCGGATTTTATTTGTGTCGCCTTAAAGCATGCAGGGGATTCTTTTTGGCATCTGAAAGGTTAAAAGGCTCGATCCTGAGTTATAGGAGATATATTTATTTAAATTAAAGAAAATATCCATTTTAGCGAAAAAGTCCTGATGATATGTTAAGAATTAAAAAAAAAAAAATGCACAACTGGGTCGCATTGATTTGCTCTCTTTATGTTCAATCATATCATATTTATTTATTTATTTATTTATTTCTGAAATAGTCTTAACACTGTAAGATACAATATCTTATAAATTAGTGAAAGCTTCGGTTTAATGCCATGTGTAAAATATGTGGATGATATGTGAAACATTTAATACTATAACTCCACATGACTTCAATAATAAGAAGAGAAATATAAATGATTTTTTATGATTATTTCATGAATAATATTACAAAATTATACTTAATATAATAAAAAAAAAGAATAAGAAGAAATAATAATTATATAATAAAAATTGGAAGAAAGAAAAATGCAAAAGGCATATATGGATACGTCTCAAAATGCCGCCAAAGTCTCTGCCTGAACATACCCGCCACCTATCAATCTAATACATCTGGGAAGGGAATTCCACATCTGAAAAGCGTTGATAAAAAATTGCCGTTTTGATACCAAAAAAGAGTATAGTACTGGTGCAAGATCAAGATTTATTGTTGACCGTGATGCAGGAATCCGACTGTAAAGGTAGTGTGGCACCGAACAAAAACGCTTTTACCATTTTATAAACGTGAAAAGAAAATCCGACGGTCTTCCTTCAACATTCAATTTCATCGGCACATCTTCTTCTGACGCTAAAGTAATTGTTAACCTATTTGCTACCTTTTTTAGTCAATCCTATAGCAATAATTTAAATGAACCTGACCTTGACTTCCACAAATTTCTTTCAAATAGCCCGCACACTTCTATGTCTTCTCTTAACATTAGTTCGCATACCGTCCGTGAAAAGTTAAGTTTACTGAATGATGACTTTTCACCCGGTCCTGATTGTATCCCAGCAATTTTTCTTAAAAATTGCGCTTCTGCACTCTATGAACCCCTCCCTAATCTTTTTCAACTCTCGCTTTCACAGTCAGGTTTTCCCTCCCTTTGGAAGGAATCCTTTATTTTTCCAATTTTTAAAAAGGGTTGTAAGAACGAAATCTCTAACTATCGACCGATTCCAAGCCAATCCCCAAGCTCTTTGAAAGCAAAGTGTAAGATTCCCTTTATTTCCATTGTAAATCAATTGTCTCTCCACTTCAACACGGATTTTTAAAGGGAAGATCCACTACGACTAATCTTACCCAGTTTGTCTTCACGACACTCTCGGCACTGGAAAAAGGCTACGATGTTGATGTTATCACCACTCATTTCAGCAAGGCGTTCGATAAAATCAGTCACCAAATTATCTACGTTAAGCTACAAGTCTTTGGCTTTCCACCATCGTTCATCAAGTGGGTCAAATCTTATCTCGAGAACCGTTTATACAGGGTTGTTTTCAGAAATGAAGTGTCCGATCCCTTCCTCGCCTCCTCTGGCGTTCCCCAGGGTAGCCATCTCGGTCCACTTCTGTTTGTGCTTGCAATAAACGATGTCGGTAGAATCATCTCTTTCTCAGACCTTTATATTTATGCAGACGACATTAAAATAATTAAAGTAATCTCGTCATCTCATGATTCTTCGCTGCTTTAACTTGATCTAAATACTTTTCTTACCTGGTGCAACAAAAACTTTCTTGAGCTTAATATTAGTAAATGCCAATCTATGACTTTTTCCCGTAAGCGTATACCTTCAAATCCTCGAATCTATCACTTCTGTAACATACCTGTCCCTATCGTTTCATCTATTCGTGATCTCGGGGTTATATGTGATAAGGAGTTAAATTTTCGCTCTCACATTGATCATATCATCGGGAAAGCGAATTCTACCCTCGGATTTGTTAAACGGTGGTCTAAAGAATTTTCCAACCCCCATATTACCAAATCTTTATACACCACATACGTCAGGCCTATCCTTGAATATGCTAGTCAGGTTTGGTCTCTCTTCCAAATCACTCAATCTCTTAGAATTGAAGCTGTTCAGAGGAGATTTCTCAGACTAGCTTTGCGCAGTCTACCTTGGTCTGATCCCGTTATTTTACCCCCTTATGAAAACCGTTTGCAACTAATTGGCATGCACACCCTTTCTCAACGTCGCCGTATCGCTGACATAATATTCGTCCATCAGCTCATCATTGGAGCCATAGACTCTCCTGCGTTGCTCGAATGGATTAAAATCGATACCAATCCACGTAACCTTAGAGCTGTCCCCTTCTTCCGCCTCCCCATTCACCGCACCAACTATGGCCATTTCAATCCAATGAGCAGAATGCTTCGATTAGCCAATACAGCACAAGATATTTTCGATTTCTCCATTAGTCCTCCTTCCCTTAGAAGAACTCTATACACCTTCTCTCCCTAACCTCACTCCACCGCACTATTTTCTTATTAGCGTTAAGTACATTATTTATAATTTAAGTTTGTATTATATAATTTAAGTAATTCGCTTGCAATAAGCTAAATAAATAAATAAATAAATAAATTGCTGATGAGTTTGCATTATACTATGCAGTAGAGTTATCGTCCTAAAATTCAATAAATTCTGAAAAGTGAGGCCATATATCGATCTGGAAAATCTTGAAATATGATCATACCGTCGTAAACCATACACGTTACGTGCAATGCTGTTAAACGCCGAGTTTAGTTTACGTTTATGCTCATAATCACAATTCGCAAATATGTCGCAACCAAAGAGAATTATGGGCATAAGTAAGGATTTAGCAAGTATTTTTCTCGTTTGAATTGGGGTGATATATTGGGTTGTCCACAGTGTGCGAAGTCCACCATAAATTTTACCCAGCGCAATCCTGATATGAATATCCCAGGTAAGTGTTTTGTTAAAGGTGATAACCAGGTTTTTAGCCGTATCAACAAAATCAATTGGTGAGCCATTTAAAAGAATATTTGGGAAGTACGAAGTATCAATATTTTTCCTAGATATGATTGAACATTTTGATTTGGTTGGGTTTAAGCACAATCCACTATTGCTTGCCCATTGAAAAATACTTTCTAGATCTCTATTCATCTCATATGCAACATTTTCTAAAAGACCTTATGAACAGCTTTTGTATAGCTGTACGTCATCAGCATACATGTGTATGAAATGAAGAACTTGAGAAGGACGATCATTAATATATAGTGTAAATAACAGGGGACCCAATATCGATCCTTGGGGTACACCCATTCTAACAGGAAGAAAACTGGATATTTTGTTGTTAACAGCAACTGCCTGCAATCTACCACTCAAATACTAAGATATTAGAATCACAGGACGACGAGAAATTATATAGACTTGACAACTTATTGCATGATTGACTGTGTCAAATGATTTGGAAAATTCTAAAAGCGTTAAAAACGTTACGTTTCCATCATCTAGAGATTGCCTTATATCTTCTACAACCTTGATTAAGGCAGTGGTGCAGCTATGTTTAGGCGAAACCCAGACTGATTTGGACACAGAAAGTCGTTGGCAACGATAAATCTACATATTTGAGTATTCATGAACTTTTCAAGTATTTTAGAGAAAAATGGCAAAATTGCTATTGGTCTATACTCATTACAATTTGAGCTTTTTGTAATTGGAATAATTTTAGATTGCTTCCACGCCGCACAGTGGTCGGATTCACCAATCTAGCGGGACAAAATACAAAAATCAAAGTCATGCGAACCGTTTCAAAACGATGTGGCTTACTTGTCAATACAGTAGGTAACTTTTATTCATATTTTGTTTTTTAATCTCTTTCACTGATAAGAAAATATTAAGCATTGAGGTAAGTAGTTGCTGAAAACAATTTAGCGCCAGCAGATAAAAGGTGTTTTTTATTCAATTTCGGTTAGCTATAAAAAGTTTAACGGTGCGTCTTTTGGAATATTTTTTTTTCTTCCATAAAATAATTTATGGGTAATAAGAAAACGATTCCAGAAGTTAATTGGTTCATTAAAAATTTTTTTTTTATAGTTTTTTAAGTTCAACGTGAAAAATTGGATTGGATTTTTTTTATTGAATTTTCAACTGGAATAAAACAAAATAGTTCCGCCGAGTTCCGAATCGAAAATTAAAAAAGTAATTCTGTGGAGTGCAGGCTTTGATGTAAAACAAACACTTTTTGAGCGTTTTTGGGACACCCATACAATTATTTTGAATTTTCAGAATGGCCTCCCTGATATCGCGAAAGCAATTTTTTGAAATTTGGCGGCAAATGGATAAAACAAAAAGGGTTAATGTGGTTAGAGCAATTATTATAGATAAGTTTGAGCTTCCTGAGCTGTCTGAAGATTCTAATAAAAAACTTAATACTTCCGTAAAAAGTTTGCTGTCCAAAATTGGTGAAAAGAAGGTAAAAAGCGGTAGGCATGTTAACCGATTTTTAGCTGCAAACTCAGCCTGGTTAGAAGAAACTTATACGTTGCCCGACATATTGGCCAGAGAAATTTCAAAAAAAAAAGTTCGGAACAACTAGAAAGTCTTTTGAGGAATGCTGTGAAAAATCTAAAAAAAACGCAAAGTTCAAAATTTAATTACGTCAACTAGCCCTTAGGGAAACAATAAAAGCTAGTGAAGTTGTGCTTCGCAAAATGGGTAAAGGGGATTCAGCAACCCTCACAATGGAATCTTCATCCAGTAAAGGTACTGAGGGAAAAACATTATTTAAAAATCTCATATACCTCTCTCTCCCGATGAAGCATTGGCTTTAATGATTGCAATAAGTCTTTCCAAGCATCAATATCAAGTCATATGCCTAAAAATCAACTCTAAATGCAAATATATTTTCTCTTCTTATAAAAAAGTTCTAAACGCAAAAAAGGAATGTTATCCCACAGAAATTGAGGTCATTGAAGCGAAGAGTCAACTTCAATCCTTGGTTGCTCATACCATAGAACGACTTTGCTTTGGTCGGGAATTGGAAGTAAGTGAACTTCAAGGTGGTGAAAAATATCTTGAAATTCTGATCAAATGGGGATGCGATGAATTTCAGCAATACTAATGATGGCAGACGTTTTTTCCGAGCTGCAGACTATTCCAGTGAGTATTCACACAGTGCTCTTTAATGGAAAAGACATCATTGCATCTTGTATTCTTTCTATAGAACAGCCCTCAGAAGAGGCTAGAAATATGGACACAAGAAAATATAGAGATATGTTTACAAGGAAGAATTCAAGATTGAACACAAACACATATATCTCATATAGGCTGTTGATTTCTTCAGATCCATATATCACGTTCCACAACGAATACGTAGCATGATATTCGTTAAAACAATATTATTTCTAGGAGGGATCGTATAGTTAATCTATTATTACCTATAAAACATTAAATCATTAATTTAAAATATGATTTTCATATTCAAAATAATTTTGTTCCGCTAGATTGGTGAATCCGACCAAGTGTTGTTAAAAACATGGGTAATGTATTTTAGGCAGTATGGAAGTATAGTTTTTATAAAAATTGGGTGCAATTCATCGAGCCCAACAGAGTTTGATTTGATGGATAATAATGTTTCTAAAACATCAGCTTCATCAACAATTGAAAAACTAAATCCTTGTGAGTTCTTAAAAGAAATTGTAGGCGAAAAGTTTGATTGAGTATCCGAAACATTAACAGAATTGCCAATAAATTTTTGATTAAGTTCATTGCAATCAATATCTATAAGATTTGTATTAGTTTTGCCAATTCCTAGCACTTTAGTATTTTTCCAAAGCCTTTGCCGAGCAAGTGATGGATATGCCGAGAGGCATATAATTCCCTTTTTTGATTTACGTATTTCATATACCACTCTGTACTTTATATAAATCAAAAAGTTCATTTAATCTAAAACGTTTCCAACGATCGTAGGCTTGGTCACGCTTAATGATTAAGTTTCTTACTCTACTTGTAAGCCACTTTTGATCAGTGATTCTTTTGTTCCTTACTTTAAGTGGAACATGGACATTATAGAAATTTAAAATATGATTCTGAATAAAATTAACCTGATTATTAACAGATGACATACCATATACTCGATACCATTCAATTGTTCTTAAATCTTTTTCTTAGAGATTTTGTTTAATACACTTAAAGGATAAGCAAAAGCTTCTTAGTAAATACAGTTATTTATGCAAACAAAATTTTAAAAAAACTGTTAGAGCAATTCACGGGAATTACGCTATTTACTTTTATCGGGTTCTCAATCATCGTAAATGTCGAGTTCGATTTGTTTTCCAAATGCAAAACTTGTCCTATAGTATCGCAAGCAATACATTACACTAAAGTTACCATTACATCAATTAATATATGTGTATCTAGATATCTAACTAATATACATTGCCTGGCAGAAGCCGAGCCACGATCTTGGAGGAGGCTGTAAATCTGATTCTTCAAATTAAATTGTAAAAAATCAGCTGATTTGAAATTAGACAGGTCTGAAAATTATTCCCTTAGTCAGTGTGAATTGTTCATTGCGATCATCGAACAAAGCTCAAAGTAAAATTCCAGTTCTGCCAAACAAAAAGAGCTGAAATGCCGGCTAAAAAAGTTATAAAGGTCAAAAGGTCACGAAAATCAGTTTTTCGCTAATATCTCGCGACCTATTTGCTTGGAGGTCAATAGTGGTCAATATAAAAATTGTTCCTGGTAACATTATCTACAAAAAATGTATCGCATTTTTCTGTAACATCAACCGTTTTCGGAGTAGAGTGCTGAGAAAGCGACTAGAATGTACTCACATTCGGTATTGTATACCGTAAACCATGGCGTAAACTCTATTGCTTTTTATTAATGTTTGTAAGTGTCTTAAAAACTTTTATCTGATATTTGGACGTTTCGGGAAAAATATACTTATCTTATAGAGGCTTGGGAACATAGTAAAAGCTACAAGAACTTATTCAAATGAGACCCGTCCCTTTATATTATCAAATTTTTGGTTTCCACTGTACTTCCAATATCTGTAAGAATTTAGAACAGGAAATAAATGTCCAGCCCATTAATTCGAAAGCTACATTTTGACAAATTGTTTTTGTTTGTATTTCCCGAGATTCGTCCAAGTAGTTTGTGGACACGTGTGCACTGTCGATATTGTTATGTTGCAATGCGAAAAACAAGAAAACTTATTCCACCACAGCTACGGATGCTTGGTGTGGTAAGTCAGGCTACAGATGCAAGAAGCAATAACATTATATATGGCAAGAGTTTTTCTGCAAAATGTACTACAGCAAAGGGACGTTAAAGAAAAATGAGTTTATGCTGGAAGTTTTGTCTTAAAAATTATCATACTATTCGTCTTATGACTTGAACTTTTGAAATTTAAATAATACTTTTTTCAGAACAGCTGTTTGTTGACATATCTTCCGGGAAGTCTGATCGGCGGATCTTAAGGGAATATACGGGAAGTTGCTTTGCAATGGAGCCGTTCTTCCTGGTCCGTCGTGATGAGCCAAGATAGCACCTCCTCGTGGTGGAAGATGGGCAACGTTCAGGATTGTTTAGCTCTCTTTAATGAGGCTATTCTGCACTGGGCGGCTAATCTATCTGGTTAAGACGAGCTCTGAGGTGGTAGCGGTAAGTGGAAGGTTCTATGGAACTGGAAACGAAGCCCCTACTTACCAAGATGAGGATTAGAACGAAAGTTTAATATGGCTAGTTGTGGGATACTAGCCATGTGGCAAGGTCTATATGGCCTTCTCTAAAGTAGAAATACGATGATCCATTATCCCGATGGTGAGGAATAATTTCTACATAGGGTTCCCTTGTCCCTAAGTTAGTTACAAAACATAAAAAAGGGCAGGATTATCGTTCCTGGGTAGTCATTCGCCAAAGATACCCCTGGTAGTGCATTCTTCACTTAGGTGGATGAAAAGACTCCAGTAATACCGTAATTCGGTACTGCGGGGACTTGTATCCTAATATTTTCCCGCTAATGCCCGAAAATACAAGTCTTGAGAAGGCCTCTTCGGAGAGCTCGCAGTGGCTGTGGTTGTATACAATTTGCGTATACTATGAGTGGCGGTGTTGTCGCTCAAAGATAGATGTTTGTACCAAGGAACACTCATGTCCTCAAGTTGAGTCCGTACGTGGGTAGGCCCACCGTGTAATAAAGCCATAACCGGCAGGTGTATACGTTAAACAAGAGAACCGATCCTGTTTGTTAACATATTCTCCACAGAACTCTCGTATCAAATTTTAAACTATCCACAACTCTAATGTCAAATTTTAGCTAGGATTTTAGCTGATGCTTGGAGAAAAGTACCAGCGAAATTTTAGCGTGATTTGCGTACTGGGCTCTACGTGGAGATATTCATGTACTCGGTTCTTCTTTGCGTTCGTTTAAAAGCCGCAATACTCAAATTGCTTGCACAATTTTAGCGACAATTACTGTGCACATTCACCAAATTCACAGTATTAAAAATATTCAATATTACCATCACCTCTAGCGACACTAGCATTTTTAAATGTTTTTTTAACACGGATAACTTCTACAATATCACCATCCGATAATACTCGTAACGTATTACATATAAAACATGTATCTCTCATTTAAGAGTAGAAAACAACCAAAATAACGTGTTTAGCACAGAATTGAAACTTTTTTGAATAAAGGGACGGGTCTCGGAACAATGAAATGCGGAACATCTGCCAGTGGATTTTTTTTGGATAAGTTATTGTAGGTTTTCCAAAACCTCTATACGATAAGTATATTTTTCCCGAAACGTCCAAATATCAGATAAAAGTTTTTAAGACACTTACAAACATTAATAAAACGCAATAGAGCTTACGCCATGGTGTACGGTGTACGGTATTATGTGAGTGCATTCTAGTCGTTTTCTCAGCGTTATAACCCGAAAACGGTTGATGTTAAAGAAAAATGCAGAATACAATTTTTGTAGATAATTTTACGAGGAACAATTTTTTATTGGCCACTATTGACCTGTGAGCAATAGGTCGCCAGATATTTGCGAAAAACTGATTTTCGTGACCTTTCGACCTTCATACATTTTTTAGCCGACACGATTTCGATGTCGATTTTTCACATCTTCTTTACAACACTTACGGTGTATACAAAAATTCAGCTCGTATGTAAAAACCAATAATATAGTTTTATTGCATTTAACACATATCTAACTGCTTTTTTATAATGGAGAGCGAACTAGATATGCCTTGGATATCCTTAAAATGTACAACCACAGTGCGAGCATTAAAAAAAATAAGGAAGGATTTAAAAGGAAATAACGATGCACATTCGTTTTGAAGCTTTGAATATCTAAATGGGTAGGGAAAAATAGAGCCAAGTTAAGCATTCCAAAAAGAAATATCTGTTTTGTACTTAGCTGTACACCCAAAGTTGGGGTCAAGGGTCCTAGAAGCGCAAGTATAGATTTTGAAACATTTAAGGGGAAGAATTCAACTTACTATTTCGCTAGAACATGGCTTATAAACATGAAACATTGCGACAGTATTCCAGAGAGGTAAGTGTTTCAATAAGAAAATTCTATCGTCTATAATTCGTAGAGCTCTATTTTTTAATTCATTTCACTCGATTCAAGTGAGTTTTGGGAGCTCCTGCCCAAATGTGAAAGTTATACTTCAGCTTTGGACAGATGAAGGCCTTTAAGATTATAGCCAGTTCAAACGGGAAGGAGAATAATTTCTTGCGTATGAAAAGAAAGCCCGCACATACTGCAGCATTGGCGACATCGAATATGTAATCATTCCACAAAAGGTGGTGTGTGAGTGTGATGCAAAACCCAAGAATGAAAGTTGATCAATTTCTTCAATGCAAGTACCGCTCATAGACAACGGCATTGGAGGAGGGTGCCGCTTTGATGACAAAAGTCAGCATTGAGTTTTTGAAGCACAAGATTCAACACGGTTTCTTATTCTCTATTGGACAACGGTGTTGAGATTGGAGTTTAATGAGCTTATTATCCGCTACCGTTGCAGTTCCATATCCGAAGAAAAAGGAAGTGAATCTGCAAACGACTATGAAAAGCTGAAAATACAATTATCAGCAAAACAATAATTTAGTGGATTAGAAGTTACAGATACGAGATAAATTAATGAAAATGAGAAAGAGAGTTGGAGATAAAACGGAGCCCTGGGGTACACCAGCATTTATCTTGTGAATACCAGACTTTAACACCATACAATACAACTTTTTTAAACGGTCCGAAAGGTATTTTCTAATCCAACGAAGAAGAGATTCATCTTTCATCGATACCAAATGCATGCATTTTGATGCCAAACTCTATCAAATGCTTTGAAATATCAAGCTCGATAATCTTACTTTCTCCAAAACAAACTTTCTCCACGGCGAGAGAAATTATTCAACTGAACTCTTAATTATTTTAATATTATAACATAGGTTAAAAGAAGAAGAAAAAGTTATATTCAAACATATGATATTTAAATATGTAAATGTATGGGTATGAAATATGAATAAAAATGAATTTAGACTTAATTTTTAACACCCTCCGCGGGGCCAAGTTCCAAAGGGTAGAGTAGCTGGATTGGCCGCTTAAATATTTTAGAATCGCCACATCTGATCTCACACGATCGAATACGTCCATCTCTTTCAGGAAAAACCTTCTCAATTTTCGCTAGCTCCAGTGAACTCGTGGTCTTGTATTGTCAAACAACAAAACGACATCGCCTTCCTTCAAGGTTATAGATGACCTCGTACTGTTAGTGTGAAATAGTCTTAACGTCTGCAAATATTCAACTCGCCATCGTTTCCACATCTTGTTGGTATATTTAAAACGATTTTTCCAAAGTTGTTGAATGCCACCGTTCGTCGTTGATGCTACGTTTTCTTCTTTCCCGGCATGGTAAGAATTCAATAAAAACTTAGACGGTGAAATCGGACTCACATCTAAGGGATCACTCGAAACATATGTTATTGGACGATCGTTTACGATAGCTTCAGCTTCAGCGAGGAAAGTTCTGAGTTGTTCGAAATTGAGGTTGGCCTTTCCAATAACTGCCTTTAGGGTATTCTTTATAGTTCGAATCAATCTTTCCCAAAACCCACCCCACCAGGATGCTCTTTCGACTATAAAGTGTCATTTTATTCGTTTTTGAGAAAGTAAACCTTGCACAGCCTCGTCATCTACTAAGGGTCCAACCTCGTTAAGTTCTAGGGCAGCTCGACGAAAAGATTTCGCATTATCTGAAAATATGGATGAAGGAACACCTCGTCGTCCAATGAAGCGACGTAGCCCCATCAGACATCCCTCGGTAGTCATGTTGGTTAAAAGTTCTAAATGGACTGCGCGAACCGCTGCACATGTAAAAATCATTAAATACGATTTCTGTAAGACTTCGGTGTTATTCGTCCTGTAATACAATGGGCCCGCAAAATCGATGCCCACATTATCGAATGGCCTTGTTAATGTGATTCTCTCCTTGGGCAGTGGAGCAAAAGGTTGAGAGGCTGACGGTCCAAATAGCTTCTGGCGCGTGGTACACTTCTTTCCCAACTTCTTGACGAGTTGGCGACCCCTAAGAATCCAAAATTTTTCTCGTAACTTTGTCAAAACGCTACCTACCCCTCCGTGTAAGGTTCTTAAATGATAGTGATCTATGAGCATCATAGCAATTCGAGAATGGGATGGAAGAATCCTTGGATGCTTCAAATCAAACGTGTCTTCTAACAGCTGAAGGCGGCCTCCTAGCCTAAGGAACCCAACATCATCCAAAAAGGGAGATAGTTCAGCTATAGATGAATTCCCTTTTACCGCTTGGCCTTTCTGTAAAAATCGGATTTCATTAGAAATGACTTATTTTGTACGTACCTGACCCAATAGTTTTCAGCGGAGTCAAGTTCTTCAGCAGTCAATCCAATGGAACTCGGCTTTGTCTTCTTGTGGCAAACTCTAAAAAATCGCTGCACCCAAGCTGTTGTTCTCAGCAACCTACCCCATCTGCTGAAGTCCTCATAATTAAGTACAGGATCGTGTAGTTTTGAAACATCCAGAGCCTTTTCGGTCAGCAAAACGGTTTGTGATATTACGTCAGGATTCTCAGTGTAACTTAAGTGGTTAATATCATCTTGAAATCGTTCTAACCATTCTGGTCCACGCAGCCCTATGGATGATTTTTGCAGCTTAGATCCTGGAATACCTCGCGTTATTAAATCGGCTGGATTTTCCTTGCCAATGCAGTGACCCCAATCGTTCAACCTCGTTAAGCTTCGGATCTCAGTCATGCGACTGTGTACATAAGGCTTCCATTGTTTATTCACTCCATAAATCCAGTTGAGGGCAATTACGGAATCGGACCATAGTAGAAATCTTTTGAACCTTTACCTTTAGAGTACGTTTTAAATAAGCGCATAGCCTTGCTGCTATCAAGTTCGCAGTCAGTTCTAATTTAGGAAGAGTTTACTCGCCCTCATTATTTCCCTTTAATGGTGCAACTCGACTCTTGGCACAAAGGAACGAAACGTTTACTTCAGCTTGCATGTTGACACTTTTTACATAGGCTACTGCACCATAGGCCTTTAGGCTAGCATCGGCAAAGATGTGAAAGTATGTTGTGTTTGTTCCTAGCATTGGCAGGGCTGACCTCGGAATTGTCATGTCTGATAGCTGTCAAATGCCTTGAATTGTCTCGTCCCATTCAGCCAGAAGGTCAAATGGAATGGTTTCATCCCAGTTTAATTTTCTTTTCCATATTTTCTGGAACAAAATTTTTAGTTTTATAACTGTAGGTGAAACTATTCCTAAGGGATCATAAATTCGAGCAATTGCCTGTAGTGCCATTCTTTTGCTATCTTTACATATATAAAGCTGCAGGCTTTGTAGAGATTTCAACGAAACTTGTAACTCATCGCTAAATACGTGCCAAACGAGACCCAAAACCTTTTGGCCGGTTCCATTTTCTTCAAATTCAAACAGATTACGTACCTTAATGCTGTTATAATGCCACTTTCGCAACGTCATAGAAGCTGATTTCATAATGTCGGTGGATTCCTGATAGATCCTTTGTCCTTCCTCTTCTGTGTGGAAGCTCAAAACCAAATCGTCCATATAAAAGGAACTTTTCAAAAGACGACACGTTTCTGGATACTCGTTCTCGTTTTTCTGCAAGTGGTGTTGAATAGTTGCCGAGAGTAAAAAGGGGCTGCAGTTGACCCCAAAAGTCACTCGAGTCATTCTAAAATCTTGGTAAACTCGATTGTTTATTGATGACAGCCAAACAAAACGATGTGAGTCACGATCTTCATGGGCGAGCAAAATCTGCAGAAACGCCTTTTCGATGTCGGCTACAAGAGCGAAGGGTCCCATTCTAAAGTTAAGCAGGATCTGTTGCACGTCATTAAGAAGATTGGTCCCAGTCATTAGGAAACTATTTAGAGATGGATGGCCTTCCTTATGTACTGATGCGTCAAATACAATCCGCAATCGACTAGTTTCACTGTCCTTGTAGATTGGATGATGTGGCAGATAAAAGGTTCTCTTGCATTTTTCACTGCCTACTGGTTCTGCGATTCCTTCCTTCACCAAAGTTTGAACAGCGGCATCGTACTCCTCCAGCTTCTTTGGATCTCTTGATAGTCGTCTAACCAATGAGTCAACACGTGCTATAGCTTGTGTTCTATCACCACAGAGAACAGAACCATCATCTTTCCATGGCAGCGATGCCTGATAGCGGCACCCACATTGCTGTATACATCGTTGAGTTAATGTTTCTGTCAAAGAAACCTTTTCTTTTTCCTCGCCCTGTATTCCTATTGTTTACAGCGCCCACATTGCTGACAAGTTTTCCGTGCGCTGCTCCCCATCCATTGAGAGAAATTTCGAAACGAAAAAGGTTGATCCATTACCAGGTTTTTCTGAGGCAGAATGTTCATGACGTCCCTGCATTGTCCATCCGAAAAGGGTCTCTGCAGCTCCCAAATGACCAGATATTCGCCTTTGTTTTCCAGTGACAACGTCCCAGTAATAATCAGCGCATATCAGCATACTCAGACCATTTTCTGCTGCCACGTTTTCTGCATAAATCTTGTCAGCCAATCTGAAATTGTAAAAAGACATGAAATTTTCATTTGGAGCATCAAGAAGATCGACACATATTTGTGGTACAACCAACCCTTCAATTTCAACATGTCGATGGTCATACTGGCTTCGTAAGCGAATCAACACCTTTGTGAGAGTTTTTTGTGGAGAATTCGAAGTTGTTCCGAATGGAAGGACTGTCATCTTAATTTTACCTATTTCAATGAGCTCTAGCCTTTTGGCGATCTTTTACAAATATAGGTATTTTGGCTTCCTCCGTCGATAACAATCCGAAGCAATAAGTTTTCCTTTTGTCTCTTTCCCTCTGCAATGCATCGAGCTGTTTTGAGAAAAACATTTGCATACGCACCATAGGAATTTCACATTAAGCTTGATGACACACTTTCTTCTTCTTTACCTTGAGAAGTTTCCTTGTCTATCATAACAGCGAGAGAAGACCTTTTTTGAAACTTTGGATCACACATTGTGGTTATATGGTTTCCCTTGCACTTAGTACATTTGATGTATTTAGCACTTCTGCATTTTTTGGTGTCCCTTTTTCGTACACCTGAAACAACTACCATTTTTTTCTAAGATGTCTCTTTTCTGTGAAATCGATAAATTTGAATCACAGTCTTTAATGTTGTGTGAAGAAGAATTACAAAACAAACACCTGTCGTTCTCGTTCAGCGCTACTAAGCTTGCTGCAGTTTAAGTAGAGCTCCCTCTTGTATTGTGTGTTTGTGAGCTAGATAGCCTGCTCCTTTCCATAGCTTCAATTTCGTTTTTAAGAAATTCCAAAATATTGTGCATTTGTCTTTTTGCTGTTGTGGTGGTCGAATCAGACAGAGATGTTCCCCTTTGGGATGCGTCTTCTTCTTTCTCAGCACTACAAGAATCTTCTTCTCGCTCTTTAATACGATGAAAATCGACTCAAAGCTCAGCTGGTAAGCAGCGCAAAAGAATCGACTTAAGCATGACGTCATATTCATGAGAGGGCACATTTAAAGCCGTTAGCGATCGTCTGCATGTGGTTATTGAATTATATAGGCTACGAAGACTGTGAACATCAGAACATGAGTGCACTGGTCGAAGTGAGACAAGCTGTTGAATGTGATTGTCAATCAACCGTTCTACATCACCGTATTGTTCTTTAAGCAACGAAATAGCGGCATCATAGCAGTTTTCCGATGCCGTAAATCCCCCTATCACTTTCTTGGCAGCACCTAAAAGACACGACTCCAAATAATTGAATTTTTCGGTGCAGGAAAGAGTTGTATTTTCGTGGATAGACAAACGAAATTGCTCCCAGAAGGGTACCCAGTCTTTTATATTGCCATCAAATTTCTTGAGGGTTAACTTTGGAAGTTTTATTTGACTTTGAGTTGACCTTTGCCGCGAATTTGGCTCTGCATTGACTGTAACCGCTTGTGGATGGGACTTTTCTAGAAGTCGCTTTAATCGGCTCTCTAGACGTGTTAAGATTGTAATTGCAGTCTTCATATTCCGCTGTTTTTGTCATCTCCTGTTCTAAATCAGTTTTCACGAGATCTTTTTCGATAATTCTTCGATTAACTGTGTTTAAACTGTCATTTACCGCCCGTAACCTTTGCAAATACGTGTTTAGTTCTTCTTCGATTGCGTCGTATTCTGATTCATCATCTAATTGCGAATCTTTAGAACTAAGATAATCGGCAGCCGCTTTTACGATCTTTGTTAATTGACCTCGATAGGCTGCACGTGAAGCGAATTCCATTGCCGTTGGAATAACTGCGATTAGCTATTATTTTGAAATATATTAAATTTACCGCATTTGAGTCTTCCCGGGTTTCGGCACCAAATGTTAGAAAATCGATCCGGTTACAAATATATAAAAGACTCCTTTAATTAGTAAATTCAATATATTTATTGGATTCGCAATTTAAGGAAGAGTGACCATTAATCTTAAAGTTCATGTGGTCACGACGAGAGAAATTATGCAACTGAACTCTTAATTATTTTAATATTATAACATAGGTCAAAAGAAGAAGAAAAAGTTATATTCAAACATATGATATGTAAATATGTAAATGTATGGGTATGAAATATGAATAAAAATCAATTTAGACTTAATTTTTAACATAAAGATTTGTGCCACCATCAGATGACCATTGGTAGTATTGCTACGAACTCCATATTGGCGGTCATTAATGAGCTCTCGTTCTTCAAGATATTTCTTAAGCTGATAATTAATCAGCGTTTCCATGGCCATTGAAAGAAGGGAAGAAAGTGCTATTCGACGGTATTTAGAGGAGAAAGAAGATTCACCTTTTTTAGGTACAGGCTGGAAAAATGCTGTTTTCCATCCACTTGGAAAGAGAGAAGAAACACCTTATTGAAGCCTAGAATGAACAGCGAACTGCGCTGCAAGCAAATTGGCTTTTTAACGAGAGTTGCCAAAAGGGTTGAAGACGAGCACTGGAAGCGAAGACGAAGTTTAATTTCGAATATTTCTTACAGATCATCAAAATGCTTACTACCTTTGGGACATTGTAGTATTTTTCCCTTAATTTATGGTCATGCAAACATTTGGTTCTCTGAATATTAACGTTACAATTTTTCTAGCTTGTTGAAACTTATTCCGGTTGCCTGAGTGGGGTTAGCTTTATAATTCCGGCAACTTACTTCTCTAACCTTCCTGAAGAAATTATTGGCCCAGGTGGCTTTCGCATTTTGCCAAACGGTTATCTTAAGTGATTTTTCTTTAACTGGGATGAGATGGAATGATAAATTTGTAGATATGACACAACGTTCTGATGAAGTATAGAGTGCAGGCGGTTTGACCTGCAACGTCAGGAATTTGATTTGGCTGGTCAACAACCTGAGACAGAGCGGAGAAAGCTAGAATTGTGCACATTAAAATCGCCCCTTATGACGATTTCAGTGCGAGGTTAATGGGAAACACTTCTTTAAATGGAGTTAGACAAAGCATCAAATTCATTAAAAGTTGAATCTCTGTCTAAATTTGGGCTCCGATAAATAAAACACGTTTGTATGATGAGCATGTTTACCGTGAATTTTTACCACATGAAATTAAAATTTGTATTTAGGTTGGTACGTGACATCATTTCTTCTGAAGGAAAGACAGAGAAAAACAGCTGTATATTTTAGTCTGAATTCTGGTCTACATCAAATTTACAACTTTCATTTACATTGCTGAGTAAAATATACTAAACATATTTGCGGTTTTAACATGGCCAGAAAATTTATAGCAGAAATAACAGAATAAATTAAATAAAAACACGAAATTGACGAATTGGTAGGTACAATGTGGAACATAAAGTGTTATTAAACTGGTAAGGATTGAAACTGACAGTCAAATCAGTCACTCGTAGTCACACAAAATTACCATGGCAAGACAGAAAAATTATCTGTACCACCAAACTAGGCGCACTCTTGGATGAATGTAGCTATCTTACAAGCAAAATCAACACAATGTTTACCAATTATAAAATATTTCACAGATATAATGACTGTTTGGTTAGAATTTCGGTCTAAACTTTTTCGAAAATTGTATTGGTTAGGACTGAACCGACAACTCGTTGGACGCTAATACCGATCAATGAGTAGTAATTTCTTTTGATCCGAATTGAAGGCCCCTGGATGACATGTAGTGCCATCAGGAATGCATGTGTTACATAACAGCACAGCAAACGTCTCATATAATAAATTGGTTACCCTCCTCTCTCGAGCTGATGTGAATTGTTCGCCGATATCGAACTATTTATTCGAGTTAGATATTTCATTGTAGAGTTCCTCAGTATTGTAGGTGTTATAAACTCACCCCTAGCTTTTACTTAATTTCTATTAGTACTTATTTTCTAATATTATTAGTGTACCTGTCATTAGACTGGACTACGTATATGCTTTTACTACTAAAAATTAAAAGTCATTCTGAATTAAGCAGTCGTGGCGTTTCTTTCTTTTCTTCATTTGGAACGACTTCAATTCTTCATTGGCGATGAGGATTTTTTGGGTAATTAATTTGAACCCCAACTTAAAATTGCGTGAAAATAATTCAACAGAAAAAATAAACAATGGATAAAGCAGCTCTGCAATCCATTTTGAAAGCGCAGCAGGATTGGCTGGCAGAAATTTTGAGAGATCAAAAAGCTTGGATGTACACATTCACGAGGAGTTCAGCAAGCGTGGGTGGCAGCCATTTCCTGCATATAAAAAAGAAGACAACTGGAAGACTTATTTGAAGCAGCTTGAGCAGCATTTTGAAGCGTGTGGAGTTTCTGATGAGAAACAGAAACGCGCATTTTTTCTGTCCTGGATCGGGGCTGAAAACTTTGAAACTCTTCAGAAGCTATATGGGGGAGCTGACATAGCTTCAAAAATATTCAAGGATTTAACTGGTAAGCTAAGTGAGCATTTCGTTTCCAAAATTCATGTTCGTGCAGCCAGATACATACATATGTCCGTTTGTGGTGTCTCTAGCTTCGGTGACATCAGAATCTACAATAAAGGCTCTTCAGAAAATATTTGCCATCAACTTCCAAAGACTGTAGTGACAGATAATGGTACTCAATTTACCGCACAAGTTTTCGAAGAGTTCTGCCACCATCATTCGATTTTGCATTAAAGAACAGCACCGTTTCACCCCGCCTCCAACGGACAAGCGGAACGGTTCGTGCGAACATTCAGAGAAGCTTTTAAGAAGATCATGGAGGAAAGAAAGAACTCAGAAGATGCGGTGAACATTTTTCTTGCAACGTATAGAGCTACACCAAATCCGATATCACAAAAGTCTCCAGCCGAGCTGTTGCATGGACGTCAACATAGAAATCTTTTATCGTGTTTCGTGCCAGACCAGCAAGAAAGGGTTTTTGCAAGACAAGAATCCAAATATAAAGTACAGCAACATGTTTTAGCACGCCAATACAAAATGTCGAGAAAGTGGGCGAAGGGTGTGATTGTTAGAGTTTTTGGGAAGTAATATGTATGGTATTCAAACAAAGGAAGGATATTTAAGACGTCATCAGAATCAGATACGGGTAATGCAGAAACAACAAGGATCACACTTCACTTTAACTGCTGATGAAGAAGCTGATATCCCTTCTAGTAACTATCAATATGAACCAGGCCTGCCGTTGAGTCAGCAAGACTGGTCGTAGCCTCCTGAAGGTGAAGTTCATCAGAATGCGTCGACAAGTAATCAAGCGGATCCAACAACTCAAATTGAAGTTAGAAGATCTCAACGAGTCAGAATGCCACCAGTACGGTTCCCAAAAGAATGTTGAATATTTGGATAATTCGGTAATAGTAGTGGAGGAGATGTTATAACCACACCCTTAGCTTTTACTTAATTTCTATTATTAGTGTACCTGTCATTAGATTGGACTAGGTATATTCTTTTACTACTAAAAATTAAAAGTCATTCTGAATTAAGCAGTCATGGCGTTTCCTTCATTTGGAATGACTTCAATTCTTCAGTAGGCCACCAAGGACCGATTGCCTCAAAGTTAACAAAATTTCAGGCTATAGCTAGTTCAGATTCAGAGGGAACTAAACGGTGAAGTAACTAAATTTTGAAATTTCATGAAAGCATTTCAATTTTCAACATCGAGCTATCATTATTTGAAATCCTGTTTATCATTTCCAAATTTCCATCAAGTTTACAATAGTTATTCGAATTAACCATGATCTGGTCTAGTGATGCATTTCATTTAACACTACTAATAAAACTGGCATACCATAGTTCGAGTAGATACATTATTCCCAATTATTTATCAACTACAGAGAGATATTCTAATAAATTATACTTCAGCCATCGACGTTTACAAAGTCATGCAATTTATTTTCGCTTTCAGTCAAACAACTAAATGTTTCAAACGCAAATTTTTCAAAAACTAAGTGATACATATCTATGCTTTCTTCATTAAGATTGCTTCGGATGTCGTATTGAAATTATTCAACTCACGACATTAAATTTAAATACAGTAGACACCATTTATACTTACCATCGTTTTATACAATAATTATCATCGTTATATCCAACAAATAGTTATGGATGCCTGTTGAATCGTTACAGGGAAATAAGTCCTGAAACTAAGACAACTAGACCCGTATGTATCGAACAACACAGTAGACGTGACTTATCTCGGCTTGCAACTAAATCAATTAAAACGACCTAATTTTAGTGCGTTCGTCCCCTGTATTTCTTAAAGTACATTTGAAAAGTTACGCGCATTTGAAGGTTGACGTAGTGAAAGTGTCATAAAATAAGAAAAGACTTAATAAATTGGCATTTTATTAAATTGAAATAAAATAATTTGAAAAGTTTTTCTTCTTTAAACTGTTCTTTTTAATCATACAAACCTGAACAACATGTCTCAATCTAAACGATCCAGGACAAACTCTCAATCGAACATCATATCACCTTCCACATATCTGGATGTGGAAGGTGATCACGACAAAACAGCAAAAAAATAGTGATAGACGAAACCATACTACTCAATCAAATGGATAAGAGATTAAACATTCACACCGCAACATTAAACAAATTTTGTACAACCAAAATAAATGAAAACAACAAATCATTATCCTTAAAAATAGAAAAACAATTCTCCGAATTAAAAACCACAATTGACAGTATAAATGAGAGTTTCACAGCTCGAGAAAAATGAATTAGCTTCAAATGAACAACATACAAGTATTAAATCTGAAATTGCACTCATTCACTCTTCAATAAAAAGTGTAAACAAAATTCTTTTTGATACGCAGCATAATTTATCCGATGTCACTAACCAATTGTCTGTTTTAAAATCACAACAAGATAAAAGTGAAAATAAAATTGTTTCGCGCGATGCCATATTATTCGGAATCCCAAATGTAAACAACAACCAAAATGAAGACATAAAATCTTACTTTGAAAATATATGTCAAACAATTAACATTACACCTCCGATAAATTCAAGACATTTTTCGCACTTCGTTCTTTAATCAATTGCAAAGTTCCGCAAATCAAAAAATAGACAATTTAAACTGACCGATGTTGGAATGGAATCAAATTCCTCAATTTTTATGCGTGAGTGCTTAACAAAATCAAACAACGATATTTTGCATAACGCTCTTCAATTAAAAAAAACAAAGTACTCTATCATCTGTTTATAATCTGCGTGGGAATGTGTTTGTGAAACGCCATCAAAACGAAGAAGAATATAGAATCCAGAACATCGCACAACTTAATGACATTGCCAGACCAAAACTATGATTGACAGCAGCCAATTTGTATTTATATAAACATTTGCAAACTTTCTTAATTTTTGTTTTTTTTTCTTAATTTAAATATAGTAATTACTTAAAATTGTATTGAAATTGTATAATTTTAAGCCATGTATATTAATTGTAATACATCTTCGTATTATGTGTTTTATATATTGGTTATGGTTTTGTTTGAATGTTGTGTTATATGGTTTTCCCGTTCTGAATCTGCAGTGGATGCGTAGCCCCTTGACTATGTTCCTGACAATCCTTTCATTATTTTATTATTATTATGATGGCAATTCCCAACATAAGGAGATTAATGGGTGGAGCCGGCAATGAAATGTTGCGTTCAATGTTAAATATGTTTTATAAACAAAAAGATGGTCTAAGAATATGCCATTTAAATACACAAAGCTTATCACCTAAATTAGATGAGTTCAGAGATTTGTTTGACGTTCTGGGGTTGAGATTATGTGTCCCGGAAACCTGGTTTTCCAATAAAATAGATGATGCTTTCTACAAAGTAAATGGTTACAGACTTGTTCGAAGTGACAGAGTGGGGCTGATTGGTAGTGGAGCTGCAATATATGTTAAAGAGGGTTTAAAATGTAGCATTAAATGCTTTTCACCACACGACAGCGAAATGAATTATATGCTTATTGAACTTATATCTGCTTCTTAGAATCTTCTTATTGGATCTGTTTACAGACCCAATAGGAACACTGATTCTACACCACTGCTTGACCTATTGTCCTCAATCTCAAAAAGGCAATTAAATCCTTGAAATTCGCCAATCGCAACAATCAGGTAAATTTTTACTATAAAAACCTGTATTTTTTGTAAGCCTAGAGGGAATTGGATGAATAAATCGACGCCATTTTAGGTCACATTTCCTTTCTTTTCAAAATATTTATATCAAAACAACCAATAAAACAATTTTCTCCAAAAAAATACGAACATTTTCTGCCCCAATCAACTGACTGCTGCTTTCAAGTCCGGAAAGCACGGTTCTTAGGCGAAGATTAGAAATCAGTAGTGTTCAAAGAGCATTTATAGCAGTTGGTAAATGGGAATCATGTGGAATGGTTCTAAGGGCAAGTAGGCAATCCACTGCCAATCAAGAAAGACCCAGTATAGAAGAGGTTTAACTTAGCTAAAAGAAAACTATGGAACAGCAAGGCCGTCGGTCCGGATGTAATGCCAACCCACCATGAATTCTTATGAGGTGTTTTGATAGGGCTCCTGCATCAAATCATTAACCAACTGTGGGTGAAAAGAAGCATGCCCGATGACTGGATAGGCATAAAGGTACTATCGTTCAGCTATGTCCATCAGCTTCCTTTCCAACAAAAATTCGTCGATGGATATTTGGTGATATGGAATGGGATGATACATCAGCGAACTCTATGAGCTATACAAGGATGTGGATGTAGTCCAACAATTCAAAACATGTCGACCAAATTAGTTGGCCATATTAGAGAATGTACAACAATGTTCAATCGAAATCCCAGCAGCCAAGCTTTTGCTGCTGCCAGAGCTCTTTGCATGGTTGACTGGAATTGGATTGCCGGGGATCTAGGAGATCATGGATCGGCAGTCCTTTATAGTAAGTACGTATAATCATATAACCCCGATGTCCTTAGTACTACCGTTAGTTCCTGGTAACTAATTTCGTTGAACCACTGACGACTTAAATATATTGGAAACAAAATCAGCTTGTGAACCTTCCAAAATCTAACAAAGTTCTTTATATACCCAAGTCGTTATAAGTGACTTCGACTGTACTTTAAATAAATATGGCACTAAATGTAATGATTAATTACTCGTATTGAATTTCAATGGCTTACCCTCCCACCTTGTTAGCCATCATTCAATACTTTAACTACATAAAATGTCGTCTAATACGGCTTGAAAGAATTGTATCAAAGGGTTCCGGTTTTTGAAATAGTTTGTATGTATGATTCAGCCCATCGTGTCTTTAGGTCGGTAGGCATTACGAGAAATAATTATGCTTCGTTTAACCAACTGAAACTCAACCTTAAATAAAACGTCGTAGGTATTTGTTGGAGAACAAAAGCAGAAAATACTGATAAAATCAATCAAATCCTTTGTAAGAGGGCCTGGCCATTTAAAGGAAATCTTTTGTCTCTCGGATCGAATATTGCATTTTCAAGGGATACATCAACAAGAGAGTTAAATACATGTGTATATACGTACATGTAGTAATACAAAGTTGTTTGAACCTTCATCACAAAATACCAACCAAAAATAAAGCAGAGAAGCCAAAAGGAAGATCTCTGAAATATTCTTCATTTTAACCGGAAATCGAATTTTATCTCCGATGTTCGCTCCCCTCTGTCCTTAAACTTCAACTGGGAAAAAAAGCTACCTATATAGGATTCTTCCTATCAAGCATTTGCTCACAGTAACACTAACAGTTAATATTCAAGCAGAAGTGTCGACTTTAATTCTGAAGGCTGACCCTCGAGAGAACCATTATTAAATGTGTGATTATGGGCTTCTGTCATTTTAGCCGGAAATTTCCCATAAAAAGGAAATTTATTTGTTTGGGAAATTCGAACAAAACTTCGCTGGAATTATTTATGGGGAGGGGAGCATTTTAACATTGTGTTTGTTATTATAACACCATTTTATACCCATGTAAGCAAAGATACTGCATTAAGTATCTTTGTTTATATGCCAGGTTTGGAAACTATGGAACCTGTGAAATAGAATATTTGTCACGCTATTCATGGTCGTACAGAATTACAGGTATAGTGGTAGTTGTGCGATAGCGTGTTCCAACCATTAATATCGATTTTTCAGGGCACCCTGAACTGTCTTTGAAGTAATTACTGACAACTAAAGTATATGGAAAACTCTGACGCTTGGAACTCATTTTAACAAGTTCTTTCCGATCGAATTTCTGTAAAACCCTCTATGTCGCCACTACTTATTGCAAATAAGGTAGTATTGTCTCTCCAATTTTGCGTTATATCCGACCATACTGCAGCGAAACCCTTGGTTTGACAATAATTGCCGTGAAGCACCTGGTAAATAAGAGGCATTACGCATCTGCGTTGGAGGCTCAAATCATATCATAATAAGAATGAAATTTAAATATAAAAAGAACGTTACAGCCAACAATTGCAGGCCATGAACTTAACATTTCTGCAAGCAATATAATGGTGTGGTCATAACGAAACGAAAACGATTCAACTTTGACAATACCGATGCTCTTAGACTTAAAAAGATTGTATTGTATTGTCTTGTAATTATGTTCCTCATTTGACCTTGTTAACGCGAAACGCGATTTTTACATCGTCTGAGTATTACATAGTTGGAAGTTTACCAGCTCATCTTAAAAATACTCGTATATTTGGAGGAGAGTACTTCGGATGAATGCCCTTCGTCAACTTAGCTCCAGACTTCTTAATATTGACTACTTAGGTATGCATACTTCGGAAGAAGCTTCAACAAGCATTCTCTTCCAAACACCATGTTTCCAAGATTTTATCCTTCCGTTTCGCACGCCAAGTTGATTGGGGTCATTACCCACATTCGTACGTCACACCTATTATATGGGTTCTTTTTCACATGCGTTGCTCCTCAGAGTGTATCTGGAGACTCAGCTGGTTGGAGCACTAGTTTCCATTCGCTCAACGTGACCCGCATCCCGCTTTTTAAAATTTCTTTTTTCAAAAATCCCGCCTTCTAAAATACCGTTTTTTTTTTAATTCCGAGTTTTAAAATCCCGCTCTTCAAAATCCTGACCTGTTATAATCCCGCTTTTTACTTCCGCCAACGAGCTTGATAATTGTTACACAAAAAACGTTGCATACATTCAAGCTCGACCCCAACCCAAATCCTATGTTGGGCCAAGCAGGGGGTTGCGGCAAGACACAAGGGTGTTGATTCTAAAAGCCGGATAATAAGAAGCGGCATAATAAGAAACGGGATAATAAGATACGGTATTATAAGTGACGGGATTTTACTAAGCGGGATTTTAAAAAATCTGGATTATAAAAAAAAAACGGGATAATAAAAAGCAGGATCTTAAGCAAAACTATTATAAAAGGCGGGATATCGAACCCAACCCGACACAGACAACTCAGCTATTGGATTTTTAACTTTTAAATAGAAAGTAACAGCGATCGCTAAGAGTGACTGAAGTATGGCTGGGTCATATTGAGCAGATGAACATCAATAACTCGTCTGTCACTCTGTCAGTCTGTCAGTCTGTCAGTCTGTCAGTCTGTCAGCCTGTCAGTCTGTCAGTCTGTCAGTCTGTCAGTCTGTCAGTCTGTCAGTCTGTCAGTCTGTCAGTCTGTCAGTCTGTCAGTCTGTCAGTCTGTCAGTCTGTCAGTCTGTCAGTCTGTCAGTCTGTCAGTCTGTCAGTCTGTCAGTCTGTCAGTCTGTCAGTCTGTCAGTCTGTCAGTCTGTCAGTCTGTCAGTCTGTCAGTCTGTCAGTCTGTCAGTCTGTCAGTCTGTCAGTCTGTCAGTCTGTCAGTCTGTCAGTCTGTCAGTCTGTCAGTCTGTCAGTCTGTCAGTCTGTCAGTCTGTCAGTCTGTCAGTCTGTCAGTCTGTCAGTCTGTCAGTCTGTCAGTCTGTCAGTCTGTCAGTCTGTCAGTCTGTCAGTCTGTCAGTCTGTCAGTCTGTCAGTCTGTCAGTCTGTCAGTCTGTCAGTCTGTCAGTCTGTCAGTCTGTCAGTCTGTCAGTCTGTCAGTCTGTCAGTCTGTCAGTCTGTCAGTCTGTCAGTCTGTCAGTCTGTCAGTCTGTCAGTCTGTCAGTCTGTCAGTCTGTCAGTCTGTCAGTCTGTCAGTCTGTCAGTCTGTCAGTCTGTCAGTCTGTCAGTCTGTCAGTCTGTCAGTCTGTCAGTCTGTCAGTCTGTCAGTCTGTCAGTCTGTCAGTCTGTCAGTCTGTCAGTCTGTCAGTCTGTCAGTCTGTCAGTCTGTCAGTCTGTCAGTCTGTCAGTCTGTCAGTCTGTCAGTCTGTCAGTCTGTCAGTCTGTCAGTCTGTCAGTCTGTCAGTCTGTCAGTCTGTCAGTCTGTCAGTCTGTCAGTCTGTCAGTCTGTCAGTCTGTCAGTCTGTCAGTCTGTCAGTCTGTCAGTCTGTCAGTCTGTCAGTCTGTCAGTCTGTCAGTCTGTCAGTCTGTCAGTCTGTCAGTCTGTCAGTCTGTCAGTCTGTCAGTCTGTCAGTCTGTCAGTCTGTCAGTCTGTCAGTCTGTCAGTCTGTCAGTCTGTCAGTCTGTCAGTCTGTCAGTCTGTCAGTCTGTCAGTCTGTCAGTCTGTCAGTCTGTCAGTCTGTCAGTCTGTCAGTCTGTCAGTCTGTCAGTCTGTCAGTCTGTCAGTCTGTCAGTCTGTCAGTCTGTCAGTCTGTCAGTCTGTCAGTCTGTCAGTCTGTCAGTCTGTCAGTCTGTCAGTCTGTCAGTCTGTCAGTCTGTCAGTCTGTCAGTCTGTCAGTCTGTCAGTCTGTCAGTCTGTCAGTCTGTCAGTCTGTCAGTCTGTCAGTCTGTCAGTCTGTCAGTCTGTCAGTCTGTCAGTCTGTCAGTCTGTCAGTCTGTCAGTCTGTCAGTCTGTCAGTCTGTCAGTCTGTCAGTCTGTCAGTCTGTCAGTCTGTCAGTCTGTCAGTCTGTCAGTCTGTCAGTCTGTCAGTCTGTCAGTCTGTCAGTCTGTCAGTCTGTCAGTCTGTCAGTCTGTCAGTCTGTCAGTCTGTCAGTCTGTCAGTCTGTCAGTCTGTCAGTCTGTCAGTCTGTCAGTCTGTCAGTCTGTCAGTCTGTCAGTCTGTCAGTCTGTCAGTCTGTCAGTCTGTCAGTCTGTCAGTCTGTCAGTCTCTCAGTCTGCACGTCTGTATGCATAACCAGCTTCAGCCTAAACCGCCGGTGTCGTTAGCGATTAACTTCAAATTTGGTATGTGTGATTATCTTGGGACTTATAGAGGGGATATTGAAATTTTATTTTTAGGCCTTAAAATAACGGTACCTAAATCCTAAGGATAACTAGACTACCTATACCTACTAACAGCGTCAGTGGTTAGCTAAACTTAAGTTGTTAGCTACAAGAGCAAGTTCGTACGATCCAGTCATGAGTTTTTTTTTTTTTAATTTCAGACTTGAAACCGCCCAATGCAATCCGAAAATTAATCGCTCATCGAGCGAAGAAGAAATTAATTAATGCATATTATAATGTTTTTCTTGTAAGAGTGCTTAATACTTAGCTCAAAAGGTTTCCTAAAAGGAAGATAAGAAGAACCGTCATTTCTTAAGGAATACCTGTATAAATGCTATTTACCATTCACTTGGAAGGAGACCAGTAGAAAAGAGCAGATGAAAAAGCATAATTCATACAAGAGCAAATGATGTATTATCAATTTTTAGAAATCTTCAATCATGTTGAGACTTTTGTGCATAGTGTAGGTGTAGGCCTTGAAAATCCTCTTTTATATTATGGTTGTGACAAAAAGGCCTTACACATCAGTTTTCCCAGCACTGAAGAACGCTCTTCAGAATGACAGAAGTTGGCAGCAGATTTTTACATATCGATGTCTGGATCTGGACTGTAGCAACTGTCCGAGGTCGCAAGTATAGAACTTTATGGCTGATGTATATTAACAGAAAACTTTGCAAACAGAATAGGCTTATCATTGAAGATAGCTATGAGTATCGATCAGCCTACCATCGCGCAACTTATATTTTCGCTACCTTCGGAAAATAAAAAAAAATTATATTTTATTTTTTTTGAACTTTATTTGTTGAATCCATCTTAATGACTAAATGAATACCTACTTAATAACTAAAAAGAATACAATTTTATTAATTCTTTATTGAGGTGTTTTTTATTTCATCGGAATTGCAATGTCTCGCTATAATATCGTATTTCTGTACATTGCACTTCCGATGAGAAAATTTGTTGCAACATGATTCTCTTGTTGGCAAGAAATCTAGTTTGATATTTTTTTTTATATTTTATTTTATTATTATTATTTTTTTTTTCTTTCGGTTTCAGCGGAATTGCAATGCCTCGAAATAATATTGTATTTGTGGACATTGAACTTCCGCTGGAAAAATTATTGTAATGTGATTCCCTCGTTACTTGTTGCTACATATGCCAGTTTATGGGAATTGGCGTTTTTGTCTGAAGCGTTGGAAGCTTTGACATAACCCCTCCCCCCTTTAAGTCGAAACTCTCCTGGGTTTCGTTATTAATTACAACTTTAATTGATTTGTATTTATAAAGTGTAAATAAAAGTAGAAGTATGAAAAGAATCACTATTACAATAAATGCAATTAAATATATCCAATTGTACATGATGTACTTTTTTTTATGAAATTTAAGTTCTTCGATTACTTCCATGTTTTCAATTTGATTAATTACAATGTCATCGAACGATAATGTACTACTATTTTCTTTCAAATGGTTATCATTGTTTTTTATTACAAAATTTTGTGTAAATTCTTCATTTTTTCCATAATAAGTTTGATTTCTTATTTTTATGTTACAGTTATGAAAAATTATTAAGTAATTCCCATTAAGGGTTATAATTCTGTCATCACACGAACTTGACAGTGTTGTTGTATTTTTATTTTTCAGCAATATTGAATTTGAATTAATTTCTATAGTTTCAGATTTTGTGTTCTTTATTTTAAAGCAATTATTTTAGTAAATACAAAGCTTGGATTCTTTTAAAGATTTTTCATATACATTTCCATTAAAATCATAATGAGTATTGTTTAAAATTACAATTTCTTTATTTTCAAAATCAAATTCTTCAAATTTATTATTGGTAATTGGTGTAACAATAGATCGCTTAGCTTTAAATATATCTTTAGGAATTTTTATCGCAAATATTAGTTTTTCTTTTTTATATCCTGCGGTACCTAGTCTAATGTTTTGTAATTTATATAAATCTATGTCATATTTTCTGATTTCATCTTCTATCAAGATATTTCTGCTCATAAGATTCATTCTTGATGATGCAATATTATTTTGTATATGTTCTATGTTATCTCCTAGTATTTTTATTTTAAGTAGTATATCTAGATAAATTAGCTCTTTATAAATTTTTTCATTATTTGTTTTAATATCATTAAATTTTTCTAGAATCTTATCCCTGTCTGCTTCTATTGTTTCTTTAATTTTATTAAAAGTATCGTTAAAATGGTTATTAATTTCGATATTTTTGTTCAAATCATTAATTATGTTATGATTATTTTCATCAATTGTTCCTAAATGTTCTTCTATATCTACTCTATCATTTTCATCCATTGAACCGAAGAGCCATTTAAGTCCTGTTCCTACAACATTGATTAATCCCCTCTTATGTCTATGTGGTAATAAGGTTTTTACTTTTGTTTTGAGTAAGCTAAGTTCGTGAAGTAAAATGTTTTTGTTATCAATTTCTCCTAATTGTTTTATATTATTTTCAAATGTATCTAATATATATGTTATTTGCTGGGGTTTTATTATATGTAAGATTATGTTGTAATTATGAATGATTGGAACCTCTTCAATGTTAACTTCAGCGTACCCGCTATTGTTGTCGATTTTTTCAACTATCAGAGTTCCTTTCATTGCGGGTAGTAGATTCATTATTGTCAGTATCAAAAATAGTGTTGTCCAGTTGACCTGAAAATTTTGTACTTCGTTTAATGTTTATAGGATGAATGTTTTCTAATTTTAGTTTTCTATATTTAGGTTCGTCTTTGTGTCTTAGTGCCTTATAATTTTTTACATAACCTTCCTCTTGACTTTGGTTGTAATCTTCCCTTTTTTCATTTCGTTTGTTTATAACTTTTTCTTTGTGCTCTTTTAATAATTTTTCTTTTTGTTTTTTATCAACTTTCCCTTCTATTACTTCTAAAGGTTTGGATTTGATAACAGAATGAACGGACCTATTATACCATTCTACGCATTTAAAAAGTCTTTCTTGTATTGGCAAATCTGACTTTTCTGTTTCTAAAACTCTAAGTTTTTCTCCTATTGTGCTATGGAACCTTTCTACGTCTGCGTTGCCTGTGTGACTATTGGGCTTTGTAAAATGAGTTTCTACTCCTTCCTGTCTCAAAAATTCCTTAACGTTTACAGAATTAAACTCATTATATAGGACAACTAAATTTGGTTTCCCTTTGATGGAAAAATATAATCGTATTTTTTCAACGATTGTGACGCTGTTCCTATCTTTCAAATAAAGAACAACAGCATGTTTTGAGAACTTGTCAATGAAGGTTAAAAAACTATGTTTTTTATTTATATAGACATCTAAATGAATTATCTGATTTATATCACTTAGAGTTTCAGTTATATGGAATTTTGGTTTGACAGGGTTTCTATCATATTTTGCTCTATTGCATGTGTCACAATTATTAATGTATTTTTGAATATATGTTTTTAAATTTTTATAGTATATCAATTTTTTCAATCCTTCATAGTTTTCATTTATTCCTGCATGTCTTGTTTCATTTTTGTGATATTTTCTAATGTATCTGAATGTTTCGTCTTCATTTTCCATATCTTTTGCATAGTGGGTACATTTATAAAATTTTAAACTAGTATTAAACAATTCTATCAGCTTTTGTTGGACTTTATTATATTCGGGATCAGAGAATTCAGAATAAATCCATATTTTGCCTGATTTCAAGAATCTTCGAAATATGTCCGTCATGAAATTATTTTCAATGTCATCTTTACTAATATAAATCTTTCGTTTATTCCCAATGACCTCAATTTCTTTTGTTTTATTTTTTGTTAAAATGATTTGAGTGAAAAATCTGTTAACAACAGTGTCTAAAATTGGGAAGTGGTCATTTTGTTCTTCCTCTTGCGAGTGAATTGTTGCGCCTGTACTTATGTTATCATTATCTTGTTCTGTATCTAAAGCATTTATTTCTCCTGTTTCTGAATTTATTCTCGACAAAAAATCTGCTAATTTGTTTTCCGATCCCTTGATATATTCAATATTTATATCATACTCTCCAAGTCTAAGTAACCAACGCTGTAACCTGTGATTAATATCTTTGCCCTTATGTTTGGTTTGGAGCCATTTGAGAGGCTGGTGATCAGTAAGAAGATCAAAAGTTCTACCATAAATATATGGGCGAAAATAGTTCACGGCCCAAACGATGCTAAGCAGCTCCTTTTCCGTTGTGGAATATTTTTTTTCATGATCGTTTAGAGTCCTACTTGCATAACTCAGGGGATGATCGTCCTGTGTAAGGGCTGCGCCTAAAGCAAAATCGCTGGCGTCCGTTATAAGTTTGAATCTTTTATTAAAATCAGGGTATCTTAAAATTGGTGTATCAATAAGTAATCTTTTCAGTTTTTGAAATGAATCTATGTATTGAGGATCACTTTTGTTAATTTTCGCATTTTTCTTCAAATATTTTGTCATACCGTAAGCTACCTTTGCGTAATCTTTTACGAACTTTCGGTAGTAGCCTGTCATTCCCAAAAATGACTTAATTTGCTTCTGGGTTTCTGGCAGTTTAAGCTTTTGAATATTTTCTATTTTACTCATATTCGGCTTAATACCTTCTGTCGTCAGAATGTGACCCAAATACTCTGTATTTCTACTAAAAAAATTGCATTTGTCGATTTGAATTTTGAGATTATGCTCTCTCAGTTTATTGAAAATTTTTTGTATATTCATAATATGTTCTTCTAGAGTGGTACTAAATATCTAAATATCATCTAGGTAAACGACACATATACGGTTTATATGTTCTCGTAGGACAGAATTTATAAGTCTTTGAAAAGTCGCCGGTGCGTTTTTAAGGCCAAACGGCATTCTTATAAACTCGTAGTGACCTAACGGAGTTGAAAACGCAGTTTTCTTTCTGTCTTCCTTTTTTATTAACACCTGATGAAAGCCTTTGGCAAGGTCTAACGTAGTGAAATATTGCGATCTTCCTAGTTTCTCTAATATTGTTTCTATATTAGGAATAGGATATTTATCACTTACAGAAACTTCGTTAAGTTTTCTGTAGTCGATCACAATTCTCCACTTTTTCTCACCAGAATTATCGATTTTCTTGGGAACAATCCATAATGGTGAGTTGTATGGGGAATTACTTTCTCTGATAATACCTTGTGCCAACATTTCTTTCATTTGCCTGTTAATCTCCTCCTCATGAATCAGAGGATACCTATATATTTTAGAATATATGGGTTTTTCTGTAGTTGTTATAATTTCATGTTGAATTTCATGGGTGTGGGTTAGTTTATTACCTTCTTGGAAAAACAAATCTCTATTTTTATTAATAAGATTTTTCAGTTCCCTTTTTTCTTCTATATTCATATCCTTTCGTTCTAGATTTTCTAATGTATTTCGATCAATTATGGATTCATCTAATGAATTTATTTCTTCATACTTAAAAGGGCAAGAATTAATAAATTTTATTTTTGCATTATTTATTTCTAAATAATCCTCTACTAAATTTATAATTGCTTGTAGAGGTTTAAGGAGATTTTGACCTATAAGTCCGTCGAAACTTTTATTATAAAAAGGTGTTAGTTTCCAGCTCATAGAATTATTTTCGTTAAATTCCCTTGGTAATGGTGTTATTATTTCTTTGTCTATTAAGGTTTGTCCACTAAGTGTGGTAAAAGAAACAATGTTCTGAAGCTTTATTCGTTTATATTTGGGTAGTCTATCTGAGTTTAAAAGTGTGGTTGTTGAACCTGTATCAATAAGGCATCTAACTTTCTCTTTCCCTATTGTGAGTTCAACTATCGGTAGACATGATGTGGAGCCTCTGATTGAAAATTTACTTCATCTGAAACGGTTTCAATATGATCTACCTCCATTGGGGTGGAATTGGAATTCTGTCTCCTATCATAGTTGCTATTATTTACACCACTTTGTCTTGATTGTCTAGAATTTGAATTGGAGTTGTCCCAATTTTGCCTATACTGCCTGGAATAATTATTTTGTCGAAATGGATTCTGATTTGTAGTTTCTGGTTTAGGATTGTAATTATTGTTCTGACTGTATTATCCTGAGTTTTGATTTGAATTTCTATTGTATCCTGATAAATTTTCCCTATAATTGACCTGCCTATCGTAATGCCTCAATATCCCTGTCTCTTCAAGTGTATAATATGCGTCTCGGAGTGTTTTTATGTTTCTACTATAAATAATACTTGATAAATTTGGGTTAATACCATTCAAAAAATTTTTTAATATAATTGATTCATTTGAATCGGGAGCAAATTCACTAGGTTTTGTGTCATCTAATTCATACTTAGCGTTTAACTTGTCTAAAATATTTCTTAAATTATAATAATATGCACTTACAGATGTTGATTTGCATGTAATTGCAAGGTGGTGTAATTTATGGTAAGTGTCCCTTACACCGAAATTCTTCTTTAACTCGTTTTTGATGTTTTCCCACGTTGAGTTGGGTCCCAGTGTTCTTATGCACTTTAAGGCTGCCCCCTGGATTTTGTTGAATATGTATCGCTGGTATACAAACTCCTTTAATGGTGGGTTATCGTTGAAAAGTGGGAGTATAAGCTCCGCTTCACGAATAAAGGATGCTAAATCGTATTTTTCATCTCCGTTGAACTCCTTTATTTTTGCAGCTTCTTTAATGAGTTCGCTGACTGGTATTCCACTATTTTCGTTTGACATCATGATTGTTTTAATTTCTTCGATGTCGTCACTGTCGTCACTGTCTCGATTTCTTGTATTATAAGCAAACGATAGAAATGTCTCACTTTTGTTTTTTTTATCACTGTTTTTGGGCATTTACAAAACGTATTTAATTTAAGCTTCGATTTTTTTTTTTTCACTTGGTGTAGGTTTTTGTAACACAAAAAAGTTTTCTTTATAGGAATAAATTAATTTCACTGTCTTTGGGCAAAGAGTTTTTTTTTTAATTCACTGCTTAAGAGGAATTAGGATCGCCGTTATTATCTTTAGATAATAAGTTTTTCTTGATTTAGTTCACTTCTTTAGAAGGAGATTCGATTTTATCATCTTTAGACAATAAAATAACCGACTGCGCCACTTATATTTTCGCTACCTTCGGAAAATAAAAAAAAATTATATTTTATTTTTTTTGAACTTTATTTGTTGAATCCATCTTAATGACTAAATGAATACCTACTTAATAACTAAAAAGAATACAATTTTATTAATTCTTTATTGAGGTGTTTTTTATTTCATCGGAATTGCAATGTCTCGCTATAATATCGTATTTCTGTACATTGCACTTCCGATGAGAAAATTTGTTGCAACATGATTCTCTTGTTGGCAAGAAATCTAGTTTGATATTTTTTTTTATATTTTATTTTATTATTATTATTTTTTTTTCTTTCGGTTTCAGCGGAATTGCAATGCCTCGAAATAATATTGTATTTGTGGACATTGAACTTCCGCTGGAAAAATTATTGTAATGTGAT
The DNA here is from genome assembly GCA_910595825.1 of Philhelius pedissequus. Lineage (NCBI taxonomy): Eukaryota > Metazoa > Arthropoda > Insecta > Diptera > Syrphidae > Philhelius > Philhelius pedissequus. Next base: position 271,633,104 of record OU343160.1, on the reverse strand, counting down.
TCCCTCGTTACTTGTTGCTACATATGCCAGTTTATGGGAATTGGCGTTTTTGTCTGAAGCGTTTGAAGCTTTGACATAACCCGCACGGACGTGTGTCACAATCTGTGTCAAAAAGAAATGTGTTTGTCTCGTGTGCATAGTGTCGTGTAATTTCCCCCACTCCCTGCATTAAAAACAATAACACAACCAATTTAATGACTTTGAATGCCCAACAACAATTTGAGTTTGCTACCACAAAATTTTTTTTCACAATTATTTTTGGCTGGAATTATAGCTATTTCACGACTTGCCAAGGTCGATCATCAGATTCCTTTGCTCTAGTGGTGCTGGTCTACTTTTTTCATTTTAATTGAAAAACTTCTTGTGCCTTCATAGTGTATTGAACCATGACCAGCCGCTTAATAGCCAACGCACTTATTTGAACAAGCAATACCTACCTCCAACTCCGTCTCAATAAAATAAAAAAAAATAAAATAATAAATTAAAATCAATAAGTAAAAAAATAAATGTGTTGAAATTATTTGTTTCCTATTTGTTTAAAATTCTTAAAGTCTCCTACAATACCCTATAATGCTTTTGCAGATTGTACGTATATACATACATATGTTACTTGCTATTATCTTTTTACATTAAACACTTATTTTATGCATTGTTAAGTATAACTTCACATTACGAAATATAATTCTTCTTGAATCATCGAATACACCGGTTGTCTTTTCTTGTACATTAGAACAGGTTATGGGCCCAGTAACCTAAATGACAAGGTGTATTGTGCGGTTTTGTTTTTTTTTGTCAAGATAAACAGTTGATAAGAAGAACGGGTTTGGTACCGAGAAGCAAATCTGCTGACGATTGGTACAGTAAATTTTTTTTTGGTACGGTTAATTATTAAAAAAGGTATCAATAATTGCTCGTGTTTGCAAATTTTTATAAATTTATTTCTTCGGCTACTTTACACGTGATACCATTTGAAATGGAAAACGATGTGGTGAAGATCGAAAAGCTATGTAATGGGGATCAATGGAACTTGTGGAAATTCCAGGTGAAGATTATTTTAAGTTCTTCTGATCTGTTAAAATATGTTATGGGGTTTGAGGCTGTACCTGCAGAGACAGAGACTGTTAAAGGTGAGGCTTTGATTAAGGCAGTGAATTCCTGGAGGTTGCATGATAGTAAAGCTCAAAAAATCATTGTGACAAGTATTGGCCAGGAACCTCTTCTCCATATAATGAACTGCAAAACGTCCAAGGAGATGTGGTGTAAATTAGAGAGTGTCTATGAAATGAAGTCCAAAGCAAGTATTCACATGTTGCAACAACAATTGTATGGCTCTGCAAAGGACCCTCAAGATGGTATTGTTGTGCATATTTCAAAATTGCAGGCAATTGTACAAAAATTAGCGGACGCAGGTGAAAAAGTGTCAGATTCGATGGTGGTTACTAAAATTCTTATGACGTTGGCAGATTCTTATAACCATTTTTATAGCGCATGGGAGTCCACAGCGGTCCCACAACAGACATTGGAAATTTTAATTTCAAGGCTGGCAATGGAGGAGGAGCGCTTGAACACAAAAAATGGTTTCCATGATCCTGTAGATAGTAGGGCTTTGTATGTGGGTAGGGCTCACTTAAGTAGATTGAAAGACTCTAATCTCAATGAGCAACCAAAGCGAGGCAAGTGTTTTGTTTGTAAAAATTTCGGACATTGGAAAAGAGACTGTCCTCGGTTAAAACAAAAGAATTATTCTAGTAGTGGCGAGAAAAAAGGCAATGCGTTTTTATGCGAGGTGCTTTTGGCGGAAGGTGTTGGGCAAGCTGATGAATGGTTCCTAGACTCTGGTGCAAGCGATCACATGACGAATCGCAGGGAATGGTTTCTTAATTATCAAGAGTTTGAGCGACCGATTATCGTAAGATTGGGTAACGGAAACACAATCAATGCGTATGGAAAAGGTGATATAAATGTTTCGTCTTATAACAACACTCTTTGGATAGAAAATCATTTGGCCGATGTTCTTTACGTGCCAGAAATTCGTCTTAATCTTTTTTCTTTGAATTGTGCATTGGACAAGGGTCTTAGATTTGTTTCAAATAATTCCAAATGCGAGTTGCTTAAGGAAAATGTTGTTTTGGCAGTGGGAGTCAGAGAAAATAAGCTATTTAAATTACTTATGAAGGTTATCCCCTTATCGGTTGAGAATGCATGCGTCAACATAAGTGAAGCAGATAAGAAGAGTTTAAGGAATTGGCATGAGAAACTAGGTCATCAGAATATTGTCCATGTTAAGAAAACGCTTGTGGGCAGAAACATTCCTTTTGTGGACAAAGACAATTTTTTTTGCGAAGCATGCATGTATGGGAAGCAGCATCGGGGGCCATTCCAAAGTAGTCAGCATAAGTCTAGTGATGTAACTGAGCTTGTGCACTCTGATATATGCGGACCTATGTCTCAGAACTCTAAATATGGATCTAAATATTTTTTACTTTTCAAAGATGATTTTTCTCATTTTAGAACAGTCTTCTTTCTTAAAGAAAAGTCAGACAGCCAAATTCACATTGAAAAGTACCTAGAGATAGTTTTAGCTGAAACAGGGAAGAAGGTTAGAACTCTTCGTACAGATAATGGTATACAAATACGTATACAAATAAGGTTGTTCAGAACATGTTAAGCCAGAAGAGTGTCAATCATCAGAGGACAGTTCCCTACACGCCGGACCAAAATGGTAGCGCAGAACGTGAAATGCGCACCATAGTTGAAGCGGCACGTTCGATGATTCATGCTAAGGATTTACCTCAAAAATATTGGGCTGAGGCTGTGAACACAGCCGTTTACATTCTTAATCGTACAGGTACTAGTTCAGAAAAAGGTAAAACTCCGTACGAACTATGGTTCGGGAAGGAAGCAGAAATCGGGAATCTCCAAGTTTTTGGAAGTGAAGTATTCGTTCATGTCCCACAACAGAAAAGAAGGAAATGGGATCGCAAATCAAAGAAGGGAATATTCGTTGGATACGAGCATGGTGTTAAAGGATACCGAGTATACATTCCAGAAGAAAATAAAGTAAATGTTTGTAGGGATGTTATTTTTAGACCGTCAGACGAAAATATTTCAAAGACCATGGTGTTAGGTTCTGGTGTTAAAGTTTCAATTAGAAATGAATGCTCCCTTTTAGAAGATACTGAGAAGATGGAATCCACCGAAGAAGTTGCTGATGCCACTAAAGATGCTGAAAAGAAATGTCAAGCAGAGGAAGCTGAGATGAAGGAAGCTGAGGCAGATGAAGCTGATACAGAGGAAGCTGGAACACATGAACCTGAGGCAGGAAAAGACGATGCTGATGAAGAAGTTGCTGATGAACCTGAGGCAGGAAAAGACGATGCTGATGAAGAAGTTACCGATAATGTATTCGAAGATGCTGTTTGTGTTGGAAAAAGTAATGAATTTGCTAATGGTGATGTTGGAAATAAAAATTCTGATAGTGTTGAAAATGAAGTTGGTGTCCGAAAGAAGCCTACTGAGGATTGGAGGGGAAGGCGTCTGAGGAGTACTAAAAACAAAGACAAGGAAAGTCAGGCTAATTCTTGTATAGAAGAAGGATTTGCTTTCCTAGCTGAATCGTATATTCCTGTTAATTACGATGATGCAATAACGTGCAGTGAAAATAAAAATGGAAAATTGCAATGGATTCGGAAGTGAAGTCACTTCAAGAAAGTGATACCTGGGTATTAGTAGACTTACCATATAATAGAAAGGTGGTTGATACAAAATGGGTCTATCAAGTGAAAAGTGCAACAGAAAACGAAGGTGAACGTTTCAAGGCTAGGTTAGTAGCACGTGGCTTTAGCCAACAGTTTGGCGTTGACTATTTTGAAACTTTTAGTCCTGTTGCAAAATTTTCATCAATAAGAGCAATTTTGTCGATTTCGGCTTGTGAAAATTTGCATTTAAAACAATTCGATGTTAAAACGGCCTTTTTGAACGGGAGTATTGATGAGGAGATATATGTTCGCCAACCAAAAGGGTACGAGGATGGAACTGGTAGTGTTTGCAGACTAAAAAAGAGTTTATATGGGCTCAAACAAGCCTCCAGGTGCTGGAATCAGACATTCAAGAAGTTGTTATATGATTTTCAGTTTTCTGTTTGTGATGCAGATCCATGCGTATTTATAAGCCATAGAAATGGAAATAAAATAATTTTAGCCATTTATATAGATGACGGACTCGTCGCCTCAACTAATGAAAGTGAAATCTTCGAGCTTTGTGAATATCTGAAACTTAATCTACAGATCAAAGTGTTTCCAGCAAGGCATTTCTTAAGTTTGGAACTACGAAAACTCGAGGATGGTTCGATTCATGTAAACCAATCAATGTATGTCAAGAGATTGATTAAAAAATTTGGTATGAATGACGCAGTGCCGGTGCTGACCCCAGCTGATGTCTCAATTAATTCAACGGTCGGTCTGGAAGGAATTGCAGAAGAAGTGAGATTCCCTTTCCGACAAGCTGTGGGAAGCCTCATGTACTTGATGGTAGCTACGCGTCCAGACATAGCCTATGCTATAGGATATGTTAGCCGTTTTTTGGATAAGCCCAAGCAGATTCATGTGTCAATGGTGAAACGTATCTTGCGATATGTTAAAGGAACAGCTGATTTTGGTATGTTTTTTAAAAAAACTAAATTTACCTTATCTTGTTTTAGTGATGCTGACTATGCCGGAGACGTTATAACTAGACGTTCCACTAGCGGTTTCGTTTACCTGATGGGTTCAAGCTGCATCACATGGGCTTCGCAAAGTCAGAAATGCGTTGCTTTGTCTACTACAGAAGCGGAGTTTGTTGCTGCAACTAGTCTGGGTTCAACAACTGTTGTCTGCTTTGCTGCAAGATGAATGTGCAAAGCCAGTTCTGTTTGTGGACAATCAAGGAGCTATCCGGCTCATAAGAAATCCGGAGTTCCACAAACGAACAAAGCACATAGATGTTCGCTACAATTTCATTCGGGAAAAATATGAAGAAAATATGTTCGACTTGGAATATGTACCGACTCAAGACCAAATCGCCGACATATTTACCAAAGCCCTTCCCAAGGATAAGTTTTTCAGATTCCGATATATGATGGGAATAGTGGCACTAAATTAATTTTCTAAAAGTAATTATGAACGAATTTAAAATGAAAATATTATTGTTTATCTATTTGAATTAATGAAATTTTAAACATTTGTAAAAGTGGGAGTGTTGAAATTATTTGTTTCCTATTTGTTTAAAATTCTTAAAGTCTCCTACAATACCCTATAATGCTTTTGCAGATTGTACGTATATACCTACATATGTTACTTTCTATTATCTTTTTACATTAAACACTTATTTTATGCATTGTTAAGTATAACTTCACATTACGAAATATAGTTCTTCTTGAATCATCGAATACACCGGTTGTCTTTTCTTGTACATTAGAACAAAATGCATCGCACAGCCGCCAAGCAACTAAATTCAGTGCTTGTGCATAAATTATATACTTACCCATATACCTGCTACAATAACTAATTTTACATTACATCCAAACAAAGCCAAATAAAAAGAAAAACAGAAAAACACAGGGCAGCGAGTAAGTCCCACCTTTCCTTTCCCCAACACATATCACAGTTACATTAGCTTGGTCGTTATGGGTACTGTGTGGAGCTAACACAGTGCATGCATCGATTAGGCTAATCTGATGTCGGATGGATAACTGTCTGATTTTTTCTTGTTAACCAGGGGCGGCTCAATGCAATTGTGCAATTTTGTCACTAAGGCATAACAATAGTGACAAATTGTTATTGAAAAGTTCAAATTGGGAACTCGAAAAATCTTAAGTTTTGATAATTGTTTGGCTTGCGTTTTTTATAGTTTTTTAATATTTAAATGGTTGGGAGGCTTAGAGTCTACTACGGCAACATTCGTGGACTAAGAAAAAATGTTTGTGCCGCGTATGTCCACACTGTGAAAAATAGGCCAGCTGTTGGCATTGAGTGAGACCCAAATAGGTGAAAATTCTGACCAAACGGAATTTAATTTGTTTGTGTAAAACTTAGTGCCATTATTCTTTTCCCACCACGGTCTCGCCGTTTACATTAGAAATGATGTTGCGTACCAACTACAACCTCAATATGGTTTGCGCTCAAATGCAAATTTTAATTTGGTGGTTAAAATTCACGGTAAATAAGCACATCATACACACTTGTTTTATTTATCGGAGCCCAAATTTAGACAGAGATTCAACTTTTAACGAATTTGATGCTCTGTCCGACTCCATTCAAGGAATTGTTTCCCATTATCCTCGCACTGGAATCGTGGATACGGGCGATTTTAATGTACACAATTCTAGCTGGCTCCGCTTTTCGAGCCAGACAACACCCGAAGGAAGGTATGTTGAGGTTTTTGCAGAGTTAAACCAACTGACTCAGCTTGTTGACGAGCCGACACGAATACCTGACGTTGCAGGTCAAACCTTACCTCTGACCCTAATAAATACACTGTAAGTGTATTATCGTCTCTAGGCACATCAGACCATTGCGTCATATCTGCAAATTTCTCATGCCAACAACATCCAGTTAAAAAAAAGTCAGCTAAGACAACCGTTTGGCAATATGAGAAAGCCAACTAGAACGGTCTTAATAATTTCTTCAGAAACTTTAACTGGTCATTATGCTTTCTCGGTATTGATATAGACTCCAGCGCTGATGATAACAAATTTAATTATTCACGGAATATGAAATTTTATCCCGAATAGGCTGAAATCTATCAAACCGAAAGAAAATGCATGGTTTGAATCTAGCTATAAAGAGGTTATTACGGTTAGAGAAGTAAGTTTCCGGAATTATAAAGCCAACAACCCTGAGGAAAACCGGAAAAAGTTTCAACAAGCTAGAAAGACTTGCAACGTTCATATTCAGAGAACCAAATTTTTGCATGACCAAAAATGAAGGAAAAAAATTACAATGTCCCAAAAGTAGTAAACATTTTTGGTCATTTGTAAAAAATATTCGAAATTCAGCTTCGTCTTCGGTTCTAATGCTCGTCTTTAATGAAACCCCTTTTGTCAGCTCTCGTGAAAAAGCCAATTTGCTTGCAGCGCAGTTCGCTGTTAATTCGACGCTGGCAGAAAGTGTTATGACTCCTCCTGTACTTGAGAGCTTAAGCGATTTTATGGGACGAATCTTATGTCACAATCGTGCAGTTGCTAGAGTCCTCAAAGACCTTGAAAAACACAAATCCGCTGGCCCGGATAGTATCCCTCCCATCGTTCTCAAGAGGTATTTTTCAACGCTGGCAAAACCACTGTGTAAGCTTTTTCATCTGTCCTATTATACTAGTCTCTTTCCGAGTGGATAGAAAACAGTATTTGTCCAGCCTGTTCCTAAAAAAGGCGAATCTTCTTCACCCTCTAATTGCCGTCCAATTGCACTTCCTACCTTTTTTTCCAAGGTCATGGAAACGCTGATTAATTATCAGCTAAAGCAATATCCTGAAGAACAAAAGCTCCTTAATGACCGACAGTATGGCTTTCGTAGCGATAGGTCCACTGGTGATCTCACGGTATATCTCACCGAACAGTGGCACAAATCTTTATATCGTTTTGGAGAAAATAACGTTATTGCGCCTGATATTTCAAAAGCATTTGATAGAGTTTGGCATCAAGCTCTCTTATCGAAATTGCATGCATTTGGTATCGATGAATCTCTTCTTCCTTGGATTAGAAATTAAATTTCGGACCTCTCAATACGAGTTGTATTGGACGGTTTCAAGTCTGATATTCACAAAATAAATGCGGGTGTGCCGCAGGACTCCGTATTGTCTCCGACCCTTTTTTTCATTTTTATTAATGATCTCTTATCCGGAACTTCTAATCCACTTAATTGTTTTGCGATAGTACTCTCAGCTTTTCATATTCGTTTTCAGATGAACCTCCTTGTTCTTCGGATGTACAACTGAAACGGCAGCATATGATAAGCTCATTAAATTCAGATCTTGTCAGCATTGTCCAATGGGGAATACAAAACCGCGTAGAATTTAATGCTTCAAAAACTCAGTGCTGTCATCTGTCGTTAAAGCAGAACCCACCCCAAATGCCGGTATCCATGAGCGGCACTTGCATTGAAGAAACCGATCAGCTTTCAGTCCTTGGCATGTGCATCACAGACCACAACTTGTGAAATGAACACATATTTGATGTCGCCAAAAACGCTGCAAAGTGTTATGGCTTTCTTCAAAGATGCAAGAAATTCTTTTCCTCGTCTGATCTGGCTGTAATCTATAAGGCCTTTGTTCGTCCAAAGCTGGAGTATAGCTCGCACATTTGGGCAGGATCTCCCAAAACTCATTTGAGTCTCTTAGATAGAATTCAAAATAGAGCTCTAAGAATGATTGGCGATAGAACTATAGTGGAGACATTTACATCTCGCGAACATCGTCGTGGTGTTTCATGTATTTCGCTTTTTTATCGCTATTTTTATAAACAGTGTTCTAGCGAAGTAGCCAGTTGCATTCCTTCACTTAAACAATTCAATCGTAATACTCGCGCTTCTAGGAATTCTCATCAGCTTACCCTTGAGCTCAATTTCGGACGTACTGTGAAGCACAGAGATTCTTACTTTAGTCGTACAACACGTATGTGGAATGCTTTAACAGGCTCTATTTTTCCCCCTCATTTTGATATTCTAAACTTCAAGACTAATGTACATCGATATCTCCTTCTTAATACTTCCCTATTTTCCTAAAGCTCGCACTGAGCTTGTCATATTAAGGGTAGTCAAAACCCCTTTACTGCCTGTTTATTATAAAAAAAAAGTGTCTTACAAATTTAAAGTTATCCGCTTATAAAGTACACTTTTCGTTGGAGGAATAGTAGACCTATTGTTTTCTAAGCTTGAAAATTTTTACGTTAAAAGCTTACTTCCCGAATGAAAAAAAATGTGGAACGGAAATATTCGTATGTGAAGTGTCATTTCAATAGGGTATAAGTCAACCGCAAAATAGGCATAAAGGTAATTGTACGCTTTATACTCTCAAATGTCAAGTAAATTCTTTATTAAGGAGGTAATATCGAGATTCATATTCCTCAAAATATTAAGCCGTGCTGTCCAGCAATTAATTAGATAACTTGTTAAGAAAAGATTAGCGAAAAATATTTTCCAAAAAAAAAATCATTCAATAAAATCGCTTCGCAAAACCTCTTTATAGGAAAGCTAATAGTCTTATGTCATTATACCGTTCAACGAACATTAAAGTATCGCAAGAAAAGTTTTCCATTGTAAAAATAAGTAGAAACTACATCTCAATTCCTCGCACTTAAGAATTACGAACGATGACGATGACGAAGATGAGTCTGCAGAGAAAAGGGAAGAAATGAATCCCTTAAAGACGAATCAATTCTTAAACAGTTTATCTATAAGTTTTCTGCTCCTCGAACCGACACCACTCCTGTGTACGCTCATCCGCAACAATGTTAATTGCTGCCTCCCATATTCATCCCCAAATTCTGGCTAACATGTAATGGTTTGAGAAAGGAGAGAGGGGGTAGGGCTAGAGGTCTGTAATCACTCACGTATATCCCCAATACGAATTTATCCTTGCAGTGATATTCGAAAAATGAGTTGGAAAACTTTATGTGGGCGAACAGGACTAACTATGTATATAGTAGCTCTTCTTCTATTCCACCAACTGTATAACCTCATTCACTTTGAAAAAGTCCTCAAAATGAATTTTCCTTGAAATAACCTCAATTAGTTCGTCCTGTGTCTTCTTCTTTTTACGATTTTTTATTCATCTTTAACTATATCATTGTGAAGGCATTGCATCCTAGTCCTAGATCCTGCTCTTCGTCCTTCAATATTGTGTCTTTGTTTCTGTGTGCGTTTTTTTTCTCTATTTTAGTATTTTCTTTTAATAGCCCAGTCATGACTGTATAGCAGAAGAAGTATACGAGACGAGTAGAAATGAGAAGAACAAGAAGAAGAAAAGGAAACAAGTTCTTCCATCTATTTAACTTTGCAACTGGTGGAAATTGTAAAGTGCACAGGACTCTCACAGGACGTTGAGGAAACAGGGAGATAGAAGTAGCAATGTGGTTATTTCTGCTGCCCCCTTGGGCCATGGGAATTTAATATTTGTCCATAAAGAAGAAAAATGCGAGAAATATCAAAAGGAAGAACAAACTTTTTCCTGTGTTCATTCTGCAAAATGCAGACAAACAGACACTTTATTTTTTTTTTTGTCGGTGAGAGAAGGATACCTATTTGCACCTCTAGCGCTATAATTGCACAAGTGCCTTATCAACTCTCACTCTTTAGGTATTTTTGCTTTCCTATCTTTTTAACAAAAAATAGAAGTCAAGGTATTGAAATAATGATTTGCAGGGAAACATTTCTATCTTACGATAAACAAAATAAAATTCATAAAATATTTCGTTTCACATCCTTTGATGAAAATACATTACACTTTCAAAGAAAATGCTGTGGCTGTCAGAGGGAAGGACTCGGTTGGTTGGTATACGCATATGGGCCACAGGAAGTTGCCAGCAAAGGACAACATTGAGTTAGATTTGTTTTCAATTTTTCAAGTTGGATGTCCTAATTAATGGACCAAAATCTCTTGAAAAAAAATATTTGTTATAATTTTTTTGTTTTTTTTTCAGACATAGAGCTTGGAGTGATCTATGATGGAACATAGAAAAAAAACACTCTAAAATTATTTTTGGAAAATGACATCCAACATCGCCCATAATTCGTGTTGTGGTGTCCAAATTATAGCGATATGAAGATGTGTGAATGAAACATATCTACAGACAGACCTCGTTATGGGCGATCGGCTGAAATATCCAGCTCGTTGCTGAAAATGTTGCAGTTTATAATTTATTGACACAACAGTTGTTTCGTGAGATTCGTCGGATTTTGAAGAGATATCTGCTGCAATATCGATAAAATATATAGTGTCAATCAAAAACGTTTTGAGTGAGCTCAGATGATATATAGTTTGATTCAAGAGGTTTTGGGAAGTTAAAAGTCGATGTGAAAATTTGGCATTACACCGCCTACTTATTGATCAATTTATAGGTATAGAAACATTGATGCATTTTTGTTTACTCCTACTGAGCAAACAATTTTAAAGCTGTTCTTAAGGGTATACCAGGAAATTGTGCGACTGTGGAGGTGAAACTTGAGTTGACCAGATTTTCAACTCTTCGAGTGTCAATGTGAAATGTCTTGATACAAAGTGACAAAAAAAATTGAGATTCCATCCGACATGTTCGTCTGTATGGTAGGGGATAGAGAAAGTTTCGAAAAATGTATTTCTCTTAAATTGATAATAAGCCATAGAGTTAGATTGCACGCTGTTACTAGCTCTGATATCATACAACTCTATTGCTATAGGTGCTAAATATTTGGACATGTGGTCTCGTACTGTGCATACCAACGCATTAATGCGTCAAATATATAAAAGATCATGAACGGGTGGAAAATAGCGAGTCATCCACGCTCCACCGTGTCTATCGTGAACTGTGTCATCGCTGGTCATCGTGCCAGATATAGTGGTTGCACAAAAAGAAACGAGATCTTCACAAATAGACAAATGACCAAAGTTAAGATGCTTTTTTGTCTTTCTTTTAGTGACTTTTTTTCCAAAGTCAAAATGATCTGGCGGAGCAAAACGCATCGTCACCTCCAAGTGGTAACCACTGGATAGCCGAAAGGTGAACTAACGACGAGCGTTCGATCTATTGAATCCAAGAGCTGAGACGCCTGATTTACCTTCTGAGAAACTAGGAGCAAAAGATTAGATATCGCTCTAAAGAACCAGCTCTCCACGAAACCCAATAGCGTCTGACACATAATGTGCGGCTTATTGGTCAGCGTCTGATCCCATAGGGGCGGCTGAACTCAAAAACCTGAATAGAAGAGATAACTGAGCTATCTATGGATCTTAACAAAAGTTACAACAACAAAAAATATGGCAGTGAGTAATACGAATAGATATATTACCCCAGGCGGCAATCCAGACAAGCTGGAAAATCGACTCTCTTCGGAGATCGGTCCTACGGATCCTGGGAAGGACCAATTATTATTACAGGAAATAGACGGAGTTCAAAAACACTAAGGACTCCACCAAAAATATTTTCAAGGGCTACTCCATCGAAAAACCCTACCCAAAAAACACATGATATGGAAGTCATTAAAGAAAAAGGAACCAAAACATATTAAAAGGTCGAAATAAAAGATCAGCAGTGTTCCACTAAAAACAACGAGATCCGCCAAGTTGAATCCGAAAATTATTTCGATAAATGGCAAATAGAAATTTTGGCTAGAAAACAACTTGAAGTCCTTGTTGAAAGTCTTCAGCAACAAGTTAAGAGACTCGAGGAAAAAGTCAGCTTGCTTGATAAGAAGTCCGTGAAAGACAAAAAATCAAGTCCGAAGTCACTGATGAGGAAGAGGTTCTCGTTGAAACTGATGGAAACCGAAATAAACGTAAGTCCAGGAAACGGAAAGCAGATGGTAGCCCAGAGACTGTTCCAAAACGTCAGCAGACAGCTTCAAAAGCAGATACTTCTGCAATAATGAAAACATCCAATAAAGAAACCGGAGTTGTATCCCCACAAGAAGTTTTATGTCAAAGGCACTAGGCAAATGCACCACCTCCAATCATTATTTCTGGATTGGCAATGTTTGGCGAGCTTAAAGGCATGGTAGAAAAATGCACGAATAAGTCATGTAAATACATATCATACAATAAAGACAATTGGAAAGTCATTGTTGAAGACGCCGATGCGTAGAGATCTGTCACTGAAGAATTGAACAAAAAGAAAATTCAGTGGCATTCGTATGAAAATAAAGCTAAACGATCGATAAAAGTAGTAGCAAGAGCCCTTCACTCTTCATGTGTTGCCAAAGAAATCGTCGAAGACCTTATACAAAAAGGCTTCCAAGCTCTCTATGCCAATTATCTTATTAAAAATGATATAAACAAAGACTCCTCTGGGGAAACAACGACAAAAAACAGGTATCTACCTTTATTTATGCTCACTTTCGAAAATAAAAAAAGTCTCAATAAGATCTACAGTATTAAATCAATTATGGGCATAGTTGTCAAAATCGAACCACTGCGAATGTCGAAAATTGTTCCACAATGTAAACGCTGCCAAGCCTTTGGACATACACAAAAATACTGCAATCACGAGTTTGCTTGTGTTAAATGTGAAGGCAAGCATGCAACTAAAACTGTCCCATGGGCAGAGAACAGAAAGCGAAATGTGTTAACTGTGAAGGCAATCATCCTGCGAGTTACAGAGGATGTCCAGTGGCAAAAAAATTCCAAGACACAAAAAGAAAAAAACAAAACTGGGAACAAGCTTAGAAACGCAACAGACACAAAAGCAAAAGTTAAAAGTAAAAACGTAACCATAGAAAACAAATTATACGTGTTATCATGCTCCGCACCCAGCTGACAAAGCTAGGGGAGGATAAGCAATACTTATAAAAAAGTGCTTAACACACTATGAAGAACCAAAGTTTACGAATGAAAACATGCAAGTGTGGTGGCCGTGGCGCTATAGTTGTGTGTTCGCCTGTCAATCTCATGGTCACAGGTTCGATCCCTGCCGTAGTCTATGTCTTCTATTTTTCCATTAAAAACCAATTCTAAAAATAAATGTCATACAATGAGTTTCTGGTTTACTTACATGCTGTTTAGGCATAGAACTAACAACATATGATTGAGTAAAACTAGTATACCGATAAGATATGACAAGGAATAAAAAAATGAATGCGAATTATTAGGGGCATCGATAAATGAGACACGGAGAGAGACTCCGCATTAGTTCAGCCGCCATCCCTGGAGATAAAATCTGAGACAACAACCATTTACAGTCTCCGAATATCGCGCCACACATATTTCCTATCATTCTTTCTCTTCCTTAACATCGCCCTCACGTCCGCGCTGTGTTGACACATTTAAATGTTATTCATAATCCCTTGAGCGCATGTAGATTATAAGCAAAAAAAAAAACAACAACAAGTATTGGTTTAAAAAAGTAAAATTTTAATTAGCAGCTATATACTGCCCATCGAGGCGCTATCCAACTGAAGAAGACTTTGCAGAACTCATAAATTTGTTAGGACATCACTTCCTTGTTGGTGGCGACTTCAATGCTAAGCACATCCACTAGGGTCTAGGGAATTTTATTCTTCTGGTCGCCAACATATTGGCCATCTGATACTAACAAAATATCAGACCTTATAGACTTTTTCGTAGTTAAAGGTATTAAACGAAATCATATAAGTGTCGAAGGTAATTATGACTTATCGTCAGATCATACTCCAGTAATTTTATCACTAAACGAAGTAGAAATAATAGAAAAAAGTAATCCCAAGCTTGTGATTAAGAGAACAAACTGGAACGAATTCAGAGATGAACTTGAAAGTTTTATAAACCTGAGATCCCCTATGCAAACAATTGAACAAATTGATTATGAAGTAGAACAATTTATTGGTGATGTGCAACAGGCTGCAGAAGAAAGTACTCTAACTATTTCAAACGCGAGAGAAAAAGAAATCCTGTCGAAATAAAGGAGCTAATATTGGAAAAAAGAAGAGCTCGAAGAAAGTGGCAAACTACGAGATTCACTTTTTAACCGTCTTAACAACGAATTATAAAAAAAAAAACTGTGGGTTCAAAAATGATACACCTAGTAGATTCCTGAAAAAATCTGACGACGGATGCTTCTTCCGAATACTCCTTATGGAAAGCAGCTAAGCGCCTAAAAAGACCACAGACACAAAACCCGCCAGTAAAATCTGAAGATGGTAAATGGCTCGCTAACACGAAACAAAAGGCTGATCTCTTCGCTGAACATCTCGCGAATGTGTTTAAGCCATTCCCAGCAAACACAGCTACAGATCCCTTACAGTTTGTTGATAGAAACGACGAATCTGAAATATCTTTTGTCACACTCAAAGAAGTAAGAAGCATGTGTCAACATAAGATGTCTTACAAAAATCACCAGGGCACGATCTAATAACTGCTCAGGTTTTGAAAGAGATGCCATCAATAGCCTTCAAGAAACTCCAATTTATAATTAACGCATGCCTTAAACTAGGATATTTTCCACATCATTGGAAAACTGCAGAAGTCGTTGTTACACCTAAACAAGTTAAACCACCAACAGAAGTAACATCTTATATACCAATATCGCTTATACCAATCATGGCAAAAGTTTTGAAAAACTGCTACTGAATAGGCTTAACAAAATAATAGAAGAAAGAAGACTAATTCCGAGCCATCCGTTTGGATTTAGAAATAAACATTCGACGATAGACCAAGTGCATCGAATTACGGATGTCGTGGAAAAGGCACTTGAAACATATAAACTTTACTAACAAAAACATAAACAATGTTCCACTATTTATAAACCATACAGCAGTTCCTTACTCCAATACCGCCAAATACCCTGGAATGACTTTGGATGCAAAGCTTAAATAGAAAGAGCACATCAAAAAGAAACGGAAAGAACAAAACTTGAAGTACAGAAAAATGAACTGGTTACTAGGAAAGAACTCTGACCTATCTATCCAGAACAAACAAATGTTATATAAGCAAGTACTGAAACCCTGTTGGACATATGGCATCCATTTATGGGGCTGTTCAAAGAAAACAAATGCTGAACCCATCCAAAAATTCCAAAGTAAGGTCCTTCGTGGAATAATAAATGCCCCTTGGTATATAAGAAATAGCGATCTACATCGTGACCTTCAAATTGAAATGGTTACAGAAGTGGCTAAACAACACGCTGTATAACACAACCAGCGACTGCAAAATCATACCCACTCCGAAATGGAGACCCTTTTAAATGTACGAGACAATGTTCGGAGATTAAGAAGAACCAAGCCTCATGAGCTGATGGTATAGAAGCTATGGGAAAGTGTAATAACTTTAAGCTTCCTCCCATGCGATTTACATATAAATTAAGAAAGTAAAATCATTTGTCGATCTTTCATAGATTGGTCCTGATTTCACCGGTGGTTTTAGTGCGTAAGAGTCCCACACTACTCGGTACCAATTCTTACCGAGTGTCTTTTGAAGATTTCCATCGGATAAAAAAAAAAAAATTATCTGGGATAACTAAGTATACCAATCTCGAATATTCTCAAAAGGCTGAAGCCTTCATTCTCTTGTGTATTTATCTCTCTCTATCTGATTGTTTATTTATCAACAATGACGATAGTTGAATCAAATCAATAGGCGTGTTTTGTGAGAAAAAGAAACTCAGTCAGTCAAAATGTAACACGAGATACAACAACAAAAACCCATTGAGATCTACTTTACCTTTTTATTCCAGTGAAATGTTACTTGACATTATTCGTTTGTGCTGTTCAAATTTAGAGGTCACTGATCTAATTTTGTGTATTTGCTGTGTTGGTAAACCTAATAACAGATTACAATAGTGTTTGATTTTTGATTTTTAGGCTTGTCACGCAAGTGACATTTTAAGGCGGAGTTTATAAGGTAGTTATTTAGATTTTAATTTTAATTAAGATTTTTTTAGTTATTTAGATTTAAATCATTTTCCATTGTTGAATTCACATGTAGTATCAATTTGTACAACATTAGTCGTTTTGTATCATCAGAATTGAACCATATCATGGATTATCAAAATATATGCATTACCAAAGATCTTGCACTCTTTCGAGATCACGTTTCATGATCGAAAAATGTAGTAGTGTAGTGCAAAGAAAAGAAACAAAATTTACATGAAAAATAAACACACGCAAGGAAAAAGAGATTGAAGTAAAGCGCTGTTGTCACTTTGATATATATTGTTTTATTTTCATGAGATGGAGCCCGATTACACGATTCGTTTTTTCGGTTGTTTCGTCTTTATGGGAAAGAAACGAAAGCACGAATGAAAATTTCAACACTTTTTATGGTTGAACTTGAATGCATGTATATTTTTATTGAGATTTTCTTTCATTTACATAGACCTTTTTACATTTTTGTTTACTTAACTATAGATGTATCATGTATCTATTTGCCGACTTTGAATTGACCGCGCTTCACAAATCTTATTTTTATTGTTTTTTCTTTCAATGTACCAACTTCAAGTAATGTATGTTTCTATTATATTAAACTGAATAATATTTTTTGCGTCCACTCGATGGTTGAACTTTGATGTTTCTGATTTGACAACCGCAATGCTCCTCGATTCAAATTATTGAGTTGGTAATTTTTTTTTCACAATTAAATGGTATCTATTTGTGAAAGAAGTAATTCAAATACATTTTTAAGGATTTCTACAGATTATTTTTACACAAAACAACATCAAATTTTATAAACGTCAAAATGACGAACGAAATAATACACATATTTCCACGAACGGTGTAATCATGAACGTGTGTGTCTGTCAAAATGACGAATAACGAAGCGAACGAATGGTAAAATCAGGCTCATGATTTATATGGATCATTAGCGGTAGTGAAATATGGCAATTGTCTAACGGAACGGAAGGATTGTTGATGGTGAAATTAGTTTTCATTATTTAATTCATATTTTTAATAATTTAATTTTAAAATAAGATGTGAAAAATAAAAAAGATGTGACCAAAATCTGTTCACATAGGTTGTATGTCTTGAAAAGTCTCCAAGCTCAAAAAGTTATGAAAATCAAACAACACATTTGTCGGGCGGTTGGTTTTATGTTCGAATCATCAAACATCGACAAGGTACTCCCAATATTTATGATTCTTAATCCTTTTGTACCTGCCCGCGCTAGAGTTTAACTATGACGATTTTTTACGATCTTACATGCGTGAAAAAGAAACAGGCAATCTGCCCTTCATTTTTCTACGAATGTAAGATCGTAAAAATCCTTATAGTGATCAGCCACTTTGAGACTACATTTTTTTAATCTAACTTAAAAAAAAGTGTGAGGTTAGCCTTAGACCAAAATTGATAAATTAGAAATGCTTAAGAGTCGAACAAATCTCTATGTCAAACGAACAACAAGCAGAAGCACCAACCATTAAATAGCTAACCAAGTAGAAAGACATTTGCTACGCATCGTTTTCTTGAATTTGTTTTACTTCACTGTGCTATATTCTCACCAAAATTTGCAATGCAAAATTTAAAGCCAGGATTTAGTTATATTATATTATTAATGAAAAAAATATTTCCGATTGTTTGGAAAGGCTATAAATGTTTTTTACTTGCGATTTAAATACTATTGGTCTGGCATTTGGAATAAGACTCGAACTCGAGAACTTGACATTACGATGATATAGAACAGCAAAAAGTGGGTCCCGCAATTCTGTATGTCTGTCAATCTGTAGGAAGAGAGGTAAACCGCTGAGTCGATTTTCTTCAAACTTGGTACTTAAGCGTTTTAGGTGATTGTCTCAAATAGATTTTTGAATAGTTTTTTTTTAATTTTAGTATAAGGCCCTTCGAATTATAAATAATACTGCATTACAAAATTTTCGAAAAATATTTGTTTTGAATTTTTGAAAAAAAAAATGTTTGTTTTTGAAAATTGAATTATTCAAAAAAGTGTGGATACTTTTTTTAATGTTTTCTTTCTAAATTTATATTATTAAATGTTTATTATTTTTTTAGAGAAAAATTAAAGAAATTTTTTATGTGTATACAAGCTGAAGTAGAAAACTACTGTACAAATATACATAATTAGATTTTTAACAGAAAACTTTTGCAAACGATGCGATGTGATCGAACATAAGAGACAGTTAGTGCGATCCAGTCGTGCATTTTACTTTTTTTTTAATAAAAGAAAGAAAAATGAATTGAACATCTCAAGATAGACAAAAAAATTTAAAAAAGATCACAGGCTCCACTTTATTGGAATTTTCAAGGAAACAGAAACTAAACGGGTAGTCAAATTTCAACAAAAAAAAAATGCAATCCAAATGCCTACAAGAAAAAAAAATACAATTCTTCGACTGTAAACAATTCTGCCGATCTCGTCCTATTTATTTCCAATAAACCAAATTTCCTTCGTGAAATATATTCACACAATTAATATATTCTTTTTCTTATAGAAAATCTCGTCTTCTACAAAATATGAATGGGCATCTGTTCACTAAAATACATACTTATATATATTTCTCCCCATTTAAAAACAAAACTTTTTTTATGGCTTTTTTTGTTCTTGTCGATCTCTTCCAGTGCTTTTGAAAACCAAAACAAATTAATTTTTTTTGTCGCAGAATATTTCCCCCCCCTGAATAAACAAAATCCACCTCTAACCGTGGGAATTTGTTGAGATGCTAACAAGCATTATTCCACATAAACACTAAAGAAAGAGATTAGGAGAATATCCTACTTCCTAATTCTTAATCGTTGCGCTTTTCCACAATTTGATTAGCGTTCTTACAAAAACAAAAATAAAATTCATATAGGTATAACCAATGGAAATCAATTTAAAACTTCGATGAAAACACATTTTTTTTTAAATGAGTTATTGCGCTTTAATGACATCGTAATATAAATCAGAAATGTTTGTAGAATATAAGCAATTGTCATGGAGGGTGTTGGTTACTTTACCTCATCACTTACTACGCCACTGGTGCTTAGTAATACATACTCTAATATGCATTTTAAATCAAAGTTTAATTAAATTAAATTAAAATGAGTGTTTTTTAAAAGGCTTGGTCTCACCTACTGTCTATGACGTTATTAAATATTAACTTCTGAAAAATTGAATCAAATTGTCTAGTAAATTGTATTTCAAACACACACGTTTCTAGAGTGAGTACAGGTACCGTGTGGGTACGGGCTAAAGAGGGGAACCTTCTACAAAATTATATTTATACAAAATTAATAATCTATGTACTAACGTAGTTCTTCCTATATTTTTTTTTAATTTTACACACTACTTTCACTGTAACCTATTTAGACACACTCTATTATCTGCATACCTATTGCACAATATAGGTATATGTAGATACCTACCCGCCATGCTGATAAAACTCTGACCCTTTTGGTCGAATAAATTTATCTCAACGTCAAAATCATATTCCCATTTTCCGCACAAAACCACTAAACAACAACATCAGCTCTCATCATGGCTCCTAATTATTTTGCGCGCATAATTCTCCCTATTTCCTCGTTACCCGCATCTTATATTTTGAATGTCCTGCAGCTAGCACGAAACCTACATATTATTATATGAGTGTATACCTATTTGAATGTAACTCGCTAACGGCTTGTGATGGCGCACGAGAGGTAGCCAACAGCTTTTTCCGTGCTATCAGGTATAGAAAACTAAAAACTCCACCGTTCCTCTATTAAAACAGCTGCTGGACAAAGTTCCATTTATTATAACTTTTTGCGAGCCCCAGAAGTCATATTAGGCAAGTTGTATGCAACCCCGCATTTGTTTTGGGACATTCCAGTGTAAAAAAATATACATATAAAATATATTCATAATATGCATTCGTTAATAGTGTCCCATTCAATTTCAATTCTAAACGAAATAAGTGTTTGCTCGATAACGAAGGTGAAAATGGTCCCCCATAAAATATGACCAAACACTAAAGGTGTGGAAAATTAAAATGGAAACACCCTGATTGGTCTAGGCTCGACAAAAAGAGGGTAGGAACTTATCACTAGGTACTAATGAACAACTGCATTTTTTCTCTCAAAACATGGGAAGTCAGTCACAAAAATGGATGTGACTTCAGACACGTCAATTTATAACGGTTATGTTTACAAAAGATCCGTGCATGCAAAGCCAAGAGGGCATCTGTGTTCTGGAACTTTCTTGTTTCTTGCAGCGGCCCCTAATCAGATGAACCAAGAGAATATACGAGTAAGAGATCGCGAAAGAATGCAAAAATGAATGACTGACTATTTAAAAGATTGCATTCAAATGAGTGAGAAACACATGATTGCAACTTTTGAATGTCAAATAATAATGGTAAAAGTAGAATTTAAAATGGCAGCCTTAAAGTGAATAAATGCAATCATTTAAGATAAAATAAATGATATGTAGAGATAGCATTTGCAAAGATTGCATTTTTATACTATCCTATTTGAGATTTTGGGGTAAGTGCGCAGTGTCATTATAAGAAGTAAGCTTTAGGGAAACTTGTGTTCACTTTTTTTCGTAGCCCAAAAATATAGCGTATAAATAAAGCTGATACCAGACTAATTTGTACAGCCATGATTAGAACAATCAGAAAAAACTGTCACAAACTCACTCTGCGCAGAGAAGTTTTAATTCCTTCGATATAATTTGGTTCAAGAACATTGAACACAAAGCTTCACATTTAGTGCGTGCACAAAAATATATTTGATCAAAACAGCTTTTAATAAGTTTCGATATACATATTTCAATCATTATACCTGAGTGAGTACAGGTGCCTTTATTAATTGCATTCTTTCTTACAGGCTCTTGAAAATTTGTCGAATTAAAAAAGCATCGTACATTTTGCTTGCGGTGGCTCAAAGTCAGATTCTTTATTTTGGTTTTAAGTGCTGTTCAATATCATATCTTCCACCACTCCTTATAGAAAACGTAGAAAAATATCACGAGATCTGGAGATTAGGACACTGAAGTCGTCCATCAAAAACATCAACCAATTGATCAAAGAAAATTATAGGTTGGCTATTAATTTGTTCTGGGACAATAAAATTCGTGCCGTTAACTCTAGCGAATTAATTATGTTCCCAAAAATTAACAAGATTTTTAGAAGAAAGGATCAAAACGATCTTGCATGTCTTAAGCTCCAGAGGACGACAGAGAACAGAGACGTTCTCCTGACAGCAGGCATAGACCAGGCTGCCGTATTGGATGATGACCTCTATATAATCGCAGATCCGCAGGAGACAGTGGAGGCTGTGGGGGCTACTTTCCAGCAAGTGTACAAGGTGAATGCTAGCATTCGCCTGAATCATGACCTGGAGAACAGAGCTCTGCTTTATCACTTATGGATCCGAAACGATAGAAGCGAATGGCGATCTGAGACCTTGGTTTTACCGGGCTTAATGATGAAGATTTGGCAAACGCCATTATCGCCGACCGAAATGAGCCCAGATCCCTGTTAATTTCATTAGAAATTAAAGAAAAAGAAGTCAGCAGGAGTCTATGATATATCCAATGTTGTACTACGACATTTGCCTCAAGAAGCAGTTGACATTTACACCACATTGTTTAACAACGCGCTGAATAATGCATATTATCCAGTGCGGTGGAAGACAGCTGTGGTGCAACTTCTCCCAAAAAAGGGAAAGGACAACTCCAATCCAGCGAATCTCCGGTCGAAAAGTCTTCTTCCAAGTATCAGCAAAGTATTTGAAAAGGTTATTAATAGAGCCCTGTACAAGTGGGCGTGCGGAGGACAAAAATATTATCCCGGATAATCAGTTCGGTTTTAAGGCGGGACATGAGACAATTCATGCCGCGTCTAAACTAGTTTCTGATATCCAATGGGACAAAACTAAAAAGCAGTGTACGGGTGCCTGTCTGGTTGATTTGGAGAAGGCATTCGACACCGTATGGTTAGAAGGTCTCTATCTAAAGATAACCAGACTAGGTATAAGTAAACCTATATTGTATATGCTTTATGACATGCTAAATGGTAGAAAGTTTGTTGTCAAGAATGCAATGTAACTTCTACCACAGTTTTCAATATTAAAAATGGTCTTCAGCAGGGAGCGGTAAACTCACCGATTCTATTCAGCATTTACACCAGCGATCTGATAGGTAGTCTAACTCAGGCAATTGCGTGCGCCGACGATCTAATTGCGCACAGAACAGCTAATACAGTTGAGGTCATCAAAAATCTTTTGCCAAGTGACTTCGACACGATTCAGCGATATTGTGATGACTGGAAGTTGAAAATCAACTTCCAGAAATCAGAAACTATTCTATTTAGGACTCCGTTGTCTAGTGCCTCAATTGATAAAAGAAAGAACTGGCGCAAGCTGGTGATCATAGGGCCATATGGACATCCACTGGCGAGTAAAAGTGTAGTAAAGTACCTTGGCATCTGGTTGGATCAGTAATTGTATTTCGACAGACATATAGGTGCTGCTCTGGCTAGGGCTAGTGAAGCATTTGCCCTGACAAAACGATTGTCTTATAGCAGTCGTGTTGAGAGCCGGGTAAAGGTGATTTGCTACATGGCCCTCATCAGGCCGATGATTGCCTATGGATGACCGGTGTGGTTCAACGTTGCCCCATCTCAAATGGAAAAGATTCGGGTGTTTGAGGGGCAGTGTCTTAGACGTTGCCTTGGATTACACAGAACACCAGAGTCGGAGTACACAAGATATTATGCCAACCAGGTTCTATACAACTTAGCCAACATAAACAGAATAGATAATTTTTTGTTTAAGCTGATTCGGGGTCACGTTGCAAGACCGATGTCCTCAACTAACAGCTTAATTTTTGGGGCTTATTACCCCAATAACGAATATTTTGAGAGTGCGCGGTTAAGTGGTTACATCCCTATCGAGGCATTCCTCTATTTAGACAGTCGAGGGCTGATACCGAATAGAATGGCGGTTCCGCTTATCTACCACGTCAGCCGTAAAACTGTAGATAGGCGACTCCTGTGTGGTCGAGAGATCATCGCTCATGGTGGAGAGGAGCGCCTTCGGTTTAGTAGGACTGTGTCCGATCGGGGCCGAAGGGATAGGGCGAAATAGAAGAACCAGTTCTGGTGGCTTTCTGAACAGCATCGTGATATTTAAAGTCGATTAAGAGAAAAAAAAATTAAAAATATGTATGTATGCGGATTCACATGTGCATGTACCTGCGTAACTGTACATGTATGTGCGTACGTATATGTATGTACGTATATACATGTATGGGTGGGTTGCATGTTGTGTGTCTGCATGCATATAAAAAATAAACAAAAAAAAATTAAAAAACGAAAAAAATGTGGCTGTTCTAGTTTTTAAGTAGTTTTAAGTGGTTTTGGGTATTATTAGGTATATTAAGTAGTTTAAGTTATTTTTAGTTAGTATAAGTTAGTTATATCTAGTTTAAATTAGTTTTTAGTTTATCTTTAGGTAGTTTTTAAGTAAAAAAAAAAAAAAAAAAATACTGATACTGAGTTTCTTGAAAAAAAATTTTCTTGGTTTAATAAAAAAAATATAAAATAATTAGATTTAATTAAAATAGTTTTTAAGTCGAAAGACATTAGTTCTAAGAGTTATTATTTAGTTTAGAGAGCCCGTAAAGGGCCAGTAAATTAGTTGTAAGTTATTGATAAGCAGGCTGAAAAACGTAGAAAAGTATTTAAGACAGGTTAAGGTATTGGCTTTTTCATTGTTGCTTATGAACAAAAATTCCCTCTGAAGATCATCGTTGAATTCACATTTTCTATTTGGAGGCATTTCACAAATTTCTAAATTTATTGCAAATAATTAAAAGAAACAAATTCCATTTGTTTGTACAAGTAAACACTCACATTTCAAATTTATACATTGTGTTTTTTGTGAAGATACAGTTTGAAGTTTGTGAAGACACAGTTGGAAAAGAAATCTGACAGCTCAACGAAGGTGACAAATGAATGCGTTCAGTATGAACATTTTTTTATAGTAAATCCCTCTCAGTCATTTGTTAAGGCGGATTCGCACTTTGATATAAAAATATTAAACACATATTTAAATTATTGTAAATAAAATTGTTAAATTTTTTTAACGTAATTCAGATAATATAAATATATGGTAATATGGGAGAAACCAGGGACAAAAAATAAAATACGGGACAGTTGTACGCCCCGGGTTTTCTTAAAATTTACCCGTATTAGTCCCGTATTACGCTCGACCGTCCCGGGACCGATTGTCACCGCATCTATAGGACAACTTTGCAAGAAAACCTATAATGAGTTCCGGACACAATTATAATGTAGCTAATCGAGATAATATTTAATTGCTTAATCCAATTTGTGAATTGATAAATAATTGCCAACATTCTGATTTGCTTCACTAGCTGACGCGTCCAGTTAGGATTAGAATTAAAGGTTCCAAAACAAAACAGTTTGGAAATCACTATAAGTCCCCGTCTTGATAACTTATTTAATATAATATACACCAGCATCTTGCTATTTGCATCGGTTCTATTCCAAAGACAAATTTAATAACAATTATCTTTTTGAAATTAATAACCTTCTTTTAAGAATGATAAATTCGTGTATGTGGTTAATAAATGGGATCAGTTTAAAAATCCAAAGATTTCGTTTTTAAAACATTATACGAAATAAAATGCACGACTGGATCGTACGAACTTGCTCTTGCAGCTAACAACTTTTATGTTCCTATTTATGCTTTTATGTAACCATTGAGGTTTAGTTAGTTAGGTGTAGTTATCTTATGCAGGTGTAAAGCCTATGTAGGTAAGATTACCTCGATTATTAGTATAATGAATTGTCGAATTAATGATTAAATGAATAGTTACAAATGTATATTTAAATCTAAGTTCTGGATTTTAATTATGTTAGTTAGGAGAGTAAAATGTATCTACATAATACATACATATTGATGGAACCTAAGTATGTAAATATGTACATATAATAATGAAAATGAAGGATGTTGGTGGGTAGGTAGCTAGCTATATGCATATAACTTTATAATTTAGGTGCAATATGCATACATAAGATTCATGTGATTCTTAGACACATATATGTATGTATACATAAATGTATGAGGGCCTATGCTTCATTGCATTTAGTATTCAGTGATGTAGGCAAAAATACGTTAAAAGGGAATAATAATAAGGTAGAAATAAATGGATAATGCACACACTTAAATGTTCTTATATTGCTAAGTCATTATAGTCTGAGGGAAAACAAAGATGCTGTTTGAATTATCTGATTAATAAGAACATAACAAACAAAAATTCAAAAATCGTTGCAGCGGTTTTTGATAAATTATTTTTTTATGTATAAAATTTTGAAAACATTTTTAGAAAAAAAAATTGAAGATATTATTAACATACATATAAAATTTAAACAAAAATTTTGTGACCGGTTTTTCGTTTCTATGGGAAGTACCGTTAATAAGTACGCAAAAAAATATGTTTATACTTAAGTATAAAAAAAAAAAAGTATATATATATAAGTGGACTGTACTAATTTAAGAACACACACGTTTTTTTTATAAAAATTCTTGGAGCCGTTTTCGAGAAATACATTTTTTTCTTGACATTTTTTTTTAACATTTGTATGGGAGGTACCGTTGATTTTATCTTAGCAATATATTTTTTTTTTAAATATCAGAAAACTACCAAATACGACGTTTCGCAAAAATCCATTAAGTCGTTTTCGAAATTTTTAGTTTTCATCAAAAAAAGTTTTTTTTTTAATTTCCAAACAAATTTTTTTTTTGAAAAATGTTCGCTTATAATAGTGTTTTAACTTTTCAGGAGCTTCTGCGCAAAAATTTTCAAAAAATCAAATTAACCGTTTCCAGAAAATCGAAAACCAAAAAAATGGTACTACTTGAGGTACCAAAAGTAACAATTTGTTTCCAAAAACAAAAATTACTGAAATGTTCCCTTTTACTTCATTAAAGAACTGATTCTATTTATAAAAATCGTTGGAGCCGTTTTCGGGAAAAATAAGTTTTTTTTTGTTTTTGGCCAGAAAAAAATGTATTGGAGCTACTGTTATCTGTCGTCTTAAAAAAATATGAAAAAAACGTGTGGGCATATTACCGAACAAACAATATATACCAAGTTTGAAGCAAATCCATCAACCGCTTAGGCTGCAGACTCGCGGATAGACAGACAGATAGACAGATGGAATTGGGGGACCCACTTTTTTGGTGTTCTCTATGATCGTAATGTCATGTTTGATTGTTAGATTTTTTTTTTTTGCACGAATCCATAACTTGCCTTATAGTATCTATAATCGTAATTAAAAATGTTACCAGCCCAATTTTGTTTTAGAAGACAGCTGATTTGTATGCTTCTAGTCTTTCAAAACTTCGTTAAAAAAATGTAGGCTTGTTAGCTGTATAAGTTACATAAGTTTCGTGAAAAAATTAGACGTAACTAATTTCAATTACTTACGCGTAACTATATAGGTAACTTACGTTGCCAACACTTGTTAGCATCAACAAAATCAAGCTATCGATGTCTTAGCCATCATCACCCTCCACACAGTTTTGCCGATTAAATAACAAATATATCATGATTTTTTTCATGAGATTACAAAAAAATAATGAGATTGCCTTTTCTTTATTGAGCATGCAAATATCACTGCAAACTTGTGATCATAGACTTTTCCCTTCTTGTCTTATTCCTCTTCTATGGTCAAATGTCAATTTGCTAACATGTTTTTTACGCATACTTGTCCGAAATCATCAATGATTTGACAGCTCAGCTTGGAAGCATTGTACAAAGAAGGCACATCTCCCTCTTTATAATATTTTCTCTATGCTTATGATTCACAGAAATTAGACAATTTGTAGGTAAAAAAAAAAGACTAATGTTGTTCTATTTCATTTTTATTAAGCTTCACAACTAAAATAAATAATTTATTCATATAATATTATATATATTATATAAATATAAAACTAATATTAAAAAAGCTTCCTGATTGTAAGCCTTGCTAAAATATTTGTCAATCAAGGGCTTAGTAACTTTATAATCAAAACAGTCCTGAGTTTTGAGGAGGTCATTTGTATGAATAAGCCCTATGATTGAATCGACCTCAAGTCGATTTCTTATTTTGGTTTTGAGAAGCGTAACCTTCGAAAAAATTCGTGCAGTATTAGCTGAAGAATGTGACAAATGAAAAGATTTCAAAAACAAATTTCATCAGAATTGGATGTGACAAGCTATCGTCGGCCAGTTTTATTTTTCCAAAATATTGCCCGAATTCTTCTATGTCGTTTATAACTTTGTCCTTTACTTTATATATTTCGTGAAAAAAATCTTCAGCTACTAAATTTGAAAAATGTTTAATAGTGGAAAAATTGATTGGAATTTTAAGTATATCTTTGAGAAACTATTGTTGAAATTAAATCTTGAGTAAATTTGTTTAACTTTAACTAAGAAAGACAAACAACGGCATTGAAAATTTTGAAAGCATATTCAAAATTGTTCACAGATTTTAGGTTTTCGGATTCGGATATATTTTTTTTTTAATTAAAAATTTGTCAATTCACTGTTTTACTTCAACCAACTGAATTCCGATTCTGAACCAAGATGAAAGAACAACACGTAAAAATAACTGTAAACGGTTTGATGTTCTTTTTTTTGATTTTCTGGTTTTTATTTTAATCGTTTTCTTTTGGCTTTCATTTGAGTTACATGAATATTGAATAGGTAATTGTGTGAATCTTCTTAAATTAAATATAACAAAGGAGTTGCATATGTCGATATCATTAGATTCGGCATCACTGCCTCCAAATCAACTAGGAGAAAAATGTGTTTGGGATGTCAAAAGTGCAATGGCAATAATAAGTTGACTGACTTAGATCAGTACAATGAGATAGGTACTTTTTCACTTTATTTTTACTGTTAAAATTTAATTATACATTATACCTATTCTCTTACAAGGCACGATTGCCACAGACGGAGAAATGGCAGAAAACCCCTCAAAAAGGATTAAGAGATGTGGAAAGTTGAACTATTCTTCCAATAAACAAAAAAACATTTTGATTAATACTATTAAAAGTTCTTTTTGAACTTTTCAATTGCTTGAAATTAATTTTGGATACCCCATTTTTAATTGAGATATATATAGGTACTATAGGGCAAGTTTTGCATTTGGAAAAAAAATCGAGTCGAGATTTTGATCAAACTTGACTTTACGATGATTTAGAACACCAAAAAAGTCGGTCACACAATTCCGTCTATCTGTCTATCTGTCTGTTGAAAGATCTACAGCCTAATCGTCTCAAGCGATTTTCTTTAAACTTCGTACTTAAGCGTATAGGTGATTTTCTCAAATAGATTTTTTTATCGTTTTTTTTTTTAGCCCCAAAAATAACGATACTTGCCATACAATTTTTTCTACCATCTTAATTATTTCAAAAACGGCTATATAACGATATTGATAGAAATTATTGTGTGTACGCCTTTTGGTAGAATCTACATTTTGGTCAAAATTTCTTTACATATATTATTAAAAGGTACCTGCCAAACAAGCAGGTAAGTTTCTGTTTAAATGTCATACCAATTTTTTGTTGTAATTAAAAAAAATTTGTAAAAAAAAAATTAAGTAAAAAACGACTTTAGAATATATTTAGTAGTTTTTATTACGAATTTTTGCATTTGATGTGATGGAACATAAGAGCAAGAACGTGCGATGCAGTAGTACATTTTTATTTTACTTGCGATTATAGGTACAAAGGCAAGTTATGTATTCATAGAAAAAAAAGTTTTGAGATAACAATCAAACATGACATTACAATTATAGCGAAAGGCGAAAAAAGATGGTCTAAAAATTCCGTATGTATAGACACCTACAGACCAAACGGGTGGGCCGAATTGCTTCAAACTTGGTATATAGAGTTTTTTAGGTATTGTACATTTTTAGCTCAAAAAATAAAGGTATTTGCAATGTAACCGTTACTTTAAAGCCTATTTCTCTCGGAAACGGCGCTAACGATTTTGGTTTTAAAAAAAATTAGTGCTGCTTTTTGTGTACGACCGATCATATGATTGAAAAAAAATTGTCTAAAAACGGTACATTCTATAGGACCGTTTTTTTTTATTTCGACTATCTCATAAATGGCTAAACCGATTCTTTCGAAATTGGACACATATGCAGGTTTTAGGCTGCCCAATTTATACTGCGTACCAATATTTTTAATTAATATTTTTTTATATTTTGAAAACTGCTTAATAGTTTATTTTTCAAAATTATAATTATATGTATTTGCTGAATGCCTCCTAATTGGCGTTTTTGATTTGTTTTTAATTTTTTTTTTTCAAAAAGTTGGAAAAAAACATTTTTTTTCTCTAAAACCGCTCCATAGATTTTAATTTTTTTTTCTCATAAATTTAAATTTATACAAGAAATAAAAGGGGGTACTTTTTTGAGCTCAAATTAGTTTAAATATTTATTTCAAAATTTTGAATTATTTTTTTAAATTTGATTAAGCCGATTTAGTCTCTTGTTTTTAAGTTTATATTATTAAATATTTAAGATTGTCATAACAATTTTTTTAGAAAAAAAAATTAAGAAACCTTGTATTTATAAAAAATTAAATAAAAATCGACTTTAAAAATATATTTCGCTTTAATAAAAATCTTTTGCATACGATGTGATCAAACACAAGAGCAAGAACGTACGATCCAGTAGTCCATTTTAATTTTTTTTAAGCCACAGATCTGTTCTATTTTTCACTTTTGGCAACGAAGACCAACATTTTCAACCCCATGTTGGTATCTGAATTATTGGAAGGGTGAATCCCAGCCACAGACTAGTGTGTGCTTCCGTATTGGTTGCGGTCATTGAATTGAAAGTGGTCTGGCCGACAGTGATTTTAAGTGAAAAGGATAAAATCGTTTGGGTCAGCGATGCTGAATGCAATGATATGTACTATACCTATAACTACATACGCATATATATCTACCTATCCCAAAATTTTATGCTCGAAATCTCTTTCTCTGTAAAAAGCAAAATAATTTGTTTATACATACGAGAATACCTATAGGAGTATGAGTTAGGTACGTACCCATATGTATAAGTTGTTAGATATAATTTTCCATTTTGGAACACAAAATTATGCCGACATGGTTCATGAAATATTTATTTTGAGTTCAAGTACTCGTAAAAGTATAAACAGGTTGGTTTAACGAGGGGCTGTTAAGTGGCACTGACATTGAATGGAATACTGAAATCATTACCTTCTTTTATTATGTTTGTTAAAAAGTATATATATTTTTGTTAGCAATAAAATTGATGGTGATTAAGTTGATGCACATTTGTGCTTGTCTTGAAGGCATTTTTAATTGTTGGTTTCAAAACATTTGGGTCCATATTGGTAATTATTTTTCTTCTTCAATATTAGTTTTCAGCAATAGCAAGGTTATTGTAAAATAACGCAA
The DNA here is from genome assembly GCA_910595825.1 of Philhelius pedissequus. Lineage (NCBI taxonomy): Eukaryota > Metazoa > Arthropoda > Insecta > Diptera > Syrphidae > Philhelius > Philhelius pedissequus. The sequence goes on along the minus strand of OU343160.1, from coordinate 271,602,048 downwards.
GGAAATAATTTTGGAGATTTGCTCGGCCAGCTTAAGTTGAAAGCCGGAAGATAGCTCTGCCGGAATTTGGTGCTCCAAAATCTTCATCGTCATACGAGTAGTGTGAGCGACGCACCTACTGATATCAGCAATAATACATGATTGCCAATTTTTCAGCAAAAAAAAAATTAACAATCCAAAGAAACCACATTAAAATGATTATGTAGATTGGATTAGTTGTGTACACTTTCATAATTACACGAAAAAAACGACAAATTGACTTCAAAATTTACATCTAAGATGTAACAACAAATAATTCCGTTTTGTCTTAGTTAAGTACAAACAATTTTCGGCGAATTAGCTGAATTTGAAAATACTTCATTTTTTTTCTAATGAGAGCAATAAGTAAATCAATTAAGCCTCTCTCGCACCGTCGCAATGTTTCATGCCTTTCATTATTTTATCGGTATTATAATAGACAGCGTTCTAGTGAAATAGCCAGTTGCATTCCTCCCTTAAATTATTCAACCGTAACACTCGCGGTTCTAGGAATGCACATCAGTTTACCCTTGAGCCCAACTTCGGACGTACTTTCAAGTATAGAGATACTTTCTTTAGCCGCACAACACGAATGTGGAATGCTTTACCCGACCGAATTTTTCCCTCCCATTGCGATAATCATGCATTTAAAACCAATGTACATCGGTATCTGCTGCCTAATCCTATCCCATTTTCCGAATCGCTCGAACTGTGTTTAAACGCATAATTTACAAAAAAAAGAGCTCTTTTTTGAGAGAGTTTACATCGTCAGCTAAAATTAGTGCAGGTTTAATCTCTTTCAAGAAATAGGGATTCGCTTCACAACATTGTACACATGTTTTGCTACGTAAGTAAATGATCTCAATGACAACAAGTACATTAGCTATTCTTCCACCTACCTTAAGCTAATTCCCATTGTGTTCAAGAGATCTAATCCGAAAAATACACAAAATGCACGACTGGATCGCAATGCACTCTTATGTTCGATCACATCGGAAGGACAACATTATTTTTAGAAAGCAATCAATATATGTTTAAAATTGTTTTTTTCCAATTTTTTATTTTTTAGTTTTCAAAAATGTTGGCACCTGCGGCACCTGATCAGAAAAGTGTTCATTGCGGCCTGAAGGGTTGAAATTGGGATCGCCTCAATTATTGTCTTAAGATAGATAGATAGATATATAGATAGATAAAATAATTTTATTTTCAAATTAAATTCTTTACAAATATATTATGCTGATATTCAAAATTAAATTTGACAATAACTTGTTTTAAGTTGTCTGTAAGGTTCAAACAATGTATTTATTTATAACAGCAAAGTTAAGCGAGTTTTAACTAAATTCATTTATTATAAGATTCTGATATTTAAGTGAGTTTTTTTTAAAAAATGTTAAGGTTATGGTAATTTAGGCCGTTTAAGATATTGGGGAATGTTAATCGGTCTAGTATTTCACTTCCAAGAAATTTTTTGCGGTATCCTTTAAAGATGGACACACACCAACAAAGTGATACGTATTTCCTGTAGCATCCATATTACATATCGTGCATATGCCTACTGTATCATTACGAAAAGCTGTAGCGTTTATGTTTAGAAGACCGCATGTTGCTTTGAAGATTAGATTTATCATGTCTCGTGGGTTACTATCTTGAAAATAGTTCGGGAATTCAGAATATATGAGGTTGCAATATTCGTCATGGTATTGTGACTGGAGTGCCTTGCTTTCGAAATCGAGCCAATCTTTTTCGCATAGCTTTTTTAGCAGTATATCATGGATACGATTCCATTCTGAACATGGAGCTTCAAGACTGAAATTTATCTGAGATTCTTGAAAAAGGCCTGACCATACCTGGGCCCAATAAATATTTTTCTGAATAACGACTTCAGAGAGAATACGTGGAAGACGGTTGCTTAGCATTGACATTACTTTGTATTAAAAAATTACAATTGCAGACTTATCTAGTTCAACATCTAGGTCCCATTTACTGCAGTACATGCTGAAGCTGTCGATAATGGTTTGGTATTAGGTTTGTCAGAGAGGATAACTATGTCATCCGCATATAAAAGCACGTTTAATTCCAAATTGTTCAAGATAAGACCAGTTGGGAGTTCCTGATGAAAATCGTCTATGAATAAGAGAAAAGTAAGGCACTCAGTACGCATCCTTGCTTTACTCCTTTGATAGTCACAAAGAAGCTTGTTGTACTTTTTCCATCCCAGACAGTTGCAGTAGTATCTTTATAAAGAGATCTTATGATGGAGACCATTTTTGATGAGACACCTAGCCTTTGTAGCTTGTAAAATAACGCATCTCTGTTAGTGTTGTCAAAAGCTGCTGACAAATCAACGAAGAAGGCATAAAGCTTTTTTTTTCTGACTCAGTTAAAGTTGGATAATACAGGATAGGTTATAAACTTGGTCAACTGCACTATATTGATTTCTGTATGCAGCTTGATATTCGTTAAGTATATGATTTTCTTCTATCCATCTAGTAAGCCTATTTAACAAAATGGTTGTAAATATTTTGTAAAAAGTGTCTAGAAAGGAAAGTCCCCGGTAATTTGAAGAAAAGCTTGGGTCACCCTTTTTGCAGAGAGGGAAGCTGATCGATTTTCTGAAGGATGACGGTATAGTCTGTAATAAAAATATCGTTGAGCAAAACATGTATTGCTTTAATAAATGTAGTACTGGCGTTTTTGTAGAACTCGTTTGGAATACCATCAATACCGGGAGCTTTGTTTTCCTTAGATGATTCTATCGCTAATATTACTTCATTCAGTTCTTTTTGGTTATCAAGCTTTTCATGGTGAATGGTTTCCAATGGGACGAGACTGAGTTCAATGTGCAACAGAAGTGGCCCATAAGCTCATTAACAGTGATTTCTATGCCATTTTGTATTGAATCTTCACAAATTTCTCTTGCAATTCTCCACCAGTCTTTTACCGAAGTAACAGATCCAAGTTGACGTGAGATACGTTTGTAGTATTCGTACTGCTTTGATTTTGAGATGGCTTTATATATTTTATTTACAGCTGCATATTTTTTTCTACTTTTTTCTAGGTGATCTTTTTTAAACATTCTCAATGTTTTTAATGAATCTTTTCTAGCCATGTGACAATATAAGTCGTACCAAGGTTTCTTCTTGTCAAATTTTATAATGTGTCTCTTAGGCATCTTGTTTGCTTGATATATACATTCTTTTATTGTTTCACATCTTGTTTCAATGCTTTCTTCACGCGCCATGTTCGTTGTTACGGCTACGTTTAGCTTTGTTATATAGTCACACTCTTGGGTTTCGTTTTGTACACTTCCTGCTTAACATACACCCATACAAGAAAGTCTGGTGCAGTCAAGTCATGTGACCTTGGGGGTTAGCGGAATGTGAATTTTCTGGATATCAATTTGTTTGAGAATTTTCTTTGGAGCTCCGCCCTAACTTGTGTGGCTACCTTGTGCACTTACTCCATCTTGTTGAAACCAAATCCTGCTGAAAGGGATACGTCTTCGTCGAAGTTCTGACTAAAAAAATCCTTCACATCTTTAAATAACGGTCCTCATTGACAGTTTGTGTTACAACTTTTTCTTCAAAGAAGTATGGCCCTACAATACACTTTGATGAAACTGCGCACGACACAATACACCTTGATGAAACTACGCACGACACAGACTCATTCTGGGTGCAGTTCAGTCTTATGGAGCATTTCTGGATTAGATTCACTCCATATACGGCAATTTTGCTTGTTAACATTGCCGTTTAAGTCAAAATGGGCCTCATCAGACATAAACAAACAATTTATCAATGTGTTGTCTTCTTCGGCCATTGCAATCATTTTTCGGCAAAATTCCAGGCGAACAGGCAAATCCTGAGGGCTTAACTTGCTTGCAATTTGGACTTTGTTCCAACAAGCTTAAGTCATCATGAAGTATCCGTTGTAATGACCGTCCAATTGACCAACACCAATTTGGCCCGATAAATTTCGAGTCGAAACACTTGGATTTGCCTCTATTGCCGATGCAACAGCCACGATTGTATACTGAACCCGAACATTTTTGATCTCGATGATACGATCTTTGTTCGATGCTGCCAGATTCGGCAAACATGTTCACCAGCCTCATAATGGTCCATCTACTCGGGGGAGTACCGCCAAACTCCAGCCTAAATTCGCTTTGGACGGAAATGACGGACTGCAAAGTATGGTATCGCTGCACTATCCAAATCTTTTTTTCAGGATCCCAAGCATTCATTTTGATAAATCTAAATAGTATCCTATAAAATAAAAAAAAATAAGCCTATTACTCACACTGAAAAAAAGTTATTACGTTTTGTTTTTGTAGCACGATTCGTGTGCCACCCTGTATGGAGATAATTCAGGTCGTTAGGCGTAAGTGAAGTGATGTTGACGAGGCGAAATGATAAAGCGAACTGACTCTTCTTCATAGATAAGTGAACTCTGTTAGTTGGCTGCTGGCTAAGGATACTGCCATTGTCGTAGCGTACATACTCAGCAGGAAACAACATTTTTCTCTTGTCCCAATTTCTGGATATTGAGTTTGTTTGGAAATGTAAATTCTGCGTTCAGAATGTTGTTCCAAATATCGGAAAACCAAGCCGCGACGGTGTCGCTGACATATTCTGAATCTAATATTTGGTACAGCACCTGGAAAGTCACATACGCATTGTCACAAGAAAGCTGAAAAACGTTCGTTCGCAATGTTGGCGAAACATCTTAATAATTGCTTAGCCCAACCATATCGCCAATGATAAGCTTCAAAAAATGTAACTCAATATTAAAAAAAAAAAAAAATTTAATTGGCTGCCGCCCGTGGGCTAAAGAGATATTAAATACCTGATTCTCAAATCCACTGTGCGTCAACAAAAAATCCTTTCCTATCTTTCTATTCTTTCTAACTAGTGCCGTGCAATTTATGTTGCATTTAAAAGGCCTTAGGTCTTACAGGCATATATTTAAGAGTATTATTATAATAATATTAATGAACAATTTTTTTTTCATTATGTACTAGCCGGCACGTGCTTGCGTTGTTTCGCAAGCATTTAATATATTTTTTAATATGACTAAAATCATATCAAATGCTCAATGAGCCTGACCGTAATTTCTACTATATTATTACCTAACAAAAAACGTATATATACGTACATATGCTTTCCGTAACCAAATAAAGATTTGTATGTTCTCTCACTGAAACAGTTTTCAAAAAAGTAGACGTTCGAACATGCTTCTGGATTTATTGATCGCTGATTATTTTTTGAACCCACATTTTAAAGTGATACATAAAATTGACCATGAGAAAAAACACTTCCCTAAGATCCTTTTGCGCTGAAAGATGTCATTTAAAAAAGTGCATTATATGATCTCAAATTATGCAGAAATTTCCTAGATTGTGGATGATCTCCATTTAGCATACTTTTTAAAGGTTCAGATGACTCAGCAATAGAAGGAATGCTTACGTAATGCGTACTTTTGCATTAGCACAAAACATGCAATTTGGCTTTACAAAAATTGCAAATTTTATTAATTTTTCCTATATCTGTTATTTTGTGTTTCCAATACGAAAACTGTAGTAACTTATTAAATAATGACGCTCTACTCCCCAAAAACTAATTAAGGCTTGATATAATATTACTTCCTTTTCCTACGTTAATCGATGAGCGAGCAATTGAGTGGACTGAAATTCAGAAGCAAATAAACAAAAGAAAATGCTCAAGAAATGCAGCAACCCAGTCATTACGAATCGAATTCATAGATGCAAAAATACAAACGTTTGATAAATTTATAACTTATACGTACATTTATTTTTAAGCTTATAAGTACAGTTAAGAAATGATTTAGGGCTCAAAATTTACATAGAAATATTGAAGTAAAATATTTAGTTTTCTTTCAACCCCGAACCCCCCTCCCCATGGCGTTCGACCTTGCCGTTGCCATTTTCCAGACAAGTTAAAGCAATAGGGAACTATCCAGAAACTAAGCTCAAGCTGCATTAAAGGTACTAAGCCCTTATTCCATCTTTTGGAAAAGTGTCTTTAATTTTATTTTTATTAAAAATTTAGTTGAGTCGTTTGGCATTTTCCTCGTCTCTATATATTGGTGATATATGGTTTGATTAAAATTAAAATCTCAAGTTAATATTTTTGGCAACTTACCAACTGGGCTTACAGTAAGGATCTATATATATAAATGACAGTAAAGATGTATTGTCGTGTTATTTTCAAATCAAATACAATGATTATAGTTCGAGAAAAGAAAAAAAAAACAGAGTCCCTCATTTTTATTTGAATATTTGTTTGCAGTATTCTACAAATCACTCTTTTCTCTCCCAAAGCCTTTATTACTTTATTTTGACACAGAAAGTCCTTAGCTTCACATGTCGCATCAGCAGATGAATATTTATTCATCGAAGTCACCTAGAATGGCGGTTTCCCTGATGTGAATGTGAATTTGTTCCAAATCATTCAACTCGACATGGAATTTGCTTTCAAACACTTATGTGTCCTCAAAAAAAAAAAAAAAAAACATTTACACTACTTTTACATCTGTCAGTAGTTTGTATTCGCTCAGTTCTGTTTAAGTTGGGCATTCTGCCAAAATATGTGAAGGTAAGGATTTCTTTGTCCCTTGGCGCTGTTAAAATGCTCTCTACATTGTATTTAATGGATTCCTTTGTTGTTTCACGGTTGCAACGAACGAAGGAGAAGATTCCTTTTGATTTTTCAACAAAATTTATTTCAAAATGTAGCTCTTAAAAGGAATTTAGTGTTATCTTAAGTAAGGAATCGCCAGGTGGTCGGTTTAGTTAATTAAGGATTAAATAGAAAATAAATTGTTCTCTTATTTAATTTCGTTAATGTTTACAATCATGGTAAGTTTATTGGCGAAGTTAGTTGTTAGTTCCAAAAGTGAGTTGAAAAAGAATCATGTTAAGTACAGGTGACAACTGATACAATACCAGTTTGGTCAAGAATAAAATCTTAATTTGTATGGCAAGTACCGTTATTTTTGGAGCTAAAACAACGATTTAAAAATATATTTTGGACAATCACCTAAAACGCCTAAGCACCAAGTTTAAACAAAATCGGCTCAGTCGTTTAGGCTGTAGATCATTCTACAGAAAGACGAAATTGCTTTTTTGATGTTCTCTATCATCGTAATGTCAACTTTGATTAAAATCTCGAGTTCGATTTTTTTCCCAAATGCAAAACTTACCCTATGGTACCTATATCGCAAGTAAAAATGGAGACAAGCATTCCGTATGAAGCGCTTTTAAGCCTGAATTTCCTCAATTTCGTTTTAAATTACCTTTTGATAGGGCTGTATTCTGTCTATAATTGTGTTCTTGGCCTTGAAGGCTCCTGTTGTCATGCAACTTCATCTAAGGCAACATCAATTTTTTGTGAAATACTTTTTCAACATTGGCCTTCTTTTTGTCTTAGGGGACATTCTTTCCCATAAGATAACCAAATTTCGCAACATGTGACTACGCGATAGATAATGTTATCACTTAAAGTTAATTCCATTATTTCTTCGCTTACTGTGGTTCAAAGAATTGTAATGAATAATTAATTAAATTTCGTTTTATTTTTAAGCAGATAGAAGTAAGGAGTAAACGACTAAATGTGCAACCTTGATGCACACCAATTTTGATTGGAAATCGCCTTTCCTCCCGCGAGAAGATGAGTGATATTCCCGGCCAGGGGTTTCGATGGAGGGGGGGGGGGGGGGGAGGGTTTGCGGGAAGAAATTGCTAGATGATGTGAAAGTATATTTAGATGATTTTCTAGTCGAATTGAAGGTGTGAAGCAGGTTAACATGTTTTTGTTTTATTTTCTTGATATATGTCAATGTTAAATTAACTATGGTTGCAAGCATTTTCTGAGTATACCAAATTAAAAAAAAAAACGGCCCAAAAACATTATAGACTCTTTATGTGTTTGCGATTCGTCCTTATATAAAACATTTTAAGTGTAACTGAATATTTTTTATGTGTTAAATATGTTGGTAGAATTAGATTATTAACCTAAAAAAAATCGTACACACAATTAATTATGCTCTTAAATATTTGTAAAATTTAAAAATTATTAGTCACTTTTGTTAATTTTTTGTTTAATTAATTTTGAATTTATAACGCCAATCTGACAGACAACAAAAATATGTTATGTCGAAATAATGTATTATTTCATTATTAAGATTTTTATAACCCTTGTTAATGTTTATTTGTTATATGAATTTAAATAAAATCTTTTTCTACTCTAATCTGCTCTTAAGCTACTAGATATTTTACAAACATGAGACCTTTGGTTTAGCGTCAATTTTAAGCCCTAAATCATTTCATATCTGTACTTATAAGATGCGAAATAAATGAATGTATGTAAAAATTATAAATTTATTATTTTTTTGTATTTTTGTATCTGAATTAGATTTAATCGCAATGACTAGGTTGTTGGACTTCTTGTGCATTTTCGTTTGTTTATTTGCTATCAATTGTTTCCTTATCGATTAACGTAGGAACAGGAAGTAATAATATTTCATATCCTAATCAGTTTTTGGGGAGTAGAGCGTCATTATTTAATGAGTTACTACAGTTTCCGTATTTGAACAACAAAATAACAGATATAGGAAAAATTAATAAAATTTCCAAATTTTTGTAAAGCCAAAAATAGCTAAGGAATTTAATAGCATGTGTTGTGCTAATGCTAAAGTAAGCATTCCTTCTATAGCCGAGTCAACTGAACCTTTAAAAAGTATGCTCAATAGAGATCATCAACAATCTAGGAAATTCTTGGATAATTTGAGATCATATAATACTTTTTAAATGACATCTTTCAGTGCAAATGGATCTAAGGGAAAGTGTTTTTTCTCGTGGTCAACTTTATGTAGCCCTTTAAGGACTGGGCTCACAAAATAAACAATATTTACTTCTTCGTGATAAAACTGCTAATATATTGTATATCCTAAAGCTTTGAAATTTTAGAATGCATTTTCCAACGTAAATTTTTTTGAAAACTGTGTGAGAGAACATATAAATCTTTATTTGGTTACGGAATGCATATGTAAAGCTTAGTGTACACGATTCGTAGATCTTACAATATTGTCAGATCTGTCAGTGAAAAACATGCTTACAATAGCCGTGTTTTATTATCGCCAATAACACATATGGTTCACCCCGTAAAAATAAAACCATCTGGATTATGTACTTATATGTACACTCTCTTCACCGAAATTAATAATAATATTTGCAAACCCAGATAGAAACCTGGATCTCGTGTTGTTTTTACAATACGTGTTAGAAAATAACCTAGACCCAGACCCGTAAATAATAAAACGCAGCTAATGTCTTACAACTGTGTAAACTTACAATAAATTGTCAGAAAATGTGTCTTACAGTTAATTGTAAGATCATGGTCTGACAATTAATACTGAGAAATCCTACAATCGTGTGTACGCTAGATAACAATCGTGTAATCTTACAATCAATTGTCAGAAATTCTATCTGACAATTAAATGTATGACGTAAAATTTTAAGGTATATGATAATCGTGTACACACACAATTTGTAGTCAGGGCTCTCAATTTTTATCGTTGCTTGACGTTTAAAGAAAATAATGTAAGATGTAGTTTTTTTTTGCATCATACAATTTTTTTATTGACAGACAATTTAAGTAATTTTGGGCGTCGCGCAGTGTTGCTAACCCAAGGAAATGTTTTTCAAAAATACTCGCACTCAAAGTGTTTTGTGTTTTTTTTTTTTTTTTGCTAAAATGAATAGTTAATATAGAAAAAGGATTCTGATAATAAAAAATTATACAGTTATTTTTGTAGCATAATTTAATAAAGCACTTGCCAAAAGAACTAAGGGAAAAAATTTGTTTTTCAGTTTTTTTTAGTGCTTTTTGAAGAACTGTATCTATGTGAAAAGTGGTCGTATTAAAATGTGTTTTAGTTTTGATATTATTAATATTATATATGTATATTATATATTATATATTAATTTTTATTATTATAATCCAATTCCGGCTTTTACTTTCTGAAAACTCAACTGCAAATATTTATAGGTATTCAGCCAGCTTTCTGACAAAAAAATTTCAGGCAAATTCTCACAATAAATTGTAAGAGATTGGCAGATTTTCTACCAACCGTGTACACACATAATTAATTGTCAGCTCATTGGTAGATAATTGTCAGGCATTTTTAGGTCTGACAATATTGTAAGATCTACCAATCTACATTTCTTGTAAGGTAATAATATAGTTGAAATTGCGCTGAGCCTCATTGAGCTTTTGATAGGCTTTTGGTCCTATTAAAAGATATCTTAAGAACTTGCGAAGCAACGAGAGAACGGGTCTGCTAGTACATAATACAAAAAATTATTTGTTAATATTTAGTTGATATATTTTTTGAAACCCCCCACTGAAATTTTTTTGGGTTCGCCCTGTCTACAAATCTCTCGTGTATAATTTCATTATGAAGTACAATGTGTTGAATCTAGCACCATCCTGCATAACCACATAGCGTCCACAGCTACATATATCATTCGATTCGGGACAAAAGAAATTGGTCATCATTTGGGTCTATTCGGCGAGATCTTTTATTCTGTTATTCTGCTATTCTGTTATGAATTTTCATACAAAAGCTTAAGCTGTCAAAAAATCTTTTATGAATTATAATTTTGGTATTCTGCATGCTAAATCTGCTATGAAATCTGTTAAGAAATCTGCTAATGAGCTGTCAAAACTTCGAAATTCTCAACAAGTCTTTTACGAACTGTATTTTTGGTATTCAGCATGCCACAATCTGTTATGGAATCTTTTATGAATCATAAAAGAATAAAAGACACATTTTTGTTACTTTTATCATAAAAGATTTCAATATATGAAGTAAAAACATTTATTTTGTTAATGAATTGTTCGTAAAAGGACAGATATAACAAAATATTATTAAAATACATAATAACAAGCACAAACATGTAAATAATTTCAAACTAATTATTTGAATACACAAAAGCACAGAACAAATTTGATGGATGAAACGTAAAAGAAAGTGTCGCACCACGGACAGGCCAAAATTTGTACCACACTTAACTTATTGCTCAATACCGGGTAAATTTCATATGGATTGACGTCGCGTCGTCCCATTAACAGCAATGTTGCTTCTTAGGAAAGTCATTTATTAAAAAATAGCTCTCATTGCTAAAAATGATAACGAACGATCGTAAAATTTAATCATCTGCTAATGCTTCGTAATCGTGAATCTTGCCATGGTGATTTGGCACCAGTCACACTGAATAAAAAACAACAGATTGATTGACACAGTCAAAACAACTTATCCACCTCCGACTATAACCATCGATCACCCTTTTGGCAAAACTCTTTATTTATTACACGAGTCATGGCTGTCTATGGAGTTATACTCAAACCTCTCCTTCTGTCACTTGAATATTGAAACAAAATTTCCCGCTTTTGTTATTATTACTGTCAACGAGATTATTACCAAACTTTTCTTCCGTTATTGCGTCAATGGGCTTGAATCTGTTTCAGTCTTGTGACCGTCGAAGTTTTGACTGCCAATGCATTGAAAGCGAAGAGTGTCACGTAAACGCAGTTTGAGATAATACTGACCAAGGTGCACCATTCGTGTGATTTACAACGATGTATGCACCGTACACGTTGACAGTGGGTGTGGTGAAAGGTATATTGAATAGGCGTAACGATAATCGGTTACGTTGATTGACTAATTTTGGCGTTGACAGTTAACTGCTGCAGTGTTGGTATTGGAAAATTGTACAGTGAGACCCGCTTAAGCGAAACGACGAAAAATCAGGAATTTGTTTTCAGTTAAGCGGGTTTTTCACTTAAGCGGACCCCGGATAACTGAAAAAATATTTCAGTAAGGCAGATGTTGTGTCACGGAACACCTTACACTTTTTCCTATATATATTGAACTTTATCAGCAGAAAAACAACCTGTGTTAAATGTTTTCCAATTGTTTTTATAAATAAATTTGATTTTTCTAAATAAAAAAACAGGACCTAGTTATTAACAAACAATTTATTTTTAAACAAAACAAATTTGTACCCAACCAACGCTTTGAGTTCAGTTTCTTTTATTCACAGATACTTTTCGTGTTACAAAAACAACAATATATGTAATTAAATGGAAACTGCGGGGATTTCCCCTTTATTTAAAACTTAGCATTTACATTTGTCATGAATGCGGAAGTGGAGGAGGATGGAGGCGGACGTATACAAAAATGAAACATTTCAGCGATTTGTTTTTTATAAAAAAAATAGAAAACTTGAAGGAATTTTTTTGTCAGTTATGCTAAAACGAGTTTTCAGTTAAGCGAGGTAGTCTGTAAAGAGTTATCCATTTTGCGGTTTCAAAAGTATTGGACTGCAATTCGACATCTGTTAAACTAAGTTGTTAAACCAATTTTTTTTTCAGTTGAAAGTCTGACATTTACGAAAACCTACTACAAAAATGGTGATTCTGCCACAGCCTTATATAGTGCTTTAAGAGGAGATTATGGTTTACATAATCGTCCAACTACGCCAGTAATTGGCAAAATTGTGAAGAAAATTGAAGAGACTGGATTAGTTATAGATATTGTAAAGCCTGTGCATCATCGTTTTGCTCGTACCACAGAAAATATCGCTGTTGTAAGCGAAAGTGTTACCGTAGACCCGAATGTGTCGATTCCTCGTCGTTCTCCGGAGTTAGGACTGTCTTACGGCACGTTATGGCATATTTTGCATTTGGATCTACACCTAGATCCATAAACAGTCCAGTTCACACAACAACTGAAGCCAGCTGACCATTCACAACGTCCTAGATACGTCGAATGTGTGCTTGGACAACAGACGGGGGACGGCGATTTTTCGAACAAAATTTTGCCCAGCGACGAAACACATTTCTCACTCGGTGGGTATGTTAATAAACAAAATTGTCGTATTTGGGGATCTGAGAATCCTCAAGTAATTGAAGAGAGGCCATTACATCCACAAAAAGTCACTCTTTGGGTGCTCTTTGGTCCGGAGGTGTGATTGGACCTTACTTCTTCGAAAACGGCGATGGAACGACTGTCACCGTCAATTCGGAGCGTTATGGTCATATAATAACCGACTTTTTTTTGCCTGCTATTGAATAATACGACTTGGAGAATATGTGGTTTCAACAAGACAGTGCCACATGCAACACAACTCGAGCGGATATGGCTTTATATGTTTCACACATAATGTCAACGTTCAAACTTTTTAATAAAAAAGAAATATCATGAAAAAAAATATTTTATATGTGTTTTATTTTCGTTTACTTTTGAAACCGCAAAATGGATAACCCATTATGTAAATATATACGGGGATTTGTGAATGTTTTCAGGTAAGCGGGTTTTTAACTTAAGCGAGTTTCTCTTAATCGTGTTTCCCTGTACAATACTGTTGCGATCTAAAGGGTCCGCCAAATAACTTTTTTTTTTTGAAAATGCTATGAAAAAAACTACTGAATATTTTCTCGAATTTCTTTTTTTATTTGAAAGTGCAATCCTTCCGGTTAATAATGAAAAATAATTTCATTCAAATGGCTGCCTCGGCTGGCCATGCAGTAGCCTACACGATCGGTCCAATTTTTAAGCACATTATCGATTGTGTGCAGCTGTATTTCACCAATGGCTTCACGAATATTTTCCTTTAAAGGGTCAATTGTCTCTCGCTTATCGGCGTAACACTTATATTTTACGGCACCTCACAAATAATAGTCCAACGGTGTCAAATCGCAGCTCCGAGGTGACCAAACGACATCAGCTCTACGGCTGATAATTCGATCTTCAAAAAAAGGGCGCAAAACATCGAGTGTAGCTTCGGCTGTGTGGCACGTAGCGCCGTCCTGTTGAAACCAAATATTGCAAAATATCCTCCTCTTCAATTTTTGTGAACAAAAATTCGTTCAACATGACCCGATAACGATAGCCATTGACTGTAACGGCCACTCCTTGCTCATTTTCGAAGAAAAATGGCCCAATTATGCCTCTGGACCAAAATCCGCACCAAACAGTGACTCGTTTTGGGTGTATCGGCTTCTGTGCCCCAAATGCGACAATTTTGCTTGTTTACATACCCGCCAAGATCAAAATGAGCTTCATCTGAAAAGATGATTTTTTTGGCAAAATCGGCATCTTCTCTAAGTCGATCGCAGGCCCACTTAGCGAAGCGAAAACGCATTGGATAGTTGGCTTCAACTCCTGAACCAATTGGACTTTGTATGGAGTCATACCAAGGTCTGTATGCAAAATTCGTCTCAATGATGTCTCCGAAATGTTCAATTGTTGAGAACGACGGTGAATTGATGTTGACAATTATGTTGACAACCATATTCGTTCAGCGGAAGGATAAAACTAATTATCTGTCAAATCAGACATGAGCTAAGTGTTACCATTCACGAAATAAGTACTAGTTGAAAAAAAAAACGTTAGATGGCGGACCCGTTATAAAGTATTTTGTCGTCTTGTTGTGTATTTTTAGTTTTACAGGTCATTAACTAAACCTGGTCCAGAGATTCTTCAATGCATTTCTTCTTCTTTGAGGTGCAATTTGCCATACTGAATGCATAATTCCCGAACAGCCTGATTGATTTCAGTGGCCGGTGCAGATGTTTCTTCCGACACATCGCCTACGCAAAAAGAAATAACCTTGTTGTTATTCAAATTCGGCAATAAATTCGCCCTTACATCCTTACCGTAACCTCATTTCTTACTAGTTAGCTGTACAGAGAAAAAATTTTGAAAAAATTACAATACATTGTAAGAGTATCTTTGTGTCTGTGAAATGCAAGATAGTAAAAAGAAACTATAATTAGCTCTTTCGGTCATAATATCAAAATTCAAATCACGTCATTGTGTAACGTTTTGAGCTTCATTTTTGTTTTCAACAAACACAAAAGTAATCACAATGGCAGACTATCACTACTAGACATTTATAAAAGCTCAAAGGATCTAGTAATTAACTTGCAATCGAGGGCCTACCATTCTTTATGCGTTTTCTCTGCTAGCTATAAGTATTGGAACACACACAAATATCCGTCCTATTTCTCATTTGGCACAGTAGGTAGGACTCATTATTATCTATGTTGTCTTCCTTTTTTATATTTACGAGTATATTTGAAACATCAAAATAATATACATAGCAAAAAGGACCAACACTGTTTACACAAAAAAAGATGAATAAGAATGTATGTACATATACGTAAAATAAGGCAGTGCAGCAAACTGTGCAGAATGATGCTATTTGAGAGGGTTTTTGAATTGAGGTCGATGTGTAAATATTTGCAGGAGGTAATGGATGTTTATTCTAAGGTTTTCCTCTATGGCATGTCCATATACCCAAATAACAGCTCAAGGATGGCTTGCTTTGGCAAAAAGATGCTTATTTCCTTGAAAATTCTATTCAAACATCATGAACTCTTTCGATTGAACAGAATAAAACCCATAAGCCTTTTAAACACACACAAAACACACACACTTGAATCTATACTCCTATACAAGTTAGGGTTGTAGGCGTCCGTCATCGTGGGTTTGACTTGACGGCTATAATGTCCTAGTGATTTGTTGAATATGTGTTTGAGGGAATATGACAGCATCATTTGGTAAAAAAAGGACTTGGAATTCCTTTGGAATGAAACCAATCTTGCTATTCATAGCAATATTCAAAAGATGTTGTTTTTTTTTATTTTGCTGACGTGATGAACTGATGGCACGCACCATATCACTATTAAGGGAATTGTGTTTGTTTAGAGTCCTTTTAAGGATCTCAGAAGTCTGTAGCCATAAGAGTTAATATTCAATAGACATAACCAGAAAGTGAATCAAAGGTATAGTTGTATTTGAAGCTTGTATTAATTCAAAATACCAAAGAAACAGCTTGCTCCGTCATTAAATTGAGATGGCAGTTAATTTTCTTTGAAGTGCTCGAAAATGAATATTTCATTGATGTAAATCTAACTATAGGTTTTGCATCATAAGAAAATGAGCATCTTCAGCACATCAACGATCTTATTAAGTCAATACTAACCTCTTATGTTTTATGGTCTTATCAGATTTAAAGATGGAGTCACATGCTTGAGAAATTTTAAGTTTTAATTTTTTTTAAATTATCTCTTTTTTACTGATTTACCATCGATTTAAATTTGAAGTCTCATCTGATGATGAATAAGGAGTGCCTACTCCGGTAAATGAGCATAATATACTTTTTCAAATGACATACTGTGGTGGAAAAGGATCTTAGGGAAATTGTTTATTCGCATGGTGAATTTTATGTCGCCCTTTCAAGATTGGGCTCAAAAAATAATTAGTATTTACTTCGTAATGAAAACAATAAAACTGCAAATATTGTACGTCATGAACCTTTGAAATAAAAAAATAATTAAAATTAACATACATATATGTTCTTACTGTGCATGTTCGAACGTCTATTTTTACTTGCGATGTAGGCACTTAAAGGCAAGTTTTGCATTTGGAAAAAAAATCGAACTCGAGGTGTTAATCAAACTTGACATTACGATATTAGGTTAGGTTAGGTTAGGTTGAAGTGGTCGCCAGGAAAACCGCTGACACACTTAGACCTTAGACAGGTTCATTTTGATACCACAAGAAGAGAAATGTACTCTTTAATCAAACCAGTTGGAGCCTCGAATGAAGCGGTGAACTCGGTGAATCTCAATGTGTCTAAGATCACTGGAGTCGTCGAAAAAGTATTCCCCCAGGTGTAATCTTCATCCTTGGGAGAGAGGAGACATGAACAAAGAAGATGTGAGGTAGTCTCTTCTTCCTCCTCGTCCATGCAGCTTCTGCAAAAGTCATTGGAGAAAACGCCAAGTCTTTTGGCGTGTCTACCAATTAAACAGTGTCCAGTTACAACACCTATTACGGAGCCAAGATGTTTCCTGCTCAAAGAGAGTAAACTTTTTGAGCGTCTTGGGTCTATTACTGGCCAGTATTGTCTGATGGCCAGGCACTTAGTGATGTTTGACCATCTAAAATTGATTTGTTGAATGGAGTTTAGATGCAACAATAGTTTGCTTGTAGCGATAGACATACCGATTTCTTCCATTTCCGGTAGAATAGGTATTTGGGTTCCTTTTCTGGCGAGTTCGTCGGCTTTGCAGTTTCCCAAAAAATCACTATGTCCCGGCACCCAAATCATTTGAATGTTAAACTGTTCTGCCATCTCCCTGAGAGATGATCGAGTGTTGCGGGCAGTTATAGAGTTTGTGGAAACAGCGTCAAGTGATTTGAGGGCTGCTTGACTGTCCGAGAATATGCTGATATCCAATGTAGATATCACGTTTTCTCTTAGCCAGGATAACACCTCTTTAATCGCCAGAATTTCCGCTTGAAACACGCTACAATGGTCAGGGAGACGGAAAGAGGGACTAAGATTTAGTCTGTCTGAGTACACACCACCGCCCACTCCCTCTTCGGTTTTCGAACCGTCCTTATAAAAGTGGGATGACTCATCGCTTAAGAACCTCTCATCCTCCTAATCTGATCTTGGTGGGATGGTAACTTGGAAGTTCTTGTCGAAGGTAAGCTGTTGTCTGGTGTAGTCGGATCGTCCTAGTTTTGCTTCGACCTTGTTCAGAATATTAGAATGGCCTACCAAATTGCTAGTCCATTGAGAGAAGGCTTTGAGACGAATAGCTGTACTCGCAGCCACTTGTTTGCTAAAAATGTCGAGGGTGTAAGGTTAATTAGTATGTCAAGGGCAGCCGAGGGTGTGGGGCAGAGTGCTCCACTGATGCATAAGCTAGCTGACCTTTGGACCTTATTTAATTTGTCACAATATGTGACTTTGTCCAATGCAGTCCACCATACTGCTACCCCATAAGTAAGTATCGGTCTAATGACCGCTGTGTACAACTAATGGGTAATCTGTGGGGATAAGCCCCATTTATTTCCAATGGCTTTTTTGCAAGAGAAGAGTGTAACTGTTGCTTTTCTTACTCTTTCTTGTATATTGGATTTCCAACTTAGCTTTTTATCTAGTATGAGACCTAGATATTTGGCTTCGTCTGAGAAAGTCAGTGGTGTACCATTTATTGATTGCGGTATAAGTTAGGGAATTTTATATTTCCTAGTGAAGAGGACAAGTTCTGTCTTGGTTGGGTTAATATCCAGACTATATTTGGTTGCCCAAATTTTTAGTCGATTGAGAGCATTTTGCATTAAGTCTACTAGAGTTATAGCGTGCTTACCTGTTACAACAATGGCAACATCATCGGCATATGCTATTACCTTATATCCCTCTGCTTCCATGTCAATCAGCATTTCGTTTACCACTGTGTTCCATAGAAGTGGGGATAAAACACCACCTTGTAGAGTCCCTCTGCTGACATACCTTCTTTCTGATTAGTCCCCCAGGGTTGAGTTTATTACTCTGCGACTAATCAGCTCTCTCAAAGATTCGGATATCTTAAGATTTCTCAGCGCTGTGATTATTGCCACCTTACTAACGTTGTTGAAAGTACCCTCAATATCTAGGAATGCCACCAGAATGTACTCTTTATGGTGCAATGAATATTCTATATTTTGTTCCAGCGTGTGTAAGGCGGTTTCAAACGATTTTCCCTTACAATATGCGTGTTGAGCAGTAGAAATGAGATTGGGGTTTATTGTACTGCTTAAATGAATTTCTATCAGTCCTTCTAGAGTTTTTAAAAGGAATGAAGATAAACTGATCGGTCTGAGGTCCTTCGGATTTACGTGGGTACTTTTGCCTACTTTGTGAATGAAGATGACCCACTTCTCTCCAGTGTAAAGGATGTAAGTTAGGTCACGGCACCCATTTACAATAACCTCCAGGATAGGTATGAATATATCTGCGGTTATCTGGAGTTCGGCAGTTATTATGCAGTCTGGTCCCGCCGACTTATAAGGATCGAAGCTTTTAATTGCCCAAAGTAGCTGTTCGCTTGTAATCAGACCAAGATTGTTATTATTTTTATAGCCTGTCCTTGATTGTTCAGTGCTACAAATATTTTGTGAGCTACCCGGGAAATGAGTATTTAGTAGCAGTGATAGCTGTTTTTAGAGAGCTAGGCATCGATGGATTTTTCGAGAGGATTTTTCTTAGTCTAGAAGCTTCAGAAGTGTCTTCAATGTTTTCACAGAAGTTTCTCCATGAAGTTCTTTTGCTCTTCCTCATCTGTTTTTCGTAGATTTGAAGGAACTCTTTGTACGAGTCCCAATCTGAGTTTTGTGTTGATTTTTTAGCTCTGTTAAAAAGTTTTCTTCAGTTTTTCTTGAGCGGTGCTAGCCCTGAATTGCACCAACGGGATTTTTGTTTTCCTCTTATGTGAATAAGGTGAATAAGAGGAGAGGGTATGTCCATTGATCTATTTAGGTCGACGGTTAAGACCTTGACTTTTTCATCAAGGTCGCTGTTATTTTTCCGATAATTTCGGAATGTTGGTTTTTTATTAATTTTTCCATCTAAGCAGAATTGGATGTATCTATGATCAGAGAATGAATGTTCCTTTGATACTTTCCAATCCAGAATCATTTGATGAATTTCATCAGAGACGATAGTAATGTCTAAGACCTCCTGTCGGTTCTTGGTGATGAACGTCGGTCATTCCCAATGTTACTTACAATTAGGTCAGTACTGAGTATAAAATCAAAAAGTGACTCACCTCTTTCATTTATATTTGTACTGCCCCAAACGGTATGGTGGGCGTTTGCGTCACATCCGATTATCAGGCACATTTTATGCCGTTCGCTCATCGAAATAAGCTCGCTCAGCGTGTTGCCAGGAAGTGTGGCAAGGTGGTCATGGCCAAGGTATGCAGAAGCTATAAAGTACACACCATTTCTGGTTTGCACCCTTGCCACTGTCAGATCTCGATCGCTGAAATTAGGAAGTAAATATGCATTAATACTACTTTTTACCAATATGCATGATCTAGGTTCACCTTTATCCACTGCATGCAGCAAGTAGAATCCTGGGCTCCTGATTCCTTGAATTTTGGATCCAACGATCCAGGGCTCTTGGATCAGGACGACGTCTTCCCCTTTGTTGTGCAGCCAGAGAAGAAGGGAGGCCGAGGCCAGTTTGGAATGTTGGTTGTTTTATTCTGAACTAACTGCACCATCTTGGTTACAATCAGCCGGACCAGCACCCACTACTCTTTCATCGAGGACTTCATCAGACTCAGAGTCCGAGCGTAGTAGCTCTTCTTCATCGCTGAGAGTTTCGTGTGTGGAGTCAACTACTACGATAATAGAGAACACAAGAAAAAGTGCGGGTCCCACAATTCCGGTCAATCCTTGGAAGTTTGTGGTTTGAATCTGGAATATTCAGGTTTTTCCCATTCTCAATTATATATGGCATGTTCACGGGTCGGAAGACCATCTGCGTTGTTTGTTCTAGCGGCTGATAATAAAACAAAAAATGTCATGTTTCACATAAAGTACTTAGCTGAAGATTGCAACCCATGCACCTAAATACATGAACAATAAAGAATCATTAAAATACTTAATTTTTTTATTTGTGTTTCCTAATAAAAAATTGAATTTAATAAAATGCAAATTCTGCTTCTTTATTGCCTCTAAGGCGGAACAGAGTTCGCCGGGTCAGCGAGTAATCTATAAATATAATTTCAAGATCTTTTTTCATATTTAATGGTAACAGAATTTTGCCAGTTTCAGACCATTTCCATTATACGTCTGACAAATTAAACAAAATAAGACATAAAAAAAATATTATTTATAAATTCTATGTTACTTACATGTTTTTCATACTAACTTCTTGAAGGCACATAACACACAATAAAAAATACATTTCTTTACAACATAAATTAGATCGGACTGAAAAAATTATACCTCCTCACGTTCATTAGATGATTTACAGCGATCACGACGATAAATATTATACAGGGTGGCACACCAATGGTGCTACAAAAATAAAACGTAATATTTTTTTTCCGTGTGATTAATCGGCTTATTTTCTTTAAATCTTATAGGCTACTATTTAGATTTATCAAAATGAATGCTTGGGATACTGCAAAAAGGATTTGGATAGTACAGCGATACCATTCTTTGCAGTCCGTCATTTCCGTTTAAAGGGAATTTTGGATGGAGTTTGGCGGTACTCCCCCGAGTAGATGGACCATTATGAGGCTGGTGAACATGTTTGCCGAATCTGGAAGTATCGCACGAAGACCGTATCATCGTCATCCCTATGTTCTGTTTCAGGATACAACCGTGGCTGTTTGATCGACAATACAGGCAAATCCAAGTGGTTCAACTCGAAATCGGGCCAAATCGGAGTTAGCAGACGGTCTTTGTTTCCGTACAAAGTCCAAATTACAAGCAAGTTAAACACTCAGGATTTGCCTGTTCGCCCGGAATTTTGCCGAAAAATGATTGCAATGGCCGAACAAGAGAACACATTAATAAATTGTTTGTTAATGTCTGATGAGGCCCATTTTGACTTAAACGGCAATGTTTACAAGCACAATTGCCGTATATGCAAGTGAATCTAATCCAGAAATGCTCCAGAACGAGTCACTGTGTGGTGCGTAGTTTCATCAAGGTGTATTGTCGGGCCATACTTCTTTGAAGAAAACGGTGTAACACAAACTGTCAATGGGGACCGTTATTTAAAGATGCTGAAGGAGTTTTTTACCCAGAACTTCGCCGAAGACGTATCCCTTTCAGCAGGATCTGGTTTCAACAAGATGGAGCAAGTTCACACGTAGCAACAAAATTTATGGCGGAGCTCCAACGAAAATTCCCAAGCAAATTGATATCCAGAAACTGCACATTCCGCTGGCGCCCAAGGTCACCTTACCTGTCTGCACCAGACTTTTTTTTATGGGGTTATGTCAAGAAGGAGGTGTACAAAACGAAACCCAGGAATTTGACCGAATTGAATCAGTCCATTAAGACAGTAATTGAGGCGATCCCAATTTCAACCCTTCAGGCCACAACGAACAATTTTCTGATCAGGTGCCGCATATGCGTGGATGAACGTAGAGGTCATTTGCGGTCTATCATCTTTAAAAACCATTAGTTATTTAAAATAAAATTTAATTTTTCATCCAATACAAAAAATGAATGAAATACATCGATTAAAATAAAAGTTATTTAAATTTCTTATTGCAGCACGATTCGTGCGCCACCCTGTATAAAGGGTTATCCATTTTGCGGTTTCATGGCTTGAACGTAAATAAAACACATAAAATATTTTTTTTCATGATGTTTCTATTTTATTATAAAGTTTGAACGTTGACATTATGTGTGAAACACTACATCATTTAAATGACCATCACGCGAATTGTTGCAAGCATCGATTCTTTTAAGGTAATTTTCGACCACTTTTTGACACATATTGGGCGGTATCTCAGCCATAACTTGACAAATGTTGATTTTCAAGGCTCAACAGTTAAATGTTTATCTGCATAAACACGGTCTTTCGCGTATCCCCACATAAAAAAGTCCAGCGGTGTCAAATCGCACGATCTTGATGGCCAGTTGATACCGCCACGACGAGAAATTATGCGGCCAGGAAATGTCTCTTGCAATAAATCCATATTCGCCCGAGTTGTGTGGCATGTGGCACCGTCTTGTTGAAACCACTTATTCTCCAAGTCGTATTCTTCATTAGCAGGCAAAAAAAAGTCGGTCATCATATGACCATAACACTCCGAATTGACGGTGACAATCGTTCCATCTTCGTTTTCGAAGAAGTAAGGTCTAATCACACCTCCGGACCAAAGAGTGCCCCAAACAGTGACTTTTTGTAGATGTAATGGCCTCACTTCAATTACTTGAGGATTCTCAGAACCCCAAATACGACAATTTTGTTTACTAACATACCCACCGAGTGAGAAATGTGCTTCGTCGCTGAAGAAAATTTTGTTCGAAAAATCGCCGTCAACCGCCTGTTGTTCAAGCACCCATTCGACGTATCTACGATGTTGTGAATGGTCAGCTGGCTTCAGTTGTTGTGTGAGCTGGACTTTTTATGGATGTAGGTGTAGATCCAAATGCAAAATACGCCGTTATGTGCCGTAAGACAGTCCTAACTCCGGAGAACGACGAGGAATCGACACATTCGGGTCTTCGGCAACACTTTCACTTACAACAGCGATATTTTCTGTGGTATGAGCGAAACGATGATGCACAGGTCTTACAATATCTGTAACCAATCCAGTCTCTTCAAATTTCTTCACAATCTTGCCAATTGCTTGCGTAGTTGGACGATTATGTAAACCATAATCTCCTTATAAAGCACGATATATGGCTGTGGCAGAATCACCATTTTTGTAGTTGGTTTTAACAATTTGTATGCGTTGTGCGAATTGTGCGATCCATTTTCGTAAATGTCAGACTTTCAACTGAAAAAAAATTGATTTAACAACTTAGTTTGACAGATGTCGAATTCCAGCCCTATACTTTTGAAACCGCGAAATGGATAACCCTTTATAATGGTATGAACCAAGGCGCACTTCAGCGCAAATTCAACCACAAAACTATAAATAGTGCCCGTACGGCCGCCGTACCTAACGGCTGGGAAATCTTAAATGAGCTGTGTCTTTCCGTTCTAAGAATTTGCATTGTCTAGGCTTATGTCTATATATCTTAACGTCATACAGTAAACTATAAATACATGCTTTAAGCCAAATACCGAAAATTGTGAAACCGTCTTAAGGTAGGTACTATACAACTTAGACCTTTTGGAAATTTAAAGTTACGAAACCAATCTAAGAACTAATTGTATAGTTTTTACTTGATATTTCAGACTCACTGTGTGATATCTAAATCTATAGTAAATTTACAAACTTAACAGAAGTGAATGTTCAACGTTATATTAAACTTTTCCAAAGAGAACAACAACACAAAAAAAAACAGCACGACCTCAAAATTAGTCTCAATTTAACCGCACTGCAAACTTCCAAAAACATCATGGCACTTTGTATCCTCACTGGATTCCATTATATAACATGGCTATTCAAGAGAAGTTATGCCACTCTTTGCCCTGTCTCCTCCTACAAACCCACCATCAGCCACTCACCAAAAACCACAACACGATACAAAATATGCAAGTCGCATCGCACATTTCCACGAAATTACAAAGTTCTCTCATTGTCCTCAGATTTGTCTGTTTTTGTCTCTGATGCTGCTGCTCTACACTAAAGTGTAAAAATGAACCACCACACTAACCGAAAAGATTCATTACATCCTCGCACACACATAAATATCTATTATCGAAATATATTTTCTATCTTTATTATTAATTAAATTCAAAATGTTTGCACCAATAATTTATGTGGAAAAGCCTCTGTCTCTCTTTAGAGATGTTATGAGTTTCAGTTTTTGCTTCTGTTCTGGTATATAGTTTAGTCTGGCCCAAACGACTATTCCATATAACCTAACCCAACTAAGGAGAAACACCAACAGCAAGCAGGAACAGAGCTATAAATATTCCTTGTTATCTCTGCGTACATGAATGGCGAACATGGCCCAAGGATGGAATTGTCTTCACCACTATCAGGATTGTCTTGTTCTTGTTCTCGTGTTCGTTCTCATTCTCATTCACATTCTTCTACTTTTTCTTCTTGATAGTCAACTCTTGTAAAATGCTTGCTATCGGCCTTTTGAAAGAACCCAAGCCAGAGCATTGTAATGCAATGGCCATTAAAGGAACGACCTGAGATGATTTTCAAGAAAATTGGGCAAGAACTGCTTCGCATCCATGTCGTGTATGAAGTACGAAAAAAATGTCAGTCAGCTTTCATTTGAGAAGAAGAAAATGTACACACACTTTATGAATGGTGGTGAAAGCACAAATTGGTCGACACCCAAAAAGATACATTAAGCCATTGGGCTATTGCGAGATAGATACGTAGTATAGATGGAAGAACAACTTAGCTGAAGGAAATGTAGAAACATCTTGGCAACATAGTCTACGGTTGTGAGGGAAATTTATATGTCCTAGCTCAAGGGATCAAAAATGGAATTCATCACACATGTTTGCTTCACAAATGGTTTGCAGGGGGGTGGGGACAATATTATCGTTAACATAGAGAATTCTGGCCGGAGGTGGTTCTACATTTCTATAGTTAAACATTGTAAAATTAAAAAAAAAAAACGCTTAGCTTCGAACTGTGAGACCTAACCGTATGGTCATGCTTAATTAGACAGAGCTGCGAGGTTGCTTCGTCAAACAATATGTTCAACAGGTGCATTTACAGCTCATAACTAGCCAAAAACTGTTAAGATAAATGCATTGCAATAAAGCAAAATATAAAATCGTAAACTTGGAGTGCTACCCAAACAACTCAATATATTTTTACAGAAATTTATCACATAATTTGAGAAAAACATTTTTTATGATAAACACTTTTTGGCAAATATTGTGTACTTTTTTACGTGCGATTATAGGTACTTAAGGCAAGTTATGGATTCGTGCAAAAAAAAAATTCTAACAATCAAACATGACATGACGATCATAGGTAGACTAAGAAATTTATCGCCAAAAAATGTCTGTCTGTCAGTCTGTCAGTATGTCCGTTTTTATGTATATCGAGCTACAGCTAAAGCCGCTTAAGCGATTACCTTCAAATTTGGTATGTGTTATTCTTTTGGCATTTCTCAGAGGAGAAATTGAAATTTTATTTTTAGGCCTAAAAATAACGGTGGCAGTTACCGTTAAGGATAATCTTATTTTCTTGAAAACGACTCCAACAATTTTGATAAAAATTGTTGAAAATTTTTTTGTTGGAAATAGCTATCATTTAATCTGAACCAAGCTTACGGAAAAAGTCTATTAATGGTACCTTTCATATAACATTTTTTTTTAATTTTGGCTTTCTCGGTACCAGTAAATTGGATTTCTATCAAATTTTGTTTCTGAGAAAAACTAAGTAGCTAAATCAATTTTGCATATCAAAATTTTGGATAACTTTTTTTTTAAATTAAAATTAATTATTGAATTTTTTTTTTGAAAATCAATATTTTTAAAAATATTCAAAAAAATAATTTAAAATTTTATATTCACATGTACATTAATAATATCCAAAAAATTGCATATCAAAATTTCAAATAAATTTTGTTTTCAAGAAACGAAAAATAAAAAACAGAATTTCATCAAAACCCGTCCAACAATTTTCCAGATACTTTTTTATAAAATGTTCATTGATCCGTGGCATCTAATGGCGTTCTTCGTTTTTTATGGTTTTGGCAGTTTAAATAAGTTTAGAATACGATTTTTTCCCACCTATAGGTACACACAATTCACTTTCATTATATATGTACATATGTATGTACTTGTACATATTTACATTATTACCGTACTAATTTACATAATTAAAACTAAGAATCAATGTAATATTACCTACTTAGGCATTAAATCTGCGGATAACTATAGACTAGCTACATAAAAACAGCGGGAGTGAGTAACACTAAAGTTGTTAGCTACAAGAGCAAATTTGTACGACCCAGTCGTGCATTTTATTTTTTTTTAGCCAAAAACATATCTTATTTTCTCAAAAACAGTTCCAACGATTTTATAAAAAAAAATCAGTTATTAATGAAGTGGAAAATGTACCTACATTTCGATGATTTTTTTTTGGCAAAAATAGTTATTTTTGGTACCTCTAGTAGTCCGGTTTTTTTTTGGATTTTCGATTTTCTGGGTTAATATGATTTTTTTTTGAAATTTTGTTCGAAACTTCATATTTTGTAGTTTTTTGACATTATCTTGAATAGTTAAAAAAAACTATATTTCTAAAATAAAAAACAACGGTACCTCCCATACAAATGTTAAAAAAAAAACTTTATAAAAAACTGTGTGTGTTCTTAAATTAGTACAGTCCAATTTCAAGTATAAAAATATTTGTTTTTTGCGTACTTATTAACGGTACTTCCCATAGAACCACTTTTCATATTTTCGACATTCTCAAAATTGGATAAATTGATTAAAATAATTTGTTTTATGCAAATGCTCCTTAAAATTGCTTATAACAATAATAATAATAATTAATAATTTTAACTATATGCCTGTAAGACCTTAGGTCTTTTTTAAATGCAACCTGAACTGCACGGCACTATTTTAGAATTATAACAACGATAGGGAAGAATTTTTTGTTGGCAGAGTGGATTTGAGATTTAGATATTGACTATTTCAGTTTAACAAGAGACTGCATACTCTAATTTTCAAAAAAAAAGATTTTCGATTTTTAAAAAATAAATAATTTTTTTTTTTTTGAAAAATCGATTTTTCAAAGACCAGTCACTGAATTTTTTTGAAATTTGAATTTTATGTGTTTATTAGAGCCGATTTTTCAATCTCCAGATAAACATCCAGTTAGTTGCCAGAGTAATAAACTTACTTGATTGTTAAACAACCGGATAACAACGTCGAATTTTTCAATCAAGAAAAAACAATCTATAAAAAAATTTGAACGTCACTTTTATTTCGAGTTTCGAACTTTTCATAGAAATTAATTTTTTGTTTAACTTTTATTTCAAAGCAATCATTTTTCAAAGTGTTTTTGACAACGAAAATAGCTATTTATTTTATTCCTCAGATAACTCCTTACTCCATTCTAAAATGAGCATATAACTTTATTCCTAGATTAAGTTGTATCTGACTGTTGAAAAACAGATTTTTGATCTATCTGGAGAATATGTA
Organism: Philhelius pedissequus; assembly: GCA_910595825.1. Lineage (NCBI taxonomy): Eukaryota > Metazoa > Arthropoda > Insecta > Diptera > Syrphidae > Philhelius > Philhelius pedissequus. The sequence continues at coordinate 271,574,333 of OU343160.1, read as the reverse complement.
GTAACTGACTGCTTCACTAACTATTGAACAATTAGCCCTTAATGTTTGTGTTTATGTTTATTAATAATCTCTAATAACTTCGACTTTAAACCTTCATAACTCTACTGCCTAACTACTAAACAGCGTCAATGTTTAGCTACTATGAAGTTGCTATATAGCTCCGAGAACAAGTTCCTACGATCCAGTCGTGCATTTTATTTTCAATAGTAACAATGCAAATATGTATTATAGGCTTTTCGAAAGTTAACGAAAACTCGAAAACCATTCACACTGAACATTTACAAGTTTTCGTTTGACATTTCAATTATTCTGGCACCAGTGTCAACAACAAATACGTTGTGAATTGATATTGAAATTACCCAAGACAGCTGTTTTTTTCGTTTTTCCTAGCAGCAACCCGTCAGCTTTTTATGTAACGATTAATTGAACACTGGATTTTTAACAAGGTGTGTTTGTTTAGTTCATCTCTCAAATCCAACATGTTTTCGCCATGTTTTATTTAAAAATTGTAGTTTATTAAAACGAGTGGTTTATGAAAAATGTATGGGAAAACTTTTTGCTTTAGGTTTTCAGCCAAGGCCGATAATTTTGCGAAAACCGTGTTTTGAGTTTTGTGTGAAAAGCCTATTAAGTCTTCCATTCCAAATTTCATTCCCACCAAGACAAGTACAAACAATGACCAACCGCAAAATGATTTTGATAACCCCCTTTTATCCTGAGGTTTCACAATTGTGTCTGTCTGTCGGTCTGTCCGCTAGGATTTGAAATCAGAAAAGGAACCAGAAGCACTCACACATTCATATACTTGAACGTCAAACTCGATTGTTGCCATTTTTGTATCATAATTGTGCAACAAACATTTTTATTATTAGATGGAATATTTCCACGTACACAATTATTTTTACACATACAATCTCATTTAAATTCAGAATAGTCAGAATAACACAAAAGCGTTCAGTAGGGAATCCGAATCGGAAAGAGATTCCGGATTGCCAAATAAAAACGTCATTCTACTCTACAGCCTAACCGTGTGGATGGTTTTTCTTCAAACTCCGTCCATTTTTTTTTTTTGGGGTACAAGTTCATACAAGTTTTTTTTAATTTTTTTATTAAGACCAAAAATAACAGGTACCTATCATACATTTTATTTTGTGCACTTCAAATTTTCGTCTTTCGACACTATTATTGATTTTCTTTTGATGTTCCATACATCTCATGACGATTTTTAAATTCGGAACTTTAAAAAAATATGTACATATACCGAATATTCTCTTCTATGGCGTCAATCGTCTCGGGCTTATCTTCGTAGACAAGCGACTTCACATAAGCCCACCAAAAATAGTCTAGCGGTGTTCAATCGCACGATCTTGGAGGCCACGCCACGCCATGCCATGCCGCAGGCCCATACGACGCGAGATAATGCGCTCACCAAAAGTTTCCTTCAATAAATTGAATTGTTTCATTGGCTGCATGGCATGTAACGCCATCTTGTTGGAACCAAAGGTCATCCACATCCAGCAGACTCCCATTCAGATGCGAAAAAGTCATTAATCATGGCTCTATAACATTACGACCGGCTTCATTTTTGAAGAAATATGGACCAATGATTCCCTCTGCCCATAGAGCACACCAAACAGTGACTTTTTGAGGATATAACGGCGTCTCAACAATGGCTTGTGGATTATGATCACTCCAAACATGACAATTATGCTTATTAATGTACCCATTTAACCAAAAGATAACATCATGGCTGAACAAAATTTTCTTGTGAAAATCGCGATCGGTTGACATCTCGTTTTGGGCCCATTCACCGAACGTGAAACATGCTTGATGGTCGTTCGGCTTCAATTCTTTCACGAATTGGATTTTGTAAGTCCGCAAACCTAGACCATTTCGTAAAATCTTCCATAGAGTTGATGGGAACAGCTCCAATTGTTGCGCGCGATGGCGGATGGACTCATTCAGGTCTTATTCGATACTCTGCTCCAAAGCAGTCTTGTCAGCTGTGGCTATTTATCGCCAATCTAGCGATTTGAAATTTATTTTTGCCACTCAAAAACTTGTTTGGCGATGTACCCTAGAAAAAGCGATATTTCTCGTTTTTGGCGATTTTAATTTCTTGAATCGAAATCCTAATACTTTTTTCATTTTTCTAATTTGCATTTAAACTTTATATCTTTCCATCCTGCATGCTGAATGAAGTCATCGAAATAGTGATTCTGAACGCAGCCACTAAAGATTGATTTCTTTCTACTCCCCAAAATAAATGACGTACGTCAAACGTCAAACCAAATATCTGTGCAATGCAGTATGTTGACACTCAAATTCTAACTGTTCCGTGAAGTTCCTTTTTCATATGATTGTTAGTACATAAGTATGATATGTTTTTTTTGTGTTTTGTTTTGACGCCAAAATTGGAACTTGGTTTGATTTATTTTAATTTACGAATTTTGAGTTTGGTGATGTATGGGTGGAAAAGTTTTTAATTTTCCGATTTATTTTAAGTTTGGCGATTTCGTGTGCAAAACCCTGCTCCAAAGTAGCAATTGCGTCTTCGGTTCTCACTGCCCTTGGTTGCTCGAATTATCGACTATGCTGGGGGATTATGCCGACCAAATATTGGTTGCGTGAACCGAACCATTCTATTAATTGCTTAGGACTAAGTCTATTCATTATGAAATGACAAACCAAACTGAGCATAAATCACGTGACACCTGTCAAAAAGACCATAACATCAAATAAAGTGTTACCAGATTGAAAACTACACATCTAAAAAAAAAAAAAACGGCCGTTATTTTAGTATTGCAACTTATGACCGACTATGCTGCCTGGCATTTATCTTTTTGATTTCAGGTAATATATCCCCCTTAGTACGAAATATAAACCAACGCTAAAAATAGCTACAATAAAAAATTGACAGTCAATTTTAAAAAAAATTCCACAAACCAACATCTTATTCCAACAAAATCATTAAAAAACAAGAAACCTAAGCACAAATTTAATCTATGTACCTATTGCTTTGACATACCTACTGTTTTTCCCATCCAATTCACGACTTGCGCCAATGCAAGATAAAAAAATGGCTTATTGTGTTAGCAATATTATTGTTAAGTACTCGCCGTACGCTTAAAATTTTGATATTAAAACTTATCTTGCTCCGCTGGTATCCTATCCTGGCAATGTTTTGCTTTTTGGTCTCTTCGTTGAGTAAGGATAGTGAAAACTGCCGCCAAGGCAGCTGCCGTGCTCGTGCTGCTGCTGCTGTTTCTGGACCTGGGACTGGGGGATCATGAATCAACCCCCTTTTTAACGTAGTTACGGAGTTGGGTTGGTGTTTTCTGTGATTCTTTCGTAAAAAACTTCTGTGAGTCGCGCCATCTGGAAATATATTTTTTGTTTGTAATTTTTCATTATATCGCAGCCAGCGCAGCGATTTCTTTTATTTTTTGTAATCGCTTTTACCATTTGTGTTTTCTGTTTTTTTGTTTTTTTTTTTGTCATTTTCATTGTGTATATTGTATGGTCTGTTGGATAATTTACAATATTCAGTTACACTTGCAAGTCTGGCTTCGCTCAAGCCATTGGCAACTGAATCAAGGCGCACGCAGCATGGATCTTAATGAGTTTTATTAAGGAAGTCGTTTTATGACACCAATGCAAAATGGCACAACGTGATATTTGGTTTAATAGTAATATTTCCTTTGCCGTAAAACACGTCCCGTCGAGCGCATAATGTTAATTCATAGACTCAACGAGCAACTTTAAATAATGGTTACAATAAAATGAATGCATCACAAAGGCATTTTAATGGCATTTTGTTTGAATGAAATAAATATAATGAGAAGAGAAATGGGAAGAAGTTATAAAGAAATAAAACATTCTGAGGGATATTCAGAGCCGCCGCTCCACTCCACTCAATTCAATTCCATTGGTTCGGCTTAGTTTCAGTAGACTTATATAACTGATACTCCAAAAAAAATTAAAATGACCAGAAGTCAAAGCCATAAGTGCACTGATACAGTCGTCACCAACCGCCTGTATCAGTGCACTTTACCGCGAAATTGTCGAAGAGGTAAAAAAAATTACAGTAGGTTCCCATAGCCCTTCCAGAGATGAGGAGAAGAATTGAATGTGTGCACCAAAAAAAGTTGAAACAAGCTGTATCTACACCTAATAATGCTGCAGCTAAGGCAGAGTGTTCAGCCAGGAGAAGCGTTGTGAAGAAGATCCTGGATAGAGAAGAGGACGGATATGCAGATTCATGGATGAAGAAGATGGAAGAGTTTTCCGGTGAAAGGAATACTCGGAAGTTCTATTAAATAGCTAAGAAACTACTCGTTGTTTTTAATTCCGGGGCGTAGATTTTTCTACCAAATATCATTCAAGAAATATTTTCGTTGTTCGTTGCCTTCGATGTTCACAACGATGATGATCACATTCTACTCATGCAACATGATATTTGGTAAAAACTGGGGCCCAAAGCCAAAAATTATCATATGGATGCGTATACGGCTGTCGCTGGACCTATAGTTGCATACGGTAATTTGGTGAAGTGGAATGCGCTGGAAAAAACCACGAACCTAAGAACCCTAAGAAAAGTACAAAGAATGGCTTGTTTAGGTATAACTGGAGCGATGAGGAAAACCCCAATAATGGGATTGGAAGCAATACTCAACCTAAATGCCATTGACCTATACGTACTAGAATCAGCAGCAAACAGTTCCTTACGGCTAAACCAAACTAACGTCTGAAACACTAGCCACAGGCAACAATAATTCATTTTAACAGACTCTTCAAATCTTATTTCCCTGATAGACAAGTATGGGTAAGCAACGAACTCTATACTGATGAGTCGAAAATAATTATCAGAGCCGGATTTAGGGGAGGGCAGCTGGGACTACAGCCCCGGGCCCCCACAAAATAGCGCCTCCACAAAAGACTTCGAAAAAAAAAATAGATTAAGCACTGCACAAATAATAAACAAAAAAAAAAACAAAGCATCATCATCACAATCGTTATATAAAATATCCAGAGCTACACCATATAAGGGGTTCACATTCAACAACAGGTCTTTCAACTGTTGTCCAACACGTAGCGCTCACATTTAACAACCAACTTTTTAACTCGTTCCGTAAGATAAACTCAGAGGGCGAACATTCCCATGGTTCTGTTATGTAAACCAAAAGCAGCATATGAAAACTATTTTTTTTTTTCTTTTTATTATTTTTAATTTTTAGGCATGTATTCACACCGATCACCCATAACTTAAACGGCGCTCTTAACTTAAGTTTTCTATATTGATCCACATCTGTTCGAATATATGTCTAATTGGCGACAATTAAACGCAGAGTAAATGTCAAAAATCTCCCACAAGAAATATCAGGAATTCTTCTTTATATTTTTGAGATGCCGTGGAACTCAAAAACCTCAGAAACATAAGCTTGGATAGTTGTCATTTTATTGAGAGAACTCGGAAATCTGAACTCGACTACAGTGTTCCATTCTTCATTACTGTCATCTTCAATTGGAGCCAAAAAAAATACTGTTATACAACAACGAACAACAAGAATACTAACAAATACTTTTTATGAACACGGGATATTGAAATCAAGAGATACTGCACTAATATTATTTATTAATTAAAATTCGAAATAATTTCCTTCAATTCAATCTTTTTATATCTGTAATTTTTCATTTTTTCCTTTGCTCGACTATAATTTCCACGAATATTTTCTTATCAGTTAAGGGCTTTTTTTTAAATCTTAAGTTTTCTTTTTTAAAGGAATCATGAGTGATTGTCATAAAACTCCTCGAGTTTATGCTAGTGGCTCCGAGAAGAGAAAATTGCAAGCGGGACGTAAAAAGGAATCCGAACAAATTTTAGCTAAAAGACCCAAATTGGTTAGTTATTTTACATCGTCAAATAATGAAGAACTGCCTCAAAATCCTAAGAAAACAACAGGTGATTCCGCACTAGATAATGACGGTTTCGATAATAATCAAGATAATCCTAAAATTTAATCAAACAACACTCAATTTTCAAATCAGAAATAAAGGAAAGCAGAATTTTGTGGACTCAAAAATGAAATTGGTCTCTGGCCTGACAGGATAACAAATGAAATGATCGAATATTGGGCTGAAAAAGATTCTACAAATCTGCAAAATTGCGATGATGTATCTCTGCAGAATTCTGTTCTTCAAGATCAGTCTCGAGACAGTTCCAACTTTGTTTGGAAATTTTCAAAGAATATGTTTATACGTTACAATAAAAATCAAGATACCGTCAATAGATTCTGGCTTTGCTTTGCTCCAACTACTGGAAAAATATATTGTTTTGTATGTAAGTTAATATCCAATCAAAACACTAAACTCTGTGGAGAAGGATTTAGTGACTGGAAGCATGCATTTGATCGTTTATACGAACATGAGATTTCAAAGACTCATTTGGAATCAGTTATAAGTTTATTGCAACGAGGAAAAGCCACAGGACTGATCGATCAAGAGCTAGCGATACAAGAAGCAAAACAAATCCAGTTTTGGCAAAAAATCCTCAGAATTGTTGTAAGTACTATCAAATTCATTGCTGAACGAGGATTAGCCTTTCGAGGTGACAATGAAATTATTGGTTCACCGAGAAATGGAAATTTTCTGGGAATTTTGGAATTGCTAGCTGAGTATGAACCAATTCTGGCAACTCATTTGAAAGAGCATGCAAACAAAGGAAGTGGCCATGTCAATTACCTGTCGTCCACGATTTGCGAAGAACTAATCAGTTCTATGGGTGACAAAGTGCTCGCTGAAATAGTATCCAGAATACAAAAATCCAAATATTATTCGGTTGCAGTGGACTCTACTCCCGATGAATTTCATGTCGATCAGTTTACTATAGTTATTCGGTATACTGAAGGATCGACGCCAAAAGAAAGATCTCTAACCTTTTAACCAAACTGCAAGCTCTAACGAGTATATCTTCAAATAAAGAGCAAAAAGATATCGTGAGGAATGAGGCATCGCACATTTTGGAAAAAATGAGTCATCTCGAAACCGCTCTATTTGCTATCTTTTGGAACGACATCTTAGAGCAATTCGATGCTACAAATAAGATGTTGCAGGATCCAAAAATGATTCTTGAATCTGCAGTGAGTGCATTAGAATCATTGAAGTCCTTTGTTGAATCTAAAAGAGATGAATATGATAAATACGAGGAAGCTGCGAGAGAAATGTGTCACAATTGTGTCGTTTTCTAAATATTGAGCTTTCAAAAAAAAAAATGTTTTTTGTATTAATTTAAAAAGAAAAATTGGTTTACATTAGTGCTTAAAATCGTTTTCCAGGAAATCGAAAACCAAAAAAAAAATAAAATGCACGACTGGATCGCACGAACTTGCTCTTATGTCCGATCACATTGTATGGAAAAGATTTCTATTTAAAATCAAAATATATTTTTAAAGTCATTTTTTACTTTATTTTTTATACGCAAAGTTTCTTTAATTTTTTTCACAAAAAAAAATTGGTATGACAATCTTAAATATTTAGTAATATAAACTTTAAAACAAAAAATTAAATCGGATTAATCAAAGAAAAAATACTTCAAAATTCTGAAATAAATACTTAGGTAAACTAATTTGAGCTCAAAAAAAAGTACGCCATCTTATATCTTGGATAAATTTGAATTTATGATAAAACAATTTTAAAAATCTGTAGAGCGATTTGAGAAAAAAGTTTTTTTTTTAACTTTTTGAAAAAAAATTTAAAAAAATCAAAAAGGACAATTTACCTATGAATTGGGTTTTTGACTTTTCAACAAATGCATATAACTATAATTTTTGAAAAAAAAAAAAAAAAATTTTAAATTCTTTTAAAAATACAAAAAAATATTTATTAAAAATATTGGCACACAGTATAAATTGGGCAACCAAAACCTATATACGTGTAAAATTTCGAAAGAATCCCGTTTTTAGACATTAAAAAAATAAATTTTCAATCATATGATCGGTCTTACCTAAAAAGCGGCACAGATTTTTTTAAATTAAAATCGTTAGAGCCGTTTCCGAGAAATATATGCTCTAATGTATTTGTTATATGACAGGTACCGTCATTTTTTGAGCTAAAAAAAAAATCAATTCCCCCTCTGCACAATACCTTAAAAGCTCTATATACCAAGTTTGAAGCAATTCGGACCACCCGTTTGGGCTGTAGGTGTCCATACATACTTACAGACAGACTGACAGACAGACTGACAGACAGACCGACAGACAGACTGACAGACAGACTGACAGACAGACTGATAGACAGACAGACTGACAGACAGGCTGACAGACAGACTGACAGACAGACTGACAGACAGACTGACAGACAGACTGACAGACAGACTGACAGACAGACTGACAGACAGACTGACAGACGGACTGACAAACAGACTGACAGACAGACTGACAGACAGACTGACAGACAGACTGACAGACAGACTGACAGACTGACAGACTGACAGACTGACAGACTGACAGACTGACAGACTGACAGACTGACAGACTGACAGACTGACAGACTGACAGACTGACAGACTGACAGACTGACAGACTGACAGACTGACAGACTGACAGACTGACAGACTGACAGACTGACAGACTGACAGACTGACAGACTGACAGACTGACAGACTGACAGACTGACAGACTGACAGACTGACAGACTGACAGACTGACAGACTGACAGACTGACAGACTGACAGACTGACAGACTGACAGACTGACAGACTGACAGACTGACAGACTGACAGACTGACAGACTGACAGACTGACAGACTGACAGACTGACAGACTGACAGACTGACAGACTGACAGACTGACAGACTGACAGACTGACAGACTGACAGACTGACAGACTGACAGACTGACAGACTGACAGACTGACAGACTGACAGACTGACAGACTGACAGACTGACAGACTGACAGACTGACAGACTGACAGACTGACAGACTGACAGACTGACAGACTGACAGACTGACAGACTGACAGACTGACAGACTGACAGACTGACAGACTGACAGACTGACAGACTGACAGACTGACAGACTGACAGACTGACAGACTGACAGACTGACAGACTGACAGACTGACAGACTGACAGACTGACAGACTGACAGACTGACAGACTGACAGACTGACAGACTGACAGACTGACAGACTGACAGACTGACAGACTGACAGACTGCCAGACTGACAGACTGACAGACTGACAGACTGACAGACTGACAGACTGACAGACTGACAGACTGACAGACTGACAGACTGACAGACTGACAGACTGACAGACTGACAGACTGACAGACTGACAGACAGACCGACAGAGAGACTGACGGACAGACAGACAGACAGACTGACAGACTGACAGAAAGACAGACTGACAGACAGACTGGCAGACAGACTGACAGACAGACTGACAGACAGACATACGAACGGACAGAATTTTTAGACCATCTTTTTTTGTCTTCGCTATCATCGTAATGTCATGTTTGATTGTTATCTCAAAACTTATTTTTTCGACGAATGCATAACTTTCCTTATAGTACCTATAATCGCAAGTAAAAATGGTTCTACCAAGGGTGCCAGTAAAAATAACCATTTTTTTCCACATAAAACAAAACTTACCAAAACGTAACTTTAACCTTCATTAAAGAACTCATTTTTTTTGTAATAATCGTAGCCGTTTTGGAGAAAAATAAGATTTTTCTTTTGGGCGAAAAAAAATGTATGGCAGGCACCCTTATTTTTCGTCTTAAAAAAATGAAAAAAAAAACGTGTGGACATACTACTGACAAAACAAAATGTACCGAGTTTGAAGCAAGTCCATCCAACCGCCTAGGCTGTAGGCTCGAGGACAGGCAGACAGACGGAATTGTGGGCCCACTTTTTTCGTCTTCGCTAACATGATAATGGTTACTTTGAACAAAATCTCGAGTTCGAATTATTTGACGAATCCATCATAACTTGCCAATTAGTAAGTACCTATCGTACGTAAAATGGAAAAAACACAGGAAGGCAGGCAAACAAAAACCATATCAGAAGGAGACTGAAGAAGCATTATTAGACTGGTTTCTAACTCAAGTGACTCAGCTGCTAACCTCAATTTTTACTTGCGATATATGTATGTACTATCACTCTGATATTCACAAAGTAAATGCTGGTGTGGTCCAGGCCCCGTATTGTCTCCGACCCTTTTTTCTTATTTTTTATTAATGATCTCTTATTTGGAACTTCAGATCCAGTTAACTGTTTTACTGACTATAGTACTCTCAGCCTTTCATATTCGTTTTCAGATTTACATCCTTGTTCTTCGGATGTGGAACTGCAACGGCAGCGTATGATGAGCTCATTAAATTCTGATCTCGACAACATTGTCCAATGGGGAATAAAAAACCGCGAAGAATTTAATGCCACAAAAAGCAGTGCTGTGTGCTGACGTTAAAGCAGATCGGAATTTCAAATCAATCAAATCAATTGCAAGCTTAGTTCCTGAAGATCCCTTATTTTATGATTGTACCCACACGACATCGGAATACTAGCTCATAACATTAATATTATATTTTACTCTTCACTTCCATGGATGAAAATGAGATATTTCACACAAATATCTATTTAAATATGGGGTAACATCGCACATACTATGTAACTGTGTCATTAATTCTTAAGCGCACCAGACCAACTAGTTATAAACATTCCATGTAATCAATTCTTTAATATTATTCCAATAGTGTACAAGTATTAGCTAAGGGTTCACACAAAATTCCTTATGCAGCAATAAAAAAAATGTGTACCACCATAGTTCATACCCATTAAACCATTATCCCATAAGCACACTTCACCACAAACATTCTACGAAAAAAGAATACTGCATGTCTATGTAAGTATCAACCTTAGGTCCAGATGAATGCGTGTACCTAGAATAATGCAACCTAGAACAAACCAACATAAAGGCCCCACAGGTACACGAACTGTAATCCACTTTATGGATTCTATACTTACTTTTTGTGTTCAACTCAACTCCTCATTTCCCTTTCTGGAATAAAAGGAATATTATTATACGATGCAAGAAATGAACTTTAGGCTGGGGACACACGTACGTCGCGCGTTTATTGCCTCCCACTTAAGTCCCCGTTTCTCAGCGCTAATGAATTTATTCATGGTGACACATCCTTTCGAATGTGAATTAGAGTGAAGGAAAACTATAAGAACAAGACAGTCACTGACATGGCTGTATTTGTGTACTACCGAAAAGGCCCTTGAATTTTACTGTTTTGCTTTTGGAAAGAAATTATCCATTTTTTTTACGGTGAACATTGTACACTGCGACACCCTCTTAATCACTTCCAACAAATGCCTGCCTCTTACCCCTACCAAATTTCAAGGAGACATCTGGGATCTTAATGGCTAAATTTGCAAAAGTTCAAAATCAATTGATAGTTTAAGGCCCAACCATTACACTTTTCTTGGGGCCTGGTCTATCTAACACCTCTTAAATCCAGGGACCGTGGATGGTAAATAGAAACCTTGGAAACCATATGTTGGGCAACCACAGCCAATGCGATCTTACCGTATAGGGGAATGTCTTTTACACATGCCGGCATTAAGACGATTGATCAGTGGCGAACGCAGAAATATTTTTTTTAGAGTAAATAAATTTGATATGTCAATGGAGAAATTAGTGTTGGGTCACAAATGACTATGGGCCTGTGACTGACATATACCAAAATCTACTTCCCTATTTGCAAATACATTTACTAAAAGCCAGTCGATTGAGCGATAGCTCCGATTTAAATGGATTAAAAAATCTCTAAAAAATTGAAATTTTACCTCAGAAAATTCGATATATTTCCGAATTTATTGTTTGCTCCGGAAAGTTGATTTAATACATTTTAGGCGACATTTAAAAAAAAATGTTAACCAAGCGTTAAAATATTGTGTGTTGCATTACCTGGCATGAACTGTCAAATTCAATTGCGGGATGGCTCCGCCTCCGATATAAATGGGTTAATGGATCCACATCCCACATTGGTAGAACAACAAACTGCTGAGATACCGAACTCTATCTTTTCAATATGAAAACGCGTCTTATCTAACATCTTTTTACGACCGAAAAACACGAATGAAACCAAGACTAAGGATGATACCAAGACCAAGACCAAGACCGAGACTAGACTACACATTAAAATTTCTCGGCAAAAATGCAAGATAACCAAGTATCAGAGACCGAGACCAAAATCGGGGGAGACTGAAATGTTTCCATTCTTATGAGACCGAGACTAGACTAACCCAGCATTGTCAGCCCTAATAAAGACGAAAAAAATATTAAGTTTGTCCGCGCTAATCTCAGAAAGTATTCAACCGATTTACTCAAAACCAATTTTATAATTTTCCGTTTTCATATAAGAATGTAATTGGATATTTTCCATTTGTTAAATATGTTTGTTGAATTAGTATATTAACTAAAAATCAAAATAGTACATTTTTTTCGAAATTGACCAACATATCTAATTATGCTATAAAGACTGCTAGATGTTTTACAAAAACGAGATCTTTTTAAATCATTTCTTAACTGTACTTATAAAACGAGAAATAAATGTACAAATTATAAATTTATCAAAATTTTGTATTTTTGCACCTATGAATTCGATGCAATTGCAATGACTGGGTTGCTGCATTTCTTGTGCATTTTATTTTGTTTATTTGCTTCTGAATTTCAGTCGACTTAATTGATCGCTCATCGATTAACGTAGGAAACAGCAAGTGATAATATTTCAAGTCTTAATCACTTTTTGGGGATAGCTCTTACAGTTTCCTAATTCGAAAAACAAAATAATTTTAATGAATCATAATTTTTACAAAACCGTGAAGAGGGCTAAGGAATTTAATAGCTTGTTTTGTGGTAATGTTAAGGTAAGCATTCCTTCTATAGCCGAGCCACCTGAATCTTTAAAAAGTATGCTCAATGGAAATCATCCATAATCTAGGAAATTCCTCTATAAATTGAGATCATCTAATATACTTTTTTTCAAAAGACAACTTTCAGCGCAAAAGGGTCTTAGGGAAACAGATTTTTCCCATGCTCAACTTTATGTAGAATGTATATTTTTTGAAACCCTCCGAAATTGTTTTCTGCGTTCGACCCTGCGCCTGATGCCTTTAGATGGCTAGAACGAATATGAGCCGTGACATCAGACTATAACTTCCGGTGGAGATTCGCAGCCGTAGGGGCCAATTCCAGATGAGCCCATTGAGACTCGAGGTTTGTTAGCTTCACATTCACAAACCGTAGTTTGTTTAAAAGAAAAAGACTGACATATCATGGAAATCCACGGTGGTCGGCCAATACTTTATCCTATAAAACCCAATATAGAACCCAAGAAATCTTACATTGATTTTACTTTCTTTCAAGTCAATGATCCCCCCAGAATGCACTGATATGACTTTTTCAACTTCGGCTTCCACCTACCATTATCCATTAATCAATATCTTCGCCGATTGTCCACTTGAATAGACTTCTTCCTCTCCATACCTGATTGTCTTCTCAAATGGAACATCGTTGCTATCAAAACCTCCAAAAACTCCGTTTTTTCTCCTAAAAACCTCCCTTGACGAATGTCAGAACTCTGATGCGACTCCGTTCAGTGCCAGGTTAGTCCCCTGCGCCAGGGTTTACCTTTCTATTACTATACCTCCTACTTTCGAACTACTCAATAGCCCCTGGCCAGCTTTATTGCCTTCCGGGCGTTTTACCCCACCTTTACAAGTCAAAGACAGGCCATACATCTTCTCCAAGTGACTAATTTCATCTCCAGTTCTCGAAGATCCATTTAGATCTACAACACCGTCACACCTCCTGTTTTTATTATTGATTTTACAGGAAGTCAGTTGTTCGTACTACCAAGCTCTCAGCAAATGATGATCGTCTGCTTACCTGCTAATCATCAATCCCCACTGTTGTATGCCGGTGTCAGAAGAAGCATATTATGCCTATCATTGAAAATGGTCGTATGAGGTGGTGCTGACATCATGTTGACACTACTTATCTTGAAATTTTGTTCACTGCTGAGACATTAGCTTGGAAAACGTTGTATTTTGAAAGTCTGAAACAGATGGATAGTTCCACAACTTCTGAGAATAAGCCAGCAACAGCTCTTATCTTAGATCCCTCCCTATAGTGTATTTGGTCGACTCACAGATGTTTTTCATTACTCTCTGGGAAAGGTAGAACCAAAAAAATTACTCTCTTTGAATTTGTAGCATTTTTTTTTTCTTTATTCTTGTTAATGTAAAAATTATTTAAATATTTATATTTTTTTTTTTTTTTTTTTATAATCTACACGCGCTCAAGGGATTATGAATACCCTTTAAATGTTTCAACACAGCGCGAGCGTGAGGGTGCGGTTAAGGAAGAGAAAGAATGATAGGAAAGAAGTGTGGCGCGATATTCGGAGACTGTAGGTGGTTATTGTCTCAGATTTTATCTCCAGGGATGGCGGCTGAAATAATGCGGAGAAATTTCCGTGTCTTATTTATCGATGTCCCTTATAATTCGCATTAATTTTTGTATTCTTTTATCATATTTTATCGGTATACTAGTTTTACTCAATCACATGTTGTTAGTTCTATGCCTAAACAGCATGTAATGGGTCAGCAACTCATTGTATGACATGTATTTTTAGAATTGATTTTTAATGGAAAAATAAGAAGACATAGACTACGGCAGGGATCGAACCTGTGACCATGAGGTTGACAGGCGAACACACAACTATTGCGCCACGGCCACCCCCAGTGGACTGTTTCAGTGTTTCAGGTATTTCAATTCAGTTAACTCCGATTTTGTTCAATGCGTCTGTCTTAATTTTAACATTTAATAACCTCCTTAGACCTCAAATCATTAAAAGAGTTTTCTACTGGCTTGATGCTGTTCGTGGAAGCATGTAGGAATCAGTTAAAGTTCCTGAAGATATTACTGGACTTCTCTGTTTCCCATACGGTTCTCTGAAAAATATTTCCTTCAACTGTCTAAGACGCAGTGATATGTGAAAACTATAAAAACTGGTGTTTTTTTAGACGTACGGTTTTCAATCTGGCAATACTTTTTTTGGAGTTAGCCTCTTTGACAGCTGTCACTAGATTTATGCAGTTTGCTTGGCAAGACTTACTCGTTTGAATCGACTTACCCCTGAACAAAGTTTGCAAATCGTGCAAATTTATTATCAAAATAATGGTTCCGTTCAAGCGACGCAATGGGCCCAAAACAAGATGGCCGATCTCCGACCGATGCCGATTTTCAAAAGAAAATTTTGTTCAGCGATGAAGCTCACTTTTGGTTAAATAGGTACGTTAATAAACAAAATTGTGGTATTTGGAGTGATCATAATCCACAAGTCATTGTTGAGACGCCGCCGTTACATTCTCGAAACGTCAGTGTTTGGTGTGCTCTATGGGCAGAGGGAATCATGTGTCCATATTCCTTCATAAACGACACCTGCCATTATGTTACAGTCAATAGGGAACGCTATAGAGCCATGATTATTGACTTTTTCGCACCTGAATTGGAGGATGTTGGATGTGCACGACCTTAGTTTCCAAGAAGACGGCGCTACATGCCATACAGCCAACGAAACAATCAATTTATTAAAGGAAACTTTTGCAGAGCGCATTATCCCGCGTGTCGGTTACCTGTGGGGTTGTCTACAAGATCGTGCGATTTAACACCGCTAGACTATTTCGTGTGGAGTTATCTGAAGTCGCTTGTATTGGCAGATAAGCCCGTGATGATTGGCGGCTTGGAAGAGAATATTCGGGGCGTTATTGCTCATATACGGCCCAAAGTGGTCGAAAATTGGGCCTCTCGGCTGGAATTTATTCAATGCAGCCGCGGCGGCCACTTGCCCAAAATCATTTTTAAGACATAATTGCAAACCCTTATCTTTATAAAAAAGGCTAAATTTTTGGCCATAAGATCAAATTATATGCGTTTTATTTCTTCTTGAAAACCACAGGTCTAAGAAAACACCCGTTAGTATATTTAACCGTCTGAGAGGAAGGAAACAGATATATACTGCTGCCAACAACGCGTATTCGTCTCAATGACCAGGTAGTCAGATTATTTATCTTAGCAAATATCTCAGTATGACAAAAATAGCTTATATAATTGCCTACATTGAAATCGCCTTTAAGACTTTGTAGATGTTGTGAAACATTATTTTTTGGATCCTTAATGAGTTTTTTCTCCACCGCTTAAGAAAATTAAAAAAAAAACAGTTTCTGACTAAAAAATTTACATATTAAATGCAAGAAATCTTTTAAATAAGCTCTTAAATCAACAAAATCAGATTTCGGTGAAAATATGGTAACAGATTATACCCAAATCTGGTTATCCACTGTTACAATTCGAAAAGGTTTAGATATTCTGGTGAGAATCGATCAAATTTTTAACTGGTTGAGACATTAAACACAACCAACAGAAAACCTTAATACAGCCCTGGTTGGTTTTATTTCTGGTGTTTGTGTGGAGTGTTGTCATGTCAGCTCTAGCTCGATGACAACGACATTGCCGTGACAATACAACCACCACCATCACCATCACCACCACCGCAATTATACTACATGCAACAAAACAAGACGAATAGATTTTCTAAAATCTTTTCCACAGATTCATGGCAAAATTCGAAGGATGCACACAAATTAGAGGTAAAATAGAGAAGACATCCTCCTCAAGAAAAACACTTTAATAAGCACAAGCCTGAAAAATCTAAACACCCATAGCAGATAAGACCTAGATCCTATAGATACATAATAATGTGCTAGATAGAAACAAGTTGCATTGGTGTATGCACTTGTGCTTTTAAAGTGTGATGTACATTGTACATACATATAGAAAGAGGAAAACACAACTGATCCAGGTGTAGACCACGTACAAGCAAAACAACAATATATAGCTCTACAATCCGCAACCTAAACCTAACCCCGAACCAGTGCCAGAGCCATAGTCAGAGCCATAGCCAGATTCCAGATCCCGACAACAAACAGATACAAGTGCCTGACATCGTTAATCTGTGTACGATAGTATAACAGTTTTCCATTTTCTAACATGAAACTATGTTCTGAGGGTTTTTGAAAATGTCTCAACATAGCTGCCCAAGCCCAACCCAAAACTCAACCTATGGCCCCCTCATCAGCTATCACAGATGTAGGGGCAAGCTATGGAGTTTTAAATCTAAAAAAAATAGCCAGCAAAATACCACAACAACCCACAGGTTTGCGTTGGATGCATCCACAAAAAGGTTTGTCGGTGTGCTGCACCGCCGGCCGCGTCATCGCCTCGCCTGGCCTGCCAACCCCAACCGAAGTAGAAGAAAAGAGAAGCATCAGCAGCAGCATCTGAATTCGTAAACTTTCACAAACGAACATGACATTGCACAAAATAAATTATGGATTTTAAATTTGCCAACATTTCTGGTTCTAACCAAGAAAATGTATGGACTTCTCGAGAAGCAGGAAGTATCTATGCTACTATACATCTACAGGTTTGATTTGCTTGTATGTTGGTTTGCTTTAAAGCAGGATTTAAGACCGAAAAGGAACTTAAGCAGCAACACCTATTACTTTAAATTCGACATGTTGTTGAAAAGAGGTGTTGGGGTTTCACAAGTATTCAACATTTCGAATATTGGTCCTTATTAATGACCATTTTTCATTCGTATAAATCCGTATCTAGTTTCTAAAATGGCCCAACATGAGTTTATTTTTACTTGCGATATATAAGCAGTTTTATTGCAAGTTTTCCATTTTGATTAAGCTTGATATTACGATAATAGAAAACACACAGAATGGTTCCTGTAATTCCGTCTGTATTATTATTATTATTAGTTTCTTTATTTCAAAATAAACGTTACAAAATGTATATATAAAAGAATATATGGACATGGCAAGGTGCCGTCTGCCAGATAATGACATTTCATAAGAAAAGATAAATGCATAGATACATAATTGATAGAATTATAATTTGTAATTTAAGAAAGTTTTATGGAAAAAAAAGAAAAAAAAATTGAATTAAAAGATCAGTACAAAATACAGTGTTGTTATTTAAAATTTAGATTTATAGTTTAAGATACAAAAAATAAAAACCGTTTTTACCTATTTTTTTAATTGGTTTTGGTATATATAAATGAATAGATATATGTTTAATTACAAAAGAAGAAACCAGTGAATAAAAAAGTTTCGAATCAAAGTAAAGGGTTGAGATGATAATTATAGATATTTCAAAAATTATTTCTATACGACAGGGCATGGTCACAAAATTTGTAAAGATTAGTCCAGCTTAGGGAACCATTCAAAATGTCTATCAGTTGTGCGCTAGAAAGGACACTTTTCTGGAAGTAAAGCCTTCGAATCTCTTGCAAAATAGGGCAAGTGGCTACAAAATGGTAAACATCATCTCGCTCTTACCTGTTGCAGAAATTACACAGAATTGGTAGGTCAGAACGATAAGGAATATAATTTAGATTTAGAATTTCCACTCTAGCTCTAAAAAAGTGCTAATAGCTTTCACAGGAAGATCTATTCTGAAATAACCGGAAGATTGAAGCCGGTGATTTAAGTCTCTATATCAACCTCTTGTTGACGATGCAGATGCACGATTTAAGTATTGAACATAGATTTTTTCATCTACTTTTGATATGACATTCGCAAATAGCTGCTGCCAACAATCTAAATTAGATTCAGTAAGATTTAAGGAGACGCCATGAAATTGTGCAAGGGCTTTCCATTCTTTGAAAGGTGCACATTGTGTCCGTAAAAGGTGAGACATAATGGACTTGTGAAGACTTTCTCCAGATTTTTTCATGGTTTTTATCAAAAAGTCGGAATTATCTTTTAAGTTTTTGATATAAATAGGTGTGATACCTGACTGAACGTGGATGGCATATGTTGGAGTCGAATTTGGTAGGCGAAACAAACGCTTGAAAAAGAACCTTTGAATGAGTTCAAAATCTTCAAAATATGTGTAGCCAAATGCCTGAACACCATAACACATACATGTATTGATGGTTGCTTCAAAAACCCGATACTTTGATCCCAAGTCTATACTTTGGTTTGCAAAAAAATTAGGCCACATAACGCTCAGTCCAATTTTGGCTTCCTTACTCTTTTCCTTCACATGTTTTGTAAAGCTTACATTTGCAGACATCAGCACTCCCAGATATTTGAGTTCCTGTTCGAACTCTATGCGCTCGCCATCGAGAAACCAACTTTCCTCTCTTAATCTTTTACTTTTTCGAGCTTCAAGCACCATAATTTTTGTTTTTAGAGCATTAATCCTTAAATTATATATAATCACTTATTACAGTACCTATGTAGCTTGTTTATTTGAAGTTGAAGAGGAGAAGGGTTGTCTACCAACATTACAAGGTCATCCGCATAGAGTAGCACTTTGACAGAAATGTTTGAAATGCTGATGCCCCCAGGTAAGCTGTCGCAGATATCGTCGATGAAAAGCGCAAACAATATAGGACTTAAGATACATCCCTGAGGAACACCTGTCATTGTCCCAAACCAGTTCGATGTATCCGACCCATCCCAGACTGTTGCATTATTTCCACACAAAAAATGTTCATATATCGAAAGGAATTTTCTAGAAATACCAAATGAAGCCATTTTGAATATCAAGGCTTGACGGTTGACAGTGTTAAAGGCTGCTTTGAAGTCAACAAAGCAGGCATATAGTTTTTTCTTCCTTTGAGTATATTTGCTGTCACTATTTGACAACGCGAAAATATGGTCAACGGTCGAAAACCCAGTACGAAAACCCGTTTGAAAAATACTTAATCGTTGGTGTGATTCTATCCACTTTGATAGCCTAAGATACAAAATTGTAGCGGAAACTTTTCTAATTGAATTTAGTTTTCGGGCAAACTAGCATCTCTTTTTTTGAAAATCGCAAAAATAACAGCTTTTTTAAAAATTTGGGGAACGCATGCATTCTCAAACAAGTAATTATACACCGACAGCAATATTGTTTAAATTCCAGCGTAGAATGTTTAAAAAATTCTACAGGTATCATCGATACCCGGTGATTTGGTATTTTTCATTTTTGAAAGAGCCAGTTCAAGTTCAGTTAAATGAATTCGTGAGTCAAGCTCGTCAACAGTTGTATTGGGAAAGGCGTAGTAAAATTATTGCAGTTCACTGCTCCCTGTCAATAGCGATCTAAAGTGAGATGCTAAGATATCAGCTTGTAAGGAGCTACCAGATGTGCGATAATTTCCACAAATTTCCCTTACATTACACCAAAATCTTTTCGAGTCTTTACAACTTTCTAGGTTACGAGCTATTGTGCTTGTGTAAATTATCTTTTTATTCTGACAAACATGTTTATATAATTTATTTGCTTCTAAATATGCCGACTTAAAATACTCACTATTTGATTTTCGAAACAAGTTAAGGAGAGAAAAAACCTTATTACGGAGTCTTCTGCACTCATAGTCAAACCATTTACAAACGGCAACTGGTCGATTAGCAGAACGATTTTGCGAGGTGGAAGATCTTATTACATTACAAATTTTTCTATAACCTCCTCGATTGGAGCAGAACTAGGAGAAGGAAGTGAAACAGTGTTGCGATTAAGCCTATTTCGATAGATATCCACTTCATGAGGTACCCATTTTAATTTACATATATTATTTATCTCTCTCACATGAGTTTCTTGTGAAAAGCTGGCACGAGTGAGGATTGGAAAATGGGTCGCGAAAGTTGCTTCTAGAACTTCAAAATCATCTACAGTCTGTAGCCACTCTCCAGAAACTGCACACAAATTAATAACTGAAGTTCCCTGACCACTTACAAAAGTTAGTTCCCCATTTTCATCAGTTATTGACGCACCATTTAATACCCAAAACCCAAAACTTTCAAGCAACTCGGCTAAGGCTCTACCATTCCTATTGAAAGTGTCATCTTTAGAATTTCTGACTGGTAGTATATTTACTCGAGTATTTAACTGCTCTAAGGATGTATTTTGAAAAAAGACCGATCCTGGCATTTAAGTCTCCGATCAAAATTACATTATTTGAGTTAAAATTATTTTAAAAATCGTTAACCTCATCAAAATCATTCCACCAATTATTACAATTTAAGTCCAAAGGTACTATAAAGTGACTTTTTCTACTACTATTACCATCTATTTGAATAACAAATTTTCCATTATATTGTCTAAATTTAACAAAACTACTAATTTTACTTTTTTTAATACCACAAATAATGCCTCCACTGGCTCTACCATGACTAAAATTTCTTATTGCAGGAATATAGCTGATATTAAAATCTTTGAAATATTTTGTTATTTCATTCTGTTGTTGTTCTTCTAAAAAAATTTCAATTAGTATAATTATTTCATATTTTTGAATTAACTTGAAAAGATCAACTAGCATTAGTTTGTTTTTAATACCAGCTATATTGTAGCAAAATATATTTAAATTAATGAATTTAGTACTTTTACTTGTTTTGTTATGGCAGATGACACTGTTTTCCTAATTCTGGTTCATATGAAGTGATGGTGGTGGCGCTGTCAGCGGCAAAGGGTTATTCTGATATTCTCCCTCGCTGCTGTCAAAGAATTCAAGTCCTCGCATGCCAAATTGTTGTTGTATAAACGACTTGTCACTCGTTGATTTAATAATTAAGCCGCGTGCAAATTTATAAACAAACAATTTGTCATTAATTTGAAGTTTGTCTCCTTTAACAATGAGCTTAGCTGACGGATTGAGTTCCGTCTGTATATCTATTTGTTTGTCTTTAGATCGATATAGAGCCTAAATCGCTGAAGTGATATTCTTCCAAGACTCGGCCTTGGGTGTTGGGTGATTGCGTCGATTCTTTTCAAATCTTTGTTTAGTCCCTAAACTAACGGTAACTGCCATACAATTTCTTGTGACAAAAAGTGTAAACTTTACTTATCTCGCTTAAACGTTTTTGATATACAAATTTCTATGCACTATTATAGGCGTAAGTTTTGGAAAACTGTCATAGAACCATTTTGTTGTTATTTAAGACTTTCTTATTAAAGGGTCAACGGATTTCAATCAAAATGTTTATATAGAAGATCCTAATAAATTAAATATTTTATTTAATTAACTAAAACAAATAATTATTTATTTATTGCTTAGAAGTACAGTGGATCACAGCTCATTTGATACAGTTTCCATTTTCAAATAAAAAGCGTTGTAACTTCACATTTAGGAAGGACATCAACAAAATTTGAATGAACGTTAAGCCGTTGAACAGAGTTATTAATAATATACCACATCGTCCCGAAAGAAAAAAATAGCAAATTTTTAAGCGAAAAACACCTCACAGCTTTCTTGATACAGTAACTTCAGTACATCTTAACACCTGATTTTTGGGGTTGATCGTTGTTTGTTTTTTGTTTGTGTTATTTCTATTGTATTTGCAGTCTGGTTTGACTAATTTTAAGTTTCTTGGAAGTCGATTAGCCCATTTATAATGAAATGGGTTCTCATACTAGTATCGAACAGCGTTAACTAGTAATAAGCCATTATAAGAACGGGAAATCAGTTCAGAAAATTGCTGAATTTGTGAAGCTATGTCAGTTTATAGTTCAGCACTTCATTGCGCGGTTTGTGCATGAAAATCGGGTTGAAAATAAGGGAAGAAATGCACCAAACAAAATCTTCAACGCTCCTGATGAACGATATATTGTGCGAAAAATAAAAGTTAATCCGAAATTATCGGCTCCAAGACTGGCTATTGAAGTTCAGCCGAAACTGGGTAAGTCATGCAGTGCTCTTAACAAACCGTTCATCAGCCAAAAAATCAACGAAATCGACTGCATTTGAAGACACCGACGGCACAGTCACCTGATATGAATGTAATTGAAAATCTACGGTCTTTATTGGACAATAAAATTCGTCAGCATAACATATACGGCAAAGAGCAGTTGATGAGGGTGTTACTGGAAGAATGGCAAAAAATTACCCCTGGGATAACACAAGAGCTTGTTGAACCATGCTAAACACGCTCAAGGCTGTTGATATGGCAAAAAACTATCACACCAATTATAGGGTCCGCCAAATAACTTTTTTTTTTTGAAAATGGACGCAAAACATCGAGTGTAGCTTCGGCTGTGTGGCACGTAGCGCCGTCCTGTGGAAACCAAATATTGCCAATATCCTCCTCTTCAATTTTTGTGAACAAAAATTCGTTCAACATGCCCCGATAACGATCGCCATTGCCTGTAACGGCCACTCCTTGCTCATTTTCGAATTATGCCTCTGGACCAAAATCCGCACCAAACAGTGACTCGTTTTGGGTGTATCGGCTTTTTAATGTATGCGTGCGGGTTTTCTGTGCCCCAAATGCGACAATTTTGCTTGTTTACATACCCGGCAAGATCAAAATGAGCTTCATCTGAAAAGATGATTTTTTTGGCAAAATCGGCATCTTCTCTAAGTCGATCGTAGGCCCAATTAGCGAGCGTTGTTCAAGCGTATACATAACCATGTTCGTTCAGCGAGAGGATAAAACTAATTATCTGTCAAATCAGACATGAGCTAAGTGTTATCATTCACGAAATAATCACTAGTTGAAAAAAAAAAGTTAGATGGCGGACCCATTATTAAAAAACACATTATTACCAATTGTTCATAGCATTTATTGATTGAATCAAATAACCTGTGGTATATAATTTTGCAATATTTTAAAAATTTTGAATTTGCATGTTAGTATCAAAAAAAAGATTGGTAAATAAATGAATTTATTTTGCCAACTAAGTTTTTTTCATTCAAATTTTATGTATAGTCCTCCTCGTTTTTGAATTCTTGCAATTTAACATAAAAAACAAGCATAGCTTCCAAAATTCCTCAAATACATATAAGCAATAAATAAATAATTTTTTTTTGGTTTTAATAATGCGCGCATTCAAGGGGTTATGACTACCCTTTAAGTGTTTACACACTGTGCGAGCGGTTAGTTAGAAAGAATAGAAGGATAGAAAAGAGTTAATTAAATAAAATTTTTAATTTATTGAAATAAAAAACACTTTAAAATTCTCCCCTATAAAATCAATAGAAGATACTTCCTTCTATAGAATTCTAAATATTGTGTACAAAAATTTTCGAAAAATATTTTCTTACATTTACTAAAAAAAAAACAATTTACTCTTTGTAAATTCAATTACAAAATTTGACTTTTAAATTTACATTGTAAATATTTTTTTTTTATATTTATATTATTTTTTAGTGGATTTACCCACTTTAAAAATATATTTATCTGTTTTTAATTTTACTGTTGAATATAATTCAAATATGTAATCACTAATTTAATATTAAGGAAGTTAGTTGAATATTCAAATTTGGTTGGCTTTTCGACCTAGCAACGATTACGATTACGATTTTACGTTAAGGCTAGGGCTGGTCCACACAAAGTAAAGAATAAAAAGAATAATAGTTCAAAAATGGGTATTCCAAGCCCTCAGCAAATTAAACAAAACAAAACCTTTTTTTTGCACACTTTGTGATGTGGTCGTATTTGTTTAAAATAATGATCTGCGCCCTAAAGGGTTTTGACTGCGCTTAAAATGGTCAAGCACTGTGCGGGCGTTAGGAATTTATGGAAGGATGTAAGAGGATATATCGCTGCACATTTGTTTTGAATTTCTAAATATCAAAATGGGAGGGGAAAATAGAGCCGTGTAAAGTATTCTACATTCGCGGTGTACGGCTAAAGAAAGAATGTTTGTCAGTACGTCTGGTGGTGGGCTTAAGGGTAAACGGATGAGCATTCCTAGAAGCGGGAGTATTACGCATGCATATAATAAGGGGAGGAATTAAACTGCCTATTTCTCTAGAATATTGCTTATAAAATAATGAGAGAGAGAGCATATTTGATGGTATTGCTCCAACTAGATTGCAGCTAATATCTATCAGCTCATTCTCACATTCTCAGCCGATGAACAAACAGCTGTTCCTTATATTTGATTTAGCATGACCAAAATGAATTTTTTTCGTAGATTTTTTTCTTACTAAAAAGTTGTTCGGAAAATAAATCCAAATTATTAAATAAACATAAAGTAAATTTGCTTGACAAACAAAAAAACATCAATACAAAATTATTTTCTTATTTTGAAGCATTTAGAAAATAAATAACTAGTTTATTGATATGAAACAGAATCTAGTACTACGTTTTCAACTACCACTTAATCCAGATTTAAGTGGATTAACCAAAAATCCTCTTTGAAATCTTCTGAAATCTGGAAGATCTCCATACAAATTTTAATCTCCTCAAAGAAGATTAGAATTTAATCTCAAACGAACCTTATTTCATTAAACGCACCTATCCAATTATCATTTTATCCATTGAAAATCAACAAGAAAAAAACACAGAACTGTCAAACATTTAATTTGCTTTTCTCTGGTATAATTTGGCGTTTCGTTAAAATTGCCGCAGGGAAAATAATTCGAGTATAATAATAGTTCTTACTTTATTAAGTACTAGCGCAGCAGACGAACTTCGTCTCGCCCCAATTTAGCGCCTTCAATTGAACTGCAGAGCTATAATAAAACACAGATAGTTAAAATTTCAATGTGATTTTGATTGAATGGAATAAAAATAAGGAGAGAGTGATATGATGAACAATGTTTGTCGATGCAAAAACAAACAACAAAGACCGTTTACCAAGCTATCGACGACCGACGTCCTTCTTCTTAACTGCTGGTATTGACCGATCACAAATCCTATCGAGATTTTTATAATTTTTTGCAATGCCGGTGGAAAATTAACTTTGGCGATGAGTTTTTCCTCCGACGTTGTTAACTCGCAAAAATTTACCGGGTATGATATCAATCCAGTCGAGACATTAACAGAAATTTGGTCATTGCCAAGTGCCAGCCAGTTATCTTGAGAATTCAACAGCCGATGGGTCGTTCTGGAATGCGACTCTCATATTTGTGGTCAATGTCAAATTCTTGACATGCCGGCATAATGACGATGAGTTCAAGTAGATTTCGGGATGACGGGAAGCGATTGACGAAAATCTCCGCTGAGCAATATTATATTGCCACCAAATCATCTCGAATCACCTTGTAAATACTTCATTGTTATGTCAACTGCCCCCAAAGCTCGTTTATGCGCCATCGTGCATTTATCCCAAGTTATGATTTTGATCAATCTCGATGTCGCCGAATTCTCGGTCATTGTGCACGTTATTGGCTTGTCAACCGTGAGAAAATTCATCGCCAGCTTCAAAGCGGAATGTGCAGTTCGACCGTCTTCAAACATTGTGGGAGCAATGCCATAGATGCCATAGGATGCAACATGCAACTAAGGAGATCTTGGCCGAATTGTTGCTGGAATCAACTTAATGATGAATGTTTTGTATGCCCCCCGGGAGCTACGAGAAAGTAAACGCGATTGCGGGATCGTTTTCCAAAGCAGAGCGATTGAAATCTACATTTAGCAGTTTTCGTCTTGTAATAACCTTGTCAAATTTGTGGTGGTGATTCTGCAGCTTAAAGTTGTGTAATATGAACAGATCTCCATGATATTCTGATTGATTATTGCATGACATATAGGTAAGTCGTCCAAGGTTAGATCGAAACCAGTGCTATAATACGCAAAACTCGAATCAATTTCAGCAGGAATAATAGCACATTTTCTGAATAGGAAATTATAATGTGAAAAGGACACCTGTGAAATCGCACTCACCCTAAGTCAATGTATAACGCAATCTATCATGTTGTGGAATTGATTGCAGCACAGCGTCATCTAATATATATCTCATAAACTTCTCCACCCAAAATGCACGTGAAACGTCTTCTATCACAATGAATTTTACAATTAACCGAAATTAAACTTCACAACGAATTTTCCATCTTTAATTCGTCCAAAAAATCTATGAACATTCTAGACAACCGACAAAATAAAATATCAAAATCTATTTAATCAAATGCTGTAGTTGTGTGCATACGTGCGGCAACAAAGAGAAACCAAAATAAAAGTGTGCTTCTAACAAACAAACCATATTATTTATACTAATAAAGCAATAACAACCGTGCGAGTGACATTTTGGTCATAACTTCGGTTCTAGACGTCGGACAGCAAACAGATTTCTTGTATGCACTCTCTAAACATGTCCTAAGTTCTCCTCGAAATTTAATTCAAATCGATCAAGCCGAAAAAAGGAGATAGCGCACAAGCACAATTTGGATTGTTCTTTATATATAAGATTTTTTTTTATTTATAGATATATATGTATATTACAAGCAACTGTATTTTTTTTTTTTTAAACGTTTGCGCGCACTAAAGGGGTATTGACTACCCTTAATATGAACAAGCACAGTGCGAGCGTAAGGAGATTAGGGAAGGATGCCAGAGGAGATACCCATTGGTTTTGAATTTCTGAATATAAAAATGGGAGGGGAAAATAGAGTCGGGTAAAGTATTCCACATTCGCGTTCTACGGCTAAAGAAAGAATCTCTGTACTTGACAGTACGTCCGAAGTTGGGCTCAAGGGTTAACTGATGAGCATTCCTAGAAGCGCGAGTATTACGGTTGAAAAATTAAAGGGGAGGAATGCAACTGGCTATTTCGCTGGAACAGTGTTTATAAAAATAACGATAAAATAATAACAGACATGTAACATTTCGACGGTGTTCTAGAGATGTAAATGTCTCTACTATATTTCTATCGCCTATCATTCTTATAGCTCTATTCTGAATTCTATCTAAAAGAATCAAATGTGTTTTGGGAGCTCTGCCAAAATGTGCGAGTTATACTCCAGCCTGGGACGAATGATTACAGATTACAGCCAGATCAGACGGGGAGAAGAATTTCTTGCACCTTCGAAGAAAGCCCAGACACTTTGCAGCACTTTTGGCGACATCGAATATGTGGTCGTTTCACAAGAGGTGGTCTGTGATGCTCATACCAAGATCTGAAAGCTGATCGGTTTCTTCAATGCAAGTGCCGCTCATGGATAGCGGCATGGGGGGTGGGTTCTGCTTTAACGACAGAAGACAGCACTGAGTTTTTAAGCATTAAATTCTACGCGGTTTTTTATTCCCCATTGGACAATGCTGTCGAGATCATAATTTAATGAGCTTATCATACGCTGCCGTTGCAGTTGCACATCCGAAGAACAAGGAGGCGCATCTGAAAACGAATATGAAAAACTGAGAGTACTATCGTCAGCAAAACAATTTAGTGGATTAGAAGTTCCAGATAAGAGATCATTAATAAAAAAAAAACATAAAAAATAAACAACAAAATCTCTTTAATCGTGCTTATCTTGCTCCGTTTCGAGTAAATGTTCTTCTTCCAAAGGGACATCAATAGTTTCTTGAAATGCTTCGGCTGGTGAAGGATCTTCAGATGGTTCCTGAGCTGGATAAATCAGTTCTTTGCTAGCAGGCACTTCTGAATCAATTCCCGCCATTTTGTCGGTCCCATTTTTACTCTTGTTATATTGAGCTTTGAGTGACAATTCAGAGTGAAAATGTCAAACTAATCTTTTTTTCTCTGGTGAACACACTAGAAAATTAATTTTTAAACTACTCAATTTACATGGATTATCTTTAGGTGAAAACGTTGTATAAACTTCTTAAGCTAAATTTTCGTGTCAGTTAAATTGTGTCTAAAAAAATTTAGCCAAACAAAAAAAAAACAGTTGTTAACAATTCCATTCGAGATGAACTTTTTTGATGATAGTTATATCCTTGAAGCTCTAAGCGCTCTGAACAAAATCTCTGCATTATTTGTAATTTTTTTGTTTGTTGTAAATAAAGCTGTTGTAAAACAATACTCGTTTAACCCATTTTTAAGGTAACTGACTTTTTATCGTTAAGATTATTATCTTTTAACATTTTTTTTTAGAAATAAAGCATTTAGACATTTGTTTATTGTCCGAAACTCACATATCTATAGAACAAAGTCTTGATAATAAATTACCAAACTATACGTGTTATCATAACGCTCCGCACCCAGCTAACAAAGCTAGGGGAGGATCAGCAATACTTATACAAAATGCTTAACACACTATGAAGAACAAAAGTTTACGACTGAAAACATGCAAGTAGCAACAATAAATATTGGTATAATAAAGAAAGAATTTAAAATAGCAGCTACGAGTATATACTGTCATCCGAGGCGCTCTCCAACTGAAGAAGACTTTGCAGAACTCCTAATTTTGTTAGCACATAACTTCCGTGTTGGTGGCGACTTCAATGCTAAGCATACCCACTGGGGATCTAGGCTCATAACTACAAAAGGTAAACGTCTAGACCAAGCAGGCCGCAAATACAACTGCGAATTTTATTCTTCTGGTTCGCCAACATATTGGCCATCTGATACTTACAAAATACCAGACCTTACAGACTTTTTCGTAGTTAAAGGCATTAAACGAAATCATATAAGTGTCGCAGGTAAGTAATCCCAAGCTCGTGAATAAGAGAAAAAACTGGAATGAATTCAGAGATACACTTGAAGTTTTACAAACCTGAGATCCCCTATGCAAATAATTGAACAAATTGATCATAAAGTAGAACAATTTCTGCAGGCTGCAGAAGAAAGTACTCCAACTATTTCAAACGCGAAAAATTAAAGGGGAGGAATGCAACTGGCTATTTCGCTGGAACAGTGTTTATAAAAATAACGATAAAATAATAACAGACATGTAACATTTCGACGGTGTTCTAGAGATGTAAATGTCTCTACTATATTTCTATCGCCTATCATTCTTATAGCTCTATTCTGAATTCTATCTAAAAGAATCAAATGTGTTTTGGGAGCTCTGCCAAAATGTGCGAGTTATACTCCAGCCTGGGACGAATGATTACAGATTACAGCCAGATCAGACGGGGAGAAGAATTTCTTGCACCTTCGAAGAAAGCCCAGACACTTTGCAGCACTTTTGGCGACATCGAATATGTGGTCGTTTCACAAGAGGTGGTCTGTGATGCTCATACCAAGATCTGAAAGCTGATCGGTTTCTTCAATGCAAGTGCCGCTCATGGATAGCGGCATGGGGGGTGGGTTCTGCTTTAACGACAGAAGACAGCACTGAGTTTTTAAGCATTAAATTCTACGCGGTTTTTTATTCCCCATTGGACAATGCTGTCGAGATCATAATTTAATGAGCTTATCATACGCTGCCGTTGCAGTTGCACATCCGAAGAACAAGGAGGCGCATCTGAAAACGAATATGAAAAACTGAGAGTACTATCGTCAGCAAAACAATTTAGTGGATTAGAAGTTCCAGATAAGAGATCATTAATAAAAAAAAAACATAAAAAATAAACAACAAAATCTCTTTAATCGTGCTTATCTTGCTCCGTTTCGAGTAAATGTTCTTCTTCCAAAGGGACATCAATAGTTTCTTGAAATGCTTCGGCTGGTGAAGGATCTTCAGATGGTTCCTGAGCTGGATAAATCAGTTCTTTGCTAGCAGGCACTTCTGAATCAATTCCCGCCATTTTGTCGGTCCCATTTTTACTCTTGTTATATTGAGCTTTGAGTGACAATTCAGAGTGAAAATGTCAAACTAATCTTTTTTTCTCTGGTGAACACACTAGAAAATTAATTTTTAAACTACTCAATTTACATGGATTATCTTTAGGTGAAAACGTTGTATAAACTTCTTAAGCTAAATTTTCGTGTCAGTTAAATTGTGTCTAAAAAAATTTAGCCAAACAAAAAAAAAACAGTTGTTAACAATTCCATTCGAGATGAACTTTTTTGATGATAGTTATATCCTTGAAGCTCTAAGCGCTCTGAACAAAATCTCTGCATTATTTGTAATTTTTTTGTTTGTTGTAAATAAAGCTGTTGTAAAACAATACTCGTTTAACCCATTTTTAAGGTAACTGACTTTTTATCGTTAAGATTATTATCTTTTAACATTTTTTTTTAGAAATAAAGCATTTAGACATTTGTTTATTGTCCGAAACTCACATATCTATAGAACAAAGTCTTGATAATAAATTACCAAACTATACGTGTTATCATAACGCTCCGCACCCAGCTAACAAAGCTAGGGGAGGATCAGCAATACTTATACAAAATGCTTAACACACTATGAAGAACAAAAGTTTACGACTGAAAACATGCAAGTAGCAACAATAAATATTGGTATAATAAAGAAAGAATTTAAAATAGCAGCTACGAGTATATACTGTCATCCGAGGCGCTCTCCAACTGAAGAAGACTTTGCAGAACTCCTAATTTTGTTAGCACATAACTTCCGTGTTGGTGGCGACTTCAATGCTAAGCATACCCACTGGGGATCTAGGCTCATAACTACAAAAGGTAAACGTCTAGACCAAGCAGGCCGCAAATACAACTGCGAATTTTATTCTTCTGGTTCGCCAACATATTGGCCATCTGATACTTACAAAATACCAGACCTTACAGACTTTTTCGTAGTTAAAGGCATTAAACGAAATCATATAAGTGTCGCAGGTAAGTAATCCCAAGCTCGTGAATAAGAGAAAAAACTGGAATGAATTCAGAGATACACTTGAAGTTTTACAAACCTGAGATCCCCTATGCAAATAATTGAACAAATTGATCATAAAGTAGAACAATTTCTGCAGGCTGCAGAAGAAAGTACTCCAACTATTTCAAACGCGAAAAATTAAAGGGGAGGAATGCAACTGGCTATTTCGCTGGAACAGTGTTTATAAAAATAACGATAAAATAATAACAGACATGTAACATTTCGACGGTGTTCTAGAGATGTAAATGTCTCTACTATATTTCTATCGCCTATCATTCTTATAGCTCTATTCTGAATTCTATCTAAAAGAATCAAATGTGTTTTGGGAGCTCTGCCAAAATGTGCGAGTTATACTCCAGCCTGGGACGAATGATTACAGATTACAGCCAGATCAGACGGGGAGAAGAATTTCTTGCACCTTCGAAGAAAGCCCAGACACTTTGCAGCACTTTTGGCGACATCGAATATGTGGTCGTTTCACAAGAGGTGGTCTGTGATGCTCATACCAAGATCTGAAAGCTGATCGGTTTCTTCAATGCAAGTGCCGCTCATGGATAGCGGCATGGGGGGTGGGTTCTGCTTTAACGACAGAAGACAGCACTGAGTTTTTGAAGCATTAAATTCTACGCGGTTTTTTATTCCCCATTGGACAATGCTGTCGAGATCATAATTTAATGAGCTTATCATACGCTGCCGTTGCAGTTGCACATCCGAAGAACAAGGAGGCGCATCTGAAAACGAATATGAAAAACTGAGAGTACTATCGTCAGCAAAACAATTTAGTGGATTAGAAGTTCCAGATAAGAGATCATTAATAAAAAAAAAACATAAAAAATAAACAACAAAATCTCTTTAATCGTGCTTATCTTGCTCCGTTTCGAGTAAATGTTCTTCTTCCAAAGGGACATCAATAGTTTCTTGAAATGCTTCGGCTGGTGAAGGATCTTCAGATGGTTCCTGAGCTGGATAAATCAGTTCTTTGCTAGCAGGCACTTCTGAATCAATTCCCGCCATTTTGTCGGTCCCATTTTTACTCTTGTTATATTGAGCTTTGAGTGACAATTCAGAGTGAAAATGTCAAACTAATCTTTTTTTCTCTGGTGAACACACTAGAAAATTAATTTTTAAACTACTCAATTTACATGGATTATCTTTAGGTGAAAACGTTGTATAAACTTCTTAAGCTAAATTTTCGTGTCAGTTAAATTGTGTCTAAAAAAATTTAGCCAAACAAAAAAAAAAACAGTTGTTAACAATTCCATTCGAGATGAACTTTTTTGATGATAGTTATATCCTTGAAGCTCTAAGCGCTCTGAACAAAATCTCTGCATTATTTGTAATTTTTTTGTTTGTTGTAAATAAAGCTGTTGTAAAACAATACTCGTTTAACCCATTTTTAAGGTAACTGACTTTTTATCGTTAAGATTATTATCTTTTAACATTTTTTTTTAGAAATAAAGCATTTAGACATTTGTTTATTGTCCGAAACTCACATATCTATAGAACAAAGTCTTGATAATAAATTACCAAACTATACGTGTTATCATAACGCTCCGCACCCAGCTAACAAAGCTAGGGGAGGATCAGCAATACTTATACAAAATGCTTAACACACTATGAAGAACAAAAGTTTACGACTGAAAACATGCAAGTAGCAACAATAAATATTGGTATAATAAAGAAAGAATTTAAAATAGCAGCTACGAGTATATACTGTCATCCGAGGCGCTCTCCAACTGAAGAAGACTTTGCAGAACTCCTAATTTTGTTAGCACATAACTTCCGTGTTGGTGGCGACTTCAATGCTAAGCATACCCACTGGGGATCTAGGCTCATAACTACAAAAGGTAAACGTCTAGACCAAGCAGGCCGCAAATACAACTGCGAATTTTATTCTTCTGGTTCGCCAACATATTGGCCATCTGATACTTACAAAATACCAGACCTTACAGACTTTTTCGTAGTTAAAGGCATTAAACGAAATCATATAAGTGTCGCAGGTAAGTAATCCCAAGCTCGTGAATAAGAGAAAAAACTGGAATGAATTCAGAGATACACTTGAAGTTTTACAAACCTGAGATCCCCTATGCAAATAATTGAACAAATTGATCATAAAGTAGAACAATTTCTGCAGGCTGCAGAAGAAAGTACTCCAACTATTTCAAACGCGAGAGAAAAAGAAATAAAATATCCTGTCGGAATAAAGTAGCTTATATTGGAAAAAAGAAGAGCTCGAAGAACGTGGCAAATTACTAGATTCCCTGGTGATAAGGCACTTTTTAACTGACTTAACAACGAATTAAAAAAAAGAATCTGTGAGTCCAAAAATGATTCACTTAGTAGATTCCTGAAAAATCTGACGACGGATGCTTCTTCCGAATACTCCTTATGGAAAGCAGCTAAGCGCCTTAAAAGACCTCAGACACAAAACCCGCCAGTAAAATCTGAAGATGGTAAATGGATCGCAAACCCGAAACAAAAGGCTGATCTCTTCGCTAAACATCTCGCGAATGTTTCTATGCCATTCCCACCAAAGACAGCTACAGATCACTTACAGTTTGTTGATAGAATCGACGAATGTGAAATATCTTTTGTCACAATCAAAGAAGTAAGAAGTATGTGTCAACATAAGTTGTCTAACACAAAATCACCAGGGTACTATCTAATAACTGCTCAGGTTTTGAAAGAAATGCCATCAATAGCCATAAAGAAACTCCAATTTATAATTAACGCATGCCTTAAACTAAGATATGTTCCACATCATTGAAAAATTGCAGAAGTCATTGTTATACCTAAACAAGGTAAGCCACCAACAGAAGTAACATCTTACAGACCAATATCGCTTATACCAATCATGGCAAAAGTTTTTGAAAAACTGCTACAGAAAAGACTTAACAAAATAATAGAAGAAAGAAGACTAATTCCGAGCCATCAGTTTGGATTTAGAAATAAACATTCCACGATAGACCAAGTGCATCGAATTACGGATGTCGTGGAAAAGGCACTTGAAGAAAAATAAGTATGCTCGGCTATATTCTTAGATGTTGCTCAAGCCTTTGACAAGGTTTGGCACTTGGGGCTTGAGTACAAACTGCATAAGGACCTTCCCAGGCAGTACTACGAAATACTGAAATCCTACGTTACGAACCGACTCTTTAGAGTACGGCACGACCAAAATTACTCGGAACTAAAGAAAATTGAACCCGGTGTACCACAATGAAGTGTCCTAGGACCAACCCTGTATCTATTATATACAAGGGATATTCCAGTGGACATCAACGCTATCATGGCCACATTTGCTGACGATACGGCAATATTGGTGCCAGATAAATCCGTTAAGAAGGCTACACTAAAATTGCAAGATGCTGTCGATAAAGTCAGTGATTGGACGTAGAAATGGCGTATCAAATTAAAGGTAACAAAATCGAGGCATATAAATTTTACTAACAAAAACATAAATAATGTTCCAATATTTATAAACAATACAGCAGTACCTTACTCCAATACCGCCAAATGCCTTGGAATGACTTTGGCTGCAAAGCTTAAATGGAAAGAGCACATCTTGAGTCTGTCAGTCTGTCAGTCTGTCAGTCTGTCAGTCTGTCAGTCTGTCAGTCTGTCAGTCTGTCAGTCTGTCAGTCTGTCAGTCTGTCAGTCTGTCAGTCTGTCAGTCTGTCAGTCTGTCAGTCTGTCAGTCTGTCAGTCTGTCAGTCTGTCAGTCTGTCAGTCTGTCAGTCTGTCAGTCTGTCAGTCTGTCAGTCTGTCAGTCTGTCAGTCTGTCAGTCTGTCAGTCTGTCAGTCTGTCAGTCTGTCAGTCTGTCAGTCTGTCAGTCTGTCAGTCTGTCAGTCTGTCAGTCTGTCAGTCTGTCAGTCTGTCAGTCTGTCAGTCTGTCAGTCTGTCAGTCTGTCAGTCTGTCAGTCTGTCAGTCTGTCAGTCTGTCAGTCTGTCAGTCTGTCAGTCTGTCAGTCTGTCAGTCTGTCAGTCTGTCAGTCTGTCAGTCTGTCAGTCTGTCAGTCTGTCAGTCTGTCAGTCTGTCAGTCTGTCAGTCTGTCAGTCTGTCAGTCTGTCAGTCTGTCAGTCTGTCAGTCTGTCAGTCTGTCAGTCTGTCAGTCTGTCAGTCTGTCAGTCTGTCAGTCTGTCAGTCTGTCAGTCTGTCAGTCTGTCAGTCTGTCAGTCTGTCAGTCTGTCAGTCTGTCAGTCTGTCAGTCTGTCAGTCTGTCAGTCTGTCAGTCTGTCAGTCTGTCAGTCTGTCAGTCTGTCAGTCTGTCAGTCTGTCAGTCTGTCAGTCTGTCAGTCTATCAGTCTGTCAGTCTATCAGTCTGTCAGTCTGTCAGTCTGTCAGTCTGTCAGTATGTCAGTCTGTCAGTCTGTCAGTCTGTCAGTCTGTCAGTCTGTCAGTCTGTCAGTCTGTCAGTCTGTCAGTCTGTCAGTCTGTCAGTCTGTCAGTCTGTCAGTCTGTCAGTCTGTCAGTCTGTCAGTCTGTCAGTCTGTCAGTCTGTCAGTCTGTCAGTCCGTCAGTCTGTCAGTATGTCAGTCTGTCAGTCTGTCAGTCTGTCAGTCTGTCAGTCTGTCAGTCTGTCAGTCTGTCAGTCTGTCAGTCTGTCAGTCTGTCAGTCTGTCAGTCTGTCAGTCTGTCAGTCTGTCAGTCTGTCAGTCTGTCAGTCTGTCAGTCTGTCAGTCTGTCAGTCTGTCAGTCTGTCAGTCTGTCAGTCTGTCAGTCTGTCAGTCTGTCAGTCTGTCAGTATGTCAGTCTGTCAGTCTGTCAGTCTGTCAGTCTGTCAGTCTGTCAGTCTGTCAGTCTGTCAGTCTGTCAGTCTGTCAGTCTGTCAGTCTGTCAGTCTGTCAGTCTGTCAGTCTGTCAGTCTGTCAGTCTGTCAGTCTGTCAGTCTGTCAGTCTGTCAGTCTGTCAGTCTGTCAGTCTGTCAGTCTGTCAGTCTGTCAGTCTGTCAGTCTGTCAGTCTGTCAGTCTGTCAGTCTGTCAGTCTGTCAGTCTGTCAGTCTGTCAGTCTGTCAGTCTGTCAGTCAGTCAGTCTGTCAGTGGGTCAGACTGTCAGTCTGTCAGTATAGACTGCTACAGCCCAAACGGGTGGACCGAATTGCTTCAAACTTGAAATACAGAGTTTTTTTCGTATTGTACAAATGGGAAAATGAAATTTCTTTTTTAGCTCAAAAATAACGTTAACTGCCATACAACCGTTACGCTAAACACTATTTTTCTCGGAAACGGCTCTAACGATTTGGATGAAAAAAAAATCAGTACAGCTTTTTAGGTACGACCATTTATACGGTTGAAAAAAAAAAATTTGAAAGCGGCCCATTAAATTTTTTTCAAGACTTATTATGAATTGGCGTTTTTGAATTTAAAAAAAAATATTTGCAAAAAGTTTAAAAAAAAAAAAAATTTTTCTCAAAAACCGCTCCACAAATTTTTAATTTTTTTTCTCATAAATTCAAATTTATCCAAGAAATACAATGGCGTACTTTTTTATGAGCGCAAATTATCTTAAGTATTTATTTCAGAATTTTGAACTACTTTTTCTTTGATTAAGCCGATTTAGTCTATTGTTTTTAAGTTAAAAATTATTAAATATTTAAGATTATCATACCATTTTCCTAATCGAAAATTAAAGAAATTTTATATAAGTATATATATAAAAAATGAAGTAAGAAATTACTTTAAAAATATGTTTAGATTTTTAATAGAAATCTTTTGCATACGATGTGATCTAACATAAGAGCAATTTCGTGCGATCCAGTCGTGCATTTTATTTAAACTACAAATTTCCCAAAATATTTTGTTAACTCCAGATATTTCCTTTTGATTCTAATCTATAAGGGCACACAATAAGAACCCCATTGAGATCTTAATTGCTGAGTATGGAAAATAACTATCATGAAAAAAATCGATAAATTTGCTTGTAAATGTTTCGCATGAGTCTCGAATTAAAGGCAATCGCTATCTTTGTTCTATAAAATTTTATAAGCAATTCAAGCGAAAATTGGCAAACAAGTGTATTAACATTTCCGCTCCGGATTCGAACGTATATTATTAATTAATCAATAATACAACATATTTCTGAAAAATAAAATTTAAAAAAAACACACACAAAAGCACAATAACCTCTCATTTCACTTCGGATGAAGTGCACTTTTAACCATTTATTTGATTACCGGTTTTGCCCCTCGTTCTCACACAATAAACTCTATGAGCTGTTAAATATTTATTCTGTCATAAATTAATATTAAAATTGCATTAAATTAATTGGTATTCGAATTGCCATTCGATGTTGATCTCTTGATCTGAAACCGGATATATCAGCTATGCTAGCCAACGAACGGTGTAGGGTATACTCATTCACCGCAAGCAAAATCACCAATTTTGTTGTCCTATATAAATGATAATATTCTATATAATGTATCACACACATGCAGGACATAGTCATAGTGTCCTTGTTGTGGGGTAAATCTTTTTTTTTTGTTTTTGTTTTTGTTTTGTATTTATTGACAGGATAGACAGAGTCATTACCGAACAACAGTTATACACAATCTATGAAACGATGCCTAATTACGTGGCCACGTACACTTTTGGTGGAATTAAGCGAATGAAATTCTATACCTGAATTTTGCGCGATAAAGCCGCATTATGAGTTGGCGCGTTGCATTGTCAAATGCATTGCCATTTCTGTTGTGACTATAATTTTTCGAATATGTATTACGGTTTTTGGAGACAAAACTGGAGCTTAACGAATGATACTAATTTTGATCCCGAATTGTGGTTTATATCCTGAGTTCGGACCATATTGACCACTTGCAACAGTTTGGTTAAGCATTAATTTACTTTTGAGTCAATTTAATGCTCAATGGCTAATTTTGTGCGAGCGTGCTGGAGGGGGTGTGCAGGTTGTCGGGTTTTGGTTTTGGAGCCACACTAGAACCACGCGAAAGTTGTTGTGGGCTTAATAAGTATGATTGCGTGAGCGTGAGTGGCCTAACCT
Source organism: Philhelius pedissequus (assembly GCA_910595825.1). Classification (NCBI taxonomy): domain Eukaryota; kingdom Metazoa; phylum Arthropoda; class Insecta; order Diptera; family Syrphidae; genus Philhelius; species Philhelius pedissequus. Next base: position 271,535,804 of record OU343160.1, on the reverse strand, counting down.
TAATTGTTAGTCTGTAACAATGAATTGTACTACATAGTCGTATGAGAAGATTTTAATTTGTCTATGTAGGCTTATTGTCATATTTTGGCAAATTATAAGGTTTTTTTTCTTTTAAAGAATAAACAGATTTTATCAAACAAATATTGAATTTGCTTAATATGAACCTTTAAAAAGTTCTTGAAACGGCGTCCCATAGGCCAGACTTTCTGTACTGTGACATTGAGTGATATTGTGATTAGGAGTTGGGGTAAGCTTGCCCATTTCTATATAATTTTTATAAAATGCATGCGAATTCCGCAACAAAGAAATACTTTCGATTGCACTAGTTGGCAATGCGGAAGCTTAAGTCTTAACTGATGGCAGGATTTCAAAAGTCGGTGCGTGGAATGCAACTAGGAAACCTAGCCATTTGGCCGAATAAATATTTAGGTGCGTTATTTTGATACATATTATAACTCAGTTGTGCCTATGTATGCAGTTGATATTGGGGATTGTGGACATATCTAGTTTGGATTGAATTTAAAATAGTATGAATAAGTTCTTATAGCTCTTATAGCTGTTGTGTGACGTATATTTGTCTAAGTATAATCATCCGGAATCACTCTCTCAACGGGGGCCACCACCCTTGCATCCGAACCGTCTATAGTCTGTGCCAAGCTAGAAGCTTGTTGATTGGAACTGAAGATACAATAAATCTGGTAAGAACCCTGAGCCTACGAGTTCTCGGGCTTAGAAATCATTGCAGAAGTAGCCGAAGTTCGTTCTAGAGCAATTTCGTGAAGTTTTTGATCTTCATTTCCAAAAATTCCTTTACCCCCAGTTTCACAATGCAAAACTCCACTTTTGGTTTAAACTGCAGATCAAAAATTTATTCAGTTTCACGGTGTCGCTTTAACCTTGCACTGAGTTCAATTTGTTGTTTAAGTTAACCGAGGTTATTCTGCTGTTTTAACTTCAGTACAGCGTTTGTATTGTTTTTTTTTTATTTTTCCAGAAAATATTATTAACGAAAAAAAAATTGTGTATTAAATTGTTATTGAGTTGTGAAAGTGATTTATTATTTTGATAGTAAGTTGAAACAAAATAAATCTTCCCTCGCTTGTCAACAGGACAAAGTTGTTGTTTCGCGTGTATTTTTTTGTCAGAGAGAGAAAGGGAATACTACGCAAGAAAAATGCTGCCAACTTTTTTCATTAAAACGCTAGGCGCATTCTTTTCTATACCTCCAATTTTAATTGCATACCGCCCATGGGTTAAAATGAGACAGTCAATACCTGGTTCTCAAATCCACTGTGCCAACTAGTGCCGTGCAATTCAGGTTGCATTTAAAACATCTTAGGTCTTACAGGCATATAGTTAAAATTTAAAAAATCTAGTTAAACGAAGTTCAACTAATCTGAAGATCAGATTTTACTGTGAAACCGAACGAGTTAAACCAAAACATTAAACTCACTTTAAGGTTCAGCTGATCCTAAGTTTAAACTCCCACTGTGAAACTGGGGGCTTATATCATTAAATTCCTTCAGAATTATTTTGTCCTAACTTTTGGCCTGGGCAGGGCATTTACGGACGAAATGAATGACTATTCCTTTTTATTCATAGTTTTAATGTTTCACCTGCGAAATAAACTGCATGACTGGATCGCACGAACTTACTCTTATGCACGGGTGTCACGTTGTTCATTTGTGACCAAATTTGGTCATTTTGTTTTCGCTTGGTCATTTTATTCTCCATTTGACGCCTGTTGCACAGATCAGACATAACATGCATTTCATACAACATACATTCTAATAATACATCACACAACACATACAACTTTCTGTTTCACAGATTTCATTGGAAGTGTTGTATGAGATTTGTTTTGTTGTATGAAATGCATTATTTGACATTTCGTTGTTTTTCGATTTAATATATTAAAGAAAACTAATCAAATAAAGAAAATTGTCATATAAACGTGAAATTGTTATTGAAACCAAATATTTGTGTAATTTTATATCAAGAGACATTGAATTTGCCATTTGATGGTAAAGATATTTGGGATGCCTTAGGATAATTTTAGAAGCATGTAAATTTTAATAAGGAATATCCCTGTTGTATTAAAAAATTCATAATGCCTAGGATGTGTGTTGAAAGTATATGAAAAAGTTTGGGAGCATAAATAGCGCGTTTAACAATTTGCAACTAAGCATTTTTCTCGTGCAGCAGATACTTAAATCGAAAATGTTTTTGACAACAGAAATGCAGTGGAATCACTTTTTTAATAATTAAATTTTGTAGTTGGTGTAGAGTGCATAAAGACAGAATTATAATAGAAAGAAGTATAATAAATAAAAGAATTAACACAATGCAGAAATATAAAGGTGTATTTTCTTTCGAATACTGCAACTACCAATTTATTTAAAATAATACCTAATTCATTTTTGGTATATATGTATATAATCAGCATCTTACTTGAGCCAGCCGCGGCGACTCGAAATCATTTTTAAAACATATAATAAACCCTTATCTTTATTATTAAGCTAAATTCTTGGCCATAACATTAAATTATATAGGTTTTATTTATTCTTGAAAATCACATGCCTAAAAAATCCTTATATCTTGTTGAAAATTTACTATCTGAATTTTTTTTTAATTTTTAATTTCTCTTAATGATGAATTAAATGCAATAAACTTCTTATATTAATAATCTAAATAATGTTTTTTTTGTGAATATAATAACTTTTAGTATATATAGATAGATAGAATAGATATTTTATTTGTTTATAAGATTTGCTTTTACAAATTGATTGTCAATAATTTTACAATTTCAAAAAATCAGTTATTTAAATTAGTTAATCTGTTATATTTATATTATATATATCCGAAATGTACATTTCGACAAAAATAAATAATTTGTGTTTTAAGTTGTAAATATAAAATCTTTAATTTATAATAAAAAACACGTTAAAAAATCTCCACTATCAAATTAATTCAATATGGCTAACGTGCAACAGGAGATAAAGAAAGCAAAAAACCGATATTTAAAGCTAAGAACAAAGATTTAATATATACAAGATGACATATTTTTTCTGCGGAGATGCAAAAACAACAACATTATTCCTAAATTTATCCAGCTGTGGGGTCCAACCAATTCAGAAAATAACAAGATTATTGAAAAAGCTAAAAAAGATAAAAAAGCAAGAGTTAGATGCGAGGCAGTAGAAAAAATAAATAATATTAATTTAACGAGGTTATCTACAAAAATGGAAGATTTCAGAAAAGCAGCAAAAAATCTGAAAGAAAAGAATGCTTTGGTTATCTTTAGTAAAGCAGACAAAAGTAATAATATTGTAATACCTCATAAACAAAAATATGGTGAAATTAACGAAGAATTTATTAAAAATGGACCACACTAAAAAGTAATTTTTAATCCTTTACCAGGAATGATAAGAAGAGCTAAAGCAGCCATAAGAAATGCAGCAAATATTTTAATTGACCAAAAATTATCAAGAAAATTAATTGTGTCGAATCCAATTTTACCAAGAATGTATTCCTAACTCAAATTACATAAACCCGGAAATAAATAAGACCAATAACATCAACATCAACAATAAAGTCGAAACAAGAGCTATTAAAAACAGCATTGAATTCGGAAAAGAAGTAAAAGATTTAAAAATAACCAATAACGAAATTCAAGTTAATATCGCTAACCAAATATTCCAATTAATGAAACTTTAAATTTCAGAGAATGGTTGGAGAAAAATCCTCTAAACCGAAAAGAAATTAATGAACTGCTCCGTCTTACTAAATTATGCATGGATGCAAAGTGGTTTCAGTTTAATCAAAAATTCTATCGACAAAAATTTGGTTACAGTATGGGTTCACATTTAATTCCATTTTTACCAAACTTATTCATGTCAAATTTTGAGACTAAAATGAAAAATGAAAGAAATTTTCCAAGAATTTGGTTCAGATACATAAATGATGTTTGGGCGATAGTCAAAAAGCATGAACTTCGAAGTTTAAGAAACACGTTAAATAAATTAAAATATCCATCAATCAAGTTTACTTATGAAGAAGAAAAAAACGGAAAATTAAACCATTTAGATTTAACTATAATTAGAGAAGGTTAAAACTTGAATGTGATATTTATCGAAAGCCTACAAATACTCTTAGATACATAATATCTGATTCATTTCATTCATTTGAACAAAAAACATCAGCTTTTCATTTTATGATTTTTAGAGCCTTAAATATTCCAATGACAAAAGAAAGAGAATACCGTGAAATTCAAAAAATCAAAGAAATAGCAAAAATAAATGGGTATACAGAACAACTAATCGATGATCTACTGATTGCTCATAAAAGAAAACAAAACCTAAGGAATTATACAACTTTAGATTTAATCAGATATGAACAAGATTCAGACAAGAAATGGTCAGAATTTAATTTCCATCCAGAAATTACATCTAAGCTAAAACCAATATTTAATAGACAAAATATCAGGATTAACCAAAGCAGTGAAATAAAAATTAAAAATCTGATAAGTGGGTCAAAGGACAATATTGAAACATTACAGCAATCAGGGACTTACTCAATTGGATGTAACAACTGTAATAAAGAATATATAGGGCAGACAAGAAGACCAATTCTCAAAAGATTTAATGAACATTTTGCGCATTTAAAATACAATGAACCAGAAAAATCAAGTATACGAGTATCACAATACATGCTAGATAATAACCATAATTTTAGCTTACAAAATTTCAAATTAATACGTAATGTAAATAATCCTTATGAACTAGATGCTTTCGAATCTCTTTATATATTTAAAAATAAAAATAATAAGATGGAGCAATAAGAAATCCAATTTTCAAAAAAGTTTATATTAGACCTTAAATTCACTGTAAATTTGTTGTTTGTATTGAATTTTAATATTAATACCAAAATGTCATTATTATTTAAATAGAGCTTACTGACGATGGAAGCATAGCTTCCGAAATGTACATTTAAGCAAAAATAAATAATTTGTGTTTAAAGTTGTAAAAATAAAATATTTAATTTAATTTATATAAATACATACAAAATTTCACACAAAATCAAAATTAGGTTTGTTTGGTTTTTAAATCTTTTAAAACAACAATTACGGAAATAATTTGAGAACTTAAGATGACTTAATATGAAACCTTTAAATAAATAAATATTATGAAATATTTATTCATTAAATTATATAGGTTTTATTTCTTCTTGAAAACCATATGTCTAAAAAAATCCTTATATCTTATTAAAGGTTTAGTATCTGATTTTTTTTTTTTGTTTATTTTTAATTTTTCTTTTCTCTTAATGATGAATTAAATGCAATAAACTTCTTATATTAATAATCTAAATAAGGTTTTTTTTTGTTAATGTAATAACTTTTAGTATTATATAATTTTAAACTTTGAACAAAAATTTCGTACATTTATTCTGGATGCTTAATCATGAGATATTAAATCTTTAAGTATTTTGTTAAACTCAATTGTTTTATTTTATAAATAATAAATAAATAATAATATACGATATAACCTAAAAATGCTGGACAGATCATAACATGTGTTCTTACATATGTATTCACGTTCTTAAGATCCTTTTAAAATGCTTCCTAATCAGAAAAGTTTTCAACTTATGGAGCTTGCCGGGTGGACTGATTTGTAAAACAATAAAACCATTTTTTCCACAATGATTCAATGTTGAATACTATTGGCGGTGGCCGTGGCGCGATAGTTCTAAGCTCGCCTGTGAGCCTCGGGGTCGTAGGTTCGATTCCTGCTGTTGTCGATGTCTTCTTATATTCCATTAAAAACCTATTCTAAAAATTGCCATAAAATGAGTTGCTCATTACATGCTGTTCAGGCATAACACTAACAACATGTGATCGAGTAAACTACTCATTAATATGTCAACGAAATAAATAAAATAATGTGAATTATAATATTATAGGTGTTCGAGATTTAAATATACCTCTTTTGGCTGTTTTGGTCGTAATGTATTTTTAATGAAACAATTTCATTTACTTTCCCGACGTTTCGACGGTGGTTGCCGTCCTCTTCAGGGGGTCTTTTATTAACAAAAATAAAAAGAACATATTATACACATAAGAACATTTAGTGTAAAATTTTGGCAAACTTACATTTAGTACGTATCACAGATAAACATAAATAATACAATACAAATATAAAGCAATGATAAACAAAAAAAACACTTCGATTGAAGTTAAATTGTCACAGATTCGGCTTAGTCACCAAAGAGCAATGAAACCGATGAAACGTTCTGGCTGTCTTGTTTACGATTCATATTGTTTCTGTTGTTAATAATATGAAGCGTTTCTAGACTATACCGCTTGGAGACATGCTTCTCCCTTTCCAGGATTTCCACTCTGTCAAAATCTGGTTTGTGTCCATGCTCAATGGAGTGTAAGGCCAATGCTGTCTTTGCAGTACTTTTTTTAATTAATGTCGGATTTGTGGTTGGAAATTCGTTGACGAAGAAGTTGTTTCGTTGTACCGATATAGGAAAGATTGCAATTTTCTTCCGCGATGCCAACACAGTTAATTTTATAGACTACGTCTGTGCACTTATCCTTTTCCGTTTTTGAATATGCTTTGCTTGATTGGATCTAAAGTTGACAAGTCTTCCAGATGCTGTGTCTTTCTGATACCAATTGAGAGAGAGTCTATCATTTTGAACAATAAATTTGCCGACAGTAACAAACCAAAGATAATCGTCAAATATGTAGATGATATATTTGCAGTTGTTAATGAGGGGGAGGTCGACAATGTTTTACGATGCTTTAATTCATATCATGAAAAAAAAACAATTTACCGTTGAGAGGGACAAAACAGAGCGATAACGTTCTTAGACGTCAAGATTCATCGCGATAATGATAGACTCTCTTTCAATTGGTATCAGAAAGACACAGCATCTGGAAGACTTGTCAACTTTAGATCCAATCAAGCAAAGCATATTCTTATTAATACAGTCTCTAATCTAGTTCAAAAAGTCTTTGCGTTGAGTGACCGGGAATTTCACGCCGCGAATGAGAAAATAGTCACACAAATTCTCCTAGATAATGGCTATCCAATGGAAATCATACGGAGCTTGATACTTCGCCAAAAACACAAAGCTCCTGTAGAAAATCGGCAAAAAGAGAGAGCTATTTATAAGAGTATAGTTTATGTTCCCAAACTGTCAGAAAACTTTAAAGAGACGGTAAAAAATAGTACTAACGACGTCAGTTTAGCGTATAAATCCAATAGGACGCTGGCACCTCTTTTCACCAACATGAAAACAAAAACGGAAAAGGATAAGTGCACAGACGTAGTCTATAAAATTAACTGTCTTGGCAATGCGGAAGAAAATTGCAATCTTTCCTATATCGGTACAACGAAACAACTTCTTCGTCAACGAATTTCCAACCACAAATCCGACATTAATTTAAAAAAGTACTGCAAAGACAGCATTGGCCTTACACTCCATTGAGCATGGACACAAACCAGATTTTGACAGAGTGGAAATCCTGAAAACGGAGAAACATGTCTCCAAGCGGTATACTCTAGAAACGCTTCATATTATTAACAACAAAAACAATATGAATCGTAAACAAGACAGCCAGAACATTTCATCGGTTTATTGCTCTTTGGTGACTAAGCCGAATCTATGACAATTTAACTTCAATCGAAGTGTTTTTTTGTTTATCATTGCTTTATATTTGTATTGTATTATTTATGTTTATCTGTGATACGTACTAAATGTAAGTTTGCCAAAATTTTACACTAAATGTTCTTATGTGTATAATATGTTCTTTTTATTTTTGTTAATAAAAGACCCCCTGAAGAGGACGGCAACCACCGTCGAAACGTCGGGAAAGTAAATGAAATTGTTTCATTAAAAATACATTACGACCAAAACAGCCAAAAGAGGTATATTTAAATCTCGAACACCTATAATAATTCAACCAATTGGTCAATAACTTAACAATAAGTGAATTATAATAGACATAAGTAAATAAGACACGGTAATTTTCTCCGCATTATTTCAGCCGCCATCCCTGGAGATAAGATCTGAGACAACAACCACCTTCTCAATACATCGCGCCACACATCTTTCATATCCTTTTTTCTCTTCTTTCACTGGATGCCCGCGCTGTGTTAAAAACATATAAAGGGTATTCATAATCCTTTGAGCGCGTGCAAAATTATAAAAAAAAACCTATCGTACTTGATTTCTGCCGCAATTTTTAAAACTTCTTTCTGTCCTCTGTTCAAAGTCTTTAAGCCAACCATCTTCTGCGGTCATCAAATTTCTTAGATTCAATATTATAATTTATACTAAATGCTGTCTTGTTGTTCTTCCGCATCCCATCTAACATTTCTATAGTCAAAGAAAATTTACCAATTTCGTATTCGGCAAAAAAACAAGGACCTATTATAAATTTCCTCAACCAGCTATAAAGTTTAAAGGGCTTCCCTCTTCATCGAATCCCAAGTATAAGTGGTTGTTTTTGGATATATGAAACATTACCTCTCGAAGCAATTTCACGTGTACACACTCATGTTATCGAAAATCCCTGTTCCTAGATGATATGTATGTGCATATATCTTTACATCCCCGCCCCGTTTCATATCATCTTCGTCGTGTCGGTCGTTCATCGTCAAATTGCCATTGCTAGTAATCATCTCAAAGACGTGTAACGAACTATTTCTGCGTATTTCATTGAGTCATTGAAGTCTATGAGAGCGTTTTCGAAATACTCGTCACATGGACGACAACGAAGACGTTCGCCATTCGGTATGATAGCACCATCGCAGGCAGCAAGGACGCGACAACTACGACAAGAAAAAGAAAGGAGAATTCAGTTTATATGTCAAACGGACGACATGGTTGTTAATTCCCTTCGTTTTGGAAAGACACACAACCATTTGAAACATTTCGTGTGGAATGAGAGGGACATTTTTTCTAGTATATACTATACTCTCGTAAAATCACAAGATCAATGACGGATAGCATATGTGCGTGAATGGCAAGAAGGTTAAAAGGATTCCGCATTTTGGGAAAGCGTTTTGTATATGTATGAACTAAGAAAGGTGGCCCTCTCTTGTCGGTCGTGTCAAAGCATTCCCAAAAACTAGATGTCGCAGACGATGGAGGATGGAGGATGTGGTAAATTGTAGTAATAAAGTTATTAAGGAAATGTTTTAGCTATATATTATTATTACGGAACAAATCCTCGAGGGAGGCTTTTATTCTTTAGTAGATATTTATTTATGAATGTCATTTGGTCCAAGCTCAAAGAGCTGAAGGTAGGATTTTTTATGATAGAACTTCACCACAGCTAAACGGTATTACCTCGTTAAATTTAAGTTTTTGTATTAAACATTTTAAGATTAAGCTTTTGGGATATATGGAGGAGCAATGAATGACTTTGTTTAAAGTATAGAGCAATGCTGGAGCATTTAAGAGAAACCTTGCCATTCCAAAAATTCTCGATTTTCTAAGATCTTTTTGTTTGAATATTTTTGTTTATAAAACAAAAATTCTTTATCTTTATTCTATTTTACGTCGAAATTCCACGCAAATATCTGGAGATTTTTGCCAAGATCCACCATTAGGTACTCATACAGTCGTTTCGTTAAGAGCATAAAAAAATAAATAATTTTGTATCAAAAATCCAATTCAAGTCAATTGATTCTCTCTATTAGTTAGGCTAATACTGTTAAGGATAATGGAAAGGGATAGGGGTATGGATTGGATATGGATGTGTTATACAGGTTGGCGCACGAATCGTGCTACAATAAGAAATTTAAATAACTTTTATTTTAATCGATGTATTTCATTAATTTTTTTTATTGGATTAAAAATTACATTTTATTTTAAATAACCAATGATTTTTAAAGCTGAAAGACCGCAAATGACCTCCTCGCTCATTCACGCATATGCGGAACCTGATCAGAAAATTGTTCATTGTGGCCTAAAGGGTTGAAATTGGGATCGCCTCAATTATTGTCTTAATGGACTGCTTCAATTCATTCAAATTCCTGTGTTTCGTTTTGTACACTTCCTGCTTGACATAACCCCATAAAAAAAGTCTGGTGCAGTCAGGTCAGGTGACCTTGGGGGCCAGCCGAAAGTGCAGTTTCTGGATATCAATTTGTTTGGAAATTTTCGTTGGACCTCCGCCATAACTTGTGTGGCTACGTGTGCACTTGATCCATCTTGTTGAAACCAAATCGTGCTGAAAGGGATACGTCTTCGACGAAGTTCTGGGTACAAAAAACTCCTTCAACATCTTTAAATAACGTTCCCCATTGATAGTTTGTGTTACACCGTTTTCTTCAAAGAAGTATGGCCCGACAATTCACCTTGATGAAACTACGCACCACACAGTGACTCGTTCTGGGTGTCGTTCCGTCTTACTGGATTAGATTCACTCCATATACGGCAATTTTGCTTGTCAACATTGCCGTTTAAGTCAAAATGGGCCTCATCAGACATGAACAAACAATTTATCAATGTGTTGTCTTCTTCGGCCATTGCAATAATTTTTCGGCAAAATGCCAGGCGAACAGACAAATCCTGAGGGTTTAACGTGCTTGTAATTTGAACTTTGTACAGAAGCAAGTTTAAGTCATCATGAAGTATCCGCTGTAATGACAGTCTGGTAACTCCAATTTTGCCCGATAAGTTTCGAGTCGAAACACTTGGATTTGCCTGTATCGCCGATGCAGCAGCCAAGATTGTATCTTGAACCCAAACATTGCGACCTCGATGATACGGTCTTCGTTCGATGCATCAAGATTTGGTAAACCAGCCTCATAATGGTAAAGGGGGTGGCCGTGGCGCGATAGATATGTTCTCGCCTGTCAACCTCGTGGTCACAGGTTCGATTCCAGTTGTCTATGTCTTCTTATATTCCATTAAAAACCAATTCTAAAAATTGTCATAAAAATGAGTTGCTGGTTTACTCATTACATGCTGTTCAGGCACAACACTAACATCATGTGATTGAGTAAACTATTCATAAATATGACAATGAAATAAAATAAAATAATGCGAATTATAAGAGACATAAATAAATAAGACACGGTAATTTTCTCCGCATTAGTTCAGCCGGCATCCCTGGAGGTAACATCTGAGACAACAACCACCGTCTCAATACGTCGCGCCACACATCTTTCTATCCTTATTTCTCTTCTTTCACCGGATGCCGCGCTGTATTAAAAACATATAAAGGGTATTCATAATTTCTTGAGCGCGTGCAAAATTATAAAAAAAAAATAATGGTCCATCTACTCGGGGGAGTACCGCCAACCTCTAGCCTATATTCCCTTTGGACGGAAATGACGGACTGCAAAGAATGGTATCGCTACACTATCCAAATCCTTTTTTCAGTATCCCAAGCATTCATTTCGATAAATCTAAATAGTAGCCCATAAAATAAAAAAATAGCCGATTACTCACACTGAAAAAAAGTTATTACGTTTTATTTTTGTATCACGATTCGTGCGCCACCCTGTACATAGGTTAATGACATGTAGGCTTGTAGCTTACCTAAATGATTCAAATAAAATAGCTTTTAACGGCCTTAAGTCCACAAAATTTGAGTTTCGTCCCGGCAATCTCACTTGGACTCATCAGTTCTTTAGTGAGCGCCTTAACAATACGCAATTTTTGTTAAGTTCAGTTCAACTTACATGCATTTCTTGACAGAAGCAATGTGAACTATATCCAACACGATTAAAATTTTAATCATTAAAATTGTAAGATTTTGTCCAATTAAATATAATGAGTAATTTCAGTAGTATATAGAATTGTATTATAAAAAAAAACACCATCTGATTCAAATAAAAACTAATTTTTTGAAATTTGAGTATGCAGTTTAGAAAAATAGTTTTTAACTATTCAAGAACATGTTTCAAAAAAGTCCATTTAGTCGTTTTCGAAATTTTGAGTTTTCAAAAAAAAAAAACAAACCTAGCGTACCGACTACAATCATTGGCACCTCTTTTTTTGAACCAAGTATTGGCACCACCTCATTCAATAACGATTCTTACAAAAAGTATAAATCTTATCAAGCCAATTTACTAGTTATACCTCACATTTGTACGTCTTTGTTTTGATTAATTAGCTCTTCAGTCGGTGTGTGGAAGTAAAAGTGTTAACACGTTTTAAAAAACTGAAAAAAATTGCAAAATTTTGTGTATTTTTGCTAAGGGCATAAGATTTGGTCAGCTGTTCTTAGTCAATAATATATGAATATTATATACAAAAAATATGTTTTTTATAATCAGATAATAATAAATTATTCGTATTTAACTATTTTTTAAGAAATATTCAGTTCTTGTATGATTACATACTATCTTTTAAAGCACTTCTTCGTATCATTTAATGACTTTAAATGCCCAACAACAACTTGAGTGTGCTACCACCAAGTTTTTTCTAAGAAATTAATTGCTATTTTTTAAATTAAAAGGGTGCCAATTATTGGCAGACGGGTGTCAATAACTGGTTCTATGGACCATTAATTATTGGCACTGACAATAAATATACTTTCAAGACTGTCAATAACTACCATTACACCGTTACTGTTTTCAAGTTTGAAAAAATGCCAAAAACAAAAAAAACGTACAAGGAAAGAAATGTTCAAGAAACTCTATTGCCCTATTGGCCATAAAAAATTGACATATGTATATCTTAAAAAGCAAAATACTGCGCTCTACTCTTCGGTTCCGATTGAACAAAACATTTTCAAAAGTACGTCCAGGACCCGAACCAGTTTTAACTGAGAAACAAGAATTGAGCAGTGTTGAATGGGTTAAGGTTTCTCAAGAAAAAGGATTTCCGAATAGAAAAGAAAACAAAAGAAAATAGAAGAAAAGAAAAGTATAGAAAAGAGAAGAAAAGAAAAGAAGATGTTCTTTGTGCTGTCCAGGAATTTCTAGGGCAAAGTTACAAAAGAGAGTACCCATTCGTTAGCTAGGCAGAAAAAGGATGGTTTAGATGGCTTAGAAAAGTGGTTTAAATGTACAACGAATTCAGCCAGGATTATTTTATATCTTACACCAGCCTAAGGAGTGGAAAACATATCAGGAACTTATTTGCGAGTCCAGTCGAAGATATCGGAGCAAATACAATTCGTAGTTGACAGATATGCTTTTCCTGTACAATGTATGCAATGACCAAAACAGTTGGAACTCATATTTGTAGCTTTAGATGTGCAATATGAATAAGAGGAGCGTTCGGTGGCGCATAGCTTTGCTGTGCAATACGTTCGTTGTAATACGTGTTAAAAATCTGTCTATTAACAGCTGACTACCATAACAACGAACCAAACATATGTTTTCCAAATCGCTAAATTTCTGGTATGCTTAGGTATCGTAGTGCACAACTGACTACGAAATCAGCTGTCTTTTCAATTGTTGTTTCGGAACTTTAATTACGTACCTAATATATCATTTTCTTCTTCTGAATCGGTTGAAACATATGTTTTTCTTACTTTCTGATTCATTTCAACAAATTTATTTTCAATTCACTTTGAGCTGAAGCATAATCGTAAGAAATTAGTTTTTCTTCTCTGATTTGACTTTTGACAGGAATGGTTACCTATTGGGTTTTATGCGTTCACAAACGCACCGAATATTTTGCAGAAATGTGCCACAGCGAACGAGCCCATTCTTCCAAGTTTTATCAGTTCTCTATGTATTACTAAAAATTAACAGGTCTTAAGTTCTTATTTCAACTTATATAATAAAGGGTTATCGTTTTTCGGTTTCAAAAGTAAAAATCTGACATTTATGAAAATGGATCGCTTAACTATGCCAAAGCGCACAAAAATTGTTAAGACCTACTACAAAAATGGTGATTCTGCCACACCCACATATCGTAATTTAAGAGGAGATTATGGTTTACATAATCGTCCAACTACGCAATCAATTTGCAAAATTGTGAAGAAATTTGAAGAGACTAGATTCGTTACAGATATTGTAAGGCCTGTGAATCATCGTTTCGATCGTACCACTGAAAATAACGCTGCTGTAAGCGAAAGTATTGCCGAAGACCCGAATGTTTCGATTCCTCGTCGTTCTAAGGAATTAGGACTGGTTTACGGCACATTATGGCGTATTTTGCATTTGGATCTACACCTGCAAGGATATAAAGCCCAGTTCACACAACAACTGAAGCCAGCTGCCAATTCACAACGTCGTAGATACTCGTACGTCGAATGGGCGCTTGAACAACAGGCGGTGGACGGCGATCTTTCGAACAAAAATTTTCTTCAGCGATGAAGCACATTTCTCACTCGGTGGTTATGTTAATAAACAAAATTGTCGTATTTGGGGTTCTGAGAATCCTCAAGTAATTGAAGAGAGGCCATTACATCCACAAAAATTCACTGTTTTAGTCGCTCTTTGGTCCGGAGGTGTGATTGGACCTTACTTCTTCGTAAACGACGATCGAACGACTGTTACCGATATGATAACCGACTTTTTTTGCCTGCTATTGAAGAATACGACTTGGAGAATATGTGGTTTCAACAAGACGGTGCCACATGCCACTAAAACTCGAGCGAATATGGCTTTATTGCAAAAGACATTTCCTGGCCGCGTAATTGATCGTCGTGGCGATATCAACTGTCCACCAAGATCATGCGATTTGACACCGCTGGACTTTTTTTTGTGGGGCTACGCGAAAGAACGTGTTTATGCAGATAAACCTTTAACTCTTGAGCACTTGAAAACCAAGTCAAGTTATGGCTGAGATACCGCCCAATATGTGTCAAAAAGTGGTCGAAAATTACCTCAAAAGAATCGTTGCTTGCAACAATTCGCGTGGTGATCAGTTAAATGATGTAGTGTTTCACACATAATGCGAACGTTCAGACTTTATAATAAAAAAGAAATAGCATGAGAAAAAATATTTTATATGTGTTTTATACGTTTACTTTTGAATGCGCAAAATGGATAACCCGTTATATAAAAATGAATCCCTATTTCCCTATGTCACGACATCACGCAAGAACGGCTGGACCGATTTCACTAATTCTTTTTTTGTTTTATTTGTTATTATCAGGAGAAGGTTGTTATGAAAGAAAAAAAATTGAGAAAATTGCGCGGGAAATTAGAACATTTATGATTACTTAACCACTATATAAAATTATTTATAACCTAAGTTTTCTTTGATTTACATTTGAATTTTCGTTTTTGAAATTGCCAGAAATTATCCTGTCTTAATTTTGATTATTGAACCGTGCTCCAAATATCGTCAAAGAAGTTGTAAAAAAAACTGAATATCATGTTTAAAACAGAAGCTTCGGTTAGTCGATCTCGAACTGTGGAGGTGATAACTCGTTTTCGGGTTGCACAGTATTACCCAAATAAAATATAGTGTGTGAATTTAAGTTCAAGTTTAGTTCTAATTTTTCCAAGTAGTGTAATAGCACAGAAGTAGAGTGGCCGACCAAGAAGCGCGTCGAGCGAAAGAACAGAAATAGCTCGAGGAAAAAAGGCTCTACAGCGGCACCAAAACATAGCGCAGCAACAACAAAAACAGCAGAAAGAAAAATTGCAAAAACAACAGCCATAGCAGCAGCTGAAACAATAAAGGCAACAACAACAGCAACAGCAGCAGACACAATCCCAGAAACAACTGCAACAAAACCAAAAGCAGCAGAAACAACAGCAGCAACAAAATCAGTCTCAGCAGCAGCACCCACAGCCGCCGATTACGAAAAAAGAAAAAGATGCCACCCATAAATACTTATAAAATGGAGCTACAGGATAAATCTGTGTAAGTCGGCCATAGGTCAAAACCTTACTATAAAAAGATTAAATAATGATAGGCATGCTATCCATTGCTTCACACGGGAACAGCACAAAAAACTAAGGCGTTGCTAAAAGAATCCACTACTGAATTCTTCAGTTTCACCCCTAAGACCGAAAAGTATCAAACGGTCCTTTTGAAGAGCATAGATTGCTGCACGGAATCACAGGTGCTCTTAAATGAACTCCGCCAAAAAGCGAATGACGATCTCGACTTTATCGGGGTCAAGCCGTTCGCTACAGTAAGAGCTAGGCGGTAGAAGCGGAGAAGCCCAGCAGCAAACAGGATAGTTTGAGGAGTATCTCCGTCCTCAACTACCAGGTTGTTACTTGGGACAAATTAAAAAGGCACCGCGCGGCGACATGTTTCAATGCATGTGCTGCTTAAGATTCGGCCACGCCGCAGCTAACTGCGAAATGCAGTCACGCTTCGTTAAGTGTGGAGGGAACTCTGCCGAAGCGACGGACACCCCGCTAATTATCTGAGATGCCCGACGTTTCAGCTAATAAAAACAATAAACTAGCAAAGCAACCAGTGGTAGAAAAGCGTCCAACAGTGCACCCTTCTACAACAAAGCCGGTCAACCCTCAAATTTCTTACGCCCAAATGGCGCCAGGAAGGGGGAGCACGGTACAGCCTAGACCAAAGGTAGCCCAACAGCCCCCCGTGCCTAAAGCGCCTGCGGCACAGGCAGATATTATAGGAATTCTGCTGGCCATCCAAAGCCAGTTGACAGGCCTTCAAGACCAGATCAGGGAGCAGGCGACTAGGGCGGATTATCTCTACTCTATTTTGTCGAGCTTAACGCAACTTAGAGGCTAAGGGCGCGCTGCCGAAGAGGCCCTTTAAGAACCTAGCTGTGAATGTAAAATCACTGATTAGGACCTAACGTAGAGCGAATTTATTCCAATTGCTTAAAGACATAAGTCCAGATGTGTTCATGGCTAGCGAAACTAAGCTTACCCAGAAACATAAATTGACTAACAACAATTACAATATCGTAAGAAGAGACCGACCCAACTCCACTCAAGGAGGAGGCGTCGCAATCTTTATATGTAAAGGCATTAGTCATAAGGTAATATATAATAGTGATGTGCGAAAATTTCGGACGTTAGAGGCATGCATCACATGCATTCATCTCCAACAGGGGAAGCGAATGTATGTGATCGCTGCCTATGCAGCGGAAACACCTCAGCCCACCCAGTTTATAAGAGAGCTTGAAAAGCTTTTTGAATGCTTAAGACTGAGCTCGGAAGAAAACTTTTACATATATAATTTGTTTTGGGACAATACTCGTAATTAGGGCCGTTAACTCTAGCTACCCCAGTATGTTCCCAAAACTTAACAAGATAATTAGAAGGAAAGAGCAAAACGACCTTCCGTGTCTTAAGCTCCAGAGGACAAAAGAGAACAGAGGCGTACTTCTAACAGCAGGCATAGACCCAGAGGACGCTATATTGGACGATGACCTCTATATAATTAAATATCCGCAAGAGAAAGTAGAGGCTGTGGGGGCTGTTTTGCCAGCAAGTGTACAAGGTGAATGTTAGCATTCGCCCGAATCATGACCTGGAGAGGAGATCTCTGCTGCATGACTTATGGTTCCGGAACGACAAAACCGAATGGCGATCTGAGAACCTTGGTTTCACCAGGTTTAGTGATGAAGATTTGGCAAATACCATATTCGGCGAGCTAAATGGGACTAGTTCCCTGTTGATTTCGAAGACTGAGCTCCAGCTCATCTTCGATCCATTAGAGAAAAAGAAATCAGCAGGAGTCGATGGTATATCCAACCACATTTACCTCAGGAAGCAGTTGACATTTATACCACACTGTTTAACAACGCGCTGAATAATGCACATTATCCAGTGCGATGGAAGACATCTGTGGTGCATCCTCTCCCCAAAAAGGGAAAGGACAACTCCAATTCGGCGAATCTCCGGTCGATAAGTCTTTTTCCGAGTATCAGCAAGGTATTTGAAAAAGTTATTAATAGGGCTCTGTTCAAGTGGGCGGAGGACAAAAATATCATCCCGGATAATCAGTTCAGTTTTAAGACGGGGCACGACACAATTCATGCCGCATCTAAACTGGTTTCTGATATCCAATGGAACAAAACTAAAAAGCAGTGTACGGGTGCCTGTCTGGTGGATTTGGAGAAGGCCTTCGACACCGTATGGATAGAAGGTCTCTATTTAATGCTAACCAGACTAAGAATGTAGGTAGAACAACTATTCTTCCAGCAACATACGTCGGAAGTCCGCGACATATGCATGAATACGCTCAGGATGCTATGTCGTATGCACGTCATTATAGCATACCAGATTTGTTTATAATAGTAGACAGAAATTCGACAAAAATTATTTCTTGGCCAATCACCCATTGATCGCCACGACATTACCGCAGGGGTTTTCAAAAGAAAGTTAAGATCACTCATGGACTTAATTGTTAAGCATCGCGTATTCGGCGAGACGCGCTGTTGGATGTATTCAGTCGAGTGGCAAAAACGCGGATTGCCATATGCACACATTCTCATTTGGTTGGTAGAGAGGATAAGACCGAATGAAATTGACGTTGTGATATCTGCCGAAATTACCGATAATTATGAAGATCCATTGTTACATGAAATTGTTACAAAAAATATGATTCATGGTCCCTGTGGAATATTAAATCCAAATTCCCATGCTTTGGAAAACCATCAAATTTATTTGCTTTAACGAAAGACACATTAACGAGTAATATTGTTTATCCTTTAGTTCTTACAATAAATGGAAAGCACTGATTGCTACTTATTAGAATCTTAACCATCATTAGAATCACTTCCTTAATAATTCCAATTTTAATATCTAATAATCATGAGCGCAATACAATTAAGTCGCAGCAACGCGCGGCCGGGTTTGCTAGTTGGTTATATTATTAAATACTTAATATTGCCACACAAAATTAATTTTCGAAAAAAATTAAAGAAATTTTGTATATAAAAACTTATGTAGTTAAAAAGCGTCTTTAAAAATATATTTAGCCGTTTCTAAGAATCTTGTACCATAAATCTGATCGAACTTATCATTAGGAGCTTGTCGGCAAACCCGTTTGACAGCCGAGGATTTCTATCTTGGTATTTCTCATCTGTGACTGCAACTTTATGTATGTTAATCCGTCATCGGTATGCTTTGACTCCTTCGGAAGGCGAAATGTCCCAGAAGCTGCGTGCAAAAGTTAAAAAAGTTATCAATTATGTATTTTCAATTGGTACTTATTCCTACAAAACTTAACTTACTGCAGTTTGAGAAAAAAAGGCTAAGCTGGCAACCATTTGCTTCCTTTAGTGGTGTCCGAACTTTCACAATGTAAGTATGTCCCTGACATTACCATCCGTTTTAAAATTTGAATCCTTTGTTTCTGTATGTTCCATCGAAGTATCGGAGTTCTATTGATATGACACAAAAGAGATAAAGATAATAAAATTATAGCGTCAGAGGATACAAATTGTCTTATAGGGAAAAAGATTTATAATATAATTTATTTTATCCAAGATCCTCGTATTAATTTTTCTTCAGAGGTTTGGCTTTTGAAATATTGATGGATGGGTGAAAACCATGTAAATTATGTACACTTTAAAAGTCGAACTATAGATGCTATGTTATACAGAATCGTTTGGGAAAATCTTTATAAGTCACCTACACGATATGTGCACAAGCTGTATGCATTGTGGCCCATCGTTTAGATTGCACGTATGGTATGTGCATAAGAGCTCAACAATAATGGAATACTCCTTCCAACCGAAAGGATGCACTAAACGTTATATTGGAATATGATGTGTTTATAATGTGCACGACACAATGACGGGGATGCTGAAACGATTTTAGTCAGGGAGTCAACGAAAACGAAGCACCACATTTTTCCCACAACATCGAAGCCCTAATGGAGCTGCTATAGATGTAGTCTATTATAATGGTACTTTTATTAGCCATATTCTGTGAGTGTTTCTGTATGGGAAAAGTTTTGTTTTTTGTTTATATTATACTGAAATGTGATAGGTTTATTATTTTTTTTTATTATGTCTCCCTAAATCCATAAATGATGAAGAAACAAAACGGAATATTTAAATATTTACCATCTATTCGATTAGGATGGGAACAAAAAACCAAGCTAAGTGAACCACTGGGAATGATTTTTAAAGACGAAAAAAATATTGGGTTATTAAAATGACCCTATGTCCGATAACTTTAGCTTGAGTTGACAAATTGGTAGCCTATTACAATTTTATATATTTATTTTATATATGTATCAATATTTTCATAACAGATTTACGGAAGAAGCAAGTAAAGTTTTTTATTTATCGACATATTTACATATATGAGAAAACATGTTCGAATCAAAGGGCACGTTAGTGCCCAGCCAAGTTCTGGCACTACACCCTATTTACATGAACAAACTCAGGCGATTTTCGACCTGCCTCTAACTAAGACTGCAAATATCGCAAAAATCGTTACTATTTACTCACTCACTATCTGACAAATCATCAAAATTATGGAGTACTTACCGACATTGTAGAACTTTGTAATTTCGCACAACGGTAGTCCTTGTGGTACATACAAAAATTTTCCATTTCAGGGGGCGTGGTACTCCCCCATTTTCATAGAATTGATATACATTATTTGGAGTACTTCTGATTGTCGTAGATTGATAAAATTTGTTACAGCGGTAGGGCTTTAAGTGCAGGCAAAGACTACATTATAAAATTTAATATTTTTCATTCAGGGGCGTGGTATCCACCCATTTTCATATAATTGATACCAAATAAAAGGAGCACAGCTGATTGTCGTAAAATGATGAAATTTGGTACAGCGGTAAATCTAGAGGTGAAAGGAAATGTAGAATTTAAAAATTTAAGAAGATTTTTCGTTCAGGGGGCTTGGCATCCGCCCATTTTCATAGAATTGGTATAAATTATTTGGAGCCCTTCTGATTGTCGTCGAATACAGATCTTAATTTCAGGGTAGTGGCTACCTCTCATTTGCATAGAATTGATATCAACCATGTAGAGAACTTCTGATTGTCGTAGAATGATGAAAATTGGTAGAGCGATAGGATAGCGATAAAAGCCCATTTTTACAGAATTAATATTAAATATATTGAAAACACTTCCTATTGGTGCAGGATTATGTTTGTAAGAGCAGTCAGCTTTACAAAGAAAAAGTTGAAATTATGAAATTTTTCATGCAGGTGCTTTTCATCCACGCAGTTCTTAGCAATTATTACCGTTTCAATAGATCACTTCACAAAAGACAAAAATTAAAAACTTACGTTACCTTATGAGCCATTCATTGGGCCTTTATTCCATCCACCTTTAGTGATAAAAAGAATCCTTGCAAAAAGTAATGAAATCACACCAAAAATATAAATGTTAAAAAAGTAGCCAAGTTCTTCTATATACAAAAACCTTTGCGTAACAAGTCAGCCGTGAAAAGTAGTGAGATCTAATAGTGCGCCAAATTCTAAGCTTATAAATGTTAAATATCAAATATTTTAAGCAGAGTAATATGAAAGAACCTCAAAATTATCAGAGAAATCTGTTATTTAATTATTACTCAATTTTGAAATGAAAACTTGCCAACTAAACGAACACAATTAAATTGGTGTGTACTCAAACAGACTAAAATTAAGTTTTTCTTTCCGTCTTCCTAACCATTATAGCGTATTCCAGACGGAAATTTTGCCAAATAGAGAAGTCCTTTCATAGTTGAAAGAAAACATAATATCAACTACTGATATCCGATTCTTTCCTGACAGCCAGACGCCAATACTAAAAATCTGGAATCAATCTCTATACAAACTCAATAACTGCTCTCAACTAACATTCATCTATATGTTGGGACGTTGGGTACCAGGGCACAACGATATTCCAGGATATTGTAAGGCTGATGAACTTGTCTAAAGTTGAACGACACTACCTTTATAATTGGTGCTTTTTTTAACTACATGAGAAGTTTTGATAGTTGTTGTCTATAGTTTGACAGTTGAGAATATCAAACTCTGTTGACATTTCTAACCCGATAAGGTCGCACCCGATATAACATATCTAATAAATGAGTGAACGCCCCCATATTTTATTTTGTTTTATTTCATTTTATTTTATTTTAATTTATTTTATTTTATTTTATTTTATTTTGTTTTTATTTTTTTTATTTTATTTTGTTTTAATTTTATTTCATTTATTTATTTATTTATTAATGGTCATACACATTAAGAAAATAGATATTCTTATAGATAGTAATGATTAATTATGTTATTTTAATTTCACTGTTATTACATATTATATTATGTACATATTTTTATTTTATATTATGTTCGAAAAAAACATGTACAAAATTATTTAACAGAACAAAAGAAAAAAAAACAATTAAAATTTTTTGAGAGTTTGAACTTCAAAATTATATTATATATTACTACGTTTATATTTATATTTATTTATTTAATTAGATGCTGTTTTGAATGAAAAAGGTTTTAACATCCCGCCGAAAACTGACAGTGCCACGAACCTCCCTAGCATATCTTGGCAGTGAATTCCACAGACGAATGGTGTTGATAAAAAACTGTCTTTCTGAGGTTAAATTCGTAAAGTGAGGTATAATGAGTTGGTGAGACCGTGTTGAAGTACAATTTGTTAAAAAGGTAGGTAGGCTGAGTAGTTTGAATGACGTTAGATAGTAAGATAAGAGATCTATAGCGAATTAGGTGATCGAAAGATATATTGTACAACAATCTAGAAAATTGAGAAATCCTGTCGAAACGGCTTACTTTAAAAACATATCGTGCGATATTGTTAAATGCTATGTTGAGTTTTCTTCTACTATTTAAGTCACAATTACAGAAAATCTCGCATCCATAAATCAAATTCGGCACAATAAGTGTTTTTGCCAGTAGCATACGTGTGTTTAATGGAGTAAAGTGCTGTGATACTCGGAGCTGGCGTTTTAATTTATTTTATTTTATTTTATTTTATTTTACAGTCGAACTTTGATAACTCGAATATTTAATAAGTCGAATTAAATTGACTGGCAATAGCACCAAGACTGAAATCTACATGTTATTTTTATTTGATAACTCGAACTTCTATTACTCGAATATCTTGTTAATTCGAATATATTATTTGAATTCTGCAGGGAAATTTCCAAACTCTACATGCTTTTACAAATTCGTTTTATAATGCATTGTTTTCGTGGACACTGTTTGTATTTTCCTATGACTTAGTACCCATACATACTTTGATCAAATCGTGACTTCGTTATGTGTGATAAAGAATTGTCAACTTTCTTGTTAGAAGGTGTTAAAACACACATTACTACGTTGTTATATTGGTCGAAAGGAACTCAAGGCTTAGTTTTAATTTTTTTTTTCAAAAAAATATCAGGCGCTAAAAACACAGAGATGCAAATTCGATAAATATTTTGCGTTTATATTTAATCACTAATAAAAAACAATAGATTCTGTTTATAAGGATTAAATTCCATTCAATATTTTTTTTCAAAACCTCTCTTAAGTCATGTACGAGTATACTATACTATTTTAAATAATAATAATTAATAATTTAATATAATAAATACTATATATAATATATGCATTAACAGTGCGCCCTCGGTAAAAGCAACCCTCCATAAACGCAAAACCTAGATTAAAGCAACATCCAAAATTTCACCAATAGTGACTCAGTAATTGGAACTCTTCAAAACACTGTAATACAGAAATCGCAACTTTCCAACTATGATCTCTTTTTTCAATTATTATGCACTTCTATTTTCTGGAAACTGGCAGTTATTTTACAGCTTCTTTTCTTTGAATTTTCTACTTTTCTTGATCGTATGTGCATTGTATTTGGGATGTAGTTTTTTAGTTTTATGCAATTATTTTCTTTTTCAGGTCAATAACTAATTGTAAGTTTTATTTAAGAAGCAGTGGCCATTGTTAAAAAAGTTCCTAAACTGTCAATTAACCAGAAGACCGAGATTTTAACTAAATTGAGCTTGAAACTTACAAATGCAACAAATCAACCGTTTACAGAATAGTGCGCTGAAGAACACTCAGTTTCACTGGAAGACATATTAACTCTGTCAAAACTCGGAGCTGGCCATTGACAGGAGTTTATTTATTTCTCAATAAAATAAAAATTAACGAAACCATGCATTGTTTTTTCAAGATTTTTTTATTGTTGAAATTACCATTGGTTATTTTACGTCATATTTTTAAAAACATTCTAACAGAAATAGGTAAATAAAATATTTTTTTTTTACTTTTGATACTTAATTTTCAAGTCAAATCTTAATGCATTGATGAAAATGTTTGTGACTCGGTTATTGCAACAAACTCAATTAACGCAACCGCTCGAATTTCTATTATTTGCTTTTACCGAGGGCGCACTGTATATCAATTTTTTATTTTAGTTAATAACTCAAAGTCATATAACTCGAATTATTTTTGTGGCAAGTGATGGTTCGAGTTATCGAAGTTCGGCTATAATTTATTTTATTTTATTTTATTTTATTTTTTTTATTTTATTTTATTTTATTTAATTTTTCTTTATTTTATGTTTGTTCTATTTTCCTGATAATTTTTTTGGAATGCATCTAATTAAAAACTGAAATTTAAAATAAATTAAGCTTTGTTTAATTTTGAATTCAATTTATTATGCATTAATAGTTTAATGTCAAATGCGTAGGAGTGTAACGTCTTAATTCTTCTCATACCTCAAACTTTCAAATTTAGGATTATAAAACCAGAAATACAATATTTAAAGCAAATCTCTGCCTAACCTAATTACTTTTATTTACCCTCCATTGTAAGTTTATTTTATAGTAAACATACACATTCATTTATTAAACAAGAAAAAAGACTTCATTTGAAGCATGCCTACAAATGTATCTAAACAATAATAAATTAATATTGGTTTCTTACAAAATAAATAATAATAAATAAATTACACAATTTAACACTACCTTATCACCTAACTTTATTTGTGTATGCGGCCATCTACCATCGACTAGAAATAGCTTTCTGGGATTACAAATTCTTTTATTAAATGCCATAAAATGTGCCATAATTTATGATATAAATGGGATGTGTGTTTTTGGTTCTTGTTATACTTTTCTTCTTTTGTTTGAATAACTGGATTATTATTAATATAAGTTATGTAAATTAAGAAGCAAGCAGTTTTTTTTACGAAAAGTTGCGTAAGAATATAATATGAAGTCTTATTGTTCGCGTTAAGATATCAAGTAGACCAAAATAGCCTAAGAGAATACTATAACACATCATTTTTCTTCGGAAATTATTATAGATAAATTACTTCTGCAACTCCTATTTGTATGCAAGCTAAATTAATTGAAGCTGTAGATAAAATTCGTAGTTTTTTGCAAACAAAATAGCTGTGAAGTGAACATTTAATTAAATCTACTTATCTTGTCTCTTGTAATTTAAGATCTTTAATTTAGAGATCATTAATCAAAACTAATAATTTATTTGTTAAGGTATAACTTTATTAAAGGAATAGGTAATCCATCAATGGTGGTTAATCATAGTGCGTTCAGGAAAATTAGATACAAAATTCGAAAAAAAAAACACCAAAGCTGGATTTTGGTGGAGAGCTTCATTTTGATGTCCTAAGCCAGTGGCATATTTAATATTAGGCTCGTGAGGTTCGAGCCTAGGGCGGCAATTTGTAGGGGGCGGCAAATTTTAAATGTTATTTTATTTTAATCTCAAAAAAATGAAGAATAAAAGAAGAAAAATATTGAAATGACTTTCAAATGGGGTACTCATCATTTTTGGTATCTGAAAATTCGAAATTTAAATCCCTTGCATTATTTTCTGCCTATTCTTGAAACGTCTATTTGCACGACCGCAAACAAAATGAATTCATTCTTATCGTGCTGTTAGATCGATGTTAGCCTATTTAAATTACGATCATTGCATAGTATTTAAAAAAAATGCCCGACTGGATCGTACGAACTTGCTCTTGTAGCTAACAACTTTAATGTAGCTATAACAATTGAGGTTTAGTTAGATGAGTGTAGATATCATAGGCAGGCTTAAAGCATATGTGGGTAAGATTACCTAGATTCTTAGTAGGTATAATGAATTGTCGAATGGATTATTCAAGGAATAGTTACATAGGTACCTACAAATGTAAACGGTGATTTTTTAAGAGCTTGGTTTTTGAAAATTCAAAAAAACACAGAAACTTGTAAAAAGTGAATGAAATTTTTATTTGGATCGATAAATCAATTTCTGCCATTTACTTTTTAAAAATAATTTCACTCAAATGTTGCCCGCGGCTACGCTTCAGGTGGTCCATTCTGAAGGTCCAATTTTGGCAAACTTTTTCACACATTTCGGCCGGAATCTCACCAATGACGCGTTCAATGTTGGCTTCCAAGGCAGCAATCGTGTTTGGCTTGTCCCCATAGACAATAGACTTAACATAGCCCCACAAAAAATAGTCTAACCGGGTCAAATCACATGATCTTGGTGGCCAATTGACTGCGCCAAAACGTGAGATCAACTGCTCACCAAATACACCTCTCAATTGATGCATGGTTTCGTGTGCAGTGTGGCATGTGGCACCGTCTGAGCGGAAAAAAACGGACGTAGCTTGCGAAACACATTTTTCACAGAGCACGAATTTTGATAATAAATTTCAATAATTTCCAAACGTTGTTCAGGCGTAAGTCTATTCATGATAAAATGGCAAACAATACTGAATCGAAATGTCAAATGTTCGTGGAATTTGTCATGTGTGATCTGTCAAAAATATAAACGTCAAAAACCAAGTAGCAAAAAAATCACCCGTTATATTTAAATCTAGGCTTTGGATTTGAATTATATATGTTCAGAGAGAATTATGTATCTATATACATCGTTTATGGTTCCTAGGTATGTAAACATGTATACTTATGGTAATGAAAAATAAGGATGTAGGTTGATAGGTAGCTATATGCATATAACTTTATAATTTGGGTGCAATATGCATACATACGATTCATCTAATTTTTAAAGACACATGTGTTTATAAATATATGAGGGCCTACACTGAATTTAGTATTCAGTGACGTACGCAAAAGTTCGTAAAAAAGGAATAATAATAAGGTACACATAAATGGATAATACACATAATTAAATGCCTTTATATAGCTTAATTGTAATAGTTTGAGGGAAAACAAAGATGCAGTTTGATTTCGTGGATAAATAAGAATATATCAAACAAAAATTAAAATTCGTTGGAGCGGTTTCTTAATAAATTAATTTTTTATGTATAAAATTTTGAAAACATTTTTAGAAAAAAATTTGAAACTCGATTTTGAAGATATTATTAATATACATATAAAATTCAAATTTCAAAAAAATTTAATAGAATGGTTTTTGAAAAATCGATTTATTTATTTTTTAAAAATCGAAAAACTTTTTTTTGAAAATTTATGCATGCAGTGTTATTAACAATTTTAGGGAGCATTTGTATAAAAAAAAATATTTTAATCGGTTCATCCAATATTCAAAAAGTCGAAAATATGAAAAGTGGTTCTATGGGAAGTACCGTAAAGTACCCAAAACAAATCCTTTTTATACCTGAAAGTGGACTGAACTAATTTAAGAACACACACATTTTTTATAAAAAATTCTTGAAGCCGTTTTCGAGAAATAATTTTTTTTCTTAATTGGTTTTTAGCATTTGTATGGGAGGAACCGTTGTTTTTTATTTTAGAAAAATTGTTTTTTTTTAATATTCAAGATAATGTCAAAAACCTACCAAATAATAGGTCTCAAAAAAATCTATTGATCGTTTTCGAAATTTTGAGTTTTCAAAAAAAAAAATTATTTCAAATTTATTTGGTTTACAATAGTGTTTAAGCTTTCTAGGAGCTTCTGCGTTAAAAATTAAAAAAAAATCGATTTAACCGTTTCCCAGAAAATCGAAAACCAATAAAATGGTCATACCAGAGGTACCAAAAATTACAATTTTTTTCCAAAAAAAAAAATTATCAAAGGTATACTTTCTTTTCATTAATGAAATGATTTTGATAAAAATCGTTGGAGACGTTTTTGAGAAAAATATGATTTTTGTTTTTAGCCAAAAAAAATGTATGCGAGCTACTGTTATTTGTCGTATTAAAAATTCAGTTTTTTTTCTAAATTACTCGAAAACTATAGGTTCTTTTGAAAAAAGTTGTAGGTACGCATTGTAGCTCGTGTTATTCTACACAAAAGAGGTTCAGACACTTTTTATCGTACAATTGATAGATTTGGAGAAAAATGGTCGAAAACATTGGAGTACGGTATAACTTAAGCACGAATTGACATACAGAAGTCGTTTATATGCCATTTTGTAGATAATTGTAATGTCTACAAGCAGTTCTTAGAAAATTTTGAGAAAAATAAAGGTTCTGGGAATTATTCAACAAAATATAATAAATTATTATTTTGAAGATTTAAGAACTTGTTTTTTTTTTTTAATAGAACATGTGTATCCAAACATTACTAAAAATTAAAAATTTCCCCACTAAAAATATAAATTTACTTCATTTTTTTGGAAAATGTATTACACCCTAATGTTTTCAACCACTTTTCTCCAAATCTGTCAATTTTACGATAAAAAGTGTCTTAATCATTTTTGTGTAGAATACCATGAGCTACAATGCGTACCTACAACTTTTTTTTTAAACGAACCTATAGTTTCGAAGTAATTTGGAATAAACTGAATTCCCTCCTCCCTCTTTTTAGGAAATACTAAGGACATAAAAATAAAGCTCTCCACCAAAATGCAGCTTTGTCGGAATTTTTTCGAAGTGAATGTCTTCTTTTCCTGGACTAGTTGGCAAAAAAACCAAGTATAGGCAATTTAGTTTGGATTTTATTTATTTTCGAATGATTTAGAATTATGTAAAATTATAATGCATGTATAATCACCTACAGTAGGCTTTGATGTATATTCTATTTCAGACTTCTATATTAAATTCTGTTAAATTCGAGATAAATAAATCTTTTTAAATTAGATTTTACTTATAGCTATTGAAAAACTTGCACTAAAAGTAAAAGCTTGAGTCAGTTTTTTTTCCACTTAATAACCACAGTTAACTTGACTTAACTGAGTGCATTTAACTCTGAATCGAATGAAAGGCACTTGGTATGATTAGCTTAGTATATCCACCCGCGCGTAGGACCGTTGACCTGAAAATTCTTCTTAAAAAGGACGGAAATTGAAATATTTAGTTCCTTTTAATTTTATTTCATTTTCATCTTTTTCAATAGACTTAAGTCATTTTGAGCAAAAGTTAAGTTAAATTACATTAACTAGCTATACACCTATAAAAATCTAAGTTAGAATTATATAAAATATTTTAAATTTCAAATAAATAATTATGAATAAGAAAATAATTTAAAGCATATTCATAGTCTCTGATAAACCCAGGTTTTACTAAACTACAGTTATTTTGGCTTACAAATTGTTGGTTTTATATTTTTGTAAGATTATTAACTTGTTTTACTCTTAAAATATTTTGAAATAATAAGCTTAACAAAATAGAATCAACGTCCGAAAATTCAACTAAACCTAGGTTTAATTTAACATTTACCCTCTCATTTTAATTATTAAACCAAATTTTAAATTATATAGTTAATTTTAAAATAAATATGTACTCGTGTAAGATATATTAAATTTAATAAAAAATAATTAGTACAATTTAAAAGTTTTCTGCCAAATACATAAAGAGAAGGCGATCAAAATTATTCATTCCTCGAAGGTTTCGTACGTCTATGGACAGGACGTTCCAAAGTCTGACAGCACCAACAAAAAATTGGCACTCAGAAACTTGTAAAAGTGATTTTATTATAAGATACAAAGGCTCCTTTCTACTTGCGATTCTAGGTACTATAAGGCAGAGGTTAAGCATTCGTAAAAAAAAATTCTAAAAATTAAAACATGACATTACAATAATAGAGAAGCCTCAAAAAGTGATCGACAAATAATGTTTGTCAGTCTGTCAGTCTGTATGAATTTATGTATACCTATATCCCAAACGGTTGGGCCGAATTGCTTCAAACTTGGTACATAGAATTTTTTTAGAAATTGTACAGAGGGGAAATTAAAATTTTTTTAGCTCAAAAAAATAACGGTACCTGCCATATAACCTTTACGTTAAAGCCTATTTTACTCGAAAACGGCTCTAACGATTTTGATTTTTAAAAATCAGTGCAGCTTTTTAGGTATACGATATACGATATGGTTAAAGTCTAAAAACGGTATACTTTCCAAAGGACCATATTTTTTTTTTGGTTTCGAATGGCTTAACCGATTCTTTCGAAATTTCACACATATATAGGTGTAGAAAGCCCAATTTATACTGCATACCAATATTTTTAATTAATATTTTTTTATATTTTTAATTCAAACTGTTCATTAAATTAAATTCAAATTGGAGTTTTTGAATTTTTTTTTGAAAAATGTTTTCAAAAAGTTAAAAAATAAATTTTATTCTCAAAAACCGCTCCACAGATTTTTAAAGTTTCTTCTCATAAATTCAAATTTATCAAAGAAATAAAATGGGGTACCGTTCTTGAGCTCAAATTAGTTTAAGTAATTGTTTCAGAATTTTGAATTATTTTTTGTTTAATAAAGCCTATTTAATATTTTGTTTTTAAGTTTATTATAATATTTAAGATTGTCATACAATTTTTTTTTTTAGAAAAAATTAATTAAAAAACGATTTTAAAAATATATTTAGATTTTTAATAGTAATCTTGTGCATACGATGTGATTGAACATAAGGGCAAGTTCGTGCGATCCACTCGTGCATTTTATTTTATTTGTGTATATTATGACCAAAACGTTTAAGATTGTAAACATAACGAATTATGTTGTTGAAGGCAACATTTAAATTTCTTTTCGATTCAGAGTTCTCATTGCAAAATGTCTCACATCCGTAAGTATAATTATTGGGCTTATTAAAATTCTTGCCAAGCGGCCGATATTTTAAATGTGAAAGTCCCAGCTAAGGGTACAGAGTTAAATCAAAGTACTAGATTCCTGTGCATTTCAGAGTATTCTCTTAGCTGGCTTCCGATGTGAATGAGCGGGAAATAACTGAGATCAAGATTTTGTTTGTAAATAGTTATACACATATAGATTTTGTGGGTTTCAATTTCAAGTTATTTGCTTCAGACCAACGCAACACGCTATCAATATTATTATCCAATTTGCAAATTAGGCGAATCTGAAAGTCGTCTGCTTAGATTTTCAAATAATAATCTTATCGACAAATTAGGTATATACGAATTTTGGGAAAAAGTCAGTTACCATAAAAATGGTTTAAACGAGTATTGTTTTAAAAATTAAAACAATTTTATCTACAACAAATACAAAAAATTTGCAAATAATGCAGAGATTTTGTTCCGAGCACTTCCAGCACGTCATGGAAATAACTATCACTTTAAGAAAATTTAATCTCGAATAGAATTGTTGCATCCATTATCCTTTTCCTACTTAGATGCTCCTCGCTGTCTTCATTTTTCACACACAAAACAATTGCAATCTGCTTTTCTTCAATTTAATAATTTTCCAAATAATTAACAATTTTATCGGTAATCGACTATTAGCAAGTGTGACCAGGTGTGTAAAGTTCATAAAGACTGAAGTTGTTTGTAGAACAAAAGTTTTTTTCTTTTTTGCATAATTTTTTTATACACAATTAAAGTTACACGAAAGTTCAGCAATAATCTAGTATTTTATTATAAAAACGTTTTAGTTGTTTAGATTATTTTTCGTATTGTGGCGACACTGCATCGTTCACATTGCAACATCTTGGTGTGAGCACCAAGTTCCAGTAACTTGACTCCAAGTGTAATTTAATAGATTGACTCCAACTGTGCCAAAAAAGGAACAAATAATAACCCTAAATTCCAAACGCACAAAAAGTCCCAGAGGGGAACTTCCCACCATTCAAATATATTCCTGCCTGGCTTCCTCCAACGATTTCAGAAGTCTATTGTCTGACGTCCAACAGATCACACGCAATTAACTTTCATTCTCTTAACTTTAATAAATACTTTTGTATATGCTTTTACTATCATTAAATCAGTTAATCATTTAATAATCATTTAATATAAATAGTGTTTCATTTTATTGATTCATTTTGCTTTCCATCATCTTTTCAGTGGCGTTCAAAAACTTCTTAGTTGGCATCAAGGAAATATTCCTATCAGAACACGTCATTGGAATTTCTAATGCGTGGTTGCAAATATCGAACAAATTTAGTTAGTGTCAAAATTATCTGAGACACTACAGTATCAATAAACTGGTTATTTATTTTCTAACTGCTTCAAAATAAAAAAAACAAACTTTTTATAGATGTTTCTTTTTTTGAATACTTAGATTTACCAAGCAACTTTACTTTATGTTTATGTAATAATATAAATTTATATTCCGACCAACTTTTTAGTAGAAACAAAAATTACGAAAAAAAGTCACTTTGGTCACACTAAATCAAAAATAAATGTCAGTAAAATTTTGAAAATCAGCTGTATATAATGCTGCTAATTCTATTAGAGTCGGTAGACATCGACCAAAAATATTGGCGTCTTAGAAAGGTACGATAGCATCTAACTGGTGAGCCCAACTATCATGCCAGGGCGAAACGTATTTTGGACTATAGGTCACAAAATATTTCAATTTAGTATTTTGGTCACTTCTTAGTGGTTTTGGTACTTTTTGTTTTCAATTTTGGTCACAAGTTTTATTTCCAGATGGCAACCGTGTCCACAGCAGTAGGGTTCTCCCTCTTCGCCTAACTTGATCAGCACAATGGTATTAATCGAACATGTTGTTGTCTAGAATTCAAATCCTTTTCGATGAGTCCATAGGGTGTACTGGGCTGCCATGGACCTACCAGGAAAAGAAAACATCCTGGTTAATATCAGTTTGTTTATTGGAGATAAGCAATGAGGGATTTATTCTACTTAAAGAAAATAAAGCCCTGAACTATGGAATACCTCCTGCTCCTTTACATCTCGTTAATTTAAGGTATGAATTAAAACCATTTATAATGTATGTATATGGCTTATCTCTTCTATACAGGATTTAATCGCAGTAGTATATATTGATAAGTATAGAGTATTAAATAATAGATTTGCATGCATCAAATATGAATTTCCAATATTAACCTGGATCTTAACAATAACAACTGACCACAAGCATTCACACTCATAATATTGTGACAAATCAATACTCAAAGCGAAATCCCTCCATTCAACAACAAACAAATCCTCTTAATCCTTCGACTATACACATAACACTATTTTGATAAGCTTTTTCAAAATCATTATAAGTACAAAGTTCTCGTAAATGTATCCACATTACTCTGGCAGATTTAAGGGATTACTTTTTGTGACTAAAATAAAATCAATAAACAACCTACAGACTATGTAGTGTCTGATAAACAAGGACATTATATTTTTTCATAAGGAAAAAATTGAACCAAAAATCCAGCTCATTGAATGGCAAAAATATGACAGGATTAGGACTTTCCTTCTACTTTTTGAGAAAGCCTGGCATACAAAAACTGATATTTCCTGTGTTCCTTCTGATTTGACCATTGAACTTATAAATTCATTGATTAAAATTGGTTAGAGGGCGGAAAATTCAATTTCGGTCGAGTAAAAAGAAAATGAAACTATTTATCGTAATTGCTTATGGAACTCTGGCATCATGGAACCATAAAAGTATTGATATAAAAAACCATGTTTGAATAGTTTTTACTACTTTTACATCTGCAGACTGCCTTATCATCATAGACCTAGTGCTATAGAGAACAGAGAACGGTATCAAGTATGGCAGATGTAATTTTATCCTTGAGGATTGCAGCAAGTAAGCATAAGGAGACTGACAAAAATATAGGTCATTTTTCCGTCTTACCTTATTTAAAAAAAAAAAGTCTTCAGTAACTGCTCAATTTTTATAACACTAATGCTCACCGATTTTATGATTATTAAGTTTAGTCTGCTTTTCTCCGTCTTTCTGGTTTCTTTCAACGAAATAGGTAAGCTTTATCCATGAATTCAACTATGTAGGTATGTTTATAAATAGTTGGAACACGAGTAGCTATTACTTGTGATTTAATTTAATTCTTTTTTTCTTGTAAATTGAAAGTCGTAAAAGGTGATGATTGCGTTTTTTATTGATTTCAGGATAAATCGATCATGACATACAAATAAGGCCATAGGTTCAATGGTGCGCGATGAATGGTTTGCCGAAAGGTGAACTTATGACTAAAATTGGACCTAAAATTAGGCCCTGATCCTGAGCAACCTTCTGAGAAACTAGGTGCAAACCAAAAGATAAGAGTCTGAAGAACCAGCTTTTAAATGTTCTCAATTTTTCACAGACCATCCTATATTTAATGGATATCCAAAAGCAAGACCGGGTCACGTGACACCGTCTTTCAGGTAGGGGTGCTTGGGGTATTTCAGATTTCAAGGCATCTTGAAAGCACGTACTTGCTCCAATGCTCGATCACATTATATGCAAAAGTTTCTTAATAGAAACGGCTAAATATATTTTTAAAGTCGCTTTTAACTTAATTTTTTATCTATAAAAATTTTTAATTATAAATTGGTATATGAACATTTTAAATATTTAATAATATAAATTTAAAAACAAAATTTCAGAAAAAATCGTCCATCCGTTTTCGAAATATTGAATTTTCAAAAAAAAATATTTTTCGAAATTTTGAAATGCAATGCTATTTAGAATTTGAAGGAGCTCCTGTATATAATTTTTTATCGAAATCCGTTGAGCCGCTTATGAGAAAGTCGAAAATCAATAAACTGGTTGTATATCAGGTACCGTTAAAAACAAAATATTTAAAAAAATTTTTTCGGCCGAAGTGTTGACCATACCTAAAGTAGTACACACACCAATTCTTATCAAAATCGTTTGAGCCGTTTTTGAGATAATTAAGATGGTAGAAAAATTTGTATGGTAAGTACCGTTATTTTTGCGCCTAAAACAACGATTTAAAAATCTATTTTGGACAATCACCTAAAACGCCAAGTACCAAGTTTGAACCAAATCGGTTCAGCCGTTTAGGCTGTAGATCGTCCTACAGACAGGCGGAATTGCGGGACCCACTTTTTGGAGTTCTCTATGATAGTAATGTCATGTTTGATTGTGAGAAAAAAAATTTTTTTTTACGAATACATAACTTGCCTTATAGTACCTATAATCGCAAGTAAAAATTAAAAGAGGGGCTCCTTTTTCAGCGATTTGGGTGACATCCCTCCACTAAGGAACATTCTGATAATTACTCAGAACTCAGGATGGTTATTTACCTTCCTTTTATCTTCTGCTTCTATACATTGGAAGCACTGATAATTTTAAAATTTTAACCACACCCCTATTTTATTTCCGATTATAGGTATCATATGACAAGTAATGTTTTCGTAAAAAAAAAAAGAATTCTAACAATCAAACATGACATTACGATCATAGAGAACTCCAAAAAAGTCCTCAATTCCGTCTGTCTGTCATTCTGTTAGTCTGTCTGTCTGTCTTCGAGTTTACAGCCTAAACGGTTGGATAGATTTGCGTCAAACTTAGTACATATTGTTTTTTCGGTAATATACAGACACGTTTTTTTCATTTTTTTAAGACGACAAATAACATTTTTTTTGGCCAAAACCAAAAATCTTATTTTTCTCAAAAACCGCTCCAAGGATTTTTATATAATAAAAATCAGTTCATTAATGAATTTGACACCGCTGGACTTTTTTTTGTGGGGCCACGCGAAAGACCGTGTTTATGCAGATAAACCTTTAACTCTTGAGCACTTGAAAACCAAAATTCGTCAGGTTATGGCTGAAATACCTTCCAATATGTGTCAAAAAGTGGTCGAAAATTAGCTCAAAAGAATCGATGCTTGCAACAATTCGCGTGGTGGTCGTTTAAATGATGTAGTTTTTCACACATAATGTGAACGTTCAAGCTTTATAATAAGAAAGAAATATCATGAAAAAAAATATTTTATATGTGTTTTATTTACGTTTACTTTTGAAACCACTAAATGGATAACCCATTATATATGAAAAACTTTTTTGAAATTGTTCAAATATTATCCGAGCTTTTATAAAGCTATGCATATATTTTTTGTGTTCTTGAGATTATGTTTAATTTTCATTCTGTTCCATTACTCTATCTGTCCAAATAAGGCGTGTCAAACCTAAGGTTGATTAACGTAGCCCTAAAGATCTACTTTAATTTGAAGAGTTATTTATTGTGTTTAAAATTAAGACAAAGTTAGACAAGGGCTGACAACTAGACGACTGCTTTAAGTAGATTTGGGTTGGTTCTCTAAACGAGGATTTTTAAAGTTTTGCGCCATTTAAAAAAGAATGGCAATCGGACCAACAAAAAAAAAATAAATCCGAATTATTTGAGAAATTTGTCAGTTAACGATTAAATTACTGAACCAAATTTGCAAAGCTTACTGATATTTTTTAAATTTTATTATTATTTCCTGAAATTTTAAAATGTTCTTAAGACTTGTGCAGTAGTAAACCAGTGAAATGATTCAGTGAACCTATTAAATTTAAATGTAGGCTTATCATAACAGATTTGTCACATAATTTAAAGATTTTCGATATCTCTAATTTAAATTTATATATGTATAATATAAATCCTTAGAACTAGGTATACGTTTATATTTAGATCGAATGATTTTGTACGACTAACTTGTTCTTACACACATGTTTTTACTTGCGAATATAGGAGGTCTATAAAGCAAGTTATGCATTCGTAAAAAAAAATTCTAACAATCAAACATGACATTACGATAATAGAGAAGCCTAAAAAAGTTATCGGCAAAAAATGTCTGTCTGTCAGTCTGTCCGTCTGTATGTATAACTAGCTACAGCCTAAACGGCTTAAGCGATTGCCTTCAAATTTGGTATTTGTGATTATTTTGGCATTCCTCAGAGGGGAAATTGAAATTTTATTTTTAGGCCTAAAAATAACGGTACATGCCATATGACCTTTAAGGAAAATCTTATTTTTCTCGAAAACGGCTCCAACGATTTTGATAAAAATTTTGAGAATTTTTTTGTTGGTAATAGCTATCATTTGATATGAATCAAGCTTACGGGAAAAGTCTATTAACGGTACTTTTCATATAACGTTTTTTTAAATTTTTTGTTTTCTCAGTAACTGTTCATTGGATTTCTGTCAAATTTTATATCTGAGAAGATCTAGGTAGCCGAAACCAATTCTGCATATTAAAATTTTAAATAACATTTTTATATATAATTAAAATTAATTTTTGAATTTTTTTTTTTTTTTTGAAAAATCAATATTTTTAAAACTAATCGAAAAAAATAAACCCTAAAAAACTGCATACCAAAATTCCAAAAAATGTTTGTTTTCAAAAAACTAAAAATGAAAAACCGGATTTCATCAAAATCAAGATACTTTTTTATAAAATTTTCATTGATCCGTGGCATCTAATGGCGTTCTTTGTTTTTTCAAGAAACTGATTGAAGTGATCGTTGATTCAAGAAACTGATTGAAGTGATCGTTTTAGCACTTTTTATCAGTTTAAAACACATTTGTAGGATGGTACCTAGTCTACATTCCTTTAATGATATGCATTCGACAATTCATTATACTAAGAATCAAGGTAATTTTACATACTTCGGCTTTAAACCTGCACAGGATAACTAAACTAGACTACCTATACCTACTAACAACTTCAGTGGTTAGCTACTACCTTACACTAAAGTTGTTAGCAACAAGAGCAAGTTCGTACGATCCAGTCGTGCATTTTATTTTATTATAGAAGGACTTGGTTTTTTTTAACAATTTATGTTTTGTGGGTTTACGAATTTTCTACAATAGGCGTTTTTCTAAAAGTTCCAAGCAGAGTCTGAGTTGCCAAAAAAGTTGTTTGTGTTTCTTTTTAACTCAGAGCATTCAGAGCTCCAAATGTGTGTTTACTTTTTCGTTCTGAACATGTGTAGATCGCACTCGATGTGTTTGGACATACTTGACTGAGCATGTGAGTAAATTACTGAACCCATATCAGTGTTCCGCCATCGCTCTGTTTGGAACAATCTCAGTACATAATATATGTGCTCCAACTCTATTCAGTGCTCTGCTTTGAACGAAAAAAGAAAAACGCCTAATATCTGCAATGTAATGGTTGTTAGATCTAAGGCTTCGTTACAATATAATTGGATAGGAGCATATTAGCGTGTGAGTTTATGAGCTTTGCTTAAAGTAGCCAGCTCAAACACATAATAAGTTTCGAAACAAAACGAAACTAATAAAGAACGCGAGAACTGTCAAATCAGGTGTCACACGAAACAGTGA
This sequence comes from Philhelius pedissequus, assembly GCA_910595825.1. NCBI lineage: Eukaryota > Metazoa > Arthropoda > Insecta > Diptera > Syrphidae > Philhelius > Philhelius pedissequus. The sequence continues at coordinate 271,497,568 of OU343160.1, read as the reverse complement.
TCTTTAGAAAAAAAAACACCCTTTAAGAAAAACATACAAACCATATTTTATGCGAATGATACAAATTCATGTTTAAAAGTTTTTCCTAGATTTCATTAAGAAAATTGCAAAGTCAAGTGCCTTATATAAATAACACTCCATTACTTTTAAAAATTCGCCAAATAAAAATTTAGGATCTTATATAACTTTATATAGAATTATGTAACTTACTGCAAACGAAAAATGCCTAAGAGCTTAACGTTTTTCAAGAGCCTTTGGCAGAAACTTTCCTTAAAATTTAGAAAAAAAAAAACGTACTTATAGGTTACATATATACATAATTCCTTACTATTTCAGTAGATCCTTTGTTATAGTAGGTTGCACCATGTTTTTTTATGTAACCAACAGGTAGGCACATTGACATCGCACCGATATAATCTCTTTTACATTGTGCCTTATGGCATTTTCATGTAACTCTAACCAAGCGGAAGCTAGTCCTCATAATATCTCATGTGCGTGTCTCCCATCAAGGACATTTATTGCATGAAGGACCATATTATCCGAGTCATTTTTCTGCCCTGATGCACATTCACATACATCACTTTTAAATGAGGAAAATTCCGTTCGTTCATGTCCTGGAAAAGGTATGAACAGCATTTTTTGTGTGTCTCGCTTTTAAGTATGCAATGGAAGAAAAACAGGACTTTTTGCTCATGAAATGTGTGCTAGCCTTTTTTTTAAAGATTAACCAAGTACATACACCTATATAACTATGTATATGTGCAATGTATAAGAACAATGAAGCTACGGTATTCCAGTGTATGACCAAAGGAACGGTCCATGGACATGAGGAGAGGATTCTTTGTGTTAGTTTTGTTATTTTTGCAACAGGATCGTCCTCTCCTATAGGTGTAATTCATTTGGATTAGAATTTGGGGGAAGATGGTGTTGGCATCTGGGTCTGTCCAGCCGAAAAGGATACACTTTCTACAACGAAGGTTAGAGGATTATTTACGGCTGTCCTAGTGGAGATATTTCATATGTACTCGTATACACAAACGCCACACCTCGACATAGGTATGCAAGGTTTTTTGGTCTGGTGGACAACGTCGTCCATGAAGATGTGAAGTACGGCGCTTTTTTGTTATAGGCTTTGATAGGATTTTTAAGGATTTCCCATACTTGTATAGACAAAGGCATAGTTATTATAAGTAATAATATAAATTATTTAAGTACATAATAGTTTCACGCTTACAAGGATTTGTGCACTATATTTTGTCCAGAGCTGTATGGGATTTGCGTTTGTTAATGGGATTAAGTTTTAAGTGCAGGCTTACGACGCGGATTAAAAATGTTTTTAGAAAAAACCTATCTATTTTTACCAACTTATAGTTTGCAGAATGTAATATCTAAAAGCGTACCTAGAAAGGAAAATTACATGCACTATTTAAGACTCGTTATCCTTACTGTTGATCTGCTTACTATTATTTGCGAGAAAACTGGCGATAAGTGAGTTGCCTACCTACGAATTCAATGTGTGGAACAAAAAAGGTGACATCATTTATCAGTCAATGCGTCTTGCGATGGTCTACGAACAATTCTGTCAATGCATTGATGAGAAATGTAATACCTCTGCACGCACGAATTTTCGATGACCCCCTCAATTCGTTTGTGCAGAATCTTTATTATGTGTATGGAACTTAACTTCATAGGCTTGGAGCCACATTACGTCCACGTCCATACCATTATTGTGGATGCTTTTACCATCTGGTGAATACCGAATGCGTAGACGTTGTTCCTATTTTGTTTGTAAATAAAGCCCCTTATCACATAATGCACCTCATCGCCAAAAATAATGGATGAACACACAATTACGGACCTCTTCTTAAGTCAACAAGTTTGATTGAATGTGGCAAGGTTCTCGCAGTTTTGCCTGTTGGTACATTATTTAATACACACTAAAAAGCTCTGCTTCATCACTTATGGCTCCGAAACGATATAACCGAATGGCGATCTAAGAACCTTGGTTTTACAGGGTTTAATGATGAAGATTTGGCAAACGCCATACTCGCCGACCGAAATGGGCCCAGTCCCCTGTTAATTTCGAAGAATGAGCTCCAGCTCATCTTCGATTCATTAAAGAAAAAGAAGTCAGCAGGAGTCGATGGTATATCCAACGTTGTACTACGACATTTGCCTCAAGAAGCAGTTGACATTTATACCACACTGTTTAACAACGCGCTGAATAATGCATATTATCCAGTGCGGTGGAAGACAGCTGTGGTGCACCCTCTCCCAAAAAAGGGAAAGGACAACTCCAATCCGGCGAATCTCCGGTCGATAAGTCTTCTTCCAAGTATCAGCAAAGTATTTGAAATGGTTATTAATAGAGCCCTGTTCAAGTGGGCGGAGGACAAAAATGTCATCCCGGATAATCAGTTCGGTTTTAAGGCGGGACATGACACAATTCATGCCGCGTCTAAACTAGTTTCTGATATCCAATGGAACAAAACTAAAAAGCAGTGTACGGGTGCCTGTCTGGTTGATTTGGAGAAGGCCTTCGACACCGTATGGTTAGAAGGTCTCTATCTAAAGCTAACCAGACTAGTTATAAGTAAACCTCTATTGTATATGCTTTATGACATGCTAAATGATAGAAAGTTTGTTGTCAAGAGTGGCAATGTAACTTCTACCGCAATTTTTAATATTAATAATGGTCTTCAGCAGGGAGCGGTTAACTCGCCGATTCTATTCAGCATTTACACCAGCGATCTGATAGGTAGTCTAACTCAGGCAATTTCGTACGCCGACGATCTAATTGCGTACAGAACACTCATACAGTTGAGGTCATCAAAAATCTCTTGCAGAGTGACTTCGACTAGATTCAGCGATATTGTGATGACTGGAAGTTGAAAATCAACTTCCAGAAATCAGAAACTATTCTGTTTAGGACTCCGTTCTCTAGCGCCTCAAGGGTACGAGAAAGAACTGGCGCAAGCTGGTGATCGTAGGGCCACATGGACATCCACTGGCGAGTAAAAGTGTAGTAAAGTACCTTGGCATCTGGTTGGATCAGTACCTGTATTTCGACAGACATACAGGTGCTGCTTTGGCCAGGGCTAGGGGAGCCTTTGCCTTGACAAAACTACTGTTTTATAGCAGCCTTCTTGACAGCAGGGTGAAGGTGATTTGCTACATGGCCCTCATCAGGCCGATGATTGCCTACGGATACCCGGTGTGGTTCAACGTTGCCCCATCTCAAATTGAGAGGCAATGTCGTAGACGTTGCCTTGGAATACACAGAACACCAGAGTCGGAGTACACAAGATATTATTCCAGCCAGGTTCTATACAACGGAGCCAACAAAACCAGAATAGATAATTTTTTGTTTAAGCTGATTCGGGGTCACACTGCAAGAGCGATGTCCTCAACCAACAGCTTAATTTTTGGGGCTTACTACCCCAATAATGAATATTTTGAGAGTGCGCGGTTAAGTGGCTACATCCCTCCCGAGGCATTCCTCTTTTTAGACAGTCGAGGGCTGATACAGGATGGAATGGCGGTTCCGCTCATCTACCACGTCAGCCGAAAAACTGTAGATAGGCGACTCCTGTATGGTCGAGACGTCATCGCTCAAGGTGGAGAAGAGCGCCTTCGGTGCAGTAGGACTGTGTCCGATCGGGACCGAAGGGATTGGGCGAAACAAGAGAACTAATTCTGGTGGCTCTCTGAACAGCAGTATGATACATAAAGTCGATTAGGATGGTATGTCTTGGCCGACTTACATAGATTTAGGGCAATTAGGTATAGGGAACAGTCGGGGTGGCACCCAAAAAAAAAATTAAAAATATGTATGTATGCGGAGGCATATGTGGATGTATCTGCGTGTCTGTAAATGTATGTGCGTACGTATATGCATGTGCGTATGTGCATGTATGGGTGGGTTGCATGTGTTGTGTGTTTGCATGCATATAAAAAATAAACAAACAAAAAATTTAAAAAACGAAAAAAATGCTGCTGTGGCTGTTCTAGTTTTTTAGTAGTTTTGAGTGGTTTTGCGTACTATTAGGTATTTTAAGTGGTTTAAGTTATTTTTAGTTAGTATAAGTTAGTTGTATCTAGTTTTAATTATTTTTAGTCTATCTTTAGGTTTAGTTCATAAGTAAAAAAGAAAAATATGTAAAGATACCGAGTTTTTTAGCAATAACTTTTCTTGGTTTAAAAAAAAATAAAATAATTAGATTTAATTAAAATAGTTTTTAGGTCGAAAGACATTAGTTCTAAGAGTTATTGTTTAGTTTAGAGTGCGCGTAAAGGGCCAGTAAATTAGTTGTAAGTTATTAATAATTAGGCTAGTTTTAAAAATTTTTGTCTAGCTTTAAGATAGGTATAAGTTAATATTAAATAAAAATGAATTTACAAAAAAAAAATTAAAAAGCAAGTCTTTAATTTCTGCTTTTGTGATTCGTCACGCGCAAACAATTTAAACTCGCTTATATTCAGGATCTAAAGGTCGACTTGAATTATGGTTGGATTTTCACAAAGACGATGTTTTTAAAAAAGTTAAGCCAAAAAGATCAAAAAATCCGAAAAATATACACTCTTCAAGTTTTCGAAACTAACTAAATATATATTTGTCTATTTGCAACAATATTTCAAACCATTTTCAACTGTGAATTCAACCCCTTAATTCAAGATTCTTAATACTAAGTGACCGGAGTTAATCGAGTGAAGTTTACAAAGATATAAATTGGTTTTCAAGCTCACTTCAAACCTGCATATAAACGACGTAGTTATTCAATATTGAGTTGTGAATTGTATGCTGATCGTGAATTGAGTTTCACAGTTGTTCTTAACAATCAGATTGCGAATGGCGACGACAATTAATATAATATTTCATTTCTAAATATTTTCTTAGGATTTGTGAAAAAATTAAGCTTTATTTCATTCGTAATTATGTCGTTATGGCGGCACGTAACGACACCATTGCAAGCACACGATTTCCTCATCTCGAGATACACAAATGCACTTGGCGGCATCCAGATCAAATAACCGTCAATCATATTGATCACGTTGCGATCGATGCAAGGCACGCCTAAAGTATTTTGGATGTTCGCACTTTTCGAGCAGCTAACATCGATTTGGATTACTAACTTTTGCAGCCAAGGTAAAAATGCGAATAACCCGAACGTCACAATAACGGAGTAATAGTTTGAGGAATTATGACGCCGGAAAACAGCAATTGCAAGAGACCGCCAGAGCCTATGGCAATCGAGTATCCCGTAACCTCTCAAAAAATCCATTGCCGCCAGCATCAAATGCCGAAGACCAGTGGCAAAGTTGCCAACAATCATCAGAGGTGCCGCAACTGATGTGCTAGGTTTCACCTTTCACCGATTGTAGGCAGGCACATGCAGCTAAACGCCGTAAAGAAGGACGAGGACTGCTCGTGAGCTCTACGAGCAGAAAAGACGGAAACAATACCGGCTTCTACAGAAGAAAAAGAGAGAGCATGAGAAGCGCGCGATCGAAGATATTAAGAGATGCTACTCCAGGAACAACGTGCGGAAGTCTTGCCAACAGGTAAAAAGAACGTGTCAAGGCAAAAAAACCTGCACAGAAGCATGTAGAGATGGAAATGGAAACCTCGTAGTTGAGTCACAGTCGGAAGGAGCATTTCTGCAGACTGTTAAACGGTGAGGAAGGTCAAAATCCCGCTGTCAAGATGAATGAAGTGTTCAACGTGGACGTTGACACACAAAACTTCAGTCCACCTGACCAAAATGAAGTTAGGGTAGCAATATCCAAGCTAAAAAAAACAAGAAAACTGCTGGCCCCGACGGACTGCCCGCCGAACTCTTTAAAGCAGCCGGAGATGACCTGGTACAGTACATGCACCAACTCATCTCTAAAGTTTGGTCAGAAGAAAGTATGCTTGATGAATGGAACCTCAGCATCGTTTGCCCGATCTACAAGAAAGGAGACCCTCTAAACTGCGCTAACTATAGAGGAATAAGTCTCCTGAATATCGCATACAAGATCATTTCTGCCGTATTATGCGAACTTCTAAAATCATTCGTCAGCAACCTGAGGCCAGGAAAGTCCACAATCGATCAAAAGTTCACGCTACGGCAGATCTGAAAACTACCCAATAACTCCAATTCGATACCCACCATCTCTTTACCGATCTTAAGGCCGCGTACGATAGTATATATAGAGCTGAAGTAAACAGAGCCATTTCTGGTTTTAGCATCCCCACAAAGCTCGTCCGACTGTGTTGGATGACGATAGAGCACTCTCGCTAACACCAATGCTGGTACTGACCTTACAGAAGCTTTTGATGTCAAAAAAGGATTTCTACAAGGTGATGCGATATCATGCGAGTTTTTCAACTTAATACTTGAAAAAATTGTAAGAAATTTATAAGTTAACTGTACTGGCCCAATTTTTTTCAAGTCTGTATAATTGTTATCATACGCTGATGGCATAGACATCATTGGCAGAACCCAGCTAGCTGTCCTGGAGCGTTTCTTAACATTGAAGCTGAAGCGGCTAAGATGGGACTAGCAGTCAATGAGGCAAAAACAAAGTACCTGCTGTCCACGAGAAGGGGCACACAACACATGCGGATTGGACAAAACGTCACAATAGACAGGTACAACTTTAAGGTAGTTACAGCCTTGGTCTGCCTCAGATCTGCTATAACATCTAACAACAACAAATAAAGCGAAGAATAACTCTTACCAATCACTGTTCCTATGGACTAGGGAGGCAATTCATTTGTAATGCCGTCTCTCGAAAAACAAATGAGACTCTTTATAAGACTCATCCCAGTCCTGCTCTATGCAGCGGAGATATGGGATCTATCGAAACCGGATGAAGATATCCTTAGTCGTTTCGAGCGTAAGGTTCTTCTCAAGATTTTCGGACTTATCTGCTTCTGCGTTAACGTGCTTTGGAGGAGAAGGTTCAACCATGAACTATACGAGCTGTACAGCGACATTGACCTGGTACAAAAAATACGTATATCACGTTTAAAGTCGCCAGGTCATGTAGAGCGTATGGAAACAATGCTCCGGCACACAGGATCTTCGATTCCAACCCAGAGTTAAGGAACACCTCGCCTGAGGTGGCGCGCTCAAGTGGAAGATGACCTGAACCAACTTGGAGTGCGTGATTTGAGGCAGCTAGCTAAAGACCGAGCTAGCTGGAGAGGCATGTTGGTTGAGGCCAAGGTTCGCCCGAACTGTAGCGCCAACTAAGTAAGTAAGTAATTATGTCATTTTCGATTGGCTGTTCGGAATTAATCTTTTCCACTCCTGTTACTCCGAAAATGTTTGATTAGTGTTTCCGAGTAGGACCTTTGAAGTATTTTTTCAGTTCTCGATTTCATAAGGGAGTACAAATAGAACACTCATATATATTTATTTTAATTTAGTAATTTGAATTTACGACATTTTTATATTCGCTTGGAATCATAAAAGACTGGAACACTCCGAAAATCCAATCGAAAACGACATGAGTATATTTCTATTGTAAGAAGTCACATACAAACATCATGTTAATAAATCACATATCCGGTTCATCGGCTAGGAACATCTGCCTTACGTCAACTTAAATCAAAAATATTTGGGTTTTGTTCAAATATTCACAGATTCTGTCCTCTTTTGAGGCTATATTCTATACGGGAGTTTTTGTAACTATAAGTCTCCTCTAATCATTCCATAGGAAGAATTATATAAAATCAAGCAAACGAAAATAAATTACATACTTCAGACCAAAAAAAAAAAACTGTAACTCTTTAATCCACAACCCAACACCAGAATTTACTATATTCGTTAACTTTTACTTGAAAAATCCAAATGGTTTCTTGCTTTCCTTTTTCTTACAAATGCATATTGCTATTAACTTCTATCTTCAATTCGAGTCTATACAACGAAAGTAACAGTAAACTAAGAGGACATTTCGTTACAGGTTATAGTTATAGGTTAGGTACACGGAACCGGTTTCCGGTTCATTTAAGAGCTTAATGAAAGAACTTGTCCTCCTAAGATTTAGGTACGGATGTGTAAAGAAGACCTTAATCCAAAGAATCAGTTATCATTTCCTGTTCTCTGCACAAATAACACAAATAAAAGAGAAACCCAAAACGGAAACGAAGAAAACCACTAACTTCACTATACCCCAGCACCATTCTCTATCTCCTTCTCACTCTAACTGTATGAGTAGGTACAATGGCAATTTGAGACAATGACGATAATTCACCTGCATATTCGATGGTTAGAGGTTTCGGAAGTTAACAGGAGAACGGTGAGGAGCAAGAGAATGTGGGCTTTCACTTCTAAAATGGTCTCTTCTCGTACATTTCCGGATCGTAAGATTACAAACGAGTTAAGAAGACACTATATAGATAAAGGAACTGAAAAAAATTAAAGTATCTCGAAGGATAAGATGTTGTTGAAAGTATCTTAATCAGTGATGGTGGCAAGAAATATTTGTGGAGAAAAAAATATAGTTGGGAGCTTTAAATTGAAAGTTTCAATGGCTTAACTTTTTAAGGAGGAAATGCACCAACAGGTTTCAATTTAGTTAGTTTAAGATTATATATGTAGATTTTTTTTTTTTTATTTTCTAAGAAAAGGGATTCTGTTTATCTAATTAAATTGTCCTATGGCATAAGCTATATTAGTTTAGTTTAATTATAAAGCTTAAATGGACAAATTGGTATTTTTTTTTATTTATTAGATTTAACGCGAAATCTTATAACTAAAAATTATTATAGTAAAAAATAGTAATTTATCTACTTTTTCACGAGTTAGCTAAAGCTTATAGTGCATAGGGTTTTCGGGGTAAAAAATGCCTTTTAATAAAAAAAAAATCAATACATTTATGTACGTACGCTTACGCTTAGTACCAAATCAGTACCAATTAATTACGACCGAGTTGTTGCATCATTTAGTGATTACTACCTTATTGACTTATGTTTGCATATTTAAAATATCGAGTATAATAATATCGTATTCGATTTTTGAAATTTCCTTTTCAGTGAACGTGGCTTTTTTGATTCCATAGAAGAGGGGCAGACGGATGGAAGAAAAATGGTTGTGACATAGTGTAAGCTATTTGATTTTGCGCAAAGATTCTTAGAAAATATAAATTTTCTGCGCAAAAAAAAACAGGCTCTTCAGAGTTGATGTATATTTATTGGAATTTAATTTTTTGCTCTAGTACATTTTTGATTTTATATTGTCTGTTTTATTTTTCATCTGAAAGATGGCAGCAAACTCGAGCTCCTCAACACAAGGTAGATTTAAATCGCTTGTGTAATTTACTAAAATAGATGATAGCAGAATTCAAAAATTCTGAAGTTGGAAATTATTTTGAAAACTTGACAGCAGGAAAAGAATCCAACTACTCACTCTGGAAAGCTGTTAAAATAACGAAAAAACCAAAGCTCCCAGCGCCTCTGATTAAGAATGATCAAAACAAATGGGCAAAAAGCGACAAAGAGAAAGCAAACGTTTTCGCGGATTACATAGAGAATACATTTAAGCCTTTTGATGGGCAAGGACTCAACGAACATTTAAACAAGAAATTACATAGCAAGAAATGTTACCCTTGCCGAATTAAGTAGAGAAATAAGAAAGCGTAATTATAAGAAAGCTCCGGGATATGACTTAATTACGGCCGAAGTTCTCAAAATGCTTCCTCGCAAAGGGTTAATTTATTTACTTTATATAATAAGTGCCACCCTAAGGCTAGAGTACGTTCCGAGACCAATGAAAGGTTGCGGAAGTTATAATGGTTCTCAAACCAGGAAAACCATCCCATCATATGATAAGAAATCTTACAGACCCATTTCGCGTCTGCCCGTAATATAGCTATAAGGTCTTTGAAGGAATATTACTTCTGCGCCTGTAGCCAATAATAAAAGAAAAGCGCCTTATACCTGAACCTTAGTTCGGACTTAGAAGCAAGCATTCGACAATTGACCAAGTGCATAGGATCACTGACGTCATTGAGAAAACTCTTGAAGAAAAGAAAATTTGTTCGGCGGTCTTCCTAGACATGTCACAAGCTTTTGATAAGGTGTGGCATGAAGGCCCAAATTTTAAATTAAGACAAATTCTGCCTGAGGCACTTTATACGCTTCTAAAAGCATATCTAGAGAAAAGACTTTTTAGAGTTTGGCATGGAAACGATTACTCGGATCTCAAAGATATAGTGGCTGGGGTTCCACAAGGAAGTCTCTTAGGTCCAATATTGTACCTACTATTTACACGTGATATACCTCAACTGAAGACTCTGTCGTAGCAAAGTTTGCTGATGACACTGCAGTATGCCAAACGATAAATGATTCTACAATAAAATTACAAAAAGCCCTGAATAATGTCAATGATTGGACAAAAACATGGCGGATATCGCTTAACGAAGTAAAACCAGTCCATGTAGGTTTTACGTATAAAAAAATTAATAGATTACCGGTATTTGTTAATTGTTGTTCAAGTTCCGTTTGCTTATGAAGCAAAATATCTCGGAATGATTCTAGACGCGAAATTAAAATGGAAACCGAATGTTAAAAAGAAATGCGAAGAGTTAAATAATAAACTGGTTGCTCGGGGAACACTCTAAGCTAAGTATCGAAAAAAAGCTAATTTTGTACAGGCAGGTGCTTAATCATTTCTGGACTTACGGTATACAACTCTGGGGTTGTGTGCGAGATTCTAATTTAAATACCTTACAAACATTTGAAAATAAACTCCTTAGATCGTTTGTAAGCGCACCTTAGTACATTAGAAGCGAAGATCTCCACAGAGATCTTGGGACGCCCACGGTTCGCGATGAAATAAAAAAAAATTGCCCGAAATCATAGAAAACGGCTATTACAACACTGTAATAGTACAATAATCGAAATTATCAATGAGAGGAATTAAGTACGCCGCCTGTGAAGGACTAAGCCTTCCGATCTGGTGCACTAATTGCGGTATAAGCAGGAACTATCACCGGATAGTTAGCTGCAAGCTGCAACACTTTAATTAAATTCATTAAAAATAAATTGCTGGATAAGTTTCAACTTACATATTTGCAGTAAAAATCTCACACTCCTATGAGCACGCGTTTTTCGGTCCTCATAGAGCCTTTTGAAGTTTTTACACCTACCCACGGGAAAAAAATCTATCATAGCTTTAATACTCTAACTTCACAAACTATAAAAAAAATCCAAACTTTTATAACGTACAATTTTATGTGAAAACAAAATTTTATCTAAATAAATCCCTGTTGTTAAAAATGCCTCTTTAAAAAGAAATCAAATGAAAACAAATGATGTTAGATATTTTATAAATTCATTAAATTAGTCACCAAATTGATAGAACAAATGCCACAATATAGAATTTTATATTTCAAACTGTAAAATAAACCCCTAGTAAAGGTGTTCTTTCTGTCACTCTCGCACATTTCAAACAAGAAGGACACACGAAATGTACAAAACAATGCGAAAGCGAATACCATAGTTTCAATGAATATATTAAATTCTTATGAACCTGATCCTGTTGTCAGGCTGAAAAATCTAGTGGTCAGACAATTGTTTGGATTGTCGACATTGTTCTTGTGTATATATATCGTCCTACGAACAGAGTTACAGTTTGCATCCATAAACTAATATATGTGCCGAGTTAATCCTATTCATGGAGTGGACATATTGGGGATTTGATTTTGTCCTTTTTTACAAAAAAAAAAAAGTAGATAAATAACCCTAACCCAGATGTGTGGTGAATGTGAAGAAGGAATCTAACTTCCGGAATGATGCATACATATTTATACTTATACGACATACGAGTCTCCAATACCTATACCGAAAATGTTGTCAACGTTGGTTCCTAAATTTGGCCTTGTGCCAGTAGATTTCGAGTGAGTTTTTTTTTATTTGTCAATTCTTATTTTAAGTTGTAATTTTGACTTTGGTGTTTCTTTTTTGCCATTTGTTCCTATAGAATTTTAAAGGGCATTCTACATTCATAGATAGTTTGTATTTTGATGGAATCTAGAATATAAATGGGTGCAGTTGATTTTGCTGTCCAATAGAAAATAAATTGGATATTATTTGTTTAGTGGATTTCTTATACGAGAAAGTTAAAAAGGGTTTACGTTTTGGAAGCTGGATTTATGAATTTTGGAACTAGGCAATCTTGTAGACTTTAGTTTAGTTCATTTCATCAATTTGATTAGATTATAATCTCTTCGACAATGATAAAAGTACATAATTTAATTGCTGGTGGGTAACAGATATTAAATTTATTTTCAAGTATTATACAATTAGGAAAGAATTATGAAATATTATTTAAAACAAGCGGTTTGAAAATGTCTCTGGAACAATTCGAATAAAAGTCAACTCTGTTACAAATTAAATTTTCCTCTCTGATGCAACGGCAAATGAGTTCATTTCGACCATAATTGCTATGATAAAACTGTTCGTAAATTAAAAATCGACAACGTGTAGTCTTTGATGGGGGACTTCTTCCAGTTACTTATGACAGGAACTGGGGACAATTTTGTATGATATGTTAAAATGTCTGTGATAAACATCACGGAAAAGTATACCTTCCAACCTTGAAGCGATTGTATTCCAAACAGTAAACATCGAACATTATAAGATGGTCTTGGAATCCTCCAATTCGACTTAAAAAATGCATATCTAGTGAAGTTCTTTTGAACTCTCTCAATTCTATTCCTTGAATTACTATAATAAGGCTTCCAGACTATGATGCAATACTCCTGAACTGATCTTACTAGAGAATTGTATAATGAGTTTAAGGTATAGGGATCTAAGAACTCTCTAGTGTTTCTTTTGATGAAGCCAAGCATTTGGTTTGTTTTATTATTTATATAGTCATAGTGAGGCAAGAATGACAAATTAGTGTCTAAGATAACTCCTAGGTCGTTCTTATAATTCTCGCTCTTTCTATATTTATATTTTTGATATTATATTCAAACAGAATTGGATTGCAAATCCTGAAACTTGACAGACTTGATACATAGAAATGTTTAGAAGAAAATGATTCCATTGGCACCAATTATCTAGTTCGCTAGGTCATTCAAAAGAAGAAAGCAATCCTATTCACAACTTATCTTACAATAGAGTTTGACATCATCCGCAAAAAGAAGGCAATCCGAATCGTTCAAAACGATTTGAATGTCATTTACAAATAGCAAAAATAGTAGTGGCCCTAAATGGCTTCCTTGCGGAACTCGTGGCGGAAATGAGATATTGTATGAGATCGAACAATTAATTTTTACTATTTGGAATTTAACTGTCAAAAATGATTTTAGCCACTTCAGTAAAGAAGAGTGAATACCTATAGAAGTCAATTTTTGAAGTAAAACGTGATGATTTATTCTATCAAATGCTTTCGCAAAATCCGTGAAAATAATATCCGTATGAGACTTCTTTACCATATTTGATATGATGCCATTTGCCATAAGAGTTAAGCTTGTTGTGAATTTTCCGTCTCCTGCTTCAATACCGCGCTACTTATCACCTTATTACGAGCTGCAGCAAATTCGATTATTCGGACGCCTTTATATGTTGTCGTTTCGTGGAGGCTGTGCTTTCCAACTAATCTCCCAAAGATATTTTCTTCCCCAACTTTATCATTGAAGTCTCCGAGCACAACTTTGATATCGTACTCCGGGCAGGCTCCGTTGGCTCCGTCCAGGAGGTCGTAAAACTCCTCCTTGTTAGACTCCTCAGCTTCATCGGTAGGCGCGTGTGCACATATTAGGCTGATGTCTTGGAAGGTAGCTTTGATTCTGATCACAGCCAGGCGATCGCTAATCGGCTTTAAATCGATAACTTTCGACCTGAGTCGATTTCCCACGATGAATCCGCATCCCAACAGGTGCATTCCTGGATGACAGCCAATGAAGCGACAGTCAATGTCGCAATCTTTCCTTTTCGTTATTCTTCATTCTACCCTGGGGGTGGCCGAGGCGCGATATTTGTGTGCTCGCTTGTCAACCTCGTGGTTGCAGGTTCGATTCCTGCCATTGTCTATGTCTTCTTATATTCCATTAAAAACCAATTCTAAAAATTGTCATAAAAATGGGTTGCTGGTTTACTCATTACATGCTGTTCAGGCGTAACACTAGCAACATGTAATTGAGTAAACTAGCATACTACCCATAAATATGGCAACGAAACAAATAAAAATAATGCGAATTATAAGAGACATAAATAAATAAGACATGTTAATTCTCTCCCCATTAGTTCAGCTGCCATCCCTGGAGATAAATCTGAGACAACAACCAGCTCTAGTCTCAGACCATCGCGCCACACTCTTTCCTACCCTTCTTTCTCTTCTTTCACCGGATGCCCGCGCTGTGTTAAAATAACATATAAAGGGTATTCATAGTCCCTTGAGCGCGTGCAAGATTATAAAAAAAAATTTTTTTAAGAATCCTATCCATCGTTTCTCCTGGATTGCGGTAATGTCTGCCTTGTACCGCGAGAGGACAGATTCAAGTTTTTGAGTAGCACCTGGCGTATACAGTATCCTTACATTCCAGGTGCATAGTCGTAGGTCGTAGTCCATTTTCGTTTCGGGTCTCGTTGTCCATTTTCGTTCCGGGTCTCGTTGCCATTTGAGGGGGGTCGTTATCTGAGTCTTCTGGCGTGTCTTTCATAACAATATAGTTTTTTACTGTTGTCGGGTCATTAGCCCAACGCCCGAACCGCCAATCTTTAGGGCCATGAGTTTAATGTTGCAATTTTTCCGTGATCAACATTCGCACTTACAAGTTAAGCAAGTCATGACATAAAGTCATACTGGCCATGCAGTAGCCTACACGATCGGTCCAATTCTTAAGCACATTATCGATTGTGTGCAGCTGTATTTCACCAATGGCTTCACGAATATTGTCCTTTAAAGCGTCAATTGTCTCTGGTTTGTCGGCGTAACACTTATCTTTTACGGCACCCCACAAATAATAGTCCAACGGTGTCAAATCGCAGCTCCGAGGTGGCCAAACGACATCAGCTCTGCGGCTGATAATGCGACCTTCAAAAACAGGGCTCAAAACATCGAGTGTAGCTTCGGCTGTGTGGCACGTAGCGCAGTCCTTCGTCTCAATGATGTCTCCGAAATGTTCAATTGTTGAGAACGACGGTAAATTGATGTTGATGGCGCTTTACGCACACTTTCTGCTCAAGCAGCAATATTCTCGGGTGAACGAACTGTTTTTGGCTTCTCACGCTTTGGTTTATCGATGAGGATGCCAGTTTCGTTCACTTTTTTCACAAGATAACGAACATACGGAGCTGACGGTACTTCTCTTCTTCCAAAATCCGTACGCAATTTTCGCACACATTCTGCAACATTACCATGATTTTCAAAGTAATGTCGCAATGTTTCCCAGCGTTGTTCAAGCGTACACACAACCATATTCGTTCAGCGGAAGGATAAAACTAATTATCTGTCAAATCAGACATGAGCTAAATGTTACCATTCACGAAATAAGCACTAGTTAAAAAAAAACGTTAGATGGCGGACCTGTTATTAACCGAGTCGATTAATTAAATTTGCTGAAATAATTGAAATGAAATCGAAGTACAGTGTGTACTATAGGAATGGGCCCCAGGAAAAGTTTTTACCAAAAAAGTATTTCCAAACCTTTTTCTGAAAAATTGAAAGAGAGAAAATACGACCGGGAGTAAGATCGACGATAAGTTTTTGATAGATAGACAACAGGATTTTTTTTAACTTTTTGATTTGATTTGTTGGCAAAACCTAGGGGAACCAGGATTAAGAACCCAAATATTTTGAAGCGAAATTCTGGATACAATTGAAGTTGGAAAAGTCTGAAGAACCGTTGAAAATCAACAACGAAACGGGTAAGACTAGACCGTTAATGGAGTTTTTCAAAAATTAAATAAAAAAAGCAATTTAAAAAATATAAGAGGGACGCGTGTCTTACAATGTTGAGAATTAAAATTAAGAACACAAAGCCTACCGAAAATTATTTGATCAACTAAAATAAAAATAAAAGAAAATCTACTTATCTTTCCACTTAGCAGTTTTCCTTCCTTCTTCTAAATTTTCGTCACGTCCGTCTGAACTTATCTCCTGTTTCTTCCTTTCTTTCCAACTTTCTCCTTCCATTGACAATTTTTAAAAACACCTTCTTCAATTTTTCAAAACCGAAACAAAATCGTTGTTTAATTTCTTTAATTTTTTGCCACTTTTTGAACTTTTACTTTTTCTTTGATTACCAAAAAAACTTTCTATATATTCCCAGGTCAACCAAAAAGTGGTTTAACGCGCGCAGTTTGTCCTTTCTCGACCATCACATTCACGCATACATTCATACGACCAACCAAGCGTGTCAGGAGGTTTTCTAACACGTATAGTCTTATTGGTTAACATAGCTCTGTTGACGAATTCCAGCGAGACCTTTCACTCAAACAATTTCAAAGAACACTGAACTCGTAAAATTGTTAGGAATATATTCCAAAACTTCCAAGTTCTTAGGCTGAGATTAGACTTCCCCCACAAACTCATTTAGAAATAGTAAAAGTTCAGAAAGCTGAAAATGATATCTCTGGGCATTCTCCCAGTTACGCTACATATGCTACGAGTCACGGGAATGTTAAAATTATCTATTTGAACAATCTTTTGAACAGCGAAGATGGCAGGAAAACAACTAAGACTCAAAATCACCTACTCTACTCTATTCGGTGGGTCTTTGCGCAGATTTGGGTAAAAGTAATTTACGTTCCATTCTTATGACCCGGTTTTAGAATAAAAGTAAAATTTTAAATTTAAGGTGTTTACACTCGGCTTCAGAGTCTTAAAGCAACATATGTTAAATCCGCTCCCGGAACTAGTGTGCGAGTCTCCAGAGAATTTCTCTGCTCGACACACATTGACTTCAGTTCAGCTCGTCCGCTGATTACGGCATGTACCTGTTTTGTTATTTACTCAGAGTTATGTTTCCATCACATTGCTAAGAGCAAACAACGTAAGAACGGTGGGACTAAAAAAGATGGGGAGGGTCTAAGGAGAAAAGTCTGGGAACAAAATGGGAATAAACCAATGATAAGAATGGTTTTTGTGGCGGTGCAATTTAACAGCACTTTTTTTACCGTGAAAGCAAGTAAAAATTACGTAGGATTTATTGCTTCAAAACAAATTGTTGCCCATTGCCACAAATCTTTATTGACACTACTTGCATCGGGGAAACTGAATAGCTTTCAATTCTACTCTAAATATATTCGTATTCTAAGAGAAAAAAAAAGTTAAAACGAATTCTCTCTGATCATCTTCCTGGAAGATTTCAGTAATAGACCGACCCTGATTCTTTTATAGGTTCTTACCTATATTGATGTAAAAAGGGTCTGATGAAATATTGAAATATCCTTAATAGGAGATACCATGTTGAAGGAGTCAAGGGCCATTCAAAAAACCAAACAAACAATAAAATAAATCTGTTATATTTTTAACTCAAATCCTAAAATCCTATTGAAACTTTTTGGTTATCAACAAAAAAATAAACATTTGTGTGGCCTAAATAGCCCTAACATTAAATGACGTCGTTTGTTCGTCTTCAATAATATTTCAAAAGTCCTAAAACACACCCGGCACTCAATTCCAAAATCTTTTCTTCATTCTGATTCCGTAAGGAAAAACAAAGATATCAAATATTTCATTTACATCCTCTTTTAGCCAACTGTATTCCCCATCTTCGTCTCTGTTTCAGTGTCCGTAACCGTATCCGAAAACTATCCTCATGGTTTATTAAAAATGAAAATATTAGCAAAAAGATTTCGTCACTTGAACTGCAGGAACTACAGTCTAAGAGAAAATAGGAAAAAGGAAAGGAGAAAAAGCTTTCTATCATAAGGTAGGTCCTTACCTACTACTTTACCTGCAATCCTAATCCTACGTTTGCCTTTTTTAAAAAGTATCTGTGATTGAAATTCAATGGGTAAGAACTTTATCTACGAAAGCATCAATTTAAATCGTCTCTTGCTTGAAAATCTCAATAAACAAAAACAACAACAAACAAGACTATTATTTATAGAAGGATATTCTCTGCCGTCGTCATCGTCGACCTGAGGATTAGTACCTCAACTTAAATTGTGGTATAGTGCTCATGCTCTGGGAGAAAAGCAACCGGTTGGTTGATATTGGTTTTGGTATATTCTTGTTTATCTGTCTGTCACCTGTGCTTTAAGTTTGGCTTATAGAGATGGTACCATAGGGTGGACAGATTCAATAAGACGAATATATGGTCTGGGTTTTGAGAACATTTCGGGTTATAGAAAGCAATTTATCAGTCAGACTTGCCTCTGTCTGGCATTTTAGGCAAAATATTTGGCAAAATGATAGAAGGAGTTTGCCCGGTGAAATAAATCATCAAATAAACGAAAACGGATGTGATGGGACGGAAGGACGAGTTGAGAGATTTGTAATCATTGGAATTGAGGCAATCAATCAGAATCACAGAAACTGTGGAGAGATATAGTTTTGGTGAAGACGTAATCATTACAACTGTGTAAAAATAGTGTGGTCATGAAATAAATTTTATGTAGAGCTATTTATTGAATGTGCTACATGCCAGAGAGAGGTTAAACAACCTGGGTTCGTTTCTATTTTTGTTGTGGATTATTTCTTTCTTTCCCTGGTATTTAAATTATGTGCAAAAGGGTTCTGATGATTCTTCAAATTGAAATAATTGATTCGAATTTTGACCAAGTATCATTTATTCGGGGAATTGAGATCACTGTAATAATTTTATTGGATGTTAGTTAAGTCGAAAGTTTTGGGTATTTATGAAAGTTTTGGTGTTTTTTGATTGCTGCTTTATACTATGTTGCAATAGTAAAGCGAAATTTAAGATTTCAGCAGAATACTCTTGAATAATATTAGGATGCGACTTTTTTATTACTATCAAGCTTATTTTTAAACTTACCTACTTCCTTACTTAACGTGGCGCTACAGTCCGGGGTGTAGCAGGGCCTCAACCAACAAGCTTCTTCCAGTCGGCTCGGTTTCTAGCTATCTCTCTCCAGTTTCGCACTCCAAGTTGGTTGAGATCCTCTCCCAGTTGCGTGCGCCATCTTTTACGCTGTCCACCTCTACTGCGCTATCCCACGGGATTGGATTCAAAGACTTTCCGGGCCGGAGCATTGGAGTTCATTCGCTCTAGATGACCCAGCCACCTCAGTCGTTGGCTTTTCAATTTTGTGACTAGGTCAGTGTCGCTGTACAGCCCGTACAGTTCGATGTTGTATCGTCTTCTCCATTCCCCATCTATGCCGACGGGACCAAAAATTACCAGGAAAATCTTCCTCTCAAAACA
This sequence comes from Philhelius pedissequus, assembly GCA_910595825.1. Lineage (NCBI taxonomy): Eukaryota > Metazoa > Arthropoda > Insecta > Diptera > Syrphidae > Philhelius > Philhelius pedissequus. The sequence goes on along the minus strand of OU343160.1, from coordinate 271,478,230 downwards.
CCCTAACGCGTTCTCATCCACCATTAACAGTGTCCATGTCTCTGCACCATACATCAGAACTGGGATGATGAGCTTTTTATATAACGAGTTGCTCGACAGAGGGCTTTGCTTCTCAATTGCCTTCTTAGCCCAAAGAAACAGCGATTGGCAAGAGTAATTCAACGTTTGATCTCAGTACTGGTGTCATTAGCTGAGTTTATAGCGGATCCTAGTTATATAAAGTCTCTGACTACTTCAAAATTATAGCTGTCTATAGTGACGTTCTGTCCGAGACGTCGGTGATGGGTGTCCTTTCTTGTTGACAGCATATATTTTGTTTTGCTTCCGTTCACCGCTAAACCCATCTTCTTGGCTTCCTTCTCAATAATCACGAAAGCACCACTGACACGCTTTGTTCGTCCGATTATGTCAATGTCGTCAGCGTAAGCGAGTAATTGGACGGACTTTTGAAAGATTGTGCCTCTAGTGTTGACGTGGGAGTTTTGCACTATTATTTCAAGAATGATTTTAGAGAAGTCGCATGGCAGCTCGTCGCCCTGCCTAAAACCTTTTTTGACATCAAAGGTGTCGGTGAGGTCTTTGCGACCTTGATAGAGCAGCGTGCATTCTCCATCATCATCCTGCAGAAATGGACGAGTTTGGTAGGGATGCCAAAACTAGACATGGCTCTATATAGCTCGTCTCTATAGATGCTGTCATACGCGGCCTTGAAATCGATGAAAAGGTGGTGAGTATCGATTTGAGATTCCTGTTTTTTTCCAAGATCTGCCGTAGTGAAAATATTTGCTGGATGGTGGACTTGCCTGGCCTAAAGCCACACTATAAGTTGGACTTAAGCTTATATATAACTATCTTTACTTCGTCGAGATCAGTTGGACCAACAATACCGTTGGCCTTTGTGGTCCAGGTTGAATGGCACAATTTGCATAATAGCGGGATTCCAATCGTCTTAGCCGTTATACAATTTGCAGAAATAATTTTTCCATATCCTCAGCACCGACTGCGATTCTACAACGATGTTCTCCTGATCATCCTTGCAGGCTTAGGTTCGGGACTTGTACCCCTGGGAGATTCTTTTTACTTTTTGTAAAACTTCCGAACTTAATTCCTGCAATGGCATCCGTCTATTTCCTCAATTGCGCGCTTCGCATGCTTGTGTTCTTATCTCCTCTTCTGCTCATAGAGCTCGCAAGCAGCTCTGGTCCTTCTATGCAGCGCCGCTTTGTATGCATGTTGTTTGGCTGCAACTTAAGACCTGCTGTATTCAAGACTTCATTTTTTTCGAAAATTGAAATATGTTAGTAATTAAAAAGAAGAAGAAAAATACATTAAACAAAAAGCAAGAAATTAAAACACTACAAATTATCTACTTTGTACCTCATTCAGAAACAAACTAAACATTTCAAGACACCTGCATACAATACTGGTCAATAAAATAGGTTCACTAGGCTTTTTGTGGATGTACTTTCAAAGCGTGCTTTTGCTCAGATGGTCTTATCTACTATTAACATGTGTTCAGCTAATTGATGATTTTTACTTGCCATTTATATAGGTATTCTATGGCAAGTTATGGATTCGTAAAAAAAATCGAACTCGAGATTTTAATCAAACTTTACATTACTAAGATGGAGAACACCAATAAAGTGGGTGCCGCAATTCCGTCCGTCTATTTGTCTGTCTGTCCTCGAGTTCAGAGTTTAAATTGTTGGATGGATTTGTCTAAAACTTGGTACATATTGTTTTTTCATAAATATGCCCACAAGTTTTTGTTCCCTTTTTTTAATAGGAAACATAACGATGTCTGCCATACAGTTTTCTCCAATGGTTTTTATAAATAATCAGTTCATTAATGAAGGGAAAATATACATTTTGGCATTTTTTTTTTGAAAAAAATGGATATTTTTGGTACCGTTTTTTTGCGTTTCGATTTTTTTGAAATTTTTTATTCAAACGCTCCTAGAAAGACTAAACACAAATGTAAGGCAAAATATTTCCAAAGTGTTGCTTTTTTTTAATTTAAAAAATATTTCTGCTCTAAAATAATATAAAAAAATTTAACATTAAGTGCTTCTAGCTTAAAATTAAAAACTATGACATAAGGGTTCAAGTTGAACTTATGTATTCATACATATGTACACATAAGTGTATATTTAGAAACATGCATTTCGCATCGCACCCACAAACGATCTTAGTATTTGAATTTTTGGTTAAATACAATATATTTGTTTTGATTGAATTTTCTGAATAAATCATCAGAAACCTTAAGGTTCCAACATTTACACTCCTTATATTTCACAAAGTCTTTAGATAGTAAAATTCCTTGTAAAGTTGCAACAACAAGGCGATTTCTGAGCTTTGTTTTATTTAAAATTATTTGAGAAAAAGTTCTCTTAACATTAGCTGAAGAGTTTGGTAATGTTAATATCGATAAACTTAAGTTAGCCATCACTGGAAAGGCCAAACTTTGATTGCTCCTTTTTATATATTTTAATAATAGCATTTTAGTATTTTAAGTCAGTCATTGCCAAGCTAAGATGTTACAGATATTTAATTAAATAATAAATAATGATATTTCAAGAGCGGATAATATATGAAAATATTTTAAAATATGAAAATCGGGTGAAAGTGCCCTATTAACATAGAAAATCCGTGTATCTGAAATAGGTCTAAAAATCGGGAGAAATACGATAAATTGGTGTTTCTGGCAACACTGACCGTGGCAAACAAGTGACTTTCCTCCACAAATATAGGACCTCGTATTATCAATTGTGGTAATACTGAGTGTGAACTATATTAGGGTCGAATGCAAATGGCAAATGTGTTCAACTCAGCTGTGACTTCACCTCTTTATAGCGATTGTGTATTATATTTGCTGAGTGTATTAAATGCCATCTCTCGCTGATTGGTATGCTCGATAGATGTGGTTCTGTTGTCGGCTGCTACTGCGGCGGCTTGGGCTGCGGTATTACGATTGAAAATGATTAAGTTCGTGATATTAAAGTGTGTAGAATACATTTCTTTGTTACAATACGATAGAAAAAAACGGTCTTTGAATTTCAAGATTATAACCTTAGATTAACCAGAATAAGATCGGAAATTTCGTCAATTTTTTTGGTTTGCCTACAAGCTACGGCCGTGGTGAAACTCATATTTTTGCATCTGGATGTAAATACAAAAAGGTTTCAAACAGATTTCACGCCCACAAGTGCAAAAATATTGGCGGTTATTTTTAAATAATCAGAAATTGATGAACAATGAATGAACTACTTTTTAAGTGCTACCTCACCTTAAATGCATATCATTTCAATTTAGAATTGCAGTGAAGATAAATAAAATTAATGAAAGCATATTATAACTCAAACTAATGTTGTTAAACGAAAATGCATATCAAATTTGTTTAGCATTTGCTTAAAATGAAACAATACAAATTATATTTGTGAAAAAAGAAAAAAATTCTGAAAAAAAAGACTTTTTATCTAACATTTAAAAATTAATTTTAAAAGCTCATCTTTATTGCATTAAGCTTTGATTTTTTTCAATAGCTTTTAAATGAATACTAAAAGCTTATTTCCAATAAATGAGGTACAATTTAAATACGACCCAGTTCCAGAAAAGTTTATTGAAATACTCGTGCGAGTTATATTTTAGAGAACTCCATTCAATTATCCATTTTTCTGTACAATATCGAAATTTTTGTTGAACAAAATCGTTTTTATTCCGCCAAAGCAAATTGTGTGTTTCATTATCACATTGTCTTATTTGAATTAATTTTTAACAACTAAAGTCTTAACTACATTTAACAGACTTTTGTACAAAAGTAAAAAAAAATGTTTGTCTTTTTCCAATATACTGCTGAATCCTATCTCATATTACAAATTTTACAAAAGTATTCCACTTTTGCACAAAAATAAAAGTCTAACTTTTACTTTTGTAAAATTTGAAATATGATGCAGCAGTATGTTGGAAAAAGACGAACATTTTTTAACTTTTGTACAAAAGTGTGTTAAATGTTGTTATAAGGCTTAACACGTAAATTAAAATATCACCTAACCTTGCCTTCTAACAGGCTGTATCCAAAGGCCATGAACGCTGGCAGAACTATGAACATGCCATGAAAAATTTAATTGGAAGTGAAGAAATCCATGTCCAATCAACGACATGACATGAAACTACCCACTGAGTAATATGAACTGTTAGTGTTTTGGAATATGGTTTAGGTCTTCCGTATGATCTTGCACACACACCAAAGTAATAGCCTTTTCAGGCCAAACCCAAAACACGGTTTCGCGAAATTATCGGTTTTGCCTGAAAACCTAAGGCGAAAACACAAGTTTCCCCATACATTTTTGATAAGTCACAAGATTTGATAAACTACAAGTTTTAAATAAAACCTGTCGAAAACATGTCATTGTCTGTGGTGTCAAAATAATTGAAATGTCAAACGAAAACTTGTAAGTGTTTAGTGTGAACTGTTTTGAGTTTTCGTAAGCTTTTAGCTGAAAACCCCGTTTTGGGTTTGGTGTGAAAAGCCCATAAAACTTAATTTGCTAAAAAGTGAAATGCTTTTGATTACTCTTCAAAATACTTGCACACACATACAATCAAAAAATTATTTGCGTAGTTTTCGCCAAGAAAATTTGAATTTCCGGATCAAAATCCCTATTGACAAATGGAAAACGACATACATAAAATGCAATATCAATAACAAGTGTGTCCTACACATAATAAAGTTTTGAACACTTCCTAAAAATTATATCTATTAATTTTTCAGAGGTGAGTTTTTGCTTATACTACGTTTCCACAGAACTTTAATCTTTTGTAGACTTACTAATTTCAAAAAGTGTTTCCACCGCTACAAAAGTAGATTAATTTTGACAGCACTATTCAAAATGCATATATCTTTTCATTTCCTCTTATGATGTACAAGTGAGACAGGCAGCTTCATCTGTGTCAACCGAAGAGAAAAAATTCACTTTCCCGATGAATGTGTTCATTTCGATATGGAAATAGGGTAGTTCGATTGAAGATTTAAATGAGATTTCTTTTAATTCTTCATCTGAGAAGATTAAAATTTGTATGGTAAATCGTCAAGATTTGTAGGAGATTTAGCTAAATCTCCAAACATGTAAGGGCCTTCTCAAACTAAGCGAAGGTGACGATATCCACGTTAAACGTACCCGCGAAATTCGCAACAACAATGCTCAACGCGGAACCTTCATACTGGAGCTTCTCTCTACAGAAGATGTAGACAAAATTATATCCGCGGCACACCAGTTGAAAAACTCGGGTATCAGTATTTTCCGAGAGCAGTCTCTTTTGTACAGAAAGAAAAGACAAACACTTATCGAATTTCGAAGTAAACTTCTGGAAATCAATCCGAACGTCAAAATCATTGTCAAGGGCGACAGAATGCAAATAAATAGCCACACATTTGTTTACAAACACTCGCGAGGTCTCAATGTTAAAACTTCGACGGAGTTGGCATTTATCAAGCAGATGTTTGGTGACAGATCAGCTGAATTTTTTGACTGCAGCGTGGGAGTGACGTTAGATCCAAATCCTATTACGCCATCTTCATCTTCTTCCTACTCTCAACAGATACAAGCTCCACCTATGAGTCAGCGTGCAAACGTTATAAGGGTGGAAACAGATTAGGTAGCATCTGTCGTCTGCCACAATAATATTAGTATTAACAATAATTTATACAATTTAACGATTTTATCATATAATATAACAGGTATTAGAAGTAAACTTTTGCAAACAAATTTTTTTAACTATATTCAAAATTTCGATGTAATTATTTTATTAGAAACCTTTTTGGAAGAAAAAAATGAAAACGAATTTCTTAAATATTTTACAAATTTCAAAATAATGTTTAATCCTGCAAGTAGATCAAATGTGCACGGTAGAGCCAGTGGTGGCATTATTTGTGGAGTCAAAAAAACCTTAAATTGTAATTTTATCAAGCTTTGTCTTATAGAAAATAGACTTATTTTTCAAATTTCAAACAATAATTTTAAATATTCAATCATCCCAGTCTACCTAAACTGCAATAACTGGCAAAATGACTTTGATGGTTTAGTAAACTTTGTAACTAACTTTAACTTGGAGAACATTATGATCATTGGAGACCTTAATGCTCGTATTGGCGGCTATCAAAATCCATCTGTTCATAATTTAAACTCTCAAAATTTACTTAATCCCAGCAGAAACTCCAAAGATGAACATTTTAACAGAAATGGCAGACTTATAACGGAATTTTTTGAGAATTTTGGACTTTTCGTTTTGAATGGTGCATCTAAAAGCGACAGCAATGGAGATCTCACGTTTATAAGCGGTCAAGGTCAGTCTGTAATTGACTTTTGTGCAATATCGGCTGAGTGGCTTAAATCTTTTACAGACTTCAAAGTTGGAATTCAGAACTTTTCTTCGCATTTGCCATTAGAAGTTGAAGTGAATTTTACTAATTAAGACGATCAAAGAGTCTCCAATAATTTCTCGAAACTTAAGTGGAATGAGAATAGTTCTCCACTCTATAAAGCTCTTTTAAACCGCCACTGTAGTTCTCTTCCTTCTCAATCATCAACAAGTTTGAAGATTGTGAAGAGCATATTATCAGAGTTATCAAAACCTCAGCTCCGTCTTCCCAAAATAACAAAAATTACTCCTTCACTCCCCGGAGCACATGGTTCGATAACAATTGTAAGAGACTACGTAAACTATCATTTGTGTACCTCAAACTTTATAGATCTACAAATACCTTATTTTTCAAAAACATTTACTTGCATGTAAATAAGGAGTACAAAAAACTCTGTGCAGACAAAAAAAATGCTCATCTTAAAAACTTGTCGATAAAATTATCGAGCTGTAAGAACTCTAAAGCATTTTGGAGTAGTGTCCGGGAACTTAGTGGACGTAGTCGAAGTGTAATGAACACCCTTGGAGCTGAGACACTAGGAGCTCATTTCAAAACCCTTTTGTCGGCTGATAAAAATAATTACACTTTTTCTTACGCTTTACCTACTGTTACAGTCGAAGAATTGGATAGCCCAATAGCGTTATGGGAACTAGAAGCATCTCTTTACAAAATCAAAAACAACAAAGCACCTGGCATAGACGGGATTCCCGTTGAGTTTTATAAAAATAGCACCGATCAGCTAAAGAATTATCTTCTGACCTACTTTAACAGATTATATAACGATTCATATGTGCCAAAAAACTTTAACAAAGCAGTTATTTTCACCATTTTTAAAAAAGGAGATGCAAACCTCCCAGAAAACTATCGAGGAATTTCTATTTTAAATAGTCTAAGGAAAATTTTGACTTCTATTCTATACGAAAGGCTCTCCAAATGGATCGAAGGAAGAAATCTACTTAGCATTTTCCAAGCCGGTTTTCGAGCAGGTTTCTCAACGATGGACCACATCTTCGCCTTAACAAATATTGCCAGAAAGTCAATAGACAAAAAGAAGAAATTGTACTGCTGCTTCGTGGACTTTAAAGCGGCATTTGACAAGGTTAACCGACAAGCTTTGCTGAACAAGCTTTCGATGCTGGGGATTTCCCGCAAATTCCTTATGATGTATTTCAATTTTCTTGCCACATCGAGTGCCTCTGTATGGGTTGGTTCTGAATTTTCAGAATGGTTTGAAACAACGGCTGGAGTTCCACAAGGCTGCATATTAAGCCCATTGCTTTTCTCCTTATTTATTGACGATGTTTGATAGGTACTTCCTGGAGGAATACTGTTTGCCGGTATCCAAGTAAAAGTTTTGCTCTACGCTGATGACTTAGTGTTTTTGGCTGACAACCCATCCACCCTACAGTTACAAATTAACAAACTTAATACTTTTTGCGAGAGGTGGGGCCTTCATGTAAATACAAGCAAAACTAAGGTGATGATTTTTGAAGCACGTCAAAGAAGAAGATTGCCCGAAGAAAATTGGTCGTTGAACAATACACGTATAGAAGTTTTGCAAGAATTTAAATATCTTGGAGTTCTGATTACGCATAATCTAAACTTTTCAAGGCACGTGAAGCAAAAAAGTAATGAGGCTAAGATAGCTTTGAGCTTAATGTGGCCAAAGTTTTTCGCAAACCAAAAAGTTGATCATGCGTCAAAATACCGCGTTTTTCATGCAACAGTGAACACATGTATGTGTTATGGAGTACAGGCGTATGGTCAATTTTTCTTCGAAGAGTTTGAAGCGACTCAGCGCCATTTTTTTAAGCGACTGTTTAAATTGCCAAATTCAACGCCTAATTATGCTATTTATGTGGAGTCTGGTATAACGCCTATATACATTAAAAATCTCAAAGCCAACGCCGATTACTTAATGAGAGTGATGCGAAGAAGCGGTAGAAGTCTTCACAAATCTATCATGGAAAGTCTTCTGCAAACGAATTCCTCCCCTTTCAAAGACTGGAATCAATTAGCTCAGACCAATGGGGCTAATCTTTCACTTATGGTGTCAAATGTCAATGAATGGCCGGGTATGTTTGCAGACGTAATCGCAAAAGTAGATGAGAAAATATACAATCAGCACATAACTAGAGCAACTTCCACAACATCCAGGAACACGTATAGAAACCTCAATCACCAGTTGTCATCGGGCAAGAACTATTTTAGCAACGAATTTTCGAGCCAAGCTATAAGCTGCATTTTTAGAGTACGTGTGGAGCTCCTAAACTTAAATTTTATACCACATCGAGCTGATCTACCACAAATCTGTAGTTTATGTAACACAAGAGAAAACGAAGATGTCCACCACTTCATTGCGGCCTGCCCTATTTTGCAGGAAATCCGCCGCTTATACTTCGAAGAGAGCTTTTTTTCTCCAAACCGACTCCATGAAATATTGAACGGAGCATTAGGATGGTCAATTTTTCAAAAGTATTGCCAACATGCGCTAAACTTTCGTAACAGTTTCTTATAATAAAACGGAAAATGAAACCAGTTACTGCAGTTTACGACTACCTATGTATTTATTTTATGTTTCAAATCATATTTAAATTAATATTTTTTTTTTTTTGTGTTTCAAATCATTTCAAAATTGTTAAAAAAGGAAAAAAAATATATAATCATTAAAATTTTCTTTTTAATTAATTTACTTTTATTCTTTATTATTTAAATTGATACTTTTTATGTTTCAAATCATGCCAAAATTGTTGAAAAATTAACATGTTAGCATTAATTACACTTTTTAAGTTTTTAATTCTTTCTTTTGTACTTTTTTTTTTATAAATTAAATGAAATGTCATATCAGGCAGACGGCAGAATAGCCAAGACCTTATTCTTAGGATAATAATATTGTTAACCATTTCATAATAAAATAAAGAATTTTAATAATAATAATAATAATAATATAAACTTAATGTCCCTATATGGGATACTGTGACGAAAATTGTGTCATTCATCTCAGATTTTATTGATCCAATCGATCCATGTAGAAAGTGTTTTTGTTTTCTTATGCGCCCCATACTGATGAGGTTAATAGCAGCCATTTAAATCTTGTCCTACCTATACAACAAAATAACCCACTACCCGTCAGATCCCTGGAGAAGGAAAAATCATCTATGGACACAATGAGAAACTCCGACAAGCCGCTGAAGTGAAAAGAGTGTTAAAGTAGAGGTAGGTAAAGGGTCCCAGTACAATGCACCATAAATATATACATATAGGTACGAGTATACATCCAAACAAAGTTCGTATATGTTTATCTAATTCCAGTTGGTCATCTTTGTTTTTCCTATGGCACTGCAGTTGGATGGATGCTTGTCGATGTTTTTGTTGTTAGGGCACACGATCCCTTTATACCTGCTGATGGTTCTCTGGCAGGATTCAAGAACCTAAAGTCATCAGTCTATACGTAAATCCATGGAATCATTGGCTTCACAGGTATAGAAGGAGCAGGCGAACAATCTACAATGTAAACGATGTAAAGTTGTTGGTGGCGATGCTGTTGTTGCGGATAAAAAAATGTCATTGAACTTCGAGTAGCACTCTCATCTCACACCCTATAAGATCCAAGCAAGATGTGATTAGGTTTTAGATTGTAAGAGTGTACCCGAACCGAACTCAATTCGATGCCGTACTGGGATTTCCCAACACAATTTAATGCATTTCTGGTCCATGGAGAGGAGCATTCTGGCTGGTTGAATGAGGATTTTTTTATTGCACTACTTTAGGGGTCACTGGCTGGTAAGAAAGTGCTGGCCATTGTTGTGGTTAATGGGATATAATTCGTTCTGAAAGGGAAAACTTGTTTTCTTAAAAAAAAAAACTCACTTTGCGTGTTGAATAATCCTTCCCTTTTTTTACTATCCCGTTTTCTGATAGTGTATGAAAGGGACGCGATGCGACGACGGTGACTGGATGGACTAAAAAATTTAAAGAATAGGTGTTGTTGACGATGTTTAAAGGAAAATATTTTAAGTGGCAATCATTATGCGTTCACGGATTTGTAACTGACACTAGCTAAAGAGGACAAAAATGTAAAGGAACAAAAATGTAAGGAACTGTTGGTACTTAAACAAAAAATGTTGAGAACAATAAAAAAAGGGTCATTCTTAAGGATTTGAATTATGCGGCGTGACCATAGAGCGGTCTTAGTTTGAATTTTTATTTCTTTTTTTTTATCGAAAAAAATAGTTTTTTCTTTTATATGGAAGAAGAGCCTTAGAGGCGAATAGTTGTTTAGGCAATTAATTCTTTCAAGGTATTAGGTATATTTTGGTGTGTGCGTAAGACCAGGAACAATTCCTTGACAAAAATTATAGAGCTTGCAGACTCGGCGCGCGGCGCATTGTTCTGACTTTTTTGTATTGCTTCAATTATTAGATATTAAAATTGGTATTAAGGAAAATATTGGTAAAGATTCAATCAGTGCTTTTCATTAATTAAGAACTAAATGACAGACAATATTACTCGTTAATCTGTCTTTCGTTAAAACAAATAAATTTGATGGTTTTTCAATGCGTGAGCATGCAACATGCACCTCCCATGGGCAAAACACGGATTCTCCATGTCCAAGCCACAAATTGTCATTGTCTGCTCTTGCATACAGCTAATATATCGTCATCGCGAAAACCAAACGTATCCGGAATTCTAGCCTTTTGAAAGTTATTGGTAATTCTGATAGAATCATAAGTATTCGAGGAAATAGGAGGAATTTTCCTTTAAACTTTCCAGTATCAAATTTCTTTGCTTCAAGTACGTCGTACACCATTGCATGATTTTCGTGGATTTAAGTTACGCAAATGAATGACCAGTTATTCAATTTTCAGAGAGAGTTTGTGTGGCGGCATTCCTGGCATACCTAGAGAATTCTAATCTAATTTTCATCAACAATAGTGTCAATTGACATAAAAGTCATCAAATCACCTGACAATACAAAATTGAAAAGAAAAAAATTTAATGTCTCAAATTTACATTTTAACGATGGATGAGGACGATGCTGGATTCGTAATGAAAATATTTTGTATAGTAAGTTGTCTCAAATTGCAATTTTCAAAGTGTCATGAAATTCGGTTCACAATCACAAAAAGTATGACTATTTTGTATAGAAGCAAATTAGAGTACTTACACATTCAAGTTTGAGTGGTTTTTTCATTCGCGCAGCCATCTTTGATTTACTGGAAATAACATATAATCAACGTCGCTACTGATCAGTGTTGCCAGTCATTAATTTTTCTTCTGCGAATTATACGATACGAAATCTGCATGTACACGAATTTCCCATAAATGTACCAATTATTGTTTGGTTCTATGAAAACTGAATTTCCCTCTTAAAATACAGGTATTTCTGAGTTACTCTCTTTCTGAGACGAAAAACCAATGGGGTTTATAGCGAATACAAATGTCCATGGTAATTTTTCTCGAATTCGAATCTTTGAAACGTGAATTATGCTCAAAATTTTCCCTCGGAATTTATTAGTATCGGGAATAAGCTTTGGCAGGGAATTTTGCTGTCATTTCATACGATGTTTAGTTAGAGTGAAATTTATTCCCCGGGAGATTCACGACAGCAGGAAAAATTTCGAGGAATAAAATATTGCGTGGGAAAAGATATTCCCTGGGAGACTCCCGATATGGCCTAATACTTTAAAAGATAATTTCATTCTATTTTTATTAAAGTATTATTAAAGAGGGTAGACTCTGATTGTAGTAACCATCGGGTACTGGTCTCATCCAACCGGATTTGACTTGCTAAACGATAAGTGCGAGTGTTGATAACACGACGAAAAACAGCAACACTATGAACACCCTGGTGAGAACGGCATGGATGAATACCTGGCCTGCTGTCCCAGGCGAACCTAAGATGACATAGCTAAGGATTGCTTCTACGAGCTCCTTGACAAAACCTATGAGCGACTACCGAAGTACGATGTTAAAATCGTGCTGGGAGATTTTAACGTAAAGGTAGGAAGAGGAGACATCTTTAGAAGTATTGTCGGAAAACATAGCCTACACGACAACACGTCTGGTAACGGACTTAGGCTAATTGATTTCGCTACGGAACGAAATGCCACTATAGCCAGCACACGGTTTCCTCACCTCGATATCCATAAGGGGACATGGCGGTCTCCAGATCAACGAACGGTCAACCAAATTGATCACATTGCGATCGATAAGAGGCACGCATCCAGTATTTTGGATGTCCGAACATTCCGAGGAGCTAACATCGACTCGGATCACTACCTGGTAGCAGCCAAGGTAAGAATGCGGATATCCACCACACCACAACAATCCAGAAATACTGTGAAAAAATTTAATGTCGGAAGACTGAAATCGCAAGAGACCGCCAAGACCTTCGCACAACGCGTATCCCTTAACCTCTCGATTAACACCATACCACCAGCATCGAATGTCGAAGAGCAATGGCAACGATGCCAACAGGCCATTAGATCAGCCGCAACTGATGTGCTAGGTTTCTCGCGCCCACCAGCAAGAAACCCCTGGTTTGATGAGGAATGCCGACAGATGCTCGCAGCCAAGAACGAGGCCTACAAGGCTAAGCTGCAGGTGAAGACGAGAGCTGCCATTGAGTTCTATAGGCAAAGAAGAAGGGAAGAACATCGGCTTTTCAACAAGAAGAAAAAAGAGCAAGAAAAGCGCGCGATCGAGGATATAGAGAGGTGCCACTCCAGGAACGATGTTCGCAAGTTTTACCAGAGTGTAAAACGTCAAAGCCAAGGATACAAGGCTCGAACAGAATCCTGTCGAGATGAACAAGGAAATATTGTAGTTGAGACACAGTCGATGCTGAGGATATGGAAAAACCACTTGTGCAGACTGTTAAAGGGCGATGACGAACAACATTCCGCTGTCAGGCAGAACGAACCATTCAATATTGGCAACGACAGCGAAAACTGCCAACCACCCGACCTGAGTGAAGTGAGGATAGCAATATCTAAACTCAAGCTTAATAAGGCTGCCGGAAATGACGGCCTTCCCGCTGAGCTTTATAAGGCCGGCGGAGATGACTTGGTAAGTAACATCCACCAACTCATAAACCAAATCTGGTCAGATGAAAATATGCATGAAGAATGGAACCTCAGCATCGTTTGCCCGATCCACAAAAAAGGAGACCCTCTGAACTGCGCCAGCTACAGAGGCATAAGTCTCCTCAACATCGCCTACAAGATCCTATCTGCCGTAATATGTGAACGCCTGAAACCGTTTACCAACAACCTGATTGGCCCTTATCAGTGTGGTTTTAGGCCAGGAAAGTCCACAACCGATCAAATTTTCACACTCCGGCAGATCCTGGAAAAAACTCAAGAAGTCCAAATCGATACCCACCACCTATTCATCGATTTCAAAGCCGCATATGACAGCATTTATAGAGACGAACTGTACAGAGCCATGTCAAGTTTTGGTATACCGCCCAAACTCGTCCGTTTGTGTAGGATGACGATAGAAAATTCTCGCTGCTCCATCAGGGTCGGAAACAACCTCACCGACACATTCGATACCAAAAAAGGATTTAGGCAAGGCGATGCGCTGTCATGTGACTTCTTTAATCTGATTCTTGAGAGGATTGTGCAAAACTCCAAAGCCAACACCAGAGGCACAATTTTCCAAAAGTCGGTGCAACTACTAGCATACGCTGACGATATTGACATCATTGGTAGGACTCAACGTGATGTCATAGCCACGTTTGCTAGAATAGAGAAGGAAGCGGCGAAAATGGGTTTAGCAGTAAATGAGGGTAAGACTAAGTATATGCTGTCATCACGAAAGGACTCACAACATCGACGAATTGGACAGAACGTCACCATTGACAGATATAACTTTGAGGTAGTGCGGGACTTTGTCTACCTCGGCTCCGCTATTAACTCTGACAACAACATCTCGTCAGAAATTAAACGAAGAATTATTCTTGCCAACCGCTGTTTCTTCGGGCTAAGAAGGCAATTTAGTAGTAAAGCCCTCACTCGAACTACTAAGGAGATCCTATATAAGAACCTGATCATCCCAGTCCTGCTCTACGGCGCTGAAACCTGGACCGTATCAAAAGCTGATGAAGAAATCCTTGGTAGATTCGAGAGGAAAATTCTTCGAAAAATCTTCGGTCCCGTTTGCGTTGACGGGCTATGGAGACGAAGATTCAACCAAGAACTATACGAGCTGTACAGCGACATGCCCCTGGTCAAAAAACTCCGCATTGGACGTTTAAGATGGCTAGGACATGTAGAACGAATGGACACCAATACTCCGGCTCGCAGAGTCTTCGATCACCGGCCAGACGTCGGACGCAGTAGAGGAAGACCTCGCCTTAAGTGGCGCGCACAAGTAAAAACCGACCTCAACCAACTTGGAGTGCGCAACTGGAGGCAGTTAGCTAAGGACCGGGCTAATTGGAGAGGCATGTTGGTTGAGGCCCAGGTTCATTCCGGACTGTAGCGCCACTTAAGTAAGTAAGTAAGTATTATTAAATAAAATTAATAAAGTGTGAGCCCTGACGGCGCAGAAAACCGTGCATAACTATCTTTTGTTTTGACGTTTCCCTTTTTTTGTAAATGGAATATAAAATAAAATGCACGGCTGGATCGCAAGTACTTGCGCTTAGGTTCGTTCACATCTAAAAAGGTTTCTGCAAAGGTTTTATTTATATACGATGTCGTGTATGCAATTTTTTTCTATTAATTATGTAAATATATTTTTAAAGTCGGTTTTAATTAATTTTTTATATACAGAATTCCTTTAATTTTTTTCTGAACAAAACAAATTGGTGCAACATTTCTAAATACATATTTAATAATATAAACTGAAAACGAAATTTCGAAAAAAATCATTGTCACGTTTTCGAAATATTGAATTTAAAAAAATTTTAAAATTTTTCGAAAGTTTTGGTATGCAGTACTATTTATAATTCGAATGACGTCCTATATACAAATTTTGATCGAAATCCGTCTAACTGTTTATGACAAAGTGGGAAATCAAAAAAATGTTGTATGGGAGGTAACGTTAATAACAAAATATGTAAAAACATGTTTGACCAACATGTAGACTATACCTGCAATAGTGCACACCGTTTTTTTTTTATTAAAATCGTTAGAGTCGTTTTCGAAATAATCAAGATGGAAAAACAAATTGTCTGGCAAGTACCGTTATTTTTAGGTATTAAGTATTACAAACTATCCTATCTTAGGAACGCCAGCAATATACACATTTCAAAAAAATGAAAATCGGTTAGATAGTTCTGGAGTCCATCGAGCACACCAACGTGACACGAGAAATTTGTATGATAGATGATGGATTAGGGATATGTTTTCTAGATGTATTTTCGTTCTGAGGGCTTCCAGAATTTGAGACTCGATATTTTAAAAATAAAATAGAAAATGAGATATGGGGACCCGGACATGTAGCTCGTGCTGTATGCGCAGTTAATCCGTCTTGTCGTAACCACATGTTCTCTAGTCCAAATTTATCCAATTGGCCAAAATGAAAGTCTGTCGAAATGCATAGTACGTCGCCTTATCGATATTCAGATGTTACCTGAAACATATTCAGCCTCCCTTCGACCTCCCCTTCGCATGCACACCGTTAGACAACTCTAAGCGTATTACGATTCAGTAAAAGACATCGGGTTCCTAGTTTCGGCCTGCCCTGTGCACTATAAGTTCAGGAACGTGCTTTAAGAAAGTCACAAAATAGCTGCAATAACGCATCTCCTCTTTCCTCGCTACAGCACTTTCACATGTTCATCTTTTAATGCCTATTAATCACGTTTTCAAGACAAGATGTTCTCCTGAAGAAGTCGAAGAAGTGACAAATTCATAGCCAGAGAATATATAACATAATATAACTAACATTTCATATGCAGAACGTTTTTAGCTTCGATAAGACCTTACCGAAATATTATAGAAGCTGAAAAGTTAATATTGCTAACATTCCATATTTATTTGATATTTTTATGTGTTGGATAATTAATTTAATTAATTAAAGTCTAAAGTTACATTTACTTTATCCAAAATAACTGATAAATTTTTGTATACATTTAATCCTTATTCCATTACTATGCTCAGGACTACTTCAAACTTTATCCATATTTTCCGGCCTAATGCCTTTGCGTTGAATAAAAAAAAACTTTGTATGTGTATTTTACCAGCAGTTCCAGCAGAAAACTGCTTTTCTCAGATATAATACAAAAACATCAACACCATGTACACGCTAAAAGCCGACCTACTTCAAAAAGCACAAACCAAAAGCATGTGTGTAGCTACTTTGCTAATTTCATAAACCCTTAATTTACTAACAACTAGGAAGTAGATAAAAATATTTCAAGTTTCTTTCCCTCAAATTTGGTCTCCCCTGACAGCACTGTACCTATGCCTATCCCAGTTGAATAGGTGGTCTTCCCTGAGTTTTCCGACTATGAAGGAGTATAGTTATATAGTGTTTATGTACGGACATTGAATCCTGCTGGGTCCACTCTTGCTCTATAGCCAAAAAATAAATAAATGAAACAATAAACTATACTGACCACTGCAAAGCCATTCCGTAGTTAACCTCTATTACAAGCAACTTCACAGATATTTTTCGCTAAAACAATATCCTTGCTGTTAAATAAACTCAGCCATGAACATTCAACAGTCATCAACATGAAAAAAAAAGGAATAATACAAAATCTCCCTGGAAAAGCATAACACTCCTAAATAGTTGGAACAATAACAAAAACCAGCACCAACGCAAGCCACCACTAGCCAGTAACCAGGATAGAAAATAAACTCTGTCCTAGGCATGTTGGCTAATTAGGTTAGTATCCATTTTAGTTAAGTTTTGCTCGTCCCTTTTCCCAGGAGCTTTATTATTTCTGTTGTTGTTTGTTTTTTCCTACTTGCAATGCGATAAAATTAATTTTAACTCTTCAAAATGCCATTTTGGAAGTCGTCATGCTGCCTTTTTACACAACAACCACTGATGATGGTATGAGTCCTTTTGTACATTAAGAATATATGTAGGTCATTCTTGATGGTGTTATTGTGTCCTCGTTTTCGTCCTGGACTGGGCATTCTGATGTGACGGGACGAAACGGGAAAATTTCATTATAGCCAGCCAACAATTTACTGTGATAAATGTCTTAATATAAATGAGACGTAGGTATCCTTTTTAAACGAATCACCTGCCACTCCTTACTTTGTGGCTTATTTCGTACGAAATGTTTTTTTTTTGTACTTTACAAGCAAATGCTATAGGCTGACCTAATTCAAATAATATAACAGCAAAAGTAGATATTTACACCCTGCTCTTATTTTGCATTGTGGACAGCGCACCGCGCCCCGATAAAATGTCGATATAACGAAAGTGAAGATTAGTTTTCATAAAAATACACAATTTCAATGATAAAATAACATTTCTTTAGATCGTGGCCATGCGATGATATGACACATGACTGCAGGTTACAAAAAAAACTACCTGACCCTCGATAAGGATACAGACATTATTTTTTTTACCTTACCCTCACTAGATCCTTCCTAAAGATAAATATACAAAAAAAAACGAAATGAAATATTTTTGTCTTTGACGTAACTAAACATGACATTTATGTCCATTGTTAGCCTTAATGGCTTTTGGAAAATGATAGTTAAATAATGCCTATCAAATGGACATCAGAATTTGGGGAAATAAATTTCTTATCGATAAAGCGTAACAAATTAAATCTAAATGATACAATCTATACAAATGTCGATGAATTTCACCAGAGCCGTAGCCATATATGATGAGCCCTTTTTCTGCATGAAACGTCATTTAAGAGGGGGACGATCAAGAAAATAGAAAGAAAGTGACTCCAATCTATACAAAGGGTCCGCCAAATAACTTTTTTTTTTTAAATGCTGTAAAAAAAACTACTGAAATTTGCTCAAATTTCTTTTTTTATTTGAAAGTACAATCCTTCCGGTTAATAATGGAACATAATTTCATTCAAATGCAGTAGCCTACACAATCGGTCGAATTTTTAAGCACATTATCGATTGTGTGCAGCTGTATTTCACCAATGGCTTCACGAATATTGTCCTTTAAAGCGTCAATTGTCTCTGGCTTGTCGGCGTAACACTTATATTTTACGGCACCCCACAAATAATAGTCCAACGGTGTCAAATCGCAGCTCCGAGGTGGCCAAACGACATCAGCTCTGCGGCTGATAATGCGATCTTCAAAAACAGGGCGCAAAACATCGAGTGTAGCTTCGGCTGTGTGGCACGTAGCGCCGTCCTGTTGAAACCAAATATTGCCAATATCCTCCTCTTCAATTTTTGTGAACAAAAAGTCGTTCAACATGGCCCGATAACGATCGCCATTGACTGTAACGGCCACTCCTTGCTCATTTTCGAAGTAAATGGCCCAATTATGCCTCTGGACCAAAATCCGCACCAAACAGTGACTCGTTTTGGGTGTATCGGCTTTTCAATGTATGCGTGCGGGCCAAGATCAAAATGAGCTTCATCTGAAAAGATGATTTTGTTGGCAAAATCGGCATCTTCTCTAAGTCGATCGCAGGCCCACTTAGCGAAGCGAAAACGCATTGGATGGTCAGTTGGCTTCAACTCCTGAACCAATTGGACTTTGTATGGCGTCATACCAAGGTCTTTATGCAAAATTCGCCTCAATGATGTTTCCGAAATGTGCAATTGTTGAGAACGACGGTGAATTGATGTTGATGGCGCTTCACGCACACTTTCTGCCACTGCAGCAATATTCTCGGGTGAACGAACTGTTTTTGGCTTTTCACGCTTTGGTTTATCGATGAGGATGCCAGTTTCTTTCACTTTGAATACCTATTTCCCTTGGTCACGCCATCACGCGTGAACGGCTAGTCCGATTTCGCAAATTCTTTCTTTGTTGTGTTTGTTATTGTCAGGAGAAGGTTCTTATGAAATAAAAAATTAAGAAATTTGAAGGAAAAATTAGAAATTTTATGAATACCTAGCCACCATATAAAATTATTTCTAATCTAACCTTAGTCCTTTGGAATACAATATATTATTTTACAATGTAACCTTAAGACGTTTGAATTGACAGAATGCGTGCTGCAAATATTGTCAAAGAGAATGTAAAAAAACAGAATATCTTTTAAGACAGATGCTTCAGTCGGAGTTATTTTATTGATCAACTTTATACCCTTTGAACTAACAAAAGTAGGATAAGACCGAATGAAATCGATACGCTAATGGAAGTGGTGAACGATGGAACTGGCGGATTTTTTTCTTAGATGATCTCGGTGGGACTGGGAAAACGTTTTTAATATCATTGATTTTGGCAACGATTCCATCGCAAAATGGTATGGCACTTGCACTTGCTTCGTCAGGTATTGCAGCTACGTTGTTGGAAGGCCGTCGAACAGCTCATTCTGCACTCAAGTTGCTGTTGATCATGCAAATAAATGAAACACCAACTTGCAACCTTTCCAGAAATTCTGCGATTGCCAAAATTTTGCAGCAGAGCAAATTAATAGTTTGAAATGAGTGCACGATGTCAGACAAAAAATCTTTGGAAGCATTAGATCGCACTTTGCAAGATTTACGAAATAACCAAAACCTGTTTGGTGGTGCAATGATTTTATTGGCACGTGATTTTCGCAAAACACTACCAGTAATTCCACGCTCAACGCGCAGACGAACTTATCACATACTTAAAGTCATCCATTTTATGGAAAGAAGTTAAGACGCTCAAATTAAATATGAACATATGAACCTGGAGAAGTTTTTTCCAAAAAATTGCTCGATATTGTTAATGGCAAAATACCTTTGACTCGTCGTCTGGATACATCATATTCCCTACCAATTTTGGTCACTTTACTTAAGCTAAGACCGAACTCGTCGAGATGGTTTTTGCACACATTCGTCAAAATTACAAAGATCATATAATAATAACGAAAGAGTTATATTGGCCGCAAAAAACCATGATGTAATCAAGATAATTTTGTCAACTATCCAACGGAGCTTTTAAATTCGCTGGAATTACCTGGATTACCACCTCTTAATCTGCAATAAAAAATCGTAATCATTATGTTGCAGAATATAAACTAGCCACGTCCTTGTAATGGCACCCGACTTGCGGTGAAGAAATTAAATTTTTAAAGGGAAGTACAAGTGTTTGTGGCATCAATCTTGAAAATCCACGTTTTTCACATAGCCAGTTACATGTCGCCTGTTCCCGTGTTGGAATACCAACAAAACTATTTATATACGCTCAAGAAAAAAAACTAAGAATGGTTGTATCATAAAGCATTAGAATAATAAACACTTTTTTTTAAATATTTTTTTTTATTAATTATACCAATTCCAATTCAATATTCATAATTAAGAAAGGACGACGCCTGTCGGGTCAGCTAGTTTCATTCAGATCAGAAGGCATTCGAGTTTCGGAATTTAGTTTTTTTCAACAGCCCTCAACCGGCCGAAACGTGGTGAATATTTTACAATTTTAATGATTTTAATGGCGAATAAATGTTATAAAACTGGTATAACTGTTTTAATGTAGCATTTCTCTTTGTCAAGATAAAGTATCATTCCTTATCTAAATTCCTACACGTGTATAGGATTTTTCATGACATTTCATACCATCATATGACATTTGATTCTATGAAAAAGTGAAATAAAACACTTTCCAACGTTCCACACTATTTTTGATTGTCGTTTTTCCATAAAATTTGAACCGAAACTTCAAAAGCTTTCATATGAAGATGAAGAGCTTTCTCTCATGCCATGCCGTCAATTTGGAAGTGAATCTGTAACATGAAAGAATTGATAGAATGATGAATTGATGGTTTGATGTTAAGTTAAGTGTTCTAGAACATATTAGAACAGAAAAGAACAGGATTTTCTGTGTTGGCTTTCGAGTAAGATCAAATTAGAACACATTGGGGACAACTGCCAAGATATTTTTTTTCTATTTTGTTTATTTGGTAATTTGTTCACTTTTTGGTTTGTGATAAGAATTAATCGACTCTTATTGTGTTTTAATAATTATTTATTAGTAATAAAATCGTTTTCATTATCTGTTTTAATCTGTTTTGTCCTATGCTCTTGTGTTCTCATTTTTTATCAGTAAAAAAAGCCAGTAAGAAAAAATAATGAAAACTGTATATACCAATATCTCTGTCGAATCTATAAGGAACACACTAATTCTTTTCAATTTGTTCTCCTCTTCTTTAAAAAATATATAATTGGGTATTATTCAGAAAGTATCACCAGGAGCTACAATATGAGATATTGAAGAGAGCTTGATCTCTCTTCAATATATTTTGGCTCGTCCGATTATGATACGTGAAAAAGCTACAAAAAAATTAAGCAATTTGCAATTTTTTAAAAACCTACTGGAAATTCCTCTACAGTTGAGTTCCGTGGTGTTATTAAGATTATAAAGGGTTATCCATTTCGCGGTTTCAAAAGTATAGTGCTGGAATTCGACATCTTTCAAACTAAGTTGTTAAACCAATTTTTTTTCAGTTGAAAGTCTGACATTTAGGAAAATCGATCGCTTAATATCGCACAACCCATAAATATTGTTAAAACCTACTAGAAAAATGGGGATTCTGCCACAGGCACATATCGTGCTTTAAGAGGAAATTATGGTTTACATAATCGTCCAACTATGCAAGCAATTGGCGAAATTATGAAGAAATTTGAAGAGACTGGATTGGCTACAGATATTGTAAGGCCAGTGCATCATCCTTTCGCTCGTACCACTGAAAATATCGCTGCTGTAAGTGAAAGTGTTGCCGAAGACCCGAATGTGTCGATCCCTCGTCGTTCTCAGGAATTGGGACTGTCTTACGGCACATTATGGCGTATTTTGCATTTGGATCTACACCTACATCCATATAAAGTCCAGCGAACACAACAACTGAAGCCAGCTGACCATTCACAACGTCGTAGATTCGTCGAATTGGTGCTTGAATAACAGGCGGTGGACGTCGATTTTTCGAACAAAATTTTCTTCAGCGACGAAGCATATTTCTCACTCGGTGGGTGTGTTAATAAACAAAATTGTGGAATTTGGGGTTCTGAGAATCCTTAAGTAATTGAAGAGAGGCCATTACATCCACAAAAAGTCACTGTTTGGGGCGCTCTTTCGGTCCGGAGGTGTGATTGGACATTACTTCTTCGAAAGCGACAATGGAACGACTGTCACCGTCAATTCGGAGCGTTATGGTCATATGATAACCTACTTTTTTTTAACTGCTATTGAAGAATACGACTTGGAGAATATGAGGTTTCAACAAGACGGTGCCACATGCCACACAACTCGAGGGAATATGGCTTTATTGCAAGAGACATTTCCTGGCCGCGATATAAACTGTCCACCAAGATCATACGATTTGACACCGCTGGACTTTTTTTGTGGGGCTACGCGATATACCGTGCTTATGCAGATAAGCCTTTAACTCTTGAGCACTTGAAAACCAACATTCGTCAAGTTATGGCTGAGATATCGCCCAATATGGGTCAAAAAGTGGTCCAAAATTACCTCAAAAGAATCGAAGCTTGCAACAATTCGCGTGGTGGTCATTTAAATGATGTAGTGTTTCACACATAATGTCAACGTTCAAGCTTTATAATAAAAAAGAAATATCATGAAAAAAAATATTTTATATGTTTTATTTACGTTAACTTTTGAAACCGCAGTGGTTATCAATGTTTTGCTAGTTCAGCTGACAGCTCCGTCTCTATTGTGTTCAGCCAGTAAGTGAACTTTTAGGTACGGGCTTAACAAATCCTAGAACCTCAGGCCAATAAGAACAATAATCTGGCCTCCAATATCCGTGTTTTGTTATGTAACCGGGACTCTATAAGGCTTATTTGGCAGATGATAAATTTCATACAAGATTTTCATGCATTATACACACTTCATACAATTTTGTATTTCTCAAAAATATTCTATTATGTGAATGTATCAACAAGAAAACAGTACACATTGGTCACAATTTTCAATTGTATAGCTAATAAGGTCAAACACACATCCATATATGGGATGAAAAATAAATCTAATTTAGCGTCAAATCGAAAGAGAAAAATATGATAATAATTAGTATCGAAGACAAAACAAGAGTTTAAAGTGAAATCAAACGAAATTCTTGTAATCGATGGTGCATGTTGTCACGAAGCGTTACACTTCGAATGAAAAACCGTATCTAACTGTCTGACCCAGAATCTACATCAACAACACAAATTGTACATCACCCGCCGATTCGGAGTGTACCGGCCAACAAACAATACCGTCCGCCGTCAACCACCTACATGACATCATTATAATAAAATATCTTGGCACATTAAACTCTGATCTCTTATAGTTTCACATAATATTATGAACACCATGTAAGATTTGCATATGAAACCGTAGCTTACCACTACCATACTAGATAGATATACAATACATACAAAATCACTATAAGTTTCCCTGCTCGATGGAAAATTGTAATTCTGCCTGTGGCGAATGGTTTGATATTTAAAGTAGTTTCCATGTTCACTCTTCCCTCCTCCGTTCTAGCAAGAGTTGAAGTCGAATGGGCCCTCGCAATGGGACCGCAATTGTCGATTGTCTTTCGATAACGAGCGATCAACGATCGACAAAATAAGAAATCGGTTTTGAAGTTTTCAATTGCGTTCGACAAGTATCGATAATCAAATCGCTCGTTGTCGACCGCATTTCTATCTATTGAACAAGTTACAAATTGTATTGGAACATAATGTAAGTATTTTTAATTTAAAAAATGTTGGTTTATAAACAAAATGGTTTTAATTATTTATTTTTAATGTAATAAAGCGAAAACAAAAAAAACAGATAGAAGCTCTAGTGAATTTCGTGGCTAAAAATAGGGATATCATCCGTTGTAATAATCCTGTTGTATTTCTTTTTTTGAAGTTAAAATTTCGATGTAGGTGCCATCAATGAACGCAATAACTCCTGGAAATGCAATTTTTTTTTAAAGAAATACATTTCATACAATATATACGTATTTCAATTTCGTCAGAAGAAAATTGTATCCATTTTGGACGTAATGTGTGTTTCTATTACACTAAGCATATCCTATAAGACTAAGTATACAGTCATTCCCAACACTTAGTTGATTTGATCCTTAGGCAAAAAATAGTAACGCGGTGCACAATTTAAGGATTTTGGGAATTTATGATTTTATTATCGCCGGTTTCAGTTTTCCATCGTTCGGAAAGTATGCAATTTCATAAAAGTTGGCTTCAATAATCGAAAATAGTTAACAAATAAAAAAAAAACTGCAGAATCAAATAAATCCGTACATTTTGTCATCTAACTCCAAGAAATTGAAAATTTAATCTCTTGTTTCTTCTTCCGAATCTGTGTAACTAAATCACGCTTGATTTGTACCCATTTTTACTTGCGATTAAAGGTACTATAAGGCAAGTTATGCATTCGTCGGAAAAAAAGTTTTGAAATAACAATCAAACATGACATTACGATGATAGCGAAGACGAAAACATATGGCCTAAGAATTCTGCCCGTCTGTATGTCTGTCTTTCAGTCTGTCAGTCTGTCTGTATGTATGTATAGACACCTTCACCCCAAACGGGTGGGTCGAATTGCTTCAAACTTGGTATATACAGTTTTTAGGTATTGTACAGAGGGGAAATTGTAATTTTTTTTAGCTAAAAAAATAACGGTACCTGCCATATGACAGTTACGTTAAGACCTATTTTTCTCGGAAACGGATGTAACGATTTTGAATTAAAAAAATCAGTGCAGCTTTTTCGGTACGACGATGGTTGAAAAAAAAAATTTTGTTTAATGTCGAAAAACGGTACTTTCCATAGGACCGTTTTTTTTTTGCTTTCGACTATCTCATAAATGGCTTAACCGATTCTTTCGAACTATCATACATATATAGGTTTAGGTAGCCCAATTTAAACTGCGTACCAATATTTTTAATTAATATTTTTTTGCATGTTTAAAAGCATTTAAAGAAATTTTAAAAATTATATTTTGAAAACTGCTCATTATTTTTTTTTTTTTTCAAAAATTATAGCTATATGTATTTCCTGAATACCTATGAATTGGCGTTTTTGATTTTTTTTTTGAAAAATGTTTTCAAAAACTTTAAAAACAAAACTTTGTTTTCTCAAAAACAGCTCAACAGATTTTTAATTTGTTTTTCACATAAATTCGAATTATTCAAGAAATAAAACTGTATACTTTGTTTTGAGCTCAAATTAGTTTAAGTATTTCATTTAGAATTTTGAAATTTTTTTTTTGATTAAGCCGATTTAATATTTTGTTTTTAAGTTTATATTATAATATTTAAGATTATCATACCAATTTTTTTTATAAAAAAAATTACAGAAATTTTGTATATATACAAAAAATTAGTTCCTGAAATTTTGTATATATACAAAATTAAGTAAAAAACGACTTTAAATTTATATTTAGATTTTTAATAGAAATATTTTGCATGCGATGTAATCGCACATAAGAGCCAGTTTGTGCGATCCAGTCGTGCATTTTATTTTTATTTGTATTTACATTTCTTTAAAATTAAATAATTTTAAATAAACTCCACAAAATGAAATAAATAAATAAAGAATCCAGTCTGAGAAAAATCTGGCAAGTCAGAAACAATTCACAATATATACTCTTCCTAGTCGATCAATTTTTAAAGAGCGATCGCTGATCAACAACCGCAATAGGGACCAATATGCCAAAATCATACATATCATACGACAAAAATAATATCATACATCACTTCCAATGAAACCTGAGGGGCAGCCAATTATATGAACTGTATGTATGTATGATAGATGGAAATGTTGTATGAAATGTAGATATGTATGATCAGAGAAGTAGGGCCTAGGGTGGGGGCTAAATGAGCGAATAGTTAGCACACCTGCAGTGCGAATAAACCAGTAACGGAGTTCCTGATCTCTGCATAGATTCTGGGCGAGCGATTTAAGGTCACAGTCTTGTGAGGCTAACGTGACTCGAATTGGTCAATGGAGATCTTGCTATTTTAATCAAAGTTGACATTACGATGATAGAGAACACCAAAAAAGTGAGCCCCGCAATTCCATCGGTCTGTCTGTACAACTCTCTACAGCCTAAACAGCTGAAGCGCCTTTCTTCAAATTTGATATTTAAGCGTTCTAGGTGATTATCCAAAATAGATTTTTGAACTGTTGTTTTAGCCCCAAAAATAACGGTACTTGCCATACATTTTTTTCCACCATCTTAATTATTTCGAAAACGGCTCTAGCGATTTTGATAAGAATTAGTGTGTGTACTACTTTTGGTATGGTCTACATTATGGCCAAAATATTCTCTTATTAACGGTACCTGTCATATAACTCATTAATTTATTTTCGACATTCTGATAAAAGGCTCAACGGATTTAGATCAAAATTTTTATACAGGAGCCGCTTTAAATTCTAAATAATACTGTTTTTCAAAATTTTGAAAAAAAAATATTTTTTTTGAAAATTCAATATTTCGGAAACGGGTGATCGATTTTTCCTGAAATTTTGTTTTTGAATTTATATTATTAAATATTTAAAATGTTCATACCAATTTTCTTATAGAAGCAATGTAGGATTTTTTTTATATACAAATTTATGTGAAAAACGAATTTCTAAAATACATTTAGTCGTTTGTATATTAAGAATATTTTGCCTTTATTGATTTTTTTGCATAATTGCGATTCTGAATGCTTATTTCCGATTTTAGAGTTTCAATTTAATTAATAGTGATTCTCTCCTTATTTTTTACAATTTGGTTTAGGTATGTTATGATTTTAGATTTATACCAATAATAAGCAGTTATAATCAAAAAAATCAGTAATGAAATTGAAATAACTTTTTGTAACGATTTCGAATTTATGCGACGGCTCGGGAATAAAAAATTTCCACAATAAAAATAAAAGAAATTTTAAATCTTATTTCAATAACGGGTATTTTCGATCTGCTAATACTAACTTACTTACTTACTTAAGGTGGCACTACTGCCCGGGGTGGACCAGGGCCTGAACCAACAAACTTCTTCCAGTCGGCTCGGTTTCTAGCTATCTGTCTATAGTTTCGCACTCCAAGTTGGTTGAGATCCTCTCCAATTACGTGCGCCACCTTTTACTCTGTCCACCATCACTGCGCTGCCCCACGGGCATGATTCAAAGACTTTCCGGCCGGAGCATTGTTGTCCATTCGCTCTAGGTGACCTAGCCATCTCAGTCGTTGGCTTTTCAATTTTTTGACTAGGTCGTTGTTGTATCGTCTTCTCCATTCCCCATCTATACAGACGGGACCAAAACTCACTCCTCCCAAAACAGCCTAACGTGTTTTCATCCACCGTTAACATATTGTCCATGTCTCTCCAATATACATCTGGACTGGAATGATGAGCGTTTTATATATGGACAGTTTAATTGCTCGAGAGAGGGCTTTGCTTCTCAATTGCCTTCCTAGCCCAAAGAAACAGTGATTGGCAAGAGTAATCTGCGTTTGATCTCAGCACTGGTATCATTCGCTGAGTTTATAGCGGATTCTAAGTATACAAAGCCTCTGACCAGACCACTTCGAAATTATAGCTTTCTATAGTGACGTTCTGACCGAAACGCCGGTGCTGGGTGTCCTTTCTTGTTTACAGCATATATTATGTTTTGCTTCCGTTCACTGTTAAGCCCATGTTCTTGGATTCCTTCTCAATTCTCACGAAAGCACCATTGACATCACCCTTTGTTCGTCCGATTATGTCAATGTCGTCAGCGTAAGCGAGTAATTGGACGGACTTTTGAAAGATTGTGCCTCTAGTATTGACGTGAGAGTTTTGCACTATTCTTTCAAGAATGATGTTAAAGAAGTCGCATGACAGCACGTCGCCCTGCCTGAAACATTCATTGACTTTAAAGGTGTCTGTGAGGTCTTTGCCAAATTTAATGGAGCAGCGTGCATAACGAGTTAGGTATAGGGATGCCAAAACTAGACATGACTCTATACTATATACATATCTCGTCTCTGTAGATGCTGTCATACGCGGCCTTGAAATAGATTAAAAGGTGCCGTAGTGAGAATATTTGTTCGATGGTGGACTTCCTAGGTCTAAGTCCACACTGATAAGAACCTATCAGGTTGCTGCAGAAAGGCTTTGGGCGCTCACAAAGTACGGCAGAGAAGATCGTGTAGATGGTATTAAGAAGACTGATGCCTGTGTAGTTGGTGCAGCCCAAAGAATCGCCTTTCTTGAGGATTGTGCAAACAATGCTGAGGTCCCATTCATCGGGCATGCTTTCCTCCGACCATATTTTGCAGATGAGCTGGTGCATATTCCTAACCAATTCATCGCCAGGCGCTTTGAACAACTCGGCCCCAAGACCATCAGCTCCAGCAGCTTTGTTAGACTTAAGTCGATCTGCTGATAACTGTTACTGATTGACCCTTACTGAAATATCGACCCGTCCTTATCTGTATGTGGATCTGCCAAAAATCAGATTGCATGTATTAAGTCTCAGAGACATTTTGTCAAATATGACAACCGAATTTTTGTATCATGACATCCGAATTTTGACAACATGCACAATTATTCCCTTGCCTTTTGATTGTAATAACTCGAATTCAGTCCGATTTAAGCGCAAGGGTAATTTAAGCTATGGCGAGCACGTAATGTCATTGATGCCTTAGTACCTCAGATTTAGTAGATATTCTATTATTAAAAGCTTCTTGGGGAATATTTTGCTTTCATCTTTTTATGATTCGATTGGATAAATCATCAAACAAATGTCTATTATCCCGACCAGACATTAATATATAGACGTAAACTTCAATGAAGCAAAACTGTATTTATGATCTTAATTAATAAAGTGAAGCCCTTAATGCTTCATCAACTCGTCATTAATAAAACCACGAGTAAAATTAATGAAATAAAAACTTAGGTAGGTATAAGCAATGAAAATACTTTCTGAAATTTATTCGCTTCTCTTTGACGAAGCCGGTCAAAAACAATGAAAACCCATCGCCCCAATACGCCTCCACCGCCTCATTAGTTGCGGTTGCACACACAACCCTTTTGTGTTCTGAAAAAAGGGAAACTATATTCCCTTGGCAGGAAAGCAAAACATCGCTTAGCAGCAACACCCACCAGCCAATCGAATCCTAATAAATATCGATCGATTGTTTTGAACGAGACTAAAAATACTACCACGATGAAAGGTAGGTATATCATGGACGATCCAACAATTAATGGCCATCAATACCATCAGTTAATAGATTTTCCTTAGTGTAATGTCCAACAGACGCACGTTCATCAGGCTCCAACGAATCCAAACATGGTGGCAGTGGCAGACATACAATTCAACGCGCGACGGGAGGGACGACCACATTCCGCACAATATAGAATTTATTGAGAACTTATAACGCTGAAGGGTCTGAACTGAAATTCTGGGCTCGGCTAGGGTGAAATGAAATCGAATAGAAATTGATTCCCGGCAAATTGAAATTGAAAATCAATTTGGAAAAAAAGTGTCAAACATCACGCCTTGGTGGTGCGGCGGGTATATCGTATCTCAGTGGGGAGTCGGTCTGATGGGTATCTTGACCTTAAATCCTCCTTAAGATGGTGACAATACTTTATTATTTTGTGTGTTTTTCTTTGATGGGACTTTCTCGTGCCTTTTGTCCTTTTTAAACCGAAACAATCATTCGAAAATTTTCTTTGTGTGTTTGATGAAGCATTCATGAATATTTGTATTTTGAAATACAATTCGAGACGCCATGCCATCAGGAGTTTATTTTCAACCTATGCATGGATTAAACGAACTTGAACTTTTGAGGCCATTCGCTTATACGTATATTTTAGTAGATAAAGTCTGAAGTAAAGGGTGTTTTCTTAGACGTGTGGTTCTTAATCTGGTAATACTTTTTTTCGGATTTGGTCTTTTTGACAGCTGTCACTGTATTTATGCTCAGTTTGGTTTGACATTTCATAATGCATAGACTTAATCCTGAACAGCGTTTGCAAATCGTGCAAATTTATTACCAAACGAGATGGCCACCGATCCCGATTTTCACAAGAAAATTTTGTTCAGCGATGAAGCTCACTTCTGGTTAAATGGATTCGCTAATAAGCAAAATTATCGTCTTTGGAGTGACCATAATCCACAATCCATTGTTGAGACGGCGTTACTTCCTCAAAAAGTCAATGCTTGGTGTGCTCTTTGGGCAGAGGGATTATTGGTCCATATTTCTTCAAAAATAAGGCCGGCCATAATGTTGCAGTTAATGGGGAACGCTATAAAGCCATGATTAATCACTTTTTCGTGCCTGGATTGGATGATGTGACTGCACTTATTGCCATACAGCCAATGAAACAATTAATTTACTTTTGGTGAGCGCATTATTTCGCGTCATGTACCTGTACATGACCTCCAAAATCGTGCTATTTAACAGCACTGACTATTTTTTGTGGGGTTATGTGAAGACGATTGTCTATTCAGATAAGCCCGAGAGGATTGATGCCTTGGAAGAGAATATTCGACGCGTTATTGCTGACATACGTCCCCAATTGCTGCAAAAAGTTGTGGAAAATTGGGCCTCGGCTGGAATTTACTCGAGCTAGCTTGCCCGAAACCATTTTTAAATCATAATGGTAAACCCTTATCTTTATAATAAAGCTAAATTCTTGACCATAAAATTAATTTATACTCGTATATGCGTTTTATTTCTTCTTGAAAACCACACGTCTAAAACAAGCACCCGTTATATACATTTATTATAATAAATGGTTTCTAACAATTTTTGATGAAATTATCACAGCTTACTGCTATGAGCGAGAAAAAAATCGATTTACTTAAAACCACCCATTGCCACGCCCACTATATTACTCCATGTTTTCTCGGAAATGGGTCTATTTCTCTGAGACTACTCAAATGATTTGTATGACATTTTCAAAATAAGTTCTTTTGTGCAAAAGAAAATTAAAAAATTTAAAAAAAAAAGAAAATATGTAAGTAAAATCCGCCCACCATCACGCCTACTTTTATCATTTCTTGGTTTCTCGGAAACGACTCGAACGATTTGGATGAACATTTTAAAGTTTGCTTTTATAAGCAAGAAAAAATCAAAGAATAATGTGAGATCCGCCTAACGTCACACTAACCTTTCTTATTACTTGTTTTTTTATAACTTTGCACGCACTCAAGGGATGATGAATACCCTTTATATGATTTTAACACAGCGCGGGCATCCGGTGAAAGAAGTGAAATAAGGATAGGAAAGATGTGTGGCGCGATGTTCTGAGACTAGAGATGGTTGTTGTCAGATTTTTCTCCAGGGATGGCGGCTGAACTAATGCGGAGATAATTACCGTGTCTTATTTATTTATGTCTCTTATAATTCGCATTATTTTATTTGTTTTGTTGTCATATCTATGAGTAGTATACTACCTTACTCAATCACATGTTGTTAGTGTTATTCCTGAACCTCATGTAATGAGTAAACCAGCAAGTCATTTTATGACAATTTCGAAAATTGGTTTTTAGTGGAATACAAGGAGACATAGACAACGGCAGGAATCGAACCTGCGACCAAGAGGTTGACAATCGTGCACACAACTATCGCGCCACGGCCACCACCTTAGTTTTTTTTTGAATGCCTACGACTCAAAAGCTTTTAATGAAATTTGTATTGTTTAGTTCAGTGTTTTTCAAACTTTTTAAGTACGAGACCCCCTTGGCAGTTAAAACATTTTGGCAACCCTCATTATAAAAAATACTCTGTCAGTTATTTAAAAAGTGACAGACTCTGAACTTAAAGGATTTAAAATCTGGGTATTCAAATCATTTTTCTGAACCCACTTGACTATAAAAAATATCATTTCTCGCTAATCTTTTTGGCCACTTAAACATCTTGAATAACAGGCTCCAATGGAGTGAAGAAAACATATTAATTGGAAAAGACAAAAGCAAAGGATTCCTCGCAAAACTTAGTTTGTCGTCCCTCTTTGCAAAGAAAAAAATTCACCAGATGTGTCTAATCAGTAAGCTCTCACATTCCTCTCATGATACAGAGTTTACATAATTTGCAGGAGAAACTATTAAGTTACTTTCCGGAACTGGATTCTGAAAGTGGAAATGACAAAAATGGATACTAAATCCTTTCTTGAATATGTCAGTCGATTTACTATTGGTGAAGATGAAAGGAACTCTTATAGTTTAAGATTTAGCTGCAGTTGGTATGCTGAGAATGAAATTCAATTTAAAGACCACTGATAATTTTTGGATAAAGAGAAGGAGTGAATATCCAGAGCTGATAAAAGAGGCTTTAAAATTGTTAGTTCCATTCGCCACTTCATACCTGTATGAACTCACGTTTTCTTCAATGGTAGATATAAAACTAAGAAGAGAAACAGGCTCGATTTGGAAAATGATTTAATAGTTAATGTTTCGAAGATAAAACCAAGATTTTAACATTTGTTAAAAAATAAACAGGCACACCCTTCTCACAAAAACATGTTGTGTTTTATTTAATTTTTTTAGTACAGGACTTATACCCTTTGTTTTTTTTTTAAATCTTACAGCTTTGCGACCGCGAACCCTCAAATAATTCTTAGAGACCCCGCAGGGGGTCGGGCCCACACTTTGAAAAACACTGGTTTACTTTATACCGCATATTAAAGGGTTATCCATTTTGCGCTTTCAAAAGTATAGGCCTGGAGTTCGACATCTGACAAACTAAGTTGTGAAACCAATTTTTTTTTCAGTTGAAAGTCTGACATTTACGAAAATGGATCGGTTAACTCTGGCACAACGGATAAAAATTGTTAAAACCTACTAGAAAAATGGTGATTCTGCCACAGGCACATATCGTGCTTTAAGAGGAGATTATGGCCTACGTAATCGTCCAAATACGCTAGCAATGGATTGGATACAGATATTGTAAGGCCTGTGCATCATCGTTTCGCTCGTACCACTGAAAATATTGCTGCTGTAAGTGAAAGTGTTGCCGAAGACCAGAAAGTGTCGATTCCTCGGCGTTCGTATTTTGTATTTGGATCCACACCTACATCCTTATAAAGTCCAGCGAACACAACAACTGAAGCCAGCTAACTATTCACATGGTCGTAGAATGGGTGCTTGAACAACAGGCGGTGGACGGCGATTTTTCGAACAAAATTTTCTACAGCGACGAACCACATTTTTCACTCGGTGGGTTAATAAACATAATTGACGTATTTGGGGTTCTGACAATCCTCAAGTAATTGAAGATAGGCCATTACATCCACAAAATTCACGGTTTGGGGCGCTTACTTCTTCGAAAACGACGATGGAACGACTGTCACCGTCAATTCGGAGTGTTATGGTCATATGATAACCGACTTTTTTTAACTTCCATTGAGGAATACGACTTGGAGAATATGTGGTTTCAACAAGACGGTGATACATGTCACACAACTCTAGAGAAAATGGCTTTATTGCAAGAGACATTTCCTGGCCGCGATATAAACTGGCCACCAAGATCATGCAATTTGACACCGCTGGACTTTTTTTGTGGGGCTACGCGAAAGGCCGTGCTTATGCAGATAAGCCTTTAACTCTTGAGCACTTGAAAACCAACATTCGTCAAGCTATGGCTGAGTTACCGCCCAATTTGTGTCAAAAAGTGGTCGAAAATTACCTCAAAAGAATCGATGCATGCAACAATTCGCGTGGTGGTTATTTAAATGATGTAGTGTTTCACACATAATGTCAACGTTCAAGCTTTACAATAAAAAACAAATATCATGAAAAAAATAAATGTTTTATTTACGTTTAATTTTGAAACCGCAAAATGGATAACCCATTACCATGACCACTTTTATTATTTCATGGTTTCTTTGAAAGGGCTCTAACAATCCGAATGAAATTTACTTTTCCTTATGATCGAGAAAAAAATTAAAAATTAGATTCAGTAAGATCCGCTTACTGACATGCCTTATTTTATTATTTCTTAAGCTACAATTAGACGGTCAACGTAATGGCGTTGATTCTCTGACGTAAAAATGACGTCAAAATATCAAAATATGTCACAATTGTGTCACGTCGTGTGAAAGTCAACCAAAAATGTTGTCAATTCGTTGACGAGAACGTTGACACCTATGTTAGTTGACTCGAATTTGTTGGTCAGCGCATTGACCCATTTCGATGACCGTGTAATGACTGTGTCAACGTAATTGAGACGCGTTGACAGAGTTTTTAAGACTATTCGTCATCGCATTGACTGTATCCCAACATTGACACGGCACAATTTTATACCCGCTCTACGTAGCTTTGAGATTTTAATTGACACAATCGGTTTTGCTTTATAAAATAAAATAAAAAAATATATGTACCTACACATGCTCGAATTTACTAGTTCGATGTAAGCTGTTTTTTTTGTTGTTGTTGTTATATTGTGTAATTTCGCAATTCGCGGAGTAATTTTACACCGATCCCTTCTTCCTCACGCAGATCAACCAACTTATTGTATCCAAACGGAACGACGATTTCCTTGCGCTGCTAATGTTGTCTTCGTCTTCATCTGTGCTGCTCTCATTTATATATGTAAGCGGCTAAAACAGCCATTTCGAAATCCAAGTTTGTTTTTGTCATTTGTATTTTTTTTTGTTTAATATTCAAAATTAACTTTAAAAGAGAATTTTTTTACAAACTCAAACATGTCTGTTCAAACAAAACGTGAGAAATGACAGCCTTTTCTTCTGTCATAGATTCAACGCGTTTGAATTTGGTCAACTAGTGTGATGGTGATAGTTTTGAGTGTCAACTCATTGGCAGTGA
The DNA here is from genome assembly GCA_910595825.1 of Philhelius pedissequus. Classification (NCBI taxonomy): domain Eukaryota; kingdom Metazoa; phylum Arthropoda; class Insecta; order Diptera; family Syrphidae; genus Philhelius; species Philhelius pedissequus. The sequence goes on along the minus strand of OU343160.1, from coordinate 271,442,960 downwards.
CGAATAAAAATTACATTGACACACAAGGCACGTCATCACATTTTGGGACATCATTGACCGACTTGTGTCATTCGTGTGATCGTCAACGTTTGAAGCATTGACACTGTAAACAATGACGCTGTAGGGGCAGAATCAATATTAATTTTGTGGCGACGCGACGTTAGAGTCATTGCAGTGACCGATTACGTTGACCGTGTAATTGTAGCTTTAGTATCTTTGAAAAGGGCAACTATAGGAGACGTGGTTTTTTATGTAGATAATATTTTATATTTCAAGCCTATGTAAGTACATTACTTAAAGCCGTATCCAGCAGTTATTGCCAACAAATTTTGATTTATTTGTTTTGATTATATAGGTACGGTTTTGATATAGACCATTTTTTTTACATAAAATGTTATGTTTTCGAAATATTGGGTCATTGTTCACGGAAGAAATCGACTGGATTTCGTAGACCCATATACAATGTAGCAGGTATGGTGCGATCCAAGGACATAATCCAGCTGTTTTTCCCGTTAATACAGATTTCTAAAAAAAAAAATAAGACAATATTACCTACTTATATCGTAGAATATCCAAAACCTTCTAATTCAAGTTTTTTTTATAGATATTCCGTGTTATAGACTGGTGAACAAAATTGAACTCGAGATTTTGATTTTCTTAAAACCAAGAAACCGGTACCGGAAATATTCAATTATTTAGCCAAACAACTTTTTTTTTTTTAAACATCCCCAACGAATTTGACAAAAAAAATTAATTTTTCGTTCTTATTAACAGTACTTCCCATAGAATTATTAGATTAGATGAGAGTCTCCACTTAGGATAATAGAAATGTAGTTTGTAGCATATTTTTAGGTGTAGTCAGGTAGTACAATTCTTTACAATATTATTAGTAAAAAGTAATTAACTAACGGTAAATTTCTTGAGAAAGTTCTAACCCCTAAAACTCAGTTTAACAAAAAAATAGAACTTGATTCAGATCTAACTCATTTCTTCAGCAAATTTTAACGCCTTAGAATTTAAATTTAGAACTTTGTTTTAGTTAGAACTTCGATTTATCTGGACCCTCAAAATTGGGGGTATAGCTCGTTAGAACTCGGTTTAACTATAATTTCGTTTCTTCAGTGAAAAAAAAGTTGTTTCAGGTATGTAGGTATGCAATGTATTCTTTTTATATTAAATAAGATCTGTTCCTATGTTTTTTAAATTTTGATTAAAAATGATTTTGGTTTTCGCCGATTAGATTATTCTGAGAGAGAAAATTATGTTGAAGAAATGCGTATTTATCATATGCCCCAACGTGCTACCATTAGATACTGGGACGATATCGATGACGATTTTGGAACGAAAACAACACTCATCGAGGTACTTCAGTTAGTTGCAGATGATTTGCTGCATCCACAACCAAGATAAAAACACAGCTGTAATTAATGTTTTTTTCTTTTTCAATCTTAATCATTTTGCCAAAGTACAGACCGGATTATATATTGGAAGAAAAACAATTGCTTATTGTTAAGTTATTGACCAATTGGTTGAGTTATTATAGGTGTTCGAGATTTAAATATATCTCTTTTGGCTGTTTTGGTCGTAATGTTTTTTGAATGAAACAATTTCATTTCCTTTCCCGACGTTTCGACGATGGTTGCCGGATATCAGGGGATATCTTATTAACAAAAATAAAATGAACATATTATACACATAAGAACATTTAGTGTAAAATGTTTGCCAACTTACATTTAGTACGTATTACAGATAAACATAAATAATACAGTGAAAAACAAATATAAAGCAATATTTAAAAAATTTTTTTTTATGATATAAAAAAACACTTCGATTGAAGTTTAGTCGGCTTTAAATTGTCACGGATTCTGCTTAGTCACCAAAGAGCAGTAAACCGATGAAATGTTCTGGCTGTCTTGTTTAAGATTCATATTGTTTTTGTTGTTAATAATATGAAGCGTTTTGTTTTTGTGGACTGTGTGGATTAAAGCCAATTGAAATATTTTGTGACCTATAGTCCAAAATGCGTTTTGCCCGGGCACGATAGTTGGGCTTATCAGTTAGATGCTATCGTACCTTTCTAAGACGCAGTATTTTTAGTCGATGTCTACCGACTCTAATAGAATTTGTAGCATATATATACTGCAAATTATATTTTTCTAGGGGAATTTGATTAAATTCATGCACCTAGAAATATGTATTGATTTTATGCCCGTGGTCTGGCTAGTAATTATATTTCTTCGAATATATACTACCCAAACGCAAAATAATTGGCCTAGTATTGCATTTTTTATAAAATAATATTTTCCGGCGTTTTGTATGCTGAATTAATATGGCAATAATTTTTTTTCTTTTTAAACATCATTCATCAACATGTGTTCTTGTCAATGCAATTGACAAAAAAGCCGAATCAATAATTGTTTTCAAATGTTTAAATGAAAACGGTTATTTTTTTGTTGCAAAATACTTGGCCCTCTAGTTTTTCGCCGCAAAATAGTTGGCCTGAGCCGTTTTATGTCTCTCTCGTACTTGAAATGTACCGTATAATGATGAGTTATTGCATTAAACAGCTAGCACTAATTATTATATCAGTCAAAGTTCACTATGGCGCGCGGCAAGTGCTTATCTGAAGACATGCGTAACAAAATAGTAAAATATTACAAAAAAAACGTTTCGGCATACAATATTGCAAAAATGATGGAAATATCATGGTCTTCAGTCAGAAATATTATAAATTTATTTAAGAAGAACGGAAATGTGAAAGAAATGAAGAAATCTGGAAGGCCAACAATTGCTACAGATCGAGACAGAAGAGCTTTGAGAAAAATTCTCAAGAAAGATCGTCGAGCTACCACAGCCAATATCACATTAGAGTGGAAAAATGTCATAAAAAAACAGTTTCAAGAGACACCTGCATTCGTGAAATGAAAAAAATGGGATATAAATTGTATAAGGTAATTTTACCATTTTTGGTAAATTTATTAATAGCTTAGAAATCAATTTGTTTTTCAAACACGTCACTCAGGCAAAAGAAAAACCGCTTTTAACTCCTTTGCAAAAAAAGAAGTGCTTAAAGTGGGTTCAGGATTATCAAAACTGGACGTTGGGGCAATGGAGAAGTGTGATATGGAGCGATGAATCTCGATTCGAGCTTTGTGTTGGAGACTCCCGGTCAAAGGTATTGAGAATGCCAGCTGAAGCATTTCAACCAGATTGCTTTCGTAGGAAAACAAAATTTACAGCTTCAGTAATGGTCTGGCGATGCATGTCAGCGCAAGGAGTGGGCAATCTATGCTTCATCGATGGCACTGTGAATGCCAGTAGGTATGAAGTCATCTTGGAGCATCAACTTTTGCCTTCGATTCCAAGGCTACAGGCAGACAGAAGATGGCTGTTTTACTTTTCAACGAGATGGCGCATCATGTCATACAGCTAAGCGAAGTATTAGCTGGCTTCGAGAACACAACATTCCAGTCTTAGCTTGGCCTGCGAACAGCCCAGATCTGTCTCCAATTGAAACTTTGTGGGGAAAAATGAAGAAAGAATTAAGGAAAAATCCGGCTATAATCCTAAATGAGTTAAAGCGAAAAATTCAAGAAGCTTGGGATGGCAATGCCCCTGAATTCTGTCAAACTCTAGTGGAAACACTCTCAAGTCGAATTACGTCCGTTATTAAAAACAAAGGTGACGTCATTCAGTGGTAAATATCAGTTTTTTCTTTTGGACCAACTTTTTTGCGCCGATAGAGGTCTGGGCTAACTATTTTGCGTAGTATTCGTTTTGATAATTGGTTGTTTTTTTCTATTAAATGAATTGTTATTGTTTTATAAGTAACCGTTTTAAAAAGTTTGTGTATAACACATTCCACATATTGAAATACAATTTTAACTAGTTTGTTGAATTTGTATTATGCCAATATTATTATTTCTATTTCGTATTTCGTAAAAAAAATTTAATTGGGCCAGCTATTTTGCGTTTGGGTGGTATTTCTTCGAATATAATTACTGGCCAGACCACGGGCATAAAATCAATACATATTTCTAGGTGCATGAATTTAATCAAATTCCCCTAGAAAAATATAATTTGCAGTATATATATGCTATAAATTCTATTAGAGTCGGTAGACATCGACTAAAAACATTGCGTCTTAGAAGGGTACGATAGCATCTAACTGATGAGCCCAACTATCGTGCCCGGGCGAAACGCATTTTGGACTATAGGTCACAAAGTATTTCAATTGGAAATGAAATTGTTTTATTAATAAAACATTACGACCAAAACACCTATAATAAGAAAAACAATTGCTTATACTGCTGCGATTAATGGCATGTGGAAGGAAATATGCATTTGTCGTGTCGTGTACCAGTATTTTGCTGTATGGTACCAAAAGTGTGAAAAGCTTTATTGCGCCACTTTTACGGATATCTCAAATAGTCTTCAAATGCAAAGGAACTCAGAGAAGCTGCAGTTGTTTTTTACAGTGTGTAAATGCTGCAAATTTTATAATAGTAACCATCGACCGAAAAACATTGCGTCTTAGAAGGGTACGATAGCATCTAACCGATGAGCTCAACTATCGTACCTGGGAGAAACGCATTTTGGACTACAGGTCATAAGAATCTTCAATTTATCTTTATTCCACACTGTCCACACAAACAAAAACAAATATATATTATTATTTGCGTTTTCTTCTATTTTAGTTGTTTTTTTTAAATATTGGTCAGATTCCACGAACAATTGCTGCTATTGATTGTAAATACCCATGTAAAAATACAATCGCCAGGGGGAGAGTTGGTAGGTTCAGTGTATGTAAATATTATGTAAATATATATCGTAAAGCTTGCTTCTCCCTCTACGTGCAAACTATATCATCTGTCAATTTAAAAATTTGAATATCGTTGTACGTTGAGCAGGCTCATTCCACGATCAAACGACTTTAAAAACTCAACTGTACGAGGTCGGTAATTCGGGATGTGCAAACACCTTTTATCTATCCCGAAATTTCAAATAATCGTCAGATGTAAATTTAACAATCTCGATTTATTCGCACAAGAAATATAGTTGAACGTCAATACCGATTTCTTAAACGTGCGTCGCTTTCCCGTATCTTCGTATGGCTTGCGCGTCAAGATCTAAACGGCACATAAAATGTTATATTGCACAATATTTGCATTGATAGAGGAAAACGGAATCCCCTACATAATACTGCTGATGATAAGTTATTGAGACTATCTGACAGAAATATGATATTGCAAAAGATCAAATTGCATCATAACCTGACCAACGTAATATTTTTGACGTGGAGTCATGAGAATTGGAAGCTGCTCTCTGTGAATTGCACGTCTATCGGCTCTTGATGTGGACCTATAAGTTCCACCTTTCATATTTTGTTCATACTTTTCGACATTTTGCAAATAATTACTAACTAAATTTTGACTTCTGTTAATTTTTTTCGCAATGTGTCGTTGGTTCATTCCTAATTCTCGAAGTGCTTTTATTTTGCTCTTTTCCTTCTCACTTAAAGATTTTCCGCGACCCATTTTCGTTGTTAACAGGTAAAACACAACTAAGTTAATTGATAGAAAAAATTTTGAGCACAAATGACCGATGCAACTCAATGTAATAGTTTACAATTTGTTTTTGCTGTTGAACCTATTCAGATAAGCCAAAGAATATGTTCGTTTTTATGAATGCATTTGGTCTAGCTAGGGTGTGGGAATAACGGTAAGCTTTAAGATTTTTTTTTCTCCCAAAATAAGCGTATAATGATGATCTTTCATTAAATATATAACAAAGATGTATCATTGCAATATATATGAATGGCGGCTAACAGTAAGGTTGAGAAAAGTTGAACCTATTCAGATGAGCGGCAGTGTATATTGTACAGAGTGATTAGTATAAGATGCGACAAAAAGCTAGGGCGTGTAGGTTGGACTTAGACAAGATAAAAATCGTACGGAAGTGGGGGGTCTATTTACCCCTGCTTAGCCGGTAGGGGCAATTTTCTAAAAAATTGGCTTTAAAAAAAAAATTATTTATAAACAACGGTATAACCTACAATGACATTCTATTCCTTTTTGGAAAGCCAGAAATTCTTTAATTTTCATTTTAAATTAAGTTGTGCTAGGCAATAGTTTTTTGAAAAATTAATTTTCAAACTAGAAACTTTGAAAAAAAAAATTTTTTTTAATTTTCAAACTAATTTTCTTCAAAATTTTATATAATTAAGTATAATTTTTGTTTTGAAAATTCAATGCTCTTATTAATTTTTAATAAAAAACAGAATACCGGATGCTAAAATGTATATTATTTTTTGAGAAATTAAAAAAAAATTAAAAAAACTTTTTTCCAACAAAAACACTTTTTTGTTTGTTCTATCTTTGCATAAATACCATTAGTTTAGTTAGCAAGTAAAAAAAAAGCCTTAATTAACTATTAATGTTTTTAATATCAGTTACATTTTAGATTAGTAATAAAAATTAATGAAATTTTCGATATGATCCCCACTCTTCAGAAGGCAAACGTTGTATCTTCTCCTTATGGTTGCAGATAAATTTAATTCAGCCAAATTCTCCTGCAATTTGACTCCAGCGGCTTCAATACGTTGTTTAAGTTGGTGTCAAAAAGAAATTTCACCTTCATAAACAGAGTTCTACATGAATCCCCAAGCGTAAGAATCCAAAGGAGTTAAATCTGGTGATCTAGGTGGCCATTCTGTGGGATCTCTCCTTCTTATCCAGCGGTCACTAAAATGGTCATCAAGCCAGTTCATTACAGTGCGGATGTAGTGTGCTGGAGCTCCATCTTGATGGTATATTAAACTGTCTATTATAGCAAAAGGGACATTATATAAAAAATCTGTCAAAAGGGTTCTTAGAAATTGCAGATAGGTTTCTCCATTTAAGACCGTATTCAAAAAAACGTGGTCCAATTACCGTTCGTCCAACAATGCCAAACCAGACATAGCAGGTAAAGCGGTGCTGCGTTATATTTTGTTTTTTAACATGTGGATTGTTGTGGAAATTAGTAAATCCATCTCTGGTAAACTCCGCTTCATCTGTCCAGACTATCCTTTTAATGTAGTTCTCTCCCCTCAGCAATAACGTTCTACAGAATTCAGACCTCAATACCTTATCATTTGATGTTAACTCTTGCACTGGTGTAAAGTGATATGGGTAAAGGCTATCGCTATGAATCACTCTCCAAGCTCTACTCTGGGGCAATCCAAGCATAATTGTTATCTTCCTGGTGCTTAGGGTGGGAATACGTAGTACCCAATCCAAAATCCGTTCCTCTATGTGTGTTGATCCAGCAGATGAACTTTCTCTCCTTCGACTCTCCAGCACTCAATGTTCCCGAAGACGAATGTGAAGTCTTGCAAAAAGTGAATGGTGAGGACACCTCCTATTGGGGAACCTTTCAGCGTACAATCTCTTTGCTTCCCGACTGGAACCATCCGCTAAACCGTAGCAATAGTGCATATCTGTCAATTCTTCCCGAGAGAAACTTGCCATCGTTTTGTGCTGACTATTTTATACGCAAATTAGAAATGAGTTTTAAACATAATGTCCTTCCATACTAATTTGTGGTTAGGTAAAACATATTTATTTTAATTTTTTTTTTTTGGTATAAGTAATCCTTTTTATTAGGGTAACAGGTAGGAATGCAGGTAATTTTTTTTTAAATTGAACACATGCCCCAATTAAATAAAATGCACGACTGGATCGTATAAACTTGCTCTTGTAGCTAACAACTTTAGTGTTACTCCCTAACGCTGTTGGTAGGTAGCTAGTCTATTATAGTTATCCTATGCAGATTTAAAGCCCATGTAGGTAATATTAACTTGATTCTTAGTATAATAAATTGTCGAATGCATGATTCAAGGAAAAGTTAAATAGGTACCTACAAATGCATATTTAAATGGATTTTAATTATGTAAATTAGGAGGGTAATAATGTAAATACTCGTATGTACAAGTACACACATTTATATAATGAAAGTGAATGGTGTATAGGTGGGAAAAAATCGATTTTTAAACTTATTTAAACTGCCAAAACCATCACTTTAATCAGATTTTTCGGAAAAACGAAGAACGCCATTAGAAGCCACGGATCAATGAAAAATTTATAAAAAAGTATCTCGAAAATTGTAGGACGGGTTTTGATGAAATCCTGTTTTTTATTTTTCGTTTTTTGAAAACAAAATTCTTTTGAAATTTTGGTATGCAATTTTTTATAGACTAATAATGTTCATGTGAATACAAAATTTGAAATTATTTTTTTTGATTCGTTTTAAAATTATTGATTTTTCAAAAAAAAAAAAATTAATAAATTGTTTTAATTAAAAAAAAAAGTTATTCAAAATTTTGATATGCAAAAATTATTCAGATACTTAGATCTTCTCAGATATAAGAAATCCAATGTACCGTTACCGAGAAAGCCAAAAATTAAAAAAAAACGTTATATCAAAGGTACCGTTAATAGACTTTTCCTGTAAACTTGGTTCATATTAAATGATAGGTATTACCAAGAAAAAAATTCTCAAAAATTTGTATGAAAATCTTTGGAGCCGTTTTAGTAAAAAAATAAGATTTGCCTTCAAGGTCATATGGCAGGTACAGTTATTTTTAGGCCTCAAAATAAAATTTCAATTTCTCCTCTGAGGAATGCCAAAATAATCACACATACCAAATTTGAAGGCGATCGCTTAAGCCGTTTAGGCTGTAGCTCGTTATACATACAGACGGACAGACTGATAGACAGACAGACAGACATTTTTTGGCGTTTCTCTATGTTAGGTTTCTCTATGATCGTAATGTCATGTTTGATTGTTAGAATTTTTTTTTTACGAATGCATAACTTGCCTTATAGTACCTATAATCGCAAGTAAAAAGGAAAATCTAGTTAAACCAATGTTTTTTATTATTCGCTAAAAACCGCATGATATTAAAAATATTAATAGTTAATTAAGGCTTTTTTTATTACTTGCTAACTAAACTAATGGTATTTATGCAAAGATAGAACAAACAAAAAAATGATTTTGTTGGAAAAAAGTTTTTTTAATTTTTTTTAATTTCTCAAAAACTAAGATACATTTTAGCATCCGGTTTTCTGGTTTTTATTAAAAATTAATAAGAGCATTGAATTTTTAAAACAAAAATTATACTTAATTACATAAGATTTTGAAAAAAAAATATTTTCAAAATTAAAAAAAAATTTTGTTTTCTAAGTTTTTAGTTTGAAAATTAATTTTTTCAAAAACTATTGCCTAGCACAACTTAATTTAAAATGAAAATTAAAGAATTTCTGGCTTTCCAAAAAGATATAGCATGTCATTGTAGGTTATACCGTTGTTTTCAAATAATTTTTTTTCTGTTTTAGTTCAATTTTTTAGAAAATTGCACCTCCCGGCTAAGCGGTGTGAAATAGAGCCCCCCTGCAAACGATTTTTTTCTTGTCTAAGTCCAACCTAAATTCCCTAGCTTTTTGTCGCATCTTATACGAATCACCCTGTATAGGTACATTATATATGTAATTATTTTTCATACAAACCGATTAAATCTTGGAACACTTCTACGTTTTTTTTTTTCAATAATTAAACAAAAATCAAAATTTGTTGTCAAAATAAATCACAGGGTGACTAAAAAGCTGAAAAATATTCCTTAGAACTTAGTTTTTAAAACTGAGAACTGAAGTTCTTAAAACTCAAAAACTATTTTACTTGGACTTTATTTAAAGTGAAGAAATAACTGAGTTCTAAATATTACTAAAACTAAGTTCTAAAGATAAACCGAGAGCTCTAGTAGCTCGAGTTTTAAATTGATTTTAGAACTTTGTCAAGAAATTAGCCGTAAACCAATTAAAACATTTATCAATTTATTACGAATTAAAAATCATGCATTTCCAGGATAATTGGGCGCCATCCATCAGTCGACAATTATTAAACATCATTCGTTTTGCTAAATCGAATTCCACTATTTATTCTTCGATGACCTATACGGCTGAACATTGCCAATATGTGTATGTACATCCCTTCAAAAATCATTGTCCACTTAATTTGCTGCAAATATCTCATCAACAAAGTCAATAAACTATTCTGTACCATCATGAACAAACCATTTGCTCTATGCTGAACCAGTCAATACAGAAACATCGAATGCAGCTATAGTCAAGGATGCCAAAACTATCGGCAACGTATTCGTTTTTCATCCGCTAAATAGGTTTCTACTTAACTTCGAAATATGTATTAACAGCAACAACAAGCTTGAAATGGAAATTGCCCTGCCATCAGTATCGATCCGCCGCCCCCGTGCCACCAATGAATCAATCTAACACGAGGTTTGTATGTCTCTATAGCTTCACGAATAGATGGGCGTTCATTTTCATGCAGAGCCAACAAAAGCTGATGGAGCGTTGATGATGACATTATTCGGGGAAAATAATCTCATTAAAAGTCATTCTCAACTCATTCTCCTGCTGCATTCCCGTTCCCATCGTCATCTGTCATCCATGTCATCTACCGAACTTCCATAGTCATACCTATAGAAGACAGACAGAAAACTGCAAAGAGCTGGAGTGTTACTTCATATCAAAATATTGTCAACGCCATTCGAAAGGATTACTCGTCACACCATCAGGTGTCACATTGAATAAAATATCGAGTACGGCGATATTGCACTGGTGGGACTCTAGTCTAAAGATCCAACCCTCCCGAACATCATATATAAATTCTTTGTCACGTGTGCTAATTTACTTCAATGTCCATTCACTTGTTCTGCTTGTGTGTGTGTACTCGTATATATTTGAATTGTAACCGGCCGGTATGTGTGTGTTACATTATGACGTACCTACAAATAGTGTAGGTGTTGTGTGTGGGAGTCGGTGAACGGTTGATGAGGCAATTTAGCAAGAGACATCATTCTTCATTGGAGATCCTTTCTGCTCTACTTGGATACTCAACTCCACCTGCAGCAACTTAATCATTTTATGCATGCCCATATTCCCTATACACCGAATGATGCTTTCTAACTTCTAAACGATGATGGGGACACAGAGCATAGAAGGCGATTTTTGTTTCGTTTTTTTTTTTTTGGTAAAACGGACGGAAAATTCGATTCGGCTACATTCTATATCCTCTATAGTATCCCTCTCCGGCGATTACTGCTTGTGTCTAATAGCACATTGTATACATTCATCAAGGAGATGACATTGGTTTTTGGCTTTTTGTCGTGGCGCTTAAAACGACGATAATAACATCAGTAAATGGGTGCATTCATCGAAAAAGCAATTGCAAGAACTAAAATACAAACAAAAAACCTACAGGGAACTTATGTATTGTAGGTATGAGTATAAGGCATGTTGCTGCAAACCCTCGGGTAATATTTCATATTTCGTTCCCGACTTTTACGATGCATGTCAAAATACTACATGTTTTTTCCAGTGCAATCATACAGTACAGATGAGAGGAAGAGAGTCCACCACATACACACATCATGCTCCTAGAAATATGTCGTGCTACCGGAACAAAACACGGTCAATAATTAATGTTTTAAGGCGGGGTAAGGCGCCAGTTATAGCTTTCATTGAAACTCATCATTGAAAACTTTGACTATCAATTCTGAGGAACTTAAACAAATAAAACTGATGTTGTTTTGGTACCAAAATGAAGGCAATAAGATAAATAATATTTCTTGTCAAAAAATATTTTATTTGCTCTACCACTTTCTTGTAAATTCACTTTTGATTTTTCAATGATGGGAATCGTTTTCAATGATCATTGAAAAATCAAAAGTAAATTTACAAGAAATTGGTAGAGCAAATAAAATATTTTTTTGACAAAAAATATTATATACCTTATTACCTTCATTTTGGTACCAAAACGACATCAGTTTTATTTGATTAAGTGCTTCAGAAATGATAGTCAAAGTTTTCAATGACGAGTTTCAATGAAAGCTATAACTGGCGCCTTACATTCTAAAAAGCCCAACAAAGGATCGTGGCCAGCTTGTCAGCTAGGATCAATGGAAACCTTATACCTCAGATATTAGAAACTGAGATATCGATTCACTAGAGCTTATAAACTTCAAGTGCAGTCATTTCTTGCCCTGGTTTCTTTGTTCTAATGCAGTGTGAACTGTAATTATACCGAATGTAAACCACCTACCCGCAATGCTGACCTTGCATCCTGTTGTTGATTTGGTATGGCTTGTATGGTGACTTAGTACGCAAGGGTAGCTTAGGAGTCCTATAGTGTTTCTGATCCTTGCTTGAGTGGTTCTGCAGTTATGAATGAATGCCAGTAAGTTTTACGGCGCCCGCAGTCGGAAATTAAAATTTATTCGGTTCCTCATAAGATCTCAAGATATTTTATCATGCCTTATGGGCATAATATCCTTGTTTGTTGATAGCCGGTTTTTGTCCTTTGACCGATTCTTCCTCAAGACCATTAAGTTTCGCATGTTTTGTAATCTATCAGTGGAAAGTTACGAGCGATCTGTTGAAAAGACTGCCCTACGAAATACTTGCTAGAAGGAGTTTGAAAAAGTTACATGATGGCACATTTCCCGGGCGAAACCAATCAGATGTTTGAGTGAAATTTTCCTCAGTTGGACATTGTGTCGAGAAACTTTTAAGGTTTTCGCGGTTGTTAACATATAACATATTTAGTTTTTATGATAAGCTGCGTTATTTAGAGTGCAGCAGCCACAAGCATTCTCAGCAAAGGAATGAACTTTGCACCCACTCCACGACGTGTGCCGATCGAACATCTAATTGGAAGTGTAGAAGAATGCATTGCTCGCAACAAGTTCAACAGAATCGATACAGAAATAATTCGGTAAGACGTAGCGGTGAAGATAAGACGAACAAAAACACCACCGTCAAGCAATGTAAGTAGAGATTAAATGTTAGCTTTAAGTGCGCTGCGAAGGGAAGATAATATATTTATTCTCTCCCAATACTCATTAACGATAATAAAGCGCTTTTGCCACCCAAGCGCCTCATACCTGCGTGTACATAGCCACCGAAATTGTATGGTCTGCCAAAAATCCACAAAGAAGGGAATCCAATGCGACCAATCGTCAGTCAAATAAATACCCCTTGTCATTTGATATCAAAACATTTAGTTGATGTCTTTAAGGATACTTACAGATGATGAAATGATGGTGAGTTTCGATGTCGAGTCACTATTTGCGAACGTTCCCGTGCAAGAGGTACTTACCAACATCAGTAAGATTATCTCAACTTCCGGCATCAAGGAAGACTATTTGCCACTTTTGGAGTTTCGCCTAACATCGGGATATTTTTGTTTCAACGTTGCTATAGGATTGCCATTGGCTCCCTTAATTGCAGATATTTGAATGAAGCATTTTGAGCAAAAATCTCTGAATAGCTCAAAAGAAAAACCGAAAGTTTGGCTGAGATCTGTGGATGATACTTTTTGCATGAAAAACTCGGCTAATTTGAATTTCCTCGATCATCTGAACTCACCAGCATCCTAAAATGAAGTTCACAATGGAAAAGTAGAAAGAAGAGTCCATTGGGTTTTTGGATGTGAAAATGATGCGAAAACAAAATGACACATAAGCACACACGGTTTTTCGCAAGAGCACACACACAAACAGGGGTGGCCGTGGCGCGATAGTTGTGTCTTCGCCTATCAACCTCATGGTCACAGGTTCGATCCCTGCCGTAGTCTATGTCATCTTATTTTTCCATTAAAAAACAATTCTAAAATAAATGTCATACAATTAGTTGCTGGTTTACCCATAACATGCTGTTTAGGCATAGAACTAACAGCATGCGATTGAGTAAAACTAGTATACCGATAAATATGACACCAAATGAAAAAAAATAATGCGAATTATAAGGGACATAGATAAATAAGATAGGGAAATTTCTGCGCATTAGTTCAGCCGCCATTCCTGGAGATAAAATCTGAGACAACAACCACCTCCTGTCTCAGAACATCGCACCACACATCTTTCCTATACTTCTTTCTCTTAATAACCTAACGCCCGCGCTGTGTTGTATTATTTAAAGGGTAGTATAATCCCTTGAGCGCGTGTAGATTATAAAAACAAAAATATACCTACACACTAATTCCCACCACCATCCGGCAAATTTAAGATATGTGGTGTCGGCACTTGTTCAGCGTGCCCACAGGATATGTGACAGCGACCATCTTGCCACTGAACTCTCTCTCTGTAGGATAATGTCCTTAAAGCGAATGGCTATTCAAAAAAACAAAGAATGTGGAAGCTTGTTTCGTCGCAAGAAAGGGAAAATAGCATTTAAGAGAAGAAAGCTTTCCTGCCATATATAAGAGGTGTAACAGATAGGGTAAGGAATATATTGAAGAGATATGGTGTAAAAGTCATATTTTTAGCACCAAAAAAGATGGTAAATTTCCTTCAATCACCAAAGTTAAATTCCCCCTCCAAACACCTGGAGTGTATCAGGTGTTTGGAGAAGCATTGCCACACGTCTGAAAAACCACATCCGCAGGGTGGCCAAAAACCAAAAGGAAAAGTCAGCCATATGGAAGCACATTATATCCCTCGTCTGGTGCGCGAAGCGATTGAAATTAAACGACACCATAATTTCAATCGTGACGACAGTTTCAAGTTGTCGAAAACATGGGATCCCATAATCAATACCACAATGTCGATCCAATTGCCGCTACACACCAACGCGGATTCAGTGAGCATAGCTTGCTCCAACTTGCAAACCAACAACAATATCAGCAATAGTCAGGACCTTCGGCGCAACGTTACAACTTGCGTAGCCAAAATCGCTCTTAATATCTCTTTGGCAGTTTCCCGATGACCACGCTCGATGTAATTCGTAGCGAAACGTTCGGGGTGAGTACAGAATTGAACTCGCTAAGTGCTAAATATTTATAACCCGGGTTATCCTAAAAACTAAATATGTTATATTGTGTCAAATGTTTTCTAGTCTTACACGAAACAACTGTATCAGTTTTCTCTTCGTCCATCGCCATATAGGACCCAAGGTTTTCGGTTTTTCTACAATTTACTTTCATGTGAAGATTTGGTCTTTGATCGATCTCCCTGGATACCGAATGCTGATTAAATTGCTTTGAAAACATGCACGCATCAGTTTTAACAATCTTCTTGTCAGCTGAGGCCACTTTGTCTATATATTTGTTGTAGGTGGGTCAATATTACTTGTCCTATAAGGCGCTGTAGATGAAATCTAACATTGGCAGAATTGCGTGATTCGTTTGATCCCCATTATTGTATGCGTTGACAAGGTGAGCACTGACGGTGCTCCGTCACTGATTTGATTATTTTTATTTGTGATGTAGGCACTAAAGGCAAGTTTTGCATTTGGACAAAAATCGAGCTCGAGATTTTATTTAAACTTGAGATTACACGAACACGAAAAAAGTGTATCCCGCAATTTCGTCTGTAAATGTGTCTGTTTATATGTCGATATCAAACCTGCTGAAGCCATTTTCTGCAAACTTGGTACTTAAGCCATTCTTAGATGATTGGCTCGATTCTTTTTTCTAATCTTTCTTTTTAACTCCAAAACTAACGGTGTCTTCCATACAATTTTTTGGAGCAAATATGGTAAATTTTAATATATCCCGAAAACGACTATAATCAGTTTGATAAAAAAAAATTAAATGCACGACTGGATCATACGAACTTGCATGTAGCTTACAAGCGAGAAATATACCTACATATACATACATAGATGGAACCAACTATGTAAATATGTACATATATGTATAATGAAAGTGAAGGATTTAGGTGAGTAAAACAAAGTTGCCAACAGCCCGATGATGGAATGATAATTCCGAAACGCGTAGCAAATTAATTAAGAAAGTTGTGATTAAAAAAACTAAGTTTTATTTATGAATTAAATATCTAATTAAAATTTAAAAATCTTTTATTTTATATTTACTTTTATTTCTTATATACCAACACAACTGGAGACGAAAAAACACCATAATGAAAAAAGGAAAATCATCCATCGTCTGCTTCCGGAAGCGACGATGAAGAGGAAAAAGTAAATGAAAAAAAATTAAAGTCTAAAAAGTCTTTTTTCAAATTACTCGAAAACCATAGGTTTTTTTGGAGAAAAGTTGTTGGTACACATTATAGACCATGGCATTCAACACAATAAAGATTAAAACACTTTTTATTGTACAATTGATAGATTTGTTCAATGTATATTTTCAGTACAGGGAAGATAAGATATTTGCCTTTCACCCTTACTATTATTTATTTGAATAAGCTTTCTCTATTTCTGTAAAGCTTTTCTATTTTCCATGGTTGCCGTAGTTAGCATTAAAAATTGGCATATTTCGCTCACAAATGTCGGTAGGGTTACCAATTGTTAATGTCGATTTCATGAACAGGAAATAAATCCAAATAAAAATAAATCTATCTTTCTCCACACCACCAAGAAGTAAGATATTAGGCGTTTTTTAAGAGTTCCCTAGAAGGCCTAATCCATTTTGACGTGAAAATAAATCACAGAAAAAAAAACGTAAATAAGGTATAATAAAGAACTTGTGTCCTTCAGAGAACTTGAAGCCATTTTAAATGTAAATAAACACAGCACAGAAATAATCATATCACCTCAAATTGCACCGCACTATTTTAAATATTATATTTATATACTCGAATCCATCTCCATTTTATTTTTATTTTCATGAACAAAAAAACTATTTGGTAATTTAACGTTGCAATTAATTACTCAACCGAACTACATCAAAAACTTGGTCAAATAGTAATTTTTCCTTAAAATAAATATCCAACAAATAATATATAGCTGCATTTTAACCGTTTTACAAAAAATATAAGAAAAAAAGATATAAGCAGAAAAGAACGAAGCGACAACATCTATTTCCTTAAATTTAAAATATATGCTCTCAAAAGCTCTAAGAAAGCTTCGATTCTGAAAGCTGCATAGCGAAAACCAAAGAAAAACGTATTAAAATTTCCATCACGGACACAAGGTAACTCTTAATAAATGTGTTTTTTTTAAAAAACACTATAAGCGAGAGTCTAATTGGCGAACAGTCTCCTCTCAGCCGGGGAGCAGACAGGTTGGATGTAAGTGGGTTTATGGAATATTTTAGTTGTGTGCCATGCAAATACCACCCGGCACCAGTGTGTTTGAAAAAGCTCTCCCATAAGGCCTGTACTGAAAATATAAACATAATATAGTACTTTTTTTTCAAAAAACAACATTTATGTTTAAGCGTAAACATTTTTGGTTTTAGTTATATGTTTGGAAAAATATGTTCTATTAAAAAATGAAGTTTGAAGTGTGGAACCGGAAGGGAAATACTGCTGTTGGAAATCATGGCAACACCGACAACACCGAAGCTAAAAACGTCAACGCATAGATGGCGACTTAAATTTACATCTCATGATGTTGACATTTGGAAAATGTCGCCTCTTCTTTCATTTTAACTTCACTTTGAAAACGTAAAACTTAAGCCACGTTTTCGAATTATACTAATTTCATAAGAAAAAGTAAATAGCTAAATCTGAATACTAAACGTAAGAATTATAATTGATATTGTATGTATATATTTGAAATTAACCTTGTATTCATAGGAAATTTTAGCCTTACAATAAAGAGCTCAAAATTCGGAAATTTAACTTTAATTTGGATTTAACAGCTGTCATCTTAAAAATAATATTTTTTTTTATTTTTTTTCAATAACTCCCAAAACTTTTTGTTTCCAAAATTTTCTAATAATAGCTTATAGGCATTATAATTATCTACAAAATGGCATATTAACGACTTCAATATGTCAATTCTTCTTAAGTTATAGCGTCCCAAAGTTTAATTGTTCGTCAAAATGGGAGCCATTTTAAGTCCGGTTGCTTTAACGAATGAATTTAATCTATATACTTTGGCATAACTATGATAATAGCTTTTACTAGAATTAACTTGGAAAAAGCAACACATCAAAAAAAACACCATACGGTTTACCGAAGGCATATAAGATATGATATTCCCAGGTAAGAGTTTGGTTGAATGTTTTGCCTCAACGAATCCGTCCGTCGGTACCAAATGTTTGTCCAAATCATCGCACATAATAAATTCAAATCTCAGCTTATGTTCAAATCTAAAGTTGAAACATACGTGTCTGTCAAAATTTTCCAGGCAAATTTTTAAAAACGCAAATTGACTAATTTTTAAATTTCAACTCTCGAGTTGAGCTTTAAAATACAGTAGACGCTCGATTAGTGAAGCAATAAAAACCAGGCATGTTTAGTATTTCGAGATTGTAGTGTGAAGTACATATATATTTTGTTATAACTCTTAAATGTAAATAAGCAATTTTACAAACATTAAATAAATTACATAGGCAGAGTGAGGCTTGACAAAAAGCACCAGTATTTAAATTTTCTTTAAAAAAATTTCATCAATAAAGCAAAAAAAATAACATTTCACATCATGTGAATAACAAAAAAAAAACATAAAACAAAGCTCTACATTCTACAGCTCATAAAACCAACAACAAACAAATTGATAGAAATTAATATTAACTATCGGGTACCTAGGTAGAAATAATTTTTTTTTTAATTGTTTATTTATTTCACTTAAAGTCTAACAAATTTTTATCTTAGTTTAATAAACTTAAAAACTATTGAAATTATTTTTTTTTATTGTTTTAGTACACGACATAAGGTTCCCAGTACTTAAATTAGCATTTTCTCGTATGCATACTAATTAATGTTTAATTTAGTATACTGAATTATTATTTATTATGAGTGCTTGGTAATATTGTGTTTATGATTAATTTTTTTTTTCATTTTAAGGAAAATGTGATAGAAAAAACCTTTTGAAATCTTTATTTTTAATTTTTTGCTTAAAAACTAAAAGTTAAAAATGCTTAAAAAAACTAACCTAACCTAAAGTAACCTAGAGGGTGATCTAGTGTATGATCTATAATCATTCGGAACTTAGCAGGATCAATAATTGCTTCCAATCATCTAACCTGCCATCTCGAAGAATAATCAGAAACCATAAATCAGTTATACTAAAAAAAAAAGAAAAAAAAAAAACTAAGTGCTCGCGACAACCCAGTCAAGCCACCAATATCTTTCTCGATTATAACGATCGAAATTTTGTCCATCCCTTTGAGGTATTCTTACGCAGTATCTAAGGTCCATATTTCCATTTGCTAGTTCGGAAGGTTCATAGAGTATTCTTTTATCTGTAGCTCTTCTTACCAGATGGTATAATATAGGTACGTTCATTGAGTCGGATAAATAGCCCTGTGCATCCAGAAACAAGAATGCCTCAGGAAGTACAAATCCACTATTAAGTGTATTTTTGAAGTATCCAGGGTTAGGATAGAATAACCCAGAGACAAGATCGTTTTCGGTAACGCTTGCTGACCTCTCAAAATGATTCCTCACAAGATCGAGAATAACGTTGTCGATTCTGGATACCACCGGAAGCATCTAATAGTTTCTTGTTTGAAACACAATGCCGAAAGTCAGAATGTGGGCTTCTGTACATTTGCATGCAAGCTCTAAGGCATTTTCTCTCGAACATTCGAAGCTTTTCCATATACGACGCATTAATATTCCACCATAATGGACTCGCATAAGTCAGAATTGGACGGATAAATGCTTGATGGCAAATAATCTTCACATCTGATTTTACATAGCTGGAGAAGAAAAGACGTTAAAGCGACATAAATGCCGCCCTAGCCTTTTGTAACTGAGTATTTACGTAATCGTTATAATACAAAAATTTGTCCAAATGGATACCCAGAAACTTTACAACAGTATTTGATTCGATAGGGAGACCCTCTGTGTTTATTATTTTAAAGTTTTTCCAATTTCGTCTCAAATCCGAATTTCCGCGTCTTATTGGGCTGCGGAACGGTATGGTTTCACATTTAGTGTAGTTTATTTTAAGCTTCCACTCCAAGCAGAAAGCTTGTAGCTTATTAAATTCCCTTTGCAGCTCTGTTTGAATATCCGCAATTCTGGATCCACTTGCATACAACGTGGTATCGTCAGCAAACGCTATCGAGTCATCGATTTCCCTCAATATTTCAGAAATATATATACTAAACAAGTGGGGTGCCGAAACGGTGACCTGTGACAAACCATTAGTGATATTAAAAACGTTAGTCGTAGTGTATTGTCTATCGGTGACAACAAATTTCTTATGTTTTACCATAGATGAAATCACCCTAATAAGGTGGGGTGGAAATTCATACCGTATAAGTTTAAATAAAAGCCCATTGATCCATACCGTGTCGAAGGCTTTTTCGATATCTACTAAGCAAGCAGCTGTACATCTCCTTGCGTTCAGATTCCAGTTTACGTCGGAAATGAGTTTTGTAACAGCGTGCCAAAAAACTTTAGATTCACTATATCGAACGTCTACTGTATTAAAGAAAAACAAATTTAAACTTGTCACTCAACTGTCAATTTGTGTCATCTCCAGAGTTGGCGAACTTGAGAGTTTGCGGCAAGTCGCTCTTATAGGTATATTCTAAATTTTGGTTAAAAAACATTTTTCGTTAAACTATTTCATACATGGGTCAGGGTACACCAAAGTAAGTATTTTCTTAAATCCACGATAAATGATATTAAAATTGGAGATAGAATATACCCAAGGACCACAGCCTAAAATACTTTCAACCATGTCCAGGACACCCTGTATAATCCGTTTAACTTTTATAAATCAATTTAATTCAATTTCTGTAAAAGTAAGTATGTCTGTATTTGTGACATGAGCGGCAGGACTAAAAGATCATTTTCAAAAAATAAATTAATTGTATCTGTCGGGTCCAACAATTTATTCTTAATTCTTCGGACAATATAAGACATTTCTAAATTCTAGTACTTAAGAACAAAACCAATATTAGGTAATTATCTCAAACGAGTCTGGGATCAGCAATTTTTATGGAAGTTCAAATTTAGCTTGGCAACACATCATAATACATAACACATAAATAGTCTTTCCAAGCATCATAATAACCTTTCATAATTTATTCGGTACATGATCCGATGCTGTAAATACAATATCTTGTATGCAAATAGATATGTACATATACATTTTCTATTTTCTTCTCATATTGCTCTAATTAACAACCAACAAGCAAAATAGAAAAGACAATACTTTGTTATTTGCTTCCCGTCTTAAATATGTACAATGGACATATAGTACTGCCCCATGTATTCTAATGTTACACTTTACATAGTAAGCATCTATCAGTTTTATTGTGATGTATCTCAGCGTATAGATATGTAGAATATTTACCAGTTCAAGCTAACAATAACTTGAGCCACAGCCCACATTCAGTTGTTACTCATAATCTTTAGCTTCAGTCGACAATTAGAAAACCCAAGTCATCAATTTGGCATTGAATTGCTTTTGAATTGAAACTGAGAAAAAAAATGATTCAGCTTCCATTCCATATACCTAGTAGATAGTAATCAGCTTCTAGAACAGATCGAGAACATTTGCTGAGACTGACAACGACGAAATTGAGACTATAGCTGGAATTGACTTGACTTTTCCGAGTAACTAATGCACAACAACTTCTCATGGGATATAAGTTTACTAATTTCAAATCATTGGAATTTAATTCACGACACCACCTGTACTACAATGGCTGACATTTTTTTGTTTTATTTCTAAGAAACAAATACCTATACCAAATAGCTAGATAAACGTTGGCAGTTAAAATATGTACATAGGCATCTTCTACCTAACTCTCATATGAGTTATTGGAAGTGGTTAAGTTATGCAATGTTAAGCTTGAAATTTATTACACTATACCTACCTGCCTTGAGTTGTAGAAAAAAAAGTTGTAAGCATTTTAAGTATCTACAGATACAGACAAGACATGAACTAGAAACGTGATGAGCTATTAGATGAGACTGGATCTGATTCTGATGGGTCTTGGGTTTGGTTCGATGAGTTAAGTGATATTTTTAAAGAAAAACGACAAATAAGCTGTGGCGTCATGACATAGTGACAAACACTACATGCGAAACACGAAAATGTGTAAGCGCTACAAAAATAAAAATGTATTACATCAAACTTTACTTGGTGCATAAGGTGAGTGTACCTATAAATTTCGTATGATGCATGAAGCTAAAAAACCGTTTTTCGTATATCTAATGTCCAAATACACACAGCTACATAGTTTTTACTTGCGATTATAGGTAGTATAAGGCAAGTTATGCATTCGTCGAAAAAAAAGTTTTGAGATAACAATCAAACATGACATTACGATGATAGCGAAGACGAACATACCTACAGAACAGTCTGTCAGTCTGTTTGTAGGTATGTATAGACACCTACAGCCCAAGCGGGTGGGCCGAATTGCTTCAAACTTGATATATAGAGTTTTTTAGGTATTGTACAGAGGTGAAATTGAATTTTATTTTAGCTCAAAAAGTAATGATACATGCCATATAATCGTTACGTTAAAGCCTCTTTTTCAAGAAAACGGCTCTAACGATTTTGATTTTAAAAAAATAGTGCAGTTTTTTAGGTACGACCTATCACATGGTTCAAAAAAATATAAGAAAATGTCTAAAAACGGTACTTTTCATAGGACCGTTTTTTTTTGCTTTCGACTATCTCATAAATGGCCGATTCTTTGGAAATTTAACACATATATAGGTGTAGGTAGCCCAATTTATACTGCATACCAATATTTTTAATTAATACTTTTTTGTATTTTTAAAAGCATTTTTAACAAAAATTAAAAAAAAAAATATTTTGAAAACTGTTTTCAAAATTATAGTTATGTATATGTTTTTGCTGAATACCAATGAATTGGCGTTTAAAAAAAAACTTTTTTTTTCAAAAACCGCTCCACAGATTTTTAAATTGTTTTTCTTATAAATTCAAATTTATCTAAGAAATAAGATGACGTACTTTTTTTTAGCTCAAATTAGTTTAAGTATTTATTTCAGAATTTTGCATTATTTTTTCTTTGATTAAGTCTATTTATATTCTTTTGTTCTTAAGTTTATATTATTAAAAATTAAAGATTGTCATACCAATTTTTTTTAGAAAAAAAATTAAAGAAATTTTGTATACATACAAAATTAAGTAAAACACGACGTTAAAAATATATTTAGATTTTTAATAGAAATCTTTTGCATACCATGTGATCGAACATAAGAGCCAGTTCGTGCGATCCAGTCATGCATTTTTTTTTTCATTAAATTAAAATTAGGGCTTTTTTAAACTGTCCTATGTTTGGGGTCCTTCCGGCATTATTGCGGCCCAACAACATTTATGAAGGCCTGTGCAGTCTTCTCAGTAGCACCATCTTGTTGAAGCCATGTGTTTCCTTTAGAAAAAGATTTTTGCGCATTTTCGCCTCTCATGTTCGTTTGTCTGATAACGAATTTAATTCTTCACGGAATGAGAAATTTCATCCGGAACAGGGTGAAATCTCAAAGCGAAATAAAATGCACGGTTTTATTCGAGCTGGGGAAGAGGTTATTAGGGTTAGAGAAGTAATTATAGACCCAACCCCAATGAGTAAAACCGAATAGGTTAAGCTAGAAAGACTTGCAACGTTCATATTTAAAGAACCAAATTTTTGCATGATCAAAAATTAAGGCAAAAAATACTACAATGTCAAAGGTAGTAAAAATGTTTGGTATTTGTAAAAAATATTCGAAATTCAACTTCGTCTTCGGTTCTAAGGCTCGTCTTTAATGACACTTCTTTTGTCAGCTCTCCAGAAAGTGTTATAAATCCTCCAGTACTTGAGAGCGTAAACGATTTTATTGGACGGTCGTGCAGTTGTTAGAGTCCATAAAGACATTGATATACACAAATCCGCTGGCCCGGATAGTATCCCTTCGTTCTGAAGAGGTGTTCTTCAACGCTGGCAAAACCCCTCAGTAAGCTTTTCCATCTGTCCTTATCTACTGGTCTCTTTCCGAGTGGATGGAAAACAGTATGTGTCCAGCCTGTCAATAAAAATTGCTAATCTTCCTCCCCTCTAATAACCGTCTAATTGCACTTACGTTCCTTTTGCCAAGAATAGGTCCACTGGTGATCTGATGTTATATTTCACCGAACAGTGGCACAAATTATTACATCGTTTTGGAGAAAGTAAGATTATTGCGCTTGATATTTCAAAAGCATTCAATAGCATTTTTCGATGAATCTCTTCTTCGTTGGATTATAAATTACCTTTCGGGCCGTTCAATAGAAGTTGTATTGGACGACTTCAAGTCTGATATTTACAAAATAAATGCTGTTGTGCCCCAGGGCTCCGTATTGTCTTCGGCCCTTTTTCTCATTTTTATTAATGATCTTTTGACTAAAACTTCTAATCCACTTAATTGTTTTCCTAACGATAGTACTGTCAGTTTTTCATATTCGTTTTCAGATTCACATCATTGTTCTTCGGATGTGGAATTGCAACGGCAGCATAAAAAAATTTAACAGGAAAATAATGGAACACAAATTATTGGAACGATTGTTCCAATCGGACCCATCCAGTCCGATTAAAAAGGAACCTCTACAATCAATGGATAGGTATCCTCCTCTAAAAAAAAGGCTGTTGTATGTGCCACAAATAAAAGGTTGGTCCTACTACATTTCCTTGTGGTTTACGACCGTCGGAAATATACGAAAAGAAAATTGAAGTGCTATAATTTAGAATTAATTAAAAAAGTAAGTAGAAAATATTTTTGAGTGCAAAATTATTTGAAAGATATCTTATGCAATGTAAAGAGCCCGCATTTACCTTTTCAAATATATTTCCAAAGACTTCCGGCACCCAAAGAGAAACTACCTTGCTTTTGGTATCTGGAGGCATGTTTCTCGAGATTCACATACATGTATTGATTTTATTTCTACATTGTGTCTTGATAACAAAATCTTTGTCATAATTTTTGAGAAGGTAAGGTACATAGAATATTGTCAGTCCCCACTCAATGTGGTTTTCCTTTAATATTCAGTTACATTCAATACAATTCAATATTACCAAAGATATTATCACTTTGTCAAAAATAGAATACCCGTCACATAAACATCACACTATATGTAACCAAGAAAGGATATTGAAATTCAATTTCGGAAGTCTTAGTAATCCTCATCCGAGATGAATTTCTCTAAGGAATGTAATCGGTTGATGTCTTCATCAAAAGACATCAATGCTCTCGATTTAAAAAAAAAAGAAATACTTTCTAAATGAAACTCTGAAAATACACCTGTGGCTCTATAAGCCTTCACTTGCATCTCTTCCTCTCGATGTGGATTTCTGTCGCCATTGGCGTCGCACAGCATTGACGAGAATCACCCCCAACGGAGCCATACATAAATGTGTGCATGGAAAAAATTCAATTTTGGTTGGCTAATATCGCTTTGGGTATTTGAAAAGTTTCAAAAGACCTCAACACAGGAGTTAACGAAATTCCGCAGAATTTTAAAAATTTGCCAATTTTAATTTTCTGCGTTGATGTGTCTGATTTTGAAAAGGCGCAGATGAATTCTAGCTGCGGAGGCCATCGTTTAAAAACTGTTTCAAAAGTAATGTTTTGATGCAACCATTATTTTTGTTGTTGTGTTAGTTAATTAGAATCAATGGGAGTTAAGTGCTGAAAAACTTTTGCATTTACCTAAACATTTGTTCTCTCCATCGCGTCTCACTTCCCTCATTTAACACAAAGTAATAAATTAATTAAAAAGTTTAACAAAAACACCAACCCATCCATCCTGCAACCCAATTTATCCGGCACAATGATATATATATATATTCTCCTGGCCGGGGTTGTAGTACACATAAACTGCAGTTCAGTATGTAGACGTAGTTGGCAAATATATTTCCCTGGCATCAGTTTATTACACTTCCGTGTCCATCCATCCCTGATGGAAATTTTTACAATTCACGACCCATGGTGGATAATGCAGGGTACACACAACCCAAAAAAGCATTAACGATCCTTCTACTAATAGTAATAGGTCCATCAGGAGAAAAAGAAGCATTATCCCATTCCCAACCAGTTCGCGCAACAAAAACATCCCTTTGGCAAATTGTATAAGTTACATTAAATAATAAAGCTTTATTTCGTTTAAATGCACATATATACACATAATACACTGAAAATAAAATTTTTTGCTAAGCTATGAAAATCTTAACATTAATTAAATTTAGATATCAACGACACTTAATTCGTTCGCTTTTTCACTTAAATTTTTTAATTCTTATGAAAAATTTCAAAATTGAATAAATATTTGAATAGGCAGTGTGAGAAGTTCATTCCGACAACGAAAACAATTTATAAGTGAATGAAATTAATTCATTAATGTTAAGATCCAACCACAAAAAAAAAATTATTTTTAAGCAATTTTGTATTTTTTACGACTGTTCAATGCTCTAAATGGTGGTATGATTCGATGTATCACATCGAGTGCCATGGTTGAATTCTGAAGCCTTCCTCCAACTCTCAGAATCCCTATCTCGTCAAGGAATAGACTCATCGACGCTATGTCGGTTGAACCCTCAACTACGGACAATAAACTAGCGCTTCTTCACGCTCTTGAAGTGTCACTAGGCCACTCCGATTTGCTCCTAGGTTCTTTATCAAGATTTTGGTGTTACCTTATTACCAATGCTGAGACCCTCAATATGCTCTGGAAAGTTGCCTCTCCTCAAGAAGGCTGATACCATCAATGGCTAGCGTTTTTGTTGTTGGCATAACGACATTACCAACCACAGGTGGTTTCAACTCCAATGATGCTTCCTGCGGTTGCTGTGGATTCGATGCGCTTCCGCATGTGGCCATTATTGCTCCCGTTTAATAAGCCAGGATGGACCTTGCCACCAAAGGTTGGAGTGTACTAGTTGCTCTGCAGGAATGCCTCGGGATCCTAAGTCAGCAGGATTATCACCGGACCAGACATTTCTCCAACGATTACCTCCACTCAACTCTTGGATAGTGCTCACTCTGTTAGCCATGAATGTTTTCAGCTCACATAGCATCTTGCCGATCCAGCATAAAGCTATCATGGAATCGGACCAATAAAATCTTGGCACTTCTTGCAACGAACATGCACTGCTCAATTCCACCATTAACTTGCACAAAAGCTCAGCTGCACATAGCTCTAGTCTAGGTATCGATATGGTTTTGTACCGGAGATACTCTAGTTTTCGACGCGATTATTCTGCTAGTGATCTTCCCAGAAAGTGAAATTGCGCGCATATAGATCACTGCTGCGTAGGCTCTGGTGAATGCATCTACAAACCCATGAAGCTCCAATTTATGCTGATCGATGCAGCCCAGCCACCTCAGAATCCTTATTGCTTCCAAGCATGACAGTTGCTCATGGTAAGTTTGCCATACAGGCAAAATCGTCCCACCCACTTCCGGAGCCATAAGTCCGGTAAAAAAATCTTTGCACTAAAAACTGCTGGCGCAAGGTAGCCATTTAGGTCGTACAGCCTTGCAATTGCACACAACCGCCCTCTTTGTGGTAGCAGCACTGCCATCGCTTTCACGCACCTTGAACGAGATTTCGTCCCTTGCGCAATGCCACACCAAGCCCAACATTGACGCGTTATGCTCGCCCGGAAATACCACCTCTCTATTGCTAGACCAGGTGATGACATTATTTTGCCCAATTTAAATCCGCACCAAAGTTGTTCTTTGAAGACCGAGCTCCTGAGCACGACGTCGAATTGAGGTTGATGGATTGTTTTGAATACTTAATTGAGCAGCAGTAATGTTTTCAGCCGAGCTTGCAGTATGCTATGGTCCATGCTTGGGCCTATCACCTACAGAACCTCTTTCTTCGAAATCATTCACTACACGATAAATAGTGCGTTTTGTTTGCACGCTGTTTCTCCCAAACATTTCACGTAACTTTCTCATCGTCACAGCAATCGATTTTGGTCTATCGAATATTTTTCCATAACAAATTTATAACGTGTCTACTTCACGACTGCCAAATATGAACTGTCAAGGCTAATGTTTACCAAAATGGCGGAAAAACAGAGTAACTTCACGGCGGACACCCTGTATTTTTAAAGTCGTTTTTAAATCGAAAATTTGCAAGCCGACGACACGACGCGACGCATGTAACATGCTCTCAAGAAAAAATGTGTACGTGTACCCAAGATATAGAATTGTTCCTTTCTATAGTTTTCTCTGTTGTATTAATGTGTGTAATGTTTAAGTCGATTGCCAGTGCTTCAGTGTATCTGCTTCGAAGATTTACATATATTTACGGAGTAGTATATTGTGTAATGTAATGTAAAATTGCTTAACCATGAATCAAAGTTCCAACGAAACGGTGACGTTTGTACAATTGGTAGTTTGGAAGATGAATTAGTTAAAGGGGTGGTATTTATGCAAGTATCAAAAAATGTCAACTTCGTTGTTCTTTGCCCGATTTCCATGAAATTGAAATAATATGTTGTTGCTAACTTAGAATTTCGAAAGAAAAAATTGTTTCAAATTGGAGAAGTTTAAGTTCTGGCGCGTGTACAAAAGTACACACACTATTTTTTCAATCAATTTTTTATATACAAAATTTCATAAAAAAATTGTTGTGGCAATTGTATGTATTTAATAATATAAGCTTTGAATTATAATTTCTAAAAAAAAAAAAAAATAAATAAATAACTTAAAGCTAGACCAAAATTCATAAAACTATCCTATTTATCAATACTTTACAACTAACTTACTCGCTCTTTACGGGCGGTCTTAGCTCAACTACATATCTTATTTATAATGCCTTTCGGCCAAACGACTCTCTTAATACTATCGTTTCATATGCTTTTATTTTTCATCAAAAAAACGCGATAAAAGAAAAACTTGGCATCATTATCCTTTTTTTATATATATATATTTATATAACTAAGAACTATCTAAAGATACAATAAAACTAATTAAAACTAAGTAAACCTAACTTATGCTAATTAAAACTAACTTAAACTACTTAGAATACCTAAAAATATACAGGAGCATTTTTTGTTGTTTTAACTTTTTTCTGTATTTTTTGTATACATATACAGCCATACATATATATACGGGCATACATATAATGGGTTATCCATTTTGCGGTTTCAAAAGTAAACGTAAATAAAAGAAATATGAAATATTTTTTTTCATAATATTTCTCTTTTATTATAAAGTTTGAACGTTGACATTATGTGTGAAACACTACATCATTTAAATGACCACCACGCGAATTGTTGCAAGCATCGATTCTTTTGAGGTAATTTTCGACCACTTTTTGACTCATATTGGGCGGTATCTCAGCCATAACTTGACGAATGTTGGATTTCAAGTGCTCAAGAGTTAAAGGATTAGTTGCATAAGCACGGTCTTTCGCCTAGCCCCACAAAAAAAGTCCAGCGGTGTCAAATCGCATGATCTTAGTGGCCAGTTGATATCGCCACGACGAGAAATAACGCGGACAGGAAATGTCTCTTGCAATAAAGCCATATTCCCTCGAGTTGTGTGGCATGTGGCACAGTCTTGTTGAAACCTCATATTCTCCAAGTCGTATTCTTCAATAGCAGTTAAAAAAAAGTCGGTTATCATATGACCATAACGCTCCGAATTGATGGTGACAGTCGTTCCATCGTCGTTTTCGAAGAAGTAAGGTCCAATCACACCTACGGACCAAAGAGCGCCCCAAACAGTGACTTTTTGTGGGTGTAATGGCCTCCCTTCAATTACTTGAGGATTCTCAGAACCCCAAATATGAAATTTTTTTTATTAACGTACCCACCGAGTGATAAATGTGCTTCGTCGCTGAAGAAAATTTTGTTCGAAAAATCGCCGTCCACCGCCTGTTGTTCAAGCACCCATTCGACCAATATACGACGATGTGAATGGTCAGCTGGCTTCAGTTGTTGTGTGAGCTGGACTTTATATGGATGTGGGTGTAGATCCAAATGCAAAATACGCCATAATGTACCGTAAGACAGTCCTAATTCCTGATAACGACGAGAAATCGACCATTCGGGTCTTCGGCAACACTTTCACTTACAGCAGTCATATTTTCAGTGGTACGAGCGAAACGATGATGCAGGCGCCTCACAATATCTGTAGCCAATCCAGTCTCTTCAAATTTCTTCACAATTTCGACAATTGCTTGCATAGTTGGACGATTATGTAAACCATAATTTCCTCTTAAAGCACGATATGTGCCTGTGGCAGAATCCCCATTTTTCTAGTAGGTTTTAACAATATTTATGGGTTGTGCGATATTAAGCGATCCATTTTTGTAAATGTCAGACTTTCAACTGAAAAAAAAATTGGTTTAACAACTTAGTTTGACAGATGTTTAATTCCAGCCCTATAATTTTGTAACCGCAAGATGGATAACCCTTTACATATGCGCATATAAATACACATATGCCTCCGCGTACCTAGATATTTTTTTAAATTTTTTTGGTGCCAACCTGACTGTCCCTAATACTTAATTTTCCTAAGTTTGTGTAAGTCGGCCAAGACATACCATCTTATTCGACTTTAACTATCTGCGTGATAGCATTGTAACCACCAGATTTGGTTCAGTTGCTTCGCCCTATCCCTTCGGTCCCGATCGCACACAGTCCTACTGAACCGAAGGCGCTCCTCTCCATCTTGAGCGATGACGTCTCGACCATACCGGATTCGCCTATCTACAGTTTTCCGGCTGGCGAGGTAGATTAGCGGAACCGCCATTCTATCCTGTATCAGCTCTCGACTATCTAAATAGAGAAATGCCTCGGGAGGGATGTAGCCACTTAACCGCGCACTCTCATTATATTCGTTGTTGGGGTAATAGGCCACAAAAATTAAGCTGTTGGCTGAGGATATCGCTCTTGCAATGCGACCCCGAATCAGCCTAAACAAAAAATTATCTATCCTATTTATGTTGGCTCCGTTGTATAGAACCTGGTTGGAATAATATCTTTTGTACTCCGACTCTGGTGATCTGTGTAATCCAGGGCAACGTCTAAGATACTGCATCTCAAACACTCGAATCTTTTCCATTTGAGATGGGGCAACGTTGAACCATACCGGGCATCCATAGGTAATCATCGGCCTCAGATTGTAAATGCTAAAGAAAAGAGGGTAGTATAATCCCTTGAGCGCGTCTAGATTATGAAAATAAAAATAAAAATAGCACACATAAAAGTTCTAGGAGCCATTTTCAAGAAATACATTTTTTCTTAGCAGTTTACCATTGTTTTTTATTTTAGGAATACAGTTTTTTTAACTGTTCAAGATAATGTCAAAAAACTCCTGAGTACGAAGTTTCGAAAAAATCCATTAAGTCGTTTTCGAAATTCGGAGTTTTCAAAAAAAAGTCTTTTTTTTTAATAAATTTTTTTTTTCAGAAATGTTGGCTTACATTAGTGTTTAGATTTTATAGAAGCGTCTGCGCAAATAATGTGGAACAAAATCAAATCAACCGTTTTTGAGAAAATCAATAATATTATTTTTTTCCAAAAAAAAATAATTACTAAAATGTTGCTTTTGTCTTCAATGTACTTATGAGAAAAATAAGAGCTTTTTTTCTATGGGAGCTACTGTTAATTGTCGTTAAAAAAAAATGAAAAAAACGTGTGGGCATTTCATCGAAAAATTAAAATGTACCAAGTTGAATCAAATCCATCCAACCTTTTAGGCTGCAGACTTGAGGACACACAGACAGATACACTAAATTGCGGGACCCACTTTTTTGGTATTCTCTATGATCGTAATGTCATGTTA
Source organism: Philhelius pedissequus (assembly GCA_910595825.1). NCBI lineage: Eukaryota > Metazoa > Arthropoda > Insecta > Diptera > Syrphidae > Philhelius > Philhelius pedissequus. The sequence continues at coordinate 271,411,243 of OU343160.1, read as the reverse complement.
GAAAAAAATTTTTTTACGAATGCATAACTTGCATTATAGTACCTATAATCGCAAGTAAAAAGCAGACATCTTAAAACCCTGGTAAAAAGAACAGAGACATGGGTGCATTGGAACAAGAACCGATAGATAGGTATCAATGATGGCGCTACCACGTGCTGATTTCAATTTTATATTGATTGCCACGTGGCAATAAAAGTGATTTCTGCCACTGTGATAAGATCGAAGCTTGTTTATTGCTGCCGTGAAAAGCTCTAGGTTCTTGGTACGCAACACAATGTTAGACTCTGCTGGGTCCTGGGACACATCGGCATACCGGGTAACGGAAATGCCGATGAGTTGACAAGACAACTAACGTCAAACAGAGCTGGTCAGCATCCTACCCTGTTATATTAAACAAACAATTTCTGACAGGATTCTAAAGAAGTGCAACGGATGGTGGAGCCTACTTAACACCTGTGATACTACTAGGAAAATATGGCCATGCCTTAACAAGTAGAGGTCAGACAAAATTATGCAACTCAACAAGAGATCCCTGCGCTCTCTTGTAAGCATAATCGACGGACATAATTTACTGGGATATCATAAATTCAAAATGAAGCTCAGTACAGACGACCTATGTAGGGATGTGGTGACGAAGAGCTGCATGAAGGTCCTCAGACATTTTATGTCTATATTATGTACAGTGGGTCATATCATAGGGCATCCACAACGCCGGCTCGCCATCTTGTTCAGTTACTGGATATGAGTCGCAACTCCTTCCAATTCTTGCCTAGTTGGGCCGACTCCTCCTCGACTTTACTGCTCCATGAGCTTGTCGGTCGTACAGCTCTTCTTCCTTCTTGAGTGAGCGGATTCCACTGCATTGCCTGCGCCGCCCGCAAAACAGTTGTCGCCTTTTCGAAGCGTGTGTCCGATTCACTGCCACTTTCGACGACGTATAATATAGTCAATAGCTTCCTGACCTGTTTTCCTGAGGATCTCTTGGTTTGATATACGATTTTGCCAGAAAATCCTAAGGATGTTTCGTAAACATGTATTTATGAACGTTTGTAGTTTCTTAGTGAAAGCTACTGTTACTTTCCAATTTCAAGTGCTGTAACCCTAAAGTAAAATGGATTTGACGTTGAATTGAATCGAACCAGCCGTAGCTTGGTGCTTAAGCTTAGAGAGATATTCCTCCATATATTTCTAAGTATATCGAAAGCTGCCTTTGCCTTTCCGATTCGGCTGCTGATGTATTTTTCGCTGCCACCCTCGATTGAGATAATATTTCCATGGTTTTGGAAGCTCTGTACTAATATTTATGAGGGAAGATGTCCGGGTTCTAAGGCTGAAGTTGCCTTAATAATAGCTATTAATTTATGCGGGATACCCCTCCTGCGTAAAGCAAACCAAATAAATTCTCTATTGACTTTCAATAGCGTCTTCTCAAAGGCAATGAATAGCAGGTGAAATAGTGGTGAACGATATTCGAATCACTGCTCAATTATGATCAGTGTGGTCAGTTTAGCATTTTTCCTTCTAAATTTAACAGGAAAGTTTGCTTTTAGCATTTATTTTTTTCAAATCCTGCCGGCAGTTTTTTTAGCAGGAAATTTGGGTTTGGCAGGAAATATAGCAGGTTCTTATATTTCTCAAACCTAAAATAAGATATTACCTACTCTAGAAAATTAGCACTCAAGCAAACATGAATGCGTATCGCTCATTCCAGAGCTTCAATCGCGAACTCCACAAAATCTACGAGTTTTGCAGCAAGTAAACTTCTTTTCAGTTTAAAAAAATGTGCGGACTTAAAAGCAACCATTAAAAGGCTTTTTTTTTTAAATAAAGCCATGAATTCTGAACTTATTTCCAAAATCGAATCGCAATGGAACAACATAAGTCTACATAAATAAAGGGAGAATATTGAAAATACTGTTGAATTTTGGGGCAAGGTAAAAAGTAACTTTTAAGGTTTTCGCGGTTGTTTACACATGACATATTTAGTTTTTAGGATAAGCCGCGTTATATCTATTTAGTATTTAGCCAGTTCAATTCTGTACTCACCCCGGACGTTTCGCTACGAATTACATCGAGCGTGGTCACCGGGAAACTGCCAAAGAGATGTTAAGAGCGATTTTGGCTACGCAGGTTGTAACGTTGCGCCGAAGGTCCTGTCTCTTCGTTTAATTATGCCTATCACAAATGCTGAAGTTGATAGAATGTTTAGTTTTATGAATCTTGTAAAGGATCAACGAAGGAACCGAATTAAAATTGATATGTTAAATAGTACACATTTTATCCGAGATAATTTATCTGAAAAAAGTTGTAATATCTTCATTATTAGTCCTAAGTACTCGTAATATAATTTTACCGTAAAAGAAGAACAAGAAACTAGTGATATTTTTGAAGATGCTTTAAATGAAGCAGAAACCTTTTGCAGTAAAAAAATTTATATAAATAACCTTTACTTAATTAGTTTAGAAAACTCTTATACCTGATTTTTTTTTGTTTCTTTTGTTGCGAAATGGATTAATAACTATGTACATATTGGTAAGGTTGTTTCCATTTTTGTAAATAATCTTAACAAAATAAACAACTTCTTTTTTGGGTTTGATTTGTTATTTAAAATTCATCAAAAAATTATAAGAAAAGTTCGATTGCTACAGGCCTATACCTATTTACGTTTTTCTGCGTTCTAATTACAGGATTTTCAGAGTTGGCGGGATTTTTGGCAGTTTTTTTTCTCTAAAAAAAATTTGTATTTTTTTTAGCAGTTTTTGTAGTAAAAAAATCCTGCTAAAACTACTATTTCAGCAGGATTTGAAATTTTTCATTGGTCACACTGATTATGATCCTCAAAGTATTGATATGATCAATGCATGAGAATCCATTGCGGAAACCTACTTGTTCGGCATCTCTAATACTTCAGGAATTAATATATTGAACTAGTAAATTTTTTGCCAGAAGGAATATTATTTGGTGGGTTCATAACAAATTTTTTTATGTATGCAGACGACATCATCATTCTTGCAGAAACACTAAACATGATGCAAATGATGATAAACAAGCTAGAACAATATGTTCTCATTGGAATCTGCAAGTTAATGCCAGCAAATCCAAAATAATGGTCTTCAGGAACGGAAATAGGCTTTATGCAAAAAACGAGAGATGGACGTGGCTAGGAAAAGATCTTGAAAAAGTCAACGAATACAAATACCTACCTGGGGTTTCTTATCACTCCACAAGTTTCAATTAAAAAACACCTGCAAGGAAAATTAATAGAATCCAAACGTGCAATTAACACCAGATGGCGAGGAGTTCTAGGGACACTCAATATAGCACCAACTGCTAAATATAAAATATTTGAATCGGTGGCAAGGTCCATAATGTGCTACGCTTCTGAAGTGTGGGGAATCTATCAGTACGAGGAAATCGAGTAACTTTTAAGATTCTTCATTAAACAAATTTCCAGACTCCCACAGAATATCCGAAGCTACATGCTCCATCTGGAAACCGGTCTACCACCTCTGCACATATACACCCTAGGTCTTCACTTTGCGTACATTTCTAAGGTCATGGCACTACACAGCCAGCGATTACCAAACGCGTTCGCAAAATATCAGCGAGACAGAAATCTACAGTTTTTTGGCGAATGGACGAGACTAGAAAACCAATACCATACTACGCTGTGTGAAGGTGGTGCAGTGTTAAGTAAAAGGACACAACGATGTAATAACAAAAATAGAAGAATACTTCCTGAGAACATTTAAGATGCAATGCGAACAGAGCGAAATAAGAAGTAGTTATAAGTCGCTAAACCACGAACTACGAGAGTTGATCTACTTCAACGACAGATATGATAGATAGGATATCAATCCTCTTCAAAGCCAGAGGCGAACTCTTGCCTTTAAATTATCTACCATATATAAACGTCGACAACGAGAACTGCTCACTGTGTAACTTAAGGACAAGGGAGGATATTCGACAGTTTATTGGTATATGCCCAATACATAATGAAATACGGTCAACACACTGGGGAAAGAACAACCTACTTATTCGATAAAAATATATACTTATATATTTAATAATGAACTAAATCCAAAATACTTTTTTCTTAACTCTCATTTTTCGGCTGACGGCACTTGAAGCCAATGCTTATATTGTGTAAATTGTAAACAAAAGAATGAAAGCATAATAAATAAATCACTAAATACTTTACTATATTGAACTTCGTCAATGCCTCCAAATGGTTTGAATTATTAAGACAACACAGTTTTTTATCGGAAAAGATAATTACACTTCCGGGTAACACTGTTACAACCTTTTCTTCCTTTTAGCCAATCGCGCGCCGATTAATTAAATAATTGAAATTGATAATTACACTTTTATTACGAACGAAACGAATTAAACACGCGACACCACATTTATCTAATTGAATGACAATTTCCGATTGACAATTCGGAAATGTCAAAACAAAGCGGCGAATTAAAAAAAAGGTGTAACACAGCCACAAAAGCGGTTCTGCCACCCCGACTAGCTCAGTAAGGGGGAGGTTTGCAATTTTGGTTTATTGATCGAATAATTTTTATTGGATGGATTAATTATTTAATTAATCAAACTTACTTTAGTGGTTTTTCAGGATTGTACCTATTAAATAGAAAAGGGCGCCAACAATTTTTTTTGACATTTAAGGAAATTGCAAACCTTACGGAGTGGAATACAACGATCGGGAAAAAAATATATAATCAATCAATGAACTTGACAAGAAAAGAAATAGGCGAATTATGTTTTTGAATTTTTATTGCCTGGGAAACCTTATGAATAGGAATAAAACCCAGCATCTTTTCGAGATGAAATTACAATATAAAGAAATATTTTAGCAAAAAAAGAAGAAACAAGAGATGGACAGTTAAGGTCTGGTTCCCGAAGATGGCACAATTTTCGAAATTAATAATTAATATTTTACAAGAATTATACCCAATAATTTGAAAACAATTATATATACGAGTATATATCAATTCGGTATATATATAATTATTTTCTTTCAAAATTTTTTTTCTTTTTTTTTACTTAGCTTTTTTTATACTCCCTCTAAATTTTCCGCCTCTGACAAAAATTTTCCTTCTTCCTCTCCTTTTCCTTATATTTTGGTTTTTCCTTTGGCTATCTCCAAAATTCCTCGGATCGACACTTTAAATTTTTCTGATTTTCCTCCTTGATTTTCCTTCTATTTCAAAATTCTGTTTTATTTTTCCAGCTTCTTATCACAATCGAGATCTTTCTAGAAGTAAGTTCGCTAGGATCATTTTCCTGAGCGGACACTTCTTACCATTTCAGCCTTTGTTGTTTTCAGCCAATCTGGCTCAGCGGCCTTCTAATCGCGTCACCACTAGCCACTCAGCGCAAAGTCGCAGAGTAGTACCGACGTGTGGAAGTCTCGCCGTCCTGCTTACTGACAACCTATTCTCCCTAATAAATGCAAGTCATCTTGGAACTCGCCGTACTGGATTCACTTCCAGATTACGTCAGTTCCAAGACTGCATTCAGCCCAGTACATCCTGTTCCTTGAAAAAAAAATTTTAAAACCAAGAAAAATCAATGAAACTTATTTTCTACAACTAAAACGCGAAACCCGTCGGAAAAAGAAAGGAAAGACGAAAACCACAGTCAGAGTTAATTACGAATATAAACCCGCTCGTTTAGTGTAAAAGAGCATACATTTTATCAATCCTGCCTATCGTGTTTGACTGCCTACGAATGTGGGAACCAACGTTAATAGTCCATCTTTACAGAAAAGAAAGTTAATCAATTTATAATCTATAGTAAAATGTAAAAAAAATAAAAGTCAAAATTATGTTGGGCCGACGGCCATTCTCCACCCGGAGTGACATCTAGTTTTCAAAAGAACATCAATACGTTATCTTTCACCAACGCCAGATGGGTAACACTTCGATTTGGCTAAATTCGCCACATTCATCCATCTTGTTTTCCTCCACAGTACTGAGAGGAAGAACCGATGGCTGATGGACCATGGCCGTCTCGCTTCCTCTTAGTAAAGTGGAAGAAGAGCTGTCAGAAAAAAATATTATTAGAGTAAATACTAGGGTAAACTTTTTGCGACAAATTTTGCCGTGACAACACCATGGAGTGTGACGACAACGTCATCAATTGTCAGCCCAACAACCTTACCTAACCTACGATACACACTTTTTTCAATAGTTTTTTCTAGCCATATACTTCCTACTATATATTAATATTGCATAGACTTAATAGGGGATACGCCATGTGGTGACAAAATGCACGATGTACAACAAACAACACAATTTGTCGAGCAAAATAATGATTCGGACATTATTTTTCCTGGAAAAATTAAGTGGAGATTTTTGTACGTTAAAGTTTCCAAAAAATAAATTTTATTTTGCCTTGAGTTGAGTATTATTCAGGAAAAATCCTAAAAAAATTGTCCTGGGAAAAAATTGCATCAGAAATAATATTTTTTCCCGAACTGAGTACTGGGTTTTAGGGGAAGGATTTGGTTCAGTGTACGTAAATTCTTGTTTTTCTTTATGAACTCTTTAAAAAAGTATGAGTATTCCTTTTACGAATTTTGAGAATCTACTCATAAGTCATCGCAATGTCGTCACTGATTTACATGTGTGTACGTATGTATGTCAAGCTTTATAAGTTTGTCTAGGCATTACAGAATTCATGATCGCTCTATAAGGTCCACAAGTTATTCATGACAAAGAGCCAATAAGAAGCCAAAGTCAGGAAAGTTCTTGTGTAATTATCCTTGCTGTATACATTGGTTTTTTTCCACACACTGCAAGTTCTTTTTAAACGAGAAGTTTCTTTCATACCAAAATAAAGTCAAAATGAGACTATTGGCTGCGGAAATAGGACTAGGCTCGCATAGATTCCAGCTTTAGTAGATTTGATAGGTACAAAAACTCCTCTAATAATGAAGATGATGACACAATAGAAAAAGTTTTTTTTTCTTCATGAACATTGAACACGTTAAGGTGAGGCACCATAAAGGAGAAGCTCTCTTTTTCTAGGTGTACACAATACAAACAAAAAAGAAAAGGACACCAAAGTTGTGGCTGTAAAAGTCGGAAAACGGAAAAGAATATACATATACCCTTTTTAGATTGGTTGGGTTTGGTATTCCTGCTCAGGACAGCTCACCATATCTACCTTACCACCTAAGTTATGGATGAAGGTAAGTGTTGTGCAATATCTAGGTAAAAACTGTTTGAAGTAGAAGTTGTATGCTCCACGTTTGCCCTTAATAATGACATCCGGTAGACGAGACAGCACAGACAAAAAGAAATGTGTGTATAAAGACCGAAATAGGTAGGTACGGTACGAACATTTAATATATACTCTGTTTGGTATTTCAACTTTGAACTTTTTTCATGACGTTGCTATGTAGTCACACCGACTTTTCACACTTCTTTTGTAAGCCAAAGTAAAGTTTAAAAAAAAAAATGGATAAAGAACACAAAGGAAAGAAATCAGAGCTCAGAAATGCGTCAAGAGTTTTTAAAATTTGAAATCAAGTTAACTCTGTTACTTTTTTTGTTTGTTGCAAAACCTGCATAACTTACATGGAAGGGCAGACGTTACCAAACTTAGTTTCTGAATCTTAGGCTTTTTTTTCTTATTTTTTAAAACTAAATATTTTAGGTTTAAATCAGAATACCCCTTTGAAATAATCCATCAAAACAAATTTTCAAAAATTATATTTGTTTTTCGAAAACATTTAGAAATAAAAATTAAAAAATTATTTGTTTCTTGTTATTGGATAAGAATACGAGTTTTGTGAAAAAAAAACTTCAGGATTGTCAAAAAATACACATTTCTTTTCGAAATTGAAATGCCGGAAGAGAATATAATCACTAGTGTTGACTTGTCGAATATGATGGCTCTCCATCTTGCTCAATTTGACTTGCCAGTTGCAACGTACAACAAGACAATGAAACAATAACCTTTCTACCGATTTAAAAAGCCAAAAATATATCTTTGCTAACGTTTCGAAAATCAAGCAGCAGAAAAATCTAATCCATGGTAAGCTTGATGACGTATTGAAGGTATTAAAAAAATCCATAAAATGCTGCAGACAAAAATAGCAACTTCAGTAGGTACACTTGCTTTGGAGATGGCGTACACAATACGAGTTTTGTTTCCAAATTAATACCAAAGTTTAGAGAAGATGAGAAAATCTGCAGGCTCATATATCAGTTGGGAGCAGCAACATTTATAGGTGGGTACTATATATAGGTAAATAATATATAAACATTTTTTTTTTTGAAAACTATAAATTTCGAAAATGACTCAATATATTTTTTCGAAAATTCAAATTTAGTAGTTTTTTGACATTATCTTGAACACTTAAAAAAAAACTATTTTCCTAAAACAAAAAACAATGTTGAATCCTATACAAATGTTAAAAAAAAAAACATTTATAAACAAAATTTTTTTCCGAAACACAGTTCCAAGAATTTCGATAAAAAAAGGTGTATGTTCTTAAATTAGTGCAGTTCACTTTTAAGTAAAAACAATACTCTGTTTTGCGTACTTATTAACCGTACTTCCCATAAAACCACTTTTTATATTTCGTCAGCTGAAGCGATTTTCCTCAAACTTTGTATTGTCTAAAACAGATTTTTGAATCGTTTTTTTTTTTAGGTTCAAAACTAACGGTAGGTATCTACCATATAATTATTTCTACCATCTCAATTATCTCGAAAACGGTTCCAACGGTTTTGTTAAAAAAAGTGTGTGCTCTATTTTAAGTATACTCTACATTTTGGTCAAAAAGTTTTTGTTTAATATTTCGTTATTAACGGTAACTGTCATGCAACCATTTTGTTTTATTTCTAACATTCCATAAACGGCTCCACGGATTTCGATAAAATTTTTTATAAAGGAGGTCCTTCAAATTATAAACAACTAGCAGAAAGTCCCCGTTGTTGCCCGGGCACCTGAGGCAAAAGTCATTTCATGCAATATCTTCCAAATGAAATGAAAAATTAAGAAAACAAATTTGTAAGAAAAGTAATTTTTCATTTATTTTTTCGTTCAATACCCAAGTTCTGTAACTTTCGAATCGATAATAATAGTCGAGAAACAAAAAAAAATGTTTGTTTTGGTTCTGAGATGTCAAAATGACACTTCAATTTATTGCCTTCCATTGGAAATAATAACATAGTATAATAAAATAATTTTTCAGAGGCTGTAAGTGAGGAAAAATTATCGCCTGAATTACAGAAGATGGGTATAGGATTAGTTTTCTTATTTGTTTAACAAACGAACTATTTTTCATTTTGGGACTCTTCGCTTTCCCGAGGTTGTTTTTTTACTAGCGATAGGTAAATACAATTTAAGTCAAGTTATGCATTCGTCGAAAAAAAAGTTTTGAGATAACAATCAAAAATGACATTACGATGATAGCGAAGACGAAAAAACATAGTCTAAAAATTCTGTTCGTCTGTATGTTAGTATATCCACTTACAGTCGAAATGGGTGGGCCGAATTCCTTCAAACTTGGTATAGTTTTTTTTTTGTGAAACTGCCATTATGTTAAAACTCATTTTTCTCGAAAATGGTTCTAACAATTTTCACTTAAAAAAATGATAGTATTTTTGCGATATGAACAAATTACCAATAATAGCTAAGAACGGTGCCTTCCATAGGACATATTTTTTGCTTTCTATTATCTGGAAAACGGCTAAGGTGATTCTTTCGTTCTTTCAAAATTTTACACATATTATATAGTTTTATGTACGTCAACTTTTGATGTATACCAATATTTTCAATTACCTAATAGATATTTGATTGTATTTTTAAAAGCATATTTTAAAACTTTTTTTTAAGTTAATATTTTCAAAATAGCTCATTATTTTTTGTTTCAAATTATAAGTATACACAATATGCTTTATTCTTAGAAACCGCTCCATAGTTTTTTAATAATTTTATTTTCATAAAGTGAAATTCATCTTTATCAGTTTGTTTGCTAAGGCTAAGCTCGGAAACCACACCTACAATTAAAAAAATTGTTTTGGTTTTGAAATGTTGCAGACTAAGTGCAAATAACAGTACTTGTGGAAGTAAAAATTTCGGAACTCTGAAAGTTTACACATCAAACTTGATTTTCTTTGTAAACCTAACATGTACCAATGAAAAAGATGTAAAATCCTATCAAATCATATAGCTGGCACAAGAAAAGTTGGGACCCACCAAATTTAGTTTTACTTTCATGCATATATCAACTTACGCGAAAGCATAAGCTAACACTTACAAGTTAGTTTTTACGTTCGCCAAAGTAGCCACTGGCGCTGGGGAATGCTCGCAGATCTAAGCTCGGTTAATAGGCGTATTTCAATATTCCCAACAAAGTATTCATTTCTAACATGGTGCCAAACACACGCGACCTTACGCTGAAATGCAAGCATTATTGTATGAATTCAGCGGCTCCTGTTACCGTGAAAATAAAAAAACTAAACTAAACAAAACTAACACGAAACTAAATTTTCTTGCAATCTTGAAAAACTTGATAGTTCAGTGCCAACAAACCTTAGCAACTTTTGTAACCGGCGCATGAAAAGTCACACAACTTTTGTTATACTTTTATATATGTTCCCAACCGACGCGTAAGTGTATGCTTTCACATGCAGGCTCCTTTTTGCTTTCATGAAAGTACTCACCGGCGACAATAAATTCAAGCATGTGTAAGACACGCATAAATTACAGGAAAGGAACACGTCTAATGTCGAATTTCTTTCATCGAAATCTTCGGAATTTTTAATGCTGGGACCTGTTAGCGTGAAACTCAAAATGTCGGGTCTTTAAAGGTTTAAATAAGACCGCACTAATTCGACACTCTCCGACACTATGCATAATTTTTTCAAGGCGTACTTGAACGACAGCCTTTTCGCCTTCGCTATCATCGTAATGTCATTTTTAATTATAGGTACTATATCAATTTTTTTTTCGAAGAATACATAACTTGCCTTATATTGGCACTTATATATAATCGCAATTAAAAAGACAAAAGTTAGGACTTATGTCCCCAGGGACTTATGTCCCTGTGCAGGCAAAGCCATGCCATGTGGAAATATAGCTGTCAGTGTTACGGAATCTTTTTCTCGGGATATGTTGCGATGTATAAAACAATCAAGATCGGACCAATAACACTTCCGTTGGGAACACCAGCATTTATTTCGCTAAATGAAGAATATTCCCTGCCTTGTCTTACTGTGTCGCAGTTTATACTTCAGGCCATTGCGAAAGACCTTGTCGAAGGCTTGGGGATGAGCTGGAACACACTTTTTTATCCAAAGAGTTCTAAATTTCATTAGTTATACTATAAACCTGATAGGTATTGAGTGGGGTTTCCGGAAACCAAACTGTTGATCCGGAATAAGATAATTGTGGGAAGCATACCTCAAATACCTTGGAGTTCAGACGAAAAAGAAAAATCGGTATATACGATTTCTTTTCGCTTAGGGGCTTTCCAGGTTTTGGAACCATCATTACTTCTGCAACTTTCCATTCTTTAAGGACACGAGCATTTATTAAATCGTACCGGAATCATTATTTGTTTTAAGATTCTTAACTGCCTGTTTATAATAAAACAGAAGGCAACAGTTTAGAACAGAACAAGTCACTGAACAAAGCTTGTAAGTCTCATATCATAATGCTGGTCACTAAAAAGTATTACACGATGAGTCCTTGTTAGAAGTTGCCTTAAAAGAGATAAGAAAAAATTCTATTAGCATATGTATAATGAGCTGCTAGTAGATAGTTCAGGGTTCCTGCAACAACTCTCCATGATTTAATGAAGTGGAGAGCACCTGGGAACTGTCTTGAAAGAGATCACGAAAAATCTTAATTTTAAATAATTGTGAACATTGTCAGTGGAGATTTTTTAATTCATTTAAATCGGAGCTTTCTTTCAATGGATTTTGACAGTTCATGGCTTGACAGGTAGGCAAAACCGTATATTTTTACAATAGTTGATAATATTTTTTTTCCTTTCCAAACTTCACCTAAAAGGCTTAACATAAACTTTTTCCAAAGCAAGAAATAAAATCGGACAAATTTCGAATTATCAAAGACTAAAAGTCTAAAGTCACCATGTTCCGGAGGGGGAAACAAAGTCTGGAAAATGAACGATTTCCATTCCAACGAAATGCAAACATAAATCGTACGTATTCTTCTCTGGATTTTCGAAGTGCGCCTATCTGAGTATAACTATGTTGATAAATGTGGATTGATATTTTAACGCACATAGAATATTTCGCAAAAACAAACTTGTGAATTTTATAAAAAATTGAACATGAGTTCTAAAAAATAATGAAGTAAAAATATTTCTTCCAACGAAAACCAAAATCAAACCACCGAGGCCAGCGATCCTCTCGGCGAATTTCAGTACTAATTCTCGTTGCCAGCCCTAGAGAATTCGCAAATGGTTGACCGACCAAGAAAAAACAAGACATTTTGGAGGGCCCAAAATCGTATTTTTAATGGCGACAAAACATTTTTTAGCCTCGTATCTAATACCGGCAATTGGTCCAAAAGATTATCGAAACATTTATAAAGTCAAATTTTCTTGACACCTCTTGCACTGGAGCTTATTAGGTAGGTACAAGCGGTGAAACATTGCCTCCAGAATTCGTTTAAAAAATGTATGTAGGTAGAATATTTCTATTTAATTTACATTCAATTGTTATTTTTAAATGTAAGTATTGAAAATAATTTAGAATTACCAAAATTGTGTGCTAAATTAATGTTATAAATAAGTATGTAATTTTTTTTATTAATAATCAATTGAAAATTACAAAGTACTTAAAAATTACAAGTGACGGCCTTATCCAAACTTGCGCCCTGTGGAAGATTTGTAGCAAGCGCCCCCTTTTTATGTTTACACGCACACATACACACACTCTGATATACATACATAATTCGACTATTCATTCAGCCGTCGTAGTTTTAATTCTTTCACTCTATTCTTTTTTTACATTCAATTAAAATTTCATTTTTGAAAAAAATTATGTTAGTTAATGTGGAACTAACAACTTAGCGCAGTTGATATCGATGTTATTTTAGGATTATTTGAACAAGTTTTGTGGTTAAAATAAAAATGGAAGTATTTGTTTGCGCAAGATCAAATAACATTTTTTGTTGCTTTTGGTAATGCGCCCCAAGAATTTTGCGCCCTGTGCATATGGACATATGGTTGATGCGGTGAAATTGTTGTAAATTACTTTTCATTCGAGAAGAGCTCATAAATAAAGGAACTCTATGTACGGCGCGCGTTGGGAAACAAGTGTTCTAGAATAGGCAAAATAAGTCGTTTTTCATTTTTATTTTATTGGTGAGAAATTGAAAACAATAATGGGAAAAAATACTACTAGCGATGAAGCGAGCTATTTGAGTTTAGCTATCTGAATAAATTTAGTTACCTTAGGCATTGTTCTTTTTTAGTTCAGAGCACAGTCTGAGTTGTCAAAAATCTTTTCAACTCAGGGCATTCAGAGCTCTTCTTTTTTACCATTCTGAACGTGTGGAGTTAATTGCTGAACGCACCAATTTTAGTATGTGTCAAGAGGAAAATGTTAAGAAAAAAATAATAAGACACAATTAAGTTGGCTAAAGAAGTTGATCGCTTGTTGATTTTATATATCTGGCGTGTATTATCTGTGTACAAAAAAGGGTATTGCTTTTTATGGTTAAAATAAAAATGTATTCTGATTTGTGTGATTCAAGTGTGTTTAAAAACCATATCAGTGTTTAGAGCTCGCTCTGTTTGGAACAAGTTCAGAGCATAATCTATGTGTCCGAACTCTGTTCAGTGCTGTGCTTTGAACGAAAAAAGAAAAATGCCTATTGTTGGTATTTCTAGACTCAAAGTAACAACGTATTTTTTTGAAGCTACCTTACTTTTTAAGCTTCGTAAACTATTGCGGAATTGGTGACACTGCCCTATTTTACTATAGAAACTGTATTCAGCAAAAAAAAATCAATCTGGCAATTCTAACAAGCACACAACATATAAGGTACCTATCTAACATAACTAACTCCAAGCTCCAACCCACACAGCAAACTAAAAACTTATCTATAAGTAAAGAATACCTAGCCTCCTATACGACTTCTACATAACAAAAGACTCATCTGTCAAAACAAAATGTTCATCGTTCCTTCAAAATGTCATGCTAAAGCAGAAGTGGTTAGCATCTTTAGTTACGAAAACTGACTTGACTAACTGCTTTGTTCAGGAAACAAATACAAAACCCGATTCCTATAAATCCCTCACGAATTTTCATCCTAAAGAAAAAACCACAAAAAACAACAAAAAACAAAAAAAAAGAAGTTTTATTTTACTAAAGCGTTTATATAGGTTGGTTTTGTAGGTAGGTACTAGGTATCCTCCTGTCCAATTCCGTCTAAGAACTAAACTGCTTTATTGCAGTACATAGTAAACTATCTATAACTACATAGGTAGGTAGTTACCTACCTTACTTTTACAAACTGACCTGACCAAAAAGTAATATTCACAAGATTCACAGTGTTCAGGTTAACCTAAGCGCATTTGAGTTTCGAATTTCGAAATAAACCGCTGTCATTGTTGGTGCCTTCTTGATTTTTTTTCTTGATTATCATAACAACATTAATTTCTTCATAAGAAATCGTGAAAAAAAAACGACTACCCAAGAAAAGAAACAAAAAAAAAAACATGAAAGTAAAAGAAGAACAAGTAAAGTTTTCTAAAGGGAACAACTTGAATAATCCCCAACCTGAAAAGACGAAAGAAACTGGCGATAGAAACCTGTCCCCAACTTAAAAGGTTATATGGGATAGGGTGACTGTCGGCTAGGGGGTTGGGCGGTTTCTTCGTCGCGTCGTGACGGCATAAACCGGCTTTTTTTTACTGGGACGTACATACGAATGGGTATGTTGCTTGGGTGGTGGTATGTGTGTCCATTGTTTAGTTCGTTCCTATTCACTACATCACTACCCCACCAGCTTGAATTTCTAAAGGGTTTCCCCTTGGGGCACCAGAACATTTTTTTTAATTATCTGTGCATTTGAGTTCACACAGCAACATGTTGATGCAACATAAGTATCTTAAACTACACATCTACAAGTGCTATTTCAAACGGTGGAATATAACTGCTACCACTGGAACTGGAAGTGTTTGTTAACAAAAAAAATAATAACCATAACCATAGTAACTCAAATAAATGACTTGAATGCCTTTTATGTGGTAATTTAGCATTGAAGATACTTTTTGTAATTTTGTGCTCGTTTAAGTATTTTTTCTTCTTCTCATTTTAAAAGTATCTATAAGTATTAGGTAGACAGACACCTAGGTAGCTTAATGTTAATTTTTCTATCGTTTTCGTTGCACAAAGAAAAAAAAAAATAGAAAACAGAAAACAGCTTCTTACATCTTACCTATAATGACCACAACTGGTTTAGATGGAAAAGTTTGTAGGTATGTAGGTAGGTATAATCTTTTTAGAGAAAACTGATTACAACGGGCTTACATTTATATTGGGTGTGTAGGTATTTGTATTTTTCTTTGTTAATCCATTACAAAGCCATGACTCAGGAGCTTTTCTTATATATTTTTTTTTTTGTTTTAACAAAGTGCAGTTTTGTTAAATCGCCATTGTGAGCTACAGTTATAAAAGAGTCTTGTATTGAATTTAAAATGAGATAGAAAGTTCGATTGGAAGATTTATAGTAAATCTGCAATGTTCATTTAAGCATATAAAAGGTTGGATTGAAGATAAATACCTATAGGTTTACCAATAGATTGGTACTATGTTTTAACAATCTAAACATTTTTAATTTTAATTGCATCTGTCAGAAAATGAATTAATTGACAGGTGTGGCTGGTTGCAGTGAAGGTTTTTTTTTCGAAAGGATAAAGGCTAGGTAGGTATAGGTTGTAAATTAAAAACTTTCAAGTCTTAAGGGTTATCGATTTTGTGTAATATACCTAAATACTTATTGATAAATGCTTTTAAGTTCATAACAGCTGTGAGAAATTAATTTTTATAAGTAGGTAGGCAAGGTTAGAAGAAAATTGTAGTTACTTAACTGAATTTCTACTGGACAAGGGACAGCGTTGTGGATCAATTGCTTGGTGGGTATTTCTTTTCTAAAATATTTAATAATCTCAAAAAAATATGATATAATCGCTTATACATTTCGATCGAAATCGAATTTAAATCAATTTCGATTTCACTAAAATTCCATAATGTTAAACATTTCGATCGCTTTCGAAATCACTTAACAGGGTTACATAGCTTACTGAAATCATTCTGAAATCAAAATAAATCACAAAACAAAACAACCGATATAGGTATTAAGTTTCGAAATTTAAAATTTACAATTTTTACTTACGATTATAGGTACTACAGTAAGACCTCTGTAATTCGAACGCTCCACTAATTCGAACACCTATTTTTTTACATTAAGTATCTTGTAATTCATACACGTTGTAAGATACTACTCTGTTATTCGAATTTGTCCCTTGTTTTATGCTGAGTGCTTTTGGTCAAAAGTATTTTCCTAGAAATATTTTAAGGGCAAACATCTCTACGAAAAATACGTGTCGATTCAAGTTCAGTAGGCTATGAGTTTATTTTTCTTAAAAGGTTTTGCATTTTTTTATTTTGTACCGCTTACAGTTGAAGTTTAAAGTTTTTTTTTTCAGAAATATAAGGGGAAAAAGTTCTTATGCGTTGATTTTAGTGCAGTCGGCTGTGAATTTAATTATTTTAGATCCAACTACATTGAATATATGCGTAAAGTTGTTATTTTTGTGTCAGCTGGCTATGTGAGTGGTTTGTTATTTTAATAAATTCATGTTTTAAGTAACTTTTAAAGCAGTATATTTTGCAATTACATAATATGAACAGCTTAAGAAAGCAGCATAAGTTTTTGACTCTAAATCAGAAATGCGAAATTTTGGCGAATTGGTAAAAGGAAAGAGTGCCACCTATGCTGCATAGTTCAGTTTGGAGTTTGAAAATCAACCGTTTCGTGCATACAAAAATTCGAAGAAGATTTTAGCATATTCTGTTCAAACTGAATCGGGAACTGGAAAACGCAAGACTATTAAAATGCCAGAAATGCCAAAAATGGAAAAAGCCTTGGTCAAGTGGTTATGTAAGCAATGTGAGAGACTGCACCGATATCCTCTGCGATATTAAAACAAAAGGCTATACAATTGAACAGAATGTGAACATTTGCATGCCAGCAGAGGATGGATCCAAACATTTAGGAAACGACATGGGTAGAGGATTTTTAAAATAACTGGGGAAAAACTATCCAGTGCTTTTAATTTAGTCGATTCCATTATCCTGAAATTCCACAAAAAAAATTAAATATATGGATTTAACGAAAGACCTACAAGATCTACAATGCAGATGAAACTAGTTTGTACTGGCGCTTACTTCCTGATAAGGCCCTAGTGTGTTCATCTGAAAAAAAATGTTCCTAGAAGAAAGTTACCAAGGAAAGGGTAACCTTTATAGCTTGTTGCAATGGATCAGGAAACACAAAATTCTCAAATCGCATCGAGGTGTATTATAAAATGTTGGACAAACATAATGCCACGAGTGTCTAAATGGGATATACCTCTTTCAACTTTTAGTGGACAGCTTCCTGAACAGGACGCTGATGAATATGCATTGGCAAATCTCTTAGTACAAATCACGCCAGGAAATTAATTTATTGGCAATGAAGAAATACGAGACTGGGTGAAGGATACACCTGCTGAAAACCTTGGCAATGAAAATGTCCTAACTGATTCTGATAGGGAAATAGAACAAATTCCTTAACCCCAAAAAAAAAAATGTCATTAGCGGCGACGCTCTTCGAAATGTGAATGAATTACTCTATCTTGTGGAACAAGACTTTCCAGCATATTAAAAAATTAAATCATTAAGAAAATTGTAAAAAAAAAATAAGCAAATAAAAATGTCAAATTTCTTTTAATAACTTTGAAACTTATTTTATATTTTATAGAACTTCCGATAAATATTTTCATGTTTCGACTAAACAAAATTATTTTGTTATACTTAAAACCACTTAATACTGCTTTCTCATTCAACTTATTGCATACGCAAAAAGTATCCAGTAATTCGGACACCTCCGTGGTTCGAATTAAGATCAGTTCTAATAGTTCGAATTACCAAGGTCCTACTGTATAAGGCAAGTTATGCATTCACCGAAAAAAAAAGTTTTGAGATAACAATCAAACATAAAATTACGATGATAGCGAAGACGAAAAAAGATGGTCTAAGAATTCTGTCCATCTGTATATCTGTCTATCTGTCAGTCTGTCATAGGGCCGTTTTTTTTACTTTCGACTATCTCATAAATAGCTTAACCGATTCTTTCGAAATTTCACACATAAATAGGTTCATAGATTCAGGTTGCCCAAATTATACCGGGTACCAGTATTTCTAATTAATATTTTTTTTGTATTTTTAAAAGCATTTTTAAGAAAAAAAATTAAACAAAATATATTTTGAAAACTGCTCATTAAATTAATTTCAAAAATTATAGTTATATGTATTTGCTGAATGCCTATGAATTGGCGTTTTTGAATTTTTTTTTAAAAAATGTTTTCAAAGAGTTAAAAAAAAACTTTTTTTCTCAAAAACCGCTTCACAGATTGCTAAATTTTTTTTCTCATAAATTCAAATTTATCCAAGAAATAAAATTACGTAACTTTTTTGAGCTCAAAATAGTTTAAATATTTATTTCAGAATTTTAAATTATTTTTTCTCTGACTAAGCCGATTTAATATTTTATTTTTAAGTTTATATTATTAAATACTTAATATTGTAAGCCAATTTATTTAAAACAAAATTAAATAAATTTTGAATATATTCAAAATAAAGTTAAAACTACTTTTAAAAAATATTTAGATTTTTAATAGAAATCTTTTGCATACGATGTGATCGAACATGCGATCGATGCGATCCAGTCGTGCATTTTATTTCCATTTCGAAAGAAATCTGTATTTTAACCAAATTTAAATTGGTTAAAATACAGAATTCAAATTAAATGGAATGTACCTAGTTGTACAAGCGCCTCTAAAATGTTTTACGTTAATGCTAAACTGATTAAAGTTCTCGTATTTGGACATTAAAATTGTATAAATAATTTAATGTCCATTGTTTAAACAAGTTTAAGGTCTTTTTCACATTAGTCGTGTTTTATTGGGAATATATCCAATTTATACCGTAAGTAATTTCCAAAAAACGCATCGACCCCTGCACAGCTGTCACAAGCAATGAAAGATTTTTGTGCAAAGTAAAACTCAGAAAATCTTAAAATTATAACAAACAGGTAAAGTCTTCTTGCAAATATAATTTAAAATATATTATTAGATTTATTGTATAATAATCATATACAATACATAATGTAATAATTTATATAAACTATAATTATATTTAAATAATAACTTAGTATGGACATTAAAAGAGAGTTTGCAGATGAATTCAATAAACAGTAGGTACCGACAAGCAACAACATTAAGACAAATAACAGCATACTCTACAATGGTTCTGCCTGCAGCAGTAACAGGAATACGGTGGCAGAAAGAGCAAAGGATGCCTTGTCTGAACGACAATATAGCGCACTTCCTGGGTATTATGGATACCTACTTGCGTTGTCCAAAATTAATCAAACTGCGTTCAGATTAGCATCCTCCAATTTCCTTTAAGCCATAGACCAACGAAACCGTCTAGTCCTCGATTTCGGTAGGTCTCTACCAAGAATTAATGGTATGTAAAGGGTTATCCATTTTACGGTTTCAAAAGTAAACGTAAATAAAACATATATAAAATATTTTTTTTTATGATATTTCTTTTTTATTATAAAGCTCGAACGTTGACATTATGTGTGAAACACTACATCATTTAAATGACCACCTCGCGAATTGTTGCTAGCATCGATTCTTTTGAGGTAATTTTCGACCACTTTTTGACACATATTGGGCGGTATCTCACCCAAAACTTGACGAATGTTGGTTTTCAAGTGCTCAAGAGTTAAGGGTTTATCTGCATAAACACGGTCTTTCGCTTAGCCCCACAAAAAAAAGTGCAGCAATGTCAAATCGCATGATCTTGGTGGGCAGTAATTGATATCGCCACGACGAGAAATTATGCGCCCAGGAAATGTCTCTTGCAATAAATCCATAGTCGCTCGAGTTGTGTGGCATGTGGCACCGTCTTGTTGAAACCACATATTCTCCAAGTCGTATTCTTCAATCACATGCAAAAAAATGTCGGTTATCATATGACCATAACGCTCCGAATTGACGGTTACATCCGTTCCATCGTCGTTTTCGAAGAAGTAAAGTCCAACCACAACTCAGGACCAAAGAGCACCCCACACAGTGACTTTTTGTGGATGTAATGGCTTCTCAGAACCCAAATACGACAATTTTGCTTCTAAACATACACACCGAGTAAGAAATGTGCTTCGTCGCTGAAGAAAATTTTGTTCGAAAAATCGCCGAAAAATTCGACGTTTCAACAACGTTGTGAATGGTCAGCTGGCTTCAGTTGTTGTGTGAGCTGGACTTTATATGGATGTAGGTGTGGATCCAAATACAAAATACGAACGCCGAGGAATCGACACTTTCGAGTTTTCGGCAACACTTTCACTTACAGCAGCGATATTTTCAGTGGTACGAGCGAAACTATGATGCACAGGCCTTACAATATCTGTAAGGCCAATCCAGTCTCTTCAAATTTCTTCACAATTTTACCAATTGCTTGCGTAGTTGGACGATTATGTAAACCATAAACTCCTCTTAAAGCACGATATGTGGCTGTGGCAGAATCACCATTTTTGTAGGAGGCTTTAACAATTTTTATGCGTTGTGCGATATTTAAGCGATCCATTCTCGTAAATGTCAGACTTTCAACTGAAAAAAAAAATTGGTTTAACAACTTAGTTTGACAGATGTCGAATTCCAGCCCTATACTTTTGAAGCCGAAAATGGATAACCCTTTATAGACTTGATTTGCAACAGGTGAATTCTATTTGCAAGAAGTTTAATTTGATTTGCAAAAAAGTTGAATGTTATTTGTAAAAGGTGAATTTAATTTGCAAAAAAGTTGTGATTTGTAAAAAGGTGAATTTAATTTGAAAAAGACTTTAGTTAGCTTTTATTTATTTAAAATAGAAAGTAGTAAAACATACTACTCGTAATATTAGTTTATATTTCAAAATCATTTCTTGGTTTGCTTTTTTGCTTCATTTTCAATCTTAAATTCAAGCATTTATTTTGCAGCAGTTGAAATGAAATGATAGGTGAATGGGCTTATTCGTAGACTATGGCCAAAGTCCCCATTTACATAAGGCAATTTAATAGCTTTAACAAACTGTTGTACCTTTCACACAAGGAAACAAAATTGTTGGAGATTTTTTGTTTATTTTTAATTTTTCCTCTTTTGAACGCGCACTAGCTTTACCTAGTTGAAATAGTTCTCTTCCCATATAGGTATTTCTCCTTAATATTTCATGCTTTTACTTATTTTCTTAGAAGATAGATATGGTACTTATAGATAAAGGTTAATTCTTCAAGTAAATTTACAAATATATTTTTTGAGTTTGTTTTGCTTTGAATTCGATATTTGCTTAGCAGACTTCACTTAACATAAGCCGAGTAAGGAAGACAGTTAACATTTTGCCATTTTTATGAACATGTCTAGGATGAAAAACAACGATAGCGCAAAAACGTATGCACAGTCCAGAGGTATAGTGAATCGGGCTCGTGGCCAACGTAGGGGACATTGAAAAAGCACCCTTGCGAAAGGAAACACACAAAAATCCAACAGAGAACAGAACCCAGACTTTGTGTCCAGTTATATCAGAAAAACGCCTCACCACAAGTCTGCCATCAAGTTTTACTTATTGAATCACACGACACAAGTAAAAGAACTTTTATTCCAATTCGTTTTCCTGATCGCTAGTTACCCTTTGACCCTTTATGGTTTTGGGAACACTGCTTGGTGGAGTTTTTTTTTCAAACAAGGATGCGAATGAATAATGTAAGATAGAAAATAAACTGCCCACCGCATATTGAACAGAATTCTTAAAACACTAATAAACTGCTTAATCAGAAACCATTTACAAATTGACATTTCAAAATAAATAAATAAATTGATTTTAAAATTTAGAAAAAAGCAATATTTTCACAAATCCAAACTTGACAAAGTTCTAAATAGAAAATTATTTTTTTACTTGCGATTATAGGTACTATAAGGCAAGTTATGCATTCGTCGAAAAAAAGTTTTGAGATAACAATCAAGCATGACATTACGATGATAGATACGATGATGATCTAAACAATCTCTCCGTCTGTAAGTCTGTCTGTCAGTCAGTCTGTCTGTCAGTCTGTCTGTCAGTCTGACGATATGTATGTATAGACACGTACAGCCCAAACGGGTGGGCCGAATTGGTTCAAACTTGGTATATAGAGTTTTTTAAGTAATGTACAGAGGGGAAATTGCAAATTTTGTTTTAGCTTAAAAAATAACGGTACCTGCCATATAACCAATTAACCGATACGTTAAAGCCTATTTTTCTCGGAAACGGCTCTAACGATTTTCATTTAAAAAAATCTGTGCAGCTTTTTAGGTACGGCCGATCATATGATTGAAAAAAAAAATTAAATTGTCGAAAAAGGGTACTTTCCATAGGACCGACTTTTTTTTCGTAAATGGCTCGAGATATGCTTTCGAAATTTCTTACGCGTATAGGTTTAGGTTTCCCAATTTATACTGCGTACCAATATTTGTAATAAATACTTTTTTTGGTATTTTTAAAAGAATTAAAAAAAATTTTTTTTTTAATTTATATTTTGAAAACTGCTTTTCTCCCATAAATTCAAATTTATCCAAGAAATAAAATGTCGTACTTTTTTTGAGCTCAAATTAGTTGAAGTATTTATTTCAGAATTTTGAATTATGTTTTCTTTGATTAATCCGATTTAATTTTTTGTTTTTAAGTTTATATTATTAAATATTTAAGATTGTCATACCAATGTTTTTTTTGAAAAAAATTCTAGAAAATTTGTGTATAAAAAAATAAAGTAAAAGATGACTTTAAAAATATATTTAGATTTTAATTAGAAATCTTTTGCATACAATGTGATCGAACATAAGAGCAAGTTCGTGCGATCCAGTCGTGCATTTTATCTTACAAAACTCCTTTTAGTTACGGCAACCAACCAAGTTACCAATAAAGTTTGAACAAAAAACGAGAATTGGTCATAGTTAGTCAAAAATGAAAGTAAAACGGAATTCGTTGAATAGAAATTAGAATACAAATCGAGATTTGCTAAAATTGATCAACTGAAATTTGTGGTATCTGGATTAGGTATACAAAATTGCATATATAGGCGGAATCTTACACGTGGTCCAAAAATAATTGAGCAAAGAGTGCAAGAAATATTAGCACTGGGTTATCTAACCTAAATCACAATTTTGGAATATCTTTAAGGAGTTATGAATTCACATATTCATACGTGTGACTTAAGGACTATCTGCACTAATATTTATGTCTGGCATTGTGAAACAGGCCCTTAAAGTATACTCACTTAATCAGTATAACAATATTAGGCGTATTTCTTTTATAGTTCAGAGCATAGTCTGAGTTGTGAAAAAATTTGTTTGTGTTTCTTTTTAACTCAGAGCATGCAGATCTACAAATGTGTGTTTCTTTTTTCGTTCTGAACATGTGTAGATCGCACTCAACGTGCCCGAACATAATTCACTGAGTATGTGGTAAATTGCTGAACGCACCAAATGCCATGTGTGCCAAAAAGGAAAATGTAGAGAAAACAATAATTAGATACATAAGTTGCAGAAAGAAGTTGATGGCTTGTTGATTTTCTGTATCTGGTGTATCAGTGTACAAAAAGGGTAGGTATTGTTTTTTATGGTTAAAAATGAAAATGTATTCTGATTTGTGTGGTTCAAGTGTGTTTAAAAAGACATATCAGTGTTCAGAGCTCGCTCTGTTTGGAACAAGTTCAGTGCATAATCTATGTGTTCGAATTCTGTTCAGTGATCTGTTCTGAACGAAAAAAGAAAAACGCCTATTAATAGTCTTTTCCTGATACAAGGCGGTTTTTGTCATGCAGAACAAACGATTTGAAATCCGTGGAGTTTAAGCTGTCGGTTTGGTCTTTCTTTTGGAAATTCTAAGAGTTTCTTATTATGGCGATAATTGTTCATTCGTGTGATATATGTATTATTGTTTTTACTTTGTGGACTACATCTACATTTTAGTAAATGATGCGAATTCTAAAGTAGAAATTTGATTTTTTTTAAATAGTGCCCAACCGATTCCAAAATAGGTTAGAATTCAAATTTGAGCACAGAACAATAAGGTTCTAACTACCTGATAGAACTTAGTGTAGTTCAGAAAGAACCCTGTTTGTTTTGTTACAAAGTTTTTATTTCTTTTTTATTTTTTATGAACGAAAACAAATAAAAATTAGTAAAGTAAAGCCCAAAATTTAAAGAAAAGCTCACATCAAAGAATATGAGATGAGTATATATTTAGAATAAAATCCAATTATTGCATTTCATTATTTTAGTATAAAACGATATTTTGAATTGAGTTTTAAATTGTAAAATTATGTAAAATAGAAAAAAAGTTTTTTTTAGCTTTGTTGAACTCCATCATCTCAAAAAAAAGTTTTAAATATTATATTAGAATTACATTTTTAAGAATAACCTTGTAATAAGCTTTATCACACGAACTCGTGTATTTAAACATGGGCAATTGATGTTTCTCTTTTCTTTCGAGATTCCGCCTCTTTCTGGAACACTTTCGATATTATGTATGGGCAAGGAAGTTGGTGTTCCTATGTCTGCAGTTGTTGTTGTTGTTTTCTGTCTGGGTTTTTGTTAAGGCTTCCTTTCGTTTTGAAACACGAATCATGTTTTCGTCATCATCGATGAAAACCCGACTTCATTTTCTACTTGGGTTATTTTTAACATTTTAAGTATAGTGAACGCTACGTTCCTATATTCAAAATTGTTTCTTGAAACTTTTGCGAAGTCTTTGAAATTAGTAGATTTCATTTGCATCATCAACATAATGTTCCGTATGTTCACATTTTTAATGAGTCGGATAAGACCCATTGGTGAAAAATACTCATTAACAAACAAATGTTATCGAATTGGCTATGGGCATTGTCAGCCTCCAGTAATCCGATAGAAGTTTAGTTTTGTGGAACACAAGAGCCAACCATTGTATCAAATTTTTAATAACATTTTCTTCGAAGACCCTCTCTAAAATTTTTGTGAGGGCCGAGGCACTGTCGTTTCCACTTCGCTCACCAGCGTCTAACAGTATTTGGACAGAATATAGCGCAGCAAACTTTTTTGAAGTGGATAAATGAGCTGTAAGGTTGTAAACGTTTATTTTTGAAGAATAAAACATAGGACCAATTTCAGGTATTGGGCATGACATCTTTCATATCAAAAGTTAAAATGGGAATGGCGCAATAGATATAGTACTTGACTGCTAACTTAGACGTGTGGGTTCAATCCCCACGCTAGACAGCATTCTATTCTATACCTTCAATTTTAATTGGATGCCTCTCGTGGGTTAAAATGAGAAAGTAAATACCTAATTCTCAAATCAACTGTGCCAGCAAAAAATTCTTTCCTTTCTTTCTATTTCTTCTAACTAGTGCCGTGCAATTCAATTTCACATTACGCATTTTCTTTTCTTGCTGTATTATAGCCTCACATTGGCCACATTTATCCGACTTGGGCTGGCGAAAATCACGCTTAAAGTTCGTATTGAAAACATGCCTGTAAAGGTTTTCTGGACCAAGAACAGTATATTTGTATAAGTTTATATATTTTTGTTATATTTAAGTTTGTATCTAAATAAAGTTTATTTTTTGGCTTTACTAAAATATAAATACGGTAAAATCGGTTACAACGACATCCGTTATAACGACGTAGCGGCTATAACGTCCAAATTCTTAGGTCCCGGCTGAGTTCCATTATAATCCCATTGCATAATAAATCGTTTATCACGACATAGGTTACAACGACCGGATTTTCCCCTTTTTTAATTTAAATATTTGTTATAACGACTAAAATCGACGCAACTGTTGATGCGACTGCATATTTCTCTAAACGGTAATCTGTTTATCTGTAGATGCGTTGTATCAAGAATTTCGGATTACATACATATGTTTCTTAAGGCTTATCGTCAACAATCGAAAATACTCTGAATTCTGCACGCACTTTAAGAATATTCTTTTTATTAAATGATATTGGTGACAAAAATTTCACCCAGAATCTGATATTAATGGAAAAATTAATTGAAAAAAAGTTTATAAAAACAAAACCTAAACAATTAGATATTTCCACTTTTTTTAATAAATTGTAAATGTATATTTGTACACATGCATATACAGTATTAGTGCTTCAACAATAAATAAGAATTATAAATTATAAAAAAATGGTCTCTACTTGAAAAAAAAATGAATTTACTTGATATCGGTTACAGCGACCTATCGCTTATGACGACTAAATTCGTCAGTCCCTTGAAGTTCGTTATAACCGATTTTGACTGTATAACACAAAATTCATACCCTACGTAATTTTAACTACGAAAAACGTTTGAATATTTTGAAGCAACAAAGTTCAATCTAAATCCTGTTGTGTAACAAAGTTCTATGTTCATTTTTGTTTATTTTTCTAAGGACACGAGGTTCTATTTACCACTCAGAACTTTGTGAACTCAGTTTTTTAATAAATTGATGTACCTACATATAACTTTATTTCCTGCATTTTTATTGAATTTACAGGGTGGCACACGAATCGTGCTACAAAAATAAAATGTAATAACTTTTTTTCAGTGTGAGTAATTGGCTTATTTTTTTTTTTAATTTATAGGCTACTATTTAGATTTATCAAAATAAATGCTTGGGATACTGAAAAAAGGATTTGGATAGTGCCGCGATACCATTTTTTGCAGTCCGCCATTTCCGTCCAAAGGGAATTTAGGCTGGAATTTGGCGGTACTCCCCCGAGCAGATGGACCATTATGAGGCTGGTGAACATGTTTGCCGAATCTACCGAACGAAGACCGTATCATCGCGATCCCAATGTTCGGGTTCAGGATACAATCGTGGCTGTTGCATCGGCAATACAGGCAAATCCAAGTGTTTCGACTCGAAACATATCGGGCCAAATTGGAGTTAGCGGACGGTCATTACGACGGATACTTCATGATGACTTAAGCTTGTTTCCGTACAAAGTCCAAATTACAAGCAAGTTAAACTCTCAGGATTTGCCTGTTCGCCTGGAATTTTGCGGAAAAATGATTGCAATGACCGAAGAAGACAACACATTGAAAAATTGTTTGTTCATGTCTGATGAGGCCCATTTTGACTTAAATGACAATGTTAACAAGCAACATTGCCGCATATGGAGTGAGTGTAATCCAGAAATGCTCCATGAGACGGAACTCCACCCAGAACGAGTCACTGTGTGATGGGCAGTTTCATCAAGGTGTATTGGCGGGCCATACTTCTTTGAAGAAAACGGTGTAACACAAACTGTAATGGGGACCGTTATTTAAAGATGTTGAAGGAGTTTTTTTATCCAGAACTTCGCCGAAGACGTATCCCTTTTAACAGGATTTGGTTTCAACAAGATGGAGCAAGTGCGCACGTAGCCACACAAGTTATGGCGGAGCTCCAACGAAAATTCCCAAACAAATTGATATCCAGAAACTGCACTTTCCGCTGACCCCAATGTCACCTGACCTGACTGCACCAGACTTTTTTTATGGGGTTATGTCAAGCAGGAAGTGTACAAAACGAAACAGAGGAATTTCACTAAATTGAAGCAGTCTATTAAGACAATAATTGAGAAGATCCAAATTTCAACCCTTCAGGCCACAATGAACAATTTTCTGATCAGGTGCCGCATATGCGTGGATGAGCGTGGATGTCATTTGCGGTCGATCATCTTTAAAAACCATTAGATATTTAAAATAAAATTTAATTTTTAAGCCAATAAAAAAAATTAATGAAATACATCGATTAAAATAAAAGTTATTTAAATTTTTATTGTAGCACCACCCTGTATAGGAAACTAAAAGAGATGGACAAATATGGATGAAACGAATCGTAAAAGCATACTCGATTTAGTACGACCACATATGTAACTCAGTTTTGAAAAAAATGTCAGTTAGAAGCCTATTGTTCATAAATCGGATCTAGTGATCGGCTCGTGTAAATCAATATTTTTCGTTAGTTCATCTTTTCCATTTTATATATCTCATGTTCCGAGGCGCTTTGTTTCGTTTTAAAGTCTTTTATCTATAAGATGTTATAAGAATGTACAAGATAAATTGACCAATTCCCAAGATTTGTTTGATATATTTCTAATACTTACAGGGTACTTGCAACACTATAACTGCCATTATTTCACCTGCTGAAAGACAGTCAACTCAGATATTTATATATAACCCATATGGTTCACCCCGTAAAAATAAAACGATCTGGGTTATGGACTGATATGTAGCCTCGGCTCGGCGAATTTAATACTAATACTTGAGGTTGGCAACATTGCTGTGAAATGATTGGTTCAATTTTTTTATTGCTCTCATACCTTTTTTTAATTTTAATAGTAAATCACTTACAAAAACTGTTAAATCCTTAATCTGTGACTGTCTTTTTAATCCTGTTATTATAATAATTTGCTGATTAACCAGGTAACACAATTAAATAAGCATAACACCATAGTTCTTTGCTGTTGACGGTGTCACATGACCGACCACAAAAGAAAAGTTTACCAAACCTCTCCCGACGATATCTCTACCCCTATATCAAACATTGCTAATAAGGCAACAAAAACAAACATTTTCCATTCAAATATGCCAATTTCCGAATCGGATCTTCAGAAAATTAAACAAATTATTGAAACATCACTTCACAAAGAGCTCTCATTAGCGACCGCCAAACTAGCTACAAAAGATGACATGCTAAAGTTAAATTATGAAATCAAAATTCTGCGCTTGCAAATTGAAGATCTGAGTAGGAAAGTGCAAATATTCGAAGAAAGATGTGGAATACTAGAGGATGAGCTTGAGATGCAAAGTCGCATTTTACGAGAAAAAAACATCATTCTCACTATCCCGAACAGTAATGCCGACCCCCAAATGGAAGTACAAAACATCAGTCAAGTTTTGCTTGGTGACGCACATCAAATCACGGAGACAATAAAGCTAAGTGAAAATAGCTCTGTTGTTAAATTAAAAATAAACACCGGCTCTAGAGAAAATGCAACGAAAATGCTAAAGAACTCGTCAAAGCTTAAAGGTTCTGGTGCTTTCATTCAACGAGACATGACAAAGCAGATGCAGTACAAACGCCAAATTCTTCTTGCATATAGAAAAATAATCAAAACAAAAAAACCAAATGAAAAAGTACAAATAAAAAACAATTCGATGGTGGTTGCTGATAAAACATTTTATTTGAACAATTATAATTTTATCAAATACAAAAACGAGGATGGAGAACAACAACTTCGCGTAATGTTTGGTGAGATGGACTTCGAATCTGTCAAACTCCTGTCGCTGCCAAAAAGACGTCAAAATGAATGGTATAGACCAGTCAACACAGATGAACCAGGGATACCACTTTATCAAAATAGTGCAAGTTGTAGTACGTTAGTACAGAACTGAAATTGTGATGCCGTCAGCTCAATATATTTAAGTAATAGTAATATTTTGTCTTATAATGTTTCAGGCCTCAATAATAAATTATTATTTGTGGAATTTTTTAATTATGTAAAAAGTTTTGATTTGTTTTTTTTATATGAAACTCATGTAACTTTAGAAAATATTAATAAGTTTACTAAGTATTTTAATGGGTATACGTTAAATTGGAAACCAGCAGTAAAAAAACATAACAAAGGGCGTGCTAGTGGGGGAAGTCTTAATGGAATCAAAACATCATTGCTATACAAATGTGATTTTCAGGAGCATGAAGGAGTCACAGTAGTAAAACTAGTTCATAAACCAAATTTGATAATTATTCCATTCTATATCAACTGCAACAAGTGGAGTGAGGATTTTGAACGCTTTAACAATATTATGATGTACCTGGCAAATAAAAGTGTCTTGATAATTGGAGATTTCAATGCCAGAATAGCTAGTTTGCAAGTTTCAGTACCCTTATCACAAGTAACACTACTTTAAACCCCAGTCAAAGAACATCAAAGGATGAAATCTGCAACCAAAATAGTACCATTTTGTTAGAACTTCTTCAGATGTTTGGCTGTACAGTTCTTAACGGATGCACTAATGGGGACACTGAAGGTCACTTTACCTTTCTTGGAGGTCAAGGTAAATCGGTCATCGACTACTGTGCGATCAATAATGAATGGAATGGCTTAGTGAAGAAATTCGAAGTCCAGTGCAAAAACTTTTCCGATCATATGCCGATTATTGTAGACTGGTTCGATGATACATCGGCAAATCAAAGAAATCTCGAACTTTTACCACGGCTAATATGGAAGCAGGAAAGTGTAAATAATTATCAACTGAAATTAGATGAAAACCTTTCGTCAGGGTCATTAAATGTACTAGCAGAGTCAGCTGAAGTAAGTGCAAATAAACTTGTCGCTTGCATAAGGAGTTCCACAAACAACGTCGTTGCAAAAAAAGTCACTAATTTCAAACAAAAATGGTTTGACAAGGAATGTTTGATAGCCCGAAAAAAATGGTTTGCTTTGTTTAATGCACTGAGAAACTCAAACTGCCAGAATCTTAAAAAGTGGTATTGTGATTCGAATGCAGCATACAAAAAACTGTGCCTAAAAAAGAAAACCGACTTTGAAAATGATCAAGCTGGTACTCTTGGCCAAATAAAAGGTACAAAAGAATTCTGGTCGACTGTCAGGGAGATTAATGGTGTAAGTTTTAAAATTGGAATCGCAGTGGCTGCTGGAGATCTGTCTGTACACTTTAAAACCCTTTTATACGGCAAGTCTGACCTAAAATTTTTGTATGCGGAGCCACGGATTTCTGATGAAATTTTAGACCTTGAAATCACTTCTGACGAGCTTAGAACTGCAATTTGTAAAGGAAAAAGTGGAAAGGCGCCTGGAGAAGATGGCATACCATATGAATTTTTCAAGAACGCGACTGAGGGTTTTTATACGCAACTGCAATTGTTTTTCAACAGAGTATTTTCTAGTGAAGAAATTCCATCATCATTCAAAAGGTCGGTAATATTTCCTAACCACAAAAAAGGAGACTTGAACAATGTTGAAAATTACCGAGGCATCTCCTTCATGAATGTACTTGCAAAATTATTCTGCGGTATACTTGTAAACAGACTAGAGACATGGGTTGATGTAAACAGTATCCTTCCAGACTGTCAGGCTGGTTTCCGGAAAAGCTATTCTACAACAGACCAAATATTCACAATAACATCTATTGTTAAAGCGTTCCAAGCAAGAAACAAGAAAGTGTATGCCTTTTTTGTTGATTTTAAAGCTGCCTTCGATCTTATAAATCGAAATGCTCTGTTTTATAGGCTCTCGAAATTAGGACTGTCTACAAAATTCATACATATTATAAAAGAATTGTATTCAGAGACAAAAGCAGCAGTTTGGTTTGAAACCGATAATGGAGTAAAACAAGGTTGTCTTCTGAGTGCACTCTTGTTTGCGCTTTTTATAAACGATGTGGTAGCCTACCTTCCCGGTGGAATTCGAGTAGCTGATTTAAATATCAATGTTCTTTTGTATGCCGATGATCTTTTGTTACTATCTGAATCTCCAGAAAACCTCCAACTTTTAATCAATCGCCTGGCGAAATACTGTGATGAATGGGGCCTTGAAATAAACTCAAACAAATCAAAAGTGATGGTCTTCAGCAGATCAGCAAGAAGCCAAAATACATATAATTGGGTGTTCAATGGTGCTAGTTTGGAGATTGTAGAAGAGTACAAGTATCTGGGTGTGAAACTGAACCGAACTCTTGATTTCAGCTTGCACCTTACAGAGAAATCAAATACTTCACAAAGTCTACTGAATGTGATATGGCGAAACATATTTTCAAATAATCGAATCAACCTTTCAGCGAAATATAAAATATTCGAAGCCGTGGTGAGATCGACATTGTGTTACGCTGGCCAATTTTGGGGAAGTGATGAATACGAGTCCCTCGACAAATTCCAAAGGAATTTCTTAAAAAAGCTTTTCAACTTGCCTTTGAAAACGCCAACTTACGCACTTCATCTTGAAACAGGACTTCCTAAATTGTATACATACACACTAAAGCTACAGGCCGATTACATCGTGAAAACGCTCTCTTATCAGGAAAACCGTCTTCCCAAGAAAATGGTGTTATATGAATTGAGGAATGAGCATTGGTGGTTGTCCAATTGGAAACGTTTGGGTATCGCTTGTGATGTTATTGTCTTGATGGATACAAGTAATCCAATTTTGGTTAAAGATCAACTATATCGTGTTATCCAGAAGCATGAAAATCTTGTTCGAGAGGAGTTTATAGTGAGAGCTCGGGAATCGGAGAGTAGAATTATTTACTCACAGCTTAATACCAACTTAATGGAGAAAAACTACTTTCATGACCAATATAGTTACAAAGAAATATCTCTTCTTTTTAAAGCCAGATGCGAACTCCTTCGTCTAAATGGAAGCCCATACAATGGAAGTTTCCACCAGTTTTGCTCCTTATGTAACCTTAGGGCAAAAGAAGACTGCTTTCACTTTCTAAGTATATGCCCAATTTTCACTGCACAGCGCCTTGCATACTTCGGAAAGAGAACTTTGTCGATGCAGGAAACGATTGCAATTTTGAACGATTTCAACTGGAAAGACCTTTACAATTACTTAAAAGAAATTTCAACACATAGAATGTTACTGATAACAGAATTCGCATAGTGAATATAAATTTGTACTTACTATTTAATTGAAAAAAAAAGAAAAAAAATGTATATAATAAATTTTGCTAACCGAGCTGACGGCAAAGCCATAGCTTAAAATTCGTTGTATTGTATCAAATGAAATAAGGAAATTTGAAATAAATGAATTCATTACTTACTTACTTACTTACTTACTACTAATACTAATATTTGCAAACCCAGATAGAAAAACCCCTATAGAAACCTGGATCTCGTCTTGTTTTTGTAAAACGTGCTGTAAAATAACCCAGAACTAGACCCGTAGATAATAAAACGGAGCTACTATAGCCTTTTCATCATGAATTGCGAAATTAAAACTTAAAATACACATGTAAGAACAGTCAAATCGGGTAGTATTACTAAAACAGTGTTGCCAGCTAAAGTTATGCTAAGCAGCTATCTACACACATATACAATTTAATGATTTTTGGCCTTGAAAGCGAAATAGTTACCTACCTATATTTTAATTCTGCATCTTAATAGCTTTATACAATAATTTTTGCACGATCGTGTATGATGTATATTAATTAAAGCTGTTTATCAATCGGTGTTTACAAAATAATACAAAATCAACTTAAATGCTGCATATACTCGTACGTGCCTGCAAAACGAAAAATTTTATTAAGTATTTATTGCTCAATTTTAACTGTCACTTCCATCATACATATTTCTAGCTCATACAGATTCTGTATCTACAAAATCCATTATAACTACTTCCAGATACTTAAGATACAAAAACAAACAGTATAATAACAGGTTCTTCTCCCAATACAAGCCCAACTCCACAAAACACTTTCAAAACTCAATTCAAATCAACATTAATTTTATTAAATTGCATTGCAACATGTGTCTAAAAAATTGTATGACTCCGACAAGTTGTAAATGATCGCTTATCGTTATTTTTGGTTCGAACCTTGAGTATCGAAATTGTATGGCTTAATCAACATTTCTTATAATTTACCAACGAATAAGAATTCAAAAAGGAATCCAATTAGATTGTTGAAACTCGTGCCAAATGAGATTTATAGGCTTCCTTTGTTTGAAAGTAACTTTTTCTACATCTACCTACCTACCCTATGTGCATACATATAGGCAGCAGATATTTTTGTATTACTCTTTTCATCCCCATAGCTTACATACGCACAGCATATCACACCCTGATCTATTATTTTCATTTTAACTCCCAAATCCAACTTTATGTAGTAGTTATATTCTATAAACCTCATCGCACACGCCCATGCCCGCAGGCAATTGTGTCAGTACCGCAGCTGGCAAAATTTGTTCGGAGGGGAACTTCTGATGGTTAAAATTGTTGAGTAATATTATCTGCTAGATGCGCAAAATAATTGAATTAATTTTTGCCATACGATAATAAGCCACAAACTCGAAGTTGTTAGGTTAAAACAAATATAGCTATATACCTTACAAATAATTTGATAAGTTATATACCTACTAATAGCATTTTTTTTAATGATTATTCATTATTTACAGTATTCAAAGTACTTTTACACCAAAAGGTATACAACTTGGTGATTTATCATTTTATTGACAAAATACAGACAATTTATATAATTTGACATAACAATTTTGACAATTTCTTTACTGAATTTATTTAATTGAAGAAAAATCTCTGGTGCCTGGTAAAAAGGGGTTAAGTCAGAAATAGTAGTTTTCCGCAAAATAAGATTTAGGACTGAATATTTATTTGTAAATCCAGAAATTGCTTTTTCAAGAAATCAAAGCGGTCTTCTGTAAAAACATTAAGCTATTGACAACAAAATATGAGTACCTACCCGCTTTTCTGATGGCTTATCTCCTTAGGGTCACCTGTTTCTTGTGTATCTGTAGATTAAATTTTTCTAAAAACTTAAGTCAAGAAAAAAATCTTTTTGCACTTAATTAACTCAATTTAATTGCAAAATAAACTTTTAAATAAATTCAAATAAAAAATAAGTATTGAAATCTAAAAAATCTGAATTATTATCTGGTGAATCTCTTGAAGTTGCCAATTTTTTGGAAAAGTCGTGGAAAACAAGTGTAACTAAGGTCAAAAGTGTGCACAAACACTTTATTTTTCAGCGGATGTTGGATTTGAATTCTTGCATTTTTTTTCAGGGCATTTACGAAATTTATTATTTTTATCTCTTTATATGTGTATACTTTCTATCGCAACCGAGTGTGTTTTTCCTGTTTGATACTAGATGTATAAGATGACTTAAACCTTTAGGAGCAACAAGATTTTTGAATTCACTTTGGCACTAAGGCTTAAAGCCTTTAAAATAATTAAATACAAATAACTACAACCTTTATATCAAACAAATCTGAAATCTGCCTGGCTTACACCCTTTGGACCGAAATATTTTAATATGGAAGAGTAATGCTAGACCTACGCTGATATGACCAAATGATATAGAAAAACAAGTATGACTTAAGTCCAATAAAAATCCAAAAAAACGATTTTTGAAGTGAAAACTTCTTTAGCGACGTTGTGCACATTTTTGAGATGGGTGAAAAATGTTAAACTCGCTACAGTAAACGTGGCCTGATCGAAAATTCGTAAGATTTGGGATGGGTAAAAAATGTTAAGCTCGCGTTAGACACGTGGCCTGATCAAAAATTCAGAAATTCGTAAGACGGTCGGAGAAGACACCGCGGCGAGAGGAAGTAATACCCACCTTTCTTTCTACCGCGCGGCGAAAATGTATCCCTGCTCCTGCAGTTTGCTTTAAGCGGTGCACGGGGCTTGCTTGAGTGTGCATGTGGATGGTGACTGCTAATGGCTAGACCGTCTGTAAAATAAGTGTATATAAAGAGTGTTTTTCTTTATTTATTCCGGATAGCGAATAGAATGGATGGGAAAGACGTAAAGTTTATTCAGAATATACAGAATGGAATGAATAAAGAAACAAAAATACTATCCGGAATAGAAAAGAAAAAGATGACATCAATCAGCTTTTGGAAAGCTATGTGATGATGATAAAAAAACAGATATCTCTATGGGAAATAGTGAAGATTAAATATTATTGATTTATTAATTAATGAAAACTCAAATTTAACTTAAATTTAATTTGGTTTAAGGATGTCAAATGATCGCATTATTAGCACAACGAAATACAAATCTACTAATGATGCGGTTTTTTACTTCATTAGACATTTAAATATATTCGAATCAATATTGTTCGTTTCCTACTTCAGTTACCATAAGCCTATTGTATCAGTTTTAGAGATTGACGATGGTGGTTCTGGTAATAATGATGGTGAACGAGTCATTAAAATTATGGATGGAAGTTGATTTTACTGAGACAAACTTTTTAGTATAAGTTTATCGTACTAATTATGAAGTGTTAAATTTTTAATGTAATAAAATTGTATTGGTTGTGTACGCAATAAATGAATATTTTACCACATAAAATGTTTTAATTTTATACAAATAATTAAAGCAATTCTGGCAAAATTATTCCCTAACCATTCCAAAATATCAAAAATGCATAACGTTAATTTTCAAGTTTTCACTTCTGCCACTCCCGGAGTGAAACCCAGGGTGTTTTTTACTTAACCCCTTCCTACCAGAGACCAGACAAACATTGACATGTTTTTGAAAAGACAATACGTATTTAAGTTCAAATAAGGAAATAATAAGAAGAAACTCTTTTTTGGAATACAATATTTTGTACTGCTGGCGGCAATTGTGCATGTCTTAAGGTAATGCATCGTCTATATGCTCAATAAATGGGTAGATACCTATCCCAATCGTGTACTTAAAACAGTAAGATTTATCCGTTGTGAAATGTTGTTCCGTTATTGGAATGAAATCATTCATATGTTCCGAAAGTATGAAAAATGTCTGTTTCAGAAAACTTATGATCGTAGATGATGTTCCTTTAGACATTTTTATAGCCTATATAGAAAAACGAATTCGGTGAAATGCGTACCTTACTTTGAACCTAGATGTTTTCTAAATTGGGCTTTCTGGTATCACTGCTTATTAAATGGTAGTCGAAGAATGCAGTAATTAAAGTTTTACAGGGTTCACATTTACTTTCAAAAGCCTTATATCTGTCACCATTATGGTCATTATATTATATACAAACATACATTTTTTGCGAGCCATAACAAGGTGTGAACTATTTTGCATTTATATATATACGGAATACAACTAAGTCTGGAAGCACATTTTGGATCGTAAGGATATTTGTTAACTTCTTTGCCATAATGCTATGCTATTAACTAGAATTTACTCCTTTCTTATCAACCAATCAGTAAATGATAGCACCTGGGTCTCAATAGTTCTTTCTAAACCGATTCTAGGTACTATGAGGTCAAACCTAACGATAACCAACTTTTGATGGATGATTATACAAAAATCATAGGTACCAAGTTTAAAGAAAATCTGTGAGACCGCTGAAGCGAAAACGATCAATATCAAAACCTTGTGCTCAATTTTTAGTTTTTACAAATCAATTCGTTTTTAATCAATGTAGGAATTCTTTTCTATGCTCCTAATTTTGAATTGATGCCACCCGTTATTTAATTAACTCTTAATCCACGGTGCCAAACTTCATCTTTCCTGCTCCTTCTGCGACATTCAATTCAGGTTCCATTTAACATAACTGTTGACGCCAACCAAATATACAAAAAAAAAGATCTCAACGACGTGTTCATTTTATAGATCAATAAGATCTACACCACTACTGGTTGGGTATGGGTAAAGGAGGCTTTACATGGATCTGCATCTGCTGACTTGAAGAAAAGTAGAGCGGGACCAGAATATAAAACAAACATAAAAGTAAGACAGGGTACACACTAAAAACTTACTCGAACTCTGCTATAACTTTCTTGGCACATCTTACAATCACATGTTCTTGGCGTTCAGTAATGTAGTTTTGAGAAGAAAATGTTCGCTATTTTCGTTGTTTTTAAGCAAACTGAGGTGAAATGGTAAAAAAACTTGAAAATTCGTTACCTGAACGGAACAAACTATGGTGCAGATGAAAAAGATGATCATCTTCACTATAATCTGCAATTTTCAGATTAATACTTCCTATAATCTTCATACTTGAAGATGATCACCATTTTGGTCTTCGCTCTCTATCGCACAAGTATGATTTTTTTATTTTGTTTCCTCTTTTTTTTGCAGATGTCAATGCAGATGAAGCTGAAGATACATGTTAAGCCTCCTTAATCCCCCGTCTGTTACGGGCATGCATTGGTACGTTACGTATGAACTTTACACGATACACACATTTGTGTCTACAGAATCAATTTAACGTGTAAAGCCCCTAACTTCAAAAATGTATCTATATAACTCGAACTCCATATAAACACACATCCATATGCCGAGCCGACCGAAACGTCGCGTAACGTCGGTCGAGTCGACGAGACGGTAGATTTTATGTATATGCGACATGTTGCTCTCTCTGTTGCGGTGACGTTGTTATTCTTTTGTTGGTGGTAGATTATTAAACGTCTCGTCGTCGTCGTCGTCGTCGTAGTTGTCCTCGTCATCATCATCATCATCACCATCAGCTTGAGCTACTACCAGCAGCACCATCCACCATCATCGTCATCGTCGCGTCGGGTCGGTATCGTTGTCGTTGGGTCGTTTTCATCGTCTTTCCGTTGTGTTGTATGAAATGGCCATGCTTTTCTAGCGCCTTGTTTGCTGTTGGCTTCAGTCGTTTAGTAACTGTTGCATCGTTCGTTCTTCTTTTTCGTTGTGTGCGATTGATATTCGAGATTATCTGGTGAAGCGCTATATGTTATATTTTTTTATTTGTATCTCGCTCGACAGGTTCACATAAATTTTATTGGAATTATAAGTTTAATATTTTCTTAACGGAACGCATTTTATTCAAAAAAAAATAAAAATAATAATCTAGCTTATAGATTTTAAATTGCGTTAGATATTTTTGAAATGAAATTGTGGCAGGAATAGTGAGTTATTACATATTCTGCTTATGACCGTTATTTTTGAGTACTTGGAAGGAAAGAAGCGCGCTTCGTGCACCGATCTCTTTGTGAAGTGTTTACCTAATATTTTTAATTAAGTGGAAACCTAGAAAAATTAAAAATTAAGTGTGAAATTCTTCTTAAAAATCAAATACCTACATACAAAAAAATTTATATAAAGGAGAAAAATAAATTTATAACAAAAAAACATCCAATTAAATTTCAAAAAGTCATAGGACGCACACATCCACAAGATACCTACTTCATCCGGTTCCTCTTCAAATTCATCAAAATCAAAATGGAACGTGGATTATACAAAAATCGCTCCAATTTGCATATGACAACGACAGCAGCGTTGATCCTTATCGTTGTCTCAATGTTAACAGGTGAGTTTGTCTTTGCCGTACCCCTACCATCACCTTAACCAAACCCGAATCAACCCTACTTCGACCCTCACAAGTTGCAACCATCAATCCACCTACAATATTACAATAATAACAACAACAAAGCAATGGTAGGGAAGGTAACAACGCTCTTCCTTCTTATTGCTTTTGTTTAACCTCATAGGTAGATACTGTATGTTTTTATAAAAGTTCGTTATTTCAAAAAGTTTAGGCCATAGGTACCTACATATATATAGGAGTAGATATACTACCTATGTAGGTGAGTTAGGTACTCTTGGAGCTGTGAGTTTTGGATTGAACCTATTTTTGTGAGCTTATAGGAAAATACCTGTGCCTGAGTCAGAGAGACTGTACAAGTTTTATATCTGACGATTTTTGTATTCGTTTTTTTTTTGTTATTTCGTATCCATGAAGTTAATTTATATTTTCGTTGTCTGATTAATGCCAATGATACGCGCAGTATTTACCGGTTAGGAGATAACAATTTATCGGCAAATAATTAGATAGGTGTTGCCGTTGTTGTTATTAAACTTTATTTGGTTTGGATTGTTGTTGTTGTTCTCGCAATTGAATGTATATATGTATCTATGTGATTAGGTAGATATTATGTTTGATGAAAAAAAAAAAAACCAAAATGCAATAAGTTTGTTATTATTATTTGTATTTATTTAGTAACACAAAGATCTTCGACATATTGAATCGAAGTTATTGTTTTTTTTGTGTAGGTATTTAGTCTTTGGCTATTGATATAAAAACACCCTCATGTGTTTTGTAGATAAGTAGATACCTACCCAAATCTTTGCTTGAACTTGTGCGTGCGCGGGAAAGTTGTATGTTTACATTGGCAAAACATTTTTTTTATTGTACCTATAGGTATTTTTTCGGTTTTCTATGTTTGTGTAGAAAAATAACGAAAACTAGATTGCAGATAAAATTAAGGAAGGTAGGTATTAATGGTAGAGGTGGTAGGTAGGTACATCCTAGAAAAGATGATAAGTAGGAAGGTAAACACACGTGAGTTACTCTCTTGGGGGTATTTTGATATAAAACATCCTAACTACCTACCTACCTGTCGAATTATGTATGGATGTATATGTATCTATACTATAGGTAGATAATCTGCATAGGTAAATTACTGGTGCCAACGTAATAATGTTCTACAAATTTTGAATGGAGCTCAGAATGATAATAAAAAATCTCTGCGTCAGAGCCAGTAGGTAGAGCGCTTAGGGAAAAGGAAATACTTATGTATACCCATATTTATGATATTAGGGATTTGGGGAAGGAATGTAGGGAGGCAAACTATGGAAATTCCGAAGGTATACATAGTATATATAATGTAGGTATGTAGCTACTTTACTTAAAGTAGGTAGGTACATAATCTATTTTAGAAAAGTTGTGGGGGTCTTCAAGAGAATTGGGTGATTTTCGGTATAAAATTCCAGCAGTCGCGCCAATAAGAATATTCTGTTCCTTTGACAGAGTTAGGCACACATACTACATACTTATGTACATCACTAGTTACCGGCACCTACCTATATGTTAGGTAAATAGACATTTCAAAAAGAAATATCAACATAATTTATCGTATCTAGGAAGGTATGTAGCTGCGTACTGAATGATACATACATAGGTAGCTAGACCTACATATACATATGTATGATCTTATGACTACTTTTTGCAACAACCCGTATTTATGTAGGTGTGTGTATGTATTATATACCGGGTGATCGGTATAACGTGACACAAAAAGCTAGGGCGTGAAGGCAGGACTTAGGCAAGAAAAAAATCGTGTGTGTCGTGGGGGGGGGGTCTATTTTTTCCCGTTTAGCAACAATTTTCTAAAAAAAAAAAAATTACTAAAAACGGGAACAAATTAATTAAACAACGCTAAAACCTACATAAATTTGCATTTTAAATTAAGTTGTGATTGTGAATAGTTTTTGAAAAAGTCCTTTTCAAACTAGAAATTTTGAAATGTTTTTTTTTTTTAATTTCAAAGTAATTTTTTTCAAAATTTTATTTAATTAAGCAACATTTTTCTGCACAAAATTCAATGCTCTTATTAATTCTTAATAAAAAAGTTTTTAGTTTTTGAGAAATAAAAAAATGAAAAGTACTTTTTCCAACAAATACACTTTTTTGTTTGTTCTCTATTTTTTCATAAATACCATTAGTTTTGTTAGCAAGTAATGAAAAAGTATTAATTAAACTATTAATATTTTTAATATCTGTTTCATTTTAGCTTATTGTAATAATAATAATTTTTTATTGCATACCATCCGGTTTTTAGCGAATAATAAACGAATTGGTTTAACTAGATTTCCCCTTTTTTTAAATGAAACAAAATTCTGAAAATTTTTAGAAAAAAAATATTAAAAAACACTTGTTGTTTCCACAGTATAAAAAGTTTTTTTTTATATATTATATAAACATTTAGTTAACAAATAGGCCGACGCGTTTCATCTTCTTAGGACATCTTCTAGGGCTCTGACAATAACACACAAAACAGCTGTACCTCTTACCACAAATAAATATAGAAGGACATTCTGTTTAAAACTCATTTCAAAATTGCTTATCAAATCGTCAACAGAAAACGATGGCAAATTTCTCTCGGGAAGAATTGACAGATATGCGCTATTGATATGGTTTAGCGAATGGTTCCAGCCGGGAGGCACAAAGATTGTACGCTGAAACGTTCCCCAATAGGAGATGTCCCTACCATTCACTTTGCAAGACTTCATATTCGTCTTCGGAAACATGGAGTGCTGAAAGGAGAGAAAGATCATCTGGTGGATCAACACACATAGAGGAACTGACTCTTAGCACTAGAAACACAAATAAGCCATACTAAGATCGGAAACCTTCGTACGTTTCACCCCCCAAAACCCATTTGTTTACATTGTTGTATTTGTAGCTTTGAAACTCTATCCATGAATAGATTTGAAATCGAAAAGCAAAACAAAAACAAATTATTAGAGCTGTGTTGTCTATGTGTCTATAGGAAGAGGAACAGAAAAGATTCTTGTGCGCGTTTCTATTAATGTGTCTATTTGAAGAGGAACAGAAATGTTACTTGTGTGCGTGTTTCAGCTTGTTGGCAAATGTCAAATGAAAGCAGATTTTCGGGTCTTTAAGTTATTAGTTTATGACTAGAGAGATAGTAATTTTGCTTGGATTGCCCCAGAATAGAGCTTAGACAGTGATTCATACCGATAGCCTTCACCCATATCACTTTACCGCAGTTCAAGAGTCAACATCAACATTTCATGAGGACTGAATTCTGTAGATCGCTATTGCTGAGGGAGGCAATAGAACACAATTACTTCAAAAGGATAGTCTGGATCTGGACAGATTACGCGCAGTTTGCCAGAGATGGAGTTACTTATTTTCAAAACTTGCACTACTGAAATCACAACAATCCACATGTTAAAAAACAGAATAAATCGCAGCACCGCTTCAATGCTGGAATGTGTGGCTTGGCATTGTTGGACGAACGGTAATTGGACCACGTTTTTTGAATACGGCTTTAAATGTAAAATCATATCTGCAATTCCTAAGCACCCTTTTGCCGGATTTATTAGAAAATGTCCCTTTGGCTATAATAGGCAGTTTAATATACCAACAAGATAGAGCTCCCACACACTACAGCCGCACTGTAAGGAACTAGCTTGATGAACATTTTAGTGACCGTTAGATAGGAAGAAGAGGTCTCGCAGAATGGCCACCTAAATCACAAAATGTAACTCATTCGGACTATTACGCTTGGGGATTCGTGAAGAATTCTGTACATGAAGTTGAAATTTCTTCTTTGGGTCAACTTAACGTACTGAAGTCGCTGATGTTAAATTGCAGGAGAATTTGGCGGACTTAAATTTATCTGCAGCCATAAGAAGATACAACCTTTGCCTTCAGAAGAGTGGGAATCATATCGAAATTTTTTTATAATATCATTAATTTTTATTACAATAGGCTAAAATGTAACAGATATTAAAAATATTAATACTTAATTAAGACTTTGTGTATTACTTGCTAATTAAACTAATGGTATTTATGCAAAGATAGAACAAAGAAAAAGTGTGTTTCTCGGAAAAAAGTACTTTTCTTTTTTTTAATTTCTCAAAAACTAAGATACATTTTTGCATCCAGTTTTCTGTTTTTTTATTAAAAATTAATAAGAGCAATGAATTTTTTAAGCAAAAATTATACTTAATTACATAAAATTTTTAAAAAAAAA
Organism: Philhelius pedissequus; assembly: GCA_910595825.1. NCBI lineage: Eukaryota > Metazoa > Arthropoda > Insecta > Diptera > Syrphidae > Philhelius > Philhelius pedissequus. The sequence goes on along the minus strand of OU343160.1, from coordinate 271,367,646 downwards.
TTGGTTTGATTTTTTTATTTTTCAAAATTTTTAGTTTCACTATCACAACTTAATTTAAAATGCAAATTCTCAAAAACTAAAAGAGATTTATGCTTTTTCAGTTTTCCTTTTTTATCTAAAATAAGAGCATTGAATTTTGAAAATAAAACTATGGTTCGTAGGTACATACTTCATTACGTAAAATTTTGAATAAAATTTTAAAATAAAAAAAAATGTTTTTCAAAATTTTGAGTTGAAAATTGTTTTCTCAAACTAACTTTATGTAATCACAAAATAAGAAGGATCTCGAGCTTTATAAGAAGGTATTGCATGGCATTGTAGGTGTTGCCGTTGTTTTTTAAAATTCTGTTTTCTGTTAAAAGTTATTTTTTTTATAAAATTGGTCTTCCCGGCTTAACAGAGGTGAGTAGACCTCTATCCAACCTACACACTAGCTTTTTGTGACACCTTGTACGAAGCACCATACGTATTAGAAATATTTTACAGAGAGGATTCTTTCAAGTCACTAAATTGTATTATTGTTATAATTCGTATAGAATGTTACATACATTATTAAGATTGAGAAAATGTATGGGCGTATGTAAAGGGAAAAAGAAGTTTTTCTTTGACACGAACCCGACAAGGCACGATTTTGGAAGTAAGAATGCTTTGGGCGAAATTGCTTTAGAAATCCTTCAGGAACTTGTGGAATATACCTAGATATGTCAAAACGTCTTCAAAAAGTCATAGATATACACACTAAGAGACGATGTATCTTTACTAAGAAGTGCTAATTTCTTATAAATGGTCCATCTTTTGTAGGAATGAGATGAACTTTGGCTGAACGTCACCTATTTTCTGACCATCACTTAATGTATAAGTCATTGACCAAATGTTAACTCATTGCCTAGTACGATATACTATCCTTTTGTAAACAAATACCTCAACAAAGCTAGGAAAATATTAAACATATTTAAAGGTAGGGTGTATTTTAAGTATAATGAGCCAAATATGATTAATAGCTTCCTCGTTCTTGCAAATAAATAAGGCTTACCTTACCTGCTTTCCAGTTTGGCATAATAAATTATATAAATATAACACGAAGTAATTATAATCCTTATCACACTAAATTATCCCCATTAAGTAATAGCTTAACCTAAAAAAAAAACAAAACTTAATTCCCTCTGTGACCAAAGCCTATTCATAAATTATTTCTAGAAATCCATTTACTAAATTTCTCATAGTTAAAAGGTATGTATGTATGAAGGTAGGTTTAGCATAGTCGATTTTTTATAAATGTTGACCATGCTGCTGTTAACCAGAACAGGACACGCCCTTGAATAAATCTGGTTCTTAACCGCATTTTATGTTCATGTAAATTTACTATTTAAAGGTTAGTTCTTCTCTAGAATTTATTTACCTATAATGTTTCTTAGCAACAAAAGCGGTAGATATATGCCTCAGGCAAGGCACCGGCACCTAAAGTAACACCTTTCATATGTATGTATAATGTACGTGTATGGTCTACTATGTATAATAGGTTTAATATCAACACCTTCGTGACACTGCACTCTCTTTTAAACTTCACGGCAACTTGGAAGTAAATTATTCTCAGACACGTGATGTAAGTTGGCTTAAAGTAAAACAATGAACCATAACTAGCTTACCAGCTACGGTTAGAAGCAACACACACACACAATATCCGTTTATAGTATACACTATACACAAAATGGCTTACTGCGAAGTCAAAGACACATTTTGTGCCAATTATTTATGGTCTACGGCTATCTGGCACACAAAATGGACGAAAGTTTTACTTCATATGGCGAAGGTGTCAGAAAAAAATATGATGAACGATGTTGGTTGCACATGCAAAATTATATTGTATATATGCTCATACATATCTAGTCAGGTTTTTATTTTGAGAAAAAGTTTGCAAATTCTTGTGGGTACCTATGTATACAGATATCTATGATTACCTATAAAAAAAAAAAAAATATTAATAAAAAGTTTGGCTCTTACGAGAGTATATTTAATCATCCTTTCTAGCTAGCAGGTGACATTTAGTGTCTGGGGCTGACAGTTTTTGACACGAACCTAAAGTTAAGTTTTTCTGTTTCGCGATCGAAAAAGTTTGCAATTTCAACTCTTATAGCTAATTTGCATTTAAAAGAATAATGAAATATTGATTTTTTTCTTTAGGGCTGTATTGAAACGCTAACAAGGATTTATTGATTTTGTATTGATTTTTTTTTACATTACCTACCTTAATATTTGTTTTGATTCCTGACTGATTTGCAAATTTAGGCTCCACATTACTTAATGCAAATTTCCAATGCTTTCAGATTTTAAGGAAAAGCTGCAAGTTCTTAATTCTTTTGACCATTTTTAAATTTGACGGCATAATTTGTTGAAGCTTTTTTCTTATAAATCTATATAGGTTCCTATCACATATAAACAATGGTTTTCCATTGGACATCCAGAAGCATTTCTAAGCATCAGGAAGTCTTCTAAAACATTACATACATTGGCAAAAAAAATCCTCTTCTGAAGATTCTGCGAAGAGGAATTATCTTCTTGATTTGAAATCAGAATCCACTCAAGAAGAACTAATTCATACTCAAATGCCAATCCTCTGATTTACTATTAATTCATCCGATGATGAATTTATAATTGAAAACCACACACACAAAGAGAATATTTCAGAATTGAGTAGAAGTAATTAGAACTGTTCCATTGGATTTCAGAATAAGTGAATACCTGAGTGAAACTAATGGAAAACTGCCTTCGAAAAAGTGAGGTAAGTAAAAATCGTTAGGAATCTGATTCATGTCTAAGGCTTCAAATGGTACTCAGGTGCACCAATCGAAACAATAGTTGGCTACCTTATGAAACCAACTATTGCCGAGACTAGGATTCACAACGAGTCTACATGTTTCGTCATTTTGTCGTCATTTCTTACGTCACCGTCTTATATTTTCTGTTCCAACTCAATGTGAACTATATACTCAATAGAGCGATTATTAGCCACTTGGTGGAAATTAATTGTTCTGAACATTTTTAGAAGAAATAATTAAAAAACACTTGTTATTTCCACAGTATAAAAAGTTTTTTTTTTTATATAGATGATATATATATTTATTTAACAAATGGGCCGACGCGTTTCGTCTTCTTAGGACATCTTCAGGGCACTGACAATAACATACAAAATAAGGTACTAGTGGTGAATTATTTCAATAACTTTTTTTTTCTTTAATTTAAAAAATATAAAAACATTAGAACACAAATAAAATTTGAACATTCGAGCATTCGACCTTTTGTAAATTTGGCAAAAAAAACTCCTCGGAGAAGACCGAAGCAATAACTTCGACCTAATAACTAATAATTTACCATCCTTCCAATATATTTGTCCTTCGTCATTGAAAATTTATTACCACAATGCTAGTGGTCTCCGCACAAAAGTAGCCGATCTTTTTAAAAATACTCGTACATGTGTTACATCCTACGACATTATAATTATTGTTGAATCATGGCTTCATAACGGAATTGCTTCTTCGGAACTTTTTGATTGCACTACCTATAACATTTATTGTCGTGATAGATGTAATTCATCTAGTGAACGTGGAGGTGGCATAATTATTGCTGTTCGATCTCACATATTCTCTAAAGAAGTCGTTTTACCATCTTCGACTATTGACCAAGTCTGTATCTCCGCCAAGTTAAATGTACTCTCCAAAGAAAATGTATATTTTATTGTAAGTTATGTGCCTCCAAGTAGGTCTCTTAATTTTGTATGAAAAACATATTAATATTGATTATTTAAATAATATTTGTTCTATATCTGATAACTTGTGTATCTTGGGGGATTTTAATCTTTCCGATATACAATGGAAATGGCCCGAAGACGACAAAATGTTATTACCATTTAATATGAAGCAAGATCTCGAAGTAATTTGTATCGATTATTTATAAAGGGTCCGCCAAATAACTTTTATTTTTGAAAATGCTATAAAAAAAACTACTGAATATTTTCTCAAATTTCTTTTTTTATTTGAAAGTACGATCCTTCCGGTTAATAATGGAAAATAATTTCATTCAAATGGCTGTCTCGGCTGGCCATGCAGTAGCCTACACGATGGGTCCAATTTTTTAGCACATTATCGATTGTGTGCTGCTGTATTTCACCAATGGCTTCACGAATATTGTCCTTTAAAGCGTCAATTGTCTCTGGCGTGTCGGCGTAACACTTATCTTTTACGAAACCCCACAAATAATAGTCCAACGGTGTCAAATAGCAGCTCCGAGGTGGCCAAACGACATCAGCTCTGCGGCTCATAATGCGATCTTCAAAAACAGGGCGCAAAACATCGAGTGTAGCTTCGGCTGTGTGGCACGTAGCGCCGTCCTGTTGAAACCAAATATTGCCAATATCCTCCTCTTGAATTTTTGTGAAAAAAAATTCGTTCAACATGGCCCGATAACGATCGCCATTGACTGTAACGGCCACTCCTTGCTCATTTTCGAAAAAAAATTTCCCGATTATGCCTCTGGACCAAAATCCGCACCAAACAGTGACTCGTTTTGGGTGTATCGGCTTTTTAATGTATTCGTGCGGGTTTTCTGTGCCCCAAATGCGACAATTTTGCTTGTTTACATACCCGCGAAGATCAAAATGAGCTTCATCTGAAAAGATGATTTTTTTTTGGCAAAATCGGCATCTTCTCTAAGTCGATCGCAGGCCCACTTAGCGAAGCGAAAACGCATTGGATGGTCAGTTGGCTTCAAGTCTGAACCAATTGGATTTTGTATGGCGTCATACCAAGATCTTTATGCAAAATTCGTCTCAATGATGTCTCCGAAATGTTCAATTGTTGAGAACGACGGTGAATTGATGTTGATGGCGCTTCACGCACACTTTCTGCCACAGCAGCAATATTCTCGGGTGAAAGGACTGTTTTTGGCTTTTCACGCTTTGGTTTATCGATGAGGATGCCAGTTTCTTTCCCTTTTTTCACAAGATACCGGACATACGGAGCTGACAGTGCTTCTCTTCTTCCAAAATCCGTACGCAATTTTCGCACACATTCTGCAACATTACCATGATTTTCAAAGTACTGTCGCAATATTTCCCAGCGGTGTTCAAACGTAAACACAACCATATTCGTTCAGCGGAAGGATAAAACTAATTATCTGTCAAATCAGACATGAGCTAAGTGTGACCATTCACGAAATAAGCACTAGTTGACAAAAAAAAAAAAACGTTAGATGGCGGACCCTTTATTCTCTAAATTTAGTGCAAGTAAATGATGTAGAAAATTGTTTAAAAAAAATATTGGACTTGATTTTTATATGTTACGATGAATTCAAAATCAATTTAGGTAATGCACCTCCTTTTCTTCTAAACGAGTCTATTCGTCATAAGGAACTAATCTTTGAAATTGAATTTTATACTTATTCGCTAAATGATGTTAAACAAAATGTTAGATCGTATAATTTTTCTAAAACTAATTTTGTTCAACTAAATAATTTTTTTTCCCGTGGGTAGGTGCAAAACCTTCAAAAGGCTCTATGAGGACCGAAAAACGCGTGCTCATAGGAGTGTGAGATTCTTACTGCACTAAAAACACTTCCTCCTCCCGATTGCAACTAAGTTGAAATTTATCTAGCAATTCATTTTTAACGAATTTAATTAACGTGTTGCAGGTAACTATCCGGTGATAGTTCCTGCTTATACCGCGATTTTAAAGCAGATTCTCGTTTAGTGCACCAGATCGGAAGGCTTTGTCCTTCGCAGGCAGCGTACTAAATTCGTCTCATCGAAAATGTCGATTATAGTACTATTGCAGTGTTGCAATAGTCGTGGGAATCCCGAGATCTCTGTGGAGATCTTCGTTTCTAATGTACCAAGGTGCGCTTACAAATTATCTTAGGAGTTTATTTTCAAATGTTTGTAAGGTATTTAAATTAGAATCCCGCGTACAACCCTAGAGTTGTATACCGTAAGTCCAGACAGGCTTAAGCACCTGCCTGTACAAAATTAGCTTGTTTTCGATACTGAGTTTAGAGTGTTTCCCGAGCAACCAGTACATATCTCTGAGTTTATTATTTAACTCTTCGCATTTCTTTTTAACATGCGGCTTCCATTTTAATTTCGCGTTTAGAGTCATTCCGAGATATTTTGCTTCGTTAGCAAACGGAACTTGAACCGTATTAACAAATACCGGTAATCTATTAATTTTCTAATACGTAAAATCTACATGGACTGATTTGACTTCGTTGAGCGATATCCGCCATGGTTTTGTCCAATCATTGACATTATTCAGAGCTTTTTGTAATTTTGTCGTAGAATCATTTATCGTTTGGCCCACTGCTAGTATTGCAGTGTCGTCAGCAAACGTGGTTACGATAGTGTCTTCTGTTTGAGGTATATCACGTGTAAATAATAGCTACAATATTGGACCTAAAACACTTCCCTGTGGTACCCCACCTACTATTTATTTAAGATCCGAGTAATTGTTTCCATGTCTTACTCTAAAAAGTCTATTTTCTAGATATGCTTTTAGAAGCATATAAAGTGCTTTAGGCAGAATTTGTCTTAATTTAAAATTTAGGTCTTCGTGCCACACCTTATCAAAAGCTTGCGACACGTCTAGGAAGACCGCCGAACACATTTTCTTTTCTTCAAGGGTTTTCTCAATGACGTCAGTGATCCTATGCACTTGGTCAATTGTCGAATGCTTGCTTCTAAATCCGAAGTGATGTTCAGGTATTAGGCGCTTTTCTTCTATTATTGGCTGCAGGCCGATTAGGGTTATATTTGAAAGACCTCTTATTAAAGGCCATCGGCCCTAGCAGCTTTGCTGGGACATACTCGTAAGTTTGGAAATTGTTTCTATGTCTAACTTCTTGTTGGCCGGAATGACGGAAGTCAAATCATTCTAACTCACAGCGCCAAAGCTGCACCGGTATGTTGGTTGTCGTCAATGTTTAACAGTCTGGAGAATAGTTATTCTCATATCCTTAGCACAGGCTATGGGGGTACACTGAAATTTCCATCTTTATCTCGGCAGGATGATTTCAAGCCTTGTGTGCCTGTATATCGAAACGCATAAAGTACGAATAAATGCGAGGTAAATTTCAATGATTTCGCCCATCACGAAGGCTAGTCTTTGAGTGTCTTAAGGGAAATCAGTCTTTCGAAGTCGTTTCAGAAAAAGAGAAAAGTCTCGAGAACAAAGAACACACCCTGACAGCATTTTTGGACACCAATTCAGCGTTTAACAACTTGAAAACGGAGTCGAATCAGCCATTGAGGACTGGATATATTCCGTGCTCAATCTTCAGATCATAAACTCACAACTTGGGGACTCTATTGTCGAGAAAATAGTTACAAGACGCACATCACAAGGATCTTAGAAGCAGAGTACCAATGGTCATTGATCAATCTTGCAAAGATACTAGAAAGTGGCTGAAATTGATCTGACCACTGACTGCTTACCACCTAAAATAGAATTTAGCTAAAACTAGTCTATGTTAATACCTGAATTTCATAGGAAAAAACTGATCTCGTCAGAGATCACATTTTTCGTAGACAGCCAAGCTGGTATCATAGCACTAGCCAGTGAGATAATATACAATCCAAGGCATTGGCAAAATATCGATGGCTTATTGAATACCAGGTAACACCAACAAAGTCAAACTCTGCTGGATTCCTATACATAGCAATATTGGGGGCGAACGGTATAGCAGATTAACTCGCAAAGAAGGGTTCAATATCAATTTCGAGAAGTCCCAATTAGCATGGTTAAAAGAAAAATAGACACAAGAATGAAAGAGCAAATCAATAAATGAATATCCAGGAGCGATTGTGTCATCTCTAGAAGTTTATTACCTAGAATTAAAGAAAAGTAAACTCATTGAGTAAAAAGAACCTCCCTCTATAGATTTACTAACAGGACATTTTTTCATCGGTCAATAGCCCCTAGATTAGGTGTTTTTGTACCCGATTCCTTTAGGAGGTGTCAGAATGTAAAGAAATAGAAATCGCAGACCTATTCTGCGATTTTCCAAACCCTCAAAGAAATCACATCCTTCGGAAACAGGTATGTTGTCGAACTGGACGATATAGTACAGTCCCAATTACAAATATGTATTAAAAAATATATACATAGCACTGGAAGTCTTTAATAAAAATTAGTTTTAGGAACATCTTTGCATGCAAAGGGATCGCAATAGACCAATAGGCCCCCGTGTATGCAACCAACAGCCACATCCTTTGAGCTGCACACTCCCTTCCTAACCTAATCTTATCTAATCTTGACTGTTTTCGCTATGCCAGGAGTTGTATTCAAAACATTATGCCATCTACCACTTCCTATTAGAATTTTTTAAAATTCAAATTCAATAAACATTTAAAAAATGTTTATAGTTCTGAAAAAAAAACACCCTTTTATTCATAACTCGATTGAGTAAACGATCCATAAAATAAACGAAACACATAAGATGACCATTTATAAAAGATAAATAAATTCCAATTTTAATTGATCCCTACTTCCGTTGCGGATCACGAGATAAATATTTGTATATAGATATTGTATTAGCAAACTGAATAAATATAATATAAATATCTCTCCCCTCTATAATAGTCATCCAAAAAAATACCCAAGCTAAATAATATTGTAAACAACAAAATAAAACAAATAAATAAATATTTTCAAGCTGCCAAAATGAACCTAATGATTTTTATTTTTTTTTCCACTTTCAACTGCCGGAAACATGTTCTTGAAAAAATGCTTTCGTTCAGTAAACCGTTAATCCGTGAAATTTTTCGTTAAAACTCTTAAGATGTTAACAAATCTTCTACAAAAAAAAAACATCTTGTTGAACACATTTCTTTTCTTTATTGTTGTAAATTTTGTTGTTATGTTGAAATAGCAATAAAGTTGTCAATTTACATTTTACACTGCCGTAAAGACAAAAGAAAAGCGAAAGCGTAACAACGGAAAATACAAGAAAAACCATTTTGTGTACTCAAAAAGCAATTACCGAAGATTTTCCTTCCCATTAGTTGTCCATTTTTCTTATAATGGGGGCTTGAAGTGGAAACAAAAAAATTATACTCATTTTCTTCAAATGGCAGTAAAAATAGAAGAAAATAAAAAAAAAAAGCACCCAAGTGACCACCGCCCTCATTGAGTTATACCTACATATATACACATCTTGTTGTTCTACCGGTTTTGCAGAATTGTATCTAGTATGGTGTTGTTGTTTTTAGGTTGTCGTCTCAAAGTCGCCAGCAATATATCTAGCGCGTCTTCATTTCATAAGCTGGACGATGTAAATGTAGGTGGTGGGTAAGGGTGTGTGGGTGATGCCCTCAAAGCTCAATTCAACAGCTTCAAGAAGCATGCAGAATTGTACACATACACTATATGGCTTAATCATTCTGAGTCACCGTTCCACAGCTATACGTACGAATTCAATTGAAAAAATTTCACTTGAAACACTATCTGATATTGAAGATTCTCTATATGGACATGGCCGGACTACCAGCTTGCATTAAATAAACCAGTTCTTGGGTGGGGCCTGTTTAAAAAGTATTTTTTAAGCTGGGAGTTTGTTGGTCAGTGATTTGATAATGTTATACTCATGTTCTAATAGTTGAATGCAGATGTCTTTGAAGCAAATCCCAGTCTTCTTAACTTGGATACGTAATTCCTTTTAAAGGTACGTACTGCATCTTGCAAGAAAGTGACAATTCCGTTAAAATTATCTATTTTCTTCTTCACCCTAATAGTTTGGACTTGGCAAACGATTGTAGTTTATTACATTCCTAACAATTGACAACAAACACACACAGTAAATATGTGAGACCTGACAGTCACTAGGTACTTGTTCTCCACGAGCCAATTTATTAGTTGTTGAAATCTCTAAAAGACGAGTATACACAATTCAAATACTAATAAACATTAGGGAAAATATCGTATCGGTTTTTCAAATAAAAATAAAAATGCAACTTTGTAATTAGGGTTTCAGTGAAGGTAGGTAGAAGATAGAAATAGAAACAGAAGCAATTTAGCTTGGTTGCTGATTGGCGCTAAAGTGCAACGTTTATAAATCATAAACTAGTTAGACTTGAAGATGAAATAAAAAAAGATTAGACGTGAAGTGTTTGTGGACATACCATCTTCCGCGCTCTGAATAAACAAAAATTTGCTAAATTAGGCACCTTGCCGGATCAGATTCTCAAGAGGGACGGTCTGCATTTACCTGCTTAGATGCGACCTTCCAGTGTGTGTGTATCTGCTAACTTCTCACAGCATAAAGCTTCTACTTGAAATCAAAATCTGCTCATAAAACTAATTCATCCTTAGTTGAATTGCAACTGATATGTATAGCTTATATATGGTCACTATATCTGCCTCCATGCTGCGCCTACTAGGCATTTTTTTAATTTTTGAAATCTGCAGTCAACTTTCTCGCGGTCTTAGGGATCTGAATAACAGCTTGGTGTAAAATCATCGGATTTCTACTTAGATCCGTTTCGCAGGGTTGATGTCTTTTCTCAAGTCTTAGACCTTCAGATCGGAAAGTTTGTTCGTTTCGTCAGAAATGCCTTTCAAAAAGATTGCGCTCATACTCTTGCAACAGCAGGGCATTTCCTTTTCGTGTTCTCGCGGCATGCTCTAATATCAGCCAGTGACCAGCACATATGGCAACAATCCTGGTGGATATGTCTTGCCTCGATCTACATAGCAAATCAATTATTATTCGAGGCTTTTTGTAATTAGGCCAGTTAAACGGCTTTTTTCTTATTGACACTATAAATTAATTTTTAATTAATTAACAAAGAGTTGGTAAAAATTATTCTTTTATGCACTTATGTTCAATAATGTCTTTACAAAACTCTTTTTTCATAGTGACTTTTACTTTGCCTGATTCGTCAAATTTTTCAAGAAATTCGTGTGGACCTAATCAGAAGTTTCAGTTGCATCCACTTACTGTGGAACAACCTAGTGATGGGCATAATGAAATTATTTCAATAATCGAGATATTAGAATTCGAGTGATCAAAATAATCGAATGATCATTCGAATTATGAACGAGTTTGCTCCATTATTTGAATTTAGAAATGTCACGAAAATGAATAATGGTAACAACTCACATGGCAATTTGAACGTTTTAAAATTTTTAAGTACTTAATCTTTCTTAATAAAAAAATGAAATAAATACTTGAAATTTATTTTAATTTATTAAAAATTAAAAATTTATTATAAATTAAAAAACAAAATAGTTTAATTCATTTAAAATTAAATAAATAACAGAAACATTTGCTTTTCAAGTCCAACTTTTATGTTTATGCTATTTGTATATTAATACATTAGTTTACAAATAAAATTATATAATATGCACACGAAATGCTCAAATCGACCATTAACAAATGGTGGAGCAAAATCAAAATAAAATGCACGACTGGATCGTACGAACTTGCTCTTGTAACTGACAACTTTAATGTAGCTAACCACTGATGCTGTTAGCAGGTAGGTAGCCTAGTTATCCTATGTAGGTTTAAAGCGGATGTAGGTAAAATTACCGTGATTCTTAGTATAATAAATTGTTAAATGGATGCTTCAAGGAATAGTTACATATGAACCTACCTACAAATGTATCTATATTTAAAACTAGGTTATGGATTTTAATTATGTAAGTTAGGAGATGTACCTACAACCACGGATGGAGGTATGTAAGTATGTACTTATTATAATGAATATGAAGGATGTAGGTTGGTTTGTAGATATGTCTAAGCATATACTCGTAACTTTAAAATGTATGTGCAATACATACATAAGATCCATGTTATTTTTAAAGACACATATATATGAACATATATATAAATGTATGAGGACCTACATTGTATTTAGTATTCACTGACGTACGCAAAAATTCGTAAAAAGGGAATAATAATAAAGTAGAAATAAATGAATAATATACATAATTAAATGTTTTTATATTACTTAGTCGTTATAGTTTGAGGGAAAACAAAGATGCAATTTGAATTCATGGATAAAAAAAAATCGTTGGAGCGGTTGTGTTAATAAATTAATTTTGTATGCATAAAATTTTGAAAACATTTTTAGAAAAAAAAATTGAAACGCCATATCTTCAAGATATTGTTAATATACATATAAAATTTAAATTTCAAAAAAATTCAGTGACTGGTTTGAAAAATCGATTTAAAAAAAAAATTGTATTTATTTTTTAAAAATCGAAAAACTTTGTTTTTAACAATTTGAGTATGCAGTTTTCTTAACACTTTTATGGAGCATTAATATATAAAAAAAAAACTTTAATCGGTCCATCCAGTAGTGAGAAAGTCGAAAATATGTAAATTGGTTCTATTGGAAGTACCGTTAATAAGTACGCAAAATAAAATATTTTTATACTTAAAAGTGGAGTGAACAAATCTAAGAACACAGATTTTTTTATAAAAATTCTTGGAGCCGTTTTCAAGAAATAAATTTGTTTCTTAACGGTTTTTTAACATTTGTATGGGAGGTACTGTTGGTTTTTATTTTAGGAATACAGTTTTTTTTAACTATTCAAGATAACGTCGAAAAATTCCCAAATACGAAGTTTCGAAAGAATGGTTTTCGAAATTTTGAGTTTATAAAAAAAAAAGTTTTTTTTTTTTAATTTCAAAAATTTTTTTTACACTAGTGTTTAGACAGATTTTTCAGAAGATCGAAAACCAAAAAAAATGGTACTACTACATGTACCAAAACTGACCATTTGTTTCAAAAGAAAAATTACCAAAATGTACCTTTGTCCTTCAGTAATGAACTGTTTTTTTTATAAAAATCGTTGGAGCCGTTTTTGAGAAAAATAAGATTTTTGTTTTTGACAAAAAAAAATTGTATCGGAGCTACTGTTATTTGTCATCTTAAAAAAAAATGAAAAAACGTGTGGGCATATTACCGAAAAAAATAATATGTACCAAGTTTGAAACAAATCTATCCAACCGGCTGTAGACTCGAGGACAGACAGACAGACTGACAGACACACAGACGGAATTGGGGGACCCACTTTTTTGGTGGTTTCTATGATCCTAATGTCATGTTTGATTATTAGAAAAAAATTTTTTTTTTACGAATACATAACTTGCCTTATCGTACCTAGTAAAAATGGTAAGAGCAAATAAAATAATTCGATTCTTCCATTCGATATAAACAAAAAATCTCAGATAGACTATCTATATCTTGAATGATCAACATTTAACAAATTGTATTCGAGAACAGAGTGATTGCTATTTTGTATTACGTGACCTATAGTCCAAAGTGCGTTTCGCCCGGGCACGATAGTTGGGCTCATTAGTTAGATGCTATCTACCGACTCTAATAGTAGTCGGTAGACATCGACCAAAATATTGCGTCTTAGAAAGGTACGATAGCATCTAACTGATGAGCCCAACTATCGTGCCCGGGCGAAACGCATTTTGGACTATAGGTCACAAAATATTTCAATTGGCTTTAATCCACACAGTCCACAAAAACAAAAACAAAAATAATATGTAAATATTGTTTGCGTTTTCTTCGAATATATTTTGTATTACTATTTTACTTATTCATTTGAATAATTAATGCTACAGAAACAGATACACAAAAGTCTGTATTCGAGAACCGAGAACTGTCTCATTAATTCATTCGAGTGATGAATGGTACAGAAACAAATACATCAAATATTCTGAATCCAATTTAAACACGTACATAATATACATTGCACACTAGACCAGAAACTCACAAATGACAATACTTCTTGGATCTTGCCTTTTGGTATTGCATTACGCTTAAGTAGTAATGTATAAAAATCGTGAAGTGAGCATGTGATATGATATTGAGAATACCATGTATGAAAGATGATACATAATTCGAATGAATAGAAATCATTCGAATGATTTCAGACGAAATATCGAGATGTTTCGAGATAATATAAGCATCGATTATATCATTAGAATGCGCACATCATTAGAACAACTTGTAGATTCCTCTATCGAATAATACTGTCGGATATTTCAATTTAATTATTATCACCAATGAATAAATGAACACAACTTAACCATTTTAACCTCAGCGTTTTTTTTTTTACTCGCAAGAGCTTTTAGAGCCACTTTTTCCAATCTTCAATAGTTGCAAATCCGCTCCTGACCACAGACGCTTGACCGTTTACTGATGGGCATGGGACAAAGCCCCTTAATACAAACACAATACCAAATAGAAAGTTTGCTCATTAATTTATAGATAAACATTTTTACATTGAAGAGGTTTTTTTTAAGTATTTGTTCAAACTACAAAATAGCGAAGCAACAGTTTTTCCTTGTTTCCGCAAAAAATATTCTCGCAATTATAATTGTGTGAATAAAATTCACAGACACCAACCAAGATACTGTCGTATCCAATGGATACAATATTGAAAATTCGTACTTTTTCTTGTCGTTTTCTACGAATTTCTTGAATTCCATGGCTTAATTAGGTTTCTGGGAGCAGCAACAAAAGATATAAAAAAACATATAAAAATATTATGTACATATATGTAATTGTGTTGAAGTTTTGAGGCTTTTTTTGAGGAGTCGAAAATGACGTTTGAAGCTATTATTGTTTTTGATTGGTCTTATCTTTTATTCATTAATTTAAGTTTAGCTCTGAGTTATATTTTTTATGACTTATGGCAGATGAGCTCATGGGAATTTTAAACGTGTTTGTTTTTTGTTTGTATAATTTTTCATTTTATATGCACCTGCGGTTTGATGAGGTAATGGCTTTTGTATATTTCGCGGTTATTATAGAATTCATGCAAATATGGCCGGGTAGGCCATACCTATGGAATGTTGGATGGGGCTGGATAGCTGTTGGTTGAGTACATAGGCAATTGACCTGATTTGGATTTTGTTTTTCTTTTAAGTTTAATTCAAACAAAATTTCATTTAACGAGCTCATGCAAATTGAACTTAATTAAAGTCTGGTTTTATATAGGCACCAATACGTAGGTATTGTGAATATGTACATATAGGGCGCTTGACTTGTAAACTATATCAGACATAATTGAATGGAAATAATAGTAAAATACCTACTGATCTAAATGGATAGTAAAAAAATAATAACTTTTGAACCATATTTCACTGTTAAATTAATAAAATGTGTGTGTTATTTTGTTTGTTTTTGTTTGTTTTTTGTTAAATAGAAGTCATTTGTCAAGCACTTTACCCATTTAGTAAACTTAAACTTATGGTGTATATGGACGCAACGTTGCAGAAAATGTCATTTGTTTTGACAATAATGGTATTAAGTATTAAAACGTCATCAATTTTGGGCATCAAGTATGCATCATTGTATAATCCTTCATTTAATGATGTGTAGACTTCAAATTAAACAGAAAAAGAAAATTCATTAAATACCTACACGATGTTGCTCAGAAATTTTCTCAGCTTTGTTGCATTGATGCATAGGTTAGGTCCTTCAAATCCTAAATGATATACAAAATACCAAAATGTTCGATACAACATTTGTTGAGGATTTGAACAAAAAAATTAGTTTTTTTGCAGATTCAATATTTTGAAAACGGATGGAAAGTTTTTTTGAAATTATGTTCTTAAGCTTCTATTATTGAGTATACATAAACTTGTCATATCAATTTTTTTTTTCTATTGGTCGCTCTGATTTGAACAGTGTTTAACTTTGAGTTAAAAATAGCGGTGTAATTCAGTAAATTTATGAATGCGCCATTTTGATACTTCTAATGGCTATAAACTGTTATAAAGGGTTATACATTTTGCGGTTTCAAAAGTATAGGGGTGGAATTCGACATCTGTCAAACTAAGTTGTTAAACCATTTTTTTTTAGTTGAAAGTATAATATTTACGAAAATGGATCGCTTAATTGTCCACGAATAAAAATTGTTAAAACCTACTACAAAAATGGTGATTCTGCTACATATCGTGCTTTAAGAGGAGATTATGGTTTACGTAATCGTCCAACTACGCAAGCTCGTTTCGCTCGTACCATTGAAAATATCGCTGCTGTAAGTGAAAGTGTTGCCGAAGACCCGAATGTGTCGATTCCTCTTCGTTGTCAGGAATTAGGACTGTCTTACGCACATTATGCCGTATTTTGCATTTGGATCTACACCTACATCCATATAAAGTCCAGTTCACACAACAACTGAAGCCAGCTGACCATTCACAACGTCGTAGATACGTCGAATGGGTGCTTGAACAACAGGCGGTGGACGGCGATTTTTCGAACAAAATTTTCTTCAGCGACGAAGCACATTTCTCACTCTTTGGGTATGTTAATAAGCAAAATTGTCGTATTTTGGGTTCTGAGAATCCTCAGGTAATTGAAGAGAGGCCATTACATCCACAAAAAGTCACTGTTTGGGGCGATCTTTGGTCCGGAGGTGTGATTGGACCTTACTTCTTCGAAAACGACGATGGAACGACTGTCACCGTCAATTCGGAGCGTTATGGTCATATGATAACCGACTTTTTTTTAACTGCTATTGAAGAATACGACTTGGAGAATATGAGGTTTCAACAAGACGGTGCCACATGCCACACAACTCGAGGGAATATGGCTTTATTGCAAGAGACATTTCCTGTCCGCGTTATTTCTCGTCGTGGCGATATCAACTGGCCACTAAGATCATGCGATTTGACACCGCTGGACTTTTTTTGTGGGACTAGGCGAAAGACCGTGCTTATGCAACTAATCCTTTAACTCTTGAGCACTTGAAATCCAACATTCGTCAAGTTATGGCTGAGATACCGCCCAATATGATTCAAAAAGTGGTCGAAAATTACCTCAAAAGAATCGATGCTTGCAACAATTCGCGTGGTGGTCATTTAAATGATGTAGTGTTTCACACATAATGTCAACGTTCAAACTTTATAATAAAAGAGAAATATCATCAAAAAAATAATATTTTATATCTATGTGTTCTATTTACGTTTACTTTTGAAACCGCAATGGATAACCCTTTACCTATTCGAAATTATCAAATGCGAAATTAAATATTTGCGACGTGCACAATATAAATTACTCATGTGAGAAATAAATAAAAAAAAAATAAATTGTTTCCATATACTTGTGAATATTTAAGTTCTATAATCCCAAGAGTTTCACTACTGGACTAATCGCCAGATGTCTTATCCCAAAAAGATGTAAAAAGAAAAAAATCTTCAGGCGTGTCAATTTCGTATGAAGTATTATACCGAATGAGAGTGGAAAACGGAAGACTACACTACACTGTCATTAAAATACGAACAATTTCTTATATGGACCATAAGTTCCCCTTACTATTCCCCTCATTATTCCGCTGCTCTAGAGAAATAAAGTCCATCGCTAAATAAAAAAGAGAATCAATTTAAAAGTCCATTATTTTTAAATAGAGCGATGCGATGCTTAAAAAATATACTGCAATTTCTAATTCCAAAAAAAACGTTAAATCAATTTTTTAATAGTGCAGTAAAATTTGATTGGCCACGCCAAGAGTGTTCGTTCTAAATAGCATTAATGGCTTATGAAACTTTCAAAGCAACTATTACCATACGACAAGTACTCACTTAAATTTGATCTATGCTTTCACCTGATGCATTAAAAAATAAAAAAAAAATAAACAAAACAACATTTTACTAAAACGAAATCTATAATTTGTTTAATGCATAAAAAGCGAGGAGCTAATTAAACTTGTTTAGTTTATGTCGAAAATGAAAGGAAAAACAATTAACCTTCAATTCTGCAGCAATTATATTGAGTCGTTAAGAACATGTTGTTAACATTTTAAATAAACTTCAACTTTCTAATGCGAAGAGAAAGAACATTATCTAGGCAATAACCGTGTCAAAAAATGGGGGGAAATTCTCTATATGTGGAAAATGTTTAATTGGTATAACTTATAAGGTAAAACCCCTTTTAGTTGTAGATTTTTGTTAGATATTTAATTTAAATTAGTTTGAGCTAAGAATTGAAATGAGTTACATTAACGACCAAAGTTGATGTCTTATGGAAATTAGAACATCTTTTTCAGTTTCTTTTCAAATGCCAGTAGATTCTTATCTATAATTTTAATAGAAATATACAAGTGTCTTCGGAGTCAAACAAAAATTAACTAGTCAACTGATGCGTCCAAGTGATACCGCCGGGATTTAACGCATTTTTTTTGGATTTAAGGTCGTAAAAAACCTTTTCCAAAATATTAACACGAATAAAAAAGATTTTATTAAAAACAAAAAATTAAATAAAAGGTTTTTTTTAATATATAATCTGGATTTGGTGAATTTTCTTGACTAGATTCAACAAATTAGCTTTCGAACCTTTCAATACATGTTGCATCGTAGTGTATATGCGGTTTCAGGTCTGATATTCACAAAATACGTATATATACTGGTTACCCATTCAGAAAAACGAGGAAACGCTTGATCGTTTGCGTATTACAGAGTGAGTACCCGGGTGTACGCAAGGCTCAGTTTTTTGTCCGACTCTCTTTCTGATATTGATCAATAATAATACAGGGTGGCGCACTAATCGTGCTACAATAAGAAATTTAAATAACTTTTATTTTAATCGACGTACTCGTATTTCATTATTTTTTTTTATTCGATTAAGAATTAAATTTTATTTTAAATAACTAATGGTTTTAAAAGATGATCGACCGCAAATGACATACACGCTCATCCACGCATATGCGACACCTGATCAGAAAATTGTTCATTGCGGCCTGAAGGGCTGAAATTGGGATCGCCTCAATTATTGTCTTAATGGACTGCTTCACTTCAGTCAAATTCCTGGGTTTCGTTTTGTACAGGTGACCTTGGGGGCCTGCGGAAAGTGCAGTTTCTGGATATCAATTTGTTTGGGGATTTTGGTTGGAGCTACGCCATAACTTATGTGGCTACGTGCGCACTTGCTCCATCTTGTTGAAACCAAATCCTGCTGAAAGGCATACGTCTTCGGCGAAGTTCTGGGTAAAAAAAACTCTTTCAACATCTTTCAATAACGGTCCGCATTGACAGTTTGTGTTACACCGTTTTCTTCAAAGAAGTATGGCCCGACAATACACCTTGATGAAACTGCGCACCCCACAGTGACTCGTTCTGGGTGCATTTCCGTCTCATGGAGCATTTCTGGATTAGATTAACTCCATATACGTCAATTTTGCTTGTTAAAATTTCCGTTTAAGTTAAAATGGGCCTCATCAGACATGAACAAACAATTTATCAATGTGTTGTCTTCTTCGGCCATTACAATCATTTTTCGGCAAAATTCCAGGCGAACAAGCAAATCCTGAGGGTTTAACTTGCTTGTAATTTGGCTTTGTACGGAATCAAGCTTAAGTCATCATGAAGTATCCGTTGTAATGGCCGTCTGCTAACTCCAATTTGGCCCGATAAGTTTCGAGTCGAAACACTTGGATTTGCCTGTATTGCTGATGCAACAGCCACGATTGTATCCTGAACCCGAACATTGGGATCTCGATGATACGGTCTTCGTTCGATGCTTCCAGATTCGGCAAACATGTTCACCAGCCTCATAATGGTCCATCTACTCGGGGGAGTACCACCAAACTCCAGCCTAAATTCCCTTTGGACGGAAATGACGGACTGCAAAGAATGTTATCGCTGCACTATCCAAATCCTTTTTTCAGTATCCCAAGCATTCATTTTGATAAATCTAAATAGTTGCATATAAAATTTAAAAAAATAAGCCTGAAAAAAGGTTATTACGTTTTATTTTTGTAGCACGATTCGTGAGCCACCCTGTATATTCTTTTAAACTTTTTATACTTTATTACTGTGTGAACAGAATTGATACTTTCAGTGGCACTGAAGCTACAGACTGAAAAGCTGTCAATATGATGCACATAAATTAAATGTTGCGAGCTCCACTGGGTGCTGCAACAGTTAGCAAATTTTTCAAAGCATATTTTATTCAGGTTTACATAAGGTTGAAGTGAAGTTCAATCTCTCTTCAATTCCTGACGAATGCATATCCTGCCAAATTTGTTCAAAATCAATGTGAGTTGTTATATTCTTTGAAAGCTTATTTCGTAAAGTTTGCAGTAAAAGCATTTATTATTTTTAAGGGAAATTATGATATAGTTAAAGGAAATTTGTATACATATTTGAAAAGAATTCTTTTTTTAAGTCAAGTTGAATAATGCTAGAGATAAAATGAAAGTTGGTAAAGAGTTGACAGATTGAAATACAATTGGAAAAATAATATTCAATTCGCTTGCATTTTTTTTTTTTTATAATTTTGCACGCGCTCAAGGGATTATGAATACCCTTTATATGTTTTTAACACAGCGCGGCATCCGGTGAAAGAATAGAAAGAAGGATAGAAAGATGTGTGGCGCGACGTATTGAGACGGTGGTTGTTGTATCAGATCTTATCTCCAGGGATGGCGGCTGAACTAATGCGGAGAAAATTACCGTGTCTTATTTATTTATGACGCTTATAATTCCCATTATTTTATTTTATTTTGTTGTCATATTTATGAGTAGTTTACTCAATTACATGTTGTTAGTGTTATGCCTGAACAGCATGTAATGAGTAAACCGGCAACTCATTTAATGACAATTTTTAGAATTGGTGTTTAATGGAATATAAGAAGACATAGACAATGGCAGGAATCGAACATGTGACCACGAGGTTGATAGGCGAGCACACAACTATGGCGCCACGGCCACCCACGGCTCATTATAAATCCTTCAACTTAAATTAGTTTCACAAAAGTTAAAGATTTTATTTATTTATTGTGGGTGGCAATGGCGCAGTGAATAAAGTGCTTGATTGCTAACTTAGACGTGTGAGTCCGATCCCCACGCTAGACAGCTTTCTTTTCTATACCTTCAATTTTAATTGGATGCGTCTCGTGGGTTAAAATGAGATAGTAAATACCTAATTCTCAAATCCACTGTTCCAACAAAAAATTCTTTCCTATTATTCTCTTTCCTCTAACTAGTGCCGTGCAATTCAGGCTGCATTTAAAAGACCAAGCATCTGGTTAAATTACAAAAAAAAAAAACGTAAATAGTAGGGTTTTTGATGTCAACACAACTAAACTGTCAAATGTATGTTGTAATAAAATCAAAATACTGAAGTTCTTCAATTTTCAAAATGGCGCCAGCACAATAATAACACGATGTAAGTGTAATGTTAAAATTAAAGTGACATTAGAACATTTTCACAATGAAACATAAATGTTAAGAAATTGGAAGAAATTATGACTAAATGATTTTGGACTTTCTCATAAATGACAACGGTTTTCGATCAAAATATTTAAATAGGAGGTCCTTTGAATTATATATAATACTGCAATTTTCGAAAACGTATTTTTTAGATTTTTGAAACAAAAAAAAAAAACAATTTGATGATTTTTTTTTTTTAATTTTTGCTTACATTTATATTATTAACTATTTTAAATTGTCATACCAGGTTTTCTTTTAGAAAAAAAAAAATTAAGAAATTTTCTATGTAAAAAATTAAGTAAAGTGAGTCGTTAATTTTAATTATTAACAAACCAATAAGGTTAAACCTGTAAGTTCGACTGCAAGAATAATATATAAGGGATTCATTTGGAATCCGTTGTGGTTTTAGTTTTTTGATGAAAATAGTATACACTCTCTTGTCACAAAAGCATGCCAAGATATAGGTCCGTGTTGGTTCTAATTTCTATATTAATTTAAATCGAATAATGCAGGTTTGCATGCCTTTATTTGGATCCGAAGTTGTACACGTTGTATGTAGACTACATGCACGGATCCAAACCGGACTCATTTACTTAAAGGGTTAACCTTCAACAATTTTTTAGCTCGTTGACATTCTATAAAACACGCAATAAAATTCGCAATTAAAAGGAAAGAAAACGCTGCATTATGAATCGAGCGTTGCGAATTCCATAATTAGCAATATGGGTATAATTATTAAATACCAGTGTATGTATCAACTGTTATTTTAATACATCCATAATATTTAGTTGGTGTATGTAGTGTATTAATAAATGATGAGTAAGACTACAATATTGATTTTCAATTCATTTCAATTGTTTCTGCAATTAGAACAAAAAAGTCAACAGAACTAATCACATATAGGTCATCAATTTGTCACAACAAAAGTATTACTCTCATTCTACTGCAACTAATCGTATGTATAGGTATATTCTACTTACAGTGCTAGTATGACTAATTTCTTAATTGTATCATTATATATATATGCCAAAGCGTTAAAAAATTAAATGAAGGCTAGGTCACAAAGAACATACAATAGTTGCAGTGTCAAATGCCTTTTATTGTACTCTGAAGTAGTCCATACACTATTTTATTTGGTTGTCGAATAAATTGATGCTACACTTAAATGAATTCAATCGAATGCTTTTTACTTCAACTGATAAGTATAAATAGCAGTTATCTTATAATAACAAATAGCTTCCGAACTTTGAATCAGGTTTGAAGTGAGATTGAACTACACATTGGATCCCTAGTTAATAGTCAGACAGTTTGACCGTTTAGTAAAATTACTTGTCTATACAAAGTTCAACTCAGTTTGAAGACTTGTAAATCAATTTGAAGAAAACCAGATTAAGCTCAAATCAGTTGTCAACAACTGTCAAATTGGATCCAATTGTTTGAGCCGGGATCTAAATGAACTCTACCTGATGTATATATATTAATCGGTGTAATACGAATGGCGGAATGATACACCGTCTTACCGGTTGTGTTATGATACCTGTGCAAACACCTGTGTCCTATTTCAGTGATTATATTAAGATGTTAAATATTTAAGGCATTAAAGTTGAATACCCTATTTGAATTGGTCTTATACATTATTAAGGTGCATTTTACTACCCATCGAGTATTACGTACTATACAATTGTGAATGCACCATCTGTTTCTCTATATTGTGAAACACACTAAGTGATGATTTCGTATATACAAAGGCACTTAATTAGCTCATTATACATATGTAAACATTTTTTGTTTAATTATATTGCTTACTTTTAATATTTGAGATTAAAAAACATTTTTTTTTAATTATTAGACAATGAAGGTACAAATTTAAAGGTTGGTTTAAAGTCATGTATGCATTTTAATGAGGTGTTGCATAATAAGAAGAAATAAAAAACACTGCATACTGCAATTATGTATTTTAAACTGTACAAGATATAAAAACGTCTCCATTTAAATTTGTAAGACATCAGTTAAAGCTGTCATACAAACTAAACATGAAATTTAATTTTATTAAATTTTTAAATACATATAACAAGGCAAAACTAGTAATTATTATTTTCAATATGTCGAAACAGAAAATTTTTCTTGAATTATTATATTCTCGACAAATTTCGTTTTGGCCGGGAATTCCGAAAAAAACTAACTACGTATAAAGAGCTTTTAACGGCCTTTAGTCCACAAAATTTCCGTTTCGTCCCGGCAATCTCACTTGGACTTATCAGTTTGTTAGTGAGCGCCTTACCAATATGCAATTTTTGTTGAGTTCAGATCAGCTTACATGCATTTTTTGCCAAAAAAGCAATGTGAACTAACGGGTCTGCCAAATAACTTTTTTTTTTGAAAATGCTATAAAAAAAAACTACTTAATATTTTCTCAAATTTCTTTTTTTATTTGAAAGTACGATCCTTCCGGTTAATAATGGAAAATAATTTCATTCAAATGGCTGGCCATGCAGTAGCCTACACGATCGGTCCAATTTTTAAGCACATTATCGATTGTGTGTAGCTGTATTTCACTTTAAAGCGTCAATTGTCTCTGGCTTGTCGGCGTAACACTTATCTTTTACGGCACCCCACAAATAATAGTCCAACGGTGTAAAATCGCAGCTCCGAGGTGGCCAAACGACATCAGCTCTGCGGCTGATGCGATCTTCAAAAACAGGGCGCCAAACATCAAGTGTAGCTTCGGCTGTGTGGCACGTAGCGCCGTCCCGTTGAAAACAAATATTGCCAATATCCTCCTCTTCAATTTTTGTGAACAAAAATTCGTTCAACATGGCCCGATAACGATCGCCATTGACTGTAACGGCCACTCCTTGCTCACTTTCGAAAAAAAATGGCCCAATTATGCCTCTGGACCAAAATCCGCACCAAATATTTTTTTTGGCAAAATCGGCATCTTCTCTAAGTCGATCGCAGGTCCACTAATCGAAGCGAAAACGCGTTGGATGGTCAGTTGGCTTCAACTCCTGAACCAATTGGACTTTGTATGGCGTCATACCAAGGTCTTTATGCAAAATTCGTCTCAATGATGTCTCCGAAATGTTCAATTGTTGAGAACGACGGTGAATTGATGTTGATGGCGCTTCACGCACACTTTCTGCCACAGCAGCAATATTCTCGGGTGAACGAACTGTTTTTGGCTTTTCACGCTTTGGTTTATCGATGAGGATACCAGTTTCTTTCACTTTCTTTACATGATAACGAACATACGGAGCTGACGGTGCTTCTCTTCTTCCAAAATCCGTACGCCATTTTCGCACACATTCTGCAACATTACCATGATTTTCAAAGTAATGTCGCAATATTTCCCAGCGTTGTTCAAGCGTATACACAACCATATTCGTTCAGCTTAAGGATAAAACTAATTATCTGTCAAATCATACATGAGCTAGGTGTTACCATTCACGAAATAAGCACTAGTTGAAAAAAAAAAACGTTAGATGGCGGACCCTTTATATCCAACAAGATTAAAATTTTAATCATTAAAATTGGAAGATTTTGTCCTCGGCCAGGCATAGTTAATAAGAAGGTGTTTTTTTTTTTAGTTGGATATAGTTCAACTGAACTTAACAAAAATTGCATATTGGTAAGGCGCTCACTAACCAACTGATAAGTCCAAGTGAGATTGCCGGGACGAAACGCAAATTGTTTGGACTAAAAGCAGTTAAAAGCTATTTTGAACCAATACTTCGACAATTTCAATTTAATATAGTGCTAAGTCTTCTACTTGGCTAAGTAATTTCAGTAGTAGGTATGTAGAATTGTATTATAAAAAAAAACACCTTCTTACAATATTTTTAGCCAAATTGAAGATTTTTATGACCTGTAGTCCTAAATGAGTTTCGCCTATGCACGATAGTGGGGCTCATGAGTTAGATGATATCGTACTCTTCTAAGACGACTCTTATAAAATTTTGCAGCATTTACACACTGCAAATTATATTATTTAGGGGAATTTGGTTAAATTCGTGCACCTAACTATATGTTATGCCCGTGGTCTGCGATAAATATACTATAGGTCAAGTTTTGCATTTGGAAAAAAATATCGAATCAATCAAACTTGATATTACGATGATACAGAACTCCGGAAAAGTGGGTTCCGCAATTCCATCTGCCTATCTGGGTAGAACTATCTACAGCCTAAACGACTGAAGCGATTTTATTCAAACTTAGTATTTAAGCGTTTTATGTGATTGTCTCAAATAGATTTTTAAATCGTTTTATTTTTAGCTCTAAAACTAACCGTACCTCCCATAAAATTATTCTACTATCTCAATTATCTCGAAAACGGCACTAACGATATTGACAAAAAAAAGTCTGCACTACTAAATTTTGGCTGAACATGTTTTTTTTTGCAGATTTTGTTATTAACGGTATACCTATACCATGCAATCATTTTTTTTATATTTTGGAATTTCTCATAAACGGCTTGTCGGATTTCGATACAAATGTTTATGTAGGAAGTTCTTCGAATTATAAATAATACTATGCATATTATTTTCGAAAAATATATTTTTTTTTTGAATTTTTGAAAAACAAAATATTTTTTTTTTGAATATTCAATATTTTGACCTGATACCATCTTTTTCAAAAGTGTATTCTTAAGCTTATATTATTAATTTTATTTTGTCTAGAAAAAAATTTTGTAAAAAACGACTTTCAAAATATATTTAGCTATTTCTACTAAGAATCTTCTGCATACGATATGATTGAGTCGGACGGTTTCTCTCAGCTCAGTCGCCCGTGTAACGTTTGTGGGCCTATTTTCTAGGTACTTTTAGTACCTCTCTTTCGCGAAACGTGTGCTGGCAGAACGATATCTCGGATTTATTTGATGCGAGATTGGCGGCGAGATAACAATATTTTTAGTACTAACTTTTTGATGCATAATGTTATTTCCAGAAATTTATTATTTTCAGATATTTGGATTTTTTTTTGTTGGTTTGGTGGATTTTCATATATTAGTGTAGAGTATATGTATCTGCATTGTGTGTATTCGACAAAGAATTTTTTTTTGTTGGCACATGTGGATTGTCATAGAATATTATATAATACACTTGAATTGTGTGTATTGGATGGGGAATTCTTGTTTTTGATGGTTTGATAACTTTTTATGGGCGGATAAACTGATTCGTTACGTAACGCATAACACATTTTAAGTAGTGGACCTAGAAATCTGAAATTTTCAGAAACGATAGAGTATGTTGCGATAAATGTTTACTAAATAAATTTAATTCCTAGAATGTCAATAACCGTAAGAAAACTGTAACATTGAGAAGATTGCATATATCAGTCAATTACTTTTGACTGGTTCTATGAATAGATTTGGTTTTTCTTTAATTAATAAGTTGATAATATGACAATTATTTTGATGTATCAAACATTACACTATGAGCTATACAAGCTTGGCTAATTTCAAAACAGGAGAAAAACATTTCAAATTGTCTGCTTAGTTCGACTCCTATCATCGATGTTCAGTGTACAAGAACAATTATGTTTGAAAATTCATTAAAAATAAAAGATGTGGTGGCTGTTTTGAGCTTATATCGCCAGTTCTATTAATCCAATCTTTATGGTTAAGGTCTTAAGAATGAGGTAAGACTTGGAGCTATATGCCGGTATTAAAATAACAAGAATGTGCCCTACAAATACGTTAAACGTCAAGGCAGTATCATATGTATGTATGTAATTGCTTAGATCTTTACAAATGGAGTTGGTATCTCCAATATGATGTGTAGGTTTTCTGGCATATATGTATGTATGTATATATACATGTGTACATAATAATATGTATGAAATAGATTAAGACTTTTATTGGTAACTAATCTGGCTACCTCTCTTCTCTTATCTATGCACGTTATATCCA
Organism: Philhelius pedissequus; assembly: GCA_910595825.1. Classification (NCBI taxonomy): domain Eukaryota; kingdom Metazoa; phylum Arthropoda; class Insecta; order Diptera; family Syrphidae; genus Philhelius; species Philhelius pedissequus. The sequence goes on along the minus strand of OU343160.1, from coordinate 271,340,519 downwards.
ATTATACAATTGAGATTAACTTGAGGGCAAACTTTCTCAAGATTTTAATCAAACTTGACATTACGATGATGGAGAACACCAACACAGTGTTTCCCGCAATTCCGTCTGTCTGCAGATCATCTACAGTCTAAACCACTAAAAGATTTTCTTCAAACTTGGTTTCTTAACTTCCAAAATAACTGTCATTGTCGTATTGTTTCTTCTATCTTAGTTATCTCAAAAACGGCTTTAACCATTTTGATTTAAAAAAATCTGTGTACCATTGTAGGTACCTGCCATACAACCATTTACATTTTTTTTATTTTCAACTTTCTAATAAGCGGCTCAACGCATTTCGATAACAAATTTTCTATAGGAGGTTCTTCAAATTCTAAATTATGCTGCATTTCAAAATATTTGAAAATAAGTTTTTTGAAAAAAAAAAGAATATTTTTTGAAGTGATAACTTCTTATGGGATAAACCGACTTGTTACGTAACGCGCTACGGCGCCGAGCCAGTCTGTCTGGTTTCCCTTTCTCTAACGCATACGGAGAACTTTTGAACTTAATCAAACTATCGGAGAACTTTTGAAGCTCTTCTCATGTTAAGCAATTTCAATTATAAATAGTTCAACTTAGATTAGTTTAAGTTATCACTCCTGTCGGGCACGTTTTTTTTTTTAATTCGAATTTTTTTGTGGGTTCGTTTTGATGATTATTTTAGATAAGTGTATATTGTGTGTTTTCGTTCGTTTTGTTAATTCTCATAATATAGTGTATGTATATTTAAATCCACAAAACTTTGCTTACACCCAAACTTGACCGCCCCCATATCCTATAGTTTAAAGACGCATTTGGAACAAAATATAAAAAAAAGTTGATATAAAATATCCGTAAATGTTCGAAAGGAATCCATCGTCCAAGCTTTTAAATAAGATCGTTCCTTATAAAATTTTAATTAGGTTAATTTTGGCAAACCTTTAAATAAATAAAAAGTAATTCTGTGTCCCTTTGCACATACACATCATCCTAATATTTATTTATTAATTTTTTACTACAACTTGTATTAAAATTTATTTCTATTTGTTTTTTTTTTTTCAGGTAAACACTTTGTAATATTTATTTTGCATACAAAATATCAATCAACAAAAAGTAAGTTAACATGTAGTCTAATTACATAAATGTGTTTTGAAGTAAATAATTGCAATGACAAAATGCTACAACCGAATTAGGACAAAAGAACTAATATTTCCCTACAAAGTCAATATTTGATTTTAAGTTGTAATAATAATGATAAACATTTTTATTTATACACTTCGCTTCAACTGAATAGGTATAAGCACTTTCAAAAGCATACATTTTAAAAACGCTGTGCGTAACTTTATAATTTTTGATGTTTACTGTTTGTTTATGATGCTAGGAAAATCAATAATAAAGAATTATTCAAAAAGCGCTGACATTTTTTCTCTCCAGAGCTTGCCATGTGGCAATGTGTAATTTTTTTACGTCAAATTAATGGGCAAAAATAATGGAATTGGAAATAAAAGTTAATGAAATGAAATAAGTTTTTATTCATTGATTTTTAGTAGTGATGGGTCGGATACTGCCGCCAATCCCAATACTCATAAAAAGCTTATAAGTTCGATCCAACATGTTCCATTCGATCCAGAGTTCGTGTGTCCATAAATGTCCCAACATGTATGTACATATTTTCAAGATTATTTTCTAACCTATTTCGTTGTTATTTTGAGGTTTGTACTAGTGATTCTGCTCTTAAAAACTATCTTCTTTCCTCACATGGTGGAAGTAATAATTAAAATCATCTTCTCTTTCAAAAAAGAAAAAAAACACGAGACACCATTCATTTTTTAGACTGATATTGTATCTTGGAGAATTCACAACGCGTATACCTATTATACGAGAATGTCCCAAAGTAGTAAACATTTTTGGGCATTTAAAAAAAAACGTAGGGAATTCTACCTCCTCGTCGATTTCTTTCCAATAACATCCAGTTGTAAGCTCACAAGAAAAAGTAAATTTACTAGGAGCACACTTTGCTGCTAATTCTACGAATCTACAAAGTGATATGACTCCTTTCTGTACTTGAGAACATTAACAGTTTCATGGGACATTTTTTCTTTCCTACTCGTACAGTTGCTAGAGTTCTTAAAGATGTCGGCATACACAAATACGAAGGCTCCTTAATGAACGGCAGTATGTCTTTCGTGTCAATTGGTACACTGGTCATCTGATATAGTATATCTCAACGAACAGTGACACAAATCTTTATATCGTTTTGGAGAAAGTAAGATTATTATTGAGCTTGCTATTTAAAATTTTTTGGAAACAGTTTTTCATCAAGCATATTCGTTGGATTAGAAATTACCTTTCGAACTGCTCAATACAAGTTGTATTGGGGAAGTCTGATATTGCCCCCGGGATCCAATCTGATCCCTATCTTTCTCCATCAATGATCTCTTGTCTGATACATCTAATCCAAATCCAATATATTGTTTTGCTGACGACAGTACAGCTTTTTATGATGCTTGGAAAATCATTAATAACAGGGACAGCTTTTCATATTGGTTTTCAGGGTCACTTTCTTGCTCTTAGGATGTGGAACTACAACGGCAGCGTGTGATATGCTTTTTAAATTCTGATCTCGACAGCATTGTCCAATGGGAATTACAAAAATTGTGTACAATTTAATGCTTCAGAAACCCAATGCTGTCTATTGTCGTTAAAGCGAGACTCTCCCCCTTGTCCATGAGCGGTGCTTGCATCGAGGAAACCGAACAACTTTCAGTTCTCGGTATGTGCATCACCGGCCACCTGTTGTGGAATGAGCACATATTTGATGTTGTCAAAAATGCTGCAAGATGCAATAAATATTTATTCCCTCTTGCTCTGACTGCAAGCTACAAAGCTTGAGTACAAATGCCATATCTGGGCAGGTGCTCCCTTAACTCACTTAAGTTTCATGGACAGAATCCAAAAAAGATTTAAAAACAAGAATGTGGAGTGCTTTACCAGACCCTCTTCTTCGCTCCCATTTTGATATTCAAAAAAATAAATTACACCGCAAAAAAAATGGCCCAGAAACAGAAGTCCCAATTTTGCTTTTTGGGACTTATGTCCTACATAGATATTTTGCCAAGCAGGGCGGTTGCAGGAGGGCAGTATGCTCCCTTACTATGTGAGCTTTCTTAAATTTATTGTTAACATTTGAAATCATTCACAATGTGTAATATGGCCATTTGGTATAAAATTTGGCAGTTTTGTCCCATCAACACCAAACTAAAGTTGGTACTTGTGGCAAACCGATGTGGGATATATGTCTCAAATTAGTTTCTGGGACCTATGTCTCACGTAGGACATAAGTCCCAAAAAGCTAAATTGGGACTTATATCCCTGCGCCATTCAAACATTCAAAACTAATGTAGGTCGGTATCTCCTATTTAATCCTCTCCTGTGTCAATGCGGGTGGCAATGACAAAGTAAATATATTGTGCTTGACTGCTAAACTTAATTTTCAAATCCACCTTGCAAACAAAAATCCTTTCTTATTTTTATATGCTTTTTAACTAGTGCTTTGCAATCCAAGTTGTATTTTAAAAGAACTTAGGTCTTAGACATTATTGTTATTATTATTATTATCTTTCTGTTTATCGTTTTTACAGATATTTACATTATACTTTCAGGACCTTTGTCTAACAAAGGTATAACGATACTAATTTAAAAATTTGCGAACAATATTACATTAATGCAGAATAATTGATTTTTGTGATTTTTTTGATTATTAATATTATTATTATTTACTAGTTTTTTTCTATACTTCTAAACCTCTGCGAGGTTGGAAATTATCTATAAATTTCAAAATATTCTGTGTCATGTAACGGGTGTTTTTTTTAGACGTGTGGTTTTCAATCTGGCAATACTTTTTTCGGCGTTGGTCTTTTTGACAGCTGTCAATTGATTTATGCTTAGTTTCGTTTGACATTTCATAATGAATGGACTTACTCCTGAACATCGCGTCGCACGTTCGGTAAATGGGCCCAAAACGAGAATGCCACCGATCCCGATTTTCACAAGAAAATTTAGTTCAGCGATGAATCTCAGTTTTGCTTAAATGGGTACGTTAATAAGCAAAATTGCCGTATTTGTGGTGATCATAATTCACACGCCATTGTTGAGACGCCGCCGCCGTTACATAGTCAAAAAGTCACTGTTTGGTGTGCTCTATCTGTAATCATTGGTCCATATTTCATCACAAATGAAGCCGGTCATAATGTTACGGTCAATAGGGAACGCTATAGACCTATGATTAATGACTTTTTCGTGGCTGAATTAGAGGTTGTTGATGTGGACGACCTTTGGTTCCAAGACGACGGCAGGCGCCATACAGCCAACGAAACAATCAATTTATTGAAAGAAACTTTTGGTGAGCGCATTATCTGGCGTCGTAGGCCTGTGGTCTAAAAGATTGTGCGATTTAACACCGCTGGATTAATTTTTGTGGGGTTATGTGAAGTCGTTTGTCAACGCAGATAAGAAGAAAATATTCGGCGCGTTATTGCTGACATAAGGCCCCAATTTCTGCAAAAAATGGTCGAAAATTGGGTCTCTCGGCTGGAAATTATTCGAAGCAGCAGAGGCGGCCCGAAATTATTTTTAAAACATAATGGCAAACCATTATTTTTATAATAAATCTAAATTCTGCGATATAACATTAAATTATATGCGTTTTATTTCTTCTTGAAAACCACACGTCTAAAAAAACACCCGGTATTTGCAGATTTAAATTATTCTTTTATGTATGTAATTTCTTCTCAAATTTGTGTTATCTTGAAAAAATATGTTTTAAAATTTTGGAATGTAATATTGCTCGTAGTAAACCTTAATAAGGGCATTTATACTCAAAATTACAGCAAAATCAGTCCAGCCATTAACAAGATATTCGGCTCAAACTAATTTTCCTCTAAGAAATCACTTAAAAATACACGCTGTACTAAATTTGAATTCTTCTATCTATGTCTTTTCTCGCTTCATTCGCTAATTAACAAAAAGAAGACCAATAGTGGAATCATCATTAAATTCGAACTTCACTCTCAATCTTCTTTATCAAGTAATCACTAAAGTATTGTAACTTTGTTTGATGAACTAAACAAAAAAAAAAAACACATAAAGTTGACCTGTGTGCTTGTTTTTCGTCGGCAGAAATGATGGCCGCCTGTCGAACCCGAATATATAAGATGGCATTCATTTTAGAATGACAAGAGATAGCCTTGGAGGATTTGTCAATTCCTGGTAAGGTGCAATAGTAATTGTTGACAAATTAAGTAGCTGATATATTGGCACATTTTTTTCATAAAACCGTTTACTAATTCAAGCTAAGTTAGTGCTTCTCCACAATTAGATGAAGTGTTGACGAACTCTCAGTGATAAAAAAAAAAAACTGGAAAGATATCATAAAACAAAATTATGTTATCAAACGAGCAGGTTCTCTAAGTTCGTGTACCGGCAGCGGAAACGTTTTTTTTTCTTTAATAGGTATACCTACTCGTATTGCTGTTAGGGTTTAGGTTTTACTCTCATTAAATTACTTCCTGTGTAGCCGGCCGACAATTTACTTGAAAAGAGCGTTTACGTTTAATTTGAGAATTGAGATAAATAAAATGATATAGCATGCAATGTTAGAAAAAAAAATTACTTAATTAATATAAAAATATAATTTATACAAAGCAAATATTTATTTCTAAAATGTTTGTGCATCACTACGATGGATGACTGTAATAATTAATTTTCAATGTGGTTCTGGTTCTCTTAAGTTGGATTGGTAATAAGGTCCATGCAGGAGGAAAGTGGAAGAAAGGTAAAAGACCTGCAGTAAAATTGCGTATTTCATAATATTCAGGTATATTCAGAGAATAGTTATGTTATTTTAAAACTTTGTGTTTTATTCGAAGAAAAAACTGTTTGGAGGGTTATTAAACTGCAGAAAAGGATCAACTAGTTTTAGTTATTGGTGGGCGATTAATTTCTTTGGGACTTGATTTACCGTTTTTTAAAGTGACCTAGTGACCCTGAAACAATTTAAGCATTGAGTAAAATTTATGACTGACCCTCAATCAGCGCTGCCAACTTATAAATGATTGAGTGCAGTATACACGAGAAAAAGGCTGAGTAGATTGCAATATACCGCAGTAGATCTTACAATGTATCTACTAAAAATTCAAATAAAATGCACGACTGGATCTCTGCTTGATCTTATGTTCGATCACATCGTATTGACAAGATTCTTACCGGCCAGCTAAATATAATTTTGAAGTTTTTATTAATTTTTTTAAATTTTTTACTTGAATGTAGATACTATAGGGCAAGTTTTTCATTTAGAAAAAAATCGAACTCGAAATTTTAACCAAACTTGACGTTACGATTATAGAGAACGCCAAAAATTGGGTCACGCAATTCCGTCTGTCTGTTTGTCTGTACAATGATTTACATCCTAAACAGCGTTTTAGGGGATTGTCTCAAATAGATGTTTAAATCGTTTTTTAGCCTCAAATATTAAGGTATTTGGCAATTTTTCACAACAATTTTAACAATTTTTCTGCCATCTTAATTATCTTGAAAATACGAGTAGCTATAACGATTTTGATAAAAAAGTACTTGAACCTTTTTTTTTTAAATAATTTTAACTATATGCCTGTAAGACCTAATGTCTTTTAAATACAACCTGAATTGTACGGCACTAGTTAGGAGGAATAGAAAGAAAGGAAAGAATTTGTTTGGCAAAGTGGATTTGAGAATTAGGTCTCTACTTAACGCAAGGGCGGCATCCAATTAAAATCGGAGGTATAGAACAGAATACTGCTTAGCGTTGGGATCGAACCCACACGTCTAATGCCGGATATACAATGTTCAAATGCATATAAGAGTGTATTCGTAAAAATAACTCACGTATAGATTGTGTGTGCTTGAAGCAAAATCAAAACGTTTTGATTTTTGTTTAATCATTGAATACACTCTCATATGCATGACATACATTTGAACAGTGTATATCCCACATTAGTTAGCAGTCAAGTACTATATCCACTGTGTCATTGCAACCGGGGGTGGCCGTGGCGCGATAGTTGTGTTCGCCTGTCAACCTCATGTTCGCAGGTTCGATCCCTGCCGTAGTCTATGTCTTCTTATATTCCATTAAAAACCAATTCAATTCTAAAAATAAATGTCATAAAATGAGTTGCTGGTTTACTCATTACATGCTGTTTAGGCATAGAAATAGAACTAACAATATGTGATTGAGTAAAAATAGTAAACCGATAAAATATGACAAAGAATAAAAAAATGTATGCGAATTATAAGGGACATAGATAAAGAAGACAATGAAATTTCTCCGCATTAGTTCAGCCGCCATCCCTGGAGATAAAATCTGAGACTACAACCACCTACAGTCTCAAAACATCGCGTCACACATCTTTCCTATCATTCTTTCTCTTCCTTAACCTCACACACGCGCTGTGTTGAAACATTTAAAGGGTAGTATATAATGCCTTGAGCGCGTGTAGATTATAAAAAAAAAACCCGCCTACTTAAGGTATAGTCTGCAGTTTGGTTTTCGACTTTCCCATAAACGGCTCGAAGGATTTCAATCAAAATTTTTATATGAGAGGCCTTCGAATTATAAATAATATTGCATACCAATTTTTTTTTGGATTATTGACGTTTTTTTAATTCTTTTTTTTTATTTACATGGATAAAAACTTAAAATAATCATACCAATACATTTTTTAGAAAAAAAAAAAATAGGAAATTGTGTATATAAAAACTCAATAAGCATATGTAATATATTTGGCCGTTTCTACTAAAATCTTGTACTTATGATGTGATCGATTGTAGCACCAAGTACGTTCATCCAGTCGTGCATTTTATTATTTATACATTTAAAAGCAGAATTGAAAAAAATTGAAATTGAAATATATATTTCGAAAATGTAACTATGCAGTATTATTCAGAATTTGAAGGACCTCTTTTATAACCAATTTGAACGAAATCCGTTGACCCGTTAATGAGAAAGTCTAAAATAAAAAAAATGGTTTATTCCTGGTTTCCAAAATGTAGACTATACCTACGCAGAGAATTTTGTTTATCAAAATCGTTTGAACCGTTTTCCATATACTTAAAATTTAACTTTTTTATCCAAACAAATTGTATGGCAGGTACTGTTATTTTTGGGGCTAAAACAAAACGAATGAAAAAGAAGAATCTACAGGCATTTTCTAGTTTGATTTTTTTTGTCAAATAATGCAGAAGTTGTCCTAGCTATTGTATATATATTCCTCCTCGCAAGTAAAAAATAAAATACAATCCATTTTAAATACATTTTATTAACGAATAAAAACAGGAGAATCTGGAGACTTAACAATAACTTTTAAAACGAAAAAATTTAGTCAGTAATATCGAAAAACAAGTTTTGTAAACTAAATTTAAAAAATAAATTAATTTCGTTTGGAGAAAATAAATAATTAAAACAATTTAATCAAAACAAATCGCAGGTGCTGTTAACTTTGAATGAACTTTGGATAATGTTCAAAATTTATTAAGGAGGAGTAGATTCGTTTTGGTGCGCAGTTTATTTTCGTTTGGGAGTTAGTGGAGTAGATCTACTGCTAAGGGAGTAGTGTGGCAGTACTGCCCCCAATTGCTGAAACATCTGACTTTTAGTTTTTTTTTTTTAAATATCCCACAAAAAAATTAAGTATGAAGTGAAGAATGAAGGCTAGTTTGGCTTGGGACATGAGACAAGATGGACCACAATCAAATCCATCCAAAACGGATTTTCTAGGCCCCCGTCAAATATAAAGCTGTTGGGATCCCCCCCCCCCCCCCAAAAAAAACAGACCGGGCCCCTCAGATATTAATATGATTGGAATTTGCGGCCCTTTATTTTAAAGTCGTGGGGGCCTTTACTTGCCAGGCCACTCTAATCCAATTGAACTAATTTTATCAGTTTGAAAGTATTTACTTTTTGATTATAAATTTATTTCAACTAGCTTATGTCATAAATCGTTGTCCGAGTCCCTAGATATTTGCTCAATGATCTTATCAAGTCTTCGTTCACCACCTCCTCGAATTATATAGAGTTGAGAATTAAATACCTAATAGTGGAACATCATAGAGCACAATGTTTTGCGAGTTTTTAGAGGACAACATCAGAAAATAAAAATAATATCGGTCCAACAATATAGCCCTGGGGAACACCAACGGGTAAAAAATTTCCTATTATTAAATATTGATATACGTATGTGACTAAGAGTTGCGGTTGTAAAGTTTTTTTTTTTTAAATATGTATAGTTTAAAAATAATCTTCAGAAACCTTAACCCCCCTCGCTGTCATAAGAAAATCCCCTAATTTTAGAATATTTTTCTCGAAACATCAAATAATTTGTGCAAATCACATTACACCACTATTATTTTGTTTTTTCTCGCATCGTAAAATGGACACTATAAACAAATCTCGTAACAAAATACTTCCGTGATATATTTTTGTTTTTCCTGTGAATTACGAGGTCGCTATAAATGATAAAAGATTTCACTTAAAATTTCGTTAAGAGAATATCTACTTTCCAGAATAATGAATTTAAAAAAAAGTTAACACTATGAAAAATTCCTGCTCCATTAAATTACTCACATCACAAAGGGTATAAAAAAAACTTACAAAAAAAAATGATCATCAGCACTTACCGTAGTTTTTCCCTTTGGTAACTCATTTGGAAAACTTCAAAGCTAAACAAATGAATGAAAACAGGTGGGCTGGAAAGGTGTATGTTTCACCACTGGATAAACACTCAAAAGGTTAAAACACCCAAAACTAACAAAAAAAAAAAAAAAAAAAAAAAACAGGAAGAGTTACTCGACCATAATTTTCTATTTGAAGTTCGCACAAAAACTTTAGTTTTCTCAGTGTAACTAAATATACTGTTATTTATATATTGCAGTGTGTAAAACTGTGCTTTAAAAGCAATTAACTGGGTCGCTTTGTGCAGGCATGAAGGAGACTTTTTGATGGTTGTTGTTGTTATTTTTTTTTGTATTATTTGTTTCTATTTATATAAAACACACTCCAGGATGAGACTGTGTTTTATTTTATTTGAGTGAATTGTCCTTTCTGAAAAGCTATTTTCCTGTGGGGTTTATATTAAAGGGCGGAGGGCATGGGTTTATATACTATTATGAAATGGTCTTAAAACGACATAAGTTCTATGTGTGTGTTACATTTTTAGAGAACAAATTCAATGACCCGGGGCGGCGACGCACGACTAAGTGGAATTTACTCAACGTGTCTCGCCATCATGTCTGAATTGTCATGATTATGACAAAGTAATAACCTACTTCAAAAAACGAGTTGTCAACCAAAAGGAAAACAATGACAACCGACAAAAAATGTCTAAAGTTCTTTTTTCATTTTTGTATTCATTTGCTATCATAGGGTAAATTAGGTTTTCTCGAGATATATCCACCACACCATTAAAGATCACAAATATTATGACGTCTTCCCATTTCATTGGGAAAAAACATCCAAAACTTTCCCAGTTGAACATAGTAACTGTCTTGGAGTTTCTTAATTTTTCTAGGGAACCAATTTCTGAAAGTCCATAAAGTGGTCGGATGCATTGAGATTTCGAGGTTTTGGTGCAACTAGGGCTGGCAACTAGATGAACCCAGGCGAGGCGTTTGTAAGTCTCGTCTCGGTCTCGTCAAAATCGTCTCGTCATTGCCTATCCAAGTATCTTCTCGATCTTGGTCTCAACTTATTCTTGTGAAAATTTCAATGCGTGCAGTCTTGTCTCGGCCTCGTTCTTGGTCTCAACCTTAGTCTTGGTTTATTTCCTGTTTTTTTGGTGTGTGTGATAACGTAAAAAAATAGGCTGGAAAGTAACGTTAAATAGCTTTGAAAAGCCGCGAAAAAAATTGAATTTTGTAGAGACGTTTTATTTGACAGGTAGGTAACAAATTATATTTTGACGGTCAACGGCCTTGGGTCCGATGAAAGCATCGTTTCCCATAGATCAGCGAAATCAAGTAACGTTGCGCGTGTTTAGTACTTCGACGGGGGACCGTCGGAAACCAACCACGTGCTGTTCACATGTGTTGTGTTTCTTATGTTGTGTGTTCTTCCTTTCTCTGTCTCTCTCTATTGTGTTAATGTATGTAATCTTTAAGCCAATGGTCTCGTTGACAGTGCTTCAGTGTCTATACTTCGTAGATTTTTCTACGGAGTAGTATAATATGTATATTTTGAGGTTTTAATAATATTTTCTAAAAATGTCACCCAAAAGGCAAAGTCACCCTTTTTCCGGATGGGCAAACAATGTCGGAAAAATGAGCGATTTATATTTCAACGACATTCATACATAAATCGTACGTATTCTTCTCTGGATTCTTGCACATAGTAGTTTGATATTTTAGAATTAGAAAATTAGAAAATTTAACAAACAAAAAAATATGTATATGTGAATATTATAAAAATTGAACATGAGTAAAAAATAATTAAATACAAAAATTTTTCTTAGCGAAAACCGAAACCTAACGACCGAGACCGCCGATACCTCCAAGACCAGCGAGACTCTCGGCGAATTTCGCTATCGCAAGCAGGAAAAATTATTGAAAAGAAGCAAATGCTTAATTCCATTCGGTATAGGGTATTTTCTGAAACAAAATATTAACACAGCAGCTTTTCTATATTTCCTTCTTTTTCTTTTTTTTTTGCTTGTGTCCCCCTAGTTCGCGGATTTTGCGTATCTCGCGGTCAGTTTGCTTTCCAAACGCCAAACCACAAAACTAAATCCCGTCAATGCATGCATAAAAAACTAACTAATAGAAAAAATAGTAAATTGTCTCCATATTCGTGTCCGTTAACATCGAATGTACACTCTTAAAGTATACGTGTATCTACATATATACTCGTACCATCCACAAAATTCATTTATCGAGGCCATGATGTGGCATTAATTTGGCTTCACACACATTTGACAGATTATTGAATCTGGTTCAGAGGCTTCAAACTCAGAGCTGCATTGTGTGAAATTTAGTACGACGAATCATTTTTTTTTTTGTTATAAAAAACTGTTGCATGCGTTATGGTCATTTTATTTTTATGAGAGACTATAGATGTCAGATTAGCGGTTTTCAGTTCAATGCTTTATAATAGTAGGTATGCATGTATATCTATCAAACGAATGGCGAGCAAAAAAATTTAAAATAATAAAATAATGGACTAGAAAATCCCACTTGACAATTATCTTTAATTTCATGAACCTCTGATGCGCCTCACCGCCGATAAAACATTATTTCGGAATGCTTATCTTTTCAAAAGATACACCTAATGTATAGATAGATATAATATCGATAAGGTAGCTACTATATATTCACGATAACAATTTACGGCATGGATTTATTTTTATAAAAGTTGCTCAGGAACCAGTTGTTGCGGATAACTATGCCAGCTAAAGCGGTTTCGAGTAATTATACAGGGGTTTCTAGTTTGGTCCGGTTTTTGGACAAACATTTTTACTATACAGAAATTCCAATAAAATTGGAGTCATTAGAACAGTGTTTTCATAACGTCGCTAATAGCTCGAGTGGGTATATTGTAATTGGTGTTAAGTATACAGGTGAGACTGATTCTCTTAAGAACTGCTGAAATTGGTTTGATGAGATTGAGACACTAGGTCAGTGTGTTTTTGTGAAGGTGTTTTTATCTTTCTTTTATAAATTATTATTAGATGAATTTGGCTAGAACGCAGCTGCCATCTCATCTTGTCAGTAATCATCATAATACAGGGGAGGCGACAACTGTAATGCTAAAATTGCCCAATTCATCAATTGCCCTTGATATCTGCTTAATACAAGTTTTGTTTTAAATGCTCAATTTTAAATTGGCAACATTGGCGCAAAATTTTAAATAGCCTTATGTTAAGGGCTTAGCATGATCCTACTTAACAGTTTTCTAATACTAAAGCACTTTACTAATATTTTCCTAATTTTAAACACTTTTTAGCTAGTACCATACAAAATCTATTTTCTTAATAAACTACAAATAAGCACGCCTAAAATAGTGCAAAAAAGTAAGAGAACATAACTTTTTGACGTTTGTAAATGTCAAAGTGGCATATGGATTTAGTGCGATACTAAAAAAATAAAGTAGCCATTTTGTGATCTTAACTTTAGTAAAATGTTAAGAAGATAGTACGTTACTAAACTGGTAAAATTAGCAAAATCCTCCTTTTAGCCTAGTATCATACTAAAAATAATTTAACATATTACTAAATCGACTAAAATGTTGAGCCATTGTTTTCTGTGATAACCGATTTGAAAGTTCTTAGTTGTTATGATGTTACTTTGGTTTGACAATTAATCTACATATTAAAATACGAAAAGGATCTGTTCGAAAAACTTATCGTGGATATTGAACAGAATGCAATTATAAAGTTTAGGACATATTCTGACAAACAACAAGATTAAAATTATCTATAGATAATGCATTGTTTTTTCAATTTTTTAATTTTCAAAAGAAATTCTTCATTGGCTCAATGAACAGTCATTAATTCGTTAATAAATAGTGTACAATAATAACGAATTTTCGTTGGAATTCAACAGAAGCTATTTTGTTATATGTTAATTCATTTTTTTAATAAACGTAAAACCATTATATTTACTGATAAGTTGCTCCCGAATTAAATGAGTTAATTCGTTAAATTAACAAACTATTTCGTTCAGCCAACAAATCAATTTCATTACCTTTCGCTAGACATTATGTATTATGAATATGAGGAGTTCAGTCAAGAAGAAATCACGGTATATTTTGACAGATTTTGTTGAATTATTGATGAAATGTCTGCCCCAGCTGCTGATGCGAACCGAGCTATTCAAGAAATACAACAAAACAACTTGAATAAGGGAGCAGCCGTCTACAAAATAGCCCCTCAAAGACGAAGAAAAGCTCAGGAGCTTCGTTCGCCCGAAATCATTAACGATTCTCAAGAAAAGCTTCTTGTATATGATGATGACAAAATTTTTCACAGTGGTGGCGACAGTGTTGTGATGGGCTTTTGAAAGAACATATTGCGCGAAAGCCTTTTTCAGTAGCTGAACATCACAGTACAAATAATAAGGTAATATATTGCACATGCTTACAAAATTCGGTTGTCATATTTGACAAAATGTCTCTGAGATTTGCCATTTTCACATACAAATAGGGATGAGTCAATATTTAAATAAGATGTGCTCAGTAAAAGGTAACAGTAGATCAAAAATAACTGTTATTAAAATAACATTTAAAATTTCTAAATTTGTATTTGTACGCCGGCCACAAGCGTACTCACACAAACAAAATATTTGGTTACACATACTTACCTACAATATTAATCAAGTTAAAATGTATGAATAAATTTAAATTATAAAATATAATTAGAAATCGGCCAGACATACCTTTAAAAGTCGGCCACAGTATTTAGACGTAAGATAAAACAAATGTTCTGATTTTTAAATGTTTTAATAAAATTGACTTGAATTGAATTGATCAAACCAAACAGTGGAATATAGATGAAAAAGTGATGAATAATTAATTTTAAAATGGTAGTGGAAAATAGTTTATTAAAATTGTTAATAATTTTTGTTCCATAATTGTTATTTCAGTAACAGTAATTTATAACTTTTATTTAAAAGTAGCAGTAACAGATATTGCAACTAGAAGTTTGGCTCGTGCCTAAGCATATGCGCATGCCAAATGTGACACGATTGTCTCTAAATGAAAACCGGAATATATTACCTTTATTATGTGTACTGTGGCTGTTATGTTCCGAAGTTTCCAACATCACAGTCGAAGAAGTAGGCGAGGTAGTTACGAATTCCCAAAAAGGAAAATGTGCTGGGCCCGACGAGATACCATATGAGTTTTTTGTTAAAAAAGATGGGAGACATCTGGTTTAGATGACTTACGATTCTTATCTGCAAGCTTATTGAAATTGATAGTCAAAACAAGCAATAGAGGGAAAGTTAGCTTCTACCAATGTACAAAGGGAAGGGAGATACGTGAAGCTGTTATATTTACCATGGGTACTGCATCAGTCAACAAAAAAATATGAATACTTCTGCTGCTCATTTTCTGACCCGGATATGCCTATTCCAGACATATATTTGAACGGAAATGTGTTTCCCAAGTGCGAAAAGCTTAAATATCTAGGATCTGTAATCAATAGTAAAGCATCTTATGATGACGACATGGATGAAGTGGCGTCTTCTGTGATCGAAAAATTTCCCTGAAGGGAAGACTACACTGCGGTTCTGCGTCCGCACTCACATACGGTTCACAATGTTGGACAAAGTACAAAAGTATGAGAGTAGTTTGACAGCTGGGGAGATGAAGATGCTTCATACGAACAATCATACGACAGCATGAGTAATAAAGCTTGACCGAATTAGAAATAGTAAAACCCGTGGAAGACCGCACATCAAAAATACCATTTTCCAAGAAACAGAGCACAACCGGCTAAGTTGGTATTGTCAGCATTTGTTTGGCCTCAGACATGAAACAAATCAATACCGGGAGTCTTGCCGACACTTTCTTAGGTCAACACCGCGTACCCCACAGGCGGATCAGTAGAGTGAAGCAAATAAGTGTGGCGAGTTGTGATCCCTTCGAGATCACAATAGTGCCGAAATGAATTTTGAATATTGATTCAAAATTTCTTATAGTAAACCGGTTTTAGATACCTGTTTAATTTTAGTTCGTAGTCAAAAATATTTTAACAAAAGAAAGACATAAATTGCGTACTGAGAAGAAAGTAAGTTAATATTGTAATAGGTAGTTTGACATGGAATTTTCATGCTTGTTAATGAATAGCATTTGAAACAAAACTTAAATAATTTCAATTCGATTTGAATTATTGTATGATTTCTATCGTTGGCTTACATTTAACGACTTAGACCTTCCTTCTAAAATAACATTTATACGCTATTATAAAAAAATAGCAATACAGTTTTAAAGTAAAACAAATCATTTTGTCAATGAAGCTATTCATTAGATCAACGTATTTTTCGCTGACTTAATGAACAATTAGTTAATGTCGAATATTCCGAAGGATATTTTTTCAGTGTATTTAAACTTTGATCGGTTATTATTTTCAGGTATATTTTTCCTCTAAAAACAAAAAAGTTTTGTGAAGGAGTAAAACAGTGACATATTTTTCAGGAGTGAAAATCTGGCACTTACTGGAGCAGTTTAGAAGCAAGCAAAAAAAGAAGGTACCCTCTATTCCTGCCTACTACCCGCACAGATACACTGATTAAAACTACAGAGTGCTAAATCACTTCAGCCAGATTCCCCATGAGCCAAATTTTACTTCCTTTGAAATAATATAGACCTGATTTATACTTTCCAAAGTATTTTTTCAAATGGTTTTAAACCAATTTTTCAATTGATGGAATTAAACGTTTAGAAGAATGGTCACACTGGTCACTAAATCAATGTTTTTGACCAATTTACTTAAATACTTTTTTGTTGTAAATTAAATTTTCTATTGAAATACAGGTTTAAAAATTTTAATAAATTTGATAAAAAATGGCAAACATTGCGATATTATTTTTTGGCTTTGAATTCGTGGTTACAAATCCAACTTCGGATTGCAAAAATGCACCTTATTATTTCACAGCTATCCCCCAGCCTATAGCAACAACATTAATTTACACTGAATCCGCAAGCTTCTTACTCGGTCATCCCCTCCAATACACCTTCATTCGAACAAATTATAGAGCAACATTAATTGACGCCAATTTTCGTCACAACATTGTCGATGACACACATCATGTCTACGCCTCGCCGCGACACGACACAACAGCGACACTCATAATTTCAAAACACACTTCAAATTAAATAGATCGTTGGGCTTCGTGTTGGTCTTTTCCTGCTATGAACTTTATTATTTGTTTTTATTGTTATTATTATTATCGGAAACAGAATATTGCAAGCATGCTTTTACAATAGAAACATACTCGCATACATACATTATGTGGATCGTCTGTAATAAACAAAGACTCATCCATGCATAGAAAAAGTTGTACACCTTATATATATGTAGTCGTACTTATATGCACTTCACATGCATGAAGTTTCAATGCGGTTTTATACTCCAGTAATTGTGTGTTGCTGTTGCTGTCGGGGGTTGCCAGCCATATGCAATAAATTCTATACCATGAATATAAATCTACATAAATTTATTGATCATAAATAAATTATTGAATTGAACACAAAAAAAAACGATCCATAAAAAATTGATTTTCTACGGTTCCGGTCACCTAGTTTTATTAATTTTCAACAATGAGGGGGTCAAAATTTATGTGTTCTAAAGCGCGTTCGAGAGTCGGGAATAAAGTTATAAAATCTATCTTTTTCACAAGAATATTGTATCTATGCGGGTTCAAAAACAAACAAAAACCCAACAGATTGAAATTACATGCCAAGTTCACAGCGGGTCGTTAACCTATGGGCACATCACCATCCATTATATTATGGTGCAACGTTGATTCACTACGAACAACACTTGTAGCCTGAACGAACCCTCAATCACTCAAGTGTTTTACATACATACCTATAGGGCATAAGGAGGATGGTATTCTATTAAAAAAAAACAAGTGGATTCTATCTATTTTCAATGTTCATTATACCTACATTATGTAGATACACAACATATCCATTTATACATATAGGTACCTACCTACCTTGATACATAGATATATAAGTTGGAGGCATTGTTCTTTAAATTTGAATATTTTTGCTTTTGTTTTGATTACTGCGGTTATAAAATAGAATGATAGATATGCATAATATATGTATATTCAGAGATAGATAGATAGATACGCTGGAATGACTTTAGAATGGAATACATTTTTAATTTCTGTGGGAAATTGATTTTTTTTTTAGGAATAAAGTTGAACAACAAAAATTCATTAGATATTTATCAAAATTCAAACTGAAAGTAATTCAAGCTTAGTTGGAACTGAGATTTTATTTAGTGCAACGATAATTCATAGTTTGCGAAGTAGAGTTGACCATTTTGAAGTAATTTTTTTATTTCCCTTTGAAATCGATAAATTTAGTTGAAGTTGATTAAAGCCTTCAAAATATTTCTAATGATACATTAGCCGTGTTTTATTATCACCAATAACCCATATGGTTCACCCCGTTAATTAAAAATATCTGGGTTATGTATTGAAATGTACCCTCTGTTCGCCGAATTTAATACGAGTACTAATATTTTGCAAACCCAGATAGAAACCCCGATTGAAACCTGGATCTCGTTTTGTTTTTGTAATACGTGTTAAAAAATAACCTAGACCCAGACCCGTATATAATAAAACGCAGCTATTATGATCGATTCATTTTCCCGATTTCTGAAAAGTCACTTTCCACAACTGTTTGGCGTCGGGATAAGTATTATTCAATACGTTTCAAAAGTACGTTTTGGTACTCATGGACATATTTTACAATTTTGTTACTAAATAGGGCTTGCAAGGCAGCAGCCTTGTATTGAAAAGGGTAGGATTTTTTCGGGCAAACGTTACACCGGAAAAAACGTTAAGCGGGAAACTGTTATGCGGTATAATGTACCAAACCCTAAATATCTTTATCTGATTTATGTAGGTTGCATCCAAGAAGTAGCTGCTTGAAATTTGCTGATGGCTTCTGGACCAACTCTTGCGAAGAATGCCTTAACCTGGTAATGGATATTCATTTTCCAGGCAACTCACAAACTGTTAATAGTACTGACCTAGGACTAACCGGAATGTAACTTTTAAAGGTCTGATAAATGATTTTTGAAGAAGTTGTGTGGATAAAGAGGAGGAAGAATCTATTTCCTATCTTCTTTGTACGGGTTAGCTATTATTTTCAGGAAAGCAATTCCCCGGATAACGATTTACCGAATAACGATTGCTGGAGAATAATTTCCCGAATAACGATTGCCCGCATAACGAATTCACGTATCACGATTGCCAATTCCCAGCATTTGCTACCGTTATCTTTAAAACTAATACTATTTTTGATTTTTAACAGTACGCAGAAATGAAATATTGATTTTTAATTTCGGAAGAGAATTTTCCTTTTGTCATCAGGTGCATATGCGACCCCTGAATGGCCAAATATAGGTATTGGGGTGGGGTCGAGGTTTGGCGTGCCCAACGGTTTTTCGATTTAAAGATTTTTGTGGACTGAACGAAACTGCATAATCTCGAATTATTTTTCAAAAAGGTCACTTTCGTTTCTTTTATATAATTATTTTTAAAAAATCAAAATAAAAAAAAGTTGATAAAAAAGTTTTTTTTTATAATATCTTAAGAAAAACCAAAAAAATTAAAGAAATAAATAAAATATTTTTGATAGTATTGAAATAGTACTTTTTCAAAACTTCCAGGCAATCATGAATTAATATTTGTTTATGCGGGAAACTATTCTGAAAAATTCCAGAAAAAAATGCAGACAATCGTTATTTGGGCAATTGTTTTTCGGGAAAAAGTTACGCTCGCCCTTGTACAAGCCCCGGCTTATTCCAAAGACGCAGCCTCCAAATTAAGATTTCTTTTTCATTGATCCTAGTAATCTAGCAAACACAGACATAAATAGTCTTCTAGTGAGTGGGGAGAACAATTTAAGGTTCATGGTATCACAATCGGCCACTTCGACCTAATCTAATTTAAGACCTCTTTTATTAATCAAAGATTAAATAGCAGCAGTATCACAAGGATCAATTCTGAGTCCTTAGCTGTTTTGCATTTTAAAAAAAGTTCTTGCGTTTTGATTTTCGATTATCTATAAAATTCAATTCTTATATGGTTTTTTCTTGAATCAAATAGCACGGTAGTGTTCAGCCAAGTTCTGGCACCAAACTATTTGTTTGGTCCAGCATACGCGCTTTTCAACCCGCTGTAACTTTAGTAAGAATAAAGTCAGTATCCAGTAAGCTCAACTACATAGCCCAGATGCACGAATATTACACCTGGGGGAATACTTTTTCGACGACACCAGTGATCTTAGACACATTGAGATTCACCGACTTCACCGCTTCATTCGAGGCTCCAACAGGTTTGACTAAAGAGTCAACTTATCCTCATGTGGTATCACAATGGACCTGTCTAAGGTCTAAGTGTGTCATCTGTTTTCCGGTCGACCACTTCAACCTAACCTAGCCCAGACGCGCAAATTTTTTTGTTGATTTTCTAAGGATTTAAATTAGTGGTTAGTATCTGCACTTAAAGAACTGATACTAAGCTTTACACACCTAAATTCTTCTTAAGTCCTGAATAATTTGGGAATCGTTATTGGTATACGCATACAAAAAGTTCAATGGTTCAAGTTCCGGTGACTGATGCGGCCATAATTATGATGCTTAATTTCTGTTCTGTTGTTGAACCCGAAAAACAGATTGCATTACGTTCCAACATAACCGACAATCATTGGACAATATACACCAGCAGTGACTGTCTTGTGCTGGCTGTTTGAAGACATAAGGGGCAGTAATACCTCTTTTAGAAATTCCATACACCACGCTCTTGGTTTTAGACAATGTAAACGTTTTTTATGGTCTTCCTAAGAATTGATCAGATACCAATAATTCTTGATCTGTGCTGGCGTTGCTGATGATCTAACCAAATAGTATGTGAATTTAGTACAGTACCAAGTACTAACTGGTGGAATATTAAAATGTGTAAAAAATATTCATCAGAAAGCTAATCATCGAAACAACAATAGCCGATATTTCATGAGATGTCTCAACCCCGTCAGTCAAAATCAAATGCGCAGTTCAAATTTAAATATAAATTACATTTTTGTCTCTAGTCAAATGAAATGATGGAAATGTGAAATGAGCGCTTAATAACCAAATTTGTTCCGCATTGTTTTGTTGAACGCAGATTTTACTTTATTTTACGTCACGAAAACACGGCTAATAGGTATGACAGCGCTGAACTTTGAAGTTCAATAATTACAAAATATTTTGTTGCTTCTTTCTAAAATTTAACTTGCCTCTTTTCGATGTGAAATTCCAACACCAAATGCAACACTCCATCTCCGACTAAACAGTAGAGAGCTTTGTTCTGATATTTCTTTCCTAATACAGTTATATGCCACTTTCTTTCGTCAAAAATGTAATTTGTATACCTTTTTAATTATTTATTATTGACAGATTGATGTTAAATAAATTTACATAAAATAAAAAAAAAACATTGACTGCATTGGAAAAAGTGGTAAAAAGGGAAATTCAAATGGTGTCAAATATTGTTCCATGTTTACATAAATATTTACTCTGAGTGTACATAGTTGAGTTGTTTGAATTTATAATGTTGGTTTTTGGAAGAATTTGGAAAGTTGTTTTTATTTAATTTTTTAACTAGGTCAACTGCATCACATGAGCTAGGAGGCTTACATATATACAAGGTGTGCAATAGGAACGCATACCTCCATCAAAAAAGCAGGTATAACAATAGTAGGCTAGTCTGTTCTGACGTGTTAAGCCTCTCTTTTTAATATTGATGATGAAGAGTAACACAAATTTATTTTTATGATGAGGATAGATTTCGTAGACACAAATCAATCAATCATTTTGTTGTTTCAATATAACCTTCTCTGCACTTTTTAAAATTGATGCATGGTTGAATGCCAGTCGCAGAATATTAATAAATATACAATATTATGAAATAAAATATAGAAAAAAAGTGTGTGTACTTATGTTCACGCGATAGAAGTAAAACTTCCCTCAGTTAAACAATTTTTTTCTTTTGTAATTCTAAGTCAGCTACAACATATATGTAGATATGCATTTCAATTTTATGGAAACCGGTCAAAGAATAATGAAGTTGATTTTTTTCATACCAGTCCCGTACTTGCATTACTACAACGCCCTTAACGATCCTATCTTCCAATTGTAGAAACGTTGCCGTGCGCCGCGTCGTTCGAACTTTTATTCATGGTTCAGCGATTTTATATTACATATATTATACTACCCCGTATACCTATATAAATCTACGAAGTAGATACACTGAAGTTTTGTCAACGAGACCATCGACTTAAATATTATACACATTAATGCAACACAATATACACTAATGTATGATCATCAACAAAACAACCAACAAAAATTGCAGTCACACACCTACAAAAAATTTGAAGAAAAAAAACAAAGCAACGAGAAAAAAGAATTACTCATTAGGGGTATTCACGATCCGATGTTTCTGGTTTTGTATCATTGTAAAAGTGTAGCATTTTTTTTTGCACTACAACAACAAAATATACTGAATGTCAAAGACTTACACTTTTACACTTTTACAATACCCGAACCCTATTGTAACAGAAAAATACAAGAGTGTAAGATTTTTTTAACACAAACTAAGCCTTCTTCAGAACAAATTTGAAACAGATTTTGACATATGCTTCAGTGTTGCTAGAGATTAGTAAAGGTGTGTTCATAGTCTGTTGTAAAAAAATTAAATTTTACAATTTTACAAGACTTGGTATACCAGATCGTAGATACCCCTATTGAATATACACACGCAATGCAATGAGAGCCCACAACACGTACCAATAAAAAAGAATCCTTAGCGAACACACATAATGCACGTTGCCGTTGCCGTTGCATCCATAAACATTTTTTTACCCCCAATGACGAAGAAGATGTTTTACTTCAAAAATATTTGCTATTTCAAATTTAAAGTCTTGATTATTGTAATTGTAATTTTAAGGTGGCTTAGATCGTTTAAATTTAAAATTCATAGGCAAAGTGACATAGTGAATGTGCCCAATTGCTGCAAACGGCCGGGGTCAAATGTCATTGTTCTTTCGTTTAGACATTTTTGTTACAGAAACAAATCAACGAGACATGCAATTACCATCCTTGAGTATGTTATCCGCTGGGAACTGTGACGGGCAGTACATTCTCTAACTATTAGAATTTAACCGTAGATGAACAAATCCAACTAATTGTGTTCCATCGAGGAAGATGTGTCCCACCTATGATAAATAAGTTGCGAATGAGTGTATGTGCAGAAAAAGGCAAAATAGATCCAGGATAATTGGCATCACTGCTGAACACTAGCCAATAGGAGAGCATGTACAGTAATATTAGGCAAACCGTAAGGCATTCGGTGTTGAAACTGTGTGGACGAAAATGAAACAGTTCCTAACTACCTATGCCACTGCACTGGTTTTGTCAGTTTGCGTAGTAAAACTTTATTTGAAGACATTCACGAACACTCTGAAAAGAAAATCAAAGATTTGAATGTTTTTCTCAACGCAATAAAGTGCAAAGGAAACACTAGTCGCGGTGTCGGTCGATGCATAACCCTTGCAAGTCTTCCATCTGCCAGCATTCAAATGCTCGGGAAGTGGGTACAAGTTTCATGCGCATCCGGATGATGTTCGTACGGCTGAATTGGTTGCACCTCTGGAATAGCGAACAAGCTGCCTTACTTCGCATAAAGGAGCTCGTTCAGAGTGGAGTGGCTGTTCAGTCGCTAAATCATCCATAGATCCCACACCACTGAATCGGAAGCTCCATATGCGATACCGAAAATCAAACCATCAAAACTGGTTCCAACGTCCAAATATATAGATGAAGTTGAGTAGTAATCTAGAGGAGATGACATATCCAACCGGCGACAACTATGCCGTGTAAGTAGTCTATGTTTTCGGGTGCAGCTATCTGATCCCGAAATGTACCTCTTTCGTGTGCGGAATTTACTTGCCTCTGATGACTAAAATCTCCGTCACTGGTATATACCGCAAGACAGACATACGATCGTTATGCTATCCTTCCAACACTTCATTACAACGTTCACTTAAACCGGGGTATACAACTGGCAGGCCCTGTTTGTAGAGGTTATGTTAGGTTAGAAGGGGTGGTGAAACTTCAAGCCGCCTCACCTCACTCGGATCTGAATGTTGCTGTACCGTGGTAGGACAGGGGAAGTTTAAGGAGGGGAGTAAATGTGGAGATTAGGTTAGAAGTGCCTCCTTAATCCCTCTTGACCTTTGAATAAATTTCAGGACATGTTTAAGCGGCTTATTAGTTCATAGCAGAAGTAATATCTGAGGGCTTCTTTCCTGGCTCGGGCCAGACGGCTAGACTGGGGCATTCACAATGGAAGTGATATGAAACCTCTTCCGGATTTTCGTCCATATAACCTCTACATAAGTCAGATGTGCTAATGTCCATTCTGGTGATGTAGGTTCCAATTCAGTAGTGACCCTTTAGGATGCCCATCCGGAGGGACAGTTGAGGTCTGTTAAGCCCTAGTAAGTATTATATTTTTTCCTGATATCCCTCGAAACCCGACAACTGTTCATAGCTTACCATAACAGTGCTGCAACTATCCCGTAACTGATTTGGCTCGGTTAAAGTGTTCATCCGGATTTGGCAGTTCGTCTACGATTTTAGTCCATTGTATGTCCTGGGACCCAGATAAGGGTGACTAAGTGACTGGTTCGCTTAGCAATCTTAATTCGTTGCAGTAGCGATCTACTAGTTTTAAATTTGTGTGGATTGGGGAAATGGTTTTTATTGTCGCCTGATAATCTAGGTTTCTGTCGAGCAGTTTACATGTGGATAGATGCTTAGCCGCCTCACTTAATGCGAGCACCTCCACCTGAAATACTGGGCGAAAATTTGGAAGTCTGTATGATTTTTGGTTAAGGTAGGATTCTCTGAACAGATTCCTGACCATAAAAAATCCGAAACATGATTTTTGTTGATGACCGGGTTTTCCTTCCAGTTTTCGCTTGTTGGGATCACTGTTGGTGCGGCAGGGTTAAAATCTATTTGCCGTGAAATGTAGCTCTTTGGTTGACCAATATATTGCAATATCCGCACCTTTTTTCGTATAGTGAAGATATTTGTAGATTGTCCATGAAACTGATAATGTATATTCCAAATTCCACTACCCACAGACCCCTGCCTCAGGCCTCCTTAAAAACCTTAATCCACAAAGCGATTGTTGTGTATGGACTCTCGGAGAAAAGAACTGACTAATTTGCTTGGCGAATTTTAAAACCATTATTAGTTCCTATTTCCCTCCCAGTTTCGGGTATGTTCAGTCTCGATTAAAATCCCACTTTGTGTCGTAAAAAAGAACAGTGGAAATAGATTTTTTAAAAAACAATGAAAGATGGAACCGATTCGACACCTGTGCTACAACCAGGAAACTATGGCCTAACTTTGAAAAGAAAAGAATAGCAAGTATTACTCACTTAAACAATAATTCCCTTCGAACACTTGTAAGCATTATCCATTTACCTAACCTAAACTATGTTTAGTCTCCAGGGCGGTGCCAAATGTAATCCTTGAAACCCGTGACGTATGGCCCAACAATATTTCTGAATTGTTTTCCAATATTGAGCAGTCATTTGAAGAAAAAAAAACGTAACTCAATTTCTGAGGGCCCAACAAACCATAAACTTTTAAAAGTTTTAGAAGCTAATATCAAACATATTGGAACAAAAACCACAATTTTCGAGCTAAACATTTGGTGAGCACAACTTCACATTCACTTCCACTGAGAAGGTGACCATTTGACTGATGACATCTAACTTACTTCTTGCATCAACAAAATGACAGCCAGTTCACATTATGACTCCATTTTGCCACACCTTCATGTCATAGTGTTTTAAATTTTAACTTTAATACAAATATTACAAATTAAATATTTAAATTTAGTATCATTCTAAAATAGTGCAAAATGTTGGCTATATGTATTTACATAAATGTTGGGTAACACAATGCTGCAATAGTTCGTTCACACCATAACTTCTTGTCCAAAGTTTTGATCTTGAAGAAACTATAATTTCTCGTAAAAATAATGAATATTATATTAGTTTATAAAATTAATGGTCTGAGAATAATTAGTTATCTCAAATACAATAAACAACATATACATACATAATAAACATACTAAATAGCCATTCGTGTGAAAGGAAAGAAAGAACAGAAAAAAAAAACAATTTAAAAATCTGAACACGTACGTTACGTACCCAACGTGGAAAAACGTTAGTTTTCTTGACCCAATTCTGTGGCCACGTCCAACAAGAGTGGGTCAAGAAACTTTTATTCTAGTCGTGTGTCCATAATTTTTGTAAGTAAGGTATACCTCCTGTTACCCAGGCTATTTGATGGTCGTGCCTCTATTATTTCTCATTTTAATTATTCGTAGAGAATTTAAGACATTTTGCTTGCAACCAAAGCCAGCTTTTGAGGTTGCCTATACAAATACCTAACTACTTCTATTTTATAGGAACTGTGATTTAAGATTTGACCTACAATACATGTACATTGTACATTATAGAGTGTACGTTGAGTTACCGGTGATTTTGATTTTGTTTTGTATTTTTCCGACTGACTCATGAGTCATGACATTATTCATCGAATTTTAAATGATGGAAATAAATTTAGAGATAGATACCCATCAGCAGAATAATTTGTTTTTAATTGCATTCGTGTGCTCTTATGGTAAATTCGAATCAGAAATAATTTATAAGAGGATGGAAGTGATTGAAGTGGATTTTTTTTCTTACATGCACAGTTAAAATTGTTGTTTAAGGAATTCTTTGTGAATCATTTTATTCATTACAATTAACCTTGTCTGACATTTTGTCAATGATTTAACTATGAATCATAATCAACATTTGAATGAATTCTAGACACATAGGTACGTTAATAGGCACCTTCAAGCGAGTAAACATATACACCTGAGAAAAGTGAGTAAGCATATATACACGTGATGATTGATCACTTAGAAAGTTGTGAAATGAAAATTATGACACGTGTCGTGTTGTGACACATTTCAAGTAAACAGATTGAAATTAATACCTTATAGATAAATACATAGATTGACACATAAGTTCTTTGTTGGAAAGGTTTGAATACACAAGGTATAGGAAACTTCCAAAGCGGGGTAGAGTTAGATTAGACTTTTAGCATTTGTATAAAGTAGCTACATAACTCTAGGGAAGTGCAGTATATAGTGTAGCACTTCATTCTTGAGTTCATCGTCTTTTTTGCAGTTGTAGCTCTGGCTTCCTTATATTTATGAAATGTAGATCACAATCATTTGCCTTTTAAAGTTTCTAATAAGTCTATCAATTCGGTTTAATGTGAATCTGGCCTTCGAATCAATATTCAGCGAAACCAGAGTCTTCCTACTCGTAACACGATCGTCCTACTCCAAGTACTCAATCACAATTCTTTTTGTGAGTCATTCCGCACTACATAGATTTGATTTACTTAGAATGCACTAAACCATCGAATTTTAATGGAAGTAGTAACTCCTTCGCTTAAAGGACCCATAGATTGTAACTTCGCTGTATTAGATAGAATACCAGAAAGAAGTTCTATGGATATGACACAGATGACCTGTTCAAAATACCACCATACAGAAAGCATGAAACAACACAAAAAAATGATTAAAAATGGATGCCTCATTCTAGAATGCACCCAATACAAAATCGACAAATAACCATATTGTGGAGGTCCAACCCAGCTTCAGGCCATTATATTATACAATAGATAAAGCAACTTTGGAATCAGAAGTTCCGGCGAATTTTTTTCTCCAGAAATATAAGGCAGCATTTGTTAATTGTTGGTATTAATCTTCAAAATGTTTAGAAAGGCAATGTCGCTCGAAACTTCTTACGAGCAAACTGTTTTTACCAAAAATAGAGTTTGAATCAGTTCGGGGTAAACGCATAATGCTGAGTTCGATATTTCGGAGATGTGATAGTGCATGTTTCTTGCAAAGTCAAATATTGCAGTTTACTTCGTCAGGTGAACGAAATTTTTGATAAATGTCCCCATCTCGTGTCGTCCAGGTCGAGTGGTAGGTACTTTCTTTGTGAGAATGCATTCCAACTCGTCATTACTGTTATATAATGTAGTTTGCAGCATCGACTGCTATTCTGCTAGCCTGATCCTCTTTGACGGTCCGTGCAGATTTCGAAAAAACTTTGACAGGCTTTTTTTTTACTTTTTATAAAGTTTTCTAATAGTCGCAAATGCTCTAGCCCTGTTACCTTGTCCTGAACTCATCCCCAAACACGCTGAAAATTTAAAGCGGCTTGTTGATACACGATCCGAAAAAGAATTAGTGCGGTGGCAAGCGTTTGACGTTGAAACTTCTTCTCACTATTCCCCTGTTGGCCGCTAGGATGGTTAGGTTAGGTTAGGAGGGGCGTAAACCAGCCCGTACTCTCTATATATTTTTTTCATATTTACCATTGGTATATTCACTAGGTCGTCTAGCTCGTCAACAAACCTGTTTCAGAAGTGTCGGATGCGATTAGTTTGAACATTTGGACAGTCGAAGAGCATGTGTTTAATGGTTTCTGTTTCATCAGCGTCTTGACAGCTCCTGCAGAAGTCGGGTGCCAATACACCCAGTCTAGTGGTCATTGTACTTATGGAACTGTGTCCTGTTAGTACACCTATCAAGGTTCTGATGCTCTTTTTACTCAGTGATAAAATATACTGGGTTTTCTTTTTATTGATTCTAGGCCATAAACTTCTTGAGATAACACAGTCGCTCCTGGATATCCAGGAGTTGTTTATTTGCTCTATCATTTTTATGTATTTTTTCTAGTGAAAACGCCAAACGGGACTTCAGGACTTGTACCCACTAGGATAGTTTGCATATTCTTGAAGCTAGAATCTAGATCGCAATATGGTAAATCTGGTTGCTGGTTGATCAGGATATCTCCATTGTGAATGTTGATATAAAGTTTCGCCTCGCATTAATTTGGCAAATCCTTCTAATCCTATACAAGCTATACAGACATCAGCTTTTCCATCTCTTGTGCAATGAACACACATTCAATGTCGTCAAAAATTCAGCAAAGTGTTTGCGTTTTCTTCGAAGATGCAAGAAAATCTCCTCTTCTAAACTGGCTGTAATCTATAAAGCTTCATTCGTTCAAAGCTGGAGTATAACTCTCACATCAGGGCAGAAGCTCTCAAAACTCATTTTTATGTGTTACATAGAATTTAAAGTTGTGTTCTAAGAATGATAGGCGATAGAACGGAAATATTAACGTACTCTAGAACACTGACGAACTGTTGTATGCCTCTCATTATTTTATCGGTATTTTATAAACAATGTTCTAGCGAAATATCTAGTTGCATTCCTCCCATTAAATTTTGCAACCGTAATACTCGCGTTTGGAATGCTCATAAATTTACCCTTGAGCCCAACTTCGGACGTACTGTTTTTTTTTTTTTCAAAAAATCCAAAAAATAGTTTTCGAAAATTTTGCTGTGCAGTATCATATAGAATATGAAGGACTACTGTATACAAATTTTGATCGAAATCCGTTCAGCCGTTTATGAGGCAGGTACCGTTAAAAACAATTCGATTTAATTTTGTATTAACCAAAATGAAGTCATGAGAAATGGAAAGGGGTCTTATTTTCTGATGAATCGAAATTAAACATGCACGGATTGGATAGGCAACATGTCAGACGACCAAAAGTTGATAGACTTCACCCGCAGTAATCTGAGGGAGCAATTAGACATTGAGGTGAATCTGTTATGGCCTGGGATTGCTTTTCTGGTCAAGGAATCGATTCAATTCAACGAATAGAAGACATTATGAAGTCTGATAGATATGTTGACAATTTAAGAAACACCATGCTTCCTTATGAGGATTGTGAAATGCCAGTTATTTGGAGGTCCCAGCACAAAAATGGCCCCAAGCACAAGTCGATGTTGGTCTGAAGCTGGCTATCTGAAAATAATATTACGGTCTTAAAATGGCCGCCGCAGTCCCCAGACCTAAACCCAAATAGAGACTCGATGGAGATAGTAAAAAGAAGGATTGGATGTCAAATTTTCCAGCGGAAATACGAACTTAATGCCGAAATCCAGAGCACTGCCTCTGATGGCATACCAGAAACTGTTATCAACAACCTCATTGCATCAATGCCTAGAAGATGTGTAAGTGTTATAATCAATAAAGGATATGCAGTAATTTTTGTTTAAAAAAAAAAATTGTTTTTAGTTGCAAATGTTTTGCACAGCACTGTATAATGGTGCACTGATTTTTTCTTTATCAAAGTCGTTAGAGCCGTTTTCGACATAATTGAGATTTACCAATTTTACCCAAAAATTTGTATGGCAGGTACCGTTATTTTTGGTGCTAAAAAATAGGGTTAAAAAATCGATCCAGGCGCTTAACACGCTTAAGTACCAAGTTTGAAGGAAATCTCTCTGCCGTTTAGGCTCTTAGAACGACTAACAGACACACAGATGGAATTGCGGTACCCAATTTTTTTTATTTTGCCTATCATCGTAATGTCAAGTTTTATTAAAATCTCGATTTCGATATATCGCACGTAAAAAATGTGGGGATGTAAGATGTGAAGATAAGGTTGGTAATTTAACCTCAATGTGAATTTCAGTGAAGCAGTCTGTTAAAAGCTGGCTTGAAGTGAAATTGCAGTTGTATTAGAAATGGCTGTGAAAAAATGATGTCAGTCGGGATGAACCCCTAATTTGTAGGACCGGTTCATTAAATAAACTCCATAAAGACGCGTAGCTGAATAAAACCTACTCCCCAAGTATGATTGGTTCCGTAATTGTCCTTAAAAATGCGCCCCCAAAATTCCTTTATGGAAACCCTCTTTGATGACCCGAACAGTATTAAAAAGTGAAATCTTCAGCGGTGGTATTGGGTGCCTTATGTTTAACGCGGGTATGTAAGTGAAAGTAAGAGTTGAGAGCACTACAAGCCAAAAAGTGTAGTTACACTTCATTTCACAAATTCAATAATTCAAAATGACACACTCAGCGAATGAAGTAAACTTTACGGGACAGTGAAATATTGTGAATTCCATAATCGGTATGATCAAACAAATACTAACATGTTCACCTAAAAATATTCAGCAGCCTTAAAGTCGGATGAATCAGATATAGGCATAAAGCCATATAACAAAAATAGAAATATTATCTGTATAAATATCTCAAGAAACAATAAAGAGTCATAAAATTAGCCCAACGCCAGATGGCCAATGTGGATCTTATGTTCGAACCTCCGCCATCGATCGGTTATAAAGACTGAACAAACATTTTAATATCCGATCGAAATCACTTCAACTCAAAAGCACTTCACAGATTGTGCTCCTCTGGTCTGTTTTTCTTCTTCTTAATGAATGTATGTCTGCGTCTGCAATTAGGTTCACCGCAAAGTGGTAATCAAAATGCAGTTTAAAAGTGCCACAATTATGATTGCGTCCTACGTTTTGGTATTGTCGGATAATGCTACTCGTATATACAAAGGAAAAGGAAAAAAAAGAACACACACGACTTTATGTTCCAAGGTTAATCAAAATTGCGTCGGTTGCCAGTCGCAGTCGGTCGTAGTCGTCAGCTCGGCGTTTTGGGGCTATGAATTCAACCAACGGCAACCAACGAATTTCAACCAACAAAATAAACCAAGCAACAAACACTGGCATCGAATTTAATTAGCCAACAATAGACCAAAAGCAAAATGGCTAAAACTACAGCTTTTGCCAAATGCATCGTCAGAGACTATAATTTTCGTCATTGACGTTGGCGGTTGCAATTGGAGCATTGTGCTTCTCTGTCTACAAACTTAGATCCTATTATGTTGCACCATCAGCTAACAACTAACCTAACCATCAATAGCAGAATGAGAAGAAGTTTGCAGTTATAGAATCTAGTAGATACACAATGGGTCTCCGAGATCGACTTGCGAAATTAGATTTCAACTCTCGATGAGATTCCGTTCGGTAAGCTATAGTATTGTAAAGGAGGAAACAACTCGTCGTCATTGCGTTGGTCACATAGCATCGTGCATCTCTGTGTACCTAGTATAGGTATGAGTCTTACGGAACTCGATGTGTGTTTCCATATGAATGAGCGGAAAACAAAAGCACACAAGCGGAAAATGGTTTCATTATGTGTTTCGTATAAAGGTAGAGGTAGTTTTCACCTTTCCCAATTTCGTTCCAGAAAGCAGAAACAGCATCACTAGCAACAGCAAGTGGAAACTCCGCAACTGGCAAATTGTATTAGAGTCATTGAAACTACTTGAGCTTGAAGGAATATTGCGGTGTGATGATGGTTGTGTGAAATCATCATAGTGCTGGCATTGGCTTCCAGAAGTGTTTTGTGAATATTAAAAAGTTAAACTCTGAAAAACAATTAAAATAAAAAAAATTATAATTTTTTTTTTATAATTTGTTCCCCTTTCGCTTTTTCTAATGATTTAAAAATCTACATGTTGGGTTGGGCGTTGAGGAAAAGGTGGAAGGTATAGGCAGGTACACTTTTATTTTGTATTGTTTGATGAAATTAGTTCACTGACACTGGCTGTCAATCAATTTCAGAAGTAGTCACCAGGGCCGCACTAAATGTAAAGGTTTAGGGCGGCCTTTTTTGTTCAACTGTTTGTGGTGCAAATGCAAGATTTTGCATTATATTTGGATGCCTAGAATTAAGTTCTTACGGAAGGACTTCAAGTATTGAAAGTGAGTATGGACATTTGACTACACAAAACCCATTAAAATATGAAGTAAGCTCCCAATTATTTCTTTTACAGGACATACAACTCTCAACCATTCCTGCGCACGTAAGATTACTATCCAATAGGATCAATTTTCATGCAATATACAACCATGGAGAATTTTTCAATTCTTCGGAATCGTTACAACATCTTCTTCAGGACCTCAACCATCAAATCTCTCCTAATCAACTGGATCCTTAAGTAACTGCTTCCAGTTGCACTTTACAAATTGATTGATGTCCTCTTCCAACACATGTGAACTCCACCATAGGCGAGATCCTTCTATGCTGTGTTGTCCCTGTGCGTATGACCTGAAGGCTCTGCGAGTTTGAGCTTCGATAACTTTTCGCTGTACATGTCTTAGCCCCCTCAGCCGATGAATTCGAATTTGATTGACCTACACGATAAATCTTTACAGACTTGTATAGTTCATCTTTGAATTTCCTCCAGAAAACGTCAACGAACACATACAGGATCCCAGATCCTCAGAAAAAATTTTTTTCCCGAAGCGACAAAGTCTCAATACTTCTTCTCGATTTACTCCGCAATTACCTCCTTAGTTTTTCTTTTTTTAATTTCTTGACTGATATTGTTGTCAGATGCTAAAGCAGAGCCGCGGACGAACAAGTCCTTTACTTGACGTTCTGTCCTATTTTTTGGTGTTGACTCTCTTTGTTGACAACATAGCCTTGCTTTTTTGCTACTTTAATTTCTGTAGATGCAAGCCCACCCGTTAGAACTCACTAATTTCGTCCAATGATATCAATGTTGTACTGTCTTCTGTAAGATTGTGGTCCTGGTGTTGGCATGTGAGTTTTTAACAATGCGCTTGAAAACAATATTAAAGAAATCACATGACAGTACATCGCCTTTCCTTAGTTTTTTCTTCGACATCGAAGGCTCCAGTGAGTTCCACCCCAACCTTAATGGAGTAGGTAACAAGAGGAATGCAAAAATTGTCTATAGATGCTGCCAAAGTCGGCTAAAAGATCTATAACATAATATTGGGTATCGATTTGAACCTTGGGTCTTCTCCCGGGTCTATTGGAGTAAAACATTGATCTATTGTCGACTTATTGCTTGACCTAAAATCCATACTGAAACTGACTAGGAGACATAATGGGCGTGCCATGATATTGATCAAAGGTATTTCGTAGCATTAGTGCGGCACTGAAAATGCCAAAAATTAGTCCATGTGTTCACAAACCGTAAACTTTTGAAATAAACTGTTCTTATCAGTTTCAAAAATAAATTAAATCAACATAGCGTAGCTTGGGTTTTTTTTACTGCTTAGAGTTCTACAGAATATTACAATGGCTTAAATTTATAACTTTTTTTCGTTTAACATTGAAAGTTCTGTGAGAAATAGACAAAATTTTATACATTAAATATTTTTTTTTTCTTATTTCATATGCATTTGTATAGAGGGACTTACGTTACCTTGAGCTTGTTATGTCCAATTAAAGTAGAGGAAATTTTTGGACAGCAAATTTTGCTGTCTAACTTGGACAAATGATTAACGGTTTTGGTGACAGCATTCGAAAATTAGCAATGCTTTAGTGTGAGTTGCTTAGAGTCTGAATTAAACCAGAGTAAAAAAAAATAAGTCCGAGTTAAGTCATAAGCAATTTTTATATTTAATTGTTAGTAGTTGTCCAACATCAGGTTGATATGATGGCGTTACTGGCGAACAGAATACGATGACTTGGCAATGTGCATGCCCTATTAATGTAACGGCAGTATTTTATTCACAATCCTCAAGAAAATACCAAACATCTATACATATATCGATTCCAAGACCGCGTTTGAGTCGTCCGTTTGTGCAGGATGATTACGGAGAATTCATCTTACTTAATCAAGTTCGGCGCTAGGAAACGCAGTTTTGATACCAAAAACGGACCAAAGTAAAAAAACGATTTTTAGCGGAAAAACGAGACGGAACCTACTCAAGCGAAGAGTCGCTATAGGCTTTTCGTACCCTTGAGGAAAGAGATTAGGCTTTGATTTTTGTATCAGAAAGTTCTTTTAGATAATAAAGGAAAGCTTTTACAAACGTTTGAGCTGATAGTCTGACCAAAGCGGTAAAATTGCAGAGGAAGTGAAGCACTGGTTTCTGTTTCAACTGTTTTTTACAGCTACGCAGTAAGTGTTATGGAGAATAGCCAGCTTTGCTGCGTGCTCATCCAAAGGCCAGTGCGACTACCCTTGCTATGGCCCGCCTCGGTCTACAAATGAGATCATTTTTAGGTGGGTCATATCATTCTAGATAGCGTGCAGTCGGGAACATTGTTCCACATTTATTTGTTTTTCGTGAGGAAAATTGAAAGAATTTTGCACTTCATAGCAACAAATGGGTTAGAGACGCTCTCTGCCAGAGAGCTATGAAGGGCCAATCCCTGACCACTCCTGCCAGCTTTTGGCAGGATTTGATCGTCTTCATGGCTCGAGCACATATTTGAGGCAAAGACATCCTTTCAAAATCATTTCCAGACATGACACTGCTGTCTTGCAGTTCTTGGATCATAATAAGGAGTATGCCATCCATGCCTGTAGATTTATATGGGGAGAAACTATAACCAGCCCAGTCAATATTTTCACCTGTTATAAGGGAATTTTTATGCTCTGTGTTAATTGAATTTGTATCTGTTGAGCAAGTCCTGGCTTGGTTATTGTTCTTACAACCCGTGAAGTGCGTTGTTAACAGTCAAATCAGTGACTCAGTTGAAGAGATCCATCCTCCTTTTTAAAGAAAGAAGAGTTACAATGTTCTTTCGATAAAATCTTTGACGTTCTTTATAGAATGACAGTAGTCTTCCCAACTAGTGCCGTGAAATAAGGTAGATGGCAATAAGGTCGATTGCGACCCAATCGACTTTATTTCCATCGAGGTGGAAATAAGATCGATTTCACCTTGTCTGCATTATTGCCTATACCGAAGGAAACAATCTCGAATAAAAAAGTAGGCAATACAACAGACTGAAATTTTTGCAAATCGTGTTTAAGTGGGCAATTTGTAATTGGTAATAATATAGAAAGCTGGAAATAAATATCTTTTACCCAAATCGTAATAATGACGAAATTGTGTGGTACAATTCTGCATGCAAGGAAAATGTATTTTTTTTTTTTAATTTAACTATATGCCTGTAAGACCTAAGGTCTTTTAAATGCAACCTGAATTGCACGGCACTAGTTTGGCACAGTCGATTTGAGAACCAGGTATTGACTGTCTCATTTTAAACCATGGGCGGCATCTAATTAAAATTGGAGGTATAGAAAAGAATGTGCCTAGCGTGCGCCATTGCCACCCTTTGGTGTTGTTATCTGGTGCACTGAAAAATTGTGAATTTAAATCCAAAAAAATAAACTTTGTATACACTCAAACTGGACCCCTCCTCAAATCCTATAACTTTGGCCAAGTAGGGGTGTTACAGGGGGCAGCATACCCCCTTACGCACCGAGCTTTTGATACATGAATTTTAAATATGAATTTCATTGGTAATAAGGTAGAATTGTCTTTCTTCAAATGGAAACAACATCGAGCGCTATAGAAATAAAATCGAAAGAAATTTCCTTGTGCACTGACTCGAAATAAGGCCGAAATGCTGATCGACATTATTACCATTTTGTAGGAAATTGAGTCGACTAAAAAAAAACAAAGTCGCCCCTATTTCCAATTTTTTGCTAAATAAAACCGATTCGACCTTATTGCTATCCAATTTTTTTCACGGCGCCTTTTTATCTTTGTATCTCTCGCTTATAAGATCTAAGCAATATTTGTAGCTGAAAGAATCTCCAAATAATAAAGACTGTTCTTGTCAATGGCTTAGCCATTCGTTCAACCGGTGTTAGGGATTTACGGCTATATTAAATATAGCAGGCAACCTTGAAACAATATTGATACCTGTTTCAAAGGTCTTAACTTTTGATTGAAGATATTCCACCGACTCTTTTTCTAACATCTGTGTTCAGCGAATTTTAGACCTATCGACTTGACTGAATTTCTTCCAGTCAGTTCTTTAGGGTTTTTATAGGGCGATGGAGTTTCGGATTCAAAGCAAATGTTGTCCTCCCAACCGTCGGAATTTGTTTGCAAAAGCGAAGGTGGGCATATCGCCCTGTTACAAAGAGTCAGACTGTTAGTGATAAAAAAGTTCAGAAGCGACTCACCTCTTTCATTGACCTTTGAGTTGCCCCCCATAGTCTAACCTTGCGTTGGCCTTACATCCCATTACTAATTTCATCTTCTCAGATTGCGGATATCATTACTCGTGGTGTCATTCACCTCGTCTGGTGGTGATTAGCGATCCCGATTCATGATCAATACATTTAATGGCTCAAATCTGTGAACCCACAATAAAAGTGTTGGGCCTCGAAGGCAATACTATCTTATTCGACATAAGACTGATAATAATTTTGTATAAACTATTTCACTTAAGGCCAATTTTTCAATAGGCAGTTAGGCAGTCAGTTAGTACATATTATCCACATAGTGCAAAAATCAGTTTTTCAACAGTCAGATACAACTTAATTTAGGAATAAAGTTATCTGCTCATTTTAAAACGAATTAAGGAATTATTTGAGGAATAAAATAAATAGCTATTTTCGATGTCATACACGTTTTCAGAACTTATTGCTTTGAAATAAACGTTAAACAAAAATTAATTTCTATGAAAAGTTCGATACCGAAATAAAAGTGGCATTCAAATTAAATTATTCTATAGATTGTTTTTTCTTGATTGAAAAATTCGTTGTTGCTATCCGCTTGTGTAACAGTCAAGTAAGTATATTCCTCTGGTAACAAACTGGATGTTTAGTTGGAGATTGAAAAATCGGCTCTTAGAGAAATCAAAACTTCAAAAAATCTAGATAAATTAATAGATACTGAAGAAAATGTGAGCCCTCTTAAATGACTAGACCAAATGCATTCCTTAATTCACATCTTTCCTTAATTATTTTTACATCCAATATAATGTACAATATAGATACCTGCTCGAAATAAAATCAGATGACCTTTTCTAATTGCTCGAAATTGGCCCCTAACTTAAATCTATTCCGCCTATAGTGTTCGATTCAAGCTACTATCAGACAGACCGTTAAAAATACCAACACATTCTATTCCGAGAATGAATACCCGATGCCCCCTATGTATTTTTAGCAACACTCGGCGTACTTATTATGCATCATCTGCATTTGATCAAATTGCTAAATGTTTTTTTTTTATTCAATTCATTGCTGTAGCTCTTGTTATCCCGGTTTCAATTAAAATCACAAACCAAAGGAATGTATCAGCAAAGAAAAAAAAATCCATCCCATCACATTTTGTGGATGATGATCCAGAACACCATGGGATCATCGTGAATGAATGAACGCACAAGATTCGTTTCGGAGGCAAATTTCTTCGGCTTTGTAAAGAACAAAAAAAAACAACTATTCCCCTTCGTTTCAATGTCTGATTTATCACATTCCATGATACCTCCTGCCGTTTGGTATACAGCTATTCTGGAACATTTTAATGCAGTTTAGATATATGTACATGTGCATACGTAGCTGGGGCACACGTCTTCTTTCAGACTTGTATATGTATTTCTGTTATTGTGTTCTTCTAGGGATTTCTTCAATCTCAAGTGGTGTTTCTTTGGTGATTCAAGAGACGGCCAATGTTTTCCTTCTAATACTTAACGAAAAAGACCGAAACAATATGAAATGTCTATCAAAATATTTTCATTTCCAAAGTGCTTCTGTGCATAGTGGTTTTAATGACGTGCAGTACATTTAATCGAAAATGTTCAATCTGGAAAATTGTAATACAAATAAATCAGGGGGTTCTTACGAAGAACATAAAGAACATAGAGATATTGTTCGAATTTCGAAGGGATGTAAATATTACTCACATGATAGGGAGAGAAAGTTAACTCAAATAGAAAGCGCATGTTCTTATGCAGAGACTTTTTAAAAAATCCTTTTCTAGATATTATGCAGAGTATCTTCTTCTTAAATCTTGAATAATAGCACTAAACTTAGATATTTCAAAAAGGAAAATTGATGCAGAATGAGAGAAGAACAATAATGAGAAAAGAGGCGTTATTGTTCTTCATGTGCGAGGAGGCCCCAATGCCTTCGAAAGTCCTGCGTTTTGCCAACTATCCCACGCGTAGATAAATTCGTAACTGCTATGCAAACAAGCAGTAGTAAATATTACATTTCTACTGGATCATTACCAAGTCGCTAAAAATAACAAAAGGCTGAGTGATTCTGACATGTCTAAAGAAACAGATTTTGCCTGATAAAAAAAAATTCTTTGGCTTAAATGTGTGTACATAGCTAATAACCTACATCCTGGGTCTAACTGGTAATAATTAAGATTGCATTTGGAACAGACTGGGCATTTACTGGATTTTCTTCTAAAACGCAATATCTCAATTGAAGATCATCCTAGTTGTTGGGCTTACCTTGAGTTAAATATTTAAAATTGATCTCAAGTTAATTCTTTCTTAATCAACAAATTTAATATTTTCACTCTTACTCCTGTCATGTGGTAACATCATTTTGGATGTCCCGATATTCGTCGACGTTCTAAGTCCTGATAACCTTCATTCCCGGTTTATATTGTGGGATTTTTATTACCAATAAAGTATTGATCCATTCAGGATTGTGGAATTTTTGGTTTGTGGCACTCGAGATTTTAGAAACTCTGAATTTTGACATCCGGTATCTTAGCTTTATTAATTTTGGGCATTCGAAATTGCCGTTATGGATTTTGGCATTCAAATATTTCGGACAAAATTCGAATTTTGTAATGAAAAAAAAATTAGATATTTTTTTCTGTTCTGTGGTGTGTATTGTTAATTCACATATTTTGTTAGTCCAAAATGTAGATTATATCTATTATAGTCCACTGATTTATCCAAAACGTTAGAACTGTTTTCAAGATAATTAAAATGTACCCTTTTTATTCTGAAAAAATGTATTGCCAGTACCGTTGTCACTTCAGCGGCTTAGGCTGTAGATCGTACTTAAAAAAAGGCAGACGGAATTCCGGTCCCCATTTCGTGCATCTTTTTTATATTATGTCAAGTTTGATAAAAATCTTGTGTTGGATTTGTTTTCCAAATGCCAAACATGTCCTATAGTATCTTAATCGTAAGTAAAATAAAATGCACGACTGGTTCACATGAACTTGCTCTTATGTTCGATCACATCGTATGGAAAAAGATATTATATAATAATATAAATATATTTTAAAAGTCATTTTTTACTAAACTTTTTTATAGATAATTTATTTAATTTTTTTCTCAAAAATTTGTGTCACAATTTAAAGTATTTAATAATATAAATTCAAAAACAAAATTTCAAAAAATCATCCACCCGTTTTCGAAATATTGAATTAAGTATGCGGTATTATTTATAATTCGGAAAACCGAAGAATTTTGATCAAAATCCATAAAGCCGTTTATGAGAAAGTCGAAAAACAAAAAAATGGTTGCATGGCAGGTACTGTTAATAACAAAATTATATGTACAAAATTAATTGACTAAATGTAGATTCTACCAAAAGCAGTGCACACACTAATTTTTTTCAAAATCGTTAGAGCAGTTTTCGAGATAATTAAGATGTTAGAAAAAATTGTATGGCAAGTACCGTTATTTTTGGGGCTAATAAAACCATTCAAAAATTTATTTGAGACAATCACCAAAAGCGCTTAAGTACCAAGTTTGAAGAAAATGGCTTCAACTGTTTAGCCTGTAGATCGTACTACAGACAGGCAGATATACAGTCAGACAGAGAGACAGACAGACGGAATTTCGGAACCCACTTTTTTGGTGTTCTCTATCATCGCAAGTCAAGTTTGATCAAAATCTCGAGTTTGATTGTGTTCCAAATGCTAAACATACCCTATAGTTACGGTTACCAATTTTTCAGATGCAAAAAAGAGGACAATCTTTAATTAACTTAAGCAAGCTTAGGAAGAAACGAATTTATTCAAAATATTTGTACTTCAGATTACATACAACAGTTTAGTTTTGAAAAAAAAAAAAATAAAAATACTTAAAACATAAGAAAAAAAAAATACTTACTAAGTACTTAATTTAACACTTTAACTTTAACTTAAAAAACTGTAAGTTTTTGTATTTTCCTTCGCAGTTTATTTTTTTTAAGTCGTCGATTTAAAATTTCCACAATCACTGGCATAATTGCACTTTGTTATTAACAATGGCGCAGAGTCTTAGTAATATGTTAAATCATTTTTAGTATGATACTAGGCTAAAAAGAGGATTTTGCTAATTTTACCAGTTTAGTAACGTGCTATCTTCTTAACATTTTACTAAAGTTAAAATCACGGAATGGCTACTTTAACTTTTATCAATTTGCTAAATCCATTATGGAATCTGATAGTATATCAGCCTTGCACGCGGGGTACCCAGGTTCGAGTCCTGCTGGTGGAATTTTTTTTTTTTTTTTGGTAAATATTGAAGTTAAAATGATGAAAATAGAAATAACTAATACCTTTTTAGAGCACATGTTGAGTTTTCATTAACATATAAATAATTTACAACGTATAACAACAATAATTATGTTCATCAAAATTCAAACCCTACAAATGCTCACGTTTCTGCTTAGTTAGCAATTTATTAGTTTAGAAAAGGTTTAAAAATTTTGAACTAATAAAATGTTAAGCCCTTAACATTGGGTTGGTTAAAATTTTGCGCCAATGCCTTTAGTGTATCCATTTTTAATTGCGATTTTTCAGGTGTCTAAATGTTATTAGAAATTGAAAACACTCTTTTTTATTAAAGCTGGAAGCGACAGTGGACACTCTACGAGTCTTATTTTCGTACTTCACATTTTTATGTGAATTGTCCGTTTTACATTTTGTACTTTGTTCCGTACTTACATATCGTTTGACGCAAGTAACCTCACAATAGCAAAAACTGAACTATTCAAACCAGTGCTGTCTTCATTTTGTGTTTATGTAATTTTGGCAATCCGGAATCTCTCTCCCATCCGGGATCCCAACTGAACACCTTTGTGTAATTCTGACGATTCTGAATTTAAATGAGATTGAATGTGAGAAATTAATTGTGTACGTGGAAATATTCAAATTCAAAAAAAACAAAAAACCAACAGTCGAATTTGACGTTGAAGTATATGAATGTGTGAGTACTTCTGGTTTCGATTCTGATTTCAAATGCGGAAATAAAATGCTCTTCTTTTCAGAATCAGAACTGTCATTTTTTCCCAAGTGCATACTTTCAGAATAGCCCAGAACGCTTCCGGATTGCCAGATAAAAACGACATAGGTAAGAAATCAATTTAGTAAAAAGAGGACAAATTACTGTCAAAAGAGGAGTGTCTTTTAAAAAAGAGGACTGATGATCATCGAACCTATAGTACCTTTATCATATGTAAAGAAATGCCAAAGTTGAAAGATCTTAGTTCACCCAAATTATTCTAAAGATTAATAATGAGTCTTCTTACTCGCCACGGTCAGCTCAAAATTCATAATGAAAAAGCGGAACTTGTACAAGGCGAATGTAATGCACTAATGGAGGGCATAAATATGCTTTGTAAAAATAATTCTTAATATGTTTTAAGCACTCTAACACATTTGTTATATTTTTGCATTGCATCGTCATCATTCCCAGAAAGCTCCAATATCAAATCATTTGAAAGGCTTTCAGTTAGAAAAACACCAATTCAGTTTGAGTTTTGCGCTTACTACAGCTGCCAAGCTGCGATGATCAGAGCCTTCGATGATATTAGATATGATTATGACATGGAAAATATATCTATTCTCTGTCTGTTGGATTTCTGAAAGGACTTTCACAGAGTATACCATAAAATATTTCGCAAAAAAAAAATACAAAGCTATTTTCGGGTTTCATGATAGAGGGGTGTGTCTAGTGGAGAGTTATTTATGCAATCGGAGCCAAAAATTGAAGATTGGACAAGTAGAATC
Organism: Philhelius pedissequus; assembly: GCA_910595825.1. Lineage (NCBI taxonomy): Eukaryota > Metazoa > Arthropoda > Insecta > Diptera > Syrphidae > Philhelius > Philhelius pedissequus. Next base: position 271,297,969 of record OU343160.1, on the reverse strand, counting down.
AGATGCTCTGAACTAGCATATAGGTGTACCACAAGGCTCTATTATTCTGTACCTATATAAACGATCTTCCAAATGTTTGTCCAAATGCACTGCTACATCTCTATGCTGATAATGTGGAAGTTTCTTCTTCGCGGTCTACAGGAAGATTTGATTCGTAGGATTAATGAAGATCTCATCTCAAGTATTTGATTAACAATCAGGCTAAGTCTCAACTTATCGCCATATACAAAAAGCATTTTAATACCACTCCAATTTTCTCTCCCAATTCCAGCTTCATTTTGAAGAAACTGTTAGCAGTCCTTGTCTTAAAATTAATCGGTCGCTTTCAGCCGATAATCATACAAGCTACATTGTTGGAAGAGTCTTTACATTTATTGCATTTTTAGTACTGTAAAATACTCAGTCTTATTTGTACATTGCGGCTTAAATAAATTGAATTAACCAGAAAAAAAAAGAAAGCGATAGTCCTCCAAATACCAAAGTTTTTCAAAGAAATAAGAGGAGCAATTTTTAAGTTCTATATAATCGGGATCTATCAAGTGAAGTCATTTATTTGACAGACTTTACTTATTTACTTATCTGGCTCCCGATCCATGGAGGGTCGCTGCCTGACATATTGCGGTCTTCCATCGAGTGCGGTCCCTCGCACGCTCCCTCCAGTCGTCAAAACCAAGTACTCTTGCATCTGTAACCGCCTGGTCCTTGAAGCGGAGGTTCGGTCTTCCTGGTCGTCTCGAACCTGGGGGCTGGGATTTGAAGATTTTCTTGGCTGGAGCGTTGTTTCCATTCGCTCGATGTTGCCGAGCCAGTGTAGTCGACGCGCTTTGACTCTTTGGACTACATCCACATCTTGGTACAACTCGTACCATTCTCGATTGAATCTTCTCCTCCATTCGCCCTCTTCACCTATAAGACCAAATATCCTCCGAGGCTCCTGGCGACTTATGCTATCATATGCGCTTTTGAAGTCGATGAATAGATGGTGCGTTTCGACTTGAAATTCGTTGGTCTTTTCCAGGATTTGCCTCAATGTGAAGATTTGGTCGCCTTTTTTGTAGATTGGGCATATGGAGCTATTTCACCAGTCGTCGGGTATGCTTTCCTCCTCCCGCACTTGGTTTATGAGCTGGTGCATGCGCCCTACCAGGACATCTCCTCCATACTTGAAGCATTTCGCAGGTAGGCCATCTAAGCCGGCGGATTTGTTGTTCTTAAGCTTGTGGATCGCTTTCTTAATCTCTTCAGTACTGGGCGCTGGGACTGGATCTTTATTGACTGGTCGCATGTTTCTTTGTTCTCCCGTTGCTTTCTCTACATAATGCCCATTAAGCAGTTGCTGAAAGTGCAGCTTAAACACGTCTACAATCCCATGTGCTTCGGTGACTAGGTTCTCTTCGATGTTTCGAAGAGCTTGCGTGCCAATCCTATAACCAGATGCCAGTTGCTTGTCTGTTGTGGAACCGGCGGGTGTTGGTGGCGGTGCAAGATTCCTCGAGATATCTGAGTTGAGAGGCTGCGGATGCTCATTTCTTTAATCGCAGGGTTTTTTCACGTTCCTTCTCTTTTCACGGTACTCCTATCTTGCTGCTCTTGTTTTCCGTTGCAGCTTATGCATTCGTGCATTTTCCGTCTCCTGCTTCAATACCGCGCATTCATCATCATACCACGGGTTCTTTTTCGTGGGTGGTTTGTAACCTATGGTGGTCTTGGATGTCTCCTTAATGATATCCCGATACTGGTTCCACTGGTCGTTGACGCTTGTGGCAGAGGGTACGGCAGAGACTTTCCCGGTCAATTGCTCGCTGTTGTCTCTGGCTTTTTCAGATGTTCTGAGGCAGGCGATGTGGAATTTCTTCCTTTGGGCGGTCTTCGTTTTCTTTTCGTTTGACACTCGGGCTCTGAACTTTTTACAACAAGAAAGTGGTCAGAGTCCACGTTCGCACCTCGGAAGGTTCACACATCCAAGATGTTTGATGCATGCCTTGCGCAGACAGACGTTACGTACAACATTTTATGCAAACTTGTTGCCCCAAGACTTACTTACTTACTTACTTACTTACTTACTTACTTAAGTGGCGCTACAGTCCGGAATGAACCTGGGCCTCAACCAACATGTCTCTCCAATTAGCCCGGTCCTTAGCTAACTGCCTCCAGTTGCGCACTCCAAGTTGGTTGAGGTCGGTTTCTACTTGTGCGCGCCACTTCAGGCGAGGTCTTCCTCTACTGCGTCCGACGTCTGGCCGGTGATCGAAGACTCTGCGAGCCGGAGTATTGGTGTCCATTCGTTCTACATGTCCTAGCCATCTTAAACGTCCAATGCGGAGTTTTTTGACCAGGGGCATCTCGCTGTACAGCTCGTATAGTTCTTGGTTGAATCTTCGTCTCCATAGCCCGTCAACGCAAACGGGACCGAAGATTTTTCGAAGAATTTTCCTCTCGAATCTACCAAGGATTTCTTCATCCGCTTTTCATACGGTCCAGGTTTCAGCGCCGTAGAGCAGGACTGGGATGATCAGGGTCTTATATAGGATCTCCTTAGTAGTTCGAGTGAGGGCTTTACTACTAAATTGCCTTCTTAGCCCGAAGAAACAGCGGTTGGCAAGAGTAATTCTTCGTTTAATTTCTGACGAGATGTTGTTGTCAGAGTTAATAGCGGAGCCGAGGTAGACAAAGTCCCGCACTACCTCAAAGTTATATCTGTCAATGGTGACGTTCTGTCCAATTCGTCGATGTTGTGAGTCCTTTCGTGATGACAGCATATACTTAGTCTTACCCTCATTTACTGCTAAACCCATTTTCGCCGCTTCCTTCTCTATTCTAGCAAACGTGGCTATGACATCACGTTGAGTCCTACCAATGATGTCAATATCGTCAGCGTATGCTAGTAGTTGCACCGACTTTTGGAAAATTGTGCCTCTGGTGTTGGCTTTAGAGTTTTGCACAATCCTCTCAAGAATCAGATTAAAGAAGTCACATGACAGCGGATCGCCTTGCCTAAATCCTTTTTTGGTATGGAATGTGTCGGTGAGGTCGTTTCCAACCCTGATGGAGCAGCGAGAATTTTCTATCGTCATCCTACACAAACGGACGAGTTTGGGCGGTATACCAAAATTAGACATGGCTCTGTACAGTTCGTCTCTATAAATGCTGTCATATGCGGCTTGAAATCGATGGTGGGTATCGATTTGGACTTCTTGAGTTTTTTCCAGGATCTGCCGGAGTGTGGACATTTGATCGGTTGTGGACTTTCCTGGTCTAAAACCACACTGATAAGGGCCAATCAGGTTGTTGGTAAACGGTTTCAGGCGTTCACATATTACGGCAGATAGGATCTTGTAGGCGATGTTGAGGAGACTTATGCCTCTGTAGTTGGCGCAGTTCAGAGGGTCTCCTTTTTTGTGGATCGGGCAAACGATGCTGAGGTTCCATTCTTCAGGCATATTTTCATCTGACCAGATTTGGTTTATGAGTTGGTGGATGTTACTTACCAAGTCATCTCCGCCGGCCTTATAAAGCTCAGCGGGAAGGCCGTCATTTCCGGCAGCCTTATTAAGCTTGAGTTTAGATATTGCTATCCTCACTTCACTCAGGTCGGGTGGTTGGCAGTTTTCGCTGTCGTTGCCAATATTGAATGGTTCGTTCTGCCTGACAGCGGAATGTTGTTCGTCATCGCCGTTTAATAGTCTGCAGAAGTGGTTTTTCCATATCCTCAGCATCGACTGTGTCTCAACTACAATATTTCCTTGGCCTTTTCCTTGTATCCTTGGCTTTGACGTTTTACACTCTGGTAAAACTTGCGAACATCGTTCCAGGAGTGGCACCTCTCTATATCCTCGATCGCGCGCTTTTCTTGCTCTTTTTTCTACTTGTTGAAAAGCCGATGTTCTTCCCTTCTTCTTTGCCTATAGAACTCAATGGCAGCTCTCGTCTTCACCTGCAGCTTAGTCTTGTAGGCCTCGTTCTTGGCTGCGAGCATCTGTCGGCATTCCTCATCAAACCAGGGGTTTCTTGCTGGTGGGCGCGAGAAACCTAGCAAATCAGTTGCAGCTGATCTAATGGCCTGTTGGCATCGTTGCCATTGCTCTTCGACATTCGATGCTGGTGGTATGGTGTTAATCGAGAGGTTAAGGGACACGCGTTGAGCGAAGGTCTTGGCGGTCTCTTGCGATTTCAGTCTTCCGACATTAAATTTTTTCACAGTATTTCTGGATTGTTGTGGTGTGGTGGATATCCGCATTCTTACCTTGGCTGCTACAAGGTAGTGATCCGAGTCGATGTTAGCTCCTCGGAATGTTCGGACATCTAAAATACTGGATGCGTGCATTTTTATTTTTTATTTAAATTCATTTTTATTTCATTTTAACTAATAACTATCTTAAAGCTAGACAAAAATGTTTAAAACTAGCCTAAATATCAATAACTTACAACTAATTTACTGGCCCTTTACGGGCGCTCTAAATTTAACAATAACTCTTAAAACTAATGTCTTTCGACCTAAAAACTATTTTAATTAAATGTAAATTTTTTTTTTTTTTATTTTATTTTATATTTCAAGGACACTTTACAAAAACTTGGTATCTGATCAATTTTTTTTTTTTTTTTTTTTTACTTATAAACTAAACCTTAATATATATTAAAAATGATTAAAACTACTTAAAATACCTAATAATACTTAAAACTACTTAAAAACTAGAACAGCCACAGCAGCATTTTTTTCGTTTTTTAATTTTTTTTGTTTATTTTTTATATGCATGCAGACACACACCAACATGCAACCCACCCATACATGTACATACACACATACATATACGTACACACATACACGTACAGACACACAGATGCATGCACGTATGCCCCCGCATACATACATATTTTTTTTTTTTTTTTTTTTTTTTTTTTTGGTGCCACCCTGACTGTTCCCTATACCTAATGCCCTAAATCTATGTAAGTCGGCCAAGATATATCATCTTCATCGACTTTATATATCACGATGCTGTTCAGAGAGCCACCAGAACTGGTTCTCCTGTTTCGCCCTATCCCTCCGGTCCCGATCGGACACAGTCCTACTGAACCGAAGGCGCTCTTCTCCACCTTGAGCGATGACGTCTCGACCATACAGGAGTCGCCTATCCACAGTTTTTCGGCTGACGTGGTAGATGAGCGGAACCGCCCCTCCATCCTGTATCAGCCCTCGACTGTCTAAATAGAGGAATGCCTCGGGAGGGATGTAACCACTTTACCGCGCACTCTCAAAATATTCGTTATTGGGGTAATAAGCCCCAAAAATTAAGCTGTTTGTTGAGGACATCGCTCTTGCAACGTGACCCCGAATCAGCTTGAACAAAAAATTATCTATTCTGTTTATGTTGGCTCCGTTGTATAGAACCTGGTTGGAATAATATCTTGTGTACTCCGACTCTGGTGTTCTGTGTAATCCAAGGCAACGTCTAAGACATTGCCTCTCAAACACCCGAATCTTTTCCATTTGAGATGGGGCAACGTTGAACCACACCGGGCATCCGTAGGCAATCATCGGCCTGATGAGGGCCATGTAGCAAATTACCTTCACCCTGCTGTCAAGACGGCTGCTATAAAACAGTCGTTTTGTCAAGGCAAAGGCTCCCCTAGCCCTGGCCAAAGCAGCACCTATATGTATGTCGAAATACAGGTACTGATCCAACCAGATGCCAAGGTACTTTACTACACTTTTACTCGCCAGTGGATGTCCATGTGGCCCTACGATCACCAGCTTGCGCCAGTTCTTTCTCGTATCCCTTGAGGCGCTAGACAACGGAGTCCTAAACAAAATAGTTTCTGATTTCTGGAAGTTGATTTTCAACTTCCAGTCATCACAATATCGCTGAATCTTGTCGAAGTCACTCTGCAAGAGACTTTTGATGACCTCAACTGTATTAGCTGTTCTGTACGCAATTAGATCGTCGGCGTACGCAATTGCCTGAGTTAGACTACCTATCAGATCGCTGGTGTAAATGCTGAATAGAATCGGCGAGTTAACCGCTCCCTGCTGAAGACCATTATTAATATTAAAAATTGCGGTAGAAGTTACATTGCCACTCTTGACAATAAACTTTCTACCATTTAGCATGTCATAAAGCATATACAATAGAGGTTTACTTATACCTAGTCTGGTTAGCTTTAGATAGAGACCTTCTAACCATACGGTGTCGAAGGCCTTCTCTAAATCAACCAGACAGGCACCCGTACACTGCTTTTTAGTTTTGTTCCATTGGATATCAGAAACTAGTTTAGACGCGGCATGAATTGTGTCATGTCCCGCCTTAAAACCGAACTGATTATCCGGGATGATATTTTCGTTCTCCGCCCACTTGAACAGGGCTCTATTAATAACCTTTTCAAATACTTTGCTGATGCTCGGAAGAAGACTTATCGACCGGAGATTCGCCGGATTGGAGTTGTCCTTTCCCTTTTTTGGGAGAGGGTGCACCACAGCTGTCTTCCACCGCACTGGATAATATGCATTATTCAGCGCGTTGTTAAATAGTGTGGTATAAATGTCAACTGCTTCTAGAGGCAAATGTCGTAGTACAACGTTGGATATACCATCGACTCCTGCAGACTTCTTTTTCTTTAATGAATCGAAGATGAGCTGGAGCTCATTCTTCGAAATTAACAGGGGCTGGATGCGTGCATCTTATCTATCGCAATGTGATCAATTTGGTTGACCGTTCGTTGATCTGGAGACCGCCATGTCCCCTTATGGATATCGAGGTGAGGAAACCGTGTGCTGGCTATAGTGGCATTTCGTTCCGTAGCGAAATCAATTAGCCTAAGTCCGTTACCAGACGTGTTGTCGTGTAGGCTATGTTTTCCGACAATACTTCTAAAGATGTCTTCTCTTCCTACCTTTGCGTTAAAAGCTCCCAGCACGATTTTAACATCGTACTTCGGTAGTCGCTCATAGGTTTTGTCAAGGAGCTCGTAGAAGCAATCCTTAGCTATATCATCTTTTTCTTCCGTCGGAGCGTGAGCGCATATAAGGCTTATGTTGGCGAATTTGGCCTTGATGCGGATTGTTACTATGCGTTCGCTAATGTCTTGGAAACATAAGACTTCTTGCCTAAGTCTGGCACTTATAACAAATCCGCATCCGAATAGTCGCTGTTTCTGCTCACTATAACACGGTCCGTAGTAGATGTCACAGTTTTTCATCCTCTTTTTGCCCGGCCCATCCCATCGTATTTCCTGGATGGCAGTAATGTCTGCCTTGTAGCAGTTTAGGGCTTCCGCTAGTTGTTTGCATGCACCTCTCCTGTTTAATGTTCTCACATTCCAGGTGCAGATACGAACGTCGTTGTCCTTTTTTCGTTTAGCAGGGTCGTCAACAATAAAATAAGTCCTTTCCGAAGCTATTGGTTGCTTCGTAACAATATTTTTTTTTTTTTCTGTGGGTGGGTAGTTAACCCAAAGCACAACCCCCAACCTGGAGGGCCAGTTCCAATTTATTAGATACCCCTAGGACACGGGGCCATCAGTATCCACTACGGGATTGAGCGCTGCCGTTGGCCTTTCGGTTCATCCGCCACCATTTCTGTTCAAGGGGCCTGACTAACCCTTGAAATTCCTAGACAACCTGTTGTCCGAATGTGTCAGAGCAGCTCATCTAGGTTCGCCTGGGACAGCAGGCCGGGTATTCATCCGTGCCGTTCTCACCAGGGTGTTTATAGTGTTGCTGTTTTTCGTCGTGTTATCAACACTCGCACTTATCGTTTAGCAAGTCAAATGCGGTTGGATGAGACCAGTACCCGATGGTTACCACTTGGAGGTAAAAATAAGCACATTTGATGTGTAGTGTTGCCCCAAGAAGGTGTTTAAATATTTCAAATGATATGTTCAGATAACAGATAACCCTCCCAAGTGGTCACAAGTATTTTGGCTTGTGATGATAACGACCCTGCGCAACTAGTCAGAAAAAGTCTGCCAATTTTAAAAATAGTTCCGTGTCAGAAAAAGTCTGCCAATTTTAAAAATAGTTCCGTGCGTCTGTAAAATATTGTCGGAATGCGAAAATATTAAACAAACTCACACTTACATCTTTACGCACAAGTATCTACTTATATCTAGATTGCATCTGTGTTATAATATATTTTTCTCACGGCTTATAATATTGAACAACAAATGCGGAAAGAAATTCTTCATCTGCCTGCCAACTCCAAACCTCATTAAGATTGCACACGTTATTGAATATAAATTATATGTGTACAGATTTTCCAAATGGATTCATCTAAACAAGTCATCTTCTTTTATCAAAAGGAAAATAACTTTCTAAAATTATTTCCGCACAGCATTTTTCTATACACACTCATAAAGTGCGAACAATATGATTATATGAAATAATGCACAAAAAGGCATTGATTAAACAAAAAAAAAACATTAAAAACATTAATCACTTGACAGCACATGTCATGCCCATTATTAAATGGTGTGTGCTCATCAGCTCAGCAGAGCTCAGATCAGCTCAGCACCATATAGGTCCAATGCAATCTATGCCAAACCAGCCCCTAAAACCATATTCAATTAGATGCGATGCATATTATACTTTAGATGCGCACATCAGGACCAATGGAACTTCCACTTTAATTGCCCATATAAATTATAGATTCAAATAATCGTTAATCATTTTGTCGTACATTTTGTAAAAGATCAGAAGGGGTCATGAGGAGTTTCGTCATTGCGCATATGAACATATTAAAATTTCGTCATATTGATGTAAGTTAAATAAGTGAGGATAGTTTTATATTTTTTTTTTTTTTTGTGAAAGCTCTATGGGGAGGGGCTATATCGCTTAAGGCGTATAATTTTACAACAAATCAGTCAAAAGTAGCAGGCATCTCAGAGAAATAATTTTATAGCGAACATTTTGTAATTTTGAAACAATAATAGTTTATTATGATTTATTGTTGGAGCTAAAGGGGTTTCAGCTACCCTAAAAAATTGAAAGGTCTAAGCTGTCCATCTAGTTCCATATCCGTAGAACAAGGAGGGGACTTTGAAAACAACGATGAAAAACTGAGGGAACCGTCATGTCATTAGTAAAATAATTTCGTGGATTAGAAATTTCTAATAAATATGAAAAAAAGGTGCTGCGACAAGACAGGACGCTGCTCCACACCTATATTAATTAATTATAAAAGACATAGATAAAAAAGACACGGACATTTCTCCGCATTAGTTCAGCCGCCATCCCTGGAGATAAAATCTGAGACAACAACCACCTACAGTCTCAGAACTTCGCGCCACACATCTTTCCTATACTTCTTTCTCTTCCTTAACCTTACGCCCGCGCTGTGTTGAAACATTTAATTTTAACTTGAGCACATGTAGATTATCCATACAAAAAAAAAATGTTTATTTTGAAAATTAATAATGTGCAATAGTACTGCACACGCTAGACATTTACTAGAGTGTATGGCTCTCCTTTAAAATAGGTCAAAACCAAAACTCTCAAAAAGTACGAATTATTAAGTTATTGTTTTTTGTTCGATATAACATTTTGACAGATCGCTCAAAAGTATCAATTATTTGTTTGGACAACAGTCCACAAGAAAGTGTGGTATAACTTTTTTTTTAATTTAGGCGGTTTGACATAAGGTCTCTATGGAACATCTGTGACCTTTAATTTGTACTTGCGATATATGTATGTAGTCAAGTTTTGCATTTGCAAAAAACTCGAAATTTTAATCGAACTTGACATTACGAAGATAGACAACATCAAAAAGTGGGTCCCGCAATTCGCCATGTCTGTCTTCCTCTCTGTACAGCCGACAGGGCGAAGCGATCCTAATACTTATTCAAACTAGGTGATTATCTCAAATACATTTTTGAATGTTTTTTTTTTGCCTTAAAACTAACGGTAGACAAAATAATAATACAAACAAAATAATTTTGTCACATATTTTGTTATTATAACGGACCTACCTGCCATAATACAAATGTTTATTTTATTTCTGACTTTTATAAGAAAGTCTGGACGGATTTCTATCAAAACATATAGGAGTTCCTTCGAATTATAAATAATACTGCATACCAAAATTTTCCATTTTTTTTTGGTTTTTTGATTTTTGAAAACTATTTTTTTTGAAAACTCAATATTTCGAAAACGGATGATAATTTTTTTTTTCTAAAATATATTTTTAGCTTATATTATTAAATACATAATTGCCATACCCAAATTTCTTTTTTAGAAAAAAATTAAAGAAATTTTAAATACTTGCATTTTAAAAAGAATACCTATTTGATTAAGTGTCGTAATTTCGTCGTAAAACATATTTTTTTAATGTAAATAGCCACTGGCAATGCTAATTGGACTTAAAAATAAATTAAATGAACTGAAAATTTAAAAACTTTTTCACTAATAAATAAATTCGTCGGTCGTAAAAGAAAACAAGTTGGCCCTTTTTTTTGTTTGGTTATTCTGACCCAACCTTAAAAATGGGGTAAATGAATTCAAAAATTAGAAAATTTTGAAGGGTAAAAGTGCTAACAGTAGCAATTCATTGGCAAAAAAGTTTATTCTCCCCTCCACGTGTTTTTATTTTGTTGCGCACGAATTTCACTTGCGCGTTAACCTCCACCGAGTAAACATTAAACAATTCCTTCGGAGTGTGTTTAAATTTAGCACAGTAATGGGAAATAATCAGGTAAATACACAGAATTTTTCTTTCATCTAACATTTATATATGTGTTCTGTTATAATAAAAAAACAAAATCTTAGAATTCTTTGTCATTTTTGTAATACTTTTGTTTTTATATGAAATGACAAAAGGCGAACAGTGAGACATTTCCAAAAAACTAACCGTGAGACATATCTTTGTCTATGTACATAGGTACTATAGGGCAAGTTTTCTATTTGGAAAAAAATCGATCTCGAGAAAAGTTGACATTACGATGATAGAGAACACCAAAAAAGTGGGTCCCGCAATTCCGTCTGTCTGTACAACTCTCTACAGCCCAAACGGCTGAAAATAACGGTACTTGCCATGGAAATTGTTGTATCATCTTAATTATCTGGAAAACGGCGCTAACGATTTCGATAAAAATATGTGTGTGTACTACTTCAGTTATGGTCTACATTTTGGGCAATTTTTTTAAAAATATTTTTTCATTAACGGTACCTGCCATACAACCATTTTATTGATTTACGATTTTCTCATAAGCGGCCGAACGGATTTCGATTAAAATTTTTATTCAGAAGCTCCTTCAAATTCCAAATAATACTGCATTTTTTTTTTTTTTGAAAATTCAATATTTTGAAAACGGGTGTTCCAATTTTTTCTGAAATTTTGTTTTTGAATTTAGATTATTAAATACTTAAAATGCTCATACCAATTTTGTTTTAGAAAAAATTAAGTATTTTTATATAGGTATAAAAAATTAAATGAAAAACGATTTTAAAAATACATTTTGCCGTTTCTATTAAGAATATTGTGCATATAATGTAATCAAACATATGAGCCAGTACGTGTGATCCAGTTGTGCATTTTATTTACTATTAATTACCCATTTATTTAACGTTTTATATTTTTTTTCGTTCATCTCACTGTCCGCCTTACACAGTCTCATTGATCGCACTGCTCGCAAACAGTAAGACAATTTGACTTTTTCTAAGTTTCAGTTTGTTGTGATGCGCTCATGGGTCCTTTCACTAAAATTTCTCTTACAACAATAATGCAAAAATATGCCTTAAAACATACTCAAAATTGGGTTAAGACTGCTTGAAAACTTTCAGAGGTATACAAATAAGTGTCTTACTGTTCGGACCTTTCCCCTACCAATATTTTTTTGTAAATTTGTCGTAAACTCGTACAAAATCGGTAATGTTTTTTTTTTATAAATAACTTAATTTGAAGCAAATATAAAATAAAATATTAAACCAAATGTAAATTGGTAAATTATTATTTTGAAATCAAAAACATTCAGTAACAGTTGTCTGTTTACAAATAGTTCAGTCATTTTTAGGTTTTATCTTCGGAAAAATTCCTAGTGAGTTGAAATTTGGGATACAACTTTATTACGGTGTTGTTATGAAGATGTGAAAAATGGGCATCGATATCGTGTCGGATAAAAAAGTTATGAAGGTCAAAAGGTCACGAAAGTCAGTTTTTCGCTAATATCTCGCGACCTATTGCTCGGAGGTCAATAGTGGTCAGTATAAAAATTGTTCCTAGTAAAATTATCTACAAGTAGTAAAACTAGTAAAACTTCTACAATATCACCATCCGATAATAATGCATTACATATTATAAAACATGTATCACTCATTATGAACTGTTTAAGAGCAGAAAACAAATAAAATAACATGTTTAACACACAGTTGAAATAATTTTCAACTGAACTAAACACATTCCGACAGGCAGTAGCAGGTATAAAGGGACGGGTCTCTGAACAACGAAATACGGAAAATCCGCCAGTGGAGATCATTTGGATAAGTTATTGTAGATTCTACTAAGTTCATTAACCACTATAAGATAAGTATATTTTTCCCGAAACGTCCAAATATCAGATAAAAGTTTTTAAGACAAGTACAATATTAATAAAAAGCAATTGAGTTTACGACATGGTGTACGGTATATAATGCCGTATGTGAGTGCATTCTAGTCGCTTTCTCAGCGCTCTACTCCGAAAATGCTTGATGTTACAGAGAAATGCAAGAGACATTTTTTGTAGATAGTTTTACTAGGAACAATTTTTATACGAGTATTGACAACTATTGCCCCCAAGCAATAGGTCGCGAGATATTTGCCAAAAACTGATTTTCATGACCTTTTGAGCTTTATAACTTTTTTATCCGGCACGATATCGATGCCGATTTTTCACATCACATCTTCATTACAGCACCGTAATAAAGGTGTACACAAAAATTCAGCTCACTAAGAATTTTTCCGCAGATTGGGGTTCAAAATGCCTAAAATGACAAGGCTAAAATTCCATTCCAAAAATGTATTATTAAAAGCCATAGCATAGCTGAAAAATCTTATAAGTATTGACTTAATAAAAAAAGACAAATTTATGACACATATCTCTCTCTTTTTCTTTTTTTGGTTCCGTATAACTCTGTTTTTTTTGGGTGATGTCTATTTTGATTCTTAAAAAAACGTGACATATTTTTTCTTTTTCGAAAAATGTACGTCAATTAATTCAAAAGGATTTCTTTAATTTTTTTTAAAGTGGCATTAGTAGCTTGTCAGGCATATAGTTATTCCGCCCTTATTTGTTTTCTTTGACATTATGGCTTCATTGTGGTAATTGACATCTAGATCAATATTTCATCAAATGCTGTTTTGGTCTTTAACCTTTTAGCCTATGATAATTAAAGATAGCCAGCTTTGATCTGAGCAAAGATTCCCAATTAAGGTTTCAATTCGTCATGAAAATGTTAAAATTATTCAATAGCAGAGTCATCCTGTATTCAAATTGAGTTTCAAAGCACAGCAACAAATCTCATTTTATCCAATGGAGCAGAACCTATATATTATGTTCTTCTTGTGGTCAAGGCAATTTCTAGTCATTTAAACTATCGTCCGACCATAGACCGGCGGCGCGGTGTCCGTCGGTCTTCGTCGTCGGCGGCCCAACCAGCTTTGTGGATTTCATTAAAATTGGAAGCGAAATCGTAAATTCTGCAATCCTCTCTCTGCATGTTATGTTGGTTACATTTTAGTTTTGCCCTTTTTTCTATTTATGGGATTCATCCTTTGGTTGTTTTTTTTTGTTTTTTTTTTTTTTTTTTTTGACAGGGTTAATGCCAGATGTATGGCAGGCCCAGGCATATAGTTTAGAGCCTTTCCTCAGTGCGAAAGTCATCGCGTCGCATCGTTGTTCGTAGTAGACTGTAGTCGTAGGCGGTTTTTACTGGCAAAACTTTCCAATAACTTTTTCAACATAACATAACTGCATCCAACTGAGAGCAAGCATCGATATAGGGGAAGCCTGGTGCAGCATTGAACCAGTCACGGAGAAAAAGAGATTTCAAACCATGAGTTAGCTTCATTTCACTAAATGCGTTTCGATCTGGTTTTTGGTCGCAGCAATTGACTATTGGCAACGATTTATGAGGACTTTCCATTTTTACTGGTTTTCTGTGAGAGGATTGGTTTTAGTATTATGGGGCTTCTACATTTGGCTAAAATGTTGCTTTCGGGTTTGGCCATGTGGCCAATGCTAACTGCTATGCACCAGAATAACTATCTGGCCCCTAGGTTAGCTAGGCTGAATTTCTTTGATCTTAAATGAATATGTAGTGTCTGCCTAGATAATTGATAGCCTATTTATGTGGTTTTGCGTATAGCTATAGCTAATCAATGTTTCTAAAAGTCATTTTCAATGGCCGGCCGGTTGGGCTTTCGGATTTTCATTAATAAGATAAATTGCATTGTTTTGTTTGTATCGTTGCGTTGGTTTGCCCATAAATAGATTTCAACTGGTTATTGGACAGTAAAAAGGAGAATACCTATTGCAACTTCGGACGTGACATTTTTTTTTAAATGTTGCATGCGGCTGTAGCCTTTTGTACATCTCCTCGGTAACGAGGTGAAATTGTGTGAAATTAAATCGAATTGGAGTGGAATTTAATTAGGACCTATAACTGGGACCGAACAGAGTGGATAGTAATAAATTAGTCCATATAAGCACTTGAGAGCACAATTTCTCTTATTCACTTTTGTTTTAGACACAGCTAACTCAGCCAATTTCCCACACGCGAATAGAATGGATTTTGCTCACTTTTTATTTTGAATGCACGCTTTACATTTTTTTTTTTTTGGCTTCACATGTTTCAGTTTTTAAATATTTTTAAACAAAAAAAGATACATCTATCGGAAAGAAATGGGATGAAAAGCCGAATTTTGGTTAAGATGTTAAGGTCGGTTTGTTGATTGAAAATAAAAGTTTTTGTGACATAAAACGTCAAAGAGAATACAAGTCATTATAAAACGTGGTATAAAAAAAACGCATCTGACAGCCAAAAGTAATTTTTTCTTTGGTTAAGTATGGTATTTGAAAATTTGACAATTATAATTTTTTTCAGAAATCAAAAATCAGTATAATAATCAGTAATTTGTATTCTTGATATTTACAAAATTAAAACAATCCTCATTATTTATTATTAGCTGGAAAATAATTTAAAGATAGTTATATCATTTTTTTAAGATTAAATATTTGTAAGTGAAATTTAAGTGTTAAATGTTCAATACCAACTGTCGATTTCAAGACACGGGGCTTTTTTTTGGCAAAATCCATATATGGCTCATTATCCATTCACAGAAATATGAATATTCGAAATGTACGCTTTTTTTGGATTGAGAATACAATGATCTCGTCAAATTCTGTCGACGGAAAAGATTTTGTGTTTATCCTGGTGATGAATATCAGAATGAGGATGAAATCTTCGAATTGGAGGATGAGATGTATACATGGATGGACTGTAGAGAACACCTGGAGATGCCTGAAACCGATGAAATCGAGTACGATTCTGATGATGAAAAACCATTGTCCAACTTTGATATCGAAAGATAAGAAGAAGCAAAATGTAACATAGATGAACAAGTCTCGTTCATTACTCATAGACAGTGATTATCCCTTCTTAGGGACAAAAGAGCTTCTATAGAAATATACTCTCTAAAGACTACCCTAAATCCGTTTTTTTTTACTGGAGAACTGTTTGAAATGATTGTTGAGGAAACCAATAGAAAAGCATTGCAAGAAAATAAAACAAGCCGGTCAACATTACTCGAAGTGAAATGGACCAATTTATCTTCCTTAACCTGCAATATCTTCACCCACGACATGTTCATCAACAAAATCTTACTTCATCGATGACTCCACCTGCAATATCTTCTACTTCAGCTTCAATGTCTACAACGAAGACATCTTCATCATACACAGTTGATCATTTTACTACATCTTCAGTATCTTCATCATCTAATTCATCTAAATTTTCATCTTCCTCTACATCTACTACATCTTTATTTACAACACGTCAACGGCCTTGGCTCCGATGAAAGCATCGCTTCCCATAGATCAGCGAAATCAAGCATCGTTGCGCGTGATTAGTACTTCGATGGAGGACCGTCGTAAACCAATCACGTGCTGTTGACATGTGTTTCTTCTGTTGCGTGTTCTTTCTTTCTCTGTCTCTCTCTCTGTTGTATTAATGTATGTGATGTTTAAAGCCAATGGCCTCGTTGCCAGTGCTTCAGTGTCTCTAGTTCGTAGATTTATCTAATGTAATGTAATGTTATTTACAACACTTTTTCCTTCAAAATCCTAAACCACATCAACTTCAGCTTCAAAATCTACCAATTTAAAATGTTTATCACATGGAATTGCTACTTCATCTACAGCATTTACGTCATTTTCACCTATAACTCCTTCATCACCCTCTTCATCTGTGCCCTTAACGACATCATTCGCATTAATAATATCTACGACTTCCCCAATCCTAATTCTTCAATCTTCAATACCACCTTCCGCCATTTTATCATCTGCAGCTACACCTAATGGAGGTACATTCACGTTAAAAGTCGGAAATTTTAATAATCATTATCCTTGCATGATAATCCCGATAAAACTTAATGTGGTGTCCAGTTTGACATGTTTTCATAACCAAAACAAATTCCGCTCAAAAACAGCAGCGTAGTTAAGGGTGGCGAGTATTTAAAACCATCATTCCCGAATATGACAGTTGTACTCAAACTTTAGACGAATGAAGGCTTTATAGATTACAGCCACATCAGAATGGGAGAAATATTTCTTGCATCGAATATGTCATTCCACAAGAAGTTGTGTTTGATGCACATACAAGGACTGAACGCTGATCGGTTTCTTCAATGCAAGCGCCGCTCATGAATAGCGGCATGGGATGTGGATTATGCTTTATCCACAAAAGACAGCACTGAGTTTTTGATCATTAATGAAAATGAGAAAAAGAGTTGGAGACAAAACGGAGCCCTGGCGCGCACCAGCATTTACTTTATGAATATAAGACTTGAAAATGTCCAATACCACTTGTATTGAGCGGTCCGAAAGATAATTTCTTATCCAACCAAGACGATAGATATCAAATGCACCCATTTTCGATAAGAGATCTTGATGCCAAACTTTATCAAATGCTTTTGAAATATCAAGTGCAATAGTTCTATACTTTCTCCAAAACGATGTAGAGATAAGTACCACTGTTCAGTGAGATGTACCATCAGATCACCACTGGACCTACAGCTACGAAAGCCATATTGCCGGGCATTAATGAGCTTTCGTTCTTCAAGATATTTCTTAAGCTGATAATTAATCAGCGTTTCCATGACTTTGGAAAGAAGGGCCGTAAATGCAGTTGGACGGTATTTGGAGGGTGAAGAAAAATCGCCCTTCTTAAGCACAGGCTGGAAAAATTCTGTTTTCCAGCCTCCCTTTTGTTATCCTGCTATTATGAATTCTGTCACTTTGCACCCAAGCATACGCATTGACCATCACATCACGGGTTCTTTCTTTTGAATGACTGGAAGCAGGGGGTGGCCGTGGCGCGATAGTTGTGTGTTCGCCTGTCAACCTCATGGTCACAGGTTCGATTCCTGCCGTAGTCTATGTCTTCTTATTTTTCCATTAAAAAACAATTCTAAAAATAAATGTCATACAATAAGTTGCTGGTTTACTCATTACATGCTGTTTAGGCATAGAACTAACAACATGTGATTGAGTAAAACTAGTATACCGATTAAATATGATAAAAAGAATTTAAAAAAAATTAATGCGAATTATAAGGGACATCTATAAATAAGACACGGAAATTTCTCCGCATTAGTTCAGCCGCCATCCCTGGAGATAAAATCTGAGACAACAACCACCTACAGTCTCCGAATATCGCGCCACACATCTTTCCTATCATTCTTTCTCTTCCTTAACCTCACCCCCACGCCCGCGCTGTGTTGAAACATTTAAAGGGTATTCATACTCCCTTGAGCGCGCGTAGATTATAAAAAAAAAAAAAAAAAAAAAGTAGTTTCAGCTATATCTCATTATGGAAGCCGATGTTTCTAGGTACTCGGACTACGAACTCTTGACATCTGTGTAAAGTCTAATGTAATAATTTTTAGTATGGTAAACCTGGACTTGACCTCGCCTTCGTTATGAGAGAATTCCTAGAGCTGATAATTTGTTTACAGCTATGTATATAAAACGCAGTAAAATACTTCTGTATATCATCAAGATTTAAATTCAATTCACATGCATATATATTCAATATGCATCAAAGCATGTTGAGAGCTATTAATCGTGTTGATAGATATGGACAAGTAGGTATGTGTATTTATAAAAAGCATCAACTTTACAGGATCCAGCAGAGCTTTCTGGAAATTTCAAAATTTCAGAATTCCATAACAGGTCAACACCTAACTTATACTATAGATACTCATCATCTATTCACGAAGTCTTTTTTATTTTTTTTTTTTTTAATTTTAATCCCTGTCAGAATTTCGGACTTTCCATGAAAATCTAGGATCCTACACTCACAGAAGGACTTAGGCTACTTCAGTGAAATAACTAAAATCTACAATTTTTGAAAATATGTATCTATTCTTTTCTTTTTTGTTTGTTTCAACATCATAACGACTAGCCGACACATTTACATTTCAGAAATCTACTCAACTATTCCATTGAGAGGTGCCCTACTCAACACTCGAGATTAAAAAAAAGTTCTCCCATTCAGCCGTGTATCCAGATAACTGTATTTTTTTCCTTTCAATTCGTGTGTATGAGTATCTGTATCTGTTGGACTCCCTCCAAAGTCAGTCAGTGAAGTTTTGGCTTATTTATATACCACACGGCTATATATTTGTTTTTATTTTTGCATTTACACGGATGAGTAAATATGCATGCATGCACCTCCAGATATCTGCAAAAGAAAAAAAAAAACGGGTAGTAGTGGTGACTGTATGGAAATTACCATCAGTGAATGCACAGGGGACTTTCTAACAAAAAATGCAAAAAGAAGTTTAAAAAAAAAATGCAATCAGGTGTTTGCATATGAACTGAGTGTGCATAAAGTATGTCTTCCCTCTCCCTACGGTGCAATCTCTATTGTCAATTTGTGTTACTCAGGAACTCAAGCTAGTCTCCAAACCCGAAGCCGACCCCCAGCGCCCACATACGATTCGTCGTTTTGTGGGTGCATTTACGAGTTGGTAGGTATGTTTTGAAAAATAAAGAGAAGACTTAACGTGTCACGCTACGCTTTGTGAATTTTTAATACACTCAGTCAGTCAGTTCAGGCTTCAGAGTGGAATTTGTTAGGTTGGTTTGTATTAAGTTAAATGTATACGATTTGTGAAGGGACTTACCGAGCTCAGGGAGCTCATCCTGCAGTCTTTTGCTTTAATAATAATATTTCTGTTTGTTGTTTTGTTAAAAAAAAAAAAAAATAACAAACAAAATTTAACCGGCTTTTCGAGGAATTGGCAAGGTATGTGACCCCAAAATATTTAATGATATTCAGTTATGGGTATAATGTGAAGTTTACTCATGCAAAACAGGCAGCCTAGAGATATTTTTTTTTTGGTTGCTTCGTATGACAAGACTTATGGTATGTATATGTACCTCCATCTATGAACCACCTACTCGTTCGTACATGGAAGACCTATGGAGAAAAAAAGATTTTAAAATTCAAGATAAATTTTCCTTTTAAATGTCATTTGACATTTATTATTTTTGACATTTTATTTACATATTTTGACAAAAAAATTATAATATGTTTGCATATGTACATCGTTTTAAACATTCTTTTACCATTAATCAAATTTAATTCCTTATTGAACAACTTGGAAATTAGAACAGCTGAATCAATATTCATCGAACTGTAAAGGACATTATCTTAAGGAAGTGTGATTTTTAAGGGTAAACTTTAAATTTGAGAGTCGTGCGGTTTATGTTAGTTCCTCGGAAACGGCTCAAGCGATTTGGATCAAATTTCCCTCAGGAGAGCCATATAGTTGGACGAGCTGTTTGAGCTGTGGCTTAGTTTGGTTGGATTGGAACTACACTTCTTAATTGTTCTCTGCCTCTGGATCGAAAAAATTTGCAATCATTGCTCGGTATTGAAAGTTGTCCACATTAACCGCAACTTTTTCCTCATTTTCGAAAAAAAACTTATGGTGCAATGATCCTCTTTGTGGTTTTTGTTGGGTATTTTTAATTTTTTTTTTTAACTATGCGCTCATTCAAGAGGTTATGACTACCCTTAAAATGCTTTGCACAGTGACATGATAGGATTAGTCAGGAGATACCGATGCACATTAATTTTAAATGCTAGAATATCGCAATAGGATGGAACATTTTGGTTGGTGGGGCTAAAGAAGGAATCTCAATACTTGACGCTATTTCCGAAGTTGAGCTCAAGAGTAAACTGATAAGCATTCCTAGAAGCGCAAGCATCACGGCTGAATAGTTTAAGGGGAGGAATGCAACTGGCTACTTCACTAAAACACTGCCTATAAAAAATACCGATAAATAATGAAAGGAATGAACCATTGCGATGGTGTTCGAGAGTTCCAATTGTTTCCGTTATTGTTTCATTACCTATAACTCTTAAAACTCTTTTTTGTTTCTGTCTAGAAGACTTATGTGAGTTATGCGAGCATCACCCCAGATATGACAGTTGTAATCAATCTTTGAACGAATGTAGGCTTTATATAGATTACCAGCCAGATCAGAAGGGGAGAAATATCTCTTGCATCGTCTCAGAAATCTACACTCCTTGCACCGTTTTTGGAGAAATCGAATTGTTCGGACACTGACTTTGCGCATTTCGATCAAGAAAAAAATTTCGATATGATCTTTGTGTCTGAATATATTGAATGTTGAATTTCAAAATAAAATTGATTTACTTTTTCACGGTGACGCTTACGTTGCCTTATCTGAAAGTCAAATTTTCAACACTGCGTTAATCCGTTTTTTCACAAATAATATACTGAAAGTTGGATATGTACCTGGAAATTGAAAGCTCTCAAATACTTCCACTTTATTTGTTTATTCTGTTTTAAATATCTTCAAAATAACTGCGGACTCTCTAACCAGCTGTCACCGGAAACTTTTGATGTCTTCTCTTAAGAAAAACGCCCTTTATTAACATCCTTTAAATTGAACATTTTTTTCAAAACGATGTTTCAAAGAAAATTTCCCAGATATTTTCGTTATTGAATAATGAATTATTTAACAAACAATGCTGCTTTTTAAGGTTTAGACTTAAAATTAAGTGTTAAAAATTTTCACCCAAACGTTTATATGGAAAACATCACTTTTTGTTTTACCTTTGCATTCAGTACTGTTAATTCCTATTTTCGTTTTACGTTGTAACAAAAAACAAAGTATTTTGAACTTTTTATTCTCAAAATGTGACAATTTTAATTTGCTTGGCGTGGCTGCTTAATTTCCGAATATATATCCCAAAACTGCGAACATATGTCAACAAAAAATTTTGTTTCATTAAAAATATTAAGAAAATGCAATATGACCAATCCAAAATTTTCAAAAAACACAATGACATAAGGATAATCATATAATTTTTTAATTAAAAAATACATTTATGTTTAATAAAATTATGTAACAAAAATTTAACTAATTGTTTTTTCTTTTTTTTTCAGGTAAATATAATTAAATAAAATGCGTGGTTGATGTAGAATAGTAAATAATGGTAAGGTACAGTTTTTGTTTATAAAAAAAAATATTTAAAACATATGCAATGATAATCTTACCAAAATTATTCAACATAAATGCTGAAGCAAACTGTAGCAATTTAAGAAATAACGTCACATTTTCGAAACAAACAGATCCACAGATATAACACGAAATACAGCCTACGCTACGAACTGTAAAAATACATAGTATATGTATATGCCTTATATGTAGACGACGTCTGTCACAATCTTCCTGGAGGAGTAAGTTTCGCAAATACCCTAATAAAAGTTTTGCTATATGCTGACGATCTAGTAATTTTTGCTGATAAACCATCAACACTTCAAATGCAAATAAACCGCCTAAGTTCTTTCTGTGATACTTGAGGTCTTCATATAAATTCTCTAAAAACTAAGATTTAAATCTTTGATGGTAGGCAATCAAGAAGACGACCGGAAGCAAAATGGTTTATCAACATGGTCAGTATTGATATTGTAGAGGAATTTAAGTACTTGGGTGTCCTTTTGACTTACAACCTAAACTTTTGCAAGCACGTTAAAGAAAAAAGTTGAGAAGCTAGACTAGCTTTAAACATAATGTAGCCAACATTTTTTTCAAACCAGAACATCGATTTAAGATCTTAATATCAGGTTTTTAACGCAACAATTAATACTTGCATGACATGACGGTGTCCAAGTCTTTGGTTATAAATATTTTAATAATTTTGAACTCGTACAAAGAAATTTCTTTAAAACACTTTATCATTTACCCAACTGCACTCCAAATTATTCAATATACGTAGAATCAGGTATAACGCCAATCTACATTAAAAACTTTAAGACTAGCGCGGATTACATTGTAAGAACAATGAAAAGAACCGATAGATCACTCCATAGAATTTTATTAAAGAACTTGTTACTAAGAAATGCGACTCCGTTCAAAGATGTGAAGCAGTTGGCACTTGACCACGAATCAGTTTAACATCTGTCAGAAGATCGAATTGAAGGCTGGCAAAAACAGTTTACAGAGGTTATAGCTCTAGTAGACCAAAAATTATTTCAGGCTAATCTAGCCAAAGCATCTATATCAGCTTCGAGAAACCACTACAAAAAATTGAACCATCAGCTTCTTACCGCTCATAACTACTTTTGTAGTAATCCTTCGGCCATTCAAATAAGTTTCATTTTTAGAACGAGAGTCGAAATCTCAAATCTTAATTTCATCCCGCATCGACAAGGTTTGCCACAGCTCTGTAATCTTTGCAATAGAAGAGAAAATGAAGATATTTACCACTTCGTGGCCAAGTGTCCCATTCTTCAAGAGGTCCGAAGATTACACTTTGGTGTTAGCTTTTTTACTTTAGAAATTTTTTTTGAAATCCTTAATAGAGAAAAGGGATGGTTGTGTCTAGTCAAATATATATTTAAGACGCTCTTAATTATAGAAATCAATTCCCTAGCTGATTGGCTCGATCACATATTTATTTAATTTGTAAAAACAGTAGTTTAGTCCAATTAAATTTTTTTTTATTGTATTTTAAATCACTTCAAAATTAATATCACATAGTCTAGGAGGTTAGTACCTGTAAAATAAGCACATTAAACATTAAATCTATTCTTGTGTTCCAAATCATGTCAAAAGTGGTATTCCTAAATTATATATTATATAAACTAATTCTTATTATAAAAACTATTTTATTGTATATTACATTTATAAACAATCTTGGTTTGCTAAATCAATAAAACTTATTCAGAACTTATTTGTGTTTCAAATCACGTCAAAATTGAGAGATACATTATGAAGAAAAGAATAGTTAGCTTTTTGTACAAGTTTTTGATAACTTGCATTTTTATTTATGTATATGATATGAAATGTCATTTCAGTCAGACGGCAGCGTTGCCATGACCTTATTCTTATATAAAATTTTGTAAAACCTTATGATGAAAAATAAAGAATCTATCTATCTATCTATCTACATAGTATAAGCGGTTTTTTAAAACAATAATCTAAAACTAATGTTGTATTTTAACTTGCGATATAAATACTATAGGACAAGTTTTGCATTTGGAAACAAACTGAACTCGAGATTTTAATCAAAATTAACATTACGATGATGGAGAATACCAAAAAAGTGGGTCTCGCAATTCCGCCTGTCTGTAGATCGACCTACAGCCTAAACTGCTTAACCGATTTTCTTCAAACTTGATACTTAATCGTTTTAAGTGATTGTCTCAAATATATTGTTGAATGGTACATACAATTTCTCTACCATTTTAATTATCTTGAAAACTTCTCTAACGATTTTGATAAAAACAATGTGTGTGCACTACTTTTGGTATAGCTTACATTTTTTTCAGCATTTTTTCTTACATATTTTGTTATTAACGGTACCTGCCATACAACACCATATTTTTATACATAAATCCTATAGGAGGTCTTTCGAATTCTAAATAATACTTCGGTCGAAAATTTTTCACAAATATTTTTTTTTTGGATTTTTGAAAAAAATAGTTCTGTTTTTGAAAATTTAATATTTCCAAAACGGGTGGACGTTTTTTTTTTTAATTTTATTTTAAGTTTATATTATTAAATATTTAAAATTTGCATACTAAATATCTACATTTTTAATAAATAAAAAAAGTAAAACCAACGTTATGTTGAGTCGTTTCTATTAAGGATGTTTTGCATACAATTTGGTCGAACACAAGGGGAAGTACGTGCGATCCAGTTGTACATTTTATATTAGTTTAGTTTTGGTATGTCTCTATTCAATTATGTCCATCACTGCTTTCTGCCTTTGTATCCGGAGAGTAAACAATTACATTAACAAATTACAAAATTTTCCACCCTTTGAAGTTTGACAGTTGTTACACTTCTTACTACAAAAAAAGATACCAAACAGAGCTAATATGTTTTTAAATAGTAACGGGTGATTTTTTTGAGGTTAGGATTTTCATGCATTAGTATTTGACAGATCACGCGGGATTTCAGACATGGTGTCAAAGAGAAAGATGCTTAGTATGCTTTGACATTTCATCATGAATAGACTTACTAACGAGCAACGCTTGCAAATCATTGAATTTTATTACCAAAATCAGTGTTCGGTTCGAAATGTGTTTCCGCTTTTTTATCGACAAATTTTGTTCAGCGATGAGGCTCATTTCTGGTTGAATGGCTACGTAAATAAGCAAAATTGCCGCATTTGGAGTGAAGAGCAACCAGAAGCCGTTCAAGAACTGCCCATGCATCCCGAAAAATGCACTGTTTGGTGTTGTTTGTACGCTATTGGAATCATTGGACCGTATTTTTTCAAAGATGCTGTTGGACGCAACGTTACGGTGAATGGCGATCGCTATCGTTCAATGCTAACAAACTTTTTGTTGCCAAAAATGGAAGAACTGAACTTGGTTGACATGTGGTTTCAACAAGATGGCGCTACATGCCACACAGCTCGCGATTCTATGGCCATTTTGAGGGAAAACTTCGGAGAACAATTCATCTCAAGGAATGGACCGGTAAGTTGGCCACCAAGATCATGCGATTTGACGCCTTTAGACTATTTTTTGTGGGGCTACGTCAAGTCTAAAGTCTACACAAATAAGCCAGCAACTATTCCAGCTTTGGAAGACAACATTTCCGAAGAAATTCGGGCTATTCCGGCCGAAATGCTCGAAAAAGTTACCCAAAATTGGACTTTCCGAATGGACCACCTAAGACGCAGCCGCGGTCAACATTTAAATGAAATTATCTTCAAAAAGTAAATGTCATGGACCAATCTAACGTTTCAAATAAAGAATCGATGAGATTTTGCAAATTTTATGCGTTTTTTTTTTTTTAAAAGTTCTCAAGCTCCTAAAAAATCACCCATTAGATACCTACCTATTTCGTGGCATTTGTATCTACAAATGAAGCGTTTGCATATGCTATGATTTTCCAATATGGACCACTATTTTTCTAGAATGGAAACGCAAATTCCCGATGGCGTTTTTCCAATTCCTTAACGATTGCAAAAAAGAACACGTATATTGTCAAATAATTAATCAAAACTCCTGCCCAAATCAATTCAATAGAATTATACAGTACAAACTAACTTCTATAGAATAGACACCTACCTATAGGTATCTATAGACAAAACAGTAAAAAAAATTAAATTAGTGCACAAGACAATAGCAACTCCATTTGGAATCACTTATCCCCCATCATTTACGTTTAATTTTAAATTAAACTCCTTATTGATTTTACAACCCCATCAACGACATGCTGTTGTTTTAATTAAATTTAATTAAAACAAAACTCTCGATTTATTACAAATTAAATAACAAATGCCATGAGGAAAAAAACTGCAGTCCTTGTCGTAGCAGTAAAATTGTTATAAAAAAATAAAAGAAAAAAAAACTGGGAAGCAAATCTGTATCGGGTCTTTGGTGATTTTTTTGTTTTTTTCTAAACGAATGAACATGGGCAAGGAGCAGCATTCAATGCCGTTTTATTTTTTTATGTTTATATTCACTCCTTTTCACAAACATTAACAGTATAAAAACGATACAGTAGTAAAATATATCTACAGAAAGGCAAATGAAAAAAATAAGAAAATGACTTTTATTCAGGGACGTGGACATACACTCGTATTGAAACTTAAGTTTAGGAGTACCTATGTACAGATATATTTCTACAGATATCTACCTATTAACCTTAAGAGATGATGCACAAAAACACTGCCACCAACGATAATTTTGCCTGGGATAGCAGTGTTATTCACACAGTGCCGTACTTAGTCTAAACAGACGAAATTCTCTAAAATTTTAAATGTCACTAAATAGATTTTCATACCTTTTTCGTGCAGCTGGTTGTAGTAAGCAGATTTGTGTTAAACTATATTAAGAAATAATTGGCGATTTCCTTTGAAAAAATCGCTGTGTCTTGAAATCGAAAAATCCAATATGGTCCCGATTTATCGCAGAAATTAGGACGCAATTTTGCATTCAGTAATCCCCGCTGATATAGGTACTAAATGTCAAGTTTAGGATTTGAAAAAATCGAGCTATAGCTAGTAGAGATGTGACGGATATCCGGTATGTATTCGGTATCCGGCCTATCCGGCTCCTTTTTTAATATCCGGCCGGAGCCGAATAATCTTTTATATCCGGCCGAATACCGGATAGTCGTTTTTTCAGTAAGAAAAATAACAAAATATTAAGTCTTATGATCTGATTGATTTTATTTATTTCGTACGTTTCGTACAGCAACATTATAGTGAATGAAAATAACTTTTCTGCATTCATTTGTACTTTAATTTATTTATATTTTTATTTTATCTACTTTCATCAATTAGAGTTAAAGATTAGACTAATTAATAATACATTTAAAAAATGAAACAAAAAACGTAATATAAAATAAAAAATAATTATTAACTGATGCTCAAACTTTTTTCAGGCTATTTTGGTCACTTTTTACCGATATGCAAATAAAATAACTACTTCATATTTTTACCCTACATTTCGTTGGATTTTCCCAACTACTTCAGCGGTTGTTTATTTAAACCTAAAAAATAAAATATGTTTATACATTTTACGAGTATATTTCTTTTTCACATTTTTTTCCATTCACATGAAATGTTAAAATTTTACATTGATTGTTTTAAAAATTATTATTAATTTTAAAATTGTGAAAAAGAAATATAAAATGTATAAAGATATTTTATTGGTTAGGCTTAAGTAAACAACCCCTGAAGACGTTGGGAAAATCCAACGAAACTTAGGGTAAAAATATGAATTAAAGTTATTTTATTTGCATATCAGTAAAAAGTGACCAAAATAGCCTGAAAAACATTTGAACGTCAAATAATACAAATATTTGGTCGAGTTAATAAATTATATCAATAATTATTAACATTAGTACATAAGTTATAGGCCAAAATCACTATTCGGTACAACTCTAAGAGCTAGTCTAAAATTTGGTCAAAATTTTTCCTTACATATTTTGTTATTTTTTTTTTTAAATTCATTATTTCGAAAACTAATGAAAGATTTCTTTTTTGAAATCATGCTCTAAAGTTTATATAATTAAATACTTAAAATTGCCATACCAAATTTTTACTTGCGATATAGGTACCTACTATAGGACAAGTTTTGCATTTGGAAAAAAATCGAACTCAAGAACACTACAAAAATGGGTCCAGCAATTCCGCCTGTCGGTGAAAATAGATTTTTGAATCGTTTAAATATGTGCACTACAATAAACCTAGTCTACATTTTGGTTAATTTTTTAACATACAGTCGAACTTCGATAACTCGAACGATCACTTGCCGAAAAAATAATTTGAGTTACCAAGACTTCGAGTTATCAAGTAAAACAGAAAATTAAAATAAATTACGTAATATTTATTTGCGAATAAAAAAGTATCTGTTGTTGTGATTACTTAATATATTCTGTTATACTTGACTGACGAATGGATTTGTCGGAATGCTATATTTAATAGCCACATCGTTCTTTCTTGACCCACTCTCCACCTCTTTTATTATTTTAAATTTGTCTTCGAGCGATGTTTTTAATGTTCGTTTAAGGACATACCCACGTTAGCTTTACTTGTAATACAAATTTTACACTGTACTGTTAATATCTACGTCAGTTTCTTTTATTTTTAATTTCTTAAGATAAGACTTTGAATTCGTATTATAATACATACGTATATCAACCTAATAATGTGTTTTCTAACACCGGAACATGACAGATTTTACTCACACTTAACGGATTCACAATTTTCAACACACACATATGTACACAAGGTCATACATACAACCACAATACCCACAAATGCAATGCATTATGAAATGAACTTATCCACAGAATTTGATAATTTCCCTAAAAAAATCGACTTATCGAAGCTGACGCCAAATAATATCTTCGAATTATCAACACATCCGAGTAATCGAGGCATTCGAGTTATAGAAGGTCGAGTTATCAAACAAAAATTACAAGTAAATTTCAGGCTTCGCGCTATTGCCAACCATTTTCATTCGAGTTATCAAATATTCGAGTTATCGAAGTTCGACTGTATTCTTTTATTTACGGTACCTGTCATAAAACCATTTGTTGACTTATTCATGAACGACTCAATAGATTTCGGTCAATTTGTTTATGTAGGAGGTCGTTTGAATTCTAAATAATACTGCATACCAAAATTCTCCAAAAATATTTGTTTGGATTTTTGAAAAGAAAAAACATTTTTTTCAATATTTCTAAAATGGGTGGACCTCTATTTCGTTAGCATTAATAGGGTCCATGGTCTCACAACATATATTTTTTTTGTAGATCGATGGATATTTAAACGTCCATTTGTGCACTGTGCAATATATTAGATAGATCCTGGCCATAGCTTTTGAAAAATTTGAAGAATTGAGGACGAACGGTGAATGGACTCTTGTATAACGTCGTAAACGAAATAAAGTTTTTTTGGGAACAAATACTCCGTTGACCATAGTCCAAATTATATCGCCATAGAACGGGATTCATGACAATCGTTGTTTCAATATCGGTAACAGCCATTTCTTCATCGGAATCCTCACCAGAGTTTGAATCTTTGTCTTCTTCGGTTTCAGATACATCGGTTGGATCATCCCGAAAAGAATCACCGCTGTCAATTTCTTCGTAGTGCATTTATGTCTTAACACAAAATTAACATAATATAGTCGCGAAAAAACGAGGAGCGGTACTTATAAGTAAAAAACATACTGGACGAATGGTACACTAGTGTAGGTACATTAGTATCTAGTCGACAAGTACCTGCTCGATAAGTTTTACCTTTTATATTGTTATCAGATTTTAAAGGGTTATCCATTTTGCGGTTTAAAAAGTAAACGTAAATAAAACAGATATAAAATATTTTTTTTCATGACATTTCTTTTTTATTATAAAGTTTCAACGTTGACATTATGTGTGAAACACTACATCATTCAAATGACCACCACGCGAATTGTTGCAAACATCGATTCTTTTGAATTAATTTTCGACCACTTTTTGACACATATTGGGCGGTATCTCCGCCATAACTTGACGAATGTTTGTTTTCAAGTGCTCAAGATTTAAAGGTTTATCTGCATAAACACAGTATTTCACGTAGCCCCACCAAAAAAAAGTCCAGCGGTGTCAAATCGCCTGATCTTGGTGGCCAGTTGATATCTCCACGACGAGAAATTACGCGGCCAGGAAATGTCTCTTGCAATAAAGCCCTATTCGCTCGAGTTAAGTGGCATGTGGCACCGTCTTGTTGAAACCACATATTCTCTAAATCGTATTCTTGAACAGCAGGCAAAAAAAGACGGTTATCATATGACCATAACGCTCCGAATTGACGGTGACAGTCGTTCCACCATCGTTTTCGAAGAAGTAAGGTCCAATCATACCTCCGGACGAAAGAGCGCCCCAAACAGTGCCTTTTTGTGGATGTAATGGCCTCTCTTCAATTACTTGATAATTCTCAGAACCCCAAATATGAATTTTTTTTTATTAACGTACCCATCGAGTGAGAAATGTGCTTCGTCTCTGAAGAAAATTTTGTTCGAAAAATCTCCGTCCACCGCCTGTTGTTCAAGCACCCATTCGACGTATCTATGACGTTGTGAATGGTCAGCTGGCTTCAGTTGTTGTGTGAGCTGGACTTTATATGGATGTAGGTGTAGATCCAAATGCAAAATACGCCATAATGTGCCGTAAGACATTCCTAACTCCTGAGAACGACGAGGAATCGACACATTCGGGTCTTCGGCAACACTTTCACTTACAGCAGCGATATTTTTAGTGGTACGAGCGAAACGATGATGCACAGGCCTTACAATATCTGTAGCCAATCCAGTCTCTTAAATTTTTTTCATAATTTTGCCAATTGCTTGCGTAGTTAACCGATTATGTAAACCATAATCTCCTCTTAAAGCACGATATGTGGCTGTGGGAGAATCACGATTTTTGTAGTAGGTTTTAACTAATTTTATGCGTTGTGCGATAGTTCAGCGATCCATTTGCGTAAATATCAGAAAAATTGTTAAACAACAACTTAGTTTGACAGATTTCGAATTCCAGCCCTATACTTTTGAAACCGTAAAATGGATAACCCTTTACGAATAAAAAAATATTTATATTTTATTTAGTATACTACGACTTTTTGAGTCCACCTGCGATTAAAAACTTTAGAATACAATTAACTATAGTTACTATAAATGTCAAAAAACGGTTATATTTTGGTGCACATTTGGGTTGATTGTAATAGTACCAATTTTTATTGGCTTGAAGATGTGACCTATGATAGTAATTGTTTTGTAGCTATTAATAAAATTAAGGGATCAGCTTAACAGGGCAAGTCTCTTAATTAAATCTTAGCCATTATATCCAACAAAAATAAGAGGCCCTTGGGACTTTTGTGAAGTTTTTCTTTATAAGACTTACTCCAGCCATAGTCATCCGTTCTTGATTTCTTGGTTATCCCTGAGGTTGTTCCGTATTTTTTTTTCTTATTACTCCTTGCGAATATGCCACTGAAGAGAAAAATATGAAAAAAAAAACAAATGGAAGGAAGTGTGTATACAAACAGACTTGAAGTTGGAAAGTGCACATGGACTTTGGTCATCATCATCAACCTTTAGAGATGAACATAACATGAAATTCTAGCTTTACCAAAGGGTATCACTACCACTACACCAACTAGTGGTTAGTTTGCTTTGCTTTTGGCTGGATTTTCTGTCACACAGATACTTTTCTGATATTTTTTTTTGGTCAAGATTGTAGATATTTGTCTCTTCTTTGTCGTCTTAACTCTTGGAAAGACGAAAATCATGGAGAGGAATATTTTTCTACGGAGGATGGTATGCTTGTGTGCATTTATTTTAAGAAGCAATAAGATAGATGGATTGGATTTGGATGGAATAAATGGACTGATGGATATACTTGGACTTTGACGCTGAAATTCATGCATAATACAATACATAATGGATCCACTTTTATTGAGTTGGGGCGCTGGCTGGTCAGTGGTCATAAAGCCATTTTGTTAAAGTGTAGGTACACTCGTACAACATATGATAGCTGCAGATGACCAACGAGCATTTCTTTAATATGGGCATATCTATACTACATAGTTTTACACACACGAAACCGAATGAAACGGGTTTTGGTACATACATAATTATGTATATCTCTTTGTTTTCAACATAGGTACGTGAGGTACTTACTCCATGCGAAACAAAGGTAAACACTATTCAAGTAGAGTGCACGAACAGTGGGGTCTTTCAGAGGTACATTGTTGATAAGATGCTTCGGAATACACCTTAAGTGATGTATATACTCAGAAGTGGCAGCAGAAGTAATAAGTACAAGTGCAAGTTGATTTTTGTTTATTTTAATAAATTTTTTATTTATTTTACAACGTTTTTTTTTATAATAATTGCATAGCTTTATGCTTATCTATGGGTTGGTGATTTAAAATAAGTTATTTGAATTGATTTCGATGTTAAAAATTATTTGCAGGAATAATTTAAGTAAAGCGCTAATTTTGCTAGAACGAAAATTAAAAATTAAAAGCGTTTTTTTATAAATTAAGTATTTTTTTTATCTACATGCGCTCAAGGGATTATAATTACCTTTAACTGTTTCAACACAGCGCGGTCGTGAGGTAAAGTGACCATTCGTCCCACATTACGCGGGACAGTCACACATTTGCTTGATCTGACCCACCTTGAAAATTGTCCCACAAATGACCCACAAAATCAAAAGATGTCCCACACTGTCGCACGAAATCGAGCTTAAATTTTTATATCGGTTTTTTAATCATAATAATTTTATTTAACTGAGCGCTACCATCATTTTACAAAATTATTTGCATGACATAACCACTGCACGCACTCATAGTTTTCTTGTTGAAAGCCCGTTTTAAATAAATTGTGGACGGTGGAGAAGTATCAATTCTCTGAGGAAACAATTAAATCCATCATTGACATACTATACATGGACTGCTACGAGCCAACTTCAAGTTGGTTCTTTCCTCATCTAGGTTCAAACGAGCGCCACCCAGCTTCCAACGGAAATCATGAATATTATCAAGTCATACCATCACCGAGATTCAGCTATTTCGGCGAGTGAAGTGAGATGATTCGCCAGTCACTGCTGAAGCCTCAGGCGAGTAATCTGACATTTCATTTCACTTACTCACTCCCTTACTTTTACTAGATGAATCGATTTTTAATCAAAAGTGACTCATCTCACTCACTCACTGCGGTTTCGAATTAGCTGGGGATTATTTTCAATTAAATCCTTACACGAATCTAAAAAATTAATTTTCGCTATTTTGTACAGAAAAAAATAGGCAACTGTATTACAGTTCTTTGTGTTTGTTAAAGGTTATTAAGATTTTGTTCTCCTTTTCCGTAAAAAACAAGAATTTTTCTTAATTTTCTGCAACAGTTTTAATAAAATTGAAATGTCCCACATTGAAAAACAAAAAAATTTGTGCATATTATTTTCGAGTGAATTTTCTTTTTTTGTCCCACATTTTAACTTTTTGGATCTGGTCACTTTATCGTGAGGTGAAGGAAGAGAAAGATAGAAAAGATGTGTAGTATATAAAGCAATTTCGATTCTAAGAGAAAAGTTTAAAATATTTTTTACGTTTTTTTTTTTGAAGTTTTGAATATTTTTCAAGTTTTCTCGAATCTGATTCGTTATTGATGGTGTAGTGTAGTTCAATTGTCTTCTGCCATAATTGTTGTACATAGCTGGAATTTCAGAAAGACCTTGCGATCGCATTCTGTTATTGGTGTTGTGCGAAGTATGTTGCTGGAATCTTGGATCATCGTAGTATTCTAGAATTACTGTTATTTTAAATATTTTGTCTATACTGAGAAAATTGGAATGGAGATGTTTTTTTTTTCAATTATTTTAATGATTTTATACTGTTGATTAATAAGCTTATTCATATGTGTTTTTGAAGCGTTTCCCCACTCTAGTGCGCAATACCTTAATCAGGATTCACCCAAAAGTTCTGTCGATCAGGTAGCTCTCCATCCTTTTCCACAGTGTCCCTCTAATGCTAGTTTTGCAGAGGACATCAATCAGTTTTTCGTGGCGTTATGAGCACGCTGTGATTTTAATCGAGATAGGGTCGATAAAATTTTCCATCGCCTTTTCCTTTTTTGAAAGACAGTAATTGCTTTTTATAAAGTAATGTTTTTCAATAAATTTATTTAAACGCCTCAAGTGTTAAAGTATCATCATTCAATTCATTTTACAAGTTCTTATTCCGTAAGCTCCTGGACTTTTGGTCGTATTCAGTTTGCACATTTCAATTTAAATTTCGATTTGCTCGGCTTCTTGTACACATATTGTTTGAACAAGATATTGGTTCGGTTAGATGGAAGTTATTTCATTACATATGTATGTAATCTTCGATGCAAAAGAATTCAACAAATGTTTCAGTTATTCCGGTGACTTTATGGTTTATTTCTACCCAAAAATTCGCTTATATTGCTTCAGTTTTCGTGCGAATAACGTTTTGCGTTTGCTAATTTTAATTTGTAAAAGTTTGACAGCTATATTTGTATGTTCTTGTAGACGTAGTTTCTTTATTTTTTATGCGGATTTGTAAAATTCATTTCTCATATTAGATATATCATCCATCTTCTTTACAATTAATATCTTTTCTTGCATATCTCTAATATTTATCTGTCGTTATCTGATTTTTATTTTGACGGTTTTTCCTTTTTCGAAAATCCCAATTTAAATATCATATATTTATCATTTTCTTAACAAATTTTACGATTGAATTCCATCAAAATCGAAGTAGAGTTAGAAATAAAAGTAGGAGTAAAAGTAGAAATGGAAATAGTCAATACCTGGTTCTCAAATCCACTGTGCCAAACTAGAGCCATGCAGTTTAGGTTGTATTTAAAAGACCTTAGGTCTTACAGGCATATAGTTAAATTAAAAAAGAAAAATAGGAGTAGTAAAATTTGCTCAGCGTAGAAAATGTGCAATCATATTTACTTTAACGCTGTATTTTAAAGTCCTCGTAAGTTTCGGGTGTACATTTTTGCTGTATTTCGCCAAACAAGTATACTATACCGTAAAATGCTATCGTACTTGGGCTAGTGCTTGTAAATTCTTTTAAGATTCTTGCTCAAGTTATCGATGTGTTTGCTCAATAGAAAACGAAAGTCAATAATCACTCGAAGATATTTGTAGCTCTCTACTAATTCTATAGTTTCAATTTGGGTGCTTGGTCAGGTATCATTACTTAAATATATTCTTCTGGTCTACTTGAATTTGAATTGTGGACCTAGGATGTACATTATCTTATAGCGTTTTTATTTGGCAATCCAGAATCCCTCTCCGATCCGGGATTCCTAGTGAACACTTTGATTCTGACGATTCTGAATTAATGAGAATGTATGTGTGAAAATAATTGTGTACGTGGAAATATTCAAATTCAAAAAACTGTTTGTTGCACAATTATGCTACAAAAAATTACAACAGTCGAGTTTGACGTTCAAGTAAATGAATGTGTGAGTGCTTCTGATTTTAAATCCAGAAGCAAAATTCTCTTCTTTTCAGAATTAGAACTGTCATTTTTTCCCAAATGAACGCTTTCAGAAGAGTCCGGAAGGCTTCCCGATTGCCAAATAAAAACGACATTAGTCTTAGTGGCTGTCGTGCCTACTCCATTCCAATTCGTCGCATGCATTATTTTCGTATGGTTTAGAGTGTCAAAAGTCTAAATTCAATGAACAATAAAAGCACATGATAGCTTTTATTCAAGTTTTTATTACAACAGTTTTCCTAAATTTGTATACAAATGTGACTAGTAGTCGTGCAGAGTACACATGCCTTGACTGTTTGCCATTGCCGTAATCCATGTTTTTTCCACTCATGTTTTCAATAAGTTCAGACTTCTAAACGGGAAACCGTTAAAACTGTTCTAAACTAGAACACGTCTCTTCCGTGTGATTGCCTCACTTCTTAATTACCACTTACCTATATAACATTTTTTTATAAATTTTCATACCTACCTTTCGTTTTCATTTTGGTCCCACTGCGTGAACACTTTTTTCATTTTCTTCTTATTTGGAACACAATCCGCTTTTCCCCATGAGTTAAACACGAGGTTAAAGAACCAGTCACTACATCAAAGGTAAAACAAAAAACAAACAACACAATACAAAAAAAAAATTAAGAAAAAAAAATTCAGAAAAAAGAGAAAAAAAAGAGAGAAAAAAACTACAAATGCATCAGTAGGTAAAAAAAGTTGCACTGTGATGTCTTGTTTTTGTTTGCTTTGTTGGCTGTGGCTCTTAGACAGCCAACAACAATTGAGCGTTTCTTTGACTTTAGCTAGCTATATTCTATCCACATCTAATTTACCTGTAGCCGTTTAAGGTTAATTTTGTATGCAATTTTTTCTTAATTTTTTTACCTCTGTGTGAGCTTAACAAATAAAATATATAAATACAAATAAAAAATAACCAATAATCCAAAATGGATAAAGATTGAAGCTGAAATCTCAAATGCAACGACTCTAAAAGTCTTGAAGAGTAAGCAAACATGGCACACAAAAAAGTGGTGATAGGTCGTAGGTTTATAACCAAAAAAGCATGCAGCTGAAATGCATCACTTGATAAAATGAAACGCTGTTTTACTTCTCCCTCTGTCTTAAAAATTCGTTTATTTTTCTTCTTTGTATTTTAACCAAAATGGTTTCTTTAGCTTATCGTTTTTTTTAACTTTATTTACTGACACTTTAAATATAATAATGTGGAATTAAGAGTTAAATGTCAAGAAGGGAAACAGGAAACTGAAGCAGACTTTGACCTAAATTCAAAGCTGAACAAATACATAAATGGTAACAGATGGAGTTAGGAAGTTTGTCTTGTAAAGAATGTGCTTTTTAGTTAAAAAGTTGATTGTTTTACTTATTAGGTAATGTGTGTCACTGTGAAATAATATAGTACAGTGTCGTATACATTGGTGCCTATATGTATGTATTTTTTTTTTTTTTTTTTTTTTTATAATTTTGCACGCGCTCAAGGGACTTTATTGTTTTAAACACTTTATATGTTTTAAACACAGTGCGGCAACCAGTGAAAGAAGAGAAAGAAGGATAGAAAGATGTGTGGCGCGACGTATTGAGATGGTGGTTGTTGTCTCAGATTTTATCTCTAGGGATGGCGGCTGAACTAATGCGGAGAAAATTACCGTGTCTTATTTATTTATGTCTCTTGTAATTCGCATTATTTTATTTTAGTTCGTTGTCATAATTATGAGTAGCTTACTCAATCACATGTTGTTAGTGTTATGCCTGAACAGCATGTAATAGAATAGAAATAAAGGGTATTTTATTTAGCTGCATTAGAAGTTTCGATTGTTGTTGTCTATGCTTTGACAGTTGAGAAACTCTGTTGACATTTCTATTCAGTAAGGCTTGGCAACTCATCATGGATAGTTTAATGCCGGAACAACGCTTTTAAATTGTGGAAATTTACTTAACAAAAAAAAAATCTGGTCTCGAAGTTCATAGAGTACTTTTACCGAAGAATTGTGTTTAGTGATAAAGCTCATTTCTGGGTAAATTGCTTCGCCAATAAGCATGATTGCCGTTTTATGGAGCGAAGACAATCCTGAAGCCATAAACGATTCATCATTAGGTCTATTAAAATTGACTTTCTTGTGCCTTTTACAAGCTGGTGGCATCATCGTTCATTATTTCTTTCCAAATGAGGAAAGACCTGCCAGTTCCTGTGAATGTCGAGCGCTATCGAACTGACTGATTTTTGTTTCCAAAAATTAATCAACCACGATATAGGTATGACTCCAATTCAACAAGATGGCGCAACTTACTATACAGCGCGCTTAACCATAAATTTATTTCGAAATTGATAACTTTATTTCCAGAAGTGGCCGTGTTAACTGGACCCTCGTTCGTTCTACTTTAAGCCTCTCTCGACTGCCTTATATGGGGCTATGTTAAGTCATTAGGTTATGCCAACAAATAAGAAACTCTTGAAGCATTGGAAGGCAATACGTCATACGACCATATTTATTGGGAAAAGAAGTCAAAAATTGTATTGATCGAATGGACTATGAAACTTGTAGGCGCGGCGCATATATGCCGGAAATCATATTTAAAAAATAATTGCCAAGAAATCATCTACCAGATTATAATAATAAGTAATTCATTCCAACAATATTTCTGTCTTGAAATATTATTTAAAATTCTCAAGCTCTTGAAAAAACACACATTATTCTTCTTGATTATAGAATGTTAGATACAGTAATACCTCTGGTAATTCGAATTACTATTGTTGCATATTGTGAATAGGTAAGTTGTTGACCAAATATTTTTTAAGAAAAAAAAATAAAGATTTGGGGAGTTACTCGTATTAACCAAAATAAAAAAAATGGGATTTTTAAGATGGCAGCATAGAATATGTTTTTGTTAACATAAATAAAATAAAAAAAAAATCCGCACTCAAAAACAAATTTATTACTTTTTTTTATTTAATGTACTACGCCCCAATGTTTTCGACCATTTTTCTCCAAATCTATCAATTGTACGATAAAAAGTGTCTCCATCTCTTTTGAGTAGAATAACATTAGCTACAATGCGTAGCTACAACTTTCTTCAAGATAACCTATAGTTTTTGAGTAATTTGAAAAAAACTGAATTCCAACCCCCCCCCTCCCTACAAATTGTTGCTCCGCACCAAATTTACTTTTTCGGAAATGCTTAGGACATTAAAATGAAGCTGTCCACCAAAAATTCAGCTTTGTCGGAATTTTTTCGAAGTTTCATCATTTTTTGGTCTGATATTCCTGGACTATGGGAGTGGTTTTTGAGAAAAATAACCTTTTATGTTTAACTTTTTGAAAACATTAAAAAAAAATTCAATTCAATTCAATAGGTATTTAGCAAATATATATACGTAATTATAATTTTTGAAAAATATTTAATGAGTAGTTTTCAAAATATAAATTAATTTTTTTGAAATGCTTTTAAATACAAAAAAAATTGATTAAAAATATTGGTAAGCAGTATAAATTGGTCTACCTAAACCTATATACCTATGTGTGCAATTTCGAAGAATCGGTTAAGCCATTTATGAGATAGTCTAAATAAAAAAAAACGGTCCTGTGAAAAGTACCTACCGTGTTTAGACATTTAAAATTTTTTTTCAGCCATATTATCGGTTGTACCTAAAAAGCTGCACTGATGTATTTAAATCAAAATTGTTGGAGCCGCTTCCGAGAAATGCTTTAACGTAACGGTTATATGGCAGGTATCGTTATTTTTTTGAGCTAATAAAATCAATTTCCCCTCTTTCCAATGTAATTTTACGGACAGAGGTCTTAGACCATCTTTTTTCGCCTTCGCTATCATCGTAATGTCATATTTCATTATATCAATTTTTTTTTTGTTCAAAGTCTTGCGTTCAAAATTTATTGATTTAATAAGACTTAGACCAGGAAAATAAGATACTCACTTAACATCTCCAGTCTTCTGGGCCTAACTCATTATCAAGCCACTTTTTTACCAAGAGATAGGCTCCTAGAAGATGGTGTGGTGCGATCTGAATGTAGGTGTTCGGTAATATGTCATTTTGAAGATAATTGTATATCTACAAGTAATTCAATTTGGGTAGAAATAAGCTCTTTGAGAGTTGTTATATAGATGTATTTGTTCATCATATTGATGAAAAAGGTTGTTATTTTTCAGCCAACGACCGCGATCATCAATATGAAAATTTGGAAAACCGCTATCATCATTACTACTGCAATTAAGATTATACTGAACCCTGTGGTCATCATATTGAGTAATGCGGTTGTCAATAAAATTACTGTGGTTGTGAATAGGATGATTGTAGTTGTCAATACGACAACCGCCATCGTCGATATGATGATCACAGTTGTTAATAAAATTATTGCAGTTTTCAATACGACGATTGTAGTTTTCAATATAAATCAATACGATTATCGCTGTCACATTGACAGCCATGATTGTCATGTCGGCAACCACGATTTTCATATTGAGCGATTGTCCTTTATTGAATGACTTCAATACCTATGAAAATTAAAAACCGCCTATTTCATACTTAAAATTTGCAAAAGCAGAAAGTTTAACAAAACTTTTAGGGAACAAATACTTACTACTCAGCACTTTAATTGATCCATTTAATAAACCCCCCCCCCCCCTCATGATTAGAATATACAAATGAAGTTAATTATAAAAATGCATTAAACCCCACTCAAAAAAATCCAAATGTTTTCGACCATGGTTATCCAAATTAATCAATAATCACACTTACACCAAAAACATAAATGTTAAAAAAGTAGCCAAGTTCTTCTATATACCAAAACCTTTGCATAATAAGTCAGCCGTGAAAAGTAGTGAGATCTAAAAGTACGCCAAGTTTCAAAATTGAATAATTAGGTAATAAAAGAACACTTTCCAAGTAACCAAACGCAATTTAAGTCAGTAATCATAAATTACCAGATTTCTCTGATAATTTTGAGGTTCTTCCATATTACTTTACTTAAAATATTTTATATTTAACATTAATAAGCTTAGAACTTGGCGTACTTTTAGATCTCACTACTTTTCACGGCTGACTTATTATGCAAAGGTATTTTGTATATAGAAGAACTTGGCTACTTTTTTTAACATTTATGTTCTTGGTGTGATTTCACTACTTTTTGCAAAGATTCTTTTTATCAGGAAATGTGGTTGCAATAACCGCTCAATGAGAGTCTCATAAGGAAACGTAAGTTTTTAATGTATGCCTTTTGTATGCACTAAAAGTCCTGCCACTCTACCAATTATCATAAGTTAGAAGTGGTCCATAGAAATGATAATAATGATTCGAATGAAACGCCAGTTCATGAAAAATTTCATAATTTCAACTTTTTCTTTGCATACACCTGAAATCTGAACGCTCTACCAAATTTTATAATCCTGCACCAATCGGAACTGCTCTCAATATTAATTAATATTAATTCTGTGAAAATGGGTGGTTGCTACGCTTACTAATATAAGATTTCAATTTTTTATTTTTCCCTTTGTTTGCATGAAAGCTGAACGCGGTACCAAATTTCATAATTTTACGATGGTCAGGGGTGCTCAAAATAATGTATATCAATTCGATGAAAATGAGCGGGTACCACGCCCCCCGAATGGAAAATCTTCAATTTTCGATTAGCCTACCGTTGTGCGAAATTACTAGATTCTACGATGTCGGGAAGTGCTCCATAATTTTGATGATCTGTCAGTGAGTGAGTGAGTCAGTCAGTTACGGTTTTTGCGATTCTTGCAGTCTTATATCTCAGGAACCAATTAAGCTAAAGAATTGAAATTTTGTGAGTTGCCTAAGTCTGGTGAGCTTAGCAAATACTAATAGCTTGAAGTTCCTGACTTTATTGGTACTGAAGTTAGTGTGGGGTCGAAAATCGCCTGAGTTTGTTAATGTAAAAAGGGTGTAGTGCCAGAACTTGGCTGGGCACTACCGCGCCCTTTGAACTTGTACGATAAAAAGTATCTGAATGTTTTTTATGAAGAATGACGTGAGCTACAATGTGTACCTACAACTTTTTTCAAAAGTTTTCGAGTAATTTGAAAAACAAAAATTACCCCCTTCCACCCCTCTAAAATTATGTGCTCTGCTCCAAATTTAGGGAACTTTTTAGGATATGTTAAGGACGATAAATGAAGCTCTCCTCCAAAATTCAGCTTTTCAAAGTAACGTCATTTCTTAAATTTAATTTTCCTGGACTTACAATTCATTTCAAAACGTAAGGCTTTCAAGGTTTCCAATTAAGTTATGGCAAAATATTTCATTAGGTACCTATTTCAGATCATAGTTTTTCCTTGAAAGTTGTTCCTTCCTCTTAAACCGGTATATAAATTCGACCGTTCTCAATAATCAGTCAGTTTTTCCTTGTCTTTATTAAATCTACTTTTCTCTTAATGAAACTCTGAGTATAGGTACGAGTACCTAACTTACCTAACAATTGGAATTCACTGAATTCTTCTTCCGTATTTTTTTCCAATCTTTAAAAAAATGACAGTTTTGGTGAATTTCTGTCTCAAGTCGGGTTGGTTGATTACATATGGAAGACAAAAATTCTAAGAACGAAATCCTAATGACGACTCAATAAAATGCAGGCATTGCTCACTGGGTCTCATTAGTTCAATGATTAGACATTCATGCACTAATGAAGCTAATCATCTAACGTCACTTTTTCGTTGAGTTAATAAAGTTCTTTGGGATGTTAAATTAAATTCGATGCGTTTATTAAGAAAAGGGATAATTAGAGTATTGCTGCTTTGCATAGAATTGGACAATTAGACTCGATTCTGCACATCTCCTCTTGATCGTACAATTTGTAAATTGATTCTAACTAAAAGTATTCTGCAATTTTAAGCTGTAAACATATGAACATATGTATATAGATAAATCTATAAGCTCTTAAAATTTCAATTTGGTTTGTCATAACTTAACCTCTGAAGCACTTTGTGTAGATATTCTCTCCGTCCTGTTGCATATAATATTCATAAGTTGATCTCATTTATGTAAATAACATAAGTCCATCACTTATTTGCACCATCCAAGTACTTTTGAAAATTTCCACTTCAGTTTCTAGCTTTGCACGAATACCTACCTACATTTATTCGGACTTCTATTCCTTACATGCATATGTAACGGGTGATTTTTTTGCTACTTGGTTTTTGACATTTATATTTTTGACAGATCACACATGACAAATTCCACGAACATTTGACATTTCGATTCATTATTGTTTGCATTTCATCATGAATAGACTTACGCCTGAACAACGTTTGCAAATTATTGAAATTTATTATCAAAATTCGTGCTCTGTGAAAAATGTGTTTCGTAAGCTACGTCCGTTTTATGGTCGTCATAATCGACCCACCGAGCAGGCTATTCAGCTCATTGTGACCAAATTTCGCACCAGTTTCACTTTATTGGACATTAATCCACCAAATCGTATCCGTAGAGTGCTATGTTAAGTCTATTGTCTATGGGGCAAGCCAAACACGATTGCTGCCTTGGAAGCCAACATTGAACACGTCATTGGTGAGATTCCGGCCGAAATGTGTGAAAAAGTTTGCCAAAATTGGACCTTCAGAATGGACCACCTGAAGCGTAGCCGCGGGCAACATTTAAGTGAAATTATTTTTAAAAAGTAAATGGCAGAAATTGATTTATCGATCCAAATAAAAATTTCATTCACTTTTTACAAGTTTCGGTGTTTTTTTGAATTTTCAAAAACCAAGCTCTTAAAAAATCACCGTTTATATGCGCTTATAATATATATGTATGCATTTAACCAAGCTCATGAGATCAAAAAGTTCACCGCAACACATTCCATTGAAACGAAGTTGCCCACTTTTCAGGACAAACGATGAATACCAAAACGTGTCACCTCCTTTCTAACGGCTTTTTGTCTATCTCTTTGGTATTGCAATTTGCAATATCACTCCACAAAGAGCAAAAGAATCATACTACATAGTATAATAGGTAGAGCTAAAGTTAGGTACTAGGTACAGTAAAAGGTACTCCAGATTTAAAATGCCTGACGATGTTTGTTCGAGTAAAAAGCCGAGTGAAGCGACAACGACGATAGACAAATAACTGGTAAGTTCGTCGGCGACATGACGGGGCGGTAAACTTTCAGAAATTCTGAAATAGCTCTCCATTTTCCTGTTACGTATGGTTCAGTGAGTCCTTAACATATTTTTTGCCTTTGCATCATATAACACTCTCTTTTTCCATCTCAAATACCGTGTCCGTGTCCATTTCTTTACATAAAGCCTTCTCGTTGCAATTATTTGATGTACTTTTCATGTGCGTCAGTGTATATGTTAACGCGATCGCATTTGTTGATGTTGTTTTCATCAAGGCCCTAACACGTTTTTGGGCCAATTATAAGAAAAAAATCAGCACAAAGAATCGATATCATTTTAGTTTTTAGCTTGCAAAAAAAAAACATTAATCCGTACTTTTCAGTGCCTTTCATTCACTAAGATTTAGACGAAATATTTAAACGAGACAAGAGATATACCAATACTATATTGTAGTTATAATAGTTTTCATGCTTTTAAAGGTACGACGAGCCTAAAGAAAAGTCAATTTCCAATATATATTTTTGCACCTTAAAGATTGATCAGTACTCTTGAGTTCTTTTCAGTTTCATTTGCTTAGTGCCATGACTAAATCCCTCAGTATAACAGTTATTATTATTCTATCG
Source organism: Philhelius pedissequus (assembly GCA_910595825.1). NCBI lineage: Eukaryota > Metazoa > Arthropoda > Insecta > Diptera > Syrphidae > Philhelius > Philhelius pedissequus. Next base: position 271,253,977 of record OU343160.1, on the reverse strand, counting down.
CTCTTAAAAGTAGGACTGAATCCTTACGAAATGTCACTCTGCAATATATTTGCATCTTAATTTAACACTATAGATGGCGAATAACTAATCAGTACTTTTCAGTTCTATCAGTTTCATTTGCTAAGTTTTTAATAACATTTTTGAAAAAAAAACTAGATAAATGGACGTGATTCAGTAAATGCCAACAGTGTGACAGTGTAACATAAAGAGAAATGGACGTGACTCAGTAAATGTCAACAGTGTGACAATTTAACAGAAAAGTAGTTTATGCGGCCCCGTAACCATAAAGGGCATTCGACTTTCGGAAATTAGTTCTTCAGCAGGCCCCCAACCTGTTAATGGCGGGCAAATATCACAAGACTGTTATTACTGTTGGTATTTCCCTAAAATCATCCTAGAAAAATACATTGTATAACAGTTATAATAGTTTTTGAGCTATTATCTAATATTAAAACGGTTGTAGAGAAATATCAATTGGCATTAAACATGTTTGGCTTGCACTTTCACAATGAAAATGCTCATTGATTTTCAGGTCCTAATTCTTCGCGGATGGCGGCTTGAATGCCATCTGCCCATAAACAGAGCTGTTAGAAATTGACTTGTGCTATAAGTGTTCGATGTTTGGGTGTAATAAAAAAAAATATATTTGGTGAATAAATATAATAGGTTACACACTTAACCAATTTAGATCTCCTTTCATAATCATTTATTGACTGTGTGTGAGTGAGTTTTTGGACTCATTTTGTCACACTTTTTGGCAATGCGCCCTAAAGCCCATTAAAATAAAAGTGCGTACCTGATGCCGAATATGCATACCACTCATGCGAATTGCCTGCCAGACTGGGTTGAATGCAAGTTATGAAGGTATCTCGCCTTGATTATTTCCCTCAGCTTTATAAGTACCTACTGCAGCGACCATTCTCCGCCTTACGTGCAATATTTACACAAAGAACCTTAAACAACGCCACCCGCATCCACACCTCCATTCTACCACGCTTGTTTCACCCACCTCTACCCGGTTGTTGTTTATTATCTGATAAATAGATACGAAATGGAACGTTGACGTGGCAGCTGGCCGGTGCGGTGGCGGGCGCTCTAGACATTTTCTCTTACTCTCTCTCTCTCTGTCACTCTTTAAACTCCAACCTTGTTGCCTTGGTTAATGCCGTGCGTCGTGTTGTTCTGTATCGTATCTGTTCTATAGACGGAAAAAGGTGTACTATACATATCAAGGGCTTGAAGGCACAGTTTGCAGCCAGCAAAAGCATTTAAAGTCGCCTTTTTTATAGACTAACACACACATTCGCACCTATATATGTGTATCGTAGGCGTATGAGAGCAGTTGTTTCGTTCCCCATTATAAGTGTATGCAATTTTTTTGCATATCTATCTCTACATGAATGTTGATTGATCACGATTAAAATATGAGAGCGGCTTGTAGAAAAAAGATATATGCATACAAAAATAAATTGTAGGAGTTTGCGGTTCAAGGAGCTGGTGATGAGTGGCAGTAGAGGAAGGCGACTAACCATGCTAAGAAATGCTGCATGGATCTTGGGGCGAAGGGCCATAAAAGGAAGTGTATTGTATGTTAAAACCGCTCTTGTGTTTTAGCATGATGGCATGTGGCATTTTGTTGTCTCTATAGAGTGTGGATGGGGTGTAGATACATTTTTTTTGTTAAATATTTTCGCCTGCTCATTCGGTGCAATTAACTGCCTTGAAGGCATTTTTGCATTGAAAACAGATGAAAGTTATCACAGAGGTTAAAGCCGACCTTTTTCATTTTAAAATATAAAAACAAGAATATAGGTATGTATGTATGTAGATACATCTCAAAGTGAAAACGATTATCTTGCTTTTTATACATTTGTTGGAGTTTTTTTTTTTTTTAATATTTCATGAAAATGGAAAGGGAAGTAATTTTAGAAAGTGAAAATGAAGACACACCATCAGGTATAGGTAGGTGGGTATCTATTAGGTCTTTGCTGAAAGGAATATACGTATTTTCTGTTACTAACTATTATTTTAAAAATAAATCCTTACTCTTAAAATAGACAGTCAATAAGAAGAGATTATTTGAGTTTATTTGAGTTTCACATAAGTAGGCGACACTTACTTTTGGCTTCAGACCTACCTCGCTGTCAGAAGTCTGAGCAACCAGGTACTACATACAGTATTCTTTCTGGGAGCAGAAATATTGCAAAAAAGTGAAAAAAACATATAAGAGTATCCTTTGTCCTGTAAAGCGTAGATATGATAATATAATTTAATTTGATCATTGGTTAAGTGATTTGAGGTCAACGAGATTTTTTATTATACCTACACCTTTGTCCAAAAATCAACTCAAAATAATCGTGCATAATGTCCATTGTTGCATGAGGTTGGCGACACTAGCGACTTCCTTATAATCATTCATCCATCATGATGAACAAGAACAAATCGGTATGCATGGAGAATTGCTATCCAGAAAACTAGGCAACAATTCCATCTACCCCCAATTCACTTCAGAAGTTTCAACAGGATTACTATAGCCCTTGAGTAATAAAGTTACCATCTGAGGATTTTTGGATGTCGAGAAAGCATTCTACAGTGAATGGATGCAAACCGTTATCCTAAAACTTCACCGACTAGAATGTCTCATATTTCTAATTAAATTGATTTTCCTTTCTACCAAGAACTTCTTCTTCGTTCATCTAGGTGCATAAGTACAAATATGTAGTAACGAGAGAAAGAGAGATCTTCGCTGACGAATCGCTAACATATGGCATATCTATGTCACCATTGGTAGCTGTCCGGAGAGTCGAGTCCCACTTCTGCAAACTTCGTTTAAACTCATCTATATCGGCGCTAAGTCTGCTTCAAAAGACCAGCGCCGTACCTAACATGCGGTCTCCATTAGCGATGAATCTAGAGCATGCTTTAAAGCATGCTCTCAATATCGCATATGCAGACCGAAATCGCAGCATTATTTTCATAGCATGCGATGGAAAGCATGCTTTCATCGCATACTGCTCATCGCTTGCTTTATCGCAAGGAGAACTCTCATTTAGTTATGGCGTTTCCAAATATCATTTGTTATTGTTTCTACCAGCATCAGTTGCCTTCGACATTCCTCAGTAACTAAAAAAGTATGCTATGAAATGCCCACCAAAGAAAATTTGTCTGTAACTCTGCTACCTGCTTTCTGCTATTGCTGCTGCGTTTGCTTTTAAATTTATCGCTAATGGAGACCGCGTGTAAACGCTGGCAGTCGAGATCGTTCAGCTGGAAATTGCAATAATATTAGTTTATCGTTCTCAGATGGAACCAGATTAACAGCCAAACTCAAGGCCAATTGCGTAGGCATCAAAGTCAATGCGCGGCTTCGATTCTACCCACACTCAAGGATTGCCCATAAAAAGCAAACGTTGCCTTGACCCGCTGACGGAAAAGAGAAGTGAACTATGCCAGCAAACGAAAATTTTAATTTGAAAGCATATGATAAAGGCAATGTTCAGCTAAGGCTTCCCAGTGTGGTTCGACATCATCAAGACATTCATCAAGAAACTTCAAATCTTCGAAAGCAAAATCATAAGGATTTGTATCGCGGCTTTCAGTTTGATCGCCACTGCTGAACTCTGCACTGAAACCAAGGTAAGTTCGCTAGACAAGGACCTTACTCATGTTGCCAGCAATGAAGTTATTTGCCAATACATCCAAGCACCCAAAACAGCTGATGATAACCACTAAATCCCGAGCCAATGCAATCGAAGCGCTGGACGAGTGTATTACCACAGCAATTAACGACGAACCATTGACTTTCTTCGCTGACACAATTTAGCCTTAAACACTACTGGAACAGTTTTAATTGAACAAACTTCAAATTTAAAAATAATTTCACTTTAAATTTATGTAGGTATAAATCGCTTAAAGATCCAAGTCAGAAACCTGCCAGCATAGATGTCATTGAGTTCGTGAGTAATTCTTTTTTATAGTTCCCACATTTTCATCAACAATACTTTTTGCAGTTTCCTGTGTTTTCAAGGCTGAGCATTTCTGCCCTTATTATCATACTTTTCTCATTCTTTAATGAAAAGGGAATATCTAAGTTTGTATGTCAGGGGGTCTATCCACGCTTATTTCCAGCCTTCCTTACAAAACCTCAATGATACTTACTAGAATGAAGAAACGAAACCCTGAACATACAATCTTGAATCTATTCATCTTTTTTGGTTATCGTTTCTTAATTTTCAAATAATAAGACAACCATCACAATTAAGTGCCATCCTGTATAATTAAATTGGTTTAACCAGACTTTTATTTAAATCAAAACCCATCCAACCATCCATCCATCTATCTGCCTATTCAAAATTCAACATCTCACCTGAAGAGGTAATATCCTCTTTTATTCATTTCTTAGTTTAGAATGGCTGGCTGGCGCGGTGCGGCGCGATGAAGAGCCGATAATAATCATCCTCAAAGAAATTTTAAATAAGAAAAAGAGGCCAAACCCTAGGTTCTATTATGATTATTATATACCCACTCGTTAGGTAGGTACCTACAAAAAAATATTCTAGTTTTAGTGAAATAATTCGAAAAGCAAAATCCAATAAAGATTGAGCTTGGGTAAGATAGAATCTTGGACACAAAAGAAAAGTAAAAAAAAAAACATTGAAAAGAGATTATATTAGTTATCAGAGGTGGGGATCCATTTGATAGGATAACTATGAAAGGGTCTACATTAAAAGTATTAGTCCTATCTCGATGAACGAGTTTACTTTACGGTTGGTAGGTACTTTGATAGACGAAGGGGGCGAAAGAATATAAAAATAATTTCCTTTATGGGAATTATTTTTACTCGGACAGGAAATATAGGATGTTTTTTTTTCAAGTAGATTCTGTCTCATTCTGTTAATAGTAGATAAAAACCTACCACTGAATTCTTTATTATTTTAAAAGCGTGTGTCACATCTTATCGGATTAGCTACTATTTTTGTTAAGAAAAACTTGTATTCTAAGAAAATATAATTTGCGAAACAGAATTAAATATATATCCAGGGATTATTCTGTGTTAAAGATTATACCTCTTTGTATATATTTTCACCCAGCGAGCAGCTGGCAGGTCATGAAAGCTCGTGATTTTTTAATACGATTGTAAGTCGAAAGTAAAAAGAATTAAAATAAAATGCACAACTGGATCGCACGAACTTGCTCTTATGTTCGATCACATCGAATGCAAAAGATTTCTGTTAAAAATCTAAATATATATTTAAAGCAGTTTTTTACTTCATTTTTTATATATACAAAATATCTTTAATTTTTTTCTAAAAAAAATTGGTATGACAGTCTTAAATATTTAATAATATAAACTTAAAAAAAAATATTAAATCGGCTTAATCAAAGAAAAAATAATTCAAAATTCTGAAATAAATACTTAAACTAATTTAAGCTCAAATAAAAGTACGCCATTGTATTTGTTAGATAAATTTGAATTTATGAGAAAAAAAAAATTAAAATCTTTGGAGCGGTTTTTGATAAAAAAAGTTTTTTTTTTAACTTTTTGAAAACATTTTTCAAAAAAAATTCAAAAACGCCAATTCATAGGTATTCAATAAATACATATAAATATAATTTTTGAAAAAAAAAATAATGAGCAGTTTTCGAAATATAAATTAATTTTTTTTTAATGATTTTAAAAATACAAAAAAATACTAATTAAAAATATTGGTACGCGGTATAATTTGGACAACCTAAACCTATATATGTGTGAAATTTCGAAAGAATCGGTTGAGCCGTTTATGATATAGTCGAAAGCAAAAAAAAAAAACGGTCCTATGGAAAGTAGCGTTTTTAGACATTTTTCTAATTTTTTTTAACCATATGATAAGTCGTAGCTAAAAAAGCAGCACTGATTTTTGTTTATCAAAATCGTTAAGAGCCGTTTCCGATAAAAATAGTTTTGAACGTAACGGTTATATGGCAGGTACCGTTATTTTTTGAGCTAAAAAAAATTTCAATACCTAAAAAACTCTACCAAGTTTGAAGCAATTCGGCCCACCCGTTTGGGCTGTAGGTCTCTATACATACATACAAGCAGACTGACAGACTGACAGACTGACAGACTGACAGACTGACAGACTGACAGACTGACAGACTGACAGACTGACAGACTGACAGACTGACAGACTGACAGACTGACAGACTGACAGACTGACAGACTGACAGACTGACAGACTGACATACTGACATACTGACATACTGACAGACAGACATTTTTTGCCGACCCCATTTTTTTATGCTTCTCTATCATCGTAATGTCATGTTTGATTGTTAGAATTTTTTTTTTTTTTTTACGAATGCATAACATTCCTTATAGTACCTATAATCGCAAGTAAAAACGAAAGGACACAAAATTCGAATAGCAATTCCTAATGAATGTGGTTTGGATCCTGCAAGAGGTTTTGCAAGAAATTCAACCTTCTCCCCAATACCATAAATGTGTTGCTAATCACAGCGTAAAATGTGTCAATTATTTTATCAGATAATCCTCACCTAAAAATACTTGAAAACCTTAACCTAGTTTCAAATTATTTCCACTAAACTGTTGTATATCCTGCCAAAAAACAAAACATTACAGTAGGTACTTGAATTGATGACTATCCTACTTTGCCTGTCAATCATGTAGTGCGTAATCCTTGTCAATGAATATATTAATAAAATTAATACATTAAAACATTAAAAATGCTCGCATATGTGTAGTATCTTTATTTCCACTCATGCATCAGGAAGTGAATTATCTGAACCTGAATTGTAACAAATAATGATAAAAAAGTTAAAGAACATTGGGTATCTGTCAAATGCGAAATAATACCAGCAATTTAACAAACTCCCTTTTTCTCTGGTCTCAAAATATAGCAACATACATACAATTAAAAATGCACCAAAACCAGTAAATTCATCGGTTTATTGTTCGCTGGGCGTGCAAATGCATTTAACCGTAAAAACACGAACATTGAATAGTTCCGATGTAAGTAATGTATCTATAGCTTCATAGAATTCCTATAAATAACTAACAAAGTATAACTGTAGTAACAGAGCAGAGTATCTATATAATAGTGTAGTTCCTTTTGGAAAACATTATTAAGTTTTCATCCAATGTATCCTGCATTGACTTTACTATACAGTTTCGCAGGATTTGATGGATCACACGAAAAACATACGTTAAAGAGAGGATTTGTACACACGTGTACAAAACAAATAAGGAGCTTGCTATCTCCGTAAGCGTATACCTATGTACATACGTGTAGTAGCTATCCCATTGTAGAACAATATCCTCGTGCTTTAGCTTAACGTTACGCAGGTAACCATCATCGTTGATTGGAAATCCTATCCGTACTGTACACACATCACTGTGCTGCTCGTAGTTCTTATATTTATTTTGTAACAGATAAAAGGATATTATTCCCCCTGCTATCTTTAGAGGCACCATGGATATTGTTATAACGATTATGAGTTCTTTTTTTATTTTTTTTTTCTTGTCAGTGAGCATTTTTTTTTTAATAAGACTAACATATATATTATAATAACTCGTATATTAATCTCCTGGGAGAAAAATCCTTAAAATTAGTTAAGTCGACTAGAATGACAATGAGTATCTATGTATTTTGCGTGAATTTATGTGGAAAATGTCGAAAACTATCAACCATCTTCTTTTAATACTTAATACACTCTTGGGTGCAAGTGAGTGGCAATAATATCGATATTTAGTGACTTTCCTATCCTTCCATGGCTGTGCTCCCGAAATAAAAAAAATAATATCGAACATTAATTGCGAGCTAAGTCTGCCATACGGCAACAAGACTATAAGTAACACATATTTTATAGTGTTAGTTGGTGCAAAAGAATAAAAGGGTTACCAACTTGTTCTCAATCAATGATATCCTTTAGGAGAGTAACAAAAATGTTTCTTCCAGCCCTACGAAAAAAGAATACAATTTTCTAGGCATTTTCTAATATTTTTGTTTTTGCTTAATGTGAAAAGGTTGAGAGATAATAAAATACATCCTTTTTCGCTAGATTGTTGTTGCGGGTCTTCACGATCAGCTTTAACATGAGAAAGTATGCGTTTTGGTGTGCTTGGAGTTGAGGATGTATATGTCAGGCTTTTGGAAATTTCGCAGTTGAGTGTTGACGTGATTGCAGTTTCATGTTTCATCAATTGCTTTCATAAGCTCTTGGAAAGTAACAACAACCGGAAGATGATCTGAGTACGGAAATTCGTTGATTTCCGAATCCGTCATAAATGGATCCGTCTTTTCCTAGGTTAGGCTGAAGTGGCCGTCAGGAAAACAACTGACACACTTAGACCTTAGATAGGTCAATTGTGATAGCACATGAATGGAAATTTACTCTATATTCAAACCAATTGTAGCCTCTAATGAAGCGGTATAGCCGGTGAATCTTTATGTGTCTAAGATCACTGGTGTCATCGAAAAATTATTCCCGCAGGTGTAATATACGTCCGTGAGAGAGAGCGGGACATGAGCAGAGATGATGGGCGAGTCCGTCGGATTTGCAATTTCCCAAAATATCTATGTCTCGGCACCCAAATCGATGATCGACAGTTGCGGGCAGTTATAGAGTTTGTGGAAACTGCACTAAGTGATTTGAGGGCTGCCTTTGTCAGAGAATACACGGATATCCGATGTGGATATTACGTTTTTCCTTAGCTAGTATAACATGCTACAATGGTCAGGGAGACAGAAAGAGAGACTAAGATTTAGTCTGTCTGAGTCCACACCACCACCCAATCCCTCTTCGGGTTTTGAACCGTCGATATAAAAGTGAGCTGATTCATCTTTTACGAACCTCTCGTCCTCCCTATCTGTAAGTCTTCTACTAAGATTGCATAATTATCCATTGATGATCCTTAACCGCCAACAAAAGATTTCTCTAGGCGTACGTCGCTTGAACTCGTTCCATATTGGATTCGGAGTCCAAATGAATCACAAATAGTTCTATCAGTTACTTTGCTCTTGCATTACATTGTATAAATATTCCGCGTACTTTGTTCATCACTCTTTTCTCCACTCTTTTCTTCAGGCAAATTCTATCGTTTAGAACCCCAATCCGCATAATGATACACTTATGATAACTGTTTCAAACTTACGTTTGAGCTTCGATTAGGCTTCGGTAATTATTAGAAGACAATTCACATGAGAGCGACCAACGACCGATACAAAACGAAGAAATGCGACTTAAAACAATTTACAAGCCTGACTTTTTTTTTTTTTTTTTTTTTTTTATAATCTACACGCGCTCAAGGGATTATGAGTACCCTTTAAATGTTTCAACACAGCGCGAGCGTGAGGGTGAGTTTTAAGGAAGAGAAAGAATGATAGGAAAGATGTGTGGCGCGATATTCGGAGACTGTAGGTGGTTGTTGTCTCAGATTTTATCTCCAGGGATGGCGGCTGAACCAATGCGGAGAAATTTCCGTGTCTTATTTATCGATGTCCCTTATAATTCGCATTAATTCTTTGTCATATTTTATCGGTATACTAGTTTTACTCAATCACATGTTGTTAGTTCTATGCCTTAACAGCATGTAATGAGTAAACCAGCAACTCATTGTATGACATTTATTTTTAGAATTGATTTTTAATGGAAAAATAAGAAGACATAGACTACGGCAGGGATCGAACCTGTGACCATGAAGTTGACAGGCGAACACACAACTATCGCGCCACGGCCACAAATTTCACAATTTCTAGCAAAATTGTAAATTTAAGATAATATGCACATTCTATTTGCTGAAACAAGATTAATTTGAGAAAACAATATTGTTCATCGCTAATTGCATGTGATTATTATGACCATTCCAACTCTACATATTCACACATTCAGTCTTCAACGTACACGTTTTTCGCGGGAAACTTACCTCAAAATCAGACTATTAACTTACATAAAATAATAAAGACCCATGTAAACGAAATGTCAAAATAGACGAATATTCACTAATTCGTTGGTCGCTTCATATGTATATTCCTTAAGACCTTACCGAAACCTTATAGAAGCTGAAATGTTATTAGAGTCAATTTCCTATTTCACATTAAAGCTTATTAAAGAAATTTACAGCACGAACTCTTTGTGCGAGCACAATACGATCATATTTTAAGCTAAATAATTGTAAAGTTCAAAGTTCTTGCAAATTTTGTATTCGTTTTGGTTGTAGTTACATGCGTAGAGCCCGTAACGGGCCTATCATATATCAATTTTCTATGTTTGACGATTTGATTTTAAATCTCTCGATTTGGATTTCTTTGTGCTTTTTGAGAGATGTTTATAAATTTAATTCCAAAATAAAAATAGTATCTAAGACAGGATTCACCCTTGGTCGATACAATGAATACAATTCAACACCTCTTTTTGTCGTCATTTGGCAACACTCTTATATTCATTTAGCTATTGTGCATTTTCACAACCAAAGTCCAGGATATAATACTTGCAATGAACAGAAGGTCCTCCATTTCCGTCTACACTCTACACAGATCGAGTCGATAAAAATGCCTTCTCTTCTCTCCCAATCCAAAAGTGAAAGTATCTTTTTTGCAATAAAAGCCAATCGAACAAAGATAAAACTATTTCAAAAGAATTATGTGTTTTCAAAGAGAATTATCCCCTTAAGTGATTTGATGCTCTTCGGATTAAAACGAAAAATATAAATGGAGGCACATAAAAATCATAAACATCTATTATATCGAGGAGAAATAAATTATTGTATTTTTTTTTGTGTTTCCCGAAAGAATGACTTAAGATGGTTTCATTTTCGGGAACATGAAATATCTTCTTAATGTTCAGTATGTTCGTTTCTTCATATTTTATTTATTTAGTTGTACTCCACGAAATTTATTACTTAAATAAGTGAACTTGAATATGGCCATTAAAAGCCTAAAAGTATTTATCGATAAAGAACAACAACAAAATATTTTATTTTAAAAATAATTTTGCATTACACATTTCTGGTCTGAAATGTTATTGTTTTTACAAATGTTGTTTTAAAAAATTAAATACAAAATCTAAGATAAATGTGTAGGACGAAGTTATAACAAAAAAATTAAATATTTTCATAATAAAATATCACACTCACAAATCTAAACCAATAATCAATCATATGGAAATGAAAATTTTAATTAGATGCAATTCGAAGTGCAAAAAATACGCTTTTATCGTTTTATTAGCAAATTATATTATAACCGCATGATTTAATTCCAATTTTTTGTACCACATATTTGTATAGCTACTTTCCTTGTTTTATTTCAGTTAATTTTTTTCGAAATGGAAATGTATATTTTAACGCTTTTGTTTAAAATAAAGGCTTAGCTAATATTTAGATTTATTATTATTATTTTCATACATACCTACTTTTTTAATTATTGTAATTTAAATTTCAATAAATTATTGATTTTGTTTTTTTTTTAATTTCAGGTAATAATCATTGTCGCTTATTTTGAAAAATATAAAGTGTGTGAGTACAAAAGTTTGAAAACAATATGGGCTTTGATTAAATTTTAAATTTAGTAGTTTAGGAAGCTTTGATTTTATGATCATGTATGTTATGCATGTTATTGTATATGTATGTAATTAATGCTTGTTGACTTTTGATTAGGAGCTGTGTTAACCAACCAGATACCGGTGAATCGTTGTTAAGCATCGTAGGTATATGTAGAGTAAAGATTATTTATTATATGTATATTTATAAATAATAATAAAATAACAGAGCGAGCGGTACATTCTTGTTTCATATCTCCTTGACATATTTGCAGTTGCTCTGGCTTGGTCATTGCAATCACTGTGTGGTTATGTACAATGTTGTCATTAATTGAGTCTAAGCATTATTAGATATATTGCTGTTATTGGTTTTAGGAATCCATGGGCGGATCAATTCAGTTACTATTAAGGCATAACACTAATAGTAATTGAATTATGAAGTTCTAATGGGTTATCCATTTTACGGTTTCAAAAGTAAACGTAAATGAACCACATATAGAATATTTTTTTTCATGATATTTCTTTTTTATTATAAAGTTTGAACGTTGACATTATGTGTGAAACACTACATCATTTAAATGACCACCACGCGAATTGTTGAAAGCATCGATTCTTTTGAGGTAATTTTCGACCACTTCTTGACACATATTGGGCGGTATCTCAGCCATAACTTGATGAATGTTGGTTTTCAAGTGCTCAAGAGTTAAAGGTTTATCTGCATAAACATGGTCATTCGCGTAGCCCCACAAAAAAAAGTCCAGCGGTGTCAGATCGCATGATCTTGGTGGCCAGTTGATATCGCCACGACGAGAAATTACGCGGCCAAGAAATGTCTCTTGCAATAAAGCCATATTCGCTCGAGTTGTGTGGTATGTGGCACCGTCTTGTTGAAACCACATATTCTCCAAGTCGTATTCTTCAATACCAGTCAAAAAAAGTTGGTTATCATATGACCATAACGCTCCAAATTGACGGTGACAGTCGTTCCATCGTCGTTTTCGAAGAAGTATTGTCCAATCACACCTCCGGACGAAAGAGCGCCCCAAACAGTGACTTTTTGTGGATGTAATGGCCTCTCTTCAATTACTTGAGGATTCTCAGAACCCCAAATACGACAATTTTGTTTATTTACATACCCACCAAGTGAGAAATGTGCTTCGTCGTTGAAGAAAATTTTGTTCGAAAAATCGCCGTCCACCGCCTGTTTTTCAAGCACCCATTCGACGTATCTACGACGATGAGAATGGTCAGCTGGCTTCAGTTGTTGTGTGAGCTGGACTTTATATGGATATAGGTGTAGATCCATAGGCAAAATACGCCATAATGTGCCGTTATTCCTGAGCAACACTTTCACTTACAGCAGCGATATTTTCAGTGGTACGAGCGAAACGATGTTGCGCAGACCTTACAATATCTGTAACCAATCCAGTCTCTTCAAATTTCTTCACAATTTTGCCACTTGCTTGCGTAGTTGGACGATTATGTAAACCATAATCTCCTCTTAAAGCACAATATGTGGCTGTGGCAGAATCACTATTTTGTAGTAGGTTTTAACAATTTTTATGCGTTGTGCGATAGTTAAGCGATCAATTTTCGTAAATGTCAGACTTTCAACTGAAAAAAAAATTGGTTTAACAACTTAGTTTGACAGATGTCGAATTCCAGCCCTATACTTTGGAAAAGTATAGGGCTGGAAACCGCAAAATGGATAACCCTTTATATTAGAACCCAAACATGATATTAGCATAGTTAACTGTCTGATTTAGTTTTGTAGTGTTAGTTTTTATAATGGGTAGTGAATTTAAGTCGAGTATTGCAACGTACGTGATCTTAGAAAGAATTTCTATGTTGCTATTTTGGTACTACGTGACTGACCCATGGCTATAGCTTAGTGACACTACTTTTTTCACACCATTTTATGCCGTTTTTGTGTGAAATGAAGCTGCTTATTAGGTTCTACCACAATATGAAACTTGTTTGAATGCGAATTTTAACTTCATGTGGTTTAAATTCACCGTCCATAAGCACATCATTCACAAATCCCTTATTTATCGTAGCCAAGTTTGAATAGTATTTTGACCTTTAACAAATTCGATACGCTTTTCGACTCTAACCAAAGAATTATTTTCTGGGAGCAAGTCAAAATTATAGCTTCAAAATACTGCTTTTCAAAATTCAGCTTTTTTTTTTAATTTTGTCTGCTTTTCAAAATTCTGTCCGTGAACAAAAATGAAAAAAATTCTGCTTATTTTTTTAAAGTTTTAATTAATTTTTTTTGCGATATACATACATACATACATATATATAGTACTTATCATTACGATGATAGAGAATACCAAAAAAGTTGTTCCCGCAATTCCGTCTGTCTGTCTGTAGAACGATCTAACTTGGTATTTAGGCCGTTTAGGTGATTGTCTAAAATAGATTTTCAAATCATTGTTTTAGCCCCAAAAATAACGGTACTTGCCATAAAATATTTCTACCATATTAATTATCTCAAAAACGGCTCTAACGATTTTCATAAAAAAAAGTATGTGTACTACATTATGCATGGTTTACATTTTGATTAAACATTTTTGTTTCCATATTTTGTTATTAACGGTACCTGCAATACAACCATTTTTTTTTTGATTTTCGACTTTCTTATAAACTACTTAAAGGGTTTCAAAATTTTCTTTGCATTCTAAATAATACTGCTTTTCAAAATTAAAAAAAAAAAACTGTTATTTTGAATTTACAATAGCAAACGGGAAATAAAAATAAAACAAAACAATTTATTAGGTAAACTTTAGTATGAACAAAATTAGTAGAAAAACTCTTAAGAAAGTAAGAGTATACTCTGATTATCAAAACTCTTCAAATAATAAAGAAAGCAAAGGTTTGGAAAATGTTAAAAATCGCGAGCAAGATTTTAAAAAGCAGAATTTTGAAAGCAGAATTTTCTTTAAAGCATTTTGACCCCAACCCCTATTTCCTACTATCTACACTTAGCGAAATTGTTGTTACGGGCGATTTCAATGTACACAATTGCAATTGATTACGCTATTCTGCGGCCAGACAACACCCAAGGAAGGTATGTCGAGATCTTTGCTGAGTTGAACAATCTGACCCAATGATATGAGCCAATAAGAAGACCTAACGTTGCTGGTTACTCGGCCGACACCCTATATACTTGTTTCTTATCTCTTAACCTGGTAAATCTACTATTAGTGTGTTTTCACGGATGTGTACCTACCGTCCCTAAAAAAGGAGAATCTCCTTCAGCCTCTAATTACCGTGAAATTTCACTTACTTCCCTTCTTTCCAAGTTCATGGAAATGCGGATAAATTATCGGCTTAAGAAATATAATTAGGAACGAAAGCTGCTTTATGACCGAAAAAATGGTTTTCGTAGCAATAGGTCAAATGGTGATCTGATGGTGTATCTTATCGAACAGTTGCACAAATCTGTACATCGTTTTGGAAAATGTTAGATTATTGCAATTGACATTTCAAAAGCATTTGATATAGTCAAGGCATCAAGCTCTCTTATCGAAAATGCAAGCATTTGGTATCGATGAATTTCTTCTTCGTTGTTGTGGATGGTTTGATATTCACGCGGTCTGATATTCATGTGCTCAGGGCTCCGTTTCGGTTTGTTTCCAACTCTTTTTCTCATTTTCAGTAATGATCTTTTATATTGAACTTGTAAATTGTAATCCACTAAATTGTTTTGCTGACCATAGTGCTCTAAAGTTTTCATACTCATTTTCAGATTCACCTCCTTGTTCTTCGGATGTGGGTCCGCAACGGAAGCGTATGATAACATATCATTAATTCTGATCTAGACAGCATTGTCCAATTGGGAAGAAAAACCCGCGTAGAATTTAGTGCTTCATAAACTCAGTGCTGTCTTCTGTCAGTACCACCTCCCGCTACCCATGAGCTGTAGGTACTTGTGGCGAGGAAACCGAACAGCTATCAGTTCTCGGTATGTGTAACATCGACCAACTGTTGTGGAATGATCACATATTTGATATTGACAAAAACGCTGCAAAATGTTCGGGTTTTCTTAGAAGATGTAAGAAATATTTCGGCCCTTCTTATATACTGCAATCTATAAAGCCTTTATTCGTCCAGTTTGATTGATGCAACTGCCATATATTGTCAGGTGCTCCTATAATTTAAGTCTCTTGGACGAAAAAAAAGGGTTTAGAAATGATCTATCAATAACTGAAACAATTACAACGCTCGAATACCGACGCAAGGTTTCATGCCTTTCATTGTTTTGTTGCAAGCTTAATAGACAATGCAATAATGAAATAGCCAGTTGCATTCCTCTCCTAAAACAATTCAACTGTAATACTCGCGCTTCTAGGAATGTTCATCAGTTTGCCCTTAATCTCAACTGCGTTCGTAGTGTCAAGTACAGAGAATGTGGAAAGAGGAATGCTTTACCCGACCATAGGATATCCTACCATTATGACATTCAAAAATTCAAAACTTTTGTTTTTGAAATAACAAAATACTGATCTATTTTCTTGTAATTCACAATGGTCTGCATCATTCTCAATGAATACAATTTTATTTAAATACAATTTTATATTTATCAGTTATAAATAGCATTGATAGCTGATACCTAATCAGCTAATCTATCTGTAGCAGCATCTCTGAACCGAAGATGGGGTCCATAATGCTTCGGTAAGACTTTAACCAAGGTAAAATGAGTAACCGAACTCTCATCGAAGTCAACGACACATCCTCATCTTTGCTCAGCGCATAGAGTTCGCTGTGATGTTGTGTCCTTCATTTTCCATCCTCGCATTTAAATAGCACCAAGAGTATCCATCTAAGAAATCAATTTTCGAAAAAGCCCCGTATCATTGTCATGTTTTGCTTTTTGCCAGTATTCGACTCCATAAAATCTCCATTTAATCTTTCGCGAGAGGAATTTTGAAGTAGGAGCGATTTATTCAGATAATTCGTCTTCTGGTTTCTAGTCAATTCGTCATTCGTGGGGTTAATTATTCTCACCAAATTTTCTTAATTTCTTCTATGATCCTGCAACTGATGAACTGGTTGTCGTACGAAATCCCAAAAAAAGAATCCCTATCGGATAAAATCCCCAAAATATAAATTCCAAGTAGCCAATATCCCCACAGATATAATACACATGGGCAAAATACACAACGACACAATCTTTCTTGCCAAAGTCCCCACGGAATCCCCAAATCCCCAGTGTCCGGTCTATGCATCTAATGAAATTCTCTTAGTGTGATACTAATAAGTGATAACAAGTTACAGTTTCTAATTAATTATATTCGAAGAAAACGCAAACAATATTTACATATTATTTTTGTTTTTGTGGACTGTGTGGATTAAAGCCAATTGAAATATTTTGTGACCTATAGTCCAAAATACGTTTCGCCCGGGCACGATAGTTGGTCTCATCAGTTAGATGCTATCGTACCTTTCTAAGACGCAATATTTTTGGTCGATGTCTACCGACTCTAATAGAATTTGCAGCATATATATACTGCAAATTATATTTTTCTAGGGGAATTTGGTTAAATTAAGTTTCTAATTAATCAATTACTATTAATACATGCTCTTTTCAGTCTGACTTTCGTTTTCATGGTGAGTTGTGAAACTTTTTTGTGAACAAATATTTTCAAGTAGTGAATCATGGGATGAATTCGCGCGCGCGCGCATATTGGCATGGGGATTCTTTCTTTGGGGATTTTGATGCTAGGGATTTTGGATTCGGGGATTATGTCTTGGGAAAAATGGCGCCATCCCTGATACCTCAGCTATAAAATAAAAAAAACATCACAACATACTCGTATGATCGGATTTCTTAGGTGCTGCAGAATCCTCACGCTTCGCACTGCTGGAATATTCACAAGTCTTCTTATCTTAGAGCTAGCAGTCAAGACAATTCTTAAGTTTTATCTAATTTAATCTAATCGTTTTTGGGTATAATTCACAAGTAGTAGTTTGGCCTCCTGCACCTATGGAAGCTCTTTTAAAATTTGTAATCTCTTAATGTTTTTCGTGGGCAATCGTTTATTTTTGTAATATCCTGCAATAGAATATGAACAGTTTATAATTTCTATACATTTGTGGCCAACATTGTGGGCCTCCTGGTAAATTTTACTATTTCAAATAATCTGAGGTCCAAACTATTATATCAAGCACAATGATCCTTTATCAACCAAAGTTCTATCTCAAACCAACATTAAACTTAAAATAAAACTTCTGCATTTTCCAAAAAGGATTTCACTTAGCATTATTTTTCAATTGGCCTCCACTGCTTATTAAACAAGAAATTAAGAAAAAAGAAAACAATCCTGAAAACTTTTGTATCCATATAGAACAAACATTTTTCGGTTGCAACTTGCAACCTGTACTCTGTTTCAAAGAGAAAGACAACAAAAACTTTCAACGTGAGAATTCCAAACATAAGTGCATTATCCTCCGCAAAAGTCCTTTCTTTTCCGAAAACAAAAACCTGCATATATATACATACTTCTATATGATGTGTCTATATATGTAGATAGTCTTGAAAAACTTCTTCAACTTCACCAACATTTCTTCCATATTTTTTTAATTTGTTAACCCTTATTTTGGAGACAAAGCCGAAAAGGAAATACCTTTGAAAATAAAAACATTGTTAACATTGCTTCTTGCCACCAAAAGGATGTGAAAAATGAATATTTTGCTTTATTCTTTTCAAGATTGCGTAAATACCCACATCATGTAACAGTGTTTCGTTTTTTTTAGAGATACTTTACCTTGATTTATTTATGATTTCAATTCTCTGTTACTCAAAACTCTTGGTTGTTAATAGAAATACAAATAAAATAACAAACACAAAAAAAGTAAGAAATTCAATAAAGTATAAAGAAAACAGACATGACAGAGATTGGTGTCCTTTGACAGAACCAGTCAATTACATTTTTATTTTTACAAATTTCAATCTCATCGACTATTCGATTCAATGGTCTTTCCGCTTTCAATATTTCTCAAAGAAAATATTCAAAGTTCTGAAGTATTTTTCATCCGTTATAGAAATTACAAAAAAAAAAAACTGGATGTCGGAAGTTCTTGCTCTTAAGGACAGAATATTAAAGTTTGTTTATTATGTACCTACATTAAACTTTTATTCGATTGCTAGGACTAAATATTTGTCAAAAAAAAAAATAAATTCTCTTTGCCATCCGGTCATCCGGTAGATATGAAGTATATTTTTGTTTCAATTATGTCATAATATTTTTAAAATAACAGTACAAACTTGTATAGAATGTAATAAATTTTTAAAAACATTTATAAAACAACATGGAAAAGTCTTTGAATTTAATACCTAATGTATCGAGATTTTTCCAAAAAAACCTTTGTACTCATAGGAGCAGATATATAATTAGCGGTCCAATCGTATGGTGTGAAAAATGTATAAACTCTGTCCAATAAAAATAGTCAGTACAGGGCTTATGGACCAGCTTTTTTTAACCAGTGGTGTCTGTATATACTGTCACCACACTGAATTAAAAAAAACTACCACTAGAAAGATTCCACCCACTGCAACTTACACAAATTGCTATGGTAATTTCCTGCTCGTTTCTACTTTCGCTGTGTAACCAATTTGCATTTGCACCAATATTCCTTTAAAGCAATACAAATGAACTTTTTCAGTGTTTTTTTTTTACCAAAGAACTTTCTGTTTTTAAGCTTTTGAAAACAAAATTTATACTCTGTTCAATTTATATTTTCAGTACAGGCCTCATGGGAGAGCTTTTTCAAACACATTGGTGCCAGCTGGTGTTGGCATGGTATACAAAATAAGAAATTGCTACTGAACTACTCCATAAATCCACGTACATTCCACCATGACCTGTCTGCTCCCCGGCTGAGAGGAGACTGATCTCCAATTTGAAAATAAACACATTGATTAAGGGTTACCATTGGTCCGTTGATGGAAATTCTAATACCTTTTTCTTTGGTTTTCGCTATGGAGCTTTCAGAATCGAAGCTTTCTTAGAACTTTTGAGAGCATATATCTTAAAGCTTAAGGAAAAAGGTGTTGTCGCTGCGAGCTTTTCTGCTTACATCTTTTGCATTTTTTTGGAAAACGGTTAAAATGAGCTATATACTCGTATTATATGTTGGATAGTTTCTTTAAGGACAAATTACTATTTGAGCAAGTTTTTCGGTTCATTAATTAATTGCAACTCTAAATTACCAAATATTTAATTTTTGTGTGCATGAGAATAAAAATAATGTATATATAAAAATAATATTTAAAGTAGTGCGGAGATGATATTATTAGTTTTGTGATGTGCTTATTTACATTTAAAATGGCTTCAAGTTCTTCGAAGGACACAAGTTCCTTATTATACTTTATTTATACGTTTTTTTTATGTGATTCATTTTCACGTTAAAATTGATTAGGCCTACTGGGGAACTCTTAAAAAAACGCGACTACTATATTACTTGTTGGTGGTGTGGAGTAAGATAGATTTATTTTTATTTGGAATTAGATTAATTTTTTTTAGATTTAGCTTACGATGTATATGTTTCTGTTCATGAAATCTAAATTAACAATTGGTAACCCTACCGATATTTGTGAGAGAAATATGGAAATTTATTATGCTCACTGCGGCAACCATGTAAAATGGAAAAGCTTTATAGAAATTGAGATAGCTTATTGCAATCCATAATAGTAAGGGTGAAAGGCAAATATCCTATCTTCCCTGTATTGAAAATATAAATTGAACAGAATATAGTAAGGTGAGGTGGAGAAGTGTTGTCGCTTTGATTTTCTCCTTTTCTTTGGGTTGTATTCCAAATAGCACGTTAAACTGCAGATATTTTTTTCGCTCTCGGTGTTTTGGTAGAAAAAGTTATTTGTACAAAGCATCAAAACGTTCAAACCAAATCACCTACTTGGATATTCATTACAAATGGTTTTATAAATTAAAATTTAGTTTTATAAACAGTGAATAATTGATATTACGTTTGTTAAATATTGAAGTAAGATTGAGTTAAATAAAGAGTAAAGTGATATTATATAACTTTTAAGGTCTTCGCGAATACCCTGAAAAAAACGTACCTAATGGTTTATTCCTCGCTTGGTATTGTTGACAAAGATAAAGAGTTTTTTTTTTCTAAATTAAATTAAAATTTTCATTGTTTTAAATAAGTAGAATGGCGGCCATTTATATTTATAAGTACAGAAACCCTATGGGAGCTTTAATTTGAGATAGGCTTATGCAAGCCAATGCAGCCAGGGTGAGAAGCAAATGCCCATTTTCCCTCTACTGTGATTCATCAATTGAGTTGTTCGTAATTGCCAGGAGAAGGTTTTTTTAGAAAAACAAATCGGAAAACCTTCAAGAAAATGGGCGGCATCGAAAATAATTTTTTTGTATGGAATGATTTTCTTATTTTGTATGATGTAAAGGTGATAAATTTATTTATGTAATAATTTGGATAATTGTGAAATTCATTGTGATAAAAGACGATTGCGTGCATTTTGGTTAGAGAAGTTAACGACATAAATTATTGTAGAGCTGTGCTGCGATCAATACTAGAGCCAGATAGATGGCGATATACGTTGTGTTAAGATGTGCGCAACTCCACAATTTTGATGTAAGTGAGGAATTTTGGACGCCCAGACTTATTCATCTCGTTCACTTGCACTCCGAAATGACTCGTAATGAAAAAGCTGTTGCTGACAGACAGGACACATATACAGCTATACTCTGTCCCAGAAAAATAGGCAGTACACGTCTTATGGGAAAGCTTTTTCAAAATAATTAGGGTGTCATATTTTTGCACCATACTAAATTGGAAGAACTTCACCATAAAAAGTGTTTGCCCGTGTCCGTAAATATATAAAATAATAAAAAAAATTGCAATGCATCTGACACAGACCCAACGTCCTACTCAGCGCACATCTGTAGAGCTGTGTCAATCGTGATTGATTCGGTCTTTATGACCCACCCGTTCATCAAAAAGATTAAATGATTGCAATCATCAGTCAAATTCAATGGCAATCGTTCAAAATATCTGTCGTTCAATTTCAATCAAATGATTGAACATTGAAGGGAAGAGCCAAAAGGCTAGGCATTAATGTTTCGTTCATTCCACTTGTTTACAATCAAAATCAACTGAATAGCTTTGGTTCTTGGTTGGTTATGATGGAGGAACGAACGAAACTAAATGGAAATGAAGCATGTAACAAAAGTTCAATCTTGTTTCACATGAATCAAGAAAACAAGATTACGACACTTCTTTTTTGTCTTATTATATTGACGTCACCAGAGATCAAAATCCATTAAACCACAATCAACAAACATCATCAATAAAATAAGAAAAACAAAGAAGTGTCGTAATCTTGTTTTCTCTGATTCATGATTGTTTCATTATTTATTTTTCCATTTCTTAAGGTGCGCTAAGACTAGCGGCAAAAGATATTCAATTAGAAATATGTTTTTAAAAAAGCTATTGTTTTATTCCATTCTTCATATAGACCAATACAGTCTCAACAAATAGAGTGGAAAAGGCTATATATTTGTATCGTTTTGTTAGTTAACAAGCAATATGTAATTAGGCAAGTTAAAAGTCTTAAATTAGTTTGCCGAAATATTGAAATTTGCACTTTTCTGTTTCATATTTACTAATTTTGAATGTTAATTTACTTATAACAATACGATTTTTATTTAATCATTTTATGAAAATGTTAAAGCATGTACTAAAACTAAGAATAAAAAGAGAAAACGACAAAAATAACTCTTAGTCAATAGTTTACTGAACTAGCAATTATTACTTTAATTATGTATTTCGCAATGGAGTTCTTGACTCCTGACATATAGACTTGTGGTTTCAAACCCCTTTGTCAGTATTCTTTTTCTTTTCATTTTCAATTTTAATCGGATGTTACCCGCGTGTATAAAGAGGTAGGCACATAATTCTCAATCCTCTGTGACAAAAACTAGTGTCATGCAAACAACAGAAAGTTACCGTCCGCTTCAAAAAAAATGATTGCAGAAAATGTATCATGTAGTCAAAATTTCTTTTGGATGTCCCTTAAGTCTGGTCTATATTTATTTTAATAGCTTGCATTAATTTCTTGTACTCTTAGAAGAATTAAATAAGAAATAAAACGTCAATTGTAACATCCCAAATTCGTCGTGCACAAATTTCTCACAATACATTAAATCTTGATCATATTTAGCTTATTTTCATATTATTTCCAACATTTAATTAAAAAATTGTTTATACCTATTCCTAATTATCTAAAGCGTGTAGCGCTTCTATTGAGTTTGGAGAAGAATGACAATTTCACAACAAATTTTTGCACATACAGTTAAAGATATATAAATGTCAGTAGTTGAAATGCAATAATAACTATTTCTAATGGAGGCGCGGCCTTATTGTTGAAATTTGTGAACGTTTATTTGAACGCGACCCATGAAATGAACGCTCTTACTACTGTTCTAATCCATGAATCAAAGGTTCTATTCCAGACTTGTTTCAATATTGTCAAAGTCAAATCATATCATAAAAAAAAAAATAGTCAAAGCTGAAAGACGACAACAATCGAAGGATTTTAGATTTCCGAAAATTATGTTTTCTTAAAATAAAATAAATTACGGATTAAACAAATTTTTTTCACAAATAGTATCATTCCTTTCAAATTCCAGGTTTTGTTCAAGGTCTTTGGACAAAATGGATCTAATGCTGCGTTACTTGGATGGGTTGCAAATTCATAGTTTTCATATCGTGCTCGATTAGTTTTTAATGGCATTAATCTGCACTAACAGCTCTAAAAAAAACCTAGCAGACTTTTTGAAGATTGAAAATCATTCTAAGATGAACGAGATGAATCAGTGTTTTAGAAAATTTGCAGCAATGAAATAGATCGTTCAATTTGCTCATCGAATTGGACCTTCGTATGAAGAAATCCTTGCTCAAGGCTTTCGCTTTCTGTCTTCATAGATTCGTCTTCGATTGATTTGATAAAGAAAAGCAACACGGCAAGGACATAAGCATTGCCGACATGGTCAATCATTGAATATTCGTCAGGAAGAGATGGAGTCAATAATAAATCAACTGGACATAGTAACAACATCAGATATCAGAAGATGTTAACAACCTATTAGCGAAACAATATGCCATGCAAAATTACATTAGAACGAAGGAAGTCTGAGTCATCAAAAAAGCAAATATCGAGAATGAAAATCAATGAACGAGTTAACTTTTCTTAAACAAAACAGTATGAAAGTTTACACTAATCAATTTCTTTGTTCACTAGTGGTAAAACTGGAAACTAAGTTTAAATCATTTTATCAAATGAAGCCCAGTTTAGAAATAGATATGTAAATAACATCAAGTAAAATCGAAAAATTGTTGAACGTTTAAGGTTAACATCTCGGCTTAACACTTTATTAAACTATTAAAGGGTACATTTCACCGGATGCTGCCTTTAGTTTGTTTTAAAACATACTTTGTTTTATTTGCCGGCAAAATAATAAAAATTTAATTGAAAGGTCTTAATGCAAGTCTGAGTCTATTTATTAATATTGCGAACTTTTATTCGAATTGATCTGTGTACTTGGCTAAATTCCTAAACGACAGATTTGCAAAGCAAGTCTCATGCTAAGCAAAGGAAAGCAAAATTGGAAAGCAAAAGCAAGTGAATTAGTGAAGTGCGCAACATAAGCTTAACACTAACACAAATGTACTGGCTTTTACGCAAGAAAAAGAATGCGTTTTGGGACAGTCTGCATTGCAGTGATTTCTGTGTTTGCGATTACAGACAGTTTACTAAGCATATTTTCACAAGTTGGATTATGAACGAAACCGTTGTACTTAACTTACAATTATTATGCGTCTAAAATTAGACGATCGAATGGTTGGCAGTGCTAAAGTAATTCGTGTTCTGTGCTAAATCCGGTGCGTGCATAGATTTCGATTTCCATTAACAGAATTAGCGATGATAGAACATTTTATACGAACATCTTAAAAATGGACATATGTAGTTAATTTTAGAGTTTTATTTTTTTTAAACATAGTATACATATATTTATGTTTGTATATGTTTATGTACATATAATATTAAATGCTTAATTTCACAAAAATTGTACTATTTATGTATACAGTTCCATGTTTTTGGCAGAACGAGAACAGATACTTCTTGGGTTTTAAGAGCCATTTATAGACCAAATTTTACAAAGAATTTATCACATATTACGAAATAAAGTCAATAAAATAATAAAATTTAATTAAAAAGTTAAATCTATACTCTATACATAGTTAAACTATAAACACAGTAAATTATTAAGGTAGCAGTGTAGTTAGTAAAAAAATAAATAAACATTAATTGAAACGATCGATGTATCGAAAGATGAATTAAAGGAATTTTTGAATAAATAATTAAAAAGAAACTTACAAAAAAGAAATTATAAACAAATTAAAGGTTGTAGTTAAGGAATAAGACTTTTGCTGCTTTGGTGGGCTTCAAACTGCTACGCCTATCATGAATTGTAAGGCCAGCTTTTGAAAATACCCTCTCACATGGTACGCTTGTTGCGACAATGCAAAGCCTTTTGAGAACAAGATTGTATAACCTCGGTTATATCTTTTTGCGTTCATACCACCATTTAAGGGGATCATCTGTTCGTTCAATCGGCATTTCATTTATGTATTTGTCAATCTCAAGAATACTAGCGGCGTGTGGGTTTGGATTGGAAATAACACGACCTACTTCAGAATCGAAATCTCCCCAAACCAAAATGCTCTCTTGAGTGTGTGTGTGTGAAGATTCTCGGGAAATAATTCTAGTGATTGCATTGTCGGTGTTTGTGTTCGTCTGCGATGTTGATGATAAAGCCTTTGCTTTTAAATCTCTTAAGCATTTTTCGTACGCTGATGCGTTAGAAAAACCATATTTTTTGAATCTCGGATCCAATATAGTGGCTTGTGCTACTCTGTCGTCTACAAATAAGTCAAGTGACTTGAAACGATTTGTAATGCCATTTAGTAATTTGATAATTATAGCATCTATATCCTCGAACTGTTTATTGTTTTCAATCGTCATTCTACTTAAATGTGATCTCATGGATTTGATCATCAGCATTGTTTTTGAGATCGTTACACTTTTTTCAGCCGACATTTGTTCCGTTACAGCATGAAATATTTTAAAAATATTTGTTGCCTTCTCCAAAATTTGCCAATCACTGGGCGAAATACAGTTTAGCTAGCGTTACGCAGGACTGCTTTAATTTAAGCTCTGGCAAATCTAGTTCTTTCTCCATACTGTAGAGCTTTACGGTTGTTTTTGAACTTTTTTTGAAAAAGGCAACAATATTTTTTATATTTACAATTTTTGATTCGATGATAGCCATTCCTTCACCAACAATTAAATTTAACGTGTGTGCAAAACATGGTAAATGGTTCCAGTTTTTTGATTTAATTGCACCGACAATGTTTGAAGCGTTATCTGTTACAACACAACAAACTTTGTCTTCAAGATTCCATTTTTCAAGTTCGGACTTAAGTAAATTTCCTAAGTTGATAATGGTGTGGCTTTCATCGTAGGGAATACACCCTAAGAGACGCGACTCAAGTGACAAATGATCTTGGTGTTCTTGTATAAAATGAACTGTTATGCCAATATAGCTTTGTTGCGTGATAGATGTCCAAGCGTCTGTTGTAACGCATACAGAGGGAACCGTAACTAGAACATCTTGAACTTTTATTTTTGTTTCTGCATATAATCTTAGAATCAATGAATTTGATATTGTTTTTCTTGAAGGCATTTGGTAATTGGGACAAAGCATTTTAACAAAAGTCTTGAAATCCTTTTCTTCGACAATAGAAAACGGATGGTATTGCTTTACTATGGTTTTGACTAGTTGTTCATCTAATTTTATTGAATACGCTAACGATATTGGTTTTATTACAAAACCTGAAATGGTTTGTTGCCGTTGAATAGTCATACTTTGTGTTAGATTAGAATTATTTCTTGCTATTGCATTTGCATTTGTAGAAGTGGAAGGAAGATTTGATACGGATGGAGTAATTTCTTGATGTTGTGCAGAAGTTGAAGTGGATGTGGAAGGAACAGGAAGTTCTATTGCAACCGAAGTTAATTGTTGCTGGTTTATAGAGGATGAAACTGTTGTTCTTTCTGGAACATATCGGGCCCTTTCTATGGCAATGCCTACGTGTTGAGTTCTTAAATGCCTTCCCAAATTTCCCGTAGCCCCTCCGCTGAAACTTATAAATTTTTGGCAATGCACGCATTTTGCCTTTTTGTCAGTTGACTGGGAAAAATGCACCCAAATTGGACTGCGTTTATTAGAGAGATCCATTACTGAATTTATCTTTTTAAGGAGAAATTAGTAAAAACAATATTCTTAGTTAAATTATTTTATCTAAGAATAATACCATAGCTAAAATTGTTTGCTCCAAGGAAACAAAAACATACCTATAAAAAAATGTATATTGCTACAAATTTTGTCTTGATTTTTTCTTCAAGCATCAGTTACAATTTTGAATTGCAATTGCATTAAAAACAACATTCGCCTCAGCCAATACTTTGATGTTGAACCCTGAAGAAACCAACATTGAATGAGAATGATTGATACAATCACAATCAAATCCCGATACTGCTTCAATTCAAAAATGTTTCCATATGGGTTGTTAACATTCGATTGAAACAAATGATTGATTGCAAAAATGAACGATTGAAAAGACCGAATCTTTGAAATGAACGACATTTGAACGATTGAATCTTTGAAAATGAAAGATTGACACAGCTCTAGAGTGTGGACTGAATTGCGTTTGCTGTGTCCTGTTACTGCTGCTGCTATTCAACACCCATTAAATATTTATGTGCTTTCAGAGTTACCCGTGTCGATTTGTTAACGCGCTCGGTTTTTTTCCTTAGGCTTCTGTTGAGGTGCTTTTGATTTGAGAGCTTTTAAAAAAGTTTTAAATGATGAGTGTTGTCGTGGAGTATTTTCATTTTTTGCACTACTTTTAATGTGTGGAAAATACGTTCAAATGCAGTTACAAAATTTCAAGCTGTTTTCTTTGAAGAAGAACATTATTTGCATAGATTTTCAAAGCGCGTGATTAGTTAATGTGAATTGAAGTAAAAATGGCATCGGTGTGTCCAACACGTCGAGCAGGTGGTTGAGCCGAAAATGTGGGAAATAGACGTTATTTTCGGAACGCTCTGTAGAAAATCTTGTTATAAGCCTAGGTGAAGATAACACCTGCACCAACTCATTTTCTGAGTAAAATATTTTGTAAATATAGTTATTTAAAAGATGAATTTATATTTATTTTTGTTATTTAATTTATGATCAATCCTAATGAATAAATGTTTTATTTTTACTTGTTTCTTATGTAAAAGGGATTTGGCCTACTAGCACCTCTTATCTCACCTTATGGTGGTGTGGAAAACGATAACATTTTTATAAGCAAAACGATTAAATAAAAATTCCTATCTAAAAAAAGGGCGGTAACCCTACATATTCTTCTTTCATACCTGAGTCCATTTAAAATACACACTACGAAAACCATGTGCGAGTTTTCTTGGGTGACATATTTATGCAATTCGCTGTAGCGAGAATGAGAGGCAAACGTCCTTTCTTGCCCGTACTGCCTATTTTTCTGGGGCAGAGTATATCAACATGACATCATTGCATGAGACCTCAAACAAAATATCAGAGTAGGTACTCATGGATTACATCGTTAAGCAGAAGGTTTCTGGCGTACTATGTTGTTGGATCGGTTAACTCGGTTAAATGGTACATAAGCGTTGCTTACCACATGGACACATTCTGCTGATCTGACCAGATCATATTGATTCAGATCGAGAAACTGATCCGGAGCTGCATTCCGTTGTGACAACGAACATGATCGATGGCCATTGCGGGGTCCACAACCCAGACTCACAATTCATGGAAATAGACTGCAGAATTCTGGAATCTTGATGGCAATGGTCAAATTCCTGATGATCTTTCGACTGGATTGATATCATTCCTGGAAAATGCTTGCGAGTTCACACCGTCGAAGGAGGAATTCATCACAAAAAAAAAGGCATTGCACAAAATAATAAAAAATTCGATTGGATAAGCGAACGGGCAATACCAGCAGCGAATAATAAGGAGGTCGATAGCTTGCATTTCAATATTCAAATTCAAATCGCTTGAGAACTGCATTCGTATAAATCCATTGACAGCGTAACCGACGAGCATGAAGCGACCAACTATACGATAGAATTTTTTAACTCGCTTCATGTGCCAGAAAGTCCGCCAGATTATTTACAGCTGAAGTTGGCATGCATCATAATTATGTCGCGGTGCTTCATACGACGATCATCAAGGGCGAATTCAAAGAAGTGGAAGTCCTTATCCTACGAATTCCGATTAAACCAACTGATCTTCTATTCCAATTCAAGCACGTTAGATTGGATTTTGCGATGGTACTAAATAAATCTCAAGGATTAATCTCACATGCCTGTTCGTGTGCTGGAAAACCGTCTTTGTTTTTTGTTTTTGCACCGGAAAAAATGGAAAAAAAAACATTGTTTATCATATTGCTCTCCATTGATTTCGATTCCATTTAAACAAATCACATTCAAATATTTAAACTATCCGTGTTTTGCTATCAGTCTGAAGTTTATCTGAATGCTTTAAATTGGGGCGAGACGAAGTTCGCCGGGTCACCTAGTTTTTTATAAATTTTCCTATAATATCGTAGTAAAAAATACAGTTTATAAACCTTAAAGTTCGATGAGCTTACGTTATGACACCATAACTTGCGCCCTTATGTCTCTAGAGTATTAAATACCCTTTCACTACACACGAGATATTATTTGACATTTATGCCAAAATTTGATTCCACACGATGGAAAGTTTAATGAGGTGCAGTGTAATTGCCTTTTAACCAACTTACACTGTCTACATACATGCATAAATAATACTTAACCGCACATTTTAAAGGTACCTAGCTATGTATACGTACATATGGGTATATTATGTATACAGAGTCACATATGAAAATTGCAATTTGCAGGGTTGTTGGAGTCTTCTATTTTGCGTTGCTTCAAGCGCATATATGTATATTTTAGCTTTTTGGTTTTGTACAACAACACATCCATGCTCCACAAAATATTTCCACACCAAATTTTCAAAATGTAAAATGTCACGGAATATTTATTTTCAAAAACTGGTGCGGCGAGACTTCCACGAAAGCCATTGACTGTGAAGTAAAGCACGTTTACACATAATTTCAACTGGTTATATTTAACGGTTCAAGTGATTTAACACAGAAGTGGTGGGTGGAAACAGTGTTTGTTCGTGGTCGAATTTTAGCTTTTATAGAGGATGTGTAGTGTAGCTATCACGGGTTCATAATGTTTGTCAATTTTGTATATAAATTAAAGTAAATTTTTAGTCAATTAACCTAGAGTATGAATTAAAAAAAAAAATCCAACAATCTAATTAGAGGGGTCAATCAATCTCCTTAAGAAAAACATAGTTTAAAACTAATTTCTGTATGTAATAAACAAGTCTAGTCTTCATGAGGCGAATATCCAAACAAATCCTTGAGAACTATTCATATCAGACCGACCAACGACTGAAGCGTAACTAAGGGATTCCGAACAGAGCAAGCTAAACCACTGATAATAATACCTAAATAGGTTCTGAGCTCATATTGTCTGCAGGCTTTAATTTACCTGCCACAGCGCCTTGTCATCTTGGAGAAGGCAAACAAGCAGATTCATCTCATACAAGTGAGTTCATTTATTACTTGCGATAGGTATAGAGGTACCTACTAATGGCAGATTATGGATTCGTAAAAAAAAATTAAACTCGAGATTTTGATCAAACTTGACATTACGATGATAGCGGACACGAAAAATGCGAGTCCCCCATTTCCGCTGTCTGTCCTCGAGTCTACAGCCTAAATGGTTGAATGGATTTTATTCAAACTTGCTACATATTGCTTTTTCGATAATATGCCAACACCTTTATTTTTCATAACAGTACCATAAATTTTTTTTTTTTTTTGCCAAAAGGAAACGTTTTATTTTTTTATTCTCAAAAACGGCTCCAACGATTTTTGTAAAAAAAAAAAATAGATGATCAATGAATATATTATTTTTTTTTGAGAAAAAACAACGTAAAATCAAAGAAAACCACTTTGATTTAAGTATATTTAGGAATGATTCGTGGTTAAAGATTAAAATTTTAGAATCAAAGTGGAACATCATTGATTCAACGTGTTTTCCTATATGAAAACGAATAGTTTTCATGCTCGATTTAAATACGTTTTTCTTTGATTTAAGGTGGAATCATAGTAAAATCAATACCATCCAACTTAGAAACGAAATGGAACAACTTCGATTCTACTGTGCGCCATATTAGATTCAAAGGCATACGTCATTGAGAGTATAATGATCCAACTTTATTTTTAGAATGATGCAACATTAAATTAAATGTATTCGAGCTTAAAAATATACGAACCAATTTTGAAATTACTGTCTTTCAATTTTAATTTCACTACGTTTCAATGTTGTTTTAAGTAAATTCTAATAGAAATTACTTTGAACGTTTTAGTTTTAATCTTAAAAATAAAACGAAAAATAAGAACTTGGATCCAGCCATTATTTACGCCAATCGGAATGTAATAAACGTCTTCCAATTTTTTTTAAATTAAAACGACCAATTTGAAATATAAAAATTGTATTTTTATTTTTTTTTTATTTTGCAATAAAATTTTTAATTTATTTGATATTAATGTAGGAGTACACTTGTGCTTTGCTTCAAATCGCATAACCCAAGAAAATGTTAACGGTCCACATTTCTTAAGTACATCGGTATTCGGGATAAGGCACCAGAAAATGGTGTTTTGTCTTAAGACTTGCTCCAAATAATGTAATGTGTAAAAAAGAAATAAATTTCCATAAAACTAGGATTAACTTTCTTATGGTTTCACTAAAAACAAACTTACCTTTCAACGTACGGAAAATGTATTCCATTTCAAATGTTCTTAATAGTCTCCGAAAGACACAACACGACTGACAATATAAAGCAGAAGCTTCACGATCGACGATGCCGGCGCCGACACTACGTTGCAGGTAGCTTTTTTTTGCTGTTTTCAAAATTCTGCATGGAATCCACCTAAGATCAACTATGAATCCCTTTGAATATACGTCGATCGAAGTTTGAAAATACAACATCAACGTGAAAATGAATACGTTTCACTTTGTTTCCACATCGTTTCCACTTTAAAATTTAATATTTTCGGTCTTACATTGTGCCCACTTAAAATTGAATATGAATGAATTCAAATTAAAGTTGATGTAATATTGAAAATCTTTCATCAATGTGTGCGAATGTATACGTGTTATTTGTAAGTGGTTCCAACTTCGAAATGATGTTGAACAAAGTAGAATCAATTATGTTACACTTTGAAAGTTGTGCATGGAATTTTAATTTTGGTTACATTTTTAAACATTTTCCACTTTAAAACAACGTTGAACGTACTTTATTATTAAGGAAAGTTTTTTCACTGTTGAATCGACAATGGTTCACTTCAAAACAAGAATTACAATACTTAAAACAACGTTGCGTAGTTAAATCAATATATTTTTATCGTTAAATTAAATACGTTCATGATACTATTTTTCAACGTTAAATCAAATACGATTTATTAGATTTTACATTGCATTTTTTCCCTCTGTGTAGTAGAACCATTTTTTTGGTTTTCGATTTTCTAGAAACGGTTCATTTGATTTTTTTAAAATTTTTTATGCAGACGCTTCTGAAAAGCTTAAACACCTGTCAACCAACATTTACACACAAATACTTGCTCTTATGTTCGATAACATTGTGTGCAAAAGATTTCTATTAAGAATCTAAATGTATTTTTAAAGTTGTTTCTTACTTATTTTTTTTCTAAAAACATTTAATAATATCTCTTTTTAGTTTTTGGTCCTCTCAGCATATTGGATTTCTGTCAAATTTTATATCTGAGAAGATATACATAGTTAGGCAAACTAATTCTGCATATCAACAACTTTTTTTTCTAATTGAAATAAATTTTTGATTTTTTTTTGAAAAATCAATATTTTAAAAAATAATCAAAAACAATAATTTTGAATTTTATATTCACATGTACATTAATAAGCCATAAAAAACTACGTACCAAAATTTCAAAAGAAATTTGTTTTCAAAAACTAAAAATAGAAAAAAAGGATTTCATCAAAATCCTCCTATAATTTTCGGGATCGTTTTTTATAAAATGTTCATTGATCCGTGGCATCTAATAGTGTTCTTATTTTTTTTTAAGCCGATTAAAGTGATGGTTTTGGCAGTTTTTATAAGTTTCATTATATAAATATGTATGTTATGTACATATTTACATACCTAGGTTCAAATTATATAGGTAGGTACATATTACCTAATTTACATAATTAAAATTCATTTAAATATATATTTGTACCTTGATTTATTAAGAATCAAGGTAATCTTACATACATCGTCTTTAAATTTGTACCAGGGGGTCAATTCCCGATCTGTGAAATTATGAAGTGATAAAAAAAATATCATTTCAGTTTTCACAGAGGTTTATCATTTTCCAACTTCACGCACACGCCTAATGCGATTCTAGAACTCATTGTGATAAAGTTTGTACTAAAAAGTACTAAATGATAAATTCTGTCAGTTCTGATTAGATTTTTTGTTGGAAAAGGTAAATATTTCATTTGAGTTTCTAAATTTGCTTAAGAATAATGCCCGGAATACTAATTCGTTTAATAAATTAATAAAAAACGTCGTACTGAACAATTGTGGGTTTTATATTATATTCAATAGTATCTCTGTTTTGAGTAAGATTTATTATTTTTTCATGTGAGGATATTGAGGCTTTCCCTTCGAGATGGGCATTTAATACGTGAATTGAGAGCATTCTTGAAAAACACTCAACTTATAAGTGCGCTTCAAAGCCATT
This sequence comes from Philhelius pedissequus, assembly GCA_910595825.1. NCBI lineage: Eukaryota > Metazoa > Arthropoda > Insecta > Diptera > Syrphidae > Philhelius > Philhelius pedissequus. The sequence continues at coordinate 271,220,431 of OU343160.1, read as the reverse complement.
TAAATATGGTAAAGTGCTCTGCATTTTTTTGCAATGGGTAGTTTCCAACGATCTGTCGCGGGAATGAGCACCGTCGCGTCGGCTGTTGTGAATCTGTTGATTTAACAATTTCGTTATTTACTCGAATTAACACAAATATAACTTACTACCAAAATAAATTTGTGTATAAATATAATTGTTGCTTACTTGCCATGTGTCAAATTCTGTTTTTCTTCTTAATATTCGATTAGAAGCATTTTCTTCACAAAACAATTGACTGTGATAAAAAAAATTATCATATTAAAAAAGTTTGGCATTTAACTTCACTTTTTCACGAATCGAGAATCGAATTAGACGTGAAAGCGTGATAAAATTTATCACTTCACATCTTCACAGATCGGGAATTGACCCCCAGGGTATGATTAATAACTAGACTACAGTTTTCGAGATAATAAAGGTGGAAGAAGAAATTTTATGGTAAGTAGAACCGTTATTTTTTGGGGTAAAAAAAAACAATTCAAAAATCTATTTTAGACAATCAGCTAAAACACTCAAGTACCAAGTTTGAAGAAAATCGTTTTAGCAGCTTAGGATTTTTGGTGTTGTCTAATCGTAATGTCAAGCTTGATTAAATTCTCGAGTTAATTTTTTTCCAAATGCAAAACTTGCCTTATAGGCTATAGTACCTACCTATATCTCAAGTAAAAATTCTAGGTAAATGAAATGTCAAAATGGACGAATTTGTTGATATTTAGTTGACAATATCATTATTGCGATTTGAATGGATACCGATTTCACCTTCATCTTTTCGAAGCAATTCATACCAATTTTCGATGTGTTTGTTAAAGCATTTTTAAAATTCGCCCTTTGTTTAAAAATTCAACTCTTTGGTACTTTGAGAAAACTGTAGAGGAAGCCATCAGTGCTGCCCTCCCAACTTGTTCAAAATGTAGCATAGCGGATTCAACATATGTGCTCTTAAAAACGACACCAAAATTGTGTGAATAAAAGCAACCCTTTTAAATAATTCAAGCTTTTAATAAAAGATATTCCACAAAAGTAACAAAAAACGAACATGAGATAATTACTTTAAAGAAGGCTTTACATTTTAAATAATGGCGCAGTGGATAAAGTGCTTGATTTCTAACTAGTAAGTGTGGGTTCGATCCCCACGCTAGGCGCATTCTTTTCTATACTTCCAATTTTAATTGGATGCCGCCCATGCGTTAAAATGAGACAGTGAATACCTGGTTCTCAAATCCAATGTGCCAAACTAGTGCCGTGCAATTCAGGTTGCATTTAAAAGACCTTAAGTCTTACAGGCATATGATTAAATTAAATAAAAAATAATAAATAAATAACCAGTTTAAGAGTGAGTTAAAAGAACATTTATGCCAATCTCAAACAATATTGTATTGCTTGATTAATATAATAATTAATATAAATATTAAATATTAGTAATATTATTGAGTAATTTCATTAACTTAATAATAATATATTTAATTTTCATATTTAATTTAATTTCTAAATTGAGTCTAAATTCTAAATTGATTTGATGCCTTACTAAAATTTAAATAGATAATTTAATGTAAAAATTTTTTAAAATATAAATTAATTTTTTTTTTTCATATTAATTAAGCGAACCCATTTTGTATTGTACTTAATATTTTGCAAAACCATATGAAGCTTGCATCAATTTACAAGATTATTATTATCTTAAGATGCAAGTATGCAATGCAATAAATAAATAAAACATAAATAATGTAACAAGGTACCTACAAATATGTATTACTTGTATTTACAATTGTACATAAATCCTAGATTTGTAGGAGGGGGAAACGCTGGTAGGCATCTTCTCAGACAGTGACACTTCAACTTTCATTAACAGATTTAAAAATATATATAGGCACGACTCAATCGCACGAACTTGCTCTTTTGATTTTCAAATCAATAACGGGTCTAAATTTAAATTTGGTCGAGACATAAAACCAAAAATAAGATGCAAAATTCGCGGCTGTCAATGGAGCCACCCGTGGTTTGTAACGTAATGAGAGAGCAAAGACTTAATTTTCAAATCAACTGTGCCAATGAAAATTTTTTCGTATCTCTATTCTAATTCTAACAAATGGCGTGCAATTCAGGTTGCATTTAAAATGATCTTAGGTCTTACAGGCATATTGCTAAATTATTACAAAATGAAATCAAAGTTCGTAGGATTTTTTTTTTGAGATCAAAAACGTTGTACGGAGATCAGATCAACTATAAACTGCTGTTACGCTTTTACCTTATGATGGAAATCGCATACATTTGTTTTATTCTGCTTCCCGAATGTAAAGCAAGTCTGCCTTTTCCCTACGCTCCAGGTTGATGTACATCGATGTACACTTGGCAGGAACTGTATGTATGTTACATGATTAAAATTTTAAAATATTTTTTTCTTTACCTAGGGCAAATATTTTTAATTTTTTGAATTATATTTATGGAAAAATACAATTCACTTTTATTTGTTAGTTTTAAACAAGTATACTGAATTATCCCTAAGCGTGCAACTCGGAAACGCAAAATAGCCTCAGTGTATTCGCTAAATAAAAAAATAATACAAAATACAAGATGCAGCGCTGTAACAAACAAAAGAAGAGTAAATGAAAAAAAAAATATGCAAACATCTACCCTCGTAGGTTAATGTTCCTAAAGCATAATATGTACTTTTAATATCTGCGTTTTTATGCTATAATTTTCTTCTTTTTTTTAAATTTTGTTTAATTTTTTTTTTAGTTTGAAATAGCTTACAAAAGATAGCTTTTCTTGCAACGTCTCTGCAATATGATTTTTGTACTATAAAAAATGGTGGATAATTTGTAAAAGGATTTGAACTTTTTGTCATCCTGTTAAAGCTTATTTGTGTTTTAATTAAAATTCCTTAATTATGCTTCACACAAAATTCCTCGGTCAATTAAACATTAAGGAAAAATAAAAGATTTACTCACTATCGCTTAGCCGTTGCATTAAATAGTTCAGGTCCGAATATAAATGATTTAAGGACATCATTATTTTTCTTAATCCTCAAGCAAGAAAGCAAGGATACTCATTTTGTGATGGGTAATATAAAATTTATGAATAATAGAATAGACGAAGCTATGAACCTTAAAAACTAAAACTAACGATGGAGCTTTTTTTCATTGAGTATCCTAAACCATTAGGCACACATTTTTTGTAAATTCAATTTATTGCTTAAAAAAAAAACAATTTAAAGGGAATACCCTTGATGATGAGTAATCAACCTAATTAGCTTAAATTTTTGAGAATTTTTTATTCGTTTAATTGGAGCATTTTTTTTGTACCTATGTACGTTCTATAGATATGCTGGTCATTAAGGATGTTTATAGAATCACGCACCTTGTAAGATTTTATAATTAGAACACGACTTGAATTGAATTTGTATTTTAATTTAATATAAATACAATCTTATTATCATATCTTAGGTGACAGGATGTGTTCATAGAAGATGGCAAAATAATTTGATGTTATGGACAACACAATAAGGCTGACAGGACTAATTATCTTTGACCATACATTTTATGTTCCTTCAACGGGACGTTGAGAAAAATATCCACCATAATTTTGTTAATTTTAATTCTCCTAGAAGGATATGTTTTACTTTTTTTTTAACGTACAGACATGGACAAAATAATAGAAACACTCCTTACTTTTAAGTAATGCTGTATTTTGAACTTTAGTTAGGCAAACATGTGAACAAATTGGTGTTTTATTGTAACGGTTTACATATTGTCAATCTATTCAACGTATGATCTTGTGATTAAACAAAAGGTATTTGTAATATTATGAACTTAGTAGATTGCAACTACAAAATTCGCTGGTCAAAAAAATAGAAACGTTTGAATAAAAGCTCAACAAAATTTGCTATTAGTCAAGATTTTCGTGAGATTTTTTAATCTGAGAATAATTATGAAATTTTATGCACATTTTTTTAATATGCCGCTTAGAATTGGGAAGAGCGAAGCACTGTACGAAGCCATTTTCGTTCTGCATAACAACGGTGGATCCATGAGAGAGATCGCAACAGTCATTGGGCTCTCTGCTCGAATGCTGTGGTATGCTATAAACTCCAAAATTTTGCAGACACCAGAGGGCGTTCGTCTAAAATGACTGTAAGAGACAAAGCTACGTTGGTGAGAAAAGCTAAAATGAATCCGTTTATGTCCTCAAAAGATCTGCAGAGAGAAATAGAGACGCCAGTCAGTTCTAGAACTATTCGTTGTATCTTGGAGGATACTGAACTTAATGCGCGATTTCCAATGCAGGTGCCCTTACTAAGAAAAGCACACCCAGAAACGGATATGTTTTGCCAAAATGCATCACGTGAAAAACGACCCACTTCAGGCCAAGAAGCAGTGGTGGAATGTGCCTTGGAGCGACGAAACGAAAATAAATTTATTCCGAATATGTGGGAAACAGTTTGTCCGTCGCCCAAAGTGCGAGGCCTACAATCCGTTGTACACAAAACCAACCGTGAAGCATGGAGGCGGTGGCATAATGGGGTTGTTTTTCTTGGTGGCGCGTTAGTCCAATATTCGTTATAGACCGTGAACATGCTGGAAAATGTTATATGCTTTCGTTGTCTGACGAAAATATGTCACTTAAATGGTTCTACCAGCAAGACAACGACCCTAAGCATACGGCAAAGTCAACAAAGCTCTGGTTTCAGCGAAACAAATTAGACGTTATGGAGTGGCCTTCTCAATCACCGAACCTTAATACTATTGAGAACCTCTGGAATAAGCTGAAGATTCAGCTAAGTAAGTATAAACCTTCCACCAAAACGGATCTCTGGATAATTGTCCAAGAAGTATGGTATTCGTTTCCACAAGTTGGTAGACTATGCCAAATCGAATGGATGCCCTGTTGCAAAAAAAAGGTTTTTCATTGAAATAGTAAATATTCTTTGCTAATAAATAAAAAAAATACATTGGTTATCAAAATATCTTGTTTTTTTTTGTTAAATTAGTCAAGTGTTTCTATTTTTATGACCACCTTGTTGGGAAGCCTAAGGCAAACGACTAAGAAATTTTGCAAACCCTTTTTAGTTTGAAAAAAAAAAATTATATAAAATAGATTAACAACATACTTACCACTAATATGTAACACAAATATTTTTTAATATTTGCCTAGTATAAGTACTACACACAATATAACCAAAAAATAGGGAGTGTTCCTATTATTTTGGCCATGCCTGTGTGTCCAACTTTGGTGGGAATTACGACCCACTTTGATGAGACAAAAGTCCAAAAAAAAAAAAAGAATTTTAAACTTATGCCCCATTTGATATGTTTTGTTTGAAGTAAATACTGTATCTACCTATTAGGAGGTAAAAGTTTTCCAAATCCAAGTGCCAATCAGATGAAATTCAGATGATATTAAAAACAGGCTTAACCGGTTTTTCTTGGCTAATAACTAGTTAGGGCTGCAGCGGCCAGCTTTTTATAAGCCGTGAACTTTATATGTGTGCATCGCTGAAAATTCTCAAAATATAAGACACCCTTTGTGCAACCTCTGACCGAGATGAGAAAAAAAACTGCTGTGAAGTCGAGTATTTTTTTTAAAAGGTTCTATGCAAATTTTAAACTTCTGTCGCACTTAAAAAAATGTTTGCACTTATGCCCCACTGAAATGTGACATAATTCAAAAATTTGATTTTGATGAGTTATGTTCCTGTGCCTATTTTTACTTGCAATTTAGGTAGGTACTATAGGGTAAGTTTTGTATTTGGAAAAAAAATCAAACTAGAGATTTTAATCAAACTTAATCATCTTCTGAATGATAAAGAACACCGAAAGGTGGGTCCCGCAATTCTATCTGTCTGTCAGCAAGTCGTTCAACACCCTGAACGGCTGAAGCGATTTACGTGAAGCTTGGTACAAAGTCATTTTGGTTTAATATCTCAAATTTTTAAACGTTTTTTTTTTGGATACAAAAAAAGTTATATTCTATATATTTTGGGTCTAAAAATACTTGCACATATTTTGTTATTAACCGTAGGTAGGTACCTGCCATACAACGATTTCGTTTGTTTTCGACTCTCTTATAAATGGTTCGAATTGAAAATAATACTACATCCAAAAATTTCTGAAGTGAATTTGGATTTTAAAAAAATATGTAATTTTTGAAAATTCAATATTTAACAAATACCTATATTTAGGCGTTTCTACATAAAATATTGTGCTTATGATGTAATTGAACATAAGAGCAAGTACATGCAATCCACAGTCGTGAATTTCAATTTTTTTTACTTTGGTAATTGCAAAAATGTCGCGCAATGCCTGTATGATGCGTGCCACTATGAATGATTGAATATATATTTAAAATGTTAGCATTGCTCCATCTATAGCTACAATTTCTCCTACAAACTCTTCTTTTATTAAGAAGCCATTACTGCTAGTTTTGCTAAGGGGTCTCCCTTTTATTTGCCCTTGATTCCTGGTAATAAAATTAATTAAACCTTGCTCCCATTGTTATACACAAGTCTTGAATTGAAGTGATGGATGCTTATTAGTTTTATAGAGAATTTTCAGATTTGATGGAAATACTTTGGTTGGGGTAATATCTCTCCGCTAATTTGTCTATAGCATTTACTTTTGCCTGGAAAACTTTAGTTGACTGTCCCATTGGAATGAAAAACCGGGTTCTATTCCACGATTCCAGCCCCAGTTCTTTCAGTTTTTAGTTTGATATTTGCTTGACTATCGTGCTGTGGGCATCGTAAAGAAAAAAAAATACAAAAAAAAATATTCCAATCAGCCGCCATATGGTCAGGAAGAGTAATTAATTCCAATTATTATTTTTATATGAGTCAATACTATTCCTTGAAAAAATTGAATGTTTGTTGTTATTAGGAACTATCCTTTGAAATTAGCTGTTACATTTTGTATTAATTTTATTCCCCTTAAACTCTATAAACCGTTAATACATATTTCAAATTTAACTTTCATTTTTGAAATTTAATGAAAGATTTGTTTCTATCGATAACACAAACGCGTTCCTTTAAATAAATGGATTCTCAATTTCATTCTCTGTGCTTAACGTATTTTAAGTAAAGTGGGACAGATAATTGAAAAAGTCTCAACAATAGTCGTGTTTTATTATCGCCAATAACCCATATGGTTCACCCCGTGGAAATAAAACGATCTGGGTTATGTACTTAAATGTACCCTCTATTCGGCGAATTTAATACTAATATTTGCAAACCTAGATATAAATCTGACAGAAACTTGGATCTCGTGTTCTTTTTGTAATACGTGTTAAAAAATATAACCCAGACCCGGATACGTAGATAATGAAACGCAGCTAATAACATCAGAAAAGTGACATTTCCATTAAATTTATCAATAACAAGGATGTATTTTGAACCACAGTTCGAGAGTAAAATTTAAGCCTTGTTTTTTCTAAGCAAATTAGAGATAGGCTCCATAGTATGTAAATAAGTGTCCCCTATAGGAAATCTCGCAACACGGCTTGGTTTATGCCAAACGATTTTTGCAAAAACTGCATGTAAGAGCCATAGGAAGAAACAGGCCTGACAATCTTCCAAGTTATCCTGCTGTAGTAGAACTCATCCTAATCGTTTCTGAATACCAACAGGCATCAATTTCATTTTTTTACCCTCCTTGCACCCTCAGTGCACATAATAAAGGTAATATATTCCCGTTTTCATTTTCGTTCAAGTTCGCGCATGCGGCAAAACTCACAGACAATCATGTCAAATTTGGCATGCGCATATGCTTAGGCATGAGCCAAACTGCCAGTTGCAATATATGTTACTGCTACTTTTAAATAACAGTTATAAATTCCTGTTATTGAAATAAAAATTATGGAACAAAAATTGTCAGTGAAATATTAATTTTAATAAACTATTTTCCACTACCATTTTAGAATTAATTATTCATCACTTTTCATCTATATTCCGCAGTTTGGTTTGATTAAAATACAAATTTAGAAATTTCAAATGTTATTTTAATAACAGTTATTTTTTATCTACTCTTACATCTTACTGAACACATCTCACTGAAATATTGACCCATCCCTATTTGTATCTGAAAATGCCAGAGACCTTTTGTCAAATATGACAACCGAATTTTGTAAACATGCGCAATATATTATACCTTATTATGTGTAATGTGCCTTTCACCTACATAATGTGGGGCGGATTTATTAAGATCCAAATAGGATCATACGAATTGACGTAAAGAATGACCAAATGTAACGTTGTGTTTACCGAAGATGGAAAAGTGATCGACGGATCAGGGTGGCAAATCAATGTTCACCTGCTGTCCAACTTTATCTTTTTCCATAAGGACTATGCCTCTCTTCTTCCCAAAATTTGCGCCAAACCAAATAAAAACTCAGTAAAAAATCGTAAAAGCATAGTTATAAACAATACGGTCATCTCAACTCACATTTTAGCTTCGATTAAGCCTTTCTGTTAGTAATTTTAGCATCAATAACAGCTTACAGAAGCTGAACTGTTATTTGCAATTACTTTACCGATTACCCTTCAAAAGGTACGCAATGAAAACCAAACAGAAGTTTAAATTAACTATCCAAAGAACAAATAATGAACTTAAGCGGCCACCATCCTGAAGAGCTTAGATTCGAAAATTATTTGACATAATGAAAAGTCGTGTATACTTTATATATGAATGTATGTGTAAGTCCCAGTAGGAAATTTAAAAAAAATTCATCCATGAATCACCAACTTTTTCATCAATGAGTGGAAGCTACACCCCATGAATTTGGTATGAAAACATCGATGAATTTAAAATGGGCTGTCATAGGCGTTCACCAAGTGATTTTCGCGGTGAATATTGAACAGTGAAATCACGAAGTAGGGGTAACTAGTTTATTCATAAGCAAATTATATGTGATGAAAAATGTCATAAACGGTAAGCTGTGAAATCACTAGTTGACTTAAAGTTGCTTATTCAGCAGGTGAAAAACGGCATGAATGTTGATCCATTAATTCACTCTGTTAATGTAACTCGTTAATTCGCATATGAATTTAATATGATGATCAATGCCATGAATGTTTAATTATGAAATCACTAGGTAAAGCCCGTATGTTACCTACTTTTTCTTCCCTCATTTTGTATGCATTAAATAAAATGAAAGTGTCAGTTTTCTGTGAAAGAGGAAATAGTTTTTTTTAAGGAAACGGAAACATTGTACATGTATGTTATACCCCCAAACATCATTTATTACATTAATTTAATTCGACGATTATTCAATAATATAAACAAATGTAGACTTGATAAGATCTTGATTCGAAAGTAAACCTTATCAATAATTGATTCTTTTAAATTTGATCTGATGTCGGTCTTAGCAATTCATTTTGTTAATTCTTCTGCGTAGGTCTTGCACTTTGAGTCGACAGCATTACGTATTGAGTAGGTTTAATGTGCTAAAAGAAATATTGGCATTTTTAAATTTTGTTTTGAATAAAGTCGAAGAAATACCCACCAGTCGCCAAATATCTTAACAACGCCAATTATCTGAAAAAAAAAACATTTTGATAAAAAAAATTAACTTTTGTTGCTGTGTTAAATGATGATAATGATCGCGGCGAACAAAGTGTGTTGGCTTCTGGCTCCCGTCGCGGACGGACGTGTTTTTCCGTCTGGAGAAATAGAAAAAAAAAGATTGAAAAAAATAATAAAAATAGTTTAATTAAATTAACTAAAGTGGAAGTATGTTAAAGTGACATAAATAATTGCATTAAGTTGTGCAATAGTTATTAAATTTGAATGCTGTACAAGTCGACAACACCAGGGAATTTGTAACTTGGAGAGGGAGTCAAACGAACGACATCCACTTGTATATAAACCATCTTCCAATTCTATCTACTCCCGGCTTCCTTGGTCGCGCACATGGACACATCAGACGTATAGGGACGTCGTCCCAGAAAGTTGAAGCATCCCATGGATCACTTATGTTTGCACCCCGTAATGGATAAGCTGCATAATTCCGTTATACTGTGACGGAACCGATAACGGGGAAACAACAATTCTGGTCATCGCAACATCCAATAACTAGAAGATCGCTCTTTTTCACCATATAACCATCGAGATGTCGCTTTCTCACTCAAACGAAAGATGTAAAGTACTGAGCTCTCACTCTAATTGACGAAAGTACATCTTGTACATTCGTTTATGTATTCCAATCCGTGAAACACATCTGTGTTTCAAGAAAAAGAGACGAGATGACTGTTTCTCTTTATCGCACCTAGTTTTAAGTTCTTATATTTTAGTTTTTTTTTTTTAATGAAATCGTAATGGTCTTGTTGAGTGGACTCATTTTTTTTTAATTTCTTAAACTTTTGTTTACAACTATGTTATTCTAAATTTAAAGAACAAAAATAATATATAAGTTTAGTGTAGCCTGGGCAATTCGAAGTCGGCAAAAATAATATGCAATCGCTGTACAAGTGTACTATCTACATATGTCAAATGTAGTTTAAAAAAAAATCTCAATAAAGTTTACTACTACTACTAATGATCGCGAACAAAACTGGAATTTCTGGTTTATATGTTTTTTTCACTTTCTCTAAAAAAAATCCAGGAACTTATATCATGACCAGCGAAGACTACTGAGCGTATTTCTTGTTGTGTGTAGAAAATATTCGTCACTCTTCCCATGGCAGATAAAACATGTTTTTTTAAAGCCTTTTTTGTTTGCATTTCTTTTTTTTCTCGGGAAGAAAACAAAACAACCACCGCACCGCAGAGAACCAAACACCATTTGCGAACTCATGAACCTATACATTATTCTTCATCAGTGAAATCATCGTTTATAATTTTGTAACTGAAAATATAGTGAATTGTAAGCATTCAATTCATTTGAATTTAGTTAACTGATGAAAAAATGCGCAACCGTTTTCTTATGAAATCATAACATACTACTCATCGATGGAAGTAGTCGATGAATTCACCAAAAAAAATTGATTGATGTCGCAATTTCCTACTGGGAAGATCTAATTTACCACAGGCTTCTGTATGCATCATCACGTTTTGAAAATCAATGTCGATGGGTTCCATCGTCAAAATAATTCTCTTTAAAAAAATATACATACAAATATACATATTTATTCAATCCGTATACGACACATCACAGTTACAAGCTAAATTGTCACACAAAAATCAACCATGTTGTGTTGCGGTCTAACATTTTACATTGATGCTCATTGGCTCATTGGGGGAAATACCAAAATTCGAACAGTACCAAATGCACTTTATCACAAAAAAAAGTCCTCTGTCCGAATATCGTGTGACTCTCCTCCTCCGACATTCAATTAAATGTCCATTCAACCATAAAATACCCACGTTTACGGTTTAGCTAAACTGCCGCATCACTGATTTTTGTGGATTTAGTGTGTTTGCCTGTAAAACATTTGGCAAAAAATACATTTCCCATTCGGTCACAAATTCGAACTCGTTCGGAATTAGAATCAGCCACCGTTATATCACATTCTCCTTACTGCACAGCCATAAACATCCTGGCGTTTTAAAGGATGTATGAGCAGAGCACACAAACAAATAAAAATTTACCGGAAGTTGAAAACATCCATTTGAATTAAGGCTACTTACCAAAAAAAAAAAAAAAAAAAAAAAAATACCAAAACTGATAAAAGTGAGAGAAAAATAATTAAATGTGGTTACAGTACCGTTAAGGTAATCGGAAATGCGCTTAACACTTCAAGCTCCATCTGTAGATCACGTGGTACTTTGGTTAAAAGCAAAGCCACTCTTTAGCTACCATTAGTGAGGACGCATCCGAGTTCACATACACATCAGTTAAGTGATAAATGCATCAGCCAGCATCAGTGCAGCCCCACCATGCGTTGGTGATAAAATTTAATAATTGATTGTTACTGCAGCTCACTGCACGAAGAGTACCTACTGATTAATTGCATTCTGCGTGAATGTTGGTGAGATATTTATTTAATTCATTAATTTTGAGTTTTTTTCTTTATTTTTATGTTTGTTGTTGTTTTTATATTTTATTTTAATTCTGTTTTTTTTTTTTTTAATTTTTTAATTACCTAGCTTAAAGTAACATTTATTTTTTTTTGTTCATGTTGCTTTTACGCGCGGTAAGCCTCGACCGGATTGAGTGGAATAAAACGTGCGAACCCTTTAACCGATAGTGGGGAGGCCGCAAGGGCAACATTGACGCGAAGAATCGCAAATTGTATTAAAATGTAAATTTGTCTGGTATAATTAAATAAACATTTCCATAGGGATAGTCGAAGCTGAACGTGGAGGATTATGATGACGGCGACACGGGATAAATGGATTGGCTATTGCGCGAGTTATTTGTTAATTTGGGTTAAATCGAAATGTGATGTTGACAGGGTTTTTTTTTTGTTGTGTTCTGAAAGATAAATTGCAAATAATGATGAATTGTATTTGAAGTCTGCAAACGATAGCCTACATTTATCTTACAGAGAGTAAAACTTGTTTTGTGCGTATGGTTTTCAGATTACCTATTTGTATAAACGGTGATTTTTTAAGAGCTTGGTTTTTGAAAATTCAAAAAAACACAGAAACTTGTAAAAAGTGAATGAAATTTTTATTTGGATCGATAAATCAATTTCTGCCATTTACTTTTTAAAAATAATTTCACTTAAATGTTGCCCGCGGCTACGCTTCAGGTGGTCCATTCTGAAGGTCCAATTTTGGCAAACTTTTTCACACATTTCGGCCGGAATCTCACCAATGACGCGTTCAATGTTGGCTTCCAAGGCAGCAATCGTGGTTGGCTTGTCCCCATAGACAATAGACTTAACATAGCCCCACAAAAATAGTCTAACGGTGTCAAATCACATGATCTTGGTGGCCAATTGACTGCGCCAAAACGTGAGATCAACTGCGCACCAAATTCGCCTCTCAATTGATGCATGGTTTCGCGTGCAGTGTGGCATGTGGAACCGTCCTGTTGGAACCACATGTCGACCGAGTTCAATTCTTGCATTTTCGGCAAAAAAAAATCTGTTATCATCGAACGGTACCTTTCTCCATTGACCGTAACCCTGCGGACTTCATCGTCCTTGAAGAAGTACGGCCCAATGATGCCGCCTGCCCATAAACCGCACCAAACAGTGCATTTTTCGGGATGCATTGGTAGCTGCTGAATTGCCTCTGGCTGCTCTTCACTCCAAATACGACAATTCTGCTTATTCACCTATCCATTTAGCCAAAAATGAGCGGAAAAAAAACGGACGTAGCTTGCGAAACACATGTTTCACAGAGCACGAATTTTGATAATAAATTTCAATAATTTGCAAACGTTGTTCAGGCGTAAGTCTATTCATGATGAAATGGCAAACAATACTGAATCGAAATGTTATATATTTATGTACAACTTGTCGATATTATTCTTCGCTTAGGATTTTTGTATGGTTAGAATTATATAGGAGTATGTATGTGACAGTCACTATTCAGATCTGTATAGGGTAATGGCATGTGAGTTCCTCTAGTAGGCGGCCACTTCGTTGTAAAGTGCAAGTTAATAGCAAAAGTTTTCGTTTAACCTCCCAGCAAAAAATATTTTCCAAAATCCTAACAATTGTTCTTCCATCTTGTAAAAAAATGCATGTTTGGCTCAAGTTTTCGACTTCGTTTAAAATGTGCCTTTTCGATAGAAAATAAAATGCACGACTGGATCGCACGAACTTGCTCTTTTAGGTAACAACTTTTATGTAGCTATTTATGCACTTATGTAACCATTGAGGTTTAGTTAGTTAGGTGTAGTTATATTATGCAGGTGTAAAGACTATGTAGGTAAGATTACCTCGATTATTAGTATAATGAATTGTCGAATTAATGATTAAATGAATAGTTATATAGGTACCTACCTACAAATGTATATTTAAATCTAAGTTATGGATTTTAATTATGTAAGTTAGCAGAGTAAAATATATCTACATATATAGACAAATGGATGGAACCTAAGTATGTAAACATGTACATAATAATGAAAATGAAGGATCTAGGTGGGTAGGTAGCTATATGTATATAACTTTATAATTTAGGTGCACTATGTATACATAAGATTCATGTGATTCTTAGACACATATATGTATGTATACATAAATGTATGAGGGCCCACATTGTATTTAGTATTCAGTGATTTAGGCAAAAATTCCTTAAAAGGGAATAACAATAAGGTAGAAATAATTGGATAATACACATACTTAAATGTTTTTATATTGCTTAGTCGTTATAGTTTGAGGGAAAACAAAGTGCAGTTTGAATTCGCTGATTAATAAAAATATATCAAAAAAAAAATTCAAAAACCGTTGGTGCGGTTTTTTAAAAAATTAATTTTTTATGTATAAAATTTTTAAAACAACTTTAGAAACAAAAATTTAAACGCCATTTTCGAGATATTATTAATATACATATTAAATTAAAATTAAAAAAAAATTCAGTGACTAGTTTTTGAAAAATCGATTTTTCACAAAAAAAAAAATATTTATTCTTAGCGAAAAACTTTTTTTTTTTTGAAAGTTTTCGTATGCAGTTTTATTAACAATTTAAGGCGCCATTTATACAAAAAAAAAAATATTTTAATCGGTTCATCCAATGTTCCCGGTAGGTAAAAAATACGCAAAAAAAAATATTTTTATACTTAAAAGTGGACTGTACTAATTTAAGAACACACACATTTTTTTATAAAAATTCTTGGAGCCGTTTTCGAGAAATACATTTTTTTCTTAACGGTTTTTTTTTAACATTTGTCTGGGAGGTACCGTTGTTTTTTATCTTAGGAATATAGTTTTTTTTAAATGTTCAAGATAATATCAAAAACTACCAAATACGACGTTTCGCAAGAATCCATTAAGTCGTTTTCGTAATTTGAGTTTTCAACAAAAAAAAAGTTTTTTTTTTAAATTTCAAATAAAAAAAAAATTGAAAAATCTTGGCTTACAATAGTTTTTAAACTATTCAGGAGCTTCTGCGCAAAAACTTTCAAAAAAAAATCAAACTAACCTTTTTCCAGAAAATCGAAAACCAAAAAAATGGTACTACTGAGGTACCAAAAGTAACAATTTTTTTCCAAAACAAAAATTACTGAAATGTTCCCTTTTGCTTTATTTATTAACTGATTTTTTTTTTATAAAAATCGTTGGGCCCGTTTTCGAGAAAAATAAGTTTTTTCATTTTTGGCCAAAAAAAATGTATGGGAGCTACTGTTATTTGTCGTCTTAAAAAAAATGAAGAAAACGTGTGGGCATATTACCGAACAAACAATATATACCAAGTTTGAAGCAAATCCATCCAACCTTTTGGACTGCAGACGCGCGGACAGATAGACAGACAGACAGACGGAATTGGGGGATCCACTTTTTTGGTGTTCTCTATGATCGTAATGTCATGTTTGATGTTAGATTTTTTTTTTGCACGAATCCATAACTTGCCTTATAGTACCTATAATCGCAAGTAAAAATAACAACAATGTAATTGAAGAAGCATCGTTCTTGACGAGTAAATATTTGTTGCTGAATATTTAATTATTATTCCCTCAAATAAAGTTCGGCTAGACATTCACTCAAGTCAACTTCACAATACCCACGTAAATTGTTTGCTTGAAAGTGATTTCGAAATATCATAAATTATTTATTCAAAAGTACACAGATATTTGTGTTCGATATTAATATTTTATAGATACATACGTATGCATACTATAAAAACATGACTGATAACATTCAAATAATTTGTCTTACTACCTCGCCTCGACAAAAGCTGGACCCACAATATTACCTACCGAATAAAAAATTGGATGATTTCTTAAGTTGAAATCAAATTCGAAAAGATATTTTATTCCATCAAATTATTATTGCGCCTAAAGGATCTAGGCTTTTGTTTATTTTTGTCTTCGATAAATATTTATTTTCGTCCCGACAAATCAGGGTTATGTCAATAAATCCATCGCAGAGACATCATTTTGTATAGTACTCGTATAACGGGCTCTTTCTCTATTAAGTTATATTAATTTTTATCAAGAAAGGACTGCTTTGAAAAATGCTCACACACACATACATTTAAGTCAATAATGATGATTATTCAAAGCTCAGGAATTTTTGTTTAAATTTTGAAAGGACCTTTTTTTCTCCCGAAAGGCAATATCTAGATATAGACTACCTTAATAAAGTTAAAACATTTTAAATTCTTTTTTTTTTAAAGATATTTTGGTTTGAAAAATGTCTTTGAAAATTCTCAAAACATTTGCTTTGTAGGCAATATTTTGTCTCTCTATAAGAATAATAATAATTGCTGTCAGTTTTTGTTATTTATAGTTTTTTAAACATTTTTTCGGAGTCGTTGTTCGTTGCAACTTTATTTTTCTAGGTAAAGAATGTATAGAGGGGTAAGGTTGAACAATATTAATAGATGATTTATTTATTCGACACATTATGTAGGATTAACTGATAGGTTTTTATTTAAGCAAAATTAGTATTGTTATTTAAGAAAACAGAAACAATAGCAGCTAATATAAGGCATTTAGGCATCAAGTTTCCTAATAAGTCATCGTTATTTTTTTGTGATTTTTTTATTTTGTAGGGCTGACAAAATCCAACAATCATTTACTTACATTGGTTTAAGTAGCTGTCAGCACACTTACACCATGTACATATATCCATTTATTCAAAATTGGGAACTGTATTTTAATTCTCTTCGTGAATGCAGCTACTTCAAAAACAGATTTAAAAAATGCCAAGCTCGATTGCTGGCCTGCCTATTAGAGACTGCCCCAGCCCAGATCTATTTATCTTCCATCTATCTAACAGGTATTTTTTAAGAGCTTAAGAACTTTAAATAATAATACAAGACAGAAATATTGTCGGAATTATTGTTTTTATTATTAAAATCTGATTGATATATATGGCATTTATTTTTTAAATATGATACGATAACCAAGTTCATTCGATCAGTCTAATTTTCAATAAATCTTGCCCTCGCCAATGATCGTTTGTCGGCAAAAACTATAGACTTAATATAGGTCTATAAAAAGTTGTCGAGAGGCGTCAAGTCGCACGGCCGAGGAGGCCAGTAAACAGCTCCACTTCTAGAGATATAGCTGTCACCAAATTGATTTTTGGATTAAATTAATAAATAAATAAGTTAAGTTAATAAATAAATAAGTTGGCCCGTCTTGTTGGAACCAAATGTCGTGGATGCTTAGCTGATTAATTTTTGAAAACAAAAAAACAGTCAGCATGACTCGATTCACCAGAAATGAGCTTTATAATTGAACACAATTATTCGGTAAAAATACACAAAGAACTTCGCAATTTTTTAAGTAAATTTCCACAATTTGTAAACGTTGTTTCGGTGTTAAACGATCCACCATGAATTGCCAAACCTTACTGAACAGATATGTCAATAGAGTTTGACATTTTCAACTATCAAACTATAGACTAAAACCATCAAAACTTCATATGCAGCTAAAAAAACACCTTTTTGCTTTATATTTTACGCGTATTGAAGTGGTTATGATTAGGTTCCCTTAAAATATTTTAACACAGTGCGAGCGATTATTAAAATAGGACAGGATTTAAAAGGAGATACCGATGCAAATTCGTTTTGAATGTTTGAATATCATAGTGGGAGGGTAAAACATATGATCGGGTAGAGCGTTCCACATTCGTGTGGTGCGGCTAAAGAAGGAATCTCTATACTTGACGGAACTGAAAGTTGTTGGGTTTTCTCGATGTAAGTATCTAAAGGCATTTGGGGAGAATCTCGCTTTAATGACAAAGACAGCATTGAGTTTTTGTAGGATCAAATTCTCCGCAAATTTGTATTCCCCATTTAACAATGCTAATGGTTATCCATTTTGCGGCCTCAAAAGCAAACGTAAATAAAACACATAAAATACTTTTTTCATGATATTTCTTTTTTATTATAAAGATTGAACGTTGACATTATGTGTGAAACACTATATCATTGACAAATGGCCACCACGCGAATTGTTCCAAGCATCGATTGTTTTGAGGTAATTTTCGATTACTTTATGACACATATTGGTTTTCAAGTGCTCAAGAGTTAAAGCTTTATCTGCATAAACACGGTCTTTCACGTAGCCTCACAAAAAAAGTCCAGCGGTGTCAAATCGCATGATCTTGGTGGCCAGTTGATATCGCCACGACGAGAAATTACGCGGGCAGGAAATGTCTCTTGCAATAAAGCCATATTCGCTCGAGTTGTGTGGCATGTGGCACCGTCCTGTTGAAACCACATGTTCTCCAAGTCGTATTCTTCAATAGCAGTCAAAAAAAGTCGTTTATCATATGACCATAACGCTCCGAATTGACGGTGACAGTCGTTCAATCGTCATTTTCGAAGAAGTAAGGTCCAATCACACCTCCGGACCAAAGAGCTCCGCAAACAATGACTTTTTGCGAATGTAATGGCCTCTCTTCAATTACCTGAGCATTCTCAGAACCCCAAATACGACAATTTTGCTTATTAACATACCCACCGAGTGAGAAATGTGCTTCGTCGCTGAAGAAATTTTTTTTTTCGAAAAATCGCCGTCCACCGCCTGTTGTCCAAGCACCCATTCCATGTATCTACGATGTTGTAAATAATCAGCTGGCTTGAGTTGTTGTGTGAGCTGGACTTTATATGGATGTAGGTGTAGATCGATAGGCAAAATACGACATAATATGCCGTTAGACAGTCCTATTCCTGAGAACGACTAGGAATCGACACATTCGGGTCTTCGGCAACACTTTCACTTACATCAGCGATATTTTTAGTGGTACGAGCGAAACGATGATGCACAGGCCTTACAATATCTGTAACCAATCCAGTCTCTTCAAATTTCTTCACAATTTTGCTAATTGCTTGCGTAGTTGGACGATTATGTAAACCATAATCTCATTTTAAAGCACGATATGTGGCTGTGGCAGAATCAGAATTTTTGTAGTAGGTTTTAAAAATTTTTATCCGGTGTGCGATAGTTAAGCGATCCATTTTCGTTTAACAACTTAGTTTGATAGATGCCGAATTCCAGCCCTATACGTTTGAAACCGCAAAATGGATAACCCTTTATTTTGATAGATGGAAGAAGCAACACACGAAGACGCAACGACTATCAAGCGTCTTACAAATATTTTGAATGGAAGATATCAAAAGTTGTGGCAACGCTTTGAACGCTCTTTAAGGTTTACATCATAGTCTGAATATATTAGAAATTTTCAAATTTAATTTTAAAAATTAAGGTTAATATACCTAATTATCGGACGGCATGACCCTGAAGTACGATTGACAAAGAAAATATTATAACTAGACATCTAAACCAATTTACAAATCTTAAATAAGTGACAATGGCGCAGTGTATATACCTACTGCTTAACTTCTAATTTAGAGCTATGCGTTATAGCCTCGTTTTAAACAGCATTCTTTTCTAAACTCTGGTTTCAAAAAGATGATACTGTTGGTAGTAATGAGATAGTAAACATATAATTCTTAATCCACCATACCAATCACTGTCCTTTCCTATCTCTCTTTTTCATCTAACTAGTGACATGCAATTCAGAATGCATTTAAAAGACGTTTGGTCTTACAGACTATTATGATTATTACTCATTTAATTTAAACTATTAATATATATTCTAATCCTTTTAATAAATAATACTATCTCTGTAAGTAATATCAATCTGCAATAAATAATAATAACAGTGAGAATTTTATTTTAATTTTAACGTGTCCGCATAAACGAATTAATTTTATAATTAAATTCACGCATTCGTTATCAATAATATTAAATAAGACATACAAATACAAGAAAAAAACTTACTGAGTTCGTTGTCAAAACTGGACACCATGTTGGTGTGTGTGGGATATCGTGTGGTTAAAAACACGAGCAATTTATTTTTATTTACTTTTTTTAATCTTTTTTTTTATTTAATTTTTTTTCCTATGTTTGTGGCTCTTGCCATGGTTTGATTGTATGCCAAGCACTTAATTATGTTGCGGGCACTATCAGTTCCAGGAGCGTGCTGTAGCAATAAAATAAATTGCTTGTAAAAATAATACAAAAAAAATGTCCCACACAAACAAATAAACATTTTTTCCTCATTTGAATTTTTATTTATGTGAGTATTTTTCTTTTTAAACAGAAAATTCAATTTCAGTTATATATGTGCACAATATTATTATCACACAAATAAGGACATCAATTCGATCAATCATAATATGTCATGTATCATAGATTAACAGATTTCCATAATAAAATTTTAAAAAAATAAACAATTTATTTGAATTATTTCATAATAATTTAAGAAGTACGTACGAGTATAGTGTGGTCTTATGCAAACTTTAAATTGTTTTAAAAAATGCTCAAATTTGTTAATATTTAAAAAACCAACAAAAACTTTAATTTTGAGATAGTAATAACTTATTTAGTTTAAATATAATGTTATGTGTATACAATTTTTTTGAACACTTACGAGGGGCGTTCAATATATTCTCGGTATCGGGGTGAAGCTGTGGTTATAAACGGTGATTTTTTAAGAGCTTGGTTTTTGAAAATTCAAAAAAACAAAGGAACTTGTAAAAAGTGAATGAAATTTTTATTTGGATCGATAAATCAATTTCTGCCATTTACTTTTTAAAAATAATTTCACTTAAATGTTGCCCGCGGCTACGCTTCAGGTGGTCCATTCTGAAGGTCCAATTTTGGCAAACTTTTTCACACATTTCGGCCGGAATCTCACCAATGACGCGTTCAATGTTGGCTTCCAAGGCAGCAATCGTGTTTGGATGGTCCCCATAGACAATAGACTTAACATAGCCCCACAGAAAATAGTCTAACGGGGTCAAATCACATGATCTTGGTGGCCAATTGACTGCGCCAAAACGTGAGATCAACTGCTCACCAAATTCGCCTCTAAATTGATGCATGGTTTCGCGTGCAGTGTGGCATGTGGCACCGTCCTGTTGGAACCACATGTCGACCGAGTTCAATTCTTGCATTTTCGGCAAAAAAAAATCTGTTATCATCGAACGGTACCTTTCTCCATTGACCGTAACCCTGCGGCCTTCATCGTCCTTGAAGAAGTACGGCCCAATGATGCCGCCTGCCCATAAACCGCACCAAACAGTGCATTTTTCTTGATGCATTGGTAGCTGCTGAATTGCCTCTGGCTCCTCTTCACTCCAAATACGGCAATTCTGCTTATTCACGTATCCATTTAGCCAAAAATGAGCCTCGTCGCTGAAGACAATTTTGCGATAATTTCATAATTTCGACATTTTTCACAGAGCACGAATTTTGATAATAAATTTCAATAATTTGCAAACGTTGTTCAGGCGTAAGTCTATTCATGATGAAATGGCAAACAATACTGAATCGAAATGTCAAATGTTCGTGGAATTTGTCATGTGTGATCTGTCAAAAATATAAACGTCAAAAACCAAGTAGCAAAATAATCACCCGTTATATATAAATTGACTTATTTATCAAGTAATACTATTATTTTAGTGCATTCATGTAAAACTTCATATAAATGTGATTATTAATTCGCGTTTTATCTCTAGTTAAACAGAATCATAATGGCAACTGAGACAATGATGGTGAAAATTGAGCATCACGCTGTAATTAAATTTCTCACTTAGCAAGGAAAAAGTCAAAAAACTATTTATGAAGAGATGGTGGCTGTTTACCAGGGTTCCGCACCTTCATTATCAACTGTACAAAAGTGGTCAAGTGAGTTCGAGAGAGGCAGAGAGAGTATTGAAGACGACCCTATCTCCGGCGCCCAGGCTACTGCTTGTTCTTGAGGATGCCCAAAAAAAAAGGTGAAAATGATGGCAGAGATCAACTGGTACCATTCACACCATTCTTCATGACCATCTTAACCTTTCAAAGGTCAGTGCAAGGTGGGTGCCACGAATGCTCACAGCGCCTCAGAAAAAAGTGAGAATCGCATGCTGTAGAGAGCTTTTGAAGATGTGTAGTGAGAACTCAGACGGTGTTATGGATCGAATTGTCTGCCGGGATGCTCATGGCCACAGTATTTTGGGACTCAAAGGGAATCTTGCTCATTGAGTACAAAAAAAGGTGAAACCATCAACGCCACATCCTACGCTTGCACTTTGCATAATTTGCGGGAGGAAATTAAAAAGAAAAGATGGGTTAAACTCGCAGCAGGTGTGTTGCTTCTTCATGACAACACTCCTGTTCACACGGCGCGAGTTTCCAAGGCTGCTGCGCGAGATTGTTGTTTCAAAGAAATCCAACACCCACCCTATAGTCCAGACCTTGCCCCTAGTGATTATACCCTGTTTCCGGATTTGAAAAAATGTCTTCGTGGAAAAAGATTTTCGCATGATAAAGAACTCAAGTCGACAATAAATGGGTAATTTGCAGAGAAAGAGGAAATTTATTTTTTGAGGGTTTAAAAAAGCTTATCTCAAGATGTAACAAATGCATTGATGTTAGGGGAGATTACATTCAAAACTAAAAACAATTTAAATTGAATTCGCATTTTCCTTCATATCGATACCGAGAATATATTGAACGCCCCTCGTACATGATACTATTAACATTATGCACTAATTGATTCAATACACTAACCTAACACTCAAATTAATAAACATGGACTAGGGAATGTTTTGGACTTATTCCGTCGACTAAGGGCGTAATGCTATGAATAATACAGAATTTCTGCTATTTGACATTTCCAAACTTAGTTCTTCTCTATATCATCGAAGGCGGTGATTTATTAAAGGACTAAGAATTGACATTAAGAACAAAATTTACTGGGATAACGAATAAAATGAAAGATAGAGTTGATACTTATTGGAGTAGATTTTGTTCGTGGATGTTTTGATTTTTATTAATAGAACATTTTAGTCCGCAGACTAAGTTTTATTGCTTTAGTAAAGTCATGGATTAGCGGTTGACTAAGAATTTTTTATTTTATTAATAGGGCTATACGTGTTTGACAACAACATGCGTAATGTTATCAATATGACGAGCGTATATTGACTAACCAAAGAACATTGCTTAAATTTAAATCCTTAACCCATTACCTGCCATTGTACTCAATTGAGTACAGTATTTTTGAAAACTTCAGTTATATATATATTTTTTTTTGAAAAATAGGCTTTAATTTTAATTTCTTTCGATTTGAAATCAAGGACATGTCTTTTTGTTCTTCGGAAGAATTTCGTTGAGGTTGAAAGCTATTTTCAAACAGTTTGGTCAACTTTTGTTTCGTGTATTTTTTGTTTCAACACTGAGGGAAAAAGGTAAAATCTAAGAAATCGTATTTGATTTAACGTTGGAAAATAGTATCATGAATGTATTTAATTTAACGTTAGAAATATATTGTTTTAACTACGCATCGTTGTTTTAAGTACTGTCATTCTTGTTTTAAAGTTAACCGTAGTCGATTAAACACTGAAACAACTTTCATAAATTATAAAATACGTTCAACGTGGTTTTAAAGTGGAAAATGCTAAAATGCATCAAAAAATTAAAATTCCATGCTCAACTTTAAAAGTGTAACATAGTTGATTCTATTTTGTTCAACATCATTTCGAATTTGCAGCCACATACAAATATCACTTATACATTAAATTATTCTTCCACAAACATTGATGAAAGATTTTCAATATAAAATCAACTTTAATTTGAATTCATTCATAGTCAATTTTAAGTGGACCCACTGTAAACCCGAAATGTTTAAAATTTAAAGTAGAAGCGATGTAGAAACAAAGTGAAAATGAATGCATTTTCAAACTACGATCGACGTAAAATCAAAGGGATTCATAGTTAATCTTAAGTGGATTCAATGTAGAATCATGAAAACAGCAAACAAAAAACTACCTGCAACGTAGTGTCGGCGCCGGCGTCGTCGATCGTGAAGCTTTGGCCGGAGTAACATTTTAATGTACCAATTAAAGATGTTGAACTTTTAGTAAAACTATTAAGAGAGTTTGAAATGGAATACATTTTCCCTACGTTGTAGGGAAAGTAAGTTTTGTTTTAGTGAAATCATAAGAAAATTAATCCTAATTTGATGTGAAATTAGTTTATTTTTTATACATTAGATTATTTAGAGCATTTTTATTTAGATTATTTATTCGAAGCAATTAAGAAATGTGGAACGTAAAGATTTTCTTGGGATATGCGGTTTGAATCAAAGCAGAAGTGCATCCCTACATTAATAACCAGTAAATTCAAATTTGTATTAAAAAACAAAATACAATTTTTAAATACTAAAATGATCGTTTTTTTATTAAAAAATGTGGAAAACTTTTATTCAATTCAGATTGACGTAAATCAGGGGTGAATCCAAGTTGTTATTTTAAAAACGTAAAGTAGTAGATTAAAACTAAAACATTTCCATTTCAAAGTAATTCTATTTGAATTTACTTAAAATAACATTGAAACGTAATGAAATTAAAATTGAAAGACAGTAATTTCAAAATTGGTTCGTATATTTTTAAGCTCGAATACATTTAATTTAATGTTGCATCATTCTAAAAATAAAGTTGGATCATTATACTCTCAATGACGTATGCCTTTGAATCTAATATGGCGCACAGTAGAATCGAAGTTGTTCCATTTCGTTTCTAAGTTGGATGGTATTGATTTTACTATGATTCCATTTTAAATCAAAGGGAAACTTATTTAAATCAAGAATAAAAACTATTCGTTTTCATATAGGAAAAAACGTTGAATCAATGATGTTACTCATTGATTCTAAAATTTTCATATTTAACTCCGAATCATTCCTAAATAGTAAGTAAGTAAGTAAAGTAAGTAAGTATTTAATTTTATTTACAATTTTAGTAATACATTTTTTTGAAAATCTTCTCCACAAGTAACACCAATGTTTTTTCACCAGTCCTTATTTCTAAGTTCATACAAGAGCATTTTCTTTGTAATTCGAGTATCTGAGTGTGAACAAACTTTGATTATGTAGTCTGCTTGAAGCTCAAGGGTGTAGGCAAGCAGTTTCGGTAGACCTGTTTCCAGATACAATGCGTAGTTTGGAGTCTTTTGATGCAGTTTGAAAAGTTTTTTTAAAATAAAATTCCTCTGGAGTTTTTCTATTTCTTCAAATTCATCTATTCCCCAAACTTGTGCTGCATAGCAGAGTAATATTTTTACAACACATTCGAATATTTTGTATTTTACGGACAATACCACATTTTGGTTTGAGAAAATATTCTTCCAGGTCATATTAAGTAAGCTCTGAGATGAATTCGCCTTTTCTGCAAGATGTTTTTTGAAATCCAACGTTGGGCTAAGTTTAACTCCTAAATATTTGTATTCCTTTGTGACTTCAAGGCGACTTCCATTGAAGTACCAACTGTCTCTGATTTCGTTGCGAGCGAACCGTGAGAATACCATGATTTTGGATTTTTTTTTTTTTTTTATATTTATTGTTAGTATAGTCCCCACGCGTCTTTCGGGAAATCTGATCGGCGGGCCTTAAGGGAATATACGGAAAGTTGCTTTGCAATGGAGGCGTTCTTCCTGGTCCGTCCTAATGAGCCAAGATAGTTCCTCCTCGAGGTGAAAGACGGGCAACGTTCATGAATGTTTAGCTCTCTTTAATGAAGCTATTCTGCACTGGGCGGCTAATCTATCTGGTTAAGGCATAGCTCTTAGGTGCTAGCGGTAAGTGGAGGGTTCTATGGAACTGGAAACGAAGCCCCTGCTTACCAAGATGAGGATGGTGATCATTCCAAGAACCGGAAGAGTGGGGTAAAACACTCGGAAGGGGGTGTGGGCTGGTCGGGATATAGGTAGGAGGGAATGGCGATACTGCTAGACAGTTAGCCAGGAACATCAGGCCGTCAGAGTAGAGGTCGCTTACTTGGGTAGACGATCAGGTATACGGAGGGTAAGGAGTCTGCCCAAGTAGGCGATCTCAGTAGTTAACGGAGAGTACTTGCTAGGTGAAGCTTGCTGATTCCGGTCAGCACTGTGAAGCCTAGCAATTCAAAAGAGAAGTGCTAGACATAGCAAGTAAGGCAACTGCTGCGGCAGTATGTACGTGGTTCGGTAATCACAGAAGTGTGTAGGTAAAACTATATATTCAGGAACAACAGGTCTAGAGGATTGATAGATGTATGGCACTTGTGCCATCATCTCCTTGCGCAAGCAAGGGCATATATTATTTCTCTATAATACATGCAGTCCTTGAGTAAGCTTCGGCTTATCGATCAGTTTGCTATCTTTCGGGATTTATCGTGAAAGGTAGTTGTCTTTTTAAGGTAGTGGAGATGCGAACCAAGCTTGCTTGGGGACATCTTCACAGTAGCAAAGAACGAAAGTTTAATATGGCTAGTTGTGGGATACTAGCCAAGTGGCAAGGTCTATATGGCCTTGTCTATAGTAGAAATACGATGATCCATTATCCCGATGGTGAGGAATAATTTACATAGGGTTCCCTTGTCCCTAAGTTGAGTTGCAAAACATTAAAAAGGGCAGGATTATCGTTTCTGGGTAGTCATTCGCCAAAGAAAACCTGGTAGTGCATTCTTCACTGAGGTGGATGAAAAGACTCCAGTAATACCGTAATTCGGTACTGCGGGGACTTGTATCCTACTATTTTCCCGCCAATGCCCGAAAATACAAGTCTTGGGATGGCCTCTTCGGAGAGCTCGCAGTGGCTGTGGTTACTATACAATTCGCGTATACTATGAGTGTTTGCTCATAGATAGAGGTTTGTTACAAAGAACACTCATGCCTTCTCGTTGAGTCCGTATGTGGGTAGGCCCACCGTGTAATTAAGCTTTTAACCGGCAGGTGTACACGTTAAACTGAATTCATTTCTGTAAGTCCCCACGTCTTGGTGTAAGTTGACAATCGGTTAGCCATAAGCTGCATATTTACAGGTGACTCAGAGAGTATGACCAGATCGTCTGCATATAAAAGAACGTTGACAACAGTATTGGCGATCCTAATCCCACCGGGTAGACATTTGCCAATATCATTTATAAATAAAGTGAACAGTAAAGCACTGAGTGGGCATCCTTGTTTAACACCTGAGTCCGTATCAAACCATTGTGAGAAAGATGACCCATCCCAAACTGCTGCTTCTGAACCGGTGTACATATTCCTTAAAACACTTAGAAATTTTGTAGATAAACCAAGTTGGGAGAGTTTATAGAGAGTATATACGAGTGCACTTCTATTCACAAGATCGAAGGCTGCCCTGAAATCAACAAAAAATGCGTAGATCTTTTTATTTCTGGCTTGGAAGGCTTTAACGATAGAAGTAAGTGTAAATATCTGATCGATTGTAGAATAGTTTTTCCTAAATCGCGATTGGAAGTCCCTTAGAATGTTGTTATTATCAACCCATTTTTCCAATCTGTTCGAAAGCACACCATAAAATACTTTGGCTATGATGTTCATAAAGGATATTCCGCGATAGTTTTCAACATTGTTTGGATCACCTTTCTTATAGATAGGGAAGATAACAGACTTTTTAAAAGACGAAGGAGTGGTACCAGTCGAAAAAATGTTGTCGAATAGTTTTTTTTAGCTCTTTAACTAAAGCTGGTGTTGCATTTTTGTAAAACTCATATTGTATTCCGTCTTCTCCAGGCGCTTTTCCATTTTTGGCTTTCTCAAGTACAACTTTTATTTCGTTGATGTTTAATTCAGAGTCTAAAACTTCATCAATAACTAAGGGCTCTGCATAGGTGAAAGTAAAGTTTGACTTGTTAAGTAATAAATTTTTGAAGTAGATAGACAAATCATCTGCGGACACATTTGTGCCTGTAACAAAATTCGAACCGTTTATTTCCTTGGCTAGTTTCCAGAAATCTTTTGAATTTGTAGTAAGACTTAGGGATTTTGCTTGAGTATTTTCGAAGTCAATTTTTTTAATTCGGCATATTTGCTTGTGCACAGTATTTGACTTAATGTACCATTTTCTAAGTTCCTCGGTATAGTAGTTTCGAAGTGTTTGTAAGAGTGAAAATGATTTTTTTCGGGCATTCATGCATTCTTTATCAAACCATTGTTGCTTGGATTTTTACGCAGTACCATTCCTAAATAAACTTACATCAGAGTGATTTTCTTTGACTTTACGATGTTATTTCTCTGGGTGAACCAGTTTTGTGTCCTTGCGAAAGTAAAATGTTAGTTAAAATTTACACTGTCGGCTAATTTGTGAATAACCAATTTTGTTCAATAGATTTTTTGCCAAAAAACTACATTGTGAATAATTCTCATTCAAAAACATTTTTTTTGTTCATGGTAAGTGGTCTACAAAAGTGGTGTACTCAATTGAGTACACTGGCCAAAACCATGCTAATTTTTTTTTCTCACTTGTTTAGCAGGGAAATAAGTTTTTCAACAAATACCGGCAACAGCTTTTATGGTACGCAAATCTCTATATGGCTGTTGATATTCCGGATGATGGAAATGAAAGAAATGAAGGGTATATTATTGGTTACTCCACCTGATGTTGATATTCAAACCGACGCACATGGTTTTGTCCCTTTATGAAAAATCAAAAAAAAAAAACATAATCACGAAGTGTCAACTCATAGTTAAACGGCATGTTTTTAGATATACTTTCAATTATATGCATGCAATTATCTCCGCAACATGAGTATATCAGAGAATGAGAAAACTTAAGCGATTTATGCGGATGTTGCGGGGACGTTGTTTGACGTTTGGTCATATTTTAATGATTATAAATTTGAAAAAAAACTGGATTCTACCCCCTTCCCCCTATAAATTTAATTGCTTAAAAAAATGTATTATTATAATCTTAAAGAGATTTTTTAATGGGACTCATTTATTTTCAGCCTCTGGGGCTCATTAAAAATTATACCTGTGGTAACACTGCACCTAACGTAAGGTTATGCTAAGCCTCAATTTAGATAATTTCTGGCAGTATCTTGCAAATTCTCTCATATCTTTTTATGTCTCATTTCTTTCATCTTTTTATTCCTTTTCCTTTCCGTATTTATTCTAATTCTTATATCTTATTCTTTATTTTATTTCTCAGCAATTTGATTTAATTTTATTGTTAAATTTTTTTTCCAAAAATGTTATTTAATTTTTCCTTTTTCATTGATTAGTTAAATTTTATATAGGTTAACACTAGTGTATGCGATATATCTCTTAATGTAAATGGGTATAGTTATATAATAAATAAATAAGAATATAAATAAATTTCGTCCAATTTCCTAAAATCATTTCCCAAAGCCACACATTTTTACAGTGAATCAAATGGTAAACATAAACAAATACAAATTTGATCGAAATCATAAATGGGTTTTATTTAAATTGAATTTCTAAACTACAAAATGAATGACACTACATACCTATAAAGAGATACACTTTCATTTTCTTAAAAGAAACAATTTTTTTTAATGTTTTTTTAAAACCAAAAGTTCATGCGTGGATTTTTTCAACTTTTTTTATTCAATACTAGCGGACCAGGCGAACTTCGTCTCGCCCCAATTTAACGCCTTCAAATAAACTGCAGAGCTATAATAAAACACAGATAGTTCAAATTTCAATGTGATCTATTTGAATAGAATAAAAATAAGGAGAGAGCAACATGATAAACAATCATTTTTCCATTTATTTTCCGGCGCAAAAACAAACAACAAAGACCGTTTACCAAGCTGTCAACGACGTCTTTCTCTGCTAGTACTGCCCGTTCACAAATCCAATTGAGATTTTTATAATTTTTTACTATGCTGGTTAACACTTTACTTTGGTGATGAATTTCTCCTTCGACGTTGTTAACTCGCAAAAATTTGCCGGGAATGATATCAATCTAGATGAGAAATTTGGTCATTGCTTAGCACCACTGCAATGCGACTCTCATATTTGTGATCAATTTCAACTTCTTGACATGCCGGCACAGAGACGACGATCTCAAGCATGCATTAAATTCATTGGCAGCAGTAGATTTCGGGATGACGGAAAGCCTTCGACGAAAATCTCCATTGAGCAAAATCATATCTCCGCCAATCATCTCGTACCACCTTGTAAATATCTAATTCTTCGGTCAGCGGCGTCCAAAGCTCATTTATGCGCCATCGTGCATTCATCCCAAATTATGATTTTGCATTCTCGCATCAATTTCGCTGTCGCCGAATTCTTGGTCATTGTGCACGTTATTAGCTAGTCAACCCTGAGGAAATTCATCGCAAGCTTCAAAGCGGAATGTGTGGTTCGACCGCCTTCAACCAGTGTGGCAGCAATGTCATAGATGCCATATGATGAAACATGCAACGAAATTTGTTATCTTGACCAAATTGTTGCTAGAATCAATTAAATAACGAATGTCTTGCATGTCCCACCGAGAGCATCGAGAAAGTAAACGAGATTGCGGAATCGTATTCAAAATCAGCGCGATTGAAGTCTACATTCACCACTTTTCTTCTTCGAATTACTTTTTGTCGAATTTGCGGTGGTGATTGTGCAATTCGAAGCTGTGAAATATGGGCAGGTCTCCATTTATATCTTACGAACGCAACTCTTGCATTTGATTATCACGGACATTTTGATTAATTATTGCAAGACGTGTACGTCGCCCAAGGTAAGATCAGAATAAGTGTAATAAATAATACTCAAAACTCGAATCAAGAAAAAAATCGCAGTATAGCGTCATATCTCGTAAACTTCTTTGCACAACACAATCCAAGAGTTTCATGTTTAAATTTGAATGCCTTGCAATGAATGCACACAACAGTCATTAATCCAATTGAAACCACATCAAGAGAAGAATAATTCAGATTTGAGTCATAAGTAAATGCACCGTGCACCAAATTTGTTCGTTGTGCAGCTCTCACACGGGCAATACGGTGCCGATTAACCGCATTAACATCAGCTCGTTCATGATCTGTTTGAGCAGCTCTGCCTACTCTTCCAGCTGCAACTTTCCGAGTTGATCGGCCCAAATTACTACGAAGCGTACCATATTACTGTATTCAAAAAGTATTATTTAGAAATTGAAACTACACATTTTTAAGCAACACAAAAACGAATTTTCACTGAGCAGTCAAACGACGTGTATTGAACACACGCAAAGTAGCTTATGTCAAAGAAATACAACGGCTGAACTAACAAAAGCGTTTATACGTTTTTGACAACATTTTTTTATAAAGGGGCCGCCATCTAACGTTTTTTTTCAACTAGTGCTTATTTCGTGAATGGTAACACTTAGCTCACGTCTGATTTGACAGATAATTAGTTTTATCCTTTCGCTGAACGATTATGGTTGTGTATACGCTTGAACAACGCTGGGAAAGATTGCGACATTACTTTGAAAATCATGGCAATGTTGCAGAATGTGTGCGAAAATTGCGTACGGATTTTGGAAGAAGAGAAGCACCGTCAGCTCCGTATGTTCGTTATCTTGTGAAAAAAGTGGAAGAAATTGTCATCCTCATCGATAAACCAAAGCGTGAAAAGCCAAAAACAGTTCGTTCACCCGAGAATATTGCTGCTGTGGCAGAAAGTGTGCGTGAAGCGCCATCAACATCAATTCACCGTCGTTCTCAACAATTGAACATTTGGGAGACATCATTGAGACGAATTTTGCATAAAGACCTTAGTATGACGCCATACAAAGTGCAATTGGTTCAGGAGTTGAAGCCAACTGACCATCCAATGCGTCGCTTCGCTAAGTGGGCCTGCGATCGACTTAGAGAAAATGCCGATTTTGCCAAAAAAATCATCTTTTCAGATGAAGCTCATTTTGATCTTGGCGGGTATGTAAACAAGCAAAATTGTCGCATTTGGGGCACAGAAAATCCGCACGCATACATTGAAAAGCCGATACACCCAAAACGAGTCACTGTTTGGTGCGGATTTTGGTCCAGAGGCATAATTTGGCCATTTTTCTTCGAAAATGAGCAAGGAGTGGCCGTTACAGTCAATGGCGATCGTTATCGGGCCATGTTGAACGAATTTTTGTTTACAAAAATTGAAGAAGAGGATATTGGCAATATTTGGTTTCAACAGGACGGCGCTACGTGCCACACAGCCGAAGCTACACTCGATGTTTTGCGCCCTGTTCTTGAAGATCGCATTATCAGCCGCAGAGCTGATGTCGTTTGGCCACCTCCGAACTGCGATTTGACACCGTTGGACTATTATTTGTGGGGTGCCGTAAAAGATATGTGTTACGCCGACAAGCCAGAGACAATTGACGCTTTAAAGGACAATATTCGTGAGGCCATTGGTGAAGTACAGCTACACACAATCGATAATGTGCTTAAAAATTGGACCGATCGTGTAGGCTACTGCATGGCCAGCCTAGGCAGCCATTTGAATGAAATTATTTTCCGTTATTAACCGGAAGGATTGTACTTTCAAATAAAAAAAGAAATTTGAGAAAATATTCAGCAGTTTTTTTTTATAGCATTTTCAAAAAAAAAAGTTATTTGGCGGACCCTTTATATACATTTGTTTATGTTTAGTGTTTATGTTTATGTGTAAGCGTTTTTTAATTTTAATAGCTCTCCAAACAGCCATAAATCGAAAACCAATACACATAAGCACATAGCTTAAAACCTTCTTCTGGACCATATCTTTCATAAAAAAGTATATATTGAAAATGGTCGAATGCCAACTAAGATCATTAGCGTCATACGTTTTTGACAACATTTTCTATATATAAAAAGACGAAGATATAACATAATACAAATAAAACTATTTCTGTTGGTACTAATACTGTTATTTTTTTATTTTTTTTTCAGGTAAGCGATTGAAATAACTTGACGCATTCACAAGGCATCTAGTGATTTTCTTATCAACACTTGCAACGGGTATTTATAGTAATTTTAAAGAAAAAGTGTCTAGGAATTATTTACTTAAAGTTTAAAAATCTCTTTTAAAAAAACAAGCAAAAGTTCTTGGTCTTTTTTTATTATTTCTAAATTGCTACTGATAAATACTACATAATATTGAATTTAAAATTGAAACATAGTCAATTTTATATGTATCGTCCTTAGGACCTACCTGAAGCTCTTTTAACAACTATCGATTTATGTATTTACTCGTATAAATTGAAAAGATACGAAGGAGGCCATTTGTACGTTCGCCCTTTTGGCATTTCACAACTAAATAGGGTTGCAAAATAAAAGGACAACTTAACACTTTGTCCCCAAAATGTATAGACACATAATTCTGTTTTAACACAACACCATGTTTGCAATCAGATTCTACGGATAGAAGTACATTCACTCTCTGGCAGCGTACCCCCAAACCTTTTTACACGTAATTAAATTTCAATGCGACACGAGCACTTTCCAAAAAGATCCCTTTTCGTTAAACTGAATAATTTCCAAAAAAAAAAAAAAACACCCTTCTGTATACCTTAGCCGCCGACAGACACAAGCCAATCAGATTGCTCAGTAAATTCAACATACACATAATCGCACCCTTAATATTTTGCGAACCAAACAAATCACAGCAAACGATTAATACACCGACATGAAAAAAAGCAACGTTCGACATATTTTATGCGTCTTCTGTGGAAAGGACAAAAAATGGCATGGCTACCGGAAACAGTAACATTTCGTCTGATCGTTCGTGTTCGTCGCTACAAAACCCAGACACACCCCCGGAAGCATTTCTGAATATTTTTTTAATAGCATAGTACAAGTACATATTAACAAGCCCAATGTCTGTCTTATATCCTTTTCTCGTATTATGTAAACTTACATTTAAGTTCCTTCAATCTATATGCATAAATCTATGGACAGTCTTGCATATAGGGTGACCATAGTTTCAAAAAACAAAATAAATACAGACAAATGACAAACATTTGGTTGGATCCGGTGTTCGAGGATATGACGTGAATTTAGATGAAATAATGTAGATAATGACTAGAAAGCTGCATGTCCCGTTTCTTAAGTCAATAAATAAAGGGTGTATTCTCCATCCAGTATGGTATTTAATAATTTAGTAAAGTAGGCTATTCCTTCGATTGAACAAAATTAGCTCAGTCGAGGGAATAGTTCTTAAACAGAATTTCAGGTTTAGATTTGAGGGGTAAAATCAATCAAATCGAAAGAAAAAGCATGGCTCCACAAATGAAGGCAAAACAAACTACAGTCTCCCATGGGCAGCAACTATTTTAGGCCATTTCTAAATTACCACTTCTTCTTCGGTTCGAACGCATTTTAAATGATACATCCAATTTACTTGCAGTGCAATTTATTGTTAATTCGATGCTGCGCGAAAGTTTATGAGAGCATACTCATGAAGTTGTTAAAAGTCCTTAAAGACTATATATACACTAATTCGCTGGAACGGATAGTTCTGATGAATGCACAAGGCCTGTCTAAGCGTTTCCATTTCCCCAGTTCTACTTGCGTCTTGCTGAGTGAATGAAAAATAGTATTTGTGCTACCGTCCATCCAATAGCACTTATGTCTCTTCCTTTTAAGGTCATGGAAACGCTGATTAACCAATAAAAGCAATAGGTCCACTAGTGATTATTGCGCTTGTTGTTATTAAGATTGATAGAATTTGGCATCAGGCCTCTTATCAAAAATGAGTGCATTTGATATTGATGAATCTTTTATTCGCTAAATTAAGAATACTTTTTGAGTGACAAATACAAGTTGTATTGGATGGTTTCAAGTATAAAACTCACAAAATAAATGCTAGTGTACCACAGGGCTCCGTTTTCTCTCCTAAACTTTTTCTTATTTTCATTAATGATATCTTATCTGAAACTTCTAATCCAGTACTCCTGTTTTTTGTATTTGTTTTCATTTCGAACTCCATTTTCTTCGGATGTGGGACTTTACCACATCCGTATGATAAGTTTATTAAATTCTAATAGAATTCGAATAGAATTGATGGCTTCCAGAACGGACCTCATTCCGTTATGGAAGGTGAAAGTCAAAAAAATCATCACGATTCGACTTTTCCAAAAATGGCTGTAATCTACAATGCATTTATTTGGGTAAAGCTTGAGTATAATCTAGGCAGATCCTCCTAGTTGCGGGCATTTATTGCGAAACATTCATTCCGTATTTTTTTTTTGAATAGGAATTGTCAAAAATGACTTTGTTATTTTTTTGGGAAAGTTATTGACTAATCCCTTCTATTAGACGACAAATTTTTCGACGACAGGGAAATTGATGCGAGAATGCAAATACATCATTTGGATGAATGCACGATGGCACATAAATGATCTTTGAAGTCATTTGACCGAACGATGAAGGTTTTCTTTCCAGGGATTTCCATCAAACGCTTCCCGTCATTCCGAAATCTACTGCTGCCGATGAATTGAATTCATGCTTGAAATCGACGTCTTCGTTGCGGCATGTGAAGAAGTTGAAATTGACTACGAACACAAAAGTCGCATTGCAGACCCATCGGCTGCCGAACTCTCGATGCAATTGCAAATCAACAATAACTGCGGAATCTGAATCATCCGAATTGTGCAACGGTACGCGGTTGTCCATCAATATGCTGATGAACAACATGATTCAAGCGACGATCATTTAGGGCAAATGCAAGGGATAAGAAGTCCAGCTGATCTCTGATTCGAATTCAAGTGGTTTCAGTTCCCCTTTTTATTTGCTTTTGCCATGTGGGATTAATCTCGAATTTACTTGTTCTTTCTTTGTTTTTTTTTTTCGCCGGTAAATAAATCGAATAACATTTTTTTATATCGCTCTCGACAGATTTCGATTCCATTCATATAAATCACATTGAAACTTAAACAACACGTGTTTTATTATCAATCTGGAGTCTGCCTGAAGGTCTTAAATTGGGGCGAGCCGAAGTTCGCAGGTACGCTAGTTTGCCATAATCGGGAATAGATAAAGACCGAACTTTCGATTCCATACATTTAAATTTCTTCCAATACTCTCCTCAAGTCTATTCGATAGCCTTTTCATTACACACTCTTCTAATACGTCTCGGTGTCACTGATTCAAACAAAAAAAATGTACGGGTCGATAGCCCGTGTGTTATCTCATAAATAAAATTAATCATTTTATTCTCCATCCGCATTCTTCAGAATGACCCTAGACTTCTACGAGGTAAACTAAAGTTTAAAAGAAAAAGGTATTAGACAAAATAAGTGACTTATCAATTTTAACTAATCAAATTTTTTGAACAAAATTGTGATGCTTTTTTAGTTTAGGGCTGAGGTAGCGAAAGCGGTTCCAAGGTCTGACCGAAGAAAGCAATGAAAACTCGGTGCATGAAGAGTTCAAAACTCCGTTAAATATCGAAACCAAGGCACAAAGTTTAGTGGGATAGAGTCCTCGGGCCTGGTCGAAACCAAAGGCACAAAATTTACGGCACAAGGCCAACAATTACGAAACTCCTAACTAGTGCACTACGCACTCAGCAGTTTGCTTCTAGGCACTCCACTTGTGTACACCGGATTGGTACAGTACCACTCAAGGCACTCCCTCTTTTTCCACTCCAATGTTACCTCCTCCTAATATATTCCCCGTAACAATAAGGTGTGAATCGTAAGAACAGATAAACTTATCCCATGTAATTCATATGGCGTGACGCTTGATCGTATGATAATGTTCTGTCTCCATTACAAATCGTTTGGTTACGTGCCTGCTTGTACATCTGTTATTCATCGGTTTTGGAATTTTAAAATTTAATTGAAACAGAAGTAGCAGTTGGATGATGAATGTATGTGGTGTGTGGGGTATATTGGGAAGCTGCTGTGCTTAAGTTGAATTTGTAACTTCGTTACAATATGTATGATTGATTTCCGTTTTTGGAATTTCGAAACCCCCTTTGTCTACTATAGTGAAGAAATCTCTCTGGATTAGCTGCTAACAAAAAATATTTAATTCTAAAAAAAAAAGAAAAAGCTGGTCACCATAGCTGTTTCAAAAAAAGGAAACATTCCAACAAAATAATACCGCTCCCTTTTTCTTCTAATATATTATTATAATTATGGATTGGAACGTGTAGAATATTTTCCACTTCCACGTCTCTACGTCTTGACGCCTTCTAATAACTCTCTAGTAACCAAACTATATATACGTAATTAGTTACTAGATGTATTCCGAGTATAATTTTAATTACTCCGAATATAATTAGATAATTATATGATATACAACTACAACCATAATTTATCCTTTCGTGCCAAAGACATTAATTTAGACGGCCTAAAGTCGATATCAGTGCTACACACAACACACCACCATTAACCATTTCCCTTGGACAAAGGACAAACTTATTACAAGCCAAAATACCTGTAATTAAATATGTGCGATATACCTACAAGTCGATATATTATGTATCTGACAACTTTGTGTATAACAAAGCAGGAAGACAGACCTCTGGTTGGTCGGTCATTATGCAACCGATAATCGCTTACATTGCAAACATGAGTGCCAACTACACTAACTTGTAGGTACATGGAAAGAGTCTATAATAATGACATGGCCAAAAAGAAATTGGGCGTGCAATGTAAGAAATCAAATTGCAAATGAATTTCTCCAGCATGAAATTAATTTTTTTATAATTTATTCTTTCGAACACAGAGATGTCAGTATTTTTATTTTTAAATCAACTTAACCCCTATAAGCGTTTTATCAAAAATTTCTTCCAAACTCTATTGTGAGGAGTTTAAACTCTATAGTTACTGAGATTGTTAAACAACCATCTATATTGCTGGTGAAATTCAGCTGTTAAATTACATACATGAAACAACAACGTTCTCAACTTATAAACGACGCCGACATCGATGACACCAACTTCGACAATAATGACAATAATGCTTTATTATTGCGCACGTAATTGATGCAGGATGGCGGGCTGCGTATCTACATAATGTATACATATGTATGTTAAAGCGTAAACGTAAAACAAAAACATTTTCGCAATTAACACGCCAGGACATTCGTACACCTACAATATCAACAAAACCCATACAACACGATGCCTTAAACGACTCCTACTCCTGCCTTCAACATCTAGATACATATATGTACATATATTAAGCTTTTCCGACTTCGAAAGCCATGGAAACTATAACCTCTTCTGGTCAACTCATTTGGATGCGATGGAATGATAATGTGATGTTATTACGTACGAGCATACATAAACCTAATAGGTGTATGTATTGTTTATCGAAAGGACAATAAGACAAATGTTGGAATAGCACTTGAGTAATAAATTAACTATTTCCTGACGGTTAATTTGTAATTTGCAGACAATACTTCGATTTTCAAGTGCGTAAGCATTTTCAAATTACACAAATATCTTTCTCTTGGTGATTAAGATGGCGAACGGGAAGAAACACTTATACGATGGTGTTTGGATGTGCCTTGTACATTCTATACAATAAGCCAGTACGTCGCATGAAATCATATGCCTATTTATCGCCTATATATACAAGGAGTGCGGATGGTTTGTTAGTATGAAAAAGTGAGAAGATTCCCTGACACATTCATTTAATTAAATTTATTCGCAGTTGATTAATGGCAACTTGGGTGCATTTTGCGCCTTGTCTCAAGTCAAAAAATTTAAATGAATTGTTTGAATGTTAAAACGGATTTTTCTGTTGTTGTGTTGGTTTGGGGAAAAATTAATTATTCTAAGAGGTTTTGACACATAAATTAACGCCCAGGATCTAATAATTCAGAAATGAGCCATTAAAATTGCTGCAAAGGACAAGACGAATATTAAACTTCATTGAGTTATGACGATTCATTAGGAATTTTTATCACCCAATATAGTTTTATGATGTTAGAAAGGACCATTTGAATTCTAAACTGCTATAACTGGAAGGACGTAATAATCAATGTGATCGGTTGACTAATGCTGGATTAAATGACCCTTCTAAAAGAGCTTAGCCATCTGCTGCTTTTTTTGAGGGTAAACATTTCATTATTGTCAATTCAAGCTACACGGAAGCCAATTCCAAAACAGTACTGCTGCCAAAATTGACACTTTTTCTGATTTGTGTACAGTAGTCCTAGAAGGGATAAGTATATCTTTTACACGAGAGTAATTTTTATCCAATTTTTACATTGCAACTGGCGATTTGTCCGAAGCAGTCTTATTTGCAGAGATTGCGTTTGCGGACTTGCCGAAAGAGTAAACTATAATAGCCGAAAGCAGAACAAAGTGAGTCTCATAAATAAACTAATTGCTAAAAGGGGGTAAGATTAAGAAAGAGTTTTAGACAAAAATGCTGTTGAACATATTGTTTAAAGTTTAACGCAAAACATCATAACATCTGTTGATGAATGCGTTCCGAAAGTCGTAAAAAACAACGTTTTTCAAGACTTGCTTATCATGTTCTGGGACTTATAAGAAAATCCCTTTGTTCGAGATTGTGTTTCATTTCAACAAACAAATATCGAAAAAATTGCAAATTAAAAGAAATAATTATTAGAATAAAAATGTATGTTATCTAGAGATAAAAATCCAAAAGCTTTTTTGAATATCGTTAAAATGGTGAAAAATGTCTAAAACTTGAATCATATATAACTGCTTTAAGACTAGAAAATGTTCTTACATCGTAAGAAGACGTGTACTAGAAATCGTCAAGAGTCTCAAAATCATAAAAACAGATGACTCGACCAAACATATAACATAACGGGTTATCCATTTTGCTGTTTCAAAAGTAAACGTAAATAAAACACATTTAAAATATTTTTTTTCATGATAATTTTTTTTTCTTATAAAGTTTGAACGTTGATATTATGTGTGAAACACTACATCATTTAAATGACCACTACGCGAATTGTTGCAAGCATCGATTCTTTTGAGATAATTTTCGACCACTTTTTGACACATATTGGCACTCAGCCATAACTTGACGAATGTTGTTTTTCAAGTGCTCAAGAGTTAAAGGTTTATCTGCATAAACAAGGCCTTTCGCGTAGCCCCACAAAAAAAAGTCCAGCGGTGTCAAATCGCATGATCTTGGTGGAGAGTTGATATCGCCACGACGAGAAATTACGCGGCCAGGAAATGTCTCTTGCAATAAAGCCATATTCGCTCGAGTTGTGTGGCATGTGGCACCTTCCTGTTGAAACCACATATTCTTCAAGTCGTATTCTTCAATAGCAGGCAAAACAAAGTCGGTTATCATATGACCATAACGCTCCGAATTGCCGGTGACAGTCGTTCCATTGTCGTTTTCGAAGAAGTAAGGTCCCATCACACCTCCGGACCAAAGAGCGCCCCAAACACTGCCTTTTTGTGCATGTAATGGCCTCCCTTATACCCACCGAGTGAGAAATGTGCTTCTTCGCTAAAGAAAATTTTGTTCGAAAAATAGCCTGTTGTTCAAGCTATGTATCTACGACGTTGTGAATGTGCTGGACTTTATATGGATGTAGGTGTAGATCCAAATGCAAAATACGCCATAATGTGCCGTAAGACAGTCCTAATTCCTGAGAACGACGAGGAATCGACACATTCGGGTCTTCGGCAAAACTTTCACTCACAGCAGCTATATTTTCAATGGTACGAGCGAAACGATGATGCACAGGCCTTAAAATATCTGTAACCAATCCAGTCTGTTAAAATTTCTTCACAATTTTGCCAATTGCTTGCGTAGTTGGATGATTATGTAAACCATAATCTCCTCTTAAAGCACGATATGTGGCTGTGCAGAATCATCATTCTTGTAGTAGGTTTTAACAACTGTTATGCGTTGTGCGATAGTTAAGCGATCCATTTTCGTAAGTGTCAGATTTTCGACTGAAAAAAAAATTGGTTTAACAACTTAGTTTAACAGATGTCGAATTCCACTATATACTTTTGAAACCACAAAATGGATAACCTTTTATATTTAAAGCATTTAACCAATATAAAGTAATTTTTGTTCCTTACTTTTCTAATAAATGCTTGTCTTAAAGTGCAATATTTTCCAGATTCTTGGAAAATAGCAAAGGTTGTGCCAATTTTAAAAGCGGGAACCCCTACTATTAGGGTTGAAAACCATAGGCCAATTATTGTTAGCAGTATAAGCAAAGCTTATGCAAGAATTATATAAGAAAAGATGCTTAGAAAAATCTCTGACAGTAGCTTACCTATATCATGATGAGCAATTTGGCTTCGGACGATTTCATAGCACTTCACATCAAGTTATGAGGAATGTTATTTTTGGGCATTGAAAGAGCCTTTGAATCAGTTTGGCGCAATGTTGTGATATATAAAATTATGTTGCTTAACTGTCCTTCATATCTATATAAAATTGTCCAAATTTTTCTGTCAAGTAGTTAAAATTCACGTTAATCTTGGTGTTTCTGACAGAATATGTTTTAATGTTGGTGTTTCTTAAGAATCAGTCCTTTGCCCAATTATATAATTTGTTCACATATGACTTTCCAAAAATTCCAAATTGTGAAGCAGGAATTTTTCCTGACGATACAACAATAGTTTCTTAGCATGAGCTTGGTCTTAATGTAGAGATGAACTTAAACAATGCCATTAAAATATTAAAACATTTATTAGAATGAGACATTAAATACCTGATTCCCAAATCCACCGTGCCAAACTAGGTCCTTGCAATTCAGGTTGCACTTAAAAGACCTTAGGTCTTACAGGCATATAGTTAAAATTAAAAATAATACTTCGGTGATAAAACTCAAGCCTTCTTTTTCACAAAAGAGGAGAGCTTACTATCGTCCAACCTATCAATCGCAAATTCTTGGAAAACCTATTTCTTGGGATTGTCAAGTCAAATATCTTGACATTCATCTTGACGCCAAATTAACCTTTAACCCAGACAATAAAAAAAGTTAACATAGCCACTAAAATGGTATTCTCTCTCTTTCATATTCGGTATCAAATAATAATTAATACGAAATCCAAAAAAAAAGTAAAGTGCACGTCTGGATCGCACGTACTTGTTCCTATGTTCGATCGCAATATATGCAAAAAGTTCTTAATAGAAAAAATGTATTTTTAAAGTCGTTTTTCACTTAATTTTTTATATATAAAAATTCTTAAATTTTTTATAAAAAAATTGGTATGAACATTTAAAATTATTAGTAATATATATTTAAAAAGAAAATTTCAGAAAAAATCGTCCACCCGTTTTCGAAATATTGAATTTGTTTTTTCAAAAATCCAAAAAAAAAATAATTTTCGAAAATTCTGAAACTCAGCCGTTTGTGAGAAAGTCGAAATTCAATAAAATGGCTGTATGACAGGTACCGTTAACAACAAAATATTTAAAAAAATGACTAAAATGTAGACCATGCCCAAAGTATTACACATACCAATTTTTATCAAAATCGTTAGAGCAGTTTGCGAGATAAATAAGATGGTAGAAAAATTTGAATGGCAAGTACCGTTTTTTTTTGAGACTAAAACAACGATTCAAAAATCTATTTTGGACAATCACCTAAAACGCCTAAGCACCAAGTTTGAACAAAATCGGTTCAACCGCTTAGGATGTAGATCATTCTACAGAAAGACGGAAATTACCGTGTCTTACTTATTTATGTCCCTTATAATTCGCATTATTTTATTTATTTCGTTGTCATATTTTATTGGTTTGCTAGTTTACTCAATCACATGTTGTTAGTGTTATGCCTAAACAGCATGTAATGAGCAAAGCAGCAACTTATTGTATGATAATTCTTAGAATTGGTTTTTAATGGAATATAAGATGACATAGACAACGGCAGGAATCGAACCTGCAACCATGAGGTTGACAGGCGAGCACACAACTATCGAGCCACGGCCACCCCAAATCATCGTAATGTCAACTTTGATTGAAATCTCGAGTTAGATTTTTGTTTTTTCAAAAGCAAAACTTGCCCTACCTATATCGCAAGTAAAAATAAGTCACGTTGTGTTCCTACACCATGTTGCGGTAATTCGGCCCAGGTGATAAAACATCTGCAAACATTTTTGAAGTTCATTGATAAACTAATCAAACAGATTTTTTGAAACATTCAGCGCCTATAGTTGAACGTCAAAGAAGCACCTGATGGAACATTTCAATCACGGAATCCGAATATATGTTTTAGTAAATTTACTTAAAAAGAGAAAGAAAACAGAAATGGTAACAAATGATATAAAATAAAATGCACGACTGGATCGCACACTTGCTCTTGTAGCTAACAACTTCAATGTAGCTTAACATTGAGGTTTAGTTAGTTAGGTGTAGTTATCCTATGCAGGTTTAAAGCCTTTGTAGGTAAGATTTACTTGATTCGTATAATGAAATGTGGAATGGATGATTCAAGGAATAGTTACATAGGTACCTACCTACAAATGTATATTTAAATCTTAGTTATGGATTTTAATTATGTAAGTTAGGAGAGTAAAATATATCTACATATATAGACATATTGATGGAACCTAAGTATCTAAACATGTCGATATAATAATGAAAATGAAGGGTGTAGATGGGTTATAACGTCATAATTTAGGTGCAATATGCATGCTTAAGATTCATGTGATTTTTAGAGCACATAGGTATGTATATACAAATGTATGATTGCCTACATTGTATTTGGTATTAAGTGACGTACGCAAAAATTCGTAAAAAGGGAATAATAATAAGGTAGAAATATATGGATAATACACATAATTAAATGTTTTTATATTGTTTAGTCGTTATAGTTATCAAATGTATCATAAAAAATATCAAAAATCGTTGGATCGGTTTTTTAATAAATTAATTTTTTATGTATAAAATATTGAAAACATTTTTAGAAAAAAAATTGAAACGACATTTTGAAGATATTATTAATATACATATAAAATTCAAATTTCAAAAAAATTCTGCGACTGGTTTTTGAAAAATCGAAAAAAAAATTTATTTATTTTTTAAAAATCGAAAAACGTCTTTTTTGAAAATTTTATAAAAAAAATTATTTTAATCGGTTTATCCAATATTTAGAAAATCGAAAATATGAAAAATATTTTTATACTTAAAAGTGAACTATAATAATTTAACAACACACAATTTTTTTTATAAAAAATTCTTCGAGCCGTTTTCGAGAAATACATTTTTTTTTAAACGGTTTTTTAACATTTGTATGGGAGGTACCGTTGTTTTTAATTTAAAAAAAATAGTTTTTTTTAAATATTCAAGATAATGTCAAAAAAACAACCAAATACGAAGTTTTGAAAAAATCTATTGAGTCGTTTTTGAAATTTTGAGTTTTCAAAAAACAATTAATTTAAAAAAAAAAATTTTTGTGAAAAATTTTGGTATACAATAGTTTTTAAACTTTCTAGGAGCTTCTGCGTAAATAATTTCAAAAAAATCAAATTAACCGTTTCCGAGAAAATCGAAAACTAAAAAAATGGTTGTACTAGAGGTACCAAAAATAACAATTTTTTTCCAAAAAAAAATTATTAAAAGGTATTCGTACCCTTTCCCTTTATTAATGAACTGATTTTTTTAAAAATAAAAATCGTTGGAGCCGTTTTTGAGAAAAATAAGATTTTTGTTTCTGGCCAAAAAAATTTTTGGGAGCTTCTGTACCTACATATATCGTAAGTAAAAATATGTCACGTTGTGCTCCATCACCATGTTGCGGTAATT
Organism: Philhelius pedissequus; assembly: GCA_910595825.1. Lineage (NCBI taxonomy): Eukaryota > Metazoa > Arthropoda > Insecta > Diptera > Syrphidae > Philhelius > Philhelius pedissequus. The sequence continues at coordinate 271,175,895 of OU343160.1, read as the reverse complement.
CGGCCCAGGTGATAAAACATCTGCAACCATTATTGAAGTTCACTGATAAACTAATCAAACAGATTTTTTGAAGCAGCGCCTATAGTTGAACGTCAAACAATCAGCTAATGGAACATTTCAATCACGGAATCCGAACCTTATCCGAATATATGTTTAAGTAAATTTGCTTAAAAAGAGAAAGAAAACAGAAATTGTAACACTATAAAATGCCACTATTTACCAAAAACTTAGCTTATAGTTTGGAGTGAAGAGGTTATAAAAAAAAAAACAGAATAAGTATAAAACTCGTTGAAGTTTAAACATCCCACCCCGCCCGGTGCTTGCAAATGTATAATCGAACTTTTAACACCTCTAATAACTTAAACAACAAAAAAAAAAAAATTAATCGCTAATACAATTATAATTATACTTTTAAGTATTATCAAATTCTAGGTAAAACCCAATTACATATATGTAGTTATAAAAAGTGAAACCTTACCTTAAACCTCAAAACCTCTTTCCCATCATCACCCTCTACATAAATCATTATTTGTTTTTATTGTAAAACATCACAAAAAATTTCCCATGTCCACGCATAAGAGTTGCAAAATTATTTTCTTTTGAGAAATTAATTTGTCAATTAACTTCCATCCGTTGTTGTTGGTTAACTGTGTCACATCTCACATAACTCCATTCAAAAGCCCCCCTCCTTAATGCAGTTTTTCAACATGACACTCACTCGTTGGTTTGCGCCCTTGACGAAACCACAGCTGAATTCCAAGTGAATACTTTGAAGTGCCACTCCATTGTCCAATGTCCATGTCCGTTGTTGACTGCCGTCATCGTCGGTCGTCGTTGCTCCCTGCCTGATGCTGCAATAATATACCAACTGTCCTACCGCGCCCGCCGTTGTTGTTGGTGTTCCATTCGTACAGACCGTACAAAGCATAGTTACTATCTCTCTGACCACTGATTACTATTGCTACATGGTTTTTGTTCTCACAGTGCTGCTGATTCAACTTTAGTCAGACAGAGGCACTCTTAACGTTACTGTGCTGCATAGACCTTGACCCCGGTCCAAGTGATTCGTCAGCGTGGTAATTGTAATCACAGAAACGTGGCAATTTAGGTTACACTCCACCACAATCTCCATGTACACATTCTTTGAAGAATTGAACATAACCTCAGATTAAAATTAGCTCGCATTATTTTATTTACTTTAATTAATAAAAGAAATTTCTAGGGTTTTTCCTTTGTGCCCCTTTTCCACCACAAAAGCAAACAAAAGAAAAAATTCCCAGATTAAATGAATTTTCTAGAGAAATTATAATTAAATTTTAATTTATTTATTGTAAATCTTTAGCATCAATATAAATTATTAAGGACATGTTGACTATCATCATCTTTCTTGTTGGTATCGGAGACATTATGAATGCAATTTACCTTGCTGGCAAACAAACAATGAATTATTTAATCCTGCAGGGATGTGGATTCCTCTTACTCGATATATGTATGCCCTTGACAATTAAATGGTAATTAATTCTGTCAACAGAAATGACACACACTTGTGCCAATTTAAAGGGCTATACAAAATGTAAAATCATCAACATTTCCATTGCCAAACCTGCCCATCCATGAGGCCCAAGGACGATTAGTCAATAACATTTGTATGCAGAAATCATAATTATTTAATATTGGATTTCTGTTCTGTAATTTATATTAATGAGGACGACTGAGTTGACCTTATCTTCAAATAAATTTTGAATGCCAATGTAGAATTAATTTTGTATGATTTCGGGAGGATGCAGGGGTAAACCATAGGCAGATAATACGTATAGTATCACAAGTTTTGAAGGACTTGAAAAATGTGTCCATTTATTAAACTCATTCAGACGATTGAAATCTCAGCAATCAGCTCTTAACAAATATTGAACTGACATTTAAATTTTGTATTTTGGTGATTATTTTTGTTCTCTGATTTCGTTGGATGTGCTTATTGTATTTTATGTATCATTGGTGAAATTCTATGAGATCAACGACAAATTTCATTTCGCCAGCACCATAGTTGGACATATTCTTGTTTACACTTAAATATGCACATAATGTAAATTTGATACTATATTGAATTTTTATTTCTTTTTGCTTATAATAATTTAAATGAAATTAAAAAAAAAAAGAAAAAAAATCTCCACAGAAAAACTCAACGAAAATTGCCTTTTCCTCTCGTCGCCATCATATGAATGTGACATGCTTCCAGTTCCAACTGCAGATGAGAAATATCAAGATGGAAATATTTCGTACGTTTTACCTTCCAAAACACATTTGCTTAGATTGTTGTATTTGTAAATTTGACATTCTTTCCACGAATAGATGGGAAATCGAACAACCAACAAAAAAAAATGTACGACTGAATCGTACGAACTTGCTCTTGTATAGACAACTTGTTAACAAGTTTAATGTACCTAAACGTGGACGCTGGTTAGAAGTTAGGTAGTCTGGTTATCTTATGCAGGCTTAAAGCCGATGTATGTTAGATTTTCAAAGATATGTATATATATATACAAATAAATGAGGGCTTACACAGTATATATGTATGTAGATATTCAGAGACGTACGGAAAAATGCGTAAAAATTAACTGTATTTAGGTAGAATTAAATAGGTGATACACATAAAAAAATTAAATTTCCAGATTGCTATTTGTTAAGGTTTGAGGGAAAATTGTTTGAATTGTTGGACAAATGTGAATATACATAAAATAAATTCAAAAATCGTTGGAGTGGTTTTAAAAATAAAATAATTGTTTAGGTACTCGTATAAAATTTTAAAAACATTTTGAAGTGATTATTAATGAAAGAGGTTATCCATTTTGCGGCTTCAAAAGTAAAGTAAATAAAACCTATATTAAATATTTTTTTTCATGATATTTCTTTTTTATTATAAAGTTTGAAATGACCACCACGCGAATTGTTGCAAGCATCGATTCTTTTGAGGTAATTTTCGACCACTTTTTGACACATATTGGACGGTATCTCAGCCATAACTTGACGAATGTTGGTTTTCAAGTGCTCAAGAGTTAAAGATTTATCTGCATAAACACGGTATTTCCCGTAGAACCCCCTCCCCCCCAAAAAAAGTCCAGCGGTGTTCAAACCTTGGTGGCCAGTTGATATCGCCACGATGAGAAATTACGCGGCCAGGAAATGTCTCTTGCAATAAAGCCATATTCGCTAGAGTTGTGTGGCATGTGGCACCGTCTTGTTGAAACCACATATTCTCAAGTCATATTCTTCAATAGCAGGCAAAAAAAGTCGGTTATCATATGACCATAACGCTCCGAATTGACGGTGACAGTCGTTCCATCGTCGTTTTCGAAGAAGTAAGGTCCAATCACACCTCCGGACCAAAGAGTGCCCCAAACAGTGACTTTTTGTGGATGTAATAGCCCCTCTTCAATTACTTGAGGATTCTCAGAACCCCAAATACGACAATTTTGCTTATTAACATACCCACCGAGTGAGAAATGTGCTTCGTCGCTGAAGAAAATTTTGTTCGAAAAATCGCCGTCCACCGCCTGTTGTTCAAGCACCCATTCGACGTATCTACGACGTTGTGAATGGTCATCTGGCTTCAGTCTTCGGCAACACTTTCACTTACAGCATCGATATTTTCAGTAGTACTAGCAAAACGATGATGCACAGGCCTTAAAATATCTGTAACCAATCGAGTCTCTTCAAATTTCGTCATAATTTTGCCCAATTGCTTGCGTAGTTGGACGATTGTGTAAACCATAATCTCCTCTTAAAGCACGTGGCTGTGGCAGAATCACCATTTTGGTAGTAGGTTTCAACAATTTTTATGCGTTGTGCGATAGTTAAGCGATCCATTTTCATAAATGTCAGACTTTCAACTGAAAAAAAAATTGGCTTAAAAACTTAGTTTGACAGATGTCGAATTCCAGCCGTAGACTTTTGAAACCGCAAAATAGATAACTCTACATAAAAAAAAATTAATTTAAAAAAAAGTCAGTGACTGGTTTTCGAAAAATCGATTTTTCAAAAAAATTTTAGAAATCGAAAATCCATTTTTTTTTTGTGAAAATTTGTGTACGCAGTAATATTAAAAATTCTAGGGAGCATTTGCATAAAAGAAATAATTTGAATCGGTTCATCCAATAGTGAAAACGTCGAACACACGAAAAAGGGTTCTATAGAAGTTCCCATGAGTACCCGTAATAAGTACGCAAAATAAAATAATTTGTTACCTAAAAATGGATTGCACATTGGAAGAAACACCGTTTTTTAATCAAAATTCTTGGAACCGTTTTTGAGAAATACATTTTTTCTTAACGGTTTCTTAACATTAGTATTGGAGGTACCATTGCTTTTATTTAAAGCAATTTGTTTTTTTAACTGTTCAAGATAATATCAAAAAACTACCATATACTAAATATCAAAAAACAACGATTGTGCAGTTTTTGCAATGTTAACTTTTGATAAAAAGTTTACAATAATGTTTTTACTTTCGAGAAGCTTCTGCATAAAAAAATTCAATAAAAAAAAATGAACAGTTCTCCAGAAAATCAAAAATCAAAAAAAATTTTCTGCTAGTTGTACCAAAAATAACATTTTTTTACCAAGGAGAAAAAAAATTACCCTTCAATAATGAACTGAGTTTCTGTTGACAAAATCGTTGTAGCTCTTTTTAAGAAAAAAATAAGATTTTTCTTTTTTGGCCAACAAAAAATGTATGGCAGGTGGTACCCTTATTTTTCATCTTAAATAATGAAAAAAAAAACGTATGGGCATATTCATATTACCGTAAAAACAATATGTACCAAGTTTGAAGCAAATCCCTCCATCCGTTTAGGCTGTAGACTCGAAGAATGACAGACTTACGAAATTGCTGGACCCACTTTTTTCGTCTTCGCTATCATTGCAATGTCAAGTAAGTATAAAAGAAAAGATAAATCCATCTCTAATTCACGACTTTTTTAAAATTAATAAATGTAAAAGTGTTATAATTATAATAAATCTAGTATTTGTCCGAAAATTTATAAAAAAAAAAATCTACTACTAGAAGTATGAACTTTCATCTTTTTCTGCTCAATTCACTCAGTCCACGAGATAAATATTAACCGAAGAAGGAGAATATGGACGGGAACTGAAATTCTAGATTAAAATTTCCAACTGCAAAGGAGAGATTTTGCTGAGGAAATTGGCTAACTCAAAAAAAAATTAATCTCACAAATATCGTTCCGTCAAAATGTGAATCAACTCAAAAATTTCACCAGTACCAAAGAGTTTTGTTTATGCCATTAAAATTGCTGAGACCTCTTAGATCTAAAATACCTGAACCGAAAAAATGCAGTTCACAGCACAGCACACGGTTGAAAGATGAAATATACTGACTGGCTTATGAAAACTTGGTCACCTTCTTGACAGTCCAGCTAATCAAAACATTTTGTATACAGTTAGTTTCTAAATGGCTCTCGGAAAGGAACTTTGGCCTGCTTTATTCTTGCACTATTTCAAAAATGTCTGGCATTTTCTACCAAGAGCTTTCTGGCATTTGTTTCATTGCATGAAATGGCATAAAGGAAAAACTGAGTTTTTATAGGCTGGTCCTCTGTGAAAAATTAATTATTTAAATTTCGCCAGAACCTGCCATTATTTTCATTTTGTTTGTTTTATCCAATATTTATGGTGATTTTCCAACAATATTTCAGGTTTACTTTCCAATTTTCAAAAGAAGTCATTTTCTTTTCTAATTTCTGGGAACCCTTAAAATATGGCAAACAAAATAGAAATATTAGAAGACGAATTCATAATCTGCCCTATCGAGGTAACCGTCGGAGCGGAATTCTCTCCGATTTACTACGAATCGCGGACATTTTTCTTTGAGGTAATTCTCCGATCGGAAATTCTGTCCGACGAAATTCAACGATGCCATGCAATGAAGTACTTTAATAGTATTATTTATGACAGATACAAAAAAAATATTCTCCGAAGTCCTCCGACAAGTTCTCGTTGCGGAAAGTGTTTTCTTTTTAAAGAAATTGTTAATTAAAATGTAAGTGATGAAGAAATAAATCTTATATACTCGTACGTTAACTTGTGGACATTTTGTTTTTAGCCAGAACGAAAAAACAAGTTCACAGCAATCGGAAAATCGTTGCATCTTATTACATTTCTTAAAAACGCTAGCGCATTATAATTGAGAAGAAAAAAAAAACACTATAAACAATTAATTACACTCTCACGCCAATTTTACGTGACGTTTATAGTGTTATTTAATAAAAAACTATCGAAAAAATATATCGTATTTTAGATATATCAGTTAAGTTGCACATCTCTGCCTGAAGCTTATATTTATCGCAATGCGTCGTCGTATTTCTTTAAAATTTCTTCCGATGAAAGATACTTCGAACTGAAATTGAATTTCCTAAGAAGATGCAGAGAAAGAAGAGAAATCTCCGCTCCGACGGTTACCTCGATAGGGCAGAATATAAAAACCTCGTAGGACAAAGGATGGGTTAACAAACCCCAGTGGCCAGAACCAGAAACAGAATTTTTAATCACTTCACCTTCGCTATTCAAAAGCTTTTCAGATGATCAAAAATGACTTTTCTGACAATATTACCAGGCCAAATTATTCTCTGCAGCAACATGTTAAAAATCCGTATGTTTTCAAAATTTAATGTTTTTTTTTTTTGTGATTCTATGAAATCATTCAAAATCAACAAAATCTATGTCCTCGTTCAAACTAAATGTGTCGCAAAAACTAACAAACCGTTAAACGATTAATTTCCCATCTGTCAGTTTGTATATTAACATACAAAAAAAAAGATTGGTATTTAAAAAAAAGAAAATAATATATTGCCAAAGAGAAAAATCAGTAAATAAAAAAAAATTATAAATTATCCTTGCTGATTTGCTTTCAGTGTTTCTGTTAAAGAATTCATCCGCACAATTCCAGTTCATTATATCAATACAATTTTTCTTTTTCTTCCTTTTGTATATCTTGTGTATTACCGTCGCGTCGCCTCCACAAGCCCCTTCCCCCATCAACCATCCGCTGAATATTGATGAACAATTCAAATGGCAGAAAGGATAACTTGAGTCGATTAAACGGGAACAATCGAGTCGAGCACTAGAGCGCATAGTATAGCAATTCGTTATGGTCCTACGACATAATTGAATTCGTATTCGTTCTCTGGAAAATGTTGATTTTTCTTTCTTTCTTGGTATATATGTATGTACTCGTATCTCTATGTATGTATGCATGCTAGAATTATTTTCCTTGTTCTTTGAGAAAATTATCTTTTTTTCATTTCAATAATAATTAAGAAGGAAAAAATGTTGTTGTGCTTTGGTAATAATACGTATCGCTGTCGTTGTCATGGAAATTCGATTGGTGTCTGGAAGGAGTGGCGATTTTCATAACTTTATTAAATATGCTGTCAAATTGTTGTTACAGTTTCATAAAGAATAGAATTTTAAGAAAAACTGAAAAAATCATGTCTATCTCAATCTCAAAATTTCTGAATGTATATTGTTTAATTATTCGTACGTATACAAATCAATTGAATGGATAATATGATCAAAATAATAAAAACTGTCATGTCAAGGACACAAGTTTGTTCTGCACTAACATTATCATATCCTTGAATTGTTATAATGTATTGTATAGCTATACAATTCCAAAAAGTTATACGAGTAAGTTCGAAATCATGTTTGACTCAATTTCAGGGTCAAATGCCTTTCAATAGAATTAGAGAAATTTTGTGGACATTTGCAGAAAGCGATAAAGCACGAGCGGACAAGAGTGAAAATCAGAAACATGGATCTTATTGTGTATTATTGTAAATGTGTGTATATAACAGAGTTGGAAAAGTCAGATATTGCTTGCATAATCCTCATTGAAAATGTAATTCAATTATTGTTGTGCATGAATCGTGACATTGTCAACACTCAAAAGTATTTTGCAACTAAGTCAGTATATAAGTTATTGGAATTGGAATTTCGATTGTTGGTGTGTGGCCTCGAATAATGATATTTTATTTTTATTTTGAATGTGCAAGGAAAAGGACGAAAAAAGTTAAGTTGGTATTTGGAAACGTAAATTTAAAAATTCATATTATGCTGTTGTAGATATGAAGTTTTTGAAATTATGTAGGTAGTTATATGGAAACAATATGGTCAACTAGCAAAGTGCATTATTAAGAGCAAATCGGTGGATGTGGCATTCATAATGTATCTGGCACTATTGAGAAATTATTTGTCTTTAAAGAATTTAAGAATGCAGCATTCTTTGAAATAGAAGGGGTATACGTAATGCTAAAAACAGTGTAACTCGTAAAGCCCTATACTGTTTACATTAATTCGGAGCTGTTTTTTTTTTTTGTAAATTCATTTTTATTTAATATTAACTTATAACTATCTTACAGCTAGACAAAAATGTTTAAAACTAGCCTAATTATCAATAACTTACAACTAATTTACTGACCCTTTACGGGCGCTCTAAACTAAACAATAACTCCTTAAACTAATGTCTTTCGACCTAAAAACTATTTTAATTAAATCTAATTATTTTATTTTTATTTAACCAAAAAAACTTTTGTAAAAAACTAAGTATCAAATCATTTTTAAATTTTTACTTAAGAACTACCTAAAGATAAACTAAAAAGAATAAAAATTAGATACAACTAACTTATACTAACTAAAAAATAACTTAAACTACTTAAAATACCTAATAATACCCAAAACCACTTCAAACTACTTAAAAACTAGAACAGCCACAGCAGCATTTTGTTCGTTTTTTAATTTTTATTTTTTATATGCATGCAGAAACACAACAACATGCAACCCACCCATACATGTACATACGCACATACATATACGTACGCACATACATGCACGGACACGCAGATACATGCACATATGCCCCCGCATACATACATATTTTTTTTTTTTTTTTTTTTGGTGCCACCCCGACTGTTTCCTTACCTAATTGCCCTAAATCTATGTAAGTCGGCAAAGACATACCATCTTCATCGACTTTAAATATTATGATGCTGTTCAGAGAGCCACCAGAACTGGTTCTCCTGTTTCGCCATATCCCTCCGGTCCCAATCGGATACAGTCCTACTGAACCGAAGGCGCTCTTCTCCACCTTGAGCGATGACGTCTCGACCATACAGGAGTCGCCTATCCACAGTTTTCCGGCCGACGTGGTAGATGAGCGGAACCGCCCCTCCATCCTGTATCAGCCATCGACTGTCTAAATAGAGGAATGCTTCGGGAGGGATGTAGGCACTTAACCGCGCACTCTCAAAATATTCATTATTGGGGTAGTAAGCCCCAAAAATTAAGCTGTTAGTTGAGGACATCGCTCTTGCAACGTGACCCCGAATCAGCTTAAACAAAAAATTATCTATTCTGTTTATGTTGGCTCCGTTGTATAGAACCTGGTTGGAATAATATCTTGTGTACTCTGACTCGGGTGTTCTGTGTAATCCAAAGCAAAGTCTAAGATATTGCCTCTCAAACACCCGAATCTTTTCCATTTGAGATGGGGCACATGAAACCACACCGGGCATCTGTAGGCAATCATCGGCCTGATGAGGGCCATGTAGCAAATCACCTTCACACTGCTAACAAGACGGCTGCTATAAAACAGTCGTTTTGTCAAGGCAAAGGCTCCCCTAGCCCTGGCCAAAGCAGCACCTATATGTCTGTCGAAATACAGTTACTGATCCAACCAGATGTCAAGGTACTTTACTACACTTTTACTCGCCAGTGGATGTCCATGTGGCCCTACGATCACCAGCTTGCGCCAGTTCTTTCTCGTATCCCTTGAGGCGCTAGACAACGGAGTCCTAAACAAAATAGTTTCTGATTTCTGGAAGTTGATTTTCAACTTCCACTCATCACAATATCGCTGAATCTTGTCGAAGTCACTCTGCAAGAGACTTTTGATGACCTCAACTGTATTATCTGTTCTGTACGAAATTAGATCGTCGGCGTACTTGATTCGGAGCTGTCAAGTAGGATGAATTCCTGATTTTAAGAGAAATTTTATCTCCCTAATTGGTCATTCATTTTACATACATACAAACATACATATGGGGATCACCCGGTGCATTACGGATATTCTCTATTATCCCATCCACAAACTCACCACACTTGTCAAACTGAAATTACTTACAAGAAAGAAGAAAAGAAAAGAACACTCTCATTCTATACTTCAGAAAGACCGGACATTCGATTTAACTCTTACCTATTCATTCATTTCATTTCTTATAATTTTATAATTATGCTATCCTGATTACCTGCTATCGTACCCTTCTAAGACGCAATATTTTTTTTTTGTCGATGATTACCGACTCTAATAAAATTTACAGCATATACACACTGCAAATTATATTTTTCGAGGGGAAATTGGTTAAACTCATGCACCTAGAAGTATGTTATATGCCCGTGGTCTGCCCGTAATCTTCTTATATATAAAGAACAATCCAAATTATTTGTGTGCCCTATCTTCTTTTTTTTGGCTCGATCGATTTAAATGAAATTTTCAGCAGATCTTAGGTCATATTTGGAGAGTGCATATAAGAAATCTGTTTGCCGTGCGATGTCTAGAACCAGAGGTTTGACCAAAAATGAACTCACATGTTTGTTATTGCTTTATTAGTATAAATAATATGTTTTGTTTTGTTAACACACACTTTTATTTTGACTGCTCTTTGTTGCCGCGTGTATGAACACAACTACAGGATTTGATTCCCATTAAATGGATTTTGATAGTTTATGTTGTCTAGAACGCTCTATGGATCTTTTGGACGACTTACAGGGGAAAAATTCGTTGTGAAGCTTGGGAAATCTCAGTTAATCCTTTTCACATTATAACTTTCTATTCAGAAAATGTGTTATTTTTCTTGCTTAAATTGATTCGAGTTTTGCATATTATTTCACTGATTCCGATCTAACCTTGGACGACGTACCTACACGTCTTGCAATAATTAATCAGAATGTCTGTGATAATCAAACGCAAGAGGTAGATACGTGCAGAATAAATAAATGGAGACGTACCCATATTGCACAGCTTCAAACTGCACAATTCGACAAAATGTTATTAAAGGAAGAAAATTTGGAAAAATAGACTTCAATCGCGCTGCTTTGGAATACGATTTACTTTCTCGGTGCGCCCTCATTTAGTTGATTCTAGCAACAATTCGGTCAAGATCTCTTTCGTTGCCTGTTGCATCCTATGGCATCTATGACATTGCTGCCACACTGTTTGAAGGCGGTCGAACTGCACATTCCTCCTTGAAGCTGGCGATGAATTTCCTCACGGTTGACAAGCCAATAACGTGCACAATGAACAAGAATTGGGCGACAGCGAAATTAATGCCCTAATGCAAAATCCTAATTTGGGATGGCGTATAAACGAGATTTGGAGGCAGTTGTACTAACAATGAAAGACATACAATGTGATTCGAGATGATATGGTGGGGATATGATATTGCTCAGCGGAGATTTTCGTCAAACGATTCCCGTCATCCCGAATCTACTGCTGCCGATGAGTTTAGTGCATGCTTGAAATCGTGGCATTGCACTCTCAAGACGACTGCTGGCGCTTGGCAAAGGTCAAATTTCTGTTAATGTCTCGACTGGATTGATATCATTCCCAACAAATTTTTGCGTGTTAACAACGTCGAAGGAGAAACTCATCACCAAAGTTAAGTGTTCCCCGGCATTGCAGAAAATTATAGGTAAAAATCTCTATTGGATTTGCGAACGGCCAATACTAGCAGCGAAGAAAAAGGACCTCGTCGATAGCTTGGTAAACAGTCTTTGTTGTTGTTTTTGCGCCGGAAAACAAATCCAAAAACATTGTTTATCATATCATTCTCTACTCATTTTCATATATGTGTTTTATTAAAGCTCTACAGTTCATTTGAGAATGTTAAATTGGGGCGAGACGAAGTTCGCCTGGTCCGCTAGTTATGTATGAAGAAGGAAACACAAACAATATGTAAAATATTATTTTTGTTTTGTTTTTGTGGACTTTTTTTCTTCTTCATACATAATTACTGGTCAAACCACGGGCATGTAACTTATTTCTAGGTGCATGAGTTTAACCAAATTCCCCTAATGCAAGTTTTGCATTTGAAAAAAAAAATCGAACTCGAGATTTAAATCAAAGTTGACATTACGATGATAGACAACACCAAAAAAAGTGGGTCCCGCAATTCCGTCTACCTGTCTGTTTGTCTGTCTGTACAACTCTATACAGCCCAAGCGGCTGAAGCGATTTTCTTCAAACTTGGTATTTAAGCGTTTTAGGTGATTGTCTAAAATCGATTTTTGAATTGTTGTTTTATCCCCAAATAAAAGGCACTTGCCATACAAATTTGTCTACCATCTTCATTATCTCGAAAACAGCTTTAACGATTTTGATAAAAATTGGTATGTGTACTACTTTGGGTATGGTCTACATTTAGGTCAAAAATGTCTTTAAAATATTTTGTTATTAACGGTACCTGCCATACAACCATTTTATTGATTTTCGACTTTCTCATAAACGGCTCAACGGATTTCGATCAATTTTTTTATTCAGGAGCTCCTTCAAATTTTAAATAATTAGAGTTGTATCGAATAGTGGTATTGGCCGGATACCGGATAATCGGCCCACAGCTAGGCCGGATAGCCGAATATTCGGCGGCCGGATATCTGCCCAAAAGAAAAGTTTAATAGTTTTGTGGTCTGGTACTCAAGTCAAACCGGTACAAGAAAGGCCAACTTAAACATGCTTTTTTCCTTCTCCTCCACTTCGACAAAGTATTCTTATTTTTTACACTGCAAATATGTAACGCATTTGTTGTTCTCAATGTTCTGTCATTTCATATATTGCATGAAGATTTATTATTATTGAAAAGAAAAGTTTATTACTTTCTGGATTTTTAACAAATTTTGCTAATAATTATTTGGTTTTATTGCTGGCAGTACTGTTGTTGAATACGAATACGTATATTATTTAATTAAAAAGATCTTGGAGTTATTTTTGACTCTAAACTAAACTTCATTAACCAAATCGAGTTTCTCGATAATAAAGCAAACTCGATGTTAGGTTTCATATATCGAAGCGCTTTTGATTAAATGATCCTTATGCATTAAAATCCCATTACGTTGCTTATGTAAGGTCGATTCTTGAATATAGCTGCGTAGTTTGAAATCCATATTATAATATACTATACTATAATAATCGTATATTCATCGAGTATTCAAAAAAAACAAAAAATCACTAGGTTAGTAATAAACAAAATATCTTCTTATAAAGTACGATGCCAGCTTATTGGCATCCAGCCATCATCGCAAGATGGTCGCTTTTACATTTGTTCATGATATAAAATTTAAAAAAAATAAAAGTACAGATGAATGCAGAAAAACTAATTTTCATTTACCATAATTTGGCTTTGGTAAACGTACAATATTAAATTGCTGATAGTCCATCTTTATTATATGAAATTAAATCAATCAGATCATAAAACTTAATATTTTGTTATTTTTTTTTTGCTGTAAAAACCACTATCCGGTATTCGGCCGGATATAGAAAGATTATTCGGCTCCGGCCGAATATTATAAAAGGAGCCAGATAGGCCGGATACCGAATACTTACCGGATATCCGTCAAATCTCCATAAATAATACTGCATTTCAAAATTTTTGAAAAATAGTTTTTTGGATTTTTGAAAAAAAAAAAAATATTTTTTTTTGAGAATTCAATATTTCGGAAACGGGTGGCCGTTTTTTCTGAAATTTTGTTTTTGAATTTAGATTTATTAAATACTTACAATGTTCATACCAATTTTGTTTTAGAAAAAAATTAAATATTTTATATATAAAAAACTAAGTGAAAAACGACTTTATAAATACATACAAATATTTTTCTATTAAGATTATTTTGCATATAATAAGCAGGGAGCAAGTACGTGCGATGTAGTCGTGCCTTTTATTTACCTATCTTTTACTTGATAGGATAATATTTCATATTCGAACAAGTGTTTATAGAACAATTAAAAACGCAATACCGGTTCTAGGTTATATTTTTAAGTAAATATTTTTAATTTTGTCCAAATCATCTGATTTCTGGATTTTCAAACTATGAATTATGGATGATACATCATCTGTGTAACGAAAATATTTACAGGTTTTGAATCGGGTTACCCACTAAAAAATTATCTTGCGACATTAGCAAGATTTTGTGATACATTATTATTTTCCGAAAAGTTTAAGGCAAGAGCTCATGTTTTTTTCAGAATCTTTGAAATATATGTTTGTATCCGTTCTTAAAAAATGTAGCTATACTAGCTTATGTTTGTTTAACAGTTTTGACGATGTTCCAAAAAGTTTTCGAATTTTTATCCAGAAATTGGAGTTTGTCATTCCAGTGATTATTCCTTTTGCTTGACATTTCGCAAGTAATAAGACTTTATTAAAATAAGATACATATTCACCATATATAGGATATCGGTATCTTCTCCAGTTTCTCTTTTGGATATTTGTGTACTTTATGAGTTGAAGAATATGTGGGGGAAGCCTTTGGAGAAAGATTTTTTTTCGCAACTTTTGAAACACATTTCTTCCTCAATTGTATGTAAAATTTCTTCAGTAAATTTACCACCATGTTATAAACATGTTGGTTGTTTACAAATTTTTCTAAGTGGACGTTTTTTGTTTAATCGAAATCGAAAGTATGACCAGTATTCATTTCTAAACGAATTCGGCACCACACTGGGATGTGATCAGAACTATGTTCATTTAAAGTGATTGGACGAGATAAGCTGAAGTAGCTAAATGTGTGATAACATTAATATGATATCATACAAATGATCTCATAAGCATTTCGATCCTTTTGATAGCTAAGGAATTTAGCTCTTCGAAAGAGAATATTGTAAGTTGTTGTCATTTCCAGAGAAAAAATGTATTATGTTCTGATATTCATTGGTTGAGTATATAACGGGTGATTTTTTTGCTACTTGGTTTTTGACGTTTATATTTTTGACAGATCACACATGACATATTCCACGAACATTTGACATTTCGATTCAGTATTGTTTGCCATTTCATCATGAATAGACTTACGCCTGAACAACGTTTGCAAATTATTGAAATTTATTATCAAAATTCGTGCTCTGTGAAAAATGTGTTTCGCAAGCTTCGTCCGTTTTTTTTCCGCTCATTTTTGGCTAAATGGATACGTGAATAAGCAGAATTGCCGTATTTGGAGTGAAGAGCAGCCAGAGGCAATTCAACAGCTACCAATGCATCCCGAAAAATGCACTGTTTGGTGCGGTTTATGGGCAGGCGGCATCATTGGGCCGTACTTCTTCAAGGAAGATGAAGGCCGCAGGGTTACGGTCAATGGCGAAAGGTACAGTTCGATGATAACAGATTTTTTTTTGCCGAAAATGCAAGAATTGAACTCGGTCGACATGTGGTTCCACATGCCACACTGCACGCGAAACCATGCATCAATTGAGAGGCGAATTTGGTGAGCAGTTGATCTCACTTTTTGGCGCAGTCAATTGGCCACCAAGATCATGTGATTTGACCCCGTTAGACTATTTTTTGTGGGGCTATGTTAAGTCTATTGTCTATGGGGACAAGCCAAACACGATTGCTGCCTTAGAAGCCAACATTGAACGCGTCATTGGTGAGATTCCGGCCGAAATGTGTGAAAAAGTTTGCCAAAATTGGACCTTCAGAATGGACCACCTGAAGCGTAGCCGCGGGCAACATTTAAGTGAAATTATTTTTAAAAAGTAAATGGCAGAAATTGATTTATCGATCCAAATAAAAATTTCATTAACTTTTTACAAGTTTCTGTGTTTTTTTGAATTTTCAAAAACCAAGCTCTTAAAAAATCACCGTTTACATTGAATTAACACCATGATACTTTTAAAGATGACGTTGGATTGACGGAAGAGCAAAGTACATCCAGAGAAACTTCACAAAAATGGCTTCAGTTTCGGCACGAAATATTTCACTAACAGAAAATATTTTCCTAAAATTATAAATTTTGAGAAATCGAAAAAAGAAATGTACTACAGTAAAAACAAGTGTTATATATAAAAAACATACTAATCCATAATCCATGGCGAATTTCATCATGTGTTCCAGCAATTGCGAGCAAATGTAAATATTTACATTACCGCAAAATATTGCGGGCAAAATCAATAAAGATTGTTTTTAACCAATGTGTGTGATGCATTAACCGTAATATCGTGTTCAAGTTAGACGTCTACGTATACCAATATAGGTTTCATTTTGTCTTGCACTCATATTCAACGCACAGCATCGCATGTACCGCATTGCAGTTTTTGAGCAGGACACGGCGTTAGAGTCGTTTCCTTCGTCGTCTTATAAACGCTTGGCTAAAGTTTAAATAATATCAAAAGTCATAACTCCGCTTATACATTTTATTTTAACTAAGTTCACATTGGGCACTTGAAAAAATGAAATGCGCGACTGGATGGCACGTACTTGCTCATACTGCGTGAAAACAATATTCTTAGAAACAGCTTAATATATCTTTAAAATATTTTTTGCTATACAAACTTACTCAATTTTTTTCTAAAGATAAGTTGTCATGGCACATTGAAAAATATAATTAAAAAAACAATGGTCACCAGTTTTCGAAATATTGAATTCTCAGAAAATAAAATGCAGAACTGGGTCGCATGAACTTGCTCTTACGTTCGATCGCATCGTATGAAAAATATGTCTATTAGGTTAGGTTACGTTGAAGTGGCCGTCAGGAAAATAACTGACACACTTAGAAAGATTTCTATTAAGAATCTAAATAATGGGTCATCCATTTTGCGTTTTCAGAAGTAAACGTAAATAAAACACATATTAGATATTTTTTTTCATGATATTTCTTTTTTATTATAAAGCTTAAACGTTGACATTATATGTGAAATACTACATCATTTAAATGACCACCAGGCAAATTGTTGCAAGCATCGATTCTTTTGAGGTAATTTTCGAGCACTTTTTGACACATATTGGGCGGTATCTCAGCTATTACTTGACGAATGTTGGTTTTCAAGTGCTCAAGAGTTAAAGGTTTATTTGCATAAACAAGGTCTTTCGCGTAGCCCCACAAAAAAAAGTCCAGCGGTGTCAAATCGCATGATCTTGGTGGCCAGTTGATATTGCCGAGAGAGACGACGAGAAATTACGCGGCCAGGAAATGTCTCATGCAATAAAGCCATATTCAAGTTGTGTGGCATGTGGCACCGTCTTGTTGAAACCACATATTCTCAAGTCATATTCTTCAATAGTAGGCAAAAAAAGTCGGTTATCATATGACCATAACGCTCCGAATTGACGGTGACAGTCGTTCCATCGTCGTTTTCGAAGAAGTAAGGTCCAATCACACCTCCGGACCAAAGAGTGCCCCAAACAGTGACTTCTTGTGGATGTAATAGCCCCTCTTCAATTACTTGAGGATTCTCAGAACCCCAAATACGACAATTTTGCTTATTAACATACCCACCGAGTGAGAAATGTGCTTCGTCGCTGAAGAAAATTTTGTTCGAAAAATCGCCGTCCACCGCCTGTTGTTCAAGCACGCATTCGACGTATCTACGACGTTGTGAATGATTCGACGTATCTACGACGTTGTGAATGATCAGAGCTTCAGTTGTTGTGTGAGCTGGACTTTATATGGATGTAGGTGTAGATCCAAATGCAAAATTTGCCATAATGTGCCGTAAGAAAGTCCTAATTCCTGAGAACGACAAGGAATCGACACATTCGGGTCTTCGGCAACACTTTCACTTACAGCAGCGATATTTTCAGTGGTACGTACGAAACGATGATGCACAGGCCTCACAAAATCTGTAACCAATCCAGTCTCTTCAAAGTTCTTCACAATTTTGCCAATTGCTTGCGTAGTTGGACGATTATGTAAACCATAATCTCCTCTTAAAGCACGATATGTGGCTGTGGCTGAATCACCTTTTTTGTAGTAGGTTTTAACAATTTTTATGCGTTGTGCGATTGTTAAGCGATCCATTTTGGTAAATGTCAGACTTTCAACTGAAAAAAAAATTGGTTTAACAACTTAGTTTGACAGATGTCGAATTCCAGCCCTATCCTTTTGAAACGGCAATATGGATAACCCTTTATATTTTCAAAGTCGTTTTTTGCTTAAATGTGTATACAATTTTTTTTCTGAAAAAAAACTTGGTATGACAATTTTAAATATTTAATAATATAATCTTAAAAATGAAACTTCAGAAAAAATCTTCCACTTGTTTTCGAAATATTGAATTTTCAAAATAAAAATATTTTTTTTTTTTCAAAAATCCAAAAAAAAATATTTTTCGAAAATTTTGGATTGCAGTATTATTTATAATCCGAAGGAGCTCCTATGTAAAAAAAATAATTGAAATCCGTCGAGCCGTTTATGAGAAAGTTAGTAACAAAATATTAGAAACCAAAATTTTCGACCAAAATGTAGAGTAGGGATATCGAAAATAGTGCACACACTTTTTTTTATGAGCCGTTTTCGACATAATTGAAATGGTAGAAAATAATTTTACGAAAGGTACCGTTAGTTGTGGCCCTACAAAAAACTATTCAAAAATCTATTCTCAGTCACTTTTATCGCTTCAATCCAAGTTTGAAGAAAGTCGCTTCAGCCGTTTATGCTGTAGAGCGTTGCACAGATAGGCATATAGACGGAATTGCGAAACCCACTTTTTTGGTGTTCTCTATCATCGTTATTTCAAGTTTGATTAAAATATCGATTTTGATTTTTTTCCAAATGTAAAATTTGCCCTATATAGTACAAGTAAAAAATTAAAAATATCTCGCAAGAAAGAAAAAATGTTTTTTCTAAACCGAATTATTTAAAATTTGAAGGGCTTTCTTTATACAAATTCGTGTTCGTGTCCTCTATCATTGTAATTCCGAGCGTGAACGAAATCTCGCTAGAGTTCGATTGTATAGCTTGCCCCTATATAGTAGATACATAAATATTTCGCATGTGAAAAGTATTGTATAAAATAAAATTGACAAAAAATTAACAATCAGTAAATAATTTATGCCAAATAGAATATTATTTTCATTAGCCGAAAATTCAAAATTTAATCACATTTCAATACCCTGAACCTTATGATGCACGCTCAATCCCTAATAAATTTTTGGATTTAATCCGATACTGTCATTACATTCTGTTCTATGTACATAAGTATATTCAGTGCTACTTATGTTTTGCCTATTTGTAATTTTTCTCACATACTCACTCAACCAAATACACACACAAATAGAAACCCTTCAAACCACATCTGAGGGCTGGTATTATTTTACCCTAGATGAGAATTCTCACCTTGGGAGTGGCAGGCACCGCAAAATCTTTTGCTTTACGCTTAAATAGGAATTCCTTCCCTTTTAGCATAATGAGATTAGCAAAATAATAAAATAACCAGAAAGCGCTACAAGGAATGTTGCTACTGTTCCTGCTGCTACTGGTGGAACTACCCCTGTCTTTTTTTTGAATGGAAACGATTAGGTACGAGCGATTTCCAAACGCCTTTCTGGCAATAAAGTTGCAGCCCCTCGTTTTTCGGATCGAATTTCGTGCTCGTCTGATAAAATTTATTTTATCGCTTTTTTTTTTGTTCATCTAAAATGTGGAATGTTCTACAAAATCACTTTCACCATCGAAGTCGATCGCCGTCGCTGGCCGCCCATCGCCATAGGTTCAGTTTCGATGTCTATCCAGAGTCCTGACCATACGCCAAAGTCGTTCGTTATTCAAGTATCAAGTTCGTTCAATCTCTCCAATAGTAAAAGTAATTAATTTATTTTGTTATTATTTTTCGATTGATTCATATTTTTTTTGTATCTGAATTTTCTTGAAGGATATCAGATAATGCGAGTAATTTATTCGATTTAGGTTTATTCGCAGAGATATCAGTATAAGAATTGGAGTAACTAATCTTGGGACTTATATTTATAGATGGATTATACAATATAGCCATTTTATTTTATTATAGAAGCTCTATCTTAACGCGTGTCTTGATGGAATTATAATTCTGTACAAGGCTTTTGTATCATTTCGAGTTTATTATCCATTTTGATGGTTGGACTTAGCACGGAAACAATATGGTTCGATATCCTTACTTGATTTTCCCTTGGTCTAAAGTTTGAGTTTTTGACAGTTGATTTAATATCCATTTGTTTTTTTCTTTCTTGTATTTTTTAGGGGGATTATAAGTTCAGTATTTAATTTAGGAATCAAGATACAAACATATCTATGAATGTGTCTAAACCTATCTAAAATAATAAGGTATCTCAACTTAATTTTGGTTACAAATTTGAACCATACACGCACCAAATTTTGTTTGCCGTTAGAAAAATTAATCTCTCGATGAGAAAAAAATGTTTAGGTATGTGGTAGAAGTTATGGCTCTTCCAAATGAAAGACCGACCAAAGCAATCTATGTATATTTTCAACACAAGCATATCTTTAAAAAGATAGAGACTACCTCCAGACAATTTTTCGTGTTTTCTAAAGATGCCATTGCATATTGGTTTTGAAATTATAAATATTAAAATAGAAGCGAAAATAGATCCCGGCAAGTATTCCACATTCGTGTTCTACGGGTAAAGAAAGATTATCTGTACTTAACAGCGTCAGAAGTCGGCCTTTTGGATTTGAAGCCGTCATAACTTTTTTTTTTACCGTTAGAGATTATTTAGTATAAGGTCATTTTTAACAGGGGGTGATTACCAAAACCATACATTTTTTGATAAACTTTTTGTTATTCATCAACACATACGCAGCTTTCGCGTTAATTTCGATTTATTATTGTTTCATATTGATTCATGTTTTTGGAGGCCTAATTTTTGAATATGAAAAGGATAATTTTTAAATACCCGGCTATGAGTTTTTTCCTACTTGTAATAATACTTATGCTTCTGGTTGTGTTGGTGGTTTTGGTAAAATTGAACATATAAATTCTGAGAGTCTTAACATAAATAATCTGCCGAAATTATAAGAATGGCTGAGTTCATAATTGTAAAGATAAAGCAACACTACCAGTATCGCGTTCATTAATGTATAAAACTAGTAATATTTCTGTAGAAATTTGGTATCACTTGTATTGATTAATATTAGTTATACTGCAATACTACAGTTAAAGTATCACAAACTTGCATCTTTCAATTTTCTGTTACAAAAAAGTATACAAGCAAG
Organism: Philhelius pedissequus; assembly: GCA_910595825.1. Taxonomy (NCBI): domain Eukaryota; kingdom Metazoa; phylum Arthropoda; class Insecta; order Diptera; family Syrphidae; genus Philhelius; species Philhelius pedissequus. The sequence goes on along the minus strand of OU343160.1, from coordinate 271,154,640 downwards.
CATGAGTAATGCTTATGTTTTTTCTTACATCTTTTACAATATTTTATTGTAAAAGAACAACTTTTTATTAAATAATGATAAATAAATATAATTAAAATATTTCAGCTTGATTCCAAAAATTGTATCAATTTGTAGATTTCTTAGTCATAGAAAAATTACTTCTAAAAACGTCTTCGGGATATTCGTGTATTGTTCTTAGAAAATCTGTATACTTCGGAATCTGTCTTGTTATGCTACTAGAGCAAATTTCCTAAATTTGATCCTTTTAAAACATTAAAAAAAAACACAAAATTAAATAAGAATTATTGTTTTTCCTCTCCATTTCAAATGAAACTCACAATGACGTTAGACCTATCAGAAAAAAAAATCTCAATGAATTTCAATGGGCATAATTACTGTATACTTGAACAAATGAACGGAGTTTATACCAGGTTTGTATACTGCAATGATACTGTATATTTTGTGTTCATCAAAGTTTTAGAATAACGTTACGGTAGATTTACCGCAAATATTTTACAATTATGAACTCAGCCAATTTCTTTAAATATGAATAATGTGAAAACAGTATTTATTTGTGCTTATAGATTTCACTGTAGTAGTGGATATGTTTTTCTTGAAGAAATAAATAATTTGTTGTTGGATGAAAAGTCAAAAAACTTAATCTTTCTGAGTGATATCAACACTAACATTCTCTCTAAATCTAATCTATAGTGGATAGTTATTTATCGTTATTGACTGGCCATGGTTTTGATTGTGGTATACGTGCACGAATTACTAATGACTCTCGGACATGCATGATGTATTGACTATATATTTTTAAGAAAAAGTAGAATTTATGATTTTGATTTAGTGAGTTCAAATGCAGATTTTGGTATAACAGATCATTGTATGGCTAGTCTTCACTTTCTAGATATTACTAATGTTATTGATGTTTCAAATACCTCCAATACAATTGAAAAAGTTTGTTTTTTTTCAATCTTAACTTTTTTCGCCGCTTTGAGTTTTGGGACAAGGTTTATAATGAACACGATCCTTCTATAGCTTTTGTGATAATTTCGTTGATATACTTGGATCCAATCATACTAGCAGACCGCAATAATAGTGTTTCTGATCCAACTGAGGTAGCTAATCTCTTTAATGAGTTTTTTGTTTTCATTGCCAAGGTTTTCGTAAACAATATTGACAGAGAATTAATAAATGACAGCTTTTTAGGTGACAGTTTATTCTTTGATCCTATTTATTCTGGAGAGTTGATCTGCATTATTAAATCACTAAAAAATGCTAACTAAAACGTTATGCATTTTGCGGTTTCAGAAGTATAGGGCTGGAATTCGACATCTGTCAAACTAAGTTGTTAAACCAATTTTTTTTTCAGTTGAAAGTCTGACATTTACGAAAATGGGCCGCATAACTATCGCACAGCGCATACAAATTGTTAAAACCTAATTCACGAATGGTGATTCTGCCACAGCCACATATCGGGCTTTAAGAGGAGATTATGGTTTACATAATCGTCCAACTACGCAAGCAATTGGCAAAATTGTGAAGAAATTTTAACAGACTGGATTGGCTACAGATATTGTAAGGCCTGTGCATCATCGTTTCGCTCGTACCACTGAAAATATCGCTGCTGTGAGTGAAAGTGTTGCCGAAGACCCGAATGCGTCGATTCCTTGTCGTTCTCAGGAATTAGGACTGTCTTACGGCACATTATGGCGTATTTTGCATTTGGATCTACACCTACATCCATATAAAGTCCAGCTCACACAACAAATGAAGTCAGCTGAACATTCACAACGTCGTAGATACGTCGAATATGTGCTTGAACAACAGGCGGTGGACGGCGATTTTTCGAACAAAATTTTCTTCAGCGACGAAGCACATTTCTCACTATTACATCCACAAAAAGTCACTGTTTGGGGCACTCTTTGGTCCGGAGGTGTGATTGGACCTTACTTCTTCGAAAACGACGATGGAACGACTGTCACCGTCGATTCGGAGCATTATGGTCATATGATAACCGACTTTTTTTGCCTGCTATTGAAGAATATGACTTGAGAATATGTGGTTTCAACAAGACGGTGCCACATGCCACACAACTTGAATATGTCTTTATTGCAAGAGACATTTCCTGGCCGCTTAATTTCTCGTCGTGGCAATATCAACTGGCCTCCAAGATCATGCGATTTGACACCGCTGGATTTCTTTTTGTGGGGCTACGCGAAAGACCGTGTTTATGCAGATAAACATTTAACTCTTGAGCACTTGAAAACCAACATTCGTCAAGTTATCGCTGAGATACCGCCCAATATTTGTTAAAAAGTGGTAGAAAATTCACTCAAAAGAATCGATGCTTGCAACAATTCGCCTGGTGTTCGTTTAAATGATGTAGTGTTTCATACATAATGTCAACGTTCAAGCTTTATAATAAAAAAGAAATATCATGAAAAAAAATATTTTATATGTGTTTTATTTACGTTTACTTTCGAAACCGCAAAATGAATAACCCTTTACAACTGATGGGAATTCTAATGTTATCTTCAAAAACATTGGCTCAAAATTTTAAACGATTTAGTAAAATGTTAAAGCCACTTTTAGCAATTTATTAAGCTAAAAAGATGATCTAGCTAATTTTAAGCAATCTTAACATTTTGCTAAAGTTAAAATCAAGGAATGGCTACTTTAGCTTTTAGCAATTTGCTAAATCCCTTATTGCATCTGCGGGTATATCGCTGATGGACCCGAGGGTCACAGGTTCGAGTACTGCTGGTGCACAATTTTTTGTTTTACTTTTTGTAAATAATGAAGTTAAAATGATGAAAATATCTAATACCTTTTTAGAGCTTTAGTTAACAATTTACTATAATACATATAGTAGTCTACTAACTTTTCATAAATTTTAATCTTTTTGTTAACTAGTAAAATGCTAATTAAGCAGATAGTAAAGCATTTGTAGGGTTTAAATTTTGATGAACATACAATTATTCTGTTTATGATTTGTAAATTATTTATTATGTTGATGGAAACCCAACATGTGCTCTAAATAAGTGTTCGATGTTTATATTTTAATCATTTAACTTCATTATTTACTAAAAAAAAAATGTACACCATCAGGATTCGAACCTGCGCCCACCGGGAGCAAGGCTGATATACTATCAGATGACATCATGGATTTTATACGATACTAAAAAATTAAAGTAGCCATTTGGTGATTTTAAATTTAGTAAAATGCTAAGGAGATAATACTTGATTAAAATTAGCAAAATACTCTTTTTAACCTAGTATCATACTAAAAATGATTTAACATATTACTAAATCGTTTAAGGTTTTGCGCCATTGCTTTTAACATTTTTGATGTCCTTGCTCATGAATGGTATTTTTCCGAGTACTCTTAAGGTTGCTGAAGTTATACCACTTCATAAAAAGTCTAGCACCATGGATATTAACAATTCAAGGCCAATTTCTCTATTACGTGTCTGTTCTAAACTGTTTGAGAAGTGTATAAAAAAAAGGATTTTCATTTTTTTTGAAACTGTATCAACTATTTCAATAACTGCCGATTTGGATTTCGCTCTAGTAGATCTACGGAAGATGATCTCCTGAAGTTTTTACTGAAACTTATGATTTTATTACTAATAAACTTTTTACTGCTGGGCTTTTTATTTATCTATCTAAAGCATTTGCTTTAGTTGATCATAATATTCTGCTAGGTAAGCTCTATAAAGCAATCAATCCGAAAAAAAGTGGTTGAAGTGGCTGTTATAGTAAACATTGCAACATAACTATTGGCGTGCCTTAAGATTCGGTCTTGGATCCCTTGCTTTTTATAAATTCCATCTTTAATCAAAATTTTAGTGGTAAACCCACAGCTTTTGCTGATGACATTGCCTTTTCCTATGGTTGTAATTCTCCCCTTGAACTCATTGCTAACATCAACAGTAACATGGACATTTTAAGGCGTTGGTTTTCTGTTCACAGAATGGTTTTAACCAAAAAGACAAAAGCGATGTACTTTAATTTGTCGGGTTCTTCTCTAGATTGCTATATTTTCTACCATTCTTCCGAGTGCGGTAAATTGAGTTTGAGATTAAATTCGTGTGATTCTGAAAACAGTGATTTTTCATTTTTTTTTTCAAATGTCCATTACTCCAAATTTTGCTTTCGGATTGAATTTGTAAATTCTTTTAAGTATTTGGGAGTAATATTGGATAGCATACTTAATTGGACGGACCATACCGACTCATTAAAAAAGTACTTAAGTACTGTGACTTCTTCACTTTACCTGCACATGATTCAGTTGATTTGTTTTGTTGCCAGAATTGAAAAGAAGCATTAACAATTCCAAAGTAATATCATTAAGGAACAGAGTTAGATAATCCTGCAAATAAATTAACTATGGAAGATAAACTTTCAAATGTCGAAAATCTATCGTAATCAATGTGCGGCACTATGGGAATCGCCATTCTTCTTGCGAAATATATATGTCGACACTATTTAAACGCCATTTACATATTTAATAATATAAACTTAAAAACAAAATTTCAGAAAAAATCGCCCACCCGTTTTCGAAATATTGAATTTTCAAAAAAAAAAAACTATTTTGCGAAAACTTTGAAATGCAGTATTATTTAGAATTTGAAGGAGATCCTGTCCACAAAGTTTGATCGAAATCCGTTGGGCCGTTCATGAGAATGTCGAAAATCAATAAAATGGTTGTATGGCAGGTACCGTTAATAACAAAATATTTTTTTTCTGCCAAAATGTAGACCCGTAATGCATTGTTCTCTAAGATTGCTGCTCTCAGTTCAATACTAGGTAAAGCCAAAAAAGAAATTGTTCCACTAGAAAAACAAGGGAATCTGATTATCGATCTGGCAAGTCGTTAAAGAACGGGTGTTTTTTTTAGACGTGTGTTTTTAAAAAGAAATAAAAATCAAATTAGTACACACACCATTTTTTATTAAAATCGTTAGAGCCGTTTTCGAGATAATTAAGATGGTAGAAAAATTTGTATGGCAAGTACCGTTATTTGTGGCGCTAAAACAACGATTCAAAAATCTATTTTGGACAATCACCTAAAACGCCTAAGCACCAAGTCTGAACCAAATCGGTTCATCCGTTTGGGCTGTAGATCGTTCTCCAGACAGACAGACAGACGGATTTGCGGGACCCACGTTTTTGGTATTTTTTTGAGAATACATAACATGCCTTATAGTACCTATATCGCAAGTAAAAATGGCATATCTACTATCAACTTTCTCCGATGTAATTATTTATATTACATTTCCTGCGCTCCCATCTTCTGAGTACATTTTTCGTGGTTATAATTTAAACAACCCCTCGTCCTTCTGTTTCAATACTGATGATGAAACTGTGTGAAGGCTATACTTTTTATGTTCTCAGAAATCTTTTTACCGTTTTCATTTGGCTTGAAGGAAAATTTATAGCAAAACATTAATGTGTACATTCTCAGGTCACCTGGCCTATAAATTATTCACAAAAAAAAGCCAGTAGTGCGGTAACGTTCAAAGATAAATGTATAGGTAAGGTAATTTTGTATAACTGTAGTGTATCTATATGTTACACAGAATAATCTATTTGATACTTTAAATACTATGGGAGCTCATATTTGGGGCTGCACTGCACTGAACACACATCTGAAAAGTAAAAAGCAGAGAACATTAAATATATTATGCTTTTTGTTCACATATTCTGGTATGTGTGTTTTTTTTTTTTGGTTTAAAGTTGGTTTTGGTTTGGCAAAGCTGATTCTAATAAAATATAATTACTTATGTTGATGGTAGGGCAACGGAATGGTCTCTTTGAGTAAAAATTTTCAAACACCTTTCTGTATTTTAATAAATTCTAGAAATACTCGTATGTACTCAAAATGAAGTGTTTTCATATTTTATGCGAGTGTATGATCTAAGTCTATGACATCCTATGTATACGTAATTTAGTATTGAGTCTTTGGATACAAATTTCATATATTACAGTCAAGCTTCGATAACTCGAATATTTAATAACTCGAATGAAATTGGTTGGCAATAGAGCCAAGACGGTAATTTGCATGTAATTTTTATTTGATAGCTCGAACTTCTATATTACTCAAATGTCTTGATAACTCATTTAAAAAAATGGCGCCTAAGAAACATAAAGAGGAAATAAAATAATATAGGTACCTGAGCGAAGCTAAAGATACGTGAAAACAACACTGCAGTGTGTATAGTTTGTTATTAAGAGAAAAGTTTACTATCTATTTTTTAACGCTGATATGATGAAAAATTTAAACTTATAAAACTGGTGGAAAGTGGCTCTAAAAAAGGAGATGTGGCTGTGAAATATGGGGCTCCGGCAAGTACAGTGTCTACCATTTTAAAAAATACAAAAAATTCACTTCGATCAAAAATGGGTTGTAAGTGAAAATTCCAACAGACTTAAAAAACCAACTTAATGTGCAAAAATTCGTTTTGGAATAGTTTAAATCGACGAGGAATCAGAACTTAGATATATCCGGATCCGGAGCGTTAATTAAATAAAAGGCTTTTGATTTTAGCCCAAAAATCAATTTCGTATTTTCTTAATAACTCGGATTCTTGCATTTGGAAAAAAATCGAACTCGAGATTTTAATCAAAGTTGACATTACGATGATAGAGAACTCCAAAAAAGTGGGTCCCGCAATTCCGACTGTCTGTTTGCCTGTCTGCCTGTCTATCTGTCTGTAGAACGATCTACAGCCTAATCGGCTGAACCGATTTTGTTCAAACTTCGTTTTAGGTTATTTTCGAAAATAGATTTTTGAATCGTTGTTTTAGCTCCAAAAATAACGGTACTTGCCATACAAATTTTTCTACCATCTTAATTACCTCGAAAATGGCTCTAACGATTTTGATAAAAATAGTTGTGTGTACTACTTTGGCTATGGTCTATATTTTGGTCAAACTTTTTTTTTAAATATTTTGTTATTAACCGTACCTGCCATATAACCATTTTATTGATTTTCGACTTTCTCATAAACGGCTCATCGGATTTCGATTAAAATTCTTATACAGAAGCTCCTTCTAATTCTAAATAATACTGCATTTCAAAATTTTCCAAAAATAGTTTTTTGGATTGTTGGAAAAAAATATTTTTTTTTCGGAAAATTCAATATTTCGAAAACGAGTGGAAGATTTTTTCTGAAATTTTGTTTTTTAATTTTTATCATTAAATATTTAAAATGCTTAAAATTTTTTTTAATAAAAAATTAAAAATATCTACATTTAGCCGTTTCCATTAAGAAGCTTTTGCATATAATGTGATCGAACATAGGAGCAAGTACGTTGATCCAGTCGTGCATTTTCTTTTTGTAGCAAGTGATGTTCGAGTTATCGAACTTCGACTGTATTTAAATAAACTACTAGCTACAAAAAGTATATGTTCAACGTTTAATACATATAAATGTATAGAATTTACGATAATACCAACAGAAATGTGAGCTTTCTTAGATGATTTTTAGGAAGTACTGACAAGTTAAGGGAATCATCATTTAGCCGCACACCATGGGTGTTCATTTTCAATTATATATGCTTATTGTGATTATTTTAAATTTAAAATCAACGTACAATTTTGTTTAACTTTGCGTGCACACAAGGTGTTATGACTACCCTTAAAATGTTAAAACACAGTGCGAGGGATTAGGTAAATGGGATAGGATTCGACCGATGTACATTGGTTTTAAAGCATTCCACATTCATGTGTTGCGGCTAAAGAAGAAATATCTATATTTGACAGTACGTCCGAAGCTCTTTTTTGGATTCTGTCCAGAAGACTTAAATAAGTTTTAGGAGCAACTGCGCGAATATGACAATTGTATTCACGCTTTGGACGAAATTAGTCTTTATAGATTACAGCCAAATCAGAGGGGCAGAAATATTTCTTGCATCTTCTAAGAAAAGCCAAACACCTTGGAGCGCCGTTGGGGACATCGAATTTGAGGTCATTTCACAAAAGGTGGTCGGTAATGCACATACCAAGAACTGAAAGTTGATCGGTTTCATGATGCAATCGCCAGTCATGCTCAACAGCACTGGGGGAGGGTAATGCTTTGACGACACGAGACAGCATTGAGTCCTTGAAGCATTAAATTCAACATGATTTTTTATTCCCTATTGTACAATGCTTACGAGATCAGAATTCAATGAAAATCAATATCATACGTTGCCGTTGCAGTTCCACATCCGAAGGACATAGAAATGAATTTCAAAAGCTATAAGGATACTGTCGTCAGCAAAACAATATATTGGATTAGGAGTTTCAGACAAGATATCATTGATGAATATGAGAACGCCGTTCGGAGACAGAACGGATCCCTGGGGCACACCAACATTTATTTAATGAATATCAGGCTTGAAACCGTCCAAATTTAACTATCCGAAAGTTAATTTTTAATCCAACGAGTAAGAGATTCATCAATACCAATTGAACGCATTTTCGATTAGTGAGCTTGATGCCAAACTCTATGAAAGGACTTCGAAATGTCCAGCGCAATATTCATACTTTCTCTAAAACGATCTAAAGATTTGTGGTACTGTTCTTTTGCTACGAAAGTCATACTGCCTGTCATCGCATTATTTTGTTTTTAACACCAAACCTTAACCTATTGTTTATACAGGGTGGTACACGAATCGTGCTACAATAAGAAATTTAAATAACTTTTATTTTAATCGATGTATTTCATAATTTTTTTTTATTGAATTAAAACTTAAATTTTATTTTAAATAACTAATGGTTTTTAAAGATGATAGACCGCAAATAGCATCCACGCTCAACCACGCATATGCGGCACCTGATCAGAAAAGTGTTCATTGCGGCCTCAAGGGTTGAAATTGGGATCGCCTCAATTATTGCCTTAATGGACTACTTCAATTCAGTCAAATTCCTGGGTTTCGGTTTGTACACTTCCTGCTTGATAAAATCCCATAAAAAAAAGTCTGGTGCAGTCAGGTCAGGTGACCTTGGGGGCCAGCGGAAAGTGCAGTTTCTGGATATCAGAACTTCTGTGGCTATGTGTGCACTTACTCCATCTTGTTGAAATCAAATCCTGCTGAAAGATATACGTCTTCGGCGAAGTTCTGGATAAAAAAAAACTCCTTCAACATCTTTAAATAACGGTCCCCTTTCACAGTTTGTGTTACACCGTTTTCTTCAAAGTAGTATGGCCCGACAATACAGCTTGCTGAAACTGCGCACCACACAGTGACTTGTTCTGTGTGCAGTTCAGTCTCATGGAGCATTTCTGGATTAGATTCACTCCATATACGGCAATTTTGCTTGTTAACATTTCCGTTTAAATCAGAATGGGCCTCATCAGACATGGACAAACAATTTATCAATGTGCTGTCTTCTGCGGGTATTGCAATCATTTTTCGGCAAAATTCCCGGAGAAGAGGCAAATCCCGAGGGTTTAACTTGCGTGCAATTTGGATTTTGTACGGAAACAAGTTTAAGTCGTCATGAAGTATCCGTTGTTATGACCGTCTGCTAACTCCAATTTGGCCCGATAACTTTCGAGTCGAAACACTTGAATTTGCCTGTATTGCCGATGCGACAGCCACGATTGTATCCTGAACCCGAACATTGGGATCGCGATGGTACGGTCTTCGTTCGATGCTTCCAGATTCGGCAAACATGTTCAGCAGCCTCATAATGGTCCATCTACTCGGGGGAGTACCGCCAAACTCCAGCCTAAATTCCCTTTGGACGGAAATGACGGACTGCAAAGGATGGTATCGCTGCACCATCCAAATCCTTTTTGCAGTATCCCAAGCATTCATTTTGATAAATCTAAATTGTAGTCTATAAAATAAAAAAAAATAAGCCGATTACTCACACTGAAAAAAGTTATTACGTTTTATTTTTGTAGCACTATTCGTGTGCCACCCTGTATTTTGTAATAATTAAATTGTTGGAGAGTTATGACGGTCATATCAGAAATCTTGAAATCGAATCTCAGTATTTCGCAAGTACCTACCTAATTCTTCCATTAATACATTTTATTCCTAAATCTTTTTCACACTCATCCATTGACAATCACAGCTTTCTTCTTTCCAAGGTCAGGGAGACACTGATATCACCAACGTAAGAAAACTCTTGAAGAACAAAACTTTGTTAATGAATGATGATACTGCTTTCGTAGTAATAGGTCCACACTCATGGTAAATATAGTTGAATAGTTTCAAAAACTTCTGAAGCGTTTTGTAGAATGTAAGATTATTGATTTATATTTTAATCGAACAAGTTTGTACAGTGGACGTCCAGTATAACGAATAATATAATATTCGATGTTATTCTCTATATCGAGCGCGTTCGTTATAACGAACAACCACTTAAAATGAATGAAACAAAAACTTGATACAGGTGTTAGCCATTTAGGTCACACACATACGAGAAAACTTTCGTGTTGACGTAAGAACAGAAGCAAAAAAAAAATGTCAACACAATCATTTTATGTGATATTATATCCGTTCATTATATCAGATAGAAAACTGTGACAATCGTTCGCTATTTAGAGATTTTGATGTAAATCTAAAAAGCGTTCGTTATATCGCAAATTCGCTATATCGGGTATTCGTTATACTAGACGTGCTCTGTATTTGGTTTTGGTTGAGATGAATCTCTTTTTCGCTAAATTGGAAATTACCTTTCGGAGCGATCAATTCATGTTTTATACAAAACAAATGTTGGTATGCCACAGAGCTCCATTTTGTCTCCTGATCTTTTTCTCATTTTCATTAACGTTTTTCTGGAACTATTAATCCATTAAATTGTTTTGCTTATGACAGTATTTTCAGTTTTTTTCAGTTTTTTCACACTCTTACAGAAGATTCTGCAGTTGTTCATAGTCTAATTGCTTTTATGCTTTATTGTTACGCATCTTTGATTTTTGATAAATTTGATCAGCTTGTAAGAGCCCCTTTGTCTCCTATGTTAAATTATTATCGTTAATAGATTGCAATCGTAAAAACAAAAATGTGAAAAGCCAATTAAATGCTAATTTTGATGTCTATATATAAAACTTACGACTTGGATTTTTATTTTAATCAAATAAAAGATATTTTAGCCTAAACCTTCAACCCGAAAAAAAACTGTTGATTTTTCATTGATCATTGATATTTTAATTTTAAGTGATCATCGATATGTCAAAATGTGGAAGGTTGAGTCAGAATACTTTTTTTTCGGAATAAATTAATAATTTAAGCCATAAGCCCTATTTTGTCATCAGCTTAATAGTCGTTCCTCCCTTGCTTTTTCAACGTTTTAAATTAAAAATTTTCAATGATAACTGCTTCGGAAATTTTACAGGTGGGGCCATAATTAATGACCTTTTTTCCTATACCCTATGTTATAAAAAAATAATGCGTTTTACAAATGTTTTTTTATATTGTAGGCATTCAAGTTTTTTTTCTATCAAATAATATCTTTTGAGAACTCCGTCGTCGTTGCTGATTAGATTAACATTTCAGCTCTTTTTATTGCTTTACAGAAGGCTTTCTTTTAGGCATACATTCTACACTTCTTAACCGTGACATTAAATAGCTTATCCATGGAAATCAGGTGCTCTTCAGTGCTTTCGAAATGCGCTACTATAATAAAATTTGGCTACCTTATTGCCCGGATACTGCTTTATCCATTTCAAAAAGACCATCATCAATTAGAATATTTAATTGTGGAATGAAAAAAAATATCTTTTTAGTTTCGGATCTAAAAAAAGGGATTTGGGCTGTAGATCGCCCTACATACAGTCACACAGAATTGCAGGACCCAATTTTTTGGTGTTCTCTATCAACGTGATGTCAAGTTTTATCTCGAGTTCGATTTTTTCCAAATACTGAACTTGGTCTTTATTACAGATCGCAATGAGTTAAGTTACTTTTAGCCTCTCTCAATACTCCGTTCAATTTATATTTTCAGAACAGGGAATGATAGGATATTTGCCTTTCACACTTACTATTATGGATTTCAATAAGCTATCTCAATTTCTAGAAAGCTGTTCCGTTTTCCATAGTTGCCGTAGTGAGCATTATAAATTGTCTAACAAATTTTGCTAGGGTTGCCAATTGTTTATTTAGATTTCATAAACAGAAACATGTACATCATAAACTAAATCTAAAAAAATAAAACTAAATCAAAAAAAAATAAATCTATCTTTCTCCTCACCAACAAGAAGTAAGATAGTTGGTGCGTGTTCTTAAGAGTTCCCCAGAAGGCATAATCTATTTTAACGTGAAAATAAATCACAGAAAAAAAACGTATAATAAGGAACTAGTATCCTTCGAAGAACTTGAAGCCATTTCAAATGTAAATAATCCCCTTTTATATTTATATACATGAAACCTTCTTCATTTTATTTTTATTTTCATGAACAAAAAAACCATTTGGTAATTAAAAGTTGTAATTAATCAATGAACCGAACTCCACAAAAACTTGCTCAAATAGTAAGTTTTCCTTGAAAAAAAAAAATACCCAACAAATAACATGTAGCTGCATTTTAACCCTTTTCCACCAAAAAAAAAAAAAAAAAAAACAAAAGATGTAAGCAGAAAAGTTCGCAGCGACAATACCTATTTCCTTAAACATAAATAAATGCCCTCAAAAGCTCTAAGACAGCTTCGATTCTGAAAGTTCTATTTAAGAATAAATGCAAAAACAAAAACTGAATTCGACCGAATTCCCCTAGAAGAATATAATTCACATTGCTTTAAAGCTGTAAGTTTTATTTGTGTCGGTAGCCTGGGCGAAACGTATTTTATATTGGACTTAAGGTCGCAAAAAAACTCAATTGAAAGTTCTATAGCGAAAACCAAAGAAAAAGGTATTAGAATTTCCATAAACGGACCAATGGTAACTCTTAACCAATGTGTTTAGTTTTTTAATAAACACTATAAGCGAGAGTCAAATTGGCGATCAGTCTTCTTTCGCTCACCTCTCAGCCGGGGAGCAGGCAGGTCGTGGTGGAATGTTCGTGGGCTTATGGAATATTTCAATAGCAATTTCTTAAGTTGTGTGCCATCCCCAAACACCATCCGACACCAGTGTGTTTCCCATAAGTCATCTACTGAAAGTATAAATTGGACAGAGTATAGTTGTTTTTTTTTATCATAATGACAATTCGGCCCCCAAACAACTCAGAACAATAAAGTAATAGTGAATACAATCCTCAGAACCTTCTTTGAGAAAATTAAAATAAAAAAAACTTTTTCCAGCTGGTTCAGCACTAAACTTCGAGATCTATAAAACTCGAACTTATACAATCCCCAAAAATTCGAAGAAATTCGTGAAACAAACTTAGGCTACAGGTCAAGGTGATTCCGAGACTCACTTTGTCCGTCGTTGCTGTAATTCTAATATAAATACATATGAACAAAATGTATCCGAGATAACCTTATCGTATAAGGAAAAGGCTAATTTTTTTTATCAGGACATTTCATTTTTATAAAGCAATTTTGAGCAATATTTTATTGTATTACTTTTTCTTTGTGCTTAAAGTCCCTGTGCCTTAAATACTTCAATAAAATCATGAAAGTAAAAACAGATTGCCAGAATGCTTCCATTGTCATTTAAGCGTGTTTACTTTTTTTTCAAAATGTATTTTGAGTAAAATATAGCAGCACAAATGCCCCTAATTACGCCTGCAATTGACTGAAGTACTTATACGCTAAGCTTTTTTTCATTCACCTCGAAATCTGTTGACACAAATAATTAAACCTATCGCACACACATTTATGCATACCCACAATATTTCAAAACGTAAACCTCTTGACTTCAGTGCAAATTTAAGTGTGCAGAAAAACAACCCACTTACAGAAAACATCAATGTCAATTTTTGAGGCAAAGCAACAAAAAAATATATATTCATAAGCATAAATATCAAAAGTTCAAAGCCATATCTTGACTATACGGGGGCGACATCGTAATCTTCCCTTTCGACCATCAACAAAAAGGGTACGAGATAAAAAATCCAAGAACTTTTCAAAAAAGAAAAAAGTCAATTTAACCACTTTTATACTTGAGTATCATTCAAAATTAAAACACCGTATCTAAGCGATATAAAGTATGCCAGACTCTTAACTTTTAATTTCGTTCCTTGAACCCTTCCGCAAATATCTATGTACGTCCATAGGTATACGCACAACGTTTTAATATTCTCAAGTGCTGCAGGCTAGAAGACCTCGAATTCATAACCATGACGAATTAATAAACACATTGACTTGCATATTGTATCATTCCCTGTTAGTTGGGAATTTTCTACCCCAACCCTTTACTTTTTTTTTTTTAATTTTTTGCAAGGAGACAGAAAAAAATGTAAAAAAAAAATAACAAACATTTGCCATTCATAATTTTGAATTTGATCAAACGCTTGTGTCAAATTGCCGTGCTAGATGAAGGGCTGTTACGACAACATTCGGAACCCTTTGGCTTTTTGAGAACAAAACAAAAAAAAAACAACACAAATTTTAAATCAAAGTGCAAGGACTATGATTTGACTGCATATACACAATTACATTCACTTCAAAGGGGATTTACTCCTTAATTCCACTATACACTTACACTACCCAATACCCTACCTCCTGCATATTACACAAAATTACTGGTTACATATAAAAAGTGCAATTCAACTTAAAAGTGTAATTATGACTGAGCCACCCGTCCTGAAATTTACATAAATTTAATAAGAACCGACATAGAGAGAGTGCAGACATTTTTCACTCGAAATGTTTTTTTTTTTAAATTTTATTTTTCGTTTAAATGCAATAGAAACTACCCTTAGGCAAAGAAAAACTACCACTAAGAGGCAGACGTTTTATTTGGTGTTACCAGGTATACATTGTAGAAACAGAAGTTATACAATTTTCTTAGACTAAAGTTTTGCTTAATATTTTGAAGGGAGTAAATAACAAAGGAGTTGGACTGCTCAGTTATTTCGGTGGTATCGGTGATCTCGGTGTTTCAATGTACTCGGTATTCCTGTAGTCTCAGTATTCTGGGTGTTCTCTGCAGTCTAATTAGTGTCAGTAATTTTGGTTAGTTTTCTGCTTTCGTATAATTTATGAAATATTTTCGAGTTCGAGAACAATTAGTTTAAAAAAGTAATATGTCTATGGGACATCAATTTGCAAGGATAATTTTGTAAACTTGGGATCCATAAAGAGTATCAAAAATTCTTCTTATTTTTCTTCGAGTGAAAATTCCCCAAATAACTGAACTAGATGTTATACATTGAAAATAAATTTATAAACTACATAGATTTAAAAAATAATTTAATTTACTGAGTTTTTGTTGACCCAAAGAATATTTCTTTGGTCCAATGTAAAACTTTATTACAAATATTGTTTTTCTCTTTATTAAACTGAGAGCAATTAAGTGTGAACTATACATGATATGGACAAAACAAATCTCGTGGAAAGAATAAAATAATAACGAATAAATTCATTGGCCCAACAAATAAATCGTTAACGATCTCGTTTTAGGGCTAAATAAAAAAAAATCATTGATCCATCGAAAAATTCGTCTGTCATCGTCTCTAAAAGAGTGAAAACTTCTAAATGACAAATGGTGCGGATTTCTAAGCAACAGTTTAACTGGTGATTTAAATATAGTGTCACTGAAATTTTCAAAATAAATGTCGGCGTGCCAAATAAATTCCTCTGCGTGCTTTCAGATTCGTCTCCTGTCAACCAGCCTTATATGATGGTATCCATTAAAAGCTTTTACTTCTCGATTTGTGATCCATCGACCTGGGCGTGTTTGACTTGTAGCCTTATGTTTTACCTGCTAGTCTCTTTCTACGTCTTCGTTCTTTGGAATTACAGACATTCTTCTCATTACCCGTATTTTATTTTACCCGTGATCCAGATCAGATCTTCTATTTCTTTGCGTTACAACAACAAAACTAAATAATTTTGTTGTTGTAACGCAAATAAATAGATGATCTGATCTGGATCACCTCGAAAATAAAATACGGCTATTATTATTATTAAGGTCATGTCTATTTATTTATTTATTTATTTATTTATTTCTCTCAACTACAAACTAACATTATGCTTAAATTGAATCAAAAATTTAGGTATAAAATAATGAATAGATAAGCAAAAACATAAACATTTAATAATAAGAAAATATCAACATTTTAAAAGAAGCATTTAAGCATTTAAGAAATAAAGAAAAAAGATTATATTATAATAATAATTATGAAGTTAAATTTTTTTTAAGACTGTTCTTTGACAAGCTAAAATCTATACAATCATAAAAACATTTAAAATCAATGCACATGACATTTAAAGGTTCATTTTAACCATAATTAGATCTTGCAAAAGAAGTATAAAAAAAAATCAGAGTTACGATTTATTCTGCATGAAGAATTTATATTCAGCATTCTGAGGATGTGAGAGGAACAAATTGATCCAGATAGTAAATAAAACAGGAAAAGAACATTATTCACTTCCCTTCTTTTCTTCAGCGTCGATAGGTTTAATAGATTTAAACGATTTTCATAAGACGGAAGACGGTGATTTGGATCCCATGGAAGTTGACGAAGGACGAATAACAAAAACTATTTTTGAACACTTTCAATTTTATTTATTGAAAAATAATACATAGGACACCATACGCAGCTACAATACTCCAAGATGGGATGGACAAGGCCGCAGTAAAGGGTTTTCGATATATAAGGGTCATTTAATTCTTTAGAAAACCTCTTAATTAATCCGAGACGACTTCTTGCCAAATAAGACTCCCAAATCATTAAATGTGTCTACACGATTAACCAAAAATTCATCAATGTAATACAAGGAATCAATGGTGTTTTTCATTCTGGTGTACGACATCACTTTGCACGTTTTAGTATTCAGTTCCATTCCATTTGAAACACACCATTCAAAGGCTCTGTCAATATCATCCTGCAGAAACAAATATCCATTTGAGTTCGAAAAGCTATAGAACATTTTGAAGTCATCTGCGAAGATTAGTATTTTTGAGTAGAGAATGTTCATACCAATGTCATTAATAAGCAGGACGAAGAGAAGTGGACCAATATGACTACCTTGAGGAACTCCGGACAACACATTAATAATTTTAGATAGGCAGTTTTTAAAGTGAACATATTGAATACGATTTTTTAAATAAGATTTGATCCAGTGAATTGGCCACACTGGAAATCCATACCATTCCAACTTAAGAAAAAGTATAGAATGACTGACCCTATCAAATGCTTTACTTAGATCAGTGTAAAAAAACATCAGTTTGTAGTTTATTTTGTATATTTATATTAATTTGGTTTGTGAATTCGAGAAGATTTGTAGTTGTAGACTTTTGTAGACAAAACCCATGTTGTACAGGAACGATTAATGATTTACAGAAAAATTGAATATGATTCGAAACTATATTTGCAAATAACTTTGGTAT
The DNA here is from genome assembly GCA_910595825.1 of Philhelius pedissequus. Lineage (NCBI taxonomy): Eukaryota > Metazoa > Arthropoda > Insecta > Diptera > Syrphidae > Philhelius > Philhelius pedissequus. Next base: position 271,137,197 of record OU343160.1, on the reverse strand, counting down.
GCATGCAAGTATTGCAAATACCTCTATAATTTTCAACATTGTTTTTATTTCCACACTTATGAAGAGGTAAAATAAGCGGAGACTTCCACAATTCAGGAAAAACACCAGAAGATAAGGAACAGTTAAATATGTGTGTAATCGCAGCACAAATGTAAGACTTACAAGTTTTAACAAATATAGACGGAATATTGTCAGGACCATTTCCATCTCATATATGATACAGTTTTTTAGGGTTTACGTATACCACCGTTTTATTGGGAAATTTATCCGCCGTAAGTTTATCCGTCGTAGCATTTTACATACAATTCGCTACGGTCGATAAAAAGCTAAAGTAGAAGCTACGGTGGATGGCTAGATGACGTTTATTCGAGTCTCGAATTTGATTTTGTTAGTTTTGTTGGTACGATTGATAATTGGGTTGAATCTCGATGGATGTGTTCATGAAGTGTTATAATTATAAATTTTATTCGTAAGACAAAACGATCTTTTTGATTCTTTTTTTTTTTCTTTTTTTTTATAGTTCGCCAGTTTATATTTCTAAGATCTTAGATAATTCCATTTTTTAATAAATTATAAGCTGTTCTTCTGAAAAGTTTCTGACATTTACTATTAAAAACTATATTCTTTACTCTATTATTTTCTGGATTACGTCTAAAATTCAACCTATATCTGCAATTTTGCATACCCCTAATGTCAATTAATCAATTTTAACAAATTTCGATTTCCATTTTGAAAAAAAAATCAATATCTATGGAATGAATTCGGTTTTACTTTTATTTTTGACTAACTAAGACCAATATTCGTTTTGTGTGCAATTTTTATTGATAGATAAACGTAGTTGTGTGAAAAAAATCATCTTTTTATTTAGATCTACAAAAAAGCAATTTGAGAAGACAAACCGCATTGAGTGGAACTGCACTATAGATGAACTGCTCGACACTGCGCCTCAAAATATTTATTCGTATGAAATTCTATGAGCTATAATGCCAGGCGCGCACATATGCAACTTACAGTTTTGCAACAGTTTGGTTGCTAAAGTGAATACCATGGACTTATATGAGAGTGCGCGCACATGCAAAAACTATTCAGTCCACGATTCGAGCAACTTAAAAGTTTTGTGTTGGCACAAATCGAACGATCGCCCCAAATAAGTTCTTCAGTTTGAATCAGACCGAACTATAATGTAACTGCGCGCACATTAAATCAATATGTTGTCTGTGTGTTGGTTTATCTCGTTGATTAATTTTTAAGTTGCTTATGTGCGCGATCATCGTTCAATTAGTGATTAAACGAGTGAATAATGAATTGAAAGCTAAACATACTCAGAAAATAAATTTGTAAATTGACTTGAAAAATAAAACTCTAGCTATCGATCTACTCTGAAAATAAATAAAAGCATGAAATATAAAGGGGAAATGTAAGGGGAGTGAACAATTTAAACTACGTTGTAGTGTGCGTTCAAAACCAAGAAACATTAAAAGGAAACAGCAAATCTCCGACAATTGTGTTTCCTCGTGTGAAAGGCATAGACGGTTTTTAAAGCAATACAAAAATTGCCCTGCGTAAAAAGGGACTTGACCATAGTCTATGAACAAACCCGTTCACTTATCATTTCCTTTCTATTGGTGCAAAATGAATGTTCGAATTTAAAATTGCAAATGCAGAAAAAGTGAACACAAGGAATAGTTTTGAAACATACATTAAATATTAGTACGTTTTTCTACTCTCTATTTTATATGAATTAAAGCTAATTATTGTTCCTAATTTTGATTTTTTAATAATATTACTTTGCAAAAGACTTTTTCATTACTTGTGACTGCTGTGCAGGTGTACCATTTTACAAAAATAAAAAAGCTACGGTCCATGCTACGGTCGATGTGTTTTTTTGGGAATAACTTACGGTACAATGGATAGATTCCCAATAAAACACAGATATTATTATCTCGTCCATAAAGAGTATCTATTCTATAAGCGACGCCTTTTTCTCGCCACAATATTTCTTTTCTATTTTGAACTGATATGGCAACACCACCAAACCTAACTTTTCCGTGTGCGCTTAAAAATCCTTGAAAAAAAAACATTTAATTTTCCACGATTAATATGCACAAAGGAACAAGTCATAATTTTCCCTGCTTCCTCATCGGCTACTGTTACGCTATGGTCCCTTGGTACGAGTAGTTTTTTTTTTTTTTTATTATTCCATTACCGTAGGTATAATTTATTATTACATTTGCAACTGGCCTATTAGGTATCTATTTAGAGATGATGTAGCTACTCGTGTACGTACATAGAGAGTACCCATAGTAAAAGGATGGGATAGCGAACACATTTGCACACTATCACCACCAACCCTAATGAGAAATAAGGCCCGATCGGCCGACGTTCCTTCATATATAGACAGGAAATGGCCTAGGTCTATGTTATATTAATTTAGATGTCGGCTTTAGGAAGGTTAGGGTCCAGCCTTCGTAGTAAAATCATATCCGATTCGTCGAACCCTTGTATAATTGCCAAATGCATTTTGGGTAGATATGAAGTGCAAACAAAAAAAATATATATTAAAAGAGGGTTGAGTTGAGATGTGTGTGCAAAAATTATATTCGTTTCCTGTTGAGCACGCACCCCGAATCGGAACATACAAGAGAAAAAAAAATCTGATGGGTGCGTGATTGCCTTCGCCTCAGGCGGCAATTGCGTAAACGCTTGCAACATTACTCTTTCTCTGGCACCATTCCGGCATCCTCTCTCGAAAATGGAAATAATTCAATTTCTGCCACAGGAATATACCTACCTACCTACCTACCTTCCTACCTATCTACCCTGCATTTATTTAATATTGAAAATTTACAATTCCGTTCTTTTATTTGCTTTCGGAAAATTTGATTTGAAATTGGATGCGCATGGAAGGAATGGAAAATGTTGATTAAATTCAATTCCTTGTTGGTTTTTTTCATTTTTTTTTTTTTTTTAATTTTGGCGAGGAATTAGCTGCGGTTGAACAGAACATTACTTACACGACACTATCAATTGTCTCCTGTTACACAATAAGAGTGTTGAATTCATTATTTGAATTATTGTCGGATGAAGGTGTCATCTCTGCCAGTTAAGAGGAATTAAAGGCGACACAAATTTTCCCGGATTATTATTATATTTTCTTGCGGATTCAGATTACCCAAAAAATTAGATACGATGCCAGATGGCGAGTTGGATAAGGGAATATTAGGTAGCCGCCCGAGGTATTTTCTACTGTAATCCTTATTGTGAATCCAAGTGATACAGATCTTTTTGTCCTCGCTTTTTTTTGTGTATAGGTGGTGCGGGTAATTATTTAATGATGTGGCAAAGATAAATTATTTTCAAAATGGAAATGGTGAAAAAGAGGGCGAAGCAGACAAATTGACGGCTTATTTGGTTTATGATTGTAAATGGTTTTGACACTTGAATTGGAAATGATTTTTAAATTTTGGTTGAACATTTATGAAATTAGTCTTCTCGTATGTAGGTATATTTTTAGAAAAGTGCCCATTTCTAAGAATCAGGTTGTATGTGTCGTTAATTCACTTTCTCGAATTTTCCAAACCCTTTGACGAGCAATTAGGTTTAGCTGTTACCCCGAGAACCTCATCCAAAACATACATATCCATCTACATATATGTCGTAACCATTTCTACACTTATAGACAATATTACGAACTCCCAATAGCTATAGTATCTGTACTCACCATTTATTTTGCAGAGGGCAAGTCGTATCTGACAAGTTTTCTTTCAACTATATTTAAGGAGTCCCATAGGGTGCAATTCTAGGACGTCTTCTGGTATCTTTCTATAATTTATTAACTTCATATTGACAAAACAATATCCTGATTTTAAATATATTCTGAGAAAGTTCAGCTTTTCAAAAAGTTTACCCTGGTGGAAAATTTCCAACGATAGTGGTTTGTTTAAAAGTGATCAATTCTTTTTCATTCTACGTTCGAATTCATATTTGAGAAGAAGAAAGTAATAAGGCCAGTTCAATCAATTTGGGTATTGACTGATAATTCGGCAAGATGTTGACAATCATCTGTTGAGATATCGCCGGTAGTTTCACCAGTACTGCATCGATATGTACGTCAAGACGAAACAGAGCGTCTCAATTTCTTTCATCAGACGAGTACATCCACTTGCGTTAGGCCATCGCAACGGAAGGAGGCGCGGTTATTTGACCATTTTCCCAGCTACATATGTTGGAAACCCAAGCCATATTCATGAGCACGCTCAATATGCGATGGCATATTTGCGGAGTAACGAACGCCTGGATTTAAACATCAAGTTCACTTGCAATCCGAAATGACCCGGAATTACAAATCTGTTGCTGACAGAAGACATATCCAGTGTTCGACATGACATGACATCACTGCACGAGTATTCAAATAAAAGATGAGAGTACTCATGGATAACATCGTTAAGTCGCTTTATAGCGTTCTCCGTTGTTGGATGTACTCGGTTGAATGGATGGAAGCGTGGCTTACAACATGCATACATTATTCTTCGGATGTTCGACACAAACATGATCCATGGGCCTACGGAGTCCAATTGGAATTGACCGATATTCTCGGTATGACAACGGCAGATAAAGTGATGGGAAACGATATCATCGGACTGAAATCATTTCCGGAAAAATTTTCATCGAAGGAGGAACTCATCACCAAAGTAAAGACATTGCACAAAATTATAAAAATCTCGATTTACTTAGTGAAAGGACAATACTAGCAGCGAAGAACAAGAAAGCCGATAGCTTGAATTTCAATAATTTACAAAGTAAAATCGAAGAAGAACTTCGTATAAATCAGTTGACATCGTGACCGAGAAGCGACTTATAATCCGTGCCAGGAACTCCGCCCCATAATTTGCAGCTAAAACTCGGATCCATCATAATCATATTGCAGAATATGAATCATCAGAAATTGTGCAACGGTAACCTCTTGTCCGTGAAGAAACTGATGAACAAAAGATTCCAGCGACGATCATTTATCATCATTAAGGGCAAATTCAAAGGAGAGGAAGTCCTTATCCAACGAATTCCGATTATTCCAACTTATCTTCGTTTCCAATCCAAGCTGATTCAGTTGCATGTTCGATTAGCTCATGCGATGACAATCAATAAATCGCAAGACCAATCGTTGGAAGTCTATGGGATTAATCTCGAATTTCCCAGTTTTTCGCACGTTCAGCTGTACGTTGCCTGCCCACGTATTTGCAAAGCGTCTTTGTGCTTTGATTTTGTACCGGAAAAAAATCGAAAAGCATTGTTTATCATATCGCTCTCGATTCGATTCGATTCAAATAAATCACATTAAAATTTGTACTAAATGGGTCTTATTATTACTCTGGAGCTTATCTGAATGCGTTATATTGGGGCGAGACAAAGTTTGCAGGGTCCGCTAGTAAGTTATAAAAATAAATAAAATGTATTTTTTTTAATCATTCCAAGCAAAGTACTTATTGGATTTCCTCACATTTTTTGCTTTTTTTTCCTACTGCATTTTTCAGTTCACAATTTTTGACAACTGCTTTTGCAGTTCGAATAACGTTTTTTGAGTTTGCGATTGCTACGATTTTTACGAAGGGTTCTAATCAAATGCGTCTTACAGGCAAGCAGAGTTCTTGCAAAAGCGATAGAAGTACATATAAAAGTTGTCAGTCGCTATATGTAGTTCTGTCCTTGTCCAGATAGCACTCCGTTAAATCTAATAATATTTGGGTACTATGCTTATGTTGATTCCGATGCTACACCCCTTTCATTGAACCGTCATTTTTGCCAACATTATACTGGATTTGGAAAGTGTGCGACTTACCGGGATTATATTGGCGGAACTGAAGCGTTTCGCGCCACGGTGTTATCGATTCGTCCACGGCTGGAACCTCACCAGGTGTTCCAGAATTTACAAATTCCGCTAACTTTACCCAGACGATAGTTATGAACCGTTGAATTGTCGGAAAAATGGATTGATCTCAAAATGAGTTGACATAACTTGCGCGACAAATGAATTTTTTTTAAAGCGGATCCTTATTTCATTAACTCTTTCTTATCATATAAATAACAAGGGCCAGGAACTTTTTTTTCCGTCCCACCTCTTCACTTTGGAATTGCTCGTTATTGTTCGAGTTGTATTATGAACTATCAGCTTATAAACTTATGGCTTCACAATGAAATTTTCAAAAAAATCATTGGATTCCTTTGTAGCAATACAATCGATAACAGATCCTGAAGTTTCCTCAAAAATATGATTTTTTTTAACCATCCTCCATTAACAGTTTTCCAAATATCAGCCATAGACACCTCCAGTTCCTCCTGGTTCATCTGCATCCGAACCAGCATACAAACGGTTCGCTTGCTTTGGAATCGATGGATGGTTCTTCATAATCAGTTGGCATGTCCTAACCATCCGAGTCTCATCTTTCAAAATATACATTGTTTAATTTATCTGAAGCTGCATTCGCAGAAAAAGAACCATAAATATGCTTAAAAAATATGCATTTAATATTTTGTGATTTTGAGCGAATAGTTATTATTGTGAACTCTAACCCCTTGGATCTACTAAAAGAACCGAAACGAAGCAATATTTTAAAAATTAAAGAAATTATTAATGATCTAAAAATCTCTATTTAACAAATGTTATGATCCCTAGAGCCGAAAGCCTTTGCTGCTGTTTGCTCTTCCTTTTATTAATAGCAATTTTAATTGTATATTGATATATTAATAAATAAATAAAATATTATTGTGAATAGACATTGGGTTGATATTTCAGATGTATAGATGGTTTCTTGTATATGTCATTCATTATTTGCTTTAATTTTTATGTCCAAGTTTAAATATACAACAAAGCTGATGGTTATAGTAATTAAATAAATGAAAGAATAATAATTCCAACAGAAAATACAAAATAAATTTTATGTGTACATATATATATATATTACTCTTAACCACTTCTGGTAAATAAGTAATAATATATTTGTTCTTAAGAACTATTCACAATATGTCAAAACCCAGAGTAGCCACATTAATTTATCAATATTGCTAAATAACATCAAAGAGGTATCATATTGATAATCTTAATAGCGGTTTTTAATGGTTTTATGATCAAACTGTGCATACATATATTATAAGCCACCTTTTATAATAGATACTCTCGCTTTGCATTAATATAAAAGAAAGAAATCGTAATCCGTTTTCCATTTGAATAAAAACTAACACCCTTTTAAAAATTTTACTTTTCTGCTCCAAGGATTTAAATTTTTACTATTCCCTCTTTTTTGTAAAAAAAAACGCATATATGCATGTGTGTATGTATACCTTTCCATATAGCTACTACACACCTATCGTTAAAAAAATGAATAGCTATTTGCGCCACGCTGGCAATAGCAGGCATCAGGCACGTGAGTCAAAGTGAGTAATACCTTCCTACCTAGACAACAAAAAAACACAAAAAAAAACACACACCCTTTGGGCAACACATCGTCAACAGACCTATAAGACATACCTACATTTGACGTAGGTGCCAGTCTCCATCACCGGTCCATCATTTTATTTAGAGCGAATAAAAAAAGAGGTCCTTTCCTGAAATTCTAGCTCCATCTACATATATTTGTCATTTTCCTACCTAAACAAACAAAATATTCAAGGCAAAATACACTCATCGTCCTAAAATCTAAAATCTAAAAAAAAAAAACAAAAATAGAAAACAGAATATAAGCACCCTTAAAAAAGCTATATCCTTACATCTTTTTTTTGTTTGAAGAGTAACACACGCGAATATTTCCAAAAGCAACGCGGATTTTTTTTTATTCCACCAGTTTTTCCAATTCAATTTTTAAGAACTTCAAAAAAAATCAGTATCCGGCTATATTTTACAGGAACTCCTGTGAATTCAATGTTCATTGAAACTACAGGTAGAATTATAAACATAAGTAAGTGTGTTTGTATATTTTGTTTTTTTTATATCATTTTTTTTTTGCACTGACTTAGGAAAATAAAATGGAAACCCCCAAATGGAATTTGAACACAAGGTGATGCAATAAAAATGTTCAAACATTTAAAAATTTGTGAAATTTGTTTTTTTCTTAGTATAACTACTCCCCCAACCTAACATAATTTTAGAAAAAAAAAGAAAAGAAATTCGAAATCCCACAGGGATCCACATTCAGTCCACTTTTCCTAAATATTCAAGCTATTTCGAGTTGACGAATATAAAGGGTTATCCAAAATAAAAGGTTTCAAATGTAAACGTAAATAAAACACACAGACATTTTTGTTCATGATATTTTTTTTTTTTTTGATTTTAAAGCATCCATTCTTTTGAGGCAGTTTTCGACCACTTTTTGATACATTGGGCGGTATCTCAGCCATAACTTAACGAATGTTGGTTTTCAAGTGCTCAAGAGTTAAAGGTTTATCTGCATAAACACGTTCTTTCGCTAGCCCCACAAAAAAAGTCCAGCGGTGTCAAATCGCATGATTCTGCTGGAGAGTTGATATCGCCACGACGAGAAATTACGCGGCCAGGAAATGTCTCTTGCAATAAAGCCATATTCGCTCGATTTGTGTGGCATGTGGCACCGTCTGGTTGAAACCACATATTCTCCAAGTCGTATTTTTCAATAGCAGCAAAAAAAAGTCAGTTATCATACGACCATAACGCTCCGAATTGACGGTGGCAGGCGTTCCATCGTGGATTTCGAATAAGTAAGGTCCAATCACACCTTCAACTACTTGAGGATTATCAGAACACCAAATACGACAATTTTGTTTATTAATATATCCACCGAGTGAGAAATGTGCTTCTTTGCTGAAGAAAATTTTGTTCGAAAAATCGACGTCCACCGCCTGTTTTTCAAGCACCCATTCGACGTATCTACGACGTTGTGAATGGTCCAACAGTTATTTGTTTTCAATAATATTACTTTGGAGTTGCAGGATTTTGACTATTCGGGTTTACTGGCCTTGGAGATTTTTGGCTTGTGGATTGTATCCGACTGCCAAATACGTTATAATTATCAATCTACTACTAATGAGATAAAATAAACTTCACACTTCACTTTTGTCTGTCAGTTTGACATCAAAATATTATTTTGTTTTGTTTGTTACGCATGACTTCTGAGCTTGGAAAATATAATTTCTGAAAAGCGCGGGTAAAATAATTTAAAATGATGACACAAGTGGTAAATTGTTTTGTAAACCAAAACATAAATTCATATTCTTAGATTGGATTGGGAAAATTGTATTTTAATTATCTAAACTCCGGTAAAGTATATTTTTTCCAGTTATTCAAAGATCGGTTAAGTGAAAATACTGCTTAACTGAAAAAAAGTATGGCAAATTGGCGTTTGAGTTAAGCGGATTCGACTGTAGTTATGTGCGAAAAAATGACATTCGATTTCTGTCATTTTTACCTGTTTCAAACTTGGTACATAGAGTTTTTTTTAGGTATTGTACAGAGGGGAAATTGAATTTTCTTTATCTCAAAAAATATCATCGGTACCTTTCATATAACCGTTACGTTAAAGCCTATTTTTCTCGAAAACGGCTCTAACGATTTTGATTAGAAAAATCAGTGCAGCTTTTTAGGTACGACCGATCATATGGTTAAAAAAAAAATGTTTAAATGTCTAACAACGGTACTTTCCATAGAGCCTTTTTTTTGTTTTCGCATAAACGGCTTAACGGATTCTTTCGAAACTTCACACATATAAAGGTTTAGTTTGACCAATTTATACTGCATACCAATATTTTTAATTAATATTTTTTTGTATTTTTAAATGCATTTTTAAGAAAAAAATATAAAAAAAATTATATTTTGAAAACTGCTCCACAGATTTAAAAAAAAAAATTTCTCATAAATTCAAATTTATCCAAGAAATTAAATGGCGTACTTTTTTCGAGCTCAAATTTAAGTATTTATTTCAGAATTTTTTGAATTATTTTTTCTTTGATTAAGGCGATTTAATCTTTTGTTTTTAAGTTTACATTATTAACCCCCGCTTTCACAGTGCGAGCTTAAACTTAAGATCAACTGAACCTTAAACTGAGTTTAAAATTTTGGTTTAATTTATCCGGTTTCACAGTGAAATCAGATCTTCAGATCAGTTGAACTTCGTTTAACTACATTTTATGAAAAATAGTTGGCAGCATTTTTCTTGCCTCGTCCTCCCTTTCTCTCTAGGACACAAAAAAACACGCGAAACAAAGATAATAATAAATAAAATAATATTCAAAATCACTATAACAACTCGATAACATTTGAATACACAATTTTGTTTTATTCATATTTTCTGGAAAAAAAAAATACCGAGAATAATCTCGGTTAACTGAAACTAAAAATTGAACTCAGTTCAAGGTTTAAACCACACTGTGAAACCGAATTAATTGTTGATCTGAAGTTTAAACCAAAAGTGGATTTTAAACTCGCACTGTAAAACTGGGGGTAAATATTTAAAATTGTAATACCAATTTTTTTTTAGAATTTTTTTTTTTTTAATTTGTATGTTTAAAAAATTAAGTAAAAACGACTTTATAAATATATTTAGATTTTTAATAGAAATCTTTTGCATACGATGTGATCGAACATAAGAGCAAGTTCGTGCAATCCAGTCGTGCACTTTATTTATATCAGTAAACCATATGCATCGGTTATTTTTTTTTTCTTATGCTAAGTGCAATTCTCCAACAATAAGATCTCGCTGTGATTTCATAAGCATTTCATTTTCCTGTTCGGAGACAAATTATCGCATCGCATCACAACCTTACTAGCCTTTATCCGTAAAATGTATAAAGAAATCGATACAAATATTCAAACATGTTCTTCATATTTACGATTTACTGAACTTGAAAAAAAAAAGTTATACACAAAAGATTTGGTACTGTGATCAAATCATTAAAGAAAAGTTATACAATAACAATGTCAAGAAGTAACCGATTCAAAGAATCAATATTTGCATTATAAGCAAACATGTATGTATCAATGTACATTTACCTATACTAAGATTCTGTAATTATATAACATACAATGGCACATTGTTATATCCTTCTTTGTACATTTTCTATGAAGGATTACAATGCACATTTAGAATGAAGAGTATAAATAAATTAAGAATACACACTGCTGTTGACATTTCAATTTTATTCTGACTTCTGTGAGAATAATGAACCATTCAGATTCAATATTGTTCAATGGTAATTTTGTTCTTCAGAGACAATAAATTTATTGTTCCATAAAATTGAATAACCATACCTAACTAAAAATACATATATGTGAATTATCCTTAGAATTGAACGAAAATTAAATTTTGTGAGTTTAGTTATAATTTTTAATATATTCAAGGAATTTTGTTTATGGCTTGAAAGTTTTGTTATTATTCAATCTTTAGTGTGTTTCACGTTTAGTGTGTTTTTTTTTAAATTTAAACAAATAATGTTGTTTCAATTTGGGATAATACGTTATAAAATATCATCTTCAGGCATAGTCATTCGTCCTTCGTGGTCGGGCATGATCTAACACTTTTTCGAAAAGTTGTACACAAGCAAGTTCATTCTTTTCTATTAAAACATTTTTCTATTGCGAATAAAAATGGATGAAAATCGCAGCGATGAGAGCGAACAAATCAAACATTGTTGACTTTTCTTCTTCTTCAAACGACGCGGCACTCTGTGTGCTATCCTTTCCCTACAAGTGTTTGATTTCTCCGATTTGCTCTTTACTATTGCTCACTCTCCACCAGCGTTGTCGAAAGTAGTATTGTACTACTTTCGACACATCCGTACTACCGTACTCCTCCTTTCACACTTGTACTACTTTTTTCAAAAGCCAGACAAATCTTGCACATGCAGTAAAATGAAACGTCACCCTTTAAAAATGTTTTTCCTTTTTAAATTTAATGCTGATTTCGCAGCATTTTAATTAAAAAGTCGTTAAAAAGGGAATTCCCCTCTCTTTGTTAATTTTTTTGTTATTGCGTTGGCCCAGACAATACTGCTGTCATGGTTGGCCAAAAGAGCGGAGTCCAATTTTTTTTTCTAAAGGAGGATCCAAATATGCTTAATTATGTTATTCTGTGTGTGCCATTCCTTACATCTTTGAGTGCTTTCATTAATGCATGCTTGCTATGTTAACTTGCGATCAGTTGCGATCATGTTAACGTCAGAAAAACTATTTGCGCATGCGTTTTAATATAAATTTATGAATACTTTCTCTGATTTGTGTCATTTTCCTATGGATCAGAAGCAATTTTGATGTGTATTTTTAATTTTGAGTTCAACTTTGAATTTTCTAGCGGAAATTTGGACAGATGTGAACAGGAAAGGGAAGGTGTACTACCGTTTACATAATACTTTCTTTAAGGAAAACATCGGAATGCATGTGAAATTTTATATTTGCGCATTTGCGATGCAAATATTTGAGTTTTACATTTATGATACTCTGACATTTATCATTTGCATTTATGAATGCTGTGCATTCGTCGTACTTTCGCAACAATGCATTTATGAAAGCACCCTTTGTTCCTCAGCCGCAGCTAAAAAAATGCCACAGAATATTGATTTTTTTCTAAAAAAAAAAAAACATCTATGTATACTTTGCACATTGCCCAAAAACAAATCGAATTTAAAGAGTTTCAGGACCATTTCAACGTTGAAAAACATACGATTTTAAAGTAATCCCTTACTCGGTGGCTAGATCTTCAACTGGTTGCGGCAAGAATATTGAAACAATGGCCGGCATTGGTACACTACGTATAGAATTCATTCGAATCTTTTGATAGCAACATAGATTTTGTCCGCAAGATTCAAGAAGAGCTGAATGATACAACGAAATGTTATTTATTATTTTTAGCCTATGTTCTTCAGTTAACTCTAAACAGCCTAACTCAGAGTTTCAGTAAGAATACATAAAATTTTACCATATATAAAAACATTTTACAAAATTTTATCAAATCGGAGATTATAAGTGACGGCCTTATAACTAATCCAAGTTTTTTTTGGAAATTTTGTTTTAAATCCTAATATGTGTATGTTGGGACAAAAGCTGAACTTTGTCTAAAAACAAAAAATTTTCAAACAAATGAAATATTCGAAATTAAAGGAGTTTGTCGAAAATATTAGATGACCTTATGTGAGCTTTCAAGCGCATTGATCTTGACGACAAAATTTAAAAATCAATTCAAGGTATTAAGGCTTCAAACTAAGCAGAAAGCGCAACTTCCATAATTTTATTATTTGACAGATAAAACCAATATTGAAAACCAGGATTTGGAATGGCGAAATTTCTTAATCAAAGCATGTTATGGAATTCATTAGATATCGAAGAATTTTGGTCAGAGATATTTATTTAAAAAAATGCTCTTAATGAAATACTTTTTCCTCTAACACGGGATTTTGTGAGTGCATTATTAAGTTTTTCAACTTTTCCTTATAAAGGATAAAAAACGAAATAGATTTGATATAAGCACGTTAAACTCAATCATGAGTTTCAATGAATTACTAAATGGAGTTGATTACAATAAATGGCATCCTTTAAAAAGCCTTTTGAAATCATATAAAAAATAGTTTTTGATTCATTTTTTATATTTTTCGTAACCTTTGAATATTATGATAATATTGATAAATCAAAATACCTTAGCACATAAGCTATTTTCGATTTAGGTACTGATATATAAATGTCCCTAAGTGTTTTTTCCGAAAAATAAAGTTTTAAAATACAAATTTTTTTCACAAGCTCACATTTGAAAACTTTTACAATTATGAAAAGGTACTACTATTTTGTTCAAAATATTGCTCTTTTTTGGCTTCTGTGCTCCTTTTGAACATTTCTCTCCGGCAACACTGCTTTCCACCACTATGCTTGTACACTAACTCATATCTCACTCAACGTTGCCGAAGGGACACGATCCACGATCGCCATAAAAAAAAATGTAATAAATTTATGTTTTTAAGGGATTTTTTTTTGTTTTTATTTATGTTTGCAAAAACATATTCTATGAAAAAAATAACAAATTTTAAGTGTGGAACCTGGAGGGTAATGCTGCCATCTTAAAAATTCTATTTTTTTATTTTGCTTAATAACTCCCAAAATCTTTATTTTTTCTAAAAAAAACTCTAAGAGCGAATGTAAGACAACAAAATTATCTACAAAATGACATATTAACGACTTCTGTATGTCAATTTGTTTTTAAGTTATAGCGTACAAAAATTTAATTGTTTGTTAAAATGGGAGCTATATTAAGTCAGGTTGCTTTAACGAATGAATTTAATCTATATATCTATTTTGATATTTATTTTATTTTATAATTAAATTTGACCCCCCCCCCCCCTACAAATTTAATTTTTGTTCTCCACCAAAATTCAGCTTTGTCGGAATTTTTTCGAAGTGAATGTCTAATTTTCCTGGACTACTATGTTAACACTTTAAAACAAGATGATGTCTGCTATGAGGCCCAAAACTGTAAGCCAGTATACATATCTGATATTTTTCTTGTGAATCTATGGAAAAACTTTTAGGTTTAAGTAGTTACTGATGAAAAATTCAAAGTCTTGAAAAATGACGGTCCATTTTATAAGAAACTTTCGCAAGATATTGAAAGAAAGCTTAATTTAAAAGTAGAGGTGCTAAATGCTCGAAATTTATTGACCCTGCCTTTCTAAAACAAAATTCAACAAAGTATTTGATCATTGTTGCTTTCTCATCTATATTGACCTATATTTTGACAAAAATATAATAATATCATGTTTTTGTTAGTGACTGAGTAAATTTAAAATGTGCAAAGTTAAAACTGTGTAAATTATAAATATATTAAAAAAAAACAAGTTACCAAACCAGTTATTTAGTGGAGAGCATCGTTGCCGGAAATAAAATTTTGTAAGTGTTAATTCTGACAACAGAAAGTGCCATTTTAGGCCACTGGGTGCCACCAACAAAAAAGTTACAAAATACCGAAGATTTCATATGTATGTAATTTTTAATTTTATTTATTGCGCCTCAAAACTTAAGCAATAATAAGATTAAATGAACACAAAATTAATAAAAATAAATTAATAGATAAAATAAAAGAACTTCATATAACGAAACATACAAAAAATAAATAAAAGCATCAACTAACAATATGTGTGTTCAATGAAGATGTTCGGAACAGATTAGAGCACCTTAGAACAGAAAAGTACAGAATTTTGCTGTTCAATGAGAAATTTTCAGTTCTTAACTGTTCTGGTTTGGTGTTCAATGGGTCAGTTTGGAACAAGATTTTCTGAACTTACTTTTTAGGTAGAACAGGTTAGAACAGATTTGTGAGAACTTTCAAAACCAATTGATGTTGTTAAAAAAAACATTTTGATGTTAGATTGAGTTGATAAATCATTTTCGGTGTCGGAATCATCTCAATTTTATGAAAAGTATTTTTTTAAATAAATTCAACTGCATTTCAATTTATTTTTAAGAATGTTTCTGCAAAAACAAACGATCTACAATTGTGGGTAAACAACAATAATTTTTTTTATAATCTCTGCCAGATCACTGACTGTTCTAATTATCTCCATATACTTTAACAGCCCTATTAATAAAAAAACGCTTAGTCCTACTTTAGTCCACGGACTTACAAAACCATGGAATAAGAGTTAGGCCATGGACTAAAATTTTCTATTAATAAAAAATCGAACAAAATCTACTACAATAAGCATCAACTCTACCTCTTTTTATTGTATGTCCCTGTAAATTTTGTTCTTAAATGTGAATTCTTAGTCCATCGCTAGACCACCGTCTTCGATGGTCTAGCGAACGACTAAGTTGGTAAACGTCAAATACCAGAAATTGTGTTTTATTAATAGTATTTCGCACTTAGTCCTCGGAATAAGTCCTAAGCCTTCCCTAGTCCATGCTTATTAATTTAGGTGTAAGACTTCAACTGATTAACCTCCCATCTCTTTCTGGTCACAGAGAATACTTGCAGTTCTGCTTCAGAATTTTATATCCATCGTTTCTCGTTCGAATAGGTTTTAATATGAGTCAGACTAGCTTAAGAAGCTTACCACTTCGAACTATTTTTAGTAGATCAAACTATAGCGCTAATGGTCCTCTTAATCAGTTAATCAAAAATTTCAATAAATTCTCTATTCTTATTTGTTCTGCAAATGATAATTTAAAATCTGAAAGCTTTAATTGTTTTGCTCTCAGTAGTTAAAAATTTGTTATAATTATAATTAATTAAATTTGGATTAAAGTAAATTTTTGTAATTTTAACGTTAGCATTTAACGTATTATCTTGTTCTGAAGTTTCTCACGAATCTGTTCTAACTTTTTCGTCACTGAACAATCTTATGTCGTTTTTATTTGGCAATCCAGAAGCCTTCCGGACTCTTCTGAAAGCGTTCACTTGGGAAAAAATGACAGTTTTAGTTCTGAGAAAAAAGAGAATCTTGCTTCTGGATTTGAAATCAGAATCAGAACCAGAAGCACTCACAAATTCATATACGTGAACGTCAAACTCGACTGTTGTCATTTTTGGTATCATAGTTGTGCAACAAACATTTTTTTGAATTTGAATATTCTCACGTACACAATTATTTTCACACATATAATCTCATTAAAATTCAGAATCGTCAGAATCACACAAAAGTGTTCAGTTGGGATCCCGCATCGGAGAACGATTCGAATCGAATTGCTGGCAAGTTTAAGGTCTTTATTATTTCATTAAACGACAAAAGTGATTTTATTACTTTATAAAAAAGTCGATTTTTACTAAGGGTCTTAATGTTATTTAAGCGTGAAACAACCCTTTCAGCTGATGCACTACCTGATCGGATCATGTACTTGGATATATTTGAAAACATTTGCTCGTCGATACCTAGAGTGCCATTTGAAGCGTTTGAGAGCCAAAGTGCCATTTAAATTAAAAAGTGCCAATAGTGCACGATCGTGCCACTTTGGCAGCGTTGGTGGAGAGTTAATTTAAATTTTCAAAAATTGTCAAAAATCTATGAATATCGATGCGATGCGGGCGCACATCGTTCATATAGTGTATTTTACTATCGAACTCAAGATGGGGGAATTATCTAAATCGCTGTTTTGACATTTACCGCTTTCACACGCCACGAACTACTTCGTCGATCTATAGTTTCGGCACGGTTTTTTGGTCGTGTGAAAAAAACTGTGCCGACACAGCAGTTCGATTTCTGGAGATCGAAGTGGTATGTCGACATGGCCTGTAAAAAGATCGAACTAGTACACCGGCACAGTATCTGTCTTTTTGTTGTTGGCTGCTCATATGTTCATAATTTGAAGATATCTGATTGACATTTTTCTTTCATATAAAATTAATCCGTTCAATTACTTCTTGAAAATAATATGGCGTACAGCCATTTTCACTTCAATCATTTATTTTTTTTAAGTAAATTTGACAACTTTTCTATTTGCCAGCTGGTTTTAACATAAAATTATACATCGGCGTATGTGCGTGTGAATGCTCATGTAACAGCGAACTACTTCGTCGACATGATAGATCGATGCGTCGTGTGAATGCGGTAATTGATTCTCATAATTTCAAGAGAATTGTTAAGGAGATTTAAACATTTGTCAGGAGTTAACTAGAATTTATTTTTTACAGCAAAAAAAATAAGAATTGTGTTTTGACAACTAGTAATTTTTCTTTTCCCCACCAAGCATGCAAAGTTTCATAAAGGCTTTTAGTTGAAAACTTGGCTGTTGAACTAAGATAAGAAATTGGTTTATATATTTTGTTTTACTTAGAATATACATGGTTTGTTAAGTCATTAACTTCAAATATAGGTGGCGCTCGTATATCTGTATTGTATGAAAGATTTCTTCCCCGACAATTTTGATTTTTCTTTTGTATATCCATATTTGCCTTCAAATGAATTTTAGCTATTGATTTGAAAAAAAAAATATGGAAAAAAATTGAATTTTGGTTTTAACCAAGCAATTATAAAAATTGGTCGTTATAACCGTTGTAAGCGATTTAAACAGTAAAAATATATATGAGTTATATTTTCATTATTATTTATTTTAAATAAAATGTAATCAAAACCATGGTTCAATCATTTTGCCGACAACCTACTTCAATTGTGTATTGGGTGGTCGATCCGTTGTTGCTGTAGTTTTTTGTAAAAAAAAAAAAAACAGAAATGAATACCTATACATAGCAAATTCTAAATTAATCCCGAATGGCGAATTTGCTTATAATGTGAATTGCGATATTGAGGAAATTTATTGCAAAAACACATCAAAATAATAAATGTTAAAAATATGTTTGAAATTTAATGGTGTCGCTTTGACTGACAGTAATCATGTCCTTCACCGTTGACAGTAATCATGTCCCTGTCACTTATATATAATAGAATTTTTTTTACCCTCAACGCGCATAAACAGAACTTCAACAACAATAAAAAAAACATCAAAAAATTTAAATTTTCATAAAATATTATGAAAAACAAAAATTCCATAAAAAAACCCTCATCCACCCGAACATTGAATAAAAAAAAACGTTCACAGGAATATTATTACCTTATACCTTTTAAACCAACAGCCGCCGCCGCTTCGCTCTCTGGCCGTCCAGCCGCAAAAGAAGATTTATATCTTTTTTAAGGATCTTATAAGAATTCTGTTTTACATTATCCACTCCATCTTGATTCCTCTCTGTGCTTAAGAACCATGTAGATTAAATGGATAAGAACACTCAAATTTATTACCGGACTTTGGTCATTCGCTTACAATAAATATCATTATTTTATGCCATTGCGACACTTTTTTGTTTAATAGGCAGGATTTTTTTTTCTATTTTATCACTGCGCGCATAAGTACTTTTAATATTAGGTAGGTACCTACTCGTATATGTTCAAATAAAAATATTACCATATCCATAAAAGCAAGTCCTGCGAAATGTTTATCGCAAAAAATGCAATAAATTCGAGAGGATTCGATTTCTCCTTAAGTTAGATAGGTACCGAACCGAAACTTGTATCATTGAGATCGTTTTGAAATTACCACTTCAAAGGGAACTGAGGTATTTTCCAGCCTTTTGAGTGTCTTATCTTTCAAATTCTGCCTAAACCTAAAATGCTCTTAATATATCTTATTCAAAATAGTTCTCGTTAATTAGAATCCTTTTATTGCAAAAATTAATTTTGTATTCTTCCTTGTTCAACAATTTGTTAACAACTTCATATGCCAATAGGTATCTATGCATAACCTCTGTCCAGAAGAACAAACGTTCATATCTTGTATCAAAGTACATATTAAGAACCCTTTAAAATTGCTCTCTATTTAGGTTGTCCAAGTTCAGTTGCATAACAATTTCAAATTGTTTCCCCCATAATAATCTGTTGCCCCATAAAATGTTCTCGTCCACCAAGCCAATGTAAAGTTTTCTTTTGTTCCATGGGAGGACTTCAAGTACCAGGTTTCCAACATCTTTAAATTGTATAACCAAATAGTTTTGTGAGGGGTCGAAACCAAACTTTGTTGAGAAATATCTTCTTAGACAAAAAACAAAAAAAAAAATTCCCTCTTGTCTTCTTATGTGTTAATAGATCCTTTTAAAAGGGCAACTCCTTGGGAAAATCTACTTAAACCATTTAAAGCTACTTTGGCCACAAACAAAATTCTTCCAGCATCTTTTTTCTAAAACTATACACACTGCAAGTTTCTTGTAAAACAAATAGAATCGCCCCTCTCTCCTATACTTTTACAAAAGTCCAGGCACTCAAGTCTGAACAAACAATCATCAGAGTCCTTGAAAATTGTGGTTAATACAGACAAAAGCGGAATGAGACATATATGAGAGAGTGCTAACACTCGTAAATAAAATTCTTGTACGTATAGGTGGAAATTGAAATGTATTGGGACGGTATGTGCGGGACAATAGCAAAGAGCCACAAATGATACACACTCAAGAGTGCTACTTGTTGTACCTACACACAACTAACTGCAAACATTAAACACTTACATGGTTAACAACGCTAACCTCATATATAACAGTAAAAATGTTTGACAAATTACGGGATAGTGTTAAAACAAAACAAAACCAACAAAAAAAAATCTTAAAAAAGGCGAAAAACGACTTCCTCTTTTGGGTAACGTCCTTTTTTTTGTATAGTAAGCACTTAACGGTTGATGGAAATCTGCACAAATATTGTCCTGGCAATATTGCGCTGCTGACGATGTTGATGATGATGATGGTACATACATATATACATTGATGACGTTAGTATGGTATCTATCTATATATGTACAATATTTAGATAGTAGTCACTAGTCAGGGATTTTCAAGAGGACACAACCGGAAACCGACGACACGCGGCCATAGATGTGTGCTCTGGAAGTGGAAGTTGTGTGCAGGAAAACTAATAGTAAATTACTGGTCAACAATTTGATTTCAATTAAGTGAAGCTTTTTAGAAAATGCTTTTTACTTCTTTTTTTTTTTGTGAATTTGGTTTTTTTGTTCGTTTTTTTTTTGTTCTTTCTTGTCGCCTTTTCTGATTTGATTTACTTTATCAATGTTGATTTCATTGAAAATGAAATTGTTATGCAAATTAGTAGGGGGCGAGATTGAATGTTGAATTTTTGATTTTATTTCGTGTGTTTGTTGTTGTTTTCTCCGACTGGGCCTTATTGTGTTGCGTTGAAGGCAACACAGCAACTCAAGTGTCAAATAAAGGAATTGATGAAGTTATTTCCTTTCGATGATTTCTTTTTGAAGGATATCGATTCGAAGAGTTAATGGTGCTCAGAAAACATGGATGCTTGAACTTATAGTACATATTTCTTTTGTTTGTAGAAATATTAAGATACAGATCGTGTTGGAAATCTTTCTTCTTTTTTTTTTGTCAAAAAAAATGAATAAATTGGAAATATACCAATATTTTAAAATATTTAATAAAATATTCGGATTGCTAAAGATTTTTTTTTTATTTTTTTCTTTACAGGTAAGATGATTGATACAAACGTTGTATAGTATCTACTCTTTGGTACAGGTTCAAGTAAGTTTATTTGTCAAGGTTTTCCAATAGATAGGGTAGAATGTTAAAATTGAACGAAACAAGTTGTGTGCGAGACATCAGCAAAAGTTTAGTTATAGATACCTATCTATGAATTTGAGTGATGGACGTGTTTTGTTAGCATTGAGGTCGTCTGGATGGCGAAAACCCGGGACTTAAGGATACACTGCAGACAAAAAAGAGTGTGTGTACTTATGAACACGCGCCAGAATAAAACTTTCGTAATTTGAAAAAATTTTTTCTTTCGTAATTCTAAGTCAGGTCTAACATATATGTATTTCAATTTTATGGAAACCAAAGAACAACGAAGTTGACATTTTTTATACCAGCTAGCTCCGTACTTGCATAAATTCATCGCCAATTGTAATGGGTTATCCATTTTGCGGTTTCAAAAGTAAACGTAAATAAAACATATAAAATATATTTTTTCATGATATTTCTTTTTTATTATAAAGTTTGAACGTTGACATTATGTGTGAAACACTACATCATTCAAATGACCACCACGCGAATTGTTGCAAGCATCGATTCTTTTGAGGTAATTTTCGAACACATTTTGACTCATATTGGGTGGTATCTCAGATATAACTTGACGAATGTTGGTTTTCAAGTGCTCAAGAGTTAAAGGTTTATCTGCATAAACACATACCGTGTTCTCGTAGCCCTACAAAAAAAGTCCAGCGGTGTCAAATCGTTTAATCTTGGTGGCCAGTTGATATCACCACGACGAGAAATTACGCGGCCAGGAAATATCTCTTGCAATAAAGCCGTATTCGCTGGAGTTGTGTGGCATGTGGCACCGTCTTGTTGAAACCACATATTTTCCAAGTCGTATTTTTCAATAGCAGCAAAAAAAAGTCAGTTATCATATGACCATAACGCTCCGAATTGACGGTGACAGTCGTTCCATCGTCGCGTCGTTTTCGAATAAGTAAGGTCCAATCACACCTTCAACTATTTGAGGATTCTCAGAACCCCAAATACGACAATTTTGTTTATTAACATACCCACCGAGTGAGAAATGTGCTTCGTCGCTGAAGAAAATTTTGTTCGAAAAATCGACGTCCACCGCCTGTTGTTCAAGCACCCATCCGACGTATCTACGACGTTGTGAATGGTCAGCTGGCTTCAGTTGTTGTGTGAGCTGGACCTTATATGGATGAAGGTGTAGATCCAAATGCAAATTACGCCATAAGACAGTCCTAATTCCTGAGATCGACGAGGAATCGACACATTCGGGTCTTCGGCAACAATTTCACTTCCAACAGCGATATTTTCAGTGGTACGAGCGAAACGATGATGCACAAGCCTTACAATATCTGTAAGCAATCCAGACTCTTCAAATTTCTTCACAATCTTGCCAATTGATTGTGTAGTTAGACGATTATGTAAACCATAATCTCCTCTTAAAGCACGATATGTGGCTGTGGCAGAATCACCATTTTTGTAGTAGGTTTTAACAATTTTTATGCGTTGTGCGATATGTAAGCAATCCATTTTCGTAAATGTCAGACTTTCAACTGAAAAAAAATTGGTTTAACAACTTAGTTTGACAGATGTCGAATTCCAGCCCTATACTTTTGAAACCGCAAAGTGGATAACCCCATCGCGTCGTTCGAGCTTTGATTAATGGTTCAGAAATTTTACATTACATACATATGTACATTATACTACTCCTTTAAGAAGAAATGTAAAAACAATACAAACGCATGTGCACACGTAGGTATTTCTTTTGTTCTTTTTTTGTGGACTTTTAATTTTAATTTTGTTCTTTTGTGACCTTTAGTCCAAATTATGAGTTTTTTCTTAAAATTAAAAAGAATTCCCCTAGAAAAATATAATTCACAGTGTTTGAAAGCTGTACATTTTATTTGTGTCGGTAGCCATCGACTAATATTTTGCGTCTGAGAAGGGTACTACAGCATCTAACTGATTAGCCTTACTGTAGTACCTGGGCGAAACGCATAATTTGAACTAAAGGTCACAAAAGAACCTAATTAAAATTATACTGCTCCGTGTATGTAAATCTACGAAGTAGATACACTGAAACACTGAGAACTAGGCCAATGACTTATACATTACAAACATTAATACAACACAATATACACAAATGTATGAGCATAAACAAAACAAAACAAAAAATCGCTGTCATATACATACAATACGCACTAATCTTATCAACAAATCGAACCAACAAAAAAAAATCCTCATCAAATACACACAATGCGTATACCTACCACATTAATAAATGCGAATCCACAACGAACATACTCGTACAAAAAAAATTAAAAAAAAAAAACAAAGCAACAAAAAAAAAAGGAATTTCTCGTTGAATACACACAATTCATGTAGGTACCTACCTACAAAATGAGAATCCACAACACGTACCAACAAAAAAATCCTCAGCGATACATACATATCTGCACTCAGCTATGAAACGCTTGTTTCTTTAGTAATACCTTGTCCCGTAAGTCCGTAAGCTTAAAGATCAAAAAAGTTTTGTCTGTGCTTGAGTTGCCGGCACCTAGTGGTGGAGAACTATCGATAGTCACTACCATCGATAGTTATCTATAGTTTACAAAAAACCTTCGATAATTATCGATAGTTTTCGATTGTTTTTTCTTTTATTATTAGATAAAAAATGTTGTACCTGTTAACTTGTACTTATATATATTATTTTCCGCATGTGGGGAAATAGATCCATATGACAATTTACAGAAATATTGGTGCACCATCCATCTAAAGACCTCAAATACAACATATTGTACCAAAAGTCTTTTCTCGTACTTTAAGTACCTAAGACAGAATGGTAAGAACATACCTAATCCTAATAAAATCCTCAAAATATTGGTATACATAGCTACTTGTATTTCCTATAATCGCACAACGAAAATATCTACAACAAATTATCAGATGTTGAAGTGCTTTAACAGATTTACGAATGATGAAGATAAAAGCTAACTATATTGTACTAATTGTAATCTTTGGTTAAGTTAATAGAACGCACAATAGCAAGTGTGGTCGACTCCAACTAAGCTAGTCGTAACTCAACATAATATTGTTATAAGAATTCAATTCTAGACAAAACTGTTTGGGCTAACTAAATTAATTTTTCCCTGAATTTAGGTTTAGGACTATCGAAAAATAATCAATAGTGGGTAAAAACTATCGATTGCTTTCGATAGTAGCAACTATAGATTATAATCGATAGTGCCATCGATAGTTCTCCACCTCTACCGGCACCCTGAAATGCTAAACGCACATAATTGTTAGGAACTGATAATGTCAATATCCAAATTCCGGAAAGTTTCTGGGACCTGTGGATGAAGAGTCCGTATTGTCGGGCCTGTCCAAACGCACCTTCCGCTCAAGAACAGAATTAAAGAATCATCTCCCTGCCGAAACCCTGGACACATATTTTCTCAATATATTTCTCAGTTGCTCATTGCACCGTGTGTTTTCGTATATCACCTGTCATCTAATGTTTAAATCCCCCATATTGGGCCATCATATGGTGATCGTCTTCGATTCATTATGTATATAGAATGTTCCAAAGACATTTGCGCTGTATTTGGCTTCAAATCAAGTTTATACATCACATTCAAAATGCCCAATGCAGGTATTAAGATACATAGTTCCATTTTCACTAGACATACAGATCTAGCCCATCTACTTTTAGATCTACAGATTTTTCTCCAAATCTGTTCCTTTGAGATACTTGAATAATTGGAGTATGTTTAAGGAGGAGAATTCGCTCTTTCTATTGTTGTGTTAGATATTTGTATTTATCGAGTGTATTCTCCGGGGTCAACTAATGGAGCCTGCACAATTAGCAAGTCACACTGTTCACTAAGACTGGGATACTTGTTCAGGCGTCTTCTAAGTTTAGTGTCCCAGTTGGGACCCATTATAATTTTTAGATTTTTCCTGGTTGAAACTTTCTAACTAGCATTATTTTCTTGTCTCAGCTCTAGGCATTCTTTCCAAATTTGTGACTTTTTAGCCAACTCCTATTATTCTGTTTTTAATATATGTTTCTCCTGTCCAAGAAGAGGGTTCAGGCCTCTTATACCGTCGTCATTATGCTCACGTTTAAACTATTCGTTGCCTCGGACAACGGCCTTATACCCAATGAAATATGATAGTATTTTCTGCAACATCGTCACGCACTCTCCTAGAAGTTTTTAACAAATCTTACAGAAGTTCAGTTATCTTATATCTGATTGGCTGGCTGTAATGATGGCGATGTTTGATTGCGATAATTTGCACATTTCCCTATATCGTTTAATTCCGCCTGGAAAATGCTGCTTGACTGTCGGCAAGTAAATTTTAGTTATATGCTAACGATTTCTCAGGCAGACCCTTCAGACATTCTTGAATCATTAGTGTTGCACTTGGTAACACTTGGAAGACATAGGATTGCCTGTTTTGACGATAAGGCATATGAAGCGGGTGATCCAAGTGATATACTTGCTTCCACCTATTTTTGATTCATTATTTGATGCATGCACCTATCACAACTTCCCCTCCATAATTTCTTCATCAGAACCGACGCCTTTTTATATAGCTAAGCTTACTTCATCTACTCCAATTACACTGGGTGATTTACATATGCGTCTTCATTGATTCGAGATCGGTTCTGTTTCTTCCCTATCACCTGGACTACACGATTTCTATTTATCAAGTATTGTAAATGCTCCTTGAAAATACTACTATTGCCTCTGGAAAATATCTTTTGATAAGTTGCTCGTTTACTTTTTTCTACGGAACACTCCATTACTTGCTCCTATTTTGCTACGCATTTTCTATCACTTTTTCTGGGCAAGTATTCTTAATCATACCTTAGCTCAAATGCTCTTTCTCTGAAAAAGAAGCTGGTAACACACAGTAATTTCAGGCTACCTATTTAAAGGTAATTGCACAACGGTGTTCTCGGTCAGGTGCTTTCTGTAGACCCAGGTGAGCTAAGCCGCCCAATCCAAAATGTGTCCTTCTGCGATGTTCATAGTTTTTTTTTCATTTGACTGACAATCGAACTCTAGATTCGGCTACATAAAGAAAATTGTCAGAGTCGAAACTTGTTCCCACGAGATGTAACAGATCTAACAATTTGAATAAATGGATTACATAGATTAGCACTTTGTCGGTATGGATAGTTTTTCGACTATTTAATGAGCTACATCTTGTTTTCTGGAGCAATAGCTTTTTAATTTTAAACTGAATGGAAAGTTTGTTGGAAACTTGAATTGCGATACAATCTAAAAACATTATTTTCTTAAGAAAATGGTAATTTTTTTCTTATGGACATACGTCTACAACACAATATTAATTAGTTAGCAGCAGACTTATTTGCTAAGTCTTGCACTGACTTCACCCAATCCCTTAATCCCCTGTCATTTTATAGTGAGTTTGCCATGGTGTAAATACTGATAGTGACATTTCATTATTTTTTTATTTGGAATTTCCAACAACAAAAAATTAAGGATATACACAAATCCCAGAATTAATTTATCACACAAGGCAATCCTTTTGATTAATATTAGAAATTCTATTACTCACTACCAAAGGATTATATACAGCATGTTTCACTATGTTATGGATTTAGATACATTCACAGTAACGCCTTTCATTGAGGTCATGCGAGTATAATAAAGGATTTTGCCACAATCAAACAAAGGCAGTGGTTTATGGTTAAAGATATATTCCCTTCCTGTTGCCTTCATCTGTATCAAGACAAGCAAAACACACAAAAAAAGTACAAAGTCACCTATTCTAGTCCAATGTTGTCGGCTCTACCCCCGCTTTCCTGTGCCTTCTCAAGAGTGGTGTTTGATTTCCATTCCGAAAAGGATTTAGTTGTGGCTGGTTTTGTAAAGGCCTGTCCCAAAGACTTTATGTGATAAACCCAACCACAAATGGTTCACCCGTCACCCCAACACAGCTTGTGCTTTGTTAATTAAATATTCCAGCTTTTATTCGCGGCTTTTTTTTTGGGGTCCTTTATTTTATTCCTTTTTAGTTGAAATTATTTAGATATAAATTTATGAGTTCCTACAATCATTTGTTACGCCATCACGTGCTATAATAAATTTTATTAACAATGGTAACAAACGAACCAACATTAAAATGAGCTATATTGCATTTGTATTTTTTTTATATTCGCGAAAATTGTCAAGGAAAATGTAGAATATCTCGATTAGGGTCACAAAAGTCACATGAATGGTAACAAGGACTCGACAATCGTTCAGGAAGTAAAAGTGGCAATTCTCGAGAATTTTATGTGCAATTACAATTGAAGTAGAC
Source organism: Philhelius pedissequus (assembly GCA_910595825.1). Lineage (NCBI taxonomy): Eukaryota > Metazoa > Arthropoda > Insecta > Diptera > Syrphidae > Philhelius > Philhelius pedissequus. The sequence goes on along the minus strand of OU343160.1, from coordinate 271,109,859 downwards.
AAGAAGAATTCGGAAGGAGTCGGAGAGGTGTTCCTAATGTGCATGGAAAATGAAGCAGATGCAATTACCATTTTGGTGGAAGGGCCTTTGTTATAGTTTTAAACAACATAGCTCCACAATTAAGATAAGTCGATCACATTGGCGGAAAATTTTAGTCGATTTAGTAATGATGTTGAATCATTTTTAATATGATACTAGGCTAAAAAGATGATTTTGGTAATTTTAAACAAGTTTAGTATCGTACTATCTTCTTAACATTTTACTAAAGTTAAAATCACAAAATGGCTACTTTATTTTTTTTAGTATAGCACTAAATTCATATACCACTTTGACATTTACAGACGTCAAAAAGTTATGTTCGCTTGCTTTTTTGCACTATTTTAGGCGTGTTTAGTTGTAGTTTATTAAGAAAATAGATTTAGTATGGTGCTAGTTAGGAAGTGTTTAAAATTGGGAAAATATTAGTAAAATGCTTTAGTATTAGCAAACTGTTAAGTAGTAAAATGCTAAGCCCTTCACATCAGGCTGTTTAAAATTTTGCGCCATTGTTTTTAATTTGTACTGTATCATTTTAAAGAAATTAAACTGATGAACTTTCATTGATTAGCAAAGCTGTTGGTAGTTAGTCTGAGGAGCAGTCGAATAAATTATCTAAGAAAAAGTTTTTGTAAAACATGGAAAAAGCTATAAAGAAATTCTTAATTTTTATTCAGTTATCCCCCGTTTCACAGTGCGAATTTATACTTGATATTAACTGAACCTTAAACTGAGTTTAAATTTTTGGTTTAATTCGTCCGCTTTCACAGTGAAATCTGATCTTCAGATCAGCTATTTTATGAAAATAGTTGGCAGCATTTTTCTTGCCTCGTCCTCCCTTTCTCTCTCTGACACAAAAAAAAAACGCGAAACAACGAGAATAATAATTCAAAATCACTCCCAACTAACATACTCTCCAGAGCTTAGCTCCCAAAATCTGAAAAACAATCTTGTAAGCCTCTTTTAAGTCACATTACTATCCTTAGAGTTAATTTCTTGTTACGAAACTTAAATTATTCTCATAACGTTTTTCTTATAAGAACTTAGCTCTCTACAATTTCCTAATAAATCTTATACTTAAAACAAATTTGTCTCCTTTAACAAGATTCCAAGAATTTAGAGTTTTATAAAAATCTTGTTATGAAATTTAAATGCCTATACATCTTCAATCCCATAACAACTGACTTATCGGAGTCTAAGCTATTTTAAAATTCTATAACGAACCTTATAGAATTTAAGGTATACAACATATTATTACAGGATTCGAATAGGAGTTGCATTTTCGAATTGGCACATCGAATGATATACTAACTTATCACACGCCAAGTCAGGGACGTAGTCGAGATTATATAATTGGTGTGAATTGTCTGTTTTAATTTTGCGAAAAGTGTTTATTGTTCTAAAGGTTTTTTAATTATTTGTAAATGCAAGTGTTTCGCGACCAAAAATTAACACATATCAAATAGCGAAGCATTCAACATTTGTTGTTAAAGGCCTATGGATTTTATTAGAAGATTTATCGTCGCCGTCCACTAAAACGTGTCATTAAAAAAAAACATTTTTATAATTTTGTAAATCAAATTTGCAAAAAAATGTATGATTATGATATCTCTATTGGACTCGATATTTTGAATAATAATTGAATATTTTACACTTTCAATGGCAAACAACTGTAATAAATTTGCATTCTTCTAGTGTCGTGCTATGATAAAAACAAATTCCCTTAACGTCCGTGATTAAAAGTTCACTATATATGTAACTTTTTATCTCGCTCGCTTTTTCTAAATAATCCTATAATATAATGAATATTCCATAAGAAGACTTAATATGAGAGTGAGAGTGAGTAAAAGTAGAGAAAACCAAACTCCCATAATGGTCTTATTGTAATTATTAAAGGATTCTCTCATCTCAACAGGAGCCATATTTAAATACGCAGAAAATATTCTCTGAGTATTTTGAGGGTTACCACACATACAAAATATGGATATGTTCAAATTAATTCTAAAAATTTTTTATTTAAAAAGCCCTTTTTTTTAAACAATTTATATTCATTATAATTTTCACAAACATAAATGGTAAAACAATAGCCTTTAAAAGATTCTTTCTAATCTCGATACAAAATATTTAACAATCGAAATGGGCATTACTTTAACTTTTCGACGTTTCTCTATTGAAGCCTTTTGTGAGTAGGAAAATGTTATTTGGGTAATTCTGTTTTGTGACATTAAAATATCCACCAACAATTACATTTTGTCATTTGTGTAAATGCAGGATTTTTTTTTTTTTTTTTTTTTTTTATTCATTTTTATTTAATCTTAACTTATAACTATCTTGTGCAGCATTAAGGCTCTTAGTGTGTCATATGGATTTATATAGATTTAAATTGACTCACAAGTTAATTTTTATGCATTTAGGATGGCATATTATTCTTTATAATTTAAAAAATTAATTGATTCCCAAAAGTAGCAACGGTAACCCTATCATTGATAAAAAGTATAAATGAAATAATTTAAATATGCATTATTTTGAAGGCGCTTTGTTTTTTTTCGAGGCAAAATCTATAAATTAGTAGATACAATTTCAACCGCATTAATTTTTAGCTCCCATATACGAACAAACAATAAAATAAAATAATGTATCGCCATTATAAAATAATGAATAGTTGACTTAGAAAATAAATACTATCCCAAATACATATCAAGCCCATCAGTTTTAAGCCATGACATATACACACCATAACTTTAAAAGAGTTTGCTTCGTTCAAAAAAAAAAAAAATTCATGAGAGATATAATATTGTTTAGGTTTATTCTCTTTTCTCTTCTCATTTTCTCTATTCTCTTTTAGCAACTACCATTGCAAGAAACGCTTTCTCACAAAAAGATTTAGCCGAGCTTTATTAGAGTCATATAAGAGGTCTTTTTTTCAATATTCTATATCTGTCATCCCATTACAAGAATACAACTCTGGTAGGGAGTATAGAGAGGCTCTCATAACTAGGCCATTTAACGCTTTTAGCAGTATTATAATAATCTAAAAGAATTCTTCAAGATTATTTTGGCTCCCTTAAATTAGTCTGATTAAGTTATTGGAGAATGTTATGAGAGGAAAAATGTTACTTGCGCTATTAACAACTCGATACCATTTGAATACACAATTTTGTTTTGTTCATAATATTTTCTGAAAAAAAGAAACAATACAAACGCTGAACTGAAGTTTAAACAGCAGAATAATCTCGGTTAACTTAAACTACAAATTTAACTCAGTTCAAGTCTCAAACGACACTGTGAAACCGAATAAATTGTTGATCTGAAGCTTAAACCAAAAGTGGAGCTTAAGCTCGCACTGTGAAACTGGTGGTTAGAGTTTTTTAAAATGCCTTCCTAAATTGCCAATATTTCTGCTAACTTTAAGTCAGTAATAGACTAAAAAACAACTGCACTTTAAGCCTACCATTTGAGTTCCCGAAGGTGAATCCTGTTGCTTTTTGATTTAAATCGTTCAGGATTAGTGGGAAAACTAAACCTATCCCGAAGACTGGAGAAATGGTGTTAGTGTAAAGACATACGAGTACATTTCATTAACTGGGGAAATCAGTTATCAAATGGTATCATCACTTAAAAGCCAGCAAGCTGGTTTTTGCAGTGGGCTATGCTGAATCAATCATGTTAGCAATGCGAGTACTAAATTCCTGAACAATCAGTCGTCTTTTTAAAAATTTCTGGGTGGTGATTTTGAGAAGGGCATACGGTGCTTTGTAGTGCATGGCAGCTTGATGATTCATTTGAAGTGAGTCAAGGAGTAAGTGATATGTTTCTGTTTTTATTAATTGACGATATTATGTTTTCCACTAACGAAATCTTTTCGAATAGATTAGGCGTTTGGATCACGCCGATGATATCTCTACGCCAGTTTGGGTCACTTAAATCCCAAATGGGAAGAGTTAAGCTATGTGACTGCACCACATGATATTTTAAAACAATTAGAATTACTTATAGAAGTATAGCTATTCGCATTTTGCCTATTGTGTTAATCCGGCTATTGGGAGATCATGAAGAGTTTGGAAAAAAAATAGTTCATCATTATATCGGCCTTTGTTCTGCCTAGCAAGATCAAAACTTCAATTGTTTGGAAAAACATTCTTTCACAACCTTAAAGAACCTTAAGAAAAAAAATCAAAATCTTAGGCCCATTTGCTGATTCGAATCATAAATATTTATGTTCAACTTAAAACGATTAGTGGCTGCTTTTCCCTCTGCGTAAACTGTCACATAAGTACTTATACGTAGAACTTAAATAGTTAAGTTGTGTATCAGCGAACAGGACTTAATTGTTTTTCTAGAATATGGTGAAGTTGCTCAAGAAAATTTCGGGAAGCTTCGGCAGTTGATGTATACCGCTGCTCTTTGCTAGTGCCTAAGTTTGGTATTTTGCGTGTGGTTAAAATTCGGGTATGTAGATCGATGATCTTGCAGTGAACTTGTTACATCGCTTATCCTTAGTTATGATATATTGAGAGCCCTGCTTATCTTGCTCAACTGCATTGTCCACCTTTGAAAAATTCAGCAATTCGCCATGCTGGATACAATGAAAGAAATTCACAGAGTAAAAAAGTATGCACCACAGACCCCGTGCCTCATTCTCATAGCTCTTCAAAAGTACATAACGATCAACATGGCAGTTATGCGCCTAAACGCAATCTACATTTTTATTTATTGAAATTTTTGAGGAAATAAATTTCAACCCGAGATTTCAATAAATTACGATTATATATAATGGCTATTTAGCCATTTACATTTTTAGGGGAAATTATTAATAAATGTTTTAAGTCGTTTCTACTAACTAGAAGTAATGAAACTGGTTTGGTTTTCTTATTCATTTCCTCGAAAGCAATTGTACTGGTTCTTATTAAAAATACCGTGTAAAGTGATTGTAAAAAAAAATGGCTGTTTATTTCCTTGTAGAATATTTCGTAGAATATTCAACCAATTTCACCATAATTTTACACAAAGGTCGTTCTAATTTATATAACCAATATTCCATTTTCAATTATGAATTTTTTTTATATATTCAAACATTTAAGGAAAAAAATTGTTATTTTTTATGGTTAGTACTTTTTTTTAATTTTCTTATTTCACCAATTTAGCTACGTTATATTACCTTGAACTATACAAGTGCAAGTTCGCGCAATAACTCCTGCAATTTATTTAAATTTGTATCAGCGGAAAAAAATAACAGTAAAAACATTTATGTACGAAAAAAAGCAGTATGTAATTTTTCTTAAATTGGCTTTCGAAAATGATGCTACGATACCCAGATATTATAATATCTACAATCAGCACTTTTTTTTAATTAACTTTAGGTATGTAGATACTCATATGTATATTTTTTTATTTCTTAAATATTTGCATTCATTGTCGTGTGGGTAGGAAGCAATATATGGATCATACATTGCACGCTCCTAGGTTAGAAACACCCAATTTTGGAACACTAAAACTGATATTTAAATCGTTACATCAAACACCAATAAATATAAATTCCGTTTTTAAATTGCAATGGATGTGGTTATTTGCAGGCCGACTCTATTGGCAATAAATTTGCTCGTAATACTCATCCTGACATGAAATCTCCAACGGAGTCTTGTTGTGTTGGGATGTCAGCGAGCTCGCTCTTCGATTTTATCTTGATATCGATGCCTGACATCAAATTTGACGGCTCCGTTTTTTTTTCTGTGTTTATCTTATTATTTTTTGTCTCTCACGCCAGTAACTACTCTGTTGGCGCACTTTGTTTGTCCTTAAATTCGTCAAATACACCATTTTTATTAGTAATGAAGTATATCAGACCAAAAAAACATTTTTTTCATGAAATTAGTTTTTGGATAATTCTTCTTAAACAACCTTACCTACACCTCAACCTCTATTGTATGAATTAATTGTCAAGACATGAACTGCCCACCCAAGACAAACAAAATGCCCTGATACTTAACGACAGATATTTCGTTGGCGATACATACTACGTTTATATGGAGAATTGAATCAGGATTTAGGTCTTTGTATACTTGAATCGGATTAAAATAGGATTACTCGATCCGATCCCACTAGAAGAGCTGAATCGAATTGAAAATGTACTTATATACCTGAATCGAGGAATGATGAATCGAATTCACATCTGATTCTTGGTGTGTGTGTGCACCAATAGTGTTTTTTTGTGTTCAGTGGGTTTCCGTTTTCTTTGTATTTTTTCTGTTGCATGTTTTTGTTGTTTATTCTGTAAACTCAAATTGTCACTTCGATTCCATTTTAATTCAATCTTCCGATCCCACGAGGCCATATACCTGAATCGAAATCTCAATTCGATTCGATTCGATTCCTCAATTCACTCATATAAACGGGGTAACAGATATCAAGTGGAGTCGGCCTGTTACATTTAGAAATCAAAAAAATTGTGTTAAGTCTTCATATATTCAAAAGTCTTATACTTAATTTTCCACAAAAGGGAGGTCGCTGTAATAAAATTGGCATTTTGGGATTTACTCTCCGACAATATTCTGTGCAAAAAAGTCAGCGAAATCTAATTATAAGATTGTTCAGTGACGAAAATGTTAGAACAGAATAGAACAGGACAGAACAAAACAGATTCGTGAGAAACTTCAGAACAAGATAGAACAACTTAGAACAGTCAGCCATCTGACAAAAAAAAAATTGTTTACCTACAATTCAAGTTCGTTTATTTTTGCAGCAACGTTCTTAAAAATAATCTGAATGGAATTGAAATTATTTAAAAAAATATTTTTCATGAAATTGAGATGATTCCGACACGGAAAATGATTTATCAACTAATTCTAAAACCGAAATGTTTTTTTTTTTAAACAACAACAATTGGTTTTGACAGTTCTCACAAATCTGTTCTAAACTGTTCTACCTAAACAGAAAGTGCAGAAAATCCTGTTCTAAAGTGTTCCAAACTGTTCCAAACCGACTCATTGAACACCAAACCAGAACAGTTTAGAACAGAAAATTAAGTGTTCTAATCTGTTCCGAACAGCCTCATTGAACACACTATATGTGAAAAATAGAATGAAGTAAAACCTTCAACTTCTCACAATTTGACAGCTTTGCTGTTTAGGTATGCCACTGAATAGTCCATTGCATAAACACTTTAAAAATGGCGGCCATTAGGCAGAAGTCTTGTATGAAATAATAATAATGAGTGATATGGGAAATAGTAGTTTCTAACTCAGCGACGCGCAGTGTACGATATAAAATAAATTAGTTACATATCTCTACGTTTACCGTATTATCTATGTAAATGTATATCTCTACACAATACGGAAAAAAATATTTGCAAAGTCGATGCGATGCGGCAGTGAATTGAAATCAATAATATAAAATAAAAGATGTGTGTGTGTTATGTTGAGTGGAAATTCAATTTTCTGCTTCTCGTGTACCTATGTATATGTATGTATCTACTCTGGCTGGATGCCATTCCAACAAACTCCGTTATGTGTACATTATCCATCTATATATGTAGATAGATTTATATAGAAATAAAATTATTATTTCTTTTTACATTTATTCTACATATATACATATATTTATAGCATTAAGGTTATTATCAATACAATTAGGTATCTATGATTTTATTCAGGATCGAAAAACAGAATTGAATTATTTTCCGAGTGGAGAGACTATATTGCAGACATTAATTGAAATTCAATTGATGCTAAAAAGAAATTTATTACATCGCGACTCTGAATTGGCATTAATTTGGCAAAACATTACATTATCACAGTTGAATGGATTTTGCGCTTGAGTTTGTTGTCATACATAAATGTAAAATATTTTTTTTAATTTATTTATTTACAAAAAAAAAAAACATTTTTGTTGGAACAAGCTATTGCCCGATTCCCAAAAACCACCCAATTAATATATTGAATAAAGAAATCACACTTTACGTAGTAAATTATTATTGCATTTTGAAACCAAAAAGTTTAGATTCGTAGGTAAGGTACACACATTGTATTTAGACCTGATGACGTTTATACTTAAAGTCTGTTGAATTTATATTTTCGGTACTGGCCTTATGGGCCAAAAAAGCCAATTTGATTGCAGCGCAGTTCGCTGCTAATTCGACGCTGCCAGAAAGTATTATGACTCCTCCTGTACTTGAAAGCGTAAACGATTTTATGGGAAGAATCTTCTTGCGCACTCTTGCAGTTGCTAGACTCCTCAAAAACCTTGATATACACAAATCCGCTGGCCCGGATAGTATCCCTCCCATCGTTCTGAAGAGGTGTTCTTCAACGCTGGCAAAACCACTGCGTAAGCTTTTCCATCTGTCCTACTCTACAAGTCTCTTTCCGAGTGGATGAAAAACAGCATTTGTCCAGCCTGTCCCTAAAAAAGGCGCATCTTTTTCACCCTCTAATTACCGTCCCTTCTTTCGAAGGTCATGGAAACGCTGATTAATTATCAGCTTAAGAAATATCTTGAAGAACGAAAAGTAAGATTATTGCGCTTGATATTTCAAAATCATTTGATAGAATTTGGCATCAAGCTCTCTTATCGAAAATGCGTGCATTTGGTAACGATGAATCTCTTCTTCGTGGGATTAGAAATTATCTTAAGGACCGTTCAATACAAGTTGTATTGGACGGTTTCGAATCTGATATTCACAAAATAAATGCTGGTGTGTCCCAGGGCTCCGTATTGTCTCCGACCCTTTTTCCCATTTTTATTAATGATCTCTTATCTGGAACTTTTAATCCGCTCAATTGTTTTGCTGACGATAGTACTCTCTGCTTTTCATATACGTTTTCAGATGCAAATTCTTGTTCTTCAGATGTGCAACTGCAACGGCAGCGTATGATAAGCTCATTAAATTCTGATCTTGACAGCATTGTCCAATGGGTAATAAAAAACCGCGTAGAATTTAATGCTTCAAAAAATCGGTGCTGTCATCTGTCGTTAAAGCAGAACCCACCCCACATGCCGCTATCCATGAGCGGCACTTGCATTGAAGAAACCGATCAGCTTTCAGTCCTTGGTATGTGCATCACAGAGCGCCTCTTGTGGAATGAACACATATTTGATGTCGCCAAAAACGCTGAAAAATGTTTGGGCTTTCTTCGAAGATGCAAGAAATTCTTTTCCCCGTCTGATCTGGCTGTAATCTATAAGGCCTTCGTTCGTCCAAAGCTGGAGTATAACTCGCACATTTGGGCAGGAGCTCCCAAAACTCATCTGAGTCTCTTAGATAGAATTCAAAATAGAGCTTTAAGAATGATTGACGATAGAACTATAGTGGATACATTTACATCTCTCCACCATCTTCGTAATGTTTCATGTATTTCGCTATTTTATCGCTATTTTTATAAAAAGTGTTCTAGCGAAGTAGCCAGTTGCATTCCTCCCCCCAAACAATTCAACCGTAATACTCGTACTTCTAGGAATGCTCATCAGTTTACCGTTGAGCCCAATTTCGGACGTACTGTGAAGTACAGAGATTCTTTCTTTAGTCGGACAACACGTATGTGGAATGCTTTACAAGGCTCTATGTTTCCCCCTCATTTTGACATTCTGAACTTCAAAACTAATGTACATCGGTATTCCCTTTTTAATCCTTCCCTATTTTCCAAAACCCCTTTAGTGCGGGTTTATTATAAAAAAAAAAAAAAAAAAAAATGGGAGAGCTTTCTCAAGCACACTGATGCCTGTCACTGAAATTCCCATACAAATTATTTTTGTAATCTTGTTAAAATCTGTTTATATCCCACCATGGCTTACCTACTGCACCTCTAAGTACACTACATACTGCTGCGTTGCTTGTGTGCCTTCACCATGCCTTCAAACCATCGTTATGTGCTTTTTTAAAATAAACATATTGAATCAGAGTTACCACTTCTATGTCTGTGGTAATTTACTTACTACTGCAACCCTGAAAAAGCTTTAAAAAACATAGTACGAACTTATTGGCATCTCTGACAGTCAGAGAGAAAGGCAAATATCCTATCTTCCCTTGAATGAAAATATAAATTGAATATAATATAGAAACATCATATACAGAATATAGAAGTGTTAACGAATTAGAAAGTGCGTTTTTTTGGTTCATTTCTATCAATTAAGGAAGTTCAGTCTTCTGTGTAGATAATCGGGTTGTTTTGCTTGAATTAAGAGTTGAAGGTATTTTAGTTACCTAAATTTCAATAGATTATTCAGACTACAACCACATAGTTGATCAGAAAAGAGAGAAACGTGATCAAAAGGGTGAAGATTATATACGAACCGGGCAATGTTATTATAGACTTCATTAAGTTTTCTAGACGTCTCATAGTCAAAATCGCCAAAAACTTCACAACAGTAAAACAGCATTGGAAAGAAAAGGGTTTTTGCTAACAGAAGCTCAGTTTTCTTTGGAATGAAGCCTTGAACGATTCGTAGAGCTCCAAGACTTCCATAAACCTTCCCTATACAGCTGTTAAGATGGTCATTCCAAGTAAGAGTCCGATTGAAAACCATACCTAGATTACGGGCAGATTCAACATAAGAAATGGTCTGATTCTCTACCTGCAGAAGGCTTAGTAATGTTTTATCGAAAATTTTCCGATAGATAGGCAATGTCGTTTTGCAAGCCGTTGTTCATGACAGAACCTGCTTCGTCCTTCGCAGTTAAGGGCCGACTGATCAAAAGTTGCACATCGTCAGCATACAAATGGATTAAGCAATTTTTAACTGTGTTTCAAATCATTAATATACATAGAGAAAAATAGAGGGCCCAAAATTGATCCTTGTGGGACCATGTGAAGTGCATTACCAAAGTTAGAACCAAACTGGCATAAATCAGTGACTCGTTATGTATATTTACTGATAAACTGAAACCCTTATAAGGAGAAGGTTTATGACTTCCTTAATAGAGCCTGTCAAACCTACGGAGCTTGTCAAAGTGCGCAGAGAAATTTTCGAAGAATTAGTTTATTAGCACAACATCCATGAAATTAGATTAGATGATGGCTTAATAGTTTTTAGAAGCAGTGATAAGTTGAACTTGATTTCAAAAGCCAACGATCACCTAACGAGTCTGCAAAACTCCAGATGTTTGAACCATCAATTTAAACGATGCGTGATTCAATAATTCGTGTAGACAGAAGTTAAAGAAAATTTTGCGTAGTCAGGAGAGAGCATATCATAGTGATACCCAAATTTTGTTTAAAAAGGCCAATCCACTGACTGCTGGTTTTGAGACCGAAACAAGATCTTTTCAAAATAGAAAAGTTAACTTAGTTACTGAAACATATTTAAAAATAGTGGTAGAGCAAGAAGAGAACTCACATCTAACCAATTAAGACCCAGTTTTAACAACTAGCATTCAAAATGGCGACTCAGCTATAAAAAACCTTATGGAACTCACAGTCGCTGGTATGAGCGTAAAGAAGGATCAATCCAATCCAATATCTTGCTAAAACGAGTGAAAATTTTTATTATTATTCGCAAATAAAATCCAATCGAATATACTGTGTGAACGTTTTTAGTCATTCTGCAACAATCTAATTGCAAAGGACCAGTGCGAGGAAAGTTCTAATTCACCAGGTTCTCAAATAGAATCTGGATTCGTTTCTCACCGGCTCATCATCAGCACGAGCCCTTCATGGTGATGGCAGAACTCTCGATCGCAAGAGAATTGATCCTTTGGTAACTTATGTACCTACAAAATTTCATTAACAACCGTTCAGTCTGAATAAAAGCATAACCGACGAACATGCTCGCCCAGCGAAAAATTTACATTTTGTCGTGTTCGTTGGCTTAGAAGTTCGTCGTGTATGGTCATGTTCGCGAACAAAGCGAAGATTTAATATTGGATTCAAAAAGTAAGAACTGCAAAAATAAAGTTGGGAAAAATAAATCATGGCTAATCTTCCAGCTGCTTACCAAATTTCATTAAAATCCATTCAATGATTGAGGCATGAATGCAGAACAAACATCCAAGTATATATTTTGTTTACAGTTAAGCATCCCCAATAGGAACCGTTCGGTTCCATTTTTCGGGATAAAAATGACATATGGGATAATCGAGTGTATATTTGTGAATGTGTGTGTGTACATGTGTGTGTCTGCATGTGGGTATGCGTACGTGCTTTTGGGTTCTTGTGAACAAAAGCTATGTTGAAGCTATTTGTAGAATGAGTAGATATGAAAAATTAAAACAAACCTATCCCACGGAATCATAAGTTTTTTCTGGATAAAAAGCCTGTGACCTATTCCAGACAATAATCTATCTCTGTACCAAATTTCATCCAGATCCGTTCAGCTGTTCCGGACCATCCATCCATCCATCCATCCATCCATCCCCATCCATCCATCCATCCAAGCTTTCACATTTATAATATTAGTTAGATTAGTAAGAGTAAGATGTATTAGTAGGATATAGTAGGATAAGTAATAACCGATCAAACATAATGATTTCCAGATGTTTCTAGTTGTTAGAACTTCCCCGAAGTTACTGTCGGAACCGATTAAGTGACGACCTAGCGACGACCTATAGACATAGGAAACATCAACTCAATTTATGTAGCTTAGAAGTGCAAGTCTGAAGAAGAAATTTTCTGCTACTATGGTTTGTCGATTAATGTACACGCTAAACAAAACACTTGCTCTGCAAGTCCTGTTTTACGGTTTCCAGTGCTGGATGAGTATCGGACAAAAAATTTTATGCACATATAAAAAGTTGAAATCAGCGAGTACGTAAGTAATAAAAAAGTTTCCTTTCGAAATGTTGCATTTGAGTAAAAATAACAAAAAAATTAAACTAAAATTCCCACAGAGAAGCCATAAAGAAGAAGCTTTTAGAACAAAAAAAAACTATCAAGATGAAAAGGACTTCACAAATTTTAAGTTTGTTTTAAAAAATTCAAAATTTTCAGAAAAAGATTATCCCAGATTACCTTAATTGGACATTAAAAACGCATTTCCCTTCACAACATTCATAAAATACTCATGACTTAAACACTCAATAGATCCCACAAAAAGTACAAAAAAAAAACAACAACAATTTAATCCACATTTTGCCGTCAACAATAATTTTCTGTTATGCTTCCATAATGATGATCCATCATTTTGTATGTTCAACTTCACTCTTGGCGCTTACCGACCAATTGTTTTCGAATCTCATAAATACATCTCCATTTGCTCACGAACAATAGGGACTGCGTACTCGCTTGCTTTTGTTCGGTTCGTCCTTGGTGTTATATCGTTAAAGTGAATCTTCCACGTAGTGGTCATGCACGTCCGTTGTCCGTCTAGTATCCACGCACGAACCATGCATGAACCCATCAAATATTGTAACTTTGTCATGTGATGTGGGTACGCGTTTCGTTACCCTTCATGCATGTCAATCAGTCAAACATTTGAAGGACATCGCAAGAGCCATAACCGTATAAATAAAAGCCCATAAAACTTCGATTGGAGTATAATAGAAAAACAAATTGCGTGTGAAAAGTTCGGAATGGTTTCTCTTATGCAAGACATGGATTGAATATTCTAGTGCTCCTCATTACATTTGGAGGGGCTTATTATTGCTATAGATTTAGCAGATAAAATGTGCGCGAAGTAGGGTAATTTTGTCATTGTGCGGATTGGAAGTCTGTCAAAGGTCCGGAAGGTAGAAAGGTATAGGTATAGCAGTAGCGAAGTCTGAATTAATAATACATCATTTTAATGATTGCTCGATACCATCTTCGAATCCTATGTTTGGTACATACATGGGTGCCCTTAAAGTTTTGTTAAAAAAGTTTGAAACTTGAAAAGACAACCTTTGTATATTGCGAGTGATGGGAGGGAGACGAAGTACCTATGAAGTACTTATGGAGCTTCGCTTTAACCTGGTATTTTGTGTGCTCATATATATCTATCTTAAACACAAATCAAACCAAGTGTGTATAAAATGCAGGGCTGTTCGCAGAAATTCTTCCCCGCAGAAAAATTTAATGAATAGATTTAGTTTTACTAATTGTAGTAGCGGACAGGATTGAATTTAATAGTTTCGTTCTAAGAACGAAGTAATTACATTTAACTGAAACTTTTTAACTGTTATAAGTTTTTACATGTTTCTTAGAATAACAATGTTATAAAATAATGGTTGAATTGTTGATAGAGAAATCGTGAGTTAACCGAATTGAACTCTTTATTTACTTTTAAGAGCTATCCACCAGACATAACATCAAGGTATTGTCAAAGAATGCAATCTTTTGTGAATGCAATCTTTAATTAATGTATTCTCTGACTGCATTTTGAGGCAGAGATTTAAAATTCTGCAATCCCCATTCATTCTTTGAATTTCTGAATTTCACAATACGAGCGGAAAATAGAGCCGGGTAAAGCATTTTACATTCGCGTTGTACGGATAAAGAAAAAACCTCTGTATTTGACATTACGTCTGAAGTTTGGCTAAAGGGTGAACTGATGAGCATTTTTAGAAGCGCGTGTATAACGGTTGAAAAATTTAAGAGGAGGAATGCAACTGGCTATTTCGCTGGAATATTGTTTATAGAAATAGATATCAAATTATGAGAAACATAAAACATTTCGGCGGAGTTCGAGAGATGTAAATGCTTCAGTAATAATACTGGCCGAAATTTTTTTTTTCAAAAAAAACTTGAACAATTATTAGGCAACATAAAAATGTATTCATATATACCCCTATTATACCCCACGTAACACTGTACGGATACATTGTGTCGATAATACCATAAATCATACGAAAAGGGGATACATATATCGTTACAGTACTTCGAGAAATATTGTACCGGTATAGTATGCTGACACGGAGTGTAAAAAGATTCGGAATGGTTTACCGATACGGTTTAATGTTTTTTTTAGTTTGCCTATTGCTTTCTTGCTTTGAACTGAGGGAGTGAATGCATGATTGTTGAAATCAAAAGGTATATGTATGCTTCAATATGAAGTAGCAATTTTGTTAGCAATAATTAAATCTAAAAATTTTGTCGACCAAATGGACAAGAAATTGTTCGACATGAAAATCCTTTCAAAGTATCCATTGAACTGAAAGACATAAACATTTTTAAATAATAGTCCATTTTCACTTCAACTATATTTTTGGGAAATTTTTGACAATTCATTTTTGACAGCTCCACACCGGTATACTGGGTGTGTAAATGGGGGCGTTCACTCATTTGTTAGATATGTTATCTCGGATACCAAAATATCTGAGTATATTATTTGTGAAAGAATCAGATATGTTAGCTGAAAACTTTCGTAAGGCCAGGGGGCCAGCACGTAACTTGACACAATCGAGCATTGATCATCGTCGTTGAACTCGAAACAAATATTTTTTGGCAGCACGTAACTTGAAACGAGTTTCATTTTGACTTGTACTAAAAAAAAATATTGTGAACTAGAATTTGAAATGTCAAACAGTATTCTTTAAATTAAAATTATTTTCTCAATTTTAAAATCCGCATTGGGAATGATATTTTTGATTCGGAAAATGAAGATGACGAAGCTTCTAATGCCAAAGTCCAAAGAAAATATTGAAGAGATAATAGCAACCAATTAGTGTTGTGCGAAAATGAGTAAATATTAAGAAAAAAAAATTTCGACAAAATATAGAACTCTTCTTTTAGTTTTGTCACGAATAAATAAAGAATGTTTCCGGTGGTTATTCAACACCATGGAAATCCTAAGAAGCGTAAGAAGCACTTCGGTTCCCCCATATTTACAGCTTTGTGCAACATTGAGTCTGAGTTATCAGCCCAAAGTGGGAACAAATGTGTTATTTGGTATGGCAGAAATAACTGTAGAGATCCTTTTAAACGCTGCTTGTTGTTTATTGTTTATTTTATAGCATTTATATTTTTTTGAATGTATGGGCCTCCACCCATGTCCTTTAAGTTAAGCTGATTGGTTCTCATATTAAATTTCACTATTATATGTATTCAAAATCACTCAACACAAGTAAAAAAATAAAACGGTTTAAAAAATATACTCTCATATCACGAAATATTACCCAATTCTAAAGATGTTTTTGCGGAGTACCTTTCTGTGTTTAATGAATTTTTCAATTTTTCCCAGAGAAGCCGCTTGATTTCCTTCCTTGGGAGTTTCCTCTGGCCAAGTCATGATGAATACTCATAAATCTAGTAATAGTCTCCAACTACTTTTTGTTAAATGGACATGTTTTGCTTGGGTTCCATACTTGTTTTGTGGAAATACTCCCGACCATGATAACTAAATTCTATCGACTAAAAACTTTTGTTTCAAACGTCTGCTTGAAATTTGTGTACTGCCAATTCTGACGATACAATCGAGCGAAATCGGTTGAACCAATTTAGATGCTGACAGTGCTCGATTGTATCGAGTAAACTCGATTGTGTCAATTTACGTGCTGGCACCCCAGAACAAACCTCATACCAAATGAAGTTTTCAGTCAACTATTCTATACATTTGTTCTCGTATAGCTATTTTTGGACTAACTCCAGATAGCTTTCATGAGAACAGCTGTTTTTTCCATCAAATGTGCTTTTCTATGCATTACAACAATGCAATGTCCATATAAATAGAATCAGATTGCTTTGCCGGAAAGGTGTTTCGATTCCGCCGTGAAATAGGGGCAATAGTAGTTGGGTCAGTCTGAATGAATGAATTCAGTGCGCTTTCAATATGTGAACTTGTTTTTGGAGGAAACATTGATAATTTTTGTGATGAAATTAGAAAGATTAATTTATAAATTATAAAAATTGGCCCTAAATGGCCCGATCGGGCACATTATGGCAACGCTGGTTCCTCTTTAATGCTAGAAGACAGCCCTGAATTTTTGAAGCATTAAATTCTACGCGGTTTTTTATTTCCCATTGTACAATGCTGTCGAGATCAGCTTATTATACACTGTAATTGCATTTCCACATCCGAAGGACAAGGAGGTGAATCTGAAAACTAAAATAAAAAGCTGAGAGTACTTACTATACCGTCAGCAGAACAATTTATCCTTTTAAAGTTCAAGATAAGAGATCATTAATGGCCCGTGAAAATGTAAAAAAGGTTTGGAGACACAACGGAGCCCTGGGGTACATCAGCACTTACCATCTTAAAAAACCTGTATTGAGCGGTCTGATATAATTTCTAATCCAACGAGCAAGAGATTCATCGATACCAAATGCGCTCATTTTCGATAAGAGTACTTGGTGCAGCGAAAGCCATATTGACGTTGATTAAGGAGCTTTCGTTCTTCGGATATTCATTAAGCTGATTATTAATCAGCGTTTACATGAACTTGGAAAGAATTGACGTAAGTGCAATTGGAAGGTAGTTAGAGGATGAAGAAGATTCGTGTTTCTTAAGGACAGGCGGTTCAAATATAGTTCTCCATCCATTCGGAAGAGGCCAGTAGAGTAGGACTGATGGTAAAGCTTACCCAATGTTTTTGCCAGCGTAGGAGAATACTTCTTCATAGCAATAGGGGATATACTATCCGGGCCAGCGGATTTGTGTATATCAAAATCTTTGACGACTCTAGCACCTGCACGACTGCGAAAGGAGATTTGTCCCAGGAAATAATTTACGCTCTTTGTCTTTAGTACTGGGGGAGTCATAATATTTTCTGGCAACGTCAAATTGACAGCGAGCTGTGCTGCAAGCACATTAAATTTTTTCCACGTGGGCTGACAAAAATGGTGGAATTAAAGACTGGTTTTGCAACCGAAAGCGAAGTTGTATTTCAAATGTGTTCTTACAAATTATCAAACATTTTTACTATTTTTGGGACATTGTAGTAATGTTTCTCCTAATTTTTGTCATGCAGAAATTTGGTTCTCTGAACGTGAACATAGCAAGTCCCTCTATCTTGTTGAAACTTATTCTGGTTTTCCTCAATTGGGTTGGCCTTCGGTTGTGAAAGATTTCACCCTATTCGGGATAAAATTTCATATTCCATTAAGAATTTATGACGTTTATATTTTTCTCCGTTCATTTTAAAGCACTCAATAGGCTGCAATCTTTTGAAAATTCATGAATTCTTAACTGTTCGATTGTATTCTTTTGAATTATATAGAATTCCTTCTGCGTTCTCTACATCACTCGTAACATGGGAAAACATTTAACATAGCCATTGCACCTAAGGATACTTAAACGATTGCAATCGATTGATTGCTAAAAAGTGAGTGACAAAATAAATGCATTCTTTTTAATGATAAATAAAAGATTGTAATTTTAATTGAATTCAAGTTGAGGCCAATGATGCAATCTTTTTATTGGATTAAATAAATGAGTTTGAAAAATTGTATTGAAAAAATTGCATCCTTTTACAACCTTGCAAAACGATTCTTCAGTAAGCCCCGGCACGGTCGGTGTAGTGAAAACCGAAAAGAATCAGTATTACATCTCTGTGTCGGTGCAGATGTCTTTAAACCTTAATTCTCCTCCGCCGGATTTCATAATCGTAATACCCATATGTTGATTTGTTTTCGAGTCCCACGAATCTACTAGGCCAATATGTCCAATTTCAAAAACTGTTATATTTGCTATAATTTAACAAATTATTTAGTCTTTTACCAAATTTACAGATGAATGTCAATAATTTTATGTGTCGAAACTAGATAAATGGGAATTTATAACAGTTATGACCGTCTTATGAAAGTTATTCGATATTCAAAGAATGAAATACTAGACAGTAGGCAATTTGGAAAACAACTAAATAGAATTATTATAAATTGACATGAATGCTTCATTTATAACAGTTATAACACTTTTCGCCATTAGAATTCGTGCAAATTCGTACAAGGTTTGCGCGATTTAAAATTAAAATGGCTAAAAAATCAAAAAGAAAATTGTACTTTTGTAATTTTTTTGAGGTCCTGAAATTGTGATGCACCTGTGTTCTCTGCGCTTTTTCTCCAGCCCTGAATAAACGTCATATGTACAGCAGTGCATATTGTAACCTTCTGAATGAATTGCTGCATCCTGCATTTGCTTGGTGTTTGAATGTAAATATCACAAATGAGTAGCTGGTGTAGATTTTGTGTCGCAACTCACCGAACGTATATTGGTTCACCTTCTTCAAACGTTAAGTAGTGTTAAGGGGCCATTGACCGAGTTGGCTTGCATTTAAAGTAAGTAGGTATACGAGCAAATGCTCTAAGTACCCAACTTTCATACAAATGACCGACGACAACGCACGTCGCGTCGTCGATGTCGATGTTGATATGGGAGAAACTGGTGCTTTACTCATGATAAAGTTGCATGAGCTAGGCTCTTCTCTTCAACTTTTAGTTTTCGGTCGCTTCTGATATACATACTATACACACATACATAATATGCGATGCGTCCAATGTAAATGTCAACAGAAGGGAAGTTTATGAAGCTAAGAAGTCGTGCGATTAAGCAGCGACATTTCAAGTTTGACACGATTTTCGCATTTTCCATAGAAAATGGAAATGAAAACACGTTTTGGTACTTTATAAGGCCATTAAATTGCGGTATGTGATGGCTACATATATATGTATATGTATATGTATATATAGGTGTAGCTTGGATTGGTATGATGTACGGCAGTAGAGTTGGAAACATCATGGTTCGAAAGAAACAACATGGGACAAGGTGTGTTCGTTTATATGTGTCTATTAGATGGTTCCTGCATGCAGACCGGCTAGAGTTTCTCTACTAAGAGAAGTGTTGACTTTAAGACTTATTTTCAGTAAATTGTTACTAAATTACAAATCCCCAATGGTAAACGTAGATAGAATATAACTTAGGTATAGAAAAGTATAGGTACATGAGTAATCTTTAACGAACGATTAACTTTTATCACCACAATTGAACTTTGAAGGACTATAGGTTTCATGCTCAGCTTGAAAATAAGTTGATAGGAAAAATGCAAGAAGCACGAAACTTAATCAATTTTGGATAATAAAAGACTGAAAATCTGCACTTTAGTCGTAGATAGGTAAGGAACAAAAAAAAAAAAAACAAAGTCCTAAAAATGATTATGGCTTTTTAAAATCTAAGTTCACTTAGCCACGGTCTGGTGAACTTTATTTCTTTTGTATTCTTGACTGCTTTTCAGAGGCGATTATGTCAAATTGTATGGAATATTTTTGAGCAGGATTATATCTTGCGTGTATTTTTGTGGTGACAGTCTTTTAAAATTTTAGATCCAAGTTGAGGTTTACTTGGTTCACTGAGATTCGAAGTAATTGCATGAAATTTATTTTCCATGAACTGTAAATATTTATATAATACAATTCATTGGAAGCTTTTTTATGTAGTTGTTGTGACCTACAATCCAAATGCATTTCGCCTAGGTACAACAGTTGGGCTCATCAAACAGATGTTTCCATAGCCCTCGTCATAGCCAACGAAATATTTGAAACACAAAAAAAAAATACTGGAAATTATGCAGAGGTGGTATTTTCCCAGTACAGCTTATGTGTTCACTTTTGAGATAAAATATACCAACCCATCATGATATAACTAAGGAGTTGCATATGAATTTTTCAAACGTTAATTCGATAATATTGTTAGTAATATATTAATAATTTTGTTTGGCCCTGGTACCCTTCATCTAAATGTCTTTCTCCGGTATTGCTTTTTTTTCATCGATGGAAATATCGGTCTACTTCATTTGTCAGTAACTTATGTTATGTCTTCTAATTATTTGTCAAATCATTTAGTATCGGTATTTGAGGTTTTGTGTTTGATCTATACAAGATACTGTTTTATGGAAAAATCAGAATTACCAACAAATTAAAAAAAGTCATTATTAAAAGGTAATAAAACCCTATGTATTGTTGTAAAACCGCCCAATATGTGTCAAAAAGTGGTCGAAAATTACCTGAAAAGAATCGATGCTTGCAACAATTCGCGTGGTGGTCATTTAAATCATGTAAATGTCAACGTTCAAACTTTATAATTTAAAGAAACATCATGAAATAAAATATTTTATATGTATGTGTTTTATTTACGTTTACTTTTGAAACCGCAAAATGGGTAACCCATTACATTTGTAGGTAGGTACCTATGTAACTATTCCTTGAATCATGCATTCGACAATTCATTTTTACTAAGAATCAAGGTAATATTACCTACATGGACTTTAAATCTGCATAGGATAACTATATAGGCTAGCTACCCACCAACAGCGTCAGTGAGAAACACTAAAGTTGTTAGCTACAAGACCAAGTTTTTACGATCCAGTCGTGCATTTTTTTTCTTTATTAGAAAGTTTTTTTCGAAGTTTTTCACGCAAATACTTAAGTATTTGCCAGCTTCATTTCCCTCTTTGAGTTATAGATACTCTGCCTGTACCACATTCCAAGTTGTTAGTAATACAGTTCTTTGATGCTTACCATCGTTGTGGATATCAACCTAAAAATAAAGGGTCCGCCATCTAACGTTTTTTTTCAACTAGTGCTTATTTTGTAAATGTTAACACTTAGCTCATGTCTGATTTGATAGCTAATTGGTTTTATCCTTCCGCTGAAGGAATATGGTTTTGTATACCCTTGAATAACGCTGGGAAATATTGCGACATTACTTTGAAAATCATGGTAATGTTGCAGAATGTGTGCGAAAATTGCGTACGGATTTTGGAAGAAGAGAAGCACCGTCAGCTCCGTATGTTCGTTATCTTGTGAAAAAAGTGAAAGAAACTAGCATACTCATCGATAAACCAAAGCGTGAAAAGCCAAAAAAAGTTCGTTCACCCGAGAATATTGCTGTTGTGGCAGAAAGTGTGCGTGAAGCGCCATCAACATCAATTCACCGTCGTTCTCAACAATTGAACATTTCGGAGACATCATTGAGACGAATTTTTCATAAAGACCTTGGTATGACGCCATACAAAGTCCAATTGGTTCAGGAGTTGAAGCCAACTCACCATCCAATGCGTCTTAGCTTCGCTAAGTGGGCCTGCGGTCGACTTAGAGAAGATGCCGATTTTGCCAAAAACATCATCTTTTCAGATGAAGCTCATTTTGATCTTGGCGGGTATGTAAACAAGCAAAATTGTCGCATATGGGGCACAGAAAACCCGCATGCATACATTGAAAACCCGATACACCCAAAACGAGTCACTGTTTGGTGCGGATTTTGGTCCAGAGGCATAATTGGGCCATTTTTCTTCGAAAATGAGCAAGGAGTGGCCGTTACAGTCAATGGCGATCGTTATCGGGCCATGTTGAACGAATTTTTGTTCACAAAAATTGAAGAGGAGGATATTGGCAATATTTGGTTTCAACAGGACGGCGCTACGTGCCACACAGCCGAAGCTACACTCGATGTTTTGCGCCCTGTTTTTGAAGATCGCATTATCAGCCGCAGAGCTGATGTCGTTTGGCCACCTCGGAGCTGCGATTTGACACCGTTGGACTATTATTTGTGGGGTGCCCTAAAAGATAAGTGTTACGCCGACAAGCCAGAGACAATTGACGCTTTAAAGGACAATTTTCGTGAAGCTATTGGTGAAATACAGCTGCACACAATCGATAATGTGCTTAAAAATTGGACCGATCGTGTAGGCTACTGCATGGCCAGCCGAGGCAGCCATTTCCATGAAAGTATTTTCCATTATTAACCGGAAGGATTGTAATTTCAAATAAAAAAAGAAATTCGAGAAAATATTCAGTAGTCTTTTTTTGTAGCATTTTCAAAAAAAAAAGTTATTTGGCAGACCCTTTATTTGGTTTCCAACGCCCTGATTCACTTGTAAGTTATTTGCATATCTATCATAAGGTCCCTTGTCGCTTTCCCGATGATTACTAGTGTATTTTATAATTAGGTTACATCTGTCTTTGTGTCTCCTCTTAATTTCGTTGCTATTTTCCAAATACACTGATGCGTTTAAGCATTGAAAGTTTTAGGTTCGTCCACCGTAGAACACCTCCTTTTTTTTAAATTACCCCATTTTCAATTCGATGTGGGTCCTTCTTCTTTCGTTATACGGTAATCAATACCATATCCACACATTTGAAATCTATATCTAACTGATTTAAGAAATTACAATCGAGAACTCAGATATGATGATATCACATCTGAGCAAGACTTCGAGTTATTGATATTTTCAACACTTCATCCTTGTAAATTTATATCCTGACAAATTGCATTTAAGATACTCTCGCGCACTAAATAAAAGCATGAGTTTTATAAATCAAGCCATCCAGAAAGATGTTTATCCGTATGTCATGTGTAAGCATAACGTAATCCCAACACGCTGTGTGCAATGTATATTAATAAAAATAAAGTGTCTTGCAAGAAATAGTGAAAAGAAAAACACCGAACAATTGCAACCCATGAAAAGAAAGCAAATCAAATCCATTCCGCAAGATACGATAGAAAAAGCAATCTGAAGGAAAACCACTTTTTTCCTGTGGGACAAAAAAAAATATAAATATATGTAGTGTAAACTTTTCTGCAATATATAGCAATCGGCAACAAACGCGCGAAATGAAAATGCACGTAAAACCGGGATGACAAGTAGAATAACAAGATAATTCAACATCACCCGCCATGGGTCTCTTCGTATATCTGCTTCCCTTCCCATTGGTCTTGTGTAAAGCATCACTATATCTTCCATATATAAGGAGGTTTAATATTGATGTAGTGCGGAAGCTTGCACCAACGTATTTCTTCGTTTCATACGATTCTATAGAGCTCACGGTACGATACATATCCTAGAGCCGAGACCATGTCCCTTCTAGCTAATGTACGTGCAGAAATTGAATCTCAAATCTTAAGCTGTGTATATTCAGCGCGTGCTGCAGCTTCTATTCTGCACTATCAACCGGCTTTGATATCCATACCGCAATCCGCAACCTTTCACTGATGTTGCAAGCTGCGCGACTGTTGCAATATCTATAAAACGATTTAGCTATAAAATCTAACAGCAGTCGTTGAATTCTTTTTTTTTCCTATTTTTCTTAAACGAAATGAATCAATGGGGTGGTTTGTGTTTTTTTGGTCGTACAGTGGGACCAAGTTTATCTAATCCCTGAAAGGACAATGAACAAAAAATCCCAATTTTAAATGATAATAAAAGAAGGGGGACTTTTTTTTTAAACTAAGATAAGGTTATTTGTTTGTATAAGACATTTGCAGACCAGCTTGGGAAGCTTAATACATATGTCCATATTAGTTAAAAAAAATAAACTTATTGGAAGTCTTAGCGAAATAATTAACACTAACACATATCATATGCATATAACATTGTACAAGTTCAGTTTTTGTCTCAGAACTTGGAGATAAACAATATTTGTGCAACTATCTTTATTAATGGAAATCTGGTACATTTTTGACAACCATTATTTCAACTTTCTTTTCGAATCTTTAAGTTACTTTTTAAAGAAATAAAAACTTATTTAAAGCCTTTGTAAACAGGTATCTTACAAATTCTTTTGTGCAGCTTCTTAAAGACTTCCTTTATCTCCACAAATAATTTTGAGGCAATGATGGCTTATCGAAATAAATGCTTCTCGCAAATACTTTTTGAATCTTTAGTCGAAGGTGACTTCTTTTATCTTATCGAAATATTAAAGAAACTGCCCAAGTAACATCATCACAGCTATTCGGTGCAAAACTGTTCTTCTGGAATTCCAAACAAGTTTAACAGCACAGTCAGCTCGTTCAACGGTTAGTTATTCAAACTAGCTCCATAATACCTTTTATGCGATCTATAGACGCCATAAGAGCTCTAAGCAGTAGATTTAGCTTTAGAAGTAAAATTCTAACGCATGCGCATTTGGAAATGTCAAAATATAGCATTAGAATACCAACTACAAATCGGTTGTAGAGCTGATAATTAATATCTTGACGCATTCTCCTCAGGAACCCATATTATAATAGGGTGTTGCCCAAAATAAATACAAAATATTTATTTTATCAAGAAAAAAAAATATTATTTTAAATAAAAATTAAATGAATGTATGTATCTCATTTTTTAGTGTAGTTAACGATGTTCAAATTGGAACTATAAATTTTGATAATTTCTCGTTTTGCATAGTAATGTACATAAATATATAGGGTTTCTCATATATTAAAAGAAAAACTTTTTTTAGGGCTTTAATTCTAATCGTTTACCACAAAAATATTATCCTACTTTAATTCCCTTACAGAAGATAGTTGTGGTTACCCTAAATATAATGCTAAGTCTTCTTCTTGGCTAAGTAATATCAGTAGTATATTGAATTGTATTATAAAAAAAAACACCTTGTTACACATTAAGGATACAAATTTTCTATATCCCAATGAAGCGAACAGCTTTAGTAAAAAACTTTTGAAACTCTAATCTTTTAAAATTGCAACTTAGGCTTTAAATACACTTCAGGAAATATTCTTTAAAAAAAATTCCTGCCTATAAACTAAATTTGTTTTATTTTTACTTTTCTTGAATTTTAATTTCTGAAGCACCCTATCTTACAACAAGAACATGAAGTTAAAAAGACGAAAATGCCATCTTGTAGGAACTAGCTCTAGAAAATGTACAATGAATTTTAAACCGACATAATAGCTCTATATCTGTTGCTCCAGAACAGATAGTATTGCAGCTTAATTGGAAGAAACGTCTTGCCTGAAAATAAAAATGGCGACGAGATAAAAAATTAATGCAATTATTCTTTTTTTCATTTTAAAATAGAATCATCGTCGGAAAACACCAAATTATTATTATTTTTCAAAATTAATTTTATTTCACCTCTCGAAAATTAATTTTTAAATATTTTTACTATCTAACTATTTTTTAAAATTATTTTTTCAAATTATTTTTCATGATCTACTACACAGAATTATATAGGCGCGCTGTAATTTAAGGAAGTAGCGTCACTACATTAATGAAAATATTAAAATATTAATTTATTTTCTTATTTATTTTCATAAAAAACATTTTTTAATTTGGTTATTTTCATCTTCTCTATTTCTATTTTACATACATATTAGAATATTCATATATTTTTATTTTGTACTACACAAACCAATACAAACAATAATATGTCAAAAGTGGTGTCTTAATAGTTTAAAACCCATGTACTACAGAGCTTCAAGTCACTTTTACCACAGATAACAGGCTGAAGAAGAGCAAAAAAAGAGCTCACAAACTCAATGAATTAGCTACGTGGGAGTTTGATTATTGCTCTAAATCCACATATAGAGCTCCTTGCTAAATAAACAGCTTTAAGATTTAGCTCTTGAAGGACTATAAATGCTTTTCTACAGCTAAAAATGTTTCTTGGGTGTGCACTCTTAAGCTTGTGTAAACTTTAAAAATCCACCGCTAATACAGGCTTTAGAGAAGATGTTTGCGAAAATTTAGTTTCAAAATAAGTAGAAAAGAATATCTTTGTTAAAAATGAAAATATTCATCTAAGATTATGTACAAGCTCAATACTAGTCCTTTGAGATATTAAAAAATATTTCCCTATTGCAGAAGGAATATTAAAAAGTTAATCCACAATATTAAACATAGCTCAGACTATTTCTGGATTACCATTTTTACAAGACTGCTGGTCAGTTTAGCAAAATTAAAGTTCTTAAAAATAAGACAAAATTTAAATTTCATGGCAAAATGTTAATTCCTTTAACTCTATTTTGCTTATACCAAATATAATCTTCTTTAAACGTGTGGGAATACTGATGTGACTTTGTCCAAAATATGATATTTCAAAACACAAGGGATCTAATACATGCAAAGCGTTTGAAGTTTAAAAAAAATTTAAACAGCTGAATAAAGCTTATCAGCACCTTTTTGTATGTGAAGATTGATTTACCTACCGTTTGGGTATTTATCCAACCTTCATGTGACATAATCTTACCTAAAAGAGGTAGGCTTTTTTTGTATAAGTGATTGCTTTCTATTTCTTTTGACAATTTTTGTAGCCCTCCATTTGTTTTAAGTTTAAGGAAGATACAAAACATTAAAACTCCTTACCAGTACTTCATCAAGTTCCTGATTTATATCAACAGAGTTTAAAATCAGTAAGGATATTCTTTGTCCCTTGCCTTTATCTTCTTATTCATTAACACATCATAGCGAGTACATAAGGCTATGTTCTTTTTATAAATTCTCTAAATTAAAAAATGTTATTCATTGCCTTATGTAACGTTGCATAGCAACAACATAATCTTAACGTGTTGGAATGTTGCATAGAGCTTACATAAAAGGGATTTTTTATAGAAAAGTTATTTGACAACGCCTGTATCAATTTCCCTTTTTTTAAGGATGTTTAAGTGTTAATTTTTTGCATGCACCAATGACGATGTTATGTAGAATCGTCGACCGATTAAGATATCGGGCTTGGGCTATATTTGTATTTTTATTGCAAAACTTCATTATATGTCGCAAATGGAATATATAAATGCTTTCTTCTGGCACAAGCCCTTTATAATTATATTGAAAACAAAAATGTGTATTGTGTACGGATTTGCATAGTGGCTACATAGGTTCTTATTTAGACTCATTTTTGAAAGTTCGTGCGTGATTAGCAAATCTGTGCATTCACGGACGTTCTGATCTATTTGCAATAATTTCCCTTTTATTTTGGTACCAGAAGTGTTGGGTATCAAAACATCCACTATTCCTAGGAAGTTGAATTTTGCGGATTCCATGAGCTCTAATTCGTCATTTTGCAAGACATTAATGAAACTCAATGAAATGTAACAATCTGCAATTGTAACCGGAAATGTCTACCTTAAAAATTAATATTAGCGTCCAATTTTTTTCAAGTCAAGCATCCACAGTATACATTCGACTTCCGTATCAATAGAATAACCCTAAAACGAGCAATAAAACTCAATTGTTTTTTTTTATAGTTCTATTAATGCTTTGTGCAACAGATAACTCACCCCTCCTCCCTCTCTCCTCTTCAGCTCATCTAACCATTTTGCACTCCAAAAGACATCGCCGGGGCGCGTCGCAAATTATAACACAAGTCTCTGCTCTGGGTCTCATGGTTAAGGGTTTAAAGCTTGCTATGAAAATGCTATGAAATTTTTTCCAAACGTGTGGGCGAACGAAAACTTGCAGATAAAATAAATGCAACAGGATGCTCGTTTCCCTTGCTAATGCGACCAGCCATGATGTACATAAGCAATTTGTCCTTAAAAATTTTATTGCTTAAGTGCGCCATTCCTTTGAGATGTTCGTTTGGTTATAGAATCTTCTATGACACTGCCTCGATGTTGCAACAGAGTGCAATGTTGTCGGCCGGAGCCTCTTATGCATCTTAAGTGTTTCATATACTTAATTCTTGTTAAACACTCCCTTGTGTGGGGTTTTCACAGATTTATCCATGATTGTAGCTATGTTTTTCTTCTTTTTTTTGCCCAGGACGATTCCAGTGTGGGAGCATGCAACGTGTAAAGACGTTTCCTACAAAACTATTATAGCCTTTCATTTTCTATCATTAAATTAAACAATCATTGGAAATGTTATTGTTATTTTGATTATTATTACAGTTGTTCTATCTTTCGTGCACAAAATACAAAAGGTTCATAAATAAAAGTAGGCATCATTCTATATAAATGCTTTATATGTGACTAGGTTTCCTTGTACAGAAATTTGGTTAGAACATCTAGAAGACTCCTTGACTTTTGCATTTGGTTGACAAATCGTTGTGTATGAGTGTACGTGACGATGATTTATTCACTTCATCTAAAAAATTGAAGACTTTTTTTTTGTCAAATCCGCCCTTTTCATTTCAAACTAGTACACTGAAAAAAATTAATAAAATTTATATTTTAATATTAATTCTTAAAAATAATATTTAATATTTAATATTTAATATTTAATATTTAATATTTAATATTTAATATTTAATATTTAATATTTAATATTTAATATTTAATATTTAATATTTAATATTTAATATTTAATATTTAATATTTAATATTTAATATTTAATATTTAATATTTAATATTTAATATTTAATATTTAATATTTAATATTTAATATTTAATATTTAATATTTAATATTTAATATTTAATATTTAATATTTAATATTTAATATTTAATATTTAATATTTAATATTTAATATTTAATATTTAATATTTAATATTTAATATTTAATATTTAATATTTAATATTTAATATTTAATATTTAATATTTAATATTTAATATTTAATATTTAATATTTAATATTTAATATTTAATATTTAATATTTAATATTTAATATTTAATATTTAATATTTAATATTTAATATTTAATATTTAATATTTAATATTTAATATTTAATATTTAATATTTAATATTTAATATTTAATATTTAATATTTAATATTTAATATTTAATATTTAATATTTAATATTTAATATTTAATATTTAATATTTAATATTTAATATTTAATATTTAATATTTAATATTTAATATTTAATATTTAATATTTAATATTTAATATTTAATATTTAATATTTAATATTTAATATTTAATATTTAATATTTAATATTTAATATTTAATATTTAATATTTAATATTTAATATTTAATATTTAATATTTAATATTTAATATTTAATATTTAATATTTAATATTTAATATTTAATATTTAATATTTAATATTTAATATTTAATATTTAATATTTAATATTTAATATTTAATATTTTATATTTAACATACATAATTAGTTTTTTTAAATAATAATGGAAATCGAAAATATGTTTTCTCTTTCTGTAACGAGCTCATTCATTTTTATTTCTCATCAGTTCTATATGTGTATTTATATTTGGGTGTATGTTCAAATATCGCTGATGATGATTACAGCAGCCATAGGAAAGAAACGAGAACGAAGGAAGAAGTTAAGTTAAAATGATAGATAGATCGGGTAAACGTTGTGTTGGAAATTAATAGAGGTTCTGTCAAAATGTCACATCGATGATTGTTTGAATAGACTTTTGGGACCGTGCGACGACGAGTTGATATGACATATTTTGTGCCCACATACTTAAGCTTGATTTATGGTACTAATTTTATACGCGTGTGATGTTTGTAAAGATGGTCTGGTTATGTTAGGTTAAGTATATATTTTCGCTGAAATGTAAGGATATGCTTCTTTTTGAATGGAATGTTTCAATATGGATGGCATATTTCCATATATATTCACACAAACATAATGGTATACATAATAAATTATAGCTAATTATTAAATTCTGTCTTATGATGAGATATGCTATTCGAAGGGTGGCGGGCAGTGGAAAGAGAAGAGCAAATTATTTCCTATCGCAATCTTATTAACATATTGCTTTAACCTTTAATTGGCTTCTTGAGTAGGAAATAAGGCAAAAAGTTCGTTTCTTTTGCTTAACGTTACATCGATGGTACAGAGTTGGGTTGACATTTCCAAAAAAAAAAAAAAATAAAAATCGAAAAGCTTTTAATCAAATCTTGTATGACGGTGATGGGGAACAACATGACAGACAAGAATAAACATATTCTTGCGTTTTTACAGATGGCTATGTCGGACTTTAGCTCGAATATAAAATATTCCGTGGAGAAGGGCATCATTTTTAGTAATTCTTTTAGGTATCAGAATTCAAATATTGCCTCATTTATATGTATATAAAATTGAAGACTCAATACCTATAAGTATTTACTCTATATAGGCACTTTTTCTATCTATACGAAGCTATTCATCCTTACGAGTATTAATGTTTTCTTTTTTATTTTCAGGTAATATTTTATTCATTTCAAACACATAAAAGACTTGAAGATACTCATGTGGGGTAAAAGCAGGTGAGATGACTTTCGCGAACCTTTTGTGCATTCACACCTCCAGCATGTCCAAGTTGCACATTTTATTTCATACACATATAATGCTGAGTGCTCTAAAGGGGTTTTAAAATGTTTAAGTATCTACAGCGAAAGCGGCAGGCTTATCTTTTCGTTCGCGAGTTGTCAAATAAAAAATTATTAAAAAAAAATATGCGAATATAAAGTGAAACAACAGTGTCATAATCACACAGCTGGACTTAACCAATAGTTTTATTTTATTTATTCAAAAAATCATTGTTGATGGTAATAACATCAACAAACAGGTAATTTCATTTATGAATCAAATTCCAAATATTTCAGCGAGACTAGAATACAACTTATACATTTCTTGTGTAGTCTTGCCAGAGTTAGAAAAGAATGCAATCCTTTTGGATTGCATTCATTGAAGTCACAGGAAAAATACCATACTTCAACTTCAAAATATGAAATCAAGCTTCATTTCGAAGTCATTGATTGGGAATACATATTAGTTAATTCAAAGATTGAATTCAAGTGAATGCAATCTTCTGTGATTTCAGTGATGGCATTGAAGTCTTTTTAAATTCATTGAATTCCTTATGAGGTCAAAAAACCAATCAAATCATTTGAAGTCATTTTGAAGTCATTGCAGACCTTTTTAAATATTATAAGTCCAATTCTGTTGGTTTGAAATAAGAAAAGTATATTAACCCCTTAAATAAGTTAATTTTACGTTATTAAAAAAAAACCGCCCTTTAATAGAAAACAATTAATAACCCTGATGCACGAGGCATGACCACGAGTGAGCATACTGAAAGAAAAGAAAT
This sequence comes from Philhelius pedissequus, assembly GCA_910595825.1. Lineage (NCBI taxonomy): Eukaryota > Metazoa > Arthropoda > Insecta > Diptera > Syrphidae > Philhelius > Philhelius pedissequus. Next base: position 271,078,279 of record OU343160.1, on the reverse strand, counting down.
ATCTGTCATTTATGATTTTATTTATTTCTCATAAAATATTGTAATTGAAATAAAAAAACATAACCATTTCATAACAAACAAAATAAATTTACTTTGTTAAATATTAAACATATATCCACACAAAATTATTCCGGTTTCTTGCAAGCAGACCTAATCCCCAAGATGTTTTGAAATAGAATAGGTATAAAGAACAGAAAGTTGTAAAACTATGAAAAAGAACCATTTAAACTTACAGTTCCGAAATAAATTAAAAATTTATAAGAAAATACTATTTACCCTTAAAAACTAATTTGAGAACTATAAACCTATAAGAAATGGCACTTAGCTGCCAATTTATTTCTGTTATAGCTACATGAAAAGAAGTTTTTTTTTCTACTTAATTTTCCATTTGAGACTGTGTTACAGGCGGGTCAGAAATCAGAATTATTGCCAGTTGGAGAGCAATATGTAGAATACTGATACTGAACCAAGATTAAAATTAAAATCGCAGTAATTCTATACTCATCAAGGGTTAAGGCTGTAATAACATCCATTGGTTCAGCTTTTATTGGCCCAACGATGACAAGTCCCATACCATCCTGGGGCCTATAACACAGCACATAAAGTGCTTGTTGAACAAGTGAAATTCAACAACTTTTTTAAATGTGTGTAAGACGAAACGACAAGCCTAGGAGAACTATAACAATTGTTTTGGCTTCATTCAACAAATTTACTATTCCACCGTTTCTGTAACTGGAAATAACAAGAGTTGAAAAAAAAATGAGAATAAGCTTGCTGAATAGTTGATAAATTTCAACCGAAGCGACGCGACAGTTCCGGACTAGTTCAAAGTCAACAAGTTAGAAATAAGCACTTGCAGTTGCGTTAATTAAATAATAACATCGGAAGGTTTTTTTTTCATTCTGAACCAAAGAGTATTAGTGAGAAGGCAAAAGTGTTCAAGGAAAGAATAAACTTTGAAATAGAACCCTATGTGGTTATTGAAAAATTTGTGTGCCGTTAGAGTCTAGGACTATGTTGTTTCGCAAACAACTGAAAATCCAAACTGTTCAGACCAAATAATAAATATTGAAGATCCAGAAAAAAGGTATCTGCCAATCCAAAGAAGAAAGTTTTAAACCAACAAAAACTCAAAGCAAATTCTCCTCGGCAGTACAACTTCAATTTTATTTCCTGTAATGCGACAATACATTATAGAAACGAAAATATAGAATGTACAAACGACTTACAATTGGTATAAGAACCTTAACTAAAATCCAGATTGTTTTAAACAACTTAACAAATAATAATTTCCTTTAGAAATCTAAATGAGAGATAATTAAGAAATCACATTATAAAATAATTATACAATTTACCTAACGCAGATCTAGCCAGAACAATGGCGTTTTAACTTTTAATTTAATTTGTACAAATGAAGATCAAAGAAGCGGGTGACGACTGAGATCAACATATAAGTTTCTATCTCTTTCTTTTGTCAGAAAGAGACGAAATTATTAAGTAATAAGTAAAAATAGTTAACTTAAGTTAAATAAGCAAAAGAGTTACCCAATCAAAACATTCTTTCAATATTAAAATAATGTAGATTGTAGAAATTTCATTAATATATATTATTGATATATTTCATCATTGACTCGATGACAGACTATCTTACCGAAAGTCTCTCCTATTAATAAAAGTAAAGCACTAAGTGCAAGAGAGAAAATATTGATCGTCTTACATTGGTTTGGAACTGGATCTCAGAACCATGTTATAGGAAATGTTCATGGTGTTCACACAATGACAGTTTGTCGAAATCACATTTTCAATAAATACTTATTTTTTTTTTTCTTCGGAAATTTTAATACTCATCTTTGTAGATTTATTTGTTCAACTGATTCAAAAGTAAGGGAAATTGAAACAGAATGATTTTCTCTTGTTGAACGAACATAGTTGAACAAGTAATTGTTGACTAGTTGACTTGTTGTTCTGTGTTTATGACAACAGCCCTGATGGTTTCTATTTTGAGGGTTCATAGTAGAATTCGTGGAAATTAACAATCCCACAAACTGGCCAGAAGAAGACTAGCCCCTCAAAAATCACCGGCAAGAAGGTTCAATCCACTGGAAACTTTGGAGTATGAATTAAATTATGTGGCAAAATTATGTATTACGCACAACACCTGTGGGCGTGACGCGACGGAGAAAAGGAAACAGTTCTTTTCTACACTGCTTGCTAATAAATTTGTTGCCAACCTTAACGAACTCTCATAAAAAAACATCAAGGATTTTATTGTTTTATACAGGGCACGGAAAGGCAGCATTGTCAGTGGTTAGCATATTATGGTCATGTATCCGGATGATCTTTCGGATTGGATTAAATTGACTTCTGGACTAGACAACTTATAGCATTACTGTGCACAGCAGTGGTGATTCAAATCACCATCAAATATCAAATCAAATCAAATTCAAATATCATCCACCTTTCAGTCGGAAGATCTTGACGTGTCCGTAATATCAAACAAACCCATATAATCTCAAACTTTTCAAATCAAATCGGAGTAGAAAGGATCTAGGGGTATATGAAGATAACTTTGTTAATCAGTGTATATTCCTCGTGAGAGTTATATATGCCCTCGAACCAGTGTTACCATATGCTTAATTTTTAATGAGTCCAAGATGCTGAAAAAATGAGTCATTTTGAAAATAAATGAGTCCCAATAAAAAATCTCTTTTAAGTTTATAATATATAATACCATTTTTTTAATAACTAAAATAAATACTTTGAAAGCATACAAAAAATATCAAATTTATAATAAAAATCCAGGAAAATTAGATAAAAAATGATGTTACTTCGAAAAAATTCCGACAAAGCTGAATGTGAAGCTGAAGTGTTTTCTTAAAAGTACTCTATAATTAACAATTTAAAATGTCTTGAGAACACATTTTTTAAAAAGTAAAAAAGTAAACAAAAAGGAACAGTTGAATAATAAGACACAAGTTAGAAAACGAATAAACAAAGCATAGTTTTTGATCGATCCAAACTTTGTCGGTTAAGCCACATAACTCCTTTGCAAACATAATTGCTTCAACAGTTTTTAATTTAAATCTATTGAACGTTTTTGTTTTGATTAGCTGAGATCTGAGAATTTTCTTGCAGCGGCTGCAGAACTTTGAGGAAACATCAACAATTTCATAATAAACTTAGAAATGTTCTCAAAAGTAGACTCTTCACGCGCATATCTTAATTTTAAAACATCGATCCAAAACTCTTATATGTTTTATCCAAAGGAAGGAAAGTAAATAGAATCCTAGTTTAGACTATCCAATCTTTTTAAAATATTTTCTGCAAAATGAAATAAAAGTCGTTCTTAAAAAAATGAGTCAATTCTTAAAAAGATGAACCCTGAACCAACCTAAAAAAAATTTTGACTCAAATTAGTCCAAGTGGTAACAGTGCCTCGAACTTAACTCCTTTATGGGTCGAGCTCACTGAGTTGGTGGGAGACAAAATAGGCCTATACACATTTTTACCATATCGACATAAATTAAAGAATTTTTAATGACATAGTGGTCATGCATGTCGTCTATGATCAAGATAAAAATGAAAGGGCTATAATGATTACTCTGAGCTGAGCAAACCAAAGCTTGCAATAAAAAAAAAACGAACAAAACGCATGTATTCTTTTGGCGTCTGGGTGAAAATTAACCTACTGAAGGAAATTTTGATGAGACCAAAACGATTAAATTTTAAAAAGATCACTTCAATGAATTTATATGTACACGATATCGTTCCCCATTCACAGTTACCGTTACGCCGTTTTCATTTTCAAAGAAGTAAGGTCCAATAATTCCTCCTGACCAAATTGCACACCAGACTGTAAGTTTTAATGGATGCAAAGCTGACTGATGAATAATTTGAGGGTTTTCTATTGCGCAGAACCGACTGTTCTGTTTATTCACATATCCATTAAAAAAAAATATGCCTAGTCACTCATTATGATTTTTTCATGAAAATCGGGGTTGTCATGGGCTAGCTGTAACATCCTATTGGCATATGTACGGCGGCGTAAATGGTTTTGTGTAAGAAGTTCTTGTGTCAACTGAATCTTAAATGGAAACAAATGCAAATCATTGTGCAAAATTGTGGCAAAAGTTGTTCTTTAAAGACCAAGCTCCTGAGCACGGCGTCGAATTGAGGTTGATGAATTGTTCTGAACACTTCCTTGAGCAGCAGTAATGTTTTCAGCCAATCTTGCAGTACGTTGTGGGCTATGCTTGGACCTATCACCTACAGACCCTCTTTCCTCGATAAATAGTCCGTTTTTCTGGCACATTGTTTCTCCCAAAATGTTCACGTAACTTTCTCAACGTCACAGTAATCGATGATTGATTTTGATAAAATGTTTTAACAATTAAAACACGTTGGTTTATCGAATATTTTTCCATAATAAATTTGCCACGTGTCTACTTCTAGAATGCCAAATATGAACTGTCATGACTAATGTTTACCAAAATGGCGGCAAAACAAAGTAGTAAACCTTCCCGGCGGACACCCTGTATTATCAATCCGAAAAAAACATAATTAACTGTATTTTAATTTTTGTTACATATTAATATTTAGACAATTCTTATAAAAGATTATTATATACTAAGGTACTGCTCTAGCGTTGTGAATAGGGGCATTACCTGAATATCACAAGGAACTTTTGAAAAATCCTTTTAAGTTAATTGTTGAATCATGTTACAGTCGTGCATAAACGTAGAAACTAGAGTTTATAATTGGTCCAAAATAATAAATAGCTCCCTAAACCAGAACTTCTTTCTAACGACTTTGATGACGCTGCACTACCAATTCATCCTGATCAACAGATTAATAAGTTGGTACGCTTTCTTTCAAGGCAAGTACTTGTAGCATCTTTAGAAATCCATCCCATTTTCTTTTATTTGATGGTAAGAGAGTTTTCGTTGGGAGTTTCATCCGCTTAAGTTGAACGGCGTGCGGTACTTTCAGATGAACCTTTTTCTTAGTGGTATCAGACTCTCCGCTAGCGATTACTCTCCTTTTTGCAATTGTTCGGACTTTTAATGTTTTCACCATGGTATTTCTTGTTTCTTAAAAAAACTCACTGCGGTCTGCGATCTTGCGATATTTCTTCGATTCAGGCGCACTAAAATTGTGTTCTTTGTAGAAAAACTATCACAACTTACCACAAGTCTTATTTTATTATTGACTAGCAGATACTCGTGCGATGCTACGGACCCACGGGAATCTAATGAAATCATCTATCCACCTACAAAATTCCATTCAAAACCCTTCATTCGTTGAATGTAGGCACAAACGACGAACATGCTCGCCTAGTATGCTCGCGCTCGCTGTGCTCTTCTTGTATGTTGGATGGTTCGCGAGCCGCTTGCTGTTGGCCAAAAATTTAGATTTTGTCGTGTTCGTTGGCTTCGATGTTCGTCGTGTATGGACATGTTCGCGAACAAAGCGAAGATTTAATATTGGATTCAAAAAGTAAGAACTACAAAAATAAAGTTGGGAAAAATAAATCATGGCTAATCTTCCAGATGCTTACCAAATTTCATTAAAATCCATTCAATGGTTGAGGCACGAATGCGGAACAAACAACCAAGTACATATTTTGTTCATATATAAGCCTCTCCCATATAGGCATAGAAAGTGTTCGGTTCCATTTTTCGGGATAAAAATGACATATGTGATAATCGAGTATGTTTGTGTCCATGTGCCAAATTTTATCCAGATCCGTTGAGCCGTTCTGGCGTTATTGAGTAAAAACATCCACCCATCCATCCAAACTTTTACATTTATAATATCAGTAGGTTTATCCGAAATTTTCCAAACTTCACAACGAATTTTCCACCTTTACATTGTCCAAAAACATCAAATCATGCTTTAAATTTATCTATATATCATCGAGAGAAAAAGGTTAGCGTTTTTCCGGAATTTTTCGAGTTTTCCACTAAGAATTTTCTATTTTTTCATTCGAAAAGCCATTCTGAACATTTGCATACACAATTAAATACAAAAAATCAATATTCGATTTTTAAAATTTCCCGACATTTCCTGGAGGGTTTACCCAAAATTTTCTTTCGCAAAAACCTTCTCCCGGATTTTACGAACAACTAAAAAAGAGTTCGAGCCAAATCGGCCCATTCGTTCTCAATTGATGAATTACAATACATTTTTTCACACCATTTTTAATAGCAGATTCCCGTGCGATTGTATACGGAGTTTCTATCCCACGGAAATCTAATGACATCTATACACCTACAATTAAAAAACGTTCAGTCGTTGAGGCGCGAAAGCAGAACAAACACCCAAGTATATGTATATATTTTTTTCATATTTAAGCCTCTCCCATAGGAACCGTTAATTTTTTTTAGGATAAAAATGACCTATGTGAGAATCTAGTACCCCATCCATCTACCCATCAAATTTCATGCAAATCCGTGTGCTTATATGCGCCTTGTGAATTAAAGCTATGTTGGCTATTTGTAGAATGAGCTCTATTAAAAATTAAAACACACATATTCCACGGGAACCATACATTTTTTCGGGATAAAAAGCAGCATGTGGCCTATTCCAGACAATAATATATCTCTGTACCAAATTTCATCCAGATCCGTTCAGCCGTTCCGGAGTTATTGAGCAACAAACATCCATCCATCCATCCATCCATACAAACTATCACATTTATAATAGTAGTGAGATTTTTCTTATTGATAATTCGAGAAAAGACCACATGCTTTGAAAGTGTATCCGAAATATGTGATTTACAATAATTATATTTATATTAGATGCAAGCGTTTCCTTTTGGAAAACAATAAACAAAAACTATCCAACGACATATAAAAGATTTAGGTATAATAAAAAAGCATTATTAATCCTTTTTGCCACCAAAAACTAAGGTATTTTTATGCGCAAAGTGTTATAAGCATTTAACGACTTGAACGTGTAAAATTAAATTTTAATTTGTATTCCTTAAAACAGCACCCAATAATTTAACCCATCCATTACCAAATACTCTCTTCACACAAGCTCCTTATATACCACTGTGCATTATACTGCTACAAAGTTAGTGTGCACCATTCGACAACTCCACTCTACCGCTTCTTCCTCCCGATTATAAAACCACACAATGATAATTAAGGTGATATCACTACTACATGCTGATGTCCTTGCCTGGCGATAAATAAGTCAAAAGCGGTTGGTAGCTACCGCTGCCACTGTGAGGATGATCACAACTGGTGTATGTATAGGTGTGTTTAATATTTGTTTGTTAGTTTTAAGACACACAATAAAGTTCCTCTGGAGTTGAACATTATATGTATAAATTACCACTTATAAACGGTGATTTTTTAAGAGCTTGGTTTTTGAAAATTCAAAAAAACACAGAAAATTGTAAAAAGTGAATGAAATTTTTATTTGGATCGATAAATCAATTTCTCCCATTTACTTTTTAAAAATAATTTCACTTAAATGTTGCCCGCGGCTACGCTTCAGGTGGTCCATTCTGAAGGTCCAATTTTGGCAAACTTTTTCACACATTTCGGCCGGAATCTCACCAATGACGCGTTCAATGTTGGCTTCCAAGGCAGCAATCGTGTTTGGCTTGTCCCCATAGACAATAGACTTAACATAGTCCCACAAAAAATAGTCTAACGGGGTCAAATCACATGATCTTGGTGGCCAATTGACTGCGCCAAAACGTGAGATCAACTGCTCACCAAATTCGCCTCTCAATTGATGCCTGTGTGTGGCAAACACATTTTTCACAAAGCACGAATTTTGATAATAAATTTCAATAATTTGCAAACGTTGTTCAGGCGGAAGTCTATTTATGATGAAATGGCAAACAATACTGAATCGAAATGTCAAATGTTCGTGGAATTTGTCATGTGTGATCTGTCAAAAATATAAACGTCAAAAACCAAGTAGCAAAAAAATCACCCGTTATGAAGGAAGCATTAAATTCTCCAATGTGGTTTGGGTGAAGTCAAGATTTATCTCTCAACTCCTTTAACTGAAGGTAATTTTGTGATATACATACTTCAAGTTTTCAAAGCAACACCTCCTGCCAAAATGGCATCAAATTACTGCCTTTAATTCATTAATTCAATAAACTCCAATTATCCTTATCTTCTTTGAGCCATTACCATATATGAACATCTCACGTATCCACTCTCCAATCTCCACATGAGGAACAATATTCACCGGACAGCTTCAATCACCTGAGTACAGGACCTGCTGACATACATATAAGCAAAAGTAATACATACATACCTACCAGCAACGCTTTTATGTGGCTCTGAGCTGATTAATCTATAGCCATACATCCCTGACATTTAAGCTGTTTCCAAAAGGATTAAACTCGGTCACAGTCACAAATGATTTTGTGGGAAAGTGCTTATCTTTTTCATCACTATGCCGATCGATGCCGACGCGACACACAGACATACCTAAATTCCCTGAACACACATATTTTTTTAATTTCATAATTTATTCATTAAATTTTTGTTTGATTTTAATCGGTAAACGATACGATAAATGAATGTATGTAAAACCGATGAGTAATGACAAGTGTAATGAAATGTTCCTTTTTGGATGTCCCAACAAATAGGCACACTGTGCGTCTGGATTTAGTCCAAAGGAAATTAATGATGAAGTGGTTTCTGTGGATGTGTAGGTATTTTTATAGATGTATATTTTTTTTAAGTCAAAATAAATACTAAATATATCTAGGTTGGTGTCGAATACCCGCATTTGCTTGGTAAACGAGAGAGAGAGAGAAAAAATCCTATCTGATGGAGAAAAATATCCTTTCAATTCGTTTTACCACATAAAATAGAGTATAGAAAAAAAAACACCCTCCAAGCCAACAAAAAAAAAAAAAATAAAATACGACGACGAGGACAAACAAGATTAATTGTATATGGCTTTGATAAAATTGAAATTCGTATTTCACGACACGACCCTTTTTTTTCTTGTGTGGGGAAGAGTTGGGGAAGAAAATGATTGTAAAACCCGCAGAAAAGAATTTGAAGGATTCTTATTCTGAGAAATTTCAGAAATGGAAAAGGATTCGAATTTGCGACATGTTTGAGATGCAATCTGTGCTAACTGGGAAATCAGTAAATGATTTACGGCTACCGCATGGGAATCCCGGTTTGCTAGAGAGTATAAGCTTGCTCTTGACGTGGTCTTTTACGTCGTCGTTCTTCTCGTTGTCGTGTGTTTGTGGTGTGGTTTTTTGACATAGAGAAAAGGGTATATGTTTCAAAAAGTCAACCGAATTTTTCGTTGACTGTTTTTTTTTTTTTTGTCTGCAAGGATACATTTAAAAGTCACACTTAATGCAAATATTATAAATCCTTTTTCATTTTAGTACAGAGAAATATGCGAGATCGGGAGTAATCTAATGTTTGGAATTTAACCAAATACCTGCAACTGACACATGATAAACTGTACACTCTGTGTCAATTGCTCAAGGTTGTTTCATGCTTTTTAATGCTTCCTTATATATCCTCAAGCTTATGACTCTTTATAACTAAACTTTGAAAATTTTCTCTTACATTTAAGAGGGTCCATAATTAATATAACTTAGAAGTCGATGATTTTATGGTGCATGGTGTTTGCTATATGGTTCATTTTATCTTATTGAGCTTTTGAGACATCATACTGCTGTGTCATATCTCATTGTCTGGTTCATTTTGCAATTCCTCTCTTAACATTACAATATGTTTTTAAGCTCACACGATACGGAAAGATTTGCAACGTTCATATTCAGAGAACTAAATTTTTGCATGACCAAAAATAAAGACAAAAAATATTACCATGCCTCAAAGGTAGTAAACATTTTTGGTAATTTGTAATTTGAAATTCAACTTCGTGCTCGATTCCAAAGATCATCCTTAATGACACCACTTTCCCTCCATTCGATCTGGCTGTAATCTTTAAGGACTTCGCTGGGTCAAACCTGGAGTATAACTTTCATATGTGTACAGGGCGAGTATTATTATAAAACCACCACTGGAATATTTGTAGTATATAATAAAAAAAAGTGTTGGTCCTATGACACTCCCTTATGGTACAACGTCTTTAGTTTAGTCTAGTTCGAATACTTCTGCACATATACCACTCTAAAAAATCGATCTGTGTAAAATATGATATCACTGAATCATATTACTGCCTTGTTAGGTGTATATGCAGCTTGTACTTAAGTTCCATGCCATACCTTGTTAAAAGCACAACAACAGTAATTCGATGTACTTATGGTCTATTCTGAAATGTATAATTCTAAGTCCGCGTCGATTCCTCGCCTTGCTCATGAACTATGATCTTTTTGACCTCTAGTTGACTAACTTGTACTCGGGACTTAGGCTTGCGCAAGTGCAAGATAACGCCCATAGACAACGGTGTTTGTTTGCTGACTGGTCTTCGAGCACTTAGAAGAGATCCTCAATTTTCGCCAAAAATCGACCTTTGGTGATATGTTTGTAATTCTTCCAAAACGACATTGGTGTGACACTATATGGCCTAAATGAAAGGAAATAGGCGATATGAACGGTCCAGATTCAAAAGGTTATAACTTCATAATAGATATTATGCATACAAAATTGAAAGGGGGTGGTGACAACAGACGTGGCTACTAAAATCGTGCGATATTTGACATTGGTAAAATATGTTATTGAGGGCCTGAGGGCATCTCGGAACTCGGACATCTATGCCAACACAAGCCGCAATCGACCAATAACCCTAAAGGCAACATTACCCAGGAAAACCTTTTAAGAGCAAATTTCTCTCTTAGCGCAAGTATACATGGAAGATAACCAATCATTATTGAACTGAAGGTTCTCTCTTATGGTGTTCTAAAAAATTCGACTCAAAGGATATCAATGGAAGAAATTTTGCATTTACTTTCTATACACCGCCATTCTTAACGCAGTCCATCTTGAAGTAAATCAGACATCAGATTCTTCTCGATTATCGAATTTTTTTCTCCAAAACGAATGGTGGCAAATGCGACACAATATTATACAATATTTTTCTTAATCTTTCCGAAAACGAATCTTATGATTTTGATTAAAATTCAGTAGCTTTAAACCTAAAGAGGAGTAGAATTATATTTCAAAAAGTTTTTTTTTTTTTGCATTCGGAAATAACATATCTCTTAGCTTGCCCACACCTACATGTAGTATCTATTATGTTTTGGTTATTCTCATATATCTCGTTAACGTCTTCACCGATTTTGTTCTAAATTTACATTTCGTCTGATCCAGCCATGTCTGTTTTCTAGAAAAACCTTAGTCAAATGTAACTAATATAATTTATTTATAAGGAATTTTAAATCAGAATCAATCTAGTGGCACGTAGTGTATCTATTTCAGTTTGACAGGATATTTGCTATATGGTTTCCTGATAGCCATATATGATAAGTGTTAATTAATTTCGAAAATGCTAATGAAGTATTCTATACGTGTATATAGCTGCTGCTTTGCTGATTTATAATAAAGTGATGTGCAATTGGGGTTTTATTGAATTTGATTGCCTGTCTATTTCATGACACGGTAAATACGTTTTCGAATTTAAAATCCATTAAACATTATTGTGACCTGAATTTTGGTTATGTGTCTATTGTTTTCTCTGTTAATTTCAACTTGAAATATTTTACCAATGATATAGCTTAAAAAAATAAAACATATTAGAAATATGCATAATGAATGGCGGTGTACAGATGCATTTGATTTAATAGCTATTTATAGAATTTTTGAATAGCATTTGGCGGATTTTTCGATTTTTGAAGTTAATTGGTATTGATTCTGGGCAGATGTGATTTGCGAACATTTATTGGTGACTGTTGTTGTTTTACAGTATAGACCTTCTGGCTTTGATTTCGTATAAAACGTATATATATGCAATTTCATTAAATAGAAATTTATTTGTGTTAAATGGAGAAAATACATTATACAGTTAGTTTTTAAATACAACTTCTGGCATATATTAAACACGGCTAGATCTATATCGGGTGCCAATGTAAATGTTTTTTTTTTTTTTTTTTTAAGCTGGTTGCAATGTCCTAGTGATAAAATCCTTAAAAACCGCGAAGCGAGGGAGACTGGTTCTTTTTTTAAATACTGTAGTTCTCTGTTTAATAATTGTTGTTGAATGTTAAAATTCGGAGTTACTAGGAAACACATAAGAAAGTGGAATTCGTGCCCACTTTGCATTGGTCTTGTGGATTTGATTCCCGGAAACTAATTTCTCTGTACGCCTGGCCAATAAAGTTGTAGGCAAAAAAAAATTATAGCAGTAAGGCTTAACCTTGTTACATTCTCAAGCAACGAACTGAAAAATGATCTGAGATCATGGCATCCTGAATACATAAATGAGATCCATAGCATGACCATCTTGTAAAGAAAATACATTTAGTAAGAGCCTTTAGTGGACTTAGATGTATATCGGAGATCTTCCATTATTACAACCATAGTCTTCTTGCTTAAATCTTTACATTTGTCTACTGTTAAGAATTTTATTTATGGGAGGCCATTACAAATGCACAGAACAGAAGAGATACTAATACTGATCCTTACGCGACACGTTTTGCCAAACTGGTGCTAGTGGTGAGATGATTGTCGAAAAAGTATTTCTAGTTCTGAATAGACTGGGGCATTCGTAAACAAAATGAGAAAAGCCCTCCTCCCTGTCATGCAGGTTGTCATTGATTTGTTATTGTTACCCATTAGCTTTAGTATGTATTATTCTTACATAAACTTCTCGAAACCCAAAGATTTGATAAACTGCCCATTCGGTTTTAATTGCATCAAGACTTGTCCATTTTTTGATCAATTGGACGGAGTAAGCTTAACCCTTTGCCTGCCTATCTATGACATCAAAACTATTATTGACTATTTCAAACGTTTGGAGCAGTTTTTTTTAAATGTTATTCTTAATCCGCCTTTGAACGGTTAGTCCGTATTGAGTTCTAGACCTGTGCAGTTCAATTCCTTGAATTTTTGTCATGGCTTAAATATTAGTTGCTTTGTCGAAGGCTCAACAAAAAAACCAAAAACAAAAAAACAAAAAATTACACGTGTCAAAATAGGCAACGAGACGAGACCAGGCGAGAGTTTTGCAAGTCTCGTCTCGGTCTCGTCTAGGGCTGGCAACGAGACCGAGACTAGTCTCGGTCTCGTCTCGGTCTCGGTCTCGTCAACGAGACGAGACTCCTTTAAAAGTACCGAAGACGAGACCGAGACGAGAGCGAGACGAGACCGTATTTTTGGTACCGAAATTCTACGAGAGTCTCGCTGGTCTCGGCGGTCTCCGTGGTTTGGTTTCGGTTTTCGCTATAAGAAAATTTTGTTTTTATTTCATTATTTTTTAATATCTAATCATATTCAATTTTTATAATATGCACAAGTTTTGCGAAATATTATATACGCGTTAACATATCAAACCATATATGTATGTACATAGTTATACAGAGATAGGCGCATTGCGAAAATCCAGAGAAGAATGCGTACGATTTATGTATGCATGGCGTTGCTTCCTTTTGGGTGACATTTGGAAAAAATATTGTCAAAACGTCAAAATATAGTTCGTTGCCTAACTGTCAGGCCATGAGCTGTCAAAATCCCATGAAGGATTTTTCGGATTTAAATGGATTAAAAAATCTCTTCAAAAGTCAAATTTTACCTCAGACAATTATAAATTTTTCGATTTAATTTATTGCTCCGTAAAAAGGTGATTTAAGGCCTTTTGGGTGAGATTTGAAAAAAATATTTTAAAAACGCCAAAATATACAGTCCTATTCTGTTAAACGTTCACGTGAATATTTGTATTCTGCTATCCGACGGAAAAAACGAATTGTTTCAAAAAGTACATAAATTTCGATCAAAAATAAATTTAAACAATTAGATTCTTTTAAGAATTAAACAAAAAAAATATTAGTAAAACCTTGTACTCAAAAGATAGAAGACATTTGAAAATATCTAAAAAGTGAAAAATTGAGTAAAATATTCACGTGAATCGGAAGATAGCAGAATAGGGCTGATAGTTTATTGCCTACCTGTCAAGCCATGAACTGTCAAATTCATTGAAGGATTGCTCCGATTAAAATGGATTAAAAAAACTGTACAAGATTCAAATTTTATCTTGGAAATACGGCTCTTCAAAGTTGTGTGATAACGTTACTTCACAGCCTATTTTTTACGTTATCACATACCTTTGAAAACTAAATTCGCACAAAATGTAAGCCATTCGGAGCGCTTTCCTACGCAACTAATAAAATTCAACTTAAAATCATAGTTTTCGATTTACACAAGTAAAATTTACTCGTTTCAAGTGAAGTCTATGGCCTTAGCTTCATGGACCTACGTACTGCAGAACAAAATTTCTAGTTTATGATTTGTTTAGCATAAGCAACGTACAAGGATATATCATTATTAGATTCATGCATAATTTTTTTCTATTGGTTTTGACAGCTAAATGTGAATATGTGTACCAATTCGTACGATTTTTCACGCTACCAAACACTAAAATCGGAGCAATCATTCAATGGATTTTGACAGCTCATGGCTCGACAGGTAGGGAACGAAATATATTTTGACGTTTTAATAATAGTTTTTTCCAAATGTCATACAAGAGGCTTAAAATCAACTTTTGTCGGAGGAAAAAATTTCGAGGTAAAATTTGAATTTTGTAGAGGATTTGTAATCCATTTAAATCGGAGCGATGCTTCATTGGATTTTGACAGTTCATGACTTGAAAGGTAGGCAACTTACTATATCTTGACATTTGAGCAATATTTTGTTTTCGAAATTTCACCTAAAAGGTCTAACATCAACTTTTTAAGGAGCAATAAATTAAATCGAAAAATTTCGATTTTTTTGAGTTTTGTATAGGTTTTTTTTTAATTCATTTAAATCGGAGACATCCTTAAATGGTTTTTGACATGTCGTGGCTTGACAAAACTGGTTAATTAATTTTTTAAAAAATCGAGCGTTGTATGTAGATACTCTTTTTTATTTAATATTTTATTTGTTTTTGCTATGAAATATATTAACTTACACAATTCTTCCAAAATGTTCTTTCCACTTAACTCAAAAGACAAAACAGACTCACGAGTTTGTTTTATACATTTTCCCGCATTTTTCTTACCGACGAACTGCTGAGATACCACAACCATACTCTATATTTGCAATCCGAACAATGCGTCTTATCTTTATCTTACATCTTTTTACTACCAAAAAAACACGAAAGAAACCAAGACTAAGGATTATACCAGGATCGAGACCGAGACCGAGACGAGACCGCACATTAAAATTTTCTCGAGAAAAAGGCGAGACCAAGGCCGAGACGAGACTTGGTTAGGCGAGACCTGGACCGAAACCGAGACGAGACTGAAATTTTTCGATTTTGACGAGACCGAGACGAGATTAACAAAAGTCTCGCCTGGTCTCGTCTCGTTGCCAGCCCTAGTCTCGTCAAAATCGAAAAATGTCACTCTCGTCTCGGTCTTGGTCTAATCTTTAGTCAGAAAAATTTCGAATTTTCTGTTGTATAATTTGAATTTTCTAGATGTTTTGTAATCCATTTAAATCGAATCCATCCCTCATTCGATATTGAAAGTTTATGCCTTATTGTCAGGTAGACAACATAATAGGTCTGATCCAGACTTTTTTTGGGCAGAAATTGGCAGATTGTCAAAACTTGAAGAGTGGGGATTAAATTCTCTCATTGAGAAATAAAGTCCGAAAAAGTCTGGAACAGCTTGTGCACAATTTTCTGCCAATTTTTAAACGTCAACACATTTGTATTTTTTTTAAATTTCTTTATTTGATGTAAATTCACATTTTTTTCTCTTCAAACTAATTATCTTGTATTTTAGTGTTTCTATATTAATTTATTTGTTCAACAAATATTTTTCCACACCAACTACGAAACTTTTTTTTTTCGTTTATGACAAACGTCAGTCTGACAATTGTAAATTTTCTGCCCACAAATTGCTGCCTACAAAAATTTATTGGGCAGGAATTGACAAGAAATTGTCAGGAAGGGGAAATATTTTGCTCTCTCAAGAGCGCTCTCTTCTGCCAAAAACTACCAAATTTGTAAGTCTGGAACAGGTTTTGGCAGAAATTGGTGCCAATTTGTGCCAATTGGCAGAGTGTGGATCAGACCTAATGTATTCTAATATTCTGACGTTTGGAAAATATTTTTTCCCGAATGTCACCCAAAAGATCTAAAATCAATTGTTTCTGAAGCAAAAAATAAAATCGGAAAATCTATATCCTGAGGTAAATTTTTTTGAATTTTTTAATCTAAATGGATAAATCAGAGCCATCCTTCAATGCATTTTGACAGTTTATGGCTTAAAAGGGAGGTAACAAACAAGATTTGTTTTCAAGTGTCACCTTAAGACAATGTGTATTTTTAAGGCTAGGATCCCATTTTTTCCAAAATGTCTGCTACATAGAATGTTATGGAAAATTTCTTTTCTCTTTCTTTAATGTTTACCAAACAAAACCGAACTCTTCGAAAATTGTGGAGTACCACTACGCTCGCTAACTGTGCTATTTTTACCCATTTCTGCACATATTAATTTCGCTTGAAGCATGGAATCAATCCAATCTGATAATTTCAGCTCAAGGCATGATGAGTCAAGAGAGTGTTGAACGCTATTATCTAACTTTTAGCGAATGTATATTTCAATAAGTTTATCCAAGGTTTTAGAAATTAGGACAATAAACTCATAATTGGACTCAAGTCGTAAAGCTTGAGGTAGGCTGGCCGGCCAGAATAACAATTTTGATTAAACTTGGCGAAATAGTTATTTGACTTCTTGGAGAATATTGTCTTATTTATTATTTTTAGTATATATAGTTAATTGATGGACTAATTTTGTGAAAATATTTCAAGCAGGTAACTCTACAAACCATATTGCATTTGAAAATTTTAAAAAGAATTTTTTTTCTGTAAAAAAATAAAGAATACATGTTTTTCAGTAGTTTACTTTGTTAAATTTTTTTGTTTTGACGAAAAGTGGCAACTTTCCATTTTGCATACAATCAATATAATTTATTGATAGATTTTCTAATATTGCTCTAATCAAAAAAAGTCTTCAAATGTTTTTTTTTTTTTTTCAAAAAAATGTATGAATATTTCATTGCTATGTGTACATATAACTTTCTTCCTCTATCTCTCTACCAAAAGTCATTATTCAGAAAATAATAAATTATTTTCAAGAAGCCAACTTAACGTATTTTTTTTTGGAAATCAATTATTTATACACCCTTGGGAAGCAGGGGAAGAATTCGGAATTGTGAAAATGATAACTAAATGATATTTCCGTGTCAGATGTTAAAAGCTTCCACAGAAGTATTAAAGTATTCCCTCCTTGAACTGTTACTTAATTGAATATAAAACGTTTTGTTCATCCCGGAAATATACAATACAAATAAAATCGCCTCTGCCTGTTGTCGGCTTCAAGGAAGGTAAAGTCTTTTTTGTTTCTCCGTTTTGTTCGTTATGTACACAGGTCTCAAATAATTTGTTATGCAAGCTATTTTAACTAAAACATTCGGTTCTCTCAGTAAATAGTTTATTAGAAACATGGGAGTCATAACAGGCCTCAAGGGACCCTGATCTGACGAAAACTCATTGTTGGTGCTAAAAATTTGAATTATGAATAAATCTATATTCAAATATTTGTTTCGGCGACAAAAAAGTTTAAACGGATTATAGTCGTTAACCATGATGATTTTGTAAATTCAATAGGCAATTATACCGGATGGTATAAGCGTATTTTTTAGTTAATGAACCATCACTTATGGATGAAAGAAGGTAAAATATTTAAGATGAGAATTAAGCTTACAACTGCAAGGTGGTCTCTGTTTTGAATTACTCGTAATTATCTAATTTTCTTAGGATTCAGAAAGGATATACAAAAAAGAAAGGATTTCAAGTTAGTCAATTATTTACTGCGAAGTATTCTTTTGCTGTTCCCTTTTTTTTAGTATAAACAATTGTTCGCATAAGGATTCATAAATCAAACAAAGAATCATGCTATTTCGAATTAGATACCTACCTTAGTATACATAGTTAAGGAGTTATGGATTGCTGGTCATTTCAGCGAATGTAGTTGTTGTAATTCTATATTTTACACTGGGGATTATTTAATTAGTATTATTTCCCGCTTTGAGGTTACTCATCTCTTTTTAATAATTTTTTTCAGAAAAATCTCAATTAACAATAGAAGTTGCTACTGGATGAAAAACCTTCGTGCGTTATTAAACATTCTCAGCCCTATTAACAAAAAATGCTAACTCCGCCGCTAGTCCATGACTTTACTAAGCCAAAAATAAAAAATAGTCTGCGGACAAAAATTTTTTTCAAATTTTAATAAAAAACCGAAAATCCACGAACAAAATCTACTACAATAAGTATCAACTCTATATATTTTTAATCTATATCCTTGTAAATTTTGTTCTTAATATCAATTCTTAGTCCTTCACTAAACCACCGTCTTCGATAATTTAGCGAAAGACTAAGATAGTAAATGTCAAATAGCAGAAATTCGGTTTTATTCTTAACATTTCGCACTTAGTCCAAGGAATAAGTTCTAAACCTTCCCTTATCCATATTCATTAATAAGGGTGTCTGTGTATAAGCGAAGCATTAAGAACAACCCCCTTTGCAGCGTTAGACGTTCCACTCCATCTACTACCTTCGATATTTTCAGGAAACAGCCGGCAACGAGCACAGCCTTCTTCAAAATAGATCAATAATGATATTGGCCATTCTATAATTATGTAGTCATTCGGATTACTTCCAAGTCATATTGATTCATCCATCCCTACACTAGAATTCGGCAAAAAATTCCAAGTCACCATCACTCCAACATCTGTCTTCGAGGACTCCATTTTTATACCGATGGATAAAAACTGATGACGGGATTGGTGGGGGTGTGTACTCAAACAGACACAACATTCCTTATCACTGTAGCTTGTTCCAGGCGGAAATTATGACTTCATGACTTATGATAAGCTCATTAAATTCAGATCTTGACAGGATTGTCCAATGGGGAATTCAAAACCGCGTAGAATTTAATGCTTCAAAAACTCAGTGCTGTCTTCTGTCGTTAAAGCAGAATCCACCTCCCATGCCGCTATCCATGATCGGTGCTTGCATTGAAGAAACCGATCAGCTTTCATTCCTTGGTATGTGCATCACCGACCACCTTTTGTGGAACGACCACATATTCGATGTTGCCAAAAATGCTGCATGGTGTTTGGGCTTTCTTCGAAGATGCAAGAAATTCTTCTCCCCTTCTGAGCTGGCTGTAATCTATAAGGCCTTCATTCATCCAAAGCTGGAGTATAACTCTCACATTTGGGTAGGAGCTCCCAAAACTCATTTCAATCTTTTGGATAGAATTCAAAATAGAGCTCTAAGAATGATTGTCGATAGAACTATAGTGAAAACATTTACATCTCCAGAACACCGTCGAAATGTTAAATGTCTCTCATTATTTTATCGCTATTCTTATAAGCAATGTTCCAGAGAAATAGCCAGTTGCATTCCTCCCCTCAAACTATTCAACCGTAATACTCGCTCTTCCAAGAATGATCATGAGTTTACCCTTGAGCCCAACTGCGTTGTATGCTCGCCTGTCAACCTCGTGGTCGCAGGTTCGATTCCTGCTGTTGTCTATGTCGTCTTATTTTCCATTAAAAAGCTTTAGCCGTACAACGCGAATGTGGAATATATTACCCGGCTCTATTTTCGCCCCGCATTTTGATGTTCAGAAATTCAAAACAAATGTGCATCGGTATCTCCTGTTACATCCTTCCCTATTTTCCTAATGCTCGCATAGTGCTTGTTCATTTAAAGGGTAGTCAACACCCCTTTAGTGCGCGTATCCGTTTAAAAAAAAAATTAATGAAGTGCTCCCCTGGCTCAAAGAAAACGTGATATCAACTACTGCTGTCCGTATCTTCTCAGAAATCAGGCGGCTATTAAATCTCTTGAATCGATCTCTACAAACTTCATAACTGCTCGCAACTACCGTTCATCTCTTAAGGAGGTGACGCATCAGTTAAATATTCACCTATGTTGGGTGCTGATGTAAGGCTGATGAACTTGCCAAAAGTGGAACGACTCTACCTTTATCAAATGACAATGCAAACATAGGTCTACACATTACTACATGTAAGTTTATGCTGAAACAAAATGATCTAGAAAGGACAAACATAATATAGGAAAATACAACCACCTGTCTTGTGACAAAACAGTCAAAACTTGACCTGAAACGCTCCAATTATCTGATATCCTTAAGCAGATTGCAAACCAACTACGAAATTGGTGTCATAATCGGATTATACCTTATAAGCAAGTACGCAATGAGGTTTGGTGTTTATTCAAAGTAGGAATAGATTCCGCATCTTCTGTTTACGTGCGTTGCTCTATCTCAGCGACGTAAGCTCCAACTTGGAGACTTTTTCTTCGAGCATAACAGCGATCTAAATGATCGAATAGTGTATCTCTGGATTAGGTGGTACAACTAGGGATCATTTCTGGCATGAAGAGAAGCTTGGATCTGACCAGATTTGGGAACAAAACGTCGGCAGAAATTAAGTATACCCAAAAATCTTCGCAGCTCTTGGACTGTTGATGGTTTCTTGTAGGAGAAAAATGATGGCGTCAACTTTCACCATATAGGTAGCACAAGTTTAGCCCACCAGATTCCAACGAAACTGAAAATTATGAGGCATTGCTGAACCATCGTTTGAGTTTTGCTTTGCCACGTGTTCTGGCACGAACTGAAATCGATCTATTGGCGATCTATAAATTTATTTAAGAAACTCATACAGCTGATCAAACATCATGCGTTGTTTTAATGTGTGACTTTGAAGTATTGAAAATTCTGCATGTATTGCTCTGCTCGCATAAGTTCCACGCCAAGAATCTTCTTAATAACAAAAATGTGTCTATCGTCAAAACCTCTTTCTCAAAGTGAAGACATGCTTGGGAAATTTGACTACTTATTTTTTGCGCTACAGAAGATTTCTGTCCGGGATTTGCTTAAATTCAAAATTTGGCTAAATAATTCCTCAGGTCACAAGCTGTTTTTTTTTACATTTTCGATACTGCTTCAATAGCATACCAATTGAGCTTAAAAATGAAAAACTTAAATTTCAGTAAACCTAGCAGAAGAGTTCAGGTCGGTATTGTGCTTCGCTTTATTTAAGCCACTTGAACTTTGAAAATTTAAGTAGTATAGTTAACAGAAGCTGTTCGTGTTGTATTGGTATCTATATTTGTTTTTAGCCATACCACGCAGACCAGACCGTTACAAGGTACACATCCCCTTTGAGCAAAACTAGTTACAACACATCCCCCAAAACAAACTAAAACAAATATTGGACTCCAATGTCCTCCGAATTCAACATTTTGCAGCCCCATATTATATTTTCGATATCATATAACTTAAACCACTCCACCATTAACTGGCTTTGTTTCAGTCAAGTATCAGAATTTTGGTAAAACACATAATAGGGCCTGCATAGACTAAGTATACGTAGGAAGCAAACTTTATAAATTGCCACTTGGGAAATCTATCGATTCGAACTGTGAGCACTGAGCGGTGATAATAATGATGAAGACGAAGGCAGCATAGTCTATCGAAATCGATGGATCAATCGCCCAGCAAACAACTTTACCGCACGAATCTATAGCAAAACCAAAAACAAAATCCCAAGATAAAGGTAATAAATTTTAAACAAGGAGAAACATTTTTGAAAGTTTTCGCCACTAATTGGCGACTCGTTGCGGTTCTAGCCATTAATAGGTCCCTTGGTACATAATAAAGCTATAGAGAGACCAAAATGCGGATTTCAAGTCTATCGCATGCCTCAATGAGCACCGAATATAAGCATATACCAAGGTACCTAAATATATATATGTATACTTTTTTTGTTCCATCTGATGGATCGATATTTTGCTTTTTGGCAATTTTTTTTTTGTTCCTTCAATAGTCATAAAATATCGACATCCTTAAGATTGTATTTTGTGTTTTGTTTCTGCCCACTCAAGGGTCAATATATTGTTAATGAACTCATCAACCATTGTCTTCCTTGCTTCTGATAAAGCACAACAAAATTACACACAAAAAAAGAAAAATTAAGGTAGCTAGCTATCTACGTTGTTAATTAAGGTATACCAGCCTCTTATTATTAGCCAGATATAGGTACAAAGCTATACGGGCACACAGCTATAGATATTGACTAATAAATGGAAGTTATTAAAGCTTAATATTTTCTCTACACAGCTAGCTAGCTGATTTATTAATATTCGGTCGATGGGAAAGACCGGCTGGTTTAGATGAAAAGGCAAGGTGCAATCATCCGTTGAACCATACCCACCATAAGTCTTAAAACATAGAAAGTTTGTGGTTCAATAAATAAAAATGACGTCCAAGGGGAGTTGGTTTGAACTTTACTACACTACTCGTACTCTGATCGTTTGAACAGAAAATACACAATCTTTATTATTTCAAAAGGTTCGGTGGTAAGCGATGTTGACTTACTTAGACTTATATTAGAAAGTAAGATGAAAAACCAGGTTCCAAGAAGGAAGGTTTCATAAACAATAAAATAAAAATACAAAACTTCGGAATCGGAACTCTTTGAAAATCTGGAGAAAAAAGAAATGCTAGCGTTGACGTCAGGTAATCAACCCTTCAAGATTTATAATTCGATGGGACAGTCGATGTTGGAAAGGGAAAGTGTGGCCGCCACCGTTGCAAGGAGTGATGTGGTTTTTTGTTGCAATTCCAATGTTTTGCTTTCTATAAGGTTTTCCAATAGCGACGGGTGTATGTTGATAGTCTGTGGCGGAATCTATCAACTCGGTTGTCACCGAATCATAAATACAAGCTACAATAGAAACAAAAAACAAGTCCTTATGATAAAACTGTACTGTCGTGGCATCTGTGGTTAGTATTTCTTCTATATTCACAAAGTATGGCGTCATTAACAAACTTAATCGAAAAGTCGATCCAAGCTTTTAATCGAATCCCTGACACTGGAAACTCACGACATCAATTTAACGAGTCAGTGATACTTCGAGTTGGGTTAAGATGGCTCATCTCCAAGCTTATAGGAGGTGATAGTCTGTCTGAGCAATGGAGGGAAAGTTACCTTCTACCAATGTACAAAGGGAATGGAGATACGCGAAGCTGTGATACTTGACGTTCGATCAAGCTGATGTGACACACTTTGAAGATCGTTGAGCTGGTATTGGAAAGGTGACTGCGCAAAATAATAAAGCTATTAGCAAAAACACCGTCACTCCATGGTGGATTTGCATGTTGTGATGGTTGACTCCGGAAAAGCATTCGATCGACAGATTCGTCTTGTGATGACGACAGCAATCATCGAATAAAATAGGGGTAGCTGGATGAAGTGGCGTGAAAACTCCGCTATCTTCTTCTATATCTTCAAATCTTGATCGAACTGTTAGTATTTGTCATTTTCAAAGGAGAAATCCGGAGAACACCGTCCAAAAGGCAATATCGTACAAAGTTCCAACACGATTGCGGAGAAGAAAAAGGAAAAGCAGACCAAAACACTCCTGGTACAAGCAACGACATCAGCATTTGGTTGGTCTCAGACATGCAACTATTCTGAACTGGGAGTCTTGCCGACACTTTCTACGGTAAATAGGGCGTTTTCCACGAGCGGATCACTAGTGTGAAGCAGATAAGTGGGATAGTTGTTATCTCTTCGAGATCACAATAGCGATGGAAAGAAGGTACTTCCTGTCAACTTAGAAAAAGAAAATATTAATGTCCCAAGTTAATATTCCTGCTATGTGTTATATTCCCTGTTAAATAATCGCCTGTGCTAACGAATAAAACTAAAATGAAAGCAACAAACCACAAACTTTGTATTCTTCGAAGTACTCGTATGTATTGCCAGGAAATTTCTTGAACATAAAACGAAATTACTTGTATTGCTTTATATAAATCAGCCTTCGATACAGTTGTTCTATAAAGTGTATGCTTAATTTCATCCAAGTTCGGAAATCTGTATGATTGCTAGCAAGAGATTGTACCTATGACCATTGCAAGGAGTAGACATTTCGGGAGGGTTGGGTATTATTAGGTATTTTAAGTAGTTTAAGTTATTTTTAGTTTAAGTTATAGTTAGTTGTATCTAGTTTTAATTATTTTTAGTCTATCTTTAGGTTTAGTTTATAAGTAAAAAAGAAAAATATGAAAAGATACCGAGTTTTTTGGCAATAACTTTTCTTGGTTTAAAAAAAAATAAAAGAATTAGATTTAATTAAAATAGTTTTTAGGTCGAAAGACATTAGTTCTAAGAGTTATTGTTTAGTTTAGAGCGCTCGTAAAGGGCCAGTAAATTAGTTGTAAGTTATTGATAATTAGGCTAGTTTTAAACATTTTTGTCTAGCTTTAAGATAGTTATAAGTTAATATTAAGCAAAAATGAATTAAAAAAAAAAAAAACATTTCGGGTGGTATAGAAAAAAAATGGGTGTTACAAATGGATGCCGACTAAGTCCAGTACACTATTTCGTATTCATAAAAACAATGTTGCTGAATTTCTAACGGGAGGAATTCAAATTGTCGAAATCCTTTTTAGACCTTCTATTTGCGGATGAATGAATTTATTTTTTTTTCCTAGTTAAGCCAAAAGTTTGCAGGTTATGACCAATTAAATTCACGTGTGCTATCGAAGAGAGTGAAAGTGAATCTCTGCAACTTCACAATTATGTTAGAAAGCGTAATTATTTTCAAAAAGAACATGATAGGGCAAAATCTTAGGCAATTTTAAAATGAGGTACATGCTTGTAAACCACCTCAACTCTATACCTCATCGCATAGAGGTCGGATTCACCAATCTAGCGGAACAAAATTATTTAGATTATGAAAATCATATTTTACATTAATGATTTGATGTTTTATGTGTAATATTAGATAAACTATACGATCCTTCCTAGAAATAATATTGTTTTAACGAAAAATAACCAAACTATTATCGATTTCTATTCAGTTTTTGTATGATTACATACTTGCTTTTTAAAGTCATTTTTCGTATCATTTCATGATTTTGAATACCCAACAACAACTTGGGTGTGCTACCACCAAGTTTTTTCTCAATTATTTTTGGCTGGAATTATAGCTATTTCACGACTTGCCAAGGTCGATCATCAGATTCCCTTGCTTGGTGAAAAATTTGTGGAACTGATCTGTTCATGTAGTTTTAAGATTTTTTAAAAGTTTTTAGAAAAAGTTACAATACAAGATATTCAAACAAAAAATAAATATGTGGAAGGTAATATACCATTAACTCCGGTATGTAGAAAATGCAGCTGTTTTTTTCTCTCTTAGTAAAGAGTAAAGATTTGGGGGCGGCTTTGGCGCGATAGTTGTGTGCTCGCCTGTCAACCTCGTGGTTGCGGGTTCGATTCCTGCCGTTGTCTATGTCTTCTAATATTCTATTAAAAACAATTCTAAAAATTGTCATAAAATAAGTTGCTGCTTTGCTCATTACATGCTGTTTAGGCATAATACTAACAATATATGATTGAGTAAACTAACATACCCTAAAAATACGACAGCGAAATAAATAAAATAATGAGAAATATAAGGGACATACATAAATAAGACACGGTAATTCTCTCCGCATTAGTTCAGCCGCCATCCCTGGAGATAAGATCTGAGACAACAACCAGCTCTAGTCTCAGAACATCGCGCCACACATCTTTCCTATCCTTCTTTCTCTTCTTCCACCGGATGCCCGCGATGTGTTAAGAAAAACATATAAAGGGTATTCATAATCCCTTGAGCGCGTGCAAAGTTATAAAAAAAAACATTTATGTAAATCGAATTTTGAAAATAAATGAAACGTTTGGCAACAATATTCCTCCTGATTTTTTTAACATTTTTCTACTGGTGAGTTTTTTTCCGTATTAATTATTCAGTAAACTGTGCTTCGGTGCTTCCACACTATGTCGAAAGATGTCTATCGGTCAGCGTGACGTAAGTATGAGTTTTTAGTCACCAAATGAAATGCCTGTATAAATTAAATAAACTTTTCATTATTAATTCAATTCAATAACATTGTAGACGGAGATTACTTGAACAATTTACAGAATACTAAACTCAATCAGAATTTCAATTTCCACTACAAGTATTGCTCCGATTTAAGGGATACGGATTAATTGTATTCGTCATCTTCGGTATATCCTTCTCCATACTAATATCTAAGGTATTGTCGATCGGCAAACCACTTTAGGACACAAATCTGAATGTGAAAACCGACCCCCCAAAAAAAACGTACTAACAACTAGTCGAGTTGTTATTCGACGCCTTAAGAAAAACTGTTCTAACAACTTTAAACCTTACTGTAACGAAAAATTAAATTGCCCGAATTGCATAAATCAATTTATAGAGCTTATCTCTTCAACACAACCGAACAGCACACGATTTTCATGTTCCACAATAAATTATCGCTTATCAACCGATTAAAACAACATCCATACAACACTATAAAAACTACAATAAAACAATCAATCATTCACACAAACAAACAAAAAAATTTGCTAGTTTCCTCCTGGGGAAATAATAATTTTCCTAACATGAACCCGCTTACGAGATGATGAGGATAAAATAATTCATACTTTCTTCACTTAATCATTTTCTTGCAAAAAAAAAGGAATAAAGTCCTTTCTCCCTACTAAACGATTGCTGCTTTCTAACTTAATTAATCGGGCAATGGCGGACTTCTTCTAACTTGGCTACATGTAAATTGTGTCTACCTATCTATGAATGTCAAAAAAAAACCTAACCTAACTCTGCGACTCTGCTGAAGAAACACAAATAAAATATTCAATTTTCTTCTTTCTCCTTATACAGATGTACTGTAGATAATATACGTTTGAAGATTTTCCTACTTCTGAAAATATTAGGGTAATGTATGGGTCTGGTAACTAAAAGGTTAAGTTCAAAATATAAGCTAAACATGACAGTTACATTGTAGGTGCTTATAATGGTCTACAAAGTTTTGTCAATGTTATTTCTTGGCCAACCAATTTATAGCCAGGTTATAGGGCATTCACTGTATGAACAAGTATGTATAACCTCCTAGTTAGCTTTATTATTTTTAGTTGGCTAATTTTGTTGACAGCTCAGTACAGCAAAACATAATTCGATGATAAATTGGCTGCGAAGAGATTTCTAACTCAATTAGATAAACGACAAACATAATGAACATGACTTTCGAATGATTGACATCAATCTAATGGATTTGTAATGCTTGTTTTTTCTTCGTTTATATTTCATTATTTTTTGTATACACACTCGTATGTATAAATGTATCTTTGCGTTTAATTGTCGGAACTGAACACCAATGACATGGGATTAACCATACAGCATTGATTGTGCCGATAATAGAATTTTGTAAAGGATTTTGTTGTGACCATCAGCCATTTCCTGGTATACAATTTTTTAATTAGAACGATACTTTTTGGTCGCCTTAATTTATTTTGCAAAAAGTTATTAATTTAAAAAAAGACGAAGAGAAACCAGATTTTAATAAAACCTAGAATACAAATAACGATGTCTTTCTGAATTAATTTTTGGGTAATATTAAATTGGCAGCTCTAGATTTTTTACAGCTTTGCTGATACACAACACAAGCATTTAAGTTGTACTTAAGCACTTATGTGACAGTTTACGCAGAGGAAAAAGTAGCCCATAAGCGTTTTAAGTTGAACATAAATATTTATGATGCGTATCAGCAAACGGGCCTTAAAGACTTGTAATTATATTTAGACAAACATCATTTTTATAGTAAAGAAAGGTCTATATACAATTTTGACTATTTTTACATCATTTATCGTGGATTTAAGAAAACGATTAGTGCAGTGGCGAGGCGTCATTATGTTCATTTCGTTCATGAACGCCTAACTTTAAGTCATATTCTACACACTCAGGTTTCGCTGGATGATATCTTAGATATACTTCAAAATCTTAAAGCAAGAAAATCAGCTGGTCTTGATGGCGTTAAAAATACATATCTGAAGAACTTACCAACATTAGGATTAAAATTTTTGCAAGCACTATTCAATAAATGCCTCAAAATTGGCTATTTTCCAAATAACTGGAAAACTGCCAAGATTATACCAATTTTAAAACCTGGTAAAAAATGCTAGTCTACCAAACATCTACAGGCCAATTAGTTTATTAAGTTCAATTAGTCAATGCTTTGAACAAGTAATCAAAAATAGAATAAATCTACACTTAACAAATAACAATATTTTACCACCAGAGCAGTTCGGCTTCAGAGCCCGTCACAGTACAATTCATCAAGTACATAGAATTACACAAACATGTAAAAAGTAACTTAAGGTCTGGTAAAAGTACAGGTATGGTACTTTTAGATGTCGAAAAAGCATTTGACACAGTTTGGCATAATGCGCTTTTACACAAGTTGTCAATACTCAACTTTGCAATCTACTTAATAAAAATCATTCAATCATTTTTACTCGAAAGGAAATTTAAGGTTTCAATCAATAACTGGTTCTCTGAAACATAAAATATAACGGCGGGTGTTCCACAAGGATCAGTTTTAGGTCCTATTCTATTCACAATATTTACTTACGATTTTCCATTACTTCCTTATTGTGAAACAGCAATTTTCGCTGATGATACTTGTATCTTCGCTTCGGATTCAGTTGGTTTCACAATCGAAACTAATCTGCAATTTGCACTGAATGTTACACAAAGCTACTTTCATGATTGGAAAATAAGAATCAATGCTTCAAAAACGCAGGCAATCTTTTTCACTCGAAAAAGAAAACCTTGCTTTTTACCAATCAATAATCTTTTTATTGATGGCACAAGGATAGAATGGAGATCTGAAGTGAAATATCTTGGAGTGCATTTAGATAAAACATTAACATTTGGCTTACATATACAAAAATCGATTCAGAAAATAAATTTTACAATTAAAATTCTTTATCATTTCATCAACCGCAAGTCAAAACAAAGTACCGAAAATAAGCTTCTGATTTATAAAGTTGTGTTCCAAGCTATCATGTATTATGGTTCACCAGCATGGAGTAATTGTGCAATCAGTAATATACGACGACTACAAATAGCTCAAAACAAGGTTTTGAAAATGATTCTGAAGCTTCCGTGGTCATTTTCAACAAATGAACTTCATTCCATTTTAGCTATGGATATGGTATCAGAAAGAATTGCCAAACTTAATAAGCGATACCTTACATCATGTACTATGTCTGATAATGCCTTGATTTCAAACCTAGCTTTACTATAACATTTTATTACCTTTATATATTCATTTATCTATTTATTTATCTATTTGTTTATTTATTTATTTATTTATTATTTATCTATTTATTTGTTTGTCTATTTATTTATTAATTTATTTATTTTATTTATTTTTTTGTTAATTTATTTATTCTTACTTGTTTATTTATTTATTTATTCATTTTTTGTTATTTATGTATGCATTTTGTTATTCTTTCCACATATTTATGTAGTTTTGTTTTAATAATTATATATTTTACCTACTTGTTGTAAGACTCATAGCTTGGTTTGAATCTCTTTTTCACCGCCCTCCTTTCTTTCATTCTCTTCCTAAGTTTTTAATGAAGGTTTTTATGTAGCTTTTCCTTCAACATTATTTTTTTGTATATGTGTTTGATTATTTGTAATAAATATATTATTGACATTAGTAAGGTAGCTTTATACCACATCTCTGTAAATTGTGCAATTTAGTCTAAGAAAAAATGTTACAAAATTGATGCTACAATAAAGATATCTATCTATATTCTACACACTCTTTCGTCAGCCTAACTATTGTATTTATATTGTTTATATTAGAGGTACTAAAATAACCATTTTTTTTTCAAAGAAAAAAGATTACCAAAAAGTACATTTTCCTTTTATTATGAACTGATTAAAAAACGGTGGATTATTTTCGAAAAAAAATTGACTTAAGCTGTTATGAGCAGACTCCATAAATATTAGAACATAATTTAAAATAAAAACAAAACAAATAAATAAATATTTAATTAGAATTTATTCGCAAATAAAACATAAACAAATTAAAACAAAAATCCTTATTTTTAATTGCGATACATTTGGTGTATATATGTAGGCACAATTGGGTAAAGTAATAAAAAAAATCTATATAAACGGTGATTTTTTAAGAGCTTGGTTTTTTAAAATTCAAAAAAACACAGAAACTTGTAAAAAGTGAATGAAATTTTTATTTGGATCGATAAATCAATTTCTGCCATTTACTTTTTAAAAATAATTTCACTTAAATGTTGCCTGCGGCTACGCTTCAGGTGGTCCATTCTAAAGGTCCAATTTTGGCAAACTTTTTCACACATTTCGGCCGGAATCTCACCAATGACGCGTTTAATGTTGGCTTCCAAGGCAGCAATCGTATTTGGCTTGTCCCCATAGACAATAGACTTAACATAGCCCCACAAAAAATAGTCTAACGGGGTCAAATCACATGATCTTGGTGGCCAATTGACTGCGCCAAAACGTGAGATCAACTGCTCACCAAATTCGCCTCTCAATTGATGCATGGTTTCGCGTGCAGTGTGGCATGTGGCACCGTCCTGTTGGAACCACATGTCGACCGAGTTCAATTCTTGCATTTTCGGCAAAAAAAAATCTGTTATCATTGAACGGTACCTTTCTCCATTGACCGTAACCCTGCGGCCTTCATCGTCCTTGAAGAAGTACGGCCCAATGATGCCGCCTGCCCATAAACCGCACCAAACAGTGCATTTTTCGGGGTGCATTGGTAGCTGCTGAATTGCCTCTGGCTGCTCTTCACTCCAAATACGGCAATTCTGCTTATTCACGTATCCATTTAGCCAAAAATGATGACGACCATCAAACGGACGTAGCTTGCGAAACACATTTTTCACAGAGCACCAATTTTAATAATAAATTTCAATAATTTGCAAACGTTGTTCAGGCGTAAGTCTATTCATGATGAAATGGCAAACAATACTGAATCGAAATGTCAAATGTTCGTGGAATATGTCATGTGTGATCTGTCAAAAATATAAACGTCTAAAACCAAGTAGCAAAAAAATCACCCGTTATAAGATTTTCATCAAACTCAGCACAATTATAGAAGCTGAAGCGATTTTCTTCAAACTTGGTAGACACATACTTACATAGTTTTGTTTTGTTCATTATTATGAAAATCCAATCGATTGTTAGAAAAAAAGCGAACGTTTTTTAATTGATTGATTTTGCCACATGGAGTGAATATTCTACTGAACTATTCTCTTAGTTATTGGTCGAAAATCCAACTTAATTTTTTTAATAAATGTGTGAAAATTAGTAATAGAAATACGTTAGCTTTCAGTGGAATTCTCCGTAGGTTATTCATAATGACGACAATATTAACTTACGCAGGCAAACTCTAAGCTTTAGTGCATACAAAAAAGAACCATAGAATCATTTTTTTTTACGGTTTTCGGAATTCTCGATTATTTTATTTTCTAATTTCTTTATCGATATGAAACAATTTTTTTTTTTGCATTTTTGAAAAAAAGTTAAAAATATTCATAGGCAATTAAAGTCAAATCCAATACTGGTTGCAGTAGGTGCACGTGGAATATAATTGTCCTACTGGAAAAAGAGATATTATATGTTTGTTATCCTACTAATATTATAAATGTTAAAGTTTTAATGGATGTTTGTTTCTCAATAACTCCAGAGCGGCTGAACAGATCTGGATGAAATTTGGCACAGAGATAGATTATTATCTGGAATAGGACACAAGCTACTTTTATCCCAGTAAAATGTATAGTTCCCGTTGGATAGGTTTGTTTTAATTTTTCATAGAGCTCATTCTCCAAATAACCAACACACCTTTTTTTCACAAGACGCCTAAAAGCACACGGATTTGCATGAAATTTGATTGGTAGATGGACGGAGTAATGGATTATCATATTTTTACCCCGAAAAAATGAACGGTTCTAATGGGAGAGGCTTAAATATATATACTTGGGTGTTTGTTTCGCTTTCAGGCCTCAACGACTGAACGTTTTTTAATGAAATTTTGTAGGCAGATAGATGTCATTAGATTCCCGTGGGATAGAAAGTCCATATAGCATCGTACGGGCATCTGCTATTGAAAATGGTGTGAAAAAATGTATTGTAATTTATCAATTGAGATCGAATGGGCCGATTTGGATCGAACTCTTTTTTAGTTGTTTCTAGAAAAGTCGGGAAATTTTAAAAATCGAAAAATGATTTTTTTGAATTTAATTGTGTATGCAAATG
The DNA here is from genome assembly GCA_910595825.1 of Philhelius pedissequus. Taxonomy (NCBI): domain Eukaryota; kingdom Metazoa; phylum Arthropoda; class Insecta; order Diptera; family Syrphidae; genus Philhelius; species Philhelius pedissequus. The sequence continues at coordinate 271,045,900 of OU343160.1, read as the reverse complement.
TTCCGAAAATTCTTAGTGGAAAACTCGAAAAATTCCGGAAAAACGCCAACCTTTTATTCTCGATGATATATAGATAAATTTAAAGCATGATTTGATGATTTTGGACAATGTAAAGGTGGAAAATTCGTTGTGAAGTTTGGAAAATTTCGGATAAACCTACTGATATTATAAATGTAAAAGTTTGGATGGATGGGTGGGATGGATGGATGTTTTTTGCTCAATAAGGGCTGAACGGATCTGGATAAAATTTAGCACATGAACACACACATACTCGATTATCACATAGGTCATTTTTATCCCGAAAAATGGAACCGAACAGTTCCTATGCCTATAGGGGAGAGACTTATACATCAACCAAATATATACTTGTTTGTTTGTTCCGCATTCATGTCTCAACCATTGAATGGATTTTAATGAAATTTGGTAAGCAGCTGGAAGATTAGCCATGATTTATTTTTCCCAACTTTATTTTGTAGTTCTTACTTTTTCAATATTAAATCTTCGCTTTGTTCGCGAACATCACCACACACGACGAACATCGAAGCCAACGATTACGACGAAATCTAAATTTTTGGCCAACAGCAAGCGGCTCGCGAACCAGCCCACATACAAGAAGAGCACAGCGAGCGCGAGCATGCTAGGCGAGCATGTTCGTCGTTTGTGGCTACATTCAACGACTGAACGGTTTTGAATGAAATTTTGTAGGTGGATAGACGATTTCATTAGATGCCCGTGGGTCCGTTGCATCGCACGGGTATCTGCTAGTAATATAAATATGAAAAGAAATAAATATATAGATAAATCAACAAATAAATAAATAAATAAATAAATTGAACAAATAAGTAACAGTGATCGCATGGCCCGAGGACTGAACCTTAAGGTACACTCCCTTCAGAGACGCCACTATTAGCATGACCTACCGGCAATTTTACACAAATAAGTAGGAAAATTGAAAGACAACATTTTGTATATCACGCCATCGAGCCAGACAGAATCAAAAGCTTTTTCGATGTCTAATAAGATCATTCCTGTGGATCTCCCTTCAGAACGATTGGTTTTAACATGATTAGAAATTCGAAGCACTTGATGTGAAGTGCTGTGGAACCTTCTAAAACCGAATTGCTCGTATGGGTATACAAAATTATCAGCTATAATAATAAGCAATTTATCATTTATTATTTTCTAATAAATTTTGCTGATACTGCTGAGCAGACTAATTGGTCTATAGCTTTCAACTCTTACTGGAGGCTTGTCCTCTTTCAAAATTGGTATAATCTTAGCCATTTTCCAGGCAACCGGGAAGTATTGGAGTTTAATAGATGTATTTATTACAAAAGTCAGAAACAAGATACCAATTTTAGGTAATTTTTTCAAGTAAATGTTTCTTATTTGTTCAAGACCACCAGTATTCCTAACTTTTAAACTCTGTTCTATTTCAATTACATCCTCTTGGGTAGTGCAACTATTGTCAGGTACATCGACACTCAGCTGGCTTAAATGTTCTTCTCTATAATCTTCTAGATGATTTGTTGCAATGTTACCAAGGTTTTGATAAACAGAATGATTTTTAAAGAAATTAAGGGCAAGTCCATCAGCTTTTTCAACATCAGCATAGAAAGTATTTGTATCAGTTTTTAGGAAAGGAACTTATCTATGCCTGTTCTTTAAAACTTTTACAAATATTCCAAAAGGGTTTTCTATTTTTTTCGAAAGTACGTAATTTGTTGTTCCAATCATTATTTCTTTCTTTTGATTGACAATTCATTCGAGATAAGATTATTAAGGTATGAATCATTTTCTCGGAATAGAGGTTGGCGGTATCTTTGCCAATTTTTTCTTTGGATTTTTCTATGTTTAATAAGTTCCAGAATATGAGGGAGAATAGTTCTTTCTCTTGGGACATTTTCATCGGCGGAGCTTAATAGCTATGTCTTGGGTAAAGTTATGAACAATATTTTCAACACCATCCTTACTCTTTCTAAGTCAATGGGAATATTTCTGAGCTTTTTTTGTATATTTGATCGGAAGCGTGACTAGTTAGCATTTTTAAAATCTTGGTAATAAAGTAGTTTTTTCTCGCCTGACCAGCGAAGATAGCAGATTACAGGATTATGATCGGAGCTAAGCTCATTTAAAGTAATTGGTTAAGTTAGTTGACTAGAAACATTACTAACGAAAATATCAAGGACAGACGGATATCCACGAGATCTAGCAGGCAAATAGGTATGGCTAGGAGGAAACGAAAGAGCTACAGGCAACGTTAAAAACAAATTAGACAAGATATTTCTATAGGCGTTTGGCCTATTACAACCCCAGTCTCTATGTTTGCAGTTTAAATCTCTACTAATCAAAAAGTCTCCACTGATTGCGAAAAGTTTTCTCAAATCATGATTCAAGCACAATCTCCTGTGGATGGACGTTGGACCATCCGGAAAATATACACAATAGATTTTAATTGTCCTAAGATTTCTTAATATTAAAATTAATTAATTCTGACTGCAAGTCTTCTGCTCAGCTTTATAGTTTTATTAATAAAGGATCCGTTCCGAAACCCGAATGCTTCTCCAAGTCTCGGTTACGGACAACCATGATTGTTTCTAACCTTTGTTAAATTACGGAAGTCGATACGTCATTTGTCCTGTTTCTCCTTAAACCCAAATTGTCTCTTGTTAGTCTGATGAGGGTACTTATATCTACATGTACTATAAATTAACTCACATCCGAATTTGCACGTGGATTATCATTTTCTTTTTCGCTATAGGATGTGCCGCATCACGTGTCTTTACCACAACATGAACTATTGAGTTTCATTATATTGTTAAATATTAGAGATAGATCCTATGATTACCTAGAACAACCATTCTTTAAATTCTTAAATAAAAAGATCTTTTACTAAAATTTTCTGACATCCGATTACTTTTTATTTCATTCTTTTTTTTTTGAACTGTACTTATCAGTTCAGCAATTTGCATGAACATTTCAACACCAAAGTAAATAGTCTTTAACAAGCAATTCGTTTTGCAAATAGTTTGCATTCCTGAATTTGAAGCGAAACATTGCAATCTTCAAATCGGAAGCTGTCCCCCTCCGTCACCGCACGACCCGTCTGTCGGTCTCTCCATACCAAAAAACCCATAACTGTTCCTAACTCCCACTTAACGACCGGATCCAGTTTGCTCTTCTGCTTACTCCTCATTGGCCTTCTATTTAAACCCTTTTTTATAGCCTCTTTCATAGTCAGTGGAAGTCGCCGTAAAAGCGTAGATACACAGATACCAAACTGTACAATAAAAAACGATACATTACCACAAGGCCAGTAGCATTTTCAATGATAAAAATGAAAATTTTTCCAATTTTCTAGTTCTCCGCAGTCTTGTTCTGTAAGCTAAAAGCTGTAACTCTCTTTCTTGTATACATATACATATGTATGTATATATATATTTCTGTATCTAATAAAGTATCCCTATAGGTCCCCCGCTAAACTACTTTTTCAACCAACTAATGATAATGAACGTCATTTCACAGAATCGGGTCAAAAGTGATGGTGAAATGTGCAGACCAAAATAATGCTCATGTATTTATCTAGTTAAGAGTTGAAAAGTCGTCATTAGCACAAAAAAAAATTTAAAAAAATCCGCAACAATAACTTAATGGAGGCCAAATAAATAGAAAAGGAAATTTTCTTTCGAAATCTTGAGCTATTATGCGCTTCGTGGTTTGGTTATAATAAATGTTCGTGATTAACTTGTAGATACGTTTACCAAGTTAAACTACCTGTAACATGGCATGGGTAAATATTTCTACATAAACATGATTCCCTTCTTAAAATGTTCAGGTTTTACTCGTATATTGTAGACAAAAGGTTAAAATTACTTTGGACACACAATGATGATAGGTAACAACGAGTATACCTACCATATTTGAAATCATTTACTTTAATTATGATTCTTGTGTTGATTAACAGCCAATTTGGGAAATTTTTTCATAGTAATTTTGGAGTTTGGTGAATTAGACGAAATATTTGGATCAGATAAGTTTTTCGTTGTTGAGGCAGGTACTAAAAGTGAGAGTTTACCTATATACGTTTATTTTATGAATAACGAGATGTTTTCCAATCGATTAGAAAAAAATCAGCATAATATTTTGTTTGCTTCGAAATATATTTCATTTGAAAGTTTTTAGATTTGAAAGCGATTGCTCATTCTAAAGCTAAAAGTTAATTAAGCTAATTCGCAGTAAAATGGTTTCGACCACACTTCAAATGTTCATGCACGGTATGAGCATTAGAGAAAATACAGGAGGGCTTAGAACTAGATACCGATGGACATTGGTTTTCTAAGACTTAGCTGTATTTTTGGCAACATCTAATATGTGATCATTCTGCAACAAGAGAGTGTTTCCGCCAAGGCACTCTCCTAAAGACGAAAGCGCAAACATTTTCTAAATAGAATCAACGGTGGTGGTATTCAATTCCAATTAATAATAATAATAATAATTTAACTATATAAAAGGACACGTTAGTGCCCAGCCAAGTTCTGGCACTACACCCTATTTACATGACCAAACTCAGGCGATTTTCGACCCCCCCCCCCCTAACTTCAGCACCAATAAAGTGAGAAACTTCAAGCTCTCAGCATTTGCTAAGCTCACCAGGCTTAGGCAACTCACCCAATTTCAATTCTTTAGCTTTAGTGGCTCCCGAGATTTAAGACTGCAAGAATCGCAAAAACCGTAACTGACTGACTCACTCACTAATCATCAAAATTATGGAGCACTTTCCGATATCGCAGAGTATTGTAGTTTCGCACAACGGTATGCCTTGTGGTGTACACAAAGGAAAAAATCGAAAGTTTAAGATTTTCCATTCAAGGGGCGTGGTATCATATTCATAGAATTAATTTACATTATTTGAAGCACTTCTGATTGTCGTAGATTGATGAAATTTGGTAGAGCGGTAAGGGTAGAAGTGAAAGGAAATGTAAAATTTTAAAATTTGATATTTTTGATTCAAGGGGCGTGTCATCCGCCCATTTTCATAGAATTGGTATAAATTATTTGGAGCACTTCTGATTGTCGTGGAATAATGAAATTTGGTACATCGGTAGGGCTTAAAGTGCAAGCAAAAGCAAAATTTTATATTTGAGATTTTGCATTCAGGGGCGTGGCACCAGCCCATTTGCATAGAATTGATATCAACTATTTAGAGAATTACAGATTGTCGTAGAATAGTGAAATTTGGTAAAGCGATAGGATAGCGGTAAACACATATTTTCACAGAACTAATATTAAATATATTGACAGCACTTCCGATTCTGCAGGATTATGTTTGTTAGAGCAGTCAGCTTTACAAAGAAAAAGTTGAAATTAAGAAATTTTTCATCCACGGGCGTTTCATCCGCACACTTCCTATCAATTATTACCGTTTCAATAGATCACTTCACAAAAGGCATACATTAAAAACTTACGTTACCTTATGAGGCAATTATTGGGCGTTTATTCCACAGAGTTCTAAGAAAGATCTAGTCTTCCAGGTTGGGGGTTGGGCGTTAGCGAAGACAAGACGACGAACCTATCTTAGGTGGCGCTTACAAGTGGAGAGCGGCCACAACAAACTTGGAGTGCGTAACTGGAGGTAGCTCCCTAGGTACCGAGCTGGCTAGAGGGGTTTGTTGGTCGATTCTGTAGTCCAACCTAGACTGTAAGCGCCATCCAAACTAGGCAAGTAAGTCTACAAAAAGTGAGCTGTGATACACATACTGAAAACTGAAAGCTGATGAAGGATGAATTGATGAAGTTCCGCATTCATTTTTTGAAGCATTACAATCCACGCAGCTTTCTATTTCCCCATTACACAATGCTGTTGTGATCAGAACATGGAAGTGAATCTGAGAACGAGTATGAAATACGGAGGGACTATAGTTAACAAAAAAATTTAATGAGTTGGAACATTCAGATAAGCGATAGTTAGAAAGAGGATCGAAATCAAAACAGAGCACTAGAGCACACCAGCATTTATGTTGTATATTTTAGACTTTTTTTTCCCCGTGGGTATTTGTAAAACCCTCAAAAGGCTCTATGAGGACCGAAAAACGCGTGCTCATAGGAGTGTGAGATTCTTACTTCACCAAAAACACCTCCTCCTACCGATTATAACTAAGTTGAAACTTATCTAGCAATTTATTTTTAACGAATTTAATTAACGTGTTGCAGGTAACTATTCGGCGATAGTTCCTGCTTATACCGCGATTTTAAAGCGGATTCTCGTTTAGTGCACCAGATCGGAGGGCTTAGTCCTTCGCAGCCGGCGTTCTAAATTCGTCTCATCGATAATTTCGATTATAGTACTATTACAGTGTTGTAATAGCCGTTTTCTATGATTTCGGGCAAAATTTTTTATTTCATCGCGAACCGTGGGAATCCCGAGATCTCTGTGGAGATCTTCGTTTCTAATGTACCAAGGTGCGCTTACAAACGATCTAAGGAGTTTATTTTCAAATGTGTGTAAGGTATTTAAATTAGAATCTCGCATACAACCCCAGAGTTGTATACCGTAAGTCCAGACAGGCTTAAGCACCTGCCTGTGGATTGGACCTAAAACACTTCCCTGTGGTACCCCACCCACTATTTCTTTGAGATCCGAGTAATCGTTTCCATGTCTTACTCTAAAAATTCTATTCTCTAGATATACTTTTAGAAGCGTATAAAGTGCTTCAGGCAGAATTTGTCTTAATTTAAAACTTAGGCCTCCGTGCCACGCCTTATCAAAAGCTTCCGACACGTCCAGGAAGACCGCCGAACAAATTTTATTTTCTTCAAGAGTTTTCTAAATGACGTCGGTGATCCTATGCACTTGGTCAATTGTCGAATGCTTGCTTCTAAATCCGAACTGATGTTCAGGTATTAGTCGCTTTTCTTCTATTATTGACTGCAGGCGCAGAAGTAATATTTTTTCAAAGACCTTAGATATTACGGGCAGAAGCGGAATGGGTCTATAACATTTCTTATCATGTAATGGTTTTCCTGGTTTGAGAACCATTATAACTTCTACAACCTTCCATTGGCTCGGGACGTACTTAAGCCTTAAAAAGGCATTTATTATATAAAGAAGATTAATTAACCCTTTGCGAGGACGCATTTTGAGTACTTCGGCCGTAATTAAGTCATATCCCGGAGCTTTCTTATACTTAAGCTTTCTTATTTCTCTACTTAATTCGACAAGGGTAACATTTCTTGTAATGTAAGACTTGAATTTTAGACTTGAATCAAATTAAATTAGACTTGTATTGATCGGTCCGAAAAGTAATTTCTAAAAACCAACTAAGAAGAGGTTGAGTGAGAACTTGATGCCAAACTCTATCAAATGTTTTAGAAATATCAAACTACAAAGATATGTGTCACTTTTTGAAATGGACCTATTCTTATACTGTCAGCATAACGGACCTTTCGTTGTTTGAGATATATCCCCAGCTGAGAGTTAACTAAGGTTTTCATGTCCTTAAATAGGTGGACCGAACGAACAATTGGACAGCAGTTGAAGGGTAAAAAGAAACTAACTATTTTATGGACAGTTCGGACAGATGTTGTTTTTAATCCATTCGGAAAAGCATCAGTAAAGTAGGACAAATGAAAAAAAATTGATGCCGAGATTAGTCATTTAAAAAATATTTTATGATATAAGAAAAGCCGCCTGTCAAATGTTTGATAAAAATGAATCCTACTTGAAAACTACCCGAGGACATATTTAGGTAATACACAAAAGTCTATATTTTATAAAACTTAAATTGGAACTAGCTAGCCTAGCAGATGTTGTTCTGCCCCTTATTGTAGGTGGCAATGAAGAGATTAATTTCTAAATTTCGAAGGTATCTTGGCTGAAATTAAGAAAATGTGAATTAGATGTCACTTTGGTTGATGAATGACAGACTGGATGTTGATGTATACAATTATGAAATTTGTCTTGTGAACGAATATACATAATGATGTATCTAGTATGGGAAAAATAAGAAATTTCTCCATTTTCGCAATTATGATGATTTCATTCATTTGTTTTTAACTTTTACGTTTACAAATTTACTTTTATTTATTTAAATCAATATGAATATAAATATGTTAACCAATATTGAGCTGGTCAATGAGGTGAATCTTAGAACTTAAACAAAATATGCGAAAATCAAAAAACCAGCGGGGTTGATTGGAGTAGAAATTCGTTAGTAAAGTTCTCTTTTCGCACTTTGCGGTGGCCGTGGCGCGATAATTGTGTGTTCGCCTATCAACCTCATGGTCAAAGGTTCGATCCCTGCCGTAATCTATGTCCTCTTATTTTTCCATTAAAAACCAATTCTAAAAATAAATGTCATGCAATGAGCTGCTGGTTTACTCATTACATGCTGTTTAGGCATAGAACTAACAACATGTGAGTAAAACTAGTATACCGATAAATATGACAACGAATTAAGAAAAATAATGCGAATTATAAGGGACATAGATAAATAAGACAAGGAAATTTCTCCGCCTAAGTTCAGCTGCCATCACTGGAGATAAGATCTGAGACATCAACCACCTACAGTCTCATAACATCGCGCCACACAGCTTTCCTATCATTCTTTCTCTTCCTTAACCTCACGCACGCGCTGTGTTGAAACATTTAAAGGGTAGTATAATCCCTTGAGCGCGTGTAGATTATAAAAAAGTAAAATGCACGACTGGATCGCACGAACTTGCTCTTATGTTCGATCGCATCATATGCAAAAGATTTCTATTAAAAATCTAAATATATTTTTAAAGTCATTTTTAACTCAATTTTGTATATGCATATACAAAATTTTATTAATTTTGTTCTAAAATAAATTGGTATGACAATATTAAATATTTAATAATATAAACTTAAAAACACAAGATTAAATATGTTTAATATATAAAAATGTATTTAAAATATTTAAACTAATTGGAGCTCAAAAAACGTACGCCATTTTATTTCTAGGATAAATTTGAATTTATGAAAAAAAAATTTTAAAACTTTTTGAAAATATTTTTAAAAAAAATTCAAAAACGCCAATTCATTGGTATTCAGAAAATACAAATAAATATAATTTTTGAAAAAAATTTAATGAGCAGTTTTCGAATAATAAATTTTTAAAATTTTTTTCTTAAAAATGATTTTGAAAATACAAAAAAATATTAATTAAAAATATTGGTACGCGGTATAATTTGGTCAACCTAAACCTATATTTTTGTGAATTTTCGAAAGAATCGGTTAAACCATTTATGAGATAGTCGAAAGCAAAAAAAACGGTCCTATGGAAAGTACCGTTTTTAGACATTTTTCTATTTTTTTTTCAACTATATGATTGTAGCTAAAAACCCACACTTATTTTTTTTAAATCAAAATCGTTAGAGCCGTTTCCGAGAAAAAAATGTTTGACCGTAACGGTTATATGGCATGTACCGTTATTTTTTGAGCTAAAAAAAAATCAATTTCCCTTCTGTACAATACCTAAAAAACTCTATATACCAAGTTTGAAGCAATTCAGCCCACCCGTTTGGGCTGTAGGTGTCTATACATACATACAGACAGACTGACAGACTGACAGACTGACAGACTGACAGACTGACAGACTGACAGACTGACAGACTGACAGACTGACAGACTGACAGACTGACAGACTGACAGACTGACAGACTGACAGACTGACAGACTGACAGACTGACAGACTGACAGACTGACAGACTGACAGACTGACAGACTGACAGACTGACAGACTGACAGACTGACAGACTGACAGACTGACAGACTGACAGACTGACAGACTGACAGACTGACAGACTGACAGACTGACAGACTGACAGACTGACAGACTGACAGACTGACAGACTGACAGACTGACAGACTGACAGACTGACAGACTGACAGACTGACAGACTGACAGACTGACAGACTGACAGACTGACAGACTGACAGACTGACAGACTGACAGACTGACAGACTGACAGACTGACAGACTGACAGACTGACAGACTGACAGACTGACAGACTGACAGACTGACAGACTGACAGACTGACAGACTGACAGACTGACAGACTGACAGACTGACAGACTGACAGACTGACAGACTGACAGACTGACAGACTGACAGACTGACAGACTGACAGACTGACAGACTGACAGACTGACAGACTGACTGACTGACAGACTGACAGACTGACAGACTGACAGACTGACAGACTGACAGACTGACAGACTGACAGACTGACAGACTGACAGACTGACAGACTGACAGACTGACAGACTAACAGACTGACTGACTGACAGACAGGCATACAGACGGACAGAATTTTTAGATCATCTTTTTTAGTCTTCGCTATCATCGTAATGTAATGTTTGATTGTTATCTCACAACTTTTTTTTGACGAATGAATAACTTGCATTATAGTACCTATACTCGCAAGTAAAAAAATGAACCTTAAAGTCCCTCAAACCAGGCCGGCCCTTATATATATATCTCACTCCAGTTACGTATATCAAGTTGTGTGTTAGGGTCTACTTTGATGCAATATCTGAAGTTTTGTCGGATTCGAATATGTTGAAATGAGAATCTGAGTTTTTATGTTACTCATGTTTGGTTGTCTTTGCGGTAGCAAAGATATTCATGGGCAATTTTAGGGCCCTTTTCATCTTTATGTCAAGCCGTGAACTGTTAAATTCCAGATAAGGATGTTTACGATGTTGACTAATTACAACACCTGCAAACATGTCCACAAAATCATAGACCAGAGGGTCAATTCCCGATCTGTGAAGATGTGAAGTGATAAATTTTATCACGCTTTCACGTCTAATTCGATTCTCAACTCGTGAAAAAGTGAAGTTAAATGCCAAACATTTTTCATATGATAATTTTTTTATCACAGTCAATTGTTTTGTGAAGAAAATGTTTCTAATCGAATATTAAGAAGAAAAACAGGATTTGGCACATGACAAGTAAGCAACAATTATATTTATACACAAATATATTTTGGTTATAAGTTATATCTGTGTGTATTCGAGTAAATAACGAAATTGTTAAATCAACAGATTCACAACAGCCGACGCGACGACGGTGCTCATTCCCGCGACAGATCGTTGGAAACTACCCATTGCAAAAAATGCAGAGAACTTAACCATATTTAAATGGCACTTATAAGTTGAGTTTTTTTCAAGAATGCTCTCAATTCGCATATTAAATCCATGCATAAATGTTTTGGGAATCTATAAAGTTCAATAAAGTGCTCCTATTTGTAACTTCGAATAGATTCTGCCCATCTCGAAGGGAAAGCCTCAATATCCTCACATAAAAAAATAATAAATCTTATTTAAAACAGAGATACTATTGAATATAATATAAAACCCACAATTGTTCAGTACGAAGTCTTTAATTAATTTATTAAACGAATTATTATTCCGGACATTATTCTTAAGGAAATTTAGAAACTGAAATGAAATATTTACCTTTCCCAACAAAAAATCTAATCAGAAATGACAGAATTTATCATTTAGTACTTTTTAGTACAAATTTTATCACAATGAGTTCTAGAATCGCATTAGGTGTGTGCGTGAAGTTGGAAAATGATAAACCTCTGTGAAAACTGAAATGATATTTTTTTTATCACTTCATAATTTCACAGATCGGGAATTGACCCCCAGCAACAATCAAATTAATAGAAATAAAATAGTTCTTACAGTTAAACAAAAGATATAGATACGAAGTAAGTTGTAATTCGACCAAGAAAATTAGCTCTCAGTAGTTGCAGGAATGATTGAATTAACGAATGACTTTAATTCCATTGCTAAGAACTATCGAATAAGTGAACATTCGGCTACTATCAATAGTTAACGTCAGTATTCTTAATTCCCGTCTAAGACAACTAGTCTAGAAATTTTTTATCGCAGTCCTAACGACCTGGATTAGTATAGTAAATTCCTATTATTAAACGCTTATTAAACGTGAATCATCTTTAATTAAGGAGTTGTGTCGAAATCTTATAAATAAAACACACATGAAGGTAATTGTATAATTCCAATAAGCTGGATTAATAAGTAATTAAGTTAAAAATATCGAGGTTTACACAATCAAATAATAGAAATTTTTGATTACATAAAAAACTTTGTGCAAACTTTCCTATTTCGATAATCGATTTCGTATTTTTTATGAATACGAAATACTAATACTTGCAATATATTTTTTTTATAATGATGCGCTCGCGGAAATGTTTTGACTACCCTTAAAATGATCAATCACAGAGCGAGAGTTAGGAAAGTAGGGAAGGATGTAACAGGGGATACCGATGTACATTGGTTGTGAATTTCTGAATATCAAAATGGGAGGGAAAAATAGAGCCGGTTAAATTATTCCACATTTGTGCTGTACGGCTAAAGAAAGAATCTCAATACTTAACAGTACGCCTGAAGTTGGACTCAAGGGTAAACTGATGAGCATTCCTAGAAGAGCGAGTATTACGGTTAAATAGTTGAAGGGGCGGAATGCAACTGGCTATATCCCTAGAACATTGTTAGGTATATAAAATAACGATAAAATAATGAGAGACATAGATTAACATATGTATTATAGGGTAAGTTAAGCATTTGAAAAAATCGGACTCGAGATTCGAGATTTTAATCAAACTTGACATTACTATGATAGAGATTGGTCCCGCAATTCCCTCTTTCTGTCTTTCTGTACAACGATCTACGGCATAAACGGCTGAAGCGATTTTCTTCAAACATATTTAAACGTTCTATAGGTAATTATCTTAAATAGATTTTCGAATCGGTTTTTTAGCCCCAAAACTAATGGTAACTGCCATACAATTTCTTCTACCATCTTAATTATCTCGAAAACGGGTCTAACGATTTTGATACAAAAAAAGTGTGCGTACACGCCCCATAAGTAAAACCAATTTGACACAATTTATTGTTTCGTAATTCTAAGTCAGCTACAACATTATGTATTTAAATTTTATGGAAACCGGTCTAAGAACAACGGCCAATACATACCCCACAGCGCCCCATTTTCCAATTGTACAAACTTTACCGTCGCGTCGTTTGAACTTTTATTCATGGTTCAGCAATTTTACATTACATACAATATACTACTCCGTGTATATAAATCTACGAAGTATGTAGATACACTGAAGCATAGGCAATGAGACCATCGACTTAAACATTACACACACTTATACAACACAATATAAACTAATGTATGTGCATCAACAAAACAAACAAAAAAATCCCCTTCAAATACACAATGCACTAATATAATCTTATCAACAAAACGAACCTACAAAAAAAATTCCTCGTCGAATACAGACAATGCGTATACTAAAGGGTTATCCATTTCGCGGTTTCAAAAGTATAGGGCTGGAATTCGACATCTGTCAAACTAAGTTGTGAAACCAATTTTTTTTTCTGTTGAAAGTCTGACACAGCGCATAAAAATTGTTAAAACCTACTACAAAAATGGTGATTCTGCCACAGCCACATATCGTGCCTTAAGAAGAGGTTATGGTTTACATATTCGTCCAACTACTCAAGCAATTGGAAAAATTGTGAAGAAATTTGAAGAGACTGGATTGGTTACAGATATTGTAAGGCCTGTACATCATTGTTTCGCTCGTACCACTGAAAATAACGCTGCTGTAAGCGAAAGTGTTGCCGAAGACCCGAATGTTCCAATTCCTCGTCGTTCTCAGGAATTAGGACTGTCTTCCGGCACATTATGGCCTATTTTGCATTTGGATCTACACCTACATCCATATAAAGTCCAGGTCACACAACAACTAAAGCCAGCACCCTCCAGAACGTCGTAGATACGTCGAACTTTTCGAACAAAATTTTCTTCAGCGACGAAGCACATTTTTCACTCGGTGGGAATGCTACTACATTACAGGCCGACTTCACTTGATATCTGAATCCCCATCAAAATATCTGTCATTAAGTATCAGGGCATTTTTTTTTGTCTTGGCTGGGCAGTTCATGTCTTGACAATTCATTCATGCAATAGAGATTGAGGTGTAGGTAAGGATGTTTAAGAAGAATTATCAAAAATTAATAATTAATTAATATGGTTTTTGATCTGATATACTCCTGTTGATGAACATTATCTAATTAAAATGGTGTATTTGACGAATTTTAATACAAAAATAAATTTTTTACTTGCGTCAAGGGAGTAGTTACCGGCGTGAGAGACAAAAAACAATGACGCTAAATTTTAGTCGATTTGGTAATGTGTTAAATCATTTTTATTATGATACAAGGCTAAAAAGAGGATTTTTCTAATTTTAAACCAGCTTAGTATCGTATTATTTTCTTAACATTTTACTAAAGTTAAAATCACAAAGTGGCTACTTTATTTTTTTTAGTATCGTACTAAATCCATATGCCACTTTGACCTTTACAAACGTCAAAAAGTTATGTTCGCTCACTTTTTTGCACTATTTTAGGCGTGTTTATTTGTAGTTCATTAAGAAAATAGATTTAGTATGGTGCTAGTTAAAAAGTGTTTAAAATTAGGAAAATATTAGTAAAGTGCTTTAGTATTAGCAAACTGTTAAGTAGTATCATGCTAAGCCCTTAACATCAGGCTGTTTAAAATTTTGCACCAATGAGATCAGCACAGAAAAAAGAAAAAAAAACGCAGCCGTCAAATTTGATGTCATGCATCAATATCAAGACAAAATCGAAGAGAGGGCTCGTTGACATCCCAACACAACAAGAAACAATGCGACTCCATTGGAGATTTCATGTCAGGATGAGTATCATGAGAAAATTAATTTTGAATGGATTCGGCCTGTTAAGCTATGCGAATCCACAACCAACCTACAAAAAAAATTGATTAAAAAAAAAACAAGGCCACAAAAAAAAATTTCTCGTTGAATACACACAATTCATGTAGGTAACTACAGAATGAGAATACAAAACACTTACCAACAAATGCAACACACAATGAAGATACATACAAATATCTGCACTCATCTATGAAATCCACAAAATGAACAAACGGGGCATAATGTCTGGTCACGTCAGGTGTCGGGTCACGTCAGATGTCGGTCGGTTTGACAGCTCCATAGAAATTTGCTTACCCCCAACGCCGGAAAAGAAGTCTTCAAAAAATATGTGCTCTACTATAGGTATATTCTATATTTTGGTTAAATTTTTTGCGTACAATGTATTTTGTTACTAACGCTACGTGTCATTTTATCATAAACGGCTCGACGTATTTCGATCAAAATTTTAGTATAGAAAGTCATTCGAACTCTAAATAATACTGCAAACCAAAATTTTCGAAAAATATTTTTTGTGAATATTTTGGAAATAAAATATTTTTTTTTTTTTGAAAATTTGATATTTCAAAAACAGCTTAAGATTTTTTTTCGAAATTATATTTGTAAGCTTATATTATTAAATAATGGGTTATTCATTAATTTTTTTTTTATGACATTTCTTTTTATTATAAAGTTTGAACGTTGACATCACGTGTGAAACACTACATCATTTAAATGACCACCACCTTTTGAGGTAATTGTTGACCACATTTTGACACATATTGGGCGGTATCTCAGCCATAACTTGACGAATGTTGGTTTTTAAGTGCTCAAGATTTAAAGGCTTATCTGCATAAACACGGTCTTTCGCCTACCTCACAAAAAAAGTTCATGGTGGTGGCCAGTTGATATCGCCACGACGAGAAATTACGCGGCCAGGAAATGCCTCTTGCAATAAAGCCATAATCGCACCGTCTTGTTGAAACCACATATTCTCCTAGTCGTATTCTTTAATAGCAGGCAAAAAAAAAGTCGGTTATCATATGACCATAACACTCCGAATTGACGGCGAGAGTCGTTCCATCGTCGTTTTCGAAGAAGTAAGGTCCAATCACACCTCCGGACTAAAGAGCACCCCAAACAGTGACTTTTTGTGGATTTAATGGCCTCTCTTCAATTACTTGAGGATTTTCAGAACCACAAGTACGATAATTTTTTTTATTAACATATCCACCTAGTGAGAAATGTGCTTCGTCGTTGAAGAAAATTTTGTTCGAAAAATCGACGTCAACCGCCTGTTGTTCAAGCACACATTCGACGTATCTACGGCGTTGTGAATGATCAGGGCTTCAGTTGTTGTGTGAGCTGGACTTTATATGGATGTAGGTATAGATCCAAATGCAAAATACGCCATAATGTGCCGTAAGACAGTCCTTATTCCTGAGAACGACGAGGAATCGACACATTTGGGTCTTCGGCAACACTTTCACTTACAGCAGCGATATTTTCAGTGGTACGAGCGAAACGATGATGCACAAGGCATGTGATCGCCTCGCGTAGTTGGACGATTATGTAAACCATAATCTCCTCTTAAAGCACGATATGTGTCTGTAGCAGAATCACCTTTTTTGTAGTAGGTTTTAACAATTTTTATGCGTTGTGCGATAGTTAAGCGATCCATTTTCGTAAATGTCGGACTTTCAACTGAAAAAAAAATTATTTTAACAACTTAGTTTGACAGATGTTGAATTCCAGCCCTATAATTTTGAAACCGCAAAATGGATAACCCTTTACATACAATTTCCACATACCAATTTTTCTTTTAAGAAAATTAAATTCATTTTTTTTTTTATATATTTTGTATATTGAATTTTGTAAATACAAAAAATTAATAAATCCTTTCGTGTATATTATTTTTTTTAACGTAGAATTAGAAGAAAATTAAGTGTTTTTTTTTATTAAAACTTTCTTCTCGGTTTCTTAATAACCGGTGAAGTGATAAAAGTAGATTCGTCCATAGATTCTCCATCCCGTTATTCAAATTTTACATTCAAATTAACTTGCACCGTAACAACTATAAAAAAATCCTATTTAGATCACATCTGCATTAACTTGCTTATTTATTCCCAATAAATAGAAAAAAAAATGAAGAAAAAATAAAAATTAACCATACAAGCAAATAATATGCTCCCGGCATCAATAGCCAATTTTACATCGAACACCAGCGTTATTGCTTCGTCCATTACATATAGCAGGTCTATAATAATCCAGTGATAGTATGAAGATTTTATCTGTGTATATGTACCTACTTTTGTACAACAACGGTCAGCATTAATATCCGTTTTCACAAAAGGCCTCATTGTTGTATGAGTATCATGAGAAAATTAATTTTGAATGGATTCGGCCTGTTAAGCTATGCGAATCCACAACCAACCTACAAAAAAAATTGATTAAAAAAAAAACAAGGCCACAAAAAAAAATTTCTCGTTGAATACACACAATTCATGTAGGTAACTACAGAATGAGAATACAAAACACTTACCAACAAATGCAACACACAATGAAGATACATACAAATATCTGCACTCATCTATGAAATCCACAAAATGAACAAACGGGGCATAATGTCTGGTCACGTCAGGTGTCGGGTCACGTCAGATGTCGGTCGGTTTGACAGCTCCATAGAAATTTGCTTACCCCCAACGCCGGAAAAGAAGTCTTCAAAAAATATGTGCTCTACTATAGGTATATTCTATATTTTGGTTAAATTTTTTGCGTACAATGTATTTTGTTACTAACGCTACGTGTCATTTTATCATAAACGGCTCGACGTATTTCGATCAAAATTTTAGTATAGAAAGTCATTCGAACTCTAAATAATACTGCAAACCAAAATTTTCGAAAAATATTTTTTGTGAATATTTTGGAAATAAAATATTTTTTTTTTTTTGAAAATTTGATATTTCAAAAACAGCTTAAGATTTTTTTTCGAAATTATATTTGTAAGCTTATATTATTAAATAATGGGTTATTCATTAATTTTTTTTTTATGACATTTCTTTTTATTATAAAGTTTGAACGTTGACATCACGTGTGAAACACTACATCATTTAAATGACCACCACCTTTTGAGGTAATTGTTGACCACATTTTGACACATATTGGGCGGTATCTCAGCCATAACTTGACGAATGTTGGTTTTTAAGTGCTCAAGATTTAAAGGCTTATCTGCATAAACACGGTCTTTCGCCTACCTCACAAAAAAAGTTCATGGTGGTGGCCAGTTGATATCGCCACGACGAGAAATTACGCGGCCAGGAAATGCCTCTTGCAATAAAGCCATAATCGCACCGTCTTGTTGAAACCACATATTCTCCTAGTCGTATTCTTTAATAGCAGGCAAAAAAAAAGTCGGTTATCATATGACCATAACACTCCGAATTGACGGCGAGAGTCGTTCCATCGTCGTTTTCGAAGAAGTAAGGTCCAATCACACCTCCGGACTAAAGAGCACCCCAAACAGTGACTTTTTGTGGATTTAATGGCCTCTCTTCAATTACTTGAGGATTTTCAGAACCACAAGTACGATAATTTTTTTTATTAACATATCCACCTAGTGAGAAATGTGCTTCGTCGTTGAAGAAAATTTTGTTCGAAAAATCGACGTCAACCGCCTGTTGTTCAAGCACACATTCGACGTATCTACGGCGTTGTGAATGATCAGGGCTTCAGTTGTTGTGTGAGCTGGACTTTATATGGATGTAGGTATAGATCCAAATGCAAAATACGCCATAATGTGCCGTAAGACAGTCCTTATTCCTGAGAACGACGAGGAATCGACACATTTGGGTCTTCGGCAACACTTTCACTTACAGCAGCGATATTTTCAGTGGTACGAGCGAAACGATGATGCACAAGGCATGTGATCGCCTCGCGTAGTTGGACGATTATGTAAACCATAATCTCCTCTTAAAGCACGATATGTGTCTGTAGCAGAATCACCTTTTTTGTAGTAGGTTTTAACAATTTTTATGCGTTGTGCGATAGTTAAGCGATCCATTTTCGTAAATGTCGGACTTTCAACTGAAAAAAAAATTATTTTAACAACTTAGTTTGACAGATGTTGAATTCCAGCCCTATAATTTTGAAACCGCAAAATGGATAACCCTTTACATACAATTTCCACATACCAATTTTTCTTTTAAGAAAATTAAATTCATTTTTTTTTTTATATATTTTGTATATTGAATTTTGTAAATACAAAAAATTAATAAATCCTTTCGTGTATATTATTTTTTTTAACGTAGAATTAGAAGAAAATTAAGTGTTTTTTTTTATTAAAACTTTCTTCTCGGTTTCTTAATAACCGGTGAAGTGATAAAAGTAGATTCGTCCATAGATTCTCCATCCCGTTATTCAAATTTTACATTCAAATTAACTTGCACCGTAACAACTATAAAAAAATCCTATTTAGATCACATCTGCATTAACTTGCTTATTTATTCCCAATAAATAGAAAAAAAAATGAAGAAAAAATAAAAATTAACCATACAAGCAAATAATATGCTCCCGGCATCAATAGCCAATTTTACATCGAACACCAGCGTTATTGCTTCGTCCATTACATATAGCAGGTCTATAATAATCCAGTGATAGTATGAAGATTTTATCTGTGTATATGTACCTACTTTTGTACAACAACGGTCAGCATTAATATCCGTTTTCACAAAAGGCCTCATTGTTGTATACTACACTTGTATTATTATGTAGGTATACACTCATAATCCCAGATGCTGTGTATAGCTGTTGGCTTACTTCGAGATCATGATTACGATCATAATTGCGCCCGGCATTAGACAAACCAATCAATTAAACCAGGCCATGAAGATGAAAGTCGAGTATACTGCTACATATATTGTATATTGGGCTTCAATGTAGACAACGTTCCTAATAGAGCCTACTTCTGAACATATGAGTAAATACATATCGGCATATCGGCCCCGTTTTAATGGGATAGCTCATTTGTGTTCTTTATGGAAACACCAGCCATACACATACAAAATCCGCAACGTAAACAAAATCTAATTTCTGAATGGGTAAAGCAAACACGCTAAGCATTATTTCTATCTGAAAATATCAACTGGCAAGAGGTAGGCTTATAACAACTCATGGCCGTATTCTGAACATTATAACATGTTAAAAGTATTTTAGCTAAGAAAAAGTAGGTAACATAAAAATTAATAAAAAAAAAAAAAAAAAAAAAACTGAAAAGGAATTTAATTATAATATAATTATGTGTTGTTTGTCCGGAATGCCATTCGGCCGGCGTCCGAAACTTAGTTGTTTTTTTTTTTTTCATCAGCCACAGTTTTTATAACAAACTGTTTTAAAAATAGTTGTAAAATGTTACAACTGCTCCAAATTGGCTATTTGCAAGGATACAACAAAGATTTGAATTAAATGAGTAATTTAAAGGAATTGAATGACATGAATTCATTGAGGAATTGAATGAATGGTATATGCATTTAATGGGATTAAATACATTGAACGAATTATATAAATTGAATGAATTGAATACATTAAATAATTGAATCATTGATCTATATAAAACAGTGGATATCGCATACATACAAAAAGATAAAGCAACTTAAGACTGTTATAAGTGCGCTGGTACCATACAAGTATAGCATTATAAAACTTCGTATCTCTTTTAGAGGTCACATTGAATGATATTTCAACTGCATGTTTTATTTCTTTGCATTACAATAAATTAGAAATATATTTCTTACTTTGTTTGTGCACAACACAATGTGAACTTACTTTTTTTATTCGGATAGACGTCAAGGATGGTACCAGCGCACCTTATGCTATCTAAAATTGTCTAAAAAAAACTGTCATACTTATAGAGAATACACAGTGTAATATAGAGATCAGCGAATTGAAAGAATTAAATTAATTCAATGAACCCAATGAATGGATGGAACACATTGATTAAATGAATAATTGAATTAATAGACAGCATTATTTACTTCAATAATATAATTAACCTACGATTAGATAGACGATAAGCGCACATGGTTAACGCGTTGTCTCTCTGACAGCACCAAAAAAATGGTCAAGTCGGTGAAAGTGAACGGTAAGTGTTCTCACAGAGTCAACTCATAAAAATAATATTGAACATCATCCGAATGACGCCAATTTGTTAATGTTAGCCCAAAATGCATTTTCATATTCATATATTTATTCGCATAGATTTATACAATAGGATACAATATCTTCTTAGGCAGTATAAACTTAATTATTTAATTTAAATGATGTGTCCTAAGTTACAACAACAACAAAAACAAATAAAAAAATAACAATATAGCTAATAAAGTGAATTTTAATTAAAGAAAATAATATAAGAAAAATTACTACTCCATTTTTAATTTTAAATGAAATTAATTAAAGAAAAATTTAATATTGAAATAGTATAAAATTGGATATTTAATAAGAGAAAGGAAAGAAAGAAAAGAAAAAAAAAGAAAAAAAAAGAAAAAAAAAGAAAAATAAGTCATAGAAACAGAAGGAATTAAAAAAAGAAAGAAAATCATCATTCATCACTATATTAATGTCGCCAAATACTCCTTGAGCCTAATTCCGAATAACCTAGTACAGCACATCATCCTTACTGATCGGGGAAGAGAGTTCCACAGACGCACGTATTGCATTTATAAAAAACTGCCGCTCAGATATTAAGAAGACGTAACGTATAGGCCGAATATTCAAAGTTCTAAGAGAACGCGAATGACATATCTTATTATAAAGGTAAATTGGTTGATGAGTTTGCAAAACATTGTTTAGTAGTGTTAACGTTCTAAGCTTAAAAAGATTTTCAAGAGTAACGCCATATATTGATTTGGAAAATACCTAGCTATGCTGTTATATGCAACGTTAAGTTTACGCTTGTGCTCATAATCACAATTATTAAAAATTTCACAGCCGTAGAGCATAATAGGAATCATTAGTGTTTTGGCCAGTATAATTCTTGTTTTTAAGGGTGTTATTTTATGAGTAGTCCACAGCATACGAAGCCCTCCGTAAACCCTACCAATTGTTAGTCTGATATGGTGATTCCAGGAAAGTGTTTTAGTAAACGTAACTCCTAGGTTTCTTGCTGAATCGACAAATTCAATTTGATTATTATTGAAGTATATTTTGGGGAAGTCATAAGTGTCGATTAACTTTCTTGAAATCACCAAGCATTTAGACTTAAGTGGGTTTATGCAAAGTCTATTTTCCAGGCACCAACTATGAACGTTGGTTAAATCCTCATTAACCTCAACTGCTGCATTTTACACCAAACCTAGTGGAAAGCTTTTCCGTAACTGAACATCGTCAGCGTACATATCCACTTGACTTTTTTGTAAGCAGGCAGGCAAGTCATTTATATACAAAGAGAACAATAGTGGTCCAAGTATTGAACCCTGTGGGACTCCTCTGTCCAACATGAGAAGTTCAGACACATCGCCATTTGCCACAACTGCTTGAGATCTGCAATCTAGGTATGACTGGATCAACATTGCCGAAGGTAAAGCGAAATTAAATTGGTTTATTAGCTTACAACAAGGGATATTATGATTGACCGTGTCAAATGCCTTGGAAAAGTCTAAAAGAACGAGCAAAACAACATTGTCAGAGTCAATAGTTTGCCTTATATTTTCAACGACATTTATGAGAGCTGTTGTACAGCTATGCTCAGGGCGAAAACCAGACTGATTTTCACATAACAAGTTTTTGTTGATAAGATATTTACGAATTTGGGCATTCATTATCCTTTCCATCACTTTAGACAGAAATGATAGAATGGCAATTGGTAAGCTAACCTTAAAAAAGCACTTTAGTCCAAACTATGTTTTTTGAATTAGTGCCTTCCGACGATACTATGTACTTCTACAGAATGAAAAAAATGTGTGTGTTTACTTGGGAAAGGAAAAATCGGACATCACTTCAAAATACATAAATAAAATTTTGACTGGTCAGAAGGCAGAAAAGGCAAGAACATTTTTGATAAACTTCAAGCCATTACAGATTATGATTTCATTGGAGATAATTGTGCTGCTCACGATTTAAATAATTATTCGTTTTTTATCTCCACACTGTTCGTGTTGAAAAATTAAGGGAAATTTGCGAAAGGTCTCAGGCTAAATACTTCAAACTAGTTGGTTACAGCAAAACTAGTTGGCTATCTTTTAAACCATCTATAGAGAGAATAAAACAACTTTCTAATCATTTAAGAGAATTTTTCTTATTTTAAAGAATTTGTTTAACAGCCCTTCATCTGAGGTCCTTCTTTCTCCATTTTATTCAATCCGAGGCCTCAATTTTTCATGTGAGCATATTGTTAGCTGAGTCGCAAACAAATGGACATGTCAAAAGTTTCGCTAGCAATTAAACGCAATATTTTAAAAATAAAATATAGATTAGGAGAACAATTGATATTTTGGTTGAAAGCAAATTAATCAATGAATAATTCGAAATATTAATTGGCCAAAAGTAATGTAAAGCAAATATTCATCAATTTTAAATAACGTGTTACAAATACTTAAATCATTGGGATGTATCTTCTAAGGAATATGAAGTTTTTAGCTGGATAATTCTTCGAAACATTCCTATTTCCTACCTGGCCAGAACTAAAATCTTCGTTATATTTTGTCAACCAAAAGCACAGGGACACAACTATTAATGATTCCACCTTGTTTGACGAATTTGTTTGTCACAAAATTATAACAAAATGGATAGAGAACAAAATAACTGTGGCCGAAAAATGGAAAGACATTTTTTAGACTTTTTGCAAACAAAGTATGAAATTCAAAAATCTTTTACTTCTTGTCGAGTTAGAACCCTGTCTGCCAGGTTCAAATGCTCCAACCGAAAGAGTTTTTTCCGTAATGAAAAGTATTTGCGCAAATGAAAACACACAACTGAATTTTGAAACTCCATGTTAATAAAAATATGTTATTAATGTTTATTTTTGAAAGACTTGGTATGTGCTTGTGCTGAGTTTTTTTTTTAATTTTTACTTGCGATTATAGGTACTATAAGGCAAGTTATGCATTTGTAGAAAAAAAAATTCTAACAATCAAACATGACACTACGATCACAGAGATAGAAGCCTAAAAAAGTGATCGCCAAAAAATGTCTGTCTGTCAGTCTGTCCGTCTGTATGTATAAAGAGCTACAGCCTAAACGGCTTAGCGATTCCCTTCAAATTTGGTATGTGTGATTATTTTGGCATTCCTTAGAGGGGAAATTGAAATTTTATTTTTAAGCCTAAAAATAACGGTACCTGCCATATGACCTGAAGGAAAATCTTATTTTTCTCTAAAACGGCTCCAACGATTTTGATAAAAATTTTTGAGAATTTTTTTGTTGGTAATAGCCATCATTTGATATAAACCAAATTTACAGGAAAAGTCTATTAACGTTACCTTTCATATAACGGTTTTTTAATTTTTGGTTTTCTCGGTAACGGTACATTGGATTTCTGTCAAATTTTATATTTATAAGATCTAAGTAGCTTTATTATTTTTGCATATCAACATTTTGAATAACTTTTTTTTTTTTAATTAAAATAATTTATTAAATTTTTTTTTGAAAAATCAATTATTTTACATCTAATCAAAAAAATAATTTTAAATTTTATATTCACATGAATATTAATAGTCTCTAAAAATTGCATACCAAAATTTCAAAAGAATTTTGTTTTCAAAAAGAGAAAAATAAAAAACAGGATTTCATCAAAACCCTTCATACAATTTTCGAGATACTTTTTTATAAAATTTTCATTGATCCGTGGCATCTAAGGGCGCTCTTCGTTTTTTCGAAAAACTGATTAAAGTGATGGTTTTGGCAGTGTAAATAATTTTAAAACACGATTTTTTCCCACCTATACACCATTCACTTTCCTTATATTTACTTGTACATATTTACATTATTACCCTCCTAATTTACATAATTAAAATCCAATTAAATATACATTTGTAGGTACCTATTTAACTATTCCTTGAATCATGCATTCTACAATTCATTATACTAAGAATCAAGGTAATATTACCTACATGGGCATTAAATCTGCATAGGACAACTATAAAAGACTAGCTACCTACCAACAGCGTCAGTGAGTTACACTAAAGTTGTTAGTTACAAGAGCAAGTTTGTACGATCCAGTCGTGGATTTTTTTTTTTTTGTTTTTGAGAATTTTCTTGATTTTGTACCAAACACATTTTTCAATTTTCTTATTTATGTTCCTGGTTTTGCTCAGAGAAATATGGTCACCGAAGATAAATATCACCGCTGCCATCTCGCCCGCTTCTACTTTTGAACTTACTATATATTTTTCAAAAAAAAAAAAGAAACTTTTTTTAAAGAGGTTAAAAGTGAAAAATATGCTTAAAGAGACAAAATAAAATGAATGAACATCCTGAAATGAATGAAGACTTCGGTGAAAATACTGTGGCGAGGATTATGATATAACAACGTCTATGTCACTTTTGGTCTCATGACTCATGCACGCCTTAAAACTACATGCATCAAATGCGGCAAACATAAAATAAAAGAAAAATTAATTGTTGTAACAACTTTAGTCACCAAAATAATTTGGTATAAAAAAATTCATTATCACTAGTATTTTCGCGAGGGGATATACTCACTTTCTGAGTTTATGCTCCATTGTTTTAAAATTAATTTATACCTATTGACACCTAAATATCTTATATCTTTATACAGGGTGACAACACGAATCGTGCTACAAAAATAAAACGTAATAACTTTTTTTCAGTGTGAGTAATCGGCTTATTTTTTTATTTTATAGGCTACAATTTAGATTTATCAAAATGAATGCTTGGGATACTGAAAAAGTGATTTGGAAAGTGCAGCGATACAATTATTTGCAGTCCGTCATTTCCGTCCAAAGGGAATTTAGGCTGGAGTTTGGCGGTACTCCCCCGAGTAGATGGACCATTATGAGGCTGGTGAACATGTTTGCCGAGATCCCAATGTTCGGGTTAGGATACAATCGTGGCTGTTGCATCGGCAATACAGGCAAATCCAAGTGTTTCGACTCGAAACTTATCGGGCCAAATTGGAGTTAGCAGACGGTCATTACAACGGATACTTCATGATGACTTAAACTTGTTTCCATACAAAGTCCAAATTACAAGCAAGTTAAACCCTCAGGATTTGCCTGTTCGCCTGGAATTTTGCCGAAAATGATTACAATGGCCGAAGAAGACAACACATTTATAAAATGTTTGTTCATGTCTGATGAGGCCCATTTGACTTAAACGGCAATGTTAACAAGCAAAATTGCCGTATATGGAGTGAATCTAATCCAGAAACGCTTCATGAGACGGAACTGCACCCAGAACGAGTCACTGTGTTGTGCGCAGTTTCATCAAGGTGTATTGTCGGGCCATACTTCTTTGAAGAAAATGGTGTAACACAAACTGTCAATGGGGACCGTTATTTAAAGATGTTGAAGAAGTTTTTTTACCCAGAACTTCGCCGAAGACTTTCAGCAGGATTTGGTTTCAACAAGTTATGGCGGAGCTCCAACGAAAATTCGCAAACAAATTGATATCTAAAAACTGCACTTTCTGCTGGCCCCCAAGGTCACCTGACCTGACTGCACCAGACTTTTTTTTATGGGGTTATGTCAAGCAGGAAGTGTACAAAACGAAACCCAGGAATTTGACTGAATTGAAGCAGTCCATTAAGACAATAATTGAGGCGAT
The DNA here is from genome assembly GCA_910595825.1 of Philhelius pedissequus. Taxonomy (NCBI): domain Eukaryota; kingdom Metazoa; phylum Arthropoda; class Insecta; order Diptera; family Syrphidae; genus Philhelius; species Philhelius pedissequus. The sequence goes on along the minus strand of OU343160.1, from coordinate 271,019,331 downwards.
CCCAATTTCAACCCTTCAGGCCACAATGAACACTTTTCTGATCAGGTTGCGCATATGCGTGGATGATCGTGGAGGTCATTTGCGGTCTATCATCTTTAAAAACCATTAGTTATTTAAAATAAAATTTAAAAAAAAATTAATGAAATACATCGATTAAAATAAAAGTTATTTAAATTTCTAATTGTAGCACGATTGGTGTGCCACCCTGTATCCACAAAAGATAGAAAAAGAAGTGATGGATGTCTATTTTTCTATGCTAAAGTTCTATGAACTACTTTTCCAGCATTTCTTGCTAATATTAAAACTGCAAACAAATCCACCTCTGACAAGCCAGGTGTGTTCTCCAATCAAGATGATTATGGTTGTCCACAATAGAGCTGAGACGTCACGTTTTAGACATCAAAACGAAATGACACGATTTTTAAATAAAAACCTATCTACTAAGTAAGTTAGGTATACAAAAACATCATATAGAGGTTAGACAAACAAAAATGCCGGATCGTGTCAATGTAGATTGTCGCTTTTGTTTTTTTTTTCTTGTATACTATTTCTAGGTCCTCATATAACACTTATTTCACAATTTAAATGTATGTTGTAGTGGGTGTGTTGCATCTTCTGTAACTAACCTTTATGTATCATAAATCCAGAGCTTAGTTTTTTTTCTGAGTGATAATGTTTAGGTAAGCTTATAGAGTTCATCATCTCACATTTCTTGTCACAGATTCTTCTATAGTGTTGAAGTCGTACATTCACATTTTAAATTGTGATTTCGGTGTGTTGCATGACAAGAACAGTATCGTCAGCGTTATTTTCATTGACGTTTGTTTTCATCTTGCAGTTGTAGCTTTGTACGACGTACGTACCTTCTAGAATTCACTTCTTTTTTATGTTTGTAATAAAGTGAAGGGATTACTTCTGAAGCACTCTAGATCGCATTACTTTTTCATCTTAATCTAGTTTTTTTTTCTTTGCTTGTTAAGCTGTTACTGTACATGGTTGATGTTGCTTACAGTGGAACCGTATGAGGATTTCCTTGAACATAAACTGTAGACAGCTTGAAAGTATATATAATTTTTTTTTTAATATTGCTTGAACCCACTTAAATTTTACTGGAAGCTGGTCGAATTTCATTTGGAGAATGTGGTAAAGTAAATTATAACACTTAGCCCAGTTTCACAGTGCAAGTTTAAACTCCACTTTTGGTTTAAACTTCTGATCAACAATTTATTCGGTTTCACAGTGTCGTTTAAACCTAAAACTGAGTTCAATTTGTAGTTTAAGTTAACCGCGATTATTCTGCCGCTTAAGCTTCAGTTCAGCTTTTGTATTGTTTTTTTTTTCAGAAAATATTATGAACAAAACAAAATTGTGAATTCAAATTTTATCGAGTTGTTATAGTGATTTTGAACATTATTTTATTTATTACTAGCGGACCAGGCGAACTTCGTCTCGCCCAATTTAACACCCTCAAATGAACTGCAGAGCTATTAAATGACACAGATATTAAAATCAGTAGAGAGTGATATGATAAACAATATTTTTCGATTTATTTTCCGGCGCAAAAACAAACAACAAAGACTGCTTACCAAGCTATCGACGACGTCTTTTTTCTTCGCGCTAGTCTTCGCCGTTCACAAATACAATAGAGATTTTCTACCTATAATTTTTTGCAATGCCGGGGAACACTTTAGTTTGGTGATGAGTTTCTCCTTCTAGGTTGTTAACACACAAAAATTAGCCGGGAATGATATTCATCCAGTCGAGACATTAAAAGAAATTTGGCCATTGCCAAGCGCCAAGCAGTTGTCTTGAGAGTGCAATGCCACTCTCATATTTGTGGTCAATTTCAACTTCCTGACATGACGGCACAAGGACAACGATTTCATTCATGGATTAAATTCATCGGCAGTAGTATATTCGGGATGACGGGAATCGTTTGACGAAAATCTCCGCTGAGCAATATCATATCATCTCGAATCACATTGTACATCTTTCATTGTGACAACTGCCTCCAAATCTCGTTTATGCGCCATGATGGATTCATCCCAAATTATGATCTTGCATTCTCTCAAAATCCCAATTCCGCTGTCGCCGAATTATTGGTCATTTTGCACGTTATTGGCTTGTCAACAGTGAGAAAATTCATCGCCAGCGTCAAAGCGGAATGTGCATTTCGACCGCCTTCAAACAATGTGGCAGCAATGTCATATATGCCATAATCAACGAAGGAGATCTTAATCGAATTGTTGCTAGAATCAACTAAATGACGAACGTCTTGCATGTCCCACCGGGAGCATTGAGAATGTAAATGCGATTGCGGAATCGTATTCCAAAGCAGCGCGACTGAAGTCTTCATTTACCACTTTTCTTCCTTTAATAACTTTTTGTCGAATTGTACAGTTTGAAGCTGTGCAATATGGACACGTCTCCATTTATTTCTTCTTCACGTATCTACCTCTTGCGTTTGATTATCACGGACATTATGATTAATTATTGCAAGACGTGTAGGTACGTCGTCCAAGGTTAGATCGGAATCAGTGAAATAATATGCAAAACTCGAATCAATTTAAGCAAGAAAAATAACACATTTTCTGAATAGAAAGTTATAATGTGAAAAGGATTAACTGAGATTTCCCAAGCTTCACAACGAATTTTTCACCTGTAAGTCGTCCAAAAGATCCATAGAGCGTTCTAGACAACCGACAATATAAACTATCAAAATCCATTTAATGGGATTTAAATCCTGTAGTTGTGTTCATACACGCGGCAACAAAGAGAAGTCAAAATAAAAGTGTGTGTATACAAAACAAAACACATTATTTATACAAATAAAGCAATAACAAACATGTAGTTACATTTTTGGTCATAACTTCGGTTCTAGACTTCGGACGGCAAACAGATTTCTTATAAGCACTGTCCAAACATGTCTTAAGAGCTCCTGAAAATTTTATTCAAATCGATCAAGCCGAAAAAAAGAAGATAGCGCACAAACATACTTTGGATTGTTCTTTATATATAAGAATTCTCGTTGTTTCGCGTGTTTCGCGAGAGAAAGGGAGGACTAAGCAAGAAAAATGCTACCAACTTTTTTTCATAAAATATAGTTATCAGACTTCACTGTGAAACCGGACGAATTAAACCAAAAATTTAAACTCAGTTTAAGGTTCAGTTTATCTTAAGTTTAAACTCCTATTGTGAAACTGGGGGTTAACGTGTGTCTTCGATAATCTATACACAGTGAAGTAGGAACTTACAGGTCAAATACAAAATCAAACTGATGATAGATACAAAATTATGTAATCTGAAACAAAACAGTTTTAGTTCGATAACGAATTAATTAAATCGGAATTCATTGTTTTAACAATTCTATTTTCAAAGCGCTAATCGACACACTTGACGACGAAAGAAAGTTGTTTGTTTTTCCATCCATGAGGAAAATACATCAATTCAAAAAAACAAAAACGTGAATGCAAGGCGAGCCCAAAACTAGAGTAAAGTACTTGTTATTTCTGTAATCAGACATTTCTAAATCGTTTCTGAACAGCAAGACATGTTCTATTCCATAATTTGCATGGCTTTGTCCTTCAACTGAAAATTTTATCGTGGTATTCCTGAAAAATTCAATTAATTCAGTACTTATGTTAGATAATTTCCGAATTAACCAGGATCAGTAGTAGAACTTAAATTATAGCAATTTGAAAGCGATTAAGAATTGAATTTTTGAATTAAAATCTTTTACGTTTTTATTTTCCGCTGTCGAAACAACTAGTTCCCCAATCCAAAGCTGATCAATTCTTCTTGAAAAATGTTACTACGTCCTTGGGAACTAAGGTGAAAACGAAAAAATACCATTGGAATGTTTGAATTGTCATTGTCTAATAAACACTTGCTTAGAAAACAGTGCAAGAAATGCTTAGTTCGAGCTTCGTGGCCTGCCAGCATTGATCCCCGCGGAACTAGTGGATGCATCACTCGTGGTAATTTGATCTTTCATGCACAACATAATACTGGATATTAGTGTCGAAACCTTAAGGATCACACATCTTTCTCATATAGTGAGCTCATGTTCGGAAATCGACAGTTGTAATCTACTGCGATTGAGAAATTCTTATAATTAATCTATGTATTAATTAGCTTCGAAACACTGTCTTGACTCTTTGAATCAATCTTTTAGTTTCGAAAGTCATGTAGTTGGCATGCGTTCTGCTTCTTCCGACCAACCGACATGCCTCTGCGATTATAAACTATCAGCTACAATTCAATTCTTTTCAATATTCATACTCAATACAAGACTTGCTGTTGTTAGAAAAACATTTCCAAAACTGTAATGTCCATTTCTTGAGATTTCCATTCAAATCTGTCAAATGGCTCAAACTGTTCTGAAAGAATGATGATAGCAATTGGCAATTAATCCATTGCAGATTATTAATTTGTTTCTACCTAAAAAAAAAAATCACCAAATTCTGAAATAGAAAAAAACAAAGTATTTTGTTTAAAATTTTGTTGGAAATATGCCTGTTTATGAAGCCATGCAACAAAAAGCGGACTGATTTAAGAATAAAAGATTGCTCATTTTTATTCGTTTAAATTTTAAATAAAATTAAAATTTAAAAAAAAAATAAATTTTGAAAGAAAATTATTCAAAAGTTCCCACTGTCTTAAAAGTAAATACCAGAAAATTGATTGCAAAAACATTCAACATCAAACTCAAACAAACAAAACATCAATCAGTAAACGGAAAAAAAATTAAAAAGTAAAAAAAGAATGAAATACTGATATAACAAGTTTTCTACAGGAATCACGTTTCAAAAATGCGAAGGCGTGTTATTTTAGTTTTTGAGAAATGGTTGTCAAAAGCAACTGAGTGGACAAAAATATACCACGTGTCCTTTTCTTACTTTTTTGTTTTTTTTATTTATAAGTGCAAAACCAACTGTATTGAGAATTTAAGACATGGACCGCTGTTGCTTGGATACGCCAACCATTGCCAACTTTTATACTCCGGAATTCTAGCAAAAAAAAAATAATCATTTGGAAAAGTTTGTTACAAATGTCTTCAGTGCCCTAGTATAATTTTCTCTTTCGAAGAAGATTGAGATCTGAAAACTGAGATGGACTGAACCACTGGAAGTTGGTTTATTAAAAAAAAAAAATAAAACAAAACCAAAGGTACTGGAAAGGATAGGGACTATTTGGGAGGGTTTTAAACTATCTTGTGCTTTATTCGAAGTTAAGACGAAAAAAACAAAAATAGTAAGTAAGTAAGTAAGTAAGTAAGGAATTCATTTATTGTTTCGTTTTCGTTTTTGATATAATGTTTATAATTTTTGATGAATTTTATAGCTATGGCATTGCCGTCAGCTCGGTTAGCAAATTAAGTACAAACATTAATACTGATTTTTTTCTTTTTTTTTTTAATAAATATTTAAACAAATTCGGTAAGAAGAAACATCCTATATTTATAAATAACTTTCAAAAAAGAATAGAGTCTTTTCCAATCGGAATCATTTAGCACTGAAATAGTTTCGTGGAGCGTCATAGTTTCCTTTCCAACGAATGTTTTTCTGTGGGAAGCAAAAATGGGGCATATACCTATGATGTGAAAACAGTCCTCTTTGGCTTTCAAATTACATAACGTGCAAAATCGGTTAAAACTGTTGTTGTAAGGAGATCCGTTTAGCGGAAGAACTTCACATCTTGTTTTAAATATTAAAGATATTTCCTTGTAATTAAGTGAATCATTAAAGTAGTTTGATTGCATAAGGTTAAGTTCCAGTTGTGAGTAAAGTAGTCTGCTATCTGATTCTCGAGCTTGTATTATAAACCCATCGCGTTCAGAATTTTCGTGCGCTTGTATTATTTTGTAAAGCTGTTCTTTTACATGACTCAAATTTTGTGAATTTAACGATACTACTTCACCACAATTGTTTCCCAGATGTTTCCATTTTGACACCCACCAGTCCTCGTTTCTTAGCTCATAAAGTGCCATTCGTTTAGTCAGTCGGTCATCACGATGAGACAACACCTTGACAATGTAGTCTGCCTGTGATTTCAGAGTGCCAGTAAAAATTTTGGGTAGCCCAGTTTCCAGATATAAAGCATAATTCGGTGTGTTTAAAGGTAAATTAAAAAGTTTCTTCAAAAAGCATCTGTGAAATTTTTCTATCGACTCGTATTCGTTAATTCCCCATACTTGGGCAGCATAGCAAAGTGAACTCCTAACAGCAGCATCAAATATCCTGTATTTCGCTGAAAGTACTATGCGTTGATTCGAAAAGATATGTCTCCAAGATAGATTTAACAGACTTTGTGTAGTTTTAGCTTTGATGGTTATATGATTGTTGAAATCTATAGTTTTATTAAGAATTACTCCAAGGTACTTATACTCACAAGCTACCTTTAAAAGATTTCCATTGTAGTACCAATTATATGTTGATTGATACCGGGCAGATCTTGAGAATACCATTACTTTTGATTTATCTGCGTTAATGGTAAGTCCCCATTTTCTGCAGTAATCCGCGAGACGATTAATCATTAGCTGGAGGTTGACTGGAGTCTCGGAAAGTATCACTAAGTCATCAGCATATAAAAGGACATTTATGGTCAAATCAGCAATCCGAATACCTCCAGGTAGATAAGATTCAACATCATTTATAAAAAGGGCGAATAGAAGTGCACTTAATAGGCATCCTTGCTTAACACCAGAATCTGTTTCAAACCATTCTGAATAAATTGATCCATCCCACACAGCAGCTTTTGATTCTTCATACATCTTCTTTACTACACGGATGAACTTGGAAGATATGCCTAGTTGTGAGAGCTTGTAGAAGAGTGCATTTCGATTCACAAGATCAAAAGCAGACTTAAAGTCTACGAAAAATGCATAGACTTTCTTGTTCCTCGCTTGAAATGCTTTTACGATGGAGGTTAGTACGAAGATATGGTCAATGGTTGAAAAATTTTTCCTGAAGCCAGCTTGGAATTGGGTCAATGTATCGTTATATTCCACCCAAGTCTCCAATCTGTTAACAAGTACTCCACAGAACAATTTTGCGATGACGTTCATAAACGATATGCCTCTATAATTGTCTACATTGTTTATGTCTCCTTTTTTGTGAATAGAGAATATAACAGACTTTTTAAATGATGTAGGAATTTCTTCTTTTGAAAACACTTCATTGAAAAAGGATGTAAGTTGACATATAAAGGTTGGTGTGGCGTTCTTGAAATATTCGTATGGAATCCCATCTTCTCCTGGAGCTTTTCCATCTTTTGCCTTGACGAGAACAAGCTGTACTTCAGCTACAGTGATTTCAATATCCAATATATTGTCAACGAAAAAAGGTTCTGCATAAGAAAATACAAGGTCTGCTTTATTTTTTAAAATATTTTTTAAGTGAGTTGAGAGTTCGTTAGCAGATACTCCTGGTCCTATTTTAAAATTCGATCCAATTATTTCTTTTGTCACCTTCCAAAATTCTCTTGAATCTCTTGTTTTACCAAGTTTATCGGCTAGATGGTTTTCGAATTCAGTTTTCTTCCTGAAACACAGATTTTTGTATCTTTTATTTGCTATGTTGTACCAATTTTTCAAGTTTTGACAGTTTGAGTTCCGGAGTGCATTTAGAAGGACAAAGGACTTCTTTCTAGCTTTCATACACTCTTTGTCAAACCATTTTTGTTTAAAAGCCTTACAAAATTTTGAGGGTACTCTTGTTACAGAGTTTCTTATACAAGAAACAAATTGATTTGCACGTTCATCCGCTGAATTAGTCCTCTCATTCAGTCTCTCAAGATGTATAGCAAGCCTGTTTTGGTATGCCAATAAGTCATCCTGTTTCCATTTGAGCCTCGGAATCAGCCGAAGATTTCTTTGAAATGGTGTTATTTCTTCTGACCATTCAACAACAATTGGCATGTGGTCTGAGTAGTTCTTACTTTGTACTTCGATTTTTGTTATAAGCTCAATCCATTCACTATTTGCAGCGCAATAATCAATCACAGATTTGCCTTGACCTCCTATAAACGTATACTGACCTTCAGTATCTCCGTTAGTACAACCGTTCAAAATTATACAGTCATACATCTGCAAGACTTCAAGAAGGTTGGTACCATTTTGATTGCATACATTGTCCTTGGAATTTCTGTTGTTGCGGTTTATTGAAGGGTTATTTGAGTTGTGGATTGTAGTTACCTGGAAGTTGTTGGTTCTTGCGTTGAAATCACCTATTATAAGAACACTTTTGTTTGACAAATGTAACATGATGTTGCTAAACCGCTCGTAGTCTGCTGTCCACTTATTACAATTGATGTAAAATGGAAGAATGTACATATCATTTTTGTGTAAAAGTTTTACAACAGTAACATCATCCAATTGTTCAAAAGTGTACATTTTTAGTAAAGATGTTTTTATACCATACAGTGTTCCGCCGCTTGCACGTCCTTTAGTATATGTTTTAACTGCCGCATTTGAAACTAATTTAAATCCATTAAAATATTTTAAAAATTTACTTAGATTTTCACTTGTAACATGTGTTTCGTAAAGAAAAAATATATCAAAATCATTAACATAGTTAAAAAAATCTATAAATAAAAGTTTATTATTTAGCCCTGACACATTATATGACAAAAATATATGAAGTCATAGTCAACTCTCAAGAAATTCAACTCACTTAATTTTTAATGAAAGAAAAATTTAAAAAGAAAAAAAATTAATCCTGTGGACAAAAATTTTAACTTTAAAAAACAACGAGTTTGTTGAAAATGTTCTTAAAGGAGAGGTATACTCCCATCCACGAGTTCAACATATTACAAAATTAGCTAAATGCACTAAACTTATTATTTAGTTTTATACTCGTATTATCTTTCTCAAAATACTAAAGCCGATTTTAATACTCTCTTTAAAAGGTTTTTATCTTAAAGCAATTTTCTTAATTTTTTGTTTCAAAGAATTTCCTATTTTAACAGTTCGCAGAAATTTATTTGTTGGATTCTAATTGGTTTCTGAGAAAAAAGCATGGACACTTTGTTCAGCAAAAGTCTAGAAGGCATGTTCGTAGTAGGGGAAGGGGGCTATTTGCAAATATTTGTCTATATACAATTTATACAGTATCATGACGTACATTTTGGCTAATTATATTAGTAACAAAATTATTTTGTTACCTTTGTTTTGAAGGACTTAAAAAAAACTCATTTTTTGTGTATATACAAAGAGAGCATGCAGCCAACATTTACCCACACAATACTCTGCACATCCATTTAGAAGTGTATATTTTGACGACGCAACGACATAGATAATTTTTTCGAAATAAATATCAAAGATTTGATCTCTTTGATTAACACGACGAAGTGGCTCTAGGAAGGACTAATTTCAGTAACTTCTGCATTGTGCCCTTAGTCAGATTCCTTAGACCTTGAGCTAGAAGAGTGAGGGTCTTGACGCGGATTCATGTCATACAGTGCCCGTGTTAATTGTCGCTTCAGTACAAGTCAACGAACTTCCTAGCTGTTTACACTGTATACACTCTTAAGTCCTGCAGAGTGAGTGATTATTACTTGCGTTTAAAGACAACAAATAAATGTACCTGCCATACATTTTTCCTTGCGATTATATGTACTATAATAAGTAAGTTATGCATTCGTCGGAAAAAAAAGTTTTGAGATAACAATCAAACATGACATTACGATGATAGCGACGAAAAAAGATGGTCTAAACATTCTGTCTGCTTGTATGTATATAGGTATAGACACCTACAGTCCAAACAGGTGCTCAGAATTGCTTCAATCTTGGTATTATAGCTCACAAAATAACGGTGCCATATAACCGTTACGTTAAAGCCTATTTTTCTCGGCTCTAGCGATTTTGATTTTTAAAAAATCAGTGCAGCTTCTAAGGTATTTGCTGAATACCTATTAATTGGCGTTTTTGAATTTTTTTTTGAAAATGTTTTCAAAAAGTTAAAAAAAATAACTTTTTTTTCTCAAAAACAGCTCCAAAGAATTTTTTTTTAATAAATTCAAATTTATCCAAGAAATACAATGGCGCCCTTTTTTTGAGCTCAAATTAGTTAGTTTCAGAATTTTAAATATTTATTTTTTCTTAGATTAGCATATTTAATCTTTTGTTTTTTAAATATTTCAGATTCTCATACCAATTTTTTTTTTAGAAATTAATTTATTCCTAAATTTTGTATAAATACAAAATTAAGTAAAAAACGACTTTAAAAATATATTTAGATTTTTAATAGAAATCTTTTGCATAATGTGATCGAACATAATAGCAAGTTCGTGCGATCCAGTCGGGCATTTTATTTTGTTTGTTTGATAAAAAAATCTCCAACGATATTTAAAAAAATAAAAACTATTATTTATGAATGCAAAAGGTACGTTGTAGTAATTCAAGTAGAACCCATTTTTCGCTTTCGAATTTGTGTAAAACGGTTAATTTGATTTTTTAAATTTTTGTTCCTAGAAAGTACACTTATGTAAACCAAAATCCAAAAAAAAAACTTCGTATTTGGTAGTGTTTTGACTACTTTCTTTAATAGTTGAAAATACTTTGTTCCTAAAATAAAAAACAATGGTACCACCCATACAAATGTAAAAAATAAAAACGTTAAGAAAAAAATGTATTTCTTAAAAACGCCTCTAAGAATTTTGATTAAATAAATGGGTGTATTCTCAAATTAGTGCAGTCCACTCAAGTAAAAAAAATATTTTATTTGGCATACGTATCAACGGTACTTCCCATAGAACCACCTTTCGTATTTTTGACTATCTCTGGATGAACCGATTAAATTTTTTTTATGCAAATTCTCCTTAGAAGTGTTAATAAAAGCTACTCAAATTTAAAAAAAAAAATAATAAAATGCACGACTGGATCGCAGGAACTTGCTGTTGTAGTTAACAACTTTAATGTAGCTAACCATTGAGGTTTAGTTGGTTAGGTGTAGTTATCATATGCAGGTTTAAAGCCTATGTAGGCAAGATTACCTTGATTCTTATTATAACGAATTTTCGAATGGGTGGTTCAAGGAATAGTTACATAGGTACAAATGTATATTATACAGTTGTAGGTATATGTACATATAAATGTATGATGGCCTACATTGTATTTAGTATTAAGTGACGTACGCAAAAATTCGTAGAAAGGGAATAATAATAAAGTAGAAATAAATGGATAATACACATAATTAAATGTTTTTATATTGCTTAGTCGTTACAGTTTGGGGGAAAACAAAGATGCAATTTGAATTCATGGATAAATAAGAATATTTAAAAAAAAATTCCAAAAATCGTTGGACCCGCTTCTTAATAAATTATTTTTTTATGTATAAAATTTTGAAAACATTTTTAGAAAAAAAAAATTGAAACCCCATTTTGAAGATATTATTAATATACATATAAAATTCAATTTTCAAAAAAATTCTGTGACTGGTTTTTGAAAAATATTTATTTTTTTAAAAATCGAAAAACGTTTTTTTTTTGGAAAATTTTAGGGAGCATTTTTATAAAAAAAAATATTTTAATCGGTTTATCCAATATTGAGAAAATCGAAAATATGAAAAGTGGATCTATGGGAAGTACCGTTAATAAGTACGCAAAAAAAAATATTTTTATACTTGAAAGTTAACTGTACTAATTTAAGAACACACAATTTTTTTTATAAAAATTCTTGGAGCCGTTTTTGAGAAAAATAAGATTTTTGTTTTTGGCCAAAAAGAAATGTATGGGGGCTACTGTTATTTGTCGTCTTAAAAAAATGAAAAAAACGTGTGGGCATATTACCAAAAAAATAATATGAACCAAGCTTGAAGCAAATCCACCGAACCGTTTAGGCTGCACTCTAGGACAGACAGACAGATAGAATTGCGGGACCCACTTTTTTTTTACGAATACATAACTTGCCTTATAGTACCTATAATTGCAAGTAAAAATGGGTTTTCGATTTTTATTAAATAAAATCATTTGTTTTTTTTTTTTTTTTTGAAAAATCGATTTTTCAAAAATCAGTAACTAATTTTTTTTTAAATTAAAATTTTCTGTATATATGAATAATAAATTGAAAATGGCGTTTCAATTTTTTTTTCTAAAAATGTTTTTAAAATTTTACGTATAAAAAATTAATTTTGTAAAAAACCGTTTCAACGATTATGAATTTTTTTGGCATCTTTCTTTTTCATCAAACTTTAACTACTAAGCAATATAAAAAGAGTTTAACTCGCGATATAGGTACTATAGGACAAGGTTTGCATTTCGAAGAAAAGAAATTGAACTCGAGATTTTAATCAAACTTGGCATTACAATGATAGAGAACATCTGTCTGTCTGACCGATTTTTTTTTTCAAAATTGACGTTTTAGGTGATTGTCTAAACTAGATTTTTGAATCGTTGTTTAAGCCCTAAAAATAACGGTACTTGCCATACAAATTTTTCTACCATCTCGAAAACGGCTCTAACGTTTGGATAAAAGTTAGTGTGTGCACTCCTTTTTGTAGAATTTACGTTCTGTTGAAATTTTTTGTTTACATATTTTGTTATTAACGGTTCTTGCCACCCAACCATTTTTTTGATTTTCAACTTTCTCGTGAATGGCTCAACGGATTTCGATCAAATTTTTATGCAGGAGGTTTTTCGAATTCCTAATAATACCTACTGCGTTTCAAAATTTTCGAAAAATAATTTTTTTGGATTTTTCAAATAAAAAATAATTTTTTTTTTTGAAAATTCAGTATTTTGAAAACTTTTGGACGATTTTTTTTGAAAATTTCTTTTTAAGTTTATTTCATTAAATGTTTAAAATTGTCATCCCAATTTTTGTTTACAAAAATGTAAACAATTTTTTATATACAAAAATTAAGTGGAGAACGACTTTAAAAATATATTTAGCCGTTTTTTCTTAACAATCTTTTGCATACAATGTGATCGAATATAAGAGCAAGTTCGTATAATCCAGTCGTTCATTTTATTTATTAAGGTTTTGAAAAAGAAGTTTATAGAACTGTTGTTATTTTCAAATAAGCTATAATAATCATAATCGGTGTTTGAAAATACTAAAATTTAAGTCGATACTTTTAAATATTATTTAAAATTAACGTGAAAATTATGGAAAATAAAACAATAATTGTTAATCTAATACATTTTAAATAGTTTTAAAATGGACCAACTCAACTTAACTTTACTACATATCTATTTAATCAAATAAGGAATTAATTTTAAAGTTGTTAATGACAAATTATTTATTTAAGAAGATTAAATAAGTCTGACGATTGTTTTAATCCAAATACTTTGTAAATTTAAACAATATAAATATGTGGGCTGATTCAAATAATAGGATTATTAAATATTGAATCAGAGTTTAGTTCATTATATGACATTAAGTGTGATAAAAATGTATGTTTTATTCTTCTTTTCGCAACTCATTTAATTATTTTATTTAGTTTCTTTATCGAAAATCAAATTTGTAATGTCATATTATAATAACCCTCCTTAACCAACGGATGGGGACGACCCTGTAATTGGAAGTCCTTCGTTTTTCTTGTCAATTTCCTAAGGCCATATAAACTAGTTACATAGGTATTGTGTGAAGTTTTTTTTTGTAGTTCAAGGAGAATGCTAAGAGAAGATTCTTCAATTTTATTCGGAATTGCAACAGGATGATGTCGAAAGTTGAAGACACTTTTAAGTATAAAAGTCTAGAGGATAGCTATACACTTTCTTATTTAATTAAACTGTAACTTGAATAAACAATCAAAACTGTTTAATGTTGTACTTAAGTTGGAAATGGTCTATTTGTGTTTGCTGCGCTGTTATTGTTATATTTTGTTGAAAGGATATACCCAAGTTGGAGAAAAGTTAGTTCCGTTGAACAGCCATCTGTTTGAACAAAGTGTGAAATTCAATATCAAGTTCTTTCTTTGTTTTTATTTTCTTTATTTGATTTTCATTTCGATTTTTCCTTTATTTGTGACATAAAGGACACTGAAAGGTGGAATATTATTAATGACATACGTTTCTAAAATGTATTCTTAAAAATGATATACATAGCTGCTTAGTGTAGGTATTATATAAATATTATGTTATAAAATAACAGATATAACGCCATAACCATGTTTTTAAGTTTGATATATGTCCTCAAACACCCGCTGCATCAGATATGTAAAATATTGACACTTGGGCCTTGTAATGGCTTATAAATATATAAATTTGGCGGGGCAACAGCTCATGAAGGACTAGGGTCCAGTCTCTATTGACTTACGATAACTCTCATAACTATTCCTACAATATATTTCCGGAGCCAAAAGGATGAAGTGAGCGCCACTATTCTATGACAAGAGATACCTTCCCTTGGAGAAATTGTCATTTCCAAGAGGCAGAAGACCTAAAAAAACATGTTGTGTTTTTAAGTAAAATTGACTGGGAATCGAACTCGAACCTTTGGTAATTTTGGTTTGTAACGGCTAACCGACTCGGAAATTGTCGTCATACCACCTCTAGTTCTAAATTTTCAAATATTGAGCTGAAACAATTTCGCAAAAAAATGTGTGTAATATTGGAAATTATTCATTGCTTAATATTAAATATAATATAAAATCAACAACAAAATTTATGAAACAACAAATTGCCAAAAATTCGTGACAAAGCAAAAAAAAATAATCATCGAGCTAACAAAAACAGATTATTTACAAAATTAAAAAAAAGAAATAGCAATTACCCGCTACGAACTTTTCATCCCACGGGAATCTTATGCTATCATCTATCCACCTAAAAGATTTCGTTAAAAACCGTCGTTGAGGAGTGAGAGCGGAATGAGCAAATATGTTGTATGTTGTCTATGCAAATTTTAAACAAATGTATCCCACGGGAACCTCACATTTTACAGGGACAACAAGTAGCATATGTGCTATTCCAGACTATAATCTATCTCTGTGTCAAATTTCATCCAGATCCGATCAGTCATTCTGGTGTGATTGAGCAACAAACATCCATCCATCCATCCAAACTTTCACATTTTTAATTTTAGTAGGATGGTACCAACTAGCTGCACTGTAAAACTTCAGAATTTACCATAATAATAAAGTCATTCAAGGAAATCCAATTTCAGATATGTAATACATTTTTACGGAATATGTCTGATGCTGCTAAAATGGAGTCCTTTTATTTTCTTTAAAAAAAATTATGCGTGCCAATTTCCCGGAGTCTTATTCTAAATTCGCTGCCTTAACAACATTTTTTCTTGTGTTTAATAAAATTAACTATAATAAGTTAATAAAATCTGAAACATTTTGCCATTTGCTTAAAAGTCTTCAATTTAAAATATTAAAATTTTAATTATTAACTTAATTTCTTCAAATTTCCGTTTTAAAATTTATTTAACTTATTTTTAAAAAACTTTAACCTACCCATTCTGAAATTCCAAAGCTAAATGCCGAGAATTTCTGTCAAAATATTTGTCTCCCCATAAAAAGGTGAATAAGATATTCTGATGAAACTAAATTTACCACCTCTCTGCTATCTATCCATTCACGTTTTGACACTGATGACAAAATGGTTGCTCCCACTGCTAGTATGTCTCAAAGTAATTGTATCTGATTTGTCATCGTTGAAACAAATTTCATAACGGAATCTGTCTGCAATTTGAAGCCATGGTAGCTTTGTCTATATATCTTTTACAACTCATCTTCTATGACTGTTTGTCTGCATCTCTGTCAGAAGGTCTCACTCATTCGAAACTGACTCGTCATATCGCATCGCGACCACCCACCACCAGAAGCAGTCAGTTGACTGTCACATTAGGTTTCCAAATGTCACTCACTTTATACATATTGTCTACATATTTGTTTACCTGAAAACACATATACATGCCATACCTAAAGAACATTTGTAGTGTTTTATTCGAGGGTGGAATTCATCTGCTTGGAGATTAAATTACAACGCAAGGATGAAATTGGATAAACGGATTTCACCCAGTTTCACCTACAGGTGTTGCATAGGCCTCTAGAGCTTGTATTGACAATTTCTTCGAATACACTCCCATCGAACTTGGGGCGTCTATGCACAAAATAAACATACGTTAAGTATTCATAATTGTGCTGACGGATTGACCTATGATTCACCAAAGTAGGTCGTTCCTTGAGCTCTCAGAAGATTAAATTAACATTTACATTTAGCAGGTGGGATATTTGTGTATTGACAATTTCTAAAGGGAAAACTATGACTAACTTCTAGATGATACGAGTAAACGAGGATAGTAATCCATCGTGGCATTAATCAACTTGAACTGTCATTTAATGGTTGGGAAGATTGAATGATATATTGATTCAAATGGCATATCGTGTCCTGTTCTTAAAGATTCTTGTAGGTCCCGAGGACGTCCTTTAATCTGTCATATTAATATTAAACCTTTGTGCTATCAATATGCATTTCCAAAACTAAAGCCATTCAAATTGCATAATAAATAAAGACATCTCTTCTTGTTGGGATTTCTTATTGTTGATTTTTTTTATAATTTTATTATTAAATTTCTGACGGACATTCATTGCAGTCCTTTATATTATTTCCAAGTGTCCTTAAGCATCTTATTAATTATTATCTGTTTTTTTTTTATTATTTAATTGCAGATAACATTCAAGCAGCTGGAGTCGATGTCGAACCAAATACAGCACTTCTAATTGAAGGACAAAAAACAGAACTTTTGTGCAGATATGGAAGACCAATTAATTATTGCCGTATTGAAATACCCGGCGAGAAAGTACTTAATTTATCACCGTCATGGAATAAAACGCCAGGATTCTTGTACTTTGGGTCTGGATTGGATGCTGGGCAATGTGGTGTTACCATTGAAAGAGTCAGTGCTTCACACAATGGCAAAGTCAAGTGCAGTTTGGGCTTTGAAGGAGAAGAATACGAAGGAAGTATTGATCTGGTT
Organism: Philhelius pedissequus; assembly: GCA_910595825.1. Lineage (NCBI taxonomy): Eukaryota > Metazoa > Arthropoda > Insecta > Diptera > Syrphidae > Philhelius > Philhelius pedissequus. The sequence continues at coordinate 271,002,404 of OU343160.1, read as the reverse complement.
GTTGCTTGTAAGTTTAAATGAAAATTGAATACAATTTATTTATTATTTTACTTATAGACACAAAACCAATATTATCCCCATAATTCAAAGGAAAAAACTTCAGCTGGAGTTTGTACTTTTTATTGTTACTAAAAGACTAAGGCCCGTTTGCTGATACACAACTGAAGCATTTAAGTTCTACTTAAGAACTTATGTGACAGTTTACAGAGGGAAAAGTAGCCCTTAAGCTATTTAAGTAGAACATAAATATTTATGATTCGTATCAGAAAACGTTCCTAAAACATACATAAATTATCGTATTCTCTCTTTTTATATGTATAATCAAAAATTAAGCTTTTAACTGTTAAACTGGGACCTAAATTATGTTAAAAATAGACTAAAAGGATACTATTATCACTCTTGTTTGTTAAATAAGATAATCATCCCGTTTTAGATCATAGATTATAGATCCAGTATTAATGATCATAGATCATATATCAAATATCGTAGATCACAGATCGTCGATCATAGATCATAGATCATGGATCATAGATCATAGATTACAGATCATAGATCATAGATCATAGATCTTAGATCTTAGATAACAGATCATAAATCATAGACCATAGATCATAAATCATAGATCATAGATTATAGCTCATAGATCATAGATCATAAATCATAGATCATATATCATAGATCGTATATCACAGCTAATAGATCATAAATCATAGATTTTAGATCACAGATCATAGATCATGGATCACAGATCATATATCATAAATCATAGATCATAGATTATAGATCATAGCTCGTAGATCACAGATCATAGATCATAGATCAGGAATTGAGGATCATTGATCATGGAACATGGATCACTGATAATGGTTCATAGACCATAGATCATGGAAGATATATTATAAATAATTGATAAAAGATGATAGATCATATGCTTAGAGGTTCCAAGTTGACGATATTAATTCGCAAACTCAACAGGTTTTCAGTAAAATTTATCTGGGGCTAAATTACCGCTTCCGGCACCGATAGAGTGAGTACCACCGGTGATCGAATAACAGAGTAATCACTTTGTAATGACCACATGATTCCGTGAGCGGTAATGCCAAACCTGCATACTTCTGTCACGTATTACTAGAACACGGTGATTCACATATAATGGCTTTCTAAGAATTGTAACATCCCTTATTTTGTATGGACACAAAGTTACAGAACAAATGAAACTTTTAGTTGTAATTAAAACTTTCATTGTTTGTAACACTGGCAATGGATTGCTCCTATCGATATATATCTCACCATTACATTTGGGAAAAGCCTTTCGGGGAGTTACGTAGTCTCTGTAATTAAGTTCAAACAAACATAACCAACCATCCCTACCTCAAAGAAAATCTCCTAAGATATACAACACTTCTTTTATAATATTTATATTCACAAAAAGACTGCGAAATGCGAAGTTAATATAATTGTATCATCTCTGTCTCTGATTTAAATTTTAAGTTTCACTGGAAGTCTCTCACTTCCCAAGACAAGGCACAAGATGAAAACAACGTCTAATCAAATTGAATTTGTGCCATCAGAAGAAAATAGTTAGGAAGTCGGCGTAGCAGCTGGTGCTCCTGCAATATACTTAAGTCTGTTGGGCAGTGTTGAACGCAGAGCATTTAAATTGATTGGTGGTAATACCATCGTTGAATCATTTTTGTTGATTGAACACCGTCGCGTCGTAAAGGTTCTTTGTTCATCCTTTTCTGAAGTTATATTAACGACGGATTCTGCTCTAGTGAAATAGCCTGTTGGATTTCTCCCGTTAAAGAATTGAACCGTAATACTTCCGCCTCCAGGAATGCTCATCAGTATACTCTCGAGCCCAGCTAACCCTAACTTCCTTTCCTAACGCTCACATTGTGTTTGGAATAATAACAAAAATCCCCTTGAGTATGCGCTTATTATAAAAAAAATAAGCGATTTCAGTAAGACCTTACGATAACCCTATAAAAGACGTATCTATATCTACTTTTCAAATTATCTATCAATGGTTTTGAAAGCATTTGATAGAGGTGATTTCTCTCTAGTCTAAAGTAATGACAGCAGTGTTCATTTTAGATCATAAATGTTTTGTCTCTTTCTTAGGCACATCAGGGGTGCCACTTAGGTCCTCTTTTCCTTTTTCTTACTAATATTGATAACTGCTATATTATAGATAGTATATCAGGCTATTGCTTTGAATTGTCAAGCCATTGGTCTAGCGTCCAAATCCTAGCCAGCATTGGCAAATCTTCCAACATTTGAATTTTCAAAAATATAAATGAAACTGACAGTTTTAACATCCTTCTACAGTGAGGTATTTTGGGCCAGCCTGTTGTGTCGCAAATTATAATTTCTCAAAAATAAAAAAAAGAAATAAAAAACAAACAAACATTGAACTCCAATTCTGCCGAGTTAACATTGGCTTTGCGTAACCATTCTAAGCATTTCGCTTCGTACAACGTTATTACACCACTCGAATACGCCTACAGCTTTATATTGACGCACTAAATCCCAACCATTATTTTTAATGTTATACACAATTTCTTTTATTTATTTCAGTGCGACCACACAAGCCCGTAATTGAATTGCTTTCGAAACCCGACCAGGATGAAGCTTTTGTAGCAGAAAACAAATTCGCCGCACGTTGCATAGTTCGTGATGGCAGGCCAGCTGCGAATATTTCCTGGTTCATTGATGGCATGCCTATATTCCAAGGACTCAGTCCCCCTGAGGTGATTGAATCGCAAAGTGACAGAAATGTCACCCTATCTACCACAGCACAATTATTGCAGAAATACTTAATGCCCGAGGACGATAACAAAATGCTAATTTGCCGTGCCCACCATCAAACCGACCGGGAAGAACCACAGGAGGCAAAGTTTTTACTTAGAGTCAGATGTAAGTATATCGAGGAGCAATTTTCCATTCGCCTCTCTACCCCAACTATATCCATTAACTGAATTGAGTTTTTAACCATCATTTGTCGTGGTTGGCATGTCATTGCAGATGCCCCAGTTCCACAGCCCGAAACAACGGTTTATGGCCTCTACCTGGAACATACTGCCTTGGTCAATGTAACCATCCAAGCCAATCCGGCGCCCATCACAGAATGGACAATCGAAGGCAATGCCATTCCGCAGGGTACCCATAGCGGACGTTATTCAGCCTATGAGCCAGCTAACCTGGGCAACGGATATTACAATGTAATACTGGCCATAGCCGGTCTGACACTAGAGGACACAACAAAAATTTACAACCTCAAGGCCTCGAATGCATTCGGTGTTCGCGACTATACCGTAAGGATAAGTTCATCAGCCACACCACCCAGTTCGGGACTCGATGTTGGATCGATTGTTGGCATTGCCGTTGCAGTGGCTATTCTTGTAATTATTGTTCTGTTGATTGGATTCGCTCGGGCTACTGGACGTTGGTGCTTCGGAGGTGAGTTTCCAATTATTAATCTTTATTATACATATGTACTATATATTGTTATGAATGCAACAAAAAAAAATTATTTGTTGCATTTTATTTAAATGCGAAAAAAAAAAATAGAAAAAAACCCATGGAGCTTATTGACATATTAACACAGGGTGATTTTGTGTGTCCTTAATGAAAATTATTCTTGCTGTAATATTGTCCTTGTTCCTTTAACCAGCTTAAAGAAAACCAGATTAAATTTCAGTATATGGACAGGTTTAAAGGAAACAAAATTTAAGATCTATCTGAATTTAAGAATCTCAATGATTTATATTTATATATGTATTTATTTGTTAGTAACATAAGTATATCAAGAACACAATGGCGCAAAAGCTTAAACTATTTAGGCCCGTTTGCTGATACGAATCATAAATATTTATGTTCAACTTAAAACGCTTAGGGGCTACTTTTTCGTCTGCGTAAACTGTCACATAAGTGCTTAAGTAGAACTTCAATGCTTATATTGTGTATCAGCAAACGGGCCTAAGAAATATGTTAAATCATATTTAGTATGATACTAGGCTAAAAAGAGCACCAGCAACGCGAAGTCGAGGAGATGCAGAGATATTAATGCAGAAAAGAGGTGCAAACCTTCTACAGAAGAGTGAAACAGTCTACATCAGGTTTCACAAGCCGCCCTGGGCCCTGCAAAGATCAGGATGGAAGCACCATAATGGAAACACAGGCGATGTTAGTCATTTGAGAGACTACTTTAGCCGGTTGTTAAATGCCGATGACAGCCAAGATCCCGCCCAAGATCAACTTATACCAATTAATCTAGATGACAACTATGAGCTACATCCACCAGACCAATATGAAATCAAAGTAGCCATCACCAGACTAAAGATGAACAAAGCAGCTGGATGCGATGGTCTGCAAGCGGTGCTTTTTAAACACGGTGGAGATGACTTGGTCAGGAGCATACACCCACTCATCTGCAAAACATGGTCGGAGGAAAGTATGTCCGATGAGTGGAATCTCAGTACCATCTGCCCGATCCACAAAAAAAGAGATCGCCTAGTCTGCGCCAACTACAGAGGCATAAGTCTTCTAAACATCGCTTATAAGATCCTGTGTAGCATTTTATGTGAACGTCTCAAGCCTTTTGCTGATGATCTAATAGGTCCTTACCAATGCTGCTTCAGACCTGCAAAATCTACAACCGACCAAATATTCGCTTTACTCCAGATCCTGGAGAAAACCCAAGAATATAACATCGATACACACCTTCGATTTTAAAGCAGCCTACGACAGCGTTAAAAGAGTTGAACTGTATCGTGCCATGTCCAACTTTGGAATCCCTGCTAAATTGGAACGCCTTATCAGGATGACTTTGGAAAACGCTCGCTGTTCCGTCAAAGTTTTTAGGGACTCTACTGAATCCTTCGAAACCAGCAGAGTGCTAAGACAAGGTGACGCACTGTCATGCAGCTGTTTTAACATTGTGCTTGAAAATATCATACGAAACACCCATGCCAGCACATCGGGCACTATCTTCAATAAATCGACATAATTACTTGGGTTGGCGGACGACATTGACGTGAAATGAAGAACAAAGCGAGCAGTAACCGGTGCCTTCACTTCTATGGAGTCAGCAGCAAGCAGAATGGAACTGAAGATAAATGAGGACAAGACGAAGTATATGCTTTCATCAACAAAAGTCCAATCCCACCACCGACTTGGTCAGAACGTGACCACTGACAGGCATAACTTCGAGGTAGTCAGTGAATTTATCTACCTGGGTACTGATGTAAACACAGGCAACAACATCAGCGCAGAAATCAAACGCAGGCTAACTCTGTCTAATCGCTGTTTCTTTGGGCTGAGTAAGCAATTGAGGAATAAATCCCTATCGATAAGAACCAAGGTCACACTGTATAGAACACTGATCATCCCGGTCCTGCTATATGGTGCAGAAGCATGTGCCCTCTCCCAAGCGGGTGAAAAGTCACTTAGAGTCTTCAAGACAAAAGTTGTGCGTACGATCTATGGTCCTGTCTGCGTAAATCAAGAAAACAACATTTGGCGAAGAAGATACAACAACGAAGTATACGAACTGTACAGCGACATAAGCCTAGCCAGAAAAATTCGAATTAAACTACTTAAATGGCATGGCCATGTAGAGCGGATGGACATCGACGCTCCAGCTCGTAAAGTCTTCAACGCCAAACCAGGTGGAGCCAGAAGCCAAGACAGACCTCATCTTCGATGGAGCGACCAGGTAGAGGCAGACCTCCGACAACTTGGAGTGCAAAATTTGAGACGGCAGGCTAGAGATCGAGCCGGCTGGAGGGGCATACTAAGCAAGGCCCAGGAGCACCACTCTCTAGTAGCGCCATCATAAGTAAGTAAGTAAGGCTAAAAAGAGGATTTTGCTAGTAAGTAAGGCTAAAAAGAGGATTTTGCTAATTTTAAACCAGTTAAGTATCGTATTATTTACTAAAGTTAAAATCACAAAATGGCTACTTTATTTTTTTAGTATCGTACAAAATCCATATGCCACTTTGACATTTACAAACGTCAAAAAGTTATGTTCGCTTACTTTTTTGCACTATTTTAAGCGTACTTAGTTGTAGTTTATTAAGAAAATAGATTAAGTATGGTGCTAGTTAAAAAGTGTTTAAGATTAAGGAAAATTAGTGAAGTGCCTTAGTATTAGCAAACTGTTAAGAAGTAGGCTAAGCCATTAACATCAGGCTGTTTAAAATTTTGCGCCATTATTTTTTAAAGTAATACTTGGTGCAAAGTGGTTAACATTTTTAAACAGATATCTTTATATAATAATTCTAAATTAAATTTGAGCACGCTAACTTGCATACAGAATCATATCCAAAATTTTTACATAAAACAATAAAGGGAAACAAAACATAAAATACAAAATTGAATTAATTGAAATTTTTGAAATTAGCACTTCTAGACGCGTTTTAAATCTATCCCAGTTATTTATTCCTCTCAACTCGACAGGTAATGAGTTCCAAAGACCTATGGAGTACACGAAGAATTGGCGCTTGGAAACGCTATACCTATGTGTTGGGACAATAAGTACTCGGCTTCTACGCAACTGAGAATCAGTGTTTCGTATAAGTATTCAGAATTTTCCGTTTGCATCAAATTGAATAAAAATACTAATACCTAATACTGTCAATATGATTTTGGAATGATATTCCATAGAAGCTATTCGCGTAGTTGGAGACATGGTCAAATCGCCGAAGAGAATACACGAAGCGAATAACATTGTTGAATGCCACTCTTAGTTTTCTTTGGCTAGCATAGTCGAAACTACAGAAAATTAAACTACCATTGGTTAAAATAAGGGTTTTAACCAACATAGATTTTACTTTTAATGGTAGGCAGCCACAAGTTAGGTAAAGAACTCTGAGTCCACTCTAAGTTTTACCAAGAGCATATTATATATGATCATACCAAGTTAGGGTTGGATTGAAAATCATGCCTAAGTTTTTAACCTCATCAACATACGGAACCGTTGAGCTACCAAGCTTAATGCTAGGATAGTAAGACGTGTCAACCGAGTTCTTGTTGATGACAATTGTTTGGCTTTTTTTGGGTTTAGTCCTAAGAGATTTGCCTCGGCCCACTGCAAAATTCTAGTCAAATCAGAATTAATTCAATAGGTACCATTTTCGACCATACCTATTGGATAACTTAAGTATTTATGCACATCATCAGCGTACATTTATATCTTACAAAATTTGAGAAGCTCAGGAAGATCATTAATAAATATACTGAAAAGCAATGGTCCAAGGATAGACCCCTGAGGGACATCAGCATTCGTTGGAAGGTAGTCTGAAAAGTGGGAGTTAATACACACTGTCTGAGTTCTTCCTGACAGATATTTTTGAATGAGAGTCACTGCAGTACAATCAAAGAGGAAATTTTTTCTCAATTTATTCCGTAAAATACTATGCGAAACAGAGTCGAAAGCCTTTAAAAAATCAAGCATCTCCAGTGTAGATGCGTATTCTCTGTCAATTTCTTGGCGAATGTCCTCAACAAGTTTTAAAAGTGCTGTGAACCAACTATGCTGTGGTCTAAACCCAGCTTGTACCGGAGAAAGTAACGTGTTAGCTGATAAAACAGATGACATCTGTTAACTCATTATTCTTTCAAAGACTTTCGAGATAAAAGGCAGAATTCAGATCGGACGATATTCTTTAACTGATGAGCTGCATTTTTTTTGGAATTGGTATTATTTTGGAAACTTTCTATATTTTTTTTTTTAGGATAAGAAGATGTGGTTAAAATTGAACTAAAAATATAAGTAGAATAAGAAATAATTAGTGGTAAAATAATTTTGAAGAACCTAGGGTGCATATTATCCAGCCCAATAGCTTCAGATTTGATTCTCTTGACTGCTTCTAGCACATCAATCTCATTAACCCTGTAGAAACTGAATTGTTTCGAGGATTGCGATTCAGTATTGACAGCGTTGGTAGGAATTGAGATAACCGATGTGAGGCCAGCAAACACTTTGTTGAGCTCATTAGCATCACATTCGTCACTTAAAATATCAGGCTTTTTGGTTATGCCAAGTGATTTAATGTTTCGCCAAAGTTATTGTGATGAAGCTTTTTGAAATTTCGTATATTGCCTATATAAAGTTACAAAATGGCAACGGTGTTTAAAATGCCGTTCCGTTTACAGAATCTTAGTTCCGTTATGTGTAATTTCATTGAGATTTCAAGGAAATCTCGTAAGTCGAAATCCCAAAATATGGTTTGGAGAGAAAAATTATGAAATAAGAAAATAGTTGCAGGTATACCATTATTTTGTTTATCTTGGCAGCGCAAATTAGGCACTATAGCACTGCTAACTTTACACCAAAAAAAGTCAGATTATTCCGCAATTTTAGTGTTTTCAAATATTCCGATTTGCTGTTGAAACAAATAGAAACTTCGCAATTTTCAGACGTCCAAGCACTGTTGATGTTCTTTACCATAAAGTTCGGTAGAAAGGTCCAGACAACATAGTTGCCTAGCTAACTGCAAACTACCGGCCTCCTATTTTCGTATCCGTCTATAATTTTCAACAGTGTTCTAGTTTTTGAACCTAATGTAAGCGGACACAAAAACTTTCTGTATTCCTCCATCTGGAAAAAAAACTGTTTCAACTGCTAAGAAATTCTTCAACCTTGTTATTGTTGCAGTATCAACCAAAATGTCTTTGGAAATATTACGCCCCATTTGGAATACTATAGTTTAATTAAAAATTTTCTTCAGTTTAAAATCCATAAATCCCTGTCATTGACCTGTTTTCTGGTAGTTACTGTTTTTGCACCTCTATGTAACTGCTTGCGATAAGCAAATCCCACTTCTGAATTTCTGTAATTAATACTTTCACTTTAATCACAATTTCGTAGATAAAGTTTATATACAACCAGCTTGTGGTGACAGCGTTCTGCTTACCGTCCAATAAGCCAAAAGTAGTTTCACGAAAAAAGGAGAAACAAAAAAAAATCCATCCCGGTAATGAGCTGCCTTGATCCTTCAAATCCCAGTAACTAACTACTTAGCCAAAACAGAAACAATGCAGACGAACTGTGTGCGCTATTTTGCCATAATTTGGCTATGAAACAAAAACCCAGCAACCCTCTTGCCCTTAGTTTGAAATATTAATCTTCCTCGAAATCCATGAATCCCTATTATGGTTTCGTAGTAGTTTGTCTACATCCTTGCCAATGGGTGCGCAAAAACGAAATGCAACACATCAAATGCGTTCGGACGATATTTCATAGTTAAAAAGACTTAAAATAATATGATAGCGTCACCTCCTACATTCTCCACAACTCGTACTCTATCGTCCTTTAAAATCACAGTCGTTTTTGCCCCGTCCCGAAACAACGCCCAAAAGTAAATTCCAAAGCAGTTCCTTAATCCAGCTTACACACACACACAAGGACGAATTTTCGCGAAATTTAAATAATTTTTGTCACAACTCATAGTCAGGCGAACATCAGCAATATGAATCTCACGCAAAGCTCACAATGTCACATGGGAGTGATTTATATTTTCTTGATTCAGCATTTATTATACAGAAGAGAAAGTTCACATGCAAATGTGACATCAGATATCATTTAAATTACCGCAACCAAAGCAATGGAAAATGAATTTCAATGTAATCCAGGATGACATGGCATGGCGATTTTTGAATATTCGAATTCGAACCCTCTCTGCCTGAATTTCAATCTTAAGGAACAGCTGTTCCTGTAATTCTTTCTGTAAGATTAAAAATGTTTAAATTATGTTTTACTAATCCTATCAGAATTTAATTTCAAAGTTCTCTTGCACACTTTGCAAATACAAAAACAATTGAGATGGAAATGAAGATGGAGGAGGTCTTCTCTATTGCGTTTCTTCCTTGTAATCCAATTAGAAATTTATTTCAAGGGAAAGTGTTTAAAAGAAGCCCCAATATCAATGAAAATGGAGGCAGCAGCGGAGGAAGAATTTTAAAATAGAAAGTTTAATGAGTGAAACTCTAAGTAAGGAAAGTTGCCCTTACCAAAGTGTAGCGCGACGGAGAACAAATTAAGTATTTCCTAAGATTCAAATGTGCGGCATCTTAACAAGGAAAGTATTTTTGGATTTTCATTATTTAAACCCTAGAAAAGTAAATTATTTTTACTTTACACTTAATGAACCTTATGTACCAACATATCGACAACTTTTTTTTTTTTAAATTTTTTTTCGATCTTGTACCAACTCAAATGTCACAGAATGAAATTGCGCCTTAAAATGTATAGTGTAGACAGATAGAGAATGATTTGATACCAATTAATGGATCTGACAAAAGCAGGACTATTTTTACTGTTTATTTAAAGAATTTTCGGTTTATATTAACTGAACAGATTTTCAATTTTTTCATCATGTGAAAAAAATTTTATCAATCGTTTGATCCGCTTTCAAGCTAACTAAAAAAAATCCGAAATTGTTATAATGTAGGTATAGATGAGCTAAAATAAAAATTTAAATTTATTCTCTAGAGAAACACATGCAAATGTCCAGTACTGCATTAAAGACTTTGAAAAAAACTTCTTCTACAATGAGCATCAGTTAATATTTTAGAATTAGGTTTCCTTTCAGAAAGGATTTGCTAAAAAATCGAAACAATTATATTTATACTAATGGCTCAAAGATGGAGTTTTGTTTTGATCTTGGAATCTTTGCGGAGTCTCCAAGACTAAAGACTAGACTACTTTGGTAGTGTTTTTTCTAAGCTGAATTACTGGTAATCAGGAGATAATCACCCTTATTACGATAGGCGTTTATATTGAACGACAGCTCTCACTTTTTGTGTCGAGTCACTTTTTAGTCGTTTTAGTGTCGGTATTAAGATACGTTTTTCTCACAAAAATTTAAGTTCCACTCGAATTAAGGCGTTGTATTCAGAAAAATACAATAAAACCCCAATCGTAATACAAATATTTGAAAATGACATTTGTCATTTAAGCGAAACGCTTATCTTAATAAGGGTGAATGTAAGTTACTCAAAAAAGAATCAAACCAGAACCGGAAAATTGCTATTATTACAGACAGTTAGGTGGATACTAGAGCCATTATTTCGAATACATCATCCTTCAAATTATTCCAGCAATGTCAGCCTGAACATCGGTAAGGGTAACTTTGATAAGTTTAATAATCTTATTGGTCGGATAAATTTTGATTTCATCAATGATCAAAGTACCCATATCAACACAACGATTATCGAGTGCACTTATTTTTGATTGCTTTTCTAAATCAATACCAATGCTTTCACAAAAAAAACTTTACATCTTCCCCTCCCTGGTATACTAAAGAACTTGGCTCCCTCCGCAATAAACGAAACAAACTTTGGAAAAAATTTCTTAAATCAAAATCTAGCTCTGACTTTTCTAACTACGCATTTACTTATGAATATTTCTCTGTTTTATGTGAATCTCTATACTCAAACTACCTTTCCAAAATGCAAACTGGTCTGATATATAACCCGAAATTGTTTTTCCAATTTATAAATAGCAAAAGAAAGCTCGATGGTTACCCAGCAATATTGAAATTGGTTGAAACTTCGTCTGCTGATCCTACAAGTGTATCCAACCATTTCGCGGAATTTTTGGTACTGCGGTTTCTTGCGACAACACAGAAGCAGATTTAGATTATTTTAGTTTCATGAATGGCTGCGCTCAGACTTCATTAACTTCCATCATAATTGATGTATCTTCAGTCATCGATAACATAACCCTGCTTAAAAGTGATTATTCTTCGGGTCATGATGGAATTCCTTCAATTGTTTTAAAAAAATGTATGGACAACCTAGCCCAACCTCTCACTGCCCTTTTTCAACTGTCTACTGCAACTGGAGTTTTCCCTAAGCTATGGAAGGATTCTTTCATAATACCGATTCATAAAAAGGGACCTAAAAGTGATATTAGCCGTGTTCTATTATCGCCAATAACCCATATGGTTCACCCCGTGAAAGTAAAACGATCTAAGTTATGTACTTAAATGTACCCTCTATTCCCCGAATTTAATACTAATATTTGCAAACCCAGATAGAAACCTAGATCTCGTGTTGTTTTTGTAATATGTGTTAAAAAAATAACCCAGACCCGTAGATAATTAAATGCAGCTATTGCTAACTATAGACCTATAGCAAGACTCTCATGTATCCCAAAAAATTTTAAAAGTATTATCTACGATACCCTTTCCTTCTATTGCAAACCAATTTTCTCACCTAAGCAACATGGGTTTTTGAAGGGATGGTCAACGACCACCAACCTCAGTGAATTTGTGTTCAGAACACATTGTGCCTCAGAAGAAGGTAAAGAAGTCGATGCAATCGCTACCGATTTTAGCAAAGCGTTCGACAAAATATCGCATAATATTATTCTACTCAAACAAAAAAAAGCTCGGTTTCCCCCCTTTAATAATATCATGGATTACTTTCTATTTTGCTTACCGTCAATATAGGGTTATATTTATGCCTTGTGTATCAAACTTAATCTGTGGAATATCTGGTGTCCCACAGGGAAGTCACCTAGGACCTATTATTTTTTTGTTAACGACAAATGATGTACACAAAATCTTTTCTGATTCAGATGTTTTAATCTATGCAGATGATATGATTATACATATTTCCAATTCTGCAAATGCCCAATCACAGCAATTCGAATTGGACAAATTCTATATTTGGTGTCAAAAAAACTTCTGCAACTCAACATAAAGAAATGCCAAGTCATGACATATTCCCGTAAGCGCATTCCCTCCTTAAAAAGAAAATATATTCTAAATAATGAACCAATTCCTAGTCACTTCAATCCGTGATCTAGGTCTTTTTTTTTTACTCCCAACTTAATTTTCGTTACCACATTGATAGTGCCATAAACAAAGCTAACTCTTCTCTTGTATTTATTAAACGCTGGTCTAAAGAATTTGCCAATTCCTATGTCACTAAATCCCTTTATATGACTTTCGTTAGGGCCCTTCTCGAATATTCATCTCAGATTTGGTCGCCCTATTATCAAGTCCATATTAAACAAATTGAAGCCGTCTAGCGAAGATTCATTCGTTTCGCCTTGCGTGGTCTGGGTTGGGATGATCCTTTCAATCTACCAGAACGTCTTAAACTTTTAGGCTTACAAACATTGTATACCCGCCGTAAGAATGCTGCCATCCTTTTCATTCACCAGTTATTAAATGGTTGTATTGATTGTCCTATTCTCCTCCAAAACATTTATATTCATACGAATCCCCGCCGATTTAGAACCGTTACTTTGTTTCGACTTGAATACGGCCAAAATGAGCCCTTAACTAGAATGATGAGCACAGTCAATAATTCCAACGTTATTTGACCTTTACTTTAGTAAACCCGTCTTAAGGCATGCACTCCTGAATTCCTGAAAACCTTCCTTTAATATTGATTCAAGACTGTTCTTTTTTTGTTTCTATTATACTGATTGTTTAGGATTTAAGTCACTATATTGTATATAATTTTTGTAATATATAATGTTATTCTAGTATTTAAGACTTAGTTTTTAAGTGGCTTGTATTAAGCTTAATAATAAACAAATTAAATTAAAAAAAAACGTTGACCCCGGTGTCTTTCCTTTCTGGGTTCAGAGTCAAAGTGGCATTAAGGGGAATGAACGGTCTCATGCGTTGCATGGTTGCAGCCACAATATTATCTCACTTTTTTACATTTGCACCGTGTGTGTTGCTAGGACAACAAGGTAGATAAGTGGGGGTTGATAGTGCACAATAGCCGGGTGATAACTCAATGTGATTAGTTGCAGTTGTCAGTCCAAAAGCTGCCTAGTTGGTCAGAGTGCAGATGGTTCGGATAAGTCTATTGGTCCGGTTATAAGTGAGTAATCCGATTCCTAATGATTGGGCTAAAAGAAACATACATCATATCACAAGAAATATGACACATATGCATCCTACTTAAATTCAATCAATACTGGACGCTGCCCCAAGATATGTAAACAAATCCCATTCCCATATAAATTTCATCCACACGTTTCAACAGCACATTTCTTCATACATAAGCTGCCTAACCATAAAGTCGTGGAGAAAAACAGCGGCTAGATTTACCTAAAAGTGGCATCAATTGAGGATCGCCAGAACAATATAATGCGATTTTCGTCCCAAATAAGATTCTAGAATTTTTAGGCTGATTAAATTAGGTTATGAATAGAGAGAAATTGTTTTACGAAAAAATAGTTGAGGAAAATAATTTTTTTTGAAGTAATAACTTTTTATGGGAGGGTAAACCGATTTGTTACGTAACGCGTTACATTTGATGAGTATTCCCACACATATCAACTTAAAGAATTTTATTTTTTTAAGGAGTGGACCTAGAAATCTGAAATTTTCAGGAATTATAGAGCATATTGACTTGAATTTTTGGATTCCTATGTCACTAACAGGAAGAAAACTGTAATATTGAGAAGATTACACATTAATAAAATAAAAAAATAAAATAACTAGGCACTATGATGATTATTTTGATGTATCAAACATAACTCTATGAGCTATAGAAGCCTTGCAATCTTAATTTCAAAATTGCCTGCTTTGTTCGACTCCTATCATCAATGTGCAGTGTAGAAGAATAGTTATGTTTGAAAATTCATTAAAAGAAAAGATGTAGTGGTAGTTTTGAGGTTAAGTTAGTCTTTAAGGTTAAGGTTTTAAAATTGATTGAAATCTTAGGGCTATACACCGGTATAAAAATAATAAGAATGTGTCATACAATTTATAGATCTTAGAGGGGTTAAGTGGCCAAATTGTTTCGTTTTTGTTCACTTTCTAAATGGAAAAGTTAATGAAAAATTTCAATATTTTTAAAAACAGAATTCGACAAAGTTATTGCCCCAGCTATCGTCTACAAAAGTGCTAGTCTATGTTTGTCGATAAATTCATTAGAAAAGGCGTAAGAAGGTTTTCAAGTAGTATTCCTACAAATGTGTAAATCAAATTAAAGCAAATTTAAGTCGTTGAAGGTCTGGACCTTCGTAATTGGTAATTGTCTCAAATAGATTTTTGAATCGTCTTCTTAACCACCAAAATAACGGTACTTCCCGTACAATTGTTTCTACCATCTTAATTCTCTCAAAAGTGGTTTTAACCAACTTGATAAAAACAAAAATCTATGTATGGCTTACTCAACATTTTGGTATAAAAATTTGCTTATATATTTTGTTATTGACGGTACCTGTCATACTACCATTTTTTTGATTTTCAACTTTTTCATAAACGGCTCCACGGATCTCGATCAATATTTTATATAAGAGGTCCATCAAATTCTAAATAAAACTACATTCCAAAATATTGTAGAAACATTTTTTTTGGCATTTTTGGAAAAAAAAAAATGTTTGCAGCCATAACTTCTTGTGGGATGGTAAACCGGTATATTACGTAACGTGTAACGGCGCCAGTTAGTCGGTGCGGATTCGCTTTCTCTCATGCATACCAAGCACTTTTGAAATTAATCAAATTAACGAAGAGCTTTTGAAGCTTTTCTCAAGTTAAATAATTTCAATATTAAACGATTCAACTTAAATTATAATTATCACTTCTGTCGGGCGTCCCCAAACGCACAAGTTTTTTTTAATTCAGAATATATATTTGAAAATATACAAGCTTTCAGTAAATCTTCACTCTAAGAAAACATAATTCTTACGTGAATAATTGTAAAATTTGAGGCAGATTTTGCAAATTAATTATTGTTCAAGGATTTTTAGATGAATAAAGATAATGCTAAAAAAAATGCCTCTTGCTGGGGTTATAGTCGTCAAAATCTTGATTTAAGAGTACACCTTAAAGAAATGTAACTCTAGGATCAAAAGAGGATTTACAAAACATTGACGCAACCCCTGTCTAGAAACCATACAAAACTCCTTAAAGCCTTAACTCTAAATTTGACTGAGAGAGCAGTTCGTCACTAAATTTCAAAACTGAGAAAACAATCGTCACTAAATTTCAAAACTAAGACAGCTAGGCGCCCACTGTACAGCTGGGGAGTCTTGGCCTCCAAAATATAGGACACCTACCATGTAAACTAAATTGGTACTTTCAACTAAGGTATAACTAGATAGAACTCGGTTTGACATAGAGTTGGGTAGTTTCGGACCTTAATAGTTCCTCTCTCGGATACATTGGATACGGTTCCGTTTATTGAAAGTAAACATATCCACATATTTCCAACTTCACAGATACAAAACATACGTTCGTTTTATATTATTCTCTCTTTCTTATATTTCATATTCCAGTATACGGGTAAACATGCACACAACTACTGTGTTTACCAATACATAAGCACAAAGCGTGAGTCTCACCCCTCGCACGTTTGTGTGGTGAAATTGAAACTGCAAATATAAAGTTTGTTTTGTTGTGTATTTGGTTTCATAATCCGTACATGGTATGGAATGGGTTCCATCTTCCATTCCATATCTTTTTGAGATGGAACTAAATAAAGAAAGGGAACTATATTTCGTTGTTAGTTCCAAAATTGGATGGAACTAAATAGAGAAGCGGAACTATCTTTCCTTGTTAGTTCCATCTCCTTTGGTTAGTTGTATCTCTCATGCATGTTGTTGTTATTGAATATAAATAAATTCATATCTACATAAAGAGTATAGAACTACTATAGAAAAATAAGACTAAAATATAAATGTATGGGCTTTTGATATCTAACATTTCATTGTAGGTACGACTAGGTGCTCTCTAGAAAATTTCTTTGGGTTTTTTGAATATGAATTGAAAGTCTGATTTCACTGCAAAATTCGTTTAACACAAGAGATTCCTTTTTCGTAGTGATTTCATTGTAAAAATGGGTGTCGTGTCATTGTGCCAAGCGTCATTGGGCCAAATTTAAAAATTACGTTGACAATTAAATAAAAATATTAAAACTTATTTGTTATCTTGTTAGTTTTTTATCTTTTCTTTACGATTTAATACCTATTTAGTTACTAATATGAAACTTAAGCTTTATAGTTCGAAATTATATGGTTTTCTTCTATAGCTTCAACCATACAAACAGGCAGTGTAAGTGTATAAACAAAACTAAATCGTTCCGCGGAACTAGTTCCGGAGCAAAACTAAACGTTTCGTGTTCGTTCCGCCTGTGGAACTATTTTGAACAACTCAATTTCGACATAATGTGATTACCTCCCCTTATACATATATCGGTTCGCAGTGAGTGTGAACTGTAACATGGTAAAAAAAACGCACATTACTTTTGTCCACTTTACTCCATCAGTGATGTTTTCTGTGGTTAGGGCGAGGTATTTGAGGAGTATTGTTAAACTGGATTAATGTTTTTAGATATGTTTGATGACTGGCGATTGGGGTGGTACTGGACGTAATGTTGCGCATCATTACAAAATGTTTGGAACCCACATAGTGGGATAGATATGTACTATTGTAATCTACGAGAATTCAGTTATTGATTTAATAATTTATTTTAATTCCAATAAACGTTTTCTAGGAAGGCTCATCGGTTTGCCCTTGAGCCCAACTTTGGACGTACTGTCAAGTACAGAGATTCTTTATTTAGTCGTATAACACGAATGTGGAATGATTTGCCATGCTCGATTTTTCCCTCCCATTTTGATTTTCTAAACTAATGTACATCGGTATTTCCTTTTAAATCCTTCCTTATTTTCCTAACGGTCAAAATGTGATTGAACATATTAATGTTAGTCAAAATCTCTTTAGTGCGCGCTCAGTTTTAAAAAAAGGGTAAATCGGGATTTAAAAAGAAAACTGGATTATAAAAATCGTATGTTCGTAATATTTATTTTTAAAATTTTTGTTTATACACATTTTTTGCACTTTGTTATATCACTAAATTATATAAAGGTAAACACCAAACACATTAACAAAAAAATACTTCTCTAAAAATCACAATGCATGTTTTATTTTCAATTATTTTCAATATCTATGTTGTTTTGTCCTCTTGTGTTTTACTAGTTTTTTTTTTCCTTATTAGTTTTATAAAATTCACTTCAATGTTAAACTAAATAATTTTATTTAAACACAAAAAAAAAACTGTATACCGATTTACAAGTTTGAATAAATTTTGTAAAAAGAAAATTACAATTTTTTTCTCAATGTTTCCCCTAATTAACAACAACGACAAGAGCTAAAAATTATAAGTTGGAAAATAAAAATGTGCATTGCAGCAATAATCTTAAATTCATCAGATAATAATATAAAAAAAAAAACATTATTTTTAAATTTTCATAAATACATTTTTTGTTAAGAAATATCCCTTAAAAAATCCCAACATTTAAATAAAATACAAAAAAAAACATACTCCTTTAAAAAATACGTTCTAAAGTTAGTTCTTGTTGTTGTTGTTACAGGAGCAACATTGAACACTGACATTGGACCAGATTCTGAAGCTCAAATCAATCCTCACCACAATGACGATTTCGAGGGACGTGACTTCGAAGGCGACCAACACATCGATACAACACCACAATCCGAAGAAGTTACGCCACCCGTCACCGATAAGCTGGAAGCACAAAAGAAGGCCGACATGAAAAATACTAAAAACACTAATGGACATCATAATGGCGGTAGCGATTTGAAATCAAATACACCCGTCTAAGCGATGGAAGAAGATTTTGTCATTGTGCCAATTTCGCAGGACATTCTTTAAAAACATCATTTATTTTTATTATTATTATTTTTTTTTTTGACTACAAACTTGTTCTTCTGTTCAAAACAAAAAATTTAAATTTAATAATCTTTTAAGATGAAAAATCGCATATTTTTTTCTTCACAATTCATACAAAAAAAATCTATAAAAATAAGAATGAATGCAGATATAATATCTCTCCGAACGGATCATGTGTTGTGAATGCTGTAAAGTTTATTGTTTTTTTTTCTTTTAGAATACACGCACAATATGTACTTTAATATTTTGTAATCTGTCACAATCTTTTATATATTTTTTTTATATTTTTTTTTTGTTGTAACGGAAGAATCTCATAAAACATCCAGTAAATCATTTATTTTGAATTTTATGAATGCTAAATGGGACAGTTAGTGAAGGAATTGCAGTTGTGGTGAAGGAACAGAGTCTTCTTTTTATATCCTGACATCAAAAAGGGAGGCTAAATAGAAAAAAACATTTTTTTTGTTTAAAACGAATCCTTAACGTAGGACATTTTATTGATTGATGATTTTACTGCAAGTATCTAAAATTGATAAACACGCTTAAATTCATTGATGGAAATGAAACATTTTTACTAGTTTTCCAGAAACTCAGCTTTGTACACAATTCTTTGGGAAAATATTTAAATTAAACTCTTCCAAGTGATTTATCAGGCCCAGAGAAATTCGTCGAACCTTTTTTTTTTACTAATTTAGTCTCTTACTAACATTTAAAATCTCTGGAAATTCAGATACTGAAATCTTAATGGAGAAGGAATACAGTTGGACTTAGCAAAGTCTTGACACACACATTCTTGGACAGGGTCATATGTCCTCAAGCGGCAAGTAGTAAATCGTGGGTTAATATTCCATTTAGATAGGCCCTTTGAACTTTTTACCCTTGCGCGTTATATTCGTTCATATACCTAATCAGAATCGTACTTAAATAAAAAAATATATATCCTGTGTAAAATTGGTTAACAACTTAATAATTTTAAAGTATTTATTAAATTATAAAAACTTTAAATTGATAAAATGATACAATTGGTCCAAAATTTTTAAAGTTTTTCGGGTTATTGCAGGAATTTGAGATTTTGTTTCTGAAGATGTTTTGATGACCTCGTCATCCGACATTTAATTTATTCTGTTTTTTTTTTTTTTTGTTAAAATTGAATATTAAATAGTTTAATGAGTAATTTTGCAGAAAGAATAAAGTACAATTTCCCCCTTCAAAATTCATTTAAAATTCTTACAATTTATTTATTAGGTAACCTGGGGTCCTTTCGGAGAGATTTTTTCTTCCTTCTTTGAAATTTATGAGTTTGAATATTTAGTGAACAACTATTTGGTAATTAAGTAGAACGGACAAGGATTAACAATTACCCAAATGTTTCTTAAAGGGGGAAAGGAAGAATTGAAAATATATTTAATATTAATTTGCAATGGAAAGATAAGGAGGTATACTGTTAGAAGGCGGTCATAATGATTTTGTTTGACAAATAAATTATTTTGTAGTGTGAAATAAGTTCGAGTTAATGCATTAAAGTCGAATATTAAACACAAAACTGAACCACTGGGAACCTTGTTAAAGTCGAATTCGGTCGCAGGACATCCATCTTCTTTGAAGAAGAATATAAAAATTTAATTTTTACATTCCAAAGTTTGTTAACTGAGTCTGTATGCTTTCTGTTTTTAAAATACACTGCCGTAACACAATTTTAAAAAGCAAGGCAGCACTTTAAAGAATTGGCAAACAAGTTACAATACATAAATATTTTATTATTAGTTCAAGTAAATTGCAGCAATTACTAACATGACATTTTCGAAACCAATAGAGCATCTAGTTGAGATTGACAGATGAGTAATTTGACAGAACTTGTCAAGAACAAAAATATTAGCTTGTTTTAAAATAAAATTTAGACAGAAAATACACAAATAGGACATTGACAGACAGTGTATGTAGCCAAAATCCTTGCGAGTACTTATACACGGTTTAATATTATAAAACAATATTTTCAATGACTTCGATTCTCATTAAAAAAAGTTTTAATATATTGTAAATGACGTTTGCAAGTTTGTTTTTCGAAATTATGTAAACGGTCTCGAAAATATCCCTTAGAAGATCCTTTGTATTCTTAAAAATGTGAAATTGTAATTTTTTCTCATAATGTCAAAAATAATTTAACGGATTAGTTACAAAAAAAAAATAATAAAGATAATTTAAATGCTGTGATAAAGCCCAAGGCCCAAACTAACATTTCAGCTTCGATAAGGCTTCAGTAAGTCATTGTATCTACAACAAGACCTTACAGAAACTTTAAAGAGGCTGAAAACGCAAGTAATTAATACCAATATGGAAACTTTCAGCCTCCAAAACCCATTTGATTACATTGTTGTATTTGTAAATTTGATTTTGTATACATGCGAAATTCAATAAAAATATGTGGCGTAGTGAAACTACACCTATACACAAACCACAATAGCTGTGGCTGAAAAATCGGCGGTTTCTGAAATAAAGTTTTATTATTGACCATAATGGTTTTCTGGGCTAATTTCTGAATTACTTAATATCAGAAGTGAGAGCCATTACTTTTTCGACACTGACAGATGCAAAGCCGAACAGCAAATATAAAAAGCGTATTTTTTTTGTATTTCTAAGAAGCTCGATTTTTAAAGTAGAATTTTCTTAAGAATAATCTTACTGATTTTCGCTCGGAATTCACATTGGCATATGTATATGTATGAATTTTTTTGTAATTTAAAAAAATGTCACATAGGTTCAAGATTGACTCTTCATACAATTTGAATCACTGCGTTAAATCTATTTCCATTCCTTTTTACCTTTGAATTTGTATTCTTTAATTATTATATTAACAATTAATTGGTGATAACTTATGACAAAAAACTGTATTTTGTGTAAACAGTATTGGTACCTAATTGAAGGCTTGAATCTGTGAAAAACTGACTTGGTACAGCGTATTGCAATCACAAAGTGACCCCAGTTTACGTTACCAACTTAAATAAAAAACTGCCATTTTTGACTGCCTTTGTCTGTCATACCAAAGTAAACATAAAAGTTAATTTTTAACAAAACTAAAATAAATTTTAAAATAATATTGAACAAAATATTCACCACAACTTCATTTCTTCACCACCACGCACTTTTTAAAACCACCAACTTCAATAATTACCATTTTTTTCCATAACCTTTAAACACTAACATGACAAAAAGAAAATTCTTTATTAAGTCTTATATAAAAAAAAAACTTTAGATTAAGTTTACAAGAAAAGCAGCATTCCTGCAACAGTTTACCGTCCTTTTGTAATATTTTTTTTATACTACAATCTTTCATATAAAAAAAATAGTTTAATTTAAGATTTAAAAAAAAATAATTTTATATTACAAAAAGAAAAATATTTAGAACTTAACAAATTTATATTTAAATTTTCGAATCTAAAACAAAAAAATAATGATATTTATAGTCGGTAATTTATTAAACTAATTAACTTTAAAATAAAATAATATACAACTTTTAAAATATTATATAATACACTTAGAAATCTCAATAAAATTATTAAACTATAATAATAATTATTATCTTTAAACAGTTTTATAATATATATATGTATTTTTTTTTCACTTATGTACATTTAAGTATATTAGATTTTATAGATTAAGAGTTTTGTATAAATAAATTAAAATCAAAAAGTTTTAGGACATTTTGTAAAAATATAACTTTAACTTTTGATGTTATAATGTACCTATAGATTAGGTATGTATAAATATTATTCAATCTGCCTTTATTTTTGTAATAAATACAAAAAAAATAATTGAATGGAATTAAAAGATACAATTTTGATGAACATTTAATGCACAAAATTTGTATGTATTCCTTTTTTTTATTATTATTATTTTTTTTTGTTTATTTAGTTAGGCTTACAATTTGTAAAGATAATTAAGGT
Source organism: Philhelius pedissequus (assembly GCA_910595825.1). NCBI lineage: Eukaryota > Metazoa > Arthropoda > Insecta > Diptera > Syrphidae > Philhelius > Philhelius pedissequus. The sequence continues at coordinate 270,979,788 of OU343160.1, read as the reverse complement.
TATAATGTGAAATAAATATGTTTTATATTAAAAATGTTTCATATTTTCTTCATTAAAAAAATAAAAGTTTTAAGATATGGGAATTTGTAATAAATTATGAAACTAATTTTTAACTTGCGATATAGGCGGGTCAATAAGTTCGTGACTTTTGGAATAAAACACAGATTTTTTGATAAAAAAAAGTAATTTTATTTTTCAACGTAGCCTCCCTACTTTGTCCAACGCTTCTCCAATTTTTTTATCCCTTCCAAAAAAAAAATGATTTGTCGAGGTCTTCAAAATAGGCCTTTGTTTGCGAGATGACTTCATCATTGGAGTCAAATATTTTTCTACCAAGCGATTTCTTCAGGTTTGGGAACAAGAAGTAGTCGCTCGGAGCCAAATCTGGAGAATAGGGTGGATGAGGGAGCAATTCATAGCCCAATTCATGGATTTTTGCATTGGCAACTGCACATGTGTGCACCCTTGCATTGTGTTGGTGGAAAAGAACTTTTTTCTTGGCCAAATGAGGTCGGTTTTTTTTCAAATCGTCATTGAATCGGTCCAATAAGTTGTCATAATATTCCCCATTGATTGTTCTTCCCTTTTGAAGGTAGTCAATGTGGATTATCCCGCGTGCATCCCAAATAACAGTCGCCATAACTTTATTGGCTGAAAAACCCACCTTGGCCTTCTTTGGCCCCGATTCACCCTTAGAAACCCACTGTTTAGACTGTTGTTTGGTCTCTGGTGTGTTGTGTTGGATCCATGTTTCGTCCACGGTTACAAAACGGCGCAAAAACTCCTCCATATTACGATTAAACAACGCCAAACATTCCTGTAAAGTTGTTACACGGTTGCGCGGCACCCATCTTGCGGAAAGCTTTCTCATGCCCAAGTGATCATTCAAAATTGAAACCACTGAGCCATGCGAGATCCCTACGGCTTCCACAATCTCTCGCACTTTCAATCTTCGGTCGGCCAACACCATATCGTTAATTTTTTCGATTGTTTCGGGTGTAGAGACCTCAACTGGGCGTGTAGGACGTTCGGCATCGCCAGTGCTTGTACGGCCACAACGAAATTCAGTAAACCACTTTTTTACCATTGAAATCGATGGTGCAGATTCCCCATAGTATTTATCAAGCTTAGCCTTGGTCTCGGTAATGGTTTTTTTTCGCAAGAAATAATGCTTAATAAGCACACGAACTTCACTTTTTTCCATTTTCTCCTCAAATTAGTGACTAGTCTGATAAAAATAGCTGTCAAACACAAACTAACTGACGCAGCAAGTTTAAATTTTGACAGGAGTCAACTGACAGATGCCTGTTGACAGGAGCAGTGTTGCTGTTACAGTAAAGAGGTCAGAAATTCAAAAAGTCACGGACTTATTGACCCGCTCGTATAAGGTACCTACTATAGGTCAATTTTTGCATTTGGCAAAAAATATTGATTTCGAGATTTTAATCAAACTTGTCATTACAATGATAGAGAACACCAAAAAGTGGTTTCGTAACTTCGTCTCTCTGTGTGTGTCAATATGTCTGCATTGAGATCGATATACGCCTAAACGGATGAAGCGATTTTCTTTAAACTTGGTACTAAAGCGTTTCAGGTAATTGTTTCAAATTGATTTTTGAATCTTTTTTAACCTCAAAAATAATGGTAGACTCTGGCCATACAATTTGTTCTTCAATCTTAATTATCTTGGAAACGGCTCTAACGATTTCTATAAAAAAAAAATCTGTCCACTACTTTAGGTATATAGACTACATTTGGGTCCAAACATTTTTTTAACATATTTTGTTATTACCAGTACCTGCCATGCTTCCTCGGTCAACATTATTATAATAATGCAGCAGACCTTCGGATTCTAAATAATCCTGCAACCAAAATTTTCGATTTTTTTTGAATTTTGAAAAAAAAAATGATTTTTTTTTTAAATTCAGTTTTTAAATTCATATTCTTAAATAGGTACTTGAAGTTGTCACAGTAACATTATTTTTGAAAAAAAAAAATTAACAAAATGTACCTACACGAAAAAACTTAATCAAAAAATTCCAAAAAGTGCTTAAAATCTTATCGAACATAATAGGCGTGTTTTTTTCTAAGCCCCGGGGAAATTGGACGAAAAAAACAATGAGTAGGATTAACAATTTGCATACTAAATTCAACAACAACTAATCCCCGGGGGTGCTTAGCTTAAACCCAGAGAATTCTGGGGGCTTAGCTATTGGAGAGGATAAAAACTGTGCTACCAAAAACTTTTTCACAAAGTTATCGATAAAATGTATAGAAACTTCAAAACTGACATTTTGATATGTCAGATAATTATCAATTTTATTTTTTCCACCTAGCCATGAGCACAACCTTCTACAGCGATTTTCATTTTTGCCTTTATTTTTATTATATGTATGTACATTAAAACTTGACTGTGAAATTGTTATTAAATAAAAAATTATTTCTTGAAGTTGATATTCGTTCAATTAACAAGAATTGAATGAACTACAAAACAAAGGTTTCTTTGAGAAAATTGTTTTCGGCTGCGTTTTGTTGTACATGGGAGCAACCCATTACAGATTCTCTGCTACATCCTTGGCATACTTCAATCTTCTGGATCGTCGTCTGCTCTTGCTCAGACCTATATTCCTAATGACAGAGGGACTGAGCGTCCCGCCCAAATAAGCAACTCGTCCACTAATATCATGTCACCAGTGACCGACGAATGGGGTAGTTTTCAAGTATTTGTGAAAATTAAATTAAAAGAAAATCACATCGGCTAAAAACAATTTCCAAAATACTTGATTACAATTTTCAAATTACTTGATTCGCATTTTTTTGTATAAATAATAATTAACTTGGTTCTTTTTATGTTATTTTAATAGAAAAGTAGTTTAAATTCAATAAATATATTGAAATTACACAAAACAAATCAACCCGATGATTTTTAGAAGAATGAGGATGAGACAAACAGTAATGTTTATTTTTTTCTTGCATTACAGCTGTTCTTCAAATGTCATCTTGCAAATTAATAAATAGTGCTACCAAGTATTTCACTAAGAGCCTTGGTCGTTTTTTTCAACCAATTCCCCCGGGGATTGCAAAAAAACGCACCTAATATCAAGTACGTGCGGTCCAGTCGTGCATTTTAATTATTATGGACCCGGCAATTCCATTAAAATTAAGTTGAAGATCTGGTAGAAAATTTCAAATTCGTGTAATAAGGCTAACTTTAGGGGATACTCAGAATACTTACAGTAGTAGCTGTTGCGACCAGCAGATAAAGGAGACATTCATTCCTTTGCTCGGAAAGGTACTCAGCTCTATCATTAGGAAGGCATTTTGTATGACATTTGGCGTTTTTCTATTTTCGTTCAGATCAGAGCACTGAACAGAGTTCGAACACATAGATTATGCTCTGAACTCAGAGCGAGCTCTGAACACCGATATGTTTTTTAGACACACTTGAACCACATAAAACAGAGTACATTTTCATTTTAACAATATAAAGCAACATTACACAAAACTACCTTTCTGTACACATATACAGAATACCAACAAGCGATCAACTTTTTTCGCCAACTTAATTGTATCTGATTATTTTTACTTGCGATTATAGGTAAGAGCCCAGGGCCGGCAGACATACGTCATTTAATCATAGTTGATTTTTTTCCTGTGAATAGATACCAAAATAGATAAGAGCGAATAGACATTCCGAATTTTCAAAGCTGGGGCTTTTCGGAGATATGTAGTTTTAACAGTGATTTCTCAACTACGTTATTTTATCAAAGCTGATTTTTTGATATGTTTAAAGGGATAGTGTCTCAAACTTTGTTTGGCACTTGTCAAACCCCTACAGTGGGGCGTTTCGCCTGGCAGACACATTTCAGATGCTATTTTTCAAAAAAAAAAAGTTTTTCGATTTTTAAAAAATAAAAAAAAAAATTTTTTTGAAAAATCGATTTTTGAAAAACCAGTCACAAAATTATTTTTTAATTTGAATTTTATATGTATATTTATAATATCTTCAAAATACCGTTTCAAATTATTTTCTAAAAATGTTTTCAAAATTTTATACAATAGAAAAATAATTTATTAAAAAACCGCTCCAATGATTTTTGAATTTTTTTTATATACAGTATGAACTCAGTTATGCAACCCACGATTCGTGCAACTCCTCGATTTTTGAAACAATAAAGTTGTAGCATTCGTAACATGTCTTGACTCTATAAGTGTTACTTTTAAGAAGTGTTACCTCGATTAGTGCAACTTCTTATGTTTATTCATCTGTTTTTTGCATGTTAGTTTAGATCTGGACATAATTCTTGTTTTTTTTTCAAACACTGTGTCTCTAAAGAAAAAAGCCATTTGAACTAGTATTTTTTATTGAAAAAAAGTAACCCATTAAGTGCAACGACCTCGGCTATTCCAACTACCTTAATTTCTATTAGTTGCGTAAATCGAGTTTGTACTGTTTTCTTATTTATCCTTGAATTCAAATGGAATCTTTTTTTCTCCCTCAAACTATAATGGCTAAGCAATATAAAAACATTTTAATATGTGTATTATCCATTTATTTCTATCTTATTATTATTCCCTTTTTAACAATTTTTGCGTACGTCACTGAATACTAAATACAATGTAGGCCCTCATATATTTATATTAACACATGTGTTTTAAAAATCACATGAATCTTTATGTATGCATATAGCTACCTACCCACTTCATTTCCATTATTATATGTAAACGGTGATTTTTTAAGAGCTTGGTTTTTGAAAATTCAAAAAAACACAGAAACTTGTAAAAAGTGAATGAAATTTTTATTTGGATCGATAAACCAATTTCTGCCATTTACTTTTTAAAAATAATTTCACGTAAATGTTGCCCGCGGCTACGCTTCAGGTGGTCCATTCTGAAGGTCCAATTTTGGCAAACTTTTTCACACATTTCGGCCGGAATCTCACCAATGACGCGTTCAATGTTGGCTTCCAAGGCAGCAATCTTGTTTGGCTTGTCCCCATAGACAATAGACTTAACATAGCCCCACAAAAAATAGTCTAACGGGGTCAAATCACATGATCTTGGTGGCCAATTGACTGCGCCAAAACGTGAGATCAACTGCTCACCAAATTCGCCTCTCAATTGATGCATGGTTTCGCGTGCAGTGTGGCATGTGGCACGTCCTGTTGGAACCACATGTCGACCGAGTTCAATTCTTGCATTTTCGGCAAAAAAAAATCTGTTATCATCGAACGGTACCTTTCTCCATTGGCCGTAACCCTGCGGCCTTCATCGTCCTTAAAGAAGTACGGCCCAATGATGCCGCCTGCCCATAAACCGCACCAAACAGTGCATTTTTCGGGATGCATTGGTAGCTGCTGAATTGCTTCTGGCTGCTCTTCACTCCAAATACGGCAATTCTGCTTATTCACGTATCCATTTAGCCAAAAATGAGCCTCGTCGATGAAGACAGTTTTGCGATAATTTCATAATTTCGACATTTTTCACAGAGCACGAATTTTCATAATAAATTTCAATAATTTGCAAACGTTGTTCAGGCGTAAGTCTATTCATGATGAAATGGCAAACAAACTGAATCGAAATGTCAAATGTTCGTGGAATTTGTCATGTGTGATCTGTCAAAAATATAAACGTCAAAAACCAAGTAGCAAAAAAATCACCCGTTACATGTTTACATACTTAGGTTCCATCAATATGTATATATTTGTAGATACATTCCCCTTCTTACATAATTAAAATCCATAACTTAGACTTAAATATACATTTGTAGGTAGGTTCCTATGTAACTATTCCTTGAATCATTCATTCCACAATTCATTATACGAATCAAGTAAATCTTACCTACAAAGGCTTTAAACCTGCATAGGATAACTACACCTGACTAACTAAACCTCAATGGTTAGCTACATTAAAGTTGTTAGCTCCAAGAGCAATCGTACGAACCAGTCGTGCATTTTATTTCTTCACATTTTCCTTCTTGATTCGCATGATATTTGGTGCGTTCTGCAATTTACTCACATGCTAAGTCTATTAACAAAATATAAATCGGACTAAGCGGGATAAACCGGGATTCTATAAAGTGATATTATAATAAACCAGTATTTTGAATATTTTATTTAAATAAAATAATTCCTTCATTATACAAAAACACTTTTTAACAAAACATAAACAAAAAATAAATTTACATATGTATATTCTAATAAAGTTTTATATTAAACGCCAATTACGATAGATTAGGTTCTAATAACAAAGAAAATGCGAGATAAATCTTTTGCGAGATAACCTTGACCTAAATTAAATAACTCATTGCACTTTTAACGGAAATGCAAAATGAGTAAATACGGAAACAACGAAATGCGAAGTGAAAAAAACGAAACAACAGGCATCCTGATCAGATACGTAGTCGCATTTTTATCTACTAATCTACTCTACTATATAAAAATAAGTCGGGTTTTCCTTCCTGACGCTATAACTCCAGAACGCACGAACCGACTTCCACGGTTTTGCATTCGTTGGAAAGGTCTCGGGCTGGTGCATGGACCGTGCGGTGCATTAAATCCATTATCGCCTTGCATGGCTGATGGAAAGTGCACAAAACGATATCCGCGACCGTTAGTTGCTGAAACAGTCACAGAGAACGATGGATATCCAGTTTATAGTCGGCGTTTAAAAGAAGATAATGGTCGAACTATCAAAGTTAAAGTTCAAAATCAAGAGATTGAGATCGGAAATGAATTCATTGTACCATATTGCCCGCTGCTATCACGAATTTTCGAAACACATGCAAACGTTGAGAGTTGTCATTCGGCCAAATCAATCAAATATTTGTGCAAGTACGTCACAAAAGGCAGCGACATGGCTGTGTTTGGTATTGCGTCGGAAAATGCGAATGACGAAATCAGCAACTTCCAAATGGGCAGATACGTCAGTACTAATGAAGCACTTTGGCGATTATTGTCATTTCAAATTCATGAAAGATATCCCACAGTTGTACATTTAGCAGTGCATTTGGAAAATGGCCAAAGAGTTTACTTCACTGAGGCTAATGCGGCACAACGAGCTAAGAGACCACCATCGACAACATTGACTAGCTTCTTTGCAATGTGTGAAGCAGATCCATTCGCAGCGACGCTGATGTACGTTGAAATGCCCAAGTATTACACTTGGAATCAATCAACAAAGAAATTCCAACGTCGCAAGCAAGGAACCCCAGTTCCAGATTGGCCACAGGTGTTTTCCACTGATGCACTAGGTCGCATGTATACTGTTCATCCTAGAAATGATGAATGTTTTTATTTGCGACTGCTGTTGGTAAATGTACGTGGACCAAAATCATTTGCGCATTTGAAAACTGTGAATGGCCAATAATGCCAAACATATCGAGAAACATGTCAACTATTGGGTTTGCTGGAGAACGTTTCTCATTGGGATTTAACACTTGCGGATTCAGTTGTTTCATCAAATGCGTACCAAATACGAACGCTGTTCGCAATTATCATCACCACATGTTTTCCTTCACAACCAATTCAGTTATGGAACAAATACAAAGACGACATATGTGAAGATATCTTGCATTGCTTGCGCATTCAAACGAATAATCCTGACATCCAAATAACCGATGAAATCTACAATGAAGTATTGATTCTGATTGAGGATCAATGCTTGACCATTGCAAACAAGCTACTGATTGAAGTAGGAATGATTGCGACAAATCGGTCGATGCATTCAACCAAGAATTAAATCGAGAGCTGCAATACAATGTTGATACATTGCAGGAATTCGTTCGAAATAATGTGCCGTTGCTGAAGGAACAGCAAAAACAAGTATACGAAACATTAATGCAAGCGGTGGACAATAATACTGGTGGTCTATTCATCCTGTACGCACCTGGAGGAACAGGGAAAACATTTGTCATTTCATTGATTTTGGCCACTATTCGGTCAAGGTGTGACATAGCTTTGGCGTTAGCATCATCTGGAATTGCGGCGACTCTTCTAGATGGCGGTCGTACTGCACATTTTGCGTTTAAGTTGCCACTCAATTTAAACACAATTGATACTCCAACATGCAATATTTCCCGATCCAGTGCAATGGGAAAATTGTTGATGCAATGCAAGCTCATTGTTTGGGATGAGTGCACAATGGCACATAAGCAATCACTTGAAGCACTTAATTTCATACTGAAGGATCTTCGGGCGGCTTGATGATATTGTTGGCAGGCGATTTCAGGCAGACGTTGCCTGTAATTCCCCGTGGAACGCCTGCAGATGAATTGAATGCTTGCCTGAAGGCATCACCTTTATGGAATAACGTAAAAACATTATCGCTAACCACTAATATGAGAGTTCAACTTCAAAATGATCAAAGTGCTGCACAATTTTCCAAACAATTGTTAGCTGTTGGAAATGGAAAAGTCCCAGTTGATGCGACATCTGGATTAATTACTCTTACCAACGACTTTTGCCGATTTGTAGACTCTCAATTAGCTCTTATTGAAAATGTTTTCCCAAACATTAGTGAATCAGAATTATGCTTGGTTAAGTCAACGAGCAATTCTTGCCGCAAAGAATAATGATGTACACGAACTGAATTTCACCATTCAATCAAAAATTGCTGGCGATTTGGTGACATACAAATCCGTTGATTCCATAACAAATCCCGATGATGTAGTAAATTATCCAACGGAGTTTTGAACTCTCTGGAGTTACCAGGATTTCCACCACATAACTTGCAACTCAAAGTTGCTACAGGTATTATGATATTGCGTAATTTGAATCCACCGCGAATTTGCAACGGTACTCGACTTTCGGTAAAAAGACTTATGCCGAATTTGATTGAGGCAACCATTATTAACGGAAAGTACGCAGGTGAAAATATATGTATTCCTCGAATACCAATGATTCCGACTGATCTTCCGTTTGACTTCAAACGATTGCAATTTCCAGTTTACCTTGCGTTCGCAATGACAATTAACAAGTCGCAAGGCCAATCGCTTAGTGTTTGCGGGATAAATTTAGAAAATTATTGTTTTTCACATGGGCAGTTATACGTTGCGTGTTCACGAGTTGGGAAACCATCCGCTTTGTTTGTGTTAACATCAGACCAAAGAACAAAAAATGTGGTTTACCAAAGAGCACTTCAATGAAACGGATAATTTGCGGACACGTATAACGCTTCGATTCAGTATTTACTTTGGATTCACTTTCATTTACTTAGAGAAGTTCAACTAAATACCACTTCATTTTTGTAATCGAAATTAATTCATTACTGTTGTGAAATGAAATAAAATTTTTCCTTTTCAAATATAAAACAAAAACAAAATTTTTCTTCATCTTTTAATCACCAAACGAAATGTTACATAAAACGAAGCCATCTGGTGGCGAAACGGAGTTCGCTGGGTTTGCTAGTATGTAATAAATATGTAAATATTCTACTGGAGTTATTTAGTGACGAACATTGCAAGAATAGGAGGCGTTTTTGAATCCATGATGATAAGAGGGCATTTTTCGATTTACCACACAAAATCAGCTTTGGTTTTGGAAGTAATAACCACGTTTTATTATGCACGAAGATCCATATAGGTCAGAGCTTTATATGCATTACAACAACACTACAAGATCTTTATATTTATCCAGTTCAATATTCCTGACCCAGAATTTAATTACATATCTCACGACCAGGTTTAGCTTTTAACTCGTAAAAGTTGGTGCAACTACTTATAATTTATTAAGTCTGCTTCTACACTAGTGCAATTCTTATGTGAATTCCCTGTTCACATTTGTAAAAGATATCAATTTTGAAAAGTTAAATCCTTCCATTGGGCAAATAAAAATTTGTTTCTTATTCTGAATCAATTTTGCAAATCCGTATTTTTCTGTGGATCAACCTCTCTTTTTACAAACAATAGTACAATTGAATGCATTTACTTTGACAACTAGTACCTTAATATACACGAATACAATCCAATAACATATGGAAAACAAAATCAGTTCAAATCGCTTTCCATCAAATTCTATATTTAGCAATGGAAATGGAAAGTAAAACTTATTTTTGTTCAAGTAAAACAGAATCATCTCTCCACACTTCTTATTCTTTACTCAAAAAGAATAAGGAAAACACAAGGAAGAAAGAGCGATAAGGATAACTCAGTAATTTATATACCCCCGCCAACACCTTTCGAAAGATATTACACGGTGCAATAAAGGGTTATCCAATTTGCGGTTTCAAAAGTATAGGGCTGAAATTCGACATCTGTCAAACTAAGTTCTTAAACCATTTTTTTTTCAGTTGAAAGTGTGACATTTATGAAAATGGATCGCTTAACTATTGCAGAACTCATAAAAATTGTTAAAACCTACTACAAAAATGGTGATTCCACAGCCACATATCGTGCTTTAAGAGGAGATTAAGGTTTACATAATCGTCCAACTAAGCAAGCAATTGGCAAAATTGTGAAGAAATTTGATGAGACTGGATTAGTTACAGATATTGTAAGGCCTGTGCATCATCGTTTCGCTCGTACCACTTAAAATATCGCTGCTGTAAGTGAAAGTGTTGCCGAAGACCCGAATGTGTCGGTTCCTCGTCGTTCTCAGGAATTAGGACTGTCTTACGGCACATTTTGGCGTATTTTGCATTTGGATACTCCTACATCCATATAAAGTCCAGCTCACACAACAATTGAAGCCAGCTGACCATTCACAACGTCGTACATACGTCGAATGGGTGCTTGAACAACAGGCGGTGGACAAAATTTTCATCGGCGACGAAGCACATTTCTCTCTCGGTGGGAATGTTAATAAACAAAATTGTTGTACTTGAGGTTCTGAGAATGCTAAAGTAATTGAAGAGAGGCCATTCCATCTACAAAAATTCACTGTTTGGGGCGCTCCTTGGGCCGGAGGTGTGATTGGACCTTACTTCTTCGAAATAGACGATGGAACGACTGTCACCGTCAATTCGGAGCGTTATGGTCATATGATAACCAACTTTTTTTGCCTGCTATTGAAGAATACGACTTGGAGAATATGTGGTTTCAACAAGATGGCGCCACATGGCACACAACTCGAGCGAATATGGCTTTATTGCAAGAGACAATTCCTGGCCGCGTAATTACTCGTCATGGCGATATCAACTAGCCACCAAGATCATGCAATTTGACACCGCTGGACTTTTTTTTGTGGGGCTACCCGTATAATACTTATACATAAATTAATTTTATTTGCAAATATGTGCATAATTGCATTTTTTTTTTTTTTTTTTTTTTTTATAATCTACGCGCGCTCAAGGGAGTATGAATACCCTTTAAATGTTTCAACACAGCGCGGGCGTGGGGGTGAGGTTAAGGAAGAGAAAGAATGATAGGAAAGATGTGTGGCGCGATATTCGGAGACTGTAGGTGGTTGTTGTCTCAGATTTTATCTCCAGGGATGGCGGCTGAACTAATGCGGAGAAATTTCCGTGTCTTATTTATAGATGTCCCTTATAATTCGCATTAATTTTTTAATTCTTTTTGTCATATTTTATCGGTATACTAGTTTTACTCAATCACATGTTGTTAGTTCTATGCCTAAACAGCATGTAATGAGTAAACCAGCAACTCATTGTATGACATTTATTTTTAGAATTGGTTTTTAATGGAAAAATAAGAAGACGTAGACTACGGCAGGAATCGAACCTGTGACCATGAGGTTGACAGGCGAACACACAACTATCGCGCCACGGCCACCCCATTGTAGGTGTTTTAATAAAACCTAAATTTATCCACAAAATTCACAAAAAAAAATACAATCTACAGCACAAACTGAGCTTCATAAAATCGCAAAATAAGATGTATCTGCACATATTGAAGTGAAAATTTTTCTGTTATTACAATATATAATATTAATATTTTGTATGCCCCACAAAAAAACACCTTGAGCTTGAAGTTGAACTTCTACGATTTGGAAATTAAATTGACAAAAAAAAACCAAAATCAAATCAACACAAAACGAAACTAAATGTAAAATTCACACACACACACACTGAAGATTTTTCTATTTGCTGGCAATTTATCTGTTCTTTGGCCTTGATATGACAAAAAAAATTATATTTTTTATTCAACTCCCTTACTCCCTTTATTGTTAGGCAATGAATAAAATATAACTTACTCTTTCTTCGAAAGTCGATGTCTATACAAAATGTTGCGACAAATCTGACAATGTTGCTAATTTTTATGTAGAAACTAGTGCCCTCACGTGACGTTATCCAGCGTAAATAAAAGCTACTGCATGATATTACTATAGATTATATATACAATGGCACAATATGCTACTTAAATGACAAACTGGTGACCGACTCCATTATGTTTCATGAGTGAAATCAATGATAATCTTTCCTATGTGACCGCTGTCATATGAATATGATTTCATCAAGGCATGTTTTCATTGAGGAGTGAATTTTCTACTGGGTTAGTGTGTTGTGAGCCGAAAGTTTTGCTATAGCATGGGGGAGCCTTAATTGATTTCTTTTACTTTGACAGATATGTTCTAACAATTTGAAAACAATTTTTATTTTCAAAACGCAAATTTGATTATTTTTCGTTTTTCGATGCTATGGATTCTTGAGTAACTATGATTTGTCAACAAATATTAGCATTTTTTGAATAAGATCCTTCATTGGACTAGACTTAAGCAGAACTTTCAATTCTTCTATCATTTCTTGTATTCACCATTAAACTGGAATCAGATTCTATTTAATCTAACGACATAATATTCACCGGGTTATTGTGATGTCATCAAACTTTATAAAAATATTTTATGACCTTTAGTCCAAAATGTGTATCGCCCGGGCTCGAAAGTTGAGATCATTAGTTAGGTGCTATCATACCCTTCTAAGACGTAATATTTTATGTTCGATGACTACAGACTGTAATAGAATTTGCAGAATATATGTACATACTGCAGTATTAGTGCTGCCGTTGCTACAGTTATGACAGTGGACTACTGTTTTTTCGCTCGAAAAAAAAATCAAATCTTCAACATTTGTTTCCTTAATTCTCCTATTTTTTCACATTTGTCTTACTCTTACAATTATAAGCTACTTAATAAAACATTTTATTACGTATTAAAAACTTTCTAAAGTTGAACTCCAACAAACAATCAGACACGAGTTCAATCGTAATCGGAAAATTTTACAAATCCCGAAAAAAGTTAGCGCAGAATCGGTTCGTAATGGCAATTTGTACATTTCTACTGCCATGGATTTTGATAGGTTGATAGGACTGAATGTTACTATATACGAATAGTGCTACAATAAGAAATTTAAATAACTTTTATTTTAATCGATGTATTTCATTAATATTTTTTATTGGATTAAAAATTAAATTTTATTTTAAATAACTAATGGGTTTTAAAGATGATATACCGCAAATGACCTCCACGCTCATCCACGCATATGTGGCACCTGATCAGAAAATTGTTCATTGCGGCCTGAAGGGTTGAAATTGGGATCGCCTCAATTATTGTCTTAATGGACTGCTTCAATTCAGTCAAATTCCTGGGTTTCGTTTTGTACACTGTATGTCTACTACAGTCTGGTGCAGTCTTGAGGCCAGCGGAAAGTGCAGTTTCTGGTTATCAATTTGTTTGGGAATTATCGTTGGAGCTCCGCCATATCTTGGGTGGCTACGTGTGCACTTGCTCCATTTTGTTAAAACCAAATCCTGCTGAATGGAAAACGTCTTCGGCAAAGTTCTGGGTAAACAAAATCCTTCAGCATCTTAATAACGGTCCCATTGACAGTTTGTGTTACACCGTTTTCTTTAAAGAAGTATGGCCCGACAATATACTTCGATGAAACTGCGCCCCACACAGTGAATCGTTCTGGGTGCATGCAGTTCTATCTCATGGAGAATATCTGGATTAGATTCACTCCATATACGGCAATTTTGCTTGTTAATATTGCCGTTTAAGTCAAAATGGGCCTTATCAGACATGAACAAACAATTTATCAATGTTTTGTATTCATTGCAATCATTTTTCGACAAAATTCCAGGCCAACAGGCAAATCCTGAACTTGCTTGTAATTTGGACTTTGTATGGAAACAAGTTTAAGTCATCATGAAGTATCCGTTGTAATGACCGTCTGCTAACTCCAATTTGGCCCGATAAGTTTCGAGTCGAAACACTTGGATTTCTTGCAGTTCACAGCTAGTTTGAAATTTGGACTAAACAAATATATAAAATTATTTCCAGTCTGATAAAACAAAATCTTAATCTTAGATTTTTTTTTATTTTACCCCTTGCTAAGGTTGGCTAATCGAACGTTCAAACATTTGGAAAACTTAAAACATTATTCAATTCAGAATAAAACTTGGTACAAAAATCAATGATATTTGATTTCATTGATTTCCAATAAAAATATTGAAAAGGCGTTATTGATCACACTGGAGAAATGATCACTTAGGAATTTGAGTTCCATTAAACGCTCGTTTCGCCGTCTATAATATGTGGTTTTATGCAAACTGGTAATCTTCTATTTCTTCTACTCATTGTAAAAATAATCGGTCAGTAGCACTGAATCCACACTGTCCACATAATCAATTTTTTTCCCCTTCTGATTTGGCTATAATTTATTTTATCCACCATGGAATAGATATGAAGTTGAACTAAACTAACTAAAGACACTGAAATGTCTATAAGGTTTTGGTAAAGTCTTGTCAAGTTATCATCCAAGCTTAAGTTGGAGCGGAAATGTTAGGAAGGCATTGCAACCCTTATAGAATTCAATATTAATGTGGAATGCTTTACGTAGGTACACCATATTTTTAGTCAAATGTGCCGAAAAAAAAACACCTGTCCTGCTCCTTCTATAATAATTGCCATGCAATTCAGGTTGCATTTAAAAGGCATTAAGCCTTACAATCAAATAATTAAAAATCTCTTACCCTGCAATTTTTAATTCTGGAACTTAATTCTTTATTTTGTAAAATTATTTTTTTATTTGTTTTCAGGAAAAAAATCCAGATCTTCAACCAGTGAAACGTAAGTAAAAAATTCGCTTTAAATATTTGTCTGTCAATGTTGTTTCTTAGTTTTCACAAAATAGTCAAGCCTAACATTGGATTTCCTTGTAAATATGTACAAATAACTGCATGTCTTTTGATTCCATTTCATTTTGTAAATTGCTTTCATTAATTTTTCATTAGTTTTGTTTTCATTTTATACATATATATGGCTTAATCATAAATAATGACCATATTTCCTATCGATCATAAAATGACCATTATCTTCAAAAAATTAAAATTTCAATCCATATCGCATTGATAGAAACGACGTCAAAACATTTTCAAAAAAAAAAAAAATATGCACAGACACACAAATAAAATACATCCCAACGAATGCAGCATTGTTATCATAAAAATATCTCACTATTTACTTTCTTGAAAATATTCAAAATAAAAGGCATTAAAATGTAAATTCTTATAAGCATTAACTACACTCCACAAAAAATTTAAAAAAAAATGAGTAAAAAAAAATATAATTCAAAATTGAATCGACTTAGCTACATAAACTTCCTCTCTCTTCTATTGTTGCAAACGTTTTCCTCTATTTACTCTCATTCATGCCAATAATAAATCGTTTAGACACGATGATGGTACTAACCAACAGCCAGGACCAAATGTTGCCCTTCTTGAGTCAAACATCAACTCTGCCAATGCCACTGCCACCATGCCAAATGGCGTTACTATCGTCGCTGGCAACAACAACTACAACAACAGCAACGGCCATGATGGCAATGGCAACAAAAATGGCACCAACAATAGTAATCAAAACAACATGAACGGCGGCCGTCAAAGAAACAGCTCCTTAATGGCTTCAACGGGGGCAGTTAACGGTAACGATGATGACTCCTTTGAATATGCCACAGATCGGGAGAGTGGCGTCTACAATTCAACCACAGTCCCACATAAGGGTGGACGCAACAGCACAACCTCACGCCAATCAACAGCGACGACAGCATCTGATGAAATTGACCAGCAGCAGGGAGTTGACCTATTAACTCGAGGCAATCAGTTAGGCATTCCAGAGTCCAGATGTACCCGTTGGATACCAAAGGATCAGAGGGAGCTTCTGGAGAGGCAAGCGAAATTGTTAGCGAATCGTATACAAAAACCAGTTGAAACTGAATTCTAGCACACCAACACTACACAGCTACTAAACATTCCTACACACAACACAAATACACTCAGAAAAAAAAAACACACATAATGAAACACTCACAAAGATCACCTCTATACATTTATGTATTTATTTAATGAGATTTATTTGATATACCTGTGTATGTTTATATAATATATATCTTTTTTTTTTAAGTGTACCTTTATGATATTTATTCTAAGACGTAAGAAGCGAATTTCCGAAAGACAATGTTAAGTAATGTTTTACCATTAAAGCTGAAGACGAACAAATAAAAATTGCGTAGTTATATTTTTTTTTCGTTTTGTGAAATGTCCTTGTTTATGTTTCCTGCAAGCACCATCATTAACAAACTAAAAAAAAAAAAACAGCTCAGCAGGTTCAGGATTAATAAGGTTAGATATTTTGTTAGGGGCGAGGTAGCCTATAGATACCTTTTATCTCAAATACAAAAAATATTGACTTGGACAAAATTAAGCTTTGTTATCCTAGCAACTTACTGCCCTGGGAAACCAGTCTTGTTAAGGATTGACTAATATTAAAAATATCATTTCGACACTTGGGTATTTATTATTAATTTTGTTTTTAATTGTGTTAGCAAACTTAAGATCTCCAGGGCCTACTAACATATTCCTCAAATGAATATAATCATAATTACATTAGGACCTCGCTAATTCGAAATCTCTAAAAATTCAAAAATTTAATTTTATTGCATTATATGAGAAAATATTTCATTATTATTACAAAGGATGTGAATTTAATTTTATTAAGACAATATGAATTATTTATTATTGGCTTATGATTTGTGTCATGCCCAAAAATGTGGCATAAATATTCTCCTATGAATGATATAATGTAATTGTGTGGGAAGAAGATGACATTGAGAAATGTGTCGAGTTGTGCAATCTCACAAGTTCAAATCTTACAAAAAAGTATCGACAAGCTCACGTGTAGCTAGGTAGGGGATAATTTATTTATTTCAACTCTTGGTCATTATACTCACCAAAAAGATGCTGATTAATTTGCATTGAAGCGTTTAATTTAATTAAATGGCAATGAAGAAATACGAGAATGGGGTAAAATGCTTTACTTTAAGGATAAATTGGTCGTCGCGAATTGCAATATGATTGTTAAGCGCCTTTAACATGAGCTGCGAACTGCGAATGTGAATAAGGCTTTTAAGCAATTGCAAGAGAAAAGTTCAACTTATTTTTGTTTTAATTTTTCAAAGAAGTTAATAAATAATCTTATTTACAAAATTTAAAACGAAAACACTACAAACAAAATTGTTTAAATATCAAATTCTGCGAATTGTCAAAAAATGTAAATTCGTATTCCGCAACAACAGGACGCATTCCACAAATGCGCGATTAAATAATTAGCTGGAATTTCCCTCAAATTTTAGACGACACTTTATTTGATTGTTCTTTGATTTTTTTAAATTATTTGAAAATAGATAAAATGAGTACCTAGTTCTATGGAAAATAATTTTGAAATCATTTAACACCATTAAGCATCTTATTTATGAAAATATTTGATGAAAAGCTAATAATTGCGGTGGAAGCCCATCCTGCAATGTATTGCAAGTCCTCGAAATCTTGCTTATCGGGATTAAATAGTCTATATTTTGAAAGCCAATCAATTATACTTCAAACGGTTGCTAGAAAGTAAAAAGCGCTTAATTGGTTTAGATAAAATTGAAATTATATTAACCTCAATGTAATGACCAGCATTTATTAAACAGCATACAAAACAATTTCTTGTTTTTAAGCCAAGTTGTTTTGAATTAATATTGCTGCACTTCTGCTTATCAAATTCGAAACTTTCTTTGTTTACATATTAATGATGTTTGTCAGTTGTATACGACCAAAAATTACTCATATGAAAAAAACTTAAAATTTTGCGACCATTCGCAATTCGCAGCTCAATGAAAGGTGCTTTAAACTCTATTTGCTTTCTTCATACTATCCACACTTCAAAGATTACATTTATTGCGCGCGACTAAGCTCAAATTATAATTAAAAAGGTGGGAATCATCAAAATCATTCGCGACGATAAAAAAAAAATAATTTAAATAGATAATGCTAAAATGGATGAATATTTGTTAATTCGTTGGGGGCTCCTGTCCCATGTAACTAATCCTTTACTCTTAAAGAGGAAATTCTTTGTTGAGAAGGAATTATCCATCAATTAAAATCCAACTGGTAGAAAAATACTAATTTATAATCCACTTTTTACTCGCTGATTAAATTCTCTCAAAAACTAAAACGATTAATATATTTTTCTTGAATTTATAAATGGTTTTTATCGACTGTCACTCTACACGCTTTTCTATATTTTTTCAACCATATACAAAGTATCCTTTTTCCAATCGCATCGTTTCTGTTACAAATGAACTGCTAGGAGCCAACTTCACGATGGTTCCTTTTGAAAAAAGCATCACCAACGACCATTTCAGTCCTTGCGGTAGTTAAGAATATTATCAAGTCAAACCAGGGCTTAAGGGATTTTTGTTTCAAGGAAATCCCTACACGAATCCAAAATTTCCTTTTCTCTATTTTTTTTTACAGAAAACAATAAACAATTATATTATTGTTCTTTGCGAATGAACGAAATACGATTAAAGCTTGATCAAATATCAATTTAGTTTTTTTTTTTTTTACTTTTCGGCTAAATGCATAAAATTTAATACACACTGCGTAATATAAGTTGAAATTACATTTCATTTTTTGTTTCAACTTTTCGACGAAAGAATAAGATAAATAGATAATTTGATTTATTTTTTTTTTAAATCATACTTTTACAATTATAAAGGTTTTTAAATCATAATATAACTGTGAATTTAAAAGCCGTCTGCCAGAGTTTGGTTATTTTTTGTTCAATATAAAAAAATATGATAAAAACGAAACGAATAAATTGTATAGAATTTAACGCAAAATATAATTTTAAATTTAAGAACTTGCATTTGTATATTTGTCACGTAAGCAACAACAACGTATTTTGTAGGGTTGAAGTGTATTCCATTTATTTCGAATGTAACTCTTAAAGCAATCTTTTAGATATAAGCTCAAAGAAAAAGGATTGTTTCTTATTGTCCCCCAGCACAACATCAATTGTTAACTTTCTAACAAATACTAGATGGCAGGGCTTCTTATACTATGTGCCAATAGATAGCTTTAGTTTCTTTGCCTAAAATTTGTAGAATGGTAATATCGACAACAGATGGTGCTCAATTTGTTTTTTCTTTTCGCCGCTTGGCCTGAAATAGTCGCTGAAAGCAAATATTGTATGGAAATGAATCACAACTAGCAGTCCATATCTAGTATGTCAATGGTTTTATGGTTGCGCGCCATAAGTAACTTTGCATTTTTTATTTAAATTTGTCCAGACTTTTTTAAATTTTGTATTTCATAATATATGCACTCCAAATCCCCTTTGACTACTTTTGGGTTTAAAATTTAAATTGGGAAAAAATATTGTTTAGGTTATTCAAATTATAAAAGTTTTTTAAATCTTCGAACTAAGGAGGTCTTACTGTATTTAGTATTCAGTTTTAACGTGAAGTTTAAACTAAGTCTAAGCCTAAGTGAAGTTATGCTTATAATCAATTTTTACTTGCGATATATGTAGTTACTATAGGCATTTTTCTTTTTTAGTTCAGAGCAGAGTCTGAGTTGTCAAAATATTTGTTTGGGTTTCTTTTTAACTCAGAGCATGCAGAACTCCAAATGTATGTTTCTTTTTTCGTTCTGAACTTGTGTAGATCGCACTCGACGCGCTCGAACATAATTGACTGAGCATGGGAGTATAAATTGCTGAACGCAGCAAATGTCATGTGGGTCAAGAAGGAAAAGAGGAAGACAAAAATAATTAGATACATAAGTTTGATTTTTTGTATCTGTGTGTGTATTTGTCTACAAAAAAGGGTAGGTCTTGTGTTATATTGCTTTTTATGATTAGAATGAAAATGTGTTCTGATTTGTGTGGTTCAAGTGTGCTTAAAAAACATATCTGTGTTCAGAGCTCGCTCCGTTTGGAACAAGTTCAGTGCATAAATTATGTGTTCGAACTCTGTTCAGTGTCCTGCTCTGAACGAAAAAAGAAAAAACGCCTATATGGATAGATAGAGAACACAAAAAAAGTGGTCTCGCAATTCCGTCTGTATGTCTATCTGTTTGTAGATGGATATACAGTCTAAGCGGCTGAATCGATTTTTTTCAAACTTGGTACTTAAGAGTTTTAGGTGATTGTCTCAAATAGATTTTTGAATCGTTTTGTTAGCCCTAAAAATAACGGTACCTGCCATAAACATTTTTTTCCCTTAATTATCGTGAAAACAGATCTAACGATTTTGGTAAAAAAAAATCTGTGCACTACTAAAGGGATAATTCTACACTTTTTTTTCAAAAAATGTTTACATATTTTTTATTAATGCCACTTGCCATACAACCATTTTTTTCATTTTCGACTTTCTCATAAACGGCTCAACGGATTTCGATCGAAATTTTATATAGGAGTTCCCTAAAATTCACATTTCAATATTGAATATTCAATATTTCGAAAACAGATGGACATTTTTTTGAAATTATGTGTTTAAGTTTATATTATAAAATAATAAAAATTAAAGAAATTCGGTACCTATATAAAAACTTTAAAAAAACATATTTAAAAATATATTTAACTGGTTCTACTAAGAATCTTGGGCATACAATGTGATTTAACATAAGAGTCAGTACGTGCGATCCAGTCGTGCATTTTATTTATTTATGTATTTTTTATAAAAAAATGTTTGTATGAGGATTTTAAGTATTAATATAAATTTAAAAATTAAACAAAAATCATTTTCCAGTTTTTAAAATACCAATGAAATTTTCCAAAAAAAAATATTTTTTTAACCAAAAAAACTATTTTTCGAACATTTTGATATTAAGTATTATTTAGAATTTGAAGGATTTCCCATATAAAATGTTTGGTCCGTGGAGCCGTTTATGCGAAAGTCGAAAATGAAAAAAAAAAAATGGCTGTATACCAGGTACCACAAAATATGTAAAAAATATATAACAATATTTTTGGACAAAAATGTTAAAGATACCTATAGTAGTGCATATATTTTGAAGTGAACACTTTTTATGGGAGGGTAAACTGATTCGTTACGTAACGCATACCGCACTATCAACTAAAAGAATTTTATCTTTTTAAGGAGTGGAACTAGAAATCTGAAGTTTTCAGAAATGATAGAGTATACTGCAATGAATGTTTAGTAAAAAAAATTAGATTAAACGTAAGAAAACTGTAATATTGAGATTGAGAAGATTGCATACATCAGTTAATTACTTTTGAGTGGTTCCATGAATGGATTTGATTTATCTTTAAATAATAACATGACAATTATTTTGATGTGTCCAACATTACTCTATGAGCTAAACAAGCTTGGCAATCTTAATTTCAAAACGGGAGAAAAACATTTAAAATTGCCTCCTTAGTTCGGCTCCTATCATCGATGTTCAGTGTAGAAGAAATGTTATGTTTGAAAATTCACTAAAAATAAAAGATGTGGTGGCTGTTTTGAGCTTTTATCGTCAGTTATATTAGTCCAATCTTTAAGGTTAAGGCTTTAAAATTGAGGTAAGCTCGTGGAGCTATATGCCAGTATAAAAATAACAGGAATGTGTCCTAAAATATATATATCTTAGCGGAGTTAAAAGAACAAATTTATTCGATTTTTATTCGTTCTTGACATTATAAATGCAAAAGTTGATAAAAAAAAATCAATATTTTTCCACGAAGTTATTGCCCCAGTTATCGTCTACAAAAGTGCTGGCGAAAGCATATAGATATATGCATCAGAAAAGGCATAAGGTTACAAATGTGTCAATTAAATTAAAGCAAATTAAGTTGTTGAAAGCCAAGACAGTATCTTATGTATTTAGTATACGCGCATATATATGAATGTAAATGCTTAGATCTTTACAAATGGAATTGGTATCTCTAATATGATGGGAAGGCTTTCTAGCCTATATGTAAATATATACCTACACATGTGTACATAATAATATGTAGGAACGAGATTAAGACTTTTGGTGGCATCTAATATGGCCACCTCTCTTCTCTTATATGGAAGTTATATCCAATTGAGATTAACTTGAGGGCAAGCTTTGCATTTGGAAAAAAATCGTTCTCGAGATTTTAATCAAACTTGACATTACGATGATGGAGAACACCAGCAAAGTGTTTCCCGCAATTCCGTCTGTGTGCAGATCGTCTACATTCTAAACCTCTAAACAGATTTCTTCAAACTTAGTTTTTTAACCCCCAAAATAACGGTAATTGCCGTACATCGTTTCTGCTATATTAATCATCTCAAAAACGGGTTTTACCATGTTGATTTAAAAAAAGCTGTCTACCATTATGGGCATATTCTACATTTTGGTATACAAATTTGTTTACATATTTTTGTATTAACGGTACCTGCCATACAACCATTTAAACCAGTTATCACTTCTGTCGGGCGTCCCGAGACGCACATGTTTTTTTTTGTATCAAAACGATTGCAGCCGTTT
This sequence comes from Philhelius pedissequus, assembly GCA_910595825.1. Lineage (NCBI taxonomy): Eukaryota > Metazoa > Arthropoda > Insecta > Diptera > Syrphidae > Philhelius > Philhelius pedissequus. The sequence continues at coordinate 270,957,050 of OU343160.1, read as the reverse complement.
TCGAGATAATAAGGTGGTAGAGAACATTTTATTTTTATATTTTTTGGACTTAAAAAAGATTTAACTTTTTTTTTAGGCATTCACCTAAAATGCTTTAGTATCGAGTTAGAAGAAAACCGCTTAAGGCCTTTTGCCTGTTGATCGATCTGCCGACAGACAGACAGACGGAAATGCGGGACCCACTTTTGTTGGTGCTCTCCATCATCCGAATGTTATGTTTGAATGAAACTTTTGCTTTTCACACTAAACCAATAATTGACCTTTAGAGCAAGCTAAAATAAAAAAAAGGAATTACCAGATGATGTGTATCAGGTTAGCAAAGCAATTTTGTTGCCGTTAATTAGATGTTACAATTTTAATTTTGTTCCCTTGACATGTGAAATTACACGTGCAAAAAAAACATGTCCATGACACCTGTGACGGCCGGCGTAGACTGTCAGTTATTTCTATATGAAATAAATAGAATGGTTAAGGATTAATTATGTTATTTTTTTAAAGGAGGTATTGCGTACATAAAAGGACACAGACAGATCCATAACATTATACAAAGCTACACTAATAGCTTACCGACATACAGTGATTTTTCCCCAAAAGGCCAAAAACATACTTTTCTAACCTATGGGTCTTTAAAATCGAGAGAACTTATGGCTATTTTATATAAATTTCACCCACAAGTAACGATAATGTTTAAACTTCAAAACCACATTTGCCATACATGATGATGTGACACTTTAGATAGCTTTACCTTTTATATAGATGAAAGTTTTTGGTCTTGCTACTTGCAACTTGCTGCTTGCTACGTTTAATATGTTTCATTACCAAAAACTAAAATTTAAGCCAAAGTCAAGAAAATCGATTGACTTGTGGCTGTTGTGGTCGGACGAATGATTAAATTTAGCTCACAGGGATGTGTTCCTGCGGTGGATGGTGAGTTAAGCTTGTAATAATATTCTCTCGATTTTACAATTTCCATCTACAGGGTACTTACTCTAGGTACATAACATCTCTACCTATGCACCTTATACTGCATACCTATCCATTGTAGGATTAATAACAAGTTCAGATAGTTTATGTGAGTCAGTCTGTGATGAAAAGCCAGTCAATAGCAGATTAGGTTAATGATATTCTCTATATATATGATCTCGGAATTAATTAATAGGTCCCGTCTTTTAGTTTAAATGCAAATTACATTGTGATAGACAATGTGGGAGGTTTTCGAATTCAGTCCACTCGACATATGTACGAGTTCTATTGTATTCATGTGTTGAACAGGCCTAATTAGTAATGAAAGGAGGCGTTTATTAAGCAGGCAATCAATGCCTACTCTGATAAGCTGAAATAGAATCTTGGCATTAAATGTTACAGACAATCTGTGTAATTCCAGAATACCAGCTTTGAATATTTTAAGATACTGTAGTTCGAAGTAGATATCTCAAAGTCTGACAGTCTGTGGCTTCTTTGCATTAAAATTAATTGGATATGCCATTAATTGAATTATCAATTGTTTGAAAGGTGGCTTTTGCTCGATGTCATTAGCATTATTTTGTAACAGCGCCTTCTCTTGTCTAATGGGTATGCTTGATAGGATTTTATTTAATGATGCTTTAGCAATATAAGATGGTGCTTTAAAAATACATATTTAAAAGTCGTGAAATTTTCATTTGTGATTTCGTTAATTTTACACCCCTCGCTCAATCAGTAACAAAAAAAAACGAAAGACAGAACAAAACAAAAATCGATTTCGTTTAAAAATTAAGTTTAAGCCAATATCTTGAGGGGCATTTTGAATATGCGAAAAGGGTTATATTAAGCCCAAAAATTCACATTTAAAAAAAAATTCCAAATTATTTTTTTTCGAAAAACTGAAATAAATAAGCGGTAAAAAAAATTAGCACCATTGGCTCATCACAACTTAAAACTAAAACATCATAAAAAAAAAATCTTTTTCTCTGATTTTTTTATTTAAGTGTAGCTCAGCAAAATTAGTATTTCGTTGAAGACCCTTTGTTGGCTATTACAGCTTCACAACGACTGGTTATTGAATTTACCAAATTTTGGCACCTTTCTAACGGAATATTCTCCCAGGAGATTTTGACTGCAGCCCAGAGTTATTACTAGTCGGTTTGGTTTCAGAGACTGCTTTCTTCACGTCAGCCCACAGATTTTCAATCGGATTTAGGTCACTCCATCCATTGAATGATCTCCAAACTATTTCTTAGGCTTCTTACTGGTGTGCTTGGGGTCTTTTTTTATTAGCTCAGTTGCAGGTTTAAATAGATTTTTATGGCTTTCTTGTACTAGGCGCCTGGTGAGAGTTATCGTCATAACAGATTTTCGTCCACGAGATTCGGTCTTAGGTGTGTACATTATTGCATTTCGAATCATTTTGTTGGAACAGCCAACAAACCGTCGAACTTCTCCATACGTTTTAACTTCCGAGATCATTTTTTAAAAATAATTTCCCGTTTTTCGTTGGTACAATGCTTTCCACGACCCATTTTCTTTGAAAAACTGTAAATTTTGTTTGTTTGTTTTAAATAAAGATACCAATTAAATATAAGCAAATTCTAACACTTGACCACATTACCTTGAAATATGCACAAGAAAAAATATTTTTTTGTAACGAAAATTGCGATCAGTGCTATTATTTTTACCACACAAAAATTATTTTTACCACTTTTTTAAATGGTAAAAAAGTCCCTACTAAATTCACGATTTAAAAAATGAAGGAAGTGATATGATAGCTAAGTCCATTATCGAATACCCCAACCATTTTAAACTTTATTACCAATCAAAATAGGTACCTGCCTTTGTAAATGCCTATTATTTGAGTCTTTAAAAAACCAATTCCAGTTACATTTTCTTACTCATGCAAAGTCTCGAATTTCAGATCACTTTACTCCAAAAAATGCGTAATAAACATAACGGTTTGATATTTTTACTTACAATATATTTACTATAGGGCATTGGAAAAAATCCAATGCAGATTTTAATCAAACTTGATAGAGAACACCAAAAAAGTGGGTTCCTTCTGTTTGTCTGTAGAACGATCTACAGCCTAAACTGCAGAAGCAATTTTCTTAAACTCGGTACTAAGCGTTTTGGTGGATGATTTTTTTTTTGTATATTATTAAATATTTAAAATTCAATACCATCTTTTTTTTTAATTGAAGACATTTTGTTCATAAAAAATTATGTAAAAAACGACTTTAAAAATAAAGGGTTATCCATTTTGCGGTTTCAAAAGTAAACTTAAATAAAACACATATAGAATTATTTTTTTTTCATGATATTTCTTTTTTATTATATGTTTGAACTTTGACATTATGTGTGAAACACTAGATCATTTAAATGACCACCACGCGAATTGTGGCAGGTATCGATTCTTTTGAGGTAATTTTCGACCACTTTTTTACACATATTGGGCGGTATCTCAGCCATGACTTGACGAATGTTGGTTTTCAAGTGCTCAAGAGTTAAAGGTTTATCTGCATAAACACCACAAAAAAAAAGTCCAGCGGTGTCAAATCGCATGATGTTGGTGGCCAGTTGATATCGCCACGACGAGAATCACGCGGCCAGGAAATGTCTCCTGTAATAAAGCCATATTCACTCGAGGAGTGTGGCATGTGGCACCGTCTTGTTGAAACCACATATTCTTCAATAGCGGACAAAAAAAAGTCAGTTATCTAGTGACCATAACGCTCCTAATTGACGGTTACATTCGTTCCATCGTCCTTTTCGAAGAAGTATGGTTCAATCACATCTCCGGACCAAAGAGCGCCCCAAACACTGACTGTTTGTGGATGTAATGGCCTCTCTTCAATTGTTGTTGTGAGAGCTGGAATTTATATGGACGTAGGTGTAGATCCAAATGCAAAATACGCCAAGACAGTCCTAATTCCTGAGAACGACGAGGAATTGACACATTCGGGTCTTCGGCAACACTTTCACTTACAGCAGCAATATTTTCAGTGGTACAAGCGAAACGATGATGCGCAGGGCTTACAATATATGCAACCAATCATGTCTCTTCAAATTTCTTCACAATTTTTGCCAGTTGCTTGCGTAGTTGGACGATTATGTAAACCATAATCTCCTCTTAAAGCACGATATGTGGCTGTGGCAGAATCACCATTTTTGTAGTAGCTTTTAACAATTTCTATGCGTTGTGCGATAGTTAAGCGATACATTTTCGTAAATGTCAGACTTTTAACTGAAAAAAAAATTGGTTTAACAACTTAGTTTGACAGATGTCGAATTCCAGCCCTATACTTTTCAAACCGCAAAATGGATAACCCTTCATATTTAGCCGTTTATACAGGGTGCGCCAGAGAAACTTACTTATTTGAAAAAATTCCCGCGCGGTTATTTGGGTGGTTAGAGGGGCGAGAGGGGGCGCATCTGGAGGGGGAAGTTCCCAAGTTTGTTTCTCCCTCCAGTCAGTTACCATCATGCTCTGGTCTAGAGAGCAGGGGGCCTTCGCAGTCGAGAGCTTCTTTTCTAACGATCGCTCACTTGTTGCTAAGCAACGTGCCTTCCGCGCTCGCTTTGAAATTCCTCCTCACAGACTCGTTCCTGGCCGTAATTCGATTCTGTCGTGGGTTAACTCATTTCGGGAGTGTGGAAGTGTCGCTAAACCCAGAAATGGACTTTAACAGACCATCGGAACTCCGGAAAATATCGAAAGAGTGAGGCAGTCAGTTGTGCGTTCTCCCCGGCGTTCGGCTCGCAAACACGCAGCTGCTATGGGAATTTCTGACACCACTGTTCGACGAATTCTCCATGAAGACCTTCAATTTCATCCCTATAAATTGGCTGTTGTGCAAGAATTAACTGAACGCGATTTTGTTGCCCGCGACGCCATTGCCAACATACCGATTGATATGCTGCAAAGAGTGGAGACGAATTTCAAAAATAAACTTCATCAGTGTATGCGCAGTGGGCGTTGCTATTTATCAGATGTCATTTTCAAGGCTGCATGAAAAAAAAACTGGGATATTGCATTCTCAAATTAAAAAAAAATTAAAACAATAATTGAAGTACTTTTGTTTTTATTGACCTTTCAAATAAATAAGTTTCTCTGGCGCACCCTGTATTAAACAACTTGTTCATACGATGTGCTGGAACATAAGAACAAGTAGGTTCCTACTTGCCATTCAGTTGTTCAAGTTGTTTCTTAATTAATTTTTTTTTTTTCAAGATAAAATTTGGTACGGCAATTTTAAATCTTTAATTACATAAACTTAAAAACATAATTTCAAAAAAAAAATCTTTTATCCGTTTTCGAAATATTGAATTTTCAAAAAAAAGAAATAATCTCTTCAAAGATTCAAAAAGAAAAATAATCGAAATTCGGGAAAACGGTTATTTGGCAGGTTCGGTTAATAACATTTCAAATAAAAATGTATATTGAACAAAATGTAGAATACTATATACGTATATATACGTATATAGTATTCTACATTTTGTTCAATATACATTTTTATTTGAAATGTTATTAACCGAACCTGCCAAATAACCGTTTTCCCGAATTTCGATTATTTTTCTTTTTGAATCTTTGAAGAGATTATTTCTTTTTTTTGAAAATTCAATATTTCGAAAACGGATAAAATTTTTTTTTTTTGAAATTATGTTTTTAAGTTTATGTAATTAAAGATTTAAAATTGCCGTACCAAATTTTATCTTGAAAAAAAAAAAATTAATTAAGAAACAACTTGAACAACTGAATGGCAAGTAGGAACCTACTTGTTCTTATGTTCCAGCACATCGTATGAACAAGTTGTTTAATACAGGGTGCGCCAGAGAAACTTATTTATTTGAAAGGTCAATAAAAACAAAAGTACTTCAATTATTGTTTTAATTTTTTTTTAATTTGAGAATGCAATATCCCAGTTTTTTTTTCATGCAGCCTTGAAAATGACATCTGATAAATAGCAACGCCCATTGCGCATACACTGATGAAGTTTATTTTTGAAATTCGTCTCCACTCTTTGCAGCATATCAATCGGTATGTTGGCAATGGCGTCGCGGGCAACAAAATCGCGTTCAGTTAATTCTTGCCCAAAGCCAATTTATAGGGATGAAATTGAAGGTCTTCATGGAGAATTCGTCGAACAGTGGTGTCAGAAATTCCCATAGCAGCTGCGTGTTTGCGAGCCGAACGCCGGGGAGAACGCACAACTGACTGCCTCACTCTTTCGATATTTTCCGGAGTTCCGATGGTCTGTTAAAGTCCATTTCTGGGTTTAGCGACACTTCCACACTCCCGAAATGAGTTAACCCACGACAGAATCGAATTACGGCCAGGAACGAGTCTGTGAGGAGGAATTTCAAAGCGAGCGCGGAAGGCACGTTGCTTAGCAACAAGTGAGCGATCGTTAGAAAAGAAGCTCTCGACTGCGAAGGCCCCCTGCTCTCTAGACCAGAGCATGATGGTAACTGACTGGAGGGAGAAACAAACTTGGGAACTTCCCCCTCCAGATGCGCCCCCTCTCGCCCCTCTAACCACCCAAATAACCGCGCGGGAATTTTTTCAAATAAGTAAGTTTCTCTGGCGCACCCTGTATAAACGGCTAAATATGAAGGGTTATCCATTTTGCGGTTTGAAAAGTATAGGGCTGGAATTCGACATCTGTCAAACTAAGTTGTTAAACCAATTTTTTTTTCAGTTAAAAGTCTGACATTTACGAAAATGTATCGCTTAACTATCGCACAACGCAAAGAAATTGTTAAAAGCTACTACAAAAATGGTGATTCTGCCACAGCCACATATCGTGCTTTAAGAGGAGATTATGGTTTACATAATCGTCCAACTACGCAAGCAACTGGCAAAAATTGTGAAGAAATTTGAAGAGACATGATTGGTTGCATATATTGTAAGCCCTGCGCATCATCGTTTCGCTTGTACCACTGAAAATATTGCTGCTGTAAGTGAAAGTGTTGCCGAAGACCCGAATGTGTCGATTCCTCGTCGTTCTCAGGAATTAGGACTGTCTTGGCGTATTTTGCATTTGGATCTACACCTACGTCCATATAAATTCCAGCTCTCACAACAACAATTGAAGAGAGGCCATTACATCCACAAACAGTCAGTGTTTGGGGCGCTCTTTGGTCCGGAGATGTGATTGAACCTTACTTCTTCGAAAAGGACGATGGAACGAATGTAACCGTCAATTAGGAGCGTTATGGTCACTAGATAACTGACTTTTTTTTGTCCGCTATTGAAGAATATGTGGTTTCAACAAGACGGTGCCACATGCCACACTCCTCGAGTGAATATGGCTTTATTACAGGAGACATTTCCTGGCCGCGTGATTCTCGTCGTGGCGATATCAACTGGCCACCAACATCATGCGATTTGACACCGCTGGACTTTTTTTTTGTGGTGTTTATGCAGATAAACCTTTAACTCTTGAGCACTTGAAAACCAACATTCGTCAAGTCATGGCTGAGATACCGCCCAATATGTGTAAAAAAGTGGTCGAAAATTACCTCAAAAGAATCGATACCTGCCACAATTCGCGTGGTGGTCATTTAAATGATCTAGTGTTTCACACATAATGTCAAAGTTCAAACATATAATAAAAAAGAAATATCATGAAAAAAAAATAATTCTATATGTGTTTTATTTAAGTTTACTTTTGAAACCGCAAAATGGATAACCCTTTATTTTTAGAGTCGTTTTTTACATAATTTTTTATGAACAAAATGTCTTCAATTAAAAAAAAAGATGGTATTGAATTTTAAATATTTAATAATATACAAAAAAAAAATCATCCACCAAAACGCTTAGTACCGAGCCATTGAGAACTAATTAGAAACGATTATTTTTTACTGAAGAGTAGTGTATTTTTTAGTTATATCGGTAATGTTTTATTATTTTTTTTTTGGTTTTCCATATACATATTTGATATATTTTTGACAAAAATATCACAAAAGTTATGATGGTTTTATTTTAATATTTAATTTGACACTAATATCTCAGATTTGACCGAGACAGCTAATTAGAAACGCGAGAAAAGTAATAAGAAATAAAAGAAAAAAAGTACTAACAAATTATTGAACTCAGTAGGTAGGTATTATGTTTTATCATGACTAATACATAGTCGAAAATCCTCTCTGCTTCAATACAGCTGCACATCGCCTTTCCATAGACTAGAGCAGGCCCCGGCATCGATCCACTGGAATCGCATTTGCGCATTGCATAAAGGCCTTTTTAGCATTGCTCAATAGGTGTTCGATTAGATTCAACTAGGGACTTTGCGATGGGTAGCATTACGATCAAAAAATTCTTTCGTAAGCTTTGCGGTATGCTTTGGGTCATTGTCATGCTGGAAAATCCAAATGACCGGCATGTTTCCTTCGGTCCATGGAAACAATATCTCCACGTATTGTTCTTTCTTCATAATTCCAATAATATGATCAATTGGGCCACCGCCGGCCGGCCGTTCCAACAAAAACAACCCCAAACGAAAATTGATCCGCTGCCATGTTTTACTACTGGTGAAGTTTAGGCGCTGGAGGTATTTTTTTGCTGTCGGGCCAATCCAAATAATCTTTGAGTCAATTTGACAAGCGGTTTCATGCGTGCAAATCGTCTGTAAAGTCCAGCTTTCACCAAATGACCCTACGTTCGCTTTTTTATATTGACAACAGTTCCATCTATAATTTCACGTTGAATGGCCTTGGCGCTTTTTCTGCGGTCTGATTTCGACAGCCGTACAATTTTCTTGTCAATGTGCACTATTGTTTTTCGTGGCTTTTTTTTAGGTGGGCCATTATCTGTGGTCTCATATTTTTTCAAAATGACAGTCCTGTTAAGCTCAACAATAGTCTTTCGCGTCTTCGGAGTGCAGTTCTTGCCTTTACCCCTCGTCTAACTATTTACAAATGTAGATTTTTTACTAAGTTTGTGTTTATTAATGGAAAACAATAAATAATTACCAACATTTTTGTTGTCAATGGCTGTATATATGTGCGTATTGATTTTTTTTATCAAAACCGTTAAAACCGTTTTCGAAATAGTTGGGATTAACTACTTTTACACCAAAAATTAGTATGACAGGTACCGAAATTTTTCAAGCTAAACAAAAAGATAAAAAAAAGACTCGATCCAGACCAAAAACGCTTAAGTACCAAGTTTTAAAGAAATCCCTTAACGGCTTAGGACTTAGAGCAACATACAGACAGACAAGCGGAATTGCGGGACCCACTTTTGTGGTATTCTCTATCATCGTAATAGGTAGCAAGTTTCATTAAAATCTTGAGATCCACTTTTTTTCCAAATGCAAAACTTGCTCTTATAGTATCTACTTCCATTGGTCACATTTTTTTTCATATAACATGAATTAATGAATTCTCTTCTTGAAATGATTTCTGCCATATTTCTTAGAAAAAGTGCTGCTTGTGCCTTTATCTTAAGATAATATTATCCTTAGGGCAATCTCAATGCATGGCTTTGTAAAACGATGTTCTAAAGAATTTTCCAACCACTTTACGAGCCGATCAAACTGTTACCTTTGTTCTACCCCTCCTCGAATTCACCACTCATAGTATTTATATTCACCTCATCTAGGCGTGCACATATCCAGAATCAAGATAATTGAATTATGTTTTCTTCACTTTCGTTATTCAGGTTAGACTTTTCGCAGTTTTTGAAGACTGTCCAAATCTTTGTAAATACATATTTTTCAAGTCGTAATTGGTCAGGCTTGGAAGATTTTAAGTTAATTTTCTAACCTAAAAGCTTAGAAAAACTTTGTAGGTTATATCAGCGGAGAGCACTGCACACTCTCTCTGATGCACTAGACATTCTGTTCCACCCCTCGTTATATCCAATGTAAATAGTGACTGCATATCCATTCGGCTTAAAGCCTCTTTAGTGTGTCATATTTATAAAATGAGATATTTCATGATTCTTAACTATTTGGATACATTCAAAATAACCTTTGCTACATAATTCCACACTATGAAATACTTAAATCCGCATTTTCTCAGACCACAAAGTCGCTATTAAATCTGTGAACTCTAAACTACATAACAGCCCTTAACTCCTTAACTGTCGTAACTGGGAGATCCCGTGCACTTTATCTGGGAGAATTCTAGTGCAGTGATGATATCAGAAATTTGGCACGTTTTAGACGAATTTTAACATACAGGGGGAACGTGGAATCACAATGAACACAATTTAGTCTATGTGTGGGAGCTGTCCACAGCCAGGCTGACCTAACCTATCAGACTTGGAACTGACACTGACAGTTGGAAATCTTCTGTCAATTGGCTTCACATATACAACTGACTGAAGTTAGTACTGAGTTAACAATTTCAATTGCCAAAAAAAAAACTGGTCGTATATAATCTAAGTGTCAAAATTATGTTTTGAAATGATTGAGGTTATGTTGCATAGGTAATAATTGTTTCTGCAGTAAATTTTCTTCAAGTTTTTGGCCGAGAGTATAAAAAAAAATAATTCACTTATTAATACGACCAATTTCAATTTTCAGAAAATCGAACATGCAATGGAAAATTCCAATGCAGACCACAAATTTCATGAAATAAATTATTTTACGAAATCGATTTCAGCATTTATTTCGTACTATCTCTGTGGAAATAAATTAAGAAATAATTTGACGTATAATGTCAGCTCGACATACATTTGTCTGCTTTTTACCTTTACATGTGTATATTGATGGGGTGAGAATGTAAATATAATAGATGTGCTTTGCTTGGCACTCTGGTTGTCGATAAGATTTCATAAATAATTTGTCCACTAAAGGAAGAAATAAAAATTGCTCAAATAAATACTCGTACAAAAATAAAAATTGTTTGTTGAGGCACAGCGTTATAAACAAAATTGGGATATTTGTAAGGAATTTACTGAATACAAACATTAATTTATTATTAAAATACAAATATGAAAAAAGTCCAACATAAGATTTTCAAAAGCGACTTGAAACAAGCAATTTGAGCGTGATGAATGGTTGAGCTAAATTTGACCTAAGGGGGAAAAAATATTCTGCATGAGACACTATGGCAGACCGTTACACTTCATTCTAGCTGCTAAACGTTATAAAGACTAGGATATTCACTTTGAGCGATTAATGCGCGAGAACAAGTTGAATGTCAAAACCAGAATATATTTAATTATTCTTTCGTGTTTCTTCAGAAAGGCACAGACAACAAAAAAAAATCAACGAAAATATTTGCGAAAACAAAGAAACTTGTCAAAAAAACAACAACAAAAACACATCAACAAATGCGAAAATGTAAAGCTATGTTAAGCTCATTTTACAAAATGTACTTTATGTGTAAAATACATAGTGTGTGTGTGTGTATGAAAAAAGGGAGAGAGAGAGTATCTTCACAACTTATTTTTGGTGATGTTTCCAAACAAGCAAAAAGGCAAAACAATCTCTATTATTTGAAGATATTTCGTAATTTTGTAGTTTCTTTTGATCATTTGTCAAAGCAACGATACAAAAAAAAACGCAGGCTCACGAAAAGTGATTAAAATTCGCCAGAAGATTAATTTGTTTTTGAAACTTTTTGTTCGAGACAAGCCGGGCTACTGTGACGTATGAGTAATCTTCTTTCGTTTATTAAAACAAAAAAAATTTGCGCATTAATTATACAAGTATTTAAATCAGTTTAGATGGACATGGGAGGCACGTGAGCGTTACAGGATGTGAATAATAATTATTTGTAAGGAATTTAGGGAAATAGGCAAGGAACGGTTATATTAAAAAGACCGACATATTTCGCTAACAAAAAAATCTTGGAATGTTTGTAATTCGCTATTGTTTTTTTCCTATTTAAAAGTAAAGTTAGAAATTGCAGGTTCCATTGGAATTTTTTTTGGTTTTGTGTTTTTTTTATATATAAAAATCATAGACTTACCAGCATAAAGGTATTTAGGTCTTATAATTGTGATTCTTTGATAGAATCCAATTCATATTATGATAGAATTTTCTTTGAGAAAGTATTACCTTGCTTGCTTGATTTGTAGGAGTATCAGTGAAATGCGTATAGCAACTTAAAAAATATATATATATCTAAATATATTAAATATACTAGAATACAAAAAAAAAAAAAACAATTATTTAAAACATAGATATTTCAGCTTTCCATATTGACACTACCAAAAATCATCCATACTGGGCTCTCTGACATACGCAATTCTTTGGTTTCTAACCCTGTAGTTTGGAATTACCTTAGGTGGAACGTGGAAGTGGCTGTTGGCGGAGCTCCGACAAAAGGAGACAGCAAGTTCAGTACCTTAACAGTTTCTTGAAATATCACTATTGGCCGGCAGTCAGAAAATTAAATTTTGAACTGTTACATCATCTTCATGAGTTGACGTACATGTGTTATTAATACACGTTCCTTGGAATTACTTTGCTTGAATCTAATGGCTGGAGTTCAAAGACTCTCTTGGCTGGAACATTGTTGTTCATTTAAATATTTCGACCTTTTTCACTAAATCCGTTTCCACTCCATAGATTTGATTGGTTCATACATATCGTGATAGTAAAGTCTGCCCCATTTGCTTTTCATGCATAAAGGTTCAAATATCCGCCGGCTAGTTTTTGGCAAGAAATCGCCACGTTACAACCGCCAAATCATTTTCTGCTATTGTGATCTCAAATGGCGCTCAACTCTCGTGAAGTACGCGCACTGCATTGACCTCAGAAAGTGTTGGTAAGACACATTGTTGCATGTCTGAGGCCAACCAAATGCTGGTGTCGTTGCATTTGCTTGTACCAGGAGTATTTTGGTCTGTCTTTTCTATTTGTTCCTCGTGATCATATTAGAACTTTGTAAGATATTGCATTTTTAAAAAAAGGTGCTCCGGATTTCTCCTTTGAACATGATAATACCAACTGAGCCGTTCTCGGATGGTTTTCGACGGATGTTAGTACTTCTAATTCGATCAAGCTTTGTTACTCCTGCTGTGATAAGAAGCATCTTCATTTCAGTTGCCATCAACTTACTCTCATGCGTCTTGTACATTTTCCAACATTATGAACAGTATGTGAGTGCTGGACGCCAGCTTAGGTGGTACTTTTCGATCACAGAGGATAACGGTGTTTTCAGGACACTTCATTCATCCTACGTTTATTTGATGATGATACCATCATCACAAACTTCTTTAATGTTAATCATAGATCCCAGATATTTAAACTTTTCGCATTTGCGTAGCACATTTCTGTTCAAATAAATGCATGGAATAGGCATGTCTGAGTCTGAAAGGCACAAGTATTCAGTCTTTTTCCGGCTAATGCGGTACCAACTTCCGTCTCAAGAGTCTATCTAAACATCAAGTGCTCGTTGCATGAATTTAGGATCCTCGCTTATGATGGCTACATCATCAGAAAATAATAATTGATGTACAGTGTTGGGTACTTTACCTTCGAGCATATAGTTAATGTAATAAAAAGCTGAGGACTAAAGACGCTTCCTTGGTGTACACCTACTGTGACTTGGAATTCTTCAGCTGGACATCTAACCCTCGTCACTGCTTCTTTGTACATATCAAAGATCATCCACACGTAGGCTTTCGGCACTCCTCGTTGTCTGAGGGCCACAGATAGCAGATCTCGTGGTTGTCGATCGAATGATATTTCGAAGTCAACCAACTAAACATGCAAATCTTCCTAGGAACCACGGTGTTTTTCGATTATGATGCTTATACTTTGGATTGCATCTGTTGTTGACTTGCCCGCGACAAAATCGCATTGTTCATCAGATAGCTAGCTTTATTATGTTTCGCAGTCGGCTACCCAATACACAATCAACGATCTTCAAAGCTGATATCTAACAGCTTGATCGAACTGTAATTATCACCGCTTTGCGTATCAGAATAGCGAGCCATCTAAACCCGAATTCTCCCATCCTTTTCAAAACTTATATGGTATTTTCTCGGACCCAGCACTTCTTGGGAGTTCGCTAACTTCTTCGACTGTGATGTCGGGTACTTCCATAAAGTTAGGTTGAGCTGGTTGGAAGCTGTCCATGAGCATCGTTAATGAATTTGGGCGAACGAATCTCCTGAGCATTTCTCCTCCTCTGAGCTGCTACGACTGTTAAATTATGTTGTGTTTTATATTTAAACACACCTCCCTCCGATACCCTGTGCATGTGTGGAATAATTGGACGGATTTCTTCCCCAGTTTTTTATTGAACAGTGTGTCTTCTGTTATTATTCGACACAACTCTATTATTTTCATGGGATCACCATTTGATAAAAGCACATCCACACGATGAATAAAAACATATGGAGCCTTAAATCAAAGAAGAACTGGTGGGTCTCAATATGAAATTTGTTAATGATCGATCTTCTAACCCGAAAGCCCCACTGGTGCTTGTGATACTACTGTCTATAATCCGAATATCATGTGATATGCACCACTGAATGAATGAATGGATTTATGGTACTGATGCAATGAAACATTCAGATCTATTGTGTTCTCCTGGATAAGGTTTCCCATTCATTTCCCAGGTATATCTGGAGTTTATTCCAAATCTAGGATCTTTTGCTCTCCTCTTTGGATCAGATCTGGTGTTCGATTACTTTTTCTCCCATTTCACAATAAGGCTCTGATCCATTTAAGCTAGACCTTGCTCATATTTTTGCTAGGAAATCTCCTTCTTCGTTGCCATGGATCCATATATGTCCAGGAGACTTTATTGTACTTGCCCCGGTCACTCAGCTTACTCACATATTCCCGTACCAATTTTGAGCGGACGGAGTAAGAGCTTAATGCCTTTAATGCAGCTCGGCTATCTGACATGATGGCAATGTTTTGGTTCCTATATATTCTTTCGAGATCGCGTTCTGCGTATTCTGCAGTATATTTCTTGGTGCCTCTAGTTCAACTTTCTGCACTCAGATTTGGTAAATACGCACTAATGAATGCTAAAGACAATGGAATTGCTGCCTAAAGAATATCCTATTCCTTTGTTCCAGGGATTAACTTCGAAGAGATTACGAACGTTGTTCTACAACTTATAACAATGGCGCAAAATTTTAATCGATTTAGTAATATGTTAAATCATTTTTAGTATGATACAAGGCTAAAAAGAGGATTTTGCTAATTTTAAACCAGTTTAGTATCGTACTATTTTCTTAACATTTTACTAAAGTAAAAATCACAAAATGGCTACTTTATTTTTTTAGTATCGTAATAAATCCTTATGCCACTTTGACATTTAGAAACGTTTAAAAGTTATGTTCGCTAACTTTTTTGCACTATTTTAGGCGTGTTTAGTTGTAGTTTATTAAGAAAATAGATTTATTTGGACTTTGGGGAATTTTTAAAAAGTGATTCTCATCGGCTTTATTGGTCGTAATGATGATTAAATGAAAGCAATTTTCATTTTATTTTCCCAGCTTTTCGACGGTGGTTTCCGTCTTCTTCAGGATTGTCTTTATTTACAAAATTAAAAAGAGATATAATGTTGTACATATTCATACAAGTAAACGAACAAAATATGACTTACATAACGTTAAATTTAAAGATTTTTATTATACCAAACAATAATTTGTTTGAAACATATAAAAACAAAACAGATTAAAAACAGATTTTGAACACTTCTCATTTGAAGATTAGTCTACGTTTTATGATATTTACTGTCAGAAACTAATGAACAGTAAACGGCAGATATATTTTAGTGTGGAATTTTCGGTCAATCAACGCAAATTAAATAATATAATAAAATAATTTTGTAAATAAAGACATCCCTGAAGAAGACGGCAACCACCGTCGAAAAGTTGGGAAAATAAAATGAAAATTGCTTTCATTTAATCATCAGTACGACCAATAAAGCCGATGAGAATCACTTTTTAAAAGTCCAAATAAAACCAACTTGGTCATAAACTTCTAAACCATTAGAAAAGAGATTTAGTATGGTGCTAGTTAAACAGTGTTTAAAATTAGGAAAATATTAGTTAAGTGCTTTAGTATTAGTAAGCTGTTAAGTAGTATCATCCTAAGCCCTTAATATCAGGCTGTTTAAAATTTTGCGCCAATATCTGTGACCTTTTAGTAAAACTTTTGGATCTCATTTTCAATACTTAGATTCAAGTATCCTTTCAGTTTCGAAATTGAGTATATGGCTGCATCTTTTGAGATGCTTTATTCTTTTCCCTTGTAATCATGCCTATTTAGCGCTCCCTTTCTGCCATTTTTAACGTATTCATTCCCATAGAAAGTTTAGTTTTTGTTGGATCTAATAGTTGAATGCACAGTGGGTAGCTTTCTGCTCAGGTGCTCTCTAAGACCTCTATGATTGAATTAATGAATAGTAATATGAAGTTGCCCTGCGACCTTGCAATCTATTGTGCCCCCGTCTAGAGCTGGGTAAGAATAGCTCACCTGCTCTTACAGCTCTTCCTTCAAATTTGAGTGAATTTCAATCTCCAGATAAACATCCAGTTAGTTTCCAGAGGAATAAACTTAATTGATTGTTAAACAACCGGATATCAACAACGAATTTTTCAACAAGAAAAAACAATAATAAATTAATTTGAACGTCACTTTTATTTCGAGTATCGAACTTTTCATAGAAATTAATTTTTGTTTAACTTTTGTTTCAAAGCAATAATTTTTCAAAGTGTTTTTGACATCGAAAATAGCTTTTTATTTTATTCTTCAGAATAACTCTTTATTCCGAATTATTATTGAAAAACTTATTTTTGCTCTATCTGAAGAAATTGTACTAACTGACTGCTTAACTGTCTATTGAAAAATTGGTCCTAAGAAGTGCAAATTATATGTACATTAAGTATGCTTACAATTTTGTTGAACAATCTCATAGGAGAGATGCTAACAATCTCTACGACTTTGAACAAAAACTTTCAAAATTAGTAAAGGAAAACCAAGAAGTGAACTAGTTAAACTTTTATGATCAATTACTGCCCTCCTAGGGAAACTCACAAAAAAGTCCTTAATTCTTATTGGTTAAAGAAGCAAAATCACGTTCTTCATTTTCAGGATTATTATCTGTCTAAATAATTGCTTAGATGTATCAGTGCAAAATATCAAAAGGAGATGACGCTCTTAACGCTCCAATAAAAGAATAGTTATACAGATACTATGTCATTTTATGGATTAAAAAAAATGAATTGTTTTGTAAAGCACAAAAAAATGTAGTAGAATTAAACACACAAAGTACACCTTTTTGTTTTAAAAATAACACACTCACACTTTCACTAACCGCTTATAAGATCCCTCTTGTACTAAAAACCTGGTGTAGATATTACATTGTTTAAATGGCTTAAATTCGCATTTCCCATGTCTAAACACTCAGACAAACATCAAAAGAAAACAAGAAAGAACACACAAATTGGTCGAATACACTACTATGGGCTATTAGGGTCTTAACTTAATTACCTTTGCCATGTGCTTTTCGATTCTAATCTCACACACAACAAGAACAAAGCATAGGAAATAAAAAGATAAATCCACATCCTGGATTATAAATAGCCTTAAGATTATACCTACAACATAGCCGCTTAACAAGGGAATAACAAAAAAAAATGGCAAACCATAAGTCAGTATAGCATCATGGATGAAATAGTGCCAGAGGAAAGGAATGAACAAATAGCAGACATACTAGCAGACAGGAAAAGATAAAAATTAATTAAATTGCCACCCCAGTATATCCTTCAGATATTTTATCTGTAATCCACCACCCACCACCATATCCTTGTAATATTTTTTACAGTTTGTATTCCTTATAATTAAATTATTTTGTTTTTTTTTCTTTTTTTGCAACCGAAAGCAAAAATAACACACATCTAGTAAAAAATATAAAGATGGCTCGTCGCGTCGCGTTGTTGACGTTCTACTCGTCTGGATCGTTGTCCTGAAGCAACTTACAGACGCGACGTACGACTTCGAAACCTGGATGGATATGTAAAATGATCCTTTGCGTTTAATATGTATTCATATTTTTTTTATTTTTTGTTTGATGTAAATTAAAATGGTGTTGGATGGTATTTTTTTTTGTTGTTGTTTGTTAATTAATTTAAATAGTTTTCTTTGATTTATATTTTAAACATCTGAATCTTCTGTGTGTGTGTTTAAAATTTTGTAGCTTAGTTATTTTTTTTTCTTAATTTAGCTGGGTGTATTATTTTGTTTGTGAAATTATTTTTATCCTAGAATCATAAGCAAAAAAAACACAAAAAAAAAATTAAATATACAGGTGAACCAAACAAAAAAAAAATATTTTAAATCTAGTAGCGACACAGAGAGTGCCGACATTAAGACTGCGACAAAGTCACATGCTGCCAAATCGCAAAGATTACCATCATTTTCATCGTTATTCATGAGGAAGAATGAAAAATCCAAAAAGGATTCCTCTTTGGCATCAGATCAAGCTGGAACTACCAACACAACGACCAACAGCACTACCACAGATAATGCAGAGCATTTGGGTGAATCCAACAGGGCGATGACAGCGTCGACTGGGGAGGTTGGCTTAAAAGCCCCAGAGGATTCAGCAACCACCACACCAACGACGACGGCTAAAAGCGACAACACACCAAAGGTAAAAATTAATTTAAATAACATTTTATTTTCCTTGCCGTTCATTTATCATATAAAGCGTAGTTTTAAGGACTCAAAAGTTGTGTTTGCAGAGGTAAATTGAAAATTACGTTTATTTTTGAGGAATTTAAATTTAAGCAGTCTTCATTCGTGCTTTTTTTTTCAATAAAAAGCGACCATCTACTACAATTGTGAATTATTTCGTGGAAAATAATTTACTCAATGAAATAGCTGAATTCCGCTCAAAGAGAGCACTTGGCTCGTGCATAGTGAATGGAATTTTTAAAATTTGACATTTAGTTGAGAATGTGCTATTCCTTTCTTAGATTTCCATTGAAAACATAATTGTATAAATATTGGCGAAAGGTGCAGCTTGATTGTTCATCGTTCATTGCAACGATGCAAAAATATTTTAGTCGGAAATAAGTGATGCTGGGAGAATGAGCTAAAATCCATTTGAACATCCTTATCTTTGTAGAGGTCATACAGTTTGCAGATTTTTCTCATCCTCTCCATTTTCCGTTCTCAAAATAATTCATTTTTTTTTTTGCTATTGTTCAGCAGTCGGCTCTGTAAAGCAGAGCAGGCAGTTTTCAACTTTTGTACAGTATACCCTTGAACCGTGAGAAGTTGCGGATTTCTGGGGCAATTCTTCATCAGACCTTTTTTTGTTTTTATTATCGTTTACTTCAAAACATAGTTTCATCCGTACTTCAATCACCATAAAGACTATATAACGGTACGCTGTATGTTGCCAATGATTGATTGATAACAGCGCAATTCAGTTTTTGATTTTAGAAGTTTCAGAGGGTAACATTTTTTGCCCTGACTGTCGATATAATCAACTTAAAATGAGAGAGCAGCAACTGGTCTCTACATAATGTCGTTAACTCAAAAGCTACTGGTATTGGACCCAATGCCACCCTTAGCCTTCTCGACTTAATGATTGTGCCAGATTTGGGCAATATTTTTTTAATCGACCAGCTATCATTCACTAAAGAATATCTGACAATGATTTACTGTTTTGCACCTATACTATTGATTTTTTAAATATTTCGTCTACGTCCTCTTTTCAATTTAATTGGGGGTGGCCGTGGCGCGATAGTTATGTGCTCGCCTGTCAACCTCGTGGTTGCAGGTTCGATTCCTGCCGTTGTCTATGTCTTCTTATATTCCATTAAAAACCAATTCTAAAAATTGTCATAAATTAAGTTGCTGCTTTGCTCATTACATGCTGCTTAGGCATAACACTAACAACATGTGATTGAGTAAACTAGCATACCCATAAAATATGACAACGAAATAAATAAAATAATGCGAGTTATAAGGGACATAAATAAATAAGACACGGTAATTATCTCCGCATTAGTTCAGCCGCCATACCTGGAGATAAATCTGAGACATCAACCAGCTCTAGTCTCAGAACATCGCGCCACACATCTTTCCTATCCTTCTTTCTGTTATTCCGCCGGATGCCCGCGCTGTGTTAAGAAAACCATATAAAGGGTATTCATAATCCCTTGAGTGCGTGCAAAGTTATACAAAAAAATTCAAGCAGTTACCGACCGCTTGATTGGAGAACTAACGTCAAAACAATCAACTATCACATTATCCGATTCCAACACAGGACAGCCTTTCCTGAAATTTCACTCACATACGATGAATTTAAAAAAAAACCTTGGAAAAACCTTGCCGAGCTTAAACCTCGCTAATATTTCCAACTTAATTTACTTTACTTTACGTAACTTAACTTAACTTAACTTAACTTAACTTAACTTAACTTAAACTTACTTTACTTTACTTTACTTTACTTTACTTTACTTTACTTTACTTTATTTTACTTTACTTTACTTTACTTTACTTTACTTTACTTTACTTTACTTTACTTTACTTTACTTTACTTTACTTTACTTTACCTTACTTTACTTTACTTTACTTTAATTTACCTTACTTTACTTTACTTTACTTTACTTGACTTTCTTTAATTTAATTTACTTTACTTAACTTTACTTTACCTTACTTTACCTTATATGACGCTTATAATCCAGGATGGATCACGGCCTCAACCAGCAAACCTCTATAGCCACCAGTTACGCATACCAAGTTGGTTGAGCTCGTTCACCAATTGATCCCGCCACCTAAGATGAGGCCTTCCTCTGTCACGTTGTCCACCGGGCTGGTGCGTGGATTACTCGCTCCACGTGACCTATCCATCTAATTCGCTGTACTTTCAGCTTTTTTAACCAGATCGATATCGCTGTAAAGCCCGTTAAGTTCATCGTCAAATCTTCTCCACTCACCACCGATCCACACTAGGCCAAACATCACTCGAAGAATCTTTTTCTCAAAACAACCCAGCTCGGTTTCATCCGATTTTGTCAGTGTGCCCATGCCTTTGCCCCATACAGCAGGACTAGAATGATTAAGGTCTTATATAGGGTCCCTTTGGTACCCTGAGAGATTGCTTTACTACTTAAATTCTTTCTAAGCCCGAAAAAACAGCGATTTGCAAGTGTGATTCTTCGTTTGATCCCCGTACTGATGTTGTGCGATGTAATAGTGAATCCCAGGTAAACAAAGTCTCTGACTACTTCGAAGTTGTAACCGCCAATCGTGACATTTTGTTCCATCGAAAGGCGTTTGGCTTCTCTTGTCGATGACACCATATACTTAGTTATCGTCTCGTTAACAGTCAAACCCATCTTCGCCGCGTCTCCGGTTCAATAGTTGAAAATACTCCACTGAAAGCTGGCTTTGTTCTGACCATGATATCAATGTCATCAGCATAAGCAAGGAGTTGAACGGACTTTTGAAAAACTGTGCCTCTGGTGTTGACATTTGAGTTGCATACAATTTCTTCAAGCGTTATAGAGGTTGCAAGATAGCGTACCACCCTGTCTTAAACCTTTCCCGACATCGAAATCGTCGGTAAATTTATTACCCACTCTGACGGAGCAGCGATGTTCCTCAACTGTCATCCTGCACAAGTGGACAAGATTGGCAGGGATGCCAAGATGTGACTTGGCTCTGTATAGCTCATCTCTGTCAGCGCTATCATAGGCAAATTTAAATTCGATGAAGATTTGGTGTTCTTGGGTTTTTCCAGGATCCGCCGGAGTGTGAATATCTGATCGTTAGTTGATCTAATAAGATCCGATCAGGTCGTTAGCAAAAGGTTCTAGGCGGATAAACAAAATAGCCGACATAATGTTGTATGCGATGTTGAGGAGACTTTACCTCTGTAGTTAGCGCAGCTTAGAGCATCTCTTTTCTTGTGGATAGGGCACACTATGCCGCGCCGAGCTTCAATTCATTGGACATAATTTCCTCCGACCAGATTCTTGAAATGAGTTGATATATGCAGCTGACCAAGTCATCTCCCGCTGCCTTAAACAGTTGGGCTGGCAGGTCATCTGAATCAGCTGCCTTATGCGACTTAAGTTTGTTCTTATACTTCTTCTAGGTCGGGTGGACGGATATTTTGACCACTATCGTCCAAGTTGAATTACTGCGTGGCAATGGATGGTTGGCTGCCTTCGCCATTTAGCAGTTTGAAAAAGGTTATTTCCAAATTCTCAGCACCGTCTGCGTATCTCATTCCCATTTTCATCACGGCAGAATTCTATTCTGGTCTGATATCCTTGGGTAGATCGTTTCACCCTTTGATAGAACTTTCGATCCCATCCCTCAATGGACTCGACCAATTACTTTTCGTGCTCCCTCTTCTTCCTTCTCAGGAGTCGGTGTTCCTCCCTTCTTGTTTGCACATAGACCTCGCGGGCTGCTCTCTCACCAGTTCTGGTGCTACCCTGCAGCATTGACTCATAGGCCTTGTTCTTGGCTGCATTTGCCTGCCGCCACTCTTCATAGAAATAGAGGTTTCGCTTTTGTTGTCACTTGAAAACTAACACATCAGAGGCTGCCCTTCTGGTGGCAAGCTGTCTCATTGACAGCTGTCAATTCCACTGTTCGTCTATAGTTGATGCTATACATACGAATATATTCTGAATTATTCTTATCCTCGTATTTGTATGTCAATTTTATAAACCAATCGATCATGAATGCGCGCTAAATCCTGTTTCTCCTGTTTTTATTGTTGAGAAATATTGACTTGTTACATTTTAGTAAATTTAACAGTACCAAATACTATTTTTATTGATACATTTTTTATTCATACATTTCATAAAAAAATATATAATTGTTTTGATAATAAACTAAAATTTAAAAAAGGCTATACATAATGTGCATAAAGGAATTATGAAAACCACAGAACATACATTTTCCAATTATGTATGTACAGATTCCTATTTTAAAGAATTTTCCAGCTTGCTACAAAACATGCAAAAATCAATTATTTCTATTTGAATATTATTCAATTTACTCTTCAAGTTCTTAATAAAAGATACATACTAATTATCGCTTAAATTAATTATAATTTCTAGGAAGAAAAACAACTCGTCTACGCCGAATTGGTACTTAAACCTTCAGATAATAATCAACCAATCCCATCGAAGAATTCAACAGAATATGCTGAAATTGTTTACGTACAAAAACCACCTGGAGCAGCAGCAGCAGCAGTAACAGAAACAACCGATTCCATAGGAAAAAAATAATTTTTAATTTAAACAATAAAAAAAAACAACCTCAAAGAGTGTGGTTTATCCTTTTCAAGAGGCATATTAATTAAAACGACATTTTCATGTCAATTGTATGTAATTAAGTTTATTTTTTTAATTTCACTTCATCTCACACATTTCCCACTGGTGGATCATTACACGACAGAAACAAATAATATCTTATTCGAATTGTAATGTTTTATGTGAATTTTACCATGACACGCTAATAAATAAAGAAAAGCACACGCACATCAAATTACTATCTACTTTTAGGCATCCATTTGTTTTATCGCACAATTTAATACAAAATGTATTAAAATACATATAAATATTTATGTATTTATATTTAAGTGTATAATTAGATTTAAGAAATAAATTAAATTTTAGTGTATTTTGAGAATAAACAAAAAAAATCTTTTTTTTATATTTATAATGTTATTTAAGAAATAAATAAAAATTAAGTGATCAAATCTGATCAAGAAAAAATATATCGTTTATGTAGACATGTGTATATAAAAAGAAAGTTATTTTTTATCCTACTCCTATATAGGTAAGAAATTTTTGGTGATTTCTTATATTTGCAAATTTAAATTTCATCTAGGAAGTGTTTCGTTTTATTAAAGTATTGGGAACAATTAGGAACAATATTTTTATATTTTACTAAAGTTCGATAAAAACTTATTTTATATTTTCAACTTCAATTATTGTTCACAAATTAAACGCTTTTCTTTTGATACTTAGAAATTTCAAAGTTATTATTAATTGACTTACCTTTGATCCTTTTAAAATAAAATTACTAGATGGCAACCACACATAATCAAGTCAGCTTGTACAATATAGAAAAAAAATAGCGGGAGGGGGGGGGGGGGTTCAAAAAATATATTAACTAAATATGAACGAACAATTTTTTTTTATTATGTACTAGTCGAACTGTGCTCGCGTTGCTTCGCACGCTTTTAATATAATGGGTTATCCATTTTGCGGTTTCAAAATTAAGCGTAAATAAAACACATAAAATATTTTTTTTTTCATGATATTTCTTTTGTATTATAAAGTTTGAACATTGACATTATGTGAATCAATACATAATTTAAGTGACCTTCATGCGAATTGTTGCAAGCACCGATTCTTTTGAGGTAATTTTCGACCACTTTTTGACACATATTGGTCGGTATCTCAGCCATAACTTGACGAATATTGGTTTTAAAGTGCTCAAGAGTTAAAGGTTCATCCGCATAAAGACGGTCTTTCGCGTAGCCCCACAAAAAAAAGGCCAGCGGTGTCAAATCGCATGATCTTGGTGGCCAGTTGATATCACTACGACGAGAAATTACGCGGCCAAGAAATGTCTCTTGCAATAAAGCCATATTCACTCGAGTTGTGTGGCATGTGGCACCGTCTTGTTGAAACCACATATTCTCCAAGTCGTATTCTTCAATAGCAGGCACAAAAAAGTCGGTTATCATATGACCATAACGCTCCGAATTGACGGTGACAGTCGTTCCATCGTCGTTTTCGAAGAAGTAAGGTCCAATCACACCTCCGGACCAAAGAGCGCCCCAAACAGTGACTATTTTTGGATTAATGGCCTCTCTTCAATTACTTGAGGATTCTCAGAACCCCAAATACGACAATTTTGTTAATTAACATACCCACCGAGTGAGAAATGTGCTTCGTCGCTGAAGAAAATTTTGTTCGAAAAATCAAGCACCCATTCGACGTATCTACGACGTTCTAAATGGTCAGCTGGCTTCAGTTGTTGTGTGAGCTGGACTTTATATGGATGTAGGTGTAGATCCAAATGCAAAATACGCCATAATGTGCCGTAAGACAGTCCTTATTCCTGACAACGACGAGAAATCGACACATTCGGGTCTTCGGCAACTCTTTCACTTACAGCAGCGATATTCTCAGTGGTACGAACGAAACGATGATGCACAGGCCTTACAATATCTGTAACCAATCCAGTCTCTTTAAATTTCTTCACAATTTTGCCAATTGCTTGCGTAGTTGGACGATTATGTAAACCATAATCTCCTCTTACGATATGTGGCTGTGGCAGTATCACCATTTTTGTAGTAGTAGGTTTTCACAATTTTGATGCGTTGTGCGATAGTTAAGCGATCCATTTCGTTAATGTCAGACTTTCAACTGAAAAAAAAATTGGTTTAACAACTTAGTTTGACAGATGTCGAATTCCAGCCCTATAATTTTGAAACCGCGAAATGGATAACCATTTATAATAGAATAGAATAGAATAGAATAGAAAGCCCATTCGGTCGGTATCAATAATTTCTTCAGAAATCTTAACTGTAGTGATATAGACTCTAGGGCAGATATGATAAAAAATTAAAGTCTTCACGGAATGAGAAATCTTATCCGGAATAGTGTGAAATCTATCAAACCGAAAGAAAGTGCATGGTTTGATTTGAGCTGCTAAGAGATCATTAGGGTTAGAGAAGTACGAGTACTGCTTCGGAATTATAAAGCCAACACTACTGAGGAATACGTTTTAACAAGCTAGACATTCTAGCACATTAAGAGAACCAAATTTTTAAATGATCAAAAACTAAGGCAAAAATGTGTCAGGGGTAGAACATTTTTTTGGTAATTTGTAAAACACGTTCGAAATACAACTTTGTCGTCGGTTGCAACGCTCGTCTTTAATGACGCCCATTTCGTCAGCTCACCTAGAAAAGCCCGTTGATTCGACGCTGCCGGAAACTTTGATGACTCCTCCAGTGCTTGATAGCGTAAAAGATCTTATGGTACGAATCATTTTTAGCTGCCTAATAGTTGCTAGAGTCTTTAAAAACCTTGATATAACCAAACCCACTAGTCCACATAATATCCATTCCATCATTCTGAAGATGTGTTTTTCAACGCCTGCAAAATCACTGCATAAGCTTTTCCATCTTACTTGTCTCTTTCGAGGGAATGGAAAATATCATTTGTCCAGCTTGCCTTTAAGAAACGCGAATCTTTTTCATCCTCAAACTGCCGTCCAATTGCAATTAAGTCCCTTCTTTCCAAGGTCATAGAAAAAGTTGATTAATTATCAACTTAAGAAACATCTGGAAGAACGAAAGCTCCTTAATGATCGGAGGTATGGTATATTTCACAGAACAATGACACAAAATTTTACATCGTTTTGCAGAAAGTAAGATTATTGCGCTTGATATTTCAAAAGCATTTAATAGAGTTTGACATTGACATCAAGTTCTCTTATCGAAAATGCTTCCATTTGGCATCGATGAATCTCTTCGTCGTTGAATAAAAATTTCCTTTCGGACCGCTCAATACAAGTCGTATTGAACGTTTCAAGTCTGAAATTCAAAAAAATAAAACCTTATGTGCCCCAATGCTCCGTTTTGTCTCCAACTATTTTTCTTACTTTCATTAATGATCTGTAATCTAGATTTTCTAATCCAATAAATTGTTTTGCTGACGATAATACTCTCAGCTTTTCATACTCGTTTTTAGGTTCACCTCCTTGTTCTTCGGATGTGGTACCACAACGACAACGTATGATAAGCTCACTGAATTCTGATTTCGGCAGCATTATCCAGTGCGGCACTTGCATTGTAGATACCGATAACGCAAGTAACTGCCCTCCTGATTTTTCGCAACCGAATAAATAGTATTTTTATAAACAGAATTTTCAAATTGGCAAATCTAAAACAACTTTCTTATACAATCACTAGGTGGAAGTCCCGGCGTTGATCGGGACCCGAGTAAAGTCTTTTCATGTAATATCTTCCAAATGAAATAAAAAATTAAGAAATTTTTTTTTTAATTTTGTAAGAAAAAGGATTTTTCATTTATTTTGCCGTTTATTTAACCAGTATTAGTTTGATTAATAAGTTTAAGAAAGAAGATTTACTATTTCTTTTTTTTGCAAACGAACTATTGTTAATTTTGGGACTCTTCGCTTTCCGGAGGTTGTTCTTTTACTTGCGATTATAGGTAAGTACAATATAAGGTAAATTATGCATTCTTTGAAAAAGAAGTTTTGAGATACCTAACAATAAAACACGACAGTACGATAATAGTATTTATTTTAATCATAGCAAAGTATGCTTACACTTTAAGAATATACCTACTTCTTATAAGTTAGTGCAAAGCTGGTAATTATAATTATTTATTGAGAAAAAAAAAACTACTTTTGACGAGAATTTAAGTCCAATCTTTATATAATAATATTATCCTTAAGGGAAATTATTAAAAAAAAATAACTACCTATAACCAAATTTAAATACAATTGGCGCAAAATTTTAAACGATTTAGTAAAATGTTAAAGCCACTTTTAGCAATTTACTAAGCTAAAAAGTTGATTGAGCTAATTTTAAACGATTTTAACATTAACAAATCACGGAATGGCTAATTTAACTTTTAGCAATTTGCTAAATTCATTATGGAATTTGATAGTATAACAGCCTTTCACGCTGGGTGTCCAGGTTCGAGTCCTGCTGGTGCACAATTTTTTGTGTTTTTTTGTTGTAAATAATGAAGTTAAAATGATGAAAATAGCAATAACTAATACCTTTTAGAGCACATGTTGGGTTTTCATCAACATATAATTCATTTACAACGCATAGCAACAATAATTGTGTTCATCAAAATTCAAACCCTACAAATGCTCAGCTAACTGCTTAATTAGCAATTTACTAGTTTTGAAAAGGTTTAAAAATTTTGAAATAGTTATTCAATCAATAAGCACTTAGGAAATTGCTAACTAGTAAAATGTTAAGCCCTTAAATGGGTTGTTTAAAATTTTGCGCCAATATATCTCCAATTAAATTAACAAATGTTAAAACGATATGTACAGTAAAATATATAGTGTACAACAGTTATAAATACAAAAATTAAAAATAACAAAAATCAGGATTAATTTTGAAAATAATTTCGTAACTCTCTTCGAAACTGTGCTTCACCCCTCACTCTCCTCAAGTGTCTTGGAAGTGAGTTCCACAGTTAGTCGGGTGGCATTGACAAAAAACTGTCTCTGAGAAGTCAAGCAGGAGTATCGCGGTTGAATTAAGTTTAGGGACCTGTTGGAGGAACCGAACTGTATACTATTGAATAGACTACAAGGTTGCCCAGTATGAATAATGTTCAATAGTAATAAAAGTGTTTGTTCGGAAGCGTATAAGGTGGTCAAGTTAGACATTAAAGATTTGGATTGAGAAGCTTGATATGTGATCAAATCTACGCAAGCCAAAAATATAACGCGCGGTATTGTTGAATGCTACGTTAAGCCTTCTCTTGCTTAATGCATCACAGTGACAAAAAACTTCACATCCGTATGTAAGTATGGGTATAACGAGCGTTTTGGCTAGCAGCAAGCGAGTTTTCAGAGGTGTATAATACTGAGAGGACCATAGCAAGCGGAGCACACCGTGAACTTTCCCCACCATGTCGTTTATATGAGTATCCCAAGTCAGTGTATTATTGAACAACATACCAAGGTTTTTTGCAGTTGAAACATAGGATATAGGCAAATTGTTCAAACATAAACTGGGAAAGTAGTCAAGGCCTAAAGCTCTCCTACTGATAACGAGACATTTTGATTTCAGAGGATTGAGGAACAGACCATTACATACTGACCATCGCGAACTGTCTTCCAGATCTTTGTTAATTGCATATACACAATTTTCAATGAGTCCAAGAGAACAGCTTTTGTATAATTGCATATCATCTGCATACATTTGGATAGAGGATCTTATAATCTTATTTGGGAGTTGATTAATGTATAATGAGAAAAGAAGGGGTCCCAAAATCGAACCCTGTGGGACACCTCTAGTGGTGGAAAGGAAATTTGAAATAGTGTTACCAACAGAAACAGCTTGTTTTCTTTCGTGAAGATAGGATGATAATAGACTCACAGAAGAAGATGACATACCATAATAGTCTAAAAGTTTCTGGCACAACTTGGCGTGGTCCACAGTGTCAAATGCTTTCGAGAAGTCAAGAAGCACAAGAAAAGTGACTTGGTCATCATCCAAGGCAAGCCTGAGATCTTCTACAATATTTAGAATGGCTGTTATGCAACTATAGTTCTTACGAAAACCTGACTGCTTAGATGAGAGAATGCTCTGAGCTCTAAGATAAATATTTAGCTGTTTTTGCATTACTCTCTCAAATACCTTAGATAGAAATGGAAGCACCGAGATGGGCCTGAATTCATTCCCTCTTCCCCCTTTTGGGATCGGTAAAATCTTGGCTAGTTTCCAATGAGTGGGAAAAATTCGTGTCGTTAGAATTGGATTGAAAATATGTGTAATGAAGGGCGAACAATGTTTTCCACGGCCCATTGTTGCTAAATATTATTACGATTTTAATAAATGACATAGAGAATAAGTAAATTCGCACAAATATATGTACAAAAAAAAACTTTTGACAGATAATATTTCACAAATAACAGGAGAACTCTGATCGGTTCTAAGATTTTGACTGCTTAAATACAACAAAAATTTATAATTAAAAGTTTTCGCAGTGTGAAAATTCGAATGTAACCATACAACAGTAATATATAGTAGTGATCAACAAAAGTGTGCCACATTCATGTTAATCGTTGAAAATATAACCAATTACATTCTAGTGTTATTTTTTTTGACCGCAACTGTATGTATGTTCTCAACCGGCGCGTAAGGGTTTGCTTAAAAATGCTTGCTTACAAATGCAGATTGACTTTTGCTTTCATAAAAGTAGGTGAATTCATGCATGTCTAATCCCCGCATAAACTACAGAAAAGGAACACTTCTAATATTGAATTTATTTCATCGAAATCTTCGGAATTTTTCATGCATATTACCGTAAAAGTGAAAATGTCTGGGCTTTAAAGGTTTAAAGTAATACCGCTCTCTCGACAATATGCATAATTTTTTTCAAGCCGCACTTGAACGGCAGTCTTTTTCACCTTCGTTATCATCTTAATGTCCTAATTGATTTTTTATTGTTTTGCCTTATATTGTGCTTAGGGGAGATCGGGGCTAAAAGTAACACTATTTATTAAAATTGATGCTATTCCTTAGGTTTTAAAAATGAGTTAGCCAAACTTTTTTTTTGTTTAAAGAGCAATATTTCAGCTACGTAATCCAATAAAAAAGCCAAAACAATGCTGATCAGAATTTGTAAAAATATAACTTTTATGAGGAAAAAGTTGTAACATAGATCGGGGTAAATTGTAACAAAACTATAAATTTATTAACAAGATTAACAACAAAAAATATAGCACATACATCAGGAAAACTTATGAAATTAATATTAAAATTTAAAAGTTATTATATCAATTCACAAATTTTATTAATTGTTAATGTTCCTATAGAAAAAAAAATCAATATTAATTTTTTTGAAAAAAAAAAAAAACTAAATTTAATAAATAAGAATTAGGAATGTAATTCAGTAGTCCAAAACCAGTATTATATATACACATATACGTACGAATTTAACTAATTAGGAAGCCATGAAAACCTTTTGTTGACAACGATATACGTCAAATGGAGTTTTTTCTTTTGATAAAAAATAAAGAAAAAAATTAATCGAAACGAAAAACAAAACAAAGGAAACCATTTCCATTGCCTTGGTTCCCAAAAATGTGTTTGAAATTATGAACAAAGTCTGTTTTTTATTTGTTACAACTTACCCTACACAAGCCCCACCATGAAATTTAATACAAATGACTCAATTAAAAAAAAAAAAAACGAAAACCATTCGTTGCTCAACCACTTACATAAACTTAATCAAAACATAAATAAATATTTTTGAAAAAAATAACTAGACCTCTATTCGAGTGAAGAGGAATACCAAAAACACAAAGCAAAAATAAAGTTACAAACGTATCAATTTTCGGCTCTACCCTTATAACTTTTCTTTAGAATGTCCAATTCACTGCTAAAGTATACTTAACGCTAAATTTGAAGTAGGCGAACAATTTTCTCGTTCACTCGTTTCTTAATTTTCAGGGGAACCCTTTTATTTTTAGCTGTTCCTTTTTACCTCTGTTACTTCTAGCCCCGATCTCCCCTACCTATAATCGCGAGTAAAAAATAACCTCCGGAAAGCGAAGAGTCCCGAAATAAAGAATAGTTCGTTTGTAAAAAAAAATATAAATAATAAATCTTGTTTGTTAAATTTAATAATAAAACTAATCCTGGTTAAATAAACGGCTGAAGCGTAGGTGTTCTGCTTGCTGCTGTGTTGTTGTTGTCTTGTGAGAGTAGAACTCCAATGAGTGGTTCAAGAAAAAAAAAATTCTTCCCAATTAAAGAGACAAAGCCAAGCGACCGTTTGTGACGTTCAACTTGTCTATTGCCAATGGATAGGGGTAAGGAACAGCGGAGGAGAAGAGCCAGGCGACCAAATAAATGTTCAGCCTGTCTACAACTATGACTCGACGAAAACAATTTGTTAGAATAAAAATATTTGTTTCTCCAACTTTTCGTTATGTGATAACTCTTTCGCTTTATTCAACAGACTGCTCTTCTTTTACAATTTCTTGGCTCTTTTATACTAAATTTCAGAAGCACATTACAATTTATTTTCTTATACAAAATATGTGTTGTTTTTAAGTTTAATTGACACTTTTCAAATTTACTTATCTATACAAATATGTGCTGATTATGATTTTAATTATGTGATTTTGTAATTTAATTAATATTTAAGATATGTAAATAATTCAATGTATGTAATTCAGTTAATTTTTATAATTTAAGGTAGGTACATATATGATTGTGTGAATAATTCAGTGTGTGTTTGTAGTTTTGTAAAGGATGGCTGCTACACGGCAAAATAAATGAAATATCCTTTTTCTAACAAAAATGTTTTCTTGATTTTTGATTTCATTTGGAAGATATTACATGAAAAGACTTTGCTTAGGGTGCCCGGGCAACGCCGGGTACTTTCTGCTAAATGCTATCGTTTTCCATTTCGGGTACCCTGAAATCTTATACTGCGTTTTCATTGGAGCAAATAAGGTTATTTCATAGTAAATTTACAAATTGTAATGGACTGAATTATAATGACAATCAAGATTACATAAGAAGAATCAGTTTATTTAACCTTTCTAATAATTAAGAATATAACAATATTATTATTATCCTTTTAAACTAAATTTTTTTTTTATTTCATTGATATAACTTTGAGTCACTTTAACTTAACGAATAATATAGTACATGAAATTATTGCACTCATTTCTGATTTTAAATATTTTCGTAAAATCTATCTATAAAATATAACACAACATAACTCATTGATGTCAATCATAATAATTTAAAAGTCATTCTTCGTCAGACCGTCGCGAAATAAACAACAATTTTTATGTTTGTTTATTTATTCGGAATATGGTACATAGCTTTGTATATAAAACTTAAAGCATAGGGATGAGAATTATATAAATTCTTAGCAACTATAAATTTAACAAACGTGACAGATAATTAGGAAAAATGTAATTTAGTTTTGAGAAATAAATCATTTAAAAAAAAACTCAATGGACTTATTACTAAAATCTTAAAACTAACATAAAACAATTAAACATATTATTTGGCAATGTTTTTTAATATTGGGTTTTCTTTCATTAAACATTTGTTTATAAAGTTCGTGTGTACTATGGAACATTTTTCTTTTACTGTAGGAATATTAGACATTTCATGTAGTCCAATTGCTGAGAAATGCGAAGGGAGGTTTAAAATAGTTTTAAGTATTTTATTTTGCACAAGTATGCCAACACGGTGAAGCATAAAACTACTTTGTATAATAATAATTTATTTTCAAGGCTTAGGTGAGAGTTTTTATACAAAAGTGGATAAAAAATTTTGACTAGAAATTGAGCTTTCTTAATGCTTTCTGAAACTTGGCTAGAAAAAGTCAAGCTTTTATCCAAAGTTATACCCAAATATTTAATAGTTTTTTCCCATTGAACAGGAGCATTGCATACTATTAGATTTGTTTGAGGTAGATTACTTTGCTTTCGTTTCTTTATAAAGAAACAAGCTTGAGTTTTACCAGGGTTTATCTTGATTTTCCAAGAATAAAAGTAGAGTTCAATTAGATTAAGTGCCTTTTGAAGGTTAAATAAAATTTGTTCACATTTTTCTGAAATACTATAAATGCATGTATCGTCTGCGACAAAAGATCTTTTACAGAAGCTGAGAACAGGAAAGTCAGATACATATGTATATGTTATACAGCAAAGGAGAAAGGGTCGATCCTTGAGGAACGCCGGCCTTTATAGAGTACAATGGGGATTTGCTTAGCGAAATTTCAACAAAAAACTTTCTTTCATGCAGAAAACTTTAAATTAATTTAATAAGATATGTAGGAAGACCATTTACTAAGAGCTTATGAACGATGCCGTCATGCCATACGCAATCTAAAGCCTTTTCACTATCAAATGACACGATTCCAACAGATTTTTTTTATTTTTAAGTGCTTTTTTAATTTCTTTGGTTAACCTCATTACTTGATGCGTTGAAGAATATTCTTTTCTAAAACCAAATTGTTCTGGTGGAAGAATATTTTTGGTTGAAACGATTTCTGTCATTTCTAGACAGATGATTTTTTCGAATGGCTTCCCTAAGCAGCTAAGCAAGCTTATAGGGCGGTAAGAAGATATTTCTGTTAGTGGCTTATTAGGTTTTGGAATCGGCACAATTTTTGCAACTTTCCATCTTGTGGGAAAATAACCAAGCAAAAAACAGTTATGGAAAAGATAACTTAAGAACAAAATACAACTTTGAGGGAGATTCTTTAATATTTGGTTAGATATGTTATCATAACGCGGAGCTTTCTTTTTTTTAGATCTGTTTTAATAATATCTTTAATCCTGTTCGGTGAAATGTTGGGAACGTTTTGAGGATCTATAACAATCTGATCTAATTCAGTCATACTTTTATTAACTTTTTCAATAGTAACACTACTGTTAAAGGTATGAGGGATTGAGTGGTTGCTTTCAAAATATTTTCTTAGCTCGGTTGCTTTATCCAAACTTGTGTTTATTTTATTGCCATTTACTGTTAAATGGGGTATTTGCGAGTTTTGTCTCTTAAATATTCTTGAAAGTTTCCAAGTAAGCTTATCATGTTTCTTTATCTGAGATAAAGTCTTGTTCCAATGCTTGTTTCTAATAATTTGAAGTTTTTTAAGTACTAATTCATTAAGAATCTTCAGTTGAAATTTGAGAAATTGTGTTCTTTGTCTCTGATACCTACGTCGGCCGGCGCCGTACAGTGTTTCTGAAAGTGGTGGTTTTTCTAATGTCGTCGGTTAGTATGGGGTCATAATGTCTGCTTGTATTCGAAACAACCGGAACTGAGATGTTAACGGATTCATTTATAGCAAGTTCAAATTTATTTATATTTTCATCAATGGCCTCTATACTATTTATAGAGTCATGTGAAATAGTGTTAAAATTACGACTCAAGCTTTTCCTAAACTTTTTGCAATCAGCTCTATGAAAATTAAATTTTTTGTTTAGGTTAGAACAATTTGCTTGTGAATTCATCTCAAAAATAACCGGTAGGTGATCTGAGGTGAGATCATTAACAACATATGGACAGGATAATAAATCATGACGATTTGTTAGAATAATATCCAAAGTAGAAGGAAGTCCTCTATCATTTGATGGAATAAAACAACAATTTAAATAAAATAAAATTGGTTACTAGTCTTTCATTTTTTTAGCACACATAAGTGTTTCAAGACACGTGAAGACCTTTGGGGCTCTGATGGCTAATCGTTTTTTCTTTTGTGTCGTGGACATTTGAAGACGCAAAAGCTGTCTCTAATGCACCAATCATCTTAAAAACGGTACCTACATATATAAGCACAACATTGAACCTGAGTGGAGAATCCTCTCCACTACAAAATTACATATTACTACCCCCTCATCTATAATATACACATATACGGCTGACTTTCCTCAGCTCCCTAACTGTGAATCGGCCATATATGCCGATGATACTGCTATTTATTCGTCTGATGTACTTAGTTTAAATATTGAAACTAATCTACAATCAGCATTAAATATTTTATATAGCTATTATAATAAATGTAAAATTAAAATTAACGCCTCAGAAACACAGGCAATCTTTTTTACAAGAAAAAGAAAGTCCTGCTTCCTTCCGCGTTATAACCTTAGTCTAAATAATATATATATAGAATGGGGAACTTCGGTTGAATACTTGGGGATACACCTGGACAAAAGACTTACATTCAATGAACACGTGCAGAAAACAATATTAAAAATTAATAAAACAATCAAAATTATGTATCCGCTAATTAACAGAAAATCTCTTTTGAGCGATACCAATAAGTTGATAATTTTTAAGGTAATTTTTTAATCAATCATGCTGTACGGGTGTCCAGTTTGGGGTCAATGT
The DNA here is from genome assembly GCA_910595825.1 of Philhelius pedissequus. Taxonomy (NCBI): domain Eukaryota; kingdom Metazoa; phylum Arthropoda; class Insecta; order Diptera; family Syrphidae; genus Philhelius; species Philhelius pedissequus. The sequence goes on along the minus strand of OU343160.1, from coordinate 270,921,503 downwards.
GCAAAAACGCATGTCAAAAAGATACAAATCATACAAAACAAAATCTTAAAATTAACGCTTCGGCTTCCCTAGCATATTTCCACTACTGAATTGCATAACATTGCCAGTGTCGATTATGTTTTTGCCAGAATGTCAAAGTTAAAAGAAAATTATGGTACTCGATGTCAAATGTCTGATAAGGCTCTCATTTCAAATCTAATTATTTAGTATATACGAACAAACTGTCTAATTATTGTTATTTAAATTTATGTTTATTAGTTTGTTATTTAGTCATTTTTTAATTTAATTTGTTATTTATTTATTTGTTTATCTATTTAGTGTTTATTTATTTATTTATCTATTTATTTGTTTATTATTTTTTTTCTCCTATCTATTTAATTATTTATTAATTTATATGTTGATTTATTTATTTATTATATTTTACCACTCGTTATTTATTTATCTACTTATTATTTATTCATCTCATATTTATTTAAACATTTGCATATTGTTCTTACTGTTAATTTTTTTTCTTTTCTTGAAGTAAATTTTTTTTAGCTTCCTGCATCCATTCTGTGATATTAGAAATAAGTTATTGAATAAAATAAAAATATATATAAAAAAAAAATAATATATATATATTTATATAGAAGTACCTAAAAATATAGCCATTATAATATATATACATATACATTTACAAAAAAAAATATATATTATATATTTAATTCTTATTATAGCTATCTTACATTCTGTGATACTATATCTCAATACATCCTTTTTTTGTTTCTGTTTTTGTAATTCTTAAATTGGAGGTTTTCATGACCTTTCCTCCTCAAACTAATAATTAAAAAAACAATTTATATATTGTGTACTATTTATACAATTTTTTCAGAAGTAAGGATGTATTAACCATAACTCTGTATAAGCTGGGCGATAGCAGACAAAGGAAATGTAATTTTTTATAATTGGTCAAATAAACAACTAAACATATACTATGTATTCGAAACCACCTCATTTCCGATATAAAATCACATTTCGAAATTATCTCATTTCCACCTAATTTGGATTAAATATGTTTGCAAATTAAAAAAGGGTTAAACAAAATTTAACCTCCTTAATTTCAATATCATTGTGAACATCACTGGGATAAGAGTCAATTTTAAAATAAAATCCTTGTCAACGGCGGAAGAAACAAAAACAATAGGGGTATTCATGCAACGGGATAATTTTCCGCTTTGCAGAAAGATATAATTTTCCCCCAGACATTTGCATGAACATCACCTTAAAAATCCTTGCGTAAATGTGCGAAATAATCAGATATTCATTGAAATAATTTTTTTAGTTTTATTTACTCACTATAATTTGGAAATTGTATTTATTTTAAAATAATTATAAATTTAAGAGGTAAGTGCAAAGATTTTTATATTAATTATGTAAAATGTAACTTATATATGTATTAAATTTAATAGTACATAACCTGACTTGAGAATTTTATAGCGATCGAAAATTAAGTCGGAAAAAATATGGACAATCTACAAAATCAAATATCGATATATTAGGATTGATAGGACATATCGCAAATCGGATCACAGGTTCAGAAGGATCATGCAATTAATTAAACATTTTAGTAGAATCCGTAGTTCCTAAACGTATGCAATAAAATAATTCTTAGTAGAAGAAATCTATTTCTGAGAAAAAAAAAACAAAAACCCTGTCAAAAAAAGTCGTTTAAGATATCGTATATTGACACAGCAGCTATGTACAATGTATATAAGTGCATTGCATCATTTAAAAACTTTATTTAGTAAGTAAACTCAGCAACAATTTCTATCTAACAAACTAGTGCAGGTTTCGAAAGTTTTTATTTTAAATACTCCTTTCGATCTACAACATAATAATTGCTTTGGAAGAAGTTTTTAGTGACAGAGAAATTCCACTAAAAATATAGAGAAATCTTCACTTCTTTGACAAATTCCAATCAAAAATCCATATTTTTCCAATTTTTCCATCATGTAGTGTCAATAAAAATCATCCACAGAACTCTTAAACCAATATTTCCAAACTTTTGCCCCATCCCGCTCAATTTAAAAAAAAATATAAAATAACCCACAGTTCACTATATCCGGTGTTGTGATAACATCAAGAGTATGACATGAAATGCACCCAAAGATGGAAACTTATTGAAAGATTTTTACGTGGTGATTGAACAATAAACATCATGTTCAATTCTTCCCTTAAATTCCTTGTAACCTATTTGGCACAGAGATCTGCTGCTCCAGCTTTACTATCTGGAAATTGGACACGGTTCGGTGCTTAGATCCTGCACATTTTTCACATTTTCTGAAGGTTCCAGCAGCAAGTAGTATTATGATGGTACCTACCTAAACTATATGTATGATTATACTTATACATAGTACATATATCTAACGAATGTGTGATTTCTTTTTTTTTGGTTTGTTGCTTTTTATTTGTATTCCTTATTTTGGTTTAGTCAATGGTGGCATCCACGATGTAAACTTCACCGACCGACGATGTCGCCATCATTACATAGATCCACTCTCAGTCTCACTACTATTAGACCTGTTCCTGTGGCCCGTTCAGTGGGTGGGAGTTGCAATAGAAAATTGCTCGGTATCCGCTCAACCGGGCATATCCATAAAAATCTTGGAATTATTTTTGATGTTGTCGTCCGTTAACCTAGCTTACTATGTATGTTATTCCTATTGTATTGTGGGAAGCAGGGCCAGGGAGAAGATTGTCAGGCGAGATGACAAAATAAGGACATCTCAGATATAATTTTTCTGTGGACGAAAAGTATATTTTCGCTATAGATGGAAAATATTGCATTGCACAATGCCTTTAAGATAGTGTGGGATGTATTCAACTTCCGTGTTATGGTGTCCTTGTGTCCTCCTTTCTATTAGGTATGTTGTAGCTTTTTTTTATTTTCTTATTGTGTACCGATATTTTAAAGCGTTTTACTTAAAGGGTGTTTCAAAAAATTGAATAAATAATTTCCATCAAATAATTTACATCATATTGAACTTGGTGTTATATTATTGATCTTTAACTACAACACGGACACACGAAAGTGAAACTGGAGGCTGCGATTCGATGGCTCTTGGCAGGAGCATTGTCTTTTGTCTTACATTGTCTTGTGTTTTGATCTTTTCACAACACAGAACTAACGGTTTTGTTGTCTTCTTAATTCGCGCTTCTAGCACTAATGATCAAATTAATATCCCTTGAAATAAAAATCCTTCAAAATTTTCTAAGAACTTAAATTATATTAAAAATAAAAGGCCAGAAAAACGCCTTTGGGAATGAAAGAAAAACCAAATAGAATTAACGACCGCTTAAAATGGCCGCAATTAAAAACCGGTTTGAACGTGATATGACATCTGGGGTCTATTTCAGCGCTACTACATCAACTAAATCATACAACTATATTCTACAACTACATCAATTATATTTTCCTGTTTCAAAACTATAACTGAAAGTGCTGTATAATGTGGCTGGAGTACTCCAAATACTAAAGTTCATCAAGGCAATAAAATTGGAGGAATAACTAAAAATGAGCAATGCCATTTTGTCTCTAAATGGGGGCACAATAGATCTTAAGGTCGCAGTGCAACTAAAACCTCAAAATATTCATTCATTCATTCATTCATTCATGATGTGGCTGGATAATGTAGTTGATGTAGTTAACTTGAAGTATATTATGGTGGGGTTACATCTACATATCTTAATTTGGGTTCTGGAAAAAAGGACGATGTAAAATTTAAAATGTATACAAGTTGGAAAATATTAATGAATTACGTCAAAATATCTTTCGTAAGAAAACAAGACTAATTGATTTATGATATGATGAAATCAAGAATAAGTATGAGCATGTTAATCTTGACGAAGGTATTTGTTAACACCCTAATATTTTGGTATATTATATGTTCATAACACGTCTGCCACGCTCAACTTTAGCTGAAATTTACTGACTAAGGTACATGTTAATCCAGGACTTGTTTCTTTACTTCTTCAAAGCTAGACACAATTTAAAACATAAAAAATATAGATATTTGACAGAATCGTATTTCATTAGGGGCGGGTTAACGTACCAAACAAATCGCTCTGCCAAGAATAAAATTCCTTAAGAAAAACCATTTGTTCTTCCTTAATTAACTTAAATATGTGTTCCATCTTTACTGCGGAAGCTGTATGAATATTTGAAGCTGTAAAAAAAGGTTCCAATCAAATACTTCAGAAAAATGGACGATCTGTTCTGATAGCCTTTCTGTACTGAAAGCAATCATGAATCCAAAACATAACTCTCTACTTATATCTAAAATTAGAGATATCATTATTACAAAATTCTCCAAAATAAAACTATTGTGGACCCCTGGAAACGTTGGAGTACAAGGTAACGAGCTGGCGGATAATGCTGCCAACGACACTTGTCTTGTCCCGGTCTATTGCTTAGACCAATATACCCAACGTGACTTGAAAAGGACAGTTTACAACAAATTACTGGAAACGGAAATCAGGGAATGGTAAGAATACCACCACCACTACACAACGATCAATCCAAATAAAATACGTGCTATCTACCCTACACAAAATCCAAAAGAAATTATAGCGTCCGGCTTCGACTGGGTCACACTTGTCTAACACATCAACATCTACTGAAAAAAGAATTACCACCGACTTGCCCCAACTGCCAAAATAATCTCACCATCAGCCATCTACTTGGCCCTTACCTCCTCTCCTCAAGCGAAATATTTAAAAGAATTAATTCGAAACCAAACATTATAGATCTATTAAAAGAACTTACCCAATCTTGTAACTATAAATAAACTAGCGGACCAGGCGAACTTCGTCTCGCCCCAATTTAACGCCTTCAAATAAATTGAAGAGCTATAATAAAACACAGATATTTCAAATTTCAATATGATTTATTTGAATGGAATTAAAATCAGTAGAGAGTGATATGATAAACAATGTTTTTCGATTTGCTTTCCGGTGCAAAAACAAACAACAAAGACCGTTTATCAAGCTATCGACGACTTCCTTTTTTTCCCTGCAAGTATTGCCCGTTCACAAATTTCTCCTTCGACGTTGTTAACTCGCAAAAATTTGCCGGAAATGATATCAATCCAGTCGAGACATCAACAGAAATTTGGCATTGCCAAGCGCCAGCAGTTGTCAATGCCACTCTCATATTTGTGGTCAATTTCAACTTCTTGACATGCCGGCACAAAGACGACGATTTCAAGCATGCATTAAATTCATCGGCAGCAGTAGATTTCGAGATGATGGGAAGCGTTTGATGAAAATTTCCGCTGAGCAATATCATATCCCCACCAAATCATCTCGAATAACCTTGTAGATCCATCATTGTTCGGTCAACTGCCTCCAAAGCTCGTTTATGCGTCATCATTCGCATTCATCCCAAATTCTGATTTTGCTTTTTCGCATCAATTTCGCTGTTGCCATATTTTTGGTCATTGTGCACGTTATTGGCTTGTCAACCGCTAGAAAGTTCATGGCCAGCTTCAAAACGGAATGTGCAGTTCCATCGCCTTCAAACAGTGTGGCAGCAATGTCATAGATGACATAGGATGCATAAGGCAACGCAAGAAATCTTGGCCCAATTGTTGCTAAAATCAACTAAAAGACGAATGTCTTGCATCTTTCACCGGGAGCATCTAGAAAGTAAATGCGATTACGGAATCGTATTCCAAAGCAGCGCGATTGAAGTCTACATTTACCACTTTTCTTTTTCTAATAACTTTTTGTCGAATTTGTGGTGGTGATTCTGCAGTTTAAAGCTGTGAAATATGGACACGTCTCCATTTATTTCTTCCGCACGTACCTCTTGTGTTTGAATATAACGGACATTCTGAATAATTATTGCAAGACGTGTAAGTCGTCCAAGGATAGATCGGAATCAGTGTAATAATACGCAAAACAGGAATCAGTTGCAGCAAGAAAAAAAAAGCACATTTGCTGAATAGAAAATTATAATGTGAAAAGGGCGCACATCCTCAGTCAATGTATAACGCAATATATCACGTTGTGGCATTGATCGCAGAAAAGCGTCAACTAATATATATCTCATATATTTCTCCACCCAAAATGCACGCAAAACGTCCTCTATCACAATGAATTTCACAATTAACAAAACTTTAATTCGTCCAAAAAATATTCATGGAAAATTCTAGACAACCGACAAAATAAAATATCAAAATCAATTTAATGGGAATCAAATCCTGTAGTTGCGTTTATACACGCGGCAACAAAGAGAAGCCAAAATAAAACTGTCTGTATACAAAACAAAACTAATAATAATATATAAATATGTGAGTGCATTTTTGGTCATAACCCCGGTTCTAGACACCGGACAGCAAATCGATCAAGCCGAAAAAAAGAAGATAGCGCACAAACATAATTTGGATTGTTCTTTATATTTATATAAGAAGATTACTAAATTTACTTAATATTAAGCTATGATTTCATATTCTTACCAAAGAGCCGATAGTATTAAGCTGCTAGTGCTCTTATAACTTATTTATTAATAGTATATTTTTTATATGTTATTGATAATAAAATAATTAAAAAAGGTGACTGTACTCTTCCAGAGAATTATAGAGGAATTTCAATTTTACCGGCTTTGAGAAAGATATTTACCAATATTCTATATCATAGGTTGGTTAACTGGGTAGAAACAAATAACCTCCTTAGTTGTTGTCAAGCAGGCTTCCGCATAGGTCTATCAACGGTTGATCAGATATTTGCTCTATCTAGCATTGCTAAGCGATATGTCGACAATAACGAGCAGCTCTACACGTTTTTTGTAGATTTTAAGGCCGCGTTTGACACTATTAATAGAAGCTCCCTACTTTATAAACTTTCAAACATTGGTATTTCATCTAAGTTCCTTAGAATATACAAGCAATTGACAACCAACACTTGTTCTACAATATATAATGGCATCACTAGGTCTAAATTTTTTGACACCACAACAGGTGTTCCAAAAGGATGTGTATTAAGTCCAATTTTATTTGCCTTATTCATTGATGATGTAACTAAAATCTTAGGTGGCGGAGTGAGGGTGGGTGACGAACTTAAAAGGATCCTGCTTTACGCAGACGATCTGGTCTTACTTGCTGAATCCCCTTCCTCACTTCAGCTCCTTATTAATCGATTTAAAAATTATTGCGACCTATGGGATCTACAAATTAACACCAGTAAGTCGAAAATTATGATTTTTGAATCCATAAACAGGACGATTTTACCACAAAATAAGTGGTTTCTTGGTTCAGAACCCATAGAAGTTGTGAAACAATATAAATATCTCGGTTTTTTAATAACAAGCAACTTGAATTTACGTCCTCATATTAAAGAAAAATGTCTTGTTGCTAAAACTGCTATTTATATAATGTGGAGCAGGTTCTTTTGAAATCAAAAAGTGGATTCCTCTTCCAAATTCAGAGTTCTAGACGCAACGATAAATACCTGCCTTTGCTAAGCAAATCAAGTATATGGTTTCAGGTTTGTTGAAGAATTTGAAGGAAAACAGCGCTTCTTTTTCAAACGTATTTTTAGGCTGCCATCGACAACACCTACCTATGCTTTGCATGTAGAATCAGGTATACCATAAATCTATACAAGAAACTTGAAAGCGAATGCTGACTACATAGTCAAAGTAATGCTGCGACCAAACCCGAATTTGCAAAACAAAATAATGATGCATGCCTTGAGATTTAGCCTAACTCCTTTTCGGGAATGGTTCTATATTGCGGGTAAATATGGAATGGATCTCAGTATATCTAATCAGCCGATTGAATGCTGGCGTGATGCATTTTACAACTGCATTGCAAAAGTAGATGAGCATTTTTATTTACAATGGATTCATAGCGCACAATCCTCTTCAAGTCGGCTGATTTACAGAGAACTGAACCACTCCTTAGATAATAGAAATTACTTTAATAACTATCTGTCCACCTACCAAATAAGTACCATTTTCAAAGCAAGACTTGAAATCGTAGGACTTAACTTCAAACAGCACAGGATAGAAATTTGTAATCTATGTAATAGAAATGAAAATGAAGACATTTATCACTTCGTAGCTATCTGTCCGATTCTGCAAGAATTGAGAAGGCTTTACTTTCAAAAGAGCTTTTTATCTTTTTCTGAAACCAAAGATATTTTAAACGGTAAAAATGGTTGGAGAGTAATTTTTAGTTTTTGCGATCATGCACTTAGATATCGAAATAGTTTTGACCTGTAATTTCTCTTTTAAATTTTTTGTTAGCCATCCTTAATTATAACTTTAATACCTATAATTTATATTAAATTAGAATTTATTTAACAAAATACTCAATGCAAATTGTTATACAAAATAAAAATTTAGTACAAAAATTTAAATTATCAAAAAAAAATGTATCAATAGTTCTTTTTCAGTTTTTTTTTTTCATTTACGGCACTTGTTGCCATGTTCTATTTTCTTTTGAATATTTCTTTGTCATTCATATATGTATTCTTAAATCTAAATAAAGAATTTGTAATAATAATAATAATAATAAATAATAAATAAATAAATAAATAAAATAACTAAAAAATATGAATAAAATTTTTTATAATGACTTTTTATGTTAGCACACAAAAATTACTAACATTCGTATATTTGTACAACAATGTGACATCAAACGCTGTGAAACAGAATCATACACATCTACAATAACTCTAGTACATTTTCCGTATCTAAACTTGTGTAATACAGATAAAAACCGAACGTACCTGTGAAACAGAACTGATGTAATACAACAGTCAAAAAGCAACATTGTTCTTGATGTAGTAGCGCTAAAATAGGCTCCTGAAGAACAATGATACAGTATTTGAGTTATCTGAGGTATTTTATATCAGAGTGACCTCAGATATGCCAATTTATAACAGTTATTTATAATCGCCCTTATTACGATTGGCGTTTATCTTGAACGACAACTCTCACTTTTTGTGTCGAGTCACTTTTTAGGCGTCTTATTGTCGGTATTACGATACTAAAACGCTACTCATTGTCGATCGAAATACTTTTCACATAAGCAGCTGATTTTGAAAAAAATAATCTTCAAAGCAGCTGTCATAATTTTTAAATTCATATTTATTTTTTGTCGATTTGATTAATAAAAATAGCAAAATAAATAGTGCGGTTGCATTTATTTTCAAGAAATGCGAACATCGAAAATAATAAAGAATAGAGAGGAGAAGAAACCAACAAAATTCATATAATTAGAGAAAGAAGATTAGAATGGACATATCAAGTTTCTAATATTTCCCATTAAGATTGTTCTCTTCTTTCCAGATTTGTAATGCATACTTTAGGCTAAAGAAGTTACCTTTGCTCTACTTCAAAAAATAGCAGGTCAAAATGCCACAAGGAAGAAGGATATTGTGTGTTTTAAATTCGGTCTTAGTTCAATGTTGTGCTTTTGATTCCAATTTCGTTTTGTGGGGTGCATTTTGTGATACCTCCTCCTCCCTTAAAATTAGTTTCAAGAGATGGATTTCATTTCAATGAGTCCACGAAATGCTTCATTTGTTCAGCATTTGTAATTTTTACCCTTTAATAAAGCCAAACTTAATAAAAAGTGATAAAAAAGAATAAACAAAACAACAAAACATTGATTTTGATGCAATTTCGCGACGAGTCGTTTAAAAATTTTTGTTCGACAAAAAAGAGCGTTTTATTTGGCGTATAAACAAGGCGTAACGCATATTTTAATAACGATAAGTGACGTTTTTCCCAAAAAAATTTAAGTTCCACTCGAATTAACGCGTTACGCTGAGAAAAATCACTATAAAACGCCAATCGTAATAAGGGTGAATAAAAATGTTTATGCGACCCCAGAGCCTCCGACAATCGGCCAGCTTGCTCCCCCTCTCTCCCTTTTTTGTGCGCCGTGAACGTAATTGCAAAAAAACACTTTACACACGTGCCAAAAAAACTTAATAGTGGGACACAAGTCGCAAATATTTTTGTGGGATTTATGTCCCACCTAAGTGGGACACAGGTCCCAAATTAGATTTTGGGACACAGGTCCCAAATTAGATTTTGGGACACCTATCTCATCTACGTGTACATAATTCCCAAAAAGCAAAATTGGGACTTATTTCCCTGGGCCGACTTTTATACATTTAACATGTTTATAAACATTCACCTGGCGGTTCTAAATTTCACAAGCTTTTAAACACTTACGAACTATACTCTGTTCGTGCCGCTCGAATACCTTTTTCGAATTCACAGAAATCCGCCATTACAAAGTCTACATTTTGTTAAGTTCACTCAGCTGATCAAATGTTCATACGCATTTTCATAAAAAGTATATTCTAGGGAAAATGAGTATAAATGTTTTTGCTTTCTTTTAATAAATAAACTAAATAAATTCTTCATAATAAACTTTTTATTTCTTTTCCAAATACAAAAAAAAAAACAAAACATAAACAAAAGTTGTCGCGGAACATCACTTCTTGGATTTCTTGGCATTTGTTACAACACATGAAGCCTTCTCATTTTTTCTCATAAATTTCGCTTATTAGAAAGTGTTTCTTCTGTTGTGTGTTCTTTCTTTCTCTGTCTCTCTCTCTCTCTCTCTCTGTTGTATTAATGTATGTGATGTTTAAAGCCAGTGGTCTCGTTGCCAGTGATTCTGTGTCTCTAGTGTAGATTTATCTACGGAGTAGTATAATATGTAATGTAATCTAAATGTAGAAAAAACAATTTATTTTTTCAGGGATGTGCAAAGAACTCAATTCTAACAAAAAAAAATCCCAGAAATTGCCTTTTTATAGATTGATGAAACTAAAAAGATTTAAGGTTCTGATATAATTTAAGAACATTTTTGATAGAAGTGCTTTTCGTGCTTACTTATGAAATTGGCCATGGGGAGAATATGATAACTCAGGCGCCAACAAAATAAAAATGGATTTTTGTAGAGCAGTTAGTTACAATTATTTATCTCTCGCCACCGCGCCGTTAGGCCGGGAGGAGCAATTTCATAAAATAAGTACTAAAATTGCTCGCACATTTTATCATTTTACATTATTTGTAATTTGTATAAAAGATCTGTTTCTTTTATTTAAAATTGATCGATGTGTACATTATTTGTAACATTATTCCATTCCTGTACGCGCCGAATGACGTTTCGATATTTTTGACAAATAACTTGCCCGTACAAATTTTGACAACTGTGACACATTCAGCCATTTTCAATCGAACCATATTATAAAATGACAAACTTAAACTAATAGAACATAAATACAGATTTGATGACAGTTCAGCATATATACGTACATATCATTTACAAAAATTTTAACTTCGTCAATTTCTGTGTCACCCTGTTTATTGATGTCGGTTTCTTTCTAGATGTACCAATGTAATGCATATAGTATAGAACACCAGAAGGATGTCATTGCACACGGACAGAGTTTTAACTTTTGTTATAAGGATAAGAAAATATTGAATTTGGCAGCCATATCACATGAGTTAAATTTATTTACGATGTAAGCATTCGATTTCGAAATCCTTTGGATTGCCATGTTTTCTTTATAAAATTTTGTATTTGTTTTTTTTTTTTTTTTTTTTTTTTGAGAAAATTCTTACAGATCTGCAGTTTTATTCCTGGGAATTACATTTACATGGGTTAACATCTTTGATGCGCAGTCATTTGTTGGAATTGCTTGTCATTTTTGTATTGGAATTTTTTTTTATGATCAAAATGTGGTTTAGTGTCATTTCATATATTAACTCAGATATGTTGCTACATAATTTAATGATATTTGTGAGATGCCAGACAAAAAGATACAATTTTCCAGTTTCAACACTTAAATTTAGCAAAGATGATGTGTTTTATGCGGGGTGGTTGTTTGGGGATTAGTTATTTGAGAAGGTGTCAGGTGGTAGAGAAAGAACTGGCATTTCTCCAAGAAGTTGTAATATGTAATTTAAGTAAAAATTTAAACAATAAAAGAGATGAACAGAATTATTAATTGTCTCGTGTTCCAAATACATAACATATTCATATTAAAGCGATATACGTCCAGGTTCTTCTTAGCACAACATTTTGAAGTGAGCGTGAACTTTGACGATTTTTAAAAATAAATAGATACCTACACCCAAATTAATAAACGTGGACTAGGGAAAGCTTAGGACTTATTCCTTGGACTAAGTGCGAAGTACTATTAATAAAACACAATTCCTGGTACTTGACGTTTACCAACTTAGTCCTTGGCCAGACCATAGAAGACGGTGGTCTAGCGAAGGAGTAAGAATTGACAGGACATGGAATAAAAAGAGGTAGAGTTGATACTTACTGTAGTACATTTTTTAATAATAGGAAATTTTTGTCCATGGTGTAACTCTTATTCCATGGTTATGTAAGTCCATGGACTAAAGGTGGACTAAGCGTTTTTCATTAATATAACTGTAATAGATAAAAGTAGTTTATTTCTACATCGGACACTTAAATTTGAAGAACAAACTTAGTTTAATGTCACTAGCTGCATGTTAAATATTTTTATTTATTTAAACTTCACTAATTAATACTTATAAAAGTTTTATTTACAATTTATGTGATTGAAAAAAAAGTTGATTTAAATTTTTTAGAAAAAAATTATATTTTGATTAAACAAGTTTGTATATATATTATTGAAAACATTAAAAAAATTAAAAAAATTGTTTAAAGGAGAAAAACATTCATAATTGGTGCGATAGTTAGGGATATGCATACATTCGGAAAAATTCCTTAAGTTTCTTTGGGGAATGTTGAAGTGAACACAGGACAGAAGGGCAGAGAGTCTATTTTCCCGATTATTAATTTTATAAAGGCAAAACACAAATAAAAATGTCTGTTCTCAAGACTAAGCATGTCAATAAGTTTCAGTCTATTATGGTAAGGTGGGAGACCGTAAGGATTAGCCCAGCCTAAAACTCTGAGCGCAAACCTAAGGAATCTTTTTTGTACCTGTTCTAGTCTAGCTTTATGATACTCATAGTAGGGAGACCAAATTTGACAAGAATATTTAAGAATGGGACGAAAAATAGTTAGAAAAATCTGTTTTGTAAAAAAAGGATATGAAAATTGTCTTTTATTATTATTATTATTATTAAAATTCTTTATTTTATTATGAAATGGTTAACAATATTATTATCCTAAGAATAAGGTCTTGGCTATTCTACCCTCTGCCTGATATGACATTTCATTTAATTTATAAAAAAAAAGTACAAAAGAAAGAATTAAAAACTTAAAAAGTGTAATTAATGCTACAATGTTAATTTTTCAACAATTTTGGCATGATTTGAAACATAAAAAGTATCAATTATAATGAATGAAAGTAAATTAATTAAAAAGAAAATTTTAATGATTATATTTTTGTATCCTTTTTTAACAATTTTGATATGATTTGAAACACACAAAAAATATAAATTTAAATATGATTTGAAACACAAAATAAATACATAGGTAGTCGTAAGCTGCAGTAACTGGTTGAGTTTTTCGTTTTATTATAAGAAACTGTTATGAAAGTTTAGCGCATGTTGTCAATACTTTTGCAAAATTGACCATCCTAATGCTCCGTTCAATATTTCATGGAGTCGGTTTGGAGACAAAAAGCTCTCTTCGAAGTATAAGCGGCGGATTTCCTGCAAAATAGGGCAGGCCGCAATGAAGTGGTGGACATCTTCGTTTTCTCTTGTGTTACATAAACTACAGATTTGTGGTAGATCAGCTCGATGTGGTATAAAATTTAAGTTTAGGAGCTCCACACGTACTCTAAAAATGCAGCTTATAGCTTCGCTCGAAAATTCGTTGCTAAAATAGTTCTTGCCCGATGACAACTGGTGATTGAGGTTTCTATACGTGTTCTGGATGTTGTGGAAGTTGCTCTAGTTATGTGCTGATTGTACATTTTCTCATCTTTTGCGATTACGTCTGCAAACATACCCGGCCATTCATCGACATTTGACACCATAAGTGAAAGACTAGCCTCATTGGTCTGAGCTAGGGCTGGCAACGAGACGAGACCAGGCGAGACTTTTGTTAATCTCGTCTCGGTCTCGTCAAAATCGAAAAATTTCAGTCTCGTCTCGGTTTCGGTCCAGGTCTCGCCTAACCAAGTCTCGTCTCGGCCCTGGTCTCGCCTTTTTCTCGAGAAAATTTTAATGTGCGTTCTCGTCTCGGTCTCGGTATCGGTCTTGGTACCATCCTTAGTCTTGGTTTCTTTCGTGTTTTTTTGGTAGTAAAAAGATGTAAGATAAAGATAAGCGCATTGTTCGGATTGCAAATATAGAGTATGGTTGAGGTATCTCAGCAGTTCGTCGGTAAGAAAAATGCGGGAAAGTGTATGAAACAAACTCGTGAGTCTGATTAGTCTTTTGAGTTAAGTGGAAATAACATTTTGGAAGAATTGTCTAAGTTAATATATTTTATAGCAAAAACAAATAAAATATTTAAAAAAAAGTACCTACATACAACGCTCTATTTTTAAAAAAAATAAATTATCCGGTTTTGTCAAGCCACGACTTGTCAAAAACCATTTAAGGAGGTCTCCGATTTAAATGAATTTTAAAAAAAACCTCTACAAAACTCAAATTTTACCTCAAAAAATTCGAAATTTTTTCCTCCGGCAAAAGTTGATTTTAAGCCTCTTGTATGACATTTGGAAAAAAATATTATCAAAACGTCAAAATATAGTTCGTCGCCTACCTGTCGAGCCATGAGCTGTCAAAATCCATTGAAGGATTGCTCCGATTTTAGTGTTTGGTAGCGTGAAAAATCGTACGAATTGGTACAAGTTTTCACATTTAGCTGTCAAAACCCATAGAAAAAAAACCCAAGTTTGGGAAACTTGGTGAAAATCAGCGTACAATATGGATCTCACGAATTCGGTCAAACTTGGCATCTGCACGTCTTTTCCAACTTTATTGTGCTTGTCAGTTATGAATGAATCCAATAATCATATATCATTGTACGTTGCTTATGCTAAACAAATCATAAACTAGAAATTTTGTTCTGCAGTAAGTGGGTCCATGAAGCTAAGGCCATAGACTTCACTTGAAACGAGTAAGTTTTACTTGTGTAAATCGAAAACTATGATTTTAAGTTGAATTTTTTTAGTTGCGAATGAAACCGCTCCGAATGGCTTAAATTTTGTGTCAATTTTGTTTTCAAAGCTGTGTGATAACGTAAAAAATAGGCTGTGAAGTAACGTTATCAAACACCTTTGAAGAGCCGTATTTCCAAAATCAAATTTGAATTTTGTACAGTTTTTTTAATCCATTTTAATCGGAGCAATCTTCAATGAATTTGACAGTTCATGGCTTGGTAGGTAGGCAATAAACTATCAGCCCTATTCTGCTATCTTCCGATTAACGTGAATATTTTACTCAATTTTTCACTATTTAGATATTTTCAAATGTCTTCTATCTTTTGAGTCCAAAGCTTTACCAATATTTTGTTTTGTTTAATTCTTAAGAGAATCTAATTGTTAAAATTTATTTTTGATTGAAATGTATGTACTTTTTGAAACAATTCGTTTTTTTCCGTCGGATAGCAGAATACAAATATTCACGTGAACGTTTAAGAGAATAGGACTGTATATTTTGACGTTTTTAAAATATTTTTTTTTCAAACCTCACCCAAAAGGCCTTAAATCACCTTTTTACGGAGCAATAAATTAAATCGAAAAATTTATAATTTTCTGAGGTAAAATTTGACTTTTGTAAAGATTTTTTAATCCATTTAAATCGGAGAAATCCATCATGGGATTTTGACAGCTCATGGCTTGACAGTTAGGCAACGAACTATATTTTGACGTTTTGACAATATTTTTTTCCAAATGTCACCCAAAAGGAAGCAACGCCATGCATACATAAATCGTACGTATTCTTCTCTGGATTTTCGCAATGCGCCTATCTCTGTATAACTATGTATATACATGTATAGTTTGTTATGTTAACGCGCATATAATATTTCGCGACTAGTCTCGGTCTCGTTGCCAGCCCTAGTCTGATCTAATTGATTCCAGTCTTTGAAAGGGGAGGAATTCGTTTGCAGAAGACTTTCCATGATAGATTTGTGAAGACTTCTACCGCTTCTTCGCATCACTCTCATTAAGTAATCGGCGTTGGCTTTGAGATTTTCAATGTATATAGGCGTTATACCAGACTCCACATAAATAGCATAATTAGGCGTTGAATTTGGCATTTTAAACAGTCGCTTAAAAAAATGGCGCTGAGTCGATCCGAACTCTTCGAAGAAAAATTGACCATACGCCTTTACTCCATAACACATACATGTGTTCACTGTTGCATGAAAAACGCGGTATTTTGACGCATGATCAACTTCTTGGTTTGTGAAAAACTTCGGCCACATTAAGCTCAAAGCTACCTTAGCCTCATTACTTTTTTGCTTCACGTGCCTTGAAAAATTTAGATTATACGTAATCAGAACTCCAAGATATTTAAATTCTTGCAAAACTTCTATACGTGTATTGTTCAACGACCAATTTTCTTCGAGCAATCTTCTTCTTTGACGTGCTTCAAAAATCATCACCTAAGTTTTGCTTGTATTTACATGAAGGCCCCACCTCTCGCAAAAAGTATTAAGTTTGTAAATTTGTAACTGAAGGGTGGATGGGTTGTCAGCCAATAACACTAAGTCATCAGCGTAGAGCAAAACTTTTACTTGGATACCGGCAAACAGTATTCCTCCCGGAAGTACCTCACAAACATCGTCAATAAATAAGGAGAAAAGCCGTTGTTTCAAACCATTCTGAAAATTCAGAACCAAGCCATACAGAGGCACTCGATGAGGCAAGAAAATTGCAATACATCATAAGGAATTTGCGGGAAATCCCCAGCATCGAAAGCTTGTACATCAAAGCTTGTCGGTTAACCTTGTCAAATGCCGCTTTAAAGTCCACGAAGCAGCAGTACATTTTCTTATTTTTGTCAATTGATTTTCTGGCAATATTTGTTAAGGCGAAGATGTGGTCCATCGTTGAGAAACCTGCCCGAAAACCGGCTTGGAAAATGCTAAGTAGATTTCTTTTTTCGATCCATTTGGAGAGCCTTTCGTATAGAATAGAAGTCAACATTTTTCTTAGACTATTTAAAATAGAAATTCCTCGATAGTTTTCTGGGAGGTTTGCATCTCCTTTTTTTAAAAATGGTGAAAATAACTGCTTTGTTAAAGTTTTTTGGCACATATTAATCGTTATATAATCTGTTAAAGTAGATCAGAAGATAATTCATTAGCTAATCGGTGCTATTTTTATAAAACTCAACGGGAACCCGTCTATGCCAGGTGCTTTGTTGTTTTTCATTTTGTAAAGAAATGCTTCTAGTTCCCATAAGGCTATTGGGCTATCCAATTCTTCGACTGTAACGTTAGGTAAAGCGTAAGAAGAAGTGTAATTATTTTCATCAGCCGATTTAATTGATTGCTTACTCACCACAGGCTGCAAAAATATGCTTCTGGTAGGTGACTTTAATGCTAGAGTTGGAAAAGAACAAGTTGCACCTATAATGAGAAGAGAATGTGAGTCTTTTTGCAACGTTATTAGAGAGTCTAAAGATGAAACTATCGATGCTAAAGGCAAGCAACTTATTGAAGCATGTGATTCTTTTAACTTATGTCTTGTAAACGGTAGATCATCCAGCGATAGTAATGGTGAATTTTCGTTTGTCAAGGGAAATGGATGCTCCGTAATTGATTATGCGTTTTTAAATGGAAATTGGCACCAGTTGATAAAGGACATGGAAGTAGCAACTCAAATTTTCTCAGATCACCTGCCAATATCTATTAAATGTGGAACAGAACCAAACTATGCTCTTACAAAAATCTTTCGCTACTACCAAAACTTATTTGGAAAGATAACTGGGTCTATGAGTATCATCGCCATCTAAAGGAATACGTCACAATGCTGGAAATTGAGTGGGACCATGCTTTCTTATACCCTAGCTTTCTGACGAGCATAATTAAGCATATAACTGCATTAAATACAATCAACAACAAACTAGTTAGAAAGCAACCTTGGTTTGATGAAGAATGATCCAAAGCTAGGAAAAAATCGCTTGAATTTCTCAACTTGCTTAGAGAACTGAACACAGAAACATCGAAACAAATGTATATTGAAAATTTTAACTACAAATCAATTTGTGAATCTAAGAAAACCATATATTTTAATGGAATGGCGAGTGAAATAGCTGAGGTTTCCAGTAGCAAGGATTTTTAGACCATTGCCAGAAAACTCAACGGAAACGCATTCAGAGTTGGCACCCGAGTTGAAATTTGCACTCTAAAGAACCATTTCCGAACAATTCTAAATCCTGAGGGACCACAAGTTACATATATGTATGCAGTACCGTACCACAATTGTTTGATGAAATTTTGGATACACTATTCAGCATCAAAGAGCTTTTAGAAGTGTTGCGAAAAGCAAAACAAAATAAAGCACCAGGTGAAGATCGAATCCCCTATGAGTTCTTCCAAAATGCTACAGTCAATTTTCTTGAAAAAGTACTTAAATCCTTAAATTAAATATACAAAGAAGCAAAGGTACCAGAGGAGTTCCAGAAGTCAATAATATTCCCAATATTCAAGAAAGGTGATCCTAATAATGCGGCGAACTATAGAGGAATATCTTTTATGAACACTATAGCAACAATTTTTACTGGCTTATTGAACGCACGCCTAACAAAATGGGTCAGAGAAAATAGAAAGTTAAGCCAATTTCAGGCGGGATTTAAAGAAGGCTATTCTACTGTAGATCAGATATTTTATCTAATAAGTATAGCGCAAACCTACATTAATAAAGGAAAAAAATTATATGCTTTTTTCATCGACTTTCGTGCGGTATTTGATAAGATCAACAGAAACTGTCTTTTCTACAAACTTTCCCAAATTGTTGTATCGACTAAGTTTCTAAATATCCAGATCAATCTATACAGTGCGAACAAATCGGCAATAAGGAGTGGAAACCAGCTGTCAGACTGGTTCGGAATTGAAATAGGTGTAAGACAGGGGTGTTTGATAAGTCCGCTTATTTTCTCACTGCTTTTGGATGATATCTCAGAGTGCCTGCAGGAGTCATGGTTGAAGGTAGGTATCAAAATCAGCACATTGCTTTTTGCGGACGACCTGGCAATCTTAGCACAATAGCATAGTTCTCTACAGCTTAAGATAAACAAATTAGAAAATTACTGCAAGTGCAACTGTCTAGATATCAACACAGCGAAATCAAAAGTCCTGGTATTCAGAAAAGGAAGAGGCCGATTAGTTAGATACGCAAAATGGAAATATGGTGGAGAGCATCTGGAAGTAGTTAAATCGTACAAGTACCTAGGAGTGATGATAAATCAAGACCTTTCCTTCCAAAAACATTTTGAAATGAAACTTGCTGATTCGAAAAAAGCCATTAATACAACTTGGAAAAATCTAATGTCTAACTCTAGGGTTGGATTACCATTCAAAATAAAAAATTTCGAAGCTGTTATGCACTCCATAATGTGCTATGGCGGGCAAGTTTAGGGTGGCAAATACTACGAAGATGTAGAAAAGCTGTTGCGTTTCTTTTTGAAAAAACTCTTACGGCTATCAACAGCACTCCTAATTATATGCTGCTACTTGAAAGTGAAATCTCACCTCTTTATGTTTTCACACTTCAACTTAGCATGAACTATGTGACCAAAGTTCCTAAAGAGGAAGACGATTAACGACTTACGAAGGTTCTCGTCAAGAAGGCACTTAGAACGAAAACAATGTTCTACAAGGACTGGACAAATACCGCAGCCAAATACAACATTCTGCTGGACCTAACAGAAAATAATATCCCAAAATGGAAAGACATAACCCAAAAATTCGTTCTTGATGTGAAACAGGCAATGAAAATGGAAAGCATAACACAAGCTGAAAATTCATCATGTTTTTTGTATCGGCAACTCGAACACCAACAGATTAATTATTTGAATCTTGACCTCAGTACTGCACAAATTTCTATGGTAATTCGAGTGAGAGGAGAACTAATCAAGTTAAATTACATGCCCCATTGCGAAGATAGTTCATCAATCTGACCCCTCTGCAATACAATGGAAAGAAATAAGGCGATACCATTATGGAGTCAATCTGATGAATATTGAAGATGTAAAACGTATCCTCAACGGCAGTGAAAATTGGGGAAAACTTGCCTCATATTGCTATACAGCTCTCAACTATAGAACAAATATTATTAATGAAAATTTCTGAAATAATTAACAAATCCACATATTCATATTTAAATATTTGTAAATATACTTTTAAAATTTAAATTTTGTATAACTTTGTATAACTGTTAAATTTGTTTTCATTTCTTTGCAGACGGCTAAGCCATGCTTAAATGTACTTAGTATTAAACAAATACAATTGTAAATCTTATAAATGAACTAATAAAGTATCAAATAACAAAAAAAAATAATACAAAAATATTATCTATGGGGAAAATTTCTACTATATCCTCCGTTGAAACTCTAGCTACCTATATTTTGTTGTTGCTTCATGACATTTAATTGTTCGAAACTAAATTCGAACCTATTTTTTTCACTAAAATAGCTGAATCAATTTTTGGCAGGAAAGTGACATGAGTCGGCGAGTAAATCAAGTCATTTTAGTTCACTCACTGAAATAGCTAAATCTCGGCACAGGTTCACTTAGTGATCATTCTTCAGCTGAAAGTCCTTTTGCGGACTATGCTAAAATCTTTACATTTTACTTAGAGAAAAGTCTTGAAAATTTATAGTGATACCATATACAAGATGTACGCTATTTTTCAAGTTGTAATTTTATACATATCAACATTTTTCTGGATATATAGTCCCGCTTCGAAGATTCCAAGGATTTTTAAAGTGATAACTTTTTATGGTAAACCGATTCGTTACGTAACGCGCTACATTCTATAAGTATTCTCACACATAGCAGCTAAAAGAATTTTATCTTTTTAAGGAGTACAAAGAACTAGAAATCTAAAATGTTCAGTAATGATAGAGTATATTGAATAGAATAGAAAGAAGTTTGGTAAAAAAATTGGATTCCTAGAATGTAATTATCAGTAATACGAACAGTGATATTGCGAAGATTACAGATATTAATTACATCTGACTGGACCCATTAATAGATTTGTACTCTAATTAATAAAAAGACAGTAAGACGATTATTTTGATGTATCAATCATTACTCTATGAGCTAAAGAAGGTTTGCAATGTTAATTTCAAACAGAAGAAAAACGTTCAAAATTGCCTGCTTAGTTCGGTGGCAATTTTGAGCTTATATCGTGGGTTGTAGTAGTTCAATCTTTAACGTTAAGGTCTTAGAATTGAGGTAAAACTTGGAACTGTATGTCGGTATAAAAATAATACGAATGTGTCTTACAATGTAGGGTTATCTATTTTGCGGTTTCAAAAGTAAACGTAAATAAAACACATATAAAATATTTTTTTTTTATGATATTTCTTTTTTATTATAAAGTTTGAACGTTGACAGTATGTGTGAAACACTACATAATTTAAATGACCACCACCCGAATTGTTGCAAGCATCGATTCTTTTGAGGTAATTTTCGACCACTTTTGACACATATTAGGCGGTATCTCAGCCATAACTTGTCGAATGTTGCCTTCCAAATGCTTAAGAGTTAAACTCTTTATCTGCATACACACGGTCTTTCGCGTAGCCCCACAAAAAAAAAGTCCAGCTGTGTCACATCGCATGATCTTGGTGGCCAGTTGATATCGCCACGACAAGAAATTACGCGGCCAAGAAATGTCTCTTGCAATAAAGCCATATTCGTTCGAGTTGTGTGGAATGTGGCACCGTCTTGTTGAAAACACATAATCTCCAAGTCGTATTCTTCAATAGCAGGCAAAAAAAAGTCGGTTATCATATGACCATAACGCTCCGAATTGACGGTGACAGTCGTTCCATCGTCGTTTTCGAAGAAGTAATGTCCAATCACACCTCGGGACCAAAGAGTGCCCCAACCACTGAATTTTTGTGAATGTAGGGGCCTCTCTTCAATTACTTGAGGATTCTCAGAACCCCAGATACGACAATTTTGTTTATTAACAAAAATTTCCTTCTGGATTTGAAGTCAGAATCAAAACCAGAAGTCAGAATCAAAACCAGAAGCTCAAATACTAAATGCTAAACGTGAATTCAATGTCAACAACAATGTTGAGTAGGGATGAGCGATATTGTAAAACGATTTTGACATCGAAAATACAATGTCGATATCAGAATATCGATGTTTTTTAACTTCGATGTTTTTTAATGTTTTTTTTTTTTTTGAAAAATAAGAGCACGTTCAAAAATCAATTAAAAATACAATATATTATAAACTCAAAATACCTTCAGTGTTTTGAAAATTGTAGCAATGTTTTTTATTGTAATTTTCTTTTACCTTTTTGTGTGTATGAAATATATTAAACATACAATTTATTTAGTTAATTAAATACTGTTGAATTAAATTTACTTTAATTGCATTTAAATTAATTACGAAAAAATCAAGAATCCAAGCAGAAACACTGCTAAATGGATATCGAAGATTTAACTGAAATGAAGCACAAAAACAATTTGTGAAGGTTATTGTGCATTAAATAAATGGAAAATGTTTTAGTTATGTTTTAGTTTTGTTGTATTTTTGTATGTTTTTGCATTTGGTTAATTCTACAATTGTGCTGTTAAGTGTTCTTATTGTAAAATACATCCTCGCGCGGAAAGCAAGTTTTTTTTTATTTTCACATCGCAGTCAATGTTCTTGGTCAATTCAAGGATATCTGTTTGGTTGCCTGGACAAATTACTAAGTCTTCTCACTTGAAGGATTTGAAGATGTTGTCCAAGTTCGTCAAGTCATTCAACATCCTTAGTGATGGCTTTGACAAGCCGCCTTCACTTAGGTGGTCCACCCATGAAAACAATGCGTCATTTTTTTCCGCTGGAATTTTGTTTTTTAGCTTATGGCAATGTAGTGGCAAATCTTGATCATCTTTGTTACCATCAGTATTATCCTCTTCTGGTTCCCAAGCAATGCTTTGAAATATGGTACATAAAAAGACATTTGAGATTATTTGTTTGTATAAGCAAAAGCAATGTCTGCAAACTGGTCAATGGCGCTTCCAAATCTGGGGTATCGTCAAAGCTCTTACATTTGCTGCGTCCGAAATAACACACTAGTTGTGTCCTAAATTGTGGGACTTTAATCTAAAATGGAATTCTTCTTTTTCAGGATGAAAATGAATGCCTTCCCTTGCCACGTAACACACCAAATGTGTTTTCTTGAATCCAAATCGGCTTGCGTCTAACAGTGTGTCTACTAATTTTTATTGTCCCTGGCCAAAACCCTAGTTGATCATCTAGATAAATCAGCGTTTTCCGTTGCTTTGTACACTGTTGGTATGGAACCAGGTTTAAGGCGAGTGCCTTTTTTATCCGTGCAGCCTTTGAACATACAATATATTTTTAATTTATTTATTATAAAGCAACTCAAATGCACTTACCCACTTTAAATTGGAGGTTCATTTCTATGTCATCTGCAGTCTAGCTGTTTTCACTACAGATTCTAGCTGTTTTTGCATTAAATGCATCCTTTCTTTTACAAAGATGAATCCAAATTTTCACCATTTCAGGGTCTTTTAGGAAGCTGTGGTATGACACATCTTCTCTTCTTAATTTATTGCTTATATTATTACAGCTACAAACAGCACACAACATTTTTAAGTAATTTCACATAAAACAAAATAAACAATTTCAATTTCGAAATCCAAACTTTACAATTTCAAACTTTGCTTCGCTTTTATCTCGTTTTCATTTTTAATCTCGCGTGACGTCACACGGGTTGTCAAAAATTACAACAACAACGCGACAAAATAGTAGTATCGTAATATTGTATTATTTCATTCATGAAATGCCACTAAACGCCAATTGAACTTCGTACAATTTCACATAAATAGTTGTAAAGCGTAGTTCCGCTGAAGTGCAGTTCCGTCGAATGCGGTCAAACCTTTCTAAGCATGAGTTCATTGACAAAAGATTTCAACTTATTTAAAGTCGATCTTTTAAATCTTAACATCGATGCTGCATTGTTTCACATGCTTCATCATCGATGTTGAAACAACTGTACCCAGCGAAGATAAACGTCATCAATACAAAAATGTGGAATTTTACTGAAGTCGATGAAGACAGTAGTCGTGTTTTGGTGAGAAAAAGAAACTCAATCAGTCAAAATGTAACAAGAGATACAACAACAGAAACCAACTGGGACCTACTTTACCTTTTATTCCAGTGAAATGTTACTTGACATTATTCGTTTGTGATGTTCAAATTTAGATGGCGCTGATATTATATTGTGTATTGGCTATGTTGGTGAGTCTCCTTTTCCTTTAATTGCCTTGTAGCTTTCACAAGAGGAAACTGGAACCAGAAAACTGAGGAGAAAACTGAGAAGATTATGTTGGGCTGATTGGAAATTAAAGCAAAACGTCAAAAAAATCTCTTCAAATCGTTGACCGGGGGGATTTTTTTCATTCCCCTTACTTCTTGCCCTTCTCGCCAACAAACTCCTAGTTGCCGGCAAATCAGGTTTCTTGTGTGAAACGGGTCTAAACCTAATAATTACAATAGATGTGTTCGAGTTTTGATCTTTAGGCTTGTCACGCACGTGACTTTTTAAGGAGTTTATAAAATAGTTATTTAGAGTTAAATCATTTTCCATTGAGGGATTCACATGCAATATAATTTTGTACAACATTAGTCGTTTTGTATTATCAGAATTGAACCATATTATGGATTATCAAAAAACATGCATTACAAAAGATCTCACACTCTATCGAGCTCACCTTTCATGATCCAAAAATGTAGTGCTGGGGATGGTAGTGTAGGGCAACGAAAAGAAACAAAATATACATGAAAAATCAACACACAAGGAAATAGAGATGGAAGTAAAGCGCTATTGTCACTCTGATATGTATTTGATCGTCTCTGATTTGTTTCGTCTCTATGAGGAAGTAACGAAAGCACGAATGAAAATTTCAACACTTTTTATGGTTGAACTTGAATGCATGTATATTTTTATTGAGATTTTCTTTCATTTACATAGACATTTTTACATTTTTTTTACTTGACTATAGATATATCTATTTGCCAACTTTGAATTGGCTGCGCTACACAAATCTCATTTGTATTGTCTCTTTCTTTCAATTTACCAACTTCAAGTAATGTATTTTTCTATTATATTAAACTGAATAATATTTTTTGCGTCCACTCGATGGTTGAACTTTGATGTTTCTGATTTTACAACCGCAATGATAAATTTAAATGATTGAGTTGGTAATTTTTTTTTCACAATTAAGTGATATATATTTGTGAAAGACGTAATTCAAATACATTTTTAATGATTACTACAGTTTATTTTTACACAACAACACGAAATAACATAATATTTCCACGAACGGTGTAATCACGAACGTATGTGCCTGTCAAAATGACGAATAACGAAACGAATGAATGGTGTAACCAGGCTCATCATCTATCGGAACGGACGGATTGTTGATGGTGAAATTAGTTTTTATTATTTAATTCATATTTTTAATAATTTAATTTTAAAACTTGGTAGTATTGCAAAAAGCGCTACAATTTACTGCACGAGATGTGAAAAATAAAAAAAAAAGACGTGAGCTACATCTGTTCACATAGGTTGTATGTCTTGAAAAGCCTCCAAGCTCAAAAAGTTGTGAAAATCAAACAACACGTTTGTCAGATGGTTGTTTTAATGCTCGAATCATCAAACATCGACAAGGTTCTTCCAACATTTATCAGTTTAATCCCTTTGTACCTGTCCACACTATAGTTTGACGATTTTTTACGATCTTACATGCGTGAAAACAGGCAATTTGCCCTTCTCTTTTCTACGAATGTGAGGTCGTAAAAAATCCTGATTAGCCACTTTAAGAATATATTTTTTTAATCTAACTTAAAAAAAAGTGTGAGTTTAGCCTTAGACAAAAATTGATAAATAAGAAATGGTCAACAAATCTGAACAAATCTTTATGTCAAACGAACAACAAGCAGAGGCACCAACCTTAAAAAGCTAACCAAGAAGAAAGACATTTGCTGTGGATCGTTTTCTTGAATTTGTTTTACTTCACTATGCTATATTCTCACCAAAACACACCTAGTGTTGACATTGGCGTTCTCTGATATCTCAGAGATTATGCTTAGTCGATTTAACTCAACACGGGATTAAACATTAAGCCCGAAAAAAAGTGTTTGTATTCCTGATATTTCTGAAAGTACTTTAAAGTTAATTATAAATCATTATAAATACATAATTATTTTTCTATGAGCAACTCAATTCACAAATTGACATATTTAATATCAAGCCATGGCCAAGAAGTCATTTTATCGTGTCGGTCTTAAACAGCAACTTCATATCAGCCTTTTATTATCGTTTTTCATTTATTTGATTTTAACGGTTCTAGTTTTATGTGTCACGTTTTCAAATTATTTATTCTCCATCTTCCGGTTTCTTTGCGAACTGCGATGGAAAACTTAAACAAAATTGGTAATACAAAAATAGTTTGAACAGTTATAAAATCTTTCATTCCATATACTATTCCTTATCCGTATATGTAGGTGCAGATATATTTATGCAATGCCAATAGAAAAGATAAAAAAAGGAACCCCGCTCTACTTCCACAACATATATTTTCTGGCAAAAAGCTATAAATCCTTAATACGCCATAAAAAACGACAAAGACGACAACACGGTCGGTCGGCGGCGCGCGCGGCGCGCGCTCGGTGGCAGCATTGAAATAAACTAGTGGACCGTTTTTTATGACATGGAGTGTAGATAGATACCAATTTCACAATAAACCTAATGCCAAATATATTTCAACCAAGCATCTGTTAGTGCAATATAAACATAAACATACACATATACATAAATCTAGCGATGAAGGCTCCCCAGAACAGAACTGATACGTATACCTTACGAATGACAAAAGCCTTGCAAGTCAATAAAAATTGTGTGTTTGGTAAAAAAAAAAAAAAAAAAAAATATGTAGATAAAAATAGAATCTAAATGATCAAGGGACTTTTCGCCAACATATAGCTATTCGTGCAGCAGAGACAATTTGAATGCGGCATGTCCCAACTCTAGCTCCAGCCTTAGTATCGTAGCCATTCAAAACAACAAATACATATAGTGGCAAGGATATACCTTAATATATGTACAGTATACACAACAACACAATTACTGTGAAAGTCGAATATCGCACTGACTTCGCATTTCGCCAACAAGTTTTTGCGAATGGTGAATTTTATGGATTCTAAAAGATGATGTATATCGAGCAGCTAGAGAATCTATTTCTTTTGTGCAAGGATGAGGCTCCTTTTTGCTGCTTCTTGTTGGTTTGTACCGTACATCATTCTGCTCGGTTGATATCTCAATAAATATATAGGCAATGGGTTGTATTTTATTTGGGGTACCTACCGCAATTCTGTAAGGCATTATTCTTCACTTCAATCTCCATCAGCCGCACACCCCCTGCTGGCTGTGTGTATCCGTATATCTCATCTCGTGACTTCTAAAATCCATTATATCCTTTCGCCCTTATGTTGATCATTGAATTTGCAACCGAATTTTCAATGGGTCAGGTCAGGCAGGAGGCTGTAGGCTGTAGGCTGATGCCTATTGAGGGATCAAAAGGGGTTGTGAGCGAGCGAATGAGCGGCCGGGCGTAGTCATACTCAAATCAGCCTTCTGCAAGAAGTGATATTAAAATTGCGCACTAGGCACGTAATTCAATAAAACGGTTCTTGAATTTCAATTTCAATTTTATTATATAGGTTTTCGCAAAAGTTTTCACCATTCGCGTATAGCTCTATACACATAGATACAACAAGAACAAAATGAAAACTGATTTTACTCTACATCTATCGTTTTTCTACAATAAACCGAAAGGGATGTTCCGAGTCAGCAGCGAGGAGCCCAACTTGAACGAAATCAAATTTGTTGCGACCAAAAATAGACGATAAAATATATTTCTTTTTTAAATACAAAAAAAAGGATATATACAAGCCATGGATACAGATGAAGATACAGAGACGCAGAATACACGCAGTTATAATTTATTATTTTCCCAGATCTTAAGTTGGGGTTGGGTGATAGCGCTTGGGTATAATATGCTTATGCTAGGTGTGCAAAGGAAAGGCGTTTCTAGCCTTTATTAAAATTTCATCAAGAGAAATAATCACGGTTGCTTTAATAATATTTTTTTTTTTTTTTTTTGTTATCAGTATCTATTTTTCCATTTGCACGTGCTGCTGTGCTTGAATGTGAAACTTTATAGTGTGAAACTGAATTCCAAAAGAGAAGAAATTAAATACAAGTGTACACCTAGCGCACAGAAATATTATTAATGAGGCAGGATTTCAGGACATGCTTAATTAATTGCAGACAGAAGATGTTATGTGCGTATCATTTGGTCGGCAAAACCTTTTCATTTCGAACTGTTGTTATTATTCATTTCGTTTGTTAATTGAAATCTGTAATTTGAGCTGGAAGGTATAGGTATATGGTGTTTTTATTATGAAACGATGAGAGGTCATAATCAACAGTAGTTGAGTGCCGAGTGCTAACGAAGAGAAACTTATTAATTACAATGAAATGTGAGCAATGCCGATAATGGATTTTATATTGTTTTATTCAAAAGATGGTCAAAAGCCATGTCATTAATTTAAATCAACAAAAAATTAAAAAATAATTAAAAACGAACAGTGGCGTAGGGGAGTTGAGACACAAGGTAGCCGTGTAGATTACCGAGCAAAATTATATTTTTTGTTAAAGGAGTTTCCGTTGAAGGATTTTGTAATATTTCGATCTCTACGAGATTGAGTAATTTATAAATAAATTAAATGAACATAACAACAAAAAGTTATCAAAAACAATATTGGGTAATAGCTTTGTTTTAATTTGGTTGATTTAGTAAATATGTTAATGTTTATATGAAGATCACCTGTCTGATTACTAAATGTTAATCTTCAGATTTTCTAATATAACGGTTGTTTTTTTTTTAGACGTCTGGTTTTCAAGAAGAAATATAACGCATATAGTTTAATGTTATGACCAGGAATTTGGCTTTGTTATAAAGATATGGGTTGGCCATTATGACTAAAAAATGATTTCGGGCAAGTTGGCGCAGTGGGTGCTGGAATAAACAGGGATTCAAGATTTTCGACAACTTTTTGCAGCAATTGGGACCGTATGTCAGCAATAAAGCGCCGAATATACTCTTCCAAGGCGTCAATAGTCTCGGTTTTATCTGCGTAGACAAGGACAAGCGACTTCACATAACCCCACAAAAAAATAGTCCAGCGGTGTTAAATCGCACGATCTTGGAAGCCACGCCATCCATAGGCCCACGCCGAGCGCCCACCAAAAGCTTCATTCAATAAATTAATTTTTTCCTTCGCTGTATGGCATATAGCGCCGTCTTGTTGGAACGAAAGGTCGGCCACATCACCATCCTCGAATTCATCCTCCAAAATGTCATTAATCATGACTCTATAGCATTCCCCATTGACTGTAACATTATGGCCGGCTTCATTTTTGAATAAATATGGGCCAATGATTCCCTCTGCCCATAGAGCACACCAAACAGTTTTGATCATAGTTTAAAATTAGATAGTAAGTACCTAATTCTCAGATCTACTGTGCAAAAAAAAAACATAAAAAAATCATTCCTATCTTTCTATTCCTTCTAACTAGTAACGTGCAATTTTTTTTTTTAATTTAGCTATATGCCTGTTAGACCTAAGGTCTTTTAAATGCAACCTGAATTGTAGGGCACTAGTTTGGCACAGTGGATTTGAGAACCAGGTATTGACTGTCTCATTTTTAACCCATGGGCGGCATCTAATTAAAATTGGAGGTATAGAAAAGAATGCGCCTAGCGTGGGGATCGAACCCACACGTCCTAGTTAGCAATCAAGCACTTTATCCACTGCGCCATTGCCACCCATGCAATTCAGGTTGCATTTAAAACACGTTAGGTCTAACTGCTTACTAGCATATAGTTAAAATTATTATTATTATTATTGTTTTGAGGCGTCTCAACAATGGCTCTTAGATTGTGATCATTCCAAATACGACAATTTTGCTTATTAACGTACTCATTTACCCAAAGTGGGCCATTCACTGAACTTGCGACGCACCTGATGGTCGTTCGGCTTCAATTCTTGCACGAGTTGGATTTTGTAAGTCCACATACCATGATCCTTCCTCAAAATCTTCCATAAAGTGGATGGGCACAGCTTCAACTGTTGCTCGCGATATGGTGGATGGACTCATTCGGATCTTCTTCGATACTCTGCTCCACAGCAGCAAAAGCGTCTTCGGTGCGCACTGTACAGCATCTCTGAGGATGCGCATTATCAACTAGATTAAACGTGGTGCGAAATCGATCGATTGTTGCTCGAATCACCGACTCTGATGGTCGACCGCAAATTGGACGCAGGGCGCGATGCATTTTGCGAACCGAACAATTATTTTGGTAATAAATTAGCACGATTTCAAACGTTTTTCAGGAGTAAACCTATTCAATATGAAATGGCAAACCAAACTGAGCACACGTCAAGTGATAGCTGTCAAATAGACCAACTCGGAAAAAAGTATTGCCACATTGAAAACCACACGTCTAACAAAAATCACCCTTTATGTTTGTATACCTATATTTAGCTGCTTAAAAAAACACCTGTTATATACAAACATTTTTATACAAAAAATATTGGTATGGCAATTATAAGCATTTAACAATATAAATTCCAAAATATAATTTCAAAAAAATCGTGCACCCGTTTTCAAAAAAAAAAAAAAAAATTTTTTATTCAAAAATAAAAAAAACTTTGGTAGGTATGCAGTATTATTTAGAATTCGAAGGATCTCCCATGTATAAACATTGGCCGAAATCCGTGGAGCCGTATATGGGAAAGTCCGTGCTGAGCTTCGCCATTTTTTGGCCCAGAACTGATTAATTTCCATCGAAGACTCCATTGTATCTCGATAGCGCAATAAAACAAATATGTAAAAGCGGATACCAAGGTTACAATACAATACTTCATGATCCGATAAAACTTTTTGAGGAGTTTGTTATGAACAAATTGTTCAAGTTTATTTTTTGAAATACACCTGTTTGAATTAAATGTGGGAGTCCTTGATTTTTCAGACCCAACCTGGATTTCGTAATCGGTTTTAAAGTTTTGTTTTTGATATTTTATGTAAAAACCTAGGAGGTCCTTCAAATTCTGAAAAAAAGTTTGTGATACTTTCTGATGGGATACACCAATTTGCGCCAGTTTGGCTGGCTTCCCTTTCTCTAACGCATACGGAGAACTTTTGAAATTAATCAAATTAACGGAGAACTTTTGAAGCTTTTCTCAAGTTAAACAATTTCAATTATAAATAATTCAAATTAGATTAGTTTAAGTTATCACTTCTTTCGGGCGTCCCGAGACGCACATGTTTTTTTTTTATACAAATTCTGTTATCAATGTAAGAACCTATATTTATATATTACTTTTAGATAATTGTACAGTGTTTTCCAGTTTAACCCGTTCAAAATCATGATTATTTCTTGCATCGTTAAAGTTTTATTCCCAAAGTAATTACGTCCCTGTAGTGCATACATATAGCAATAAAGTGGAAGCAGTCTTCTTTAGATTTAAGATTACACAACTAACAGAATTGGTTGCTAGTTCCATTGTAAGGGTTTCCATTAAGAGCGATTACTTTGCATCTTGCTTTTAATATAAGTGATATTTCTTTATAGTTAAGAAAGTCATTAAAGTAGTTCTTTAACGATTCAAAATAGCTTTTAACGGACTTTAGTCCACAAAATCTTATTAACTATGTCTGGCCAAGGACAAAATCTTCCAATTTTAATTATTAAAATTTTAATCTTTTTTTGTCAAAAAATGCATGTAAGTTGAACTGAACTTAACAAACGCAAATTTTGTTGACTAAAGGCTTAAAAGCAATTTTGAATCAATAATTCGACAAGTCCAATTAAATATAATGCTAAGTCTTTTACTTGGCTGAGTAATTTCAGTAGTATATAGAATTTTATTATTAAAAAAAACGCCTTCGTAGTTCTTTAACATTAAGTTGAAATTGAGCTGTAGGTATAGTATTGTAGTAATTAAAGACACAGCCAATCAATCCAATGGAATTTCCAATACCGGGCCTCCAGTTTCCCCGATAGCTTCCATTATGGATGAGGGGATTTCTGACCCGGCAGTGGATTTCACTGTTGCTTTTGATTCTGGAGCAAATAATGTCGAAGAACTTATAGCCCTTCCTCCTGTAAAGAGTCTTTTTCTATCTCGTCTTTCACCAAATACTACGAAAAGTATGATTCAAAGTTATATATAAAAAAGCTTCCGTCTCAAGACCTTACTAGTCTTAATATAAGGAAATTTGCAATGACTCGTCAAAATGACTATTCATCATTCGAAATCAAAGTCGAAAGAAACTTGGAGCTCTTTAGGCTTCTCAACGACAGCAAGTTGTGGCCTCTGCATACAGTTACTCACGTCTTTTTTCGAGTCAAGAAGCGCAAACACGTCGAAAACTAACGAGAATCAACTTTATTGCTACTACCAAAACATTGGGGGACTAAAACCCAAAATAGTCTCCCTTTTCAAATTAAGTTTTTCATGGGATTATGATATTTTATTTTTCACTGAAACAAATCTTGATTCAACGGTTCTTAACTCTGAAGTTATGAACGATGAGTACAAAATTTTCAGAGCTGATCGTTCTGGTATAAGTAGCAATAAGAAATCAGGTGGAGTTTTGATAGCACTCAGAGCTGAGCTCGAAGCTAAATACATCAACCTACGTCACTTAAACGTTGAGATGGCTTGCGTTAAAGTTGATCTTAAAACCACCAACGCATATTTATTCAGCGTTTACATTCCACCAAGATCGGATCCTTTAATATACGAGTCTTGTTTTAATAATATCGCAAATGTGATGGATAAATCAAAGCCATGTGACAAGTTCGTAATATGTGGTGATTTCAACATGCCAGACATTTTTTGGACCAAAAATGATGACGAAAACATAAACCACTTTTTACCAACTTCGTTAACCTCCACCTACGTGGACTTTACGGACAAAGTAGCAACCCTTCCTTTGTTTCAATTCAGTGGAATTCAAAACGAAGTAGGGCGAAATCTGGACCTCATTTTTTGTGATGACCCAAACGGATTTTTTGTCTGCCGAGCTGACGAATTTCATTTTGAAATATCTGGATTGGTTCTTAAGAAAAGTCCCTCAAAACCATGTCGATATTTAGTTAAATATGACTTCAACTCAACCGACTATGCTGGGCTAAACAACAGCATTTCCGAAATTAACTGGAACGCTAAGCTTCAAAACATGGATTACAACTCCATGGTATACACTTTTTATTCAACCTTGTTTGAATGTTTCGATTTACACATTCCACGAAAACGGTTTAAGCCAAAAAGTGATTCTTTCAACCACTGGTTTGGGCCCGAATTGCGGAAATTAAAAAACTATAAAAAAACATCTTCACGAAAAATTGAAAAAGAGATTTTGTATCAACGCTTACAACAACTTCATTGAAGCCCGGATAGAGTTGGCTAGAAAAACATCAGTTGCCTACGATACCTTTATACAAATCAGGATCTCGGTATATTGCCTCCAATTATAGAGGTATCGCAAAATTGAGCTCTGTTCCGAAACTTTTTGGATCACTTATGGTTAACTACATACTTTTTAATTTAAAGTCTTATATTTTCATACAACAACATGGCTTTTTTGGTGGTATATCAATTGCGAATGGCCAACAAACTGGTATTGGTTACTTGGATTTCTCAAAGGCATTTGACCAGCTAAGCCATCGTATACTGATAAAAAAAAATTAAGTCAACATGGCTGCGGTAATTCTCTTCAAGATTAGTTTTTTTTCGTATTTGAATGGTTGCATCCAATGCGTAAAATTTAAGAACCTAAGATCAGCAACAATAAAAGTTACGTCTGGGGTACCCCAAGGAAGTCATCTTGGACCTCTACTTTTTTATTATACATAAATGACTTACCACACAAACTTCAACATTCTAAAATTCTCCTCTACGCCGACGATGCCAAAATATTTTTGACGTAACCAAATCCTGAAGATCTTCAAAGTGATTTTGATGCTCTTCTCGAATGGACAGCTATAAATAAACTATCGCTTAATATGTCAAAATGCAGAATCATGACCTTCTCTCGAAAACTTTTGCCTCATCAGTTGGATTATCAACTGAATGGATACATTTTAGAAAAATGCGAACAATTTAATGATCTCGGAGTGCCTTTTGATCGAAAGCTTTCCTTCAATGACCACATAGACTACATAGTAAACAAAGCAAAATCAAGATTGGGAATGATAAAGCGTTGATCGAAAGAATTTAACGACCCGTTTGTTACAAAGCCTCTTTATGTTGGTCTCGTAAGAAGCTGCTTAGAGTTCGCTTGCCAAATATGATCACCCACATATGAAACCCATATTCAAAGGATAGAATCCGTCCAAAAACAATTCTTGTTATTTGCATTTCGTGGTTTAAACTGGGAAAATCGATTTTCGTTTCCACCATACCGTCAAAGGATATTAATGTTACAAATGAACACACTCGAGGACAGAAGGAAGGTCTTCAATTGCTTAACAACAATAAAAATCATCAATGGTTAAATTTCGTCACCATATTTACTATCGTTAATTAAATTTAACGTACCTGCTCCTCGGACACGGTTCTATACACCAGTACATACCAGCTTTCAGAGGAGTAATTTCTTAGCCAACGAGCCGTTGAGGAGATGTTGCCAGACTTTCAATGATCTCTATTTTGTTTGTGATTTTTCTTCCAGTGTCTCATACATGAAATCACATTTGTTAAATTTTTTTAAACAAAATTTTCATTTATAAATTTATTGTTGTAAGTTAAGTTTAACTGTTAGTTCTTAAACTGTAGTTAATTACAAATAAAATTTTAAAAAATAAAAACCCTAACTTGTATAGGATATCAGAATCATGTATGTAAGAATATGTAATATTTCATATAATAATTCCACGCCGAAAGTCGGAATAATTGCAGGAGTGGCAAAGTCATCAGTTGACAAAATTAAAAAAAAAATTAAAATGCCACCCTTTCCCCAATGAGATCTGGAAAATCTGGAAGACAAAAATTACAACACCAAGTCCGTCGTTGACTTAAGGATATGGGTTTTGCTTGTTGCCGCCCAGCAAAGAAGCCACTTCTCAGAAAGACGATGTTGGAAAAACGTCTAAAATGGTCCAAAGCACATAAGGATTGGACATCTGAAGATTGGTTGAAGGTAAAAGGCGCATACCGTCGACTTATTAATTTGCTTTTTTATTCTTTTGAATGAATAATTTCATGATATTTCTGGTAAATGTTGTGCTTGCAGGTTTGTTTTTTCGATGAGTCGACAGTCCAAATTTTGTCGGATAAGGCCGAGTTTGTGAGGAGAAAGACTAATGAAAAATATAAAAAAGATTGCATAGAAGAACGCCTAAAGCATTCATTAAGCATTACGGTCTCGGCCATTATCAGTGGAAAAGGAACTGGACGCCTTTATATTGTGGATGGAACCATGCGTCAAGACCAATACATTAAGGTACTTCGAACAAAAATGTTGCCACAAACTACTGAATGGTTCCCAAATGAAAAATTTTTGGTTTATGCACGACTCTGCACCTTGTCACAAAGCCAAAAAAGTGACCGCCTTTTTAGAAGAAAAGGGTATAGAGGTCCTAGAGTGGCAAGGGAACTCTCCAGACTTGAATCCCATAGAAAATCTTTGGGAGCTTAAGAAGAGGGAAACAGCGAAAGAAAAAATTACAAATAAGCGAGCACTAATAGAACGTCTCATCGAATTATGGCATAGAAGTGAAAACATTAAAAATAATTGCTTCAAATGCATCGAAAGTCAAAAATGCCAAACAGAGTTAAGGCTGTAATAGCTGCCAAGGGAGGTGTGACAAAATATTAAGTTTTTAATAAATCCTATCTATTTTTTTTTAATAAAAATGTATATTTTTAGTTTGTTTATAAATATATTTTCATAACTATAAAAAAAATAAAAAAGTTATGTGCGTTTACATTTAAAAAAATAGCTTTATTTCAAGTGGCGGCAATAATCTGATCACCCACTGTATGTCCTCGATTGGAATAAGTAAGATGTAAAAAGAAAGACGAAATAAAACGATTAATTCTCGATTGTGAACTCGAGCCCGTCGGTCATAATTTATTTACTCGTTTGCGAAACTGTGTCTAAAGTATTCTACTCTCCGATTCAGGGGCTTTCACTATGAATGTTTTACAGCTTTCATGTATTTGAATGATATGGTTAAGCTGATTTTTAAATAAATTTAGGTTCTCTGCGTTCATCGAATCGACCTCACCACAAGCATCTCCCATACGCTTCCATTTTGCCATCCACCAATCGTTGTTTCTCAATTCGTACAACGCCATTTTTTTTGACAATCGCTCATCTTATTAAGATGACACGTTTACGATGTAATCAGCCTCCAATTTCAGAGTATAAGTAAACAACTTAGGAAGTCCTGTTTCAAGATAAAGTGTATAATTTTGCGATTTTAGCGGTTAAAAGTTAAAAAGTTTTTTTAAGAAGTTTCTTTGAAATTGTTCGACAACCTCAAAATATTCCCCACACCTGGGCAGCGAAACACAATGTAGACCTTATCACTGCATCAAATATTTTGTTTTTCACTAAAAGTTTATTGTGATTATTTACAAAGATGGTTCTCACATTGATCAAGCTTCGTGCAGTATGTGATTTCTCTGTAAGATGTTTGCAGAAATTAAGAGTCCTGTTCAGCTTAACCTACAGATAGTTATATTCTTCAGTAATCTCCAAATTATCACCATTGAAAG
This sequence comes from Philhelius pedissequus, assembly GCA_910595825.1. Lineage (NCBI taxonomy): Eukaryota > Metazoa > Arthropoda > Insecta > Diptera > Syrphidae > Philhelius > Philhelius pedissequus. The sequence continues at coordinate 270,884,463 of OU343160.1, read as the reverse complement.
TCCACTTGTAAGGATTCTGGTTCCTTGAAGCTGCTCTTGCATAGACCATTACTTTTGATTTAACTGAATTAATGACAACACCCCATTTATGACAGTAATCTGCTTGTCGGTTGATCATCAATTGCAGATTTTGTGGTGATTCTGAGAGTAGCACTAGATCATCCGAATACAATAGAACATTGATGTTTGAATTTGCGAATCGGGTTCCTTCAGGAATCATAGTTTATAAAAAGTGCAAATAAAATAGCACTAAGAGGGCATCCTTGCTTTACTCCATTATCAGTTTGGAACCATTCTGAGTAGCTTGAGCCATCCCACACAGCTGCTTTTGACTCTGAGTATAGTTCTTTTAATAAACCTATTTACGATAGCTTGTAAAAGAGAGCATTTCGATTTAAGAGGTCAAAAGCTGCCTTTAAATCTACAAAAAAGGAGTATACTTTCTTGTTTCAGGCTTAAAACGCTTTGACAATTAATGATAGCGTGAAAATGTGGTCAATGGTTGAAAAAGTATTTCTGAACCCAGCTTGAAATTCTGAGAGGATGTTGTTAGTATCAGCCCAAGTTTCCAGTCTTTTAACCAGGATACCACAGAATAATTTAGCCAGAACATTCATGAAAGAGATTCCTCGATAATTTTCCAAATAGTTCAAGTCACGTTTTTTAAATATTGGAAAAACAACCGTATTTTCGAACATTAAGGGGACATCTTCTATCAAAAAAACTTTGTTAAACAGTGAGTAAAGGCGGATATGAAAAGAAACGGTAGCATTCTTGAAAAATTCATTTGGGATTCCATCTTCACCGGAAGCTTTTCCATTTTTTTTCATTCATAATTGTAGCTTTGAATTCATCTAGAGTGATTTCACTATCCAAAATTTCATCGAGAATCATAGTTACCGCATACGAAAATTGGACGTCAGATCTGTCATATAAGAGGCTTTGAGATCATCAGCGGAAATTCCTATTCCGATTGAAAAATTGTTACCCTTGATCTCCCTGACAGTCTTCCAAAATTCCTTCGAGCTTTTCACATGGCCAAGAGAGCACGCTTGATTATTTTCAAACTCAGTTTTCTTTTTTAGACAAAGTTTAATGTAACGTGTATTTTCTTCATAGTACCACTTCCTAATACTTGGGCGGGCTTGCATACACTCCTTGTCAAACCATTTCTCTTTAAATTTGGAGCACTTTTTCATAAAATTATTTTTTTTGGAGCTCCATATACAAGAAATGATTTTTTTTGCATCAATTTCAGGTGAATCAGATAATACCTCATTTAAGTTTGAGAGGTTTTCATCTAAGTTTTTCTGGTACACATTAACACTGTCCTTATTCCATTTTAGCTGTGGTAAAAGTTTAAGGTTTGTTAAGTTTGGTGTAGGACCATCTAACCATTCGACAATTATTGGCATGTGATCGGAATAAACTTTACGCTGGACTTCAAACTTCTGCACTAGATCATTCCAATTGTTACTAACCACACAATAATCAATGACTGATTTGACTTGTCCTCCGAGAAACGTAAAGCTTCCCTCGGAGTCACCGTTATTATAGCCATTTAAAATTGTACAGTCAAACATCTGAAGAAGTTCTAACAGATTAGCACAAGTCTGGTTTCATTTTCCGTCCATTGAGATTCTGCATTCCTGGTATATTACACTCTTGTTTGTATTTCGAATTGTTGTCACTTGCAATTCAGCGATTCTTGCATTAAAATCTTCAATTATCAAAATGCTTTTGCTTGCAAGATGCAACATAATGTTGTTAAGCCGTTCGTATTCCTCGTTCCACTTGTTGCAGTTATTATAGAAAGGAATAATATACAAATTATTTTTGTTTAACAGCCTCACAACCGTGACCCTTTGATTCTCCTCGAAACTATATCTTTTAACAACGATATTTTAATACAATATAGGCTTCAACCACTTGCACATCCTTTTGAAAACATTTAACAGCTGCGTTCCAAATTAATTTGTAACCATTGAAATATTTCGTAAACTTATTAGGGGTATTTACGATCTGGTGTACCAGATCTAGTAAAATTGTAAAATTTTATTTTTTTACAACAAACTGTGAACACACCTTTACTAATCTGTAGCAACTCTGAAGCAAATGTCAAAATCTGTTTCACATTTGTTCTAAAGAAGGCTAATAGCGAGTTTCATTTAAGAAAAGATCTGATCTTTCTGACAAAAGATTTCATCTTTTTGAATTTTGAGAGTTTCATTTCAAGAAAAAGAGCAAATATAGATCAGATCTCAACACGAAAGATCTCATCTTTGGTGGGTAGGCAAATTTGATCTGAATGCACGCACACATGTAAAACGTATTTTCTGTCAAACATCAAATGGAAACTATTTTGTTATTAATTTATTGTGAAATTGTGCCAATCCCTGCTAAAAAATTAAGATAAAAAATAAACAAATAATAGACGAAGAAGTTAATAATTTAAATTTTATAAATTTAGTGGAGTTTTTTATAGATTTGTCTTCATCTTCCTCATCATCTGATGATGAAGATGTTTTTTGTGTCAGTCATTCAGCATTGGCCGCGTTCGGTGCAATGCCGATAGGCTAGCCAAGATACCTTAGTAGCGGGTTTGTTTTCGAACGATCCAGGTAGCTTTCTCTGTTAAGTCAGTTGTATTGCATACAAATCTGAAGTTTTGAATGAGCTGTTCCTCAAATTAATAATAATTTTTGGGTAGCTTGAGATTAGTGTTTGAAAACATATGTTTAGTACATCAGCTGGTTTTTCCTTAGGCGTTACAACAACACAAAGCAATCCAGATTGCTTTAGGTATGCCACGGAACGCGCCCAATACTACAATTAAATTTGGACACAGAGTTTCATTTAAAAGATCAAATCTCCATTTTAAGAGGAGTTCTTTGAAATTTATATGAAACTCGCTATTAGTTTGTGTTAAAAAAATCTACGCTCTTGTATTTTTCTGTTACAATAGGGTTCGGGTATTGTTAAAGTGTAAAAGTGTAAGATTTTGACATTCAGTATATTTTGTTGTTGTAGTGAAAAAAAACGCTACACTTTTACAATGATACAAGACCAAATACATCGAATCGTGAATACCCCTATTATAATGTTCTGCAGTATTTATGTACAGGTAGGCCTCACATAACGCGTACCTCTTTTAACACGGCTTTGCTCTAACACATTTCACTTTTTGCGAACAATTTTCGTTTAACACGTTTAAAAGCTTGATCTTCTTATGTTACATTTATCATCATGTTAGTTATTCATATTCATGCGTACTGATTTTTTTTTTTTTAATATGAATGAACTGAAATAGGGACTTCCCCATTATTAACATTATTAATGGGGTTTTCGGTTGGTAAATTTATATTGATTTTTACGTAAGAAATCGAATACGTTTTCAGATTGATTCTTAACAATTTGTGTCTGTGAACCAGCCAGAAGTATCAGCTGGCAAATATTCATTCGAACTTTGTTTTTAATTTCAAGCTTGTAAGTCCGAAAATGAGCTTGACGAGTAAATTAATTCACTTAAAACGGCCGAAGTTCGCAAAATGCTTCCTCGCAAAGGGTTAATTAATCTTCTTTATATAATAAATGCCACTCTAAGGCTAAAGTACGTTCCGAGCCAATGGAAGGTTGCGGAAGTTATAATGGTTCTCAAACCAGGAAAACCATCACATGATAAGAAATCTTATAGACCTATTTCGCTTCTGCCTATAATATCTAAGGTCTTTGAAAGAATATTACTTCTGCGCCTGCAGCCAATAATAGAAGAAAAGCGCCTAATACCTGAACATCAGTTCGGATTTAGAAGCAAGCATTCGACAATTGACCAAGTGCATAGGATCACTGATTGTTCGGCGGTCTTCCTAGACGTGTCACAAGCTTTTGATAAGGTGTGGCACGAAGGCCTAAATTTTAAATTAAGACAAATCCTGCCTGAAGCACTTTATACGCTTCTTAAAGCATATCTAGAAAATAGAATTTTTAGAGTAAGACATGGAAACGATTACTCGGATCTTAAATAAATACTGGCTGGGGTACCACAGGGAAGTGTGTTAGGTCCAATATTGTACCTATTATTTACACGTGATATACCTCAAACACAAGGCACTATCGTAGCCACGTTTGCTGACGACACTGCAATACTAGCAGTGGGCCAAACGATAAATGATTCTACGACAATATTACAAAAAGCTCTGCATAATGTCAATGATTGGACAAAAACATGGCGGATATCGCTTAACGAAGTAAAATCATTCCATGTAGATTTTACGTATAAGAAAATTAATAGAATACCGGTATTTGTTAATACGGTTCAAATTCCGTTTGCTAATGAAGCAAAATATCTCGGAATGACTCTAGACGCGAAATTAAAATGGAAACCGCATGTTAAAAAGAAATGCGAAGAGTTAAATAATAAACTCAGAGATATGTAGTGGTTGCTCGGGAAACACTCTAAGCTCAGTATCGAAAATAAACTAATTTTGTTCAGGCAGGTGCTTAAGCCTGTCTGGACTTACGGTATACAACTCTGGGGTTGTACGCGAGATTCTAATTTAAATACCTTACACATATTTGAAAATAAACTCCTAAGATCATTTGTAAGCGCACCTTGGTACATTAGAAACGAAGATCTCCACAGAGATCTCGGGATTCCCACGGTTCGCGATGAAATAAAAAATTTTGCCCGAAATCACAGAAAACGGCTATTACAACACTGCAATAGTACTATAATCGAAATTATCGATGAGACGAATTTAGAACGCCGCCTGCGAACGACTAAGCCTTCCGATCTGGTGCACTAAACGAGAATCCGCTTTAAAATCGCGGTATAAGCAGGAACTATCACCGGATAGTTACCTGCAACACTTTAATTAAATTCTTTAAAAATAAATTGCTGGATAAGTTTCAACTTAGTTGCAATCGGGAGGCGTTTTTAGTGCAGTGAGAATCTCACACTCCTATGAGCACTCGTTTTTCCGTCCTCATAGAGCCTTTTGAAGGTTTTACACCTACCCACGGGAAAAAAAACTGCTTTCATTTGAACAAAAACTATTTTAATTCTTTCTGCAACCGAAACAAATTACTATCAAAAAAGACCTTGTCAAACTGGTGTTAGTAAAAGAGTTAAGATCTGCAGAAAAATCCAGATCTGCAAGTTATTTAAAATCAAGAAATAAATCAATTTTTTCAATTATCAGTCATTTTTTTGACAGATCTAAATCAAAAATAAATTGATTTTTGTTACCAAACGAAAACCTCATAAGAGTATGTAATAACGCGGAATAAATGATTTTTTCAGCAAAAAAAACAACATGGATGCATTGCCAAAACGTCACGTATAGATTATTTAAGCAGTGATGGAGAATGATCTGCGATGTTCTTTTGTTCAGTTTAAAAGTATATTTTTTCTTTCTTTTTTCAAAGTTTTATGAAGCTTATAGTGCAGGAATGGTTTATGTTTCGTGTGTTTGTTTGTAAATTTTATGCAAGGTTCCAATTACGATAAATAAAATTCTAAAAAAAAATATTTTGTGTGTTTTTTGAAATCATGGAACGTAACCGCCCTTTTTGCACTGGTTTCTTGTATAGTTTAACTTGCTTTCATTTAACACGGTATTTTTCAGGAACGTAACTCCCGCGTTAAGTGAGGCCTACCTGTATATTGTTTTTTTTTTTTTTTGAGGTTAAATGAAAAGTTTAATTGATAGTACTGTTCATATTTAAGACACAAATAATTATAATAAATTCGAAAGACAATTTAAATTGCCTCTTAATTAATTTAAATTTGTAGAGCCAAGTTAAAAGCGTATTGTAATACTTTTTTTTGATAATTTCTCATTTGTTAATATATATATTATCTACAATAATAATTTATTCTAATGCATTTATTCCATTATCCTTTCTATATATTCTAGGTAATTCACTTCATCGTAATAAATTAGCTTCATTCAACAGTCCATGAACTGTAATTATTCCACTTCGTCTGTTCTGCATGCTCTGTATTTTAAATTAAATACAAATTAACTTTATAACCACTTTAGCTTAAACGGGCTATATACAGCGGCAATTGACTCAACAAAGCTTGCATAATCCTTCGTACTGAAGTGACGTTTAGGATATTATGTATGTTAATGTTTGGAATGGGTAAAAGCAAGGATGAGGCATTATGCCACAGATTGTAGGAAAAAATATAACATGTTTTACTTTCAATTAACGTTTCAGCTGTGAAACTTATAAAATAAAGTTATGAAAATGTCATATTCAAGCATATTGCATGTGTTTGCTTGACTTCGAATAAAATAGCGTTCTTCTTTTATTCCTTGTTTTAGTTTTTATTAATTTATTTTGACAGTGTGTGATTATTCAAAATAATAGCTCTATTCTAAATAAATTAAAGTTTTAGGGCGAGGGGAATATTTTTTTAAAAAATTATCAAAACGAAACTACTATATTCTGTTCAATTTATAGTGGCCGTATCAAATCATTATATAAATCTAATAAAACGGCGAACATGTTTTTTGTGGTACACTTTTCGCGGCCCACAAAAACCGAAGGGGCATAAATTACATATTAAACGAAAGAATTTTTTGTATAGATGTGCAGAATGCCAAAATTATTTAAATATGCTACACAGAAATTGTTTAAAACAATAAATAAAAATGCAAAAAATACACACATAGAGAAGCGAAATCTGTTACGGTAAAAAGAAAATGGTTTGTGCATTCGATAATTTAATGAAATAGAAATTGCATACTCTTGAGTGTTCGTTGCGTACTTATTTATTGAATTGTGTTATTGCTGGACAATACTAGGATGGTGAATAGCTGAGTACAGGAAAGTGGTGAAAAAGTGTAAATAAATATATAATTTCTAATGAAAACATAGTACAACTTGAACAAGGACCGTCACATTACATTTAGAAAATAATTAAGTTTCATTTTCGAAGTTAATATAATTGAATTTATACGAATTAAAATAAATCATTATTTATTTCATATGTGGTGACATTTCATATGAGGTAAAGTGTGGTGAAAATACGAGGTGTGTGAAGCGTGCCCATCTCTAAATCCATTTTTTGGGTTATTTTGATATTCCTTTAACTGTTTTCCTTTGGACTCCAGGACTGAGTGCTAAGTAGGCACTTCTCATTGCATTCAACAATTTAAAAAAATCTTGAATTCTCTGTCTTTTATTGAATGATAATAAATTACATAAATAAATTGGCACTCGAATTTCGAGAGCTGGGTCGGCTATTGGCTCGAGAAATGCCAACAGTGTTACAAAAAATGAGAGTTATTCGGCCCCGTAAAGAAACTTCGCTTAAGTATACCAGAAAAGCATAACACTGTAATACGAGTAGCTATCGCCTCAGCATAATGCAGTTCATACAATATCTTAAACATAGTTAATCTTTAAAGCAATTTGAAATGTCAGAGTCACGAAATGGAGTTTAGCGATTACTAAATCCAAATTTTTACACATAATAAAATTAGTATATATTAATGTACAATTAGTTACACATAATTACATTAACTCAGTTAAAGTTAAAAAAGAACTCTTCTTTTAAACCATTTACTAAAGACGTACTAAAACAGTACTAAATTCGTACTAAATCTAGTAAAATGTCGTGCCAAAGCTTTTACAAAAAAACATAGAAGAAGTCTAATTCTAAAATACCAGTTTAGCTAATTTCATTCCATCTTCTACTAGCAACGAGTATAACTATAGCTAGTAATATTGAGACAAAATTAATTCATGGTATACATGTACAAATTGATCTCTTGTGGAACATAGGAAATTCCTTTTAATTGAAGCCAACTCCTTTATCTTGTTTGAGTAGTTTCTAACTAAGCTTTTTTTCAACTGAGGTTAGAGACATGTGCAATATGATGGTAACTGAAATATACGACGTTCTTTCACCCCTTCAACAATTTGAAACGATAAAAAAAATACAACAACAAAAAATGAAAAAGTGTTTAATTAAAATGGAGTGAGGTTTTTTTTTTAATTTTCTCACTTTCAAAATCGCACGTTCTTTTTTATGACCATTTTAAAACTCCGGTCGAAAGAAAGAAGACTTTTAGCACGACGAAAACTTTCAGCATCATCACTATTCAAAAAGGGTCCTGTGATGGTTGATGTTGGCGTGCATTGCACTCTCGTTTTAATTACATTCAAAAGCTAAAGCTGAACGAGGGACAGCTTTAGAAGAAGAACTAGATAGTATAGATAGGATGAGCAGAGGATATGTACTATAATAACTTTTGGCTCTGTTTACAGAATTCCAAGCTAACAGCTACTAAACAAGCATAGTGTGACCATCTGCTGCAAATTATTTATACAACCTAACACATTTGTCCAACGGACTACACTCAAGTTGTATTGGAGCACAAGAGGATTTGGATGAAAAACGACAGGAATTACTTACTTAAGCCATTGCATACAAAAATTGGAAAGTCGTTACAAACCAGAATTTTTTTGAATTTTCGGGCTCCTAATTCCGCCCGAATAGATTTTTCAAAACAAAAATGTATTTAATTATTTATTTTTAAAAATGTTTTTTTTTTATCATTTGCATAATAAAATTATTTTAGTCGATTGATCCAGTAGTGAGAAAGTCGAAAATATGAAAAAGTGGTTCAATGGGAAGTACACAAAAATTTTGTTTTAATGAAAATGTGGAGTTCAATAATTTAAGAATACACTCATTTTTTAGTTATAATTCGTGCTGCAGTTTATGAGAAAACATTTTTTTTACAGTTTTTTTAATATCTATATGCGATGTACCGTTGCTTTTTGTTTTATTAGAATACTTTTTCTTAAGAATTCAAGATTATGTCAAAAAAGTACTAAATACAGATTTACGGAGAAATCAATTGAGTAGTTTTCGAAATAATGATTTACCCAAAAAACATATATTTTTTTTTTAATTTCAAACTTTCTTTTTTTATTAGTATACAATACTGTTCAAATTTTTTGGGAACTTATTCTTTAAAAAAATTCAAAAAAATCAAATGAAGCAATATCTACCATACCTAAAGTACGTTTTGCCTTCATTAATTAACTGCAAATTAAAATAATTGTAAACAAAAATTAAATGATAAGCGTCTTTAAAAATACATTTAGCAGTGTGTAGTTATAACCTTGTACTTACCTGGAGCATTTTATTTGCTTGTGGCCATAGTATTCGTTCAATTTTCTAACGCAAATGCGTCCATTGATATTTAAATTCATTCAAGAGGAAGATGTAATTTAGAACCGTATCACTTCGCAAATTGCTGTCACAAATTCTAGTGATGCCGCATTTAGGTTTTTTTTTTTGGAAGACTTACAAAATGTTCAGGATTTCACAAAATTTTCTGTAAGCAGTACGCAATAATATTGCTTTCCAAATTGGTAATTAATTTAGTTTTAAATGAAAAAAGAAAATAAAAGGGGAAATATTTTTCCAAAAAAAATATGGTCACCATAATTAATTTCGCCAGCAAAAGGATATTTTTATTTTGATAATATAAAAGCAAAAGAGATTTATGAAGAAAATAATAAAATTCTGTTATGTGTGCTCGTTTTTCCTTTCTCTTTTTTTGGCTTCTCATAATGCAGCATATTTTTGTTTTTTTTTTTTTGTACTAATTTGATGAATAGTGCAGAAAAGTGATGATATTGCATTGCAAACCTTAAATGGAATTTGTCACATTGTTATCGCCCTTGCTAAAGAAAATTTATTTGCTGTTTTAATATTATGAGGTGCACATTTTTGTATGCAAGGCATTTCAGGAATTAATTTGTAAAGAATTTCGAGGTAAGTGTTACTTAAAAGTTAAAAGCATTAAATTTTCTTTACATAAAGTCAAATTGGTATTTATGAAGCTTTGCGAAAAGAAGTAAAGAACAAAGTCTTGAGATTGAATAAATACGCACCTAGAAAAAACATTTGCCTACCTTACAAAATTATAAATATCAACCATTTTTCGAGTTATATTCTTGAGTGTTTTAAATAATTTAACTTAACACTTTACTGCGATCGTAGTAGATCTACTTCGGATTTTTTAAAGATTTGGAAATCCGAATAGGAATTCGGCTTTTAAAAGATCTACTTCACTTTTTTTTCACTCTTAAATGGCCAGTTCAAGTAACCAATAAGCTGTGAAAGTCAAATTTTATTCTGTTGTAGTTGAAAATTCGTCTTTTGTTTTCAAATTAAATATATGTATGTATTTCGAAGATTGTGATCAAATTTACTTTTATTTCAAATCTACTTCGAAATTATAAAGCTGGGGTTTGAAATCGGAGCAATTTTGTACGCTCAACAATAGATATGTTCTCAACAATGTTGGTGAGTTACGCTAGTCTAACACATTTTAATAAGTTACGCGAAACTAACGTAACTAATGTACTAACGTAACAGATGTAACGAATAAAAGTTTTTGACATTTCTGCATGGATATATTCACATCAGAATATAATTGGAAGCAAAAAGTCGCTGCTTTTGAATTCTAAATTCTTACGAAAATTTATAAATGTCTACATAAATTCACAAAACAAATCGTCAGTATTGAAGGCCTCCATACCTCAAAGATGCCCTGGAACTTAAAGTTTGGAGGTGTTGTGCAAAATTTGGCAGGAAAAATTTCAGAACACTGCCTTGCAACGATTAATGTAAATTTAGGTCCACAAATATGTAATTTCATTTAAATAGTTTTTTAAGATCTATAGGAACACTCTCCAGATGTCTATAACGAGTTCCGAATGCAATTATGATGGAGTTAATCTAGAGTGTCAAAACAAATATTTAGTTGTTTGATCCAATTTGTGAATTGATAAATAATTTCCAGCATTCACTGCTTCACTAGCTGACTTTGTCAAGTTATTATTAGAATAAAAGGTTACAAAACAGTTTGGAAATCACTATAAGTCCCTCCTCGATAACTGATTTTATATATGTGCACTAGGATCTCACTATTTTTTCATGTCATTTCATTTATTTATTGTATAATTATACTCTGTAAGATACAATATCTTATAATCTAGAGCGAATTTCAGTATCTTAATACTATTTTTACAAAAAAATGGGCGTTGTATTAAACAAGGCGAAATATATATGCATTATAAAAATTAACAAACAATATCTATGAAGAAAAAAAAATTAAACTATATGAAAGTTAAAAATTAACTCAAAATTTGATATAACAATTCATCATCACATCACAATCACCATCAAAATCATCATCAATAACATAAAGTAAATAAGTACCTCAGAGCTAGGAGAAGAATTTTCTTAGCATTTTTCCAAACAACATCGGGCTGCTTATAATTCTAACAGAGCGAGGGAGAGAGTTCCATAAACGAATAGAATGCACATAAGACTGCCGTTCAGATACCAAGAATTTTTGCATCAGTTCTATTCAAAAGACAAATTTAATAACAATTATATTTTTGAAATCAATAACTTTCTTTTAAAAATGATAAATTCGCTTTATTAATCGGATCAGCTTAAAAATCCATTGATGTCAATTTCAAAACATACGAAAAAATGTTATTGGCTTGAAAGACAGCCAATTTTTATACTTCCAGTCTTTCAAAACTTGCTCTGAAATCGCAAAAATTTCCCACTTTATCCGCCGAAATTGAGCGAACCTTTTCAAAATGCTCATTAATTCAGACGCCCTTGAGAAAACGGTTGTCCTTCGGACCGTCAAAAAAATGTAGGGTTATTAGCCGTATAAGTTACATAAGTTACGTGAAATATGAGACGTAACTAATTTCAATTAGTTACGCGTAATTATATGGGTAACTTACGCAGGGTAACTTACGTTGCCAACACTGGTTCTCACAAAAAGAGAGAGAGAGACAAACTTTTACAAAAGTCTAGCGGGAGCGTATTGAATACAAATTTTAGACATTTTTAAACGTCAAAACAAAAGTGCATTCTCTTAGGGTTAGTGTTTTGCAGTGTTTAATAAAAAGTTTTGTTAGTGCCAATAAGCCCAAGCGCTACAAATTTGATTATTTTCCATTTTTGTAATAACGCAACGCTAAATGACAGCTATTTGCTTACATTTTCTCGTTTGACATTCTTCATACATAACATTTGCCCAAAGGAATTTCTTCGGTTTAAATTCGCAATTCGCAGCCTGGGAAAATATTTACATCTCTTCTATCTCTTGTGGAAAAAAAAAACCCGAAAGTTTGGTGTTCGGGAATTTCGTAGCTGTAGGAAGTACTGGAACACCATTAATGTTAGCAAATTAGCAATTGGCTTATGAATTATTGGAGTGGTTAAACAAAAAATCTCAATAATTAACAGTGAATTTGTCTGAAATTTCAAAGAAGTATTAAGGAAAGTAAGCTGGAATTTGCTTAAGGAATTACTATTTACTACCTTAACATGCGTCTCCATTTGAAAACTCACATATTTTAAGGATATATTTTTTTTGTATTTTGAATATGGAAATATCTTATATGTTCATATTTCTATCAAAGAGCTTGTTACTGTCATGTTATTTTCATATTTCGTTGAATGTTTTCCTCAAGGTATAAAACAACAGAATTTGAAGAAATTCTTAACTTTTCATTGAGAAATGTGCCTTTCTTTTCAAATTTGATTCAAGATTCCTTAAATAAGATGACAAGTCGCAAGACAAAATAATACTTTACTATTATACACATTTCAAAAACACAAGAAGTAACATTAGCATCAAAATCAGAAAAGTATAGAAGGGGAATAATAGTGGATTCGTGTATAGAAACAGTGATGTTGAAAAACATTGTACTTCTCTAGGAAAATTGGGAAAAAAAAGAACAATTTTTAGAGCGGATTGCATTTGAGGTGGTTAATATGAATTAATACACACCTTATTCCACGTCCACCTTTTTAAGAACAAACAGCGGAAAACTAAAAAAAAAACGTGAGGAAATGCGGAGTAAAATCTGGTTAGTGATTTTAACCTTGAAAAGTTCGCGTATATGTGGATTATGAATATACAGCTATTAAACAATCTTGCTTGTTTAACCTGAAATTTTGGGTGTAAATCAAAGTTGATCCCCCTGCAATTATGTTAACTAAGGAAACTGCATTATGTTGGATCTGATCATGTGGGCTCGGTAGCTTGATGCGAAGTACGTTGGCTACTAAGCGGCTTTTCATGGTTCAATACACGATGAAGGCACAAGAAGTTTTTCAATTAAAATGAAAAAGTAGACCAGCACCACTAGAGCAAAGGAATCTGATGATCGACCTTAACAAGTCGTGAAATAGCTCTAATTCCAGCCAAAAATAATCGAGAAAAAACTTGGTGGTACCACACTCAAGTTGTTGTTGGGCATTCAAAGTCATTAAATGATACGAAAAAGTGCTTTAAAAGCAAGTATGTAATCATACAAAAACTGAATATAAAAATGCTGAGTTTCGATAAAAAATTAATTTACTGAATTGAAAAGTAAAGTCTTCGCGCATTTCTTAAAAAAAATAGCCTAAGTATGTCGTAATGGTTATTGCGTCCGAGGTCTGAGTGTCAAATACTAGCCTACGTATGCTCCTTAAAACGAAACAAAAATTATTCTTGCAATGAAATCACAAATCTTCAAAAAGTTTTGCATTTTCTTAAAAAAGTCACCTAACAGATTCGATAAAAAAAATGTATATCCTCTCTCCCCTATTCCTGATGATTCGAAAACGAACTACAGAAATGGTTGAGTTCATAATTATATCGGAGTTAGCACTGCGATCATTAGATCTGTTGCAAAATTATTTGTTTCATGTCTTCTCAGTAACAAGTTGCTCAGTGAATTTCAAGCAGGATTTATTAGCGGTTATTCAACTATCGACAACATTTTTGTTCTGCAAACAATAGCGGACAACTGCATTGAACAAAAAAGAAGCTGTACGTCTTTTGTATTGATTTCAAAGCAGCTTTCGATAGAGTAGATCGCAATGCTTTATTTTCCAATAAGACGGGAGTCAAACAAGGGTGAGCTTTAAGTCCAAGTCTTTTTGCCTTGTTCATTAATGACTTAATAGATTTTTTGCCCGGGGGTTTTGAAGTGGCAAGGAGAAACATCTAAGCACTTTTATTTGCCGATTAAGTGATACTGTTTACGCATTCCTCTCAAACTCTGTAGCTGATGATTAACAAACTTGAAACGTATTGTCGATTATGGAGTTAGAGAGTGAATCTGAGCAATCAGGGGAGAACTGTAGGGAGTGAAAAATGTTACTTCAACAGGGATCCAATCGAAGTTGTCAAAACTTACAAGTAACTATTGCTTAAAATCGTAGTATGATACACCACCTAAAAGAAAAACTAGTTTTAGCTAAAAGTGCAATAAGTGCAACGCGGAAGAAATTCTTTTCGAACAAAACAATATTGCTTAGTGTTAAATACAAAGTATTTGTTGCAGTTGCTGAATCTGTTATGCTTTATGCAGCACAAATATGGGGATATGAAAAATATGAAGAAGTCGAAAAACTCCTAGATTTTTTATAAAAAAATGTTTCCGCTTGCCTAAAACCAACCCTAACTATATGCTCACAATTGAAATATAATTGTCACCCCTATTCATAAAATCGCATCACATTACAAAAGTACTTGATATGCCGGATGAAAGGCTGCCTAAAATTTGAACATTGGATACAATTGTTAAAAAAATCCCTCCCATCGTTTCCTAAGTGGTGTGCTTCAACGCTGGCAAAACCACTGCGTAAGCTTTTCCATCTGCCCTATTCTACATGTCTCTTTCCGAGTGGATGGAAAACAGCATTTGTCCAGCCTGTCCCTAAAAAAGGCGAATCTTCCTCACTCTCTAGTTACCGTCCAAATGCCTTTACGTCCCTTCTTTCCAAAGTCATGGAAACGCTGATTAACTATCAGCTTAAGAAATATCTTGAAGAACGAAAGCTCCTTAATGACCGTCAGTATGGCTTTCGTAGCAATAGGTCCACTGTGGATCTGATGGTATATCTCACCGCACAGTGGCACAAATCTTTACATCGTTTTGGAGAAAGAAAGATTATTGCGCTTGATATTTCAAAAGCAGAGTTTGGCATCAAGCTCTCTTATCGAAAATGCGTGCATTTGGTATCGATGAATCTCTTCTTCGTTGGATTAGAAATTACCTTTCGGACTGTTCAATACAAGTTGTATTGGGCGGTTTCAAGTCTGCTATCCACAAAATAAACACTGGTGTGCCCCAGGGCTCCGTATTGTCTCCAACCCTTATTCTCATTTTCCTTAATGATTTCTTATCTGGAACTTCTAATCCACTTAATTGTTTTGCTGACAATAGTACTCTCAGCTTTTCATATTCGTTTTCAGATTCACCTCCTTGTTCTTCGGTACTGCAACGACAGTGTATGATAAGCTCATTAAATTCTGATCTCGACAGCATTGTCCAATGGGGAATAAAACCGCGTAGAATTTAATGCTTCAAAAACTCTGTGCTGTCTTCTGTCGTTAAAGCAGAACCCACCCCCCATGCCGCTATCCATTAGCGGCACTTGCATCGAAGAAACCGATCAGCTTTCAGTCCTAGGTATGTGCGTCACAGACCACCTCTTGTGGAATGAACACATATTCTATATCGCCAAAAACGCTGCAAAGTGCTTAGGTTTTCTTCGAAGATGCAAGAAATTGTTCTGTTCTCACCGTCTGATCTGGCTGTAATCTATAAGGCCTTCATCCGACCAAAACTTGAGTATAACTCTCACATTTGGGCAGGAGCTCCTAAAAATCATTTGAATCTTTTGGATAGAATTCCAAATAGAGATCTAAGAATGATTGGCGATAAAAATATAGGAGAAACATTTACATCTCTCAAACTTCGTCGAAATGTTTCATGTATTTCGCTATTTTATCCGTATTTTTATAAACAGTGGTCTAGCGAAGTAGTCAGCTTCATTCCTGCCCTTAAAATATTTAACCGTAATTCTCTCGCTTCTAGGGATGATCATCAGTTTACCCTTGAGCCCAATTTCAGACGTACTGTCAAGTACAGAGATTATTTCTTTAGCCGTACAACACGAATGTGGAATGCTTTACCATGCTCGAGTTTTCCCTCCCATTTTGATATTCTAAGCTTCAAACCTAATGTACATCGGTATCTCCTTTCAAAACCTTCCCTATTTTCTTAACGCTCGCACTGTGCTCGATCATATTAAGGGTAGTCAAAATCCCTTTAGTGCGGGCAAAATGTAAAAAAAAATGGTGCAATAGGCCAGAAGTACTTGGGAGCTACTGCGGATCCGGTTTCAGATTTCTGGATGAAAATGGAAGATGGTCTAAGGGCAACCTTTTGGATCTTATTTCGAAGGTTGACGAACATTACAGAACTGACTGCTTGAACGATGCTGCGTCTTCGGTCCATACATCAATCTACAGCCGTCTGAACCACAATTTATGTGAGCACAATTATTTTCACAGCGACAACAGTCAATTACTTATTGCATCGATTTTCAAAATGAGAGGGGAGCTAATAAACCTATATTTTATAGGTTATATTTTATGTCATACATTTCATTGTAAAATGCCCTGTTTTATGCGAAACGAGAAGAGGTTTTTGAACAGAAGCTTTAAATCAGACGGTGAAGTAATGGCGCTACTAAACTGTCATTGTAATTTTTTAACCTCTACAGATACTACCAAACAGCAATGTCTTATCGCAATCAAATTTTAAATGAAGCTTTTTAAACCTAATAAAAATGAAAAAATTATTTTCTTCAACAAACTATGTACATTCATATTATTTTACTATTATATTTTACAAATCAATGTCAATCGGGCAGACGGCAAACCATGCTTAAACGATATTTGTAAAAACTATTATGTAAATTGTAAACTTAAATGAAATAATAAATCTATCTATCTATCAGTCTTCTCAGTTAATAGGCAAATTATAATTCTCCAATATTAGCTGTTTTATTGGGATTCTATCCATTGTACCGTAAGTAATTCCCAAAAAAACGCATCGACCGTAGCATGGACCGTAGCTTTTTTATTTTTGTATAAATGTTACACCTGCACAGCAGTCACAAGTAATGAAAGAGTCATTTGCAAAGAAAAATTATTAAAAAATCAAAATTAGGAACAATAATTAGCTTTTATTCATATAAAATAGAAAGTAGAAAAACGTACCAATATTTAATTTATGTTTCAAACCTATTTCTTGTGTTCACTTTTTCTGCATTTGCAATTTTAAATTCGAACATTCATTTTGCACCAATAGAAAGGAAATGATAAGTGAACGGGTTTGTTCATAGACTTTGACCATAGTCCCTTTCACACGAGAAAACACAATTGCCGGAGATTTGCTTGTTTCCTTTTAATGTTTCTTGAACGCACACTACAACGTAGTTTAAATTTCTCACTCCTCTTACATTTCCCCTTTAAATTTCATGCTTTTATTTATTTTCTGAGTAGATGGATAGCTAGAGTTTTATTTTTCAATTCAATTTACAAATGTATTTTCTGAGTTTGTTTGCTTTCAATTCAATATTCACTCAACAGAGATCATACTGTACTTAACATACGCGGATTAAGGAACAAATAGTTAACATTTGGTTTGCAATTTCCATGCACATGTCAAGAAAAAAAAACCTTGGGATCACAAAATTGTACGCCCAGTCCATGTCCATGTAGTGAAGCGAATGGCCAACGTCCATTAAACAGTGAGAACGAAGCACATTTTGTGAAGTTCAGTTGCCGCTTAGTGCGCTTAGGCCAGGCGCGCACATGCATTTTTTCCGAAACGAAATAGTTTAATCCCAAATTGAACGATGATCGCACACATAAGCAACTTAAAAATCAATCAACTAGATAATCCAACACACAGACAACATATTGATTTAATGTGCGCGCAGTTACATTATAGTTCGGTGTGATTCAAACTGAAGAACTTATTTGGGGCGATCGTTCGATTTGTGCAAAAACACAAACTTTTAAGTTGCTCGAATCGCGGACTGAATAGTTTTTGCATGTGCCCGCACTCTCATATAAGTCCATGGTATTAACTTTAGCAAACAAACTGTTGCAAAACTGTAAGTTGCATATGTGCGCGCCTGCATTATAGCTCAAAGAATTTCATACGAATAAATATTTTGCGGCGCAGTGTCGAGCACTTCCTCTATAGTGCAGTTCCACGCAATGCGGTTTGTCTTCTCAAATTGTTTTTTTGTAGATCTAAATAAAAACATGATTTTTTTCACCAAACTCCGTTTATTTATAACTATCAATAAAAATTGAACACAAAACGAATATTGGTGTCAAAAATAAAAGTAAAACCGAATTCATTTCATAGATATTGATTTTTTTTTTCAAAATGGAAATCGAAATTTGTTAAAATTGATTAATTGACATTAGGGGTATGCAAAATTGCAGATATAGGTGGAATTTTAGACGTACTCCAGAAAATAATTGAGCAAAGAATATAGTTTTTAATAGTAAAAGTCAGAAACTTTTCAGAAGAACATCTCGTAATATTAAATATATTTAATTATATTAAAAAATGGAATTATCCAAGATCTTAGAAATATAAACCGGCCAACTATAAAAAAAAAGAAAAAAAAGAATCAAAAAGATCGATTTTTCTTACGAATGAAATTAATAATTAAAACACTCCATGAACACATCCATCGAGATTCAACCCAATTATCAATCGTACCAACAAAACTAACAAAATCAAATTCGAGACTCGAATAAACGTCATCTCGCCATCCACCGTAGCTTCTACTTTAACTTTTTTTCGACCGTAGCGAATTGTATGTAAAATGCTACGACGGATAAACTTACGGCGGATAAATCTCCCAATAAAACACAGTTATTGTTGTTTTATTCTAACTTGCAATTCTACTTGCCTCAGCTGTAAGAGTTCTTTTCAAATATCTGATCCTTTAACATCGCCTTCTGTTTTGATCCTTTTTTTAATCATGTTTTCTCCTATACCACAACACTGTTTAGCCCTCTAAAGAGTCATCATTGCTCTCATGTTTGCTTAACCTTAAAGTATACCTCTTAATTGCCATTTACATCTATATGTACTCAACTCTATGAAGGATGATACGCATTTGTCAGTCAACTAAGAGCAGATTGGTTGTCTTAAATGATAGCAATGTTTCGGTTACGGTAGTTTATTTCGAAAATTATCCTTCATATTTCCCTAAAGAGCTTACTTGTGCCTGAAAAAAGCTAATTACCTGTCCCATCGATTTCGATGGCATCGGACGTGGTTTGGATAATTGCAATTACCATGACTTATGAAAAATATAGAACCTTCTTGATCACTTGCTTTTTCATTTGTAAAGTCAATTGGGACTTGAAGTCATATGGTGCCAAAATGGAAAACTTAAGAATCCCAAATAAACAGTTAAATGAAAGATATAGAAAAACACAAGTGTTGAATAATTTTGGACAATCCTGTACCCAAAAAATATTCAAGTATACGCTTACCCCAATGAATATCAATTCATTTTCACTTTATATAATTAAGAATTCCAGAAGTTGTTGCTTACACTATTCCCCTTAAATTACAAATAGATCTATTCCATTGTAATTATCAATGCTTCAATTTACAAAGCACAAGCTTTAATAAATTTGGTGCTTGAAATAGCGTAGTTTTAAATAAAATAATCAGTTAGCTCTGGAGTTAATTTTATCTTAAGAATATGTTAAGGAAGTTTTGTTTTTGATGGTAACTAAGAATAAAATGTAAGACATATTAAAAGATATTTAAGGAAATCTTTTATTAATATAGAGAACTGAACGTTAGTGTCTTGTACATTTACGGAACAATACAACTACTCCCTAAATTGCTGTGGAAATAATACAGGACATGTGAATACGCGCTGAAACTCTAGCGAAACCTGCTCGAGCATTTGGAAAACAATATAAGCGGCAGTGAAAATCTTATAAAAAAAAACATATTATCCACCGTGCAGACAGTAAAATTCAAACATGAGTATGAAACAGCAAGATGAAAATCTTTCGGATGGGAGTTCTAAGTTTTTTTAAAGTTTGGTAATCAATATGTTAAGAGACTGACTATACATGCAAACCAACACAGCTTTTAAACAAATCTGTAAAGAAAAAAAAAAGAAAACCAAGCTTTCAAGTTAGCATACTGTAAAAATACTTAGCAATTTTTGCAGGCAATAAATGCATTTAGAGGTAAAGCACTTCAAATTGGCATACGATTAGACGCTAACACATGGATGCTTGATTTTCGATCCCACCAAGTTTTTAGTATGCAGATAAATCAATACGCACCACCATATTATAACTACAAATGAAATTTTAGATACACCCATTATGCAGGAAGAAGTTTGTGAAGTCTTAAGAACACTAAAAGACGCGAAGGCTCCTGTAACAAACGGGATCTCCATAGAATTCCTAAAATACTCGAGAGAAAACTGCGCATTTCATCAATAAATTATGGAAGATTTTAACGTAATGCTTAAAAGGGGTAACATACTGACACAGTTCAAAAAGGCAATTAACTTCCTTTTTACTAAACTATTATAATGAGTGTTTTTTAGACGTGTGGTTTTCAAGAAGAAATAAAACGCAGATAATCTAACAGTATGACCATTTAAGGATAAGGGTGTGCTTTTATGTTTAAAAAATTATTTCAGCCGAGAGGTCCAATTTTCAACTACTTTTTGCAGCAATTGGGGCCGTATGTCAGCAATAACAGCCAAATATACTCTTCCAAGGCATCAATCGTCTCGGGCTAATCTGTGTACACAAGCGACTTCGCATAACCCCACAAAATAATAGTTCAGCGGTGTTAAATCGTACGATCGTGGAGACCACGTCAGAGGCCCAAGACGCGAGATAATTTTGCTTATTAACGTACCCATTTAACAAAAAGTGAGCTTCATCGTTAACAAAATTTTCTTGTGAAAATCGGGATCGGTGGCCATTAAGTTTTGGGCCCATGTACCGAACGTGCAACGCTCTTGATGGTCGTTGGGCTTCAATTCTTGCACGAGTTGGATTTTGTAATCGCGCAAACCAATATCCTTCTGCAAAAACGTCTTTAAAGTGAATGGGCACAGCTCCAATTGTTTCACGCGACGGCGGATTGACTCATTCGGGTCTTCTTGTACACTCTGCTCCAAAGCAGCAATAGCGTATTCTGAGCAAAATGGCCGGCATCACTGAGAATGCGCATTATCCACTAGACTAAACGTGGTGCGAAACCGATCAATGGTTGCTCCAATTACCGACTCTGCTGGACGATTATGTCGGCCGAACATTGGACGCAGCGGAACTGGATGGGAGTTTGGCGATACTCCCCCGAGTAAATTGACCATTATGAGGATGTAGCATCGGTAATACAGGTAAACTTATCGGGCCAAATTGAAGTTAGCAGACGGTCATTACAACGGATTCTTCATGATGACTTAAACTTGTTTCCTTTAAAAGTCCAATTTGCCAATAAGTGAAACCCTCAGGATTTGCCCGTTTGCGTGGAATTTTATCAAAACGTTATTGCAATGGCCGAAGATGGCAACACATAGGTGAATTTTTTTTCATGTATGATGAGGTCCATTTTGATCTAAGCGGCAATCTAAACCAGCAAAATTGCCGTATATGGCGTGAATCTAAACTAAAAATGCTCAATGCGACGGGACTGCATGCAGAACTACGCATTGTGTGGTGTTCAGTTTCATCGAGGTGTATGTATTGTCGAGCAATACTTCCTTGAAGAAAACGGTGTAACGGTAGCTGTCAATTGGACCGTTATTTAAAGACGTTGCATAAGTCAATTCTCAGAACTCCGCCACAGACGTATCCCATTGAACAGTATTTAGTTCCATCAAGATGGAGCTCCAGCAAAAATTCCCAAGCAAACTAATTTCCAGGAACTCCTCTTTTCGCTGCCCATCAAAGGTAACTAACCGGACTGCACCAGACTTTTTGTATGGGATTATGTCAAGTAGAATATGTACAAAACAAAACCAACGAGTTAGACTCAATTGAAGCAGTAAATGTAGGCAGTAATTGAGGCGATCCCAAAAGATCGCGTATGGCTATCGGTCTGTCAGTCGAATTCCTAGTTCTAGTCTTTCAAAACAGTTTACAAAACGAGTACGTTGGAAATGATCTTCTGGTCTCCGTTTGGGAGCTTAACGAGGACATGTTTTGATAGATTTCCCCTTTTTGTGAATAGAACATGTTGGTCCTATATTCATCGCTTTCACTTAAAAAAAATTAACTATTTACTTGTAACTTGACCTAAGACTCAAACCTTTGTCAATGTGATGCCTGAGAAATTTTGTCCCAAAATTTCATACAAAATGCATTTTGTAATATTTTGTACTGCCAATTATTGTGTGTGCAGAGTAACTTTTAACACACATTGTATACACCCATAGAATTGGCACAAAATTAACTTTTCGAAAAAGTTTTGGCAAACTTTGAAATTGAATTTTTCAAAAAGTTAAAAAAAAACTTAGAAGGCGACATGTAGGTACCGCGAAGAGGTTTGAGAAAACTTGGATTAAAATCCCTTTTCTTAAATATAATATATATGTACTGGAAAAAAAGCAAACAATGTTTCATATTTAAAGTTTTTGTGGTAGTTGGAGTCAGTATGGCGATGTCCAGTAACTGCACAACAATATTGTCGCTTTTTCACCTTCTAGTCATAACGACTTGATATTTACTGGTATCGATAGGCGCATTTAACTTAATCAACCTATGACATTTAATAACGGCAATATAATGCTCTATCGGCATTAGTTTCACTGCTGGAAAAACAATAAACGGAACGTTGGCCGAACTCCTTCCCTTCTATATTCGTGACTGTGGTTATTGCACTCATTGTATTTTAATGGGCTTTCAAAGCACTATTGACCTGCAATGTCATTGGTCTATTAAATCAGTTATACGAGTACATTAAAAGGATGTTGTGCGGCAGATGGTTGAATTTAATTGGATTAATCAAAATTATTTTATCATCAGACTGCTGATAATAAATCAATATGTGTTCCTTAAAACCTTCATAAAGTGGTACAGTGAAACCCGCTTAAGTGAAACTCGTTTAAGTGAAAAACCCGCATAACTGAACAAAATTCCTTCAAGTTTTCTATTTTTCTATAGAAAATAATTCGGTTAAGTGAAAAACTAAAAATCGAAAAAAATCGGGTGCCTAATTGCTTCATTTTTGTATACTTTCTCTTCCATCTTCCACCACTTCCGAATTCATGACACATGTAAATGCTAAGTTTTAAATAAAATTGAAAACCCTGAAATTTCCATTTACTTATATACATTGTTGTTTTTGTAACACGAAATGTATATGTGAATAAAAGAAAATGAACTCAAAGTAGCGTAGGTTGGGTAAAAATTCGTTTTGTTTAAAAATAAATTATTTATTTGTTAAAAACTAGGTCCTTTTTTTTATTTAGATAAACCATATTTATTTATAAAAGCAATTGGTAAACATTTAACACATGTTGTTTTCAGCTGTTAAAATTCAATATATGTAGTAAAAATTGTAACGTGTGTGTTACTGAAATATTTTTGTGGTTATTCGAAACCCGTTTAAGTCAAATATATTTTACACTTATCCGAGACCCGCTTAAATGATTTTTTTTCAGTTATCCGACGTCCGCTTAAGTGAAAAACCAACTTAACTGAAAAAAGAATCCTGATTTTTCGTCGTTTCGCTTAAGCGAGTATCACTGTATCGAATTTTCTGTTATGCTATCCTTATATCAAGCATCAGAGACCTGCACCCTGAGTAGCCTTATGACGGGGATCTAAATTTCGCTTAGCGTCTTAAGTTGCTAAGGGCAATATAGGCAGATTAATTAGGGTAAGTTCGGACGTTATAGGGCACCTAACGTCAATCCGAAATAACTTTTCTAAGAACAACATTTTACAATTCAAATATTTTCTTGTATTAAATTAGACAAAAAAGTAACAAATAAATTAAACAAAAATAATACTGCAATGCTTTTAATAAATAATAAATTAATTTAAAAAAGAGTTTAAAAAAACGCGCACCCCTGAGTCCAATAATACGGGGAGCTTTTATTTTTTATTTGAATGCCCACATCCATCGCAAGTGTTCTTAAATGCAGTACAGTAATTGTCGGACCACTGTCCACAAAGGCCCAATGCAATGACTAGTCCTTTTTGGTTATAGTGTAATCTTCACCAAAAATGTTTTCGTTCTCCCCGAAATCTTAGGATCCATCCAACTCGTCGCGTTCGCTATCTCGATGTGAAAATGTTCTTCATCGGAAATGAATCTCATTTCACATAACATACATAACTGTGTAATACAAAACACGAAAAAACGGTAAGAGACAAAAAAAACTTTAGGTACCCGCGCAATAATGCCCTAACAGTGCTTGGGCCATATTACACAAAAAACACTATTTCACAAAACATTAAAAAAACGAAGTTCCCCAGTAGGAAATTTCGACATCAATGAATTTTTTTGGTGAATTCATCAATGCATGCGTCGACTATTTCTATCGATGAGTAGTATGTTATGATTTCATAAGAAATCGGTTGCGCATTTTTTCATCAGTTAACTAAATTCCAATGAATTGAATGCTTACAATTCACTACATTTTCAGTTACAAAATCATAAACGATGATTCCACTGATAAACAGTAATGTATAGGTTCATGAGTTCGTAAATGATGTTTGGTTCTCTGCGGTTCGGAGGTTGTTTTGTTTTCTTCCCGAGAACAAAAGAAAATGCAAACAAAAAAGCCTTTAAAAAAGGTTTTATCTGCCACGAGAGAGTGACGAACATTACCTTTTTTCTACCTGCAACGAGAAATGCGCTCAGTAGTCAGTCTTCGCTGGTGATGACATGACTTCGTGGGTTTTTTTTTTTGAAAGAAAGTGAAGACATATAAACCAGAAATTCCAGTTTTGTTCGCGATCATTATCATCAATAAACACAGCAACAAAAGTTTATTTTTTTATCAACATTTTTTTTTCGTTCAGAAATTGTATTGAGCCAGCTGAATGGTTTCAATTATTAACCTTAAGATATTTGGCGACTGGTTGGTATTTCTTCGACTTTATACAAAACAAAATTTAAAAATGCCTATATTTCTCTTAGAGCATGACGACTGAATGTGCAAAACCTACGCAGCAGAATGAACAAAATGAATTGCTAAGAGCGACATCAGATCAAATTTTAAAGAATCAATTATTGATAAGGTTTACTTTCGCATCAAGATTTGATCAAGACTACATTTAAATTATTATTAGCTAAACGTATTTTTTTTTCTTAATTGAATGTTTATATTATTGAATAATCGTCGAATTAAATTAATAAAATGATGTTTGGGGGTATAACATATATATACAAAGTTTCTGTTTCCTTAAAAAAACATATTTATTCTTTCACAGAAAACCGACACTTATGTTATTTAATGCATACAAAATGAGGAAAAAAAGAAGTAGGTATCATACGGGCTTAACATAGTGATTTAAAAATTGAACATTCATGGCATTTTTCATCATATAAAATTCATATGCGAAATAACGAGTTACATTAACATAATGAATTAATGGATGAGCATTCATGCCATTTTTCACCTGCTGAATAAGCAACACTAAGTCAACTAGTGAGTTCACAGCTTACCGTTCATTCCATTTTTCATCACATATAGTTTGCTTATGAATAGACTAGTTATCCCTACTTCGTGATTTCACTGTTAAATATTCACCCCGAAAATCACTTGGTGAACGCCTATGACAGCCCCATGTTAAATTCATCGATGGTTACATACCAAATTCATGGGATGTAGCTTCCATTCATTGATGAAAAAGTTGGTGATTCATGCATGAATTTTTTGAAATTTTCTACAGGGTCTCTTTTTGTTTCAAATATTTCACATTACTCAACAACACTTAAACTCTATTGTACATTCTACTCTTCACACCGAACACCATTAATGTACACTTACTGACCCAGCAAACATTTATCTGAAGGTTCAGATTCTAATCACCAAAAATGAAGAATAATATTCTGGAAACCTTCAGTTTTTTGAATGAATTATGAATATATAGATCCTACAAATTATTACCAGAGAGACACAAAGATATTGGTATTCTGTGTCAAAAAAAAACAACACTCAGATTTGGTTGTTGGATCCTTCATATGGAGATCCTTTTTCATCCTTTTATTTTTTTTTTTACCAAGGGGTAATGATGACGGGTCATTGTAATGACAAAAGTTTCGTTTGCATAGTTGATTATCAGTTCGGAAAAGTTTTTCGAAAGATCGGTTTAGATAGATATATAACCATCAGCTTGTGTTTTAACAGTACATGGGTATCTACTTACTTAACAAAAAATATATATAAAAAAGCAAATGGTAAAACATAAGGGTATGTAAAAAATGGTGTTAAATTTTCTTAGAAATATTAAAATCATTTTTTTAATTATAGCATCGTGTAACAATTAAGAAGTTCTGTAAGCTATAAAAGCCAAACAAGAGGCAAATCAAAAAATGTTCCAGAGGCTCAGTGATGAAATATTCAATCATAAATGAATCAGAAATTATGAATTCACTTATGATGCAATTTGAATCCTTTTACCTGGGCTCTTAGACACCGATTTGAATCATTTTAATGATTCATTCATGATCTGAAAATTCTGCAATTATATGAACGTATATAACCGTTCCATATATTCCTTCAAATGATTAATCCCTGAACCTTTTCTGAATCGCAAAAATGATTCCTGTACGATTAATTAAAGTGAAGGTATATACTTAGAAATCTTTCACTTAATTGAATGTTATTGGAATTATTTTTATGATTTAGAAAAGATTCAGGCATTAATCATTTAAATGAATATATGGAGCTCTTATATACGTTCATTTAAATGACGAATTTTCAGATCATAAATGAATCATTACAATGATTCAAATTGGTGTCTAAGAGCCCAGGTAAAGGATTCAAATTGCATAAAAACTGAATTCTTTTTCGGCCGGTTTCTTCACTTTTATGAATTAATTATCGTTCATTTCTGAATTAAAATGTTTGCTGGGGAGAAACACGAATCCAAACACAAAGAAAAATTATAAAAAAACACAACCAACCTGTAAATTTTTTTATAATCCTTTTTTGTTCAGCGAAACTGGTCGTACAGAATAACGATCTTTACTGGACACGTGTTCGGCAGAGACTGAACACTAAAGTTTTGCGTTGTTTTTTTTTTTGGAGCTGCGACATAATGCCCGAAATCACCCTATAAGGCATTGTCCTCGCGAAAAAAGGAGAAGCTAATTTCTTCCTACCATTGCTCGTAATACGGTTATTAACTTGAACCAGATTTTCAAAACAAAGGATCTATAGAAGCCAATCTGGAGATGTTGTGAGCTCCGGAGGGTATAAAACAAACAACAAACAAATATTAGTGGTACAACGCATATTAAATATTTATATTAATTAAAGATATTTATTCTCTGTTTAGATATGTTTCGAGACGACATGAGGGCGCACCTTTATTGATATGGAAATATTGTTAAATAATTATGGCCATACAACGACATTATAATTTAGTCATTTTAAACTTATAAATACAAATCCATGCGAACCGAATAGTCATTTAACGAACGGCTAGTTCAAATTATTCATGATTAATTAAGTTAACACCATGTTTGAAATCCTCGGAGCTATCTACTTCTACATGACATACAGTTTTGTTATTTATAAATCTCTCCCCAATTAAGATGTCAAACCGATTAATCCGACCATTTGACTCCCACGGTACTTGACTTCAATGTTATTACCAATTACCATCATCCCGGGCAATCCCAACGCAATCGGAATGGTCAGTATATAGCTTTTACAGTTGAATCCCAGCAAAATGGATTCTTTTGCAACTATGTCGGTACTCCGCGAACTGGTATACCCTCGCCCAAACTCGCACCGAGTTCATCCCTAACAAAACTTACACTATACGAGATTAGGATTTTCTCAAATCCCAAGTAATTACTTTATATATGAAGCGGCAAACTTTAAACTCTTCCTCATGCTTTGACCGGAACAAACACTGGAAGTGGATGGAAGTACATAGATCCGCACTCGAACACACCCTTCCTTAGTAGAGGATTGATATTTGAAAATATCTGTAACAAAAGTTTTTGCGTCATTGCCCGCCTCGACCGGGCCTGGTAACACGAGAAGACGAGAAGTGAACTGGCCTGCTGGGGCTTCTGGGCTGTCCTGAGCTGGTAGTAGGATGTGGTCGCATTTTCTTTTTATCTTACATTTGATTATTGTAGTAGCACACAGCTCCGATGTGTTTTGTGGTCAGGCCAAAGGATCTCCGACCTGCAAGGCGATGTACAATTGTTCCGGTTCAACGAGCAAAACAAGAACTTTAACTGAATAAGCAAAATGGCTGAACTGAGCTTAATAAAGTCAGGGAGATGGTTCCGTCTCTCTGTTTCTGTCTGTCTCTGTTGGGGCTATCTTCATCCAGCATCCAGTTTTACTGTGTGGTTATAACCTTTTTCCTCCTGGACGTGTATAACTGTATGCAGACATTTTAATTGCACCAATTACGCTGGAAAAGTTTTACTATGGCTCGATGACTTGACTATATTGTAGAAGCTTCATACTCGACACTCGTATACTGTACTTTTACGGATGTTTGTGTTTTGGTCCGTTTTCTAACTCATTTTGTCGGCAATTGTTTTACTGGGTTTTCTAATTTTGAATTTATTGTGTTTTTGAAAGTTTTGTTGAAGTCTTTTCGGATTGAACTTTTTTATAGAGCTATATTCTATTTTATATCCTTTTTCCGAAACGAAACAGAATGGTATATAATATACTTTCTCCTTAGGTCATCGTTCGTTTGGAAGGTTTGTTAAAATTATGAAGTGCAATTGTAATGGCAATTGTTGATTTAGGACTAAACACAATCTAGATCACATTGTTTGAATTCAAAAAGGGACATTTATGTTTAGAATAAAAGTTTCATAATATTCTGAAAATATATGGATGTCAATTTGAATATGCAATTAATGAAGGATTTAATTTTTAAACAAAATGCATGGACGTCAATTATTAAGACTCCAATTGAATAATTCTAAGAATAAATTAAACGTTTTATTAGTTAGTTAAAAAAGGTGAATAACAAACATTTAGAGAAAGGGGTATATAAATGAGACTTATTAGAAAATTAGCAAGGAACATGAACATGAAAACGTATAGGTTAGGCAAAACTTTGATTTTTATGTTTGCATTATAGATACTATAATGGATTTAAAAAAATTCGAACTATCAAACATAACATTACGATCGTAGACAACACCAAAAAAGGGGATCACCCAATTCGGTCTGTCTGTCTGTCCTCCAGTCTGCAGCCTAAACGGTTGGATGGATTTGCTTCAAACTTAGTACATATTGTTTTTTCGATAATAGCTATGCCCACAAGTTTTTTTTTTCATTTTTTAACACGCCAAATAATAGTAGCTCCCATACATTTTCTTTTAGCCAAAAACAAAAATCTTATTTTTCTCAAAAACGGCTCAAACGATTTTTATAAAAAAAAAAACAGTTCGTTAATGAAAGGAAAAAGAACATTTTTGTAATGTTTTTTTTTTTGAAAAAAATTGTTATTTTTGGTTCCTCTACTAGTATGTACGTTTTTTTTTGTTGTCTGAAAAGCTTTTCGTTTTTCTGAAAAATTATTGATTTGATTTAATTCACATATTTTGTGCAAACCCTTTTTTTTTTTTTTTTAATATTCATTCTTATTTGATATTAACTTATAATTATCTTAAAGCTAGACAAAAATGTTTAAAACTAGCCTAATTATCAATAACTTACAACTAATTTACTGGCCCTTTACGGGCGCTCTAAACTAAACTATCTCTTAATACTAATGTCGTTCGACCTAAAAACTATTTTAATTAATTCTAATTATTTTATTTTAATTTGACCAAGAAAACTTTTTGAACAAAAAACTCAGTAACATGTGCTTTTTTTTAATTTTTACTTATAGACTAAAAATAATTAAATCTAGATACAACTAACTTATACTAACTAGAAATACCTAAAACTACTTAAATCTACTTAAAAACTAGAACAGCCACAGCAGCTTTTTTAGATGCACAGGCACATACTCCTCCAACTCCATAAGCTCGTTCGGAAGTTGTATAACGGCGGCGAATCCGCAGTGGTCACTGTCGTACTCGATCGTTCGTAAACAGTTTCTTGGTCGTTGACCCACGTCTTTCAGCAATAGATCCAAATAGGCATCGCTTCTTGGAAATGATGGCCTCTCTGTGCCTGGAGGATCGAGGCGATACCCAAGGTTCTATCGACCCATTCAATTAAACAAATGGTTACCTCGAGGATTTTGTATTTGATTTCCCCAATTTATGTGTTTGGCGTTTAAATCGCCGGCGCCGGCTAATATGTAAAAGTTTTCTTCCGAGCTCAATCTTAAGCATTCAAAAAGCTTTGCAAGCTCTGTTATAAACTGTGTGGGCTGAGGTCTTTCCGGTGCATAGGCAGCGATCACATACTTTCGCTTCCCCTGTTGGAGATGAATGCATATGATGCATGCCTCTAACGTCCGAAATGTTCGCACATCACTATTATATATTACCTTATGACTAATGCCTTTACGTAAAGATTGCGACGCCTCCTCCTTGAGTGGAGTTGGGTCGGTCTCTTCTTACGATATTGTAATTGTTGTTAGTCAATTTATGTTTCTGGTTAAGCTTAGTTTCGCTAGCCATAAACACATCTGGACTTATGTGTTTAAGTAATTGGAATAGATTCGCTCTACGTTCGGTCCTAATCAGTGAATTTACATTCACAGCTAGGATCTTAAAGGGCCTCTCCGGCAGCGCGCCCTTAACCTGTAAGTTGCGTTAAGCTCGGCAAAACAGAGTAGAGATAATCCACCCTAGTCGCCTGCTCCCTGATCTGGTTTTGGAGGCCAGTCAACTGGCCCTGGATGGCCAGTAGAATGCCCATAATATCCGCCTGTGCCGCCGGCGCCTTAGGCACGGGGGCCTGTTGGGCGACCTTTGGTGTAGGCTGTACCGTGCTTCCCCTTCCTGACGCCATTTGGGCGTAAGAAATTTGGGGGTTGACGGGCGTTACGGTCGGCCACTCTACCACTGTGCTACTGCACCACTTAAGAAATGTTGATTTAATGTTACACTTAAACTCACACACAAAATTTAATTTGAAAAAACTGGGAAGCCGAAAACGTGTTAACACCTCCACAGTACGAGATCGACTGATGGTACATTATGTTTTTTCGGTAATATGCCCAAAATTTTTTTTTAATGTTTTTAAGACTTCAAATAAGAGTAGCTCCCATACATTTTCTTTTAACCAAAAACAAATATCTTATTTTCCTCAAAAACGGCTCAAACAATTTTTATAAAAAAAAATCAGTTCATTAAAAGGAAAAAGAACATTTTGGTATTTTTTTTTTTTGGAAAACTGCTTTTATTTTTAGTTCCTCTAGTAGTACGCTTTTTTTGGTTTTCGTTTTTCTGAAAAATGATTGATTTGATTTTATTCACATTTTTTGTGCATACGCTCCTATAAAGTCTAAACACTACTGTAAGCGAAATTTTTTAAAACAATTTTTTTTTTAATAAAAAAAAACTTGTTTTCAAAAACTCAAAATTTCGAAAACGACTTAATAGATATATTCGAAACATTGGAATTGGGGAGTTTTTTGACATTATCTTGAACAGTTCAGAAAATTGTATTCCTAAAATAAAAAAACAACACCCATACAAATGTAAAAAAAAAACGTTAAGAAAAACTTGTATTTCTCGATAACGGCTCCAAGATTTTTTATAAAATAAGTGATACTGTTTAAATTAGTGCAGTCCACTTTTAAGTATAAAAATATTTTATTTTGCGTACTTACTAACGGTACTTCCCATAGAACCACTTTCCATATTTTCGCCTTTCTCACTATTGGAAAGAGATTAAAATAAGTTTTTGTATGCAAATGATTCCTAAAAGTGTTAATAAGATTTATATATTTAAATTTTCCAAAAAAAAAAAATGTTTAAAAAGCAAGTAAAATTTTGTTTTGAAAAATCAATTTTTCAAAAAGCAGTGTCTGAATTTTTTTGAAATTTTAATTTTATGCGTATACTAGCGGACCGAGTGAACTTCGTCTGCCCCAATTTAACGCCATCATATAAACCCTAGAACTATAATAAAGCACAGATAGTTCAAATTGCAATGTGATTTATTTGAATGGGATCAAAATCAGTAGAAAGAGATATGTTAATAAATGTTTTTGGACTTGTTTCCGGCGCAAAAAGAAATATTTTATATGTCACACTTTTTTGGTGTTCTCTATGATCGTAATGAGGTGATTGTTAGAATTTTTTTTTTGTGCCCGAATCTATAACTTGCCTTATAGTATCTATAATCGCACGTAAAAAAGGGTAATGATTTTTTGAGATTACTTATACGGATACTTCCAAAATGCATTACTATCAGCTCTGACCTACTGGATTCTGGAAGTAGGGCTTTGTTCTGAGTCGTTTCGTCACATTAGGTGTAATGGGAAATTGCTGTTGACGATGAATGCCTAGTTCGTAAGTAAAGGTATTTCGACAGCAGTTGACTCAGTAGGTCATGGCTTTAGTTTGCACTTATGGGCACATCAGTTCTTCCAATGAATAATAATAATACAACCGATTGTAAAGAAGCCATCAGTTATCACCTTACTATTCAAGTGTAAGTTTTTGTCGTGTAATTAACTAATGTGCTTTCTGTACCAGCAATTCTTTTGGTATACTTTCCCCACCAGTGATTAAGCGTCTACTTTCGTTTACTTTGTTAAAGTATAACCGGCTCACCTCGTCATATTTCCACTAAGGTGAGATTTGGATAGGTAAGCTATTAGCTAATAACTATAAACTCTTAACTACCTCAAAATGAATGCTTCTACTAATTGTAACTATTTAGATGGTATGAATGGTGTATAGGTAAATAAAAATCATTTTTTAAACGAATAAAAACTGGCAGAACCATCACTTTAATAAGTTTTTTCCAAAAAAAACCAAAAACAATATTAGATGTAGCGGAACAATGAAAATTTTATAAAAAAATTTATCGACGGATTTTGATGAAATCCTGTTTTTTATTTTTAGTTTTTTGAAAATTTTGGTAGGTATGCAGTTTTTTAGAGCTTATTTATGGCCATGCGAATATAAGATTTAAAATTATTTTCTTGATTAGTTTTAAAAATATTGATTTTTCAAATTAAAAAAAAAATAAAAAATTAATTTTAATTAGAAAAAATTTTTTTCAATTTTTTTCAAAATTTTTATATGCAGAATTTGTTTGGCTACCTAGATCTTCCCAAATATAAAAATTGACAGAAATCCAATGTACCGTTACCGAGAAAGCCAACAAATAAAAAAACAGTTACATGAAAGGTACCGTTAATAGACTTTTCCCCTAAATTTTATTCGGATCAAATAAAATCTAGTACCAACAAAAAAATTCTCAAAAATTTGTATCAAAATCGTTGGAGCCGTTTTCGACCAAAATAAGATTTTCTTTCACGGTTATATAGCAGGTACCGTTATATTTAGGCCTAAAATAAAAATAAAATTCCCCCTCTGAGGAATGCCAAAATAATCACACATACTAAATTTGAAGGTAATCGTTTAGGCCGCTTAGGCTGCAGCTCGTTATACATACAGACTGACAGACAAACGGACATTTTTTACGATCACGTTTTTAAGCTTCTCTATAATCGTAATGTCATGATTGATGGTCTGATTTTTTTTTTACGAATGCATAACTTGCCTTATAGTACCTATAATCGGAAGTAAAAATGAAGTGTGTTCAAAAAATACCGACTTAACGCCTTAAAACCAAAACCAAATTAACAAGGATTAAAGACGTATTAAAAAAACAAAAAATTACTGATTTTAGAAATGCCTATTTAGGAAGTATTTGAGAAAGCTTAAAGTAACAGAAGTGAACGTACAATTTAAGTTCTTGAATAAAACACTTAATAAAGTAGAAATAAAGACTAAATAAAGAAACCGAAAATAAGCATACCAATTTAATAATGAATAAAGTATGAATTAAGAAATGTAATACCGAAAATATACTATTTTGTGCTACTTGTGTGGGGGGGGGGGGGGGTCGGGTCAGGTATGGAAAAAGCATAAAAGGCCGCACACACAGTGTGTTTACTAATGCGGAAAGGCTAATTATATTAAGAAAAGCATCGAATTCTCACTCTTAAGCAAAAATCGGGGAAAAATGTGGTATCTTGGCAAGTCTCACAACTATACGTCGTGTTATTCAAAAGCTAAGCATATATAAAAGACTGAAAATCAAGAAGAAACCACCCTCAACCCGGTTCGAAAAGAGCAATGCCTCAATTTTTGTCGAGTACATGTGTGACCTGAACTTTGGACCGGCTGCATAGCAGAGTTGGAGGATGGAGTGATGGTGTGGGCGGGCATTTCCTATTATGGCACCTGCCAATTTCAATTTATGTCCACCACAATGAATGCATTGGCTTACAATGGTTTATTAAAAGAGGCTTTTCCATACTTTCATACCCATTTTGGACATTTGCTGTGGACTTATCAACATGATAATGCGCCAATACCTACAGACCGGGAGTAGCTGAAACGTCAAATATGTATATGGATCAGGACAACAATATTCGAGTATACCCGAACTAATCCAAACCATCCAATTAGCTTGGTTTTCAATGTCGTATGCATTCCTTTCACCGGATGTGTGAATTTCTGAAGCAGAAAGAAAGAAAGACGAAAAAATACTTTTAATACCTTCAATTTAACTAATGTTTGAAATAAAAGAATCAAAATTCTCTGAAATAATTTTTCCATTAAAGTGCCTTATTCAAGTGGTGCAAAATTTTGACCCCGTATTGTGGGGGTTTTTAGTAAATAGTTTTTTTGTTAATACTTAAAGCAATGGCATTAAACATTTCTTTCTGTAAAATAACAACAATCAAATGAACTTTGATTTTAAAAAACAATTAGTCTCTATACTCTGTTCAGTTTACATTTTTAGTGCAGGGAAGATAGGATATTTGCCTTTCACTCTGCATGTTAGAGATGCCAATAAGTTCGTACTGTTTTAAAGCTCTTACAGGGTTGCAGTAGTAAGCATACTAAATTACCAAAAACGTAGATGTGGTAAATCTGATTCAATAAGTTTATTTTTAAAGCACACAACGAGGGTTGAGTGCATGGTGAAGGATGAAGGCACACAAGCCGCAGTGTGCTGTGCACTTAGATGTGCAGTATGTAGGTCATGGTGAAATATACGTTGGTTATAACACGATTACAAAAATAATTTGTATGTAACTCAGTGGTTATTTTCAGTGCGAATTTCAGCGCCAGGCACCAGTGTGTTTCAAAAAGCTTTATAGAAATTGAGATAGATTATTGAAATCCATTATACTCGTAGTAAGGGTGAAAGGCAAATATCCTATCTTCCATGTATTAAAAATATAAATTGAACAAAGTATAGCGTTCTCAGCTATGTGTTATCTCTTTATCTTTCGTTCTGATTTATCGGTTATCGACCTTCGGCTTCGAGTTGTAATTGCTTGGGTACAAAGGTGAAGCTGAATCGTATAACATGGCTACAATTGAAGTTGTAGCTATAGTACAAAAGTTCAAGTTGCATTGTATAAAGCAGTGGTTCCCAAGGTGGTACATATCGACCCCTTGGGGTTGAAATCGGTTTCCCAGTGGTCGACATAAATGAAAACTTATTTTGCGGGTCGAAGAGGTCTAAACATCGACCCTTATTAATTAGCATAAGTTCTTATTTGATACTTTCAAAATTACACATTTTATATTTCATCTAAAAGTATAATATTAGTTCGATGCCAGAGAAGAAAAAAAATAGTCCACAAGGAAAAACGTAAGCGACAACGAACTTCACGAACAAATAAAATTTGAATAAAAAAAACGTGTCGCAGTCAGGGATGGCACTTTTTGAATCCGAAGTAGATTTAAAAAAAAAAGGGCAGTAGATTAATTTTTATCGGAGTACATTTTTATATTTTTAACATATAAATAAATAACAGATAACAAATAACAGAATCTATCGGTTCCCAACAATCTTTTCCAACTTGCAGACAATAACATTTTTCAAAGTGCTTGTATCAATTCTATTTCGAAGCTTATCCTTAACAAAACTTACTGTCGAAATTTTACATTCGGCTGTGGCAATACTATGAGGTAGATAACATTTTCCCCAAAGGCGTTTTGTTCGTTATTCAGTTTAACCCAAGAGCAAGAAGTCATCAGAATCATACTATTTCTCTAACAGATATTGTTTTCCCAACAAAGATCTCAAAGCAAAGTTCCGAATGTGTTACGTTAGGAATACGAATAAATTCACATCATATGCCCCGAACGAAATCAAAACAGCATTACCTCACAGAAACCCGTTTTCGGAGTTTCAAAGTCTTCTGCCTTACGTCAAAATATTAGAAGAAAAATCGATTTAAATTTTTGTTGCTAATCTTTTGATACTACTACTATAAAATAACTGTTCGTAGAAAAACTGTCAAACATCATATTCATTCGGGACTAGTGATGCTAATTTCCTTGAACTTCGAATTTCTTAGGAAATATTTTTAATACGACTGGACCTGTAATACCTTTTTCATGATTCGTAATAAGTTATTAAGCCTTTCCAGGTTTTCGTTATACGAGTAGTATGGAAGAAATGTTACAATAGGCAAAATTAAGATCATTTTAACCGTCACAACCACCTTTGCATCTAACTACCTAAGAAGTATTAATTTTGTATCATTAAAATTGAAACGTTTTCTTTTTTGATTGCAATTTCTACGTAAAATTCAACTAAATATTTTTTTGATTTCATACAGTTTGCTTTCTTCAAAGTCATGAGATGCAATATGTCCCTGGAACTCTATTGCAAAATGCATGTCCGAATAGCAAAGACAATCTGAAGTACTTTCTAAATCCATATTTGTACTGATTGCATCTATTTATATTATATTTTCTTTAAATTTCTATATACAAATCTGTTATGATCAGAACAAGAAAACAAATGAAACATAATTAAAAACATTTTTCTAAGTCAGCTGTAAACTGTCACTTGCCTTCATAACATAGCCAAAAGCCGAAAGCCATTAGTGGTGTTCAGGTTTTTGTTTGAATGAGATTGACCATATACAAAATTAGATTCAAACAAATAATTTTTGGATTACATTTACATATTGAATGTTTTTTTCTTAAAACAAAAATTGCAGTAGATCTTATTTAAAGACAGTAATTAATACTCCAATTGCAGTAATGTTACAACCCTGGTCGCAGTATGTCAATTTTGTTCGGCCTGCGGTATATATGTAACTGTATTATCTGTATGAGATTTTAGGTTATTATTTTCGCGGATGATATTCATATTACATAAAGTTTAAATTTTTTTTTCGGAACTTACCGCGTTAAATGTTAGAAATATTTTCAATTTCTTTTTCCCGACGTTTCGAATAAGTTTCAAACTTCGTGGTCACGGGATGAGACTGGCGATTGATGGATGTTGGTTTAGTTATTGTTTTTTAGCTCTCGCTCTCAAACAGTACCGGTGCGTAGATGTTTTTGCACTTGGATTACTTGTGGGTGGTGTACTCGTTCTAGGTTGTTGTTGCGTTGAGTCGATATATTCTTGTACACATGCAAAGCTTACGATATCGGCTACAGGTTTTTTGATTGGCTTTATTTTTTTTTACTTATGAGAGGATCCCACGTTGGCGATAATTTAAAGCTAGAATCTCTATTGAAATTTGTATGTTTCTGAATTTTCAATTTCATACGGACAGATATTTACATGCTACATCGCACCATCACCCAGCCAACTTAACATCGGTTGTATCTGCTCTTGTAAACCGTGCTCACAAAATTTGTGACCCCGAACACCTTAAACAAGAGTTGAATTCTTCAGTGTGACTTAATAACAGTTTAAAAAAGTGTAAGTTCGTGAGCATTCCTAAAAAAACATCAAGTAGTCCTAGGTATCATTAAAATAAGATTGTATGCAAACTAATCAGTTTTATTATTGTTTTTTAAGTAGCTCCTTGAATATATTTTTTTTGATTAGCTGGTTTGGTGTTGTAAAGGCAGACACGAAAAAAATGCAGACAATACAGTTTGGACTACTTGAAGTTTGGATTTATTCCGTCTGCAACAAACCAACACTTGCCAATGTGTCACAGGTGTAAAAAAGTATTCACTAATGATGCCAGGAAGCCTTCAAAAATGGAGGACCACTTATCGAGAGTACCTACATGCTGATAAAAAAAAGTAAGCGTTTGTCATTCTTTCAAGCACTTAAAGAAAAACTAGAGAAAAGACCATTCATAAGATCGATGTTTGCGTCATCATCTATCCAAAACGTTGATTTCTTACGAGCGTCCTATAATATATCTTTACTAATAGCGAAGTCAGGGAATCCCCACAAAAATTGGAGAGCAGCTTATTTTACCAGCCATTGCGGAGGTCCTCAAAAATGTATTGCACAAGCCCGCACATGATATTATAAAGAGAATTCCTTTGAACATTAACACCGTTCAGAGACGAATAAACGAGATGGGTCTCAACGTAGAAAGCATTTTATGCAATTT
The DNA here is from genome assembly GCA_910595825.1 of Philhelius pedissequus. Taxonomy (NCBI): domain Eukaryota; kingdom Metazoa; phylum Arthropoda; class Insecta; order Diptera; family Syrphidae; genus Philhelius; species Philhelius pedissequus. The sequence continues at coordinate 270,845,821 of OU343160.1, read as the reverse complement.
CTTACAGACCTACAGATTCTCTCTCCGCCTGGACGAGAATACATTACCCGGCAATGAAGCTCTGTTTTTAGGATATATTCGATATATTAAAGATGAAAATATGTGCCAAGAACTGCTTTGTGCTACATATTTAAAGACTGATACCAAAGGAGAATCGATTTTTCAGGCCGTGGAAGATTTGTTTACCGACAAAGCTATTCCATGGAAGAACATTGTTTCTGTTGCGACTGATGGTGCACCATCTATGGTCGTCATTGAGGTTTTATAGCTCACTCAAAGCGACAACTGACTGAGGTACTGGCCATTCACTGCGTCATTCATAGACAGCATTTAGTAGCAAAGAATGATAATGAACATCTGAGTCCAAGACTGCACCAGTCATTACAATATGTAATAAATGCTGTCAACAGGATTCGAAGCAATTCCTTGAACTCTCGGTTATTTGCTCAGCTATGTGAAGAAAACGACGAAGTTTTTACTCGGTTACTTCTGCGCACTGAAGTTCGCTGGTTATCAAGAGGTTCTGGCTTAGCAAGATTTTCGGCTATTTTTTGAATCTGTGTTGGAGTTTTTACAAGAAAAAGATCCTAACTTAATAGAAAATCTGAACAATTGTAAAACAGATATTTATTATTTGACGAATATCTTTGGTATGTTCAACCAAGTTAATTTGCAGCCGCAGGGTGACGACTTCAACTTGATTAAAACAAAATCAATAATATCGGCTTTTGTGGGTAAACTTATGCTCTATAAACAAAATTTAAGTAGACCAAAATAATCAGAAATGCTTCAAGAAGATGTTATTTTATCATATCTCACGCATTTGGACGCATTACAAAAGGATTTTACTAAGATGTTTCATGATCTCTTAAATTACAAATTCATCAATGGATAATAAATCCGTACAATATCACATCCATGGAAGAAGCCAATGTTATATTACAAGAAGAGTTGATCACCATTTGCAATGACGAGGAGCTAAAGCCGAAGTTCAACCAAGGCTACCAGAAGTACTGGTTACAGCGCAACATTAAAACAAAGTATCCTGCATTGTGGAATATTACTGAAATGTTCCTATTCGATTTTCCATCATCTTACTTGGTCGAAAAAGGCTTCAGTGTGGTTACAAACATTTTGAGAAACAAAGAAACCATTTGAAAATCAATGAACGCAGAGATTTAGGGCTGAAACTCATCAATATTGAACCAGGTTTGTTTAGATTGGTAGAAATTCACCAGGTGCATCCATCACACTGAATTTTTGTGTCTTTACTTTGCGATGTTATTGTTCTTTTTTTTTCAAAAAAAATTACGTATTTAAGTATTTTTACGAAATTTTTATTTTATAAATCATTTTTAAATACAATGGATATTTTTTCAATTGTATATCTATTTATTTCCAATATTATTTATTTATTTATTTGTAACATACACATTAAGAAATTAAACTCTTACGAGACGAGTATTATAAGTGATGTTTTACATTGAGGTTATAAATAAATTAATACAAAAGGTAATAAAGTTAATATTTAGAACAAACAAATTTAACAAATTTTTGAGAACAGGAAAAATAATAAAAAATTTATATTAATTATTCGATTTCAAAATTACAAAATTTACAAAATAATACTATTTACATATTCTATAAACATACGCCAACATAATACTTAAGAAAAGTAGACTAAGTATACAAATAAATTATATGTAATCAAAATCAGCTAGCCAGAAGTTTGAATGAAAAGGGATCTCAGTTCGCTGCGAAAATACTGAGTGCCACCCGCCTCGCGAACATGCATTGGTATAGAATTCCACAAACGGATGGAGTTAATGCAAAACTGCCATTCCGATGTAAGGCAAGAGAAACGGGGGAGAATAAGTTGGCGAGTTCTGCTTGAATTACTAAAATTTAATTTATTGAAGAGAAAACTAGGTTGATTTGTTTGGATTACATTTGAAAGCAGGATAAGTGATCTATAACGAAGAAGCTGATCAAATGACATATTATATAGTGTTCTAGAAAAATGGGAAATTACGTTAAAAACATATCGTGAAATATTATTAAATGCAACGTTTAGTTTTCTCCTGCTAGAAGAATCACAGTTGCAGAAAACCTCACATCCGTAAATCAAGCTGGGAACTAAGAGCGTTTTCGCTAGCAATAAACGCGTTTTTAATGGAGCTTAAAATGGTGGGATAGCCAAAGCTGCCGTAGAGTTCCATAAACTTTTCCGACGGCAGTGCTTATGTGTTAATCCCAAGTAAGCGTTCTGTTGAAGAACACTCCCAAATTTCTTGCATTGTCAACATATTCGATTATTGAGTCACGAAGCATGATATCAGGGAAATATGACAGGTTAAGCTGTTTCTTACTGACTACTAGGCATTTGTTTTTTTAGGATTTAGAAATAGACCGTTTTCGTGTGACCAAGCAGCGATCCTATCTAACTAAATCGGCATTTATAGCATTTGCACAGTCCTCAATAAAACCCAAATAACAGCTTCTATATACTTGAACATCATCGGCGTACATGTGGAGGGAAGAGGAAACTTTCGAAGGAATTTCGTTTACGTATAGTGAGAACAGAAGCGGTCCAAGAATGGAGCCCTGAGGCACACCTCTGCTGTTATTAAGGAAATTGGACGTTTTGTTGCCTACCGAAATTGCCTGTGATCTGGACTTTAAATAAGATGAAAGAAGAGTTGTTGCAGAATTTGAAAAACCGTATAAAGTTTGGAGTTTATGGCAAAGGTTACTGTGGTCAACCGTATCAAAGGCCTTTGAAAAATCCAACAGTACTAAAAAACTAACTTTGTCTTCATCCAAAGAATCTCTTATATCTTCCACCACATTTATAATGGCGGAAACACAAGTATGATGTTTTCTAAACCCCGATTGTAATGGAGACAACAAATTATTTGTACTGATGTACGAGTTGATTTGCCTTTGGAGGACTCTTTCAAATATTTTAGATAGAAACGGCAGGATAGATATTGGTCTGTATTCATGACAATTAGGACTTTTTTGAATGGGTATAATCTTGGATTTTTTCCATTGCGGGGGATAAGTAACTGTTGTTAAAAATTTTGGACTGATTTTGCCCACGCCGATTTGTCTTAGATTGCGCCAAAGCTGACGACCGTTTATTGACGGATTTATTTTATTTGCAAAAAACCTCCGTTTGGCATATTTAATTTTAACTACTTCATTGCGCAGGCAACGATACAATTCGAATTGAACATAAAGTCTATACCGTTTCCAATGTTTGTAGGCCTGGTTACGTCTTTGTATAAGTTTTAAAATTGCATTACTAAATAAGTACACTACCAATCCGTTTGACTTTAATTGGAACATGTTCTTCAAAAAGAATACGAATGCTATTGTTGAGAAATTCTAACTGATTATATACAGAAGGCATAAAAAATACCATATCCCATTCTATGTTTTGCGAATCTAACTCAAGTTGACGGTAGTCAATATTTAGAAAATCTCAGTATTCATAAGTTAATTCTGGCCGATTTACTGAAAAGTCAAAAATTAAGTACAAGAGATCGTGCTTTGAAAAGGCAGAGGCTGACAACTGGTTATAAAAAAGAACGCTGTTAATATCGTGAACGAAAAGAACATCCAATAGTGTACTAGTATTTTCAGTAAAGTGAGTATCACAATTTGTATTTACTGGGAAAAGATTAAGAGAAAGCATGTTCTCGGCAATGTTGATTTAAGATAACAGGTTGCTATTTACTTACTTACTTTTTTTTCAAATCAAATCAAATTCAAATCTTTATTATAATAACTTACACAGTAAGATACAGTATCTTGTTTAATAGTGCAATATAATATTAATGTTACAGATTTTTACAAATTCAAAAGAAATTCAGATAAAAATAAATTTAATCACTTATTCAAATAATTTAAACTATTTTGCAAATCAAAATTATATAATAATATGTTGAAATATCTGAAAAATAATAGCAAAATACTAGGTACATATACATATAAAAAAAGGAAAGGGATAAATATAAGTATGGGCGGATACTAAAGGTGAAAAAAAGAAAACAAATCATCATCATCGTCGAGGGTTTTCTAGGAATATTTTCACTTTAGCCTTGAACAGTTTTCTGCAACTTATTTATTTTATTGCTAGGGGAAGGGAATTCCAAAGCCGAATAGAATAAATAAAAAATTGTCGTTCAGAGACCAAAAAGGTGTAGCGAATTGGTACAATATCCGGAGTTCTAGCTGAACGCGTAAAACAGATCCTGTTATAAAGGTTGGTAGGTTGACGCATTTGAAGCACATTATGAAGGGTGAGCGTTTTTAGTTTGAAAAGATCTTCAAGGCTGATACCATAGATTGATTTGGAAAAAGAGGAAACGTGTTCATATTTTTTCAGTCCAAAGATATACCGCGCGATACTGTTATAGGCCACGTTTAATTTTCGCTTGTGCTCATAGTCGCAGTTGCTAAAGATTTCACACCCAGACAGCATAATTGGAATAAGTAGCGTTTTAGCAAGGATTATTCGTGTTTTCAAGGGTGTGATTTTTTGTGTTGCCCATGCGAAGGCCTCCATAAATCCTTCCTAGTGTCAATCTGATATGATTATTCCAGGTAAGGGTTTTGTTGAATGTTATACCAAGATTTTTCGCAGAGTCCACAAATTAAATACTATTATTATTAAGATACAATTTTGGAAAGTATGAAGTATCGACCGCTTTCCTGGAAATCACCAAACATTTTGACTTGGAGGGATTTAAACAGAGACCATTTGCTTGAGACCAGCATGATATCCTAAACAGATCTTCATTTACTTCGTGAGCGGCATTTTCCACAAGGCCCAAGGGAAAACTTTTCCGAACCTGTACATCGTCAGCATACATATCAACCGAGGAACCTGTTAGACAGTTAGGTAGGTCATTTATGTACATTGAGAAGAATATCGGACCAAGTATCGAGCCTTGCGGGAACTGCGTACTGGCTACCACAACGTTTCGCCACGCAGCAAAGTCGATTAGCCTGAGTCCGTTATCGGAGGTGGTGTCGTGCAGGCTATATAGTTTCCGATTGTGCCACCAAAGACGTTTTCTCTTCCCAGTTTGGCATTAAAATCGCCTTAGACAATTTTAATGTCATAACTAGGGCATTGCTCATACGTCTTGTCCAGGACCTCGTAGAACTCATCCTTGGTGTCGTCATCTTTCTCCTCTGTGGGGGCATGCGCGCATATGAGGCTGATGTTGGCGAATTTAACCTTGATGCGAATTGTCGTGAGGCGCTCGTTCACACAGTTGAAACTCTAGACTTCTTGTCTAAGTCTGCCTCTAACGACGAATCCACACCCAAAAAGGCGTTGCCCTTGTGGTCGATAGCAGTCACCATAGTAGATATCGCAGTCTTTCAATTTTCGTTTGCCCGGCCGATCCCATCGCACTTCTTGAATGGCGATGATGTCTGCTTTGTAGCAGCCTAGGGCCTGCGCTAAATGTTCGGCTGCACGTGGTCTATAAGGAGACAGAACATTCCACGTACAAATCCGAAGTACGTTGTCCTTATTTCGTTTGCAGGGTTCGTCAACAGAAAATCCGTCCGTATCCGAGGCTTGTTGTTGCTTCGAAACTAAAAGTTGCTTTACGTGGCCGGGAAGTCAACCCGACGGCACGACCCCCAACCTGGAGGACCAGACCCTTATAATTTAACTCCAAGGGCGGGGAGCCGGATTCACCGCTCCTTAGTGTTCACTAAGTAGTTCAGCCTCACTGGAACTGTAGACGCCACCGTTGATTCCATCTGGGGAATTCTTCCGCTGTCGTCTTGTAGGGGGAAAAGTAGCTTAGTGGGAACACTCCTCTCGGTTTCTGTCCTCAGTGCTGTTGATGGCACCGTTGATTCTCTGTGGTGAATTCATCAGCCGCACACCATCCTTCTGATAGGCTCGTCCAAGACTTGAGCCCAGTTATACAGCCAGTCATTTCCGACAGAAGATTATAGTGTTGCTATTTTTGTCTTTTGTTCAACACTCGCGCTTATTAGTTTAGCAAGTCAAGTTCGGATGAACGAGACCAGTATCCGCTGGTTACCACTTGGAGGTAAAATAAGCACAATTGACGTGTAGTATTCGTTGTATCACTGGACATCGCCATGTTGACGCCAGTCAGTGACTTCCCGCGTCCTACAACGCCCAACCATCAGGTTGTAAGTAATTTGGCTCAGGGGGTGTTAGGTGTTAGTTCAATTTGGAAAAGGGGTCTCTCGCCCAAAATAGTTTGGGAATCCTTGGTATAAAGGATACTGGTAACATTTCATTATATTATCTCTTTCGAACACATTGACACCGAGTGACGTAGTGCAACTCATGTTTGCTTTTGTTTCTGATTTTTTTTTGTATGAATTTTTTTTAACAAACTGAAGTAGGTTAACGCTCAATATCATACCATGTATTCTTTGTTATTATTATTAAAAAGTTGTTTCAATTATTTGTTGCTGTCATTGCTATGTTTTCCTGGTCATTTCGCATAATAGATTTTTTCATAGAATTGGTTTGAGACAAGAAAAAAACTCGACAGGAAACGTAATAATAACTATATAGTTAGCTCGGTAAAATTTATGAAAATCTTAACTTTTGAATCGTTAGACGCCCCAACACTCCCCACCCGCCTTATCAAAACCCGGATCCGCCACTGAGAACGATCATACTTTGAAAATGCGCAAATTTTGTAGGTTCACCTGAGCGAAAAAAAATTAAAACACACTATAAACTCGACTCATATTAAATATTCCATTGTTTTAGGTCCAAAATGAAATTTCATTATGTTTATTATCATAACGACGCCACGCTGTGTTTATTTTTAATTAGAATTTCCATACAAAAAGATTAAATTTAATACATATACACATATTTAAAGAAATTTAATTCCACTTCTGATCTGTAAAATGCCAAATTCTCCGCGTGTCGACCACAATCTCTTTCAAACAATTTAAAATTTAATTTAAAACTTTTCGTGCGTCAAAATAGGACATTCGATTATGCTATGACTTCGGCTTCAATCGCCATGTTATGTGATCTCCCAGTGCGATTTACTCGCACCAATTGAACCGATTTCCATTTGTGCTCCTCCTCCTCTGAATACCTCAATGAATCAACCACAAAAACAAAACGACCCTGCTCGACTATTCACACAATACATTGGGTTGCTTTGGCCAGACCAGTGACCAGGCCCAACTGACACACGGGACAAATAATAAAATGGGATCACAGCCAACAGAAGCTGTTTTTGTACTTTCATCGACTTAAAACTTTCTAAAGAGCAATTACAACAGGCTTACATGCGTTTTTCCTATCTAATTGAACTAGCGGCCTAGAACGCGGTATATTTACATATAATGTATGTCGTGGCTTTTGTACATATACGGCTTACATCCACTCTTATAGTCCTATCGTTGCCATAGTCCGCAGAACTAAAGCCAATTTACGCGCGGCTAGCTGATAATAACGCCAAACTGAGCTGTCCCATTCTCTTTTCAGAGAAAACCGCCTTGCAAATAGTAATTGTAACTTTTTAGTCGAACAACATTGCCTCTGATGAAATATGTGGAAGATTGCAGGAACAGGACATTGGATGGTGATGGCAGTACCTTCACTACACATTCGGGCGACGACGTTCAACCATTAGATCCATGGATAAACATTTGTCCGGTTGGTCCTTTTAAAACCTCTAAATAAAAGTCGCAGTAGCAGATTTATACATTCTTGGCCTTAGTTCAAATCGTGAAGTAGACACGTTGCAAATTTATTAAAAAATAAAAAATATTCAATAAACCAATGTGTTTTAATCGTTAAAACATTTTATCAAAATCAATCATCGATTATTGTTTTTTTTTCCGATGGAAATCTTCAAAAGACACACGGTAAAAATCGGTACCGAGTAGTGTGGGACTCTTACCGCACTTAAACCACCGGTGAAATCAGGACCAATCTATGAAAGATCGACAAATGATTTTACTATCTTAATTTATATTTAAATCCCATTGGGGGAAGTTTAAAGTTATTACACTTTCCCATAGCTTTTAGACCATCAGCTCATGAGGCTTGGTTCTTCTTAATCTCCGAACGTTGTCTCTTAAATTCAAGACGGTCTCCATTTCGGAGTTGGTATGACTTTGCAGTCGATGGTTCTGTGATACAGCGTGTTTTTTTAACCACTTCTGTGACCATTTCAATTTGAAGGTCACGATGTAGATCGCTATTTCTTATATACGAAGGACCTTGCTTTGGAATTTTTGGATGGGTTCAGCATTTGTTTTCTTTGTACAGCCCCATAGTTGGATGCCATATGTCCATACGGGTTTCAGTACTTGCTTATATATCATTAGTTTGTTCTGAATAGATAGGTCAGAGTTCTTTCCTAGTAACCAGTACATTTTTCTGTACTTAAAGTTTAGTTCTTCTCGTTTCTTTTTGATGTGCTCTTTCCATTAAAGCTTTGCATCCAAAGTCATTCCAAGGTATTTGGCGGTATTGGAGTAAGGTACTACTGTATTATTTATAAATATTGGAATATTGTTTATGTTTTTGTTAGTAAAACTTATATGCGTCGATTTTGTTTCGTTTAATTTGATACGCCATTTCTGCGTCCAATCACTAACTTTATCGACAGCGTTTTGCAATTTTAGTGTAGCCTTCGTAACGGGTTTATCTGGCGCCAATATTGCCGTATCGTCAGTAAAGGTGGCCATGATAGCGTTGATGAAAAAAAAATGTCCACTGGCATATCCCTTGTATATAACAGATACAGGGTTGGTCCTAGGACACTTCCTTGTGGTACACCGGCTTCAATTTTCTTTAGTTCCGAGTAATTTTGGTCGTACCGTACTCTACAGAGTCGGTTCTTAACGTAGGATTTTAGTATTTCGTAGTACTGCCTGGGAAGGTCAGTATGCAGTTTGTACTCAAGTCCCAAGTGCCAAACCTTGTCAAAGACTTGAGCAACATCTAAGAATATAGCCGAGCATACTTGTTTTCCTTCAAGTGCATTTTCCACGACATCCGTAATTCGATGCACTTGGTCTATCGTGGAATGCTTATTTCTAAATCCAAACTGATGGCTCGGAATTAGTTTTCTTTCTTCTATTATTTTGTTAAGCCTTTTCAGTAGTAGCTTGTCAAAAACTTTTGCCATGATTGGTATAAGCGATATTGGTCTGTAAGATGTTACTTCTGTTGGTGGCTTACCTTGTTTTGGTATAACAATGACTTCTGCAATTTTCCAATGATGTGGAACATATCTTTGTTTAAGGCATGCGTTAATTATAAATTGGAGTTTCTTGAAGGCTATTAATGGCATTTCTTTCAAAACCTGAGCAGTTATTAGATCGTACCCTGGTGATTTTTTGTTAGACAACTTATGTTGACACATGCTTCTTACTTCTTTGACTGTGACAAAAGATATTTCACATTCGTTGTTTCTATCAACAAACTGTAAAGGATCTGTAGCTGTGTTTGCTGGGAATGGCTTAAAAACATTCGCGAGATGTTCAGCGAAGAGATCAGCCTTTTGTTTCGGGTTTGCGATCCATTTACCATCTTCAGATCTTACTGGGGGATTTTGTGTCTGAGGGCTTTTTAGGCGCTTAGCTGCTTTCCATAAGGAGTATTCGGAAGAAGCATCCATCGTCAGATTTTTCAGGAATCTACTAAGTGAAACATTTTTGAACTCACAGATTCTTTTTCTTAATTCGTTGTTAAGACGGTTAAAAAGTGCCTTATAACCAGGGAATCTCGTAGTTTGTCATTTTCTTCGAGCTCTTGTTTTTTCCAATATTAGCTCCTTTATTTCGACAGGATATTTTATTTCTTTTTCTCTCGCGTTTGAAATAGTTGGAGTACTTTCTTCTGCAGCCTGTTGCACATCAGCAATAAATTTTTCTACTTCATGATCAATTTTTTTCAATTATTTGCATAGGTGATCTCAAGTTTGTTCTCTTATTCACGAGCTTGGGATTACTTTTTTCGATTATTTCTGCTTCGCTCAGTGATAAAATTACTGTAGTATAATCTGACGATAAATCATAATTACCTTCGACACTTATATGACTTCGTTTAATACCTTTAACTACGAAAAAGTCTATCAGGTCTGGTATTTTGTTCGTATCAGATGGCCAATATGTTGGCGAACCAGAAGAATAAAATTCGCTGTTGTATTTGCGGCCTGCTTGGTATAGACGTTTACCTTTTGTAGTTATGAGCCTAGATCCTCAGTGGGTGTGCTTAGCATTGAAGTCGCCACCAACAAGGAAGTTATGTCCTAACAAATTTAGGAGTTCTGCAAAGTCTTCTTCAGTTGGAGAGCGCCTCGGTGGGCAGTATATAGCTGCTAGGGATTTGCATTTGTTTCCATTTAAGATTAAGGTTGACACAAGAGCTTCTTCCACAAGACCATTTACGCAGCCGTACATGTTACAGCTAGCCCATGACAACCCCGATTTTCATGAAAAAATTATAATGAGTGACGAGGCATATTTTCATTTGAATGGAATAGTCGGTTCTAGGCAATGGAAAACCCTCAAATTATTCATCAGTCACCTTTGCATCTTTGCGTGCAATTTGGTCAGGAGGAATCATTGGACCTTACTTCTTAGAAAATGAAAACGGCGCAACGGTAACTGTGCACGGGGAGCGATATCATGATATGATTGAAAACTTTTTAACGCCACAACTGCTTGCTTTGAGCTTGATTAACCTGTGGTATCAAAATCAACAAGATGGTGCCACATCGCATACAGCCAAGATTGCAATGGAATTACTTACCCTTTAATACGAATATTCACATTTTGGTAGAGTTTGAAGAAAATTTGCTTTCAATTTCTCTTAAGAAATGATCCACTCCTGTTTGTCACGTATAATGGGTACCTAGAGTGTCTAACGACTCAACGAGTTTTAGACAATTATTTCAGTTGGAAGGACACATAGAGACGACTTTCATAGATTGTCGTTCGCGTCGTAGTTTTCGAAATCTAGCTGCAGAACCGGCAGAATAACGACACAGCTCCCAGTAAAGTATTGAAAGTGTGTGTATTTTGTGTTGCTGTTGCAAGTTTGACCCACCAGAGGCTATGAAATAATGAACGAGTTCGTGTATGGAGCACAAATGCAGTTGATCCAACGAATAGGGTCATCTGAAGCACATTACACTGCAATGGATTACCTGCTTCTGAGCGTACCAGTTGCAAAGCTCCAGCTTCCTTCTGACAACTGCACAACTGACACCCGTCGACCGCCACCGCACCATGCCGCCCGCCAGCCGTATTCGAATGTTCCTCTTTAGCAAAGTGCATCCACATGAATAGGTCATGTTAGGTTGCCGCAAAGGATTTTTCGGCAGATATAATTAATGGCAAATGCGGGCGGTGGGGGTGGTTTCTATATACTTATTTTTAAGCTAAAATAAGACCAGCTCTTAGTTAGGCCTTAGTTACGCCATTCGGATTTTAGCGTTGGCGGGCGGTATTTCAATTTAAAACAACAAGTAGATGATATATACACGGGCGGCCTTGGTTGTTACACGACTTCCGTTGCCGTTACCACTGCAATAGTCCCGCATGCCATTCGTCATGAGATTCTCTTGCGGGCAATAGAGAGAAACTTGGAGAGTATTCAGGGATATAAAATAACGATGATTTATAGAGGCGCATAGTGTGGGAGAGAAGTCGATGGCGGCGTGTCTAAGTTGCAGTATTTTTAAAGGAAACTATATACATACAGGTTCTATAAAGGATGCACATCGAGAGAGATTCCTGGAAGGCACAAAACGCAGAGAACCAATAGAATTTTTTGATATTGCATAACGGATAATAGTAGCGGATTAAATGATTTAAGATAGAATATTAAAGTAGGTGACTTTACTGTTGCTTCGCAGAACAAAGTCAGCGCTCTGAGAGAATGTAGGTATAGAATAATTTATATTCCAAATTCCATTTCATTGAAGCTTATATAACTCGTTCCTTTAGCAATCAATATGGCTATAAAATGAGACTTAAAAGTATTACTGAAATTGATTATTCGAATTCCAGGGATAAATCTCTTCAATAATAAAAAAGAACCAATGCACGACTGGATCCGGATCGTACGAAAGTGCTCTTATTGCTAACAACCTTATATATACTGGTACCTACATTATACATTAAAAATAAAATTCACGACTGGATCGCACGTGCTTGCTCCTATGTCCGATCACATTATATGCAAAAGGTTCTTAATGGAAACGGCTAAAAGTATTTCTAAAGTCGTTTTTCACTTAATTTTTCATATATAAAAATTCTTAAATTGGTATGAACATTTAAAGGCCGTTAAAAGCTATTTTGTATCAATAATTCGACTTGTTGAATTATAGTGCTAAGTCTTCTACTTGGCTGATGTACTTCAGTAGTATATAGAATTTGTATTATAATAAAAAAAAAAAAAAAACTTCTTATATAAATAATGCCAGGCCATGGGCAAAAAACAAAAATTTCCAATTTAATGATTAGGAATTCTAGTCTTGTTGGACATAGTTCACACTAGATGTTCTTCACGAAATCTATGTAAGATGAACTGAACTTGGCAAAAATTTGCGTATTGATAAAGGTCCTCACTAGTCAACTGATGAGTCCATGTGAGATCGCCGGGACGAAACGCCAATTTTTGTTGGACTAAAGGCCGTAAAAAGCTATTTTGAATCAAAAAATATTTTTTTTTTTCAAAAATGAAAAAAAACTATTTTTTGAAAATTTTAAAATACAGTATTATTTAAAATTTGAAGGAGTCCTGTGTACAAATTTTGATCGAAATCCTTTGAGCTGTGTATAAGAAAGTCGAAAATCAATAAAATGGTTGTATGGCAGGTACCGTTAATAACAAAATATATTAAGAAGCTTTTCGGCCAAAATGTAGACAATACTCAAGTTAGTACATACACCAATTTTTATCAAAATCGTTAAAGCTGTTTTCGAGATAATTAAGATGGTAGAAACATTTGTATGGCAAGTACTGTTATTTTTGGGGCTAAAACAACGATTCAAAAATTAATTTCGGACAATCACCTAAGACGCCTAACCACCAAGTTTGAACAAAATCGGTTCAAGCGTTTAGGCTGTAGATCGTTCTACAGACAGACAGATAGACGGAATTGCCGGAGCGACTTTTTTGGTGTTCGATTTTTTTTCAAATGCAAATCTTGCCCTATAGTACCTATATCGCAAGTAAAAATCATAGGAGCTGTTAAAACAAATTATTTTATGTTATATTATGTAATGTTTAAGTTATAGATCATAGAGAACACCAACAAAGTGGGTCCCCTATTCCGTCCGTCTGTCTGTCCGTCTCTCTGTCTGTCAGTTTTCAAGTCTGTAGACTAAACGGTTGGATGGATTTGCTTCAAACATGGTACATATTATTCGGTAATATGCCCACACGTTTTTTTAATCAATTTTTTAAGACGACAAATAACAGTAGCTCCCATAAATTTGTTTTTGGCCAAAAATAAAAATCATATTTTTTTTTTTGAAAAAAATTGTTATTTTTGGTAGGTACCTATAGTAGTAGCTACCATTTTTTTGGGTTTCGATTTTCTAATAAACAGTTGATTTGATTTCTTTCACATTTTTACTTGCGATTATAGGTACTATAAGCAAGTTATGCATTCGTCGAAAATAAAGTTTTGAGGTAACAATCAAACATGACATTACGATGATAGCGAAGACGAAAAAAGATGGTCTAAAAATTCTGTCCGTCTGTCAGTCTGACTGTATGTATGTATAGACACCTACAGCTCAAACGAGTGGGCCGAATTGCTTCAAACTTGGTATATAGAGTTTTTTAGGTATTGTACAGAGGGGAAATTGAATTTTTTTTAGCTCAAAAAATAACGGTACCTGCCATATAACCAATACATTAAAGACTATTTTTCTCGGAAACGGCTCTAAGGATTTTGATTACGACCGATCATATGATTGAAAAAAAATTTTTTTCAATGTCTATAAACGGTACTTTCCATAGGACATTTTTTTTTTTAAATCTCAAAATTTCGAAAAACACTTAATGGATTTTTTCGAAACTTCGTATTCATGAGTATTTCGACATTGGCTTGAACAGTTAAAAAAAACATTATTATTTATAGGTAGCTAATCTATTATAGTTACCCTATGCAGATTTAAAGCATAGGTAGGTAATATTAACTTGATTCTTAGAATTATGAATTGCCGAATGCATCATTCAAGGAATAGTTAAATAGGTACCTACAAATGTGTATTTAAATGGATTTTAATTATGTAAATTAGGAGGGTAATAATGTAAATATGTACAAGTAAATACATATATATAATGAAAGTGAACGGTGTATAGGTGGGAAAAAATCGTTTTTTTTTTAATTTTGGTATTCAATTTTTTAGAGACTATTAATGCTCATGTGAATATAAAATCTAAAATTATTTTTTTTGATTAGTTTCAAAATTATTGATTTTTCAAAAAAAAAAAAATTAAAAAATTATTTTAATTTAAAAACAAAAGTTATTCAAAATTTTGATATGCAAACATAATTTAGCTACTTAGATCTTCTCATATATAAAATTTGACAGAAATCCAATGTACTGTTACCGATAACGCCAAAAATTAGAAAAAATCGTTATATGAAAGGTACCGTTAATAGACTTTTCCTGTAAGCTTGGTCCATATCATATGATAGCTATTACCAACAAAAAATTCTCAAACATTTTTATCAAAATCGTGGAGCCGTTTTAGAGAAAAATAAGATTTTCCTTCAAGGTCATATGGCGGGTACCGTTATTTTTAGGCCTAAGAATAAAATTTCAATTTCCCCTCTGAGGAATGCCAAAATAATCATACATACCAAATTTGAAGGCAATCGCTTAAGCCGTTTAGCCTGTAGCTCGTTATACATACAGACGGACAGACCGACAGACAGACATAGAGCAGGCATTTTTTGGCGATCACTTTTTTAGGCTTCTCTAAGTCCGTAAGACTGCATACTCAAATTTTCAAAAAAAAAAAGTATTTCGATTTTTGAAAAATGAATAAATTTTTTTAAATCGATTTTTCAAACACCAGCGACTGAATTTTTTTTAAATTTGAATATTATATGTATATTCGTAATATCATCAAAATGGCGTTTCAAATTTCTTTTTAAATGTGTTCAAAATTTCATACATAAATAAAATGCACGACTGGATCGCACGTACTTGCTCTTTTGTTCGATCACATTATATGTAAAAATTGTTAATCGAAACTGCTAAATGTATTTTTAAAGTCGTTTTTCATTTAATTTTGTATATATAAAAATTCTTAAATTTTATATAAAAAAAAAAATTGGTATAACATTTCTAAATATTCAAAAATATTAATTTAAAAACAAAATTTCAGAAAAATCATCCCCCAGTTTTCGAAATATTGGTTTTTCCAAAAAAAAAATATTTATTTTTCAAAAATCCAAAAAATAATATTTTTCTAAAATTTTTCAACGCAGTAATATTTAGAATTCAAATGAGATCTTGTATAAAAATTTTGATCGAAGTCGGTTGAGCCGTTTATGAGAAAGCACAAAATCAATAAAATGGGTGCATGACAGGTACCGTTAATAACAAAATATTTTTAATTTTTTTTTCAGCCAAAATGTAGACCATACCTAAGTCAGTACTCACTCCATTTTTTCAAAATCCTTATAGCCGTTTTTGAGATAATTAGGATGGTAGAAAAATTTGTATGGCAAGTACCGTTATTTTTGGGGATAAAACAACTATTCAAAAATCTATTTTTGACAATCACCTAAAACGCCTAAGCACCAAGTTTGATAAAAATCGGCTCAGCCGTATAGGCTGTAGATCGTTCTACAGATAGACAGACAGATAAACAGACAGACAGACAGAATTGCCGGACCCACTTTTTTGGTGTTCTCTATCATCGTAATTTCAACTTTGATTAAAACCTGGAGTTCGATTTTTTTTCCAAATGCAAAACTTGCCCTATAGTACGAGTACCTATATCGCAATTAAAAATTATTTTTTTTAAAAACCGCTCCAACGATTTTTTAAATTTTCAATATAAAAACATTTAATTATGTGTATTATACATCTATGTCTACCTTAGTTAATTTTTGCGTACGTCACTGAATACTACATACAATGTAGGCCCTCATAGATTTATATATGCATATGTTTTTTTTAAAAATCACATGAATCTTATGTATATATTGCACTTAAACTATAAAGTCATATGTATAGGTATACCTACCAACCTACATCCATCATTTTCATTATCATATATACATACATATTTACATACCTAGGTTCCATCCATGTATGTAGGTATATATTTCTCTCTTAGCTTACATAATTAAAATGCATAACCATAACCTAGATTTAAATATACATTTGTAGGCAGGTAATGTACCTAAGTAACTATTCCCTTAATCATCCATTTCCATTCGACAATTCATTATACTAAGAATCAAGGTAATCTTACTTATATCGACTTTAAGCCTGAATATAGAATAACTAGACTACATTTAAGGTTTACGCGGTGGTTGGACATAACTAATTATTTATTTTTCGGATTAACCGCGTAATTAAAAATTAAGAGTGCACTTTTTTGTTCTCAACCCGAACGTTTCGGGCATTTTAAGTGTTATCTGGAACGATCGTGAAGTGTTGATAATCGAATCCCATGACCGAGAAAGCTTAAAAATGTCGCCCCGAATGAAATTTGTATGAAGCTTGATCTCAATCGCTTCGCGTACCAACCGTGGGATGAAGTGGGTTTGGAGCTAAAACCTTTGCTTGGTCAAAATGAATCCAGTGATGTTCAACTGCATTGTCCAAGATATGCTCACAAATCGCCGAGTTTTCCCGCTGTTTTTTGCTCACAGCACTAATGTACACTTTTCAGCAGGTGGCAATACTCCTTTGTGTTTGTCCAACGTATGAAGACCCACTGCTACAAGGGACTGCATTTGCACCCGTTGTTTGAAGAGGAAAATGCCCAGTGGTGTCACAGGAAAGGGAGGAGAGTAAACTCGGAAACAAGATTTTTCACAATACGTTAAGGGTGTGTCGGATAGAATTGGAATTTCCAAATTGGATATTCCAAAAATAAATTATTAGTTACATTAAGGTTGTAAGCTACAAGAGCAAGTTCGTGCGATCCAGTCGTGCATTTTATTTTTTTATCGCAAAAACCTTAGATAAATATTATATGATTGAGGAGGAAGTCTTTGAAACTCCATTCTGCATGGAACAACACTTCACATAATAGTTGACAAGACATGAAAATCAAAATCAATAGCAAAATTTCTCCGGAAATAAAAGAAATACTCCTTGAAAAAACGAGACCACGCCAAAAAGGAATTAGATATCCTCAAATACATTCAGCACCAATCAGGAAAAATAATGGTGACTGGCCTAAAACAGATAAGGATAATGCAGATTTATTTGCTGAACACATCGCAGAAACTTTCAAACCTTTTAACGGACTAGAGTTATATAACGAATTTGATAAGATTCAATCATTATCTAAAATTTGTATTAATCGAAATGTCTCACAATACGAGCTTTACGAGATGATTAATTTTTTTTAAAATAATAATGTTCCTGGGTACGATATATTAAATGCTCGCGTTCTTAAAGATCTACCGAGAATAGCAGTTATTAAACTTTTGTACCTCGTGAATACGACATTATGGTTTTCATTTATTCCGCTTCAATGGAAAGTTGCGGAAGTTAAAATGGTTCTAAAATCAGGGAAACTTCTGATTGAAAAGGAATCCTATATACCGATTTCTCTCTTGCAGCAGATCTCCAAGATATTTGACAAGAACTTACTCAAGAGAATGCTTGCCATAAATGAAGAAAAATGTTTTATTTCAGAAAAGCCACTAAACAATTGATCAGGGCTATATAATAATAAGACTAAGAAGTTCTTGGATACAAATATGTGTGTTCCAGCGAATTTCTAGACGTTTCCCAAACCTGCAACAAGGTCTGGCACGATGGTGTGTAGAACAGGTATATCACATCCTTGACTCCTACTTTTAAGATAGGTTTTCCTGAGTTGAACAAGTTAATGTATATTCGGGATTTAAGAAAATAAATATTGGTGCTCCCCATAGTTCTTGGTCCAAACTTTTTTGTTTTATACACTCGCGACAAAGATACCATACAAGATACCGTAACAGCCACATTTGCAAATGACAAGGCTATACTTTCAATATCGGGTTCAATTCAGTTGGCTACGGAGAAGCTCAAACAATATTTCAGAATGGACCAAGAAATGGCGTAATTGTTACTTACAAAATAATCACTAATCTACTCATTTATCTTAATCCAGCACAAATACTATACGAAGCAAAGTATCTTTAAATGTCATTAGATATAACAAATTGATGTTGTATCAGCAAGTGCTCAAACCTATATAGACATACGATATAAAATTCTGGGCTGTGGGTATGTACTAAGCCTAGCAATCGGTAAACATTACACTACAAACACTCAGAACTTGTGTATAGCAAATATAGAAGATGAAATTGCAGTTTTCGCTGGAAAGCTGCGAACTCTCCTAACCGGTCCTTGTAATAGAACTATTCTCCAACCAATTGACGAGACAAACCTTGTGCGCCGACTTCAAGGAACAAGCCCGATCGGTCGACTTAGAAATTTAAACTACTTGATAAGGCAACTTAGGTGTAGCCGAATAGAGAAAATAAGTGAGTAGTTCTTGAGAGAGTGTAAATCTCATATTACTTGAGCACCGGGCTAATAGTGTCTGTAACAATTATTAACCTACGACCTTCCCACGCACAAAAAAAATATGTGCGTCTCGGGACGCCCGACAGAAATGGTAACTTAAGCTAATCTAAGTTGAACTATTCAATATTGAAATTGTTAAACTTAAGAAAAGCTTCAAAAGTCCTTCGTTAATTTGAATAATTTCAAAAGTTCTCAGTATTCGTGAGAGAAAGGGAAGCCAGATAAACTAGCGCCATAACACGTTACGTAACGACTAACGAAGCGGTTTACCCTCCCATAAGAAGTTATCACTTCAAAAAATATTTTTTTCCAAAAATCCAAGAAATATTTTTTGTCGAATATTTTGTAATGATATATTATTTAGAATTTGAAGGACCTCCTATAAAAAAATATTAATCGAAATCCGTGGAGCCGTTTATGAGAAAGTTGAAAATCAAGAAAATGGTTATATGACAAATATCGTTAATAAACAAATTTTAAGGATTTTGAATGACCAACAACAACTTGAGTGTGCTACCGCCAAGTTTTTCTCATATTATTTTTGGCTGGAATTTAACTATTTCACGACTTACCAAGGTCAAACATCAGATTCCTTTGCTCTAGTGGTGCTCTGATCTACTTTTTCATTTCAATTGAAAAATTTTTTGTGCCCCTATAGTGAATTGATTTATGACCAAGCTGCTTAGGAGCCAACGCACTACGCATCACGCCATCGCGTGCTCATGATCGGATCCAACCCAATGCAGGTTTTCTGGTTATCAATTGCATTGAAACGAATAGCGCTTTTATTAGCCACGCAAGTGCTTAAAAAGCAAGAATGTAATCATACAAAAATTCAATATACATAATATAAACCAATTTTTATACCAATACTAGCGGGACCGGGCGCGCGTTGCTACGCCCAAGAAAAAACATGTATTTTGTAATAAATCAACTCAATGGCGATGCTTTACAAGGATTTTATTTATAATGCTAAAGTTGTACATCAATTCAATACAATAATGTATACAACATTTTTTGTTTGATTGTGTGGTTTATGTATAAATAAATTTCTTGGGGCTCCCACTCTGGAACATGCTACGTATAATTGTCCATGTGAAAAGCACGGTTCCTCCAAATTCACACCAAACACTTGAAGAGTTTGTCCTTGAGCTTTATTAATGGTCATAGCAAAGGATAAACGCACGGGAAATTGAAGACGTTTGAATTCAAATGGCATGCCCGTTGGTATTAATGGGATGCGCGGTATTAGTACAATTTCACCTTTTGCTTTGCCAGTGAGAATTGTTGCTTGAATTAAATGTGGCATCAATTTCTTCACTGAAAGTCTCGTCCCATTACAAAGTTTTGGTGCATTAAGATTTCGGAGAAGTATAATCGATGAACCAACTTTCAAATTCAAATAATGCGGTGGCATGCCTGGTGGTTCCAAAGAATTTAAAAATTTAACCGGATAATTGACTGCGTCTTCATCATTCATAGCAGTATCAATAGATTTATACGTTTCCGAATCACTTGGTAATTTTGCCTGGATGTGGAAATTGATTTCATTGACATTAATATTTTTTGGTGCTAAGATTGCACATTCTCGTAACCAATCATGGTTATTGTAATTTTGTACAATATTTGGAAAAACTCGATCAATGATTTCTTGTTTTGATGATACAATTATGCAAAAATTATTCGGTAACGTGATAAACCCATTTTGATCACTTGCAATCTTTCCATCGCCAATCTTCAGCAATTGCTTTGAAAACTCACGTGCTGATGAATCATTTTGAAGACGCACATGCATATTGGTCGTCAACGAAAGCCTTTGTACGTGTGCCCACAAAAATGAACTTTTCAAACATGCATTAATTTCATCAGCAGGTGTTGATCTCGGAACAACAGGCAACGTTTGACGGAAATCACCAGATAACAATATTAATGCACCGCCAAACAGCTTTTTATGGGCCATTGGACACTCGTCCCATAAAATAATGGATGTTTGATGCAAGACTTTGGCCATTCCAGAACTCCTTTAAATATTGCATGTTGGTGTTTCAATTGCTTGCATGTTCAATGGCAATTTCAAGGCGGAATGTGCTGTGCGGCCGCCATCAATTAATGCTGCAATACCGAAAGAAGCAAGTGCCAATGCGATTTTTCGTTCCGACCGAATTGTTGCCAGTAACAATGAAATCAAAAATGTTTTTCCAGTGCCGCCAGGTGCATCCAAAAAATACAATCCACCAGTGTTATCATTGACAGCTTGCATCACTTTGTCATATGCATGTTTTTGTTGATGATTTAATTGTGGAGTATACGTTTGTACGAATGCACGCAATTCATCACGATCGAATTGCTGTTCGCGTTACAATTCTCGTTCAAATAAATCATGCATTGGACGATTTGGTGGAGTCAATCCTAATTGCACTAATGATTTATTTGTAATCGTAAGGCACAAATCTTCGATCATTATCAAGGCTTCATTATACATTTCCAATGTCAGCAGCAATGCAGGATAATTGGAACGATGTCGAAGTCGAATCAAAATGTCTTCAGCCATGAAATCTTTGAATTTATTCCACAATTCCAGTTGATTTGATGGAAAACATGTTCATATTATGATCGCAAATAACATACGAATTTGATTTGGTGGAGATGCAATTGATGCATCACGAAGCGTAGCATCCCAATGCGTATCACCTTCAGGCAAATGCAAGTGTTGACAGGCTTCACGGTATGTGGCGCACAATTGACCATTGACAGTTCGTAAATGTTGGAATGATTGAGGTCCATGTACGTTCACCAACAAAAGTCGCAAGTAAAAACATTCAACTTTAGCTGGACTAACTGTATAAATGCGTCCCAAAGCATCTGTTCGAAAAATACCTGGATAACCATCAACAGATGTGCCTTGTTTGCGACGCTGAAATTTTTTTGTTGATGCATTCCATGTGAAATAATGAGGCACTTCCGAATATAGCAAAGTCCTGGAAAAATCATCCGTTTCACATAATTGGAAATAAGCTGTCTGTGTAGTTACTGGTGGCTCTACTGCTCTTTGTTCGGCATTTGCAGCAGTGAAGTAAGCACGTTGGCCGTTTTCAAGATGAACACAACCGGATGTCTGTCATGAACTGGAAACGATAGAATACGCCATACAGCTTTATTCGTACTAATATAGCGCCCCATTTGGTACTGCAAAATTTCATCATGATTATTTTCAGGAGCCACTCCAAAAACAGCCATATCACTGCCTTTAGTCACATACTTGCAAATATATTTGATTGATTTTACAGAATTGCAATATTCTACATTATTGTGAGCGTTGAACATTTTTGACAGTATCGGTGAGTACGATAACTATCCACCGGTTATCGATTTCAACGTCTTGGTTTTGAGGTTTAATTACAGTTAATTTGCCGTTGTCTTCAGTTGATCGTCTACGATACTGTGGATATCTATCATCTCCTGTAATTATTTCAGCAATCAATTGCTTGGGAAAACGTTCCGAACATTTGCCATCAATCATACAAGGTGAATTTCGATTAATATCACCACAGGGACCGTGAATCATATTTTGCGTCACAACTTCGAGTAATCCTGAGTCGATGGTTTGATCTGGAATTTCGGCCGATATGACGGTATCAATCATATCAGGTGTTATTTTGTGTACGAACCAAATCAAAATATGTGCGTGAGGTAAGCCCCTTTTTTGCCAATCTATGGTATATATAAAGCACCGCACTTCTCCAAATACACGGAGTTTGAGAATCAGATCTATTAATTTTTTCAATTTTTGTTGGAATACACGGGCCGTTATGTCTTGCCGATCTTTTGGCACCTGACCATCAAATAAACAATCAGACACATCGACCCACTTCGGATTGCATGTGAATGTGATGAATAGATCCGGTCGGCCATAATTTCGTACATATGTCATCGCAGCTTGCGTATATTCATGCATATGACGTGGGCTACCAACATATGATTATGGTAAAATTGTTAAACGGCCGATATCATTCACATTTGCATCATTGATCATTGCGTCACGCAAATGTATGTATTCCTCTGATCTTAATTGGGCTTGATTTTGACGGATGAAATTCAATTGCTAACTTTCAATTTTGGTGTACATATCGACGATATATTGATGCGAAAGTTGATTGCATCGCAAAATAAAATTGGTTTCTTGCGGGCGAATCATCAATCGATACGAATAAAAATTCATCGCACTGACTTTTTTTGTTGATTCTTGAACTGCAATGCAAAAATTAATTAGCGAATGATAATGATTTAAAAATCACATTTATACGAAAATCAAATGTGTACGTACCAGTTGTTGGATTTATCATTGGTATGTTGATATGATAGCCATCGTCCCCTCTCCAAAACAAAATGGGGTATTGCAATGCATCATAACAGCGATGGAGTTCTTAAATACGTTGTAATTGCTCATTTCTACGATACAAAACAATATCTCGTGGCCGAAACTGTTCACCAACCACAATAATGGCTACTTCATCAATCGTTGGTATATTGAATCGTCTGGCGTGCTCCCCAATTGGTGTTTTATCGGCTTTTATTACGATTTTGTGGCCATCGGTGGGCATCCGGTCGAGTGCCACTTAAAACATTTTCACCAATTCATTGTGTTGATGGAAAAATGTTTGCAATTCATTCACGATTGATCTTCTCGTATGCGTCGAAATTGCACAGCGCTGATTTAATTCACGATTCTCATCACCAATAAAATATATTTGCAAAAATTGATGATCGCCATCTGGGAATGGTAGCAAAGACCCAGCTCTATGGTATATTTGACCTTGAATCTTTAACGTTCGAGATATATATATAGACTACGGATTTGAATTTGTAAAAACATGGAACACAGGGACGGCACATGAATTAAATATGATATTGCTTATTCCAAACGAAGAAATTACCTTAAACGTCGGCATAAATCGATTTCTTATAATATTTGTATCTCCAAAAGATGTCATTTGAAAGCATGAATTGTATTTTTGACTATTTAAGAGGAAATGCTTCGACGGTGGTGAATTGCCATAAGCCAATGAATGCAAAGGTTCTGGCGGAAGTTCTAGCACGGGCAATTTGACTTTTCCACCAGCACAGCACATGCCAGGCGTGTCGTTTCTGAATTTAAATGCTTTGCAATGTATACATTCTATATTCATCTGGCCAATGTACGCATGCGTGCTGTAATCAATGGTGGCATCGTAATTGAAAGCCGCGCGTTCCATTTGACGTATATCATAAGCGGACGTACGCCCACGACGGTTTCTGGGTACTTCACTATTAACCAAGTGAGTTCTCCGTCTGTGTCGTTGTGTTTCCATTTCATTTCGTCGAACACGATCTTCTTCACTTTGTGATCTTCGATTAAACGCTGTAGCATTTGATTGACGTGAACGTCTGCCAATGTTTGCTCGTCTTGAACGTGGCATTCTTTCAGTACAGTGTATTAATAATTGAATTATTTCAAGAAAAAATATATACATATGAATGTGTGTGCGTGGAAATATGAATTCACATACACACACTGGACATAACCTCAATTGTGCAAATAAAAAAAAAACACTCACCGGCAAATGCAATCCAATTGAACTTGTGAAAATGAAGCAACGCTTTTATATATATAAAAATGAAACATTAAAAATACAATTGAAAATATTTCAATCGATTAATACTACACTCTACGATTTACCGACTGGATTTTGGTACAGTGTATTAAAAAAGAAACACATGGTTAACACTCACCAAAAGTATGTCGGTTCGAAATGAGAGCACGACATAAAAGAGCTCAAAGCACATAAGAGAACTGTCAACTGAATTCCAATGACAGCAAATTAATATTAACATAATGCACTTACAACTACATTTGACAACTGTGTACACATATACAGTCATACAGTACAACAGAAACGCTCATCAGCGGCTGTGCATTTGTTGTTGTTTTTCCCATACAGGCATTTCGTATGAGAGGAAAGCATTACTCACATAAAATGTCATAACTCAGGAACGGCTGCACCGATTCCAAACACACATACCACCTCCTCATATGTAAGAACAAACTGTAAAATGTTTGTGTCAATCGGTTTGGCGGTTCTTGAGTCATAAGATTACCAAGGAAATGTAACTTCTTTATATATATAAGGATGTAGAATATGCCTATAATAGGAGGTAAGCAGAGTTTTTTTTATCAATATTGTTAAAGCCGTTTTTTGAGACAATGAAGATGGTAAAAACAATTGTACAGCAAGTACCGTTATTTTGGGGATTAAAAAACTATTCAAAAATCTATTTGATCACCTAAAACGCTTAAGTACTATGTTTGAAAAAAATCTCTTCAGTGCTTTAGACTATAGACGTACTACAGACAGAGAGAATTGCCGGAACCGCTTTGTTCATGTTCTCCATTTTCGTAATGTCAAGTTTGATTAAAATCTCGAGTTTGATTTTTTTTTCCAAATGCAAAACTTGCCCTCTAGTTAATCTCAACGGTGCAGTTGAATATGTGCATAGATAAGAGAAGGCTAGATGCCACCAAAAGTAGTGTTGGTCACCTTACCCCGGTGCTGGGACTAGTTGATTCACGAGTGGTCATTTGGTAAAATTAAAAAAAAAACAATACTTATCTATAATATATGTTAATGGGAGCATTTTATTTAGAAAAACAAAAGGATGCTTTCTTTATGTGAGTTTAAATTTTTTTAATACATATCTTAGTTTTTTGTATATAAAAAGAGTAGTAAATTTTGAGTCTACAAGCTCCGGTCTCCCCTACTTAACTCTCGAATAACTGAGTAGTAAAAATATTGAAATCAATAGTCGATACTATTAGAGTAAGATCCCAGGTCCACAGACATACGTCATTTTATCATAGCTGAATTTTTTTCTGTCAATAGAACAAATGGACATTCCGAATTTTCAAAGCTGGGGCCTTTCGGAGATATGCAGTTTTAACAGTGCATATACACAACTACGTTATTTTATCAAAGCTGATTTTTTGATATGTTTAAGGGGATAATGTTTCAAGCTTTGTTTGTCAAACCCCTACAGTGGCGCGTTTCGTCTGTCAGGTACCTTTAAGATGACATCTTCAGACGAAACGCGCCACTGTAGGGGTTTGACAAGTGTCAAACAAAGTTTGAGACACTATCCCCTTAAACACTGTTAAAACTGCATATCTCCGAAAAGCTCCAGCTTTGAAAATTCGGAATGTCCATTCATTCTTATCTACTTTGGTATCTATTCACAAAAAAAAAATTCAGCTATCATAAAATGACGTATGTCTGCTGGCCATGGGATCTTGGTCTATATATGAAAAGGGCAATTTCGAATGTGTCATCGATTTCAATAGATTTTTGACAATCGAAAGTTAATACCTAATTAAAAAACTTCTGTGTAGTTAATTTGGGATTGGTACATTTTTATAATAACTTAAGCATGGTTATTTTAACAGTTAACTAAACAATTACAACACTGGGTCTTAACATAGATGGCACGGTTCGATTGATTTATATTTGTCGATAATTCCTTAATTTTTGTACTAAGAGGTATTTAACCTATCCACTTAAATTTTCTGATTGATCTTAACTCACTGATTTCAGGAGATTTGCCGAGGTTCAATGAAGGTAATAGCATATTATCTGTTACTCAAACTTGAACTTTTCGTAATCCTCAGAAATCGGTGAGTTAAAGTCTTGTTCGACTACTGGTCTTGAGAGTTTCATATCAATGTATTTCCCTTTCAGTACAATATAAATATCAATTCATATAACGATTAAATTTCTTTTCCTTTGGAAATGAAACGAAAATCATTATTCTTGTTCGCCTTTGAAATGTTAACTACATAATATCAGTATTCATTCTCTTTTTATTCAAGATTGTTTACGACATACAACTCGTATATTATGAATTGACTAGGAAGTGAGTTTGGAGATGAAGATGGAAGACATTGCCTCTCCTTAAAATGTTTCAGCATTCGTTATCTTTTTGACATGTACATACATAGATATCTACATAGTTAAATGTATCTGTATATGTATGCCTTTGTTGTCAAGTATAAATCTCATTCAAGAAGTATACCCCAACGGGTGGTAAATTTTCAAAACAAAGTACTCCCTCATCTTATAAACTTCTACTCTGTTCCCCCTATACGACTTATTATTATTATAGTTCCTGGTCGTTAACTCAGAGTCTTGAATTCTTTTGCCATCATGTACACGAGTACGTACAGCAGCTAACGCATAGGTACTGACTGATACACAAATTTACATATACATACTTAAAAATTATAAATGAACATTATATGTTCGTACGTATT
Organism: Philhelius pedissequus; assembly: GCA_910595825.1. Taxonomy (NCBI): domain Eukaryota; kingdom Metazoa; phylum Arthropoda; class Insecta; order Diptera; family Syrphidae; genus Philhelius; species Philhelius pedissequus. The sequence continues at coordinate 270,818,697 of OU343160.1, read as the reverse complement.
TGTTTTTCCTGTTAGAAGCCCCAAACCAAATAGCAATCTTACAAGATTCTCATTTTTTTTTTAAATATTTTTTTTTATCGTAAGCATTGTTTGAACAACATTTAAAACTTTTAATAAACTCCAACTCTTAAGCTCTGAACATCCCTGAATCCCTGATCTATCAGGCTTGTGCGTTCCTTTATTAACAAAAACGAAAACAAAAAACACAAAGACACACCAAAGCCAGCTCCTGGAAAGAAACTTTATCTTATGTTTCCCTTTCTTCCTTGTGTGTATATGCTGCGAAGCTATGCGCTGTGACTGACTTGACAAAGTGATAGACAAATTCTGTTTCAGACAGAAGGACTCTACTATATCCTGGATGATATACCTACACAAGTGTCATTAGTTTTGTTCCTATGTTGTAGGTATATGAAGATGTTTTTTTTTTTTTTTTTTTTTTTTTTGTTATTTTAACGGGGGAAAAACAATAATATGTATAATAGAAGACGTCTTAATACTGCACCTTGGCATGGAACAAAAGAATAGAAAATGAACAAGAAGAAGCTTTAAAAATAGCAAACAAAAAAAAAATAAAGAAAAGAAACTTTAGGAAAAATATTACATTTTTGCCCGAACTTTGTGTGCATTGCCGGACCAGTTTCTCAAACTTCTGCAAAGCTGTATGGAGTCATAGCTGTACGTACCAATTATGGGAAAAATAGAGCAGGTAGGTTTAAGGATAAATAGCTATTGTGATGATGATTACGGTACCAGGAAGGTATGAGTATCAGCTGGGGAAGGAAGAACAATAAATTTAGGAGTATCAACATTTCACATACTTTAGATTGTTCTTGCTCATGGTACAACTACTGGTAGCGGGGAGGAAAAACTTGAAGACTTAATAATTATATTAACATAACGATGATGAGAAGTCCACGGAATCGACTTTTGTCCGTCTCACCATGGGATTAAAAAAATCTTATGCAATTGAGATTTAAGTAAGAAAAGCTTCTTCTTCTTATTGAAAAAATAGAATTAAATGTTATAATATGATAATGGCTGTCAATGAGACAGACACAAGTCTCGGTTTCTTTTTGTTGAGCCGCGAGACGAAACTTTTTTATTTAAATGCCACTCTGGCACTCAAACACTTCAATTGGCACTCTAGGAATCGAGCAAATGTTTTCAAATATATCCAATCAGGATCAGTTAGTGCATCAGCTGAAAGAGTTGTTTCACGCTTAAATAACATTAAAATCCATTCTAAAAATCAGCTTTCTTATAAAGAAATAAAATCACTTTTGTCGTTTAATGAAATAATAAAGGCTAAAACTTTAACCTAAAAATTTATATTAATGGCGTTTTTATTTGGCAATCCGAAATTGTTCTCCGATTCGGGATCCCAACTGAACACTTTTGTGTGATTCTGACGATTCTGAATTTTAATGAGATTGTATGTGTGAAAATAATAGTGGACGTGAGAATATTCAAATTCAAAAAAAACGTTTGTTTATGATACACAGAATGACAACAGTCGAGTTTGACGTTCACGTATATGAATTTGTGAGTGCTTCTGGGTCTGATTCTGATTTCAAATCCAGAAGAAAAATTCTCTTCTTTTCAGAATTAGAACTGTCATTTTTTTCCCAAGTGAACGCTTTCAGAAGAGTCCGGCAGGCTTCCGGATTGCCAAATAAAAACGACATAAGATTGTTCAGTGACGAAAAAGTTAGAACAGAATAGAACAGAACAGGGCAGAACAGAACAGATTTGTGATATAATACGAATACAAATGCTAACGTTAAAATTACAAAAATTTAATTAAATATAATTATAACAAAATTTCAACTACTCAGAGCAAAAAAATTACATTTAAAGCTTTCAGATTTAAAATTATCATTTGCAGAACCAATCAGAATAGAGTATTTATTGAAATTTTTGATTAACTGATTAAGAGGACTATTAGCGCCATGTTTGATCTGCTAAAAATAGTTCGAAGTGGTAAATTCCTTCTTAAGCTAGTCTGACTCATATTGAAACCTATTCGAATGAGAAAGGATTGACATAAAATAGATGCATTCATTAAACCAGTTATGAAGCAGAACTGCAAGTACTCTCTGTGATCAGATAGAGATGGAAGGTTTATCAATTGAAGTCTTAAAGTATATGGAGGTAATTAGAACAGTCAGTCATCTGACAGAGATTATAAAAAAAAATTATTGTTCTTTACCTACAATTCTAGATCGTTTGATTTTGCAGAAACATTCCTTTGGATATGAATTTATTTAAAAAAATATTTTTCATGAAATTCAGATGATTCCGACACGGTAAATGATTTATCAACTAAATCTAACACCAATTTTTTTTTTTAACAACATCAATTGCTTTTGACAGTTCTTTGTTCTAAAGTGTTCCAAACTGACCCGTTGAACACACATATTGTTAGTTGATGCTTTTATTTATATTTTATATATGTTTCGTTATATGAAGTTCTTTTATTTTATCTATTAATTTGTTTTTTATTAATTTTTTCTTCATTTATTCTTATTATTCCTTAAGTTTTGAGGCGCAATAAATAAAACTAAAAATTACATATGAAATATTCGGAATTTTTTTACTTTTTTGTTGGCTTAAAATGGCACTTTCTGTTTGTTGTCAGAATTGGCACTTACAAAATTTTGTTTCCTGCAACGCTGGACGAAACTACTTTGAAAGCACTCGAGACGAGACCGTATTTTTGGTACCTACCGAAATTCGCCGAGAGTCTCGCTGGTCTTGGCGGTCGCGGTGGGTTTGGTTTCGGCTTCGAAAGAAATTTATTTTTCTTTAATTATTTTTTACTACTCATGCTCAATATTTATAATATTCAGATGTTTTTTGTGCGAAATATTTTATGCCCGTTAAGATATCAAACAACATCAGCGTTGCCGAAAGTACAACTATATAGTATTGTACTACTTTCCACACCTCCGTACTAACGTACTCTCCTCCTTTCGCACTTGTACTACTATTTTTGTTTAAGCCAGACAAAGTGAAACGTCACCCTTTAAAAATGTTTTTACTTTTTAAATTTAATGCTAGGCAGCGTTTTAATTAAAAATTCGTTAAAAAGGGAATTCCCTATCTTTATTAATTTTTTTTTGTCGTTTCGTTGGCCCAGACAATGCTGCTGTCATGGTTGACCAAAAAAGTGGAGTTAGATCTTTTTTTCTAAAGGAGAATCCAAATATGATTATGTTAGGCTGTGTGTGCCGTTCCTTACATCCTCAGCCACAGCTAAAAAGATGCCACAGAATATTGATTTATACTTGATGTATACTTTGCACATAGCCCACAAATAAATCAGTCCTATTTCAATGTCGAAAAACATACGAATTTAAAATAGTACCTAACTGGGTGGCTAGCTCTTGAACAGGTTAAGGCAAGAACATTAAAAAAGTGGCCTGCATTGTTACACTACTTTTTGCAGAATTCTTTTAAATCTAGATATTGTCCAAAATATTTAAGAAGAGCTGAATAATACAAAGAAATGTTATTTATTATTTTTAGCATGTTCTTCAGTTAACTAAACAGCCTTACTTAGAGTTCATACATTTTTCCCATGTATTAAAAAATTTTACAAAACCATTTTGCACAATTTTGTCAAATCGGAGTTTTTAAGTGACGACCTTACATAGATCTAATCCAAGTTTTTCTGAATTTTTTTTAAAATATCGAGTCTATGTTGGGGCAAAAGCTGAACTTTGTGTAAAAACGAAAAAATTTCAAATAAATGAAATATTCGAAATTAAAGGCGTTTATCGAAAATATTACATGACCTTATGTCAGCTTTCAAGCACATTGATTTTGATGACAAAATTTAAAAATCAATTCAAGGTATTAAACCTTCAAACTTAGCAGAAAGCACAACTTCCATAATTTTATCTATGCCTGATTTGATAGATAAAACCAATATTGAAAACCTTGATTTGGAATGGCGAAATTTCATTATAAAAGCATGGTATCCAATTCATTAGAAATCGAAGAATTTTGGTCAGAGATATTTATTTAAGAAAAATGCTCTTAATGAAACACTATTTCTTTAACCCAGGATTTTGTGAGTGCATTATTAAGTCTTCCCCACAGCAGCGCAGCGGTGACGCAGTTTTTTCTCAACTTTTCCTTATAAATGATAAAAACGAAATAGATTTGACATAAACACATTAAACACAATTATGAGTTTCAAAGACTTACTAAATGGAGTTGATTGCAGTAAATGGAATCCTTCACGAAGCCTTTTTAATACTTTCCGTAACCTTTGAATGTTATGATAATATTGATAAATGAAAATACCTTAACACATTAGCTATTTTCGATCTAGGTATTTAATACTAATATATAAATGTCCCTAAATGCTTAGAAAACAAAGATGATAGTTTTTTTTTTCCGAAAAATAAAGTTTTACAATACAATTTATTTCACAAGCTCTCATTTGAAAACTTTTAAAATTCTGGAAAGGTACTATTATTTTGTTCAAAATAGTATTCATTTTTGGTTTCTGTGCTTCTTTTGAATATTTCTCTCCGTCAACACTGAACAACATAAATATACATAGTTCCACTTAATAGGCGCACTGTAAAAATCCAGATAAGAATACGTACGACTTATGTATGCATGTCGTTTTAATAGAAATCAATCATTTCTCAGACTTTGTTTCCCCTCCGGAAAAAGGTGACTTTAAGACTTTTAGTTGACACTTGGAAACAAATTTTATCGAAATGTCAGAATATAGTTTGTTGTCTACCTATCAACCCATAATAACTATCAAAATCCATTGAAGGATGGCTCTAACTTAAATGGATTAAAAAACCTCTACAAAATTTAAATTTTACCTGAGAAAACTTGAAATTACCAACAAACTGCTTAGATACCGTTCTGACGTACTCTATATTTTCAATATAAACACGCGTTTAATCTTACATATTTCTACTACCAAAAAACACGAAAGAAGCCAAGACTAAGAAAGAGACCGAGACCGAGGTGAGACGAGACTGCACATTTAAATTTTAAGAGAAAAAGTGAGACCAAGATCGAGACGAGTCTTGTTTAGTCGAGACCGAGACCTGACTGAAATTTTTGGATTTTGGCGAGACCGAGACAAGACTAAACTCGTTCATCATCATACCTCATCTCTCGTTGCCAGCCCTAAATACGATGAAATATGTCAAATCAATATTATTTGTTTAGATGTATTTCAATGATATTATGCAGCACTGCCTCAATAAAAAATTTAATAACAACAAATTAAAAAAAATATAATATAATCAAAATAGTCAATTAAATGTCATTACGAGCGAAGTAGTTTAACTCGCCGAATTCGGCAAGAAAAGGTAATTTCTTCACAAATGCGAATATACATTTTATTCAAATATTTTCAACAAGTATAGGTGTTGTGACGTCATTTCATTTCATTTCATGTGACTTCTTAATAACTGTAAGATACAATATCTTATAAATTAGTTACAAGCTAATAATACAAGAAGTTAGGGCAATCTAGCATCTACTCGTAGATGATACAATAATATTAATTGAAGCTATTACGTAACGATTCTTTTGAAATTGAATAGATTTGTGTCTGTGTAGATTTTTTTATTCAATCTTTTAAAATGATTCATTTATACATTTTTGTATCATATATTTCACCCTCATCTCAAAATGTATTATATGAACATTAAGAATATTTTAGATATTGCAAATGATAAAGATGAAAATTGTTATTTTGTAGTTGTCGGTGATTTTAACTAACCTAAATTGGATATTCTCAAATGATGAAAAAAAAAATGTTTCCTTACAATGTAGTCAAATATTATGAATATACTGTTATTGAAAATGTATCTGCCTTGAATATGTATCAAATTAATAATATTTCAAATTATATTGGTCGTATTTTAGGTCTAATTTTTATTGATAATTACCTCGAAGCTCAATGTAATGAAGCGTCTTATAAAATGTTTGAAAATAGTCTTCATCACAATTCAGTTGAAATTAATTTTAATGTTTCCATTTTGAATGAATCTAAATTGAATAATATTTCATAAATGTATGATTTAAAAAAAAAAAACTGATTATGTTTCTATAAAAACCTACTTAAACACAATTGATTGGTAACAAATCTTAAATTGTAAAGATACAACGCAAGCTTTTACTTTGTTTCGGGACATTTTAGATTCAACAGTTTCTTCTTATGTTCCTACTAAAACATTATTTAATTTTTCTAAAAAGCCTGTTTGGTTTAATAAAAGTTTATCCAGACTAAGAAATGTTATGAATAAGCTTAATAAAATCAATAAAACTTCAAATCAGTTAAATGAACAATTCAAACAAATTAGAAAAGAAATTTTATACAATCAATATATCTCCTCTCTGGAATTGAATATTAAGAGTAATTCTAAAACTTTTTGGTCATATTTAAACACAATTAGAAACTCAGTTGGGATTCCATCTACCATTACTTATAATGGTATACCTTCCGATGATATTAAAGTAATTTGCAATAGTTTTGCGTCATTCTTTCAATCTAATTTTGTAGATCTCAAACTAGACTCTGGTAATACGATAAGCACCGAACCTCTTGTTGACCTTGGTAACTTGCAGTTATCTGTAGATGATGTCTTACAAGTATTATTATCTCTTGAAAATAATTACTCTTTTTCACCCGATAATATTCCACCAATTTTTTACAAACATGCGCTTATATTTTTGCAACTCCACTTTAGCCCGCAAACGGGCCTTAAAATATTTAATTGCTTACCGACAAATAATCTTTTAGAGCCTTTTTAATTTTTGTTTCCTCTTGAATTTCCTTAGTAGTGCGTGGGAGAGAGTTCCAGAGATGGACTAAGTTTATAAAAAAATGACGCTCGGATGTTAAACATATATAGCGAGGATGAATAAGTTGACGAAATCTATTTGAGGTAGGAAAATAATTTTATCACAACAGTATTGTGGATGGTGTGTAAGCAGTAGGGGTATTTTTGTTCAAGTGTACTCCTTCTGGTTTCCACTAAAACAGGACATCTTCCCACGAAATTGAACACGTTTTCGCGTTCTCTTGTGTTACATAATCCACACATTTCTTCCAAATTACTCTTATGAACATAGTTCAGGGGAAGAATCTCCCCTCTTGCTTTTAAAACCAGTGACATGAGGTCGGTTGGATACTCCGCCCTGAAGTAGTTATTTCGTAACAGGTTATAGTTTAGCCTTGCATATATGTCCCTTTGTAATGAACTTCTGGCTTTCATAGTATAATCCTCTCTCTTTCTTTCGTCCACTAACGATATGAGGCTATAGAGTTCGCTTTTCCACGTTTCCATCCTATCGCTACGGAGTAATAGTGGATGTCCACAGTACTCTGCTAGATCTCTCCATGACTCGAACCATGATATTAATTTTCGAATCACAAGCATCGTAATTTTCTTTTGTAGTCTCCTATCATCCATTGCTATAGTCTTTAAAATATAGTTTATCTGTATTTTCAGAGTTGAAATAAATAAAGATGGTAGACCTGTCTCTAGCTTTAGTATGTGATTCGCAGTACTATTAGGTAGTTTCAAGCTTCTTTTTAAGAAACAGCGCAGAAGCTGCTCAACTTCATCGAACTCCTTATGGCCCCAAACTTGAGCTGCATAACACATGATCGCTTTGGCTGTGGTTTCAAAAATACGATATTGGAATTCGTAGTGTACATCTTCACAGACCTCCATGTTGCGTTTAATGCGTGCTTCGATTTGGCCAACTTATCAATCATATGATTTTGCCAGTTCAGGTTTCTAGATATTCGCATACCAAGATAGTTGTATTTATTTACGACTTCGATGTTTTGAGCTCTATATTTCCAGGTTTCACTGTGGCCGTTTCGGCCGCCTCCTCTACGAAAAATCATGACTTTAGACTTCTCTAGCTTCACCTGGAGCCTCCATTTGTTGCAGTACTCCAACAATCTATTGATCATCAATTGGAGACTACCAGCCGACTCAGCTAGCATCACAATATCATCGGCGAACATTAGTACCTTGATTAAAAGGTGTAATCAGAGGGTAGCATTAAATTACGAAGTTTAAGATAATCATCAAAAGGCATATCTAGCATCAGAGTAGCAAAATTGGATACACTGTCATATCTTCGTAAGCCAAAGACATAGCGAGCGATATTATTAAAAGCAACATTGAGTTTACGATTACCTTGCAATATAATACACATCCCTATCAAAATAGGTATTCATAAGGTATTGGCAAGCAACATGTGTATTTTTACTGGTGTATAATACTGGGTTATTCTTAAAGTACTCGTACGTAATGTACCATAAACTTTACCGACAATTCCATTTATATAATTGTCCCAAGCCAAAGAGCGGTTAAAATTCACACCTAGCTTCTTAGCAGTTTCGACATATTCAATGGGGGAGCATTACTTAACACAACCGGGGGAAAGTAACCGAGATCTAGAATCTTTCTTGAAATTACTACGCATTTTGATTTTTTGGGATTCAAGAAAAGGCAATTTAAATGGGACCAAGTAAAAACCTTGTCAAAGGCCTTCATTCACATTGGAGGCTCCATGCTCAATAAGTTCAAGAGAACAAATAAGATAAGGTTCAACGTCGTCGGCATACAAATGACAGGAACAGTTTTTGATCAAAAATGAAAATTCATTGACATAAATGCAGAACAGTAGAGGACCCAGAATAGACCCTTGAGGGAAACCAGATTTAGTGGTTAGAAAATTAGACAAATTATCACCAACCTGAACTGCTTGTTTTCTTTTAGTCAAACAGGAATATATGAGATTTGCAGCACCTGTAGGAAAATTAGACTGCTGCATGAGCTTTTAACAAAGTATATCATGATTGACACTGTCGAAAGCCTTAGAAAAATCAAGCAAAACCAACAAAGTTACATCACCCTTATCCAATGCTTATCTTATATCTTCAGTCACACTTGTTGTAAGACTGTGCTTTTTGCGGAAACCTAAACTAAGCATAGAGTTCGCCGTAAGATAACCATTGATTTGTATCTGTAAAATTTTCTCAAATACTTTAGACAAATAGGAAAGATTTGAGATAGGTGTATATTCAGTTCTGTTGACGTTTTTAGGGAACGATATGATTTTTGCTAACTTCCAAGAATCAGTCAGGATAAACTCCAGATATCAAAATAGTAATAAATGCGAAAGTTATGTAGGGCAGCAAAATTGGCAAAATCATATTCAAAAATTTAGGATTAATATTGTCCAAACCTACAGCACTTAACTAAACAGAGAGCAGACTTTCAACAACATTAGTTGAATCCGAAGCACGTAAACCAAAACCAGGGTGATCTAAGCGTTCCGTAAACGATACATTTTCTGATGTACTCGGCAATGGTAGAGTTGATTGTAATTAGATAAATTATTCGTTAAGTGTGTTAACACCAACATCTGCAGCGGGCATGTTTCTTGCCTTACCAATTCCAACGTTACGCAGGTTACACCACAGTTTTTTCCCGTTCAATGATAAATTCAATTGGTTAGACAAAATTTGGGAATTGTTCAGCAACGAACAATACAATCGTCGTAACTCAATCAACCGATATCGCTTGGAATTCTTATATGTAGTATCCCGTGGTTGTATTAACAGTCTGATATTTTGCGTAAAACATATGGCTTATCACTTTGTCTTAGACTTTTAGGCCCGTTTGCTGATTCGAATCATAAATCCTGTTAATAGCTAAGTTCCACATAACTTTTAAGTTATACATAAATTTATTTATGTTGCACGTAAGAATCTATTTGGAACTTAGCAAAGTATTAGATTAAAAATATATCCAAGTTAACTTCGAACTATGCGATATGTCAAAATTTGAAAATATTGCATACAAACTTTAAATTAAAACCGGCAAATTGTGTTATAATTGTGTATTTTTGTTTATAAAATTAAAAAAATGTCGGTATTTGCGCGATACACAAATTCACCCTTCCATCCGTACCCTTCTTGGAGTCGTCTGTTGGCTTTCGCGAATTATTGGTGATGGCAACCGATGTTGGTGGCTGAGCAGCCGGCAGCTACTTCCGGAACAGTTGGAGAAACCGAAACTTGTAGAGCTTCTGGATTGACAACTGTCCTTGCAGTTGAGTCTAGCTATGTAGATTGTGTAGGCAATAACGAGACAAAAATAATTTCTTCGAATTTAGAGTCAATTTCTTCTTCTATTGGCTTTTGACTCTTCTTTGGCGGTACGATACAGGCAGTTTCATGGCCACAATAGCCGTGATTTATTATCGCCAATAACCCATATGGTTCACCCCGTGAAAATAAAACGATCTGGGTTACATGCACACTCTGTTTGCCGAATTTAATACTAATTTGCAAGCCCAGATAGAAACCTGGATCTCATGTTGTTTGTGTAATACGTATTAAAACATAAACCAGACCCAGACCCGTAGATAATAATACGCAGCTAATGTAGTCGCCGTCACCGTCGACAATTTCATTTAAATACGTGGCTTCCACTTCCATTCGAATACGATGGAAACTTTGTTTTCCTTTGGAGAAATAATTTAAAATTTTTTTGGGACGTGCGTCGGGTGAAGTTTAATGGCAAACGCGAGGTTTGAAAAAAAATCCAATTGGGACAAGCACCAACACAAGGTATACATAAGCAAAAGAGAACAAGCCAGAAACATTGCAAAATAAAGTTCCATTTGAATTGCTCCAATCTTTCGTCTTGGATTTTAAGGTCACTTTGTACTAACATTCGGACGCGGTTTTATATAATCGATGCTTCAATCAGTTATGTATTTATTATTAATTTTGTAAAAAGAGAGGTCATCAAATGAAGAAAAATATTTATTTTTCTGCTATATTTGACGATAAATTCAAACCTCTGGAATTTTAGGGATGTTCACGTCATTGTCAAGCACATCCAGAATTTCAAAATCCATTTTTATTTATTTCTTATGTTAAACGAATTGATAACTCAAAAACCAAATAACTATCCAAAAATAGTTTTTAAGATTGCTTCAACCCCTATGTCATACTTAAATATTTTATGTGCTACTTTTTCTAAAACATAAACTATGTTCAACTTAACGACTTTTATGTTTAGGTTTCAGTTTGGTGTAAAGCTCTATGTATTACTTAAGCGTTTATGGGGAACATAAGCTCTTAAGTTTCGTATCAGCAAACGGGCCTTAGTTTTTACAGGAACATGAGTATCGTAAAGAAGTTGGATATTATTCATTAAGAATTGGAATTGCTCATTACAAAATATGCTATACCAATTGATGTTTCTGGTATGTTCTTCTAGACGCTGACCATTAATGTTTTTAAAATCATGGTATAATATTTTTTCGTCAAATAGTCAAAATTGAATTTAACCGTTAAAAAAATCAAATCATGGTTAGAAAAAGCAGATGCGGATAGTTGATAGCCGTATTGCACCCCTGTCAAAAATAATGGTATTTAATAAGTTGCAATTTAAGTCTCCACAAAGAACTATATTAGAGGACCCACCGAGATTTCTTCTACAGGGTGGCGCACGAATCGTGCAACAAAAATAAAACGTAATAACTTTTTTTCAGTGTGAATAATTCGCTTATTTTTATTTATTTTATAGGCTACTATTTAGATTTATAAAATAAATGCTTGGGCTACTGAAAAAAGGATTTGGATAGTGCAGCGATACCATTCTTTGCAGTGCGTCATTTCCGTCCAAAGGGAAATTAGGCTGGAATTTAGCGGTACTCTCCCGAGTAGATGGAACATTCTGAGGCTGGTGAACATGTTTGCCGAATCTGTAAGCATCGAACGAAGACCGTATCATCGAGATCATAATGTTCGGGTTCAGGATACAATCGTGGCTGTTGCATCGGCAATACAGGCAAATCCAAGTGTTTCGACTCGAAACTTATCGGGCCAAATTGCAGTTAGCAGATGGTCATTACAAAGTGTACTTCATGGTGACTTAAACTTGTTTCGGTAGAAAGTCCAAATTACAAGCAAGTTAACCCTCAGGATTTGCCTGGTCGCCTGGAATTTTGCCGAAAAATGATTGCAATGGCCGAAGAAGACAACACCTTGATAAATTGTTTGTTCATATCTGATGAGGCCCATTTTGACTTAAACGGCAATGTTAACAAGCAAAATTGCCGCATATGGAGTGAATATAATGCAGAAATGCTCCATGAGTCGGAACTGCACCCAGAACGAGTCACTGTGTGGTGCGCAGTTTCATCAAGGTGTATTGTCGGGCCATACTTCTTTGATGAAAACGGTGGAACACAAACTGTCAATGGGGACCGGCATTTAAAGATGTTGAAGGAGCTTTTTTACCCAGAACTTCGCCAGACACGTATCCCTTTCAGCAGGATTTGGTTTCAACAATATAGAGCAAGTGCACACGTAGCCACACAAGTTATGGCGGAGCTCTAACGAAAATTCCCAAACAAATTGATATCCAGAAACTGCACTTTTCGCTGGCCCCCAAGGTCACTTGACCTGACTGCACCAGACTTTTTTTTATGGGGTTATGTCAAGCAGGAAGTGTACAAAACGAAGCCCAGGAATTTGACTGAATTGAAGCATTGACACAATAATTGAGGCGATTTTTTTTTTTTTTTTTTTTTTTTATAACTTTGCACGCGCTCAAGGGATTATGAATACCCTTTATATGTTTTTCTTAACACAGCGCGGGCATCCGGTGGAAGAAGAGAAAGAAGGATAGGAAAGATATGTGGTGCGATGTTCTGAGATTGGAACTGGTTGTTGTCTCTGATTTATCTCCAGGATGGCGGCTGAACTAATGCGGAGAGAATTACCGTGTCTTAGTTATTTATGTCCTTATAATTCGCATTATTTTATTTATTTATTTGTCATATTTTATGGGTATGCTAGTTTCCTCAATCACTTGTTGTTAGTGTTATGCCTAAACAGCATGTAATGAGCAAAGCAGCAACTTATTTTATGACAATTTTTAGAATTGGTTTTTAATGGAATATAAGAAGACATAGACAACGGCAGGAATCGAACCTGCACCACGAGGTTGACAGGCGAGCACACAACTATCGCGCCACGGCCACCCCCAATGGATCCCAATCTCAACCCTTCAAGCCGCCCGCAATGAACAATTTTCTGATCAGGTGCCGCATATGCGTGGATGAGCGTGAAGGTCATTTGCGGTCGTTCATCTTTAAAAACCATTAGTTATTTAAGATAAAACTTAATTTTTATCCAGTAAAAAAAAATTAGTTAAATACATCGATTAAAATAAAAGTTATTTAAATTTCTTATTGTAGCACGATTCCTGCGCAACAACAGAGCTATAGGTCCCGAAGGGACTATCCGCCGAACTTTTTAAAGCTGCCGGAAATAACCTGGTGCAGTATACACCATCTCATTTCAATGGTTTGGTCAGAAGAAAGTATGCCTGATGAATGAAACCTCAGCATTATTTGTCCGATCCACAAGAAAGAAGACCATCTAAACTGCACCAACTATAGAGGAATAATTCTCTTGAATATCGCGCACAAGATCCTTTCTCACCCCTCCCCCTTCCCTTTACGTGCTGAACGTTTTAACTTTTTATATGCCGTGAACCCTATATACCCATGTATGCATCGCTGAAAAAGCCCTTTGAGCTATATTACAAACAAGTTGATAAGCTAACTTTAACAATGACTCCGAACTTACAGAAAGCTCTGAACTTTGACTTGTTTTTTAAACACACTTGAACCACACAAACCAGAACAAATTTTCACTTTAACCCTAAAAAGCAATATGACACAAAACTAGCTATACACTTATATTGTACACAGATTGACACCAGACTAAGAAAATCAACAAGCGAACGACTTATGGGGTCATTTTAATTGTATCTATTAATTTTTTCTTCGCATATTCCTTCACGACACACATGACATTTTGTATCAACGTCAGTTTACTCATAATGCTCAGACGATTGCGTTCAAGCACATCAAGCGCGCTCTGCACATGTTCAGAACGAAAAAAGGAACAAACCTTCGGAGCTCTAAAGGCTCTGACTGAAAAAGAAACATAAACAATTTTTTTGACAACTCAGAATCTGCTCTGAACTGAAAAGGAAAACATCTACTACTAGTGTTCACTAGCCTTAATCCCGATTAAAGGGAGAATTATTGATCTGCTTATATATCAATCTATCTATCAACCAATTTATCTATCAACCTATTTATCTATCAGCAACCAATCTATCTATCTACCAACATATCTATTGACTTTATATCAGTATAATATCTATACGAATGTCTATAAAAGTAATCCCGTCTTCCATTGTTATGAATTTGTTTGAATGTTACGGTAGTACCTAAGTGAAATCGGTTAACTGCTCATTGAAAAGTTCTTCACAAATTGAGCAATGCTAAGTACATAAAAACCAACAAAACAACATTGAACATTGTTCAAATTTTCTCCTACTCGTATTATTTATGGCTTAAAAATTACAAAATTTCAAACTCAACTTTGCATCAACTTAAAACAATGAAAAAACATAATTCCCTTTCCAACTTCATAGACAAAGCAAGTGAAAAATAATAAAAAAAAAAAATATTATTCTATGCGTAATATTTACTTTCAATTTTTCTTGCACATAAAATTCAAGTAAATTGGAAAAGTTTCGTCCCAAAGACAACTTCGTAAATTATTGAATGAGAATGAGAAAACTTTAAATCGTATTCATGCGAAGGAACAAAAACAATAACGAAATACTCGTAGAACAAAAAAATCAATTTAATATTTTTGTACTTTTTGCAGAAAAAATAAACTTTTGTTTGAATTGAGAAGAAGTTGAGAGAAAATTCTACACTTGTAGCCGATGCAGTTCTCAAGTCTTCTCCAGAAAGTGTTGAGCTGATAAAATTAAATCAAATAAAAATGAAATAAATACATAAAAAATCGAGCACACACAATATTAAAAACAAACAAAATTTAATTGGAAAGTCTTGAGTGGTAAAGTCCTTCGCCACGCCACACACACACAAAACAAACCTTGACTGAACTTAGATACTCAAATTCAAAGTGCATAGCTAGGTTAATTTGCTAAACATAGCACGAAAATCTTTTTTCATCAAAACAAAATGCTTTTCCAGTTTCTGTCGGGACTTGAAATTGCTTCTGTTCTCAAGCACGTTGCTCCCTGCCGGAAGGAAAACAAATTCTTAAACTCACTTAGACATCAATCACAGTTAGGTACCTGTCACCTGGGGTTGTTTTCGTCTTTCGGCTTGCCAAGTGGTATAGATATCATTTCAGTTTGCACTTTTTCAAAATCCAAACTAAGTCGCTTTCAACCAAATATCAGGGTTTTTTTTTTACTTCTGGTAAAATTCTTTAAAGGTTAGTTATGGATTCTTTCGTAAAGTTTAAAACTGTTTAAAAAGAGTTTTATGGAACACGAGAAGTCAAATAGGTGCTGAATAATTTTTTTTTCTTTAAACGATTCTTAGAAGATGGCTCGCTTTGCAGGTACCTATTTAACAATCAACAGGAAATACGTGCGACCCAGTATCGAACTTTTCCATTTTTTTCTTTAAAAAAAAATGGAAGAAAAAAACTGATAAACGAAAAATAACGAATACTTGCCAAAATTTATAAAAAAAAAAATAGAAGAAAGCCATCAAGGAAGATTGATTAGATTTTAACCATTTAACAAATTTCCCTCGTCTTCTGTTGGACACCATTTAAGGAAAGAGGACACTGTTCAATGAAAAAGAGTTCCTCATCACCCTAGGATATATGGAATGGAACTATAACAACCAATGTAGTATGCAAGCTCTGTCTTAACAACAACAACGACCACCGACTACGAGGAAACCAATGTGGTCATGAAGAGAATTTTTATTTTTTTTCTTCTATTTTTTGTATGTGTGTGTTATTTGCTATCTCCATTTTGCTGAGTGGCAATTGTCCAGAAGGTAAATCCGTTCGATAGAGCAAAAGTTCGTTTGGCAAAGAAAAAAAAACATCCATTTGTCAGGGTCCAATGTTCGCAATGACAAAGGCTCACATATGGTAAAAACAGACAGCGTTATAGCTGGAAGAGAAGGATCCGAAAAGGATATTTGCATAAAGTGTGTAGGAAATTAAAAGGAACAAAATGGGACTATGAATTTTTAAACACGACAATCTATTTTTGTAATTAAAATTTTCAAAAAAAAAGTTAAAGAAAGTGATTTAAAATTAATAGAGTAGACTACTGTTTTGAGCTTTTATAAAATGGAGAGAAGGTGAAGTCTTATCTATTTCCCTTATTTCAGACTACATAAAATCCCTAATGCAAAAAGTACGTTGGTACAAATTTTAAAATTTATTTCGGGAAAATTACTGACTAGAAAATTCTCAAAGAATGTGTGAGAAACCTTAAAACGGCTAGGGCTGGCAACGAGACGAGACTTTTTTATTAGGAACCGAGACGAGACCTATACGAGACCAAGACGAGACCTTATGTTTGCTACCGAAATTCGTCAAGAGTCTCGCGGTCATAAACTTTCGAAATTGATTGAGGGATGGCTACTATTTAAATGGATTAAAAAAGTTCTGCAAATTCAAGGTTACCTCAGAAAAGTAGAAACTTTTCCGATTTTATTTTTACCTCCGGAAAATCTTGAATTTAATGTCAAAATCCAAACAACCATTTCAAATCGATTTTATTGTGTGCGTGTTAAGTCTATGAAATCTAGCTAAAAATACAAGATCTCTTTTGACAGATTTTGTTTAGAAATAATTCGATTGCGTGCAGAAGAAAATCGAATGTTTGGTTGTTTGGGATTGGAATTCGACAAAAGCCTTTTAGGTGACTTGTGGAAAAAATATTATTCAAACGTCTAAATATAGTTTGTTGCCTACGTGTCAAGCCTTGAACTGTCAAGAACATTGAAGGATGGCTCCGATTGAAAAAGATTTAAAAACTACTCTACAAAATTAAAATTTTATCTTGGACGCGCCTCTTCAAAGGTGTCTGATGACTTTACTGCCCAGCAAACATTTTAAGTCAGAAATGAACGATAATTAATTCATAAAAGTGAAGAAACCGGCCGAAAAAGAATTCACTTTTTATGCAATTTGAATCCTTTTACCTGGGCTCTTAGACACCAATTTGAATAATTGTAATGATCCATTTATGATCTGAAAATTCGTCATTTAAATGAACGTATATAAGAGCTCCATATATTCATTTAAATGATTAATGCCTGAATCTTTTCTAAATCATAAAAATAATTCCAATAAAATTCAATTAAGTGAAGGATTTCTAAGTATATACCTTCACTTTAATTAATCGTACAGGAATCATTTTTGCAATTCAGAAAAGGTTCAGGGATTAATCATTTAAAGGAATATATTGAAGGGTTATATACGTTCATTTAATTTCAGAATTTTCAGATCATGAATGAACCATTAAAATGGTTCAAATCGGTTTCTAAGAGCCCAGGTGAAAGGATTCAAATAGCATCATAAGTGAATTCATTATTTCTGATTCATTTATGATTGAATATTTCATCGGTGAGCCTCTGGAACATTTTTTGATTTGCCTCTTGTTTGGTTTTTATAGCTTCCAGGACTTCTTAATTGTTTAAACGATGCTACAATTAAAGAAATGATTCTAATGTTTCTAAGAAAATTTAACACCATTTTTTACATAACTTTATGTTTTATCATTTGCTTTTTTATATATATATTTTTTTAAGTAAGTAGGTACCCATTTATTATTAAAACACAAGCTGGTTATATACCTATCTAATCCGATCTTTCGAAAAACTTTTCCGAACTGATAATCGACTATGCAAACGAAACCTTTGTCATTAAAATGACCCGTCATCATTACCCCTTTGTAAAAATAAAAATTAAAGGACGAACAAAAAAGGATCTTCATATGAAGGATCCAACAACAAAATCTGAGTGTTGTTTTTTTTTGACACAGAATACATATCTCTTTCTGTCTCTCTGGTAAGAATTTGTAGGATCTTTGTATATATTCATAATTCATTCAAAAAACTGAAGGTTTCCTGAATATTACTCTTCATTTTTGGTGATTAGAATCTGAACCTTCAGATAAATGTTTGCTGGTAAATTTATTCCTTATACCGCTCTGTCTCGCTGCAATAGTATTTAACATATTGGAAGCTTGTTGCCATTCACCGTTGCTTGCACCAACAGTGCAAGTTATTTATAGCATAAATAAAATCATTGAAGTTGGCCATGTATGCTGTGTCCCAACGCCACATACAAAACAATGTATTTTTGCTTTGACTTTTTTAATCTGACATCAGCGCAAAATTATTTTCTTACTTAGATAAGCTATATTCTACAAAAATATGCTAACAATTCTAAACTCAACAAATTGTTTTGAAAAATTTATCGGATACCAGTTGCTCAAGCAGAAAATTTATCAGAAATTTATGATTTTTTCATCGAAATCGCAGAATGTGCAGAATTTGATGAACATTTTTTTTTTGGAATAAGTTTTTAGGAAACATAAATAATGTTCTTTCAAAGATGTTTCAGTCGAAAGCCATGGACTTTGTAATTTGTTTAGAATATTTAAGTTATTAAAATAAAATCTTTAATTTAAATTAGAACATTTATATAAACTGCCGCAGTACCGATCTGAGGAATTTTTATTTGAATGACTAACAAGAACGCTAGTATATAATTATTATAATTTATTAATATACAAGCAGATTTCATTGTGTCCGATTCGTTGAGCTATCGCTTTCGCCTTTATCAGTCTGAAAACTCTCAAACAATTGATCCAAAATTTAAATTTAAAGTTGATATATTCTACCACGTAACCGATGTGATCTCCCGATGAGCGTTTTGGACAGTATAAATAGCTGAACAAAACTTCGGGTTTCTATGCGATATTTCAAAGAATGTGGAGCTTAAGGTGATTTAAAGGTAAATTGAAGGAACAACAGAAATACAACCAGAAGTGAAATTATAACAAACGCGCACAGTTCGATTTTCAGGAATAGAATAATATTTTATTTAGTGAATAAAATAATTGATACATAATTAAAAACAAAATGAAAATATGTTTTATATGTACAAGTCTTGAACTAAGTTATTATGTGTAAAGTACATAATCTATTTTCTTCAACATAAGGATTGCGAGAAACTTGAAGCAATTTTAACAGCAAAAACTGACGATGAAGTTCAAAAGGATATAATAGCCAAAGATCTCTTGAGTAAAATTAATACATTCAACCAAACGTCTATTCCTACTGATATCAAACCGACTTCAATTTTAAATTATTAAGCTTCAAACCATTTGTTTGAATATTGTATCCAAATTAATCAACTGAGTTAAAAATAATCTTACTGTTTCCTGTAAGTCTTGCTACAGGGTAAGCTTGTTTTGCAAAACTTAAAATAATAAAATAATGTTCACGCTCAACAATGCCTGAACATGGATTAGATATTAGCCTTGGCAACAATTTCCATTGAAAACACAAATGATGAATCGTATTGAAAAGAAGAAATTGAGAAGAGCAGCATTATCAATATCTTTATAAATTATTTTATCTAAAATTCTTGAAATGTATTAAATAAAACTTTTAAATATTAATTTGTACGATTTCCGTTTTTTTTTTTAAACTGGAGCGGCAAAATTATAATTTGCCTAGGGCGCCAAAAGCCCCAGGTTCGGCACCGGTAACACTCCACGTAAATTTGTAACTGAGAAATGGAAAGCATAGTAGGGTTATCCATTTTGCGGTTTCAAAAGTATAGGGCTGGGATTCGACATCTGTCAAACTAAGTCGTTAAACCAATTTTTTTTTCAATTGAAATTCTGACATTTAAGAAAATTGATCGCTTAACTATCGCACAACGCATAAAAATTGTTAAAACCTACTACAAAAAGGTAATTCAGCCACAGCCACATATCGTGCTTTAAGAGGAGATTATGGCTTACATAATCGTCCAACTACGCAAGCAATTTGCATAATTGTGAAGAAATTTGAAAAGACTGGATTGGTTACAGATATTGTAAGGCCAGTGCATCATCGTTTCGCCCGTACCACTGAAAATATCGCTGCTGTAAGTGAAAGTGTTGCCGAAGACACGAATGTGTCGATTCCTCGTCGTTCTCAGGAATTAGGACTGTCTTAGGGCACATTCTGGGGTATTTTGCATTTGGATCCACACATACATCCATTTTAAGTCTAGGTCACACAACAACTGAAGCCAGCTGACCATTCACAATGTCGTAGATACGTCGAATGGGTGCTTGAACAACAGGCGGTGAACGACGATTTTTCGAACCAAATTTTCTTCAGCGACGTAGCACATTTCTCACTCGGTAGGTATGTTAATAAACAAAATGTTCGTACTTGTTGTTCTGAGAATCCTCAAGTAATTGAAGAGAGGCCATTACATTCACAAAAAGTCACTGTTGGGCGCTCTTTGGTCCGGAGGTGTGATTGGACCTTACTTCTTCGAAAACGACGATGGAACGACTGTCACCGTCAATTCGGAGCCTTATGGTCATATGATAACCGACTTTTGTTTGCCTGCTATTGAAGAATACGACTTGAAGAATATGTAGTTTCAACAAGACGGTGCCACATTCCACACAATTCCAGCGAATATGGCTTTATTGCAAGAGACATTTCCTGGCCGCGTAATTTGAAGATCATGCGATTTGACACCGCTGGATTTTTTTTTTGTAGGACTACGCGAAAGACCGTGTTTATGCAGATAAGCCTTTAACTCTTGAGCACTTGAAAACCAACATTCGTCAAGTTATGGCTGAGATACCGCCCAATATGTGTCAAAAAGTGGTCGAAAATTACCTCAAAAGAATCGATGCTTGCAATAATTCGCGTGGTAGTCACTTATAATTAAAAAGAAATATCATGAAAAAAATATTTTATATGTGTTTTATTTACTAAACGTATTATTTAAAACCGCAAAATGGATAACCCACTATAACTTCATGTTTACTTTAAAATCACGTAACGGAAGGCAGTTCGGTTTGATGTATGTATTATGACCTAAGGCCCGTTTGCTGATACCCAACTTAAGCATTTAAGTTCTACTTAAGCACTTATCTGACAGTTTACGCACAGGAAAAAGTAGCCTTTACGCGTTTTTAATTTGAACCTAAATATTTATGATGCGTATCAGCAAATGGGCGTAAGTGTATCAGCTGTTCTGCTGACATCCACTTCAACCTCATCTCACCTAAACTTATATATCGATAATGGCTCGTAAGAGTCATCCAATGAGTCTCTCCTCTGACGATTTCTTGTATTGGGTACGAGGACAGTGAATAAAGGATATATGAGCGCGAACTCTATCAGCTGCAAAATGATATCGATAAATTTCAAAAGTCGAAACATGATTATCTGGATTATTCAAAACCTCCGTATCTTAATCTGAACGTTGGCATGGTTAGTTATAAAATTAATCATGTTAATAACATGTTTCCATAATTTTCATAAAAAATGCAGCCTTCCACTATCCTTTTGGTGGCGACTTTATTACTAGAAATAATCAAACCTATCACACAGTTTGGCATCTATTCATAATTTCACTTCTCCCACACAACAAATAAAAACTCTAAAAATATGGCAAAAAATTTCTCCGTTATAATAAATTTTCTCTGCAGCGCAGCCTGGTGCATTTTAATAGTGACAAATAAACTAAAACATTATCCTGACTGGGATCTACCTATTGCTCACTTGTTATGCCACCTCCTCCGTGGAATGAGTCCTCCTTTCTGAAGCGCATATACTCTTTGCACGACTTCATACATATCGCTCTCCCACGTCAACATCAGTGTTTAATAAATTTTGGAATCATGCCCAACCGTTGACAGGATCCCGTAAATTATACCACACAAATTTAGGTTAAGCCCGCACCTAATGGTGTTTTTTTTCTGATTTTTTTGGATTATTGTGTTTACTTTTACTTTTTCTTGTTTAGAAAGAATTTTTATCCGCAGCAACTAGGAACCACAACATCTCCTTGCGCCTGAGTTATAATGTTTTGATATCAGTTAACTTAAGTATACTTCCAAGCTTTTTTTTAACAGTGTGTTAAGGGTAAGTTGTAAAATTAGGATAAGTATTTATCATTAGTTGTTTGAGTAGGAAAATAAAGTTGAATAAACTGTTGTGAAAAACTTTTGGCTATAGGTTAAATATTTGACAGTAATGGGTTATCCATTTTGCGGTTTCAAAAGTAAACGTAAATAAAACACATATAAAATATTTTTTTCATGATATTTCGTTTTTATTATAAAGTTTGAACGTTGACATTATGTGTGAAACACTACGTCATTTAAATGACCACCACGCGAATTATTGCAAGCATCGATTCTTTTGAAGTAATTTTCGACCACTTTTTGATACATATTGAGCGGTATTTCAGCCATAACTTGGCGAATGTTGGTTTTCAAATGCTCAGGAGTTAAAAGTTTGTCTGCATAAACACGATATTTCGCGTAGCCCCACAAAAAAAAGTCCAGCGGTGTCAAATCGCATGATCTTGTTGGCCAGTTGATATCGCCAGGACAAGAAATTACGCGGCCAGGAAATATCTCTTGCAATAAAGGCATATTCGCTCGAGTTGTGTGGCATGTGGCACCGTCTTGTTGAAACCACATATTCTCCAAGTCGTAATCTTCAATAGCAGGCAAAAAAAAAGTCGGTTATAATATGACCATAACGCTCTGAATTGACGGTGACAGCGTTCCATCGACGTTTTCAAAGAAGTAAGGTCCAATCACACCTCCGGACCAAAAAGCGCCCAAAAAGTGACTTTTTGTGGATGTAATGGCTTCTCTTCAATTACTTGAGGATACTCAGAACTCCAAATACGACAATTTTGTTTATTAACATACCCACCGAGTGAGAAATGTGCTTCGTCGCTGAATAAAATTTGGTTCGAAAAATCGCCGTCCACCGCCTGTTGTTCAAGCACACATTCGACGTATCTACAACATTGTGAATGGTCAGCTGGCCTCAGTTGTTATGTGATCTGGACTTTGTATGGATATAAGTGTAGATCCAAATGCAAAATACGCCAAGACAGTCCTAATTCCTGAGAACGACGTGGAATCGACACATTCGGGTCTTCAGCAACACTTTCACTTACAGCAGATATATTTTCAGCGATACGAGCGAAACGATGATATACAGGCCTTACAATATCTGTAACCAATCCAGTCTCTTCAAATTTCTTCACAATTTTGCCAATTGCTTGCGTAGTAAGACGATTATGTAAACTATCATCTCCTCTTAAACCACGATATGTGGCTGTGGCAGAATCACCATTTTTGTAGTAGGTTTTAACAATTTGTATGCGTTGTGCGATAGTTAAGCGATCCATTTTCGTAAATGTCAGACTTTCAGTTGAAAAAAAAAAATGTTTAACAACTTAGTTTGACAGATGTCGAATTCCAGCCCTATACTTTTGAAACCGCAAAATGGATAACTCTTTATTTATATGCTTGGCCGTCGCGGCCATCTTTACCCGTTTTGATCATCGTCTTCGCGATTCGTCACCTTGAGTCAGCGGAAACGTTTTGTAATCCAAATAAAGGACTAAACCCTTCAATATTCTGGCATTCAGTGTTGTTTCGATAGTTCGGCAGAAAAAATGCCATTTGGTGTACATGCCCTACAATTGAATCTTGTTCCACAAAGAGTGGAGAATCAGCGGTAATTGTTGTTGCAACACAGTCCTCAAGGGACGTTTTGAGGAACTGCGTCAATGAGTATTGGCGACCAAAAGTCATACGACACATCAAAATGTCAATCTATTGATAACATTTTTCTAGTTAAAATGGTCACGTCATTCCCTATTTATTTGCTGAGCTTCTAAAATATCCTTTTCACCAATTAAAAATGCGATTGTCTTTCAGGTCATGAAACGAATTGGTAGCTCAGGGCTCAAGCTTTTAGGCATTTCGCTTGATAATTCGATAGTATATTAACAATGAGCTTTTAAGATATCGCCGATTGTTTCAACAGTGTTACGTCGACATGTGTCGTGTGATAATTAAGGACTTTATTTTTTGAAAATATCTTAAATGCTATATTACCTATGGTAACAATTCATAATATTCATGACGTAAGCCGTCTTCAATATCTTCATTTTTTATGTTAGTTATAAATAAGTAAATTATAGTTTAGTTTTTTTTATTTTGTTGAATGTATTAAATTTCAATTTAACACGCAGGATAATTTTATTTTGCATTTTGTTTTTGTATGTATCATTAAAATATAATGTTACGAATTTAGACAGTTGTTTTAAGTTTCCTTCATTTTTCTTTTCGACATTGTAAAGAACACTTTTGCCAAAACCTGTTCTTCGAGTTTCGGCCAAGATAAGACATTTTCTTAGTAAGTGAAATATATTCTCTTCCACCCTCATGTTATGCAACCCACATAAATCTACCACATAATCTGTGGGCTATAAAATCCAACCTTTACATTTTGATTTTGCAAGTTTTCCACAAAAAAAAAAACTCCATAGAAACACCATCCGATCCAGGAGCCTTATAAGTTTCTAAGTCGTTAAGTGCAATTTCAAGTTCAGAAACTGAGAATGGACTATCCATGGTACTGTCTTGATCATTGGGAACCTTAAATTGGAATTTTTCAGTGTAAATTTTCCTTTGCCATTGAACAAAAGTAGTCTTTCTGCAGGTACTTTATATCTTTGGCATGAGCTTACACTTTATTTTTCACAAATTTTTGTAGTCTATATTAGCCTGTACTTATTTTTGCCTAAAGAAATCATTTTGTAGATTTTTTTTCTTAATATTTAATCCAAACGAAAGATTTCGTCCGTGCTTCAAACAACTCACTATCAAACCATTTTTCTCTGAAAACAATTCCGGGTTTCCTTTTAGATTTACACTAACTAGGAATCGATGCCAATACGATCTGAATTAGACCTTTAACCAATATCATGTCGTGTCGTGTGTCCTATAAAAAACGTAACACAAAAGCAAATATCCGAAGCCCTAGAAAAATACCTGATATGAAGAGGACTCAGTTTCCTCGAAACCAATTTTCGACAGTTAAACCTAATTCCACAGAAGTACCCGACATCACAGTCGAAGAAGTTAACGAAGCAGTTGAAAACTCCAAAAAAGACAGAGGTGCTGGGCCCGACGAGATATCATATGAGTTTTGAAAAAAAGATGGCAGGCATCGGTGTTAGATGGTTAACAATTCTTACCTCAAAGTTTATAGGAGGTGATAGTGTGCCTAAGCAATGGAGCGAAGTACCATTCGATCAAGTTGATATCCCACACATTTAAGATCGTAGAGCGTGTATTGAGTAGCCGACTGCGAAAAATAATAAGGCTACCTGATGACGAATGTGGGTTTTTCGCGGGTAAGTCTACAACAGATGCAATCCAAAGTATATGGACCAAAATGGAATAGCACAGTGATTCCTTGGAAGATTTGCATGTTGTGTTGGTTGACTTCCAAAAATCATTGCATCGACAACCACGTTTGCTTAGAAACCTACGTGCGGATGATCATATACAAAGAAGCAGTGTCGAGGGTTAAATGTCCAGCTGGAGTCCAAAATTCCAAGTTTTTTAGATCAGTCCGAAAATGACTGACTACGTCTTATGTTTCCCATTTTCTGACATAAATTTGCATAAATGCTTTCAGTAGTAAGTCAACTTTTCATGACGATCTGCGCTATCTTATGTAATCAAAAAATGCCCCCTTAGCTGAAAGTAAGACTCTATAATGCGGTTGTGCATCCACAATTTTAAACTATATCAGTGCTACCATATTCCTGAGAAAGCAATATGCTACATTTAGTTCGAAATGTTCCTACCTGAGTAAAAATTATCTTACGCAAACAAATTTTCGATGGGTGTATTCAGGAGTCTCACTTAACAATGTTGTGATTTTTGTTCTCTTTTTTTTTGTAAAGATTAGAATTCGTTTCTATTTAACGAATGAATTTTAACGGTGAATTTTTTTTTTAAAGTCACTAGGTATAATTTTTAACGAAATATATGATAAGATAAAATTTAGCAACATTCAAATTCAAACACGATACATTCATATAATAAACATTGGCTCTGTTAATAGGTAGTTAAGTCTACCCAAGAAACATTTTTATCTGTATTAAAGCATTTATAGTCATTCAAGAGCTAAATCTTAAGCTGTTAATTTAGCAAGGAGCTCTAGATGTGGAGCTCCCATGTAGCTAATTCATTGCGCTTGTGAGCTCTTTTTTGCTCTTATTCAGCCTGTTATCAGTGTCAAAAGTGACTTTAAGCTCTGTAGTACCTGGGTTTCAAACTATTAAAACACCACTTTTGACATATTATTGGTTGTATTGGTTTGTGTAGTACAAAATAAAAATATATGAATTTCTCATACTATTAAAGAATGAATGAATCGTTTCATAGTATGTAAAGTAGAAATAACGAAGATGACAATAACCAAATTAAAAAATATGTTAAAAATAATTTAAAAAAATACTTAGCTAATAAAAATATTTAAAAATTTATTTTCCAGAGCTGAAATAAAATTATTTTTGAAAAATAATAATAATTTCGTGTTTTCTTTAATTACAATCCGAAGATGATTCTTTTTTAAAATGAAAACAAAATAAGAATAATTGAATTAATTTTATATCTTTTTGCCATTTTTTTTGTCAGGCAAGACGTTTCTTCCAATTAAGCTGCAATACTCTCTGTTCTGGAGCTGCAATATTAATTACTGGTGATATAGAGCTCTTATGTCGCTTTAACATTCATTGTACATTTTCTAGAGCTAGTTCCAACAAGATGGCATTTTCGTCTTTTTGACTTCATGTTATTGTTAAAAGATAGGGTGCTTCAGAAATTAAAAGTCAAGGAAAGCAAATACTAAAACAAATGTAGTTGAAGGAATTTTTTTTGAAAGAATATTTTCTGAGGTGTATGTAAAGTCAAAGTTGCAATTTTTAAAGAAAAGAGCTTCAAAACTTTTTTTTAATAAAGCTGCTTAGATTCACTGTGATATAGAACATTGGTATCCTTAATGTGTAACCATATCTATCTTCTCTGAGGGAATTAAAGTAGGATAATTTTTTTTGTGCGTATGTGATTAGAATTAAAGTCCTGAAAATTTTTTTTTTTAAAAGACTATGGAAAAACCTATGTATTTATGTACATTACTATGCAAAACGAGAAAATATCAAATTTCTTCCGCGTTGTTTAACAGGGTAAATTTATAGTTCCAATCTGAACACTGATAACTATACATTCATTTATTTTGTATGCACAATAATAAATTTTTTTTTCTTGATAAAATAAATATTTTGGATTTGGCAACACCCTATTATAGTATGGGTTATGAGTAGAATGTGTTAAGATATTAATACTCAGCTCTACAACCGATTTTTATGTGGTCTTTTAATGCTATATTTTGTGATTTCGAAATGCGCATGCGTTAGTATTTTACTTCTTAAGCTAAAGCTACTGTTTAGAGCTCTTGCGCGTCTTTTATTGCATTTGTGTAGTTGGAAGCTGTACAACGGCCATTTAGATGAGGGATATTCAAGAAGCGTACAGAACAGCTAATACAGTTGAGGTCATCAAAAGTCTCTTGCAGAGTGACTTCGACAAGATTCAGCGATATTGTGATGACTGGAAGTTGAAAATCAACTTCCAGAAATCAGAAACTATTTTGTTTAGGACTCCGTTGTCTAGCGCCTCAAGGGATACGAGAAAGAACTGGCGCAAGCTGGTGATCGTAGGGCCACATGGACATCCACTGGCGAGTAAAAGTGTAGTAAAGTACCTTGGCATCTGGTTGGATCAGTACCTGTATTTCGACAGACATATAGGTGCTGCTTTGGCCAGGGCTAGGGGAGCCTTTGCCTTGACAAAACGACTGTTTTATAGCAGCCGTCTAGACAGCATGTTGAAGGTGATTTGCTACATGGCCCTCATCAGGCCGATGATTGCCTACGGATGCCGGGTGTGGTTCAACGTTGCCCCATCTCAAATGGAAAAGATTCGGGTGTTTGAGAGGCAATGTCTTAGACGTTGCCTTGGATTACACAGAACACCAGAGTCGGAGTACACAAGATATTATTCCAACCAGGTTCTATACAACGGAGCC
This sequence comes from Philhelius pedissequus, assembly GCA_910595825.1. Classification (NCBI taxonomy): domain Eukaryota; kingdom Metazoa; phylum Arthropoda; class Insecta; order Diptera; family Syrphidae; genus Philhelius; species Philhelius pedissequus. The sequence continues at coordinate 270,790,569 of OU343160.1, read as the reverse complement.
AACATAAACAGAATAGATAATTTTTTGTTCAAGCTGATTCGGGGTCACGTTGCAAGAGCGATGTCCTCAACTAACAGCTTAATTTTTGGGGCTTATTACCCCAATAACGAATATTTTGAGAGTGCGCGGTTAAGTGGTTACATCCCTCCTGAGGCATTCCTCTATTTAGACAGTCGAGGGCTGATACAGGATGGAGGGGCGGTTCCGCTCATCTACCACGTCAGCCGGAAAACTGTGGATAGGTGACTCCTGTATGGTCGAGACGTCATCGCTCAAGGTGGAGAAGAGCGCCTTCGGTTCAGTAGGACTGTGTCCGATCGGGACCGGAGGGATAGGGCGAAACAGGAGAACCAGTTCTGGTGGCTCTCTGAACAGCATCGTGATATTTAAAGTCGATGAAGATGGTATATCTTGGCCGACATACATAGATTTAGGCAATTAGGTATAGGGAACAGTCGGGGTGGCACCAAAAAAATTTAAAAATATGTATGTATGCGAAGCATACGTGCATGTAACTGCGTGTCTGTACATGTATGTGCGTACGTATATGTATGTGCGTATGTACATGTATTGGTGGGTTGCATGTTGCTGTGTGGCTGCATGCATATAAAAAATAAACAAAAAAAAAAAAAAAAAAATTAAAAAACGAAAAAAATGCTGCTGTGGCTGTTCTAGTTTATAAGTAGTTTTAAGTATTATTAGGTATTTTAAGTAGTTTAAGTTATTTTTAGTTAGTATAAGTTAGTTTTATTTAGTTTTAATTATTTTTAATATATATTTAGGTTTAGTTTATAAGTAAAAAAAGGAAAAAATTAAAAAAAAATAAAAAAAAATTAAAAAGAAAAAAAAATGATAAGATATCAAGTTTTTTGTAAAAATATAAAATAAATTTAAAAAAAAAAATTAGATTTAATTAAAATAGTTTTTAGGTCGAAAGACATTAGTTGTAAGAGTTATTGTTTAATTTAGAGTGCCCGTAAAGGGCCAGTAAATTAGTTGTAAGTTATTGATAATTAGGCTAGTTTTAAACATTTTTGTCTAGCTTTAAGATATTTATAAGTTAATATGAAATAAAAATGAAAAAAAAAAAAGTTATAAGTTAATATGAAATAAAAATGAATTAAAAAAAAAAAAAAAAAAAATTCAAGAAGCTCGTTCATAGATCGCATAAAATGTATTATGGAGCTAGTTTGAAAAACTAAACGTTGAACGAGCTGACAGTGCTGTTAAGCTTCACTATAGAGCATGATTTAAAATTAAAGTACATTGAGCTGTGAAATTAAACCTTATAAAGCCATAGCTTTCACTTTCACTTGTTTGGAGCTGCAGAAGAACAGTGTTGGCGTGTATACCTGGTTGTTTTGTACTTACGTTGGCGGACGTGCGTCTGTCCGCTTCTGGTGATGTCTTGCTGGCGGACGTGCCTCTGTCCGAATATGGCCTCGGCTTCAGACGTGGCCAAGGATTAAATATGTACGCCCAAATGTGCCAGCAGGCACTCGGGCAAAAGCTGAAGGTTTCTTGATGGCGGACGTGCGTATGATGAACGAAGTATGTGTGAGTGGTGAGTGCTATGCAGTGCCACGCAGAAAAAAATTAATAAGATTTTCTCGATTATCAGCGTCGTTCAGTGATGGAATCAATCAACTGATCAGACGACGACTCCTGATAACTCCGACGAGGATGATCAATGAATATACACATGTACACGAAGTCAATAAGCAGATTATTCCAATCAGATTCAAGAAATTCACAATATTTTTCCCAGCTTGGTATATTGTGCGACACAAATGACTCCGACAATGATGATCAAGGAATATACACATGCACGAAGTTAATACGCAGATTATTCCAATTAGATTCGATAAATTCACAATATTTTTAATGTTTAAAGCTGAGTGTTTTTAATGGATTTTGTATTTGTATGAATACATATATGAAAAAAAAGGTTTTTTTTATTACAAGCCGAGAGCACGAAGTGCTTGCTATGGCATCCAAAATCGAAAAGGAAAGAATTAGAGGCAAATCCGGAAATGCCCACCAACTTACAATGGGGGTTTTTCCTTTTTACGTTGGCTGCCATCCTCGATTGTAGTAGATGATGGTTGCTTCCAAATTGTCATATGTGCGGTAGCACAGTTAGTACTAAATCAGTGCGGTGGCACAGGCTAAATTAATCTGACTACAATCGAGGGTGGCATGAACAAACAGTTTTGAATCTAATAGCTGTGACGATTTTATTTGGGTAGTTTTCCTGTGCAGGTTTAAATCCATGCCATCTTAATTATCTCGAAAACGCGTTTAACTATTTTGATAAAAAAAAAAATCTGTACACTATAGCTACAGTCTACAGTTCAGTTCAAACATTTTTTTTGTACATATTTCTGGGGGCGACTTTCCATTAGGGGAACACGCGTAGAACTTTAAGTTTTTTTCTTACAGTGAACTAGGGGTCTCTATAGAACAGCTTTAAAATATTTAACTAAGGAAACACTGTTAAATATGATTAAAAAATGTTTTAATTTTCAATTTTGGCCTTTTTAGTATAACATTTTCGTTCAATTTGTCTTTAAATTAGGATGTATTACAAACATACGGATACTTATATTCGGTAGATTTATTAATAAAGATAATAATTAAAACGGTTTTAATATGAAAATATAAGTTTTTCTATTTTTAAAATATTTTTAAAGTTTACAATATTATTACACATTAATATAAAACAATTCGCGGCAACGAAAAACTTTTTGACAGTTCTTGTTAATATTTCCCTCTGGTAGTGTTCTGATAAGTTTTTTTTTTGTACCTATATACTTTTTTTTTGAGAAATTTTAATGGAAAAAATTTTTGGATAAAAAGTATAAGTGTATAGCTTTTTTTTCAAAAATAAAACTTACGTGAAAAACATTTAATTATATGAAATATTTTATTTTTCGAAAAGTAGATATGCATCTACTCTAAAATACATAAATGTACCTACCTATTTTTTTTTTTTTTTTTTTTTTCGAATTTACACGCGCTCAAGAGGTTATGATGATTACGCCTTATATGTTTTTTAACAAAGTGCGGGCGTGAGTAAGAAGAGAAAGAAGGATAGGAAAGATGTGTGGCGCGATATTCTGAGACTTGAGCTGGTTGTTGTCTCAGATTTATATTAAGGGATGGCGGCTGTACTATACGGAGAATTTACCGTGTCATATTTATCTATGTCTCTTATAATTCACATTATTTTATGTGTTAAGTTGTCATATTTTATGAATATACTAGTTTACTCAATCACATGCTGTTAATGTTATGCCTGATCAGCATGAATGAATAAAGCAGAAACTCATTTTATGACAATTTTAAAATTAGTTTTTAATGGAAAATAAGACGACATAGACAACGGCAGGAATCGAGCCTGCGACCACGAGGTTGACAATCGCAATGGACACTCTCAGTAAAAAGCAATTGGGAATTAAAAAAAAATAATAAATAAGTTTTTCTGTAATTAAGTTCACGGCGTACAACAAGCTCTGTGCATGGGGGCTATCATTTGCATACATTTTGTATGAAAAATGAAAACTTTAAAAAATAATCAAAAATAGAAATAAAAGTTTGATCACTATAAAATTCGTATATTTATTGGTTTTAAGTATAAATCTACCGAATAAAACTATCCGCGTGTTTAAATTAGTGCTCCTTTAAAGGAGGCCTATTTTTGTTTTAACTGTTATAATAATTTTAATAAATTCAAATTTTTTTAAATTTCGACTTTCACATTAAACGAAACGACTTCCTCATGAAGAATTTCGATCCACATTTGTATATGAAATTCTAAATAATACTACGAGTACATACCGAAATTTAAAAAATTCAATATTTCGAAAACGGTTTAAAGATGTTTTCAAATTTATATTGTCTAATACTTAAAATTGTCATATCAATATTTTTTTTAAGTCAAAAACGATTTAATAATATATTTAGCCATTTATACCAAGAATCTTGTGCATTCGATGTGTTCGAACATAAGGTCATCAACCTGTGATCCAGTTGTGCATTTTATTTCCTGACATGTTCATAGATCTCCAAGCATTCATGGCCGCCTGCACAGGCCTGATAAATCATGTTTTCAATATTACAAATGGAGACCGAAATCGCAGCTATATTTTTTCCTAGCATGCGATAAATAGTTTTAACTATCGCAAATAGAACAACTGTCAAGAAGTTGTCTCTTTTGTGTTGATTACTTTTTTAAGAGCAATAATGTTCAAAATATATCTTAAAGTTGCCATCAATATTCTTCCTTAAAGTAGGTCTGATTCTGACTTTTTTGGGCAGAAATTGGCAGCCTATACAATTTTGAAGAATGGGGATGAAATTTTTTCATTCAGAAATGAAGTCAGAAAAAGTCTGGAATAGCTTGAGTACAATTTTCTGCCAATATCTCGTTTATATAAATTTACAATTGTCAGGTGGACGTTTTGTGGGAAAATATTTGTTGAACAAATAAATTAATATAGAAACACTAAAATATAAAATAATTAGTTTGAGGAGAAAACAAAATTAAATTTTAAGCAACATTTCATATTTTCTGTTTCATGTTTATGTGTTTACACGAGTTTTTGTTCTTTAGCCTAAAATAAATATAAATAGAAAAATTATCATACAATATCTTACAAAGTTCCAACACGATCGCGAAGAGAAAAAGGAAAGTCAGACGAAAACACTCCTGGTACAAGCGAATGCAACGATATCATGGAATGGAACAATTCAAAACCGGGAGACTTACCGACGCTTTCTGATAGGTTAATGTGACTTACCCAACTGTCGGATCACTAGTGTGAATCAGATAAGTGGGAGATCTGTGATTCTTGGAGTTCGCAATAGGTCTAAAATGAAGAAGAAGAAGAGGATATAATCACATAATGTGAGACATTTTTCTGATTCACCTGCAATCTGAAATAGCCAGAACTTAAAAAATCAGAAACTTCATAGTTAGGCACAACATTTTTAAACCAATTTTGTCGGATTTCCATTCCTTCAATTTAGTTGCTCAAATTTTGAAAATGAAATAGATAATTTAATCAATTTTAGACGGACCGAAGTTTTCCGGGGCAGCTAGTATATAAGTAAGCTAATTAAGTTAGCTGAATTTCAATCTAATTCACCTATCATTAATAAGAGAACAGTAAATCATTACTTAGCAAAGTTTTCAAAAGCCAAAGTCATTTAAAATGATTATCACAAGACCTAAATAAGTTAGCAATGTCATGGCCCTAATCAACAAAAACGTGTATAACCTCAATTTAAAATCAATCTTATCAACGTGCACTATCTGAGAAATATTTTATTTCAGAAAATAATGTCCCAATAGATTTTAAGCTTTTTAAAAACTTAGAATACCTATATGTATATATATTTGTACTTAAAAAAAAAACCTTAAACTTTCCTAAGCCACTATTCTATTTCTTCAACAACAACTATTAAACTTACAAGAAATCTCAATCGACTTATCCACACATTTCATTAGTATTCCATCGAGGCATTGATAAATGAAATTTATTTCACTGAATGAAAAAGAAACTTTTCAAACTTCTAACTCGGTCACACATTTAAAAAAAATAAATAAATAATATCTGGTAGGTATATTTGTGTATGTTTTGTGTGTTTGTTTATCCAGAAGGAGTCAAAGAAATGTTCTAGCATGTATGTGCTAAAAAGTCTTTTAGTTTTGCTTCTTTCGAATCCTTAATATATAAAAAGTGTAGTGTGGTAAAGTACACTACACTTCAACTGAAAAGGTTTAATTTTAATAAAGGATGTCTGTTTACTAGGAGGGTCTGATGTGTACTCAAAACTTGGATACTTTAAAATATTAAATAGAAAAAGAGAGTGTGGTTGAAAATCATTTTAAAAGGATATGAAATTCCTAAAAGGATTTTACAAAAAAACGTACAAAAGTTCTTGTAAAATCTTCATAAATGAATCTCTAGCAGAGTTTTCTTATATCCACACTAATAGACTAAATTTGCTTCAAAAATTTAACTACCACTCACTTAAGCTATGAAAATAAAAAAAGAAATCTTGCTTCATATTATCTACTATCCAACCCGTACTCGTGTGGCCGCGCGAGCTTTTAATATATTTTTTAATATGAGTAAAAGCATATCATATGCTCAATGAGACTGACCGCAACTTCTTGTACCTAAGAAATAAAATGCACGACTGGGTCGTACGAACTTGCTCTTGTAGCTAACAGCTTTTATGTAGCTATGTATGCTTTTATGTAACCATTGAGGTTTAGTTAGTTAGGTATAGTTATCCTATGCAGGCGTAAAGCCTATGTAGGTAAGATTACCTCGATTTTTAGTATAATGAATTGTGGAATGCATGATTAAATGAATAGTTAATTAATTGAATAGAAAGGATATATCAAAAAAAAAATCAAAAATCATTGGAGCGGTTTTTTAATAAATTAATTTTGTATGAATAAAATTTTAAAAACATTTTTCGAAAAAAAATTTGAAACGCCATTTTGAAGACATTATTAATATACATATAAAACTCAAATTAAAAAAAAAATTCTCTGACTGGTTTTTGAAAAATCGATTTTTCAAAAAAAAAATTTGTATTTATTTTTTAAAAATCGAAAAACCTTTTGTTTGAAAATTTGGGTATGCAGTTTTCTTAACAATTTTAGGGAGCATTTGTCTAAAAAAAATTTTTAATCGGTTTATCCAGTATTGAGAAAGTCGAAAATATGAAAAGTGGTTCTGTGGGAAGTACCGTTAATAAGTACGCAAAAAGAAATATTTTAATACTCAAAAGTGAACTGTACTAATTTAAGAACACACAAATTTTTTTTATAAAAATTCTTGGAGCCGTTTTCGAGAAATACATTTTTTTGCTAACAGTTTTTTAACTTTTGTATGGGAGGTACCGTTGTTTTTTATTTAAAAAAAAATAGTTTTTTTTTTAACTATTCAAGATAATGTCAAAAAACCACCAAATACGAAGTTTTGAAAAAATCTATTGAGTTGTTTCGAAATTTTTAGATTTCAAAAAAAAATTAATTTCCAAAAAAATTTTTTTGAAAAATTTGGTACACAATAGTGTTTAAACTTTCTAGAAGCTTCTGCGTAAAAAATTCAAAAAAAATCAAAATAAGCGTTTCCGAGAAAATCGAAAACCAAGAAAATGGTTGTACTAGAGACCAAAACTAACAATTTTTTTCCAACAAAAAAAAATATCGAAAGGTACCCTTTCCCTTCATTAATGAACTAATTTTTTTTTATAAAAATCGTTGGAGCCGTTTTTGATAAAAATAAGGTTTTTGTTTTTGGCCAACAAAAATGTATGGGAGGTACTGTTATTTGTCGTCTTAAAGAAATTACCGAAAAAACAATATGTAACAAGTTTGAAGGAAATCTATCAAAGCGTTTAGGCTGTAGACTCGAGAATAGACAGACAGACAGACAGACTGAAAGAATGATAGAATGACAGACAGACGGAATGGGGGTACCCACTTTTTTGGTGTTCTCTATGATCGTAATGTCATGTTTGATTGTTAGAAAAAAATTTTTTACGAATACATAACTTGCCTTATAGTACCCTATAAGGTAATTTGGCTATCCGTAGCCAAATAAAGAATTGTATATACTCTCACTGAAACATAAATAAATGCACGACTGGATTGCACGTAGTTGCTCTTATGTTCAATCCCATTTTGTATATACAGCAGTTTTAAATATTTAATAATATAAATTTAAGAAACCAAATATCAGAAAAAATCATCCACCTGTTTTCGAAATATTGAACTTTCAAAAAAAATGTTTCTTTTTTTTTAAAATCCAAAAAAATATTGATTCGAAAATTTTGGTATGCAGTTTTATTTATAATTCGGAGGACATCCTATATAAAATTTTTGATAAAAATCCGTAGAGCAGTTTATGAGAAATTCGAAAATCAAAAAAATTGTTGTATATATATATATATTGAGGTAAAAAAAATAGCACTACAATGTAATTGGTTATATTTTCAACGATTAACATGAATGTGGCACACTTTTGTTGATCACTACTATATATTACTGTTGTATGGTTATATTCGATTTTTCACACTGCGAGAACTTTTTATTATCAAAGGAATAGCAATAGTTTTTATGTCAGTAGTTTTTTGTTGTTGTTGTATTTAAGCAGTCAAAATAATAGAACCGATCAGAGTTCTTCTGTTATTTGTGAAATATTATCTGTCAAAAGTTTTTTTTACATAGGTTTGTTCGAATTTATTTATTATCTAGGTAATTTAAGAAAATCTTAATAATATCTAGCAACAATGGGCCGTGGAAAATATTGTTCGCCTGAAAACCGGACGACTAATTCGTTAGAGCAAAACGGCGCCGTTTCTGCCAGCTACGCAGTTGAAAGCAGTGCTAAACGTGACAGCAAGCGTAGAAACAGTGCGCAGGCGATTGAGGGATAATGGTTTATACGCCCGCAGTCCTAGAAAGGTACCACTCCTACCAAAAAAACATGTGGCCAAACGTATACAGTTTGCAAAAGCCAACGGTTTGAACTCAACCCCAAATATACAACCAACCAAGATTATTAAACATGGAGGATCTAATATTATGATATGGGGATGTTTCTCGTATTAAGGTGTTGGTCCTACTGGATAAAAAATATTATCGATAAACACCTTTATGTCTGAGCAGATGCCGTTGAATTGGGTCTAGCAACAAGACAACGACCCGAAACACACCAGTAAATTGGCCAAAAATCGGATTCTGTATAACTGCGTGCAACTAATGGAATGGCCTGCACAGTCGCCTGACTTAAACATAATTGAAAATCTATGGGCTGATATAAAGACAGAAGTGTCTCGGTGCAGGCCAAATAACTTTAATGAACTATGGTCTATTGTCAGCACTTTCTGGAAATCGATTCCTGTTGAAAGATGCCAACGCCTCGTGGACTCAATGCAAAGACGTTGTACAGCCCTCAATGCTATAAAATATTAATTTTCACCAATTTTCAAATTAATTAAAAAATAAATGCCAAATATTTAAAAAAAAATGTGCAGTTTTTAGGGTGCGATGCTAATTTTTTGACTGCCAAAATTGTAAGATTTTTTGGAAAGTTAACAAATCTGAAGAAATTGACGGCTTCTGAAATCCAATTTTTGGTATAAATATTAAAAGAATTAAAAAGGCTTTTTCATTTAATAGAAGGTTATTAGATTCCAAATATTGATTTAGTTTTTTCGCTTTATAAAACTTTTGATGCGTTGCGGTGCTATATACTTAAAGTAGTACACACACTTTTTTTTATTAAAATCGTTAGCGCCGTTTTGAGATAATTAAGATGGCAAAAAAATTGTATGACAAGGGGTTCAAGTTGATAGAAGACAGAATACCGATAAAGATTATTTTATTATATACAGGTACTGAAGTATCTACATAAACTTTATATAATCATATAATATATATAAGTAGTTTGAAAATAAAATGCACGACTGGATCGCACATACTTGCTCCTATGTTCGATCACCATTATATGGAAAAGATTCTTAATAAAACGGCTAAATATATTTTTAAAGTTTTTCACTTAATTTTATAAAAATTCTTAAACTTTTCTAAAAAAAAATTATATGAACATTTTAAATATTTAATAATATATATTCAAAAACAAAATTTCAGAAAAAAATGTCCGCCCGTTTTCGCAATATTGAATTTTCAAAAAAAAAATATTTTTTTTTAAATCAAAAAAAAAAACTATTTTTCGAAAATTTTGAAATGCAATACTATTTAGAAGTTTAAAGATCTCCTGTACAAAATTTTCTATCGAAATCCGTTGAGCCGTTTATGTGAAAGTCGAAAATCAATAAAATGGTTGTTTGGCAGGTACCGTTAATAACAAAATATTTTAAAAACTTTTTTATCCGAAATGTAGACCATACCCAAGGTAATACACGCCAATTTTTTATCAAAATCGTTAGAGCCGTTTTTGACATAATTAAGATGGTAGAAAAATTTGTATGGCAAGTACCGTTATTTTTGGGCCTAAAACAACAACGATTCAAATCTAGTTTGGACAATCACCTAAAACGCCTAAGTACCAAGTTTGAACTAAATCGCTTCAGCCGTTTAGGCTGTAGATCGTTCTACAGACAGACAGACAGACAGACAGACGGAATTGCGGGCCCACTTTTTTGGTGTTCTCTATGACAGTGATGTCATGTTTGATTGTTAGAAAAATAAATTTTTTTTTACGAATACATAACTTGCCTTATAGTACCTATAATCGCAAGTAAAAATCAACAGTCTTGGCAATAGTTGGTAAAAAATTGAACCCATAAAAAAAATAAATTGACAAAGATCTTAGTACAAAAAACATTAATATTAATATACAAAATGTACACTTCCTTCAATGTATCCTTAAGCAATTTATATTATTAGTCTAGTCTTTTTTGTTCGATAAACGTTCATCATGCAATACCGGTAAGGCCATCTTCTCTCATATTTGCCCACAACCAGGTTTTAGCGCGCCTAAGCATGGAGAATTGGTTGGGTATAAATGTGCTTAACAAATGTCTAAAATTTCTGATGGTAGAGACTCAATTGGAATTTCTCCAATTTTTAGGGATTTTTTTTTCGAGGGTAATTTATTCCGTGGGATATTCACGATCACAGGAAACATTTCGAGGGAATAAAATATTCCTTAGGAAGCGAAATTCCTTTGGTGATTCCCGATATCCTACCGAATAAAATCTCAGTGAGCATGCAATGTCAGATTCACCGCCTGGGGTTCAATTCTGCAAGCGCGAGTTTTATCTGAGTACACAGAAAGTTGTATATACACATACATATTTGCGATACCGCAAGTCGTAAGGGTCCAATTCAGTTTATTTTTTTTTTTGACAGATAGGCAAATTTATTCACTCATATTTTGTTCGTGAATATTTTTTTCACAAAAGTTCATTCATGCTTGCCGAATTCGGACCCTGGATTCCTTAATGGGACTAGAATTCTCTCTGAATTGTAAAAAACACATATTTTATAATTATCTATAGGTAAATATAAAAATGAATGTTTGTATATACATATGTGCTTTATAGAATCGTAAAATATGCATTTGATCATATGATGATCTTTAGCAAAGTTATTGTGCATGAGCCAGGGAATATTTCTGACTTGGTACGGCAATTTTCGACAGATGACGCCACTGTAATCATCAAAATCAGTAAAATTACTCAAAATGAGTTGAATATTTATGGAATGTCTTTCCTTCAAATTTATTTTTGTTGGTGGCGTAGCAACCAAGGGTTTAGGCTGGAAGGGGCAGGGAGGGACAGTTGTCCACCCCCCTAAATTTTTTTAATGCATTTTATTTCAAGAAGAGTTTCTTTTTCAGCTCAAAGTACATTTAAATTAGAAATAAAATATATTATTAGTTATAGAAATTTCTATTAATATTGAAAATGTGCAATGTGCATTGTGCATATCATATGGAATTGATCATATATGATAGTTTCAGGAATAAGCAGGGCAAACAGCCAAGTAGAACGATATGCTGATTGTGACACAGTTGCAAATCTTGTAAGAACCAATTTTGATACACACTTAGAACGGATAATTTATCTTAGTCGAATACAGATGACATTACACAACAACAAATAAGATAACTATAGTATCTAAAATAAAAATACTTTCTAGAATTAATAGCAGTACTCCACAAGTTGGACTTTTATTTTCTCAATTAAATTAAGATGATAATATAATTTCAATAAGAAAATTAGCTGATAATAATATTAGGGACAGTACAACTGAAATGAAAGTTAATTGATCGTAATGAAACAAACAAGACTGGAAATAGGAAAAATAAAAGCAATCAGATTGTTACGCTGCGAACCCCGAAAAATTGTGTTTACAGATTACCAATGGAATCGAAAAGAGCTTTACCTCATTTAACGCTCTCACTCTCAATTTCAAAACCAGCTCTGTTACTTCAAATCACCCCAATTATAAAGAAACAAATTTCAATTCATTATCCATTGTTAGTCTATATACAGTGGCGGATCCAGGATTTGGTCATGGGGTGGGAGGGGGTCGAACAATTTAAAAGATTTTTATAAATTTTACCGAGCTAACTAAATAGTTCTTATTACCTTAACAGTGGAGCTATTTTGTCTCAAACCAATCCTATGAAAAATCGATTGTGCAACGACGGCAACAAATATTTGAAACAACTTTTTAATAATAAAAATAATAAGGAATACATGGTATGATATTCAGCGTTGCCCTACGTCACTTTGTGACAAAAATGCATACAAAACAAATTCAGAAACAAAAACAAACGTGGGGTGAACCACGTCACTCGGTGCCAAATTGTGCCAGAGAGACAGGATAATGAAATGCCGAATATCATGCCAGTATTCTTTATACCACGCAACTTAAACCTTTTTTTGTACTACAGCTACAACTTCAATTGTATCCATTTGATACGATTCTGCTTTACCTTTTTGCCCAAGGAATGACAACTCGAAGCCGAAGGGCGAGAACCGAGAAATCAAAACGAAAGATAAAGAGAAACACACATAGGCATTTATAATTTTTTGCTAATATAAATAGCATTCTTCGTCATTAATTGCTCCTAAACGAAGCATGCTATACTCTGTTCGTTTTATATTTTCAGTACAGGTCTTATGGGAGAGCCCTTACAAACACACTGGTGCCTGTCGCTGAAAATTATTTACTAAGAACCGTGATAGTGCGGGATCATTTTAGAGAATTTTGATTCTTTTTATTTCAAACATTACTTAAATTTAACGTATTAAAGGTATTTTTGAATAAACAACAATTTTTTTAATCGTGTGTTGAACCACCTTTCTGCTCCAGGACTTCACACATCCGGTTTGGAAGGGATGCATACAAAGTGGCCAAAAAATTTAGCGAAAACAAGCTCCAAGCTAATTCAATGGCTTGGGTAATTTCAGGTATACTCGATTATTGTTTGACATGTCATCCATCCCCAAGCATTTTCAAGATGAGTAGGTCAACATCTTAATAGTTCCACATTTTGGCTCTCTATATACGTTTTCACTACCCGGTCTGTATGTATTGGCAAGTTATCATGTTGATAAGTCCACAGCAAAGCTCCAAAAAGGTTTGAAAGTATCGAAATACCTCTTTTAATATACCACCCAGTCAATGCATTCATTGCAGTGGACTAAAATTTAAGTTTGCAGGTGCCATAATAGGAAATTGCCGCCGACACCATCACACCTCCAACTCTGCTATGCAGCTGGTCCAAATAATGAGTTTTCTTGCGGAAGTCATGAAAATAGTATCTATAGCGTGGAGAAGACCACGCGATGCCACTCCGAAGTCCAGGTCCCATGTGCCCGACAAAAATTGAGGCGTTGCATTTTTCGAACGGGGCTAAGTGGTGGTTTCTTCTTGATTTTAAGTCTTTTTATATGCTTAGCTTTTGAAATAGCACGACGCATAGTTGTGAGACTTGGCTTGATACCACATTTTTTTAAATTTTTGCTAAAGAGTCGTGAGAATTTTCCGCTTTTCTTAATATGAGTCGTCATTCCGCATTAGTAAGCACACTGTGTGTGCGGCCTTTCATATTTTTTTCCATACTTAAACTCATTTCTTAAAAATCTATATATAAGTGCTCGGCTCCTGTCGATTTCTTTTTAGCTATGTGGGCAATAGATATGCCAGTGTAGAGTATTTATAAGCTTTGATTTGTCATTTTGCTGCCTAAGTTAATGCTTTTCCTCGACCCATTTTAGGTTGCGTTTTTAGCAAATTGTCGAAATTAACAACAAAGTTTGATCAACGAAAAATATCAGTCCGCGTGTCAAAGATAACAATCAAACTAAATGCATATTCTATTCTATATTGATCGAAAAGAAACTAACCGTCATATTACCATAATAATAGTTAACGTTTCCAATGCTCAAGGGGGGCGGGAGCGGCGGAGTCCGGACCCGGAAACACCCCCCCCCCCCCCGTGGATCCAACAGTGCTATATACATAAAAATGAATGTTTGTATGTACCTATGTCCTTTATAGAACAGAAAACTATGCATTTGATCATGTCATTATCTTTAGCAAAGTTATTGTACATGAGCCAAAGAAAGTTTCTGAGTTGGTGCGACCGATTTTCGACAGATAGCTAATATTGAAATTCACATACAATTAATAATCGTAAAAAAAGAATAGTTCACAGAAATACAACTTGACCAGCCACCGCACCTTTTCGTAGCTAAAAGTAGACTGATTCCATTTCGCCCTTCTCCCTTCAACCACACGATAACTGGGCTCTTTCATTTCTATTACAAAAGCTGTAGGATTTTTGTATCTTTCGGTCTGATCCAGATTTTTTTTGGGCAGAAATTAGCAGATTGTCAAAACTTGAAGAGTGGGGATAAAATTCTCTCATTCAGAAATAAAGTCCGAAAAAGTCTGGAACATCTTGAGGACAATTTTCTGCCAATTTTTAAACGTCAACACATTTGTTTTTTTTTTTATTTCTTTATTTGTTGTAAATTCACATTTTTTCTCTTCAAACTAATTATTTTGTATTTTAGTGTTTCTAAATTAATTTATTTGTTCAAGAAATAAGTTTCCACAACAACTACGAAACGTTTTTTTTTTTTCGTTTATGACAAAGGTCAGTCTGACAATTGTAAATTTTCTACCCACAAATTGCTGCCTACAAAAATTTATTGAGCAGGTATTGGCAAGAAATTGTTAAGAAGGGGAAATATTTTACTCTCTCAAGAGCGCTCTCTTCTGCCAAAAACTACCAAATTTGTAAGCCTGGAAAAGGTTTTGGCAGAAATTGGTGCCAATTGGCAGATTGTAGATCAGACCTTTTCTTTAGCCGTACTGACTGAGGGAAAGGATCATTTTCTTTCCTCGTGCAATGTCATTCAACACAATGGCTTTGTTTTTTTCTGCATCCAGTGCACATCGAGTGTAAATTGAGTCTAAAAGAATATCAGCTGACGCAATTAAAAAAAAAAAGAAAAACAAATGAAATTGTTCTGATTGCCACAAGCGAAAAATTGTTGCTATGAATTCACTGTTCGTTCTATTTCAAAGTTCGTTGCTATGAAATTATTCTATTATTGACTGTTTTTTTTTTGTGCAAATGTGGCAATATTAAAATTGCTTTTTCACTCAAAATTTCTTCACTAGACTTACACTAGAACTTATCCAGAGCAATTTTGTATGAATATTTGCACTGGTACAGCAGACAAAACTGCCAATATTGTGCGTATTTTTTTATTTGAGAGCGTTTTTTGAATAGTTTTGTGCATTTCATTGTGAGTTAAATTTCCTTCAAATTTATTTTAGTTAGTGGCGTAGCTTTATTATTTAATATGCAGAAAAACTTACCGAAAATTGAGAATCAATTCATGTTGAGAAGCAAAATATATTTGCGTAATAAAAATATTTTTGGTGACATTCACTGTCCTAAATGGTGTACGTATAATAGACATAATTATTCTTTTTACTTGTAGATAGTAAACAGTGAAAATTAAACCAAATGCCACTGAAAAAGATTAGCCTTTGCGATTATTGATAAAGCCCAAGGACAATCGCTTGCTGTTGCGGGATTGAATCGTGTGAATCCATGCTTTTCCCATGGTTAGTTATATGTTGCTTGTTCCAGAGTTGGAACGTCGAAAAATTGTTAATTTTCGCACCAAATGTAAAAACCAAGAATTGCTAGAATTCGCATTACAGTAATTATTTACAATAAACATTTTCATTGCCATTGATAAAATAAACTCGGTTTTTTCAATCTCTAAATAAAATACTTCATTCATTATTTCTTGAGCGAAACAACGCACGCCGGGCAAGGCTGGTAATTATATAAATTATTCAGAATAATTTCTGGAATTTATTTCCATTTTTACAACATTTTACAACTTTGCTAAAATTTTTAATTGCTAAACCATGAAACTTATTCCATTGAATCAAAAATAACAATTTTAGTTTTTTTTTCATATAGATTTTTTTTAAAGTGAGACAAGCCTATTTTTATCATATGATCTAGATATAAAAATCATGAGCAATAATAAAACACGGCTAAACTTTCGGCAACAGTTCAGAAACATAAAATAACATAAAAAAGTACTTCCAAAATGTAAATCTAATATTCTCAGATCTAAAGCACCATCTTATTTATTTCTGACACAAACATTTGGCATAGAGGTTGCATCTTCGATCGCTAGGCAGTAGCTTGAAAATCAGCTACGCTATAACTAGGAATTGCAAACAAATAACCCTTTCTAAAGTTCCTAGAAATTGCAGTCACTTTGTGTGATATTGGCAACAAAAATAGCAATTTAGTACAAAGAAAAGTTTTAATTTACGACCAAAAAATACCAAATTAATTCCACCAGACATTCAAATTTAAAAATCCGGTGGTTTCCCGGGGACCACACACGATGCAATTCGTAGCTAAACGTTCGGGGTGATTACGGTATTGAACTCGATAAAAATCAATTATTTAAAATGCGGTTAATCCTAAAATTAATTGTGGCATATGTTAACAACCGCGAAAACCCTGAAAGATATATTTCAGACATTGAAAACTATTGGAGTAAGATCCCAGGGCCGGCAGACATACGTCATGTTATCATAGCTGAATTTTTTTCTGTGAATAGATACCAAAGTATATAAGAACGAATGGACATTCCGAATTTTCAAGGCTGTGGCTTTTCGGAGATATGCGGTGTTAAAAGTCTTAAAGGTGTAGGTGTTTGACAAGTGTCAAATAAAGTTTGAGACACTATCCCTTTAAACATATCAAAAATTCAGCTGTGATAAAATGACGTATGTCTGTCGGCCATGTGATCTTGGTCTATATTGACTTTATACACAAAATGTCATTTTTATAAAATATCAAGCAGGTTTAAGAGCATAATTGAATATATTGGAGTTGATCAACTTCGACAAAAAAGTTTTTGATTTTTTTAAAGTTAATAATCTAATTTAGCAAATAAAATATATCGTAAAACATTTTTTAAAAAATAAGGAAAATTATAAAATTGGTTTAAAGTAAATCGGGGGAATACTTTCTGAGATTACTCGTGACAAAATTAATAATTGTTTCGTCTTTATAAATATAATAGTACAAATAAAGATATAAATGTCCAGACACAAAAATTAGACTTGTAATCGCCAAAATAAAATAAATTTGAGAAAACAATATTGGTCGTCGCGAATTTCATCTGATTGTTACGAATAGTCAAACTCTATTGCGCTCCACATACTATCCACACTTAGACGAATAATTTGTTCGCTCGCCTCTTACCTTTAAATCAGTCTTTCAACTTAATACTCATGAAGAATAAAATTAAAGCCACGTGAAAAAAAAATGTCAAAATTGACGAATATTGGCTAATTTGTTGGTCTCTCTCATGTGCATAGTACCTAAGGTGTAGTTTATGGGGTTAATATTCAAAGGTAGGTGAACTCCATAACTACCTTGCAGTTGCTGTTAATAATGATGTTTTGTCCTATTCGATGGTTATGCTCGTCTGTGTGTTGATAGCGGATATTTTGTCCTGGTGTACTTCAAGACCAACAAATTTAGACTGTTCTTCATTCACAGTAAAAGACTCTATAGCTGCATGTATCGAGCGGCCGATAATATCAATAGCGCCGAAACTTTGTATATCGTCGCTGTTTAAGAAGAGCGACATAACTCAAAAAACTGGATTTTTGAGTTAATGATACCAATCGACTAAAAAAATCATGCTCTATCGTTCAGTATAATCGGTAAAAGTGTATCTCTTCAGAATGCCGTTAGATGGATCTTGTGCCAATTTGTACTTTGTCCCATTTCGTTGTTCGCCAATAGAAAACACAGACATAACTCAATAAGTGCCAGTGTTTCGTCAGGAGCGGCTTCGATTTTATAAGGAAAACCTGAGTTTTTTATGTTGTGTGCAAGATATTTATAAAATAATATAAAGAATAGTGTACTTATTAAAAATTGAGCAGTTTTCTTAAAAAAGTAAGTACTGTTTTGTAATATTTTTCTGTTTTAATACGAAATGGTTTAATTTTCTTCATAAATTGAAAAAAAATGGACATTTTTGGAAAATGGAAATGGAATGGAATGGAAATGACACTTTTATGAGTTATGCCATTTTTCTAGAAAATATTTTTTAGAAATTGTTAAGAAATAAATTGATCTTATATCTAAACTAGGAACTTAAGTCATTATAATACATATTTGACAAAGCTGTGATGAACTAACTCCGAAATAAAAAAAACCTTGTCTGAATATCACAAATTGTTTCTGGAAAAGTGACCTAATTTCAAAGGATTTTTTTTTTATTTTATTCAACTATATGCCTGTAAGACTTAAAGTCTTTTAAATGCAACCTGAATTGCACGGCAGTAGTTAGAAGAAAGAGAATGACAGGAAAGAATTTTTTGTTGGCACAGTGGATTTGAGAACCAGGTATTGACTATCTCATTTTAACCCATGGGCGGCATCTAATTAAAATTGGAGGTATAGATAAGGATGCGCCTAGCGTGGAGATCGAACCCCCACGTCTAAGTAAGCAATCAAGCACTTTATCCACAGCGCCATTGCCACCCACATTGATTGATTGATAATGTTGTCAATCGGTTGACGGTTGCGATAAGTAACCATTCACCCAATGTACCCAGGTCGATTTGGAACCGTAACCATACATATGTTTCTTTGATTTACACATTTAAAATGGTCCTATCAGGGCCTATAACACAACAACAAGTCAACTTGTCAACAATTACTTGTTCAACTATGTTTGTTCAAAAAGTAAAAATCATTTCCTTGACACAATAAGAACCGTAACAATTGTCAATAGAAAAAATTTGACTTCACTTGTTGAATCAGTTGAATAAGTAAATCTACAAGATGAATATTAAAATTTCCGATAAAAAATAAGTAGTTATTGCAATTGAGACTTTTTTGATACATAGACAAACTATTTTTTTGTGAACACCATGAACATCTCCTATAACATGGTATTAAAATCCAGTTCCAAACCAATGTAAGGCGATCAATATTTTCTACCTTAGACTTAGTGCTTTATTTTATTAGTGGAGGAACGTAATTTGTAGGAGAGACTTTCAGTAAGATACTCAACAACTTCCATTTTCTATTTTCTAATTTTTGGGGTCTTATTTCAAAGTTTGTTCTCTCTTTGAACAATTTTGCCTGTCCTTGGCCCTCACTTTCACTGTCCGATTCAGAATCAAAAAACAAAAATTCACGAAACTCTAGGCCACTAAATAAATTCTCAAGATCCGTCTGATGTAATCACTTAATTAACACTACTGCAAGGGTTCATTTCTAACTTGTTGACTTTGAACAAGTCCGGAACCGTCGTTTGAAATTTATCAACTATTCAACTAGTTTATTCTCTAGTTTTTTAACTCTTGTTGTTTCCAGTTTCAGAAACGGTGAAATAATGAAATTTCCCACTTGTTGAATGAAGCTAAAACAATTGTTATAGTTCTCCTAGACTTGTTGTTCCGTGTTACACAATTTTTAAAAAGTTGTTGAATTTCGTTTGTTCAACAAGCACTTTATATATTGTGTTAGAGGCCCCAGACATCCGTACAAGTAAGCCCTGGACGAAAAAAATCGGTTCACAAACACAAAACGTATCACTTCAACAGTTAGATCAAAGAGGATCGAAGGGCAAGAGGCATATAGGTATCTTTCCAGGCAACCCACCCCTAAATATACATTAGTATTGACTTATTCTTCATAGACAGCCAGGGGCATATAACACAAAGTGACACGTCGCGTCGACAAGTCTAAATTCACTTGTCAAACTAATACTTAAAAGGTTACTCTGTAACACAACGAAAAACTGTTGCACTTATCAGAATACTAATTTCAATTGGCTTGTCCCTATTGTGGGACAAGTGGACAAAAATAAAACATGTCAAAAATTACGGAAGGAACAAAAATGTTCTTTTAACAAAAATAAAAGACGAAAAAATGCACACATTGCACCTTTTATAACTATTAAAGCAAAAGGAAAACAAATCAAAAAGTCGTTAGCGATATTTATTTTGGCAAAAAGCCTGAATATTGTACCACAAAGCAAAGTCGAATAATTTAAAGGCAAGACACTAACGGTACCGTTAATTTTGACATTCGAAAGTTTTCAAAAAACAACTTCAAAATATAATTTTAATCTGTACAAAAGGCTTATTGTTTTTATTCGCATTGTCACTACCAAAGTCAGAATCAAAAAAATACATTTTAAATTGAATATTGTTGAAAACAAATGTATAAATTATTTAGGTCCATTATGTATATTCTTCCCCAATTTAAATTTCTTATTTTCAACCTATTTTTACTCAGAAAATACAAACTTATAAGCTAATGACAACTTTAAAATTAGCTGTCACACACTAGCAATACTTAAGCAAAGTTTCTGTGACACTTGTCATTTTATGTTACAAATGGAGGGAAATAAAACAATTTAACACTATTGGCACATTTTAAAATGACATTTGTCAAAGAGCTTGTAGACTTCGCATTTTGTGCCATTTTTTTTAAGACTTGTCGTATTTTACTTCTCCTACAAGTACTTGTTGCGTTGTGTTAAAGGCCCCTGGCGACCATTAAAGCTATTTACTTTTAAAATTTATGAGCACAAAATATAAACTTTTTCAAGCCATAACCCGAGCCCGATTATGTGCTATACTGATCAAGTATGGGGATTTCTTTAGTAAAAGCAGGTAGAAACGCCTTTGAGGTACTTCGCCAAAAAAAAATATTCCGACAAAACGCACTAAAAAACTTGTGTTAAGCCACCCTGTTCCCTTTGGCTTAAAATGAATCTTAGCCATCGTAAAGTAATAGTCTAGGAAAATCATCGTGTACCCAAAGCTTATCACAATGCAACTACACATCAGCAGAAATCATAGTTCTTTGCAGAATAGCCCCGCCATCAACACTGTTAGTCAACAATTTCAAAATATTTGAAAAAAATGAGAGATAATATAATGAAGTGAAGTCATATCTATAAAATTTTCCGTCAAAATCTAGTCGTCACACAACTACTTACTGATGATCGGTACAACTTCGACAATATCTACTATAGCTCCTGTCGTTCTGCTTGAAAGCACAAAAAATAACCATAAAACACGAAAACTATTTTTAACCCTTTTCGAAGATACTTAGGGCAATTGCACCGCAGTCGCAGTGTATATTGTGGGCTAAGAGGGTGTTAGCAGAGTATGTAGACCACAAAAGCCAATTTATTACCATTTATCCGGCATTTGTTGAAAAGGATCCTCTGGCGGGCGGCGGATTCAGGCCAAACAAACAAAATAGTGTACCAACTCGTATCACAATCCCAGATGCAAACGAAAAAGCATAAATACGATATTCCTACTTCGAAGCTAAAGCAAAAAAAAAGTAGCTTTTTTTCGGGCTAATCTAACAATTAGGTCGATTAACCCAGAAGAGAAAGAGCTCGCTCCAAGGAGAATATCCTAAAGCAGTATTATTATTCCTGGCATTTGAAGCTCATCGTCGTCGTAGCTGTATATAGTTGTATTTTTTTTTTTGGTTCATATTCGTAAGGAAGCCTCCTTCAACAAATGCCCCCTTAGTCTGTCGCCCACCCCTCTACGCTATTTTACAAAATGCATATACATATATTTATTCGTCCTCTTGCCTTAAAGTTGAATCCGCTTTGCGATGAGTATGTATTCGAAATTTCATTTTCAAATAGAAACGGGCTGAATTTATTTCTCATGCACACAAAAAAAAAAATACATATTCTAAGCCAAAGTTCATGGGCCCTCTGATGGGTTTGGTGGGTATTTTGTAGGCGAATATGTTTGGCTTTAAATGTGGTAGGATTTTTTGTATCCTTCCTCTTTTTTTTGTGAATGGAGTTTCAACACTTAAACGTTGATTACTTTCCCTTAATAACTTTCTATTAAATAAAATGTAGATCTGACTGTCTGTGTCAAATACGATTGCGGAATTTTTGGAGTAAATGTGTGAGTTGATTTTGAAATGTGCGGTAATGACCAGGATAACGAGGTCATCGCGAATATTTTAATTATTTCTTTGATTTTTATCGTTCGCAAGGGTGTTAATGTTTCATTCTATTTAGAGTTGAAAAATATAAGAAAATGATTTTAGAATGTTTAACGTTATGTTAGTGGGTGTAAGAGGGATTCTATATTTGTTTGTCTCAGGATTCAGGGAAAAATTCATTCGCTAATTATGGTATGGGTTGTTGTGAGGTTAAAATATTAAGGCTTAGGTTTTAATACTGGCTTAAAGACCCTTTTAAGTATAGAAGGCACATTTAGCCAAACAGCTTCGAAACCGTTAACATAAAGTTAACATAAAAGGACGGACAAATTGAAGAATAGGAGCTATTTAGTCTTAGAGTAGATTTTGGAACTTAACGCAAAGCAATTTTTAAATATTTTATGACCTTATGACCTTCAGTAAGTAGTTTCGTCCTAAGCGAATCGACGCGACGTTTGATGAATTATTGAATAAATAAATGGGGGTGTTGTGCGCTATGACCTATTGATCTATTGTGCCCAACTGCCTAGTGCTGTATGAGTTTTATCATTACAGTTCTCCCTCTAGATTGATTTATTCTTAGAAATTTTAGTGTGTGGATTACATTCAGAGAGGATAGCTAGCCCTCCTCTTCCTGGTAATGACCTACGCTTTTTTTTCATGTGATGCATTAGTACACCACATCTGGAAATGGTTTGGGATATTTCGTCCTCATTCTGATCTAGAATCTACACGTATGTTACTATTTACTAGGCCAAGAATACTTAGCTGTCTTCTGAGCTTACAGTGACTAGTGAGATAGCCCGTTTATTTAGTTTATTTCTAGCTAAACTGATACAGTCCGTGAACCGTTTTTGGTTCTATTCACCAATCAATAGTTTTGCCTGCTTCCTGCTTTGACTTTCCTTTTAATTTTTTGATCTTCGGGTCTTATCTTCTTTTTACTAGCGATAAACGAGTATATGTAGGTACTATAGGGCAAGTTTTGCATTTGGGAAAAAATCAAACACGATATTTTAATCAAACATGAAATTACGATGATAGAGAACACCAAAAAAGTCTGTCTGTCTGGCTGTGAGCAGAATGATCTACAGCCTAAGCGGCTGAACCGATTTTGTTCAAGCTTGGTCCTTAGGCGTTTTAGGTGATTTTCTAAAATAAATTTTTGAATCGTTGTTAAAACCTCAAAGACGACAGTACTTGCCATACAAATTTTTCTATCATATTAATTATCTCGAAAACGGATCTAACGATTTTGATAAAAATAAAATGCACGACTGGTTCGCACGTACTTGCTCCTAACACATCATATGCAAAAGATTCTTATGGGAAGCGGCTAAAAGTATTTTTGAAATCGTTTTTCAATAATTTTTTTAATATAAGAATTCTTAATTTTTTCCTAAAAAAAATTGGTATGAACATTTTAAATATTTAATAATATAAATTTAAAAACAAAATTTCAGAAAAAATGGCCAACCCGTTTTAGAAATATTGAATTTTCAAAAAAAAAATTTAAATTCGAAATCCGTTGAGTCGTTTGTGAGAAAGTCTAAAATAAATAAAATGGTTGTATGGCAGGTACCGTTAATAACAAAATATTAAAAAAAAAAATTCACCAATATGTAGTCCATGCTCAAGTTAGTACACACACCAATTTTTTTCAAAAGCGTTAAAGCCGTTTTCGAGATATTATTTCTGGGGCTGAAACAAGGATTCAAAAATCTATTTTGGACAATCACCTAAAACGCCTAACAATCAAGTTTGAACAAAATCGGTTAAGCAAAACTTGCCCTATAGTACCAAACACAAGTAAAAAGTAGGTACTTTGGGTATGATCTTCATTTTGGTCAAACATTTTTTTTTACTTATTTCATTATTAACGGAACCTACCATACAAACATTTTTTTGAATTCTAAATAATACTGCATTTCAAAATTTTCGAAAAATAATTTGTTTGGATTTTTGGAAAAAAAATATTTTTTTTTTTTTTTTTTTTTTTGAAAATTCAATATTTTTAAAAGGTGTTAGTTCGGAGTCTGTCTTCTCATTACAATGTATACTATATATGTGCAGGTACATAATAAAATGAAACATTTCTGTTTTTGCAAACATTCAGATACCAATTTGGAGGTAATGAAATAAGAGCTTAAGAGAAGACTTTCAGTGCCACTTGACTGTTTGACATGTTGGCAATTACGTAAGTTCCTTTCGTGATTACGATCCGCACATTTAGCTATGACATGAACTTCCCCTGAAAAATGTTTGTGAACTGTCCCATTGGTATTGAAAGATTAGTTCTAGGCCCAAGGATTCCAGCACTAGTCCTTTCAGATGGTCTGGATCCATTAGTGTACCTCTTGGTTGCATTGGGGTTAAGTATGTAGTTTCTTGTCTCATGTACCCACTCGATCTTGCTACTTAACTCCATTTTAAAGTTTTTCTCGAAGCTATACCTTTTAATCATTCCGTTTCTTGGAATGTCAATTAGAGTAGTTGCTGTTGGCTTTGAAATTCACTCTTTAAACCTGAGGCATATGCATTTCAAAGTCCCAGTCTCCTCTTTTACAAAGCTCATGATGACTCCCTTTGCACCACTGTTAATTACCTCGTGACGAAGAGATATTAGACATATGAAGGATAACCTCTATACCTTGCTGTAGGGCAAGTTCTCATTGATCCATTATTACAAATACATGCGAGACTTTGAACTTTTTCTATTGATTTCCTAGTTGTTACTATCTCTTGTACCATGCTACCACACCATATGTAACGATGGGTCTTAACATCATGGTGATTTTCCAGCAGGTCTGTTGCATATCATTAGGGTCTTTGTGGTTTTCCCGATATTCAGTCTCATGCTTCCTTGTAATCCTGTTGCTTCCTCTACATAATGCCCATTAAGCAGTTGCTGAAAATGCTGCTTAAACACGTCTTCAATTCCCTCTGCTTCGGTGAATAGGATCCCTTTGCTGCTTCGAAGAGCTTGCGTGCCAGTCTTATAACCAGATGCCAGTTGCTTGGCTGTTTTGTAGAACCGGTGGTTGTCGGAGGCGGTGCTAGATTCCTCGAGAAACCTGAGCTGAGAGGCTGCGGATGCTCTTGCGCTTTTCTTTCTTCGCAGGGTTACCACGGGTTCTTTTTCCTGGGTGATTGGGAACCTGTGGTGGTCTCGGCTGTTTCCTTAATGATGTCGCGATACTGGTTCCACTGGTTGTTGACGCTTGTAGCTGGGGGTACGGCAGAGAGTTTCCCGGTCAATTACTCACTGTAGTCCCTGGCTTTCTCAAATGTGCTAAGGCAGGCGATGTTGAATTTCTTCCTTTGGCGGTCTTGGTTTTCTTTTCGTTTAACAGTCGGGCTTTGCACACAACAAGAAAGTTTGCACCTCGGAAGGTTCGCACGTCCAAGATGTTCGATAATTGCCTTGCGCCAATTAGCACATGATCGATTTGGTTGTCGATTCGACCAACTGGAGATCGCCAAGTTGCTGTGCGTATCCTTCGCCTGAGGAAGGTAGTGCTACTTGTCACCGTATTACGAGCTGCAGCAAAGTAGATTAGTCAGAAACAGTTATCTGTTGTCGTTTCGTGGAGGATATACTTTCCAACTAATCCCACAAAGATATTTACCTTCCCGATTGTAGCATTGAAGTCTCCGAGCACATCCTTGGCGTACTGCGAACAGGCTGCGTCCAGGAGGTTGGACAACTTCTCCTTGTTAGACTCCTCAGTTCATCGGTAGTGGCGTGTGCACATATTTGGCTGATGTTTTATAAGGTAGCTTTGCGGATCACAGCCAGGCGATCGCTAATCGGCATAAAATCGATGACTTTCGACAGAAGTCGATTTCCCACGACAAATTCGCATTCTTGCATGTGCATTCTTTGATGATAGCTGTAATAAATGTCGCAGTATTTTCTTTTCGTTATTCATTGATCATATTCATCGTATCTCCTGGATCGCGGTAATGTCTGCCTTGTACCACTAGAGAAGAGATTCAAGTTTTTGAGTAGCAACTGGCGTAAAGATTGCCCTTACTTTCAATATGCATATTCGTAGGTAGTCCATTTTCGTTACGGGTCGGGTTGCCATTTGAGGGGGGTCATTATCTGATACTTCTCGAGTCTCTCTCATAAAAATTGTCTTTTATACTGTGGACGTGTCATTAGCCCAACGCACTAACCTCCAATATGTAGGGACATGGGTTTAATGTTGCAATTATTTCCTTGATCAACATTCGCACTTACAAGTTTAGCAAGTCATGACTGCGGCTAACAACTTGAAGTTAATGTAAGCACTTGGTGTGTGGGAAAAAATACAGCTTGAGGCCCCCAGTTCCTATACAACATCCAGCCATCCAACATCGAACAATGCATGTCCCCAAAAATTCAATTCCACGACAAAAATATATAACACACAAAAATCTATTTTCCTGTTTACCTAATAGACAATCAACATCTATCCAAGCTTAAAAACTTGTTAAAAGACAATTATCATAATGGAAGATGAAATTTGAATTGGCTTACCGACAGAATAGAAAGGGTGTCAACACATATTTTTTGACATAAAACATCTTTCACATTTTATTAATTTTCCACATCAACTCACCAAAGCTTGTACTCCATCCACCCGACCGACGACGCCAACTTCGACGTTGACATTGATTCTTTTAAATCCCTTTTAAACATTCTCTCATTGCTAATCAAGAATTCCGAAAAAGCTACTTCGTTCCTTTGACACAAAAGTTCCGCTTTCAATTATTGCCAAATTAATCTACAGACAATTACCTTTACCTAATGTCAGTTATGTTAATTGGTTTAAAAGTTTAATCCTGCATAATTGGATTGTCATTGTGACGCCCCAGCCTTAGCCCGAGCCCTACCCTACATGCATATGTACATATATGGCATAAGGTGTCCTGGTGGGGAAACCCTAATGCAATAGTACCCTCATGGTGCACCATTAAAAAAAAATTAAATAAAATCAAACGAGAGTAGAGACTTGAAGAACCCTACCGCCCGCTACCAGTGCCGATGACACGAGGACACAGAAGACGACAGCAACGATGACAACGGAAACTCTTTTGTCACGTTCGCTATTAACAGAATGTCAATCGATTACATTTAAGTCTGTCAATTGCCAAAGTAGAGAGAGAAGAAGAGAGTGAAAGGAAAAGAATGAGCTGCCTTCCCTATTAAAAAAGGATGAGGTCTTCATTGTGATTGTTTGAAGGCAGAGCCTCTTTGGTCCTGTATGGCCAGCCTTCCTATTCCACCCAGTCGAAGACAAAACTTTAGCAATGGCAAACATTCCATATACGAACGACTTCCATAGTTGCGAGGATAATAACGATCTCATTGATGACGTTGACAGTAATGACGACGATGACGATGAAAAGGACATCATTTTCAACCAACAAACGATGTGTTAAGTGTTTCATATACATACAGATTATATATTTTATATGTTTTTGCATTGTATTGCGCGTTATTGTGTTGCTTTCTTTCGCCAAAAGTTTGGAACGTGCCTTGTCCTTTAGGAAAGCCTTTTCTTGGCACAGCATCCTTTTATGCAATCAACAATAACCGAGCATACAAATCAATAAAACGACCATGTCCTTGATAAAAACAGGAAGCTAAAGTAGCCACATAATATACATATGTATAAATATTTATTCAGCATAGCCCAGCTATCAGATCAGCTCTCTACTTTCTATACATAATTTAATTGATAAAAATCGGAAACCAGGACAAAATAAATGTGTTTCCTTCGCTTACAGCTGCAAATATATTATATTGCCGGGTTTCGGAGGATTTATTATTTGTACTCATATGTAATGCCATATATATAACATTGCTAATACCTATATTAATCACTCTTTATCGCCTTAGGCTTCGGTGGGATGGTTTTATCTCAATTCGGGATTAAATATATATTTGATATAGCATTTTGGAATTCCAACGTCCTCCACACTTTGGATTGAAATGTTCCTTTTTTTTGAGTGCATCTGTATGATGTATATGCAGTTTTAATTATAAATAAAAATACTATAAGCTTTCTTAGTCTGAATTTATCTAAGAAATAAACGAACTATCTACCTATTAAGGTCAGTGGTAATAAGGTGGTCCACCTACGGCAGCTGATTTACTAATGTTCAACGCATGGTCAATTATGTAACTAGAATTTATTACTTATTTACTTGCAGCATGGTTAAACCCGAGTTATTTCTCTTAAGCAGATTTTTTTAAATCTTAATCCGAGATTAGGCAAGATAGTCGAGTCGGGTACATTTGAAATAGAAAAAAATAATTCGTACATTTTTCTTTCATAGTTCGTTAAAGGGGTGTCATAAGTAGTCTAAATCTCGGTTTCCGGAAATTGCGCTGGAGCTTCAGCCGCCATTCTGAATTTAATGAACACTTTAATTTGGACAGTAACTTCCCCATTTTTGATTTTGATAAAAATAGTATAAGTAAAACTTGTAGAAAATTTAATTTTCTACAACTTTAGTCTTAATATTTTGCCCAAAAAAAGCTACCGTTCGCGAGATATTAATGAAAAACTGTTTTGAGTTTTCAAAAAAAAAACACCCCTACTTCCACTGAACCTCCACGGTGTTGCGCTAAAGCGTTGTAATGGATAAAAAAAAGATAACCAATTCTTCATTAAATTCAAAATGGCGACTTAAACTCCAGTAGTATTTTCCCGAAAATCGATTTTTAGACTACTAATGGTCCCCCCAAGAAACTATAAGAGAAAATTGTCCGTATTAATATTTCATAGTCCCAGAAGGGGGTCACAAGCCCCAAACAATTTTTCATTAATATCTCGCGAACGGTAACTTTTTTGAAAAAAAATGTTATGACTAAAGTTGTAGAAAATTAAATTACTTACAAGTTTTACTTTAATTATTTTTGTCGAAAATTAAAAAATTGTGAGGGGGCAATGGCGCAGTGGATAAAGTGCTTGATTGCTAACTCAGTCGTGTGGGTTCGATCCCCACGCTAGGCGCATTCTTTTCTATATCTCTAATTTCAATTGGATGCCGCCGATGGGTTAATATGAGTTATTCCGGATAGTCGCGATCGGACACAGTCCTACTGAACCGAAGGCGCTCTTCTCCACCTTGAGCGATGACGTCTCGACCATACAGGAGTCGCCTATCTACAGTTTTCCGGCTGACGTGGTAGATGAGCGGAACCGCCATTCCATCCTGTATCAGCCCTCGACTGTCTAAAAAGAGGAATGCCTAGGGAGGGATGTAGCCACTTAACCGAACACGCTCAAAATATTAATTATTGGGGTAGTAAGCCCCAAAAATTAAGCTGTTGGTTGAGGACATCGCTCTTACAGTGTGACCCCGAATCAGCTTAAACAAAAAATTATCTATTCTGTTTATGTTGGCTCCGTTGTATAGAACCTGGTTGGAATAATATCGTTTGTACTCCGACTCTGGTGTTCTGTGTAATCCAAGGCAACGTCGAAGACACTGCCTCTCAAACACCCGAATCTTTTCCATTTGAGATGGGGCATCGTTGAACCACACCGGCCATCCATAGGCAATCATCGGCCTGATGAGGGCCATGTAGCAAATCACCTTCACCCTACTGTCAAGACGGCTGCTATAAAACAGTCGTTTTGTCAAGGCAAGGGCTCCCCTAGCCCTGGCCAAGGCAGCACCTATATGTCTGTCGAAATACAGGTACTGATCCAACCAGACGTCAAGTTACTTTACTACACTTTTACTCGCCAGTGGATGTCCATGTGGCCCTACGATCACCAGCTTGCGCCAGTTCTTTCTCGTATCCCTTGAGGCGCTAGACAACGGAGTCCTAAACAAAATAGTTTCTGATTTCTGGAAGTTGATCTTCAACTTCCAGTCATCACAATATCGCTGAATCTTGTCGAAGTCACTCTGCAGAGGAATTTTGATGACCTCAACTGTATTAGCTGTTCTCTACGCAATTAGATCGTCGGCGAACGCAATTGCCTGAGTTAGACTACCTATCAGATCGCTGGTGTAAATGCTGAACAGAATCAGCGAGTTAACCGCTCCCTGCTGAAGACCATTGTTAGTTCGACGGTACATATGGACAAATTGAAACCTTTAAAAACTACATTAACAATATAAACAGCAGCCTAAAATTCACAGCCGAAACAGAAGAAAACAATACAATTAAATTGCTAGACCTAAGTAAAAGTAAACAAAACAACCAAAATCTAGAGAAAACCCACCACTACAGACATAGCCATACACAGCACCTCCCACCACCCATTCTCACAAAAAACATCAGCATTCAACGCATTTATAAATCGACTACTAAACAAACCAATGGACAAAAAAGATTATGAAGAAAAAACACAAATAATTAAACAAATAGCAAATGCAAATGGTTATTCCACGAATTTAATAGATAAATTAATTTACAAAAAGAAATAGATACTAGACCAAAACAACAATAATCCCAACATTCAAGGTGACAACACCGACAAAAAATATATTTCAGTCGAATACACTAATTTAATCCCACAAGTTTTAAAATATGAACTTAAAAAACTTAACATACAAATATCATTTTAAACTAACAACAACACACAAAAAATTCTAAGACCTAAACCAAGCAGACCATCAGATTTATGTTCAGGTGTATACAAAATTAAATGTAGTGATTGCGAAAAATATTACATCGGACAGACGGGCAGAACTTTCTATGACAGATTAAAAGAACACAAACCCAACGCAAACACAAAGTCCAACTTCGCACTACATTTAATGGAAGAAAACCATAATTACACCGACTTTGCAATTCCAATACATATTTGCAGAAAAGGGAAAACACTGGACGCAGTGGAGAAATTTGCAATATATAAAGCATGTAAAACAGAACAAGACAAAATACTCAACGACAAATTAACAATTAAAAATAACACACTATATGACACAGCGATATAACACCAAGAAATACAAAGCAGATAAAAAGAGACAATATAACAACGGATTACAACCAGATAAAGAAAACCCAACAAAAAACAACAAAAATATTAAAGTAAAAAGTGCAAGACATACCTATTGCCAGTTTAAACTAAATTAAAGCCCGATGATGGACATATAGTCCGAAACGCGTAGCTTTCAAAATAATTAATGTTGTGACAATTTTTTTAAAAATTTAAAATTTTTATAAATAAATATAAAAATCAAATTAAATTTAGTTTTTTATATTTGTTTTAGTATTTGATAAGCCTAAATGGTTAGCCACATTAAAGTTGTTAGCTACAAGAGCAAATTCGTACGATCCAGTCGTGCATTTTATTTTTTTAAGAGAGTGTATCGTGTGTCAAATGTTGGTCGCTTTTATAGATCTATAGAAAAATAAATAAGTAAATATTACCATCCAATAAAATCTAATAGTAACGGGTGATTTTTTTGCTACTTGATTTTTGACGTTTATATTTTTGACAGATCACACATGACAAATTCCACGAATATTTGACATTTCGATTCAGTATTGTTTGCCATTTCATCATGAATAGACTTACGCCTGAACAACGTTTGCAAATTATTGAAATTTATTATCAAAATTCGTGCTCTGTGAATAATGTGTTTGCCACACTGCACGCGAAACCATGCATCAATTGAGAGGCGAATTTGGTGAGCAGTTGATCTCACGTTTTGGCGCAGTCAATTGGCCACCAAGATCATGTGATTTGACCCCGTTAGACTATTTTTTGTGGTGCTATGTTTAGTCTATTGTCTATGGGGACAAGCCAAACACGATTGCTGCCTTGGAAGCCAACATTGAACGCGTCATTGGTGAGATTCCGGCCGAAATGTGTGAAAAAGTTTGCCAAAATTGGACCTTCAGAATGAACCACCTGAAGCGTAGCCGCGGGCAACATTTAAGTGAAATTATTTTTAAAAAGTAAATGGCAGAAATTGATTTATCGATCCAAATAAAAATTTCATTCACTTTTTACAAGTTTCTGTGTTTTTTTGAATTTTCAAAAACCAAGCTCTTAAAAAATCACCGTTTATAATATAAATGTTTAAATTAAATCAAAACTATACATGTAATTGACAAAAGTAAGTTAAACAAAATTCAAAACAATAACTAGGTATATAAGATTCAAAAATTGCAGTATGTTTGGTCCAATAAAAATCCATCTGAAGAAGTGGGAAAATTATTAACGAAACGTCGGGAATAATTCTAAGGTGGGCGGTAGAAAGAGTATAAGTAAAAATTTTATAAGTACACCATTCGACTCTAAAATTGATGTAGCATTTTTGGGAAAAAGAGTATAAATCTATTGCACACACAAATCACTATAAAAGACAGTCGTCAAAGTCACAGTACACATATTAAAGGGAATATATTCCGGTTATCTTTTTCGTCCAAGTTAGCGCACGTGGCAAAACTCAGAGACACTCGTGTCACATTTTGCATGCGCATAGGCATTAGGCATGGGCCAAACTGTTGATTGCAATATCTGTTACTGGTACTTTTAAATAACAGTTATAAATTCCTGTTACTGAAATAACAATTATGGAACAAGAATTGTCAGTGAAATAACAATTTTAATCAAATATTTTCCACTACCATTTTAAAATGAAAATGAATTAGTCATCACTTTTTGATCTATATTCCGCTGTTTGGTTTGATCAAAACACAAATTTAGAAATTTCAAATGTTATTTCAATAACAGTTATTTTTGATCTACTCTTACCTCTTACTGAACACATCTTAATGAAAATTTCAAAAATGAGAGTGCATGTGCCAAATCTCAGAGACATTTTCCCAAATATGACAACCGAATTTTGACAACATGCGCAACATATTACCTTATACTGTGGGTCAAAGTAACATATCTCAATAAGACATAATTCTGTGAGGTTAAGGGAGTATACCTAGGTAAGTCAACTTATACTATTATGATCAAATAAGGGCTATGGTTTTTTGAGCTGACATGTAATATTTCTTTGGCTTGTACCCAAATGACCAAACAATTCGGTTATGCTATTTTTTCTTTCTCACTTGTTCCATAAATAGTTAATTTGATGAGGTCGATCATGTCGTACTTTATGCTACGTACTGCCATTATGGTTATGCAAAATAAGAGTTCTTTAAAAATCATTGATCATAATTTTATAGTCAGTGGCCATAGCCATATGGAGTGTGACATAGATAATGAAAAACAAAATAAAATAAAATGCACGACTGGATCGCACGTACTTACTTTTATGTTCTGTCACATGCAGTGTTGTTCCTGTACGTGCCGAATTTAATTGTCTACATTTCAACGTAGACAATCGGTCGAGAATGTAGACAATATGTTGACAATCTAGACAATATGTCGACAATATAAACAATAACTTTCACATCTAAGTCTCACAAGTAAAATCATAAAAAATTTCGCGCTTTAATTTAAAAAGGAGTACAATTATTGACAACAAGGGCGTTTTTTCCTAATATTTGGAGGTTATTCTTTATTTGGGCGATATTTACAATTGTGGGTGTTTTTTCCATTTGAATTTTGGGCGTTCTTTCCCTAAAAAAAAATAGAAATATGAGAAATAACGCCCAAAATGAGAAAAAACGCAACAACATTTTGCTTAGATTTTTGATTTGAAAAGCTTAGGACTTCAGTTTCGGGACGTGGTATCCACCCACTCTCTTAGAATCGATATTAATTATAAAGCACTTCGGATTGCTGTAGAAAAATGAAATGTGGTAAAGTGATATGATTTGAGTTCATATTTAGCAAAAAGGTAAAAAATGAAAACTTGAGATTTCCGATTCTCAGATTTTTCTCAGATTTTTTATATCAATTATTAGAAGACCTTCACGTAGAATGATGATCTTTAGACTTTAGAAATGTTCCTGGGAATCGAAATACTGAAACTTTGTAATTTAATATCTATATCTTTCAGCCTTTTTATCAGAGGGAAAACAATATCTCTGCTATAAGAATTGAAATCGGACCAAAAAATAAAAATAAGAAACTTCAAATTATGTGGGAAATTTGTCAGCTTTTGATTTGATTACTGAAACAAATTTGCAAGTTTTACTGGCATTTTTTTAATTTTATTACTAAATTCTCCGAATTAAAAGGCTTTTAAAACTTGACTGGTAGTAAAGCAGTGAAGTGCAGTGAATTTTCATTATTAATAGAGGAAATGAACCCACCATTATCCCTAGAAATATAAGAGAAGTACTTGACTTGACGCTTTTCAGTAACTCCGACTCTATTGTAGTCAGGAACTGGAAGGTGTCAGGTAATGTAACATTCTCAGACCACAGGATGATAACTTTCCAAATAGAACATAAGTTAGAAATCCCAAGACCCTACAGAAATCCCAGGCAAATAAACTGAGAAGCCTCCAAAACAAGAATGGCCTCATGTTTGGGCCAATCTAATACTGCACCCTTGTTCAACCGCTTGGATATTGGAAAGCAAGTAGAGAAACTAACGTCAGCTATTATTAAAGCTTACGAAAGTTCGTGCCCCATAATTAAAGGTAGTAGCAAGATCAACCCCGCATGGTGTTTTAACGAGCTTGCTGTCCTTCGGGAAATTCAAGGAGGATTTTCAATAAAGCCAAGCACAGTAATGAACCCACTGATTGGGATTATTACAAGATCAGCAAAAATGAATATACAAATAGAACTACCTACGCAAAAATGGCAGCCTGGCATAAATTTTGTTCGGACATCGAAAGTACGAAATACGCTGCTAGGCTCAGAAAAGTCATGTCAAAGGCCTACACTCATCCGGGCTTCCTAAAAAGACCGGATGAAACCTGGACATACTCCTGCTCTGAGACTCTTGAATTACTTATGAGCACTCACTTCCCAGGATGTGTAATTGATTTAGCTCCCGTGAAGACAGGGCCTCATATAAGTGAATTCTCGAACTTAAGTAATAAAATCATAGACTTTAAAAAGGTGGAGTTGGCCATCGACTACTTCTCAGCATATAAGTCTGCAGGGCGGGATGGTTTAATTACTATTATGCTCCAATGCTCTAAAGATGTTATCGTTCCAATCTTAGTAGATATTTTTAGTGGCTGTCTTAACATAACCTACATACCCTCTTGTTGGAGAAAAGTTAATGTCATTTTCAAACCAAAAGCTGGAAAGCCCACCCACTCTAAACCAAAAGATTTAAGGCCTATAAGTCTATCTTCCTCCCTATTGAAGACCCTAGAAAGACTCATAGATATACATATTCGTGTGAAGCTAAAGGACAGTGTTCTATCACAGGGCCAGACAGCAACTGGGGTCAAAGTCGTCGCATATGCTGATGACATAGTGCTGTTGGTATCAGGGAAATTCACCCACATACTGTGTGAAATTCTTCAGAACGGCCTTGGCAAACTCAGTAATTGAGCCAGTAGTTGTGGACTAAATGTAAACCCATCAAAGACCGAGCTAGTTTTGTTTACGAGGAAACGTAACATTCCAAATATAAGCCCCCCCATCATAAATGGGATGTCACTACACATTACTCGCACGGCTAAATATCTAGGTCTAGTTATAGATCGTAAACTGACCTGGAAAGATAACAAACAAGAAAGAGAGAAAAAAGCTACAACAGCTTTCTACACATGCGGTAGGTTATTTGGTAAAAGATGGGATCCAAGCCACAAAACCATACATTGGATGTACACAGCCATTATTAGGCTTATATTGGCATACGCATGTTTGGTCTGGTGGCCGGCCTTGCAAAAGACTACCAACCTTAAGGCCTTGGCGAAAATACAAGGACTGGCGTGTATAGATACAGCTCTATGAGAACTACACCAACCGCAGCCTTTGAAACATTCTTTTCTTTAGCTCCACTTGACGAAAGAGTGGGCGGCCAAGTGCACTCTACATCTAAGAGTGTATAAGAATTGGAAAATAGGCAATTACGGTCACAGAACTATAACAAGTTTTATAAATATGACAATTTAAACCGACCATATCTCACTGATCATTGATTTTAAGCCTGTCGTACCAATAGTGATCCCAACAAGGGAAAGCTGGAAGGAAAACCGGGTCATCAACAAACGTCATGTTTCGATCTTTACAGACGGATCTAAGTCAGAAACGGGAGTAGGATCAGGAATATGTTCGAAAAATTTTCCCTTAGGGAATTCGTATAGACTTCCAGAATATTGCTCAGTATTTCAGGCGGAGGTGCTAGCAATAAGTGAGGCGGCTAAACATCTCTCCGCATGTAAAATGGTCAACAGGAATATAGATATTTTCGTTGACAGCCAGACGGCAATAAAAGCCTTTTCCTCAATTTCCACAAAGTCAAAATTAGTGTTCCGCTGCCGCAATGAACTAAGATTGCTAAGCGAATCGAACTTAGTCACCCTAATCTGGGTCAAAGAACATATTAATATACAAGGAAATGAAATAGCAGACGAACTGGCCAAATCCGGGTCATCACTTGAACCGAGCCAAATCGTTTAAGAATTCAACAAACTTTCCTTAAAACTGCTAACTGATATCTCTAAGGAAAAAACAGATTATTTACTAGGGCTTAACAGACCTCAAGTGTCCCTCCTAATGGGCATCCTAACGGGTCACAACTCAGTGCGAACCCACATGACCAGAATGGGCATCAGCACATCTGACTTATGTAGAGGTTGTATGGACGAAGAGGCGGAAGAGGGCTCATATCACTTCCTTTGTGAATGCGCCAGCCTAGCCAGAATAAGGAAAGAAGACCTCGGAGATTATTTCTTCGACGAACTGGGCGATATCTCGAATAAGCCATTTAAAAATATCGTGAAATTTATTAAAAGGTCAGGATGGTTTAAGGAAGCCCCCCAAACTCAAATCTAAATATTCCTATTCACTCCACTCCTTAAATTCCTAACTTCCTACCCTGGGGACCGCAATGGATCTATTGAGATCCGAGTGAGGTGAGGCGGCTTGCCGTTTCACCACCCTAAAGCAGTGAAGTGATTTAGTGGACCTATCAGTAGGTTTATCATAACAGATTTCTCCCATAATTTAAAGTTTTCGATATCTTCTCTAATTTAAATATTTAAAACTAAAACTATAATAAGCATAGAACTAGGTAAACTATCGTTTAGATTTAAATTAAATGATTTTTTCACAACTATTTTGTTTTTACACACATGTTTTTGTATTATAGAAGACCTTGGTTTTTTTTAAACATTAATGTTTAGTGGTTTGATAAATTTTAGTTGAAAAAATTATGAATTATAATGGTTTTAATAATTGTCTACAATGTCTACATTGTCGACAAATTTATGTCGACTATTTTGAATTGTCTTCATTGAATTTTCTACATTTAGTCTACATTTATAGTCTACATGGCACAACACTGATTCACATGTTAACCACAAGATTTTTAGTAGAAACAGATCAATATGTTTGTAGTATTTTTTACTTAATTTCTTAATTACAAAATTTCGCAATTTTTTTTCTAAGAATTTCTTAGTATAAACATTTTATGTGTTTAATAATATAAATCAGTCCGTCATTTCCGTCCAAAAGGAATTTAGGCTATAGTTTGGCGGTACTCTCCCGAGTAGATGGACCATTATGAGGCTGGTGAACATGTTTGCCGAATCTGGAAGCATCGAACGAAGACCTTATCATCGAGATCCCAATGTTCGAAGGATACAATCGTGGCTGTTGAAGGAGTTTTTTTACCCAGAACTTCGCCGAAGACGTATCCCTTTCAGCACGATTTGGTTTCAACAAGATAGAGCAAGTGCACACGTACCCACACAAGTTATCAGTTATGGCAGAGCTCCAACGATCAACGATGTTGATCTAAAATGTAACTGCTTGTATTAAGCTTAATTAAATTATAAATTATAAATTATAAATTATAAATTATAAATTATAAATTATAAATTATAAATTATAAATTATAAATTATAAATTATAAATTATAAATTATAAATTATAAATTATAAATTATAAATTATAAATTATAAATTATAAATTATAAATTATAAATTATAAATTATAAATTATAAATTATAAATTATAAATTATAAATTATAAATTATAAATTATAAATTATAAATTATAAATTATAAATTATAAATTATAAATTATAAATTATAAATTATAAATTATAAATTATAAATTATAAATTATAAATTATAAATTATAAATTATAAATTATAAATTATAAATTATAATTATAAATTATAAATTATAAATTATAAATTATAAATTATAAATTATAAATTATAAATTATAAATTATAAATTATAAATTATAAATTATAAATTATAAATTATAAATTATAAATTATAAATTATAAATTATAAATTATAAATTATAAATTATAAATTATAAATTATAAATTATAAATTATAAATTATAAAATTATAAATTATAAATTATAAATTATAAATTATAATTTATAATTTATAATTTATAATTTATAATTTATAATTTATAATTTATAATTTATAATTTATTAATTTATAATTTATAATTTATAATTTATAATTTATAATTTATAATTTATAATTTATAATTTATAATTTATAATTTATAATTTATAATTTATAATTTATAATTTATAATTTATAATTTATAATTTATAATTTATAATTTATAATTTATAATTTATAATTTATAATTTATAATTTATAATTTATAATTTATAATTTATAATTTATAATTTATAATTTATAATTTATAATTTATAATTTATAATTTATAATTTATAAAATTTATAATTTATAATTTATAATTTATAATTTATAATTTATAATTTTATAATTTATAATTTATAATTTATAATTTATAATTTATAATTTATAATTTATAAATTTATAATTTATAATTTATAATTTATAATTTATAATTTATAATTTATAATTTATAATTATAATTTATAAATTATTATAAATTATAAATTATAAATTATAAATTATAAATTATAAATTATAAATTATAAATTATAAATTATAAATTATAAATTATAAATTATAAATTATAAATTATAAATTATAAATTATAAATTATAAATTATAAATTATAAATTATAAATTATAAATTATAAATTATAAATTATAAATTATAAATTATAAATTATAAATTATAAATTATAAATTATAAATTATAAATTATAAATTATAAATTATAAATTATAAATTATAAATTATAAATTATAAATTATAAATTATAAATTATAAATTATAAATTATAAATTATAAATTATAAATTATAAATTATAAATTATAAATTATAAATTATAAATTATAAATTATAAATTATAAATTATAAATTATAAATTATAAATTATAAATTATAAATTATAAATTATAAATTATAAATTATAAATTATAAATTATAAATTATAAATTATAAATTATAAATTATAAATTATAAATTATAAATTATAAATTATAAATTATAAATTATAAATTATAAATTATAAATTATAAATTATAAATTATAAATTATAAATTATAAATTATAAATTATAAATTATAAATTATAAATTATAAATTATAAATTATAAATTATAAATTATAAATTATAAATTATAAATTATAAATTATAAATTATAAATTATAAATTATAAATTATAAATTATAAATTATAAATTATAAATTATAAATTATAAATTATAAATTATAAATTATAAATTATAAATTATAAATTATAAATTATAAATTATAAATTATAAATTATAAATTATAAATTATAAATTATAAATTATAAATTATAAATTATAAATTATAAATTATAAATTATAAATTATAAATTATAAATTATAAATTATAAATTATAAATTATAAATTATAAATTATAAATTATAAATTATAAATTATAAATTATAAATTATAAATTATAAATTATAAATTATAAATTATAAATTATAAATTATAAATTATAAATTATAAATTATAAATTATAAATTATAAATTATAAATTATAAATTATAAATTATAAATTATAAATTATAAATTATAAATTATAAATTATAAATTATAAATTATAAATTATAAATTATAAATTATAAATTATAAATTATAAATTATAAATTATAAATTATAAATTATAAATTATAAATTATAAATTATAAATTATAAATTATAAATTATAAATTATAAATTATAAATTATAAATTATAAATTATAAATTATAAATTATAAATTATAAATTATAAATTATAAATTATAAATTATAAATTATAAATTATAAATTATAAATTATAAATTATAAATTATAAATTATAAATTATAAATTATAAATTATAAATTATAAATTATAAATTATAAATTATAAATTATAAATTATAAATTATAAATTATAAATTATAAATTATAAATTATAAATTATAAATTATAAATTATAAATTATAAATTATAAATTATAAATTATAAATTATAAATTATAAATTATAAATTATAAATTATAAATTATAAATTATAAATTATAAATTATAAATTATAAATTATAAATTATAAATTATAAATTATAAATTATAAATTATAAATTATAAATTATAAATTATAAATTATAAATTATAAATTATAAATTATAAATTATAAATTATAAATTATAAATTATAAATTATAAATTATAAATTATAAATTATAAATTATAAATTATAAATTATAAATTATAAATTATAAATTATAAATTATAAATTATAAATTATAAATTATAAATTATAAATTATAAATTATAAATTATAAATTATAAATTATAAATTATAAATTATAAATTATAAATTATAAATTATAAATTATAAATTATAAATTATAAATTATAAATTATAAATTATAAATTATAAATTATAAATTATAAATTATAAATTATAAATTATAAATTATAAATTATAAATTATAAATTATAAATTATAAATTATAAATTATAAATTATAAATTATAAATTATAAATTATAAATTATAAATTATAAATTATAAATTATAAATTATAAATTATAAATTATAAATTATAAATTATAAATTATAAATTATAAATTATAAATTATAAATTATAAATTATAAATTATAAATTATAAATTATAAATTATAAATTATAAATTATAAATTATAAATTATAAATTATAAATTATAAATTATAAATTATAAATTATAAATTATAAATTATAAATTATAAATTATAAATTATAAATTATAAATTATAAATTATAAATTATAAATTATAAATTATAAATTATAAATTATAAATTATAAATTATAAATTATAAATTATAAATTATAAATTATAAATTATAAATTATAAATTATAAATTATAAATTATAAATTATAAATTATAAATTATAAATTATAAATTATAAATTATAAATTATAAATTATAAATTATAAATTATAAATTATAAATTATAAATTATAAATTATAAATTATAAATTATAAATTATAAATTATAAATTATAAATTATAAATTATAAATTATAAATTATAAATTATAAATTATAAATTATAAATTATAAATTATAAATTATAAATTATAAATTATAAATTATAAATTATAAATTATAAATTATAAATTATAAATTATAAATTATAAATTATAAATTATAAATTATAAATTATAAATTATAAATTATAAATTATAAATTATAAATTATAAATTATAAATTATAAATTATAAATTATAAATTATAAATTATAAATTATAAATTATAAATTATAAATTATAAATTATAAATTATAAATTATAAATTATAAATTATAAATTATAAATTATAAATTATAAATTATAAATTATAAATTATAAATTATAAATTATAAATTATAAATTATAAATTATAAATTATAAATTATAAATTATAAATTATAAATTATAAATTATAAATTATAAATTATAAATTATAAATTATAAATTATAAATTATAAATTATAAATTATAAATTATAAATTATAAATTATAAATTATAAATTATAAATTATAAATTATAAATTATAAATTATAAATTATAAATTATAAATTATAAATTATAAATTATAAAATTCCCAAACGAATTGATATCCAGAAACTGCACTTTCCGCTGGTCCACAAGGTGACCTGACCTGACTGCACCAGACTTTTGTTTATGGGGTTATGGCAAGCAGGAACTGTACAGAACTAAACCCAGGAATTTGACTGAATTGAAGCAGTCCATTAAGACATAATTGAGGCGATCCCAATTTCAAACCTTCAGGCCGCCATGAACAATTTTCTGATCGGGTACCGCATATGCGTGGATGAGCATGGAGGTCATTTGCGGTCTATCATCTTTAAAAACCATTAGTTATTTAAAATAAAATTTAATTTTTGATCCAATAAAAAAAAAATAATGAAATACATCGATTAAAATAAAAGTTATTTAAATTTCTTTTTGTAGCACGATTCGTGGGCCACCCTGTATGCAATTAAAAATTTGTTTTCACTGTTGTTTATTGATTTCCCTAGTATAAGTTACTTTAAAAAACAAAATGTTAGTGGTCAAATGAGTAAAAGGCACTTAATTTCCTTCTTTACTACAACATTTTAAAAAATCCGTTTTGTAGTATTATGTAGTATTGCAGGCAATATCAACACTTATATTGTAATTGAGAAGATTGATGAGATTGTCAGATTCCTCATTGAGTTAGTTGGTTGTCTTCTTCCTTTCAAACTGTCCGCAATTGAATTGAATAAAACGCTATTACATTATTAAGAATGACCTTCTTTTCTTGACACTCTGTTATCACACGTTTTATAATTTGGAATAAGGTACAAAAATAGAAATTCACATTTTGATTTAAAAAGAAATCGAAAAACTAAATGGTTAAAATGTTTTTCGCTTTCCTCAAAAACTGCAATTTTTGACTTATACTCCTTCTACCGTCTACCTTAAAATTTAAAAAATAGATTCATTTGATTTTATTAATTGCATAAAAATAAAAAGATCAGAAAGTCCAACTAAAATACATCATAAATAAATTTAAATATAACTGATCAGTTCTTCAGAAAAATAATTTTATTTTCGAAGATGACGATTTTTGTATAAGCAAGCACAGAACAAAAAATTCTGGTAACAGTACCTACCACAGATTTTTTTTCATGCAATTTTTTTCCCACAAATGTTTACACCTTCAAAATTTCTTAGCACATTCCTAGTATTTTTGTTTTATTTTCCAATTTCACATCTTTTCATGGATAGAGTGTCAAATTTGCATATACAACAATAATGGGCTTTGGAGAGTGAAACGTATTGGAATTGAGTGCATTCCAAAAATCCAAAAATTCTTTTCGATACAAAATCTCTTTTATGTAGGATCTATACAAGCTTTCAACGCGTGCAGCTTATGTTGCTTTTATAGGTACTCGCTATGATGCGTTAATGAATAATGCTGATTATGTCCTTAAAAATAATATGAATATCTTGTACCTAGCACGTATGTATTATATGAAGTTATGTGCAAATAAATATAATGAAAATGTAGGATTTGGGAAGCATCGTACATTTTCATTATACATGAAAGGAGATATATAAATATATGTACCTACCAAGGTTGCATCTATGTACGTAAGTAACACATTTATAATTTATTTACATAATTAACATCCATTTTCTAGATTTAAATTAATTTTTACATCGGATAATTCAATCGTTACTGACTAAACAGAATGTACGCGCGGTCGTTAGGGCACATCAGCCGCCGGCCGCCGCGATAGCAACGCTTCCAAAAAAAAAACTTGAATACAAAGGACCGCGCGTTCGTACCAAAACAGCGGTGAGAAATTTTTGTTTTAAATTGAATTTGTAGTTATTTTTGCAAACTTTTAATTGGCAAATTTATTGTGAATGTGTATTTTTGCGTCAGAGGGCCCTGACGAAGGTCAACAATTGTATGGATGCAACAACCAACACGATGTTTTTTTTTTTTTTTGTTATCTGTCAAATGAAGCGCGGAAAATCGGAAAAAGTTAAAAGTTAACCAGTGTCTAGTGTCGCTAAACGCGGCCGCGGTTCCATTGAATTCACTCAAACAAATTTCTATGCATTTTAATTTTAACTTTGACAGATCGTTTTTTGAAGTGCCGCGAGATCGCCCACGCGTGCATTCTGTTCCGCCAGTTAGTAATTTATTTGTTTGTTTTATTTTTTAGTATTTTATTTTTATTTACTTATTGGAGTGCTAGTATTTTAAGATACAATATCTTATTATCTAATACAAGCATAGATATATTAATTTATCAAGGTTTTAAATATAAGTGTAAATTACAAGTGAAAATTGAAACAATGGGTTATCAATTTTGCGGTTTCAAAAGTAAACGTAAATAGAACACATATTAAATATTTTTTTCATGATATTTCTTTTTTTGTATAAAGCTTGAACGTTGACATTATATGTGAAACACTACATCATTTAAATGACCACCACGCGAATTGTTGCAAGCGTCGATTCCTTTGAGGTAATTTTGACTACTTTTTGACACATATTGGGCGGTATCTCAGCCATAACTTGACGAATGTTGGTTTTCAAGTGCTGAAGAGTTAAAGTTTTATCGGCATTAACACGGTATTTCGCGTGGCCCCACAAAAAGAAGTCCAGCGGTGTCAAATCGCATGACATTGGTGTCAAGTTAATATCGCCACGATGAGAAATTATGCAGCCAGGAAATATCTGTGTGGCATGTGGCACCGTCTTGTTGAAACCACATATTCTCCAAGTCGTATTCTTCAATAGCAGCCAAGAAAAATCGGTTATCATATGACCAAAACGCTCCGAATTGACGATGACATTCGTTGCATCGTCGTTTTCAAAGAAGTAAAGACCATTCACACCTCCGGACCAAAGAGCGCCCCAAACAGTGAATTTTTGTGGATGTAATGGCCTCTCTTCAATTACTTGAGGATT
Source organism: Philhelius pedissequus (assembly GCA_910595825.1). Taxonomy (NCBI): domain Eukaryota; kingdom Metazoa; phylum Arthropoda; class Insecta; order Diptera; family Syrphidae; genus Philhelius; species Philhelius pedissequus. The sequence continues at coordinate 270,745,631 of OU343160.1, read as the reverse complement.
CTCAGAACCCCAAATACGACAATTTTGTTTATTAACATACCCACCGAGTGAGAAATGTGTTTCCTCGCTGAAGAAAATTTTGTTCGAAAAATCGACGTCCACCCCCTGTTGTTCAAGCACCTATTCGACGTATCTACGACGTTGTGAATGGTCAGCTGGCTTCAGTTGTTGTGTGAGCTGGACTTTATATGTATGTAGGTGTAGATCCAAATGCAAAATACGCCATAATGTGCCGTAAGACAGTCCTAATTCCTGAGAATGACGAGGAATCGACAAAAGGGGTTTTCGGCAACACTTTCACTTACAGCAGCGATATTTTCAGTAGTTCGAGCGAAACGATGATGATGCCTTACAATATCTGTAACCAATCCAGTCTCTTCAAATTTCTTCACAATGTAAACCATAATGTTCTCTTAAAGCACGATATGTGGCTTAGCAGAATCACCATTTTTGTAGGAGGTCTTAACAATTTTTATGCGTTGTGCGATAGTTAAGCGATTCATTTTCGTAAATGTCAGACTTTCAACTGAAAAAAAAATTAGTTTAACAACTTAGTTTGACAGATGCCGAATTCCAGCCCTATACTTTTGAAACCGCAAAATGGATAACATATTTAAAATTAACAAATTTATATTTATTTAAAAGTTTAGAAATTTAATACATACGAATTTATGATAACTACCTTAGGTTTTTAGAGAGACAGAGTAAAAATAAGCAATTAATATTTACATTATTTATTAATATAATATTTTTAAAAAAATTAAATTCATGAAAACATTTACATTCTGGAAAAGTGTATTTCAGTTCAGTTTTGAAACGCTTCAAGGTTTCTATTACCTTTTTTTCCGTTGGAGATAATTCCATAGCCGCGAAACATGGGCGAAAAATTGTCGTTCGGTCGTTAAACACGTAAAACGAAAAGGGTAGGATTGCAGTAAATTTCACATCCATACAAAATTATAGGTAGGATCATAGTTTTAGCAAGCATAATACTACATAAGTTTTCACCTAAATATAATCCGGTTTAAATTGAGTAGATTAAAAATTAATATTGAAGTGTTTTCACCAGAGAAAAAAAGATTAGTTTGACGTTCCCACTATCATTCAACAGTAATAACAAGTGTAAAATAAAAAAAATTTAAACAAGAAAGCTGTGTTTTTCTAACACCTTAGAGATATCAGTCCATGTTGGAACGACAGATGGACTAATATATTTAATCATAACAACAAAACAATGTGAGACAACTAAGTTGACAGCAGCTAATAACAATATCGAAACGCGTCGCATAAAACATTTTTTTAAATAAAATAAAGTTGTGATAAGCATTAAGTTTTTAAGAAATCAAAATTAAAATATTATTTAAATAAAATAAAATACATATATGTTTTTATTTAATTATCTAATTGTAATATTGTACATTTATTTGTGAAAACGCAACTTGGAGACAAAAGGCCAAAATGTTTATAGTAATGTTTTGGTCACAGTCTGCGGAGTATCCCTAGTGGGATATGCTTACATGAATTTCCCATGTTAGTGCCCGATTAATAATTCCTAAACTCTTAGCACTCTGTACACCTTCAATTGTAGCATCGTTTAGTTTAATTGAAGGGAATAGGGAAGGGTCAAGAGGTTTTTTAGAAATAATAAGACACTTAGACTTGTATGGGCAATGTGGGTGGCTATGGCGCAGTGGATATAATGCTGGGCTGCTAATTTAGACGCGTGGGTTTGATCCCCACGCTAAGCACGAAGCATTCTTTTCTATACATCCAATTTTATAAGGATGTCACCCTAGGGTTATAATGAGATAGTAAAGACCTAATTCTCAAATCCACTATGCCAATACAAATTCTTTCCTATCTTTCTATTCCTCCTAACTAGTGACGTGCAATACAGTTTGCATTGAAAAGACCTCAGGTCTTACAGGCATACTCTTAAAATTATTATTATATTATTACAATAAAACACAGCTTGTTTCTATTTTGGAGGTAAGCCATAACTAATTGAAACTGTTGAGTTTGAAAATTTGTACAACCTTGCAAGTTTATTACAAAGAATAACATGATCAACCGTGTCAAAAGCTTTTAAAAAATCTAAAAGCACCAGGAATTTTATATTTCAACTGTCTAAAGCAGGCCTCATGTCTTCAAAGACGTTGTTGCGGTAAATTTTACCACAACAAGTTTCACTTTCCAATTCGTCTTCCTCGGTCCTTTTCAACCTTTCCTTTTCTTGTTACGGCTCCAAAATGCCGGCAGAGTTCAGAGCGAACCTGGTCCATCAGCCAGAGGCTTGCTCTTAAAGCATCTTGGAAAAGTAACAATTGCAGGTATTCGGAGAACGATCGTGTGACAGGTGGCCCACGAAAAGATTCAATCCGAATCTTAAACTATTATGAAATACGTAAAAGACATGGGACAGATGGTCCATGGTCGAAAATCTACAGGTGTGACAGAAGATATCGCCTAAGTGCCCAACCTAAGAGAACGGCCGAGAGACCAACATAAATTGTGTCTTGAGGACTAAACGAAGATGATTTTGTTAAGTCATTCCCTAAGCCCCAAAATCTACTCGAAGGTCTAAGGTTTTAGTTTTTGTAACTTTTCTCGTGAGAATTGGATTTTTCCTTACCATTTAAACATTGATAAATGGCGAAGGGCATCCTGCGAAAATATTAATTCTCTCTCTTAGTCTGGGTCAGTTGGGACGGTGACTTTGTACGTGTTAACCTGATTTCTGTTTTACTTTTAATCTTTGGAATTGAACGGTGGTGCACTGAGTACGTTCATTGAGCTAACTTTATTGTGAATGGTCACTTTCAGTGGAGATCTTGATATTGAGAGAAGGTGGATTGGACTCAACTACGGAGCGGAGCTTCTAACTAATAACGGTGAAGAGCTCCGTAGCCGAAAACCACCATTATATGTAATATGTAAGAAGGTGACGGATTTTTCTTAGTTTTCTTTTTGAGAATTTATTTTTGGGAGTTTCCAGAGGATGGAAGCTTAGAATAAGAATTGTTTTTTGCGAAGAAATTGGTTAGAAGGAACATTTTCAGGAGTATGGACCAGGCGGGCCAGAAAACTCGTACAGGAAAAATCCAATTTTATAAAAAGATAAGTATATAATGATGTAATATTTTTGTGTAAGTCTCGTAGTGAAAACAGTTTTCAAATTGGTAGAATTGGTGTGCCCGTTTTTTGTATACCTTTTCCCAAAAATATCGGACTTAGCTACCCCATTTTAACTCTTTTGTTCGGCATTTTCTGATATTTTACTGTAGGTTTACACAGTTGTAAGCAGGGCCCGACCCAGCCTTTTCGCCGCCCTGGGCAAACATTTAATTTGCCGCTCTTTGCAATGAAAATATATATAATTGTTTTTACAGAGAGTGTGCGATTTTTGGCCGACTTTTGAACAATGGAGGTTATCATTCCGACACGTATGAATGTATTAGGGTTAGGTTCGATATCCCCGTTTTTTTTAATTCCGTTTTTTAAAGTCCCGTTTTTATATTTTAATTCCGCTTGTTATAATCCTGTTTTTCCACATCTCGCTTTTTTAAATACAACTTTTTATAATCCCGACTCTTATAACCCCGCTTTTGCAATTAAAACTAGTTGTTTTATTTAAAAAAAATCGCGTTTAACGTTCAACAAAATATCAAAATAAAGTATGAGCTAATCTTATAATATTCTGGAAAAGGAGAACAAAAATAATCTGTAAGCCATTAACAATTATCTTATTCATTTGTAGATATATTAATGTAATTGTATACTATGAGCTGTTTTACTCATTTTTTTGTCTATTTTTTCTTATTGTTTTAATAGCCAATTATAGGATTAAATTTATATATTATTTTTGTTCTATTAAATTTAGACAACAAAAAAATGTAGAATTACAAAGTTGATAAACTACAGTTTAAGAAATTAAAAAATGAGTCCACTCAACAAGACCATTACTATTTCATTAAAAAAAAAACTAAAATATAAAAACTTGAAACTAGGTGCGATAAAGAGAAACAGTCATCTCGTCTCTTTTTCTTGAAACACAAATGTGTGCAATTAACGTTTGGAATACATAAACGTATGTACATCTTATCTTTTGTCAGTTAGAGCGAGAGCTCAGTACTTTACATCTTTCGTTTAAGTGAGAAAGCGACATCTCGATGGTTATATGATGAAAGAGAGCGATCTTCTAATTGTTGGATGTTGAGATGACCAAGACTGTTGTTTCCCCATTATCGGTTCCGTTACAGTATAACGGAATTATGCAGCTTCTGTCCATTAGGGGCTGCAACATAAGCGATCCATACGATGCTTCTAATTTCTGGGACTATACGACGTCCTATACGTATAATTTCTCCAAGTGAAAACTGGGAGTAGATGGAATTCGGATGGCTTCTATACACGTGGATGTCGTTCGTTTGACTCCCTCTCCAAGTTACAATTTCCCTGTTGTTGTCGACTTGCACAGCATTCAAATTTAATAACTATTGCACAAATGCAACTTATTTATGTTACTATAACACTCTTTTAATTTAGTTAATTTAATTAAACTATTTTTGTTATTTTTTTTCCAATCCTTTTTTTTTTGTACTTTTCCAGACGGAAAAACACGCCCGTCTGCGACGGGAGCCAGAAGTCATCATATAGACATGAAGCAGATTACACATAATAAGGTAATATATTGCGCATGTTGTCAAAATTCGGGTGTCATAATTAAAAAACTAGGTTGTCATATTTGGCAAAATGTCTGAGATTTGGCACACGCACTCTCATTTTTGACATTTTCACATACAAATAGGGATGGGTCAATATTTCAGTAAGATGTGTTCAGTAAGAGGTAACATTAGATGAAAAATAACTGTTATTGAAATAACATTTAAAACTTCAAAATTATATTTTGATCAAACCAAACAGCGGAATGTAGATGCAAAAGTAATGACTAATTCATTTTAAAATGGTAGTGGAAAATAGTTTACTAAAATTATGATTTCACTGACAATTGTTGTTCCATAATTGTTATTTCAGTAATAGGAATTTATAACTGTTTTTTAAAAGTAACATTTACGGATATTGCAATTAGCAGTTTGGCCCATGCCTAAGCCTATGCGCATGCCAAATGTGACACGACTGTCTCTGAGTTTTGCCACATACGCGAACTTTAACGAAAATGAAAACCGGAATATATAACCTTTGTTTTGTGTACTTTGGACATGAAGAGCTTTTTATTATTTGGGTTTGTGGGATCGTATCCATGCATATTATTTATGTATGTGGGAACTGCCAACTGAGAAGGTAGAGGAAGATGTATAGGTATATTTATTTCGGATGAGTGATGATGATGACGAATAAAGTGTTTTGCGTGTTTCTTCGATTGCTTGAGAGTTGAGACTGAGAGTACTTTTCCTTAAGCGGCCCATACACAGCCCACTTGTGTGCAAAAATTCAAAATTCTTTCTGATTTATATATTTTCCTCTGATATTGTTACCTAATTAAAAGGAAACAAGTTAAAATATTTTGGGAGGACATGGCCTTCAATTTTCAAATTTGCCACCCTTGAAATTTGCCCGCCTCCCTAGATCGGGCTCTGGTTGTAAGACATTGCAAGCATGTTTTTCACTGACAGATCTAACAATATTACCAGATGTACCAATCGTGTGCACTAAACCTTAGTTAAATTAAAGTTGTTAGCTACAAGAAAAGTCAGTACAATCTAGTCGTGCATTTTATTTGTTCGGGCTTTCACGATATATATCATAATTAATGTTCCTTATTTGCTTGTGTCTACCTACATAAGATGAAATAATTGTCTATACATTTTCACAGCTGAATTAATAATGTAAGCACTTTTAAAATTATTTAAAATAATATATTTTTAAATATCATATGTATTTAGTAAAAAACAAAACAGTAGATGAATGTGTTCCGGTTCCTGGGGATTATTATTTATAAAAGTATCTATCAATTATCTTAATTTACTTCGTAATTATGCGTATTAAAAACCCCGTTATGTAATATTAAAAAAAATGTTTTTTGTAATAAAAACAAGTGCATACGGTCCTTTGAACAACCAAATAAACGATTTTTTAAATTATATTTGAGTTCCTGCACACTACAACAATTAATTCCCATGTTATTCAATCAAGTTCCTTTGTAACGTATCCGTTTATAACTTTTATATTTTTATTGATGAGGAATGTTTATTTTTTTTTTAAATCTGATTCTGCATTAACATGTGTCAGCGTTGTTTATATTTTGAAAACAAAGGAACAAAATTAAACAAATGTCATTTATAAATAATAAGAACACATGTTATTTAATATTTAAATGTTTTTTCCAACAATTATTAATTTTTTACTGTAAAAAAAATTACCAGTGTTTAAATTATTTGCTTTAATCAAATTGATTAAAGCTCATTTACGGAAATGTAATTCGGTTGAGCGGATTATGTTGATGTTTTCTTTTTTTTTTAATTAAGATACAATTTTAATTTTCTTACTTTGAATTGTAAATATATTTACCCATTGAACCAAATGCACAAAATGCCACAAATGTCCTTTGAAAAAAAAAAATAAAATAAACAAACGCATTCAATCAAATGTAAATTAAATTAAATTAAATTCTTCACCGTGAAACCATAAGTATCAAAGATTATCGCCGATTCGAATGCAAATAAGTTTATCATCCTTCCGTAAAATCAACAGTAAAATACTAAAAGGACATTGAACTCCTCATACACTTTCTCCCGTTTCATCCTGGAATAAATTTATACACACACAAATAAAAATGGAAATGAGATAGCGGATTATGTAGAAGAAAAAAAAAACCAGTAGAACTGTCATAAACATTTTCTGTCATCTACAGCAACAGGACGGTGTCTCCTAACACTTTCTATTCTTTACTTAGGATATACAAAAAAAGTTTTAAAACGAATGAGTTATGCATTTGTAAGTTAAATGCACTAATCAATCGCACCAACTTGCTCTTGTGGTTGTGGCTTTTAGGTTATGACTATTAAGTTAATAAAATGCACGACTGGATCGCACGTACTTGTTCCTATGTTCAACAACATTATATGGAAAAGATTCTTAATGGAAACGCCTAAAATTATTTTTAAAGTCGTTTTTCACTTGATTTTTTATATATAAAAATTCTTAAATTTTTTCTAAAAAAAAAATGGTATGAACATTTTGAATATTTAATAGCATAAATTTAAAAACAAAATTTCATAAAAAATCGCCAATTCGTTTTCGAAATATTGAATTTTATTTTTTTCAAAAATCCAAAAAAAATATTTTTCGAAAATTTTGAAATGTATTATTATTTAGAATTTGAAGGAGATCATGTATGCAAATTTGTATCGAAATCCGTTGAGCCGTTTATGAGAAATTAGAAAATAAATAAAATGGTTGTATGGCATGTATACCGCTAATAACAAAATATTTTAAAATTTTTTCGGCCAAAATGTAGACCATACTCAAGTTAGTAGACTCACCAATTTTTATGAAAATCGTTAGAGCCGTTTTCGAGATAATTAAGATGTTAGAAAAATTTGTATGGCAAGTAGAGTCGTTCGGGGTAAGTGTGCGCACTTTTGACTTTGAAGAAGGATGCTATTCAAAATATAGAATATACACAAAAGAAGTTTATTAAATATGGAACGTACATGTTTTTACTACTTACATTGAAGTATAATACATCAATAATTTATAAACTAAATAATGTTTTTATATGAAAACGAAAACAAGTCAAATTGCGCACAGTTGCCCAAATGAAGGGGTAAGTGTACGCAGGATGTAGGGTATGTGTGCGCAGGTTCTTTAACTCATTTCTTCGTTAATTTGCGAAATTCGCACAATGTTAATACTGCTTTTTAATACCTTTTATAAAAAAGTTGAGTGCATAAATAATAATAAAAAAAACAATCGATTTTGACAAAGAAACGATATGTACTTTTATTGTAATATTAACTTTTGAACTTTGTTGAAGCCTATCGCCCGGGCCAGACTTGTCGGAACGGATTGCCGCAAACAGATGTCAGGATGTCTTTTCAAAAAGCACTCAAGCCAATCACGTCCAGCCATTTTCACCTCTTTATTGAATGGGTTAGGGATTTGGTTAACTTCAGCGTATTGGAAGACCAACCTTCGAATAGATGATATTGTCATTCCATAAAACATGCTGTCCATTTGCTTGCAGTATTCCAATATTTCAGTTTCTTGGCTTGGAGTAAACGTCGTTTTAAAATACCCAAGGGAAATGGCAGCAGTGTTCAATATCAGACATTTTCTCAAGGCCGCTTCGCTGATTCCCACTTTATCTGCGGCCGCACGCTTATTAGAGCCTAGATTTATGAGCCGTTTAGCTCCATCAATCTGGGCTTGTGTAACAATCTTTTTGTTCGGATTTTTTCTCACATATGTTCGAGGCATAACCTGTTTCATAGAAAACATATATATCCGTCAGAAAATAAATATTTGCAGCGAAATTCAATACAAAATTAGAAACCAAATAATTGGTCTCATGGGCCCCCATGAGTATGGGGCAAGTCTGCGCCCAAAAAATTGCGCACACTCACCCCGAATGCACTATTTTATTGTTTTTGCAAAAATATAAACAAATAACTATCGAACTATCACTGACACGTTTTGAAAATCAAAAAAAATTTTAGTGAAACTTACCTTTTTTTCTTTTGTCTTTCTACGACGCACCAAACACTACACCAGCACAAACACAACTGACCTCCATAAAGATCAGATACCTAATAAATTGTGCATTGACAGAAATTCAAGTTTCATCCCCTTTTCCATAAAAATCGCTATGCGCACACTCACCCCGCTGCGCACACTAACCCCGAACGACTCTACCGTTATTTTTGGGGCTAAAACAACGATTCAAAAATCTATTTTGGATAATCGCCTAAAACGCCTAACCACCAAGTTTGAACAAAATCGGTTTAGCCGTTTAGGCTGTAGATCGTTCTACAGACAGACGGAATTGCCGGACCCACTTTTTGGGTGTTCTCTATCGTCGTACTGTCAACTTTGATTAAAATCTCGAATTCGATTTTTTTTTCAATTGCAAAACTTGCCCTATAGTACCTACCTATATCGCAAGTAAAAAGGGAAATTTGTAAATTTAATCAAACAACATGATGACATGTATTTACGATGCTTGTGGAAATAAAATGCAAGAAGTACCTATTTCACGCTTTTCCAGGCATACAGTTGCGTCCAAAACGGGCATAGTTTATTTTACTTTCGTTTTTTTTCTTCAAGATTTTAACTTTGTTGTTACTAGGAAAGTAGGGAAGGATGTCAGAGGAGATACCATTGTATATTCTCTATAGTACTACTATGGAACATGAAAATTGGGTTCTTCTTGAATGATCCAGATGTCGTCTGTGTCGCTGTTTTCAGCTTTGCAGAGATTAGTTTGTAGACGAGGGCGGAGAAGAAAGGCGGAAAAAGAAGAGTTGAGGTAGCTTAATTTCGTTTCCTACAATATTAAGGAGTATAAGAGAGAAAACCAATTGTGATTTCTTTTTTGACATCACATGTCTTATTTTTTTATCTTTTAAGTGGATGAGGCAAAGAGGAAAACAGTAGATCATTCATATATACGATAACATTTGATGGTATTTTATTTCAGGTTTTATTTGGGTTTGTAGCAAATTTATTATTTTTGCTGCTTTTTCATTCATATACATAGTCTTTCATTCTTGAATGACGTACTTACAAAGCTACTCATTTACTATAGTTTGAATATTGTTACTTATTTTATTTTATTTATTTTTTAATATTGTTGGGGTAGTTTCATTTCGTTTATACATTTCATGTATAGGCACAATGGTAGTTTGTATGTTTGATTATGGTTTGGATTTTATTTATTTCATTCTAGGTACCTATTTGGATTTGTTGATTTTTGTATGGCCTTTGTTTCAATAAGTAGGATTCGCTATTGAACCATTACTTTCTTACCTCGTAACGAATGATTTCGGATTGAATGTCTTTTTGTGACATTGTGTGTTTTGCTTGGCAGCTATAAAAAAAAATATACCTACCTGCCTATTCAGTTATCAATATTTTTAATTTTTTTAATATTATTAATTTATTTTGTCTGTAGGTAGGTAGGTACACTGCCACAAAATAAATATTTCATTGACAAGACAACATTTGAGAAACTTCAAAACAACTATATATTGTATTGTGTGTAAGAATCTGTACATTCCGCGCGCTCAAAATGCTATATAAAAATCTTAAATAGCTAGGTAAGTTAAAAAAAGATAATTATTTTGACAAATTTTAAGTAGGTTTCAGACTTGATTTCAATACTTGTCCAAAACCAGCTCAGTCAAACTTTCAAGAAATCGAATTGGAGCTAAATTAGCATTAAGATAAGTAAAAGACAAATGTAGGTACTTACATACCTACTTAACTAATTTTTTTTTAAATTAGTGGCATGTGGGGCAGGTCGTACTTTGCAGTTGGTTCAAGCTCTAGGTACCTACCTACCTATTTTCAAGTTCACAAAACAAAAATTTATATTTATTTTATTTTTAAACTAATAAATAACTAAATATTAAATGTAGCTAGGTGTTGGTATATTAGAATTTATTGGAAAATAAAAACATGAACAAAATTAAACAAAAATCTGCATTTTTACTTGTGATATATTAAGGTTGTATATTTGGTGTGTGTGTATGAAAGTATTTATGTAAAATTGGATTAAGTACCTACATAATATAAAAAAATCTGACTTAAGGTTTTCATCAATCTCAGAACATATACAATAATAAAAGCTGAAGCGATTTTCTTCAAACATTGTAGGTAGGTGCATACTGCATACACACTTATTACGTATTTCATCATTATGAAAATACAATAAGAATAAAAGTGGACGTTTTTTATTGATTATCGTACATTGAGTGAATTATACTGAGCTATTGCTCTTAACCATAACCATTTTTCCAACAAAAAAAACCATTACCAAGTACCTTTACCCTTCATTAATCCACTAGTTTTTTCAAGATTTAACTTTTTGGCATAATAAAATGTACCGTTATTTTTGGCCTCAAAAAATGCACAAAACCAATGGGCAGATACATATTACCGAAAGAACATAATTATTACCAAGATTGAAGAAAATCTATGCACGCGTTTAGGCGGTGGACTCACAGTCAGCCAGATAGACGGAATCGTAATTTAAAATTTGATCAAAATCACGAGTTAAATTTTTTTACAAATCCAAAACTTGCCATATATGTATGTAGGTAGTATCTCGCAAGTAAAAATACACATTCTTTTCAATCAAAAATACAAAAAATAATGCATTTCTAATGATAGGTATAGGTACGTATTAAAAACAATAAAATGTCTCATAAAATTTATTTTTTAAATGTTAGTAGGTACCTATACCTACCTACATTGGTATCATATTAGAAAAACGTAAATTTATTGCTTTAATATGGATATGTAGGAATAAATAATATTTACACGTTGGTAGTATTTTAGTTACCTCTTTAATTTTTACTCCAATACGGTTTGAACCTGAATTTAAATCACAAGCATTGTAGGCATTTAAATATCTTATTAAATGTACCCACATAAGTACATACTTACCTATCTTCATCACAACTCAATTACTTATCTACGGCACCAATTAAACTGAATTTAATATTTTTTTTTAACTCAAAACAAACCGGCGGACAAATTTATTTTCAAACAAATTTATTGCCGAAACGAAAAGTGCAGTAAATTAAGGTCAAAATCTGTTTTTTTTTTCACAAAACGAACACATGGCAAACATTTAATCCACACATACCTATATATATTATTATAATAATGCCAAAACCAAAACTAGGTCCAACGGGATACAATTCTTCCAAAAATCTTTATACATGCAAATGTATGTATGTATGTCGGTAGATTCTCCAATTTTAAATAAATATGAGGAAAGAAAAACACACAAAAAAGGTATATTCTCTTTTCTCTTGCTTTAGCTTTAGAAAATGTTAAAGCATATGCATTCTTCTCCCTTTTGGTTTTCACTTAAAAAGCTATAAATGTTTCTCTTGCTTTAACTTTAGAAAATGTTAAAGCATATGCATTTTACTCCCTCTTGGTTTTCAATTAGTCTATACAAATTTTGCAAATGAGCTCAAGATAGTAATTCTTATTTCTCTACTAGGTGGCTCCCCGGACGTTCCTCTTCATGATAGTACTATAGAAATGTACGAAGCGGGTCAATAACTCCGTGAATTGTTGAATTTCTGACCTCTTTACTGAAACAGCAACACTGCTCCTGTCAACAGGCATCTGTCAGTTGACTCCTGTCAAAATTTAAACTTGCTGCGTCAGTTAGTTTGTGTTTGACAGCTATTTTTATCAGACTACTCACTAATTTGAGGAGAAAATGGAAAAAAGTGAATTTCGTGTGCTTATTAAGCATTATTTCTTGCGAAAAAAAACCATTACCGAGACCAAGGCTAAGCTTGATAAATACTATGGGGAATCTGCACCATCGATTTCAATGGTAAAAAAGTGGTTTACTGAATTTTGTTGTGGCCGTACAAGCACTGGCGATGCCGAACGTCCTGCACGCCCAGTTGAGGTCTCTACACCCGAAACAATCGAAAAAATTCACGATATGGTGTTGGCCGACCGAAGATTGAAAGTGCGAGAGATTGTGGAAGCCGTAGGGATCTCGCATGGCTCAGTGGTTTCAATTTTGAATGATCACTTGGGCATGCGAAAGCTTTCCGCAAGATGGGTGTCGCGTTTGCTCACAGTCGACCACAAACGCAATCGTGTAACAACTTCACAGGGAGGTTAGGCGTTGTTTAATCGCAATATGGAGGAGTTTTTGCGCCGTTTTGTAACCGTGGACGAAACATGGATCCATCACAACACACCAGAGACCAAACAACAGTCAAAACAGTGGGTTTCTAAGGGTGAATCGGCGCCAAAGAAGGCCAATTTTAATTTAATTTTGGTGGGGGCAATACCCCCATTTATTTGGCTTAATACAAGCTATTTTCTTAATCTAACTTAAAAACTAAGAAACTTAATAGCTAAGACTAAAATTAACTGGTAGGGAGGCTTAGGAGACGAAGCTTTAGGCAGGGAGTACTGATGCTAAAGTCAAAACAAGAAGCGTTAGAATTGACGCTTCTCAGCATTCGGGAGATGGGTTCGTTGGAGCCATAAGAGGTTCGATGGGTGGGAAGATAGAATAGACGAGGATTACGAGTGTTACGAGGGTTAGTATTTAGAAAGATTGAACTAATAAGGGCTGTGCAATCAATGGAACCAGAAAACATTCGGTGAATGAAGAGAATGTCAAATATTGCTCTTCGATCTTTCAGCGAATTCAGATTGAGAAGTTTGATTCTGTCTTGATAAGGAGGTAATATTAAATGATTATTCCAATTAAGACCTCGAAGAGCAAATCGAACGAAGCGGCGTTGTATGCTCTCAATTCTGGCAATGTGCACTTGTTGGTAAGGCGACCAGACTTGACAAGCGTATTCAAGAAGCGGACGAACAAATGATATGTAAAGGGATCGGGTAACGTAGGGGTCAGCAAATTCCTTGGACCAACGTTTCACAAAGCCAAGTGCTGAATTTGCCTTAAGGATTATATCGTCGATATGTTTGAGAAAATTCAGCTCATTTTCGCAAATAATCCCAAGGTCACGGATCACCTGAACGGGGGGAATGGTTTGACTGTGTAGAAGATAGAGACGGGGAGGATATTTGATGCGTTTACGTGAGAAGGTAATTGATTGGCACTTGGAAATATTAAGCTCCAAGCAGTTTTTGGAGCACCATATTGAAAAATTGTCGATATCCTCTTGGAGGTGGGAAGAGTCTTCAGGAGAAGAAATTACCTTGTAAAACTTAGTATCGTCTGCGTAGAGTGAAAGGGAGGAATGTTTGACTATCATTTCAATGTCATTGATGCTTAGAATAAAGAGGAGAGGGCCTAGATGGCTGCCTTGGGGGACACCGGATGTAGCTAAAAAACGGCTTGATAAGACGGATCTGAACCGAACGCTGTAAAAACGGTTTTCTAAATAAGAAGACATCCATCTCAACAGAACCGGTTCAAAACCGAGGGTGGAAAGTTTAAAAAGAATAAGTTTGTGGGAGATTTTATTGAAAGCTTTACTAAAATCTGTTGAAATAACATCGACCTCTTTTCCATTCTCCAAGGCTGAGAGGGAAAATGAAACAAAGTCAACGAGGTTTGTTGTTGTTGACCTGCCTTTGAGGAACCCGTGTTGTCTAGGGGAAATGAGAGACCTGCAATGAAAACTTAAGTTTTCATACAAAATGCTTTCGAATATTTTGGGTATATGCGATAGTTTAGCGATGGGACGATAGTTTTTCACGTCACACTTAGGACCTTTTTTGTGAATAGGGGTTATAAACGCCGTTTTCCATACTTGAGGGAAATGTCTTTGTGATATGGACAAACTGAAGATTTTGGAGAGGGGAAAAGAAAGAGTGGAGGAGCATTTCTTTAGAAGTATGGCAGGGATACCATCGGGGCCAGGAATATACTCATCATTTAAATGATTTAACTTTTCTTCAATATGATAGGTTTCAAAAAAACGCGGGAGGAATGGACTAAAAGAGAAATGCGGTAAAAACGAGAAATAAGCAGTGTCTGGAACAAAAGAATCGACCGTGAAGGATTGTTTGAAGTAACTTGCGAAATAATTTGCTATAGGGAGCGCTTCAGATGAAGTTTCATTATTGAAAGAAAGGGAGGATGGGTATCCGTCAGATTTTCTCTTGTGGTTGACAAATTGATAAAAAGACTTAGGGTCATTAATAATGTTAGATTGCATTTCGATTAAATAGCGTTGGTAAAGGGTGTTGAAAAGCTCGCGGAAGTGTAGATAAGAACCAAGGTAAGATGAATAGTTGGAAGGAGATCGAGTGCGAAGGTAGATTGCCCACAATTTGTTTCTTTTATTTCTTAGAGTACGGAGCCTGTGATTATACCAAGTTGGGTTTGTCAGCCAATAAAGTTATGGCGACTGTTTTTTGGGATGGACGCGGGATAATCCACATTGACTACCTTCAAAAGGGAAGAACAATCAATGGGGAATATTATTGGACCGATTCAATGACGATTTGAAAAAAAAACCGACCTCATTTGGCCAAGAAAAAAGTTCTTTTCCACCAAGACAATGCAAGGGTGCACACATGTGCAGTTGCCATGGCAAAAATCCATGAATTGGGCTATGAATTGCTCTCTCATCCACCCTATTCTCCAGATTTGGCTCCGATCGACTACTTCTTGTTCCCAAACCTGAAGAAATGGCTTGGTGGAAAAAGATTTGACTCCAATGATGAAGTCATCTCGCAAACAAAGGCCTATTTTGAGGACCTCGACAAATCATTTTTTTTGGAAGGGATAAAAAAATTGGAGAAGCGTTGGACAAAGTGTATAGAGCTCAAGGGAGACTACGTTGAAAAATAAAATTATTTTTTTATCAAAAAATCTGTGTTTTATTCCAAAAGTCACGGACTTATTGACCCGCCCTTATATACAATGGAGATACTGATGCACATTGGTTTTGAATTTCTCTATATTAAAACGGGAGGGGAAAATAGAGCCGGGTAAAGTATATTATACATTCGCATTATACGGCTAAGAAAGAATCTCTGTACTTGACAGTACGTCTGATGTTGGGCTCAAAAGTAAACTGATGAGCATTCCTAGAAGCGCGATTATTAAATAATTTAAGGGAAGGAATGCAACTGGCTATTTCGCTAGAACATTGTTCGTAAAATTAGCGATAAAATAATGAACGATATACCTATAACATTTCGACTGTTCTGTTTCACAAATCACAATTATTCTTAAGGGGGCTTGATGGTTTTAATTGATTTTTTTTATTTCGTATCCCTTGGAACTTTCAACTTGCAACTGCTTTTAACGTTGGGTTCTATCAATTATTTAGAAACAATTTTTGTTTGTTAAGTTAATCGCATGGTGAAAGAATACAATATTTTGTAGTAGTGAGTTTGCACGGGGTCAGCATGTCCCCTCTTACGACCGAGCTTTTTATACGCCGGTAACTTTATATACCTATATACATAGGTAAGCAGGCTTTCATCTTCAACCAAATTAATTGTAAATTCCAATAAACTAAGCCTTAAGTAAAGACCATTCCCTCTCTCTCTCTCCATTAAAACATTATTGTCTTCTCATTTGCTAACGAAGAAAAGATGAAAACTTTGATGAAACTCTTTCTTTTTAATTGTTTAAAAATAATTTCAAAGTATTATCATCATACCTAAGTAGGTAGGTACTATAAAAGATGATATCTTCGTGTACGCACGGACTATACTATTACGAAGTAAATGAAAAGAAATCTTTTGTTCTCCAATAATTGAAATAATTATCCTTTCCATGCAATACATTTGAATATTCCTTCCGAAAACGGAAGAAGGATTTTTATAGAGGATATTCTACTGCTCATATAGCATACTACAGCTGACTCACTTGTCAGCTGCCTCAGACTGTATTCAAATGTTCAAATGTGTACACCGCGTTTCATTTAAATACAGTTAGGTAACTTTAAGTGATTTTGATATTTAGCTTTGTCTATACACTTTTTTAATGTATGTACCTATATATTTCCTTGTATTGGTTTAATTAATAAAATACACGACTGGGTCGTACGAACTTGCTCTTGGAGCTAACAACTTTAATGTAGCTAACCATTGAAGTGAAGTTTGTTAGGTGTAGTTATCCAATGCAGGTTTAAAGCCTATGTAGGTAAGATTACTTTGATTCTTGGTATAATGAATTGTCGAATGGATGATTCAAGGAATAGTTACATATGCAGCTTCCTTCAAATGTATGTATGTACATGTACATATAATAATGAAAATAAAGGATGTAGGTGGGTAGGTATAGCTATATACATACAACTTCATAATTTAGATGCAATATACATTACATAAGATTCAGGTGATTTTTAAAGACACATATGTATGGGTGATTCAACAAAAATTGGGTAACTTTTAAGGATATTTTGTTAATGATATTATTTAAACCAAATTAATACAAATTCTGATATTTAAGATTGCTAATCTAATGAAGATATTGCTCATGACCGGGCCAGTCACTTTTTTATATAGATTCTGAAATATATCGGTTTTTCTGAATTTCACTGCTAGGGGACTGACGAGGGTGACACATTATTGACCAAATACACAACTTAAAAATAGTGGAATATATTAACATTTAGAGTAAGTTTTTTAGGATCTAATTGTTGAATATAACATTCGTATGCTCGTATTCACAGATATGTTTGTGCAGTTAGAAACTTTAGTTTTTGTTTTATTCTAAAATTAAAATCGATACGAAATGATATCTTGTTTTTAGGTTAGTTTATATCAAAGGGATATATATATATTCATTTGTTCAGAACTAGATTTAATAGGTGATGAGCTCAGAGCTCTAAACAATTTAAATAATGTCTGTTTCTTTACGAACATCAATTTCGAAGTTGTGAACGGATAATTACCACATATGGAAATTTAAGCTGGAACTCCTACTACGGAGGGATAGTTTGTGGGACATTATTATCAAACCGATTCCAGATCCGGTCACTTCGGAATGGACCAAAAAGGATTGCGAGGCCAGAACTTATATTGGGCTATCAGTAGAAGATAATCAACTTCATCATGTGAGAAGGGCTAAAACAACAAGGCAGCATGGCATAAGCTCAGGGAACACCATAAAAAGGCCACTATTAGTAATAAGGTTCAATGAATGTGTAGCATTTGTAACTTAAAACTGGACGAAGGTTGTAACATGGAGGAACACATCCAAAAGATGAAATATTATTTGAAAAATTGACTGCTCTAGGGGAGAATCAACTATCAGATAATGAGACTATCGCTATGTTACTCAGCAGGTTACCTTAAAAATATGATACACTTGTAACAGGTCTGGAAACAAGGAACGAATCCGATTTCACCTTGGACTTGGTTGAAAGAAACCTCTTAGAAGAATATACTCGCCAAAATCAATACAATGGTCCAAGTAATGAAGGTAACAAAAAATAAGATGAGTACGGATATTACTTGGTGAAGGCTGGGTTTTGGATTAAGGAGTCACGGATAAATTCATATTACTGTAGCAAATAGCGAGCAAATCACTTCGGAAGGAAGGAAGCAAAATAAAGACCACCAACAGCAAGAACAAAGAGGTTACAATACTTATTGAATACGTCCTTTATCTTCAAAATCTGCAAGGGAGCTTACTACCAATAAAGAAGTTAATGGAAAACGGATACATAGTTCTCTTTTATGGTAAACTACATATGCGAAATTCGATCTAAAGATCGATTCGAGGTAGCAGTTGGAGATCTAGTAGGAAATCTTTTTAAGCTCAGATAAAAAGAAACTGAAATCAAAGTATTATATATTGAAGAATGCAGAGAAGAAGGTAACTGTTTCGATCACTGGCATATTGGCCATCGCAACTACAAATCACTTAACGACTAGAATCGGAAAAAATGGTAAGTGATCTTTTAAAGTTTATAAATTGTAATAAGACCAAGGACTGTGATATTTGTATGGAAACAAAAATTACTCGTCAACCATTTAAGTAAAAGTCAAACAGAAAGAGAACTGCACCTTTATACTTCATTCACAGTGACATTTGCAGACCCATGCAAGCGAAAACACCTACCGGGAAAAGATATTTTCTAACTTTTGTTGATGATTTCAGTAGATAGTACACTGTTGTTTATTTGCTAAAGGAGAAATCTGAAGTTTTCGATGGCATTGTAGAATACACAGAAATGGTAAAAAATAAATGTTCAACAAAACCTAAGATAATAAGATCAGACAATGTTGGTGAATACACAGCGGGTCTAGTTTTAAAGTATTTACAAAAGGAAAGCATTGTATATTAACACACAGCTCTGTATACAGCACAACAAAACGGGACAGCTGAACTGAAGAACAGGTCTTTGGTTGAAATGGCAAAATGCATGCTACTAGATGCCAGAATGAGTTATAAGTTCTGGGGTGAAGCGATCATGACATATTTTGTGTTTTTTAAGAGGCGACATTATCCTAAAAATAAAAATAAGTAAAGAAAAATGTTTACGCACTCTAATAGTTGAAGTAAAAGTTGTCTAAAACAAAAAAAATCAGTACCCTGGAAACACATCAGACCTCTGGCGCAATATCAGGCAAAGGACTGACGCCAACGGACTGATGAAAAAGGCATGAATTTGAGGTTATTATTAGAAACGACGTTTATTTTGGTATTTTCGAATATAAACAAGCTACATTTGAGAAAATCAAAGTTAACTACGTATCAATTAAAATAAAATTCATGTCTGTAAGAAAATAATAACTCACCATAGGACTGATATTTTGACTGGACACGCTCGTGTTTGCACGCCAAACACAACACTGGCACGGGCACAGCAATGGCGACCATCAAATGGCGTAGTCTGCAGCTAACCTTACTAACAACTTTGAACCTTAACAGTAATTTGAATTTGAGTATGTGACATTTCGCGCGAAATTCAAATTCGAACAACACACAGCGGACTGACGAATAAAACTGAACATAAAGTTTCTTATTATTTTAACAACAGCTGTGAGAATATTGTGGTATGAAAATTGTGATATACGTTATTAAGTGCATCACAGATTGTAGTGAATTACCAAATTTGCTTAAATTAAAGTTAATATTTAATACACAGTCATTTGATTGCGGATTTTTGGAGTGGTGACATGCCAAAGAACTGCAGTTTTGAGAATATATTGATTTGTTTTATAAACTTATATTTAAAATAGATAGCTGAAATTGGGTGACCAAATAAAAGACATTAAGTTGTTTTAGAATAAAATAAAAAATATTCAAAAATATAATAACAATTAGTTCAATTAACTGATGACAGCAAGTTACCCAATTTTTGTGGAATCACCCGTATATATAAATGTATGAGGACCTATATTGTATTTAGTATTCAGTGACGTACGTAAATTCGTAAAAACGGAATAATAATACAGTAGGACCTCGGTAATTCGAACTATTAGAACTGACCTTAATTCGAACCACGGAGGTGTCCGAATTACTGGATACTTTTTGCGTATTCAATAAGTTGAATGAGAAAGCAGTGTTAAGTGGATTTAAGTATAACAAAATAATTTTGTTTAGTCGAAACATACAAATATTTATTGGAAGTTCAATAAAATATAAAATAAGTTTCAAAGTTGTTGAAAGAAATTTGACATTTTTGTTTGCTTTATTTTTTTTTAACAATTCTCTTAATAATTCAATTTTTTATTATTTTGAGTCTTTCGATAAGAATTGTTGAAAATTCTTGTTCCACAAGATAGTCCAATAATTCATTCACATTTCGAAGAGTGTTGAGTGCTACTGACAGTTTTGTGGGGATCAGGAATTTCTTCTATTTCGCTATCAGAATCAATAAGGACATTTTCATTGCCAAGGTTTGCATCAGGTGTATCCTTTACCCAGTCTCGTATTTCTTCATTGCCAATAAATGAATTTCCTGGCGTTATTTGTACTTAGAGATTTGCCAATGCATATTCATCAGGATCCTTTTCACGAAACTGTCGA
Source organism: Philhelius pedissequus (assembly GCA_910595825.1). NCBI lineage: Eukaryota > Metazoa > Arthropoda > Insecta > Diptera > Syrphidae > Philhelius > Philhelius pedissequus. The sequence goes on along the minus strand of OU343160.1, from coordinate 270,724,984 downwards.
CTAAAAGTTGAAAGAGGTATATCATCCTCGTCTTCCCATTCAGACACTCGTGGCATTATGTTTGCCCAAAATTTTGATACTTGATACATTTTGAAATGTCGGTTTCTTCTGAAGCAATTATAGCTTGAAGTAGAGACTTTTTGTAAGATATCTTGAGCAAATTAATCACATTTTGGTCCATCGGCTGAATAAGTGCTGTTACATTTGGAGGGAAACACAAGCAGACAAAAGCACCATCCGTACTTTGCCAGTCTTTTGAATGGCATCATGCGTTGTCCAGTAACAACAGTCAAATATTTTTTCACCTGAAATTTGTTTGATATGTTATTGGTTTGCTTTGCTGTGAAATTACGAAAAGTCTAACTTACCTCAGGCACAAAAATCTCTGATGTCATGCATGCGATATTAGTAGAATTATTAAAATTTTTGAAAACTCTTGGGTTTGCTGACTTCCCAATGACTAGTGGTCGAATTTTGTGGTTTCCTGATCCATTGCAGCAAGTTACCCTTTCTTTGATAACCTTTCTTCCAGGAGCATTTTTTTCAGATGAACACACTAGGGTCTTATTAGGAAGTAAGCCCCAGTACAAGCCAGTTTCATCTGCATTGTAGATCTGGTCTTTCGTTAAATCCATATCTTTAAGTTTTTTGTGGAATTTCAGGATAAAAGAATCGACTTGATTTAAAAGCACTGGATAGTTTTCCCCCAGTTACTTTTTTTAAAATCCCCACTCCGTGTCTTTTCCTAAATTTTTGGATCCATCCTCTGCTGGCATTGAAATTTTCACATACTTTGTAAATTCTGTTCAGTTGTATAGCCTTTTTTTAAATTGCAGACGATATCGGTGCATGTCTCTCATCTTGCTTACATTACAACTTGAACAAGGCTTTTTCCATTTTTGGCATTTCTAGCATTTTCATAGTATTGCGTTTTCCAGTTCCCGAATATGCTAAAATCTTCTTCGAATTTTTTTTTATGTAAGAAACGGTTGATTTTCCAACTCCAAACTTAAATTCTACATAGGTGGCAATCTGTTCTTTTTCCAGTTCACCCAAAATTTCGCATTTCTGCTTAAGAGTCAAAAACTTGTGCTGCTTTCTTGAACAGTTCATATTATGTAATCGAAAAATATACTGCTTTAAAAGTTACTTCAAACGGGAATTTATTAAAATAACAAACCACTCACATAGCCAGTTGACATAAAAATAAAAACTTTACGCAAATATTCAATGTAGTTCGATCTTAAAAAAATTAAATTCACAGCCCACTGCCCTAAAATCAATGCATAAAAACGTTTTTGCCTTATATTTCTAGGAAAAAAAAATTTAAACTTTAACTGTAAGAGATACAAAATAAAAAAATGCAAACCTTTCTAAGAAAAATAAACTCATAGCCTACTGAACTGGAATCGACACGTATTTTTCGTAGAGAACATCTCTACCCTTAAAATATTTCTAGGCAAATATTTTTGACCAAAAGCACTCAGCAGAAAAACAAGGGACAAATTCGAATTACAGAGTACTATTTTATCACGTGTTCGAATTACAAGATACTTAATGTAAAAAATAGGTGTTCGAATTAGTGGAGCGTTCGAACTACCGAGTTTTTACTGTAATGTAGAAATAAATGGATAAAACACATAATTAAATATTTTTATATTACTTAGTCGTTATAGTTTGAGGGAAAACACAGATGCAGTTTGGATTCATTGATAAATAAGAATATATCACAAAAAAATTAAAAAAATCGTTGGTGCGGTTTTTTAAGAAATTAATTTTTTTTGTATAAAATTTTGGAAACATTTTTAGAAATAAATCTAAAACGCCATTTGGAAGATATTATTAATATACATATAAAATTAAAATTTAAAAAAATTCTTCCCCTGGTTTTTGAAAAATCAATTTTTTTCTGAAAATTTGAGTATGTAGTTTTATTATCAATTTTAGGGAGCACTGTATAAAAAAAATGTATTGTAATCGGTTTATCCAATATTGATAAAGTCGACAATATGAAAAGTGGTTTTATGGGAAGTACCGTTAATAAGTATACAAAAAGAAATACTTTTATACTTAAAAGTGAACTGTAACAATATAAGAGAACACAATTTTTTTATAAAAATTCTTGGAGCCGTTTTCGAGAAATAATATTTTTTTTCTTAGCGGTTTCTTAACATTTGTATGGAAGGTACCGTTGTTTTTTATCTTAGAAAAATAGTTTGTTTAACTATTCAAGATAATGTCAAAAAACTACTAAATACGAAGTTTCGAAAAAAGCTATGGAGTCGATTTCGAAATTTAGAATTTTCAAAAAAAAAATTGGTATACGATAGGTTTAAACGTTCTAGTAGCTTCTGCAAAAAAAAAATTCAAAAAAATCAAATTAACCGTTTTCGGTAGAGGTACCGAAAATAATAATTTTTTTTCAAAAAAAATTAGTCAAAAGGTAGCCTTTCCCTTCATCAATGAGCTGATTTTTTTTTATAAAAATCGTTGCAGGCGTTTTTGAGAAACATAAGTGTTTTTTTGGTCCAAAAAAATGTATGGGAGCTACTGTTATTTGTCATCTTAAAAAAATATTTAAAAAAACGTGTGGGCATATTACTGAAAAAAGAATATGTACCAAGTTTGACGCAAATCTATCTAACCGTTTAGGCTGTAGACTCGAAGACAGACACACAGACTGACGGAATTGGGGGATCCACTTTTTTGGTGTTCTCTATGATCGTAATGTCATGTTTGGTTGTTAGAAACATTTTTTTTTACGAATACATAACTTGCCTTATAGTACCTATAATCACAACGAAAAATATATGAAATAAACAAAAACCTATTACAATTTAAAATTTTTCCCAAATTATACGACTGAACAAAAATTATTATTAAATATAATTGTAGTAACACTAAGCTTAGCAGCACTACTCACTAGCAACTGCGAGTTGCTTGTCACTTCCATGCATTTATTCCTCAAAAATGTATTCCAAAAGCAGCAGTGCTTTTGGCCACAGATTAGCCATACCAAGATGGGAAATTTCGGCAGCTATTTTGGTTTGCCTACAAGTTAGTACCGTTAAGAAACTGATATTTTTGCATCTGTGTTAGGATAAAACTGATAACTGAAGTTTCCCATCTTGATATGGCTCATCTGTGACGGATGGCCCAATTAGACCAATTTCATTGCTTCCAACCATTCTTAAAATTCTCAAAAAAACTTATTAAATCTGGTATAATTCAATTCTTAGACAAGAGCAAATTTTTTAGCTCTAATCAGTTTGGTTTTAGTAAAGGATTGCCAATAGATAGTGCCATTCTTAAAGTCTCAAGTCAATTGTATAGTGACATCAATCAGTATAAATCTACAATGGCGCTCCTTGTTGCCATGACAAAGGCATTTTTCATGGTTGATCATGATTTATTGCTAAGCAAACTATATCGTGTTGGATTAAGAGGAGTTATTTACAACTAGTTCTTCTCTTACTTAAAACGCAGAGAACAAAAATTTAACATTAAAAGCTAATTGTGCTGTTCTCTCGGCGTATCTCAGGGATCGGTTCTTGGACCATTACTATTTTTAATTTATGTAAATTCGATCTTTGAATTAAAACTTAATGGTTGTTCCACAGCTTTCGCAGATCACATAGCCTTTACGTATCAATTTATCACAAATTTTAAATTTTAAAAATTACAGAAGACTTACAAAGGTTGCGGTTCTGGCTCGTACAACAAAAATTAAAAGTAAGCGAAAAAACAAAGCTTATTTCAATGAATTACATGATTTCAATCCTTACTTTCATGCACTGCACATGATTGTAAACAGTTTTGCCTTCCAAATCAAAACTGCGGTAAAAGTAATTTCAATAACAGCTTTAACTGCTCATCTAATTGTTTTAAAATTGAGTGTTAGTAGATTACAATTTTAATTGGAAGGCTCAGATACAATTTATTAAGTCTACATGTTGTTAGTTACGCGGAAAATGTACCTTATCAAACAAAAACAATTCTGGTTCAAAAACGTTTCGAAAATGAATTACTATGGCCTGGCCCATTCCAAGTTGGACTTTGCTTATTGCTCAAAAACATTTGATTCGGATCATTTGCAACAAAAATCGTTTAACTCATAGCTGGCCTCTTTTTTAAAGATTTAAGCATTTTACCAATAAGAAACCTTTATAAATTTAAAATTTTGAAAGAGTTTAAAAAAAAAAAGTGGTAATATACCTAGTAGAAATTCTGAAATTTACGGTATCCCAGTTAATAATCTGCATTTTGTAAACATTCCGACTGCTCGAAAGACTCATTTTGCGCTTTTTTCCAGCGTTACAACAACTTCTTTGTTTAACATGCTTCCATATCTTATTCGAACAATTACAAATCTAAACTCTTTCCTCAGGAAACTTCTGAAAAACAATCCTCTAAGCCTCTAGATTTAATTTCTTGTTACGAAACTTAGATTATTCTCATAACGTTTTTACTTGCGATTATAGGTACTATAAGGTACATTACGATGATAGCGAAGACGAAAAAATATGGTCTAAAAATTCTGTCAGTTTGTCAGTCTGTCAGTCGGTCAGTCTGTCAGTCTGTCAGTCTGTCAGTCTGTCTGTCTGTCAGTCTGTCAGTCTGTCAGTCTGTCAGTCTGTCAGTCTGTCAGTCTGTCAGTCTGTCAGTCTGTCAGTCTGTCAGTCTGTCAGTCTGTCAGTCTGTCAGTCTGTCAGTCTGTCAGTCTGTCAGTCTGTCAGTCTGTCAGTCTGTCAGTCTGTCAGTCTGTCAGTCTGTCAGTCTGTCAGTCTGTCAGTCTGTCAGTCTGTCAGTCTGTCAGTCTGTCAGTCTGTCAGTCTGTCAGTCTGTCAGTCTGTCAGTCTGTCAGTCTGTCAGTCTGTCAGTCTGTCAGTCTGTCAGTCTGTCAGTCTGTCAGTCTGTCAGTCTGTCAGTCTGTCAGTCTGTCAGTCTGTCAGTCTGTCAGTCTGTCAGTCTGTCAGTCTGTCAGTCTGTCAGTCTGTCAGTCTGTCAGTCTGTCAGTCTGTCAGTCTGTTAGTCTGTCAGTCTGTCAGTCTGTCAGTCTGTCAGTCTGTCAGTCTGTCAGTCTGTCAGTCTGTCAGTCCGTCAGTCCGTCAGTCTGTCAGTCTGTCAGTTTGTCAGTCTGTCAGTCTGTCAGTTTGTCAGTTTGTCAGTCTGTCAGTCTGTCAGTCTATCAGTCTATCAGTCTGTCAGTCTGTCAGTCTGTCAGTCTGTCAGTCTGTCAGTCTGTCAGTCTGTCAGTCTGTCAGTCTGTCAGTCTGTCAGTCTGTCAGTCTGTCAGTCTGTCAGTCTGTCAGTCTGTCAGTCTGTCAGTCTGTCAGTCTGTCAGTCTGTCAGTCTGTCAGTCTGTCAGTCTGTCAGTCTGTCAGTCTGTCAGTCTGTCAGTCTGTCAGTCTGTCAGTCTGTCAGTCTGTCAGTCTGTCAGTCTGTCAGTCTGTCAGTCTGTCAGTCTGTCAGTCTGTCAGTCTGTCAGTCTGTCAGTCTGTCAGTCTGTCAGTCTGTCAGTCTGTCAGTCTGTCAGTCTGTCAGTCTGTCAGTCTGTCAGTCTGTCAGTCTGTCAGTCTGTCAGTCTGTCAGTCTATCAGTCTGTCAGTCTGTTAGTCTGTCAGTCTGTCAGTCTGTCAGTCTGTCAGGCTGTCAGTCTGTCAGTCTGTCAGTCTGTCAGTCTGTCAGTCTGTCAGTCTGTCAGTCTGTCAGTCTGTCAGTCTGTCAGTCTGTCAGTCTGTCAGTCTGTCAGTCTGTCAGTCTGTCAGTCTGCCAGTCTGTCAGTCTGTCAGTCTGTCAGTCTGTCAGTCTGTCAGTCTGTCAGTCTGTCAGTCTGTCAGTCTGTCAGTCTGTCAGTCTGTCAGTCTGTCAGTCTGTCAGTCTGTCAGTCTGTCAGTCTGTCAGTCTGTCAGTCTGTCAGTCTGTCAGTCTGTCAGTCTGTCAGTCTGTCAGTCTGTCAGTCTGTCAGTCTGTCAGTCTGTCAGTCTGTCAGTCTGTCAGTCTGTCAGTCTGTCAGTCTGTCAGTCTGTCAGTCTGTCAGTCTGTCAGTCTGTCAGTCTGTCAGTCTGTCAGTCTGTCAGTCTGTCAGTCTGTCAGTCTGTCAGTCTGTCAGTCTGTCAGTCTGTCAGTCTGTCAATCTGTCAGTCTGTCAGTCTATCAGTCTGTCTGTATGTATGTATAGACACCTACAGCCCAAAAATTGAATTTTTTTTTAGCTCAAAAAATAACGGTACCTGCCATCTAGCCGTTACGTTCAAACCTATTTTTCTCGGAAACGGCTCTAACGATTTTCAAAAAATAAATCAGTGCGTTTTTCGATCATATGGTTGAAAAAAAAATTAGAAAAATGTCTAAAAACGGTACTTTCCATAGGACCGTTTTTTTGCTTTCGACTATCTCATAAATGGCTTAACCGATTCTTTCGAAATTTCACACGTATATAGGTTAAGGTTGCCCAAATTATAGCGCCTGCCAATATTTTAATTAGTATTTTCTTGTATTTTTAAAATCATTTTTAAGAAAAAAATTTAAAAAATTTATATTTCGAAAACTGCTCATTTAATATTTTTCAAAAATTATATTTATATGTGTTTTCTGAATACCAATCAATTGGAGCTTTTGAATTTTTTAAAAAATATTTTCAAAAAGTTAAAAAAAAAAACTTTTTTCTCAAAAACCGCTCCACAGATTAAAAAAATTTTTTTTCATAAATTCAAATTTATCTAAGGAATAAAATGGCGTACTTTTTTTGGGCTCAAATTAGTTTAAGTATTTATTTCAGAATTTTGAATTATTTTTTCCTTAATTAAACCGATTTAATCTTTTGTTTTTAAGTTTATATTATTAAATATTTAATATTGTCATACCAATTTATTTTAGAACAAAATTAAAGAAATTTTGTATATGTATATACAAAGTGGAGTTTAAAATGACTTTAAAAATATATTTAGATTTTTAATAGAAATCTTTTGCATACGATGTGATCGAACATAAGATCAAGTTCGTGCGATCCAGTCGTGCATTTTATTTTATAAGAACTTAGCTCTCTACAATTTTCAATTAATAATAATTAATATACTTAAAATAAATTTACCTCCTTTAACATGACTCCAAGAACTTAGAGTTTTATAAAAATCTTGTTATGAAATTTAAACGCCTATATACCTTCAATCCCATAACAACTGACTTATCGGAGTCTAAGCTATTTTAAATTTTTATAACGAACCTTATAGAGTTTTAGGTATACAACATTTTATTACAGGATTCTAATACGATTTGCAGTTTTTTCATGAAATCACAAACTTACTCGTCACACGACAAGTCAGTGACGTAGTCGAGATTATTAAACGAATGTGAAATGTCCGTTTTAATTTTTCGAAAAATGTTTATTGCTCTAAAGGTTTTTTTCAAATATTTGAAAATGCAAGTGTTTCGCGACCAAAAATTTACTTTATATGTGTAGGGAAAGGGTTGATGATTTTATTAGAAGATCGGCCGTCGCCGAACATTTCAAACTTTTAATGGCAAACAGCAACTGTAATAAATTTTTATTCTTTTAGCGTCGTGCTATGATAAAAACAAATTCGTGTTTCACTTTTGTAGCTGAGTCCCCCCTCCCTTACTGCGTTTGTGATTAATAGTTCACTATATAAGTAACTTGTTATCTCGTTCGTTCTTTTTAAATAATCCCATGATATAATGAATATTCCCATAAGAAGACTTAAACAAAACACTTAGTAAATGAGAGTGAGAGTGAGTAAAAGTAGAAGAAATAAAAATCTTTTGGGATCGCCTCAATTATTGTTTTAATGGACTGCTTCAATTCAGTCAAATTTCTGGGTTTCGTTTTGTACACTTCCTGTTTGACATAACCCCATAAGAATAGTCTGGTGCTGTCAGGTCAGGTGACCTTGGTGGCCAGCGGAAAGTGCAGTTTCTGGATATCAATTTGTTTTGGAATATTTGTTGGAGCTCCGCCATAACTTGTGAGGCTACGTGTGCACTTGCTCCATCTTGTTGAAACCAAATCCTGTTAAAAGGGATACGTCTTCGGCGAAGTTCTGGGTAAAAAAACTGCTTCAACATCTTTAAATAATGGTCTACATTAACAGTTTGTGTTACACCGTTTTCTTCAAAGAAGTATGGACCCATCTACTTCGTTTTCTATTTTTATCTCGATATTGGAAAAACATATAAAGTCAGGTACTTCTGTATCGGTAAAAAATTTTAATAAAAATAAATTTCTAAAGCCTTGGATGAACACGAGTCTCTTAAAGCAGATTAAACAAAAGAGCAATATTAGTATAAAGCTAAAAAAATATCCAAATAATGTAAAACTAAAAAAGTATTACCTTTCACTTTGTAAAGCTGTTAGCACAAATGTTGAATTGACTCGCGAAAAGTACTATTCTAACTTATTTAAAAAATCGAAGGGCAATATTAAAGAAGAATGGAAAGCAATTGACAACATTTTAGGGAAAAAAAGGAAGCCTAATGCAATAGAAACTATTGTAGTTAATAATGTTCCTCTAACAGATTTTTCCTGTATATCAAACAAATTTAATGAATATTTTACAGAAATATCTGATACACTGAAGCCATCCACTGATTCCGGTGGTAATTGTAATTGTTATACTAAACATTGTCTGGATGTTGACTACATACAACCAAATAGCTTTGCTTTTAGTCCAATCACCTCTTTTGAAACCTACAAAACTATTTTATCTCTGAAAAATAAAAATTCTTGCACTTCAGATGGAATATCAAGTAACCTACTTAAAAAAAATTGCGTTTTATGTTTCAGATGTGTTGAGTTATATATTTAACTTAAGTGTTGAACAAGGTTGTTTTCCAGAACAATTTAAGTGTGCTGAGGTTATCCCCCTCTTTAAAAAGGGAGATAAGAAAAATATGCTTAACTATCGACCTATCTCTATCCTTCCTACTTTTTCAAAAATATTAGAAAAACTTATAATAAAGAGAATTACTTCTTTCCTAAATAAAAACAGATTTTTTAGCGAAAATCAATTTGGTTTCCGTTCGGGAAAATCAACCGAAGATGCAATTCTTAGGCTATGTAGTCAACTTTATGGCAGCTTAAATAATAATAAATCTACAATGGCTCTCTTCATCGATATGACTAAAGCATTTGACATGGTTGACCATGATTTACTATTAGGTAAGTTGTATAATGCAGGATTTAGGGGAGTAATTTTTCAATGGTTGCAATCATACTTAAAAGGAAGAGTTCAAAAACTCATTGTAAACGGTACACATAGTGAAGCTCGATTTTTAAAAAATGGAGTACCTCAGGGATCTGAACTCGGTCCTTTATTTTTTCTTGTTTATATAAACTCAATTTTTAAGCTCCGTTTAAATGGATTTTCAACAGCATTTGCTGATGATATATCATTTACCTACCAGTCAAATTCGGATCTTAATTGTGTCTTGCAAATTGAAGAGGACCTTGAAGTTCTAAGGACTTGGTTTCATAACCATAAGTGAAAAAACTAAGTTCATGACTTTCAATATATCTGGTCATCGAGTTTGTAATTATAATTTATTTTTTCATTCTTCAAGTTGTAGGCAATTCTGCTTTCCAATTCACAATTGATTGCTCAAAAACATCTTATTCGAATTATTTGCAACAAAAATCGTTATAATTGCGAATTCTACTTATGAGACACCTTTATATTTTAAAAGTTCTTAAAGAATTTTTCAAGCAAAGCGGAAATATTCCTAGTAGAAACTCGCAGCTATATAAATTAAGAATAAACTACATGCACCTTGCAAATGAACCCACTGCCTACAAAACTCATTTCTCTAACTTTTATACTGCTGCAGCACCAAAGTCATTTAATAAATTACCTCTGTCTATCAGAACAACTCAAAACTTAAACTCTTTCTTAAAAAAAGTAAAAGACTGGCTTTTCACAATTGACATAAATTCTATTGAAAACTATTGTTGAAATATGTATCATAAATTATAAAATCATAAAATGTATCATTTGCTGTTATTTTCTTCTGAATTTTTTGATGAATTTGTATTTATTTTTCGATATCAGATTCATCCTCCTTAACTTTGAATCTTATTAGTATTATATTGCTGATTGTTACCCCACAACAGTTTCTAATTATTGTAAAATTAATTCACCAATGTATCATTTATCACTAACTTGCAAGTTAAAGAATGATAACTGTTATTTATTTTTTATTACTCTTGTACTAGTTTTAAGTTGGAAATGAAAAAAGAATGAATAAATAAAATTTTTCTAATTCTTATTCAATACACCTTGATGAAACTGCTCACCACACAATGACTCGTTCTGGGTGCAGTTCCGTCTCATGGAGCATTTGTGGATTAGATTCACTCCATATACGGCAATTTTGCTTGTTAACATTGCCGTTTAACTCAAAATGGGCATCATCAGATATGAAAAAACAATTTATCAATGTGTTGTCTTCTTCGGCCATTGCAATCATTTTTCGGCAAAATTCCAGGCAAATAGGCAAATCCTGAGGGTTTAACTTGCTTGTAATTTGGATTTTGTACGTAAACAAGCCTAAGTCATCCTGAAGTATCCGTTGTAACCGGCAGCTAACTCCAAATTGGCCCGATAAGTTTCGAGTCGAAACACTTGGATTTGCCTGTGATGCCGATGCAACAGCCACGATTGTATCCTGAACCCGAGCATTGGGATCTCGAAGATACGGTGTTCGTTCCAGATTCGGCAAACATATTCACCAGCCTCATAATGGTCCATCTACTCGGGGGAGTACCGCCAAACTCCGGCCTAAATTCCCTTTGGACGGAAATGACGCACTGCAAAGAATGGTATCGCTGCACTATCGAAATCTTTTTTTCAGTATCGCAAGCATTTATTTTATAAATCTAAATAGTAGCCTATAAAAAAAAATAAAAAAGCGAATTACTCACACTGAAAAAAAAGTTATTGCGTTTTATTTTTGTAGCACTATTCGTGCGCCAACCTGTATAATAAAGTCTCTCATCTTAGCAGCAGCCATACTTAAGTGCGCAAAAAATATTGTCTGAGGAATTTGAGGGTTACTACCATAAACTAATAACTTAAGGACCAGAAACCTCTGCTTTCATTTGACATTTGTCTGCAAGCTGAAACACGCACACAAGTAACATTTCTGTTCCTCTTCCAATAGACACATTGATAAAAACGCACACAAGAATCTTTTCTGTTCCTCTTCCTATAGACACATAGACAACACAACCCTAGTAATTTGTTTTTGTTTTGCTTTTCGATTTCCCATCTATTCATGGATAGAGTTTCAAAGCTACAAATACAACAATGTAAACAAATGGGTTTTGGGGGGTGAAACGTACAAAGGTTTCCAATCTTTATTATGGCTTATTTGTGGCTACCACATCATACAAAACGTGGATATGTTGAAATTAATTCTAAAAATTATTTATTTTAAAAACTCTTTTTTTTTTAACATTTATAATGTGCATTATAAATTTTACAAACATATATGGCAAAAGAATAGCATTAATTGTAAAAGATTCTTTCTGATCTCGATACAAAATATTTAACAATCGAAATGGGTATTACATTAACTTTTCGACGTTTCTCTATTGAAAGCTTTTGTGAGATGAAAAATGTTACTTGGGTAATTCTGTTTTGTGACATTAAAATATCTACCAATAATTACATTTTGTCATTTGTGTATATGCAGCACTAAGGCTCTTAGTGTGTCATATGGATTGCATTTCAGATTTAATTTGACTCACAAGTTAATTTGTATGCATTTAGGATGGCATATCATCCACTATAATTTCAAAAATTAATTGATTCCCAAAAGTATAGATTTTTATTTTATCCTTGATAAAAAGTATAAATTAAATAATTTAAATATGCATTATTTTGAAGGTTGTTTGTTTTTTTCGAGGTAAAATCTAAGAATTAGTAGATACAATTTCAACCGCATTAATTCTTAGCTCTCATATACGAACAAACAATAAAATAAAATAATGTATCGCTATCATAAAATAATGAATAGTTGACTTACAAAATAAATTCTATCCCAAATCCATATCAAATCAGTTTTTAGCCATGACATATATACGCAAAAACTTTAAAAGAGTTTGCTTCTTTCATAAAAATCATTAATTAGAAAGATATAATTTTATCAAAGTTTATTCTCTTTTCTCTTCTCATTTTCTCTATTCTTTTTTAGCAACTCCCATTGCAAGAAACGCTTTCTCACAACAAGATTTAGCCGAGCTTTATTAGAGTCATATAAGAGGCCTTTTTTCATTATTCTATATCTGTCATCCCATAAGAAGAATACAACTCTTTTAGGGAGTATAGATAGGCTGTCATAACTAGGCCATTTAACGCTTTTAGCAGTATTATAATAATCTAGGAGAATTCTTCAGGATTATTTTTGCTCCCTTAAATTAATCTCATTAAGTTATTTGAGAATGTTATGAGAGGAAAAATGTTACTTGGGAAGGACTGGTTATTTACAATTGACTTAGCCGCTATTGAAGTTATTTTGAGAAGTCCAAATCCAAATGTCAATTATTTTTTGAATTAAAATTTAATTAAATATTAATAAAATTACAAAAAAAAATAACCAAGATTGTAATTGTAATCGCTTATTATTTTTATAATTTATAGTTTTTTTTCGTCTTTGTATATTTGCTTTTCGTGGGTTTTATATTATTGGAAAATAGAACTTATCAATTATATACGAGTATGTATATAAGTACCAATATCAAAAGTCTAATTTAAATCTATATATAAACATTTTGAAATGATTATCAAAACACATATTTTATGAACTGTATTATATATTTAGATGTCATTCCACACTAACTTTTAAGTTACACAAAGACTATTATTATTTATTTCCATTATATATATTTGCTTTAAAATGTTTGTTAAATGATTATTATCAGGAATTAAATAAACTTTTGAAATTGAAAATTGAATTGAAATTGAAGTCTTATTTTAAGGTTAGACGCCCGCGAACAAATTATTCGTTGTAGGGTGGATATGTGGAACGCGAACAGAGCTTTTTTTTATATAATCTTGCACGCGCTCAAGGGATTATGAATACCTTTTATATGTTTTTAACACAGCGCGGTCATCCGATGAAAGAAGAGAAAGAAGGATAGGAAAGATGTGTGGCGTGATGTTCTGAGATTAGAGCTGGTTGATGTCTCAGGTTTATCTCCAGGGATGACGGCTGAACTAATGCGGAGAGAATTACCATGTCTTATTTATTTGTGTCTCTGATAATTCGCAATATTTTATTTATTTCGTTGTAATATTTATGGGTAAACCAGCAACTCATTTTTATGACAATTTTTAGAATTGTTTTTTAATTGAATATAAGAAGACATAGAGTTGTTTAAAAAGGAATGGAGTTTCATTTACGGAACAGAGAAGTGCAAATGGCGAAGAACTTTTCGCTCGAAAATTTGCAGTTTTTTCATGTATGATGGGCTTATAGTATACCATATAGAAAGGCTATAAATTAAAAAACACCAAATTAGTTTCATATAAAGCAGAAGTTTCGTATTTCTTTCTAGTTCGCATCTTACTTTCATAAGAGGTCGTACTAGAGAAAATGCATGGCTAGCCTTTACTATACGCACTGCTAATAATTTTTCGCCCTTCGTTAAATATTTCCAGAGCGGTTGGGTATCTGCTGAAGCAAACAACTACTTTCCCGAAGTGGGAGGCTTTTTTAACCCTACGGGGGTGGATCAGCTCTACGTTTCTGTCACACTCTTAGCATGCCTTGAGACACGTCCGTATTATAGGACAAACAAACAACTTTTTGGTTTTCTTTAATATTCTTACCGATATCTTTAGCAACACACTTCCACGATGCAAATTCAGAGCTGAGGCTATAGAAGTTCATTGTTTTTAGTTTCAGTGCAGCTTGTCTCTCAGGCATTATGCAATTTTTTGTATTGTATTTCAGCAATTTCTTTTGATATTTCGTGCTCCACATTCATCCATATCGTCGCCTTAGTATTGAACTGCATTTTTTGAACTGGGTATGCAGTTGTTTTCAAATCTGATATCCGATTTATTCTCTTTTCGTTCCTGAGATATTCAGAATAGTTTTGACTTATATCCATCAAAATCATCAAGTTCACGTATTGTTTTGAAGTAAACACCAACTTTTGGCATTTACGTCAAATTTTTCATGCAATTTACGAACAAAAATGTTTGAGAATTGTTTTGACCTACGTCTTACTGTCTTGCAGCTCAAGTCACGAAAAATCAAATGATTGTTCACTATTGACGTATGTGCACACAAGTTGCAATAATGCTTAGAAATGGTATAAACATACGCCATAAGCACGAAAAATATTATATTTTTCATTTGCCCTATGTGAAAATAAGTCTAGATGTGTCGATAAAAAAGTATAAATATCACAGCCTATCACAGCCTACTAATCTTTGTGAAGGAAGTGCTTCGTTATCGCTAAAACTGAATTCTCCATGCACGATATGAATCTTGAACTTCTTTCGCAAGACTTATAATTCAAATTGAATAAAGTTTTATTCAAATATTTCACATGTTATAGATTAATCGACGAGGCGGTCCCAAATGAGAGGATTTTCGGGATGATGTAAGCTATGCTTCGAGTTCAAGCGGCTCAGACTTTTTTATAAACAAATAAAAATAACACGATTATTTGTGGAAACTTTTTATTCTCAGAATAATATTTTAATACGAAGCGATGATACTGTTAAAGATACTGACTTTATTATAGAATCTAGCTTTCTACGAACTTTTTGAACGCCGAAAAATGTATGTAATCAAGAGTTACAAGTTATTCAGAAACGAAAGGAAAACATTTAAAGATTGAATTCAAGATATAAAAAGTATTTTCCCTTTAAAGTCTTCGGAAGATAAGTTACACGCAAACAGTTAATATGTAAATATATTATAATTCATTTATTTATTAATTGAAAATGTTCTCTTTTTGTTAAGTTTTAATTACAAAAGTGTTTTTTTTTCCTCGGCCCTTTAAGAAAACAAAGTACACAAATGTATGAAGTCACTAAATTTAAGCTTACTTTTCATTTTTTCTATGAATGTATCATAACTTGAAGTGTTATATACTTTTTGAAAGACTATATGATATTTAGATCAAAAAATAGACTGAAGAAACTTAAAGAATTTTGAAATAAAATGTATTTTTCGTTTTAAACTGTGTCGTTTATTAAGAAGAAGCATTTAAAAGGTGAGAATACAGAATCCTAATTAAGTTCATTACTGTAATGCGGTATAGGTTTTTTTGACGTACGTGTATGAAGAAAAGAAACTTCTGATTTTTATGGCGTATACGAAAAACTCATGTTGGACAAAAATTTAAATATTTTGAAAACTAAAACAGTTTCAGATGTCCAATAACATTTGTATATAAAAGAAAATGAAAGCGGTTAGTTTTTTAGCAATAGACTTCCAAATATTTAAACGCGATTTCCCAAAAAAAAGTAAAAATGGCCTATACGCACTTCAGTACTAGGGCGACGCATTGTTATTGGAAGGAAAGTTTTTTCTCGATCCATGAGCGTAACTACTTGCACGGTTAAAAATTCTGGCATTGATTTTAATATTTTTGAGGTTCTTTATATGACAATGCTGAAAAAATATTAGAATTGAATATTTTGGATATTTTAAATTTCAAAATTGAAAACCTTTATTGGAATTAAATAATGTTAGTTATTACAAAATGGAACTATAATACTCAATTTTAACATACGTTAAGGTTGGCTTTTATGCCAAAAGTATTGAAAACAAACCCGTAATATTAAAATTGTGTTTATGGTTTTAATACATTTGTAGTAGAAATAAATATACTGCACATTGAAATCTAATATTTTCACTTCAAATTTAATATTTCTTTTATTTGTTTAAATTCCAAGGAATATTAGAATATAATACAATATTTCTTTTTCTAATACTAATTCGTATTTGTTTTGAATACACCATTTAATGTAATTAAACACCAAATGTATTAAATTTTAATACAAATTTGTATTAATTTAAACTATAGGGAAGATATAATATAATATATAATATATTACATTTTAATAGAAAAAGGATTTGATTTCAATGTCAAAGGATTATTAAATAATACAAAATATATTTAATTTCAACACAAAATTGGAAAAATTTTAAGTATTAAAACTTAATTATTAAATACTTATTGTATTACATTTTAATTATTAAATCATTCAAAATATCTTAATTTTCTTTTGTTTTATTTAATATTATTAATATAATTAATACAATAATATTCAAGGTCTTAAGTGTATGTACATATAATTTACTGAAAGCAAAATAACTTAACAAGATACTACAGAGTATATCTTTTTGTGACCCATCGACCTATTAAAAATTAAAGTTTCCAATATAAAAAAAACGAGTGTTTTATTTTTCAAATTCATACATTTTATTCAAATAAACACTTAAAATAGCTACACAAAAGATTTCAGGGTACCAATACAAATATTTTGTTTCTTATTTAGTTTTCTTATTTTAAAATTTTATTATTTTTAATTATTTTGTAAAAAATTGTTCTCAAACTTAGTGTTTATTTCAATTTGTCTTATGAACGAAAATTAAAAAAAAACCAAAAATGTTTTCAAAGCAAAGTCAAATTCCATGTTAAATACCCATCAAAAAATGTGAAAAAAAGATCGAAAAATTTCAATAAAATTATACATATTTACTTGGGCAGCCAAATATGTGTTTGTCCAACAATAAAATATTTGTAAAATTGCTTGCTTGTTCGGTCCAACTGCAATAATATGGGGCTGTTGAGTTGTTAAAATATGGCCTCTTCTTCTCCTTAGATGTTGGGCCTTGCGAAGTTGATGAGAACATCCAGAGCAATAAGAGAAATGAAGAAGCCTCTTGATTTCAACCTTTAAAGGGTCATGTATTTAGTTAAAGTGACAGTATAAAAAATTAATAAAATACACAAACCTTCGATTTTTTAAAAGCCTTTTCTCTAAACAATTCGGCAAACATTTCCTTTACAAACTTCGTATTCCAAAAGATGGTGTTCTTTTCTAGGGTAACGAATTAAAAAGTCATATAGAATCTAGATAAGTAAAAATATATTTCATTACATTAGCGTACTGATTTCAAAGAAAGTTCTAAAAAATATTTACTTTAAAAAATGTTTACTATACAAAACATATTTATTATTTAAAAGTTACTTACTTCTTTGTATAAAAGGAGACGACTTCCTGCCTCCTGACTTCTTAAATCTCGGACAGGACCAACCGGCATTCGAAGAACGGGAACAATCTTTTTATAAAACCAGACACTGCTTGAATATTGTCCACTATATCTATTAGAATTTCGACATGTACTCGTAGGTATTTCCTCTCCGTCCCGTTCATTAAGAACTAACCCAGCTCAAGTTCTTTTCGCCTTCCAGAACTAAAACAAAAATAATTCACATTCATAAAAAATAGGCACGAGAAATATTTCTTTGATAGGTAATAGGTGCCCCTCTGCAAACCCCCTGCTATGGGTTTACTATAGGATTTGGAAGTGCGAGGTTGGATATATGCAAAATTAATTTTGTATTTTAGGAATCCTTCACATATATAGAAATTCTGCATAGGTATACACAACCTCGACCCTACTTCAAATCTTATAGTGAGCTGGGGGTTGCATACCTATTTTTTTCTGGATTTCCCCGAACTAATTTATCTATTTTGACATTCCTAAACATATTTAAATCATTAATATTTTTTTTTCAAGCTTATGCTAATGCACAACTTAAGCCATTAAAACAGTTAGAATTTTATTGTACACTTATATACTAGTTTATCTATGTACTTACCTGTTAAAAGAATATCCTCATTCGATATTACCAAATTATCACTGTTTGTTTGGGTTTAAATTTTTTTAATGTTGTTTTTTTTTTTTTTTTTTTTTCAAATTATTAACTCTTATAACTACGGCAAGTTACTCGTAGCTGTCCAACAAAAAGTCCATACCGAATCACGCATTCAATCAAACTAAAGTTGTTAAGAACAACTAAGCGACAATATAAAATCTTTTTGTATAGAAAGTAATACCGAAAAATTAAAATTTAATAATTCAGGGGTTAAAACGTAATTCTACAGTATTTGAAAGTAATACTGAAGGGGTTGAAAAAAGTATTAAAATGTTTCAAAATAATATTTGAATATTAAAATGTAATTCTGAATTATTATAAAATAATATGTATATATTTAAATCGGGGATAGCGCGCTCAAAAAATTAAAGCAATACCAAAATGTTTAAATGTAATACTCAAGGGTTAAAAAGTAATTCTAGCGTATTTTAAGCTTCTATTTAAGATTAAAAAACTAGTAATTTCAGGTTAAAAATAAATGTTTTCAATATTAAATCCGAATTATTAAAATGAAGTATTGTTATATATATTAGAATTTATTTATAACGGTGACGCGCTTCAAATGATCCAAGATATGTTTTATTAAAAAATTTAATACCAAAACATTGAAATATAATACTAAGGTATTAGAAAGTATTTTTTAAATATTAAAAAAGTAATGCCGTTGCAAATGAATATTAAAATATCATCAGAGTAGATATAATTTAATTGTAATAAGCTTATGGTTGAACTTTAATTTTAATTATGGAAGGGTTATTTTGTAGAAATAAAATACTAAATTTAAACCTTGTGAGATTATATTTCAGAATACTAGTATTAAAATGAGGTTTTTAATGAAAGAAATATTGAAATTTAATACAAAATTCGTACAAAAATAGTTTAATAAATTAAAAATATTAAAAACAAATTTTTCTTGTATTGCATATGCCTGTAATACTGAGGCGGTATTAAAAAACACCCCCAGATTTTTAACCGTGTGATAGTATTTGATTTTCGAGAATAGTCCACAGTCTCACCATCACTATTCCACTACCGTTTTCTACTTAATTCAGTTCAACTTTTCTCTAAGTTTTTCATTATGTACTTTTTACTGATTCCAGTAGACCATAATGAATGCGGAGCCTATATACTTTTTCTAGTGATTTCCTATAGTTTTTTTTAGAGTGCAATTACACCATAGGTGATAATTCGTGTCTTGAAATGTATCTATTGTTGTTTATGTCCGTTCCCTTGAGTTTATAAGGGCATTCATTGTTTCCTTGCCGACAGTTATTCTAAAGTGATAGTGTGATTCCCGAGTACTTTAATTCCAAAAATATTATGAACAAAACAAAATTGTGTATTCAAATGTTATCGAGTTGTTATAGTGATTTTGGATATTATTTTATTTATTATTCTCGTTGCTTCGCGTGTTTTTTTTTTGTGTCAGAGAGAGAAAGAGAGGACGAGGCAAGAAAAATGCTGCCAACTATTTTTCATAAAATGTTGTTAAGCAAAGTTCAACTGATCTGAAGATCAGATTTCACTGTGAAACCGGACGAATTGAACCAATAATATAAACTCAGTTTAAGGTTCAGTTGATCTTAAGTTTAAACCCACTGTGAAACTGGGGCTTATAGTTTCTTTAAAAGTTAGAAATTGTGATAGAAAAAATTTCATCGGCAAAGCAGTCAACATATTTAATGTCTGGAGAAGTTAAGCAGTTCTACAAATTCATCCTATTCATGGCTCAACAGCAAGGCTTATAATTAATCTACCTAAGGTTCAACTCTTGTTGTGACAATATTCTTAGCAATTTATTTCTTCGTTTCGTTGAAGTCCTTCGCTTTTAAAAATGGTAGTTTCTTTAGATTTATCCAGTATCAGAATGATGGAGTTGCCATTTTAATCACATTCTCAAACATTATCAGTAAACATGATGGTAAATGATTTAACATTATTAGATATATAGATTAATTCTTTATTTTGTTCATCATACATTTTTATTTACAATTTGTTTTCCTAAGAATAAGGACGTGTCAATTACTGCCGTCTGCCTGATATGACATTCTTTATTATGATGTTAAGAAAAAAGAAATAAATCAAAACAGAAAATATTTAACATAAAGTAATATAAACAAAGTATATAAGTTTTTTTTTATCACTATTATAACTTTAAACATTTTGCGTTTCATTTAACACTACAATAATTGGCTAATTCACTTACTCAGATGAAACTGTTGCGGTAATTAAGAGCATGTTGCCAATATTTATATAGATTGAGCCAACCCTTGGTTCATTTAGGATTTCATAAAATCTAGGTGAGGTTAGAAAGCTTTCCCGAAAGTATAACCGACGAATTTTTTGCAAGATTGGACAGACCGCTAAGAAGTGGTAAATATCTTCTTTTTCTCTTCTGTTGCATAGATTACAGAGTTACGGCAAATCATCAAGGTGCGGTGTAAAATTTAAATAATAAATTTCTATTCTGGCTCTAAATATATATAATACTTATTGGACCGGATGAGTAATCACTAAAAAAGTAATATAGCTTAGATACAATTCTTGCGATAAAGCGACTTGGTTCCACTCTTTAAACGGCGAGGCATTTGTTTGTAGCAATTTTTTCAAAATAGCCTTGTATAGACATCCATCATAACTTTTGTAATGAAGTCAACGTTTGCCTTCAACTTCTGTATATATAATGACTCTACGTATATGGCATAATTTGGTGTTGAATTTGGTAATCGGAATAGCCGCTTAAAGAAATGTCTTTGTAGGGTTTCAAAAGCTTCGAGGTTAATGTATCCGAAAACTTGTAAAATATATGACATAAAAGACTTTACTGTTGCATTAAAAACTCGATATTTAGATACCAGATCAATATTTTGGTTAGGTTAAAAACTGTGGCCACATCATATTAAGTGCCAATTTAGCTGCATTACATTTTGCTTTAGAATGTTTGATAAAGCTCAAATTATTTGTTAATAAAACTCCTAAGTACTTGAACTTTTGTACAACCTTGATTTGAACATCATTAAGGGGCCATTTTTCTTCAGGTATTCTTCTGGTTTTTACCACTTCAAACATTACAATTTTAGTTTTTTGTAAATTTTTTTTTTAACGGATGCGCGCACTAAAGGGGTTTTGACTACCCTTAAAATCAACAAGCACAGTGGGAGCGTTAGGAAAGTAGGTAAGGTTGCAAGAGGAGATACCGATGCACATTGGTTTTGAATTTCTGAATATCAAAATGGGAGGGGAAAATAGAGCCGGGTAAAGTATTCCACATTCGCGTTGTACGGCTAAAGAAAGATCCTTTGTACTTAACAGTACGACTGAAGTTGGGCTCAATGGTAAACTGATGAGCATTCTTAGAAGCGCGAGTATAATGGTTGAAAAGTTTAAGGGGAGGAATGCAACTGGCTATTTCGCTCGAACATTGTTTATAAAATTAACGATAAAATAGTGAGAGACATATAACATTTCGACGATGTTCCTGAGATTTAAATGTTTCCTCTATAGTTATATCGCTAATCATTCTTAGAGCTCTATTTTGAATTCTATCCAAAAGATTCAAATGAGTTTTGGGAGTTCTTGCCCAAATGTGCGAGTTATACTCCAGCTTTGGCCGAATGAAGGCCTTATAGATTACAGCCAGATCAGACGGGGAGAAGAATTTCTTGCACCTTCGAAGAAAGCCCAAACACTTTGCAGCGTTTTTGGCGACATCAAATATGTGTTCATTCCACAAGAGGTGGTCTGTGATGCACATGCCGAGGACTGAAAGCTGATCGGTTTCTTCAATGCAAGTGGCGCTCATGGATAGCGGCATGGGGGGTGGGTTCTGCTTTAACGACAGAAGGCAGCACAGAGTTTTTGATTCCACATTTTATTGTATGGTCCGAACGGCAATTTCTAATCCAACGAAAAAGATATTCATCGATACCAAATGTACGCATTTTCGATAAGAGAGCTTGATGCCAAAGCCTATCAAATGCTTTTGAAATATCAAGCGCAATAATCTTACTTTCTCCAAAACGATGTAAAGATTTGTGCCACTGTTCGGTGAGATATACCATCAGATCACCAGTGAACCTATTGCTACGAAAGCCATACTGCCGGTCATTAAGGATCTTCCGTTCTTCAACATATTTCTTGAGCTGATAATTAATCAGCGTTTCCATGACCTTGGAAAGAAGGGACGTAAGTGCAATTGGACGGTAATTAGACGGTGAAGAAGATGGGCCTTTTTTAGGGACAGGCTGGACAAATGCTGTTTTCCATCCACTCGGAAAGAGACCTGTGGAGTAGGACAGATATAAAAGCTTACGCAGTGGTTTTGCCAGCGTTGAAGAACACCTCTTCAGAACGATGGGGGATACTATCCGGGCCAGCGGATTTGTGTATGTCAAGATCTTTGAGGACTCTAGCAACTTTACGAGTGCGAAAGAAGATTCGTCCCATAGAATCATTTACGCTCTCAAGTACTGGAGGAGTCATAACACTTTCTGGCAGCGTCGTCTTAAAAATTATTTGCAGACCCCAAGCCTTACTAAATGAACTAAGGCGGTTTATTTGTAATTGTAGCGAGCAAGGATTGTCAGCAAAGATTGTCAAATCGTCAGCATAAAGCAAGACTTTAACCACATTGTTAGCAAAAAGGATTCCTCCTAGAAGAAGGTCACAGATTTCATTATTCGGCTGAGGATACATCCTTGAAGAGCACCTGCTGTTACTTCAAACCTAAATATGATAATTTGAAAATTAAAGCTTGACTGTTGACTTTGCCAAAAGCAGCTTCGAAATCAAAAAAACAAGTGTATAGTTTTTTCTTATTATCAATGAATTTTCTGGCTATACTGGAGATATCAAAGATATGGTCCATATTCGAAAATCCTGGGCGAAAACCAGCTTGAAAAATACTTAGATGCCAATATTTCTCAATCCATTTTGTGAGTATTTCGTTTCGGATAGCAGCAAAAGTTTCCTTTACTCTGTATTTAAGATCGAGATGCCCCTATTTTTAAGATTATTAACCTTCAGTTACACTAAGTCTCTTGCATTCCATGTTCCAGAGACATCAAGCTTTCGCTACTTGTCTCAAGGATTCAAAATCATCCAAGTCGACAAATAATAGTTTCGCTAAAACTTCGTTAATAAGTTAATCGTTTTTTTTTTAACTGTTCGTATAAGGCAAAATGTTGAATCAGCTACAAACCTGTCTCAATATTATACTATTGAAGCTAAAGAGAAGCTTAAACTCCAAAATCTTATACAAATAGAATCGGGAAAAATACCTGAACCAATCTATTAACATTTTATAGAAGTTCTGACGACCGCAAACCACCGAGTCCCAGTGCAGTGAATAAAACTGCTCCAATTTTTTTTTATTCAAATTAAAATGAATGCTCTTTGTTGGTGAATTGCAGGTTGAAAACTTTTCTTCTTATTTTTTTTGTTTTGACCGAAAACTCCTAAACATAACTTCGAGCTAAAGTTTTTTTTTTGTTTTGCATAGCCCATGTAATAAATCGTTGTCGCTGGAGAGCTCCTTTTTAATTCGCCTTTCATATTTCAATGGTAAGTCTTGAAGTGTGTATTCATTTGAGGGAGTGTGAAACAAAAAAAAAACTATGCAACACTAAACAAAATGGGAACATTATATTAGGACAAGAGAAAAACTTTACCGTGAACTTATTCAGCTAAAAACTTGATTTTTGAGAGAGCTTTCATTAAAGCTTTTTCGAAATTCAACATAAGTTCCACAAGCAATCAAACTAAGGACCAAAGACATTTCTCTTAGAGTAATTATGAGAACAAGCTTGAAAAAGCTCTCTCATGCTCTTTAAAGAGAGTCCTTACTAGAAATTTGATTCCAATATTCATGGGAAAACATTTTTGTTATCCTTATCACTGAACAAACGAGACGACAGCCAAGGTCACCGCAATCAGCATTCTTATGTATTCTTTTTGTTGGTCTTTTCATCTTACACAGTCGTTGTTGTTTTTGCTGTTATCTATTGTTGCTTGTTGGTGTATCTCGAATGCCGCTCTCTCGAAAAAGCTTTCTTGTCTATTCGACTATATGGCTTTTGTGAAAGTCCTGGGAAAACCAAAGTAAATACTAGTGGCAGCATTTGATATAGTATGTTCTAAGTTCTAATAAGACGTGGGGGTTAAAGAGATGCGCTTCGCTACGGTCGGTGTCGGTGAACAGAGCAAATTCACACAAACACAACCCACATTGTTGGTGAAATCTAGGAATTTGCAAACCTTGTATAGGTAGGTTAGTTGAAGATTTTTAGTGAATCGAGTTTTTGTCCGAATAGACAAAAGCCCTTGTCCCGCTCTCCTTCTCATTGTTCCCACAAGAAACTCCTACTCAATTTTGAAAATGCCAACTTAGCAATGGCAATAATATTGCTTGGTTTACGGTGAAGTTGTTTGTATTCAAGCTGGTGTCTTGCTGCTGTATTGAAAAGAGTGTTTGGTTCAGGAACATAACAGCCAGCTATACCTAGAGCATACTGCGATTGTGATTTTTTTTTATTTTTATTTTGTTTTTTTCGGGATACTTTTAGGGCAGAATTGATATGCCGAAAGAGCTTTCGTTGGGCATATGCCAGAATGTTATGTGGAAATATGCCATTGGAGCAATGATCCAAAAAGCAAATACGAATACCAGCCGAAGTGGAGAAGGATATAAATTATTACATGATTCAGTGTCGGTACTGTTTTGTGTTTTGTGTATAGGTATTGTTCGGACCAAAATTTCAGCTCAATGTGACACATGCTTAGGTTGGCAAACAATAACGTACCTAACTACATATAAACTGAGGGCCAAACGTCCAAGTAAAAGGTTTACTCCAAAATACTTATCTTTTAGTTAGGCAGACAAAGACGACCTCCGAGAAAGAAGATTTTTGTTTATTGTTGTTGCGGGTAATATGGCAAGTAAAGCTTAGCTCTACTGCATATGTACATATGTACATAAAAGCTAAGCACCTGTCTTTCATATACAGTAGGCACTATGAAATATTCATACTTTTTTTAAGGAAGCATCACATTTTATACCATCTTCTTATCAGCTTAAGGTGCAATAAATTTATGTTTGTTTTCGTGTCTGGAACTATACATACATTGTATGAAGGTGTATGCCGATAATTTAGTCTTTGGTCCTTAAACCTTCTTTTTTCCCTTTTCGGAACACCTTAACTTTTTTGGTTGGACCTTCATTGTTGAAAAGATAAATGAGATAAATATTTACGAGAAGATGTTTTGTCAGATGGGGCTTGTCTATATGGACAACAAAATTACTCAAATATTGACGGGTGATTGTGGTCGGCTTGATGTTGAAGTTGAAAAACGACATAGTTCGAACTGAATGTTGGTTAATAACCTATGTATGTATTTTTTCATGGAGTGATACGGAAAAAATATTGTATCTTAATAAAGTGGAGTCTATTCAATTCAAATAGCTTTTAATAATATTGTTCTGGAAAATTCTGGGAGGAAACAATTTTTCATGATTTTCGTGAAAAAATTTGATATGACACAAATAAATTGGATCAATAGTTATGTTTTCATACCCTTGAGAATCATTTACTCACAAAAAATGGTGTGAAAGTAGAATATCTATAAAAATGGTATACCACATACATAACTGTACGCAGTGTCTAGTTTTCGATTTGTAAAATTCGACAACATTATACTACCTCACTAGTTAACTTATGATCCAAGTGAGATCGCTAGGCCGAAATGCAACATTTTGTGGACTGAAGGCCGTACAAAACTATTTTGAATCAATAATTCAACAAGTCTAATTAATTAAATGCTAGCGGCAGAACCCCACAAGTGATCGAAGAGGTGACAAAGTGACTGTTTGGTGTGCTCCATAGTGGAAAGAAAAGGGAGTGAAATAATACTTGCAAAAAGAATCGAAGAAGCAGAAAAGTCTAAATGTCATGGTTAGAGGATTGAGTGCAAAAAGTGAAGATGATGCAAAACTGAAGTTTCAACAAATTTGTAATACAACCCTTCAAGTATCTGCAACCATGAATAACGTTAAAAAAATCGGTCTCGCTAATCAACCCAATTCATCATTCAGCTTTCCAACCCGAATGATGTAAAGTCTGTATAATCATCATCTACTAAGTTAAAAAATACATCCATAAATAAAGACCTTACGCAGAATGAACGTGCTGAAAGTTATAATCTTCGGAAATTGAAGAGGTGCCTGCATGGAACTGACCCTAGTCTACGGCTTGAAATTAAACGATGGGCCCTTTTCGTTGATAGTCGTCGATATAAATGCAACAAAGAGGGTGAAATCTCAGCGCGTAATGAAACTGATAAGGAATTTATTGTTAAATTTTTGCAAAAAAAAAACAACTCAAATGCATTTACTGTCAATTTAAAGTTACCAAATAATTATCAGATTAAAAATAATTAGCAACCCTCTGCCTGTCAGGTTCTTTTTTACTATATTGCTGGTATTGTTAATAAATCATTGTAATGTATCTTTTTTAAATATATTTGTAAATTTGAAATCTTTTTTTTATTTGAAACATTTGTACTTGCTGAAAACTTTAAGATCTTCGAAAAATTCTTTGCTGGTTTCAAACTTAAATGGATCTCTGCAGCTAAAACCAACAATTTCGGGAGAGCTAGTGGGGGCTGTGTTTTTGGCTATAGAAAAGACATCGAATCTATCTACAAACTAAAATTTTCAAACCTTGGAGACGTGGTAATCTTGCAAAGGTGTTTTGCTGGGAATCACTTGACTTTGGTTCCATTATATTTAAACTGTACTCATTGGAGCAGAGAATTTGTAGCTCTCAAAAACTTTTTTTCGACATCTGACTTGAGCAATTTCATTCTTGGTTTTAACGTAAGAACTGGCACGAAATGTACAGTCGACTACAATTCCATTCCTCCAGCTAATGTTGAAGAATTAAGAAGCTCTAAGGATTCAACCTGCGATAGTAACTGCAATACGTTTATAAAATTTCTTGATAATATTATTGCATACATCCTAAATGGAAGAGAATTCAAAGACAAAGCTGGTGAATACACGTTCGTAAGTAGCAGGGGATCTTCGGTTATCGACTACTGCTGCCCTGCATACGCTGCATCAAATAATAAACCAAGAAGCCTTGGTTTGATTCAGCTTCTCACTCAGCTAGGAAAAGTGCGTTTAAACACCTCAAAGCATTTAGAAAACACAGTCTTGAAACCTGTAGAAATAATTATAATGCTGCTAACAAAAGATACAGGAATGTATGTAAGTCTATGAAGGAAGCTTACTTCTAAAACTAAGTAAATAGTTTAAAAAATGTTAATTCAGCCGGAGAGTGGTAGAAGATTGCCAGAAAGATACGAGGCGTCAGTTTCAACCTGCCAACATTATTATCAGCTACTGAATTCAGCATATATTTTCAAAAGTTGCTGTCACTATTGCCAAACCATGTTGCTATCAGTTCCTGTTCACCTCAAATACTAACACCTCAGTTGGACCGCACAATAGAGCTTGAAGAAGTCTATTCTGCATTATCCTCGTCAAAAGATCATAAGGCCTCAGGTATGGATGGAATTCCATTCGAATTTTATAAAAATGCAAGCCCATCTCTAGTCACTGAAATTCATAAACTATTTGCTAAAATATTTGAAACTGCAACTGTGTCAGGCTCATTTAAAAAATCAATTATGTATATCCCTGCTTAAGAAAGGAGATGTAAACTTGGTATCTAATTATAGAGGACTGTCCTTCCTTGACAGGCTTTATAAGCTATTTACCACTGTTCTTCTAAGTAGACTAAAGACTTGGTTAAAAGAAAACAAAATAATAAATGAATTTCAGGCTGCTTATAGATCTAACGATTCTACTGTTGATCAAGTTTATAACCTATCCTGCCTCGTACAACTTCAACTCAATCAAAAAAAGAAACTATATGCGTTTTTTATAGATCTTAAAGCTGCTTTAATGCATTATTGTACAAGCTTTCTGCTTCAGGAATCTCTACGAAAATGATAACTATTATCAAAGCACTTTACATTTATACGTCAGCTGCGGTTTGGGATGGTCAAGGCTTGTCAGATTTCTTCTGCACCGAAAAAGTAGTCAAACAAGATTGTGTCTTGAGTGCACTGCTTTTCGTTCTGTATTTAAATGATCTGCACGTTAATCTACCCTTTGGGTTAACTATTAATGGTGGTCTCGGAATTAATGGCCCATTATATGCCGACGACATTGTGTTGCTTTCCGATAATCCTTCCAAGCTACAAGAACTTATTGACAAATCTTGGAAAATCTGAAATAGTCATTTTTCGAAACCGAGGACGTAGAGCTGCGTGTGAGAAATGGTTTTTTAACGGCACGGAGATTACTGTATCAAACCGTTATAAATATCTGGGAGTTGTTTTCAACTACAATATGTCTTGAAACGAACATTTAAATAATAGACTTGCATCCTCAAAAAATTCCATACACGCTACATGGTCCAAGCTGCTTAGAAATAAATCAGTTCAACACTCAACAAAATTTAAAATTCACAATGCTGCAACGAGATCTATAATGTTCTACTGTGCTCAAGTCTGGGGATATAGAGAACACACTCAAGCTGAAAAGTTGCAACGATTTTTCATTAAAGGATGTTTTCTCCTACCAGAAACAACACCAAACTATGCCTAACATATAGAAACTGGACTTCCTAAAGCTTTTTTAACGACCCTAGACTTGAATTTTCCTTTTATACGCAAAACACTGCATCTTCCAACCGCCAGGATACCAAGAATCTTGTCAGAAGCTATAATTAGTAAGAAGATATTCTGGGCCAAGGAATGGCTGGATCTTTTTCATTTCACGTCAATGGACTTTTCTTTCAACACAAATTTAAATGAATGGCAAGAACTGCATAAGATCCTCTTGTCTAAGCTGAAGGAAAAACATTAGAATACTTTTATCAGCAACGCTAATCAGTCCCAATTCTATGATGATTACTGTAATCTGCTTTACACTGAAGTACCAAAGTACTTTCATGACTCAACCCCTCGAGATATGATTTCCCTTATCCTAAAAACTCGCTGTGGACTTCTAAGTCTAAATGGAAGATCCTTCCAAAGAGATACAAGTGGTTTATGTACACTTTGCAATTTAGAGCCTCTGAAAATACGCATCACTTCGTTGGAAACTGACCAATCTTAAAAATGTATAGAAGGATATTTCTTGGAAATGACGTACTTTTACGCACACAATTTTTAAACGTTTTAAATGGCAGCTGCTACTTTAATCTCTATAAGTTTTTTTTTAATGAATTTTCATAATAATTTTTTGTTCAAATCACAGCCAAATTTAATGACAGCCAAATTTATGTTATTGTCATAATTTTTTTTTCATTTGGCTTGCGATTGAAGATCATGACTTGTAGGATATGTTGTTTCAATAAGGCTTGGGCAACAACAAGCCACTCAACACGACCAATTATTGCATTAGAAGTTTCCTGTTCGCGTTATTTCACGTTTTGGCGACGTCAATTGGCCACCAAAATCATATGCGATTTGACACCGTTAGATATTTTACTGTATAGGGCTACGCCAAAGATCGTCCTTACATGAATAATCTAGGAAGTCTAGACGCATGAAAAAACAACATTACTCAAGTTATGGCCGTGATACCACCCGTAATGTGTGACCAAGTGGATAAAAATGTCTTCAAAGGAATGGCATGCTGCGCGATTCTGCCGCAAATTATTGTAATTTGACAGAGTAAACAGGAACCAACTGTGTCGAGCAATGTATAGTTTTGGAACTCCTGCTAAACTAATACGTTTTATCAGGATGACGATGGAAAATGCCCGCTGCTCCGTCAAAATCGGCAGAGATACCACTGATACATTTGACACCACCAGAGGATTAAGACAAGCTGACGTACTGTCGTGCAGCAATTTCAACATTGAGCTTGAAAAGATAGTACGCAACGGAGCTGTCAATTTAGCTTTTTGGGACTTATGTCCAACCGAGGTGAGACAAAAATCCCCAAAACTAATTTTGGATTTGAATATTTCTATTGAATAAGTTCTAAGAAAAATTTGCTTAGGTACACCTAAACTTGTACCCACCCCAAATCCTATATTGAGCCAATCAGGTGGGTTGCAGGGCGGCAACATACCCGTTTTACGCGCCGAGATTTTTAAAATGTATTGTTTACATTTGAAATCTATTTTAAGTTTTGAATAAAGCTAGCAAATCAGGCACTATCTTTAAAAAAAATGATCGCAGTTACTTAGGTTCGCTGACGACATTTTTTTGTGATAGGAAGAACCATGCTGGCAGTAACAGGTGCTTTCACTTTAATGGAATCAGTTGCCAACAGAATGGGATTGGATATCAATGAGGACAAAATGGAGTATATGATCTCATCAACAAAAGTCCAATTCCATCACCGAGTCGGTCAGAACGTGAAGCTCGATTGGTATAATTTCCATATTAAACACCCATCATCCCGGTCCTACAGTATGGTGTAGAAGGACCCCTTCCCGTTCGGATGAAATCGCCCTTGGGGTATTCGAGACGTAAAGGTACTATGCGTGATTTATGGTCATGTTTCCGATCAAGTTACGAACTAATGGCATGGTCAGAAAATCCGTATCCAGCGACTAAGAGCGAATAAATATCGAAGCTGCAGCTCGCAAGGTTTTCGACGCCGTACCTGATAGAGTCAGAAGCAAGGGGAGACTTCATCTCCGATGGAGCACCCATGTAGAAGTAGACCTCTGAGTGATTGGCTTGCATGCTTGAAGACGGCAGGCTATAGATCGAGCCAGTTGGAGGTACATAATCAACCAGGCCCAGGAGCTCCACTCTTTGTAGCAATGTAGCGTCAGGAAAAGTAAAAAGTAAGTAAGTAACTTGAATGATAGTGATTTTGGGAAAGTCCAAACTTTAAATTGAAATAAAATGTTCATCAAAAACGTATCGCTGTGTGTGCTGAATTGAGCTTTTCTTTCGAAACCGAAAAATGAAGAATCTTTTATAAATAATACATAACATTCCTACACGGAAGAATCAAAATTATAGTTAAACGAGTTTTAAGGCGTTCGACTCCCAATTTTGAGAATAAATTGAAGTCTAATTAAAACAAAGTTCTAAATTCGAGTTCTAAGGCGTTTAAACTTGTTTATTAAATGAGCTAGATCTCAATCAAGTTCAAATTATACGCTAAACCGTTTTGTGGCTTAGAACTTTCTCAAGACATTCTACTTGACTTATTAATTTAGCAGCATATAGAATTTGTATTATAAATAATCCGATATAGCTAGCTAAATATTTTGTTCCATTTCGGTTTATATCGGGCGCCACCATAATGATTCTTATTTAATCAATTTCCAGTGTTTATCACATAATCGAGACATAAGACGATCTGGTAACGCATTCATCATTCAAAACGTCTATATTCGGCTGTGCTGTCTGTGCAGTTCGGCTGAAAAACGTTAACCTGTCTGAATAGATACTGTTATTCTACTTTTGGCATTTCGTCAGCTTTAGAAAGATTTGTTAACAGCTTTGCCATCCGAGAAGATGCGTATATCAGAAGTTGATCAAACGTTTGTCTAAACCAAGCCATGACAAGACTTCCTTTATCGCCAAGAGTATTACGCCTGGACGAAATCCCAATAAACATTCCAGTTGCATTACGATCTTACCGAAAACTTATAGAAGCTAAAGTATTATTAGTAGTGGAACGAACATATATAATCCAACTCCATCATCGGTTCTTGCCTGAAATCCGAATAAAAATGAATTGATTTATTTTTCAAGAAAACAATGCACATAGCTTATGTTACATAGCATGAGACAGTAATTGCAGTAGTTAGACATTTCTTGCTTGATAAGTCCCTTGTCTTTGCACAGCCATCGCAGTTCACTGTTATACCTCCTCCTGCATTTACCATAAATCAGCCGACGAATTTTCGTTTCTAAGCAACCCTACCCAAAAGTTGCATGAAATATATCTGATACTCAACTATCTTCCGTGTTGGGTGCATTTCTTGATACTACGCATACTATACTTGGCTTTGTCCTCATTGAATGATAAATCCATCATGGATTTTTCCATCGCAACATACTAGGCGCAGTGACATCACGCGCTGTTATTAGGATTATATCAAGATTGCAAGCTTACTTGCCACTTGTATTGGACTGACCTTTGTAAGATTGTGTCTATGGTCCTTACGCGCTATTTCTGGACTATTCTTTCAAGAATGGTGTAGAAGAAGTCACAATTTTAAGACATTTTGTGACATAAAATGTGTCGGTGTGTAGTGATCATTTCACCAAATTATTTTAGCTCCCTACGCCCCTGACTACGCCACTCACCACGCCTGTAGTAACAGACAAATGAGAGAAAAGAATTGGTTATTACATATTTCAAATTGCATAACGTTGTACAATAGTTAGTTGGAAACAAGCTTTCGTGTGCGGCAGTCGATTGACTATATATATATATTACACTTTAAAATATATGAAATACTAAAATTAAGTAATCTAGTTTAGTTTTATTTGAATAAAATCTTTTGTTAGAATTATAAACGCAAACGCTTATTTAATGAACTAAACTATCTACAAATTGGTGACCCCGAGTTGAACGCATAATACGAAATGTAAAAAAAAAAAATATATATATATTTGCTCGGATAAAGTGTAATCTTCTATCTAATCGATTTCATTCTCGATAAATAATCGCCCAGAACTACCTACATACATATTTAAAAAAAAAAAAAAAAAAAAAAAAAAAAAAAATTAAACAATCGTACATTGACAAATTACACGTTTTTCATTATCGTCACATAAAAGCCGCAAGTGTCATATGAACGTAATATACATAAGCTAGCTCATGTACCGTTCCAAATTAAGAACATCGAGTGTCATATACCTAAATACATTAAACGAGTACATAACTGCTCACACTTAAATATTCCGTTCATCATCACATCATTTTGGTCTGTTAACAATACCGCAAGCATTTACTGGAGTACAGCTTACAACGTTCATCATTTCCTCATCATATTGTACTGTATGCAATACCGTAATCTCCTATTGGAGCACAGTGCACAGCTTTTTGGGTTTTAACCACGCAGCAAGTTTTCAACTCAAAATAAATATAAATTGTATTTAATATAAAAAAAAAAATACACACGAAACATATTTATGTATATCCCGGTATTATATAAACGAACCTCAAATTAACTACCTATACAAAATATTAGTACCTAGTAAAATAATAATAAAATATTATAATTTAATATCACTAGAATTTGCACGCATATTTATATTTCTTTTTAAATTTATTGCATTATTTTTAGTTTTTACTTATGTACCTAGTTCTTAATCATAACATTATCATAATCTTCATTTCTTTTCTGCATTTGTAAGCCAAACACGATTGCCATCGAATTGATTCATTCAGTTAACATTTTTTTTAAATAGCGCATTATATATTTTTCTCTTTCGTTTGTCCATTTCTTTCAATTTGATTATGCCCAACGAAAATAAAACCGAGGGTGGTCATGTGCCTACAGGTGAGGGATTTTCCGGTGGTCAGACGTTGCCACAATCAAATAATTCTGAACAAATTTACAACAACTCCTTTGAAATTTCATCGGTGAAACTCCCAACTTTTTGGGAGAAGGCTCCGGCAGCTTGGTTCATTGCTGTCGAAGCACAATTCGCTACGAGAAAAATTACGAAAGATGAAACTAGATATTCATATGTATTAGCCTCACTTCCAGTAGATGCAATAAACAATATAATAGACGTATTAAACAATCCTCCAGAAACTAACAAATATTTAAATTTGAAAGATATTTTAATTAAACGCCATACTGCATCCGAGCAACGACGTTTGGAGCAGCTTTTATCTGCGGAAAATCTTGGTGATCGTAAACCATCCGATTTGTACCGTCATATGACATCCACGGCCGGAAACATTTCATCCTTATGTGAGGATTTAATAAAGTCTCTTTGGGAAAGAAAACTTCCCACGCAAATAAGTATTCCTTTAGCTGTAACAATAGGACAACCTTTCCAAAATAGATTAGACCTAGCGGATAAAATCTGGGAAACAACACAAACTGTGGGTGTTAGCTCTATTCAAAAGCCTTCGGGTAGCCAAAATCCTATTTCTAGTATGGAAGAAAGACTAATGAAAGAAATAAATGAGCTCAGATCGTCTCTTAAAAGGTTATCTTTTCGAGAGAGAGGTCGTTCGCCACATCGTCCTGCCGGATTCAAAAATTTTAAAAGGGAAAATCGAAGCAGTAGCAATCAAAAAATATGTTGGTTTCACCGCGTTCATGGTGAGAGAGCTAGAAATTGTAATCCACCTTGCTATTTCAAAATAAAAAACAACAATTTAAAAAACTAGATATGCCGAGTGTATCCATGGCGGACACTCGGCATTCAAACTTCCGCCGCCTTTTTGTTCATTGTAAAGTAAATAGATTAGATTTTCTTATTGATACCGGCGCTGAAATATCGGTTTTACCGCATACTCTTTTTAAAAACGAAACCTTTTCCGTTTCAGAAAAATATCTTACAGCTGCAAACGGTTCTCAAATTAAAACGTATGGCTCAAAGCTTTTAAATCTCGACTTAGGCCTTCGACGAGAGTTTTCTTTCCCGTTTACTCTGGCTGCAGTCACCAGACCCATTATAGGTGCAGATTTTTTAGGCTATTTCAACTTACTTGTGGATATAAAACGTCATAGACTTATTGATCGTTTAACAAACCTATCCGCCTGTGCAAGCATAGCCTCAAATAAAACCGATTTTGAATCGCCACGACTTTCGATCGTTGATAACGAATACGGGAATTTGTTAAGACAATTTCCTGCACTAACAAATCCAACAGATTACACTATGCCAGTTAAACATAATGTTGTGCATTATATTGTGACCTCCGGCCACTTACCAGTTTCGACGCCAAGACGTTTGGACAGTTCAAAATATAAAACTGCTAAGGCTGAATTCGAACACATGCAAAAGCTAGGGATCTGCAGGCCTTCTACATCCTCAACTTGCTCCCCACTACACATGGTGCCCAAGAAAGAACCATATGATTGGCGTCCATGCGGGGACTATCGAGGTTTAAACTGTGTAACTGTGCCAAACAGATATCCTATACCACATCTTCACAGTTTTTCACAAAATGCACTTGGATGTAAGATTTTCTCGAAGATAGATTTAGTACGAGCATATAACCAAATTCCGGTGGCTGAAGAAGACATTTTTAAGACCGCAATCACAACTCCTTTCGGAATGTGGGAGTTCA
This sequence comes from Philhelius pedissequus, assembly GCA_910595825.1. Taxonomy (NCBI): domain Eukaryota; kingdom Metazoa; phylum Arthropoda; class Insecta; order Diptera; family Syrphidae; genus Philhelius; species Philhelius pedissequus. The sequence goes on along the minus strand of OU343160.1, from coordinate 270,689,750 downwards.
CACGAATGCCTTATGGTCTTCGAAATGCAGCCCAAACTTTTCAAAGGCTCATGAACGAGGTTGTAAGGGGGCTGGATTTTTGTTATGTTTATATCGACGATATACTCATAGCAAGTTCACACAAAGATGAGCATTTAAAACATTTAAGAATTTTATTCGAGCGTTTGTCAGAGCATGGGTTGACAATTAAACTAGGTAAATGCGAGTTCGGGAAGCAATGTTTAGATTTCTTAGGACACAAGATAGGTGAAGCTGGAATCTTACCGTCAGATGAGCGGGTTAAAGCAATTCAAAATTTTCCGAACCCAACCTCTTTGAAGCAAATCCAACGTTTCGTTGGAATGGTAAACTTTTACCACCGTTTCATTCCTAAACTTGCTGAACTTTTGACACCAATTTACGAACAGATAAAAATTCTTAGCAATACCAAAAACAAAAAGGCAAACGTTTGGCCGATAGAATGTTCAAATGCTTTCTCGAAAATTAAAACAGCTCTCTCCGAATCAACTTTACTAGTACATCCTAGCGAAAATTCACCTACTCGCCTCACAGTAGATGCATCTAGTTTTGCAGTAGGATCCGTGCTAGAACAGTTTATTGATAAAGAATGGAAACCATTAGGCTTTTATTCGAAGAAACTAAGTAAATCTGAAATTAAGTTCTCCGCTTTTGATAGAGAACTTTTGGCAATCTATCTGTCTATACGGCATTTTAATTACTTTTTGGAAGGTCGAATATTCGTTGTGTATACAGATCACAAACCCCTAACTACAGCTTTATTTACTAAGGCAATTAGAAGCCCGAGGCAGACTAGGCATTTAGAATGGATAGCTCAGTATACAAACGATATAAGGCATATCAAAGGTAAAGACAACAAGATCGCTGATTTACTGTCGCGACCCGAAGATAGCGCCATTACCACCGATCCATTTAATAATTTGCAAGTGTTTTCTCCTGAAAATGTTATCAACGCTCAGGAATCTGATGAAGAGCTAAAACATCTTTTGACCCTCAAAGCTAAGTCTTCACTTAAGCTCGAGAAAATAGCATTTCCATTGTTTAACCGTCCCATATGGTGTGAAACATCCACCAAAGGGAATAGACCTTACATTCCAAAATGTCTTCGGCATGCAGTTTTCTCCAGTTTGCATTCTCTTTCACATCCTGGTATTCGGGGATCAAGAAAGTTATTAACGGATAGATACTTTTGGCCGAAAATGAATTCGGAGATTAAAACATTTGTGCAATCTTGCATTGAATGTCAGCGCTCTAAAATTCATAGACACACAAAAGCACCTTTAGGAAACTTTAAAGCTCCAAGTGAACGCTTTGAACATGTTCATATGGATTTGGTAGGGCCTCTTGATATATCCAACGGGAATCGTTATATTTTAACCATAGTTGACAGATTCACACGTTGGCCAGAGGCTTACCCCCTTAAAGATATGTCAACTGAAACAATTGCTAAAGTTTTCGTGTCAGAGTACGTTAGTCGATTTGGAGTTCCATTAAGAATCACCACGGATCGTGGGGGGCAGTTCGAGTCAAAACTATTTTTCGAGTTGTCAAAGCGGTTAGGATCTCATAGAATAAGAACGACTGCCTACCACCCACAGGCAAATGGTATAGTGGAAAGGTTCCACCGCGTCCTTAAAGCAGCACTTAAATGTCGGGAAAACACAACGCGTTGGAGTGAAGACTTACCTATAGTTCTCTTGGGAATAAGGTCAGCTATAAAAAAAGACATCAACTGCTCACCAGCCGAGATGGTCTATGGACAAACGTTACGACTGCCATCAGATTTTTTCACATCTCAAAGTGTAGCAGGATCTTTTGATGAAGAAAATCTCCCAACTTTGATAGCCAATCTTAGAGATACTATGAACTCGTTGCGTCCTAAAGAAACCCGCCAACAAAACTCTCAAGTTTATATTCCCAAGCATCTCTCCGACTGTGATTACGTTTTTGTCCTCGCACCAACCAATAAAGCAGGTCTCAAACCTCCCTATGAAGGACCATTTAAAGTTTTAAAGCGACTTAGAAAATTTTATATCCTACAAATAAAAGGTAAAAATGTTTCCGTATCCCTGGACCGTCTGAAGCCCGCGTATGTTATTGATGCATCTCATCAAAGAAAAACTATTGCTAAATGCGTTACATTTGCGCCTGGTTCTTAATAAAGAATATTTCGGAAGGTATATGTTTAGTACATATATTTTTATATTGTTTAATCGCCTTCGGCTGGAAGGGGGGTAATGTAGTGATCATTTCACCAAATTATTTTAGCTCCCTACGCCCCTGACTACGCCACTCACCACGCCTGTAGTAACAGACAAATGAGAGAAAAGAATTGGTTATTACATATTTCAAATTGCATAACGTTGTACAATAGTTAGTTGGAAACAAGCTTTCGTGTGCGGCAGTCGATTGACTATATATATATATTACACTTTAAAATATATGAAATACTAAAATTAAGTAATCTAGTTTAGTTTTATTTGAATAAAATCTTTTGTTAGAATTATAAACGCAAACGCTTATTTAATGAACTAAACTATCTACAGGTGAGGACTTTACCGATCTCAAATGGCAGGGATGCCAAACGTAGATAGTGCTATAATCCATAGATGCTCTCATACGTGGACCTGAAATCGATAATTAAGTGTTCGGCATTCTGGATTTCTATCACGATCTGCTGTAACGTGAGTTTTTAAATTTCCTGGCATAAAACATCATTCATAATCATAATGTAACTAACATATCAGATTGTTAACGAAGGGCTTCAGGCGGTCCCACATTATGACATATATGATATTGAAGGCGATGTTAATGAAAGGGATGCCTCTGTAGTTGGAACACTTGATAAGGGTCTACTTTCTTGAGGATGGGGATCCATCCGGGATTCTTCTTCTACAAAGATCCTAGATTCATCAATCACAACGTGTTTAATTACTTACAACTTAACTACTTACTAGCTATAAATGTTTTATCGACAATTTATGTGATTGAAAAACAAATTTATTTAATTTTTTTTAGAAAAATGTTCATTTTGATTATACAAATTTATAACGGGTTATCCATTTTGCGGTTTCAAAAGTAAACGTAAATGAGGCGCATATAAAATATTTTTTTTTCATGATATTTCTTTTTTATTATAAAGTTTGAACGTTTTTATTATGTGTGAAACACTACATCATTTAAATGACCACCACTCAAATTGTTGCAAGCATCGATTCTTTTGAGGTATTTTTCGACCACTTATTGACACAAATTGGGCGGTATCTCAGCCATAACTTGACGAATGTTGGTTTTCAAGTGCTCAAGAGTTAAAGGTTTATCTGCATTAACACGGTCTTTCGCGAAGCCCCTCAAAAAAAAGTCCAGCGGTGTCAAATCGAATTATCTTGGCGGCCAGTTGATATCGCCACGACGAGAAATTACGCGGCCAGGAAATGTCTCTTGCAATAAAGCCATATTCGCTCGAGTTGTGTGGCATGTGGCACCGTCTTTTTATTTATTTATTTGTTTGTCTATAAGTACAAGACTTTCTTAGACTCAACAATATGTATATGTCAGCTTAAAACCTAAATTAATAAAATGTTGAATAATATTAAATTTTACATAATTACATAATTTACATAATTTTACTATACAATTTAAATCACATACATTATTTTATTTATAAAAACATCTTTGGAGCATTCCAAATCAATTACATCGGCATATTTATTAAAAAATGTACAAGCTCTTGTTACTGGGTCATTGATACCCTAATTAGTTGAATGAGATGGAATAAAGAAAAAGTGGTTAACCCTTGGTCTTGAGCAACAGCAATAGTAAAGGAGGACAATCAATATGACCAGTAATAATATCACGCGCAAGTGAAATTGAAAAGTAAGTTCTCCCAGATTCAAGACTTATTAAGTCAATCAAAGTACAACGAGCTTTATACGCAGGTAAGGGTAAGGTCCAATTTAGTTATCGAAGCGAAAACTTTGTGAATCGTTTTTGAATTTTTTTCTATTAGGTTTGGTACGTTTTTATAATAAGAAGTCCAGGACTCGCAGCAGTACTCTAAAACTGGTCGAACAAAACTAACGAAAAGAGACTTCAACGTAAAAGGACATTTGATGTCCTTTGAATTTCTAATTAGAAATCCTAGCATGGAGTTACCCTTGGAGATGATGTAATCAACGTGCATTCTAAAATCTAGTTTGGCGTCAAATATAACACCTAAACCATTATGGTTACATACTCTCACAAGCGCACTGCTTGAAATTTTGTAAGCATAAATAATAGGGAATGATGATTTTGAAAATGACAGAACACTGCATTTTCCTAAATTAAGAGATATCTCATTTAAGTAACACCATTCAAGCAATTTATTTAAATCTTCTTGAAGTTGAATGCAATCTGCAAGGGTTTTTATTGTCTTATAGATTTTAGCATCATCCGCAAATATTAAACAAGATGAATCAAAAATGTGTAGAGGCAAATCATTAATAAATATCAAGAACAGGAGTGGGCCAAGATAGCTGCCTTGAGGAACACTTGTTGAAACCACATATTCTCTATGTTGTATTCTCCAATAGCAGGCAAAAAAAGTCGGTTATCATATGACCATAACGCTCCAAATTGACGGTGACAGTCGCTCCATCAACGTTTTCGAAGGAGTAAGGTCCAATCACACCTCCGGACCAATGATCACCCCAAACAATGACTTTTTGTAGATGTAATGGCCTCTCTTCAATTACTTGAGGATTCTCAGAACCCCAAATACGACAATTTTGTTTATTAACATACTCACCGAGTGAAAAATGTGCTTCGTCGCTGAAGAAAATTTTGTTCGAAAAATCCCCGTCCACCGCCTGTTGTTCGAGCACCCATTCGACGTATCTACGACGTTGTGAATGGTCAGCTGGCTTCAGTTGATGTGTGTGCTGGACTTTATATGGATGTAGGTGTGGATCCAAATACAAAATACGAACGCCGAGGAATCGACACTTTCGGGTCTTCGGCAACACTTTCACTTACAGCAGTGATATTTTCAGTGGTACGAGCGAAACGATGATGCACAGGCCTTACAATATCTGTAAGGCCAATCCAGTCTCTTCAAATTTCTTCACAATTTTACCAATTTCTTGCGTAGTTGGACGATTATGTTAACCATAATCTCCTCTTAAAGCACGATATGTGGCTGTGGCAGAATCACCATTTTTGTAGTAGGTTTTAACAATTGTTATGCGTTGTGCGATAGTTAAGCGATCCATTTTCGTAAATGTCAGACTTTCAACTGAAAAAAAAAATTGGTTTAACAACTTAGTTTGACAGATATCGAATTCCAGCCTAATACTTTTGAAACCGCAAAATGGATAACCCTTTATATATACTAGCAGACCCGGGCGCGCGTTGCTGTTACTTTATTGTATTGCGTTCCATTATTAGATATTAAGACTATGGTATTGTTAAGGAAGTGATTGGTAAAGATTCTAGTTAATAGCAGTAAGTGCTTAAGTGCATTAATTAAAAACTAAATGATGAAAAATATTACTCGTTAATATGTCTTTAGTTAAAACAAATGAATTTGATGGTTTTCCAATACATGAGCATACATACAACTGCCCATGGGATAAACACGGATTCTCCGAGTCCAAGCCTTAAATTGTCATTTTGTGTCTTTGCGACTTATTTATTGTCATCGCGAAAGCCAAACGTATTGTTAATTCTGATGGAATCATAGGTATTCGAGGTAATAAGAGGACTTTTCCTTTAAATTTCACATTAATATAATTGCTTCAAGTTTCCGGTAATTCTGTTGATGAGTAATTGGACACTGTTGCAAAATTTTGGTGGATTTAAGTTACGCAATGAATTACCGGTGAACCAATCTTCAGATAGAGCTTGCGTGGCGGCGTTCCGAGCATATCCAGAGAATTTAAGAATTCAGTCGGAAAACTGACGATCTCATTTTCATCAATAATAGTGTCAATTGACTTAAAAGTCATAAAATCACCTGGCAATAAATATGTTAAAAGAATAAATTTAATGTCTCAAATTTAGGTTTTTTACGCTTATGAGACGATGCTGGTAAGAACATACAACCAATGTTATGTATATTAATTTGATAATATTTTTCTTTGATTTCAGGGTGTCCTAAAAGAAAAAAATGTCTCAGTACTGAGGATGAAGCGAGGGAAGCATCTTTAAATTCCGTAAAATAATTGAATGAAATAAAAACAAAGTCAAAGTGTATACCTATGTCATTTTTTCAGACAGCCCGTAATGAAAATATGTTTTATGAGTAGTAAGTTGTCTCAAATCACAATTTTCAAGGTTTCATCAAATTCGGTCCACAATCAACTAAAATATGACTATTTTGTAGCAAATAAGAGTACGTACGTACACATTCAAATGTTAGTAGTTATTTCATTGGGGCAGTCATCTTGGATTTATTGGAAATAATATAATCAACCTCGCTGCTGTTGACAATCATTACATTTTCTTCTGTGAATTATAATATACTAAATCTGTACACGAATTTCCCATAAATGTACCAATAATTGTTTTGTTCTATGAAAACTGAATTTCCCTCTTAAAATACATTTTTGGTTATTCTTATTCTGAGACCAAAAGCCAACACTCAAAAAGGTAGTATCATTATATTTTTATTAAGCTATATACCTACTAAATAAAATTAATGAAATGTGAGCCCTGATTGACTCACAACAACAACGCTAGGACTGGCAACGAGACTAGTCTCGGTCTCGTCTCGGTCTCATCGCGGTCTCGGTCCCGTCAACGAGACGAGACTCCTTTAAAAGTACCGAAGACGAGACCGTATTTTTGGTACCGAAATTCGACGAGAGTCTCGCTGGTCTCGGAGGTCTCGGTGGTTTGGTTTCGGTTTTCGCTATAAGAAAATTTTGTTTTTATTTCATTATTTTTTAGTTTCTAATCATGTTCAATTTTTATAATATTCACAAGTTTTTTTTTTGAGAAATATTATATGCGCGTTAACATATCAAACCATATATGTATGTACATAGTTATACATATAGGCGCATTGCGAAAATCCAGAGAAGAATACTTACGATTTATGTATGCATGGCGTTGCTTCCTTTTGGTTGACATTTGGAAAAAAATATTGTCAAAACGTCAAAATATAGTTCGTTGCCTAACTGTCAAGCCATGAGCTGTCAAAATCCCATGAAGGATTTCTCCGATTTAAATGGATTAAAAAATCTCTACAAAAGTCAAATTTTACCTCAGAAAATTATAAATTTTTCGATTTAATTTATTGCTCCGTAAAAAGGCGATTTAAGACCTTTTGCGTGAGGTTTGAAAAAAAATATTTTAAAAACGTCAAAACATACAGTCCTTTTCTGTTAAACGTTCACTTGAATATTTGTATTCTGCTATCCGACGGAAAAAAACGAATTGTTTCAAAAAGTACATAAATTTCGATCAAAAATAAATTTTAACAATTAGATTCTCTTAAGAATTAAACAAACAAAAGATGAGTAAAGCTTTGGACTCAAAAGATAGAAGACATTTGAAAATATCTAAATAGTGAAAAATTGAGTAAAATATTCACGTGAATCGGAATAGAATCGGATAGCAGAATAGGGCTGATAGTTTATTGCCTACCTGCCCAGCCATGAACTGTCAAATTCATTTGAGGATTGTTCCGATTAAAATGGATTAAAAAAACTGTACAAATTTCAAATTTTATCTTGGAAATACGGCTCTTCAAAGGTGTGATAACGTTACTTCACAGCCTATTTTTTACGTTATCACACACCTTTGAAAACTAAATTCGCACAAAATGTAAGCCATTCGAAGCGCTTTCATACGAAAGTAATAAAATTCAACTTAAAATCATAGTTTTCGATTTACACAAGTAAAACTTACTCGTTTCAAGTGAAGTCTATGGCCTTAGCTTCATGGACCTACGAACTGCAGAACAAAATTTCTAGTTTTTGATTTGTTTAGCATAAGCAACGTACAAGGATATATCATTATTAGATTCATGCATAATTGACAAGCACAATAAAGTTGGAAAAGACGTGCAGATGCCAAGTTTGACCGAATTCTTGAGATCCATATTGTACGTTGATTTTCACCAAGTTTCCCAAACTTGTTTTTTTTTTCTATTGGTTTTGACAGGTAAATTTGAATATGTGTACCAATTCGTACAATTTTTCTCGCTACCAAACACTAAAATCAGAGCAATCCTTCAATGGATTTTGACAGCTCATGGCTCGACAGGTAGGCAACGAACTATATTTTGACGTTTTGATAATATTTTTTTTCCAAATGTCATACAAGAGGCTTAAAATCAACTTTTGTCGGAGGAAAAAATTTCGAGGTAAAATTTGAATTTTGTAGAGGATTTATAATCCATCTAAATCGGAGACATCCTTAAATGGTTTTTGACATGTTGTGGCTTGACAAAACCGGTTAATTTATTTTTTTTTAAATCGAGCGTTATCTTTTTTTAAAATATTTTATTTGTTTTTGCATGAAATATATTAACTAACACAATTCTTCTAAAATGTTATTTCCACTTAACTCAAAAGACAAAACAGACTCACGAGTTGTTTCATACATTTTCTCGCATTTATCTTACCGACGAACTGCTGAGATACCACAACCATACTCTATATTTGCAATTCGAACAATGCGTCTTATCTCTATCTTACATCTTTTTACTACCAAAAAACACGAAAGAAACCAAAACTAAGGATGATACCAAGACCGAGACTGAAACGGAGACGAGACCGCACATTAAAATTTTCTCGAGAAAAAGGCGAGACCAAGGCCGAGACGAGACTTGGTTAGGCGAGACCTGGACCGAAACCGAGACGAGACTGAAATTTTTCGATTTTGACGAGACCGAGACGAGATTAACAAAAGTCTCGCCTGGTCTCGTTTCGTTGTCAGCCCTAAACAACGCAGAGAATACTACATATCTTTTGTTTTCATGATTCTCTTTTTTTTGTGCATGGAATTTAAAATAAAATGGGCAACTGAATCGCACGTACTTGCCGTTATGTTCGATTACATTGTATGTAAATGATTTCTATGAAGAATCTATATATAAAAATACTTTTTACTTAATTTTTTATACACACATTTTTTTTAATTTTTTTCTTAAAAAAATGACTTGGCAATTTTAAACATTTAATAATATAAGCTCAAAAATGATAGTTCAAAAAAATCATTAAGACGTTTTCGAAATATTGAGTTTTAAAAAAATATTTTTTTTTTCAAAAATCCAAAAATAAATATTTTTTGAAAATTTGGTACCTATGCAGTATTATTTATAATTCACAAAAACTCCTATATAAAAATTTTTATCGAAATTCGTCTAGGCGTTTATAACTGAATCGAAAATAAAAAACAATTGTATGGCAGGTACCGTTAATAAAATAATATTTTTAAAAAATATTTGACCAGAATGTAGACTATATCTAAAATAGTGCACACACTTTTTTTTATCAAGATCGTTAGAGCCGTTTTCGAAATAGTCAAGATGTTAAGAAAAAATGTATGGCAAGTACCATTATTATTAAGTATTAAGTATTAAAAACTATCCTATCTTAAAAACACCAGCAAAATAAATATTACTTACTAGCAGATACCCGTGCGATGTTACGGACTTACTATCCCACGACAATCGCATGACATCATCTATCCAGCTACAAAATTTAAGTTAAGACCGTCCAGGCGTGAAAGCGGAACAATTATACAAACTCTCCCATTTGACTCAACCCAGTTTCGAATCCATCTGCTTACCAAATTCTAATAAAATCCATTCAATAGTTGAGGCGTGAATGTGGAACAAACAGCCAAGTATATATTTCTTTCATAATTAAGCCTCCCCCATAGGAACGGTTAATTGTATCGGGTTAAAAATGGCATGTGAGTTAATCCGGTGTCCCATCTATCTACCTATCAAATTTCATCCAAATTAATGTAAAAACAGTTACGGTCACACCAGTCAAAAAACAAATCAAGATCACCTTGCAGCTCTTCACAATTGCAAGTATTTGAAATAGTTTTGAAAATTGAAAAATCGTCTGCTTAAACAAGACTGTTTAGAAACTTCAACACCGATGGTAAGACATTTATAAATAAGATAAAAAGAACAGCACCTAAATAGCTACCCTGTAGTACCCCAGAATTAACGTATTTTATTCGAAGCTGTTGAAAAGTAAAGAGTAAGATCTATCCGGTTGGAGCTACATAATAAAATGCTCGCCAAATCCTAGCTTCTTTAATTTAAATAACAAATCTCGATGTGAGAGTCTATCAATGGCCTTACTAAAGTCGGTGAAGACATAATATATTTGTTTTTAAATGAGTCAAGACAATTTTCACCAATTCAATTCCCTTGTAAGTGCATGTTGATTTGAAACAATAATTGATTTAACATAAAAACAGTGATTCACAAATAATGGATTCGAATAGTTTAGGAATGACCAATAATCCTAGCTATATGTTTATAAGTTTCGATTTCTTCTTTTTTACCTTTCTTCAATGGCGAATCCACGGGGGGCATTGGAAACTTAGTTTACTGTTAATATGTTTCTTTATTTTCTTTTCCATCAATGTTTGGTAAATTATTAGTTTTACCTGAAAATATATACTGTTTTTTCCCCTTTATTTTGACATTCATTGAAATTAAAACAACATTTTCGCGCCACTTGAATAAAACATGCATTTAGTTTGATTGTTATCATTGACACGCGGACTCATTTTTTTCGTTGATCAAACTTTTTTGTTAATTTCGACAATTTGGTAAAAAAAAACAACCTAAAATGGGTCGAGGAAAAGCATTAACTTAAGGAAAAATGACAAGTCAAAGCTTATAAGGACGCTACACTGGCATATCTATTGCCAAAATAGCTAAAAAGAAATCGACAGGAGCCGAACACTTACATATATCCAGATTTTTAAGTAATGAATTTAAGTATGGAAAAAAATATGAAAGGCCGCTCACACAGTGTGTTATATTAAGAAAACCGTCGAATTCTCACGACTCTTTAGCAAAAATCAAAAAAAGCCAAGTTTCACAACTATGAGTCATGTTATTTCAAAAGCTAAGCATATAAAAAGACTTAAAATCAAGAACAAACCACCACTTAACCCGGTTCGATCACATGTGACCTGGACTTTTCGGAGTGGCATCTCGTGGTCCTCTTCGACGAAAAAAAAATTAATTTGGAAGGCCCCGATGGCTATAGCTACAATTTTATGACTTCCGCAAGAAACTCATTATTTGGACCATCTGCATAGCAGAGTTGGAGGTGTGATGATGTGGGCAGGCATTTCCTATTATGTCACCTGGAAACTTAAATTTTTGTCCACTACAATGAATGCATTGACTGACAGTGGTATATTAAAAGAGGGATTTCGATACTTTCATACCCTTTTTGGACCTTTGCCGTGGACTTATCAACATGATACCTTGCCAATACATACACACCAGGTAGTTAAAACCTATATAGAGGGCCAGAATGTGGAACTATTAAGCTGGCCGGCCTACTCATCTTGAAAATGCTTGGGCATGGTTGACACGTCAAATATATAGATCAGGACAACAATATTCGAGTATACCCGAAATAACCCAAGCCATCGAATTAGCTTGGAGCTTAACTTTTTTTTTCTGATTTTGCTAAATTATTTGGCCAATTTGTATGCATCGCTTCCAAACCGGATGTGTGAAGTTCTGGAGCAGAAAGGTGGTTCAACACTATATTAAAAAAATTGTTAATCAAAAATACCTTTAATACGTTAAATTTAACAAGGTTTGAAATAAAAAGAATCAAAATTTTCTAAAATGACCCCGCACTATCACGGTTCTTAGTAAATAATTTTCAACGACAGGCACCAGTGTGTTTGAAGAAGCTCTCCCATAAGACCTGTATTGAAAATATAAATTGCACAGAGTATAGCATGCTTGGCTTAGAATCAATGAATGACAGAAAACAGAACTAAGAGATGTCCTATTAAAGTGGCGTTGGATCCCCCCCCCCCACGTGACATAATCCTGGATTCGTCAATGCTTTTTTGTGAAGATGGATTATAACAGAATTTTTTCCAAATTGATGGAAATATACAAGAAGATATTAAATAGTTAAATAAAACTGACAACGGCAGAGACAAGTGACTGAAACAGGTTTTTTGAAGATAGTAGAAGGTATACCATTAGGGCCTATTATACAACTATCGTCAAGATTAGATGTAAGCTTTATAATTTCGTCAGTAGTAATATTAAAGCTTATATCAGTCAAGAGGTAAAAGGTGTTAGGTTGTTTTAGTCCCCTTATGGGCGGTCGGATGCGCAGCATCTCTGTGGCTCCTTGACAATGATGCCTTTTGATTTTGATCTCAATACGTGATCTTGGATACACAGGACTGCTCAGTGGGTTAGTAGAGATGCAATCGGAAATGAACTGACCATGGCTTGCAATTATAGCCGTCCGACGTTATACTTCTTCACAGGATTTCCTTTAGTGGTCTTCCAACCTGGATGAATATCTTCTTGTTTTTATAACTCAAGTCGTAGTAGCCTATAGAAGGTGTTCACTATATACTTCACCCTGAATGGAACTTCGACGCCATTGTTGATCCGAATTGAGGAATTCTTCCATTGCCGCCTGAACGATAGTCGTAGAAAAAAATACATTGGGGTCACACTTCTTCCTCATCTCTTTTATATGCCATAAATATATTGAATAACCCTTAACTCTTGTTATAGTCTTTTCAATGATTTTAAATGACCGGAAAAACAACTTGTTATAGTCTTTAAACATTCTAGTCCTGTAAACAATATGGTGCAAATTATATTAATGCTTTTTATTATCCTTTAGTTTCTTCTTTTTTTTTAATGTCCTGTTTATTTTTTTAATTATTATACGTTGTTAATTGAAAATCCAAGGTACCATAAACTTGAGAATAAATCCTCTTACATTATTTTTTTTTTTTTTATCAAATAAGTTTCATTAATGTTTTTTTGTATTTTCTTAATTTTTTTTTTTTTTTTGAAAAATTATAAACACAAAGTATCACTTAAATTTATGACGACGTAGTCTTCACAAAGCCATCAAAAAGTTTACAGATTCCATGAATATCCTTTGAGATTGTATCCTTGATGGGATTAAATAAAACCTACGCTGTTCATTATAATGCGCTTTTGGTTTGGTTGATCGTAATTATAAGTTAACCACAAGCCAACCACCTCTAGATTATTTGGACCTTGCTATTGCCATAGCATATCTATCTATCGCTCCCCTACTCTACGATGGACTCCGCAACCATTATAGAAAGTTGGTTAAACTATCTAAGCCTTGGAATAGTGACTGTGAAACCCGCTTATACTGACATGGAGATGACTAGAAAATAAGTTATGGTTGTATACGGTATTGAAAAGTTTGGGGTTTGTCTTTCAAATATAAATAATCCAGAAAACATTTATGTGAATGCTCATTTAACATTCAATAAACATGAATGATTCATTTTAAGGAATTAAATCGATATGTACTCGAAAGCCCAATAATATTCAACACCGGGTTATTTGGGTGATGTGAAAAATATTACCAAAAACATAAATGTTAACAAAGTAGCCAAGTTCTCCTATATATGAACAAAAACCTTTGCGTAACAAGTCAGCCGTAAAAAGTAGTGAGATCTAAAATACTCCAAGTTCTAAGTTTATTAATGTTAAATATCAAATATTTTAAGTACAGTAATATGGAAGAACCGCAAAATTATCACAGAAATCTGTTATTTAATGATAACTGATTTAAATAAAATGAACGACTGGATCGCACGAACTTGCTCTTATGTTCGATCACATCGTATGCAATAGATTCCTATTAAAAATCTAAATATATTCGTTTCGCTGTTTTTTACTTAATTTTTCATATATACAAATTTTCCTAAATTTTTTTCTCAAAAAAATTGGTATGACAATCTTAAATATTTAATAATATAAACTAAAAAACAAAAGATTAAATGGGCTTAATCAAAGAAAAAATAATTGAAAATTCTGAAATAAATACTTAAACTTATTTGAGCTAAAAAAAAGTACGCCATTTTGTTTCTTGTATAAATTTGAATTTATGAGAAAAAAATTTTAAGAATCTGTGGAGCGGTTTTTGAGAAAAAAAAGTTTTTTTAAAAAACTTTTTGAAAAAAAAATTTACAAAAATCAAAAAGGCCAATTCATAGGTATTCAGCAAATACATATAGCTATAATTTTTGAAAAAAAAATTATTGAGCAGTTTTCAAAATATAAATTAAAAACATTTTTTTTTAAATTCTTTTAAAATACAAAAAAAAAATATTAGAAATATTGGTACGCAGTATAAATTGGGCAATCTAATCCTATATACGTGTGAAATTTCGAAAGAATCGGTCGAGCCATTTATGACATAGTCGAAATAAAAAAAACGATCCTATGGAAAGTACCGTTTCTAGACATTTTAAAATTTTATTTTTTCAATCATATGATCGGTCGTACATAAAAAGCTGCTCTGATTTTTTTAATCAAAATCGTTAGAATCGTTTCCGGGAAAAATTGGTTTCAACGTAATAGTCATATGGCAGGTACCGTTAATTTTAAAATGTTTGTAAAATACCTAAAAACTCTATATACCAAGTTTGAAGCAAGTTATCTCAAAACTGTTTTTTTCGACGAATGGCTAACTTGCCTTATAGTACCTATAATCGCAAGTAAAAACGTAACATACGTTTTTAATGTAAGCCTTTTGTATGTACTACGTACTACAAATCGTACCCCTCTACCAATTTTCATTAGTTAGAAGTGATCTATTGAAACGGTAATAATTGATAAGAAGTGGGTGGATGAACTCGTGAAAAATTTCATAATTTTAACTTTTTTTTTGTATACACCTGAAAGCTGACTGCTCTAACAAGCATAATCCTGCACCAATCGGAAGTGCTCTAAATAAATTTAATATTAATTCTGTAAAAATTGGTGTTTATAGCTAACCTATCGCTCTACTAAATTTCATCATTCTACGACAATCAGTAGTTCTCTAGTTGATATCAATTCTATGCTGAATGTAAAATCCCAATTTTAGAATGTTGCCTTTGCTTGCACTTTAGGCCCTACCGCTGCGCTGTATAAAATTTAAGTAATCTACGACAATCTGATGTGCTCCGACGATGATCGGGAAATGCTCCATAATTTTGATGATCTGTCAGTGAGTGAGTGAGTCAGTCAATTACGGTTTTTGCGAGTTTTACAGTCTTATATCTCGGGAACTACTAATGCTAAAGAATTGAAAATTAGTGAGTTACCTAAACCTGGTTAGCTTAGCAAATGCTGAGAGGTTGAAGTTTCTGACTTTATTGGTACTGAAGTTAGAAGGGGGTCGAAAATCGCAAGAGTTTTTTCCCGTAAAAAGATGTAAGATAAGATGAGTGCTCACACTGAAAAGGTAGAGTACGGTATCTCAGCAGTTTGTTGGTAAGACAAATGCGGGTGTGGACGTGGAGTCTTGTGTGAAGCACGAAGAGAATGTATGAAACAGGCTCCTGATTCTATTTTGTATTTTATTGTTGTTTCAAATTGTGAAACCGAAAAACGCGTGCTCGTAGGAGTGTGAGTTTCTTACTGCACTAAAAACACCTCATCCACCCGATTGCAATTAAGTTGAAACTTATCTAGAAATACATTTTTAACCAATTTAATTAACGTGTTGCTGGTAACTATCCAGTGATAGTTCCTGCTCATACCGCGATTTTAAAGCGGATTCTTGTTTAGCGCACCAAATCGGAAGGCTTAGTAAATTCGCCTCATCGATAAGTTCTATTATAGTACTATTACAGCGTTGTAATAATCGTTTTCTATGACTTCGCGCAAAATTTTGTATTTCATGGCTAACCGTTGGAACTCCGAGATCTCTGTGGAAATCTTCGTTTCTAATGTACCAATGAGCATTTACAAACGATCTTAGCAGTTTACTTTCAAACGTTTGTAAGGTAGGGGTATTTAAATTAGAATCTCGCGTACAACCCCACAGTTGAATATCGTAACTCCAGACAGGCTTAAGCACCTGCCTGTGCAAGATTAGCTTGTTTTCGATACTGAGCTTAGAGTGTTTCCCGAGCAACCAGAACATATCTCTGAGTTTATTATTTAATTCTTCGCATTTCTTTTTAACATACATTTTCCATTTTAATTTTGCGTCTATAGTCATTCCAAAATATTTTGCATCATTAGCAAACGGAACTTGAACCGTATTAACAAATACCGGTAAAATAATAATATTTTTATACGTAAAATCCACATGGACTGATCTTATTTCGTTGAGCGATATAAGCCATGTTTTTGTCAGTGTTGTTCCTCTACGTGTCGATTTTAATTGTCTACATTTCAACGTAGACAATCGGTCGACTTTGTCGGCAATGTAGACAATGTGTAGATAATGTTAACAATAACTTAGATATCTTAAATCTCACAAATAAAATATTTTCAGAAATTTTTTGTTGCAACTATTTTAATATTTTCCGTAAGAAAATAAGTTTCAAGCAATTAATATTTGCTTAAAAAAATAAAGGTTTAAAACGCGTGGTTGCTATTAAGATGTATTGTATTATTGTATTATTTTATTACTTATTAATCTTGCTAACAAAATATTTTTGCTTATTCATTAAATAAATTAATAATTTCTTATAAAATATAATCGTGTGTAGCATTTAAATTAAATTTAATAGATTATATAATGTAACGTTTTATAAGATCAAATTTAATTATATTTCTGGCCGACCTTAAAAAAAAAAGCCTTTGAAGAGCTAAGCTATCTCTTGGTGAAAAACAATAATAAATACTCAACTCATTGCACAGTGTGCAACAAAATTCATCAAAATACTGCTGAAAACTGAAAGGAAAATGTTATTAAATTATTGTTATTAAATATATCTAAATATTAATTTCAAAACTACTTCAAACAAGGACATCTGAATCGGATGATGTCCCAATGGTATTTGGATGATATTTAATATTTAAAGGCCTGTCATTCAACCATTTTATCAGAGGAAAACCATGAGGGATACATTTTAAACATTTTAACCCTACTCTAAATTAGTTTTAAAATGGGAGTCGACTCTAAAAATGAGTATTTAAATGATATACTTTAACGTTAAAGAGGTCGTCTAAATTTAAACAGAGCAAAACACTTCCTTATATTTCTTAATCTAAACCTTTTCCCGTTGACATTTGGCATTTCATAACAAAAAGTGAACGAAAATGTTTTCTGAAGAAAAAGATTATAATATTTTTCAAGATTTTGAAAAAAAAATATATAAAGTTCGAGCGAACCCGTTCGACGAACTTGAGGACCTTGAATTTTATTCAAGATACGGATTTGAAAAAAACAACGGTCGATTTTTAATTGAAAAATGTAGGTACGTGAAAGCCGAAATTGTTGAACAATTTGTTTCTTTATCTGAAACGAATTATATATGAAAATCTTTTTCTGAAATCTTAAAAATTCTTACCTGAGCTTATACAGAGTAAACTTTTGGTGTTCTTGTGCTTATGTTTAATTTTCGTTCTGTTCCATTATGTCAAAATAAGGTGTGCTCAGCATAAGTTTGATTAACGTAGACCTAAAGATCTAGTTTAATTAGAAGAGTTATTTAGTGTGTTTAAAATTGATACTAAATTAGACAAGGGCTGGCAACTAGAAGATTGCTTTAACTAGAGCTGCGGGATTATTCTCTAAACGAGGATTGTTTAAAATTTTGCACCAATATTTTTACAAAAATTATTAACATCGCACCGAAAAAAATAATGTGAAAAATTATGTCAGTTAACAATTTAATTACTTAACTAAATTTGCAAGGTTTACTGAAATTCTTTAAGTTTATTACTAAATTCCTCAAATCTTAAAAGTTTTTTTGAAACTTGACCAGTAGCAAACCAATGAAGTGATTTAGTGGACCTATTGAATCTTAGCAAGTAGGCTTAACAGATTTACCCCATAATTTAAAGTTTTTCGAAATCTCGAATTTAAATATTTGAAACTATTATAAACATAGGACTAGGTATACGTTTAGACTTAGATCAAATAATGTGTTCACGACTACTTGTTCTTACACACATGTTTTTGTATTTTCCAAGAACTTGGTTCTTTTTTCAACATTAAGGTTTTGGCGTTTGATGGTCAAAAGCCATTGAAGGATGGCTCCGATTTAAATGGATTAAAAAATCTCTACAAAGCACAAATTTTATCTCAGAAAATTTAAAATTTTTTGATTGTATTTTTTCTCGGGAAAAATTAAATTATAAGTCTTTTGGGTGACTTTTTGAAAAAAATACTATCCGAACGTCAAAATATAGTTTTTTTCCTACCTGCCTTGGTCTTGTTGCCAGCCATAGTTACATTCACTTAAGTAAATAGTAAATTGTGCCGTTAAGCGATCTTATCTCAAGCGGGTTTTACTGTAATCTACAAACAAAAAACTCTTAAATTACCTCATAAAAACAAAGCGTAAAGACATTATCCATAAAATATAAAAACTTTATCTTGCAAAAAAAAATTGCCTATGAGAAAGCGGTAGTGGAGGTGGCGAAACAAGGCTGAAGAAAACGCTTGAGAATTAATGTTATTGAAATGAAACAAAAAAAAGAGGTAAAGACATTGTGTAGGCATACTCGGAAACATAGCCACGTCCGTCATGGAAAGTTAGTTAGAAAATATCGTTGTTTTATTGTCCCACATTATTAGTTTACTTCATTCAGGTGAGATAGTTTGACAAGTTTGGTGTTTTATTTGTTCGAGGTCTTTCAATTAATCACTATAAAAGAATAAAAAAAATATATATACATATGCAATGCTTCCTTTTCACGACATTAAAAACCAATGGCAATTATGGTTGGGAACACAAAGATAATGTTACACGTAATTGGTCTATTTGTAAGAGAATCAGACGTGTCAGCTTTTACATTGCGATAAGAAAGTTATTAATCGCAACTAACCTATTGAATAATGAATGCAATCTTAAACATTGGAATTATGTACATGAAGGTAATGAGATTATAGCCAGGTCAGAAGGGGTGAAGAACTTCTTGCGTTATTTTTTTTTGATAAAAAACGGGCAAGAGTGTCTATTTGTTTTTGCGATGGCTTACTTGCTTAAATATCCTGTTGCCTTTTATTTAAATCTTAAAATGAATGTGAAAAACTTATAGAGCATTGTCGCCAACGAATCAATTAAAATTTTTCACAGAGACATGAAATAAAATGCACTACTGGATCGCACGTACTTGCTCCATTATTATATGCAAAAGATTCTTTAGAGAAACGGCTTAATTTATTTTAAAGATGTTTTTCACTTAATATTTTATATATAAAAATTCTTAAATTTTTTCTAAAAAAAAGTGGTATGAACATTTTAAATATTTAATAATATAAATTTAAAAACAAAATTTCACAAAAAATCGTCCAACCGTTCTCGAAATATTGAATTTTCAATAAAATATGTTTTTCAAAAAATCCAAAAAAAAACATTTTTCGAAAATTTTGAGTGCAGTATTATTTAGAATTCGAAAGGAATCCTCCAAAAAATGTTAATCGATATCCCTTGAGTCGTTTATGAAAAAGTCGAAAATCAATTAAATGTTTGTATGGCAGATACCGTTAATAACAAAATATTTAAAAAAAAAAATGTTTGGCCAAAATGTAGACCATACCTAAAGTAGTGTACACACCAATTTTTATCAAAACCGTTGGATCCGTTTTCGGTATAATTAAGATGGTAGAAAAATTTATATGGCAAGTACCTTTATTTTTGGGGCTAAAACAACGATTCAAAAATGCATTTTGGACAATCAGCTAAAATGCCTATGAACCAAGTTTGAACAAAATCGGTTCAGCCGCTTAAGCTGTAGATCGTTCTACAGACAGACAGATAGACGGAATTGCGGGACCCACTTTTTTGTGTTCTCTATCACCGTAATGTCAACTTTGATTAAGATCTCGAGTTCGATTTTTTTTCCAAATGCAAAACTTTCCCTATAGTACCTATGTATATCGCAAGTAAGAATAGAGTGGTATAAATAACGGAGGTTTGGGCTCACCAGCATTTATTTTATTAATATCAGAATTCAAACTGTCCAATACGGCTTGTATCGAGCGCTCTTAACGGTAACCTTTCATAATCCAATGAAGAATCTTAGCTTCTTCAAAACAATGAGGTTTGTGCCACTGTTCGGTGAAGTAAGATGTTCCTTAAGGTTATGATAATTCGTCGTTTTCATAACCTTGTAAGAAAGATACGTAAGACTAATTGCTCCATACTTAGAGGTTGAAGAAGATTCGTCTTGGGAACAGCCTGGACAAGTGCAAATTTCCATCAATTCGGTAAGAGAATAGTAGATTACGAGTAGGACTGATGGAAAACCTTATGCAATGGTTTTGCCAACGTTGAAGAACACCTCTGGAGAACGAGCAACATCTTAAGAAACGTTAAGCGGTGGTATCTAAATTCTACAAAACTCAAATTTTGAAATCTGTGAAGATGCAGATATTTGAAGTTGGTATCGCATAAGTACAGCGCGCGTATCTTGATTTTTAATTTTGAAAAGCAGAATTTCGGCGAGCAGAATTTTAAAAAGCAGAACCAAAAAATTAAATCGGAAAAATTTCGAGTTTTCGGAGGTAAAATTTAAATTTTGTAGAGGTTTATGAATCCATTTAAATCATAGCCATGCTTCAATGGATTTTGACAGTTCGTGGCTTGGCAGGTTAGCAACGAATTATATTTTGACGTTTCGATAATATTTTTTTCAAAGTGTCACCTAAAAGGCAACTTTTTCCGGAGGGGGAAATAAAATCTGAAAAAATGAGCGAATTCTATTCAACCACATGCATACATAAATCGTAGGTAGATATTCTTCTCTAAATTTTCGCAGTCCACATATTTTTTTTTTAATTCATTTTTATTTAATATTAACTTATAACTATCTTAAAGCTAGACAAAAATGTTTAAAACTAGCCTAATTATCAATAACTTACAACTAATTTTCTGGCCCTTTACGGGCACTCTAAACTAAACAATAACGCTTAGAACTAATGTCTTTCGACCTAAAAACTACTTTAATTATTTCTAATTATTTTATTTTTTTTTAACCAAGAAAACTTATTGCCAAAAAACCCGGTATCTTATCATATTTTTCTTATTTACTTATAAGCTAAACCTAAATTAAGACTAAAAACAATTAAAATTAGATACAATTAATTTATACTAACTAAAAATAACGTAAACTACTTAAAATACCTAATAATACCCAAAGTACTTTACAACACTTTTACTCGCCAGTGGATGTCCATGTGGCCCTACGATCACCAGCTTGCGCCAGTTCTTTCTCGTATCCCTTGAGGGCGCTAGACAACGGAGTCCTAAACAAAATAGTTTCTGATTTCTGGAAGTTGATTTTCAACTTCCAGTCATCACAATATCGCTGAATCTTGTCGAAGTCACTCTGCAAGAGACTTTTGATAACCTTAACTGTATTAGCTGTTCTGTACGCAATTAGATCGTCGGCGTACGCAATTGCCTGAGTTAGACTACCTATCAGATCGCTGGTGTAAATGCTGAATAGAATAGGCGAGTTAACCGCTCCCTGCTGAAGACCATTATTAATATTAAAAATTGCGGTAGAAGTTACATTGCCACTCTTGACAACTAACTGTCTACAATTTAGCAGGTCATAAAGCATATACAATAGAGGTTTACTTATACCAAGTCTGACAAGCTTTAGATAGAGACCTTCTAACCATACGGTGTCGAAGGACTTCTCCAAATCAACCAGACAGGCACCCGTACACTGCTTTTTAGTTTTGTTTCATTAGATATCAGAAACTAGGTTAGACGCGGCATGAATTGTGTCATGTCCCGCCTTAAGACCGAACTGATTATCCGGGATGATATGTTTGTCCTCCGCCCATTTGAACAGGGCTCTATTAATAACCTTTTCAAATACTTTGCTGATACTCGGAAGAAGACTTATCGACCGGAGATTCGCCGGATTGGAGTTGTCCTTTCCCTTTTTTGGGAGAGGGTGCACCACAGCTGTCTTCCACCGCACTGGATAATATGCATTATTTAGCGCGTTGTTAAACAGTGTGGTATAAATGTCAACTGCTTCTTGAGGCAAATATCATAGTAGAACGTTGGATATACCATCGACTCCTGCAGACTTCTTTTTCTTTAATGAATCGAAGATGAGCTGGAGCTCATTCTTCGAAATTAACAGGGGACTGGGCTCATTTCGGTCGGCGATTATGGCGTTTGCCAAATCTTCATCATTAAACCCGGTAAAACCAAGGTTCTCAGATCGCCATTCGGTTGTATCGTTCCGGAGCCATAAGTGATGAAGCAGAGCTCTGTTCTCCAGGTCATGATTCGGGCGAATGCTAGCCTTTGCCTTGTACACTTGCTGGAAAGCAGACCCCACAGGCTCCACTCTCTCCTGCGGATCTTCGATTACATATAGGTCATCGTCCAATACGGCATCCTCTGGGTCTATGGCTGCTGTTAGAAGTACGTCTCTGTTTTCTGTTTTCTGTCTCGTCTCGGTCTCATTTTGGTTGATTTTAAAGAAGTCTCGTCTCGTCGGTCGATGAGACGAGGCTAAGACTAGTATCAGTGTTCTCAGTTAAACAAAGCAAATCATCTGCCATCAGAAATTTTGTCAACAAAATTGAAAGTGTCTATGGGAGTATTTCGTTTCCAATAATTCCCCATTTTTAATTTTATTATTCCCAAAAATTTCGTCAAAATCGGATAAGTTGTTCATATGCATATGTATTATTAAATCGACCTCTTTCTCAATTTTCAATAAAATGTCAAAAAAGCAAAAAACAAATTCAATTCAACTGAACTAACCGAGCGTGATCTAGTCAAACCCAGCTATTTTCAACTCAATCAGGTATAAATGCAGTTCAATGTCGTTTCATATCTGCTTATAAACATACATAAATGTGCATGAAAACGAGTAGGGCAGATGTAAATAAGAAGTTACAACAATTAAGTTCAATTTTGGTCGTGTTGATTTTTCTTCTTGCATTCAATTGAATAATTATAATACCTTCGACAGAGAAAAATAAACTCTGAATTAATTAATCAAGCTTATTATGAAGTTTGTTACTGATATTTTTACATAGTCGTAAGCAATAAATAAAATTAAAAATTACAGAACATAATATGGTACCTACATGTGTACATATAACCCAATTCAGGACCAACATAAAATAATTATACCATTGGGGAAAATGTTACACAAAAACAACAGAATTATAAATACAATGTTAAAAATGAACAAAACAAAAAAGAACCCAAAAATATTGATTGAACCCTTAAAGTAATATTTTGTATTTACAAATGCATTATTTTTGGCTCTAATTTTATAAGTATTGGTATAGGTTTGGTCGGAAACAAAATGAAATACATTATAAAAGATACAGTTCCCTTTCCTTAAAATGTAACAAATCCAATGAAGCATCTACTTTTCCGCAAAGTTTTAACTATCTTTTCAAAAATATTTTTAACTTGATCTAAGGGTCAAGTATTGGTTTTGGGTAAAAAGCTAACAACAACAATTTGGATATTTTAACCAAATTCATCAATAAAAACGGAAAATAAATCAAAAGCACGAAATGTAGTTATATTTTTTTTTCGGAAAGGAGTTTAAATAATGATAAAGAGCCTTGAAACACGAAGATACAAAGTTTCGCAAAACAAAAATTAATGCAGGAATGAAAGGAAAGCTGTTAATTCGATTGGATTAGATTGTATTCGTTTTACATCTTAAAACTTTTAAGCTCATGGCCCCATTTGTATAGGTATTTGCTGGCATTGTTTTCTATTAACAGCTTTGCTTATTCTTATTGTTTTAGATTTTCTCATAAGCCGCCTGACGGATTTCGATCAAAAGTTGTGCATATGAGGTCCTTCAAATAATACATACCAAGATTTTCTAAAAATAATAAAACAAATTTTTTTCTTGAAAATTCAATATTTAAAAAAACGGTTGGACGATTTTTTTTGTACAGAATTTTTTAAAATTTATATTGTTCAATATTTAAAATTGCCATACTAATGTTTTTTTGAAAAAAAAAATTTGATCAAACATAAGAGCAAAGACGTGCGATCGAGTTGTGCTTTTTATTTTTAAATTGACTTGTCATTGGCTGAATATTAAATTATATTAAATTTATTTTCATATAAATTTTATATTTTATTTTATTTTATAAAATTTTGCCAAAATCGTTTATGTTAGAGCTTAGACTGCAACTCACAAAACGTTCAAGATCAAAAAATTTTCCACAAAAAAAACACAAAAAGGGGGCGTGTCAAGAAACGTTTTATGTGTGAATAGTTAAAATAAAATTATTGTGTTTTGTGATTTTTTTTAGAGTATATTACACTTTTAAGACAGTGGGCGGAAATTTATTATAATGATTTTTTATACCACCTATTAATCATTCAAGAATTATATTTCATCCAAGTCGCTCAGTTAGGTCCGCCACTCCATTAAACCTACAAGCGATAGAAAATGTTTGTTTATTTTTACTTGGTACTTAGGAGTTTTAGGTAATTGTCTAAAAGTTAGATTTTTGTAATACTTATTTTAGACCCAAAAATATCGGTATTTGCCATACAAATTTTTCTACCATCTTAATTATCTCGAAAGCGGCTCGAAACGACTTATTACCGTACTAATTAATGTTTATTCTATCGGTTTTAGTTTTCGTTTAATCTTCTTTATGCAAAAGCCGTTGAACCGATTTGCTTTATATTTGGCATAAATCAATATCAAGTTTTGTTTTCCCTTTTCAACAATAGGTTTGTTCGTTGAGCCCTGAAGTCGCCCAAGGGTCACCCAAATGGGTGAACCGGATTGCTTTAAGCTTGGTATAATATTTTTTTAGGTATTGTATTTGTTAGGTATTGAAATTGAAATTTTTTTTATTTCAAAAAATAACGGTACCTGTAATATAACCGTTACGTTAAATCGTATTTTTCTCGGAAACGGCTCTAACGATTTTGATTAAAACAAATAAGTACAGCTTTTGAGTAACGACCGATCATATAATTGAAAAAGAAAACAAATGTCTAAAAACGGTACTTTCCATAGGACCGTTTTTTTTATTTCGACTATCTCATAAATGGCTTAACCGATTCTTTCGAAATTTCACACATATGTAGGTTCAAGTTGGTCAATATATACTCCGTAGCAATATTTTTAATTAATCTTTTTTTGTATTTTTAAAGCATTTAAAAATAATTAAAAATTTATGTATTGAAAACTACCCAATAATTTTTTTTTCCATTTTTTTTGCTTCCGTATATTTCATAAAAATCCGTCCTATTTTTTTTAACCATATAAATACAACAAAATAAATATTTTGTTTAGTTATAACACATATTTTCGATATTTAACACTTTCTAGTTTGGGTTATGCCCAAAACTCAGGTTAAAGTTAAAAGCGAGTTTGTGCGATCTAGTCGTTCATTTAAAATGTCTCGCTTTGTTTTTATCTTTAACTACCTCAAGGGTTGAAGTTAAAATAAAAAACCATAAAAAAAACTAAAAGTACGCAATAAAAAAATTATAAGAACACTAAAAAAAAAAATAACAGAAAGTAAAAAAAGAACAAAATTTTGAAGTAACTTCAAATAAACACAAAAATGTCGTTTGTGGGCGAGCATAGAATCTTCCGTATGGTTTTTGCTATCATCCTTTTGTCTATAACGTTGGTCTTCTTAACATCATTACATTTTGTGCTATCAACCGTTATGTTGTAGAAAATAAAAACAAACATGCGTGTGGGTTGAAATTTCAATAGCAAGCTGATATAGTCGAAGGCCCCATAACCAGAACCACCCATTTTGCGCTCCAACCCGACCTCTTCGAAATCTGATATCCTTATATTATTGCATTTGTGTCGACATAAAACTCTCGATAGAGTCTTCAACAACATCATCGATTCGATTCGCATAAGAGAGTATGAGCGGCGGAAATGTTACGTTCAAGGGGGTAATTCTCATCGATGCGATGGTACTAGGATAATACATAGTAGTATTTTTCTCGATTGTATACATCCGGCTTAATACTCGTACATACACAATGATGGCTTTTCATCCATGGCAACGGATATGGTATACGATTATTTTTCGCACAACATGAGATTCCGAAGAAAAAGTTAATACTTAACAGCCGTGAGATTTTAGAAAGAAATACCGAAAATGCCAAGATGTGGACTGCCCAAGAAAAATAATAAATATTACTACTGTTCGACTACTTGATACATACATATATGTATATTTATACACTTTGAATTTTATTGCTATTTTTTTTCTATAGCGATAGATGTTGCTTCTAGGGTAAGTTTTGGATTAAAAAAAAATTGATCTCAGGATTTAAATCAAATTGTCTTCTTGTCTATCTGTTTGTATCTCAACTTAAATTCTAAACTGATAAATAGATTTTCTTCAAACTAAGGACTTCAGGTTTCTCAGTAATGTCCTTGTATTTACAAACATCGGTTGCTTCTGTTGCTGGTTCCGTTTTCTTGTGTTAACAAACTACATTCGTAGAAAAGAAACCATATTGCCTAAGTTTTGTTTAGGTTCGGAGTCTGTTATTAAATTATTGGGAGCTAATGGGTGGTCTTTAAGGATGGGAATAAAGAATTTACACTGTTTTGATATAAATGATTCTTTACAGTGCTGTTCCTGGGGAACAGTCCTACTTAACTATACTTTCTCGTTAATCTCGTTTTTAGTACGCTATTGTTTCAAAGCATTTGTCAGTCCACCTTAGCTGTTAGAATATCTTCATATTTCCTCCTTCCTTTTAAGCTTGCCAATAGTAATCAATTTTTTAGTATAAGAGTTTCGCGAAAAATAAATCACATTTATTCGGTAGAAAGATTTGAGTGATCACATGACACCCATGTGTTCCATGATGCACTTCGCCAATTTTGTATGAGAAATAGTTTTTTTTTTTAAATTAACAGTGACTCAAACATACATACACTTGTCCTATTCCTAATGTGCTAAAACAACAAGTGACATCGCCTCGAAAGAATGGTCTTGATTGCCACTCCTTATACCCCCTTCTGCACCTTATCTAAATATTTCTAAGAGGCTGGCACAGTAAACCTAAAAATGTTGTGATTATAATATTTTCATAATCCCTTTTTTTCAAAAAAAAAAATTAAAAATAAAAGAAAAATGAAATATATACAAATAAAAAAGAACATAAATAAAATATAAATTTAACAATTTTATGGTATGGTTTGAGGTACCCCTCGCCAATGCAACTGATTTGTCCTGCGACTCATACTCGTTCATTATTCACGATGAACACCTCGAAAGTTTTGCATCAATTTTTGAAACAAATACAATACGATATATTACAGTGAATTCGAAGAACATCATGAATTCCCGCACTTCAAATCAATGGTCATAGGGAGTAGGTTTTATTCAGCGTTAAAATTGCAAATAGGGTTCCCTCACTATGACTATGCCTGCATGTGTGAACGTTGTTGCAGGCACTTAATCAAATAATAAAAGATTTGCGGAAATGATACTTCTAGCCGGCGAGTTCCTGGTCATCCCGCGACCAATGCTTGTCTGAAATTACAGTATTTCTTGCGATACCTAAGTATCTGTATGAGTTGATTTTTTTTTTTTTTTATAATCTACACGCGCTCAAAGGATTATATTACCCTTTAGATCTTTCAAAACAGCGCGGGCGTGCGGTTAAGGATGAGAAAGAAGGATAGGAAAGATGTGTGGCGTGATGTTCTGAGACCGCAGGTATCTGTTGTCTCAGATTTTATCTCCAGGGATGGCGGCTGAACTAATGCGGAGAAATGTCCGTGTCTTATTTATCTATGTCCCCTATAATTCGCATTCATTTTTTTATTCCTTCTCATATTTAATCGGTATACTAGTTTTACTCAATCACATGTTGTTAGTTCTATGCTAAACATCATGTAATGAGTAAACCAACAACTCATTGTATGACATTTATTTTTAGAATTAGTTTTTAATGGAAAATAAGAGGACATAGAATACGGCAGGGATCGAACCTGTGACCATGAGGTTGACAGGCGAACACACAACTATGGCGCCACGGCCACCCACATTTGAACTGTGCTGCAGAACGATTAATCAACCGATGATTACTCAAGACAATTATGTATTGGCAATAGAAATGGCCGAATTCCGGATGATGCTGCAAATAGTTTGATTTCGTTTCTTCTAATTGAAACTGTGCAATAAAACCAATTTTATGGTTGAGAGAATTTATGAAGAATTTCGTCCAAGTTATCATCTTCCTCATATATGACTATACGGCAAGCTTTGTATTCGTAAAATAAATTGATCAAACTTGACATTGTGATGATAGCGAAGACGAAAAAGTGTGTCCCGCAATTGCGTGTGACTGTCTGTAGAACGATCTACAGCCTAAACTACTCAACCAATATAGTTTTTTTTTTGGATTTTTGAAAAAAAAAAATGTGGGTGGCCGTGGCGCGATAGTTGTGTGCTCGCCTGTCAACCTCGTTGTTGCAGATCTGATTCCTGTCGTTTTCTATGTCTTCTTATATTCCATTAAAAAACAATTCTAACAATTTTCATAAAATGAGTTGCTGGTTTATTCATTACATGCTCTTTAGGCATAACACTAACAACATGTGATTGAGTAAGCTACTCATAAATATGACAACTCATTAAAATAAAATAATGCGAATTATAAGAGACATAAATAAATAAGACACGGTAATTTTCTCCGCATTAGTTCAGCCGCCATCAATGGAGATACAATCTGAGACAACAACCACCGTCCCAATACGTCCCGCCACACATCTTTCTATCCTTCTTTCTCTTCTTTCACCGGTAGCCGCGCTGTGTTTGAAAACATATAAAGGGTATTCATAATCCCTTGTGCGCGTGCAAAATTATAAAAAAAAAAAAAATATGTATATTTTTTAGAAAAACATTAAGACATTTTGTATGTAGAAAATTAAAAAACGAATTTAAGAATATGTTTGGCCGCTTCTTTAGAATTTTTTACATACAAAGTGATCGAACATAAGAGCAAGAATGTGCCGTCCAGCCGTGCATTTTATTTTTTTATGCAAATGCTCCCTTAAATTACAAATAATAGCATACCTATTCAAATTTTCACAATTGTTTTTTCAATTAAAATAAAAGTGAAATGCATGCCTGGATCGCACGTACTTGCTCCTTTGTTTGATCATATCATATGAAAAAGATTCTTAATAGAAGCGGCTAAATGTATTTCACTTAAATTTTTTTTTATATAAAAATACTTAATTTTTTTCTAAAGAACAATTGGTATGAACATTTTAAATATTTAATAATATAAATTTAACAACAAAATTTTAGAAAAAATCGTCCACCCGTTTTCGAAATATTGAATTTCCGAAAAAAAAATATTTGTTTATCAAAAATCCAAAAAAAAACAATTTTTCAAAAATTTTGAAATGCAGTGTCATTATAAATTGGAAGGATCTCCTGTATAAAAATTTTGATCGAAATTCGCTTAGCCGTTTGTAAGAAAGTCGAAAATCAATAAAATGGTTGTATTGCAGGTACGCGTTAATAAAAAAATATTTAAAAAAAATGTTTGACTAAAATGTAGACTCAATTTCACACAGCATATAAGTGTGAATTGCAATAGGCCAATTCAATATTATGTTGGATTAAAAGAGAATCACGTCAGTTTTCTAGGCATTACGTTATCAAGCAGCTATTTACTTCATTTGTCAGGCCCATTATAGAGTATGATTGCCAGATATGGAAAAAGATTCTTAAAATTTGCCCTTAGAAGCTTAGGCCGGCAGGACCCATTTCATCTTCCTTCATATAGTAGCCGTATAAAACTAATAGATCAGTCTAGAGAACAGACGCTCTTATTTATGTTTACTTTTTATTGTTAACTTTATTAATGGAAATATCGATACTTTGAACCTTTTGTCTCACGTTAATTTTAATGTTCCAAATCGAAATTTAAGAGGTCTACCTGACCCAATTTATATAGCACACTATCGTAACAACTATGAACGGAATTCAACTTTGAATAACATGTTTAATTTGCTTAACGTAAGTCATAACTTATTAATAAATTTGTCTGATGTATCAAATACTTGATTTAAAAAAATATTTTATAATATTTCATAACATATTAATTTTAAGTAACATATTGTACGCTAGATATTATTAGCTTGATTCAAATAAATAAATAGAGGATACCTAAAGTAATGTACACACCAATTTTTATTAAAATCGTTAGAGCCGTTTTCGAGATAATTAAGTGGTAGAAAATTTTGTATGGCAAGTACCGTTATTTTGGTGCTAAAGCAACGATTTAAAAATCTTTTTAGCACCAAGAACAAAATCGGTTCAGGCGTTTAGGCTGTAGATCATTCTACAGCCAGACAGACAGACGAAATTGCGGGACCCACTTTTTTGGAGTTCTCTATTATCGCAATGTCAACTTTGAATAAAATCTTGAGTTTGATTTTTTTCCAAATGCAAAACTTACCCTATAGTATTTTTTATGTTTAGTTTATCATCCATTTAAGTATTTCTATCTAATTATATTTCATTTGTACGCATTTTTGCCTTAACTAAACTCCATACACATGGCTATGCTATTTACGTCACTGGTATTCACTACATAAATACATTAATTTGATTGTGGAGATTTTTTATTTTAATAAATTAAAGATTTTATTTAATTCCGAAATGTACAATTGAACAATAAATAAATAAATTTGTGTTTTAGTTAATTAAATAAAATCTTTAACTTATTTACATTAGTACATCTAAACTATGTAGGCACTCAAGCATTTATATACCTATATCTTAAAAAATCAAATTATGTATATTGCACCTATCATATAAAGTTAAGGCCAACTATCCATATACATCCTTTCATAATACAAAATACATAATGTAGATACATACCTGTACCTGGATTCGATTTATCGATATTACCTTTCCAGTTAAAGTCCATAATCTACATTTAAATATACATTTAAATATACATTTTGTATGTGATCAACCATTCGAACTTCGATAACTCTAACCATCATTTACCACAAAAACAATTCGAGTTATTGAGCAATTAAGTTAAATACAGAATTAATACGATTAATATATGTATATGTATTTGTTTGCGAACATAATATACATAAAAACGTACAGAAACATTGGCGAAAAATTTTAAACATCCTGATATTCAGGGCTTAGCATGATACTACTTAACAGTTTGCTGATACTAAAGCACTTTCTAATATTTTCATATTTTTAGACACTTTTTAACTAGCACCATACTAAATCAATTTTCCTAATAAACGACAACTAAACACGCCTAAACTAGTGCAAAAAAGTAAGCGAAAATAACTTTCTGACGTTTGTAAATGTCAAAGTGGCATATGGATTTCGTACGATACTAAAAAAAGAAAGTAGCTATTTTGTTATTTTACCTCTAGTAAAATGTTAAGAAAACAATACGATACTAAACTGGTTTAAAATTAACAAAATCCTCTTTTTAGCCTAGTTTCATACTAAAAATGATTTAACATATTACTAAATCGACTAAAATTTTGTGCCATTATTACTATTTAAAATAGTCTGTTATACTCGTATGGTCGTACATGACTGAAGAGTGATTTTCAAAAATAAATCTTCAATGGAATTTAAGCCTTATACACAGAATCGATTGTTTTTTTTCTTAGAATTTAAATATAAACGCAAAATGCAAAATAAAATCCATATCCTTTGTTTTTTTTTCTCGCCTACATTTTTTGTTTCAAAATTAAAAACTAAGGTTTGAGTTCATTTATGGGACAGTATACCAAGCTAGTAATGTGTTATGTGTGCTCTAACCCCTTCTTAAAAGAAAGTTGACAATTGTTAGTCACACATAACGAAGTCACGATTTTCTCAAAGTATGTGTACGAGGGCGTAGGAAAATACAAACACAGTGCCCCTGAAGCAATGCATTATAATAACAAGCAGAATTTGGAAATTCCTTTTGGAGAATTGGACTTATCAAAGGTGACGCCAAATAATCTTTTCGAGTTATGAAAACATTCGAAATTAGAGTTATCAAATAAAAATTACATGGAAATTTCAGTCTTGATACTATTGCGCCAGCCAATTTCAAGTTATTAAATATTAAAAATATTTGAATTTTGCTTTAATCCTCACAAGAATAATATTTACATACCATATTGTTTGCTTTTTCTCCTGCATATAAATATTTAAACTTATTAGCTTCAAGAGTAAGTTCGTATTCGTACGATCCATAATCGTGCACTTTATGTTTAAGCTAGTATGGCGTCCCATGCATCTATGGTGTATAATGTGTACAGCTGTTTATTTCCCAAAGCGTCAAATAAAAACGGACAGTTTCCGACATTTGAAAAAGTAATAGAATCTATTTCAGTAAAAATTAATTACAATGAGAAGCATCATTTATTACGCGTAGTTAGTACTAGAATGTGGGACCGTCCAGAAATAAATCTCGTGCTGTTTACATGTGTTTCTTCTGTTGTTTGTTCTTTCTCTCTTTGTCCCTCTCTGTTGTATTAAATGTCTTATAAGTCGATGTTCTGAGTTCCCCAGTGCTGCAGCGTGAAGCGTCTCCACGTCTACTTCGTAGATTTATCTACGGAGTAGTTTAATATGTAATGTAATTCAATACATAATCTCTAATATTCACAGTTGGTCCGTCAATAATGAACTCAAACCCAATGCAGCTAAATCACAATTGATATAACGGGTCCGCCATCTAACGTTTTTTTTTCAACTAGTGCTTATTTCGTGAATGGTAAAACTTAGCTCATGTCTGATTTGACAAATAATTAGTTTTATTCTTCCGCTGAACGAATATGGTTGTGTATACGGTTGAACTACGCTCGCTAAGTGGGCCTGCGATCGACTTAGAGAAGATGCCGATTTTGCCTAAAAAATCAT
Source organism: Philhelius pedissequus (assembly GCA_910595825.1). Taxonomy (NCBI): domain Eukaryota; kingdom Metazoa; phylum Arthropoda; class Insecta; order Diptera; family Syrphidae; genus Philhelius; species Philhelius pedissequus. Next base: position 270,656,682 of record OU343160.1, on the reverse strand, counting down.
CTTTTCAGATGAAGCTCATTTTGGTATGTAAACAAGCAAAGTTTACGCATTTGGGGCACAGAAAACCCGCACGCATACATTGAAAAGCCAACACACCCAAAACGAGTCACTGTTTGGTGCGGATTTTGGTCCAGAGGCATAATTCGAAAATGAGCAAGGAGTGGCCGTTACAGTCAATGGCGATCGTTATCGGGACATGTTGAACGAATTGTTGTTCACAAAAATTGAAGAGGAGGATATTGGCAATATTTGGTTTCAACAGAACGGCGCCACGTGCCACACAGCCGAAGCTACACTCAATGTTTTGCGCCCATTTTAGAAAAAAAAAGGTTTTTGGCGGACCCTATATATCTCAAAAAGACCTTACAACACTGATGAAATACCGCCAATAATCTTAAACAACACGGAGCTCAAATTTGTGGATATTGTATCTAATCCTTATTTTAAACTCAATCGCTCGTTGTCTGGAACTGACCACTTAAATCTTGTTATTGGGCGAATTTACGCTGGGCTGCGTAAGCTTAGTGCTTCTTCCAACTTTACCCCAGTAGCTACAAAAATTCGACCTATCAAAACTTTATTTATGCCTATTATTGATTAGTCTACGGTAGTGTACTGCAAGCTTGACTCCCACTCTCTACATAAATTACTAGTTGCATTCAATGACATGATTAGGTATTTGTATGTGCTGCGTCGATACGAGCACTTTTCACACTATCATAAATTAGTCCTCGGTTGTACTTTTCAGCAATTTCTTGACTTAAAGCCTGGTACGCTGCTGATGCGAAACGAAAATTTTCGGTGGTCTTCACTAGGAGAGCGAAATGCTAACGAAAACCATAGCGGAAAAATATTTGCGGAGAGTTCTGTAAGCTGTCAAAAAAGTTGACAAGTTGTAAAACAATGGAGTTTTGTCACCAAATTACTTTTAGATGGAATTTTTTTTGTCACCAAATTACTTTTAGATGTAATTTGTATGAAATAATTCTTGGATATAAAAATGGTTCTGGTTACACATAGAGGATTTAAAATAAAACTCAGAACCGTTTAAATGATCCAAATTAAGCAATTACTTTTGGATTTATAAGCTGGTTTATCTGCCGATTTGATGAAATTTCTATCAAATTTAAGAAAATCAATGAAGTTGGGAGGTAAACCACTCTAATATTCGAAAACTACGTGCTTCATTGAGATGGTGTAAACGGTCCTGAGTTCAAATTTATGGTTTCTTACTAATTCCGGATGCCATTTTCAAGTCCAAGATTTATTTCAAAAAAATTACATCTAAAAGTAATTTGTTGGCAAAACTACTTTTGGTTTTGTTAATGCTCCTTTGAAAGTATGAGGTTTTGATTCTAAGAAGATATCGCTCGACTTTATTGGACGACCCGTTCCAAAGATATAGTCCAAAAGCTATTCACTGTTTACCTTGAAATACATAATCTGAAAATACTTTGGAGTGTATCTTTGGAAGGGGTTGTCCAATAAAGTCGAGCGATATCTTTTTCGAATCAGCACTTCATAAGGAAGCATCAACATTTTTTGCAAAGAAATTGTATTAAACAAAATAACTCCAGAAATACGCATACATCGTTCTAAATATGTGTATTTCCAGAGTGATTTTTTGCAATAAGCCTTCTACCTAAAAACTTTTGATGCTGATTTTGAGAGTATCAAGAGTCGATTACAAAAACGTATCAACCAAGTTTTTAGGGTAACCCGTTCCAAAAATACACTGAAGTATTTTCAGATTATATATTTCAAAGAGAACAGTGAATAGCTTTTGAAATATATCTTTGGAACGGGTTGCATTTTCACTTGTTCATCAGTGAGTTTTCTTAGTGGGTTTTTACTTGACCGCTCTACTATGATGCGCTTATGCAATTCGTTTCGCAAATGCTCTTTGATCGATTCCCATTTTAACTATAGGTCTTGCTTCATCAATTAATACCAAAATCGAATGAATTGTATAAATGCATGGCCTTATATGTCAAATCCAATCCACAAGTGACCAGCTTGCAAGCAGCTTGATTTCCTATCAAATCCACGAGCAGTGCATCTGCCATACGATGATTCAATTACATTAAAAAACTTTGTCCTGAAAACCAAAAACAAGGTAACGATGGCAATGCGAGGTAAGTGATTTGTCATCATCTTCTTTCTATCACCACAACAAAGGACTATCGAGGTCGTCACCAGAAATTGTAGACTAAATAACAATGTCCAACCCGAGCCGATTTTCACGAAGTAAACATTAAACAGATGGTCTGAACGGGAGAAATTAGTTCTGGGGTATGGTATAAAATCGCAAATCAATGAGATCAGAAACAGGCTTTCGGCTTTCCAGATAGAGAGCTAATTTTGAGGTGGGTATCGTTTAAGATGGCCTTTTTGCAACCAAATATTATTGAGGAAACGATGATTTCCTTAATTGTCGTTGGGGCAGCGGTAGGCTGCTTACCTTTGGCTTCCGGCCTGGATATATCTTGTCCCGACCAGGTCGGAAATTCATATTCGTACTGACAGTAACGGGCGGTCGATTTGATTTTTTCTTTGTGACAATTGAGTTAATTTATGTGTTGAAAGTATGTAGTTAGATATGGTGAGTGTTTTTTGATATTTATATGGTGTCAAATATAGAATTAAATAGAATTTAAAATTCAGAGTAACAAATGGATTTTAAACATCATGACATGGACAGTTCATTGCAGAACAAACTACTGAATCTTGTTTTTAATATTTTTATTTAGCAGGTAGTCACTTAAAATAAACAGGTAATTAGCAGGTAGTCACTTAAAATAAATAAGAACATAGTTTATTTTTAATCTAAGCACGAGCACTAGGTATGAGAAAAGTCGATAGTTGGTTATAATAAGAACTCCAAATAAAGATCCGCTATATCTAGTACGCCGATAAGATTTCCAACTTCCCATTTTCATTTTGCAGATTTAGTTTAGTCGATTTTGTAATCGGTTTTGATACAAAAATTAGAATTGAATTTATTTTGAATAATTTAATACAGAAAATGCACAGAAAAACCAGACACTAGAGAAAACCCAAAGCCAAAGAAAAATCAAATAAACAATACAAAAGCTTCACTTTTTTTTTAAGTGAAATGTCAAAATTTCGCAAGCAATTAATGTGCAGGTCAATTAAATTGAGAATGAAAAGAGTGGAGAATTGTACTAAGAAATCTAGTACAGCTATCCACTAAAATTACACATTTCGTCGTTCAGCAGCGTACTGGAAAACGAAAAGTAGAGCGAAATTTTTCGTTCATGATTTCGTCGTGTCATTTTTGTATGGGATTTTCCGTTTCGCATCAGCAGCGTACTAGGCTTAAGATGCTGTATTTTTATGCATAAAATTATTAACACCAGATTGCCAGTATATCTGTACAAAAAACTATAACTGGCCCAGTCAAACAGAACTTTAAAGCCTGTTATTCCCAACTTTGTTTATTTAGACTCCTCTCGTCTATTTTATATACATATTACTAAACTTTGGAATTCGCTTCCCACGGTCACAAGAAAAATAATAGGAGCTGGCTCATTCAAAACTGCTGCCTTAGTGCATTTTTCATCGACTTAAATATAACAACTTTTCTAAACTCCCTGTCTTGTATTAAGGATAAATAACTCTCTTGTCCTTCTTTCAATTTTCGTTTTCCCTCTTTTTCTCTATCCTTTATTATCTTCTTTTGGTCTGTTTTTTTTCTTTATACGTTATTTCCTACATTTTTCTTTAATTATTATTATTTTTTTTAGCATATTTTTTTGTATTGTTAATATATTTTCCAATTTCCTTAATTGAAAATTTAAGATTCCATTCATATTTTATCATTAAATCAATAACTTCATATTTTTTTCTATATTTTGTAAATATTTTCTATGTATTTATTCACTTATCCTTTATTTTAATGTACTATAAAAGACTATGTCTTATTTGTACAATTGTTCTAAATAAATAAATAAAAATAAATAAAATAAATACCGTAAATTAGATTAAGTAATGATATTTATTTTATTTTAATTATTTATATGATTTGTAAGACTTAAAATTAAACTTCTCAAAAATAGTTTCTCTTGAATTTAATTGAATTCTCCAAGTGCAAACAAAATTAAATCTCAACGCCCTCTTACAGTTCTCTAAGGGACTCTTTTAAGCCTTTAAGATACACTGGTAGATGCGGAACGACTTTTTTCTGCAGTGTCCTGCGAAACAACGAAATGGTCACAAAGGACAACTGGCAAAATACTCTTGGATTTTAACATCTTAAATTGAATTTAAAGACTTTTTTATTTCCTCGAAAAAATATTAAATAATGAATGTATATTTTAGCTAGCTGGGCAACTTATAATTTCCCCCGCCTTGGCTTGAGATTGATTACCTACCAACGACGCGACGTTTCAAATAAATTTCAGGACAAAGACCAGCGAAAAGCGTAGCAGGACAATGAATTGAAGAAAAGAGCGATAAATAGATAATACGAGTAAATTTCGTTCAAAAATTAATATTGTACTTGATGGAGGGAAGTTAAACAGATGAAAGAAACATTTTTGTCTCTTATTTTATTGGAACGGCCTTTTAACGAATTTCTTATTTTTTTTTTTCACAAAACTTTTCCTTTTTATCCTACAGTTTTTTTTTTTGCTTTTTGAGTGGAATGTTATTTTTTTCTGTGTTGTTATTATAATTTACATGTTGGACCTTTTATTTGTTCTCTGAAGCTGAGTTGATGGGGCTCGTCAAGGTTGGGTCATTCATTTATTTGGCTTTTCTTGTTCTCCTTAGGAATAGGCTACGTGTGTTTTGTTTCCTGGTGCTCTAATCAGGGATGAAAATATTCTTTTATTATTTTCCTTCCTTGTTGGTTGGGTGTGTATGAATATTGAAGGCCCTGATCGGCGTCAACCAGGCGATGCCCAATGTTATAACTATGTCGTACACACCAATTGTGCTTATTTGACCTCCTTGCGGTAGCTACCGGGTACAGGCTTGTCCATCCGGACATTGCTGCTAAACTTTTAAGCGCGAGTGTTGAACACAGAAAATAAAGGAACAATATAATGCTCTGCTTTAATGACTGTTCTGATCGGCTCGCAGAAGTCTTGCATGAGCTCCTCAGAAAGAGGAAGTACGGCGGATTAGCCCAAGCAATTGGACCAACGGCGACTTCAACAGTCAAAAAAGCAGATGGCCTAATGAGCTACTTGTCATTGGGACAATTCAATGCAAGTCAGGGCATTGAAATAGAGATGGTGGCGGGTGAGCCCTTAATGGGCCAACGGCAGCGCTCATATGGCTGAAGCGGGGTACTAACTCCGGACTTTCTGGCTCCTTTCGTCCAAGGAGTCCAACAAAGGACCTGTCCCTCCAGTCTGGGGGTTGTTCGTGGGGTTAACAAACCCGCTATGTAAAAAAATATAAGTTGCGAAGCGACCAATAGCCTCGGAAAAGGACGGATTAACTGTTGACGACCCGGCAAAATGCATTAAGGACAACGACCTTCGGATCTGCATGTGGAATGTTAGAACTCTTAACAAACCACGTGCAGCCGAACAACTAGCGAAGGCCCTAGACTGCTACAGAGCAGGAATTACTGCCATCCAGGAAGTGCGATGGGATGGGCCGGGAAAAGGAAGAAAAACGATGACGTATACTACAGTGATTGTGCAAAAAGACCACAGCGTCTTTTATTATTATTTAGTGCATTTTAATTTCGAAATGCGCATATGCGATTTTTTCTCGTTGCGATTAAGAAAGTGGTTGCTGGTCGACTTAGACCTAGAAGTACTTGCAATATTATTTAATCGCCAAAATACAAAATATTAATGTAAATGAACAAACCAGAAAATCATGCAGCTATAACTTTTTTGATCGCAACGACAAAAAATCGCATGTGTTTAGCCCTAACAGCGAAAAATATGGGGACCAAAAGTTTTGGTTTAACACTAAAACCAAACGAAACTCTAATTAAAACTCGTGTCCCTGTTGTATTCATTGGGATACAAATCGCAATTATACCTTTAGCTCGTCTGCGACTAAAAACATTCCTGTATATTTTTAAAATATATTATGATTAGCGTTTTTATCATATGTTCACAAGAAATCACCGATTAACAGAAATATTATACACCATATTACAGCGATTTTTTGTATGAGATTTTTTTTGAAAATGAAACAACATAACACAACAGAAAATTATAAGTGCGTTCGACATAAGACAAATTTTAGCCAAAGCTTTGCGACAAGGAACTTGAATATAAAAATCTCATGGTTCAGGTTTGTAATCGCTGCGATTTCGAAAAAAATTTATTTTTAAAAATCTAGTAATTGGACTCAGGTCCACATATGCTTTGTTGACACAAACATTTATTAGTGCATCTTAAAAGATATCCGTAAGGCTGGGAATACATATGCGATATTTCGTTGCGTTATAAAAATTATTCGCATAGCAGTTTTGATTTTTTGGTTTCACATTTTCTAAAACTCAATCGGCCTATTTAAGTGACTTTAATATTGCGATAATTATTATAGCATAAACTTTCGCAAACAAAAAATATGCTCATCCCTGTTCCCTCAGATTGTACTCGTATTCATTGTTCTCTTTGACAATCTTAACATAAGAAGAAAATGATTGATGAATAAGAAATGAATTATTGTTTTGTTTGAAAGTTAAATGTGCCTGTGAATGCTGTTCATTTGCATTATAATTGTTTTTAAATTTAAATAAAAATATTTGAGATGCATTATCCTTTGAAAATTAAGTTTTGTAATAATGATTTTGTACTTGAGCAAGCAATTTTTCTCATTTGAATAGGTTTTCTCAAAGCAATGCACATTATATTGGTAAACGAATAAAAAGTTTCCGTTGGTAACGGATTGGGAACACATTTTGAGAAATAAGTCAATAGCACTTCCAATACAGTAGTGCGACAACTTCAACGTATGAAATACATGCTTTCGTGAAGTCAACAAGGACAATTTTTAATCCGACGCACGGGTCAAATTTGACAGTACGGCCATCAACGTACAAATCCAAGGTTATCTGTTAGAGACATTGTTAAATTATGTAGGAACATTTCGCGCCGTACATACCTATAAATTCTGATTTAAGGAGAATTCAATTTGTTATATATTTTTGACGATGTAGTAAGTCAACGTACACATCGCAAGATCTATAGGAGACATTGTGAGATTATACAGCAAAAGTCAAGCTGGTTAATTCCACAATTGATCAATTAATCGTTGGACTTTGACTTACACCTAACCGCAAAACAATCCAACTGATCTCGCACTTGAAACCTATTGCGGACGTGTGTGCATGTACATTCACTAGACAGGCTCTGGAGCTTTTGTAATCCATGGGCCAGTCAAGATTTCGGTATAATTTCGGGGTACCAAATTTCCTTGTCACAGCAGTTAGATAGGTTTATTGCGATGTTAGAAAGTAGTAACTTATAGTAATGGCGGCCAATCCAAGATGGCGGATTTCGATTTGCAAAAATCAACTATAACTCGAAAACTATTGGTCCGATTTCATTACGGTTTTTTTTAAACTAAAATTCTAGACGTGTGCTATAAATTTTATGATATAAACTTTTTCGATAAAGTCAACCATTAATCAGAAATTTAAAAAAATACTGAAAATTTTCCATTGATTGTAATATCTCATTTTATTTAAACAAAAGTGCAAATTTGTGCAGCGAAAAATCAAGAAGATGATGCAATGATACAAATTGAGCTAGATATTTGCACAATATGTGGAGAGATAGGACCAGTCAGTGAAGTAAATCCCCCAAAAGGCAGACAATCTTGGGCAGTGTTGTTTAATGCAGCATTAAAAAGGAATTTGAGCCTGTTACTAAAAGACGTGAAACACCGGATTAACTCTTACGCACTATAAAATATCATCGCCAATGCAAAGCCAATTTCAGCAATATCAAGGCTTTAAGAAAATTACAGACAGAAGGAGAAGGGTAATCTTCTCGTTTTTCTTCTGAAAGCCAATTTCAAGCTCGTCATTACCGCACGAGAAACAATTGAAGCGATGCATTTTCTTTGAGAAAGAAAGTAAATATAAGAAGGGAAGCCGGTCTAGGGAATCAATACTTCAAGTTCTTGACCTTACTACGGATAAGAAACTGCGTGAAATTGGTATTGGAAGAGGAGCCACAAAAATTATGGCAGTAACTTCTAGAGATATTGTAGCTGCAAGCATGTTATCGAAGCTTATTTTTTAAATATGATGTCGTAAGCGTAACAGATTCTACAAAGAAAAATTTTCAATAGAACTCAAGTAAAGAGTTTGGGTCAACTTTAAAATTTGTTAACATCGATGGGAAGATATACATTTTGCCAGAAAATTTAACATATGATTTGTTACTATCCGACTTTTTGAGGACTAAAAACACATTAGAAGAGCTTCTTACATCGAAAATAAACCCTATTCCAGAAGCAGGAAAGAAGATAAAAGATGATTTAAAAATCATCGAAAATCGCAAGTTTGGCCTCCATCTCCTCACGAGCTTGAAATTAATTACATAGCTATACCTCCTTCCCTCATTAATATTACTTTATACAAAACCTAATTGGAGATTTTGCACCCTGATCATCAAAGGTGGCATTGTCAATTGTACAAGACATAATATACGCTGTGAAAAGGAACAATTTAGACCCCAAAGCATATCCTTCTGCCGATGACATGTAAGACTCTTACTGTCATCATTGTGTATGGAAAAGTTATATCATGCCAGTGAGGGAGAAATTTCTCTACTGAGCAGTAACATTGCGGTATTTATACAGTTTAAGCATATGACAATATAGATCGTATTGAAGAAACATTCAGTGGAGCTGGACATCTCATCGAGTCAATGGTATCATCGTTTAACAAACATCGTATTCGTGCTAACCTCAGAGATCTGGAAACACGACAATTCCTGGTGTACAAGATTACATAGTTACGAAGAGGTAGGACCATCTTGCAGTTATTACTGTTGAACTTCCACATGCATGCGTTAAATATATCAAGGATGCAAACCAAAAGAACATATTTTGGGTACTTAACAGACTGCGAAATGAACAACGTCAGACTGTTTTTTCTTTGACAGGGTTTAATATATCTATAATAAAAGATGTTTTGATTAAAGCTGATACTATTCCATATTTTCCATGTATAAACAACCCTGCAACAGACATATCTACTGTTCATGAAATTTTACAGCAATGCTTACAGATCAGTTCACAACTTCAGTTAGAAAAGGTTACATTGGTGCTAAACCAAAAACTATGGAAATTGTTTGGTGTCATTCACAAATCTTCAAAGACATTCTCTTAGTAATGGGTTGATTCCATATTATATGCAACCTATTTTCTATCATTGGAAAACTTTTTGGTGGGAGGGCTTGGAACTCACGCAAGGAATACCAAAATAGAAAACATAAACGAACTAAGATAGCACATGTCCCAAAGTCGACAAGGCCAAAAAGATTTAGCTCAACTAACTCCATGTGCAGATTGCTTACGTCAACAATCAAAACGAGCTAACTATCAAGCAGCTATTTGGCGGAGATGTTTGGAAACCTAGATGAAGACGGTACACTTAACATCAAGTGGATGACTGGAGCAACTGCAGCTGAGTCAGTGCTAGAACTCATAAGTTACTTACTTTACTTTAATTTAGATGGCGCTTACAATCCAGGATGGATCACGGCCTCAACCAGCAAACCTCTCCAGCTAGCCCGGTCCCTAGCTAGCTGCCACCAGTTACGCACACAAAGTTGGTTGAGGTCGTTCACCACTTGATCGCGCCACCCCAAGATAAGGCCTTCCTCTGTCGCGTTGTCCACCGGGGTTGGATACGAAGACTCGTCGGGCTGGTGCGTCAATGTGCATGCGCTCCACGTGAACTAGCCATCTCAGTCGTTGTATTTTTAGCTTTTTGACCAGGTTGATATTGCTGTATAGCCCGTAAAGTTCGTCGTTAAATCTTCTTCTCCACTCACCACCGATGCACACTGGGCCAAACATAACTCGAAGAATCTTTCTCTAAAATCAGCCCAGCTGGTTTCCATCCGATTTTGTCAGTGTCCATGCCTCTGTCCCATACAGCAGGACTGGGATGATTAAAGTTTTATATAGGGTCTCTTTGGTTCTTTGAGAGAGGGCTTTACTACTCGAAATGCTTTCTAAGCCCGAAGAAATAGCGATTTGCAAGTGTGATTCTTCGTTTGATCTCCGCACTGATATTGTTGTGGGTGGTAATAGTGGATCCAGGTAAACAAAGTCTCTGACTGCTTCGAAGTTATAACCGCCAATCGTGACGTTTTGTCCCAGTCGATGGTGTTGGACTTCTCTTCTCGGTGACCCATCTTCGCCGCTTCCGCTTCATTACTTGCAAATGCTCCACAGACAGCTCACTTTGTTCTGCCTATGATGTCAATGTCATCAGCATAAGCAAGGAGTTAAACGAACTTTTGAAAAATTGTGCTTCTGGTGTTGACATTTGAGTTGCGTACAATTGCTTCCAGCACGATGTTAAAGAGATTGCATGATAGCGCATCACCCTGTCTCAAACATTTCTCGACATCAAAGTCGTCGCTGAAGTTTTTACCGACTCTGATGGAGCAGCGAGATTCCTTCATTGTTATTTTGCACAAGCGGACAAGTTTGCCAGAGATGCCGAGATGTGACAAGGTTCTGTATAACTCGTATCTATCAACGCTATCATAGGCGGTTTTAAAGTCGATGAAGAGATGGTGCATATCGACTTGGAATTCTTGGGTTTTTTCCAGGATCTGCCGGAGTCTGGAAATCTGATCGTTAGTTGATTTTCCTCGCCTAAAGCCACACTGATAAGATCCGATCAGGTCGTTCGTAAAAGGCTCTAGGCGGATACACAAAATAGCCGACATAATTTTGTATGCGATGTTGAGGAGACTAATACCTCTGTAGTTGGCGCAGTTCAAAGCATCTCCTTTTTTGTGGATAGGGCAAACTATGCCGAGCTTCCATTCATTGGGCATACTTGCCTCCGACCAGGTTCTAGAAATGAGTTGGTGTATGCTCCTGGCCAAGTCATCTCCCGCTGCATTAAACAGTTCAGCTGGCCGGCCATCTGAACCCGCGGCCTTGTGCGACTTAAGTTTGGATATCGCCGTTCTTACTTCTTCTAGGTCAGGTGAACGGATATTTGGACCATCATCGTCCAAGTTGAAGAACTCATAAGTTGCTCTTGGTTAAAGTCATGTCAAATTCCATCGTGTACCTGTATGGTTAACAAATTAAAGTGCGCAAGCGCGTGCACACTGCCGAACTGTGAAAGCAGTACTGAACAAGAAGAAAATATCTCAGATTTTACTTTATTAGAATCTTCTGACAGTGTCGATGGAGATGACTTTTAATGTCTATTTACTTTCGTTGCATACATGCAGTTCCTACATGAAATTAAAGAAAATTTAATGCCTTACAACTTTTGTGTGAATATTTTTTTCTAATGTACACGATATTCTTTAAAAAAAATTATTAAAAAAAGTTTCAATATTTTTAAAATTTCTGAATTTAGAGCACACGTCTAGGACTTTAGTTTAAAAAAAAACGGATCAAGCTGTTACTAATTATGCGATATTTTCGGAACAAGGAAACAATACCGTCCGCACGTAAACATGTAAATAGCAATATTCTTTTCAGTCGTGTTAAAAAGATACCGCTATAACGGAAAATAATCTCGGTCTTATTAGCTTTCTTAACGGGAATAAGTTTGCATTTCGAATTCAACCTTTTTTCCCGCATGTGCTTGTGGAAAAAGGGCCGATTCATTCGATTTTATCTTAAGGCACCACTTAAATCGTGTTTCACCCGTAAAAAAATATATGTAGGTACTCAACGTCTGGCTATAAGTTTAGATTTAACATAAAAATCAAAATGTAGGTACCCTTTAAACCCTCTCGTTCAACCTTGCTGAAAAGTTCTTCTTTTGAGTTGGAGCTTACATGAATAAACGGATTTTCAAATTACACACACAGAAGAACACCAAAGATTAATAGCAGTAATTTTTCAAGAAATATTCAAAAACAAAATAAAAAAAAATATCACACCAAGAAACAATGAACGAATCCGAGATAAATCCTCGAAAAGTTTCCAAACAATTAGATCCATTAAATTGTGTGTTTAATTCAGACACCCTCTTCTCCCCAATCAAATATGCAAATAAATTTACTTTCTCTCAACAAAGAGCTTAACATAGTCCGTTTGGTCCTCGTCGTATCCCACGATGATGATTATAAAATAAAAATAAAATATACTTCGAATGACTTTTTCGCCACAATACAATGTGTACGAGACCAATACAAAAACATACTCTGACTCCAAACTCCAACTCCGATTCCGAACGCCCTCTGATGGTGCGACTTGAAAGTTAATCAGTTTTCATTTAACTTTCTGTTGCTATAAGCTTACACAATACTATGCTCATTTGTATATTAAGGACTACACGTTATACCTTCTTGTTACCGTTGTTGTAAACAAATGGCCGAGTTACGAAACCGCTATGGCGCTGTTTGTTTCTGAGAAATGGAAAAACTTACAAAACTGTTTCTCTACGTGATATCGTGTAACGATTATTTGATAACACCCACAGAAGCAGCTGTCATGCTGGTGTTTTGGCTTTTTTTTTAATTTTTTAAATGTTTTCTTCATTTTTTTTGCTTGTAATCATTTAACAGTAATTTGTGTAAATCTCACGTTTACACAATTTGCTTTCTAAAGCAGCAATGTGGCGATGCTGCGCGCGGAGAAGATGTGTACTTTTTTTTAACAAAAAGCACCGCGTTCAGTTCAAAATTGATTAATTAAGACAGAATATAGGTACCAAAATGTATTTCAGGAAGCTGTAGGTCGTCCTGGAAAGGGAAATTTTATTCCTTCGTTGATATTAAGCTCAAAACAATAAATATATCAGCCGCATTTCAATTCTATTCATTTGTTTTGAATTGAAATTAACTAACTGTTGATTTTCCTCTTCATCTCCAACGGAATAGATACTTGTTAATTTATACCAAAACGACTTCTTTTTCATTTCACAAGAGCAATCATTTAAATTAAACAGTGGGCTTCACTAGATTTACAATAAACCCTAATTTCAAGCACAGTGGTGCACTTTCTTTGGACGATTGGACAAAATTCTATAAAATCTGAACCGATTAACCGACTTTGATGAAATCTTCAATAGGGATCCCATAAGGAATCAGCAATTATGTTTAAAAAAAACATAGGTTACAAACTTAAGAAATTTTGATGTTCCTGTATAGAATTTTACAGTATAGGCAGTTTTGGTTCGATTAAATCTGAACCACTATTTACAAACTGATTTTGATGAAATTTTTAGGCTTATAATAAATACAGGCATTTTCAGGAACACAATTCAATCCACGAAATGTCTTGCATTTGCTCCTATTTCTTCTAGAAAGAAATTAGTCGCGCAATGTGGATTGCATTTGAAATGTTCTTATACATGTAGTTTACTATTAAAGTCAAAAATAAAATTGCTCTAAACGCGGTGTTATGGTCAGAATTCATGGTCATAACAAACTTATGTGTTGACGATAAGCAAAGGTTCTAAGTCTCTCCTTGGAATACACTTACAAAAATTATTTCCTTTTTTTACAGTAACGGACATTTTTCAAAGTTAGTAAAAATACTCAAAAAAAAACTAAGCAATACAATTGGTTCACATAAATAAAGGCAACAGCAAACATTTTGCAAAAGGTTTATATTTTCATTTTAATGATTCTTTTTTTTTTGTTGGTAATTATTATAAACAATAATAAAATAAATAATATAGTTGTGAGTATGACCACTGTTTTTGAAATTAATTCAAAAATCCGATCTGGAACTGACTCATACAAAGATTTTATATAATTCAGCGATATTTCGGCCAAAGCAGACTTAATGCCATATGGATAAATCCTTCTTTATTTTCGTACTGCCTCTCTCTCTTTCAAATGTCAGATGACTTTACTTTGTATTGTTTTTCATATGAAAGAGTATTTTTTTAAATAATTGTCATACAAGTTGCTTAATTTTGTTTCGCAATTGGATGGTTTGAATAACCTTCCGCGAGGTAAACGCCTATTTTTGCCTTCTCGCATGTATTTTAAATTTTTGCTCTTTCCATTTTTATTCAAAATTTTTCTATTTCACGTTAACTTTACTAATCTTGTAGCAATTCATTTTTGAATTTATTTTCTTTTTCATTTAAATTCATGTTTTAACGGGCAATGTCATATTGAAATGTCAAAAGAAAGCTCTTAAAGCTTTATCAAACAAATAAAATTAATGAAAGCTTTGTAAAAAAGACATGTACGTCTCGGGACGCCCGACAGATGTGATAACCTAGACTAGTCTAAGTTGAACTATTTAATATTGAAATTGTTTAACTTGCCTTAAAAGTTATTCGTTAATCTGATTAATTTCAAAAGTTCTCCGTTTGCGGGAGAGAAAGGGAAAGCAGGCAGACTGGCGCCGTAACGCTTTACGTATACGTCTATTTATCCATATACATTATGCTAGCACTTTTGAAGACGATGGCTGGCCCTGGGGCAATAACTTTGTGGAATACTGATTTTAAAAATATTGAAATTTTTCATCAACTTTTGCATTTAATGTCAAAAAAAAATCATTAATCTCTACGTATAGAAAGACACATTCTTATTATTTTTATACCGACATACAGCCTCAAGTTTTACCTCAATTTTAAGACCTTAACCTTAAGATTGAACTATTAGAACAGACGATATAAGCTCAAAACAACCACATCTTTTCGTTTTAATTAATTTTCAAACATAACTGTTCTTCTATACTGAAAATCGATGATAGGAGTTGGCAGGCAATTTTGAATGGTTTTCTTCTGTTTTGAAATAAAAATTGCAAAGCTTGTATAGCTCATAGAGTAATGATTTTATTCATGAAAATAATCGTCATATTGTTATTCTCTGCTTATTAATTAAAGAAAAACCAAATGTAAATGACTGATATGTCTAATCTTCTTAACATTACAGTTTTTTTATGGTTAGTTATGTACATTCTTGGAATCCAACATGCTTACCAAACAGTCAATTCAATATACTGTGTCATTTATGAAAATTTCAAAAATTTCATAAAATTCTTTTCTTTTCGTAACGAAGCGGCTTACAAACCCATAAGAAGTTATCAATTAAAAAAAAGTATATATATAACGGGTGATTTTTTTGCTACTTGGTTTTTGACGTTTATAATTTTGACAGATCACACATGACAAATTCCACAAACATTTGACATTTCGATTCAGTATTGTTTGCCATTTCATCATGAATAGACTTACGCCTGAACAACGTTTGCAAATTATTGAAATTTATTATCAAAATTCGTGCTCTGTGAAAAATGTGTTTCGCAAGCTACGTCCGTTTTATGGTCGTCATAATCGACCCACCGAGCATTCAGCTCATTGTGACCAAATTTCGCACCAGTTTCACTTTATTGGACATTAATCCACCAAATCGTATCCGTAGAGTGCGTACCGAAGAGAATATTGCTGCTGCATCCGCCAGTGTTGCTGAAGATCGCGATATGTCCATTCGGCGCCGATCGCAGCAATTGGGTTTGTGTTATTCGACCACCTGGAAGATTTTACGCAAAGATCTTGGTTTAAGGCCATACAAAATACAGCTGGTGCAGGAATTAAAGCCAGGCGACCTACCACAACGTATAATTTTCGGTGAATGGGCCTTAGAAAAGTTGGATGAGGATCCGTTTTTTTATCGCAAAATTGTCTTCAGCGACGAGGCTCATTTTTGGCTAAATGGATACGTGAATAAGCAGAATTGCCGTATTTGGAGTGAAGAGCACCCAGAGGCAATTCAGCAGCTACCAATGCATCCCGAAAAATGCACTGTTTGATGCGGTTTATGGGCAGGCGGCATCATTGGGCCGTACTTATTCAAGGACGATGAAGGCCGCAGGGTTACGGTCAATGGAGAAAGGTACCGTTCGATGATAACAGATTTTTTTTTGCCGAAAATGCAAGAATTGAACTCGGTCGACATGTGGTTCCAACAGGACGTGCCACATGCCACACTGCACGCGAAACCATGCATCAATTGAGAGGCGAATTTGGTGAGCAGTTGATCTCACGTTTTGGCGCAGTAATTGGCCACCAAGATCATGTGATTTGACCCCGTTAGACTATTTTTTGTGGGGCTATGTTAAGTCTATTGTCTATGGGGACAAGCCAAACACGATTGCTGCCTTGGAATCCAACATTGAACGCGTCATTGGTGAGATTCCGGCCGAAATGTGTGAAAAATTTGCCAAAATTGGACCTTCAGAATGGACTACCTGAAGCGTAGCCGCGGGCAACATTTAAGTGAAATTATTTTTAAAAAGTAAATGGCAGAAATTGATTTATCGTTCCAAATAAGAATTTCATTCACTTTTTACAAGTTTCTGTGTTTTTTTGAATTTTCAAAAACCAAGCTCCTAAAAAATCACCATTTATATTCAAATGTGTGATTCACGCTCCCTCTCGGGAACCAGAACTTAGATCTAGCGCCTTATAGCCTTTTCACTCCAAAACCAAAACACGGTTTTCGCGAAATTATCGGTTTTGACTGAAAACCTAAAGCGAGAACACAAGTTACATATTTGATAAATCATTCGTTTTGATAAACTACAAATTTTAAATGAAACCTGCCGAAAACATGTTGGATTTGTAAGATGAACTAAACAAGCACAGTTTGTGAAACATTCAGTGCTCAATTAATCGTCACATAAATAGCTGACGGGTTGCTGCGATACCAAGATCGAGACGAACAATCAAATCAAAACAAAAAAATGTTCAATAAATTAAATCCAAACGAAGTATTTATATTAAATATACATATTTATGCAATTACATCTACATATTTTGTACCTACATTAAGTACAAAGGCATAAGTCCTACCTTGTTATTAATGTGATTTAAAAGATTATTGCAAATCATTTTTTTCCATATTTTTTATAGTTTGTTGGATTCTTTACGGCTAGTTCGTTGTGTTTGGAATTTTTATTTCGTGTATGTGAATATGTGTGAAACAATTTCTTTGAGAAAAGACCAAATACTTAACCAAAAACGTAAATACACTAACAAATGCACCAAGTCCCTGCTGAAATCTCGACGAGTAATCTGACATTTCATTCTACTCACTCACTCACTCACTATTACTAGCTGAATCGATTTTTTATGTAAAGTGACTCATCTCACTCACTCACTCACTGCGGTTTCGAATTAGCTAAATCTCGGTGTTGGTTAGGCGAGACCGAGAACGAAACGAGAGTGAAATTTTTCGATGTTGACGAGACTAACAAAAGTCTCGCCTGTTCTCGTCTCGATGCCAGCCCTAGTCTCTATGAGCAAATGTCAGACTTCAAAATTCATGACATAAAATAATTTTTCACTTACTAAGTTTTTTTTTTATTCTTTCTGCCTAAAGCTACTATTAGCCAGTTAACTCTCTCAAGTAGAAAAGACTTCAAAATCCTTCCTAATTGTGCCAGGCCATATGATTATTGACATTACAATATTTACTATACGTTGAAAAGAACATTGACGCCTTTGTGACGTCAGAGAGTCAATGTTCTTCTTCTTGTAGCATTACAGCTAAGTCATACTTTAAAGACTAAACACAATTCTTTTTTAAATTAATTCATCTTAAGAATCTGTGTCTATGTATATATTGATTTCGATGACTATTAAAGCTTCGTCCTTGATGTTACCTTGAACTCTGTAATTTAGTCTCTAGTGTACACAATAGGTACATTTGAAAAAATTACAATAATAGCGCACTAAAGTTGTCGACATGCAAACAAAAAATCAATTCTACTCAAAAACATTTTGGAAAATAAATAAGAAATTAAATTGCCTTACCTTGATTCAGGAAATGAATACAATAAATATCCCTAGGGCCACATATACACACAAATAGAAACGTAAGTAAGAATATACACAAATCCTAATGCAAACATTTCAACCGGATATAAGAATAGCTATCCATTTTTTAAATTAAAAAAAATAAAATGCACCACTAGATCATATGAACTTGCTTAGTTAAAATATTTAACGTAACTTAATATTGGTGACATAGAATGTAAGCTTACTTATAACTACTAGCCGACCCAGCTCTCGAAATTCGAGTGCCAATTTATTTATCTCATTCATTATCATTCAATAAAAGACAGAGAATTCATGATTTTTTTTAAATTGTTGAATGCAATGAGAAGTATACCTACTAAGCACTCAATCCTGGAGTCCAAAGGAAAACAGTTATTGGTACACAAACTTCCAAAAACCTATACACATTTTTGACACATAAACAATTTTTGTACAACAACAAATGTTCCTGGTTCTTACTCTTGCACCTTTCATTATTTTCATACTAAACCAAAATACGTACATACAACAATACTGACGCTGAAAAACTTTAACTGAAAAAATTCAAGAAATATGAAAATAACCCAAAACAATGGATTTAGAGATTTGCACGCTTCACGAACCTCGTATTTTCACCACACTTTACCTTTAATGAAATGTCACCACATATGGTATAAATAATGATTGTTCTAATTTGTATAAATTCAATTATATTAACTTCGAAAATAAAACTTAATTATTTTCTAAATTTATTGAATTTATCAAGTTGTACATAAGTTTTCATTGGAAATTAAATATTTATTTACATTTTTTCACCACTTTACTGTACTCAGCTATTCACCATCCTAGTATTGCCCAGCACTAACACAATTCAATAAATAAGTTTGCAACGGACACTCAAGAGTATGCAATTTCTAATTCCTTTTATATATTTCATTAAAGTATCCAAGACACAAACCATTTTATTTTTTCTGCAACAGATGTCCCCAGTGAATGTGTGTATTTTTTGGATTTATATTTATTGTTTTAAACAATTTCTGTGTAGTATATTTAAATAATTTTTTGCATTTTGCCCATCTAAAAAATTCTTGCGTTTAATATGTAATTTATGCCCCTTCGGTTTTTGTGTAAAGTGAAAAGTGTACCACAAAAAACATGTTCGCCGTTTTATGATGTTGTGAGATCTAATTGATAAACCAATTGGCACGTTCACTCAGTTATTCTCAGCAATCTAGAATAAATGTCTGTTGTTGTTGTAATGCGTGCAAGAACACATCTGATGAAAAAAACGGCTGTTCTCATAAAAGCTATCTTGAGTTATCCCAAAAACATTTGGAATAACTAGCTATCTGAGAACGAATGTATAGAACAGCTGACTGCAAAATTCATTTGATATGCGTTTTGTTCTGATTTTTTGACAGCTTTCAGCTAACCTATCTGATTCGTCCACAGATACTTCGATAGCTTGGTATCCGAGATAACATATCTAATAAGTAAGTGAACGCCCGCATTGAATAAATACATATATATGAAGAATGGACATGACTAAAGACCAGTTGATCACAAAATTAAATTATGAGGTAAATTGGTGCACCCGTTTATTGTATACCTCGATGTATACCGGGAATTCGTTCAAACAGCCATTGAACTGAACGGTATAGGATCAAAACTCTTTTTTTATAGAATTCTCCATCATCATAATTTGTAATGTTAAGTTTTATTATACTCTGTCCCAGAAAAATAGGCAGTGTTGGCAAGATAGGACGTTTGCTTCTCATTCTCTCTATAGTAGATAATATGTATAATGTATATTTTACATGGACCCAAATATGAAAGAATAGTATGTAGAGTTACTGCCCTTTTTACGATAGGAATTTTTTTTTATCGTTTTGTTTATAAAAATTACAACATATTTATATTTGGTGCGTTTTTGAAGGGTAACCTAAGTAGGCCTAATCCCTTTTAAATAAAAACCAAGCAAAAATAAAAACAAAATCATTATCAGATTTGTTTTTCGTTGGTGGAGAGTTTTGGCCTTTGGATCTGTTTTCGTGAAGAAGTCTGTAAGCTCTTCGTTCACTTACAAGAAAAATATCAGCTACTTGCTTTACAGCTTCTTTTATATTTTGCAAATTTGTATGCATTTTTCTTGGCGGGCCAACAATTTATTTTTTTTTCCGAACTTCTCTTCTTTTGAAAACCTCGAAGCCATTTCGAACTAATTGTATAAAACTCTAGAAAAAAAACACACATCTTTAAAAATACACTAGTTAAAAATACAAATTGCACAAAACTTTAAAAGAAATACACCTTTTAAACATACGTTTTATTCAAAAAAACTTTACTTCACATTAATAATCTACGCAAATAATTTTATCCTTCAAAGAAAACAGCTTAAAATTTAGTTCTTGGATTTTAACGTATTTTCAAAACATTAAAACAAGTGCAAAAAATGAAAACTCTCCACTTCAAAGCTCTTAAATCAAAAGCACCTCAACAGAAACCCAAGGAAAAAAACAGATCGAGTTAACACATGGACACGGGTAACTCTGAAAGCACAGCAATATTAATTGGGAGTTGAATAGCAGCAGCAGCCACAGGCCCCAGCAAATGCAATTCAGTCCACATTCACACTTGGATGTGCGCTGAGTATGACGTTTGGTCTGCGTCAGATGCAATGAATTTTTTTTTAATATTTTTTATATTTACGGGCGGGGAAGCACTTTTTATGGAGAAGTTCTTTCAATTTAGTATGGTTTTAAAATATGACAAGCTACTGATTTGGAAAAAGCTTTCCCATAAGAAGTATACTGCCAATTTTTCTGAGACAGAGTAACTTTAAATATTTGTTTTTTTACACGAAACCAATACTTGTCCTATAGACAAATTTAAAAAAATAAACTCCATTACCATTAAAAAGGATCGACAACATAAAAATCTGAATACAGCTTTTTACGCAGGTATCGAGATCCAAAAAAAAAGGAAATACGAATTTATTTGAATTCGTCCTTTGGCATGAACAACACACATTCATATACTCCTACATCAGGGTATTTTTTATAGAAAAAAAAATCTAATAATAATAAAAGGAAATAATATTCTAAAGCCACCAAAGTGAACACATTTCCACTTGCTTATCCTTTTCCGCCAAGCCTATCACCATCAACATCTACCCACACCAACACCCAGACCACCCTCTCCATCATGAAACGTCATATAAATATACAATTTCCGCGCGAGTAAAATATAAACGCAACTCTAATCGAATAATTCGACGAACTACAGGTATATATATCTATACAACGTACCTATATATAAATAAGATATTTTTTTATATGTAGCATTGTGGTTGGTATCCCTTTTGCAGGCATATCCTATGGCATTGGTATGACACCCTTAGGTGTCGCTATCAGATCAATGTGTAGAAAATTATATCTCAGCTCGGCTATCCTTAGAAAAGAGAGCGCGTATGGCATGTCACTAAATCGAATTTCAATCAATCGCAAGGATTCCAATCACGTATATCGCCCATCGAATTCCTCTGCGTTTAGGCCATGGCAGCCAACACAACGAGACTAGGGAACACACGAGAGCGTTAGTCAACCTACAGATACTTCAGACTTGAACATATATCTATGTATATAGAAACCAAGTACACACACTCAGCCACCTCATCCATTTTAATACCCAAGCTTGCGATAAAGCGAATATTAATGATAAATGTGGAGGAAGTTCCTGGCACTTGGTACTTGGCTCATCTTGGTCTTGGTCTTTGCCTTCGTCTTCATCTTCTCTAGCACAGCATCATCGCCATCATCTCTCGCTTTATGCCATCACTCTAGGACTAGGGTTTTTACGTGACTGTCCTTATGAGTAACCATAGTCGATTGCTCATTTATACCTGGACCTATCCATAAAGTTATAAATGTAGCTTACTACCTTGCCTACTCTCTATATTGAATCATTGAAGTCGAACTTGGTCCTGGTGCTGGTTCCTGCTCTGGTATATGGGCTCAATTGAAGTGATCCATTTCCACTATGTTGGCTCTTCGATATTCGATGACGTGATGTGCTTTTTTGATTTTTTTTTTCTTACATCTGTGGTTTATATAGATGACAGTTATTTTATGGAACGAGGACATCTAATAATGTTACAAATGGACAGGAAATAAAGGAAAAGAGTGTGGGAATCGGGCATCTGTTCCAATTGCCTTTTTTATTATTCTTTATGATACCTACCTGGAAACAATTCAATTGTGTTAAATGTCAAAGATATCTTTAGCTGTATAGTTATGTGACTTTGTGAAGGTTTGATTTATCGTTATTGTTGTCTTGTGTCAATCGTTGAAATAATAATTATTATTGAACAGCGGTCTGATGAGTTTCATTTAAGATAAGAGTCTTAATATTTATTGAGATATATAATAATAAATATTAGAACCTCAGTTCTGTATAGATTAAAGCCAGATAAGAAGAGATGACAAAACAAATTTTTGGCATCGTCGAATCGTCTACACTCTGCTGAATTTATATTTTCCTTTCACTCTGACTGTTAGAGATGCCAATAAGTTCGTACTGTTGTAAAGTTCTTACAGAGTTGCAGTAGTAAGCATACTAAAATACCACAAACGTAGCAGCGTTAACTCTAATTTAATAAGTTTATTATTTTCAGTTGGAATTTCAGCGACAGGCACCAGTGTGCTTGAAAAAGCTCTCCAATAAGGCATGTACTGAAATTATAAATTGAACAGAATATAGTAAAAGATATGATTACTATACAACCAATGGGTAATCCGTGGGGATAAGCCCCATTTATTCCCAATGGCTTTTTTGCAAAAGAAGAGTGCAACTGTTGCTTTTCTTACTCTTTCTTGAATATTGCATTTGCAGTTGATCTTTGTGTTGTGTATGGGACCTAGATATTTGACTTTACCTGAGAAAGTTAGTGGGGTACCATTACCATTGATGGCGATATAAGTTGGGGAATTTCCTAGTGAAGAGGACAAGTTCTGTCTTGTCCGGGCTTATATCCAGACTACATTTTTAGTCGATTGAGAGCATTTTGCGTTAAGTCTATTAGAGGTGGAGTGTGCTTACCTGATACAACAATGGCAACATCATCGGCATAAGCTATTACCTTATATCCCTCTGCTTCCAGACCTATCAGCATTTCATTTACCACTCAAGTGAAGAGTATTGTAAGCGATTTAATCGAGCTAAACTAAATTGGAAAGTTGTAGACTGGAACTCATATAAAGAATCCCTTAAACTTTATAAGAAAAAATTAAGGAAAACAAAGAGATCTTCCTGGAGGTCCTTCTGTGGCAAAATAGAAGAAACCTCAGAAGTATCGAAGTTAAGAAAAATTCTATCTACAAATCCATCCATGCCCAGCAGCTTAAAGTATCCTGATGACTCATGGACCAATTCTTGCGAAGAATCGCTCAACTTGTTACTGGATACCCATTTTCCAGGTAGCTCTCAAGATGTTAGCCTTACAGGCCACACGGCGCCTAATAACAAATCTAACTATCCACAAGGTATAATTACTAGGGAAAAACTGACATGGGCAATGTATAGCTTCAAACCTTTCAAGGCCGCAGGACCGGACGGTATTATTGCAGCTGAGCTACAGAGGAACTCAGATATAGTTCTACCAATTCTGAAGAATTTGTTCCATAGCTGTTTAGATCTGGTCCACATACCGCTGCTTTGGAGGGAATTTAAAGTCGTGTTCATATCCAAGGCGGGTAAATGCACCCAAATTATTCCAAAAGACCTCAGACCTATTAGTCCTTCATCCTTTCTTCTAAAAACTCTTGAAAGATTGATTGATACCCACTTACGTAATAGCATCGATACGAGATTTTTGTCTACGGCACAACATGCGTACTGCAGAGGAAGATCGTAAGATACTGCCTTACATAATCTAGTACGAACTATCGAATACTCCATCTGCCATACGGATTATACTATGGTCGCTCTCCTGGATATAGAAGGCGCTTTTAACAATGTCGACGCATCTGCGATGGCATCTGCAATGTCAGCTAAAAGTAGATGGATCGCTTGGTGAACTGATTAATCAAATGCTGACAAGCAGGGTTATCAATTCAAAACTGGGCGATTTCTCTGCAAGAAGATTTGTCAGTAAAAGTACGCCGCAAGGCGGTGTTCTATCTCCCCTTCTCTAGAATCTGGTAGCAAATGAGCTGCTGATGGATCTGGAAGCGGAGAGCTACAGAGTGGTTGCTTATGCGGACAATGTTGCTATTGCCGTATCCGGAAAGTACCCTAACGTTATAATATTACTCCAACAAAACGCTTTAAATAAGCTAATAAACTGGGCAGAAAATCCTAAGAAAACTGAACTTGTCCTATTTTTGAGGAAATATAATTCCTCACGTAGATTCTCCTACTATCAAAGGTATTCCACTAGCTTTCTCTGATGAAGCAAAATACTTGGGTCTTATTATAGATTAAAATGAAGTTGGAAACCTAATATAGAAGAAAGAGTTAGAAAAGCCACAGTGGCACTCTTCTCATGCAAAAAAGCTATAGGGAATAAATGGGGCCTTCAACCCGGCATTGCTCACTGGCTATATACTTCGGTAATCAGACCGATTCTTACCTACGCCGCCAGTATGGTGGATCGCTCTAGAAAATGTTGCAAATCGTGACAAGCTGAGCAAAGTTCAACGACCAGCCTCAATGTGTATTAGCGGAGCATCAAGATCAACACCCACTGCTGCGCTAGACGTTCTGCTCCATCTAATACCCCTCGATACTTTCAGCCAAACAGACGGCAGCGAGCATAGCCGCTCGCCTTAAGGTTTCTTCACAATAGATCAATAATGATATTGGCCATTCTATTATTCTGAACTCGTTCGGTTAGCTTCCAAATTGAATTACTTACACCATCCCAAAACTAGAATTCGGCAAAAACTTTCAAGTCACTATTCCTCCAAGAACTGTCTGGGAGGACTTTAGCTTCTTGGAATATAACGCTATCCATTTTTATACTAATGGATCGAAAACAGACGACGGGATTGGTGGAGGTGTGTACTCAAACAGGCTTAAATTAAGTCTCTCTTTCCATCTTCCTAATCATTGTAGCGTGTTCCAGGCGGCAATTAGAGAAGTCCTTTCCTGGCTGAAAGAAAACGTGATATCAACTACTGATATCCGTATTTTCTCGGACAGTCAGGCGGCTATTAACTCTCTGGATTCGTCCTCCACAAATTCCATAACTGCTCTCGTTCATCTCTCATGCAGATGGCGCAGCAGTTCTATATCCAGGGTACAGGGATATTCCAGGGATTTGTAAAGCTGATAAACTTGCCAAAAATGGAACGACGCTACCTCTAATGTCTGAAAAGGGCAAATATAGGTATACCCATTGCTGCATGTAAGTTAATGCTGAAACAAGATGCTGTACAAATGACAAACCGAAGATGGAGCAATACAACTACCTGTATGACGACAAAACAGTTCTGGTTAAAACTTGATCTGAAACCCTCCAAGTGTTTGATATCCTTAAGCAGATTGCACATCAGCTCTGTTATTGGTGTCATCACTGGACACTGCCTCATTGGCAAGCATGCAACTAGGCTTGGCGTTTATTCAAATGATTTTTGCAGAGGAGGTGGAATCTGTTCCTCATCTTCTGTGCACATGTCCTGCTCTATCTCAAAGACGTAAGCTCTATCTTGGAGACTTTTTCTTCGATGATCTCAGCGATCTAAACAATATAGGCATCTATAGTCTCTTACGATTCATTAGGAGCTCCAAGTGGTTCAACGAATAGGAGGCTTATCTGAGGATTCATGTGGTGCCACAATGGACCAACTCTGGTCTAAGTGTGTCAGCTATAATGCTGACAGCCACTTCAACCTTACCTAACATAATCTTACTACTGAAGTGGGTATAAAACACAACATTTGTGGAGTTCCTCTGCTGACATACCTTCTTTCTGAGTAGTCCCACAGGGTTGAGTTGATTACTCTACTGCGTAACATGGCACTAATCAGCTCTGTCAATGTGTCGGATACCTTAAGGTTTCTCAGCGCTGTGATTATTGCCAACTTACTAACGTTGTTAAAAGCACCCTCAATATCTAGGAATGCTACCAGAGTGTACTACTTATGGTGCAATAGATTAAAGATGACCTTAGCTTCTCTCCCCAATGCCGTTGGCCTTAATCGACGCCTGCATCGAGGAAACGAAACAATTTTCAGTTCTCCTAAAGTGCATCACCGACCAACTTTTGTGGAATTACGGCATATTCTATATGTCGCCAAAAACGCTGAAAGTGTTTGGCTTTTGTAAGACAATGCAAGAAATATTTCCCCCTTCTGATCTGTCTTTAATCTATAAGGCCTATATTCATCCAAAGCTTGAGTACAACTGTCAGATCGGGGTAGGTGCTCCTATAACTCATTTAAGTCTTTTGGATAGAATCCAAAAAGGAGCTTTAAAATGATGCTTAATAAAACAATAACGGAAATAATTGCACATCTTCCGCTCATTGTTTTGTCGAAATTTTTATAGACAATGTTCTTAGGAAATAGCCAGTTGCATTCCTCCCCAAAAATTATTTAACCGTAATACTCACTCTTCAAGGAATGGTAATCAGTTTACCCTTGAGTCCAACTTCGGGCGTATTGTCAAGTACAGGGATTCCTTCTTCAGCTGCAACACATGAATGTGGAATTCTTTACCCGGCCGAATTTTCCCCCTCATATTGCGACATTCAAACATTAGTGCAGTCGGGTTGTGAAAAAAAGGGCTGAAATGGAAAAAATTAATTCGTACAATTTTCTTTTACAGTTTGCTAAGGGGGGGGGGGGTTGGGTCATTAGTAAATAGTCTAAATTACGGTTATCGGGAAAATCGTGGTGCAGTTTTTTTCGCAATAACTTCTCCACTTTTGATTTCTGACAAAATTAATTAAATGTGAAACTTTAGCCTTAATATTATTTTTTTTTTAAGTTACCGTTCGCGAGATATTAATGAAACACTAGTTTTGGGGCTTGTGATCCCTTTCTGGGACTATAAAATAAAAATTCTCACAGTCTAAATATCAATTTTCAGGAAAATACTGCTGGAGCTTTAGCCCCCATTTTGAATTTAATGAAGAAAGTAAAGTTGAAGTATGTACGTTTCTTATTGAAAACTAAAAATTTCGAAATCGACTCAATGCATTTTTTTTGAAATTTTGCATTTGTTAGTTTTTTGACATTTTCTTGAATAGTTTAAAATCTTTTTCCTAAAATAAAACACAACGGTACCTCAAATGTAAATGTTAAAAAACCGTTAACAAAATAAAATATTTTTCAAAAACGGCTCCAAAATTTTGCGTGTCCTTAAATTAGTCCACTTTTAAGTAAAAAATATTTTACTTTGCGTACTAATTAACGGTACTTCCCATAGAACCACTTTTTATATTTTGAATTCCAACTTTTGGATGAACCGGTTTAAATTATTTTTTGTGCAAATGCTCCCTAATAGTATTAATAAAACTGCATACACAAATTTTCAAAAAATTTGTTTTTCGATTTTTAAAAAATAAATAATTTTTTTTTTGAAAAAACGACTTTTTCAAAAACCTAGGATTTTTTTTCAAATTAAAATTGTATATGTAAATTAATAATTACTGCAAAATGGCGATTAAATTTTTTTTCTAAAATAAGATAAGAAATCATTTTTTTAAACCGCTACAAGGATTTTTGATTTTTTTTTGATATATTTATATTTGTCCAACAATTCAAATGTCATCTTTTTTTACCTCAAACTTTAACAACTAAGCAATCTAAAAATATTTTATTATGTGTATCATCAATTTATTTGTACCCAATACTATTTCATTTTACGGGTTTATGCGTACGTCACTGAATAGATGCATATACTCGTATACATTGAAATCTCCCTTTGCGGACACCTCCCTTAGGCGGACACATTTTTTTGTACGGAAATTGCTCCATAAAAGTTTCATTGTTCTTAGTTTCTCTTGGACAGACACTCCCTTGGACGGACACGGACAGAAATTCCACATATGAATGATAAAATATTTTCTCTTAGACGGATACCTGAGCAGAATTGAATATGTCATCACGCTAATAATTTTTTCAACGGTTTTTTTTTTAAGTTGCAGTGTACAGCGAGCATCAAATTCTTATGTAATGGAGAAATAAATGCTTGCCAGTTGTATTTGTATTAGAAAGATTGTAGGTATCTGTTGGTATTAGTAATGCTTGGAAGAGTTATTAATTGTTTCAAACATGCTGGTTTTGGAGAAAGTTCAAATTAGCAGGTAAATTCAATACAGAAGTTGACTTTCCTATAGGAAATTTAAGAGAAATGTTTAAGCTCCTTCGTGAATGCAGATTGAACGAGAACATGAAAGTTTTGTGTTGATGGATGAAAATGTAAACGTGAAAGATGACTTTGATGTGATGCCAGAAAATATTGCAGTTCCCGTTGAAATCAATGTCTGTCATGTCATGAGTCTGGTGGTGTATCTGTGGAAAAGGATCTGGACCTTATGTGAACATCTATTAATTCGTACCAAGAAGCAAACACTTCAATTGAAAATTTAAACATTTTTGCGGCCTAGAAAAATGACGCTTAAGCTGTTAAACTTTTCGTTGACCTACAGGGCAGATTCCAAAATAAATCGATCTTTTCTTATATTTAGTATTTATATGTTAAATCAAATCATTTCTTTCCACGTGAAGTGATAAAAATAAAAGCAGAAGGTAACTTATTTAGTTTTTTTTCTTGGTGTTAATAAATTAATATAGCCATTATTAATGAAGTTAATTTTAAGAAAGTGAAGTCAATTTATTTTTGTTGTATTTATTGTTTTATTTTCTGTGAATAATTGAATGAACAAACATTCTTTCCTATATTTCTATTCCTTCTGATGACTAGTGCCGTGCAATTCAGGTTGCATTTAAAAAGACCTTAGGTCTTACATGCATATAGTTAAAATTATTATTATTATTAAATACTCTTTATTTTGAAAATTAGTGTTTTTGTTTGATTTCCCTTAAAAGGACAACTCCCTTAGGCGGACAAAAAATTCTGGACCATGGCTGTCCGTCCAAGGGAGATTTCAATGTGCATACATTTATTTATATACGTATCTATAAAAATCAAATACGTATTATGCATATTACAACTAATCTATAAAGTTATATGCATACAGCTACCTAACCACCTATATCCTTCACTTTAATTCTTATATCCATATATGTATATATATGGGTACATATTACTCTCTTAACTAAGTAAAGTTTATTATTATTCTATAATTTTGATTTAAATATACATTTGTAGGTACCTTACCTATGTAACTATTAGTTGAATCATTTATTCAGTAATTCATTATATTAAGAATCACGGTAATATTAATCAATAGGCTTTAAACCTACCTAATGATAACTAGAATACGTACCTACTAACAGCATCAGTGGTTAGCTAGAAGAGCAAGTTCGTACGATCCAGTAGTGTATTTTATTTAATATTACAAAGTAGTTAATTTTTTTCTTATTGATTTTTTTTTTAGTGACAGTGAGGTGATCACAAGCCCCAAAATAGTTTTTAATTAGTATCTCGTGAACGGTAAATTTTTTGATAAAAATATTAAAATTAAAATTGTAGAAAATTTAATTTCCTACAAGTTTCACTTTTATTTCTTTTGTCAGAAATCAAATATGGCTAAGTTATTTGCCAAAATAAAATGTTCATTAAATTCAAAATGGCTCCTGAAGCTCCAGCGCACTGTAACAGAAAATTGCACGAATTAATTTTTTCCATTTCAAATGTTTAACCCGACTGAACTAAATTTGAAACCAATATGCATCGGTATCTTCTGTCTAATCCTATCGAATTTTCCTAATCGATCGTACTGTGTAAAACATTTTAAGGGTAGTCATAACCCCTTGAGTGCGCGCATAATTAAAAAAAAGTGATCCTTTTTGAATTCCTTTGTTTGAAAACTTGTGCGGTTATGTCATGGCGATCAATCGGAGATTGCCCGGGGAGTAAGAGCTTCGTGGATTCTGGCAATTTCGATTTGCGGGTGTACATCTGAAACTCCATTCAAATTGAGGGCGGCCCGATTCTGACTTGACGAACATGCCGGTGCAATAGTGTTGAAACAGTGGGCCAGATATTAAAAGATGATTGTCAATTTCCTCTGGAATTATTAAGCAATTTACATAGAAGTTCATGCTCCTGGCCATCTTATTTCTTTCGTGCCTGAACAGATTAATAACGAATGCTTATTCACTGAATAAATATTTGGCAATTGAGAGGTGTTTTATAGTGAATACAATACTGTAATAAAGGGTCCGCCATTTAACTTTTTTCTTCAACTAGTGCTTATTTCGTGAATGGTAACACTTAGCTCATGTCTGATTTGACAGATAATTAGTTTTATCCTTCCGCTGAACGAATATGGTTGTGTATGCGCTTGAACAACGCTGGGAAATATTGCGACATTACTTTGAAAATCATGGTAATGTTGCAGAATGTGTGCGAAAATTGCGTACGGATTTTGGAAGAAGAGAAGCACCGTCAGCTCCGTATGTTCGTTATCTTGTGAAAAAAGTGAAAGAAACTGGCATCCTCATCGATAAACCAACGCGTGAAAAACCAAAAACAGTTCGTACTGTTGCTGCTGTGGCAGAAAGTGTGTGTGAAGCGCCATCAACATCAATTCACCGTCGTTCTTAACAATTGAACATTTCGGAGACATCATTGAGACGAATTTTGCATAAAGACCTTGGTATGACGAAAAACAAAGTCCAATTGGTTCAGGAGTTGAAGCCAACTGACCATCCAATGCGTCTTCGCTTCGCTAAGTGGGCATGCGATCGACTTAGAGAAGATGCCGATTTTGCCAAAGAAATCATCTTTTCAGATGAAGCTCATTTTGATCTTGGCGGGTATGTAAACAAGCAAAATTGTCGCATTTGGGGCACAGAAAACCCGCACGCATACAATGAAAAGCCGATACACCCAAAACGAGTCACTGTTTGGTGCGGATTTTGGTCCAGAGGCATAATTGGGCCATTTTTCTTCGAAAATGAGCATGGAGTGGCCGTTACAGTCAATGGCAATCGTTATCGGGCCATGTTGAACGAATTTTTGTTCACAAGAGTTTAAGAGGAGGATATTGGCAATATTTGGTTTCAACAGGACGGCGCTACCTGCCACACAGCCGAAGCTACACTCGATGTTTTGCGCCCTGTTTTTGAAGATCGCATTATCAGCCGCAGAGCTGATGTTGTTTGGCCACCTCGGAGCTGCGATTTGACACCGTTGGACTATTGTTTGTGGGGTGCCGTAAAAGATAAGTGTTACGCCGACAAGCCAGAGACAATTGACGGTTTGAAGGACAATATTCGTGAAGCCATTGGTGAGATACAGCTGCACACAATCGATAATGTGCTTAAAAATTGGACCGATCTGCATGGCCAGCCGAGGCAGCCATTTGAATGAAATTATTTTCCATTATTAACCGGAAGGATTGTACTTTCAAATAAAAAAAGAAATTTGCGAAAATATTCAGTAGTTTTTTTTATAGCATTTTCAAAAAAAAAAAAATTATTTGGCGGACCCTTTACATAGTTTAACTAAATGGAATTTATGTATCTATTAAAGATATTTAAATTTATATAATGTATCTATATTTAAGTTAGGTACATGTATTTTTGGCTCAAATCAAAATCATATATACGAGTATATTATGACTTTCCGAATGTTCGTCCCATTGAACGTACGTAATATAAATTTCATTGCATGAAAAATGTCTTTTTAAGTTCAATAGTATAAAAGAATACAAATAAGAAATTCCCCAAATAAACTGCCAGAGACTACGTGACTTATAGTAGGTATACGCAACATTTGCAAAGGCAAAGGAAAATACGTTTCCGTTTCTGGTTGCCTGCTACTTTCTGAAAAAAAAAACGAACCTAATATACACCATCATAAACCAAGAGAAAAAGTCTCATTGAATGAAACACAAACATAATGTAGAGAAGCTGGGGTTGAAAATATTTTGTAAAATATTCGAGGCACGTCATTGATTAAAACAAACGAAAACAAATTTTCCAATATGCGGATTGTTAAATTATGGTGGAAAACAACTTCGGGGCAAAACTTTAGAGATATTTGCTTCGGAGAGAAACTTTTCAGCAAAAAAAAAAAAAAAAAAAAACAGCAACATTATTCTATGATGTTTTTACTAGGATTCAGCATAAATGTTATGAGGGATTTCTGAGATTGAGGATGTATTTTGCCGGTGAAATGACGGTTAAGATTGATCGAAATGTTCAGAGATATCTTAAGGATGAATCACTTATTTAAAATATTTAGGTTATGCTTGAAATGAGGTAAATCTCAAGGCAAAATAGGTGTACTGTCTTTTGTTAAGTTTATTTTTGGTACCAAAGCTTTTTCAATATTAATTACTTAAAATGAAATATACATATGTTTACATTTATAGCTCGAGGCTCTGTAATGAAAAGTACGTATACTGATTGCATGAACATTAAGTTTTTTAATTGCATCTACCACTAAGATAAACTTCTGCCTAAATTAACCAAACTTTGCTGACCCCATTAAGCTTTGGCACTTTATTTATTTCGATTTATCATTAGCTTAATGCGTACCGTAAATACAAACTGTTGGTTTTCTCGCTTTAGTTATTTACCTTCACTTTTCTATGCTTTTGGTATGTCCTTGCTGGATATGTTCTTATTTCATGCAGTTGTATATTTTGTCTTTCGGGTTTTTTTTTGACGTGCAAAATAAACAACGGAATATTTGATTATATCCAGATGATCGGTTCAATTTGAACAAATTTGCATATTTCTAAAATCCTCAGTCTCAATTTTCAAATTTTGTTTTTCTAATAATATCCCATTTTTACGTTTTATAAGGCAAGTTATGTATTCGTAACAATTTTTTTTTTTCTAACAATCAAACATGCCATTACGATCATAGAGACCACCAAAAAAGTGGGTCCCCAATTCCGTCTGTCTGTTCTCGAGTCTACAGCCTGAACGCTTTGATAGATTTGCTTCAAACTTGATACATATTGTTTTTTGGGTAATATTCCCACACGTTTTTTTAATTTTTTTTAAAGACCACAAATAACAGTAGCTCCCATACATTTTTTTTTTGGCCAAAAACAAAAATCTTATTAAATCTCAAAAACGGCTCCAACGATTTTTATAAAAAAAAAATCAGTTAATTAATGAAGGGAATGGGTACCTTTTAATATTTTTTTTTTTTTTGAAAAAAATTGTTATTTTTATTACCTCTAGTAGAACCATTTTTTTGGTTTTCGATTTTCTCGGAAACGGTTAATCTGATTTTTTTGAAATTTCTTACGCAGAAGCTCCTAAAAAGTTTAAACACTATTGTATGCCAACATTTTTTTGTGGAAGTTAATTTTTTTTTTGAAATGCAAAATTTCGAAAACGAAGCAATAGACTTTTTCGAAACTTTGCATTTAGTAGTTTTTTGACTTATCTTGAATATGTAAAAAAAACTATTTTTCTAAAATAAAAAACAACGGTACCTCCCATACAAATGTTAAAAAACCATTAAGAAAAAAATTTATTTCTCGAAAACGGCTCCAAGAATTTTTATAAAAATACTTGCGTGTTCTTAAATTAGTACAGTTCACTTTTAAGTATAAAAATACTTAAAAGTGAACTGTTAAAAGTGGTTCTATGAGAAGTACCGTTAATAAGTAATAATTTTCGACTTTCTCAATATTGGATGGACCGGTTAAAATAAATTTTTATTAGACAAATGCTCCCTAAAATTGTTAAGGAAACTGCATACCCAAATTTTCAAAAAAAAAGATTTTCGATTTTTAAAAAATAAATACATTTTTTTTTGAAAAATCGATTTGTCAAAAAGCGTCACAGAATTTTTTTTTAATTTCAATTTTATATGTATATTAATAATATTTTCAGAATGGCGTTTCAAACTTTTTCTAAATTTTTTTCAAAATTTTATACATAAGCAGCGATTGGGGGTGGCCGCGGCGCGAAAGTTGTGTGTTCGCCTGTCAACCTCATGGTCCAGGTTCGATCCATGCCGTAGTCTATGTCTTCTTATTTTCCATTAAAACCAATTCTAAAAATAAATATCATACAATGAGTTGCTGGTTTACTCAGTACATGCTCTTTAGGCATAACACTAACAACATTTGATTGAGTGAAACTAGTATACCGATAAAATATTACAAAAGGATAAAAAATTAATGCGAATTATAAGGGACATCGATAAATAAGACACTGAAATTCATCCGCATTAGTTCAGCCGCCATCCCTGGAGATAAAATCTGAGACAACAACCACCTACATTCTCCGAATATCGCGCCACACATCTTTCCTATCATTCTTTCTCTTCCTTAACCTCACCCTCACGCCCGCGCTGTGTTGAAACAATTAAAGGGTATTCATAATCCCTTGAGCGCGTGTAGATTATAAAAAAAAAAAAAAAATTTTTATTTTAAATTAATTTATTAAAAAACCGCTTAAACGATTTTTGAATTTTTTTTTTTTTTGATATATTCTCATTTATCAACGAATTCAAACTGCATCTTTGCTTTCCCTCAAACTATAACGACTAAGCAATATAAAAACATCCACTTATTTCTATTTTATTATTATTCCCTTTTTACTAATTTTTGCCTACATCACTGAACACTAAAAACAATGTAGGCCCTTATAAATTTATGTATATATACATATATGTTTCTAAGAATCACACGAATCTTATGTATGCATAGTGCACTTAATTATAAGGTTATATGCATATAGCTACCTCCCACCCACATCCTTGATTTTCATTATTATGTACATGCTTACATACTTATGTTCCATCAATATGTCTAGAAATATTTTACTCTCCTAACTTACATAATTAAAATCCATAACTTAGATTTAAACATACATTTGTAGGTAGGTGTTCATCCAATCATTAATTTGACAACTAAGAATCGAGGTAAGCTTACCTACATAGGCTTTACGCCTGCATATAATAACTACACCTAACCAAATAAACCTCAATGGTTACATAAAAGCATAAATAGCTACATAAAAGTTGTTAGCTACAAGAGCAAGTTCATACGATCCAGTCCTTCATTTTATTTTTTAGATAATTTAGCATCTATGCATATATC
The DNA here is from genome assembly GCA_910595825.1 of Philhelius pedissequus. Taxonomy (NCBI): domain Eukaryota; kingdom Metazoa; phylum Arthropoda; class Insecta; order Diptera; family Syrphidae; genus Philhelius; species Philhelius pedissequus. Next base: position 270,621,529 of record OU343160.1, on the reverse strand, counting down.
TATATGCTATATTTATTATGCTTCGAAAATATATACTGTCGGTCTCTAAATGCTTCCAATTTCTCGTCGATTGTAAAGAATGCAGAGTGGCTGAAATATTTTTTTACTTGATTATGGTCTTATATAGGGTCTCTTTGGTTCTCTGAGAGATTGCGATGTGCAAGTGTGATTCTTCGTTTGATCTCTGTACTGATGTTGTTGTGCGATGTAATAGTGAATCCCAGGTAAACAAAGACTCTGACTACTTCGAAGTTGTAACCGCCAATCGTAACATTTTGTTCCAGTCGATAGTTGTGCTTCTGTTCTCGATGACAGCTTATTCTTGGTTTTCGTCTGTTAATGGTCAAACCCATCTTCGCCGCGTCTCCGGTTCAATAGTTGCAAATGCTCCACAGACAGTTCGATTTGTTCTGTCCATGATGTCAATGTCATTAGCATAAGCAATGAGTTCAAAGGACTTTTGAAAAATTGTGCCTCTTGTGGTGATATTTGAGTTGCGTACAATTACTTCAAGCCCGATGTTAAAGAGGTTGCATGATAGCACATCACCCTGTCTAAACCTTTCTCGACATCGAAGTCATCGATAAAGTTCTTACCGACTCTAACCGAGCAGCGAGGTTCCTCCACTGTCATCCTGTACTAGCAGACAAGGTTGGCAGGGATGGCGAGATGTGACATGGCTCTGTATAGCTCGTCTCTATCAACGCTATCATAGGCGGATTTAAAGTCGATGAAGAGATGGTATTCTTGAGCTTTTTCCACGATCTGCCGAAATGTAAAAAACTGATCGTTGGTTGATTTGCCTCGCCTAAAAGCACAATGATAAGACCAGATCAGGTCGTTAGCAAAAAGTTCTAGGCGGATACACAAAACACCCGACATAATTTTTTATGCGATGTTGAGGAGACTTATACCTCTGTACATAGCGCAGTTTAGAGCATCTCTTTTCTTGTGGATAGGGTACACTATTCCGAGCCATTTTCATTGGACATACTTTCATCCGACTAAATTCTAGAAATGAGTTGGTGTATGCTTCTGACCAAGTCATCTCCCGCTGCCTTAAGCAGTTCGACTGGTAGGTCATCTGAATCAGCTGCCTTATGCAGCTCACTTCTTCTAGGTCGGGTAGACGGATATTTTGACCATCGTCGTCCAAGTTGAATAGATTGTTCTACATAGCAATAGATGGTTGGCTGTCTTCGCCCTTTAGCAGCTTGGAAAAGTGTTCTTTCCTAGTTATCAGCACTGTCTGCATATGGCCTACGGAATTCCCATTTTCATCACGACTTCTTCTGACTAACTCGATCGCTTGCTTTTCGTGCTCCCTCTTCTTCCTTCTTAGGAGTCGCTGTTCCTCTCTTTTTGTTTGCACATAGACCTCGGGGGCTGCTCTCTCACCAGTTCTGATGCAGCATTGACTCATAGTCCTCGTACTTGGTTGTATGTGCCTGCCGACACTCTTCATCAAATCAGAGATTTCGCTTTGGCACATCAGAGGCGATACTTCTGGTGGCAAGCTGGCAATGATTCGGCTGATATGACTGTCGATTTTATTAGTCCTGTGAGTCTAGTGGCGAAGATGGGTATAACAGACGGGTCAAAAAGCTCCAAACCACGTATATAATGTCATAATGATGTTTTGGACAAAATGTTAGCAAAGGAAGCTATGACTTTAGGTATTTAAGCAATTTGTCTACCTAGGCTCCGCTACAACCTCTGGAAACGGTAATAGCGTAGAGATAAGTTTATTTACAGACGTGGCTAAGAATGCAATGAAGTAGATCAGCAATATTTTGAGCTACAAACACCAATAAAGCCTGAATGTCTTAAATGGCTCGGTCATGTGTAACGGAGAGATAAAAGTGATCCGACACGTAAAGTTTTCAAATGCAAAGACGAAGTGAAGAAAAATCACCGCTCAGGTGCAACAATGAGAGAGGAACCTTAATCAACTTGGCATGTGAAACTGCTGTGCTGTCTGGTGAAGACTTGTTGGTCCACAATGAACAATAGCGCTATATTACAATCTGAGCTAAAGTTGTGGCCATAAACGGCTTACCCCTCAACATATCTTTATCACCGCAAATCACCAAAACGAGAGATTATGAGATATGTCACCTCTCCATTCATTCTGTTCTCCCATCACAGTCCATCCAATTAAGGTGCCGTAAAATAATGTAGAAGGCAATAAAGTCGATCGACTTTATTCCCATCGAGGTTGAAATAAATCCGATTTTACACTGTCTGCATTATTGACTAAACCGAAGGAAATAATGTCGAATGAAAAAGTAGGCAATAAAAGCGACGGAAATTTTTGCTAAACGTGTTTTAGAGGGCAATTTATAATAATATAGACATATATGCAAATCATTCAAAATTGTGAATGAAATCAAAAAAAACCTTGTATATGCCCAAACTGGACCCCACCCCAATCCTATAACTGGGCCAAGTAGGGCGGTTGTAGGGGGTATCTTTAAGAAGGTATAATAGCTCTTCGTGCGGATTATACCATAAATGTGGATTATCGGTGTCTGAAAATTAGTAATCTACAAAAGATTCAATTGGGCTTCGTCGCTTATGATGATTTTTCATTCAAAGTTCATATCCCATGTGGTCAAGATTCCTTATGGATTAAGCGTAAGTTAGAAACATAGCAAAGCAGTCAACAACTGACTGCAGATGTATTGCCTGCTATTTGTATTGGTAAAGGAAAATGATCTCCGATTGATGATGTTCCGTCATCTGGCCGATACTCTAGGGTACTCTGCAGTATATCTTGAAATTCACGCTGCGGCAACCCCACAGACTAGGTATTCCGCTAATAAAACCGAAAAATTGATTACCCGTTCCTTAGGTCCACATAGCGATGCAAATCTAGTTAAGGAATAATAAGAACCTCTGTATAGACTAGCAAAAAATTAAATGTTCTCTAGAAACAAACTAATGGGTTATCCATTTTGCTGTTTAAAAAGTATAGGGCTGGAATTCGACATCTGTTAAACTAAGTTGTTAAACAAATTTTTTTTTTCAGTTGAAAGTCTGACATTTACGAAAATGGATCGCTTAGCTATCGCACAACGCATAAAAATTGTTAAAACCTACTATAAAAATGGTGATTCTGCCACAGCCACATATCGCGCTTTAAGAGGAGATTATGGCTTACATAATCGTCCAACTACGCAAGCAATTGTCAAAATTGTGAAGAAATTTGAAGAAACTGGATTGGTAATAGATATTGTAAGTCCTGTGCATCATCCTTTCGCTCGTACCACTGAAAATATCGCTGCTGTAAGTGAAAGTGTTTCCGAAAACCCGAATGTGTGGATTCCTCGTCATTCTCAGGAATTAGGACTGTCTTACGGCACATTATGGCGTATTTTGCATTTGGATCTACACCTACATCCATATAAAGTTCAGCTCACACAACAACTGAAGCCAGCTGACCATTCACAACTTCGTAGATAGGTCGAATGGGTGCTTGAACAACAGGCGGTGGATGGCGATTTTTCGAACAAAATTTTCTTCAGCGACGAAGCACATTTCTCACTCGGTGGGAATGTTAATACAAAAATTGTCATATTTGGGGTTCTGAGAATCCTCAAGTAATTGAAGAGAGGCCATTACATCCACAAAAAGTCACTGTTTGGGGCGCTCTTTGGTCCGGAGGTGTGATTACTTACTTACTTACTTCTTGGAAAACGACGATGGAACGACTGTAACCGTCAATTCGGAGCTTTATGGTCATATGATAACCGACTTTTTTTTTGCCTGTTATTGAAGAATACGACTTGGAGAATATGCGGTTTCAACAAGACGGTGCCACATGCCACACAACTCGAGCGAATATGGCTTTATTGCAAGAGACATTTCCTGGCCGCGTAATTTCTCGTCGTGGCGATATCAACTGGCCAAGATCATGCGATTTGACACCGCTAGACTTTTTTTTGTAGGGCTACGCGAAAGACCGTGTTTATGCAGATAAACCTTTAACTCTTGAGCACTTGAAAACAAGCATTCGTCAAGTTGTGGCTGAGATACCTCCCAATATGCGTCAAAAAGTGGTCGAAAATTACCTAAAAAAAATCGATGCTTGCAACAATTCGCGTGGTGGTCACTTAAATGACGTAGTGTTTGACACATAATGTCAACGTTCTAGCTTTATAATAAAAAAGAAATATCATGAAAAAAAAATATTTTATATACGTTTTATTTACGTTTACTTTTGAAACCGCAGAATGGGTAACCCTTTACTTACCTTTTTTAAACAAACTATACCTTGGGAAACTTTGCCCACAATATTCAACAATGATTAAACAAACATTTCCAGTTCTTAAACTTTTAAGAACCTGGCCAAATCTTAAGAGCCATAATGATAATGGTTTTCTGGTAATTCTGAGACATCGGTCTCAAGATTTGTCCATTTTTTTTTTAAATATAACAAGCCCTATAGAGTTTAAATAGTATTAAAGCGGATTTAGGTATTTGTGACGTTATACATATTTGCTTACACATCAGTTGTCATTCACGAAGTAGTACTTGCTTTCGTTTTTTTATGCAAAAAGGGACCCTGTCCTGAATCCCTAAATTAAGTCAATCGAAATAAAATAACATACACCCATATAATAAGGACGAAACTGACAGTAAGTATCTACTACCCACCTATATCCATCATATGGTACATTCATATAAAAATGCATATATACGACACTTCACATTAAAATGAAGATGAGATGAGGGATATTTGTGTAACATTTTGATGCTTGCGGCAATAATAACTCATAAAAAAAGGACTCCATCAGGAAAAATGATACAAAAAGATTATCTTCCTTCGAGAAATGATATAAAATCCATAACATGCCGTCCGTCGTCGCACCAGATGAAGGAAGTTTCAAGACAAGACAAAAGCACGTGCTATACACGTATTGATCCAAGAACAACACAAAAAAATATATCTTCCATAAAAGCCCTTTAAAGCGCGACGCGCACTTTTGGATTCACTTAATGCCTGCTCTTAAGAGTACTAAAGTATTTCCGCATTATCTATAGAAATGCTTGCGATTGAATTTATATTATGCTGCGTAACATGAAGGAGCTAATTGCTCGACGAGATGAAGTAAAGTGTCGATGATGGAATCATTAAGTTATAATGGCAATCGTTCTATGTAATTGATGGTGTATAAGTCCCTTTTGTGGTTGAGTAAGACGTTTTATGCAAAATGGCAGGATAGTCTATTATATTCTTAATACTTATGTTTATGAATTGAGTTATATCATTTTAACGTTTTCCATTCCAGATTCTTAGATTGAGTTCATTATAGACCGCGTGCCATGAGAATTTCAGTAAAATGACAAAATGAATACTACCCTTGATGGAGCTCTCAAATTACTACCCACAGGATGTTTTTGTCGAAGAGTCCTTTATTCCAATAGGGGTTCTTAGCGTTCTGGCATGGATTAATAAAAATTGAAATATGTATTTTTTTTTAAACACATTCACTATTATTGATATATTTACGATAAAGCAAGACTGCCATAATTCAAATATTGCCTTTCGTTACCAGATGTCACATTACCCAATTTGTGTAATTCATTCCGAACCACTATAATAATAAAATAATAATAAAATAAAGCTATGTTTTTGAAATTATCTTAATCAGTGATGGGCGCTATCGAACTATCTGATTTTTTATAATAACAGACTGATGACTGGAGTAGGAATGTATTATTAAAACCTTCTAAGATATTTAAAAAAATAAAATGCACAATCTGGCTACACTTACTTGCTCTTATGCTCGATCACAAAGTAGGCACAACATTCTTAGTAGCTAATTATATTTTTAAATTCGTTTTTTACTAAATTTTAAATATAGGTACAAAATGCCTTTAATTTTTTTCTAAACAAATGTCAATCTTACTCGTACTGTACTAAATAAAATAAACTTAAAGATATAATATTGACAAAGGAAACGTCATGAGTTTTCGAAATATTGAAGTTTAAAAAAAATTATTTCCAAAAAGTCGAAATTAAATAATATGTGTGAAATTTCGAAAGAATCGTTTAAGCCGTTTACGAGATAGTCGAAGTCAAAAAAACGTTCCTATGGAAAGTACCGAAAGACTGACAGACTGGCAGACTGACAGACTGACAGACTGACAGACTGACAGACTGACAGACTGACAGACTGACAGACTGACAGACTGACAGACTGACAGACTGACAGACTGACAGACTGACAGACTGACAGACTGACAGACTGACAGACTGACAGACTGACAGACTGACAGACTGACAGACTGACAGACTGACAGACTGACAGACTGACAGACTGACAGACTGACAGACTGACAGACTGACAGACTGATAGACTGACAGACTGACAGACTGACAGACTGACAGACTGACAGACTGACAGATTGACAGACTGACAGACTGACAGACTGACAGACTGACAGACTGACAGACTGACAGACTGACAGACTGACAGACTGACAGACTGACAGACTGACAGACTGACAGACTGACAGACTGACAGACTGACAGACTGACAGACTGACAGACTGACAGACTGACAGACTGACAGACTGACAGACTGACAGACTGACAGACTGACAGACTGACAGACTGACAGACTGACAGACTGACAGACTGACAGACTGACAGACTGACAGACTGACAGACTGACAGACTGACAGACTGACAGACTGACAGACTGACAGACTGACAGACTGACAGACTGACAGACTGACAGACTGATAGACTGACAGACTGACAGACTGACAGACTGACAGACTGACAGACTGACAGACTGACAGACTGACAGATTGACAGACTGACAGACTGACAGACTGACAGACTGACAGACTGACAGACTGACAGACTGACAGACTGACAGACTGACAGACTGACAGACTGACAGACTGACAGACTGACAGACTGACAGACTGACAGACTGACAGACTGACAGACTGACAGACTGACAGACTGACAGACTGACAGACTGACAGACTGACAGACTGACAGACTGACAGACTGACAGACTGACAGACTGACAGACTGACAGACTGACAGACTGACAGACTGACAGACTGACAGACTGACAGACTGACAGACTGACAGACTGACAGACTGACAGACTGACAGACTGACAGACTGACAGACTGACAGACTGACAGACTGACAGACTGACAGACTGACAGACTGACAGACTGACAGACTGACAGACTGACAGACTGACAGACTGACATACTGACAGACTGACAGACTGACAGACTGACAGACTGACAGACTGACAGACTGACAGACTGACAGACTGATAGACCGACAGACTGACAGTTTGATTGTTATCTCAAAACTTTTTTTTCGACGAATGCTTAACTTGCCCTATAGTACCTTTAATCGCAAACAAAAATGATTTCTAATAAGTCGAAATTAAAAAATCGTGGTATGCGAGGTACCGATAGTTTTGGGGCTAAGAAAACTATTCGAAAACCTATTTCAGACAATCATCTAAAACGCTTGTGTACTAAGTTTGAAACTGCAGACGCTTCTCTATCACCCATTGATTAAAATCTCGAGTTTAATTTTTGAAGTGAAACTTCTTTAAAATCGTTGTGATTTGAAATTCCATGAAACGAAAATGCGTCACGATAAGGATACAAACACATAAATTTATATAATTAAGAATGAGAATTCATTTTAATCCTTTTATTTATAAATTAACCTGAAGTTCCAAGAACTTACTGTTATTTTTAAATACGCCATCTAACGTTTTTTTTTCAACTAGTGCTTATTTTGTGAATGGTAACACTTATCTCATGTCTGATTCGACAGATGATTAGTTTTATCCTTCCGCTGAACGAATATGGTTGTGTATATGCTTGAACAACGCTGGAAAATATTGGGACATTACTTTGAAAATCATGGTAATGTTGCAGAATGTGTGCGAAAATTGCGTACGGATTTTGGAAGAAGAGAAGCACCGTCAGCTCCGTATGTTCGTTATCTTGTGAAAAAAGTGAAAGAAACTGGCATCCTCATCGATAAACGAAAGCGTGAAAAGCCAAAAAGAGTTCGTTCACCCGAGAATATTGCTGCTGTGGCAGAAAGTGTGCGTGAAGCGCCATCAACATCAATTCACTGTCGTTCTCAACAATTGAACATTTCGGAGACATCATTGAGACGAATTTTGAATTAAGACCTTGGTATGACGCCATACAAAGTCCAATTGGTTCAGGAGTTGAAGCCAACTGACCATCCAATGCGTTTTCGCTTCGCTAAGTGGGCCTGCGATCGATTTAGAGAAGATGCCGATTTTGCCAAAAAAAAATCATCTTTTCAGATGAAGCTCATTTTGATCTTGGCGGGTATGTAAACAAGCAACAAAAATTATCGCATTTGGGGCACAGAAAACCCGCACGCATACATTGAAAAGCCGATACACCCAAAACGAGTCACTGTTTGGTGCGGATTTTGGTCCAGAGGCATAATTGGGTCATTTTTCTTCGAAAATGAGCAAGGAGTGGCCGTTACAGTCAATGGCGATCGTTATCGGGCCATGTTGAACGAATTTTTGTTCACAAAAATTGAAAAGGAGGATATTGGCAATATTTGATTTCAACAGGACGGCGCTACCTGCCACACAGCCGAAGCTACACTTGATGTTTTGCGCCCTGTTTTTGAAGATCGCATTATCAGCCGCAGAGCTGATGTTGTTTGGCCACCTCGGAGCTGCGATTTGACACCGTTGGATTATTATTTGTGGAGTGCCGTAAAAGATAAGTGTTACGCCGACAAGCCAGAGGCAACTGACGCTTTAAAGGACAATATTCGTGAAGCCATGGGTGAAATACAGCTGCACACAATCGATAATGTGTTTAAAAATTGGACCAATCGTGTAGGCTACTGCATGGTCAGCCGAGGCAGCCATTTGAATGAAATTATTTTCCATTATTAACCCGAAGGATTGTACTTTCAAATAAAAAAGAAATTTGAGAAAATATTCAGTAGTTTTTTTTATAGCATTTTCAAAAAAGAAAAGTTATTTGGCGGACCCTATTTGACAAACTACTTAACACATTTTGATTGTGTTTGATTAAGAATTTATAAAATATTAGATAGAAAAATCATTATAACCTAAAATACTGAAAGAAATTTATTTTTTTTATTTGTTTTCAAATTTTGAGTTTGAAAATTAATTTTCCAAAAATTCGTCATTAAAATAAAATTTAATAATAATAATAATTTTAACTGTGTGCCTGTAAGACCTAAGGTCTTTTTAAATGCAACCTGAATTGCACGGCATTAGTTAGAAGGAATAGAAATATAGGAAAGTATTTTTTTGAATTTAATAACAGATTACTGGATTCAAAAAAGTAAATAATAATAAATTATTTTTTGCTGTAATTTTTTTTTTATTTTAAGTATTTTTTTTCGAAATGTTTAACGAGAAACCATCGATTAAAAGGGGTCCCCTCCTGAAAAATTTGTTTCTCATTTTGAAATAAAGTCTTTTGTCACATTTAATAAAAAAAAAACACCATGCTGGTATAAATACGTTTGTATCTTATCAATTCAATGCTATTGTTCTTATAATATATCAATGATGTCGAATTTAAATGGAAAACACTCGCATCAAAATATTATCTAGTGTATCGATCATTTTACAAGTAAATGTCAATTTTACAGTGCTTTATTTTCAATTCCTCAAATTCAATTGTTTTTTTTTTACAGAAATATATATGTACTTCAATCACACATTTAAATATAAATACAGCAAGCTATATCTCAAGCTGTCAAATAAAACTCAGTGTTATAAAAGAATACAGTCCAAGTCAATTATTGCACCTATACAATAAAATGTAATAAGCAACATTTTACTGCTAACGCGAGAAAAATTATATTTAAAAAAAATCAAACACTAGGGACGTTATTACAGAAGAAAATAATAAATCAAAGCAAACAGCTTTTTTCAGAGAAATGTAATACCGCACTGGACTTCACTACACAACATGTCAGTCTACAGTAGTCTGGGCATTTAAACACTGTATTTGGTCCGCGTTGGCACGACACTATACAACACGAGTGAAATTGTTAATTTGTTTCATCACTTGACCCGACAGAGCTTATCCTGTCTTAATTTTAAATATTGAATTCGAATTGGTATACCTAACTAAAAAAAATTTAAAAAAATATTAAAAAAAAGTGAATGCTTTATAATATACAACATTCTTAGTTTTTGTTTTTATTGCGAGTTTACAAATAGTTTTGTTGGTATTCCAACACGTGAGCAAGCGACATATAACTCGCCTTGTGAAAAACATGGATTTTCAAGAGTATGCCAAAAACACCTAGCGACTGCCCTTGAAATTTATTCATCGACATTGCAAATGCCAGCCGCACTGCAAATTCCAAACGGTTAAAGTCAAATGGCATGTCGTTCGGAATCAAGGGATTCCGTGGAATCAAAACGTTTTCGCCCTAGTACGTCCCTTTCAAATTGTGGTTTCGATGACATTGTTCGTTAATTTCTTCACCACAATTCGGGTGTCATTACAAAGATGTGGCTGGTTTATATTGCGCAACATAATGATTACCGATCCGATTTTTAATTGCAGATTGCCAGGTGGTAATCCAGGCAATTTCAGTGAATTTAAAAACTCCATCAGTCTGAATTAATAATAATTCATCGAACTAACTTGTTTGTTAGTTTCGGAACCTGTAACTGGATTTATTATCTTCATTGAAAAATAATATCCATCTTCAAGGTTCTAAAATATGATTCGATGTGTTTCTGACACACAGGCTGCAATTGATTGCCACGCCGACGTAAAACAATACCTCGGTTTTCTAAACTTTCAAACACGACGACAAAATCGTCGATTGTTGGCGCATTAAAACGTCTCGCGTGTATTCCTGCAGGTGTCTGTCAGCTTTGATGACAATTTTGTTATTATTAGACGGTATACGGTCAAAAGCGGTCGTGAATAATGCAACCAACTCGTTATGTTGATGAAAAAACCTTTGGAGTTGTTCCACAATTATTGGTGTTTTCACCGGATTGTTGTGTGCACAACGTCGAATCACCCATACCAAAAGTTTGTAGTCACTATTTGGCGTTGGCAAAAAGGAACCTGTTAGATGATATTTTTGACCCTGAATCTTGAAAGTTGTCATAAAATGTTCCTGAATAACTTTTGTTACACCAAATGACGTCATTTGAAATCAATTTTTGTATTGCTTGGGTGGCCGTGGAGTGATAGTTGCGTATTCGCCTGTCAACCTCATGGCCACAGGTTCGATCCCTTCCTTAGTCTATGTCCTTTTATTTTTCCATTAAAAATTCTAAAATAAATATTATACGAGTTGCTGGCTTACTCATTACATACTGTTTAGACATAGAACTAACAACATGTGATTGAGTAAAACTAGTATACCGATAAATATGACAACGAATTAAGAAAAATAATCCGAATTATAAGAGACATAGATATATAAGATACGGAAAGTTCTCCACATTAGTTCAGCCACCATTCCTGGAGATGAAATCTAAGACAACAACCACCTTCTTTCTGCTCCTAACCTACCGCCCCCTGTGTTGACACATTTAAAGGGTAGTATAATTTCTTGGGCGCGTGTAGATTATAAAAAAAATGTTTAGAATCGGAAACCAATGAATGTAGTGGTGGTGTAGGGTGGCGTTACTAATGGCGTCAATTTGACTTGACCGCTCGCGAAACACAATCCAGGAGCTTCATTTTGAAAAATAAATGCCTTGCAATTGGCACACAGCGTTCATTGGTCCAATAGCAACAATTTGCAACGAATGTCTATATCTAAAGATTACCAGACTAGGCATAAGTAAACCTCTATTGTTTATGCCCTATGACATGCTAAATAGTAGAAAGTTTGTTGTCAAGAGTGGAAATGTAACTTCTGCCCCAATTTTTAATATTAAAAATGATCTTTAGCAGGGAGTGGTTAACTAGACGATTCTCTTCAGCATTTACACCAGCGATCTGATAGGTAGTCTAACTCAGGTAATCGCGTACGCCGACGATCTAATTGCGTACAGAAATCATCAAAAATCTTTTGCAGAGTGGCTTCGACAAGATTCAGCGATATTGTGATGACTGAAAGTTGAAAATCAACTTCCAGAAATCAGAAACTATTCTGTTTTGGACTCCGTTGTCTAGCGTCTCAAGGGATACGAGAAAGAACTGTCGCAAGCTGGTGACCGTAGGGCCACATGGACGTCCACTTGCGAGTAAAAGTGTAGTAAAGTACCTTGGCATCTGGTTGGATCAGTACCTGTATTTCGACAGACAGATAGGGGTTGCTATGGCCAGGGCTAGGAGAGCCTTTGCTTTGAAAAAACGACTGTTTTATAGCAGCCGTCTTGTTAGCAGGGTGAAGGTGATTTGCTACATGGCCCTCATCAGGCCGATGATTGCCTACGGATGCCCGGTGTGGTTTCATGTGCCCCATCTCAAATTGAAAAGATTCGGGTGTTTGAGAGGCAATGTCTTAGACTTTGCCTTGGATTACACAGAACACCCGAGTCAGAGTACACAGGATATTATTCCAACCAGGTTCTATACAACGGAGCCAACATAAACAGAATATATAATTTTTTATTTAAGCTGATTCGGGGTCACGTTGCAAGAGCGATGTCCTCAACTAAGAGCTTAATCTTTGGGGCTTACTACCCCAATAATGAATATTTTTAGAGCGCGCGGTTAAGTGGCTATATCCCTCCGGAGGCATTCCTCTTTTTAGACAGTCGAGGGCTGATACAGGATGGAATGGCGGTTCCGCTCATCTACCACGTCAGCCGGAAAACTGTAGATAGGCGACTCCTGTATGGTCGAGACGTCATCGCTCAAGGTGGAGAGGAGCGCCTTCGGTTTAGTAGGACTGTGTCCGATCGGGACCGAAGGGATAGGGCGAAACAGGAGAACCAGTTCTGGTGGCTCTCTGAACAGCATCGTGATATTTAAAGTCGATTAAGATATGTCTTGGCCGACTTACATACATTTAGGGTAATTAGGTATAGGGAACAGTCGGGGTGGCACCAAAAAAAATTAAAAATATGTATGTATGCGGGGGCATACGTTCATGTATCTGCGTGTCTGTACCTGTATGTGCGTACGTATATGGTATATGTATGTACGTATGTACCAGTATGTGTGCGCTGCATGTAGCTGTTTGTCTGCATGCGTATACAAAATATACACAAAGCAAAATTTTAAAAACTAAAAATGCTGATATGGCTGTTCTAGTTTTTTAATAGTTTTAAATGGTTTTGGGTATATTTACGTATCTTAAGTAGTTTAAGTTATTTTTAGTTAGTATAAGTTAGTTGTATATTGTTTTAATTATTTTTAGTCTTTAGGTAGCTTATAAGAAAAAATTGAAAATATGATATGATGCCGAGATTTTTTTTTAAATATGTTTTCTTGGTAAAATAAAAATAAAAATAAAATAATTAGAATTAATTACAATAGTTTTTAGGTCGAAAGACATTAGAAGGGCGCCCGTAAAAGGCAGTAAATTAGTTGTTAATAATTTATAATTAGGCTAGTTTTAAACATTTTTTCTAACTTTAAGATAGTTCTAAGTAAAAAATAAATAAAAATGAGTTTACAAAAAAAAAACGATTTGCTGTGAAGTGTAACACATTTCCACGTTACTATTGAATGCAGTGGTTAAACGCAAGATTTCTATTTTGTTGATTTCGGTTTGACTTGCTCTTATATATCTTTGACACGCAGCATTGTGAGATCTGCGACTTAAGTTTGTACGTCTAATTGCTGGCATTTTCAAAATCGAAAATTCAAATGTAAATTAAAGAAAATTTAGATTAGAAATAATTTTGTATGGTGGTTAAGTATTCATAAATTTTCTAATTTTCCGCGCAATCTTCTTAATTTTTTCTTTCATAAGAACCATCTTCTGACAATAACATACACAACAAAAAAGAATAAACGAAATCCGTCCAGCCGTTCACGCGTAATGGCGTGACCAAGGGAAGTATGGATTCATTTTTATATAATAAGAAGATTGCTGAATAAAATTTGCTATTAAGAAATTTTAGATCTCACAACTTCCTGTGACCTACTAATATTTCGCCTTCTCTATAATTTCGGTTCGGGATTATGGAATCTAAAATAACTAACCAAAGCAAAATAAATTACCGAAGTATTATCGAAGTTGAAATGTTAGTTGTACAGTTAACTCCGTATTCCCAGATTTTTACATAAAGAAAGTTGTCTGTTTTTTACATTTATCTTTTTGGTCTGACCTCGCCATATTTTATGATTTGTTCAGGTAAGTATGCAAAAGTTTTTAGGTAGTAGCATCAAATATTTGATTATTTTGCTTACAAAGTGGGTGGGTGTTACACCTCCCGAATTGAAAATCTCAAGTCTAATATTTTTTTCTGGCTTATGCACCTTAAAGTGAACGACTATACCGATTTTTATCATTCTGTATATCAATTGGTACCACTGATAGTCAATTCTACCATACCATACTGCGTGAGAAATTTGTATTCAAGATTTTTTATCGTATAACCAGCTTCGATTGTAAATCCTAATTTTTTGAAGAAGACAAAAAACCGCCACCCCTAAACCTATATCAATCGAGGATTATTGTTTCGAAGCGGATATGACGATGAATTGTTATTTTATTGCACACGAGCATCCTTAAGCCATTCACCGAGTACCTATATCATCCGATGTTGGCGCCTTGTTGCGTTCTTGAGTGGTGGGAGAGATAAAATAACCCATAAAAGTGAGAACTGTCGTAAAAAACACTGAATGTTAAATAAAATAAATTTTATAAAAGAACGAAACAAATGACATGGGTATGGAGCTTATCAAAATCCTTAAAGTGTAAAAAAGCATACAAAAATGCACTCAATAGGGATATGAGTAAAGGATTATATGGAATAAAATGAAGGGTGGATCGATAAGATTCGAACTGAAGACATTTCAAAATCGTTAGGATATGTATTTTTTTGTCCATATTATGGACGATTTTATGTACAATGTACATATATATGTAAGAAACATGCCGGAAATATAATCTCTTGAGACTAAGTGAAATTTAATATTTCCTTATTGTACATGAGAGATATCATGAAAGGGAGATTTGGCTATCCTGTGGTATGTTGTTAGAATGTCATATTTTATTTATGTCAGCAAATTTGTCTGGTCTATATACGTCCTAAAATGTTTGCCAAAACCACCAAGAACTTAAGAAAAGTATATAGGTAATATGAGAGCCTAATCTTATTTAAGGCTCTTACCTTCTAACTGTTAACCCTATCTTTTTTTCAGACAGAATAGTTAAAAAATAATTCAGACAAAAATTATTTCCTAATAAGCCACTAATAAGCCCACTCTGCCATTTATTTTTGATCCTACACTTCTATGCTCACTTAAATGCAATAGTCATCTATATAAGTTGTTATCTTTATTTTTTGTAAGACATCCTTCCATCATTAAAAAGGCTTTTGCATATTTTTTGTTTGTACTATTTATTTTAGTTTCTTCCCACCCATTCAGACATGAATCCTTTGAAATTAAAGAGCATAAATAAACCTTAATTACTTCCACTGCAATGACGAAAAAGCCTTTTCTTTGAGAAAAAAAAAAATATGCATTCAAGTATTTTCTCTCTATCTTTTTGTCGTTTTGTATCGTCGTCGTTATTCCTCTTGGATTTTTCATCTTTTCTGTAGATATAAGAATATCATCGAAACTAAAATAGAAAAATGCCAAATAACTACTGCAGGCAAGCAAAAAATGTCCTTCTTATATATGATGGCACTTAATTATAAGGATAAGACAACATAGGAACATAAAACTATCTCATTTCGACACAAGTAAAAGACTACCACCAAGAAAATAAGACTTGTGAATGACATTTACAGTGGAAACGCGTAGACGACCTAAACTACACTTTTATTATTGCAGCGATATCCTCTTCTATACGTTTGTTTCACCATAACCATCGTTTATCTTTGCGTAATAGTTCGACAAATAAGGTTGACAGTTATGCGTTTTGCATACTGGGTTATACATATTGGGTAGCCATTGAAGTTGAAGTAAGGAATACAATACAAATTTTTTATAAACAAAGTGTTACTCCTTTTTTAGCTTTGCACGAAAATTTTTTTTTGCACGGACTGGCACAATTTCACAACAAATTAATAACAAAATATTTTCCATTTGATGTTTGACAGAAAATACGTTTTACATATATGTGTGCATTCATATCAAATCTGCAAACCCATCAGAGATCACATCTTTCGTGTTGAGATCTGATCTAGATTTTTTGTTGGAATGAAACTCTCAAAATTCAAAAAGATCCCATCTTTTGATAGAAAGAGCCAACCTTTTCTTGAATGAAACGCGCTATTAGGTCCAAAATTAACGGTACCTGCCACACAATTTCTTCTACCATCTCAATTATCACGAAAACACGGCATAGGAGGTCCTTCAAATTATAAATAATACTTCGCACCAAAAATTTGGAAAAATATTAGTTTGGATTTTTGAAAAACAAATATTTTTTTTTTTTTTCAAAATTCAATATTTTCGAAAGCGAGTGAATGATTTTTTCTTGAAATTTTATTTTTAAATTTATATTATTAAATATTCAAAATTGTAATACCAGTTTTTTTTTTTAGAAAAAAAATTAAAAAAATTATGGGTATATATGTATGTATAAAATAAAATGCGCGACTGGATCGCGCATCCTTGCTCCTATGTTCAATCACAATATATGCGTATTTTTAAAGTCATTTTTTACTTAATTTTGTATTAATAAAAATACTTAATTTTTTTCTAAAAGAAATTGGTATGAAAATTTTAAATATTCAATAATATAAATTCAAAAGATTTCAGAAAAAATCGTCCACCCGTTTTCGAAGTATTGAATTTTCAAAACAAAAAACATATTATTTTTTTTCAAAAACCCAAAAAAAAACAATTTTTTGAAAATTTTGAAATGTTTCTGTATAAAAATGTTGATCGAAATCCGTTAAGTCGCTTATGAGAAAGTCGAAAATCAATAAAAAGGTTGTATATAATATTTAAAAAAACATTTTTGGAAAAAATGTAGACCAATTGGCAATTACCGTTATTTTTGGGGCTAAAACACCGATTCAAAAATATATTTTGGACAATCAAATAAACGCCTAAGCACCAATTTTGAACAAAATCTGTTCAGGGTTTAGTCTGTAGATCGTTCTACAGACAGACAGACAGGCAGATGGAATTGCGGGACCCACTTTTTTACTGTTCTCTATCATCATAATGTTAACTTTGATTAAAATCTCGAGTTCAATTTTTTTCCAAATGCAAAACTTGCCCTATTATATATAGTACCTATATAGCAAGTAAAAATTACTTTGAAAATATATTTATATTCTTAATAGAAACCTTTTGCATACGATGTTCTCGAGCATAAGAGCAAGTTCGGGCGATCCATTCGTGCATTTTTTGTTTTGCAATAATTGTTCCTCAAGACAAAAGGTAATGAAACTTTAGAACGAATGGGATTAACGAAAACATAAGATGTTGAATGACTTTGGGAAGCTATATCTAGTCAAGTGTAACAATCATAATTGTGTGGGTAGTCAAGAGTTTTCCGCTCGCCTGGCATTCAGTTAGTCCAATAATGGTATGTTTTGTCTGAACAGTTAAGTTTGCAGAAAAGAGAACTGCAACCAACCAGCTATTATATGAACTCAGTTTCGTGTTCGGTAAGTCATTTCACATTCGATAAAACCTTACCGAAAGCTTATAGAAGCCGATATGAATATTTTTTTGAGCGGGATTCCAAATGCAACGTTACATTTTTTCCTGATAAACTATTAAGGAGCATAGAAATAAATATGAACAGCAAATCCAGTACGTCAATTTACACCAGGGATTTTTTTTTTAAATTTACTGAACTGCAAACACTTTGCCTCAAACTATAATCAATTTGGCTGACACTCATTAGGACATTATTATCCTCGCAGGAGTCACAAAAGGAACACATAGGTTGACAAGTTTGTCCATTGTTGTGAACTTTTTGTAACCTCCTTCTTGTTCTGGTCAAGAGGAAACAAGATAAAAAAAAACTGTTTACCATTGGAGTTTAATGCAGCTAACCACATTTATGCACCTGAAGGGATTACAATTCAACAAAAACAAAAAAAATCTCAAAAAACTTTGTCCTTACATTGTGCATGGAAAATAATTCCTTTTGTTTTGCCCTGCTTACTGAATTTATTCGTGAAGACTTCATCCATGCTTCGAGCATTACGTTAAAGTTGAAAATGCAATTGGGGGTTTAATTAAACCTGGCCAGCCAGGTCATATTGCTTTATTTTATCTTGTATGTGTTTTTTTTTTATTTTTTTTTTTTGTAAGGATATTGTTCAAATAATTAATTTGTAGCGTTGGTTTTATAAAAAAAAAAAAAAACTTACAGCAAAAACCCATTTCTCAGCGTTTTATTGACATAAGAAGTTTACTGCAGGACCATTAATGATTTGTAACTTCCTTAAAATAAACAGTAGCGAGCAAAAAAAAAAGGAATTTTACCACTGAGTGTGCAAATAATACATACATATATTTATAACCATCTCAATATGAACACGGATTTTCTTAAAGGACGTTGAAGTTTCATTTTCGACTTTTTGCGAGTAGCGATCTGTTGCGGAAATTTTAAGTAAATATTAAAGGCGTTTTAATGGTTTAATTAATTGTATAAAATATAGAACGCATAGCTGCCTATATATGTGATTAATTTTATTAACTTTATGATGTTACTCTAGTAAATTTGCCTACGTTGTCCAAAATGTGTTTCATATGAGCAGGAAACAGTATTTTGTAGTACAGGGTGGCGCACGAATCGTGCTAAAATAAGAAATTTAAATAACTTTTATTTTAATCGATGTATTTCATAAATTCTTTTATTGGATTATCTTAATGGACTACTTCAATTTAGTCAAATTCCTGGGTTTTGTTTTGTACACTTCCTGCTTGACATAACCCCATAAAAAAAAGTCTGGTGCAGTTAGGTCAGGTGACCTTGGGGGCCAGCTGAAAATGCAGTTTCTGGATATCAATTTGTTTGGGAATTTTCGTTGGAGCTCCGCCATAACGTGTGCACTTACTCCATCAAAGAAGTATGGCCCGACAATACACCTTGATGAAATTGCGCACCACACAGTGACTCGTTCTGGGTGCAGTTCCGTCTCATGGAGCATTTCTAGATTAGATTCACTCCATATACTGCAATTTTGCTTGTTAACATTGCCGTTTAAGTCAAAATTGGCCTCATCAGACATGAACAAACAATTTATCAATGTGTTGTCTTCTTCGGCCATTGCAATCATTTTTCGGCAAAATTCCAGGCGAACAGGCAAATCCTGAGGGTTTAACTTGCTTGTAATTTGGATTTTGTACGGAAACAAGTTTAAGTCATCATGAAGTATCCTTTGTAATGACCGTCTGCTAACTTCAATTTGGCCCGATAAGTTTCGAGTCGAAACACTTGGATTTTCCTGTATTGCCGATGCAACAGCCACAATTGTATCCTGAACCGGAACATTGAGATCGCTATGATACGGTATTCGTTCTATGCTTCCAGATTCGGCAAACATGTTCACCAGCCTCATAATTGTCCATCTACTCGGGGGAGTACCGCTAAACTCCAGCCTAAATTCAATTTGGACGGAAATGACGGACTGCATATAATGGTATCGCTGCACTATCCAAATCCTTTTTTCAGTATCCCAAGCATTAATTTTAATAAATCTAAATAGTAGCCTATAAAATAAAAAAAATAAGCCGATTACTCACACCGAAAAAAAAGTTATTACGTTTTATTTTTGCAGCACGATTCGTGCCCCACCCTGTATGTACACGACGAAATTTGAGTGTATCGAATGGAAAACAGCCATTTTAATAGGAAATTTCATTTACCAATCCTGCAATACCTATTAATATAATACTTACTTGCGATATAGGTACTATAGGGCAAGTTTTGCATTTGAAAAAAAAAATCGAACTTGAGATTTTAATCAAAGTTGACATTACGATGATAGAGAACACCAAAAAAGTGGGTCCCGCAATTCCGTCAGCCTGTTTGTAGAACGATCTACAGACTAAGCCCCTGAACCGATTTTGTTCAAGCTTGGAGCTTAGGCGTTTTTGTTGATTGCCCAAAATAGATTTTTGAATCGTTTTCTTAGCCCCAAAAATAACGGTACTTGCCATACAAAATTTTCTACCATCTTCATTATCTCGAAAACGGCTCTAACGATTTTGATAAAAATTGGTCTGTGTACTATTTTGGGTATGTTCTACATCTTGGCCAAAAATTGGCTTAAATATTTTGTTATTTATTTTTTAAAGGTACCTGCCATACAACCATTTTATTGATTTTCGTCTTTCTCATTAACGGCTCCAAGGATTTCGATAAAAATTTAAATACAAGGACTCCTTCGAATTCTAAATATTTAATACTGCATTTCAACATTTTCGAAAAATTGTTATTTTGGATTTTTGAAAAAAAAAAATATTTTGTTTTTTTTTGAAAATTCAATATTTCGAAAACGAGCGGACGATTTTTTCTGAAATTTGGTTTTTAAATTTATATTATTAAATATATAAAATGTTAATACCAATTTTTTTAAGAAACAAATTTAAGAAATAAAAATTGTGGAAAACGACTTTAAAAATACATTTAGCCGTTTGTTTGAAAAATCTTTGGCATATAATGTGATCGAACATATGCACTATGGCACGTGCGATCCAGTCGTGTTTTCCATTATGCACCTTTTTGTTTTCTTTTATGACAAGACTCAAATTTATCAATTTAGATTATTCTTGCTTGCGATATATGTAGGTAATATATAGATTTGCATTTGGAATAAAAATCGAACTCGAGATTTCAATCAAAACTTGATATTACGATGATAGATAACACTAAAAAAATTGTGTCCCGCAATTCCGTCTGTCTATCTGTCTGTCTGTCTTTCTGTAGAATGAGCCTAAGCGGCTGAACCGTTTTTTTTTTTAAACTTAGTACTTTGTCGTTTTATGTGATTGTTTCAGATTTTTGAATCGTTGTTTTAGACCCAAAAATAACGGTAGTTGCAATACAAATTTGTCTATCATCTTATAATTACACTTTGTAATTATATTTGGGCTGCTGCGTACACGGGTTTCTGTTTCATCAACATCTTGAAGATCCTACAGAAATCGGCTGTCACACCCAATCTAGTGGACATTGTGCCTATGGCACAATGTCCTGTTAGTACACTTATCAGGGTTCTGATGGTTTTTTTATTCAGTGACAAAATATACTGGGATTAATTTTTGTTAATTCTAGGCCATAAGCTTCTAGACAGGACACAGTCGCACCTGGATATCCAGAAGTTATTTATTTGACTTGGTTGGAGTTATAGATGATATTCGGCAATTTTCCATTGCATTGGGTCTTATTGTCGCAATCAATAGTGCTTTAATAGCTGCTTGGCTATCCACGAAAAATGTGATCTCTGATGCTTTTTCAATAACGTAAGTCTCAGCATGAAAGACGCTACATTTATCTGGGAGTTTTATGATTCCTTAATATTAGGAGCTTCACAAAACACCCGGCTCATGTTCCTTCTTCCATTTAAGTCTAATAAGTGTAGATGTTGGAGAAACACTGTTCTCTTAATAGTGATTCATGTATTTCGGGTATTAGCATCGTGAAGATTTTATTTATTTATTTATTTATTCAATCTACGATAATTAAATCCACAGATTCGCTTAATGCTTAAATTGTATACATTTTAAAAACTGATTGGTATATATATATGTACAATATAATATACAAAGGATTGTTTTGTAATAATAACAACAATAGAGCTTTAAATTGACTTCTTGAAAAGATTATTTTAATACATATTAAACAATTTACAACAATGAGAAATAGGTTCACGCTGTCCATAATTTGTTGAATGATGTGTTTCAAAAATGAAATGTCTCGTTCTCAAAGGTCGACTTGGCGCATAAATATTAATTAAAGAGAGCAAAAACTCACTGTCAATATCATTTGAAAGAATATCACGGACAAACAAGACACTGTACATTCTACGTCTTGATTCAAGAGTTTGCATTCCTAACAACAAGCATCTACTATTATAATTAAGGCTTACATTATCAATTGTTGCGCATTTTCTTAAAGCAAATCTTAAAAAAATTTTTTGAATATTCTCTATTCTTACTATAAGTTTTTTAGTATCAGGATTCCAAATTATACAACAATATTCCAACAATGTTCGAACAATAGAGCAAAAAATTGTTTTCAAAGTATACGGATCTTTAAAATCCGCGGAATTTCGTTTTAGAAAACCTAACATGGAATTAGACTTTGAAACAATATATAAAACATGTGACTCAAAATTTAGTTTGTCATCAAAAACTACACCGAGGTCTTTTATTTCACGTACTCTGGATAATTTGTATCCTTCCAGTAAATAATCGAAAACTATATGACTGGATAAACGACTGTAGGTCATGACAGAGCACTTTGACAGATTAAGCTGAAGGTCATTATGCCTACACCAAGACTCAAAGTTTGAAATTTTTTTTTGGAATGCAACACAATCATTATAGTTATTTATAACTTTGAACATTTTAATGTCATCTGCGAAAATTAAACACTCAGACCTAGATAAGACTGTTGGAAAATCATTGATAAATAAATCGAACAAAGGTGGACCTAAATGGCTTCCTTCGGGAACACCAGAATGAACCATTATCGAAAAAGATTCCAGATCACCAATTTTAACAACTTTTTTCCTTCCAATAAGATATGAACTAAACCAATTTAGTAGGCTGCCATCAAAACCATATAATTTTAATTTTTTAATTAAAATTAGGTGATTAACCCTACTGAAAGCTTTAACGAAATCGGTATAAACCACGTCCATTTGACATCGCTTTTCCACTGCTTTGAAACACAGATTAGAGAAACAAGCCAAATTTGTAGCGGTTGATCGACCACTTAAAAAACCGTGTTGAAATTCGGAAATATGGCTTTTTATTTTTTACTATTTTACTATTTTATCGAATAGCTTCGGAATTGTAGCAAATTTACTTATTGAGCGGTAATTTGTAACTTTCTTTTTATCTCCAGACTTGAAAATCGGACTAATGTAGGATATTTTCCATTCATCTAAAAAGTGACCATTTAAAAGGGATTAATTAAAAATAAATTGTAGTGGAAAACTTAGAGATTGAAAACAATGTTTGAACACGATAGGAAATACACCATGAAAATCTGGTTTAGTAGAGGGCTGAAGTTCCCATAAGGCATTTGAAACTTCTTCCAAATCGCAATATAAGCTGCAGCTATCGGTTATAGGTTGTTAATTCTTCCAATCGTAGTTATTTCCAACAACCACATCCGTAGTATTATAAATACTTTGAAAGCTTTCAGCAAACCAGTTAACAATAGTTTGAGGGTCACTGGAACTAACATTATTATAAACCATCATTGATGGAAAACCAATAGATTTCCGTTTCATAATAACAAATTTCCAAAAACTTTTTGGATTTTGCTTTAATTCGATTTCAGTTATATGTACATTGTTACTAAAACAAAATTTGGAAAGAAATGCATATTCTTTACGAAGACGTGAATATAGAGCAAAATTATAAGAGCTCATATTGCTTTTGTAAGCTTTAAAGGCTCTATTCTTAGCGTTTTTCAATTTCCGCAACCGTAAGTTAGACCAGGGAGGATGAGAATTTACTTTAAATATATGTAGATCGAGGAACAGAGGTAACCAATTCATTGATAAAAATAGTTTAAAAATATTCAAAATTATATTTTAAACTATTACTAGAATTAAATTGCCAGTCGAAATTAAAAAATGACTCATTTAAGATATTTAAGTTTTCAGAATTGAAATAATATTTAAATTTACGAACAGTTTGGAACGCATTATAGTTTTTAAAGGAAAAGTTATGCAAATTGACATGGCAACATGATGGATTGAGTTCGAAATCAATGGGATGCATTCAGAAACATTAACTTCAATATTATCATTTATAAAGACTAAATCTAGCATTCTCCGCAATGAATTATGTACAAAACATACTTGAGTTAAATTTAATGCAAATAGAGAACCGACAAGCTCAAATTCTTTTTCTGTTGAAAGCACAATTGGCAGCACATTATTTTCAAATTGCATCCATTTGACTCCACCCAAATTGAAATCACCAATTATACAAATAGAAATATTATGCTCAGAATAATAAGATAAAGTGTTTTCAATATTTTTCAAATGAGATAAATAAACAGATATATGCGAATCAGGTGGAATATAACATAAAAAAATCAATAATTTACATTCATAGTTGCCTTCGATGCAAACACATATTTGTTCAATGTTGTCTTCCTGAGATGAAATTCCTAGGTCGATAGAATGTGCAATAAGTGAATGCCGAGCTGCTAATAGAACTCCACCGCCTCTTCTGTCACCAACATCATGTCGATCACGACGAAATATATTAAAATCTGATGTATTTAGTATTTATTCATTCCTTATTTCATTAAAAAGCCATGTTTCCACAAACGCATTAATATCATACTCAAACGAATCAACATTGACGGATAAGACATTTAGTTTACTTCTCATTCCACTCATGTTTTGATAATATATTAGAGTTTCTGATTTGTTTACATTAATGCAGGCCCCTCTTCTCGCTGATTCATGACCGTTTGAAGATTGGTCACCGGTAACTCGTTTTTTGGCGAGGCTCTTTGAATAAATTCCCTTACAATAGTATTTTTGGGTCAGTTAGATGCACATAATGCTAATTTAAAATTATTAGCCGGAATACCAACTTTGAAATTGACTAACTTCAAATCTTTAGCATCTTGTTTCACAAGCTTATAGCATCTCACCTCATCAACGCCGATCTTACCAGCAACATATTTAATTACTGATTTCTCAGAAGTTGATGCATCAAATTTCGATACATGGAACCATTTATGAGCAATAACAACATTTAGACCATCAGCAGCGGCAACATCTTCACCACACACACGCAAACCTTGTTTTTTCTTTGGTTTCAGCGTTCGAGCACCAGCAATAACCCAATCGTTGTTGTTAACTTGTGTGCGATTATTCATAGGTATTAGTTCTTTCTCTATTACCGCACCTTCTGTTACTTGATTTTTCTTTGGTCGCTGCATCCGAGCACCAGCAATGACAAAATTATTGTTTAATTGTGCGAGATTATTCGTAGGTATATTTACTTCTTCCACTGACGCACCTGCCGCTCCACCGTTTGCGACAACCAACAACTTCTCCGAAATGCAACCAGAGCAATTTGATAAACGATTGCTTGTCGTAGCCTCTGTCCTTTCACCCCCATCAGTACATGTTTTTTTGTTTTCTTTTGGCACACCAACAACATCAAGAAGATTCCGTACATCAGCATGAAGAGAATCGACATCACTCATTTTTTTTGTTAGTAAACCAACAACAGAAACAAGTTCATTGACTTTTGTGAACATCTTGCTTAAATTATATTTTGCACAATCAGAGCAAGGAAAAAAGATGTTAGAATTAACTTTGAGAATCTCTTTTTGTGTGTCATCCGAAATCTTAGCACAAATTTTATGGAATGAGTTACCACAAAAATAACCACAATTAATGCCTTCATCTTGAATCGAGTTTTTACAAGCAAAGCACTTTTTATTATTTTGATTCATATTTGACATTTTAAGAGAGAAAATTTAAAGCAACCGTACACAATGGAATATTGCAATGTTAGTCTTTTTTCGGTAGTAAGAAGTCAGTGATCACATCAAGTTCGGCCATTTTATAATGACATTTGGTGCTGTGATTCCAAGAGCCCATTTCATTTAGTCGAAGTGCACTCTTGCTGATGTGCACCATATGTTCGCTTCCAGACCTGAAATATTTAAAATGATTTCCAGCTCTGATAGTGGTGTAGACCTCAATGCCCCTGTAATTTCTGTACAGGCTAGGCTCTGTACCTTGTTTAGATTTTTAAGATAGCTATGTTTTTCTACAGCCTTATGCCACACGACTGACCCGTAGGTAAGTATGAGACATAAAATACATTCGCGTTCCCCATTGTGTTCCGAAGGTTTTTTTTTTAAATAGAGCTCTTTTCATTCTTTCTTCTATGTTCCGTTTCCAAGTTAGCTTAGAGTCTAGGATTACACCAAGATATTTCGGTTCTCTGGAAAATTTTAGAGGGATCTCATTGCGCTTAGGAGGAGTAAAACCCTCTAAATTTCTTCTTTTTTTTTCTTAAGCAAGACTAGTTCAGTTTTAGCTAGGTTAGACCCGAGGCCGCTTTTCTCTACCCACGAGTATAGTTCCTTAAGCGCAGACCTTATTATATCCTTAATAGTGTTAACATGCCTACCAGATATTAAAGTTACTATGTCGCCTGCATAAGCCTCTGTTTTAATTCCTTTGTTCTTAAATCTTGTAAGAATTTTGTCTTCTAAAAGGGCAGATAGAAGAGGTAACATTACTCCTCCTTGCGGTATGCCCAAGTTGTGTGTCTATGATCCTACCATTGAGCACGTAATATATCTAGTCCACACTCTTTAGTTTAGCTTCAACTTTCTCCAAAGCAGATTTAATGGAATCCGTTTTAATGTTGTTAAACGCACCTTTGATGTTCAGAAATGCTGCTAGGGAGTGTTCTTTGTGCTAAAGACTTTTCTGTATTTTTGAAACGACTTCGTGCAACGCTAGTTCCACTGATATATATTTAAGGTATGCGTGTTGACAGTTGCACAAGTTGTTGGGACCGATAAGGTCCTGAGGAAAGACTTATCGGTCTATAATCTTTTGCAGTCGAATGTTTAGGTTTTCCAGCTTTTGGAATAAGAACCATTTTGACATTTTACCAGCTGATAGGGACGTATCTAAGTTGAATACAGATTTTGAAGATGATCCTAAGCCATGGGGTTATTATCTGTAGAGCATGTTGAAGAAATGGCCGAATAATCTAGTCTTGTCCAGCTGATTTATAGGGTTTATTGCCATAATCTTCTCATCTGAAGGGGCCGAAGGGGCCGTGAAATAACGCCGAATTCCAAAATTCGGCGTTATTTCGGTTTGTAAAAGTGACAATGAGAAAGTGAAATAACGTCAAACGTGGTTTGAGAAATAAAGGTTTTTGTACGCGGTGAATCTAATTGCAAAAAACACTTTACATAACTACCAAAAAAAACCTTATAGTGGGACTCGGCTTTATTTCTCAAGCCACGTTCTGATTGTGTATAACCTGATTCTTCAGAATTTAAATAGCCGGAAGAGTGTGTTCTATAAAGAGATCAAGTGTTTCTTGGATCGAATTAGTCCATGCTGGCTGCTTAATATATCCCGGCACACGCGCCGTGGGGTTCGCTGCCAGGATCTTATGAAGTTTCTCCGCTTCACTTCGGTTCTCTATGGATTCTCAGTTGTTAGCTAAGTCTAAGAGTACTTTTTGACCTTTCTTATCTCCTTGAAATGCGAGTTGAGTTCGGCCCTGTATGAGTTCCTGTCTTTCTATAATTTTCTCTGTTTGACCTTACTAAAAAGTTTTCGGATCCCTGATTCGTTTCTTAAGCTCACCGTTCCACCAAAGGTGCGTTTTATACTACTCGTAGTAAAATTTTGATTAGCAGTGACAATAGTTCAGATTGTCGTAATCTTATTCCACATTGGTGGTTTCATAAGTATACATCTAACCATTTAGTGTATGCTGTACAATTTGATCTAGTTGGGAAAGTAATTTAACTCTTTAATTTATGCTAATATAAAGTACATACATTTTAGCCAAACATCAATATAGTTATATCCTTACTTAAAAGAAAGTTTCCTTGGTTGGTTGAATTTTAAAGACTTGGAATAGGTAGTCTTAACTATTAAGGACAATCGATTAAATTTTTTTGTAAAAATATCTATTGAAATAAATGTTTAAATGGAAGCAGAATTTTCCAGGAAAAAGGATATTCTGAATTTCCCCAGCACTGCTCGGAAGACAAGCGAATACATCTAAGGTATACATATTTGTCAAATGCCCCAAACAAAAAACTAGATGTTCGAAGATATTTTGGTTTTTAAGAAAATTTAAAATTACCCAAACTGCTTTTGCAGAAAAATGCATGTTTTCAACTTTTATAGTTTACTTTTAGGCTCCTAAGATTTAAAAATCTCGAGAAAGCAATTAGTAAGCCATGACTTTTAAGTTAAAAGTGTTATTTTGAAAGCTTGAGTTATTGGTTTATAGGACAAAAACGTGAGGAATTGTTATTTAATTTGTGAGTAAGGTGTATTTTATTTCAGAACTTTGTTACGTAATTAAAATTAAATGGAACAACTAAACTTAGTTAATTGTAAATTGTGATGGCAGACAAGAGAAAGAAAACAACAACTATTGTTAACTTCTTTACAAAAAGATCAAAAATAATAATGAGGATATCGTTGTGCGTGAACATGAAAGTGTCCCTTCCAGTTCAAATAAAGATAGTAAGTCTGCTGAAGTTTTGCTTTTTGAACAATTAATTTTTAATTTACTAGTAAATTGCCTATAAAGAATTATGACACTATATAATTTTTTTTAATTTGTAAACGTTTAATGTATAGTAAATAAAAAGTTAAGAGGCACCTTTAATAACCAATATGAGTAAATATAATAGGTAAACTGAAGTAGGTTAGCTTAAAATTAGGTTGATTTTAAAATCCTAATTTTAAGCCAAGAAATGAAGGCTCAAAATAAAACGCAAAATAGATTTTAATATTGAATCTTTTTTTTTAATTTTATCAAATGTACCTACCTATATTTTTTCAAATTGTAAAACAATATTTTGTAGAACAACCTTTTGCTTATTTCACCAGGCTGAACCTTCTACTGAACCTTCTACTCATGAATCGGCCTTCACAAATATATCTGACGTACATATATTTGACATAGGCAATTTTATAGGACGAAGTATTGAACGTTTAGAAAAGGTTGACATTTTTGAAAAACTGTGGGTGCCAACAAGTTCATTCAGTTTCCCAGTTAACAAAGACCTGTCTGGAAACAATCGAAAATTCCGATTAGCTTGGTTCCAAAAAAGCAGATGGGTTTTTTTTGCAAATACTGTGTATTTTTCGGCCCTAAAGAAGCAGGAATAAATAATCAGAGACTTGGAGTATTTTGCACTAAACCATTTAGTTTGTGGATGAAAGCTTTGGAAAATTTTCGCAAGCACACAGACCTCATCTACCACCGAAACGCATTTTTGAATGCGAATGATATAAAACGATCAGTTGAAGAAAAACATATTTCAGTTAGTACTCACTTAGATCAAGAAAAGTGTAATAAAATTGTGCATCATCCGCGTAAAGGTGAAAAGAAACATTTAAGGAAACACTACGAAGATCATTTATGAAGAGACAAAATAAAATCGTTCCTAGTATTGATCCTTGAGGTACACCAGTTAACACAGTTTTCAGATCAGGGAATTTCCCATCATAAGCAACTCTTTGTTGCCGATTAAATAGGTAAATGCTTAGTAAACGGACTGGTCTTTCGCTAAAACCAAAATATAACCGCAGCTTTTGACATAATAATTTGTGCTCCACTCTATCAAAAGCTTTGGAGAAGCCAAGCAAGCAGAAAACAGTTACGTGATCTATCATAGTTTATTCTGATATCGTCAAGAATTTTAATCATAGCTGACGAACAGCTATACCGTGCTCGAAAACCAGACTGGACTGCAGATAGCAAACTATGTTGATCTAAGTAATTAGACATTTGATTAGCAAGGAACTTCTCCAAGACTTTTGACATGCAAGGCAAAATACTGATTGGGCGATAATCTGTTACTAGAGATGGCTGTAGTTCCTTAGGTACAGAAATGATCGTAGCTAGCTTCCAACTATTAGGGAAAGTTGAAGATAGTATACAGAAGTTAACTATGTGTGTAGTACAACTAATAACATGGGGTAAGATCATCTTGACAAATCGAAGAGAAACACCATCATCACCCACAGCATTTGATTTTAATGAACGAATAACATTGATTATGTCAATCTCTGTAGTGGTTTGAAAGTCAAAATCCGCACTGTAACATATCAGGCGATCGTCAGCAGTAAAACTTAGACTATTAGTAGTACTACTTGAAAAAACATTATTGAGATTATTTCCCTATCAGTGATGCTATGGGCAGCAATTGTTTTACCAACATCAATTGAACTCAAGTTGCTCCATAATTTTTTTTAAGGCAAGTCAGGGTTAAGTTTCGAAAGAAAATATCTTCTCCTTGCTCTGCGAGTTAAAAATGTACACTGATTACGAGTACGGCTAACATTCCCAATGATAGCTTGATAATCGTTGTTTCCACTTTGCAGTTATCGTTTTGCAGGATTAAAGCCGATATAGGTAAGATTATCTTGATTCTTAATATCATGAATTTTGGAATACACATGATTCAAGGAATGGTTAAATAGGTACCTACCTACAAATGTATATTTAAATGGAATTGAATTATGAAAATTAGGAGGGTAAAATGTACCTACCTATATATAGAGAACCAAGGTATGAAATTATGTACACAAATATGTATAAATGAAAGTGAGTGCTGTATAGGTGGTAAATATCGTTTTTTTTAACTTATAAAAACTGCCAAATCCATCACTTTAATCGGTTTCTCAAAACACCAAGAAACCCATTAGATTCTACGGATCAGTAAAAATTTTATAGAAAAGTATCTCGAAAATTATTGGACGGATTTAGATGAAATCCGGTTTTTTTTATTTTTAGTTTAATGAAACCAATTTTTTTTTAAATTTTGGTATGCAGTTTTTTAGAGTTTATTAATAAACATGTGACCATAAAATTTAAAATAATTTTTTTTTGATCACTTTTAAAAATATCGATTTTCAAAAAAAAAATTTATTTTAAATATAAGAAAAAAAGTTATCTAAAACTATGATATACAGAATTAGTTTGGCTACCTTGATCTTCTCAGATATAAAATTTGACAGAAATCCAATGTACAGTTACCGAGAAAGGCAAAAAAAATTTTAAAAAAGCTTATATTAAAGGTAAAGTTAATAGACTTTTCCCGTAAACTTGATTCATATCAAATGATAGCTATTACCAAGAAAAACATTCCCAAAAATTTTTATAAAAAATCGTTGGAGCCTATTCAGAGAAAAATAAGATTTTTCTTCAAAGTCATATGGCAGGTACCGTTATTTTTTAGGCCTAAGTATAAAATTTCAGTTTCCCCTCTGAGGAATGCCAAAATATTCACACATACAAAATTTGAATGTAATCGCTTACGCCGTTTAGGCTGCAGGTCGTTATACATACAGACAGACAGACTGACAGACAGACATTTCTTGTCGATCACTTTTTTAGGCTTCTCTATGATCGTAATGTCATGTTTGATCGTTAGAATTTTTTTTACGAATGCATAACTTGCCTTATAAACGGTGTTTTTTAAGAGCTTAGTTTTTGAAAATTCAAAAAAACACAGAAACTTGTAAAAAGTGAATGAAATTTTTATTTGGATCGATAAATCAATTTCTGCCATTTACTTTTTAAAAATAATTTCACTTAAATGTTGCCCGCGGCTACGCTTCAGGTGGTCCATTCTGAAGGTCTAATTTTGGCAAACTTTTTCACACATTTCGGCCGGAATCTCACCAATGACGCGTTCAATGTTGGCTTCCAAGGCAGCAATCGTGTTTGACTTGTCCCCATAGACAATAGACTTAACATAGCCCCACAAAAAATAGTCTAACGGGGTCAAATCACATGATCTTGGTGGCCAATTGACTGCGCCAAAACGTGAGATCAACTGCTCACCAAATTCGCCTCTCAATTGATGCATGGTTTCGCTTGCAGTGTGGCATGTGGCACCGTCCTGTTGGAACCACATGTCGACCGAGTTAAATTCTTGCATTTTCGGCAAAAAAAAAAATCTGTTATCATCGAACGGTATCTTTCTCCATTGACCGTAACCCTGCGGCCTTCATCGTCCTTGAAGAAGTACGGCCCAATGATGCCGCCTGCCCATAAACCAAATACGGCAATTCTGCTTATTCAAGTATCCATTTATCCAAAAATGAGCCTCGTCGCTGAAGACCATAAAACGGACGTAGAAATGTGCTTGCGAAGCACATTTTTCACAGAGCACGAATTTTGATAATAAATTTCAATAATTTGCAAACGTTGTTCAGGCGTAAGTCTATTCATGATGAAATGGCAAACAATACTGAATCGAAATGTCAAATGTTCGTGGAATTTGTCATGTGTGATCTGTCAAAAATATAAACGTCAAAAACCAAGTAGCAAAAAAATCACCCGTTAGTAAGTACCTATAACCGCAAGTAAAAAGGGATCTATAAGCTCGAAATAATGTATATAGCAGCGCCAGCTATACTTTTTCTTGGGAACCGACGGACGATAACACATGTTTTCCCCAAAACTAAATTTAATAAGATAACAATCTAAATAGAATTTTTAATGAAACGTTTGAATATTCACATACAGCTTAACTAGTACAGAAATAAACTCCTAACATACATTCATGTGTACATTAATTAGAAAAACCACTCTTAGTACGAAAAGAAATTTATGAAGAGACTTTCAGTAATTTCATATCCCTTCTCAAGGATGAGTGTGGCTGTCATATATAAGTAGTTAGTTCTTTGAAAACTTTCTTATTTACACTTAGTTTGGATAAGGTGCATTATGTTTTATCTAATGCATTTTGACGCATAGAAAAACATAAGACACTGCAGAAAATAATAAGAAGGGACAAAATGAGATGGTTCGTACATATGTACGTATGTGGTATATAATTATTTATTATTTTGAAATAATTGCTGTCATAAGCTTTCAAAAGTACAAAACATTAGGAACAATAAAATCCAGTGGTTAAGTGATAATCCTAGTATTCTGGCCAGCTACATCAGTTTTTTCCCGACAACCACTCCCATCTAACCTATTTCTGTAATTAAAACAAAATTGGTAAGGCAATCTTATGCTTTCAATGATATAAGCTTAGAAATATAATTTTGATAAAAAATCTTCTTCTGTTTCCGAAATATTGAATTTTCGAAAAAAAAATAATTTTTTTTCAAAAAGAACTTGCCCTATAGTACCTACATATAGTGCAAGTTAAAACAGAAATCTGGTAAATATCTGACTTTCACAAAATCATTGACAAGGAATAGCATAGCTTTGGCATATTTTGTACGCCTTTATAGTATTGAAAAGCAACCCCAAATCGTTGCATAAGCTTTATAAAACTGTTGCGATAACTTAGAGTATGTACCTTCTTTTTTTTGTTTTTTTTTTGTTAAGGCCATAAAATGTTTCAAGTTTTATTACCTTTTTTTTAAACACTAAGTTGGGAAGTAGATAATCCGAAACACATATGCGTATGCACAACACGGCATATAAGTACAAAAAACACTTCCGTTCACTGTGGCTTATGCGTACTATATTGAAACAATTTTACTTCTTCTTTATTGCAAGAATTTTATGTTGTAGCATCCAGCACTGTGATGAATAGTGCAACAAACTGAAACGTCAGAGGGCTTAGTATCAAATCCCAGCATTAGCCTTCTGAAATTAAATGCACTACTCTGGGTCGCACGTACTTACGCTTATGTTCGATCACATCGTATACGCACAAGGTTATTAGTAGATATTGCTAAATTATTATTTTCAAAGCTGATTTTTACTTAAAATGATTCTAAAAGAATTTAGTATGTTAAATTTAAATATTTAATGCTATAAACTTAAAACCATAATAAAAAAAAAAAAAGATTATGTGTACTTTTAAACACGTGTCAGAAGTAAAATTTCCCTAATTTGAAAAAAAATTTTCTTTCGTAAATCTAAGTCAGCTGCAACATGTATGTTTTTCAATTTTGTGAAAACCGGTCAAAGAACAACGAAGTTGACATTTTCTAATACCAGCTGCGCACTTGGATATATACATCGCCTAAAACGACCCTATCTTCCAATTGTACAAACCTCAAGTATATACACTGAAGCACTGGCAATGATACCATCGACTTAAATATTACACACATGAAAACAACACAATATACACTAATGTATGATCATCAACAAAACAAACAAACAAAATCGCCGTTAATAACATGCAATACGCACTAATCTAATCTTCGACAAACACATACCACAAAAGTATAGTTTACGTCCCAACTTTAAGTGACAACTTCAAGAAATCCATTTCAAAAAATCTGACAGATGTTCGCCTTGCCTTTAAATCAAACAAAACACTCGACCATTGTTTTACAAAACTAAAAACGAAACCTGATAAGGACAAAGGAACAGATGTAATTTACAAAATTAATTGTAATGGAAAAACAAACGAACCTTGTAACCTGTGTTACATTGGAACCACAAAACAACTTCTTCGACAACGCATATCAAATCACAAATCTGACATTAAACTTAAAAATTCCGAAAAGACAGCTTTGGCCAGTCACAGTATTGAACACGGCCATTCGCCAAACTTTGAAGGCGTTGAAATCCTACAGACGGAGAAACATGTTTCAAAACGATACACGTTAGAAACATTTACACATTCTCAACAACAAAAACAATATGAATCGAAAACAAGACACACAAAACATCTCTGCTGTGTATTGCTCTCTTCTTTCTTCCTAAATGTAATTTGTGCTTTGTTCAAGTCATACAGACTCAACTTCATTCTTTGAAGTGCTTATTCAACTTTTAATTGTAATATAAATGTTTTTACTATCTTACTTATTTTGTCTAAGTGATTATTCATAATTGTGTTATTACTTTACTTATCAACCATTAATGTTATTTGTAATTTTTGTGTAAATAAAGTACCCCTGAATAAGGCAGCAACCCCTGCCGAAACGTTGGGAAAGCTAATGTAACTTGATTGTTTCATTGTGAAAATTACAGCGACCAAAAAAGCCGAAGAAAAACTACATTTCCACTGTGCAGTACTAAATCCACAAATTGGTCAGAAAATCAACTTTATTATAATCTAATCTTATCAATAAAACGAACCAACAACACAAATTCCTCGTCGAAAACACACAATCCGTATACCTACTACATTAATTTGTGCGAATCCACAACGAACATACAAAAGAAATTAAAAAAAAAAAAAACAAAGCATCAAAAAAAAATTTCTTGTTGAATACATACGATTCTTGTAGGTACCTACAGAATGAGAATCAACAACACGTACCAACAAACAAAAAATCCTCAGCGAATACACACAATACACACACATACATATCTGCACTCATTTATGAAATCCACAAAACGAACAAACATGGCATATGTCGGGTCACGCCAAATGTTGGTCGGTCTGACAGCTCCATAGACATTGTTTTACCTCCAACGCTGCCAAAGGAGTTTTACTTCAAAAATCATCCACCAGTTTTCGAAATACATTTTGAAAAATTATGTACATATTTGTTTTTGTTGCAAAAATCCGAAACTATTTTTTTCTAAGAGTACAGTAGGCGTGTTTTATTGGGAATCTATATATTGTACAGTAAGTAATTTCCAAAAAAACGCATCGACCGTAGCATTACTTTTAGTTTTGTAAGAATGGTACCCCTGCACAGCTATCACAAGCAATAAAATAATTTTATGCAAAGTATTATTAAGAAAATATTAAAATTATGACCAATAATTTACTTTTATATATACAAAATAAAAAGTAGAAAAACGTACTAATATTAAAAAATGTTTGAGGGCAATTTTGGTATTGCTTTCAAGATCGCTGTAAATTTTATTAAAGTCGGTAAACATCGATCAAAAAATAATGCGTCTTAGAAAGGTACTACAGCATCTAACTCATGAGCCCAGCTGTAGTACCTGGGCGAAACGCATTTTGGATTAAAGGTCACAAAATCATTCAATTGGCTTTAAGTCCACACAGTCCACTAAAACAAAAACAAAAATAATATAATTCAATTAATTTATTTATTACTATCAATACAAATTGAACACAAAACGAAAATTGGTCTTAGTTAGTCAAAAATAAAAGTTAAGCGGAATTCAGTCAATAGGCATTGATTTTTTTTTTCCAAATGGAAATCGAAATTTGTTAATATTGATCACTTGACGTTAGTGGTATACAAAATTGCAGATATAGGAGGAATTTTAGATCTGCTCCAGAAAATAATTGAGCAAAGAATGCAAGAAACTTTTACTTACACTTTTTTATTAAAAGGGAAAACAGTTTTCAGAAGAACAGCTTATATATTTATTAAAAAATTAAGTGATCTTAGATTTTAGAAATATAAACTGTCCATATACACAAAAAAAAAGAAAAAATGCAATCAAAAAGATCAATTTGTTTTACGAATGGAAATTAATAATTATAACTACTCCATGAACACATCCATCGAGATTCAATTCAACTATCAATCGTACCAACAAAATTAACTAAATCAAATCGAGACTCGAATAAACGTCAACCATCTATCCACCATAGCATTCTACTTTAGCTTTTCATCGACCGATACCGTAGCGAATTGTATGTAAAATGCTACGGCGGATAAATTTACAATGGATAAATTTCCTAATAAAATAGGGCTAGTATTATTGAGAGTTTGAAGTTATTCCTGTAGAAAATTTCAATAAAAATTGTTAAGCCCGTTAATGAGAAAGTCGAATATATAAAACGGTTCCATGATAGTTACTGATAATAACAATCTATGTTAAAATTTGGACCATGCTTATAATAGAACACAGAATTTTGATATCGAAATCGTCATTTTGAACATTTTGAAGATAATTAAAATTTTTCATAACAGTTGTTATTTGTAAAAATGTTAATTTCTTCTTTTACACACTTTAGTTATTAGTTTGAAGAAAATAGCTTAAGTAGCACATCGAGGTAACAGTCTTAGACAGTCAGGCGGAATTTCGGGACCGCTTTAATCGTAATGTTAAGTTTGATCAAAATATTGAGTGAACATTTTGTCTCTATCGCGATCTTTTGCTCAGTGACAAATTTGCCAAGAGCATTTTTTTACTGAAAAGAGAAATGATCATTTAGTAGAAATTTTAGGAATGGTAGAAGGTGGTAAGTGACTATTTTCTCGATTTACAAGAATTCTTGCGTCTAAATTTTATTTGACGTTCGTCCATCAGTTCTCCAAAATTACTCGACGGATTATAGTGATATTTGGCATAGAATTCGATTATTAAGAACCGAATCCGTATTATACATATATATAAATCTTTGAGTTTTCAAGAAATCTATTTTAGCTATTTGCTACAACATCTTTCTAAAATAGGGTATGATATACATATCTGCAATTTCATGAATATACAGTCATTACTATTCTGATTTCGTTGGAAACTCAAACGCAGACTTATAGACCCAAAGGCACACTATCATTGGGTTTTAAAGAAACAAAACCCATCAGCCGGCATCACCTTGATGGTTTTAATTGTCGAAACTTTTTCCAAGAAGCTTGATTTAGCTTGTTGCTTATGTTCCAGCAACAATAAGGCACAGTTTAGAGGTTTGTTATTTTAGTTGTTGTTGAAGTTGGCGTTTGTTGTAAGAATACTCTGCTAAACCAAAAGAGCACATCCTTTTCCATGACTTACATCAACCGCGTACATTTAATTAAACCAAAAATTAAATGAAGCGAATCTAATAAAAGCCTCGTTTCACTTGTGAATTCTGCATAGACAGAAAACAATAAAGTTAATTTATGAATAAGAGAGCAAAGTTTGTACTCTGGTGGTAGTGGTGGCGCGGCGGGTGCATTTGCAAGGACTTTTCGCAGCAGCCAAAACCAAGACTGAGACTGACGATGACGATAACGACATCCGACACGACGCGACTAGCTATACAAGGACGCAATGCCAACGAATGAAGGAAGGAAAAATCATCCTTTACGCGGGGGCTAGGTGACTTTTGTATGACTTTAGTTTGTTGTTTATGAGTGGTTTTTGGGCGGGCGGCGATATCGTGGGCGTATATTTTGGTTATGGTTGTTCGTTTTTCGGTATAGCGTGTAGGTTGGTTTGGTATTTTGGTTGAGGCGATGTGGTAATGAACATTAGCATAGCTCATGCATATTCATATTGCTTGTTAGACGAAAAACATGTATAAATCGTTCTGTGTTTGAACGCGACACAATTAGTGAGTGTAGTACTAACGAGATTTGCATGCGTATATTTGGAACATATGTTTGGACTTGTGGAGGTTTAGAAGTACCTGTAACATATATGGTACATGTACAGCTCACCATTTCGTTCATGGCTTTTGTGGAGAAATACTTCTTAATTGGTAAAATGTTTTCAAATAATAATAATAAGGAAACTCAAGCATTCATTAAGGAACTGATGAAGGTTAAGAAACCAACTTTAATGATGATTTCCTTTGAAATAGTGAACAATTCTGTGACAACGCTAATGAACTTTTAGTAAGAAATATAGAATGCGATTAGTTTTGAGTAAAAAAAATAATTATTAGAAGTAGCTTGTTGTGTCAATTGTTCTCGTACGTTGATAGGAAAGTATTTTTATAGTTGGTTTTTTATTACATATCTGCTTTTTATTTTTTAATAACGTACAAAGCTGTCTGATGATCGGCTTGCCAAGTCGTGAAATGGCACGTGGCGATCTGAATCTTAAGATCAGTTTAAATTAAACCAACGCTGCCTTTTAATTTCTGGTCGTCAATATGACAATGCAGTCAAATTTCCTTGCGCACAAAGTTGAGATACTTCAATTCCAACATTAAGTCCGTCCTCGTTTGGAAAGTCTCGACTAACATCTCGAGAAAATTGCAAACTTTTTTAAATTATTGCATGAGTTACTTCCTTATAAGATTCGATGATACAAACCATTTCAAACCCGTCAGCAATTTTGGGGTAGGACTAATAAAGAACATTATGGATAAAACATAGAAAATGGAAATGAATTGAATACACACTGCGAGGAAACCAAACGATAACATCGCAAAGGCGGCTTGGAAGACCAAAAATAATATGAAGATCAACTATCTTAGCCGTAGCAGGAATAAGGCTTCGCAACTTTTAAAGTAAGTTGCAGATCTTGAAAGATGACGATATTTGTTGATGCCCTGTGGCCCATTTTCTGTGGCTTCGAGTTGCTGAACATAAATAAACCAATTATAAGTGGTAAATTTATGATATATCTAATTGACTTTGGAGAGGGTTCAAAATTTAAACTTAAAGTGACAAAATAATTTGCAACAAACCAATTTTAACAATGATACCGTTACCTACCATAATTGCTTAAATTAGTTGCGATTAAAAAATATATCGATTTTTTTATAACAGAATCAAAGTAAAAAAAAACAAAAATTAATTGAATAAGATGGTTACCTGTGGCATCTCTGACTTATTATATGGAATTTTGGATGACACACAATCTTTATAGATCCCTTCCGGTGTATGTAGATCTTAGTTCACTCTTTTGAAGATAGAAAAATAATAAAAATCCTTAGTCGTTTTCGAGAATATGTTTCACAGAATGAATAAAATTTTAATTTCTTTATATATAAATATTATATAAATTATTATATATTTATATATTTATTTATATTTGTGTTCAATCACATAAAAATAAAGTATGATATGGAAACATGCATCACTCTTAAAAACTACAACAAACAAAGCAATAAACTAATCAAACAAAAAGAGAAACTAAAATATATAATGCAGAGAATACAGCATATTTCCCAAACATCTCACCAACACAACTTCTAAAATCAAGACAGGTTTCACATCAGACAAAGTCAAAAAACAGATACAAAAAATTCAGCATATATTTTTGTTCAAGGTATTAAATTTGGAAATTAGACAAGCATACACAAGCATAACATCAATAAAGAAAATCTTTTTCCACACAAGCATCAAAATGAAAAATTTACTCTCTAGCAATGAATACAAAAAATACACTTTAAAACAAAAACATATGTATAATTACTTTGCCACGCAAATACAAGCGAGATTTTTGGACACACTAGTAATTCGAGAAAACAATAAAATATTTTTTAACTGGTACTTAAAACCAACGTCTTCGGGAAGACTTATAAATTTCCTCTCAACCCAGCCACTCAGTCAAA
Source organism: Philhelius pedissequus (assembly GCA_910595825.1). Taxonomy (NCBI): domain Eukaryota; kingdom Metazoa; phylum Arthropoda; class Insecta; order Diptera; family Syrphidae; genus Philhelius; species Philhelius pedissequus. The sequence continues at coordinate 270,581,343 of OU343160.1, read as the reverse complement.
AAATTAATACTGCCAGAAACCTCATCAATAAAACCCTTGAGCTCAGTGAAAAATGTTTTCATGAAGAAAACATAAACAAAATAGTATCAATTTTAAAAATGAATAGCTTTCCACAGTACATCATTGACAACCTTATAAAAAACAAAAAACATAAAATTAATTCCACACAAAAAAACAAGAGTAAATGCAGATGGTAACCCTAAAATATTTACAAAAGTTCCTTTCATTCCCAATCTAACTGAAAGCACAAATAAGCCATCATAAGATTGGAAACTTTCGTACGTTTCACCCCCCAAAACCCATTTGTTTACATTTTTGTATTTGTAGCTTTGAAACTCTATCCATGAATAAATGGGAAATCGAAAAACAAAACAAAGACAAGTGTGCGTTTTTATCAATGTTACTATTGGAAGAGGAACAGAAAATTTAATTGTGTGCGTGTTTCAGCTTGTTTCAACAAAAGAGAACAACATCAATGAACCTAAAAGAAGACATTGACGGAACAAATTCAATATACGATATTGCCAACTGTGATATTTATGTTTTGTGTTAGTCTAATTTTTGGTAAATGTTAATTTAAAATCGTTTTTATTTATTTATTTATAAAATCATTAAACTGTGAAACCAAAGATGTTAGATGTAGGGACGTGCAATTTAAAAAAATGTAATATGCTATAAAATTAAAGTAAGTTTTTAAGTAATTGTAAAAATTTATTTCTTGTCATATTTCGTTTGTAGCCTTTTTTTTTCTTTGCTTCTAAAAATTATGCAATGAAAAATTGTATTCTATATATTTTGTTTTATATATATACATATGTAGACACAATAAACGATCCCTGAAGATGCTGAGAAACTCCAGCGAAACGTCGGGATAGAATTTATGTACATGTTTTCATTTACATAGTCAGACAGAATTGACCAACGTTATGTTATTAGCTAACATATAAAAAGTTATTGGTAGTATTCCAATAATAGGCTGATAGTTATTTACATAATCTTTTAATCTAAAATTCAAAATAATATTTTATAAGCTCTTTAAATTCTGACCTAGACAGCATTATTAAATGGGGAATCAAAAATCGAGTAGAACTTAATGCGTCGAAAACTCAATACTGCCTACTTTGGTTAAATCATAATTTACCACCTTTATGCCAATCCATGAGTGGTACTTGCACCTAGGAAATTGAACATCTCTAAATTCTCGGTATGTCTATCTACAACAACCTCTTGTATAAGGATCACAACGCAATGTCGCCAAAAATGCCGCTAGATGTTTGGGTTTCCTGACTCAATTCAAGGAGTTCTTCTCCCCCTCTGATCTGGCTTTTATCTATAAGACTTATATACGTCCAAAGCTAGAGTATAATTCCCATCTCTTAGCTGGTGCTCATGTAACATACTTAAGTCTCTTGCATAGTATTGAATGCAGAGCATTTACATTGATTGGTGATAATAACATCGTTGTATCACTTATGTCGCTTGAACCCCGTCGTACCGTCTCCCCCTTTTCTACCATTATTTTAATGGATTATGCTCTATCGAAATAGCCAGTTGCATTCCTCCCCTCAAATGTTTCAACCATAATACTCGCGCCTCCAGGAATGCTCATCACCCTCGAGTCCAACTTCAGTCGTACTGTGAAGTTCAGAGATTCGTTCTTTAGCCGTACCACGCGAATGTGAAATGCTTTACAACACTCTGTCTTTCCCGGTCATTGCAATCAATGTTCAGGAATTCAAAACCAATGTGCACCGACACCTCCTTTCAAACCCTCTCTCCCTTTCCTAATGCTCCCGCTGTGTCTTGGCATAAAAAGAGTAACAAGAATTTCATTGAGTGTGCGCTTTTTTGAAAGACAAATGTTTGCATTTTTTCAATGTACCTAGCTGTTTTTGATAAACACATATACGCTCTATCTCAAGGTTTCACTTTATAGAATAAAAGCCGACAACATGCTCTGGGCGTGGAAGTGGAAACCACTGTTATTTTTCGAAATTCTAGAATTTTGTATCAACTTTTGCATTCTTAAAAACGAAAATCAAACTGATAACACTCTTCTTAAGTATGAAAGGATTTTCCCATCCTCAATAATTTGTATATGTAGCCTGAAATTTCTTCTACATTTAAAGAAAACCTTGAAGAGCAAAAGTGTCAACCGCTGGATATGGCTTTGAATAATACCTACTTAGATAAACTTGAAATAAATAAATAAAAATATTATCTCTATCCAAAATTAAATCTCCTATAGCACAAGTTCCAAAGATACAAATAACGGGTGATTTTTTTGCTACTTGATTTTTGACGTTTATATTTTTGACAGATCACACATGACAAATTCCACGAACATTTGACATTTCGATTCAGTATTGTTTGCCATTTCATCATGAATAGACTTACGCCTGAACAACGTTTGCAAATTATTGAAATTTATTATCAAAATTCATGCTCTGTGAAAAATGTGTTTCGCAAGCTACGTCCGTTTTTTTTCCGCTCATTTTTGGCTAAATGGATACGTGAATAAGCAGAATTGCCGTATTTGGAGTGAAGAGCAGCCAGAGGCAATTCAACAGCTACCAATGCATCCCGAAAAATGCACTGTTTGGTGCGGTTTATGGGCAGGCGGCATCATTGGGCCTTAATTCTTCAAGGACGATGAAGGCCGCAGGGTTACGGTCAATGGAGAAAGGTACCGTTCGATGATAACAGATTTTTTTTGCCGAAAATGCAAGAATTGAACTCGGTCGACATGTGGTTCCAACAGGACGGTGCCACATGCCACACTGCACGCGAAACCATGCATCAATTGAGAGGCGAATTTGGTGAGCAGTTGATCTCACGTTTTGGCGCAGTCAATTGGCCACCAAGATCATGTGATTTGACCCCGTTAGACTATTTTTTGTGGGGCTATGTTAAGTCTATTGTCTATGGGGACAAGCCAAACACGATTGCTGCCTTGGAAGCCAACATTGAACGCGTCATTGGTGAGATTCCGGCCGAAATGTGTGAAAAAGTTTGCCAAAATTGGACCTTCAGAATGGACCACCTGAAGCGTAGCCGCGGGCAACATTTAAGTGAAATTATTTTTAAAAAGTAAATGGCAGAAATTGATTTATCGATCCAAATAAAAATTTCATTCACTTTTTACAAGTTTCTGTGTTTTTTTGAATTTTCAAAAACCAAGCTCTTAAAAAATCACCGTTTATGTATGTAGGTAATAATAAATTAGGAGTGTGAGTTAGCGGACATTACTTAATCTAATTTTTTATTTTTTTCTCCGATCATAAGAAAAAACTAAGGTTCAATCAGATCGCTAGAGCCATTTCCAAGAAAAAAAAAAACAAGAAATTATAAAAGTAGAAGTGGGAGTGGCCGGATTTTATTAAATTAAAATTGTTATTTTTTTTCCTTATTAAAATAAACACTGAAAAAATCTTTAAAATCGCTTGAGTTGTTTTCAACAAACTTAAAAAGTAAATAAGTGTTTAAACAATTGTGTAATTTTTGTTTTTGTTCATAAACACAAACTCTAAAATCTGAATTGTTACAGTCGTTTCCGAGAAACCAAGAAATGACAAATGTGGACGTAGCGGTGGGGAAATTTAATTTAAATATTTTTTTTATTTTTCTCTTGCACGAAGGAACAAACTCTGAAAATGTCATCCAATCCAACCAAATCATTTGAGTCGTCTCCAAAAGATCATTTAATTCGTATCAATTTCAAAGCCAGAAATAAAATAGATGACGTGGCAGCAGTGGCGGATTTGTTGGACGTCGGGGGCTGTACGCCCTGGGCATCCGGGTCCGGGGGCCTTCCAAAAGCCTACATGATCCTTTGATCAAAAAGATTGTACAATGCCTTCGTTTGTTAAACGGCTTTGTGTGCCCAAACAAAATTTTGTTTTTTGGGGGTTAATAAAAAACAACTAAGTGATCAAATATACATATGTATATTTGAGACCATCACACAAAATATAAATTCAAAATATTAATGTTTAAACGAATAATATGTAATTTCGCGAGGGCCTAGAAAAAAAGTTGTCAATTTGCTGCCATTTGCTGAATTTTTTGTGAGCTTGAGGATATAAACGAAATGCTTTGTGTAAGGCATGCTTAATTTACTACAGGAATGGGCAATATCTGACCATGAAATCTTACTATTAAATAATGATCTATACTAAATGAATTAATAGTTAGAAATGTATTTATTTCTATCATTACTTAAAGAAAAAAAAAACTAAAAAAAAAACGTTCAAATTATCCCAAATGATTTTTTGAAAGCTAACTATGACGGCATGGTTAGTTATCTCTTATCTTTTTTGTGGGATAACATTTTTTGTTCATTTGAATTGGGCAGCGTGTATTCGATTTTTGTTAGTATTTTAAAGGAGGAGGAGACAATTGATAAATTTGTACCTAGAAAGCGGCCTAAAAATAATTCTTGCCCTATATGGTATAATAAAAGGTTGACCAATCTCAAAAACAGAAGAAACATTCAAATAATTCTGAACTTCGTATAAGTTATCTAAATATCGTCGACGAGAAATCGATTTTCTCAATTAATACGAGTCCCTAAATCGAATTTTCATATTATCTATAGAAAGTGACCTTACAATTACAATTACTAGTGATGTTCCTACAATTTGTAATTTATTCGGTGACTATTTCCATTCAATTTACTCATTAGACACTCCCCCATTCAGAAGGTTCCTTATATAAGTAAAGTTGAGTTCTTTCCTGTCATTGAATGAGTGCGAAGGTGATGCAAATGCTGCTGCTGTCATTTCGAATTTTGACACCGTTGCTGATGTTTATTCCGATGTTACTGCTGATGCCGATTCAGTAAAAATCACTGCTGTTGTTGACACCGTTGATGTTGTCAACTCTGAAGTTGTTAAAGTTGTTGCTGTTGCTGCTGTTGGTGGGAGCAATAATCTTGTTGACCGTCCCAATAATGTTGCGGCTGATGGAAATAACCAGCTTCTATGGTCTAGTTCAGCAGTACTTTCATCTGTACCTCGACTGCGTTTTTTAGATATCTCTTGGCTAAGTAATACCGTCACCGAAGAGATTATTAAACATTTCATTGCATGGAGACTGAATTTTCCAAAGACTAGTCTGGTTTGTAAGAAATTAGTTAAAAAAGAAACAGATGTTTCATCTCCTCGCTTTATTCACTTTAAACTTGGCTGGATCATATAATGCTGCCCTACAAACATCTATCTGGCCAATTGGGGTTCAAATTAAGCAATTTGTTAGCCGTCCAAAAATTTAGTCGCTCGCAAGACAAGCAACTCCAACATAAATATGAATTCTTATGCTGCTCATTTTAATGGACATTTTTCAATGTTTTATCTTGTGATTTTTGTATTGCTGCCGCCGATTGTTCTTATGATATTATCGCTCTTACGGAGACCTGGTTAAATGATAATTATCTGTTAACTGAATTCTTCTCACCCGATTTTTATGTTTTCCGGAAAGATAGCTGCTATGCCAACTCAGGTTTAACTAGAGGAGGCGGTGTTTTACTTGTTGTTCGCTCTATTTATTTAAGTAAGGAAATTATTGTATCTAATACTTTTGTTGAACAAATATATCTATGCGTAGATATAACTATTTTTCCAGCTTCTAGAGCTATTCATATATATTTTTTTGTTTCATATATTCCACCTTTATCTGAATATATGATTTATGATGCTCACAAAAAAAAATATTAATAAAATTGCGAAAAATGTAGATGAAAATTGTTACTTTGTAATTCTTGGAGATTTTAATTTACCCGATATAAAATGGTAATTCTCAAATGATGAGAAAGAATTATTTCCTTAAAATGTTTCTAAAGATTTTGAGTGTAATGTAATCCATAGTATAATAGCTTTAAATATGCACCAAATTAACAATATTAGTAATTCCATAGGTCGTATTTTAGATTTGGTTTTTATTGGCAAAAGTCTTGATGCTAGCTTGGATGAAGCTAATTTTAACTTACTTGAAAATAGTGTTCATCACAAGACACTTCAAATTACTTTTAACTTTTCTGTTTTAATTGAATCCCAATTTTCTTGAATGCTGATTTTGTATCTATAAATAACTAATTTGAATTATGTGATTGGCAACAAATTTATAGTCTATGTCTTCTTATTTTTCCATTAAAAACCAATTCTAAAAATAAATGTCATACAATGAGTTGCTGGCTTACTCATTACATGCTGTTTAGGCACAGATCTGACAACATGTGATTGACTAAAACTAGTATACCGATAAAATATGACAGAGAATAAAAAAATTAGTGCGAATTATAAGGGACATAGATAAATAAGACACGGAAATTTCTCCGCATTAGTTCAGCCGCCATCCTTGGAGATAAAATCTGGGACAACAACCACCTACAGTCTCCGAATATCGCGCCACACATCTTTCCTATCATTCTTTCTCTTCCTTAACCTCACCCTCACGCGCGCGATGTGTTGAAACATTTAAAGGGTATTCATAATCCCTTGAGCGAGTGTAGATTATAAAAAAAAAAGTTGTAATAACTTACAGTTAAATTTTACTATGTTCCGGAACATTTTAGATTCGACGATCTTAAATTTCGTACAAATAAAATATTTGAAAAATTCATAGAGACCTGTATGGTTCAATAAAAGTTTATCAAGACTGAAAAATGCTATGAATAACCTCCATAAAAAAGTAAGATTTCGGTTTCTTTGCGTGGTAAATTTTATCAAACTAGGAAGAATATGAGTACCTGAGAAAGTTTACTTACAAGCATTATATTTGGTCTCTTGAGCCAAAGATTAAACGTAATTCTAAATGTTTTTGGTCATTTTTGAATTCAAAACGTAGATCGCTTGGGATTCCACCTAAAATAACTTACAAAGGAATATTTTCTGACAATCTTAATGAAATTTGTAACTATTTTGCGTCGTTTTTTCAATCTAATTTTATTGAGTTGAATATTAATTCTGATCAAACATTTGATAATTATATATCTTGTATTGATGAGGTTAGTATTTGTTTATCTTTTGATGACGTATAGACGACTTTATCATCTCTAGACAATAGTTTTTCTGTAGCACCTGATAATATTCCGCATTTCTTTTAAAATATTGTTAATTCAGTTTAGCTGGCCCTCTCTGTTACATTTTTAATATCACCCTGAAAAAAGGTGTATTTTTAGATATTTGAAAAGATTCTTTGATAACTCCCTTGAATAAATCTGGATCTAAGAGTTTGGTAGAAAATTATAGACCAATAGCTAAAGTTCAACAGATTCCCAAGGTATTTGAAGCGATAGAGAAAATGAAACTTTATAGTTTGGTTCGAAATCATATTTCGGTACACCAGCATGGATTTATGAGTGGTAGATCAACAACAACAAATTTATCTCTGTTCACAAATTACTGTCTTTAAACCTTGGAAAGCCGTTTGCAAGTTGACGTTATCTACACTGATATTTCAAAGGCTTTCGATAGAGTACACTCAATGTTCTTATGAAAAAACTTGAACTCTTTGGATTTCAATCTGTTCTTCTCAAATGGATTAATAGTTATTTAGTTGGTCGAAAACAATTTGTGAAAATTGGTAATGTTAATTCAAATGGAATTCATAATTTTTCTGGTCTACCATAAGGAAGCCATCTTGGACCCCTCCTTTTTATTCTGTTCATTAATGATCTTCCTAACTTTATTTTTTTTTTTTAATTGTCTTTTGTATGCTGATGACTTAAACATTTTTAGCTGCATAAGGTCTCCATTAGACTCAAGTAAATTTTTTTCATTTTTTCTGCATTTGCAATATTAAATTTCGAACATTCATTTTGCACCAATAGAAAGGAAATAATAAGTGAATGGGTTTGTTCATAGACTATGGTCAAGTCCCCTTATACACAGAGCAATTTTTGTATTGCTTTAAAAATCTTCTATGCCATTCACACGAGAATACAAAATTGACGGAGATTTGCTTGTTTCCTTTAAATGTTTCTTGGTTTTGAACGCACCCTTCAGCGTAGTTTAAATTGTTCAATCCATTACATGTCACCTTTATATTTCATGCTTTTATTTATTTTCTGAGTAGACCGATAGCAAGAATTTTATTTTTCAAGTCAATTTACAAATTTATTTTCTGAGTATGTTTTGCTTTCAATTCGATATTCACTCATCAGACTGTACTTAACATACGCGGAGTAAGGAACAAATAGTTAACATTTGGTTTGCCATTTCCATGTACATGTCCAGAAAAAAAAAACAATGGGATCACAAAAATGTACGCCCAGTCCATGTCCATGTAGTGAAGCGAATACCGTCCATGGCCAACGTCAATTAAACAGTGAATAAAAAGCAAATTTTGTGAAGTTCAGTTGCCGCTTAGTGCGTTAAGGCTAGGCGCTCACATGCAATTTTTCCGAAACGAAATAGTTTAATCACTAGTGATCGCGCACATTAGCAACTTAAAATCATTCAACGATATAAACCATCACACAAACAATATTTTGATTTAATGTGCGCGCAGTTACATTATAGTTGGGTGTGATATAAAACTGAAGAACTTATTTGGGGCGATCGTTCGATTTGTGCCAAAACGCAAACTTTTAAGTTGCTCGAATCTTGGACTGAATTGTTACTGCATTTGCGCGCACTCTCATGGTATTCACTTTAGCAACCAAACTGTTGCAAAACTGAAAGTTGCATATTTGCGCGCCTAGCCTTATAGCTCATAGAATTTCATACGAATAAATATTTTGCGGCGCACTGTGGGGCATTCCTCTATAGTGCAGTTCCACCCAATTCGGTTTGTCTTCGCAAATTGCTTTTTTGTAGATCTAAATAAAAAGATGATTTTTTTCACCAAACTTGGTTTATTTACAACTATCAATAAAAATTGAACGCAAAACGAAAGTTGGGCTTGGTTAGTCAATAAAAGTAAAACGGAATTCATTCGATAAATATTGGTTTCTTTTTCAAAATGGATATCAAAATTTGTTAAAATTGATTAATTGACATTAGGGGTATGCAAAATTGCAGATATAGGTGCAATTTTAGACGTACTTCAGAAAATAATTGAGCAAAGAATACAGTTTTTAATAGTAAAAGTCAGAAACTTTTCAGAAGAACAGGTTATAATTTTTTAAAAAATGGAGTTATCTAAGATTTGAGAAAAATAAACTGGCCAACTATTAAAAAAAAGAATCAAAAAGATCGATTTGTCTTACGAATGAAATTAATAATTATAACACTCCATGAACACATCCATCGAGATTCAATTCAATTGTCAATCGTACCAACAAAACTAACAAAATCAGAATCGAGACTCGACTGAACGTCAACCAGCCATCCACCGTATCTTCTACTTTAGCTTTTTATCGACCGTAGCGAATTGTATGTAAATTGCTACGAGGGATAAACTTACGGCGGATAAATTTCCCAATAAAACACGGCTATTGGTGTAATTTGAATGTGTTGTCACTTTTTCTAGAATAGTTAATCCTTTATGTTACAATTACAAAATTGGTAATCAATATTTACAGAAATTAACAAGTCAAAAAGAAATTGGAGTCATCTTTGACTCAAAAACGAGTTTTTCTCTCCAAATCGATAATGTTATTTCTAGAGCTAATTCTATGTTGGGCTTTATTATTAGAAATTCAAAATCTTTTGAAGATCCATATACTCTCAAAACGTTATATTTATCCATTGTCAGACCACTCTTTGAATATGGTTGCGTAATATGGAATCCCTATACATGTTTTTAATGAATTTGATAATGTTATTTTTAATAAGAGTAGAGTTGTTATTAAGAAGGATGTATTGAGATTATTGCAAATATATACATATTTTAGTTTTATTGTATAAATAAGTTATTTATTTTTAAATTAGTCTCCTTAAAGTTATGTAGCTTGATTGACGAAAAATAAATAAATAAATATCGTTCTTTAACTAAACTGGATGTTAATAAAAGTGAAGGACTGATGGAATTCCTGCTATTTTATTATTGATGTGTAGTATTGGAATAGCTCAGCCACTTTAGTGAATTTTTTATCTTTCAATAGCCAAGGGCAATTTTTGGATTATAGAAAGGTCTCTTTTCCAATTTTTAAAACGGGCTCAAAGCAAGATGTAACTAATTACAGACCCATTTTTAAAATTTCTTGTATTCCGAAAGTTTTTGAAAAATTAGTTTGCAATAGGTTAGCTCAATCACTTCAAAACCATATTTAAATTTATCAACATAGATTTTTAGCAGAAAAACCAGCGGAACAATCTTAGCTTTAATAACATCATTACAAATATGGAAAAAGGGTTACAAAATGTTATTTTTATTGATTTATCAAAGGCATTCGATAGAGTAAATCACATAATCTAATTAAGTAAACTCACTTTTCTAGGTATCCATTCTTCCATATTAAAATGGCTTGAATCATATGTAGCGTGTAGGGTACAAATAGTAAAAGTTTATAGTTCACTCTAAAGATATATTTCAGTCCCATTTGACTGTACCGTAAGATTTCTGACTGTTTACTTCTTTTGGAAGATCTATCGAAGCAGAATTATTGGTGCAAGCAAAATCACCTTCTGTTAAATGTATAAAAATGTTTCCGAAATTATAATCCCATTGTCTTTGATTATGGTATTAATCATACAACTTTAAAGCATGTAAGAAAGAATGAAGAAAGATCTAATATGAATAATCCTGCATACAAACCTTTCCTTCTTACCGCACTATGATTTTATTTGTAAACAAAACTATTTATTGTAAGTCTTACAAGATATGAATTTTTCAAGATAATTTTACGAGTATATTATTGTGTAAGTCTTATGGTCTTATGCAATACTGTGGTATCATGAAGCTGGTCTGATGAAGGAGACAGAAGGTTACCATACGAACTTCTAACCAATACAAGATGAAAGTATCGTGTTTTGACTCATTAGAACCCACTCAATGAGCAATAACCCAATAACCCCGGTGTAAATGTTAAGCCGACATAAGCAAAATGGCCCTTATACATACAAATATGAACTGAATAAAAAGTTTGTAAAATACATAAACTTCTTACACTCCTTCTTAAACTTCTTTAACACATAGGACCAACTTGGGATGCATGACTTAGGTTAGGTTGAATTGGCCATCAGGAAAACGACTGACACACTTGACCTTGGATATGTCCATTGTAATACCACATGAACCAATTGGATCCTGTAATGAAGAGGTTTAGCTGGTGAATCGCTGTGTGTCTTAGATCAACGGTGTCATCAAAAACTATTCTCCCAAGTGTAAGTCCTTGGGTGAGAGCAGGACATGAGCAAAGAAGAATGGGAGATAGTCTCCTCTTCCTCCTCTTCCTTGGAGAATACGCCAATTCTTTTGGCGTGACTGTCAATTCAGCAGTGTCCAGTTATGACACCTATTACAGATTCAAGATGTTTTGAGCGTCTTGGATGTATTCCTGGCCAGATTTGTCTGGTAGTCAAGCAACCCCTTGACACGTATAATAAGACTTTTAAATTGGAATTCAAACATTTTTGGTTTCAATATTAGTAAAAGTTTAAGCTCGTTTAAAGAAACAAAATAATAAATATAAACAATATTACACCCCTTTTGTGAGCTCTCTTGAAAAATCCAATTTGCTTGCAGCGCAGTGTGCTGTAAATTTTATGCTACCAGAAAGTGTTATGAGTCCTCCTCTATTTGTGTACATAATTGATTTCATGGGACGAATCTCCTCTCGCACTCGGGCATTTGCAATAGGGTCCTTAAAGACCTTGATATACACAAATTAGCTGACCCGTGTCCTACTCTACTATTCTCTCTTTCCGAGCGGATGGAAAACATTTGCCAGCCTGTCCCTAAAAAAAACAGCGAATGTTCTGCATCCTCTAACTACCTTCCAAGGACTAACGTCTGGGCTAAGATGGTTAACGTTTTGGATTCCTATGATAGCTCATCGTCGCAGTCGTTTGTGTTGAAAGAAAATGTGCTTCTCATTTTGTATATCCGTTACAAGTATCTTGTTTAGATATCCTTTAAAATGTTTCAAATTTTTCGCTCTATAGAAATATACGTTAACCCATAAAAAATACTCTATAGACATTTAGTACAGCCACCTACTTTCCCATAGGAAATTATTTGTTAATCTCTCTTATCTGTTATGAATTTATATTTGTACTGTTATTACTCTTAACTATTCTTCAAATATATGTGAAATTCAGCAAGGACAAGATCGACTTTTACAAATTAAGCTATCAAGAACTTTCAGAGAAGCTGAAGAAAATTGGACTTAATGATAAGTTCATTGCATGGATTTACAGATTTGTGTTCAAAAATGATGGTTCTAGTCAGTTTAAAGTTCTTCTTAATGATCTACCTTCTATTTCTAAGCATTAAACGTCACTTACGACCTTATGACTATATATGCAGATGTCGTTCGAACAATAAACTCCTTTACGGATTTCGAAATTCTGTTAAATGATCTGCAAAGGTCTTGATAATGGTGTAATATTAGTTTTTTTGTGGTGTTTTGTAAATTGGGCATGGACTGTAGTTACTATACACGGGTCATATAAATAGAACAGAAAGTATATTCAAAGAAGTTTTTGACAATTTCGTTTCCTTCATTGACAGACAGAGGTATCACGACTACAATTAACTTATGTTTACATCTAAAATCAATATACATACAGTATAATTTCCTAGCGTGGTGCCAATATCTGCTTGCAAGCTCAAATTCGATATGAAAATACGATAATCAATAACCTTTAGCTAGTTTAATTTGCATTCTTCAATCACATTTAAAAATAATGCTCCTCCAATTGATGAGCAAACAAATACCTTTGCAAGCAAATTTTATTGAACCATCAAGTACACAATGAAGATTAAATCCTCATTCAAATTAAATCACTTCCAAGTAAATTTACCAAACGCTTCCGACGATTAATTTCATTCTTCAAAGGCACACATACTATACATACCTATATTAGTGCATAGTGTTATTGTTCTAAAGAACAGATTAAAAATCGAGCAATTAGCTCCGCGCCAAGTGCAAAACCCTATGCCAATTCAACCATCAGGATCAGCGTTGCCGATGTATAACGATTATGTTTTCTGACACGCTCTAAATACTTGCAATATTTTTGACGAACAAAAAATTGGCACAGAGAATTTGGCATAAGATATTTCCATTAATATGGCTATGTAATGGGTTATCCATTTTGTGGTTTCAAAAGTAAACGTAAATAAAACACATATAAAATATTGTTTTTCATGATATTTCTTCTTTATTATAAAGTTTGAACGTTGACATTATGTGTGAAACACAACACCATTTAAATGGCCACCACGCAAATTGTTGCAAGCTTCGATTCTTTTGAGGTAATTTTCGACCACTTTTTGACACATATTGGGCGGTATCTCAGCCATAACTTGACGAATATTGGTTGTCAAGTGCTCAAGAGTCAAAGGTTTATAAACACGGTCTTTCGCGTATCCTCACAAAAAAACTGAGAAATGTGCTTCGTCGCTGAAGAAAATTTTGTTCGAAAAATCGTCGTCCACAGCCTGTTGTTCAACCGCCCATTCGACGTATCTACGACGTTGTGAATTGTCAGCTGGCTTTAGCTGTTGCGTGAGTTGGACTTTATATGAATGTAGGTAAAGATCCAAATGCAAAATACGCCATAATGTGCCCGTAAGACAGTCCTAATTCCTGAGAACGACGAGGAATTAACACATTCGGGTTTTCGGCAACACTTTCACTTACAGCAGCTATATTTTCAGTGGTTCGAACGATGATGCACAGGCCTTACAATATCTGTAGCCAATCCAGTCTCTTCAAATTTCTTCACAATTTTGCCAATTGCTGGCGTAGTTGGACGATTATGCAAACCATAATCTCCTCTTAAAGCACGATATGTGACTGTGGCAGAATCGCCATTTTTGTAGTAGGTCTTAACAATTTTTATGTGTTGTGCGATAGTTAAGCGACCCATTTTCGTAAATGTCAGACTTTCAAGTGGAAAAAAAAATTGGTTTAACAACTTAGGTTGACAGATGTCGAATTCCAGCCCTATACTTTTGAAACCGCAAAATGAATAACCCTTTATAAACACTTTACTGATGCCATTTTCCAAATTATGCCATTCCACAATAAAAAATAAAACTTGCTCATTCTTTATTGGCAAATTGCCATTTTAAATTGCAAATCTTATTAAGCCTTAACGCATTCAACACAAAATTAAAAAAATGTTTTTTTTTTCAACATACTGCTTAATTCTAACTATTATTTCAAATTTTACAAAAGTAAAATTTAGACCGCTTTTAACTTTTACTTTTGTGCAGGAGCACTTTTGTACAATTAGAAATATTAGATAGGTTTGAGCAGTATGTTGGAAAAAGACAAAACATTTGTTTCCCTTTTGTACAAAAGTGTTGTTGATCTTCTGAAATCAAAAATGCCCCTAATGGCGACTTTGTTTCAATAAATTAGATTCGCTACCAAAACCCATACTTACTTGCTTTGAAACAAACGAATACGGATCTAATCTCTTTTTGTGACTGTGTGTGTTGCTTAGCAGCTCTAAAAAAAAAAACAAATCTTCAATTCGTTAATACATTACTATAAATTACTAGATCCATTTGCACTTTTTTAACATTTGTTTCGAAGGAGTTTTTAACAAACTTTTATTTTTTAATATATGTAGCTAGTCTTTTCAAGTCACATTCAACTTTTAACAAATCAAAATCAACTCTCTGCAAATCAAATTAAGCTTCATATAAATCAAATTAAACTTTTTGCAAATCAAATTAAACGTTGTGCAAGTCAAATTAACGTTTTTGAAAATCATATAGTCTTAAATTAATTTGAATCTATATCTGTTTTTATGTCCAAAACATGTTATTATGCAATTATTTAAATTGCATAAAATAAATTGTCATATATTCACATCGTTTGATGTTTTTTTCTTAAAACTAATATTTGATTTCCAGAAACTTTGATTTGCAAAATGGTTAATTTGATTTGAAAAGACTGTAATATTAATTTATTTTTTCTGTACACTGCCACAAAATAAAAATGAATTGACAACACAACATTTGAGGAACTTCAAAACAAATATTGTAGTGTGTGTAAGAATCTGTGTACAAACCCTTTTTAAATACGTCTCCAAAAAGAGATTCGATACGGATCTGTTTTTCCAGAAAAAATTGGTTTTAATTTGAAACGAATCTGATTTTCAGAAAAAAATTGAAGGCGGAGTAATGACAGATCGATGTTTTTATTGAAACGAAATCGACATTAGTAATTGTGTTAAGCTTTGGTTTTTTTTTTGATAATTTCAAAACAATTATTTTGGTTCCTTTATGGCAGTAGTGTAAATACAAAAGTTTTATCCTTGCCAATAATGTTGACAAAATAATACCAACATTGAAATCTGTCATTTATTAAACTCGTTTAAATGAATGTCTTTTTTTTAAATAATTTCTTCCATTAATTTGCCATTCTTTTGGCAGAAATATTGGCAACTTTGTCATTTGCGTAAATTCGGCATAATAATAATTGTTGTATTACATCCTATTTGAAGTCATTGAATATTTTTTTTTTAAATAAATTTTTTTTATGTAAACGTTTTGGCGGCAACGCTGATCAAAATTCATTCCGAATCCAAAAAAAAAAAGTCCGAGAGAAAATCGCGTTGAAATATTAAACGAAATTTATTTCAAAGTTATTTTTAACTTTTCTCATAGGATTTGGAGTGGTTTTTTCACCCTTAAGTATGATCGATTTTTTTTTTAATTTCACACCAAATTCCTAACTATGAATGAATGTGGTATTAATGGCCTTATAGTTCTCATTTTCTGTGTCGATGCATTTTCTAACCAGCAACGCAGCAGCATCGAGCTGAGAAATATCCTTTAAAAATAATAAAATTGCACACCCGTTTAATGCAGCTCTCAAAATATGCTAATTAACTCCCCGAACTTATGGTGTATTATCTGTAGGGAGCGATGGAGAAGAGACTGAGGTTCGCAATGGATGCCTGCACCTAATGACAGCCATAATGGAATCTGAAATTGGAATACGCGTGTGGTTAAGTAAGCACACATATAGCACATGCAGATACATATGGGATGCCACAACTAAAAAGCCAGAACTAGCGGGGTTTTATTAAAAGTTGTATAAGGCTCCATGATTTTTTTTTCGTTGCGAAAAGTGAATCCTGTTTCTTCCTAATTTTTTAATTTATCTAGTTTACGCTGCTGGAAAGCCTTAGCATATTATAGAATGAGCGTGTGTAGAGAATTTGGCATACAAAATGTACGGAATACTTTCACATTTTCCCTACACAACACAGTAGCGGACTTACAGAATTATACTATTTGCAATGCATTCGCGAACTTTATTTTCTGTGGCTACAAAGGCATTTAAACTGCTTCCTGTTTAAAACATAAGGCGCTGGAATTCTAAATTATCAATATTAGTTGACAACTTTTAAAATTAAGTGACGCAGTCCCTCGTACTCTGGATGAAAATACGCAAATAATATCTTGAAGATTGAAAGCTTAGATAGTATTTCTTGAAGAAAAAGTTTTAAGTAATGTTTTTGTACGTCCGGAGTTGGGCTCAATGGTAAACTTCAATAGTTTTAGATGAGAAATGCAACTAGCTATTTCATTATAACTGTTTAATTTTATTATTTTGGTTCGATTCGATTCCCCGTTATCATAGACATTATGACGTCATCAAAAAACCAAAGAAAACTAAATGAAGACTGACAGACTGACAGACTGACAGACTGACAGACTGACAGACTGACAGACGGACAGACTGACAGACTGACAGACTGACAGACTGACAGACTGACAGACTGACAGACTGACAGACTGACAGACTGACAGACTGACAGACTGACAGACTGACAGACTGACAGACTGACAGACTGACAGAATGACAGACTGACAGACTGACAGACTGACAGACTGACAGACTGACAGACTGACAGACTGACAGACTGACAGACTGACAGACTGACAGACTGACAGACTGACAGACTGACAGACTGACAGACTGACAGACTGACAGACTGACAAACTGACAAACTGACAAACTGACAAACTGACAAACTGACAAACTGACACACTGACAAACTGACAGACTGACAGACAGACATTTGTTGTCTGTTTTTGTTACGAATGCAACCTATAATCGCACGTAAATAGCGTGAGTCAGAAGACGAATATGAATATCTGAGAGTACAAAACTGCAAACAAACAAATTAAGGAAAGAAGATCATTAATAAAGATTAAGAATAGAATCGGAACCAATATGGAGCCATAGTATAGCTTTCATTCATCAAGATATTTCTTTACCTCGTGATTAATAAGAAAGAAATGAACATAATTACTTTTGGGCTGTAGTTAAGGAATGAAAAATGTTCACCTTTTTATGGACAGGGCGGAGAAAAGCTATTTTTCATCAGCTCGGAAAGAGACCAGTTTATAGTAGCAGTAGGATATATGGTAAAGCTATTCAGATTGATGTGAGTGATACTATATATGCTGACGTTCGCAGGTGTTCAATGTGTAATTATCACAATATTGTCACCCATGCGTGTACTGGACGAACAAGTGCAGTGTAAAGTCTTCCTATCACCATTGATAATAAATCTTAAAAAAATATATCTTTTAATCATTGAAAAAAATTACCGAAACAGACTTAGATGTATTAAAAAATTAGTTGCAATTCGACATCTGTCAAACTAAGTTGTTAAACCAATTTTTTTTTCAGTCGAAAGTCTGACATTTACGAAAATGGATCGCCTAACTATAGCACAACGCATAAAAATTGTTAAAACCTACTACAAAAATGGTGATTCTGCCACAGACACATATCGTGCTTTAAGAGGAGATTATGGTTTACATAATCGACCAAATACGCAAGCAATTGGGAAAATTGTGAGGAAATTTGAAGAGACTGGATTGGTTACAAATATTGTAAGGCCTGTGCATCATCGTTTTGCTCGTACCACTGAAAATATCGCTGCTGTAAGTGAAAGTGTTACCGAAGACCCGAATGTGTCGATTCCTCGTCGTTCTCAGGAATTAGGACTGTCTTACGGCACATTATGGCGTATTTTGCATTTGGATCTATACCTACATCCATATAAAGTCCAGCTCACACAACAACTGAAGCCAGCTGACCATTCACAACGTCGTAGATACGTCGAATGTGTGCTTGGACAACAGGCAGTGGACGGCGATTTTTCGAACAAAATTTTCTTCAGCGCCAAAGCACATTTCTCACTCGGTGGGTATGTTAATAAACAAAATTGTCGTATTTGGGATTCTGAGAATCCTCAAGTTTGAAGAGAGGCCATTACATCTACAAAAAGTCACTGTTTGGGGCGCTCTTTGGTCCGGAGGTGTGATTGGACCTTACTTCTTCCAAAACGACTATAGAATGACGGTCACCGTCAATTCGGAGCGTTATGGTCATATGATAACCGACTTTTTTTTGCCTGCTATTGAAGAATACGACTTGGAGAATATGTGGTTTTAATAAGACGGTGCCACATGCCACACAACTCGAGCGAATATGGCTTTATTGCAAGAGACATTTCCTGGCCGCGTAATTTCTCGTCGTGGCGATATCAACTGGCCAAAAGATCATACGATTTGACACCGCTGGACTTTTTTTTGTGGGGCTAAGCAAAAGATCGTGTTTATGCAAATAAACCTTTAACTCTTGAACACTTGAAAACCAACATTCGTCAAGTTATGGCTGAGATGCCGCCCAATATGTGTCAAAAAGTGGTCGAAAATTACCTCAAAAGAATCGATGGTTGCAACAATTCGCGTGGTGGTCGTTTAAATGATGTAGTATTTCACACATAATGTCAACGTTCATACTGTATAATAAAAAAGAAATATCATGAAAAAAAAATATTTTATATGTGTTTTATTTACGTTTCTGTGTTTCGCGTCTTAGTTTCTGGTTTGCCAAATACTTGTTTTCATCATCTCGCAGAACTACGGTCCATACCGTCATTCAAACTCAAACTGTCTCAAATGTTAATGCATTATTTCGCTAGCACGTAGCATGCGCATATATGTACTTCTGCTATAACAAAATCTTATTGATTTAAGATCACTTCTATGGATACCAGTAAATCAATTACTCAATACCACTCGAAATCTCCCGTTATTTCATATTTACGACATGAACATGTTCCTATTTGGTTAAGAATTACCTTTATACAATTTTAAACTTGGTCTGACAGTTTTAAAAATTTGGTGGATTTCTTCAGATTTTAAATATTGTGCCATTCTTTTTTGCGTTTGGGCAGGAAATTCAAAAAGAGGACGAACAAAAATTTAACAATAATTTGTTACACTCTGTTTTTTTGTATTATTTAAATTATTTATTAATTAATTAAACAAATTATCAAAAAAAGCGAACTTGCGCAACAAAATTAAGAAAGAAACCCCGAATGATTTGACAAATATGCCAAATAAACAACAACATGAACGAGATGAAAAAAGAGACTAATGTCGCATTAACACGACTGCCAAATTGGCAGTATTACTGTCAACATTTTGGCATTATTTTTTTTGTCGTGTAAATGGTCGCAAATGTGGCAGTATATTTGTCATTAACAAACTGCCAGACAGAATTTTTGTTGAGTTGTGGAATTATACTGACATCGTGTAAATTCAGTACTGACTACAATTTTCAAAAAATGACAATTTGCAATAAGGGATGAAATTGCTCATTCTTTACTGCCAGTGTTGGCAGTATTTTTATCTGGCATTATTTTAGCTTCGTGTAAGAGAATGTCGTTAATTAAATTAATGACAGCAGTAGTTTGGCAGTAAATACTGCGAACTTGGCAGTCGTGTAAATGCGGCATAACGAGAAGAAAAATATGCAAACTGTAGCTCGTTAACGGAAACTACCACCACGGCTGCTCATCTTTGGCGTGTTTGACGAAAAAAAGTTTTGGTGTATAAAAAAAATGACGTGTGAATTTATAATCAAAGTAAATCAAGAACATCTTTTTCAAGATGTCCTCCTTCTAGTTCATCGCAATGGTTTTTTCTCAGATCCACGTCCCATCCTGAGGTTATTCCTGGACCCTGATAATTCTTCTGGAACCAATTTCCACAATTTAAAAATAAAAATTGAATCTCACAAAAAAACTTATTTTTAACTATATCAATTTCTCTGCTATTAAAAAAAAAACTCCAATTCGGATCTTAGCTAGCTAAGAAGTGTCCTCCACTTCAAGACAAGCTATGTTTCTCGATTCCGTCCTGCACTCATATACACACGCATTCTATACCTCTCAACCAATCACATTTCGAAGAGTTCAGGTTCTCGACATCAACAACCAACTTCGGCGAAAGTGCGATGCCCATACACATGGAGTCTGATGTCTGACAAGTTGTTGGAGATTCGTCCAAAACTTGCCCGCTCTTTCAACTTACGGCAGCGTTCGACAAGTTGTTGGATTTTCTTCCAAAATTCATCGGTGGACGAGTCTAGACTCCAAATTACTCCATATTAAACCCATTCGAAACAAATTCAACTCTGAGCATTTTCTCAATTACGCGTATGAAAACTGAATCCAGAAAGACCAAAGATCAGGTAACTATTTTACTAAAACAACTATTTTTTCTTTTTGAAAAAAAAAACTATAGACGGAGAAAATATTTTACATCGCGAACTCTAACTTAGGCAAGTGGCACCTTTTTGCAGATTTATGGGAGTAAGGATGAGCTTTTATCGTTCCAACCTTTTGATACCTTTTACAGAATAATAGTTAGGATGGACTTAAAGCGATACTACTTTAATGTGCTTTAAAAAGTAAAATTGTTGATGTTGTGTAATGTTTATATGATGAGGAGCTTTGTTGTAGATACGTATGACAGTCTTCAGATTACTTCTGGCTCAACATACCGACGTCATTCGTCCATCTCATCTGCTGATTTGAGGTACCTGCTTTTTATCATTTGCTCAAAGTCATGTAACCTTGACGTTGCTTAGAAGCAACCAACCCAAAATGGTGGGGCGAAGAAATGATGGGTAAGGTTTAAGGGCCGATAGATGGGATGACGATATGAAAATCAATCATTGATAATATAGAAATTATGTATAAGCTCGTTAATTTTTCTTGTTTGCATATAAATTAGGAGCCAATATTTATGTATTACTCTCCATAATTCCGCCAAATATTTTCCAACGCCCAAACATGTAAGTGTTTTACAAATTCCTTTAACTGACAAGAGTTAATCCGCCACTGAACGGACTAAATTCCAACTCACTTTATAATTGTTTTAGTTTAAACTTGCACAACCCGTCTGCCTGGTTACAAAATAAACTTGTTGCGATCTTATCATCAGTTTTAATGGATTTTTCAAATTAATTCATTCACTCTGAAATTTTTCACTCATTTTCTATTTCGTAATTTGAATTGAATTTAATTCGCTTCGTCAGAATGTCAATATATGTAGGTATGTGTTGGTTCTGAGTGCGATGGAAAGTTAGGGTTTTAACATTTGGAATGTCAGCGATATGGTTGGATGAGGCTTTATCTAATAGAGTGCATCCTCTAGTTGTTGTTTAAGCTCGACGGAAATAATTATCATGGCACTGATTGGAATTATCGTAGCTTAGATTTTACAAGTGAAAAAAAAATCGTATTCAATGAATTATTGTTAGTTAGAGAGAGTGTTTGAATTAAATGCTTTAGAAGTTTTGAAAATTTACATAATGATGTATGCCTTTGCCGATTGTCTATAAAGATAAATAATTTAGAAGTTCTAAAAATGTTGATAGAAAAACCAATAGGTATTGCATTGGATGTTTTTTATTATGTACTTATGTAAACGGTGATTTTTTAAGAGCTTGGTTTTTGCAAATTCAAAAGAACACAGAAACTTGTAAAAAGTGAATGAAATTTTTATTTGGATCGATAAATCAATTTCTGCCATTTACTTTTTAAAAATAATTTCACTTAAATGTTGCCCGCGGCTACGCTTCAGGTGGTCCATTCTGAAGGTCCAATTTTGGCAAACTTTTTCACACATTTCGGCCGGAATCTCACCAATGACGCGTTCAATGTTGGCTTCCAAGGCAGCAATCGTGTTTGGCTTGTCCCCATACACGTTCAATGTTGGCTTCGAAGGCAGCAATCGTGTTTGGCTTGTCCCCATAGACAATAGACTTAACATAGCCCCACGAAAAATAGTCTAACGGGGTCAAATCACATGATCTTGGTGGCCAATTGACTGCGCCAAAACGTGAGATCAACTGCTCACCAAATTCGCCTCTCAATTGATGCATGGTTTCGCGTGCAGTGTGGCATGTGGCACCGTCCTGTTGGAACCACATGTCGATCGAGTTCAATTCTTGCATTTTCGGCAAAAAAAAATCTGTTATCATCGAACGGTACCTTTCTCCATTGACCGTAACCCTGCGGCCTTCATCGTCCTTGAAGAAGTACGGCCCAATGATGCCGCCTGCCCATAAACCGCACCAAACAGTGCATTTTTCGGGATGCATTGGTAGCTGCTGAATTGCCTCTGGCTGCTCTTCACTCCAAATACGGCAATTCTGCTTATTCACGTATCCATTTAGCCAAAAATGAACCTCGTCGCTGAAACGGACGTAGTTTGCGAAACACATTTTTCACAGAGCACGAATTTTGATAATAAATTTCATTGCAAACGTTGTTCAGGCGTAAGTCTATTCATAATGAAATGGCAAACAATACTGAATCGAAATGTCAAATGTTCGTGGAATTTGTCATGTGTGATCTGTCAAAAATATAAACGTCAAAAACCAAGTAGCAAAAAAATCACCTTACATTATGTAGTTGCCCCAAGCTGAAAATTCAGGGCTTAGAACAAAAATCAAACTAGAGATTTTAATGACGACCATGACCACACCGCACCCAGAACTCCAAACCAATGATAAAAAATGTTCATTTATAATAATAAAAAGTAGGAACATTTGGTAAATTTTTGACAGGTTGGCATAAATTCTAAGGATATATTCTGATACTACACAGAGATAGTACTTACAAGAAAATGTTCGGTACACAATAATTATGCCTGTGAGCTGAAACACGCGTTTTTTTAATTACTTTATATTATGTTAGAAACGTTAGGTTTTTTGTTATAATTTTATACTATATAGGTACATAACTGCACGTTTAACTTAATTATGCAATATTTTATTGATAAATGTATAGGCAACTCAACGAAATTATATACAGTTAGCAACAAAAAAAAGAATAATGAGCATCGAGGAAGCAATTTTCAGAGCGGATCAAGCAAAATGCGATGTAAATCACGAAAAACGAATCCAGTTTCCTACCTTGCTCAGAATTTACGTATTTAAGACTTTTTGTTCGCAATTTGCAAGAATGTCATCACTTTTAAAGAAATAAAACAACATTGCCATCAACGAATCGCAATTTATCGAAAATTTACCAATTTTATATTATTATCGATTGCAAATTGCATAAAAAAAACTAATCGAAAATTAACGATTAGCAATAAATATTATTATTTTTTTTAAATTTGAATGCGTGGTGGAATCAATTTGGTATTTTGTGGTCGTTAATTAAAAGTTTTTGTTTTACTAAATTGCTACTTTTTTTGACAATATCACACAGAGTGACTGCAATTTTGAGAACTTTAGAAAGGGGGATTTGTTTGCATTTCGTCATTATGGCGTAGCTGATTTTCTTTATTCTGAAATGTATGTATATGAATGTGTTTTATTAAAAAAAAAGTCAGAAATAACTTACTTAAAACTCGCAAGCTATTTCATACCGATCGAAGGTACAACTTGACTTCTGTGATAAATGCTTGTGTCAGAAATAAATAAGATGATGCTTTAGAATTTTAGATTTACATTTTTGAAGTATCTCTAATGTTATACGGTGTTTCTGCACTGCTGCCGAAAGCTTAGGCGTGTTTTATTATTGCTCATGGTTTTTATATGTAATGGGTTATCCATTTTGCGGTTTCAAAAGTAAACGTAAATAAAACACATAAAATATTTTTTTCATGATATTTCTTTTTCATTATAAAGTTTGAACGTTGACATTATGTGAAACACTACATCATTTAAATGACCACCACGTGAATTGTTGCCAGCATCGATTATTTGAGATAATTTTCGACCACTTTTTGACACATATTGGGTGGTATCTCAGCCATAACTTGACATAATTTTCTTAATTCACCTGTTGAAGATTTTCCTTGTGGTTGGTTTGTACGAGCTAAGGAAATTAAAAGCATAATAAAATTAGTAGAGGTACAATAATATAAAGTATAAAAAGAATTAATACAAAAGATAAAAATTAAAGTAATATAACTAATAAAGTGTTCTTCAAAAAAAAAAACAAAACTCCGAATACATTATGCTACCCATATAAATAAATAAGTTGGTTATACACTCTATAGCGAAGCATAAAGCTAACGCTATTATCGAATGCACCTGATAACAAAAATAAAACTACAATGTTATTAGTTTATTCGTGTGTGTGAATGAGGACACAAAATTATTTTTCATTTTTTAATATTTTAATATGCATATTTGTAATGATTTTATATACTTTCTATTTGATAGGTGTTATAATTAAAAAGCCAAGATTTTATTTTTACTAGAAAAACTTGTAATTGTCTTAAACGTCGTCGGAGGGAATCAGGTAATTTGTTATAAACTGTAGGAGCCGCTACTGTGAAGAGTCTTTTGAAATGAAACTTTATTATACGGAGGAACATTGACGTAGTTAGCAAAATTAATACGTAAATTAGGTAAATCATTTCTTCTTATAGATAGATGTCCACTTCTAATAAAAAATATCCTACGAACCTTATAATAGTAAAGGTGCCTTAATGGAAGGATTTTCAGACCCTGAAATAAATCAAAACTAGTGTGTAAGCGATTTTTTCTACAAATAATTCGCACAATATGCTTTTGCAAAATAATTAGTGGGTTTACTTTATTAGAATATGCACCACCCCAACAGGTTAAGCCATATTGAATTTTCGAATGTACAATACCATAATAGACCATAACCAACACAGTATGAACTTAAGTTATAAAAATGTCTAGAATAACACCTTAGATACTTTTTTAATGAGTCAGTATGGTCTGTCCAATTAAGTTTGCTATCCAATATTACTCCCAAATACTTAAAAGACTTTACAAATTCAATCTGAAAGCAAAATTTGGAGCAAGGAAAATTTGAAAAAAAAATTATAGATCACTGTTTTCAGAATCGCAAGAATTTATTCTCAAACTAAATTTACGGCACTCGGAAGAATGGTAGAAAATATCGCAATCTAGTGAAGAACCCGAAAAATTAAAGTACATCGCTTTTGTCTTATTGCTTAGAACCATTTTGTGGACAGAAAACCAACGACTTCCATGTCAGTGTTGATGTTAGCAATGAGGTCAAGGGGAGATTTACAACCATAGGAAAAGGCAATGTCGTCAGCAAAAGCTGTGGGCTTACCACTAAAGTTTTGATCAAAAATAAAAATCAGAAAAAGCAAGGGACCCAAGACTGAACCTTAAGGAATGCCAATAGTTATGTGGCAGAGATTACTATAACAGCCATTAATTTTAACCATTTGCTTTCGGTTTGTTAAGTAAGACTCTACGCATTTATAAATAAAACCACGCATTCCTGCTTTATAGAGCTTACCTAGAAGAATATTATGATCAACTAAATCAAATGCTTTAGCTAGATCAATAAAAAGCCCAGCAGTATATAGATTATTATTAATAAAATCAAAAGTTTCAGTACACAACTTCAGGAGGGCATCTTCCGTAGATCTACTAGAGCGAAATCCAAATTGGCAGTTATTGAAATAGTTGAAACTGTTTAAAAAATTTAAAATCCTTTTTTTTCATACACTTTTCAAACAGTTTAGAACAGGTTTAGACAGGTAATAGAGAAATTGGCCTATAATTGTTAACATCCATAGTGCTAGACTTTTTGTGAAGGGGGATAACTTCAGCAACCTTAAGAGCACTCGGAAAAATACCTTTGTATACACTATTGTTGAAAACATGAGCAAGGACATTAACAATGTTAAAAGCAATGTTTTTAAATATTACATTAGAATTCCCATCCATTGTAGTTGAGTTGGAATTTTTTAGTGATTTAATGAAGCAGATCAACTCTCCAGAAGAAATGGGATCAAAGAATAAACTATCACCCACGAAGCTGTCATTTATTATTTCTCTATCAACGTAGTCAATATTGTTTACGAAAACCTCGGTAGATAGATTATTGGCAATGGAAAAAACTATTTCACTCAAGGACAAGGAACAAAATAAAATAAAAGTCAGTGTCGAGCTTCTAGTCAACCAACCCAAAAATCTCAAAATAATTCGTATCTCATTATGTGCACAGTAATTAAAAACTTATCATTAGGGACGTTCACTCAATTATTCTCAGCAATCTGGAATAACTTTCTGAGTAACCAGCTGACTGCAAAATTCATTGGTATGCGTTTTGCTTTGATTTTTTGACAGCTTTCAGCTAACCTATCTGATTCGTCCACAGATATACTCCGATAGCTTGGCATCCGAGATAACATATCTAATAAGTGAGTAAACGCCCGCGTCAGCATTGATACATAATTGAAATGACGTAACTAACTCGTATCTTTTCACCAAAGCTGTGCAGTGCACAATATGCTCCAAACATTTATGCAATAAATATCAAATGATCAACTTACTCACATCGTTTTCAACTAAATCTCAAATGTTATTTTATTTATGACACTTATCTTGAATATAACTGGGTCCAATCCCACTTCTCATCTTTAACAATTTACTATTCATTAAACAAGATTTATTATTAAAATTAATTTCATGAGAAACACAATTTTATCTTTTTTATGGCTGCTCTCCAACTCGTCTGAAATAGTTATAAGTCCTCTTTCATTCTCCTTTTCATACTTCTTCTAGTCGCAGTGCTACCAAATTACTTGGTTTGGTGACAAAATCTGTGACTTTTTGCACTAACCTTCCAATAGTAGCGGCCTTAGCATAGTAAAATGGTTTTTTTTCGATTTCTTAATATGCCTGATTGTTAACTAGAAATTTTCACCAAGTTTACGAAACTTGAGTTTTTTCTTCTATAGGTTTTTGATAGCAAAATATGTAAATTCGTCCGAATTTTCACGTTACCAAAGACATCTAATGAATCTATCGACGTTTGATGGCCATGGAATATAGCAGTTTACACCTTAAATAATTGTTACTAAATATAGTAATATTTTGGTGCAAATATTGTATTTCCTTAGCAAGCATTCCCGGTGTTAATTTTGATGTAAAATTTCTATGTCTGCCATTTTTAATGCCTTAATTCTTACATTACATATCTATATATCCGAAATGCTTAATTTAGAATTAATGTTAAAGAGTTCAATACGTTCAATACGATTTATTAACTTTTCTGTGCAAAAGACACTCAACATGGAGCCAAATTTCATTTCTGATCTTTATTTGTCTGAAAATATAATATCTCAATGATATATCTTATTATATTTAAGGCGCAGTTGCCACCTTAAGAATCGGATGAAATGTAATGTCGAACCAGTAATGCCAATGTATTTTTTATTCCAAAGTTAAAAAGCAGTATACTCAAAGAGCAATAAAATAATTTGTTTTTTGTTAGTTCGTCTTATTACACTCAGGACAATTACAAAAGAGGACAAGACTATTAGGACTTATCGTATAGTGGTGTAAGTACTTCTTACATTAAAGCTTCAATTTTATGAAGCTTAAACATTATACTCGCAGTGTAAATAAAAGTGTCAACACTGTTTTTTTTTTCTTGAATAAGGACAATTCAAAATCCTAATATATATATAATGTGTATAAAGTTCAAAACCTAGATCCTTTCGATGGCAGCAAGTTAGGTTGCCTGCTCGTTTCGATGACCCTCAGGAATATGATGGCATTTGTATGAAAAGTACAAACACGTTCGAATAAATCAACTTAAGCTATTTACCAAAGAAAAATCGCATTAAACCACGCCAAGCGAATGGAAAGTAAAAAGGGACTCCCTTAAGCTTCAGCAAAAACCAAACAAAAATTGAGCACAGCAAGATAACAGACTTTCTTCCCTAAGCATACATCCTATACCCCTCCTAATAATAAAACGTCTTTGAATATTAGCCAGACATTACAGGATATAGTTCCTTAAGCCGTCTTACGTACAGTACATACACATGGAATAACATTGGCATTCGAAACTGCCAGTTCCAGATTTGCCTATAGAATTCCCACGGTCCCATTGCCATATCCCAGTTACTTCCCGAGTATGCGAATGCAAAAATGTTTTTTATTCGTCTTTTTGTAAGTTTGGGAAAAACTCGAAAAGTTTTTCGGCAGACCCAATGATGGGGTGAGTATAGTTTACACCCAGAAAGGCAAATCAACACAAGGATGCAAGCACTTAACTCAGAATTGAACCACTTGAGAGAACGATGTGGAAATGTGCAAATCTTGGCAAATTCCTTGGCACTCTCTCATATATGTATATACTCTTACCTACTGAACATCCAGAGAAGTGTTTGATAATTGAAATCTGTTGCTGTATTTCTCAGCGAACTACTAAGTGTAACAGCTGGGACAGGAAACATGGAACGAATTCTCTTGATGGTTAATCAATTTATTGTTATGGGTTCAATATGTGTTGCTCTGGGCTATATAATATAACTTGTTTCCTCCAGGTGCTATGAAGAAGTGTTAAGCTCTCAGATTAAATTAAGGACCTATGCTTTCAGGCAGAAATAAAAGCAGAAAAGATCTAATCATAAACCTATTTTAGTTTTGAGAATGGGTGTATATATACATTTGTATATATAATGTATTGGATTAAAAAAAAATATATAAATAGGTAAACGAGTTTGAATTTAAATACTTGATTGGGGTAGGCGTGCTCTCAATGAATTTATTGCATTGCGTCATTTTTAATTAATTCGACATTGGAAACGTTAACTTAGTTAACTATTAATATGATAATATGACGGTTAGTTTCTTTTCGATCAATGTTTGGTAAGTTATTAGTTTCACCTGACCATATATACTTATGTTACCTATATGTATGCTTTTTTAAACTTTATGTTGACATTCCTTAAAATTAAAACAACATTTTTGCGCCACTTGAATAGAATATGCATTTAGTTTGATTGTTATCTTTGACACGCGGACTCATATTTTTCGTTGATTAAACTTTTTTGTTAATTTCGACAATTTGGTAAAAAATAAAAACCTAAAATGGGTCGAGGAAAAGCATTAACTGAGGCAAAAAAATGGCAAATTAAAGGTTATAAGGACGCTACGCTGGCTTATCTATTTCCAAAATAGCTAAAAAGAAATCGACAGGAGCCGAACACTTACCCCCAGTTTCACAGTGCGAGTTTAAGCTTAAGATCAATTGAACCTTAAACTGAGTCCGGGTTCATAGTGAAATCTGATCTTCAGATCAGTTGAACTTCGTTTAACTACATTTTATGAGAATTAGTTGGCATTTTGCTTGCCTCGTCCTCCCTTTCTCTCTCTGAAACAAAAAAAAACACGCGAAACAACGAGAATAATAAATAAAATAACTCGACAACATTTGAATACACAATTTTGTTTTGTTCATAATAGGTCTGATCCACACTTTTTTTGGCAGAAATTGGCAGCTTATAAAATTTTAAAGAGTGGGGATGAAATTCTCTCATTGAGAAATAAAGTCCGAAAAAGTCTGGAACAGCTTGAGAACAATTTTCTGCCAATTTTTAAACGTCAACACATTTGTTTTTTTTTCACTTCACTTTTTTTTCTCGTCAAACTAATTAGTTTGTATTTTAGTGTTTCGAAATTAATTTATTTGTTCAACAAATATTTTTCCACAACAACTACGAAAGGTTTTTTTTCGTTTATGACAAACGTCAGCCTAACAATTGTAAATTTTCTACCCACAAATTGCTGCCTACAAAAAATTATTGGGCAGGAATTGGCAAGAAATTGTCAGGAAGGGGAAATATTTTACTCTCTCAAGAGCGCTCTCTTTTGCCAAAAACTACCAAATTTGTAAGTCTGGAACCGGATTTGGTAGAAATTGGTGTCAATTTGTGCCAATTGGCAGTGTGGATCAGACCTAATATTTTCTGAAAAAAAAAACATGTGCGTCTCGGGACGCCCGACAGAAGTGGTAACCTAAACTAATCTAAGTGGAACTATTTACTATTCAAATTGTTTAACTTAAAGAAAGCTTTTAAGGTTGTTCGATAATTTGATTAATTTCAAAAGTTCTCAGTATGCGTGAGAGAAAGGGAAGCCAGACAGACTGACGCCGGCCGTAACGCGTTACGTATACGATATACTTATCCTAGCACTTTTGTAGACGATGGCTGGCTGGGGCGATAACTTTGTGGAATACTGTTTTAAAAAATATTGAAATTTCTTATCAACTTTTGCATTTAGCCCGTTTGCTGATACGAATCTTAAATATTTATGTTCACATGTCTGCTAAATATCACATAATAATCACACATAAGTGCTAAAGTAGAAATTAAATGCTTAAGGTGTGTATCAGCAAACGGGCATTAGAATGTCAAAAAACCCTTTTAAGTTATACATATAGTAAGACACATTCTTATTATTTTTATACCGGCATATAGCCTCAAGTTTTACATAAATTTTAATCTTAACCTTAAAGATTGAACTATTAGAACAGACGATATAAACTCAAAACAATCACATCTTTTCTTTTTAATTAATTTTCAAATATAACTATTCTTATACACTAAACATCGATGATAGGAGTAGGCAGGCAATTTTGAATGGTTTTTTTCTGTTTTGAAATAAGAATTGCAAAGCTTGTATAGCTCATAGAGTAATAAATTTGATTCATGAAAATAATCGTCATATTGTTATTGTCTGCTTATTAATTAAAGAAAAACCAAATGCATTTATGGAACCAGTCAAATTTAAATGACTGATATTTGTAATTTTCTTAATATTACAGTTTTCTTACGGTTAGTTACATTCTTGGAATCCAATATGCTTACCAAACATTCAAGTCAATATACTGTGTCATTCTTGAAAATTTCAGATATCTAGGTCCGCTCCTTAAAAAGATAAAATTCTTTTCATTTCGTAACGAAGCAGTTTACTCGCCCATAAGAAGTTATCACTTCAAAAAAAAAAAAAATATTTTTTCAAATGTGTGATTCGAACCCACCCTATCGGGAACCAGAGCTTAGACCGCACGGTCTTAGCTGGTAGTCTGGCAAAAACAGCTTTTATAGTTTTTGTATAGTAAATTTGCATTGATTTAAGTAGTTAAAATAAAACCAGGCAGACACTTCAATAAGAACTACATAGTTGTAATATTGCGTTCAATTAGAATTACATTAACTTTGTTTATATCAACAGGTAAATCAGATAAGTTTATGACGCCAGCTTTAAGAATACGTTTACTGAAAACCAATAATGTTCGTAAGATTTCTATCGAAATATATTTTCTCCCTGCTGTAAATTTTAATCTCCATTGCATTATTATTGGCTTCCATTCTTAGAGATATGGTAGAATTGTTCATTAACAATTCCTTAGCAATATAGTATAATGCAATATCAACAATTTCATATGACCCTACTGGAATTTTAATTTCATGTTCTCCGATATGAAACATTTTATTTTGTTTATCAACATTGGGTATTTAATTATATGTTTGATAATCAACTAATATACAAACGTATAATCTTTCTCCAGATTCAAGGGCTTATAGGTACCTCAGTTCAAATTTATTATTATATTTCTCATCAACTCAATAGTTAACAAATTATTACTACACATCATTTAACTTGCAAATTGCCTAGTGGCTTGAGCATTCAACTATCAATCCACATGTGCCCAGTGCAAATCCAACACATTCGCCAAGTATTTTTATTTCATAATTTAATTCAGAGAAAGAAATGCCCCTGTAACGCGTTACGTAACGCATCGGTTTACCCTCCCATAAAAGGTTATCACTTCAAAAAAACAATACAAACGCTGAACTGAAGTTTAAACAGCAGAATAATCTCTGTTAACTTAAAATACAAATTGAACTCAGTTCAAGGTTTAAACGACACTGTTAAACCGAATAAATTGTTGATCTGAAGTTTAAACCAAGAGTGGAGTTTAAACTCGCACTTAACTGGAGGTTATATACAGATTTTCAAGCAATGAGTTTAAGTATGGAAAAAAACCGCACACACAGTGTGCCTACCAATGCGAAAAGATGACTTATATTAAGATAAGCGTCAAATTCACACTACTCTTTATCAAAATTCAAAAAATGTGGTATCAACCCAAGCCTCACAACTATGCGACGTGTTATTTCAAAAGCTAAGCATATAAAAAGACTTAAAACCAAGAAGAAACCACCACTTACCCCGGTTCGAAAAGAACAACGCCTCAATTTTTGTCGGGCACATGTGATTCGGAATGGCATCGCGTGGTCTTCTCCGACGAAAAAAAAATTAATTTGGAAGGCCCCGATGGCTATAGGTACTATTTTCATGACCTCCGCAAGAAAAATCATTATTTGGACCAGTTGCATAGCAGAGTTGGAGGTGTGATGATGTGGGCGGCAATTTCCTATTATGGCACCTGCAAACTTCAATTTTTGTCCACTACAATGAATGCATTGTAATAGTGGTATATTAAAGAGGCCATTCGACACTTTCATACCATTTTTGGACCTTTGCCGTGGACTTATCAACATGATAATGTGCCAATACATACAGACTG
Source organism: Philhelius pedissequus (assembly GCA_910595825.1). Taxonomy (NCBI): domain Eukaryota; kingdom Metazoa; phylum Arthropoda; class Insecta; order Diptera; family Syrphidae; genus Philhelius; species Philhelius pedissequus. Next base: position 270,548,530 of record OU343160.1, on the reverse strand, counting down.
GCTAGTTAAAACGTGTATAGAGAGCCAAAATGTGGAACTATTAAGTTGGCCGACCTACTCACCGGATTTAAACAACCTTGAAATTGCTTGGGGATGGTTGACACGTCAAATATATGGATAATGACAACAATATTCGATAGTAACCAAAGCCATCGACTTAGCTTGGAGCTCGATTTCGCTAAATTATTTGGCCACTTTGTATGCATCCCTGCAAGATCTTTATCGATAAGATTAACAGAACATTTAAAGGCTGCTGTACGTCCCGAACATTCTTCTGGACTCGCTCAACATATACAAACTTCTGGACATGGATGCTCCCTCGATGATGTGTCTCTATTACATTTTGTACCTGCTGGACGTGTATTAGACAAATATGAAATTTTTGAAATAAATAAGCATAAGTGCATGAACATTTTAAACTTACAAGTTGACTTATTGAACAATAGCCCACTACTTAACATATAATATTTTTTTTTAAATATATATTATATATTAATTTTTTTTGTTTTACATTTTGTCCATATTTTATACTTAGTTTAACCCTTTTTTTCAAGTTTATTAATTTGTATGAACACTTTTGTTCACCAGTGTCGTGTTACAACCTTTATGATTGTATGATTTGTTTAAAAACAGAAAAAATGTATTGCCCTGATGATGTCCTAACTAAGACGAAACGCGTTGGCCTTAAAAAAGTTTTTTAAATAGTAATAAAAACCAAATTTTAAATTGTGGAAAAACAAGTGCTTAATTACTTCATTATACAAAAATGTCAAAAATTAATTTCCACCAAGTGTTAAACTCTCATACTATTGATTATATATCCTACTAGTTTTTCCAGCGTTAGGCTTAGCGGCTGTAGACGGAAAACATGTTTTGCCTTTCGCACCTAAAAGGTGTGGAAGCTTGTGCATACTTAAATTACAAAAAACATTCTCGTATAATTTAATGGCCGCTGTAGATGCACAATATGCCTTTATTATGGTTGATTTAGGTGCATATGGCAGCAATTCTGACTCAACAGTATTTTCGAGTTCGCTGCTTGGAAAAGCTTGGCTCAGCCATCCTGAAGTTTTGAACATTCCAGAAGAGAAGATGTACCACTTCCTGGAACTTGTATCAAAGCTCCCTTCGTTTTGATTGACCTGAAGTATTTTGCTAAAGCGTTTGGAAGTTCAAAGGGTTTTCGCAAAAAACATAATTCTTGCCAGTTGCATTTTGCACAATCTTCTTAGAATGAAGATTTCTGAATATGAATTGCGGGTGGCAATGGCGCAGTGGATAAAGTGATTGATTCCTAACTTAGACGTGCGGGTTCGATCCCCAGGCTAGTCGCATTCTTTTCTATACGTCCAATTTTAATTGGATGCCGCCCATGGGGTTAAATGAGAGTCAATACCTGGTTCTTAAATCCACTGTGCCAACAAATTTTTCTGTGGATGATTACCGACTCTTATAAAATTTGCAGCATTTACACACTGCAAATTATATTATTTAGGGAAATTTGGTTAAATTCGTGCACCTAAATGTATGTTATGCCCGTGGTCTAGTCAGTAATAATTTTGAAGAAAACGCAAATAATAATTTAATATTATTTTTGTTTTTGTTTTTGTGGACTGTATGGGTTAACTTCTAACTAAGAAGAAGTGCTTTAATTTAAATATTCAATCACAAAACTGTCATTTTTTTAATTTATATATATATATATATATATATGTAATTTGATAAAATAGTTTCGTTCATATAATTGTAAGTGTAAAATCTTAACAACTAAATGTAAACATACAAATGTTTCTCTTATTTTTTTTCATGGTTAATAAAGTGCCCCTGAAGAAGACTGAAAACTCAGTCGAAACGTTGGGAAAACTAATGAATATCTTTCATTAATAAATTATCACGACCAAAAAAGCCGAAGAAGTGAAATCTTCAAATTTTAAAATTGAACATATCGAATTGGTCAAAACACTTTTAATTAAATGTATGGGTTAAAGCCGAATTGAAGATTTTAATGACCAGTAATAATTTTGAAGAAAATTATTATTAAATTATAATTTGCGTTTTCTTCAAAATTATTACTGGCCAGACCACGGGCATAACATACATTTAGGTGCACGAATTTAACCAAATTTCCCTAAATAATATAATTTGCAGTATGTAAATGCTGCAACTTTTATAAAAGTCGGTAATCATCGACCGAAAAACATTGCGTCTTAGATGGGTACGATAGCATCTAACTGACGAGCCCAACTATCGTGCCTGGGCGAAACGCATTTTGGACTACACGTCATTAAAATCATCAAAATTCATTTGATATGCGTTTTGTTCTGATTTTTTGACAGCTAACCTATCTGATTGGTCCACAGATATACTCCGATAGCTTGGTATCCGAGATAACATATGTAATAAGTGAGTGAACGCCCGCATTGTCTTTCTTCTAACTAGTGCCGTGCAATTCAGGTTGCATTTAAAAGACCTTAGGTCAAGGTGGCTTTTACATGTATCTTCATCTTCATCTACTTCTACATCGACATCTGCAAAAAAAAGAGTAAACAAAATACAAAAATCATACTTGTGCGATAGAGAGCAAAGACCAATATGCATTTTAATCTGCACCATAATTTGTTCTGTTCAGGTAACGAATTTTCAAGTTTTTTTTTAGCATTTCACCTTAGTTTGTTTAAAAACAACGAAAATAGCGAACATTTTCTTCTCAAAACTACATACCTGAACGCTAAGAACATGTGATTGTTAGATGTGTGAAATAAGCTGTAGCAGATTTCTAGTAAGTTATTACTGTGTACCATGTCTTACTTTTATGTTTGTTTTATATTATGGTCCCACTCTACTTTTCTTCAAGTCTGCAGATGCAGATCCATGTAAAGCCTCCTTGACAGTCATATAGTTAAATTGAAAAAAAAGAGGATTCACCATAATTGATGAAAAACAAGTGATTGGACAAAATAATGTGTCTTCATCAGTATCAGTTTCCAGTGGATATGATGTGAGAAGTAAATTTGATAATTGGTGTAGTTCAAAAGATCTGGATTTCCAGCACGAGTTCATTGAATCTCATCATTGAAAACTTTGTTTCTAAATTCAATATAATGAATTGAGGTTATTATTTGGTACATTTGACTTGATAAATTTTTGTGTTTTTGTGAAATAAAATAATTTAGTTATCAAATAATAAAAAAAAAACTTCAAATAAAAATACAAACGATATTTAAAGTTCATCATGAGCTGCCCAATTTGTATTAACGAATGAAAACATTTCATAGGACAACACTTTTTTTGATGAAGCAATATAAGCCAGTCCTAATGCAGATATGAATCAACAAAAAAATCTCCGATCGACGATAGACCCTTAAGTAAAGAAAAGTTTATTTTTTGTTTGGTTTCTTTACTATCTAAAAATCTATTCATTTATTAAATTTAAATTTATTTAAACTAATGCATCTGAGCATTTATAAACATGCATTGAAAACAAAAGATTAAATGAATGTGTTAAATATATCATGTTAAATTATTTAAAGGCCTAATTTTTTTGTAAGTATATTTCGTGAATTGTTTCCAATCCTTGGTAGCCCAATGGTTCGATTCCATTCTACTAGCTTAGAAGCTGGTGGCTAAGTCAATTCAAACCATTTCAACATACTGAATTTTATTTTCTAATACTAAAAAATGGAAATATGTTAAATAAACGTAAATGAAAATGGACTAGAATTCTATAATTAAGTGTATTTGATTTTATCTAAAAGCTTACACATAAACAAAAAAGCAAACATAAATAAAGCTAAAAAAATCAAGGCTATCACTTAGAACATAAATAAATCAAAAACATAGGAATACATCTAATTTTAGGAACAAACTAAATCTGGTTAATATTATCATCACAGCAAACATCAAATCACAGATCATTTTATTTAGTTACTAGCAATATTTTTTATTAATTAAAATTATTAATCATAGAGAAAATATACTGCATGGAAGCGCGGACTCGTACACCCCCCCCCCCCCCCCCCCAGCCCTTGCCTAAACGCCCGCAATTTTGTTTGATGTGAGTAAGCGAAAACTCTTAAATTACTCATTTTTTCCTATCCGTGAATACATGTGAGTGGTGGAATAAAAAACACTTGCTCATAAATGACAGATTGTTTTTTTCTGTTAATTTATGTCAAGTCTGACAGTTCTCAATTAAATTCATTGGCGCGAAATTTTAAACAGCCTGATGTTAAGGGATTATCATGATACTACTTAACAGTTTGATAATACTAAAGCACTTCACTAATATTTTCCTAATTTTAAACACTTTTTAACTAGCACCATACTAAATCTATTTTCTTAATAAACTACAACTAAACACGCCTAAAATAGTGCAAAAAAGTAAGCGAACATAACTTTTTGACGTTTGTAAATGTCAAAGTGGCACATGGATTTAGTATGATACTAAAAAAATAAAGTAGCCATTTTATGATTTTAACTTAAGTAAAATGTTAAGAGAATAATACGATACTAAACTGGTTTAAAATTAGCAAAATCCTGTTATTAGCCTAGTATCATACTAAAAATGATTTAACATATTACTAAATCGACTAAAATTTTGCGCCATTGAATTTAATCAGTTTTTATTTTCAGTTTTGTTAAAGTCTCTTATTTACTTTATTAAACAAAATATATTGTGTTTGTATTAATACGTAGTGCAATTATTATTATTATTATTATTATTATTATGTAATATATTTTCTCTATGATGTTAATCCTCATCTTCAAACTCTACTTGACATCTCCAGCCTTGACTGCTTTTTCAGCTCCAATTGCTAGCACGCATTGCTAAAATTGAAAACAATTTTTTTAAGGGGTGGGGAATCTCCGTGCGGTTTCATTTTTGAAAGTGCTTTAAGGAATTTGTCGTTCTGGCCGATTTCGTTTTCTTTGTTTTGAAGATCCTCGAAGTTTCCAATAGGTTATATTTAGTATTTTATAAAATTGTACATCCCATATATGTACATCCATGTATGTGTGATGTTCGTCTTTGTATTCTTACCTTTGAACTTCAGTGTATGGAATTAAGATTTTCATTATGTTGAAGTAAATTTGTTCTGGTATGATGCACCTGAACCACTTGGCATATTTTTCTCTTTTTTTATAGTATTTGGGGAATATGTCCTTCAAGTTCTTTCACCGATCTTTTCATTGTTTGACTGAAAAATAATAAGATTAAGAGTAAGTTTTAAAGCAACAAGTAGGTGATTTACCATCAGTATTCAAAATTATGGCTACTTACTTTACTTATGATGGCGCTACTAGACCGTGGTGCTCCTGTGCATTGCTTAGTATGCCCCTCCAGCCGGCTGGATCTCTAGCCTGCCGTCTCCAATTTTGCACTCCAAGTTGTCGGAGGTCTCCCTCTACCTGGTCGCTCCATCGAAGATGAGGTCTACCTTGGCTTCTGGCTCCCTCTGGTTTGCCGTTGAAGACTTTATATTTCTTCAAAATCGTTCTCTTTTTGAGTTCGGTTGGAATAAGCATTCGGGGTCTTGCAGTACGTTGCAGGATGGGCTTCCACCTCAATAATTAATTTTTCATCAAATGCCTTAATAAACAAAAAGCTTATATTAATTTTGTCATTAAATGAATTGAAAATTATATTACACTTTTCTCCATGGAAGTACTCATTTTAATTATTGTATAATAAATTTAAGCAAACTGAAAGAACAACCACCAAATAAAATGACGTCTAAAATTTGAGGTTAAATTGGAGCGAATTAATTATTCGCAGATTTGTGAAATGCGTTTTGTTGTTGTGGATTTCGAATTTTTTAATTGATAGTACGTAGAAGTCTGCTGTTAGTCGCGTAGAAAATATTAAAATATAATTTTTTGATTTTTAAGCAATTTGTTTGTAGTGTTTTCTTTTTAAATTCTGTAAATAAGATCATTTATTAAATTCTTTAAAAAGTTAAAACAAAAAAAAATGGTATTTTTCTTGAAATTGCTTTAAAAAAAGAAATAATTAGTAAAGTGGCTTTCACATGAGCTGCGAATGCGAATAAATCTTTTTAAAAATTTCAAGACAAAATATCAACTTACGTATGTTTTGACTTTTCAAAGAAATTAAGAAATGATCCTATTTACAAAATTTAAAGAGAAAACACTACAAAAAAATTGTTTAAATAATATTAAAAACTTAGGTATATTTTAATATTTTCTACGCGACCAACAGCATAACTTGTAAATTCGCAATCCGCAACTATAGGACGCATTCCACAAACCCTCAAATTGCAGACGACACTTTATTTAGCTGTTCTTGGATTTATATAAAATAGATCAAATGAGTAGTTCCATTGAGAAAAGGGTAAAATAATTTTGAAATCATTTAATACCTTTGTTATTATAAGCATCTTATTTATTAAGGCATTTGATGAGGTGGAAGTCCATCCTGCAATATGTACTGCAAGTTCTAGAAATCTTACTTCAACCATAGTTACAAAGAGAATAATTGGGAAGAAATAACTTTTATTACTAGGTTCAAATCAACAAAACTTGAATCAGTTGCTAGAAATTTAAAAGCGCTAACTTGTTTTAGGTAAAATTAAAAGTATACTAACCTCAAGGTAGTAGATAGCTATTCTTGTGGAGATTCGCATCTTTTCTGAAATCCATTGGTTTGGCTTCAAATCCTTTTCAAAAATATGAAAAAAATGGGTAAAATTATTCAATGGGCATTCGGATATACTAATGAGACCAACTAGGATATAGTTTCCAAGTTAATAGGGTGCACATGTAGCATTTGTGTCCTTTTTAAACTCATAGCAAAAAAAAAATTTTTACTCAAGTTGTTTTGATTCATTTTGCTGAAGTTGCCGCATAGAGAAAATATACGACCGACAAATAAACGAATAAATTCCATTTAAAATAATTTACCAACCTAAATTCTAAACAAAATTGTAAAAATAAAATTTATATTAATGTTTGGACACAAAACTTTACTTTTTAATCCTCAAAATAATATAAATTTGAGAAAACACGAATTGCAGCTGTGTTAAGAACAGTCAAACAGTCTATTCGCGTTACACATATCATCCATTGTTCAACGAATAAATTGTTCGCGGGCGTCTAACTCAAAATCAGACTCTCAACTTGTATTCGTGACGAATAAAATTAAGGCCATGTGAACAAAATATCAAAATAAGCGAATATTCGTTAATTCGCCTTTCGTTGCGTTGTTCGCTTTAAGAAAAATAAGAAAAAACATATCGATGAGTACGGGAACTCTACGTTTTATCGAAAACCAGTTCACAGTGTCACGTTTCACCGCCGATTTTCACATTTATCTACTATTTTTATTTGGAAGTGACATTAGCCACTACCCTTCATAATTTGAAAGGTATTAGGGCGTACTTTTTTAAAAAATATTTAATTTTTGTAATTATTTTTTAGATTTCACATAATAATATTCTTTTCCTTTAGGTGGCGGAAAGTATTTAAGCAGTTGTGATTGTAGGGGAATCTTCAGTTCTTATTAGAACTCCGAAGAGGTAACAGCTCTTAGAGAGATATAAATAGATTATGGTCTTTTATTGATTGATGGTACGTAGGAACAGGACTTGGACGACGTTTCGGACGTCGTGAATGGCGTTTGCCATGTGAACGCTTAAAGTGGCTTTTAAGCGCCTTGAAAAAATGTACTCATAAAATGCAAAATTGAGATGATATTTAATCTTAAGCTGAAAAGCGTTTAAAATAGGTTTTAAGCGTTTAACAAAAATCTTGCTAAAACCATGTAAACTGACTGAAATTAAAAAAAAATATATTTTTTTCGCCTAAAAACGCTTAAGATGGCTTTTAAGCGCTTAAACAATCCCAAAATTCCCTTAGAACGCTTAATTGGAAGCGTCCTAACCAAACCCCCAGCCGCAATCCATCAGCAGATTAGAAAGTGAAAACTCTTAAACTGCTTTTTAAGCGTAAGAGCAGTTTCTCTTACGCTTAAAAAACGCCTAAGCGCTTTCACCTACCTACCATGAAATTCCGCAACCATTTTATATCTCCTGGGAAGTCTTGCCTCCATGGAGTTCTAATAAGAACTGAATTTTGTTTGGAAATTACACTTCCTTATATACTGGTCGGTTCGTTCTTGTTGATTCTCACAGATTAATATGCACCTCAACAAATATTTTGCAATTGCTTGTAAAAAAAAAATATTTAATTCTACAAAAACTTTGTATACACCCAGATCCAACCCCACCCCAAATTATATAATAGGTCCAGGTAGGGGGGTTGCGCCGAGTTTTCTGTACACCGTGAACTTCAAACTTAAACAAAAATCAAATACAATTTGATTTCTTTTGGCTTCCAGCTAAGCTTAATATGAAACTAAATGTTCAATTTTTGTAAATGTATCTAATATCTCCTTACAAATGTTTGGTCGTCCTGAAAAGGACGGATTGATAAATTAATAAAAAGAATATTAATTTATATGTTTAACTGATGTTAATATTCGATGCCACATTTATCGATTTTAGGCTTTAAAATAGCCGTAATTTTGAAAAAAGACCACAAACAAACAAAAAATAATCAATTTATATCTCTTATATACTTACTAGTGTATTCTTAAAAGAACAATTATCTCCTGCATCCATGATTCCAACAATATAGATCGCATCCGATCCGCCAACACACCAACACAAATTGTACTTACCAAAACTTCACTAAACCACACAACTTCCAGTTACGAAAACTACACTTCACTTTTCACTACACCGAACAACTTATCAAGAAATGTACCTATTTATATCTCTTCAAAATGCAGAGGCCGGCCTCGACGGAGTTCTAATAAGAACTGAAGAAATTACAAAATAATTCCTCCTTTTATACTATTCTGCTGATACGTTTTCTTTAAATCAGGGAAGTCGTCTGCGTACTAGGAAAACTTCGTTCTTGTTGATTCTCATGCAATCGAGTGACCAAATGTATGGGAAGCAACAATTTACACAGGGCCGGTATAACGTATTGAAAAAGTAGGATTGCGCGGTGAAACGTGGCACGGTAAAACGTGACGCGATAAAACGTAGCCAACCCGATGAGTACTGCTGTGAATTTATATAATGTACTAATTAAACCTCATTTTGATTTCTGTGCTACTTTATTGTATATGTGTAAACAAAGTCACAAAGATAGATTGCAATTACAACAAAATAAGGCTATGCGATCTATTTTAAGATGTAGTAGATACACTCCAATAAAGGTCGAGTACTCTTAAATGGGTATATATATATAGATCAAAGACTTTATATATTGTGTCTTGTTTATGATATGTGTTTATAAGATTAAAAATAATATATTACTTATGTGAAAATTTTGGGACTAATGAAAATTTTGAACACAATCTAAGAAATAATAACGATTTCAGAATCGAACGGACTAGAACGTTAAGAGGTGAAACACCATTTAGTATATGGGTTTCCATGGCTAAAACAGTATACCAAGAGAAATTAAAAACGTTAACAACTCTGTTTTATTCAAAAGAAAATTTATTGCTTATATTAAACATTATTTTACTTAATTTATGCAAAATCAAAAAAAAGTGCAATTTGAAACGCAAATTTTGTGGACTAAAGGCCGATAAAAGCTATTTTGAACCAATAATTCAACAAGTCCAATTAAATATAATGCTAAGTCTTCTACTTGGCTGAGTAATTTCAGTAGTATATAGAATTGTATTATAAAAAAACACCTTCTTATAAATTTTTTATTAATTAATTAAAAAAAATTATTTAAAAAAAAATTCTGTGATACAAGTACTGCTATTCATCGAGGGTATTTTTCTTGAATTTTCACTCATCACCATTCTGCTATTCATTCGAATTGAGTCTTGTATACATTGGTAAAGTCGATAATATTGTGTGGTATTCTGCTATTCACGTGAACCCAATCACTCCATACAATTCAAACACGCATACCAATTGTTGTAGATTTGGTATTTGGTTAAGTCTGGTTGAGTGTTAAAAGGTTAGCGGGCCTTGAAATGTTATAAATTTGCTAGAAAACTCTGGTGTAGTTGCTAAAAATACATCTTAAGCTTCAAATAACAAATTTTCTATTTAAACATTAAAAAACAAACATTATACCCCGTTTCATTAAGTTTTTCTTTATGTCGTTCCTCCATAGTTATCAATTTGGGAATCTGTTTATTTATGTTTGTGAAAGGGAACAAATGTACGATACAGACGATTTTGCATGAGCATCTGTTATAAATGGTAATTTGATCTTGGGATAGTGCAGTTCACCCGATGGATAGCAGAATACAAGGCAGTGTGAAAGGGAATCGAATATATGATTCACGTGAATAGCAGGGACCAGATTCTGTAATAAACGAAACGAACGCGATCGTTCGTTTTTCAAAAGCGAAAGCAATTGTGCGAAAGCGAAAGTTCGCATTCTGTATCGCATTTCGTTTTCTATTCTTTCTTCGCCAATGCTTCAAAACAAACAAAAATGTATTGCATACTTCCAGGGTATTGATGGCTTCAGATAGCTTAGAAATGGACGATACTTTGTAATCGATAATTAAAAATTTAAGAATCGATTATACATACAAGGATTTAAAAAATAAAACTTGCAAAACTTGTAAACAAATTTACGTAGTGTATTTTAATAGTGGTTTTAACTTCGATTTCGTTGTTTGCTAAGTAAAAATAAAATAAATAATGATAAAACTTGTCATGCTGAATAAAGCTTTATCGTGAAAGTAAAATTGTCAAAGAAATCTCATCACTATTATTTTGACAGTTCGTGTTTTGAGCATTTCGGGAATATTAGTTTGGAATAGTTATTTCTTTGGCAAGAACTACTCTTAAAATGTAAGTTTATCTACAATAAAATTTTAGAAACTAATTTTCGGTTGATTTTCTTATTAAGGACCTAAAACACTACACCCACACAAAAAGACATTTTGGGGGAGTATATAAATAAGTACCCATCTATGGCCACAAATTCTCCAGCAGGTAGTTCAGGCAGGGATATGGGTAATAAACGTTGGGAGACACTTGCTGAAAAATTAAACTCAAATGGACCACCTGAAAAATGTAAAAGCTTGGAAAAAAGGAAGTTATATGTGCATAATTGGTTTACTATTGTTCAAAACAAAAACTCCCTAAATAAAACTGGTGGAAGACCATACACTGAAGTTGAGCTGACTGCTTCGAGGATGCTGTTGCAGAGCTAACAAAAATCAAGAAAGCAGTATGTGGCATATGCGGTGTTAAGACTTTTTGTGGTGGAAATAGTCAGCAAACAACACAACAAAAACCGCTCCAGGACCTTTCATCATCATCATTATTGGAGTCTCAAGATGAAGTCGAAACCCATCCCGAAGATCTAATGGGCGAGAGGTATTCCAATGCTACCGATAAGTGTGATACTATTTTAATATGAAAGGCAAATATACGGCAATGTTTAAAAAAAAATGTATGATATAAAAAACACTTCGATTGAAGTTTAGTCAGCTTTCAAGCAAAGCATATTCTTATCAATACAGCCTCTAATCTAGTTCAAAAAGTGACCGCGAATTTCACGCCGCAAATGAGAAAATAGTCACACAAATTCTCCTAGATAATGGCTATCCAATGGAAATCATACGGAGCTTGATACTTCGCCACAAACACAAAGCTCCTGTTGATAATCGGCAAAAAGAGAGAGGTATTTATAAGAGTATAGTTTATGTTCCCAAACTGTCAGAAAACTTTATACGGAAAAAATAGTACTAATAACGTCAATTTAACGCATAAATCCAATAGGACGCTGGCACCTCTTTTCACCAACATGAAAACAAAAACGGAAAAGGATAAGTGCACAGACGTAGTCTATAAAATTAACTGTCGTGGCAATGCGGAACAAAATTGCAATCTTTCCTATATCGGTACAACGAAACAACTTCTTCGTCAACGAATCCGACATTAATTTAAAAAGCACTGGGAAGACAGCATTGGCCTTACACTCCATTGAGCGTGGGCACAAACCAGATTATGAGAGAGTGGAGATCCTGGAAAGGGAGAAACATGTCTCCAAGCGGTATACTATAGAAACGCTTCATATTATTAATAACAAAAACAATATCAATCGGAACCAAGACAGCCAGAACATTTCATCGGTTTACTGCTCTTTGGTGACTAGGCAGAATCCGTGACTATTTAAAGCCGATTATGCTTCAATCGAAGTGTTTTTTATATCATACATTTTTTTTTTATTTATGTTTATCTGTAATAACTACTAAATGTAAGTTTTCCAAAAATTTTACACCAAATGTTCTTATGTGTATAATATGTTCAATTTATTTTTGTAAATAAAAGATCCCCTGAAGAAGACGGCAACCACCGTCGAAACGTCGGGAAAGGAAATGAAATTGTTTCATTAAAAAATCATTACGACCAAAACAGCCGAAAGAGAAATATTTTAAATCTCGAACACCTATAATAATTCAACCAATTGGTCAATAACTTAACAATAAAGATACTATTTTAACTGAAAAAACCAATTCAATATTTCCGAATCATTGCTTTCTTCTTCACTATGGCTCATAAGCGCAATGTATTCTCGAATCATTTTTATTTATTTATAAATTTCTTTTTTTTTTAGCAAAATTACATCAACTTAAAGATTCACGATGAGAAACGTCAAAGAATAAGCTGTGGTTTTTTTCTTTCGCAAGTGAAGCGAACGAAAGTTTTCGTTTTTAGGATTACATGAAGCAAATCTTTCCCACGCACGAAAACGTTTGATCGCTTGTGCGATACAGAATGTCACCCCAGAATAGGGCTGGTCATAAACTAATAACATAAGGACCCGAAACTTCTGCTTTCATTTGACATTTGCCTACGAGCTGAAACACGCACACAAGTAACTTTTCTGTTCCTCTTCCAATAGATACATTGATACAAACGCACACAAGAATCTTTTCTGTTCTTCTTCCTATAGACACATGGGCAACACTGCCCTAGTAATTTGTTTTCGTTTTGTTTTTCGATTTTCCATCTATTCATGGAGAGTTTCAAAGCTACAAATACAACAATGTAAACAAACGGGTTTTGGGGGGTGAAACGTACGAAGGTTTCCAATCTTATTATTGCTTATTTGTGGGGCTGGTAGTTAAAATGTAAGACCTAAAATTTTAAAAATTGTAAACTAAAGTGGCTTATTTTTAAAGCTAAATATTTCATACATTCATTCATTCATTCGCTCTCATGTGCATAGTACGTAAGAGCTACACAAAAACAACACAATTTTAAAAAGTAAATAGGAAATGGTTTGTTACACCCTCTAAAATGGCAGTGAAGCGTCCTCTACACACAAATAGAAATATCTCTACCTTACACTCAGAAAGACAACAAATTTGTCAACGAAGCTGTCAAAAATTCTATTTGAGTGCTTTTCTAATTTTACTTCAGTTTCAGTTGAATTGAGTGAAAGCCAACGACGTAAGGTGTATTGTTTATTAGTTCATTTAATTTGTAAAAAAAAGAAATGATGAGAAATTTATATTGTAAATAATGGTAAATGTTATGAAAGGTGTTCTTGTTCAGTGGTAGGTAAACCCAATTTATTCTTGTAAATAATCTAAATCTTCTGGTATACCAAACCCTTTGTCCAGTTCCTTGTCCTCCTTGCCAAACTTCCTCTTGCACCAGGATTTGATGTAGAAAATGTTGTCTGTCCATCGATTTGCGGCTTCGAACAGTTGCTAACATTAAATAAATACAAAGTTAAACTTCTTATACATAAATTAATCATGTTTCATCTTACATTCATTTCGTCCTCTTTTGCGGCCAACATTTCTGGATCATTTTCTCCCAAATTAACTAGTTCCCTCTCCAAGTCGGTTTTCTCTACTTTTAGTAGAGTTACTTCGTTTTGAAGTTTTGTCACTTCGTCTATATTTTCTAAGGCATCTGTACAATTTTTCAGAGACTCGTCGAGTTGTTGGATTCTCTGGTCAGCTTCAGCATTCGACGCCTCCGTTTCTCGAACTTTCTTTCTTAAATCATTAATAGATTTCCTTAAGGAAACAAATTAACATCGGTAGATTATTACATTAAAACTTTAGTTAAGCACTTACTTTGGGAAAGCCCAATAGTAAATATTCGTTCCAATTTTCTCAGAATCGATAATTCCATCATCTGCCAAATCGGTCACAATTGCTTTAACCGATTGTTGGGCAATGCCCTTTTCCTTCGGAGCGATTTTCTCCAAATCCTTTAGTTGATACACATCTTGTGACTCGTGGAAGAGCTCTAGCATTTTCGTCCGCTTCTCCTCCGCTGACAGCGGCTTCTTTTTTGACATTTTTTGTTTTAATTAAAATAAAATTAATCTGCTTTTTACTTCACAGCGATCCTGCAATGAAACAATTTCTTCTTCACTTGGATGAAAAACTTGCTCTGGGAAGAAAATTCATAATTCAAGACTTGGACGAAGGTCATCTATTCATATCAACTGACATCGTTGAAATTTTACAAGCTCGTGTTGACGATTTAATGGACAAAATCAGTTTTCCTCTACACGAAAAGGATCCATAAAATTAAAAAAAGAAAAAAATAAATAAAACAAATGATGACAGGGCGTGAATCGAATAGAATTAAGGATGCAGATAAAAAGCGTGTTCTTGATGAGGCTGCGAGGGAGCGTAGGGCGAGAAAGGCTTTGGAAGCTTTGGAACAAGACAATTTCCACGAAGATCCGCATGCTGATTTAGTAATGTCGAAGAAATTGCCTAAGTTCCATGATAGCCTTAAGAGTACTAAGGAGAAGAAACCCAAGCGCAAAACACTGGAAGCGAAAGCCAAATATAAAAAATCTCTGCAACAGCTTTTAGAGGAGGAGAAACAACTACGACCTGAAGCACCTAATTGGTTTACGGCACAAGCTAATCCTTCCAAGTATCCGCCTCGGCACTTTTGTGCAGTTTGTGGGGTTTTCTCAAAGTACAGTTGTACTGCATGTGGCACGAGGTACTGCTCGATTCGCTGCCTCCATACTCATCAGGAAACACGTTGTCTTAAATGGACTGCGTAAAAGATAAGGTTTTTTTTTTTGTTTGTTCATTTTAAGTATCTTGAATAAATTGTCTTCTATTTTTAACTACCTATGTCTATTTTCTTTAAATAAGATACAATAATCCAATGGAAATAGAACATATAAAGGGTTTAATTTCAAAACTCTTCTTTTGGACTTTGAGTAAAACGAAAAAAACTGTCTAAAGCCACAAAAATGATATAAGCGATTAGTTTAAATGCTAACATATAGGTTTGTAAGGAGCTTTATCTATTTTGTATCGAACCTTCAAGGTGAACCAAAAAATTACAAATAATGAATTTAATTTGGAAAAGACGAGTTTTGAAAATTACGATTGGAATAGTTGACTTTTGATTCAACCTGTTGAAGAATAGAGGAATTTTGACCATAAAGAAAAGTTTTTCAGTTTAATTCATGTCATTTTATTAAAAAAAATTGTAAATACAAGACTTAACCAGAGACATAAAACGTCAACAATCTTCAAAAGATTTGGGTTCGATACCCCATTTTTTAATTATATTTTGTAAATCCCGATTTTTTAACCCGCTTTTTATAATCCCTTTTTTAACATCCCATTTGTTAAGGCCGTGTGTGAATTGCGTTAAAATGTTGGTTAAATTTTCTACCTTGGTTAAATTTTGAAGTTTGGTTTGTGGTGGAATCAAATTTAGCTTTCTGCTGTGTGAATTGCGTTAAAAGGGATTTAATAAAACACTATTTTGGCTAAAATTCCTTCAAGATTGAATTCCCTAAAACATTTTTTTTTGTTGTTCAAGTTAATTAATTTCTTTCCCAAAATCTGACTTAGAAGATATAAAGTTAATAATTTGGCACGAAAAAGGTAACGAATTCTCAGTTTTACTAATATGTTTCGGTTTTACATCGTTAATTTAATATTTTAAAACAACAATTCCAAATCTTTTCAAAACAATTCCCATTATGGTTAGTTTGTTGATTTAGTATGTAAACACTAGTTTTCACAGCTGAAGAATTTGACAAGCTGACAAATTAATCTATTTGTATTCAATTTGCAAAATGAAATACAATGAGTATTTTAATTATTTTATATTTGTTAAAATATCAACGGATTATAATATTTGTTTTTTTTCCTCTTGAGACCCTACACAAACAAAAATAATAATGTAATTTGATTTTTTAATTGAATAAATTAAAATTTACATTTATTATATGGTTTCCCAGTAGATCTGGGCTTTTTGGAGTTCATCTTTCTTTTCGGTTATCGCTTACAGTTTCAAATTACTCTATCTTGAGAAACGTTAAATTTTAACGCAAATTTAGCCTGCTCTACAGCTGCCTACATTTTAACCCATTTTATTCACCACGCTAGTGTCAAATTTTAACCAAGGTACAAAATTTAACCAACATTTTAACGCAATTCACACACGGCCTAAATTCCAGATTTTGGAATCAACACATGGTGCAAAAAGGACGGCTACTGCAACCTCTCTCCTAGACCAAATATAGCATTTATCAAAATACAAAACGGGCTAAGCGGGATTATAAAAGGTCGGGATTTTGAATAAGAGGGATTTTAAAAGGCGAAACAACAGTATTTTAGAATACGGGATTTTAAAACTTTTTTGCCGGGATTTTTGAAAGGGGGTATTCCCATACGCTCCCTTTTTAAAATTAGGTCTCGAAAAAGTATTTAAATATAAGATCATAGAAATGTTTAAAATGTGTCCTATTATACTATCCGATCGGAACGGAAATTTCTCCGACTCATATAAAATGTTTTTTTATTTTTCATTTTAATGATATACATTTCTCATAAATCGCTTACCCATCGGGAAAATTATTTCACCGTGGTGGAAAAGGGTACAATTAAAGTGATATTTCTTAAAATTCGTTCCGATCGGATACATGATAGGGCACAATTATAATAAAAAAAAATGTAAGGAACATAGGTACAAATTTAACATTTAAAGTCCTATACACGAAGATCTTTGATTTCCTCTTATTCTTCACAAACTTTACTAATTTCAGGTACTATATGAAGATTCTGATTCATGAGTCTGTTGCAAAATAAAAGTATCTCGGATTTTTTCTACTCAGCACCTAAATGGAGCATTAGCAGCTTTGCGACATCCATTTTTCTTTTCATCTTTAATGGAAACACCAACAAGCGGAGCATTTTTTTAGTTTCATATCGTATATTTTTACTTGCGTTAATAGGTACTATAAGGCAAGTTATGTATTCGTAAAAAAAACGACATTACGATCATAGAGAACACCAAAAAGTGGGTCTCCCAATTCCGTCTGTCCTCCAGTTTACAGCCTAAACGGTTGGTTAGATTTGCTTCAAACTTGGTACATTTGTTTTTTTCGGTAATATGATCACATTTTTTTTTAAATTTTTTTTTAAGACGACAAATAACAGTAGCTCCCATACATTTTTTTGGTCAAAAACAAAAACCTTATTTTTTTTCAAAAACGGCTCCAACAATTTTTATAAAAAAATTAGTTCATTAACACTGGAGTACACGCGCGGCCTACTATAGTAGACCACACTTACAATTTTGTTCATAACTTAACGGTTTTTCATGTAAGAGCTGTGTCATTTTAAATAAGCCTTCTCAACTAAATTTTTCAACAGGTCAGAGTCTCTCTTGATTTGTTCGCGAACCCATATTTTTATAGTTAAGTGTCAAAGTCAATTGTCTACCATAGTAGTCCGCGCGACCGTTTGTGTAAAATTAAATTATTGCACCAGTGCCCATAAAAGATCAACAAAACAATTGATTTGTTCTGATCACCATGCTGTAGTGTGTCTTCAATGCTATAAAAATTAATTTTTTATATATATATAAATTATCTTAAAAAATATGAAGAATTGATTTTTGAACAACCATTTTGGTCTTTTGTTGGTATTGAAAAAGTAATTTTTACTAAATTTCAATTTGCTAACTAATATTTATAAATTCAAACTATTAAATGATTAAGACAGTAATTAAATATAATATTTAAATGTTTGTTTAATTTAAATGTTTATAAACTAAAAAGATAACGGCATTTATAAATGGTCTACCATAGTAGGCCATGCGAGTATCGGTGTAAAAAAATAGGGCGCGTGTACTCCAGTGTTAATGAAGGGAAAGGGTGCCTTTTGATATTTTTTTTTGTAAAATAATTGTTAGTTTTGGTACCTCTAGTAGAACCATTTTTTGGTTTTCGATTTTCTCGTAAACGGTTAATTTGATTTTTTTGAATTCTTTTTACGCAGAAGCTCCTAGAAAGTTTAAACAGAATGTTTGTATACCAAAATTTTTAAAAAAAAAAATTTTTTTTGGAAATTATTTTTTTTTTTTGAAAATTCAAAATTTCGAAACCGACTCAATAGATTTTTTCTAAACTTCGTGTTTGGAGGTTTTTTTTACATTATCTTGAATAGTTAAAAAACACTTTTTTTTCTAAAATAACAAACAACGGTACCTCCCATAAAAATGTTAAAAAAATGTTTCTCGAAAACTGCTCCAAGAATTTTTATAAAAAAAATGTGTGTATTCTTAAATTTGTACAGTTCACTTTTAAGTATAAAAATATTTCTTTTTGTGTACTTATTAACGGCGCTTCCCTTAGAACCACTTTTCATATTTTCTTAAATCGATTTTTCAAAAACCAGTGACAGAATTTTTTTTAAATTTGAATTTTATATGTATATTAATAATATCTTCAAAATGGGGTTTCAAATTTTTTTTCTAAAATTGTTTTCAAAATTTTATACGTAAAAAATTAATTTATTAAAAAACCGCTCCAACGATTTTGATTTCTTTTTTATCTTTGTTTTCCCTCAAACTATAACGAATAAGCAATATAAGAACATTTAATTATGTGTATTATCCATTTAATTCTACCTTATTATTATTCCCTTTTTCCGAATTTTTGCGTACGTCACTGAATACTGAATACAATGTAGGCCATCATACATCCGAACTTACGTAATTAAAATCCAAAACTTAGATTTAAAGATACATTTGTAGATAGGTACCTATGTAACTATTCATTGAATCATCCATTCCACTATTCATTATACTAAAAATCAAGTTAATCTTACCTACATACGCTTGACACCTGCATATGATAACTACACCTAACTACCTAAACCTCAATGGTTAGCCACATTAAAGTTGTTAGCTACAAGAGCAAGTTCTTGCGATCCAGTCGTGCATTTCACTTTTTCCAGCCTTAAGCACAGAATTTGAAGATCCAACATCCGACTTATACACAAAAAACTTCAGCCTACACGGTTACTTGACCCGATTTCATCTACTGTAGTAAACAACGCAACGACTGGTTTGTATGGGAACTGACTGTAGTTTTGAAAAAAAAAAATATTGGAAATATTAATTTTTGAAACATTTTAGTTATATGCATGTATGAGGGCTTTCCTCAAGAACATTTTTTCATTCTTAACTCATTTTTGAAAAAAAAATGGAAAAGAAGAGTTTAGAAATTATACCCTCATATATAGTTAAACAGCAGTAACTCCGCACGTCCACTCGAAAACAACATCGAAGAATGGGTTCAACAATTGGAATGATTGTTGGTCAAGGCCTCTAGTACAATAATGGATAACCGGTTGTTTGTTGGCGCATTCACGTAACACATAGTGCCGACCTAAAGCTGATTTATCTTAGGCTGCAGTTCCGGTGCAAGCGAATTTCAATCGCGCAAATACGTAAAGTTCGCTAAATTCATTCAAATATGTGTATATCCTATGTATGTGCACCCGAACCACAACATGTAAAATGTGAACATATAATGAATTTAGCGAACTTTGCGTATTCGCGCGAGTGAAATTCGTTTGCACCGGAACCGCAGCCTTATTAACCGTTCGAAGTAGTTTTTTTCTTATTTTTTTTTATTTCCTCCGATGTCTGAATATTCAACCCTATGGAGGTATGCATTGGCAACAAAATTTGGTGCTATTTGTTTGACGTCAAAACTGTTGTATCTAGATATCCGTTCCGATTGAAATTTCGCACAGATATTCTGATAAGATGTTGAGTTAAAGATTAACGTAAAATGTCACCTTCCAAGTTTGTGTAATAATTGAAATCTGCCATACTTAACAGTAAATGGTTATTTTCGATGTGTAACATCTTACCGCCTGCTTTCCACAAGAAAACGAAAAAAATGAGTCCCGCAATGAGTCCAGCGAATTTCTTCAAACTTGGTACTTCAGCAATAAGGTATTTGCTCGACTCTTTTTTTAGCTCAAAAACTAACTACACCTACCATTAAATATTTGTACCAAAACTGGTAAATTTTAGTTATCTCGAAAACGGATCTAACGATTTTGATCAAACTCAGCGCACTATTTTAGGTATGGTCTAAATTTTATTTAAACAGTCTAAACTGCAATCAAAATATTCGAAAAATATTTTTTTTGGATTTTTGAAAAAATCATATTTGGAAATTCTGTTAGCTAACCTAAATCATTATTCTATAAGATTTAAGATAATATTTAGGCCTATCACATATTTCATCGTAACAAATATCCGAACGGATTGTTAAGATAAGAATCCCGAAAAATTGAGTTCACAGAATCCAAGTGGAATCCAAAAAGCATTTTCTCATTGAACGCTGTTACTCTCAATTTCGAAATCAGGTGTTACGTAAAATCACCTTCAATTATAAAGAAACCAATTTCAGTTCATATCCATTGCTAAAATAGTTAAGTATTTATTTTTGTTATCATAAAATGGATTCCATAGCTATTCAATTATTGCTGCTTATTTGCTTTGAGGAATTGCAACAGGAGTTTTAAGAAATTAGATTTTCCTTAACAGTAAATTTGGTTTGTCGGCTGGCTCCTGAGCCGAGATTTTTGGGAGAAGATAGCTACCAGCTTGTTGCTGATGTCGCAGTCAACATTTTCTTTCAATTTAAAAAAACAAAGTGCCCAATTTACTGCAGACGATTTGAATTTGAATAAAAATTTATTAATAAATATTTACTTATATTTTTACTAAGACAACCGTTTTCCACCAGGGTTCGAGAATAATAACTCGTCGTAGAAAAAGCTAACATATTTCCGTTTCATTCTGATTCAGATTTCATATATCAGTTTTTACACTACGAATCTACTACGGATGAATTCTGATAGTTTTTTCGGGATTCGTATATACTATGTCCAACAAAAATAGTCACTACAGGGAAGATAGGATGCTTGCCTCTCACTCTGACTGTAATAGATGCTAATAAGTTGGTATTGTTTTAAAGCTCTTATAGGGTTGCAGTAGTAAGAATACTAAATTACCACAAACGTAACAGAGGTAACTCTGATTCAATGTGTTTATTTTAAAAGCACAAAACGAGGGTTAATTGCATGGTGAAAACGAAGGCACACAAGCAGCACTCAGCACTGCATTTGGAAGTGCAATTCTGGTTTGAACAAGATTACAAAAACAATTTGTAAGTAACTTAGGTTATGTTCGATGGGAATTTCAACGACAGGCACCAGTGTATTTACAAAAGCTCTACCATAAGGCCTGTACTGACTATTGTTTGTGGACAGAGTATAGCAGATTTTCAAATACGATGAATTCTTGGATTCTGTAAGAGAGCCGATTGTTCTTTCGCCTATCATCCTTATAGTTCCTATTGTATTCAATGCAAGAGACAGTGAGACGAAGGAGCACCTGTACATATATGGCAGTTTTACTCAAGCTTTGCACGAATGTAGGCTTTGTAGACTACAACCAGATCAGATGGGACACATTTTTCCTGCATCGTCTAAGAAAACCCATTCCACAAAAGGTGCTCGGTGAAGCACATACCGAGAATTGAAAGTTTATCGGTTTTCTCGATGCAAGCGGCCGGCGCTCATGAACAGCGGCACTTTAACGAGAGGGACAGCATTCGAGTCTTTTGAATTTTCAAAAGATGTGAATCTAAATGAATATTAAAAGCCGAGTGTACTGTCAGCAAAAAAATACAATTGCTTTAAAAGTTTCAGAAAAGAGATCATTAAAAAACATATAAGAGATTGGATTGTTTGTTTCATGAATTTCTGACTTGAAACCGTTCAATACGACTTGTATTGAGCTTCACAAAACGTAACTTCTAATCCAACGAAGAGTTCTGTAAGGTTATAAAAATAATCTTTTTGTTTTATATCGTTATTATATTTATTATTTTTAAAATTGTGTCAGTGCCGTCAACGGGAGAATGGATGCAATACTGGGAGTTTCTAATGGTTTCGATTTGATTTATTAAAAAAAAGTGAGGAAATCTTATTAAACGTTGGGTAAATATTGAAATAGGCTTTTATTCGCATTATAACAAGAGCCTAATACTATCATCTAAAATATTAAAATAATTGGTCAAACAAATACAGCAACAAAAAACTGTCAAAACCGAATCATTATTTACATCGCTTTTACTAAAAATTAACAATAAACAAAAACTCAGACCATAGCAAGAATTTTTCGTTCACCTTAATAGTCTTAATTGGTGAAGGCAGAAAACAATAAATTATGTACTTCAATCAGGGATTGTAAAAAGTAGGTATCTCGAGTTCTGACTGTTAGAGAGTAAATGTTCCGAATTCCATGATTCGCATAATGTCAATGTCATTGTTTTAATAAGACAAGAGTGCCAAGTTTTAAATGGTTAGTACATGCATTTATAATTTAAATACATAATTTCATTAAAATAAAAAAAAAACTACAATTCTTCAGCTCTCTAAAGATTCTCTTTTTGATTATACAGAAGTTCAAAATAACCTATATTAATAATTTTAAATAAGCAAATAGTAGGAAAACCAACGCCTGAAAATGTAACGTGGGTTAATTTATTTTATTTAACGGGTTAATAATGGTTTATTTCTTTTAAATTTAAATAGTACTCGTAACCGTGGTTAAGATTATGTATGTACATATCTTGGATATATGTACATATATACATTTATGCAAGTTTATCTCATTTCAATTTTAACCAATTGAATTGCCCATGTTTTTTTCTCGAAACTACTTACTGGCTACTGGTTAGATCAAACTATTAATACAAGAGTGTAACGAATTCGAAGGCCTTTTGAAGTACCTTAAAAAATTTCAATCCCCGATAAAATATTTATTGAACCCGCAATGCAGAAATTTGATTCGAATTTTTAAATAAAATAAACAAAAACAAGTGGTGACGTCTATTGATAATTCTACTCTCACAGCTCAAGTGTTTGATAATGAACTAAGATTAGGTTTGTTTGCAGAAAGTTTTTTTTTCAAAATAAAAAATCATTTCTCAAGGCCTGTTCCCTTTAATAAGTTAAATGTAAATTCGCAAATTGGTTGTTTTGCAATAATAAGAGCGTTTTATTGGGAATCTATCTATTGTACCGTAAGTAATTCCCAAAAAAAACCATCGACCGTAGCATGGACCGTAGGTTTTTTATTTTTGTAAGAATGGTACCCCTGCACAGCAGTCACAAGTAATGAAAGTCTTTTGCAAAGTAAAATTAAGTAAATATCAAAATTATGAACAATAATTAGCTTTTATTCATATAAAATAAAAAGTAGAAAAACGTACCAATATTTCATTTATGTTTCAAACCTATTTCTTGTTTTCATTTTATCTCCATTTGTAATTTTAAATTCGAACATTCATTTGCACCAATAAAAGGAAATGATAAGTGAATGGGTTTGTTCATAGACTATGGTCAAGTCTCTTTTTACACAGGACAGCTTTTGTATTGCTTTAAAAATCGTCTATGCCTTTCACACGAACATACAAAATTTCCGCAGATTTGCTTGTTTCCTTTTAAAGTTGCTTGGTTTTGAACACACACTACAACGTAGCTTAAATTGTTCACTCCCCTTACATTTCCCCTTTATATTTCATGCTTTTATTTATTTTCTGAGTAGATCGATAGCTATAGTTATATTTTTCAAGTCAATTTACAAATTTATTTTTTGAGTATGTTTTACTTTCAATTCAATATTCACTCATCAGACAGCACTTGACATATGCGGAGTAAGGAACAAATAGTTAACATTTGGTTTGCCATTTCCATGCACATGTCCAGAAAAAAAAACAATGGGATCACAAAAATGGACGCCCAGTCCATGACCATGTAGTTTTGCGAATACCGTCCATGGCCAACGTCCATTAAACAGTGAAGAAAAAGCACATTTTGTGAAGTTCAGTTGCCGCTTAGTGCGTTTAGGCTAAGGGCGCACATGCAATTTTTCCGAAACGAAATAGTTTAATTAATAGTTGAACGATGATCTCGCACATAATCAAATTAAAATAAATCAACGAGATAAACCAACACACATACAATATTTTGCTTTAATGTGCGCGCAGTTACATTATAGTTCGGTGTAATACAAACTAAAGAACTTTTAAGTTGCTCGAATTGCGGACTGCATGCGCGCACTCTTATATAAGTCCATGGTATTCACTTTAGCAACAGCACTGTTGCAAAACTGAAAGTTGCAAATGTGCGCGCCTAGCCTTACAGCTCATAGAATTTCATACGAATAAATATTTTGCGGCGCAATGTCGAGCAGTTCCTCTATAGTGCAGTTCCACCCAATGCGGTTTGTCTTCTCAAATTGCTTTTTTGTAGATCTAAATAAAAAGATGATTTTTTTCACCAAACTCCGTTTATTTATAACTATCAATAAAAATTAAACACAAAACGAATATTGGCCTTACGTTAGTCAAAAATAAAAGAAAAACGGAATTCATTCCATAAATATGGTTTCTTTTTCAAAATGGATTTCAAAATTTGTTAAAATTGATTAATTGACATTAGGGGTATGCAAAATTGCAGATATAGGTGCAATTTTAGACGTACTTCAGAAAATAATTGACCAAAGAATACAGTTTTTAATAGTAAAAGTCAGAAACTTTTCAGAAGAACAGCTTATAATTTATTAAAAAATGGAGTTATCTAAGATTTGAGAAATATAAACTGGCCAACTATTAAAAAAAAAAATCAAAAAGATCGATTTGTCTTACGAATGAAATTAATAATTATAACACTCCATGAACACATCCATCGAGATTCAATTCAATTATCAATCGTACCAACAAAACTAACAAAATCAGAATCGAGACTCGACTGAACGTCAACCAGCCATCCACCGTACCTTCTACTTTAGCTTTTTATCGACCGTAGCGAATTGTGAGTGTGTTTCTTTATTCATTCTGATATGTCCAGAATATTTGGAATACCAGTTTTGCGTTTCTTTATTCCATGGAATATTCTGGATAAAATATTTTGTTGTTTCTTTATTCATTCCGGAACGTTTGGAATGCATTCTTTTTATTCCATGTTAACCACGGAATGAAAAGAATATTCTCGGAATAATCCTTTCATTTGAAAGCAAAACAAATGACAGCAGCCAAAGACGAAAACCAAGTAAGTAAACAAAATGGATGACCAAACATTGTTTATATTTTTATTATTGAAATAAATATATAAATAACAATTAAATGTGACTTTTAATGAATTAATAAATTAATAATAATTTATTTTTACTATTTCCCATAGAGATCTATTTTCTTGTCATCATCACAACACTTTAAAAGAGCTGATCGATGTCGTCTTTTTTCTTTTCTATTCCGGAGAGAATTTTTGTTTCTTTATTCATTCCATTCTGGATATTCTAGATAAACATTTCATCTTTTCCATCCATTCTATTCCTTATCCGGAATAAATAAAGAAACACACTTCTGTATGTAAAATGCTACTACGGATAAACCTACGGATAATGCTACTACGGATAAATTAACGACATAAGTTTACACGAAGCCTAAATAATGCCTAATAAATATACTGCCAACGGGCAGTAAAGAATGAGCAAGTTCATTCTGTTTTTGCAAATTGTTATTATTTGAAAATTGTTGTCAGTACTGAATTTAGACGATGTTAGTATAATGCCACAACTTTACAAAAATTCTGGCTGGCAGTTTCTTAATATAAATATACTGCCACATTTTCGACCATTTACACGACATACAAGATAATGCCAAGATTTTGACAAAAATACTGCCAATTTGGAAGTCGTGTAAATCTGACATTACACGTCTACTAAGTTCGCCGTATTTTTGTCATTTTACTGCCTAAATACTGCAGTCGTTAAATGAATTAATGACATCGAAATGCGCTTCCACACAAGTTAAAATAGTGACAAATAAAAATACTGCTAATTGGGCTTTTTACCAAGCTATCTCTCTCTAAAGTGTCCCATCCCTTTCTCTATACATCTAGTGGCACTTTGAGGGAAAACAAAACAATTTTATTTAGAGAATCCAGCAATGTTTTCCCCGAAAGTGATTTTTCTGCCATTTTTTTGCCATTGCCGTATTCCGCCAGTACCCTATTGGCAGTAAAGAATGAGCAAGTTAATTCTTTTCGCAAATTGTAATTATTTAAAAATTGTTGTCAACATTAATGGCCTTTTCGATTGACCGTCCGGAACACGTTCCCCCAATAAAACAACTGGAAACAATTTCACTGATTCTGAATTGTATGTATCACTGTATTTGTGAAAATTAAATAAAAAAAATCACATCGGCTAAAAAGAATTTCCAAAACACTTGATTGAAATCAATCATTTTGCACGAATGGAACTAACCGTGTTTTATTGGGAAATTTATCCACCGTAAGTTTATCCGTTGTAACATTTTACATACAATTCGCTACGGTCGATAAAATGCTAAAGTAGAAGATACGGTGGATGGCTGGCTAACGTTTATTCGAGCCTCGAATTTGATTTTGTTAGTATTGTTGGTACGATTGATAATTGGATTGAATCTCGATGGATGTGTTCATGGAGTGTTATAATTATTAATTTCATTCGTAAGACAAATCGATCTTTTTGATTCTTTTTTTATAGTTGGCCAGTTTATATTTCTAAAATCTTTGATAACTCCATTTTTTAATAAATTATAAGTTGTTCTTCTGAAAAGTTTCTCACTTTTAGTATTAAAATATGTATTCTTTGGTCTAAAATTCCACCTATATCTGCAAATTGTGCATACCCATAATATCACTTAATCAATTTTAACAATTTTCGATTTCCATTTTGAAAAAAAAAAATCAAAATCCTTTGAATGAATTCCGTTTTAGCTTTATTTTTGACTAACTAAGACCAATATTCGTTTGTGTTCAATTTTTATTGATTGTTATAAATAAACGGAGTTTGGTGAAAAAAATCATCTTTTTATTTAGATATACAAAAAAGCAATTAGAGAACACAAACCGCATTGGGTGTCACTGCGCTATAGAGGAACTGCTCGACACTGAGCGGCAAAATATTTATTCGTATGAAATTCTATGAGCTATAAGGATAGGCGCGCACATATATGCAACTTTTAGTTTTGCAACATTTTGTTTGTTAAAGTGAATACCATGGGCTTATATGAGAGTGCGCGCACATGCAAAAACTATTCAGCCCGCGATTCGAGCAACTTAAATGTTTTTGATTTGGAACAAATCGAACGATAACCCCAAATGAGTTCATGCAGTTTGTATCACACCGAACTATAATGTAACTGAGCGCACATTAAATCAAAATATTTCTGTGTGGTTTGTTCGTTTCGGAAAAATTGCATGTGCGCGACTAGGCTAAACACACTAAGCGGCAACTGAACTTTACAAAATGTTCATATTCTTCACTGTTTAATGGACGTTTGGCAATGAACGGTATTGGCTTCACTACATGGTCTTCGACTGGGCGTACATTTTTGTGATCCCATTATTTTTTTTTGACATGTGCATGGAAATGGCAAACCAAATGTTAACTATGTGTTCCTTACTCCGCGTATGTTTAGTGCAGTCTGATGAGTGAATATTGAATTGAAAGCAAAACATAATCATCAGAAAATAAATTTGTAAATCGACTTGAAAAATAAAACTCCTAGCTATCGATCTACTCAGAAAATAAATAAGAGCATGAAATATAAAGGGGAAATGTAAGGGTGTGAGCAATTTAAACTACTTGTAGTGTGCGTTCAGAACCAAGAAACATTAAAAGGAAACAAGTAAATCTCCGGCAATTTTGTTTCCTCGTGTGAAAGGCAAATACGATTTTTTAATCAATACAAAAATTGCCCTGTGTAAATAGGGATTTGACCACAGTCTATGAACAAACCCATTCACTTATCATTTCCTTTCCATTGGTGCAAAATGAATGTTCGAATTTAATATTACAAATGCAGAAAAAATGAAAATAAGAAATAGGTTTGAAACATAAATTAAATATTGGTACGTTTTTCTACTTTCTATTTTATATGAATAAAAGCTAATTATTGTTCATAAGTTTGATATTTTCTTAATTTTACTTTGGAAAAGACTCTTTCATTACTTGTGACTGCTGTACAGGGGTACCATTTTTACAAAAATAAAAAAGCTACGATCGATGTTACGGTCGATACGTTTTTTTGGGAAATAGTTACGGTACAATGGATAGAATCCCAATAAAACACAGCTACTGAAATGATAAGTGAATGGCTTTGTTCATAGACTATGGTCAAGTCCCTTTTTACACAGTCCAATTTTTGTATTGCTTTAAAAATGGTCTATGAATTTCACACGAGGAAACAAAAGTGCCGGTAATTTACTTGTTTCCTTTTAATGTTTCTTGGTTTGGAACGCACACTACAACGTAGTTTAAATTGTTCAACCCCTTATATTTCAAGCTTTTATTTATTTTCTGAGCTTATCGATAGCTAGAGTTTTATTTTTCAGGTCAATTTACAAATTTATTTTCTGAGTTTTGTTTTCAATTCAATATTTGCTCATCGGACTGCACTTTACATACGCGGAGTAAGTAACAAAAAGTTAACATTTGGTTTGCCATTTCACCATTTTGGATCACAAAAATGTATGCCCAGTCCATGTCCATGTAGTGAATCGAATACCGCCCATTGCCAACGTCCATTAAACAGTGAAGAAAAAGCACACTTTGTGAGTTCAGTTTCCGCTTAGTGCGTTTAGGCTAGGCGCGCACATTCAATTTTGCCGAAAAGAAATAGTTTAATCACTAGATGATCGCGCACATAAGCAACTTAAAAATTAGTCAACGAGATAAACGAACACACAAACATCATTTTGATTTAATGTGCCCGCAGTTACATTATAGTTCGATGTGATACAAACTGAAGAACTTATTTGGGGCGATCGTTCGATTTGTGCCAAAACACAAACTCTTAAGTTGCTCGAATCGCGGAGTGAATAGTTTTTGCATGTGCGCGCACTCTCATATAAGTCCAGGGTATTCACTTTAGCAACCAAACTGTTGCAAAACTGAAAGTTGCATATGTGAGCGCCTCTGGCCTTATAGCTCATAGAATTTTATACGAATAAATATTTTGCGGCGCATTGTCAAGCAATTCCTTATTCTAAATAAAAAGATGATTTTTTTCACCAAACTCCGTTTATTTACAACGATCAATAAAAATTGAGCACAAAACGAAAATTGGGCTTGGTTAGTCAAAAATAAAATAAAACGGAATTCATTCAAGATATTTTTTTTTTTCAAAATGGAAATTGAAATTTGTAAAAATTGATTATTTGACATTAGGGGTATGCAAAATTGCAGATATAAGTGGAATTTTAGACGTACTTCAGAAAATAATTGAGAAGATTTGAGAAATATAAACTGGCCAACTATTAAGAAAAAAGAATCAAAAAGATCGATTTGTCTTAAATTAATAATTATAACACTCCATGAACACATCCATCGAGATTCAACCCCATTATCAACCGTACCAACAAAACTAACAAAATCAGAATCGAGACTCGACTGAACGTCAACCAGCCATACACCGTAGCTTCTACTTTAACTTTTTATCGACCGTAACGAATTGTATGTAAAATGCTAAGACGGATAAACATACGGCGGATAAATTTGCCAATAAATCAAGGCTATAGAACATATATACTACATTTGCGTGATGATTTTTTTCTGAGTTCGAATTCGGATCCATCACTTCTAAAACCTTTAGATAAGAAATTGTAAGTAATTACCAAGATGGGACCCACCCTCCAAGACCCACATGTTGTATTATTCCTATTTTTGTTCTACACACAGATGCAAAAAATATCAGTTTCATTTTTCATATATATATTTACTTTTTTATCGTGGCAAACCAAAATACCTGCTTTGCATTCCTTATTTCTTGGTTTATAACCAAGTGTATCTATTGCTTAATATAAAACGAATAAAAAACAAAATCTACACTGAAAGCTATCAACCACAAGATGTCACTACAAACCCATTCGAAATCCCACTCAATCAAATTGGTTGTATAATGAAATGGTTTGCTCGTAAACATTTCCACTCATTTTCAGTTCAGAATATATAATCTTCCAGCTAAGAAGGCTGAAGATTTCGTCCGGTGTCATAGCAAAAGTTGAACTTTTTGTGCAAACAAAATTCCGATTAAATCCGAATTGTAGAAAAGGGCTCTTACCTAAGCTCTCCTGTGTTGTGATTTTTAACCAGTGTCTTATCATATTTCCAAAGGAATTAATCGTTTTCTAATCATGGCTGCATCTTTGAGATTATTGCATGGCCAGGTAAGTGCATATACCTTGGTGTTACCTCACATTTTTGCACTTCTTATTTGGGAAATATACAGTTCAGTTTTCCTGTAATGTAATCTCTCCGGTAATAGTGTTTCTAAAATAAATTTGAATTTCCTGAAAAAGATCTGCAAGGATTGTGGAAAAATCTCAATTCTTCTCGGCCACATAACCTCACTTTATATAGAATTGGTTATCTAACCACCTAGAACGGACGTCCTAGCGAATTTTTCGTCTTAAGAATTGTTTTTGGATTAATGCGATTGTTCTTTAGACGGACGGTTTGTTTGCCAAACTGAAAGGTGGGTCGCTGAACTTTCGATTGAATTTTAATTTTTTTTAGCTAATGGTCACTTTCGATTTTGGCCAATTGTCAGAGAATCTTAAAATTCAAGATCAATCAGTAGAGACAAAACTTCGTTCCATCGGCGTCGTCATTAAACTTGGAAGCTGTCAAGTTGTCGACATCACATGGCTAAAAGATTTCTTATCACATATTGAACGAAACAATATTTTTGGAAAAGAAAAACAACAACAAATTTAGTTTAAGCAGGTGCGGCCTTAATTTAAGCTTATTGATTTATTTTAGACTTCTCAATATAGGTACCTTTGGCCTAGTGACTTAAATAAAACCAATGTAGTATAACCTTTTTAGTAGCTTGTATGTAGATGCCGTTTTAAGTTGACATAAATTGCAGAATAAGACAAGGTGATATGAAATCTCCCACTCTCTGATACATATATTTATAATAGTTAAGATTATTATGAAACTCAATATAAGGTCACAAGACTAAAAGCTTTCCTGATAAGCCATTGTTTGTTTATATAAGTTAAAAAATAGTGTTTGTTTATGGTTAAGAATTGCAATTGATCGCTTTTTGCACTGCATTCGAAAGTAAACGTTGTCTCTATCGCATGTCTGCCTGCCTGCTTCTTTAGATAATTGATCAATTTCAATGCATTTTCTTTCGTTTAAAGTGTGATGTGTTATGCAATTCATAATCTCTTAATTTTAATTATGCAAATTTTTGATGCAATTTCTTTATTTAAAATTTGTGTCTGTATAATTTAGAATTTATAAAAAAAAAGTCTAAAAATAGATCTAATATGGGCCAATGCACTGAGTTTCCACTTGATTTGGTCTTGAAAACCTTGTTGATCTTTTCAAAGTTAATGTACCAACCTACTGTTACTCACAAAATTGAGCGTATACCAATACTAAAAGCTGATTTTTAGTGACTAGATATATATATTATTGATTTTTTGTGGCTTTAAAATGCATGATTTTTTCTTTAAAAAAAAATTATTATGGGATGGGGAAACAATCATAATTAAGGGAAAAAATATTTAAAAAATCCTGTGCAAATAATAACGGTGTTTTAGGAAAGAAACTAACTGTATCAATTTTGATACAATATGCATTTGACCTGATGTATTTGTTAAGAAGAAAAATAAAGAAGTTTTTGAAAAATTATTTATTGAAAGGAATTACATATGGAATTTATTGAAACAATCAGAGTTTTTTTTTCGAACATAAGTAAACTTTACATTTTTCGCACATTATGCTACTGAGAAGCTTACAGCCCGGCATCATACACCGCATACGATGGTCCTGTCTCGTTTGGTTATGATCTGTACCATCATGAATTATGTCGTTTGAAGGCATAGATAGTCTGTAGAACATTCCTTCGCTTGGGAGCTGGTTCCTCTGCAAAACTGCTGTTGTGACTGCTGCTTGGTCGACCTCTTGCAGGTTGAATGTGGGTTCTATATTTGCAAAGAGTGTCAGCAAGCTCACTTCTGAAATCGGCTTAATTCATTATATCTTTTGATGCTATCTCCTTTTTAGTGCTAACTTGCTTATATAAAACCCATGAATTTATCACCGTCAGGTCTAGAAGGTGATGGAATAGTCTCATATACCACTTCCTACTTTTCATGTGGATCCTGTACCTGCCCAAATACGAGTCCATAAGATCCACCCCGCCCATATGGGCGTTGTATTCTCTCACAACTTTGGGACACGGTATATGCTTCTTCCTCTTTTCAGCCTTGTCGTATCTTTCAATTGAAGAAACAGGTTCTGCACCCACATAAGTTGACAGCAAAGTCACCTGTTTGTTGTCCTTCCAACTTACTGATGACATTTCAATGCCATCATAACTGGTCACGTATTCCTCGAAAGATCCTCTTTCTACAGACCTGCACATTACTTCTTTCTTTGTCCGCAATTTGCAGTTTTTACCTAGACGGTTTCTTTGCACTGTGCCCAGGCATAAAATTCCTTCTTTTGCCATATAGTACATAAGAGGCAAAGAGGTATAAAATTTGTCAATGTAGACTATATGATTTACTCTTCTTTGGATTCCCCGAGAAAGTTTAACAACAACATTACCCACTGCTCCGACGTCCGTTTCATTTTCTAACATACAGTATCCTTTCCTGTGTATATAATGAATTTATAGGCATATCCCATCAGAGAGCAAAGCATGAACAGTTTGAATCCCCACTTATGCGGTTTCAAGGGCAAATACTGTTTCATGAAGTGTCCTATTTTCGTAGCGCACATTTGCTCATCTATAGACAGACGTTGTTCCATGGGTACGCATTGAAAATCTTTCGTTCAGATGTTCTATTACCGGACGAAGCTTATGAAGCTTGTTGTGAATAGGATCGTTTACCGGCTTATGCAAACTGTTGTCATTGAAATGGAGGATGCGCCTTATCTTTTCAAATCTGTTTACAGGCATGGTTTCTTTTATGGCTTGAAAGCCATGCTTGTTATTCCAATAGGAACGAACATTAGAGTAGTTGTATACTGACATAAATATCAGTATTCCCATATATTTACGCAACTCACATTCAGTGACACAATCAGGACGATCAGGTTGCTTTTGAACAGAATATCTGTTTATTTCTTCAGCTATTTTGTTTACAAAATCTGAAGTAAAATAATAGGAGAAAAATTGAAACGGAGTTTCAAGTCCCATTATTTCAGAAGAGAAATCATTGCAACCTTGAAGTCTTATGTTGCTTTCTTGAAATGCAAGTGATTTCTTTTTCCACTTTAGTTTTTGTGTATCAAAGGGCTTATGAGTGGTTCGAAAGGAGCTACTCGTTCCTGGATCATTGTTTATTTCTATTAAAGTTTGTTCAACCAACGGAGGTTCTACCACATCAAAATCCTGTTCTAAATCCTCATGAATGGGGGATCTTGCGCATCTAGTTCAGGTTCCAGCTCCTTATTTGCATCATACTAGAGCAGTGCTCGTAGCTGCTCATGATTCAAAAATTCTCCCATATCATCTTCATCCAGCTCAGCACCATCCTCTGATAAGTTGCCATTTTCTAACAACCTTAGGTATTCTACGATATCCCTATCAGCAATGTTTTTACGAGCCATTCTATATAATTATATTATTATTATAATTATATATTATTATTATATATTATAATTATATAAATTGAGTCTAAAGCTATAGCACAAATGCATGTTGTATCATTTTTGATACAAGCAAAAAGTGTGTTTTATTGTATGCATAAATGCAAATTCTTATCAAAATAATAATGGAACTATATAAACAAAGTACTAACCTTCGCTAATTTTATTTTTTGGGCTCAATTCACTTTCAAATTTTCTCGATAATAAAAAATGAAAACTTTCAATTTTACTAAATAACAAAACTACCGACCGTCAGTGAACAATATCATACAATTTACAAATAACGGTTCCATCATTAAGATTTTCTTTTCATTTTAGTCAAGATAATACTGTTCTTTCAATTTGTATGTTCCGTTTGTTTGTAAACAAAATAAAAACTATTTTGGAGTTAGTAAAAGTAGTTGTTTCATTTTTGATACAACATGAATTTAAGGGTTTTAAGGTCGTCAATAAAAAATGTTATTTATTTCAACGTTTCGAGTATGTTTATACTCTTCATCAGACCTTTATTTATGTATAACAAAAGATAATAAAATGCACGACTGGATCGCATGAACTTTCTCTTATGCTCGATCACATCGAATGCAAAAGATTTCTGTTAAAAATCTAAATATATATTTAAAGCAGTTTTTTACTTCATTGTTTAAATAATACAAAATATCTTTAATTTTTTTCTAAAAAATTGGTATGACAGTCTTAAATATTATAATATAAACTTAAACACAAAATATAAAATCGGCTTAATCAAAGAAAAAATAATTCAGAATTCTGAAATAAATACTTTAACTAATTTGAGCTCAAAAAAAGTACTCCATTTTATTTGTTAGATAAATTTGAATTTATGAGAAAAAAATTTTTAAAATCTGTGGAGCGGTTTTCGAGAAATAAAGTTTTTTTTTTTTAAACTTTTTGAAAATATTTTTCAAAAAAATTAAAAAACGCCAATTCATAGGTATTCAATAAATACGTATAAATATAATTTTGAAAAAAAAAATTAATGAGCAGTTTTCGAAATATAAATTATTTTTCTGAAAAATGATTTTAAAAATACAAAAAAATATTAATTAAAAATATTGGTACGCGGAATAATTTGGGCAACCTAAACCTATATATGTGTGAAATTTCAAAAGAATCGGTTGAGCCGTTTATGAGATAGTCGAAAGCAAAAAAACGGTCCCGTTTTTAGACATTTAAAACATTTTTTTTTCAACCATATGATCGGTCGTAGCTAAAAATTCGCACTGATTTTTTTTATCAAAATCGTTAGAGCCGTTTTCGAGAAAAATAGATTTGAACGTAACGGTTAAATGTCAGGTACCGTTATTTTTTGAGCTAAAAAAAAAAAAAAATTCCAATTTCCCCTCTGTACAATACCTAAAAACTCTATATACCTAGTTTGAAGCAATTCGGCCCACCCGTTTGGGCTGTAGGTGTCTATAGAAAAATATTTACAGCGTCTACTATTATTATGTCATTGCTTGAACTATCACCTCTCTCTATTGTATATCTCTGGCGTTGAAATGGTAACGGTTCTTTTCTTACGAGGTCATAATAGCGAAAAACCCATTTTTTGTGCGGTAAAAATAATAGCACTGATCGCAGTTTTCGTTACAAACAAATATTTTTTCTTGTGCATATTTCAAGGTAAAGCGGTCAAGTGTTAGAATTTGCTTATATTTAATTGGCATCTTCATTTAAAACACAAAATTTACAGTTATTCAAGGAAAATGGGTCGTGGAAACATTGTTCCAACGAAAAATGGAAAATTATTAAAAAAATGATCTTGGAAGGTAAGACGTATGGAGAAATTCGACGGCTTGTTAGCTGTTCCAACGAAATGATTCGAATTGCAATAACATACACACCTAAAACCGAAAACCTGTTATGACGACAACTCTCATCAGGCGCCTAGTCCGAGAAAGCCATAAAAATCCCTTTAAGCCTGCAACTGAGCTAAAAAAAAAGAGGAGAATATTACAGCTTAGGTGGGAACCGTTCGCAACAGATTGAAGGAACATAATTTAACTTCTTGTAGTACAAGAAAAGTGCTTCTTTTAACTGCAAAACATGCTAAAAAGCGTGTAATATTTGCAAGACATCATTTGAATTTGCCAGTAGAGAAATGGCGCAACGTTCTATGGACAGGTGAAAGTTAAATCGTATTATATGGCGGTAAAAGACCTCGTTCCTACGTGAGAAGACCTCCGAAAGTGGAATATAATCCCAAATACACAAATAAAGTATTTAAGTACGGAGCTTCAAGCATAATGGTGTGGGCTTGTTTTTCCTACTATGGAGTTGGGCCCATATATTGGATTAAACCCATCAAGGATCAACACGTTGACGTTAATATACTCGAAAACGTCATGCTCCATTATGCAGAGGAAGATATGCCCCTTTTGTGGGTCTTCCAACAGGACAATGACCACAATACATCAGTAAGAGGGCTAAAAAATGGTTTGACGATCATTCAATTAATGTGATGGAGTGGTCAGCGCAATCGCCAGACCTAAATCCGATTGAAAATCAGTGGACTGACGTGAAGAAAGCAGTCTCTGAAACCAAACCGACTAGTAACACAGAACTCTGTAGTTCACACTAGATGTTCTTCACGAAATCTATGTAAGATGAACTGAACTTGGCAAAAATTGCGTATTGACAAAGGTCCTCACTAGTCAACTGATGAGTCCATGTGAGATCACCGGGACGAAACGCCAATTTTTGTTGGACTAAAAGCCGTTGAAAGCTATTTTGAATCAATAACTTGCTTTATAGTACCTATAATCGCAAGTAAAAAATCATAGATAGATACATTAGTATACAAAAATATATATATAACATTAAACTTTTTTAAAAACAATATTTTGTGACGTCAAAATTACTTACAAGGAATATAATTCAAGCAAATAGTTTAGTTTAGTTAGTTTAGTTTAGTTTAGTTTAGTTTAGTTTAGTTTATTTCATCAAGCAGAGTTTTACAATCTCTTATAGATTACAACTTATATAATAAATGTAATAATAATAAAAGTAAAAGTAGTATAATAAAATATGTACAGTAAATTTCATTTTATAAATATAAATAAATATTAATTTAAATAAACTATGTGTCGATATATAACAAAACAAGCATGACATTTTTTTTAAAGCTATCTCTTGAACAGAGTTGAAAAATATCTATAGAGGGTAAAAGACTATTTGTCACTTTAATGCAACGGGATATGGGTTCATTTCTACAATAGTTATTTCTAGAAAATTCATCACGTAGGTAGAAAAACATACGGAGACTTCTGCAAGGAAAATACAAGTTAATGCGTTCAAGCAAATAAGAACAATTTATTTGATTGCTTAAGATATCTTTTATCATCATTATTGAAAAATATTTCCTTCTTAACTCAAGCGTTTGCATACCAAAGAGCTGGCATCTTACATTATATGGAGGTCTATCAATACTCCAATTAAGCTTATTAAAAGCGTATCTAGTGAAAGATTTCTGTACTCTTTCTATTCTTAAAGAATGAGTGTTATAAAAAGGATTCCAAACAACACTACAATACTCCAGATTAGATCTGGCAAAAGCAGAGTAAAGTCATTTGAGCGCGTAAGG
Organism: Philhelius pedissequus; assembly: GCA_910595825.1. Lineage (NCBI taxonomy): Eukaryota > Metazoa > Arthropoda > Insecta > Diptera > Syrphidae > Philhelius > Philhelius pedissequus. Next base: position 270,510,856 of record OU343160.1, on the reverse strand, counting down.
ATCAGAAAATTCCTTTGTATTTCTTCGTACAAAACCAAGCATCTTATAGGCTTTATTAACTATAAAATCAATGTGAAAATTAAAAGAAAGCTTATGATCTAATATAACTCCTAAGTCTTTTTTTTCAGTAACCTTTTCTAAAATAATATCATTGATTGAGTAATCAAACAAAATGTGTGATTTTCTTCTAAAACACGTAAAACTTTGACCCTTAGAGACATTCAGAAAGAGTAAATTTCTATCACCCCATAATGCTAATTTATTTAGATCTTCTTGCAACAATAGACAATCATCAACAGATTTTATGACTTTAAAAAATTTAACATCATCAGCATACAACAAATAATTAGAAAAATTAATAGTATCAGGAATATCATTTATAAAAAGTATGAAAAACAAAGGTCCAATATGACTCCCCTGTGGAACACCTGAGGTTACTTTGATAGCTTTAGATTTGAATTTATCTATTTTAACGAATTGGATCCGATTACTCAGATATGAACTTATCCATTTTAAAAAATGAGAATGGAATCCTAGCAAATAGTATCTTTGTGTATCGCTTAACATTTTATACACGCAATGGTAACGATAACTAAAATAAAAAAATAAACAAATAAATATTCTAAAGTTTAAAAAAAAAAACATTGAAAAAGAAGAAAACAGAGAAAAAAATAAAAAATATTGTTTTTATAAAAAGTTTAATGTTATATATATATTTTTGTATACTAATGTATCTATGTATGATTCTTTATCTTTTGTTATACACAAATAAAGGCCTTATGAAGAGTATAAACATACTCGAAACGTTGCGATAAATAACATTTTTTATTGACGACCTGAAGCCCACAAAATTCAATAATGTACACCAATACAAAAACTTAAGTTTTCCTCTTTAAATTAAGAAGATAATATATTAATTTTTAATTTTATTTGAATTAATTATGCTTTAAATATTTTATAATAGGTAAGTTAGAAAAAACTAGTAAAATGATAAATAGAACAAAGAAACAACTAAAAAAACCTAAACATATCTCGATTTCAAGACACAAAATTGAGCGTACATTTGTGCAAAACTTAAAAAAAAAGGTAAATCTCGGACGTTTTCATTTTTAATATTTTTGTATGAGCGCCTTTAGCATCTATGATTACTTGCAAGCAACTAGGCATCGATTCCACCATTTTTTTTTTCATGAATGATGGAGGAATACTCTCCCAGACATTCTTCACCTTTGCTTTTAATTCGATTTTATTTGCAATACTATTTTTAAGTCTTCTTAATTTCTTCCTATAAATGGTCTATTGGATTTAGATTCGGTGATTGTGGTGGAGGCTTATGGTGATTTTTGCATTATACAACAACCATTTTTTTAAAACAAGCGGCGTGCGCTTAGGGTCGTTGTCTTGTTGGAAGTAGAATTCTGCCGGTAAATTTAACTTTTCGGCTGATTGAGCCATATTTATTTTGAGAATTTCAAGAAATTTCCATCTGCCAATAATCATTTCGATAAATTAAAAATGTCCGGTACTATTAGCAGCCATAGAAACCCACAAAATAACACAACCTCCTCCATGTTTCACATAGGGGCACTTAAAGAGGAAAACCTAAGTTTTTGTATTGGTGTACGCTCATTTTTGTGAGTAACTGTATGTAATGTCAATGTCAAAATAATTTTGTTTTCAATAGATTAATTTTCAACCTTGAATACAACAACGGTAATGTAGATTTTTTTTAGTCGACGATATCTTTGAAAGATAACTAGAATCAGGTGCTTAGCGATTATGTTCAATTGAAATTTGTGTTTTCTCTAAATCAGTAACAATCAGAAGATGATAATCAATTTAGACATTAAAATATATATTATATGTACATATATACATAGGTATGTATTAAAATGTTAAATATTTAATATGAAACTAGATTTAAAACGAGTTTTATCTACGTATTCATTTTTTCTTGCCTTATGGCATGTATTGGTTTCGTGTTCGAAAATGCTTACACCACTTTTTGATTTTTTGTTTATTTTTGAGGTCAACGAGTGAAATGTGTGAAATAAAGAAGATTTTTCGGTAATATGTTCCAATTCAATACCTTTGACAGCTTACAGCAGAGAGTTTGACATATTTGGAAATTTTTTTAAAATTTTAATCTGAATAAAGGTCTGATCCAGACCTTTTTTTGGGCAGAAATTGGTAGATTGTCAAAACTTGAAGAGTGGGGATAAAATTCTCTCATTGAGAAATAAAGTCCGAAAAAGTCTGGAACAGCTTGAGCACAATTTTCTGCCAATTTTTAAACGTCAACACATTTTTTTTTTTTTTTTATTTCTTTATTTGCTGTAAATTCACATTTTTTCTCTTCAAACTAATTATTTTGTATTTTAGTGTTTCTAAATTAATTTATTTGTTTTTTTTTTCGTTTATGACAAACGTCAGTCTGACAATTGTAAATTTTCTACCCACAAATTGCTGCCTACAAAAATTTATTGGGCAGGAATTGGCAAGAAATTGTCAGGAAGGGGAAATATTTGACTCTCTCAAGAGCGCTCTCTTCTGCCAAAAACTACCAAATTTTTAAGTCTGGAACAGGTTTTGGCAGAAATTGGTGCCAATTTGTGCCAATTGGCAGTGTGGATCAGACCTAAATGTACATATGTACACACATACATATGTATGTATTAAAATGTTAAATATTTAATATGAAACTAGTTTTAAAACGAATTTTATCTACGTATTCATTTTTTCTTGCCTTATGGCATGTATTGGTTTCGTGTTCGAATATGCTTACACCACTTTTTGATTTTTTGTTTATTTTTTAGGTCAACGAGTGAAAGATTTTTCGGTAACATGTTCAATTCAATATCTTTGACAGCTTACAAATGTTCGCTTTCTTTATCAATTTTGCCTGTGTGTTGTGGTAATTTGGGTTTTAAAATGTTTTATGACGCTAAATTACCTAGCATCTTACGGGCCAGTTATAGGAATCAGTAAAAAGAATCAGGAAAAAAGTTCGAATGCATAATTTATGATATTTTCACGCGTTTTAAAATACAAATGCTGCACTAATCGACGTGAAATAACTCGGAGAATTTTTGTTTTTAAATTTTGTAAAAATATTTGCAATAGAACAATTATTTTTTGTTAAAAATGTATTTATTAATTTTGCTCATGAAAATAATTTTTCGTGCCAGCTGATTGTCCTTTGACACAAAGTGAAACAAATCTTAATCTCAAAATCATGTGTACAAACGCATACAATTATTTTAACCTATCCAATGTTTGTTGTTCAGGAGCTGAAGTGAAGCTACCCAAAAATTATTGGATTCGTTTAGATTGGTTTGAAAATTTGAGAAACAGCTGATTCAAAAATGCAGCTGTATATGCAATACTACACCCGACTTAACAGAAAAGCTACCTGCATCATTTTAAAACAAAGGCGTTACTTAGGTATCTTGGATAGCCTAGCGACATCGTACACGAACGTGGCCATTTATTCTGAGCAATCTGGAATAACTTTCTGTTGTTGTAACACGTGCAAAAGCACGTCTAATGAAAATACAGCTATTCTCATGAGAACAAAAATATATCCCAGCTGAGCGCAAATTTCATATAACATTGGTTTCGTTTCGGTTTCTTGCCAGCTTTCAGCTAACTATCTAAATCGTTCACAAATATACTTGGGTGGTTTGGTATCCGAGATAACATATTTCAGAAATGAGTGAACGCTCCAATGATTTGGGTTTCAATTTCTAAAGCTCCACTGATAGAAACTTGTTCGTGTGTGTTTTAGGCGCTAGTTGTAGCTTTCATTGAAAATTTTGACTATCATTTCTGAGGCACTCAAACAAATAAAATTGATGTCGTGTTGGTACTAAAATGGATGATGAATAAGATATATAAGTTTTTTTGTCAAAAAAATACTTGTAAATTCAATTTTGATTTTTCAATGATGAAAAGCGTTTTCAATGAACAGCTGACATTTCGATACATTTTGATTGATTTTTTCTTAGTCCCAAAAATAACGGCACCTACCATAAAGTCGTTAGAATAACCGTATCTATCTCTGATGTGGTTTTCCATTAGCACAATAATTAAATCTTTTTTTTTATACAAATCTGTGAAAATATGGATTTTAACAATAGCCCTGTTCTTTTGGCAAATCTATCGGCAGCAAAGCAGGATTTCCCAAAAGAACGAACCTCAGCAGCCTGATTTTTTGTACCTTAAGTTGTATGTATTCTGATTTGTGTGGTTTAAGTGTGTTTAAAAAACGTATCAGAGCTCAGAGCTCGCTCTCTTTTGATCAAGGTCTGTGCATAATCTATGTGTATGAACTCTGTTCAGTTCTCTGCTCTGAACGAAAAAAAGAAAAACTCCTAATGAAATCGTATGTTTGTATTGTGTTTCCTTGCAAAAATGATCACATTCTTTATTTAACTAATATTACGGTTTCACCTATCCGGTTTAAATTGAGAAGATTAAAAATTAATCTTGAAATGTTTTCACCATAGAAAAAAAGATTAGTTTGATATTTTCACCCTGAATTGTCATTCAAAATTCAACAGTTAATTGGTTCCATGCAGGATACCTAAAATTTCCATTTATACGGTTTCGAATGATATTGCTATTCTTAAAGATCCGTCCATCTGTATCCCTAATAAACACCAACGCACTGGAAGCTATTGCAGAGATCCAGAGCCAATGATAATCAGCTGCTTGTAACTAATATATAACCATCTCGAGATGAAAGTGCGGGCTACATCGCATTTGGTCACTCGAGGGTTGCGAATCACTGGCAAAAATACTACATAGTGCTGAAAAAAACGAGGAGATTGTAATTGCCGATCTTGACTTCTTCTTGTTGGAAAATTCCATCAGCAGATTCCAATATCCTTGCATAGGAGAGCCGATCTTTATTCAACTGAAACCAAGGCTTAACCCTATATCATGTTTTTATTCAAGGCATAAAAATGTGATTTTATAATAGTTTAACCTAGAAGGTTTGTTTTTAATTTTATTTTTATTTAAATGAAATGTTTAATTTTTGTTGTTCCTCAACTGGTACTTCCTTGGCCTTTACATAGGATCGTCGGGTTTGGAATTTACCACGCCACTCTTCGCAATGACTCGCAATAGGAATTCCATTTGTTCCTAAAATTCAATAATGAAAGTATTTATTTATAAATACGCAAAGCTTAGCATGATCTAAACTCATATTCATATTCAAGACACGAGACACCTTATGTATTTTGATACTTACCGTATGAGTTGTTAGATTGTTCGCGGGTCCATAATAGAACCCAAGCTAGTTGCAGTTTATCTTCAGTCAGTACATTCGCTCTCTTTTGTAAGTCTTCGCCAACCGAAGCAACAAGTAGACCTTTTAATTCTTTATTCACCTGCATTTGAAACTTGAGCTGACCATTTAAATAGTCTCATTCCTCCTTGATTTTGGTTAATTCAGCTCTTAGATCAACCACCTGTGAATCTTCTGACACTTCTTTCTGGCACTGCTTTCTCTATTTCCGCAGCTGAATTATGCAATTTTTGAGTTAACATCGTCGAACGACTTAAAAAAACAGCCATATCTAAATTATTACGGTCTTTCTTAAGCATTTTTTTTTGTATTTGGCTTTGTTAGGGAAAATTGGATTAACAGCACCAGCCAGAGGTTGCTTCTTTGCGAGAGATATCTTTAGGTTGGTTATTGGGATGCGGGTATTGCTTCGACTGCTTCCTGGCTGATGAGTTCTTTGTCATAATGTTCATCATAGGATTTGTTTTCTTTGTCGATGGGAGGATTTCCTATTCGCTGATATGCATAATTGTTTCTATTCAACGAAGAATTTCAATTATTTGTCCCTTATCTTTAAATTCAAGACTTGTCGATAACTTAATTGTTGTGTCTTCGCCAATTGGACTTATTAAAACCGGTTTGGTCCTTGTAGCTTTATTTTATCTTTTATTTTATACATTTTTAGAAACAAAAAACATCAAAATACGAAGGCAACAATTATACCAGACAAAAACAAATTAAATAATATTGGACAGTTCTTTTTTTGTTGAATGTCAATGGAGAAAATATGACATTGAATAGGCGCGTTCTATGAAATAAGGTTTGTTTCTACTTCGAAGAAGATTTCAATGAGATTAATTTCTAATCTTCATTGAAGAGAAAATTGATAGTGAAAACGTCAAACTAATCTTTTTTTCACTGGTGAAAACACTTGAAGATTAATTTTTAATGTTCTCAATTTAAACCGGATTATCTTTAGGTGAAAACGTAGCATAAAATTTGTATGGGAAATCTTCAAGATTTAGAAGATTTCAAAGAGGATTTATGGTTAATCCGCTTAAATCTGGATTAAGTGGTAGGTGAAAAAGAAGTATAATAAGTATTTTTAAACTTCGTTTACATGCGGCTCGAAAGTAGAGAGGTTAATTAAAAATGAGTTATATGAAATATGGAAAGAAATCCCCTTTTTGAATCTCATAATTGGAGTAAATAGTCGTGTTTTGGTAAAAATTATTAACGTCGCAACAAATAAACACTGAAGAAAAGACTTTAATATTCACTGGCTGGTCAACGGTCAACTCGACTCTGAATTCAAAATGACGTAAGATCGTAAAAAATCTGTTTTTGGCACGAATTTTAAGGTCAAGTTAATTATCAATAAAATTTGACATTTTCTGACTAGGCAATAAGCTATATTTTGAAATATTTAGAATGTATTACTTGACAAATTTCGCCGAAAAGCTCTAAATAATTCACTCTTTTCCGCAGGAGATTTTAGTACCAATAATTTCCAATTGGTGGTACATATAACCAAATTAAGATTCTTTTTAGAAGAAATCTTAATAATTGGGTCTATTCGGCGAGATCTTTTATTCTGTTATTCTGCTATTCTGTTATGAATTTTCATACAAAAGTTTAAGCTGTCAAAAAATCTTTTATGAATTATAATTTTGGTATTCTGCATGCTAAATCTGCTATGAAATCTGTTAAGAAATCTGCTAATGAGCTGTCAAAACTTCGAAATTCTCAACAAGTCTTTTACGAACTGGTATTTTGGTATTCAGCATGCCACAATCTGTTATGGAATCTTTTATGAATCATAAAAGAATAAAAGACACATTTAGGCCTATTCTGCCACATCTGTTATTCTGCTACGAATTTTCTGTTATGATGCATAACAGATCTCCACCATAAAAGATATTTTATAATTGGTATTCCGGAGTTCGATCTTTTATAAAAGTCTGTTATGTAACTTCGAAAAAGAAACATTTACACGAACAGACCTAAAACCTGCTATAAAATTATCAGCTGTAGTAGGTGAATAAAAACTATCGGCAGTAGGCACTGACTAATAAAAGTATTAACCTGCGCAATTATCGTGTTTTGTGTCGCGTAGATAAATAATATTTAATCATAACAGAAAGTTCATAGCAGAATAACAGATGTGGCAGAATAGACCTAAATCTTCACAATCGAATTCGACAGTTTATGTCTTGTACGTGTTATAAGTGCTCTATCGATAACATACACTTGCATACGTGCTGCTAATGAATACTTATTTATTACTAAATAAAGGATATGCACTAACTTGCTCTTTAAATGCTTGTTGCTATTCCAATCTTAGAGCTTTGGTAGGGGCGCTGCTCAAGTCTTATTTAGCTATTTTTTTAGGCAATCAAGCAACTCAAACATCTTTTATTTAAGTATCTTTGATCTGGCAGTTTCGCACGAATAAGCTAACTTTATCTGCGTTTTATTAACTACGGGTCTGGGTCTGGGTTATGTTTTAACACGTATTACAAAAACAACACGAGATCCAGGTTTCTATCGGGGTTTCTATCTGGGTTTGCAAATATTAGTATTAAATTCGGCAAACAGAGTGTACATGTAAGTACATAACCCAGATCGTTTTATTTTCACGGGGTGAACCATATGGGTTGTTGGCGATAATAAAACACGGCTTTTAATTTCTACTTAAATTGGAAGAACGACCCTACCTATGCTTATTAATATGATTTATAAAGCAAGAAAAATTAATAAAACGTATTTTTGGCCCAGTTTGTTGCGTTAGACATTTTTTATTTCCTGTACGTAAATAGGTGTGAAACAATTTTTTTAAGAAAAGAACACATAATTAACCAAAAATTATTGATTTTTGACTGCTTTCAGCTAACTTTTCCGAATCCTTCACAAATATATTCGAATTGTTTGGTTTCCGAGATAACTTATCTAATAAATATGTGAACGTACCCTTCGAGATTCATTAGGTGTGTTTTATTGGAATCTATCCATTGTACCTTAAGTAATTCCCAAAAAAACGCATCGACCGTAGCATGGACCGTAGCATGGACCGTAGCTTTATTATTTTTGTAAATTGGTATCCCTGCACAGGAGTCACAATTAATGAAAGAGTCTTTTGCAAAGTAGAATTAAGAAAATATCAAAATTATGAACAATAATTACAAACCTATTTCTTGTTTTCATTTTGTCAGCACTTTCAATTTTGAATTCGAACATTCATTTTGCACCAATAGAAAGGAAATGATAAGTGAACGGGTTTGTTCATAGACTATGATCAAGTCCCTATTTACACAGGGCAATTTTTGTATTGCTTTAAAAATCGTCTATGCCTTTCACACGAGGAAACAAAATTGTCGGAGATTTGCTTGTTTCCTTTTAATGTTTGTTGGTTCTGAACGCACACTAAACCGTAGTTTAAATTGTTCCCTCCCATTACATTTCCCTTTTCCCCTTTATATGTCGTGCTTTAATTATTTTCTGAGTAGATAGATAGCTAGAGTTTTATTTTTCAAGTCAATTTACAATTTTATTTTCTGAGTATGTTTTGCTTTCAATTCGATATTCACTCATCAGACTGTACTTAACATACGCGGAGTAAGGAACAAATAGTTAACATTTGGTTTGCCATTTCCATGTACATGTCCAGAAAAAAAAAACAATGGGATCACAAAAATGTACGCCCAGTCCATGTCCATGTAGTGAAGCGAATACCGTCCATGGCCAACGTCAATTAAACAGTGAATAAAAAGCAAATTTTGTGAAGTTCAGTTGCCGCTTAGTGCGTTAAGGCTAGGCGCTCACATGCAATTTTTCCGAAACGAAATAGTTTAATCACTAGTGATCGCGCACATTAGCAACTTAAAATCAATCAACGATATAAACCATCACACAAACAATATTTTGATTTAATGTGCGCGCAGTTACATTATAGTTGGGTGTGATATAAAACTGAAGAACTTATTTGGGGCGATCGTTCGATTTGTGCCAAAACGCAAACTTTTAAGTTGCTCGAATCTTGGACTGAATTGTTACTGCATTTGCGCGCACTCTCATGGTATTCACTTTAGCAACCAAACTGTTGCAAAACTGAAAGTTGCATATTTGCGCGCCTAGCCTTATATCTCATAGAATTTCATACGAATAAATATTTTGCGGCGAACTGTCGAGCATTCCTCTATAGTGCAGTTCCACCCAATGCGGTTTGTTTTCTCAAATTGCTTTTTTGTACATCTAAATAAAAAGATGATTTCTTTCACCAAACTCCGTTTATTTATAACTATAAATAAAAATTGAATATTGGCCTTAAGTTAGTCAAAAATAAAAGTAAAACTGAATTCATTCAATAGATTATTGATTTTTTTTTTCAAAATGGAAATCGAAATTTGTTAAAATTGATTAATTGACATTAGGGGTATGCAAAATTGCAGATATAGGTGGAATTTTAGACGTACTCCAGAAAATAATTGAGCAAAGAATACAGTTTTTAATAGTAAAAGTAAAAACTAACAAAATCAAATTCGAGACTCGAATAAACGTCAAGCAGTCATCCACCGTAGCTTCTACTTTAGCTTTTTATCGACCGTAGAGAATTGTATGTAAAGTGCTACGACTCATTCTGAAACCAATTGATCAGTGCGAATTGCTTCTACTCAATTCTGATGTGTTGTATTTGCTTGCTTGAGTGTTTCAATACATACATTCATCTGCTGATGTCATCAAAGACGAACAACCAAATTGAAAAATCACAAATTTGAGATTTGAGCATAAATTAGTGCTTCTTGAATCTATTCTGATTTCAAATCAAGAAGAGAATTTTGTCTTTTTTTTGCCAATGAAATGGTTTTAGAAGACTTGCGGACGATTCTGGATGTCCAATGAAAAACACATTAATGTCACTTTTGCTTGGCAATCCGGAAGACTTCTGGCCTTTTCTGAAAGTGTTCAGTTGGTAAAAAATGACGGGGCTCTGATTCTAAAAAGAAGAGAAATTTGCTTCTGGATTTGAAATCAGAATTGAACCCAGAAGCACTTACACATTCATATTAGAATTATTGTTTTTATAACAAAAACTTCAACTTTTTAATTTGGTAATGTACATACATTGCATTTATTCGATCAAGACAAATTTAAATTATCATCCGGATGTGCGTATGTATGATGTGACCTCGTTGGTGGCATTCAAACATTGTTTAAAAAAAAAATTAAAGAAATTTTGTATATACAAAATTAAATAAAAAAAAGACTAAAAATATTTTCAATGTGACATAGGAGCAATTACCTGCAACCTATCAGTGCATTTTATTTGGTTTGGATAAATTTATTAGGATATGTCTGCTTCAAATCAAATTTGCTTTGCTTGTCGCCATAACTTTTATTTTATTTTTCATGCCTGGAGAGATGTTTTCTTTTTAAAAATTTCACTTAGCTTGAAATATAGGAAACCTAAAAACGGACAATTTTTGTTTGAAAAACATTAAAATTGCAAAATTTGCCATGTAGACTAAAGGACAATGATGTGATTTCAAACAATTTTAAAACTTAAACTCTACACAAATTCTATACCTATAATTTATATTATTGCTTAATTAAAATAAATTTGAGAATTATAATATGACTGTTTACGAATTGTTAAATTATATTCGCGCTCCACGTACCAACCACAATTCAACGAATGAATTGTTCGTGCGCGTCTAGCGCATATTATTATATTTTTTAATATAATATGTATATACTTATCGTTCGCGACGAATAAAAATAAGTTTTTTTTTATGATATTATTTATTTTCATATATTTGTTTCTTTATTTCACAAAAAATCGTTTAATATAGAAAGTCAGTTTATTTAAGATTTAGCTCAAACTTTATGAGAAATCATATAATTTTCACGTAGCTCGACTGCCTGCTAATTCAAATTTGCATACAGCTGAAATTATTTAATCAATTTTTTTGTCTGTTACTAACATTGGACAATTTCCAAGTTTTGTTTCCAGGGGAATAAATGCATAAAATAAAATTCCATTGAAAAATGCAACCACCCCTTCGTAAACTGATAAGATCCAATTGTTTTTTTGTTTATTTTTAAACAATTAGCACCAACAGCATTTGGAGGAGATCATTGAATTAGATTATTTTATTCCATTTTGAATATGTATTTTATTTATATTGCATGAAATGAACAGTGGTTTGTCTGTTCCTCGAAAAAGCTTTAATAATGGTTGGTAGTTTGTAAATCCCAATTTTAGGCAAAAGATCCATCATCAATTATCTGAATTCCATAGCGATGATAAGCACTAAAGAGCCTAATAAATTTACCTAAAAAATAAAATACATACTTGTACATATGTATATATATGTAGGTATTTTCACGTTTCAAAAATATCTGAAACAAGTAAATACATACATTTAAAATTTTATTTCTCTACAGTTTGTAAACCTGGATTTTTATCGAACTGCTTAAAAAATCTCTCGATTGAAAAAAATCGTCGTACCCTATGCCCTCACAGATCAGTTTGTCGAAGATGAGCGAAACTATACTGGTGTTTTGCTTCTGAATTACAGGGGAAACCGATTTCACAAGTTCCAAATAAGTTTTTTATTCATTTAGGGGTGGCCGTGGCGCGATAGTTGTGTGCTCGCCTGTGAACCTCGTGGTTGCAGGTTCGATTCCTGCCGTTGTCTTTGTCTTCTTATAATCCATTAAAAACCAATTCTAAAAATTGTCATAAAATTAGTTGCTGGCTTACTCATTACATACTGTTTAGGCATAACACTAACAACATGTGATTGAGTAAACTAGTATACGCAAAAATGTGACAACAAAATAAATAAAATAATGTGAATTATAAGGGGCATAAATAAATAAGACACGGAAATTCTCTCCGCATTAGTTCAGCCGCCATCCCTGGAGATAAATCTGAGACAACAACCAGCTCTATGCTCATAACATCGCGCCACACATCTTTCTATCCTCCTTTCTCTTCTTTCACCGGATGCCCGCGCTGTGTTAAAAAACATAAAGGGTATTCATAATCCCTTGAGCGCGTGCAAAATTATAAAAAAAAAAAAAATTCTGTAGAATGCTAAAAAATTCAAATCCGAAAGTTCTAATTATTTAGCAGCAACGAACAAACGGTTCTGAAAATTGTTTTCAATGTATGGGTGTACCCAAAATCTTTCTAATATTCTTGTCCTCTCACAGAGATAATAATACAACATGATGGTTTCATCATGTTTCGAGTCTTCCGAAGACACTTCACGTCCGGTAACCATGATGACACTGATCGAACTCAAGAGATTTTGATTGGTGATGATTTTCCTCTCGTGTGGCGATTTGAAGATAATATCTGCGTTTTATTATCTACGGGTCTGGGTCTGGGTTATGTTTTAACACGTATTACAAAAACAACACGAGATCCAGGTTTCTATTGGGGTTTCTATCTGCAAATATTAGTATTAAATTCCGCAAACAGAATGTACATGTAAGTACATAACGCAGACCGTTTTATTTTCACGGGGTGAACCATATGGGTTATTGGCGATTATAAAACAAGATTAATAAGATATATAATATTTTGTGTCAAAAAAATATTTTATTTGCTCTACCACTTTTTTGTAAATTCACTTTTGATTATTCAATGAATGATAATTGAAACCGCTTTCCATCATTGACAAATCAAAAGTGAATTATTGATAACAAAAATGCAGTGAACCATTAAAATTTTTAAATTGAAATGTATAACGATTTTTTCGATTTTCATTTATCTGACTCAACGGATTTCGATCAAAATTTTTATATAAGCGGTCCTTCAAGTTCTAATAAATGATACTGCAATCAAAATGTTCGATAAATATATTTTGGGATCTTTGAAAAAAAATCTGTACAACTTGGTATTTAATCGTTTCAGGTGATTGTCTAAAATAGATTTTTAGGCCCAAAACTAGCGGTAACTGTCATACAATTTTGTCTACCATCTTAATTATGTATCTCGAAAATGGCTGGCTCTAACGATTTTGATAAAAAAATATGTGCACTTCTATAGGTGCTAGTGTATTCTATAAAAATATTTTTTTTTGAAAATTCAAGACATTTTTCGAAAATGGGTGCACGATTGTTTTTTGGAATTCATTTTTTTAATATTATTAAATAGACAAAATTATCATACTAAAAAAATGTTTAGAAAGAAAATTACAGAATCTTGTAACTAAAAATTATTGAGCTGTTTCTACTAAAAATCTTGTGCTTAAGATGTGATCGAACATAAGAGCAGGTGATCAAGTCGTAAATTTTATTTCTTTAACTTCTGAATCGATTTTTCTCTTAAAATCTCCAATAATATTGCATCTATTTTCATAAGCAGTAGTAATTTCACTTTAGAGGTAAAATAAAAACGGACGAACCCATAGTTCGAAGCCATTTCGAAATATTCGAAATCGATCGAAATGTAAAAAGGATTTTCATTTCAATTGAAATTGAAAAGCGATTTGAATTTGATATCGATCAAAATGCAAAACAAGGGTGTATATCGCTCATTTCCTATAAGAAATGATGCGATCAAAAATTTCGTATTCGCGAAAAAACCTAATTATGCAATACGAAACACGGGCGTTTGTGAAACCATGTTTTTTCCCCACTGTGTACTTAACACAGAATCCTAAATGTGTTACAGAATTATTAAAAACAAAAATAATAAAAACTAAACTAACCATCCCGACGATCGGTAGCAACGATGTAAACAAGCGGCCTGACGGCGACATGGCACATTGACATGAATAGGTAGACAGTAGGTTTTTAGCTTTTTGTATAGGATAGAAAAGGTTAATATGATTAGTAAGCTCTGTATGTATGTTTATAAAACCCTACATAATATGAAAGTAGGAGCAAGTCATATGGTTGGAGAGAGATGAAACCTTTCTTTTGCTCGATATTTTTCTTGTGCTTGGTTAAGAGTGTGTTCAAAAATCACGACTCAAAGAGATACCTACTAATTTGGAGATTTCCTTGCAGGGCGATTTAGGTTTAAAAGTTGAGTCTGGAGAAAATTCAAAAACTCAATCTCAATAGGTGTTTTTTTTTTCGTTCAGAGCAGAGCACTGAACAGAGATCGAACACAAATATTATGCACTGAACTTGTTCGAAACAGAGCGAACACTGAACACTGATATGTTTTTTAAACACACTTGAACCACACAAATCAGAATACATTTTCATTTTTAACCATAAAAAGCAATACCTACCCTTTTTTGTACACTGATACACACCAGATACAGAAAATCAACAAGCGATCAATTTCTTTCGCCAACTTATGTATCTAATTGTTTTTTTCTTCACATTTTCCTTCTTGACACAAATGGCATTTGGTGTGTTCAGCAATTTACTCACATGCTCAATCAATTATGTTCGAGCGCGTCGAGTGCGATCTACGCATGTTCAGAACGAAAAAAGAAACACACATTTGGAGATCTGCATGCTTCGAGTCAAAAAGAAACACAACCAAATTTTTTGACAACTCAGACTCTGCTCTGAACTAAAAAAGAAAAACGCCTAATAAAGAGTTGGATTAACGCCTAATAAGGTCAATGATCCTAGAAAGAGTGGTTAAGCAGATATTGCTGTAGAAAGGGGTTGCTCTGGCGAGGGAGTCAACCAAGGCAGAGAGGGAAGGCTGGTAAACCCAGCCATATGGATGCCAAAGACTTTAGACCAATAATGGCGTTTTTAGTTAGCAATCCGAAATTGTTCTCCGATTCAGGATCCCAACTGAAAACTTTTGTGTGATGCTGACGATTCTGAATTTTCATGAGGTGGTATGTGTGAAAATAATTGTGTACGTGAGAATATTCAAATACAAAAAAAAAATGTTTGTTGCACAATTATCATACAACAAATAACAACAGTCGAGTTTGACGTTCAAGTATATGAATGTGTGAGTGCTTCTGGTTCTGATTCTGATTTCAAATCCAGAAGCAAAATTCTCTTCTTTTCAGAATTAGAACTGTCATTTTTTCCCAAGTGAACAGTTTCAAAAGAGCCCGGAAGGCTTCCGGATTGCCAAATAAAAACGACATAAGTCTTACATCATTTGAAAAGACTAATGGACATTTACATATGTAGCAAGCTAAAGCCAGAAGTTATTTCTCCTACACAATAGGCATATACAAAATGTAAAAGTGTAGAAACAGCCCTTCACTGCGTTGTTAGTAAAATAGAAAAAAACACTTCTAGACATTGAAGGAGCATTCAACAATGTTAAAAGTAGCGCAGTGGAACATGCCCTTATAATTCTTGAAGTAGATAATGCAATCATAAACTGGATAATGTGCATGTTAAGAAATAGACAGGTCTTCAGTGAACTTGATGGAACCCAAGTAAAAGTATCAGCGTCGAGAGGAACTCCGCAAGGGGGAGATCTATCGCCACTTTTATGGATCCTTGTAATGAATAGTATACTTACTAAACTTAAACATAGTGGGGTCAAAGTAGTAGCCTATGCCGATGACTTAGCTTTACTTGCAACATGTAAATTCCCAACCACTATATGTAAGCGAACAAATTAATAGCGCATTAACCAAAGTCTCTAATTGGACAAAAAAAAATGGCTGAACAGTTAATCCCTTAAAGACTGAGCTGGTTCTTTTACAAATAAAATGAAAAAAACAGATTAAGTGGGATCCCATCTAATATCTCAGATCAAGCCAAATATCTCGGTCTGATCCTAGATAAGAAATTCAACTGGGTTCCAAAAATCAAAGACTGGACCCTAATCCTAAAATTATCATGTGTATGTATACGGATGGAATCGTTAGATCTATACTTACATACGGTAATCTTGTGTGGTTGAACGCGCTGAAAAAAGCCACGAACCTAAAAACCCTAACAAAAGTACAAAGAATGGCTTGTATAGGTATAACTGGAGTAATGAGGAGTACCCCCACAACGGGATTGGAAGCAATACTAAACATAAAGCCCATTGACCTTTACGTACAAGAATCAGCAGCAAACAGTTCCTTACGGCTAAGCCAAACTAACGTCTGGAACACTAGCCACATAGGACATCCTCAGATTCTGCATAGAATTATAGGCAACAATGTGTTCACAGACTACATGCCACCAAAACTGAACTTTGATCGACCATTCAAAACCTATTTCCCAAGTATGGCGAACTCCATGATGAGTCGTCAATAACTATCTACACCAACGGTTCAAAAATGGACACTGGGGTTGGTGCAGGTTTCTTCTCAGAAAACCTTAAAGTAGCTAGCTCCGCTAGACTTCCTGACCACAGTAGTGTCTTCCAAGCTGAGGTATTGGCAATGAAAAATGCTGCTAAGTACGTGTCGAGACTGGAGCGAGACGGGAGATGCCAAATAATGATATCACCTTTTCTTATTGACAGCCAAGCGACAATTAAATCGATTTCTACCGAGTTACCAATTCGAAGCTTGTAACTAGCTGTCGCGAAGAGCTGAAAATTCTTGCACGCAACATAACATTAAACTCTGTTGGGTCCCGGGTCACAGTAATATACCGGGCAACGAGAGAGCTGATGAACTGGCAAGGAAGGGTTCAACACTTGATCCTACCCAAATAGACTCGTCGATTAGAATCCCACCCTGTGTCGCGAAACAGAACATTGGAAAAAATATTATTTCAAAAACCAACGAAAGATGGAATGGGCTCGACACCTGTGCCACAACCAGGAAACTATGGCCAAACTTCTACAAGAAAAGAACAGTAAGTACCTTCTACATAAACAAAAATTCCCTTTGAACTCCTGTTAGCGTACTCACCGGACACAATCTTCTCGGCTACCATAAAAAGAAAATGGGGCTAAGCAACGATGACCTATGCAGAGGTGCAATGACGAAGACGAACATGAGGACACCTCTCACTTTTTGTGTCATTGTCCAGCACTTTGCAATATAAGGAACAAATTCCTGGTTAGTTACTTCTTTAATGATTTATATAGAAGAGCTCTCGAATCTTTCAGGAAAAAACCTGCTGAACTTCACAAAAGCCTCTAAATTGCTCGATAATGATTATCCACAGAACTCATAGGTTATACAATTAGAAGTTACAACACTTCAGGGTACCACAATGGATCTACTTTGATCTAAGTTTGTCGGTAGCAAGATCAACTGACTGCCCATTTACTAACCTTACCTAAGGCAGGGAGGGTAGAAGCGATTTCTCGTGCGTCGATAACATCGGGATGCAATGTCTGTCAGTAACATTTTTTTTTGTAACGAAAGACGGGTCCAAGAACCACGCCCAAGGCTGAGCTAGGGGTTCGGGAAGATCGGTGACAGACAATATGGACCAAAGGCAACATAACATCTGAGCGATATATTTTATGTATATTACAAAAACAGTCTTATTGTGCAATTTATTTAACATAACTCGAAAGGATTACATGTGGAATACATTTTAAGAAAACAAAGGAACACATAATATTTGCCTAACCTATTTTAAAATTCAGAAAGCCCTGGTAGCTAGAGCTGTTTATTATTATACTATACATTTATGCAGACATTAATTAAGAATAATAATTTATATATAATTGCAGTTTTAAATGCGTTTTACTATCTGATTTTGTTCTAATATGATTCAAAATTCATGACTACCATATTGCACTGAGATGCATAACATTGCATTTTTATAATTCTTATCAAAATATGTATAAAAGATGACCTTTAGATTGTTTATTGTTTGCTTGTTATCAATTCTGCAAAATTGAGAAGGCATTGAAAAATATATTTTAATTTACTATCAAAGAATACTACTCAAGTTGTTATAAAGTTGAAAACCCCATGAAAAGCTCATTGTAATCTTTGCAATATCTAAACAGAATTAACCTAAATTTATAATATTTTTTTTTTTTCATTTTAGGCTCGTAAAGTTGGTCAATATGGATTTGATGTTCAGTCACGCAACTTCCATGCGTCGTGTGCAGTTGCCGCCAAGGTGGCTATGTCCAAATTTGACACCGACGTCTACCTTCCATATGACAAGCTCGCTAAGAACTTGGAAATTGTACGTAGCCGCTTAAACCGTCCTCTGACTTTGTCAGAGAAAATTCTGTATTCTCATTTGGATAACCCCAAAGAACAAGATATTGTTCGTGGTACCTCCTACCTTCGGTTGCGTCCCGATCGTGTAGCTATGCAGGATGCTACCGCTCAGATGGCTCTATTGCAATTCATCTCGTCTGGTTTGAAGCGTGTAGCTGTACCCTCAACCGTTCACTGTGATCATTTAATCGAAGCCCAGGTTGGTGGTGACAAGGATTTGGCCCGCGCCAAGGATCTGAACAAGGAAGTCTACGATTTCTTGGCTTCAGCTTGCGCCAAGTATGGTCTGGGTTTCTGGAAACCAGGCAGTGGTATTATCCATCAAATCATCTTGGAAAACTACGCCTTTCCCGGTCTCGTCATGATCGGTACTGATTCGCACACACCCAATGGAGGAGGTTTGGGCGGTCTTTGCATTGGTGTCGGTGGTGCTGATGCCGTTGATGTAATGGCCAACATTCCATGGGAAGTGAAGTGCCCCAAAGTTATTGGTGTGCATTTGACTGGTAAGATCAGTGGATGGACATCACCTAAAGATGTGATCTTGAAGGTTGCTGATATCCTCACCGTTAAGGGAGGTACTGGCGCAATCGTTGAATACCACGGCAAGGGTGTTGATTCGATTTCCTGCACAGGTATGGCCACCATCTGCAATATGGGTGCAGAAATCGGTGCCACAACCTCGTTCTTCCCCTTCAACAACCGCATGGCTGATTACTTGAAGTCCACTGGCCGCGGAAATATCGCTGGCGAAGCCCAAAAACACAAGGAAAATCTATTGACTGCTGACCAGAACTGTGAATACGACCAAGTGATAGAAATCAACTTGGACACATTGGAACCTCATGTAAACGGTCCATTTACTCCAGATTTGGCTCATCCAATTAGCAAATTGGGTGCCAATTCTAAGAAGAATGGCTACCCTATGGACATTAAAGTTGGCTTGATTGGTTCATGTACCAATTCATCATACGAAGACATGGGTCGTTGCGCTAGCATTGCCAAGAACGCAATGAAACATGGTCTTAAGTCGAAGATTCCCTTCAATGTGACACCCGGATCGGAACAAGTTCGTGCTACAATCGAACGTGATGGTATTGCCGCTACATTGTCTGAATTCGGTGGTACTGTTTTGGCTAACGCTTGCGGTCCATGCATTGGTCAATGGGATCGTAAGGACGTAAAGAAGGGCGACAAGAATACAATTGTTACATCATACAATCGTAACTTCACCGGACGTAATGATGCTAACCCTGCTACACATTGCTTCGTCACAAGGTTTGATATATTTAGTATATATTTATTATTTTGTATTACTCAATAGTTTAGTATTATCTAGTTCCATAGTTTTTTTTGTCTTCTTATAGACTATAGGAAGTTCTATATCAAGTGTTCATATATAAAATTTAGACGTGTATGTTTAAATGATTGTTGCGTCATTTTAAATATCTATGTTCATAGACTACTCCCGTATGCTTCAAGTTTTCGTTCATCTGTCATTGCTTTCACAAGTTGCACATTATTAATATCAACACTTATATGGTCGTTAATTAAAGCATGTACATCTAATGCCGATCTGTAAGGTTGGTTGTTCCTTATGTACGATTTGTGTTCTTTTACCCGTGATAGGATAATTATTTTTGTTTTGTTTTGACGATGCATACGAGAGTTTTTATATACAAAAAGATCGAAACTCTATGAATCTAGACAATGGAAACATACAGTCGACTTGTTCTCTCATATAATATAATAGAACATCATACACCACCCACAACAAAGTAAATCAAGCACACATGTTGGCTTTTCAACTTAGTCGTGATGCTGGGGATGGAAAGATAACATTACTATACATATATAAATACATACAGTTACTCATTTTAAATCGTTTTTTTTTTGCATTTGTGTCAAATATTTTGTTCTAAATTATTTGTTATAAATAATAATAATAATCGTGTTAGAAGTAAAAAAAACGTGTGAAATCAATTAAGGTGTTCGACAAACAGTATTCATTTTTTCCGGATTTCATGTCGCTCAAGAACAACTTTAATTGAATCCCAATTTTAGAACCTTTGGTTATTTCGTCCACAAATTTGTACTGCAGATAGATGTTTAGTCTAAATTACGAAAAAGGCCTTTTGTAGCTAAATTATCCAAAACAAATGCAACAAAAAATGCTCTGCTAATTGCTTGGTAAATTTTTTGAAAAGAACGCTTGTCCGAATAGAACGAAAAATAAACAAAAAAATATCAATAACCACGTACAAAATATATTTCTTAGCTATCTTCCATAAATTTCTGTTCTAATCCAAACAATAAAACAGCTGATAAAAAACACTTGTTGCCATAAAAGTTATATTGAGGTATCCCAACACATGCTCTGGTCAAAACTTGATCTGAAACCCTCCAAGTGTTTGATATTCTTAAGCAGATTGCACATCAGCTCCGTAATTGGTACCATAACCGGATACTGGCTTATAGGCAAGTATGCAAAGAGGCTTGGGGTTTATTGAAACGATTTTTGCAGAACCTGCATGGACGACGAAGGGTTAGAATCTTTCCTCATCTTCTGTGTACATACCCTTCTCTATCTCAGAGACGTAAGCTCCATCTTGGAGATTTTTTTCTTCGAGGATATTGGTAATCTAAATAAAATAAACATCAATAGTACCTCATGCTTCAGTAGAAGATCCAAATAGGGAAAATGTCTCTAAATTTTTGTTGGCGCCCTATTTGAATTCACTACTTTTCACGGCTGACTTGTTAAATAGAAGTTTTTGTATAGAAAAGAACTTAGCTGTTTTTTAATACTTATATTTTTGGACTGATCTGAGTCATTTTTGCAAAGATTTGAACAGTTTCCTTGTCAAAATCTCGAAAGATACTGAAAGCAAAAGTGTTCTACATAAATTAAACCTTTTTTTTCAGAAAGTGAGTGGTTTTCACGCCACAGTGTGAAATTTTCCGATTCTAGTGGAACTTAAGTCTGAATCTTATGGCCTTTTCGATTGGTCGTCCGGAAGGCTTCCGAAGTCTTCCAAATGCTTCTGAAACTGTTCAATTGGTATCAAATGACAGTTCTTCCCCTGGATAGAAGAGAAATTTCCTTCTGGATTTGAAGTCAGAATCAAAACCAGAAGCACGCACACACTCACACCCACTAAATTTCAAATTTAAATTAATTTATTCACGTAATTGTTTTGTTTTGGTTTGTCTGAAATTTTGTAGTTTCAATTTCTTCTCTTTTCGAGAATTGAAATTATGGATATCTGTTCCGAAGCCAAATTGTCCCTTCAATAAATTAAATTTCACATTTTCATCAGGAAAAACTTCGAAATCTTCTACATTTGTGTCAGCCATGGTTACAAAATAAAATAATCACAAACGTGCGTTTGACATTTCCCGTCTTACACATACACTCAAATAAATTTTCAGAATCTAGAATCAAGTGTTTACTTGTTCGATTGGAATCCCGGATCGGAGAGTTCTTCCGGATTACCAATCGAAAATGTTATTAGTTATGTCATCTTGTTATGATTGTTTTTTTAGGGAAAATGATTTCTTTTTGTCATATTAATAGAAATTTTGCATTTTCCAAATTAATTAAGTCAGGACGAAAAAAATAAGAGAAAAAAAAACTTATTTTGCCAAATATCTAATTTTTGTATTTAGCAGTTTTGAAATAAATTATTTTTTTTTTTATTTAAAAAAAAATCAAGTACAAACGAAAATATGTATTGTTCTCCGTCAACAAGAATTTTGTGAATACATGCAGGGAAATAATACCAAGGATACAATGTTAAATAATATTTTTTCGTTTCTTGAGAAAAAGCTCCAAATTTTTCTGCGTCAATTTCCATATCGCAAGATAATGCTTCAAAATGACAAGAAAACGTTGAATAAGTGTAAGATCAATGCCAGTAATTCAAGCAATTAGCTCTTTTTGCATTAAGTTCCACTAGAATCGGAAAATTTCACAACGCCTCCGAAATGAAAAACCTCAAATTTTATATTTTTATCTTTTTGCGTACCTTGAGGCATACTACTCCACCAAATTTTATCAATTTACGTCTACGGCAATCGGAAGTGGTCTATATTATTGATAACATTTCTGAGAAAGTGGGCGTGGTATCCCCTGAATGTGAAACCTCAAGTTTAAATTTGTTCTTTTGTATGCAATTAAAGCCCTACCACTCTCCAAATTTCATCGTTTTACAGCAATCAGAAACACTCCATATTAACTGACACCAATTCTGAGCAAGTGGGCGGATACCACGCTAAAAGCTAAATGGAAAACCTCAAATTTTCGATTTATTGCTTTGCTTACACCGTTGCGCAAAATTACAAGATTCTACGATGTCGAGAGTTGCTCCAAAATTTTGATGATTAGTCAGTCAGTGAGTCAATTTTGATGATCTGTCAGTGAGTCAGTTATGGGTTTTTTTTGTGATTTTTGAGGCATCTCAGCAACCACTCATGGTATAAAGTTGAAATTTGGTGTGGAGCCTGTGCTTAACTAGCATATCAAATATTCGGAATGTGCTTTATTTTGATACTGAAGATAGAGAGGGCGAAAATCGGCTCAGTTTGTTCCCCTAAATAAAGGGTTTAGTGTAACAACTTGGCTGGGAACTAACATGACCTTTGATAAAGATATAAATATTTCAGTATAGAAAGTAGTTTTTCTAGAAAATGTTTGTTTTGGCAAAGAACTTCAATTTCACAATTCTACTTCTTCCTTAGATTAGTTAACAATTATACCAAATATGTGATTATATACCCTTGTACTTGACCTATATGCCACTTGTCTATATTTAGGTGTGCCCTTCTTCTATTTAAATTTATTTACGAATTAACGATTTTCAGTGCTTTTGAAAACAAATTACAATTCAATTTGCACAATATAAGTATATTTCTATCTTATTAAATATCAAAGTTGAATTTTAATTTAAAAAAAAATCCCTAGCACATTTCGAGGAGAAAGCAAGGTCACTATAATGTATATCTAATAGCTCTATTGAATCGAATATTGTGTTGAAGCGAAATGCATGTCAAAGTGCCTTTAAAACAAATATACATATTTTGTGTACTAATTTGTTGGTTTGAGGTTAAGAAAAGTTTATCAACAGTTTCCTAATTATGCAGATTAGTCTTCCATAGTTCTTCCATGTATGTATATCTGAGTCAATCCACTCGTTTACATATAAACTTTGAGCGTTGCATTGCATAACAATAAAATAGTGCCACTATCGTGTTCACTTTTAAATACATTTTTTTTAGCACGAATGAAATTAGAAGTTATAAAACGACAGAAGGATTCAGCGAAAATATCACAAATACATTTCCATATAAACTATTGACAACGAAAGGGCTATTCGTTCCCGGTAACTCAAAATTTTCTCCCGAATAAAGATAACCCCTGAATAAGCTGTTCAGTTCAAAGAAACTGATTGGATTGGAACAGGATTAAAAAACCAGGCCTATTGCTTCGCCAAAAATTATTAGTGCAGTTGTGACAAAGGATAATACTTGCCATACTTCCAAAGAACATATAAGTAAATATCTATATTTTCTCTTGGAAGTCTAGTAATATCCCACTATGTTCAATTGTATTGATCGTAATCATATATCCGCCGTCATAGTCTGTGAAACGTTATTAATTATAGTTCTTAAGTAATAGTTTCACACACTCTGGCTAAAGGAGTTCTTAACAAATTTTATATCGTTTTTGATTGTGTTTTGATCAGGTTTTTTTTTTAATTTTTCCGCCAAGGATACGTTCCACCGATTTTTGCTAAAGTGTCTGCTTCCTCATTGCACAATGATTTAATGTGGTATTATTACCAATATTTTTGATTAATGGCGACTTGACAATTTGACATCATATTATTTCCTTTTAGTAGGTATCGATCGATTAGTACACCAGTGATTTGATTGATTGATTTGGGATTCACATACTTTTTCTTGCTACTTTACTACATTTGAATATATTTCACGAATGTATTTTATATTTTGATCATGCAATCTCTTGGAAAGTACATGTTTATGAGTTCTTTCTATTGTAGATGTGATGCGGTCTCTATCTCTTAGACTTTCGTTTTCTAGTCACTGTTATATCATAATGGCTCCGTTTGCACAGCCAAAATTAAACCACTTTCATAAAAAAATACTTATTATTTATTTAGCTGGGAATTATGAGTATGTACGTAAAATACCATAAACTTAAGGTTTTGATTGATAGATTCACTTTTTTTTAAATATATTTAAAATAAATTAAGGAAAACTTTAAAATATAAGTCAAGATTATTTTTAATTTTTTCAGTCCTGAATTGGTGACAGCTCTTTCAATTGCCGGTCGTCTTGATTTCAACCCATTGACCGATAGTTTGAAGGGTAGCGATGGTAAGGAATTCAAATTGGATGCTCCATTCGGTGATGAATTACCATCGAAGGGATTCGATCCCGGTATGGACACCTACGATGCTCCTCCACCAGTAAGTTTTACATTATCATTAATTATCTAAAACCAAAACTACTAATAAATATCAAATTGTTTATTTCTTAGAGTGGTGACAGCCTCAAAGTCAATGTAGACCCTAAGAGTCAGCGTCTTCAGCTCCTTGAACCATTCGATGTATGGAATGGTCAAGATTTAGTCGACATGACCGTTTTAATCAAAGTTAAAGGCAAGTGCACAACTGATCACATCTCTGCCGCCGGACCCTGGTTGAAATACCGTGGTCATTTGGATAACATTTCCAACAATATGTTCATTGGTGCCACCAATTCGGAAAACAACGAAATGAATAATATCAAGAACCAACGGTCAGGTAAATGGGGCGGAGTACCTGATGTTGCTAGGGATTACAAAGCCAACGGCATCAAATGGGTCGCTGTTGGTGACGAGAACTACGGCGAGGGTTCATCTCGCGAGCATGCCGCTTTAGAACCACGTCACTTGGGAGGCCGCGCCATTATCGTCAAATCATTTGCCCGCATCCACGAAACCAACTTGAAAAAACAAGGTCTCCTTCCTCTTACATTCGCTAACCCATCTGATTATGATAAGGTATGCAAATTTGATCTTGACTTTATAACTACTGGAATTAACTAACCAATATTTTTATTTTAGATCCAGCCAACTGACAAAATCTCCCTGCTCGGACTTAAAGGTTTGGGAGCTGGTAAGCCAGTTGACTGTGAAATCAAGCATGCCGATGGCAAAGTCGACAAGATCAAGCTCAACCACACATTAAACGAACAACAAATCGAATGGTTCAAAGCCGGCAGTGCCCTCAACCGCATGAAGCAATTGTCTGGCAACTAAATGGCCTTGCTCCAAATCCCCCTCAGGTTCCCTTAAAATATTGAACAGCAACACAAAAACAAAAAACAACTCGTCTAGTTTTAGAACATCATTTCTCTAAAATACTTAATATATGAGTATCAGGACTGTTCCGTTAGTCTTTCCTATGATTTAAGTTTGAATGTCAGTTTTTTTTGTCACATTATATACAACAGCGATTCAGCTACCGATTAATACTGTTTAATATTTTCATTGTAAAGCAAATATCTCAATATTCATGTTATTCAATTGCGAAATATAAACTTAAATTGTGTTATATAATTAATTCAAATAAAATTATACATAAAAACCTACGATTATATGAGAATATCTGCTGACGATATTTTTGTTTTTAGAAATTTAAAAAAATAAAAACATGCGAACGAACTTTTTTGCGGTAGCCAAAACCAACATCTTATATATAATTTTTTGTTAAATAGTATTAATAAATAAAAACTAAAAAAATACAATTATGTATTATTGTTGTCTTTGGTAAAAGGATTTTCCAATATTCTGGCATAATTCCTTACCTTTGTATATTACACAATGTATGTATATTAACTATTGGGTAAGTTTTGTGATAGTCTGCCCTATCGAGGTAACCGTAGGACCGGAATTTTCTCCGCAACGTATCTTCGTCGGAAATTCAATTTCTGCTCAAAGTAGCTTTCATCTGAAGAAATTTTACAGAAATACGACGACGCATTGCAATGGATTTAAATTACAGGCATAAATGTGCAAATTAAAAGGATTTATCGAAAATGCGATATATTTTCCATAATTTTTAAAAGTTTTGAGATAACAATCAAACATGACATTACGATGATAGCGAAGACGAAAAAAGATGGTCTAAAAATTCTTTCCGTCTGTATGTCTGTCTGTCAGTCTGTCTGTATGAGTGGGTGGAATTGCTTCAAACTTGGTATATAGAGTTTTTTAGGTATTGTACAGAGGGGAAATTGAATTTTTTTTTAGCTCAAATAACGGTACCTGCCATATAACCGTTACGTTCAAACCTATTTTTCTCGGAAAGGGCTCTAATGATTTTGATACAAAAAAATCAGTGCGGCTTTTTAGCTACGACTGGAAAAAAAATTAGAAAAATGTGTAAAAACGGTACTTTCCATAGGACCGTTTTTTTTTTTTGCTTTCGACTATATCATAAACGGGTCAACCGATTCTTTCGAAATTTCACACATATAGAGGTTTAGGTTGCCCAAATTATACCGCCTACCAATATTTTTAATTAATATTTTTTTTGTATTTTTAAAATCATTTTTAAGAAAAAAATTTATATTTCGAAAACTGGTCATTAAATTTTTTTGATTAAAGGAGAAAACCGACAGCGAACGGAGACGGACGTACTTTTCCTCGACAACCAAACAAACAAATTACAAGTGGATCAAATCCTTCATCAATTTGAAGGACAGCAGCAGCAACAACAAAAACAACAACACACAAAAACAACAACACACAACAACAATAAGAACACACAACAACAACCATAACAGCAACTCCATCAACTGGTGGAGACTGCAGACGCTGAAGATATGGAGAGCGAGGCAGCAATCCCAACTCCTGCAAAGGAAAAGAGGCCAAAAGGGGCCAAAAAGGAAGCGGATTCCAGCAAGAGGCAAAAACTTGCTGTCGCAAATGAAGCCAACGACAACGCTGAGTTCACCACGGTAGGCCCAGCAAAAAGGAAGCAAGCTGTGATCAAGCAGAAGGCAGCAGCATCAACTTCAGCACCAACTTCGGTTCAACAACAGCACCAACAACTCAAAAGAGCCCGGGAAAAATGCAACCACCCATAGTTTGCTACAACTTAGCAGCGTCGGAAAAGGAGATGGCAAGAGCCGCTACAAAACAATTGCCAACTACATCCAGAACATTCCCTGGTAAGTCTTTTTCAGATTGCTTTCACGCAATCAACAAAAGCGTAACCAACATATCACATAACCCTAAGCCTCTACCCGAGCAACATCAACCTAAGCCACAACAACCCATATCTCAACAACAAACAAAACCCACCCCTGTTGCTCGTACTGAGCCCCTTAAACCTACCAAAACAACAATTTCTGGTGGTATCAAGGCCACAGCGATTTCTTTCCTAAACGACTCACAAACATTTTTCGGTTGCGAATTCGTCATACTGTTGTCGAAAATAACTGACTTTCTTCCTCTATACGAGGCCTGTCCCGACGAGACCGGCAAGAAACACATGTTTCTTGAGTATGCATACAACAATAAACAACCTTAACGTTATTGCGTATAACGTTAATTCCTTAATCTCTCATCCTAACGGATTTCTCTTGAAAAATTCATTTACAAAAATAAACCCGACGCCGTTTTGCTCCCCGAAACTCGACTAGCTTCGAGGCATCGGCTTTACTTTGAAAAGTACACCTTATTCCGGACAGACGTAGATCTTGGAAAAACTGGTACTGCTATTTTGGTAAGATCTACTTTTCAATGCCGAAATATCATTATACAAGGTTTAGTTATATTTGAAGTAACCTGCGTAGTCATCGCGCTTGAAAATAACGAAAATATCCTTCTGATATCTTTGTACAATCAATGTGGTGCATCCCGAATCAACATAAGTCACGACCTCGACTTGCTAAACGCATTCTGTCAAAACTACACTCACTTCATAATTGGTGGTGACTTCAATGCTCGCCACCAATTGTGGATGGACACTTTAAGCTCTTACCAAGGAGTAGTTATGTCTGACTGGCTCTGCGCTAATTCCCATACCCACTCTTTTGACGTTGTTTCTCAACCAATCCCAACATATCCGAAGACTCCTTCGACACTTGACTTTTTCCTGTGCTCCCCTAACCTGATGTGTAGGCTTCCTACACTCAACAACTTCACGTGCACTGCGATTGCATCAGACTCTGATCATCTAGCAGTAGAACTAGCAATCCGTCTTATGACAAACTTCAATAGACTTGCTACTCCTCAGGAAGAATTTGTTAATTATAAAAAGATCTATTGGGAAGTATTCCAAAGCTCCTTAACAGATAAGCTGGGGATTAACACACTCAGCACAATACAATTTGTGAGCAATCAAGAAATTGATTCCACAATCGAGACTATTGAAAGTTCAATTGCTGTAACAATTGCTGAACAAGCACAACAAAGAACTACTCAGTCAAAATATAAAGACCTTCCCCAACATTTACAAAATATGTATAAGTACGGACAAAAGGTTCGGAAAATTCTTCAGAGAATTTTTCACCGTACTCTAAGTATACACGGAGATGAATACCAGAGTGTTTTCTCTCAACTCAAATGCCTCAACACCCTTATCGACCAAAACACAAAAGCATTTATCGACTCCGAATTCAGGAAAAGACTTAACGACATAAAACCTGGACCGGACACATACAAGCAAATCAACCAAATCATAGGAAGAAAATCCCCTATAGTCGGCCAATTGCAATATAATGACACTTTTCTTTCGCCAGACCAAGAAAAAACGAATGCTTTCGCAGAATTCTTCGAAGGTAATTTCGAACCTAACCTTCCAGTCCTCTTACTGGACTTTTCTCTGGCGTAAAGAGCGAAGTCACAGGACTGGCATTTCAGAACAATGACACGCTTATCACCTTTTCACAGAAATTACCCCCGACAGCTAATATAATCCTTAGGATTATTCTGAATAACTGTGTTAACCAGTTTCTTCCCCTAACAAATTGAAAAACGCCGAAATTTTACCAATACCAAAAAAATCTGGTGCAAATTTTGTTAACAATTATCGACCCATTTCCCTTCAATCTAACATCAGCAAACTTCTTGAAATGCTGATCCTTAACAAACTTCGCTCACTTTGTTCATCCATGGGTATAGTGCAGCATAACCAATTCGGCTTCAATGCATCCCACCCGACATTCGACCCGTTGTTGAAGCTACATGCCGATACGGCGCTGGCCCTTAACAAAGGACATACGACCGTAGCTTGTCTGCTTGACATCCAAAAAGCATTCGACACGGTTTGGATAGATGGCCTGGTTTTCAAGTTGAAGTCTTTTCACTTGCCCAGGCATCTTATTCTAATCATCCATAGTTTCCTCACCAACCGTAAATTTTACATGCGAGTGGGGAATTCTAACTCAAACCGCATGAGCATTTCCGCTGGTGTTGCTCAGGGATCTCGCCTTGGACCCGACCTTTTCAATTTATATACATATGACCAACCACTAAACATATCCAGGACAAATACCCTCGTATTTTCTGATGATTTCATCACTTATAGCGCACCATGCAGCCCAGACTTAGCCTTCCGAAGAGTAAAGGCACATATCTTTAAGCTCTGTGAGTATTACGGACAATGGGGTATAAAAATTAACCCTACCAAAACAGAGTTGATCTGTTTTAGGACGCCTTCGCACAATTGCCTAGCCAAACGATGCACAAATCTCTCGTTGATCCTTCCAGATAACACTGTTATCAAGCCCAAGAAAACGGTTAAATACCTTGGAGTTCACTTCTTCGAAAGGTTCAAATTTAACCAAGGCGCGATTCACACAGAACTGGGTTATGGTGCTGGTGTGGTTAAGATCTGGTACGGGCGTGGAGTGGGTGTGATCAACTCAGTTCACACAGAAATGACAGAGAATTTCAATTTCAATACACAAAGCAAAAAAAAAAACACAAACAACAGAGAAACAACAATAAACAACTAGCTTAT
Organism: Philhelius pedissequus; assembly: GCA_910595825.1. Classification (NCBI taxonomy): domain Eukaryota; kingdom Metazoa; phylum Arthropoda; class Insecta; order Diptera; family Syrphidae; genus Philhelius; species Philhelius pedissequus. Next base: position 270,480,437 of record OU343160.1, on the reverse strand, counting down.
TTTTATTCACAGAAACACTCTTTGCTAAAATGGTTTCTTTAAAGAATAAAAATAAGGGAATTAAAAAAATAACATTTGCATTGGATTTTCATTTTATCTCGATTTGACATTTGAATGGGTGATTTCATTGTGGCGTGACGTTTACGTAGGCCACTAGAGTTTTCAATATTGCGTGGCAATGACAGGACACACCATACCCTCGCCTCTTCATATGTGTGTGTATTGTCCCATAAGAACCACACCAAAACCCTAAGCCAGTTCTATGTGAATTGGACCCAACAACAGGAGTTAAGGCCCTCCAAACCCCATCTCAACCACACCAGTCAATGACCGTCAGCACTTCTTAAGCCGACGAAAAAACTCAATTTTTATTTAAAAAAAAGGAAACCTTATGGTAGACCTAAGACAATTTTATTATAAAATGTATAAAAAACCAACAATTTAACGAAGCAGAGCCTCTTCTGTGCTTTCAGATATTAGTGTGTTTTATTGGGAATCTATCCATTGTACAGTAAGTAATTTCCAAAAAAATGCATCGACCGTAGCATGGACCGTAGCATTTTTATTTTTGTAAAAATGGTACCCCTGTACAGCAGTCACAAGTAATGAAAGAGTCTTTTGCAAAGTAAAATTAAGAAAATATCAAAATTATGAACAATAATTAGCTTTTATTCATATAAAATAGAAAGTAGAAAAACGTACCAATATTTCCTATTTCTTGTTTTCTTTTTCTCTGCATTTGCAATTTTAAATTCGAACATTCATTTTGCACCAATATAAAGGAAATGATAAGTGAATGGGTTTGTTCATAGACTATGGTCAAGTCCCTTTTTACACAGAGCAATTTTTGTATTGCTTTAAAAATCGTATATGCCTTTCACACGAGTAAACAAAATTGATGGAGATTTGCTTGTTACCTTTAAATGTTTCTTGGTTTTGAACGCACACTACAGCGTAGTTTAAATTGTTCACTCCCATTACATTTCCCCTTTATATTTCATGCTTTTATTTATTTTCTGAGTAGATCGATAGCTAGAATTTTATTTTTCAAGTCAATTTATAAATTTATTTTCTGATTATGTTTTGCTTTCAATTCAATATTCACTCATCAGACTGCACTTAACATACGCGGAATAAGGAACAAGTAGTTAACATTTGGTTTGCCATTTACATGCACATGTCCAGAAAAAAAAAACAATAGAGCACAAAAATGTACGCCCAGTCCATTGGGGCGATCGTTCGATTTGTGCCAAAACGCAAACTTTTAAGTTGCTCGAATCGCGGACTGAATTTTTACTGCATTTGAGCGCATTCTCATGGTACATAAACTAATAACATAAAGACCCGAAACCTCTGCTTTAATTTGATATTTGCTTACAAGCTGAAATACGCACACATGTAACTTTTCGGTTCCTATTCCAATAGACACATTTATAAAAACGCACACAAGAATCTTTTCTGTTCCTATTCCTATAGACATATAGATAACACAGCCCTAGTAATTTATTTTTGTTTTGTTTTTCGCTTTCACATCTATTCATGGATAGGGTGCTAAATGTACAAATACAAAAATGTAAACAAATGGGTTTTGGGGGGTGAAACGTACGAAGGTTTCCGATCTTAGTATGGCTTATTTGTGTCATGGTATTCACTTTAGCAACCAAACTGTTGCAAAACTGAAAGTTGCATATTTGCGTGCCTAGCCTTATAGCTCATAGAATTTCATACGAATAAATATTTTGCGGGGCACTGTGTAGTATTCCTCTATAGTGCAGTTCCACCCAATGCGGTTTGTCTTCTCAAATTGCTTTTTTGTAGACCTAAATAAAAAGATGATTTTTTTCACCAAACTACGTTTATTTACAACTATCAATAAAAATTGAACACAAGACGAAAATTGGGGTTGGTTAGTCAAAATTAAAAGTAAAACGGAATTCATTCGATAAATATTGGTTTCTTTTTCAAAATGGATATCAAAATTTGTTAAAATTGATTAATTGACATAGGGGAATGCAAAATTGCAGTTATAGGTGCAATTTTAGACGTACTTCAGAAAATAATTGAGCAAAGAATACAGTTTTTAATAGTAAAAGTCAGAAACTTTTCAGAAGAATAGCTTATAGTTTATTAAAAAATGGAGTTATCTAAGATTGGAGAAATATAAACTGGCCAACTATTAAAAAAAAAGAATCAAAAAGATCGATTTGTCTTACGAATGAAATTAATAATTATAACACTCCATGAACACATCCATCAAGATTCAATTCAATTATCAATCGTACCAACAAAACTAACAAAATCAGAATCGAGACTCGACTGAACGTCAACCAGCCATCCACCGTAGCTTCTACTTTAGCTTTTTATCGACCGTAGCGAATTGTATGTAAAATGCTACGACGGATAAACTTACGGCGGATAAATTTCCCAATAAAACACGGAAAATATTAGACTCAAGAATTAATTATTTGTAAATATGTACCACATTCGAAAATAGGAGAACATTGCGAAACGAAAACAAAATACGCTAACTATCTGACGCAGCGTAACTAAACTTTCTTCTAATAATCTAAGTTATCTTCAAATTCTCTCCAAGATTCAAGAAGAGCAATTACAAACTGTACTTAAAGTACATATTATACTTTTTTAGTAACTAGTAATTTCACAAGTATAAGAAACTTGGGTTTTTTCTCGTATGGGTTTTGACAGCAAAATGATAATCTGCCTTATTTTGTAAGGCGTTGAACGCCATAAAAAAACGACAGTGTGAACTCGGTATTACGTAAGGTGTTCAACGCCAAATAAACGTTAATTTCTCGATTCTCTCTTGTGGAACTCGTTGATTATATTTTTTTCGTATTCATATAGTCGTTTCTATAGAAAAAACGCCTGTAAAAACGTCGAAATCTGTCGTCGAGAAATTTGTTGACGACAGGAGTAAAAATGTAATATTTTTTGAACTTATTTTAGTTTCTATGATTTAAAATTCTTTGTTTAGGGTAAAAATATCAACCTAAATTCATATGCGATAACTGATCGAGCTCATAATGAGCACATAGAGTAGGCTGGGCTTGTTCCCAAAAAGTCGTTCCCAACCCCTTTTTGGTAGATCCCTTTAGCAAAAAATCTAAAGTAGCGGTTAGAACCATTGGAATTGCCACAGAACGTTGCTGAGGAAAATGTTTTCTATCAAAAGTGAAACATACTTAGAATAGCTTCTTTGTCCAGATAAAAGAACATTTGAATCTGTTAACAATTGCGATGAAATCAAGAGTCGAAACCATTGTTAGAATACCGACTGCATATATTTTTCATTAATTATGTAAATACTTTGTGCCAAGCAGATCAAAAGGATCGAATACACCCTCCAGTACAGTATCAAATCTTTCTTTTTTTCTTCCTCTTCGTCGTCACTGCTGCTCCAACAAAAATAACTTGCTAAAATGTATATTTTTCTGTTTTTTTTTCTTATGTTTAAAACAAATTTAGACAATAGTTTTCAGAAACCAAATAATTCAATTTGTAAACAATTTGACATGTCAGATGTCAGCTGTTTTGGTGGATTGTAATGTGGAATGTAAGAGCGACAAAATTGTTGGCGTTAGTTACGCAATACTAATAAAAAAAACGACACGAATAAAAAAAACGACAGTTGGCGTTTTAAAAAAACGCCTATCAGAATAAGGGTGAATATTCGTACAAATTCGTACGAATTTTCATGTTACCAAACACACCTATTATTAACCAATCATAAGTTTCATGACAATCGGAACTTTTACGAATTTCGAAAGTTACCACAAAACCATTATTAATATAAAATTAACAAGGTGGATATTTCGTGAGCGTGTATTGTTATCCAATAAGTGGATAAGTTTAGTTACAATCTTAGAAAGTTCTGTTGATTCTAAACGGCTAAAGTGGGCCGTGGAGTCACTTTTTCATAGCAGAAATATTAAGTCATCCGACAGGAAAAACGAATTGTTCCAAAAATATATACATTTCGATTTAAGCACTTAAGAATTAAATAAAAATAAAATGATAGCACGTACTTGCTCTTATGTTCGATCTCATCTTAAGCACAAGATTTTTGGTAGAAAGAGTTCAATATAATGTTTAGGCTTTTTTACTTAATTTTCGTATATATAAAATTTCGTAATTTTTTTTCTAAAAAAAAAATTAGTGTAACAATTTTATGCATTTAATAATATAAATTTATAAACTGAATTTCGAAAAAAATGTCCTCGAATTTTCGAAATATTAGGTTCGTTCGTTGAACTTTACCAAGGGTTGACCTAGGTTTTTTTGACAACCCCAAGAATAATCCAAAAAACCTGGGTGTTTCGGTTTTTAAAAAACACCCGTGAATCATTAATTTTATATTGTAGAACAGCAAGTTATGTCATTTAATAATTAAAACTTTAAATATGTTAAATTTAAGTTCCTAGTAATTTTGTTTGCCTTATGCACAATCCTTAACTTCAAAGGTTTACATTTTGCATGTCTGTGTCTGAAAATTAATTTCAGTATTCTTTTATTTCCAGTTAAAAAAAAAATAAATCAAATCTGAGCTCATGTGACCTTCTTGCCGTTTATTCATTTTACCTCAACTTGTCCCAGCTAAAAACCTGGATCGACTTCAGGGCGAGTTGGTGTCGACCATAGGTTTCAAAAAACACAGAATTTGTTTTTCAGGGTGACTTTAGGCTTTTCAAAAAAAAAAACGCTTTAGGTCGAACCTAGGGCGACTTCAGGCTCAACGAACAAACATATTAAATTAAAACAAAAAAAAAAATATTTTTTTTTTCAAAAATCCAAAAAAATATTTTTCGAAAATTTTGGTGTGCAGTATTATTTATAATTTGTAAAATTTTTTATCGAAATCCGTCGAGCCGCTTATCAGAAAGTTCAAAATCAAAAAATGGTTGTAGGCAGGTACCGTTAATAACAAAATATTGAAAAAAATGTTTCGATCAAAATGTAGAGTATACCGAAAATAGTACACACACTTTTTTTTATTGAAATCGTTAGAGCCGATTTCGAGATAATTGAGATGGTAGAAACAATTGTATGGGAGGTAGATACCGTTAGTTTTTACCCTAAAAAAACGATTCAAAAATCTAATTTAGAAAATCACGTAAAACGCTCAAATACCAAGTTTGAAAAAAATCGCTTCAGCCGCTTAGGTTATAGAATGTTGTACTGACAGACAGATGGAATTGCGGGACCCATTTTTTTGGTTGTCTCTATCATCGTAATATCAAGTTTGATTAAAATGTCGAGTTCGATTTATTTTACAAATGCAAAAATTGCCCTTAGCTAGACCTATATCGCAAGTACAAATATTAGTAAAGCTTTGGACTCAAAAGATATTCATTTGAAAATAAATAGTGAAGAATTGTGTGTTCACGTGAATCGAAAGATTCGATTGGATCGGATAGCAGAATAGGGCTGATGATAGTCAAATGCACATATGCCACTAACGGGCGTAGCATTTAGTAATTTTTTCGTAATAGGTTTTCGGTTAAGGTGTGTTTGAAATGTCAAAAGAAAACTTACAAGTTTCACCATATATATTTTATCAGAAAGTCAGCACCGAAAATTCATCTTCAGGATTTTCGAAAACCCCTTAAGAAACCCCACGCACGCAGTCGTTTAGGCTACAGTCTACAGCACAGATAATACTAACGTCTACATCTCTTAAATCGTAGTTAATGTTGTAACGTTTGGGAAAAATCTCAATACCGGTTAGTAATCTTTAACATTCCATACCCCTCCGTGATCAATATTTTATTTTTTCTTATTTAATTTCATTTTTTTTAACTTTTCCTTTGATAGAAATCGGTTAAAGTAATTTTTTGATATCCAATCCTATAAAGTAAAAAAGTAAAATAAAAAAAGAAAACATTTTTTTAAATTCTTTTAAAAAGAAAAATCTTTTTGAGGAAATAAGAGTCACGAAACGTGAAGTGATTTAGATATATTTGTGGTCGCGAAGTTATAGTGTGAGCAAATAATTAAATCAAACGCAGTCAAGGCTTAAGCTGATAGCCAAAGCTCTAACCTCAAGCAGCATCGACAAAACACATTGTCTTCCAGCAGCAGTGGCCATTACAGCAGAAGGAATTGGTGAGTCGGTTTTTTATAAGAACTTAAATACCTAATAAGTGTTTGATTAAAGAGGGAATTTGTTTAATTATTGACTAAATAACTTTGCGGTTAAAAGAGTGGTGTCAAAAGGTGGAAATTAAAATTGAATCGAAACGTAAAGTGAAATAAAAATAAAAAGAAAGTGAAAGTAAAAGACAAAAGTGATTTTAACTATCCAAATTTGTAATAAATCGATGAAGATTTTTATAAAATCAATTAGATTTTTCTTGGGGTTGGCGCATGATTGCCACCCGATATCTAATCACAATAAAAAAATTCAAATTATATTTTCAATTAATTATATTTAAATTTAAACTCAAACAAATTATATCACCTGAATAAAAATTAAACCTAATTATTTAATACAAAAATGGATGTTCTATGAAGGTATAAAACCATGATAACCATGGAGTAAGTTTTTCTTTACATAAGGGGATGAGATGATAGAGAAAAAAAATGGGAGCTTGAATAAGACGAAGAAGCCAAATTTATGGTTTGTTTTAGCGAGGAACACAGCCAGGTAGGGAGGGTATTGATGAAGATCTCGCCCATCATGACACCTAGATGGATAGTCTGGTATTTAAATTTTAAAATTTTTGTAACAGCAATGAGTCCAAGAACCACCCCATAAGAGCTAGTCTTGGGAATATTTGCCACCGGCAAATAAAGGCGTGTTACAAATGGCTTAAACGATTAATTAAATTTGCTGTGCACAATTTTCTATTTTTTGAATTTTAAATAACAATCCATTTTGACGACTGTTTTCTTATAACTTGGACCTTAAGAATTTTGTAGGTACCATACATGAGATTTTTTTCTTAAAATTAAAAATAGCGGCATCTGTAAATGTTAAAAAAAAAATTAACAAAAATCTGGTTTTAATTCATTATTATTTTAAGTATTTATGTGTAATGTTAAAAAATGAATTAGTTAAATTATTAACGAGATAATAAAAGAAAAACTAAAATTAGAACAATTTTTGTAGGTAGCTATCTAACTATTTACAAAAATATCAAGACAATATTTCCGTTATATGCGTTTTGTGCCATAAAACCAACACTATATTCTGTTCAACAAAAATTTCGGTTTTGATAAATAGAAATTGTATTTTATTAACAGTTAATTTGTTATTGGGCTGTGAGTTTATATTGTGTTTAATAAATGGTGGGTTTTATTGACAGTGAATTTATATTGTGTTTAATAAATAGTGCAGTGAAAGTGCTTGTAATTAACAGTGTAGTTAAGTTTTGTATCTTTGAATAAATACGAGTATCTAATGGGGCGTTCGTTTGATAACAAAAATCAATTTATTTTTGATTTTGATCTGTCAAAAATTTGATTTTGACAATTTTTACCTTTCATTGGCCAAAAAATTGATTTGTTATTTTGTTATTTGATTTTAAATCAATTTTGCAGATCTGGATTTTTCGGCAGATCTTGACCACTTTTACTTCTAACACCATACTAGGCATCATTATTGACAGTCATCAGTTTGGCAAGTTCTTGTTTGCTAATAATTTGTTTCGGATACAAGAAAGAATAAAAATAGTCTTAAGTTGAAATGGAAGCAGTCTTAAGTGAATTAATTTATTCGCCCAGCTTATTTTCGGACTTACAAACTTGAAATTAAAAACAACGTTCGAGAATATTTGGCAGTTGATACGGCTAGCTGGTCCACAGACCTAAATATGCATCAATACTATAGCAAATAAGAATAAGAGTCATTCCTTGTATGATTTGTTGTTTTTTGGGCTTTAGGAAATTGTCTGCCACGAAAATGCAGATTTTATTTTTCATTTCACTTTCTTGCTTTGTAAAACAAGAAATGAGCTGATGCAATAATTTTGATTTTAAATTATGAATTAATTGTGATAAGTGCCGGCAAATTAAATTTTATTTTGTGAAAACGATTTCATACATATTGAGAAATGTTGCAAATTCAAATACCCAGAAACATGCCAGGGTTTTTTTTACATTTAATTTCTGGTTAAAAACAACAAAAAGCAACAACAACATCAATAAGTTTGAGCCAAACTTTTTTCTAAGCTTTACCAAAAAATTAAAGAAATAGACCTAATATTCGCCAAAAGTGTCATCAAATGAACAACGAAAATATATCTGTGGCAACAAGGAAAAACGACATAACTCAGTTTTTGCTACTTTTCAGGAGAGCGATTTGAATGTTTGGTTTGCATTTACAAATCAGGCACAAGACTTATTGGCAAATTTTAAACGCGAAAATGACTGAAATTACTATAAGATCTTATATGAATTTAAAAAGAATTGATTTTGTGTCAATTTATAACTGATTTTGATAAAAATATGACTTATGTCGTTGTTCCTCATTTAACCTTTAACTTAGCTGTCGGCTAAGTCGACTTGTGCCTTTTTTTTTCCAAAATGAGCACAATGAAATAATTTTGTTCAAGTTAAGTTGTGTAATTTTTCCAAACACAAAATAAAATAATGCACTGACATAAATTGACTTAACTCCTTTTTTCAAAACAAATTGTTGAAATTTGCATAAATGATTCAAAATCGTAGAAGGATAAAATTATTACTTACATTCAATGGAGGCTCTAAAAGACACAGAATTTCTTCTTTTTCATCATAGTTATAAAAAATCAACAATTAATAAAAGTGTTGAGTAATAAAATATTATAAAGGAACCAGAATTGTATTTTATTAGGTACACAAATTCACAAATATTTCTTAAAAACAAAATTAACAAAAATGTATCATTTTTTAATCATGTTCTTCTTCATCGCTGTCGCATACATCCGGATGAACGTTTTCTTTTGTAATGGTATCAACAACCAAACTTCTATAAAAGGCATGAAACTGGGGATCAACATAATCTAACAAAAAAAGAAGACCTTGCGCCTTTTCTTTCGAAATAGGAGGGATATGTTCAATAATTTGAATGTCGGATCTATTGAGAATTTTTCCGCCACGTTTTCTTAAATTTATTTCCTTAAATGGCTCATCCTCGGCTAAAGTGTTTTTGTAGAATATTGAACCAAAGTTGTCTTTGCGATATCTTAGCCACCTGAATTCACGCCATGAATACTTCTCACCATCAGTATTCACCTTTCGTCATGTGAACTTGTTCTTTGAGGTTGCAGCAAAGTCGAGGAAATCTGACTGACGCATTTCCTTCACTTTGAAAGGATTTCTCTTCCTTATGCCAGCAATAAAGTTCTGCCAGTCTCTTGGATGGTGAATCTTAGCTGTTGTGTTCTTTTTTTTTTCGTTTAATTACAGAATGGTCGACATCACATTCCATGTGAGTATGACCAGGTTCGAGAAATTTATGGTCAATTACCTCTAGTTGCTCGCTATTCGTTAAAGCGGCTATAAACATGCAACTAACATGCGTATACTATTTTGGCCCGGACAAGAATCGCTATAAAAAATTAAATTTTTAACGGCAACAGGAACTTCTTCGTCTATGTGTTTAAGAATACAACAGGCCATCTCATTTCCACCTCTCTTTGCCATTCCTTCATGTCACATATAACAGTAAGGTTGATCGTTATCCAAATTGTGGACCGTTAAATTATAGGTCCATAACTGACGCTTGTAGAAGGCAATATTGCATTTCAAAAATAGGGTAGGCAAGCACTGCTGGAGATCAAATGCATATGCTGCAACATTTTTGTTTGATTTTGCTAGGCTTTTGTCTTCTTTTTTGCATTCGTAAGCAAAATCAGCTTTATCTTGATGGCTGGCAAGCTCAATCTCAAGCTTTAATTTTTCATCAGAACTGTCCATAGCTAATATTTTTTGATGCAACTTATTCACACATGTATCAAGCTGGGGAGATTTTATTTTCAAATTCAGCTCATGGAACAGTTTCGTATAGATTGATAAGCTCTTTGGTTGTTCGTTTTCCAAACAATAAAGGCTATACATCTTGGAAATTGTCAAACCTGGTTGTAAATACTTTTTAGATGTATCGCGTCTCGTATAATGGCTCTCATAAGCCGGAAATTGTTGGATATGTGCTTTTATCTTCTCTATTTCTTCCACAGAAGATGCGTTTGGGGGTGTCGAACTTCCTCTTTTGTCAATTAGAGTACTGGAAGGTGAACTCAATTTCTTACGTATTACTTTCCTCACAAGACCATTTGATTCACCAAAACAACCCAAAAAGCAAGATTTACATACTGTGATATTTTCACCTGCAAGTTCAATTATATATTCTGGAGAAATTTGTCGATCCCGGTGCTTAACTCCACACTTTTTGGTTTTTGTCGAAGACTTTGTTTTTATATGAATTAGTGATGAAATGTAAAGAACTCTTTTATTATAACAGCCTAAGGCCCAATAATTTTCAAATAATTGTTGTTGATTTTTAAGGGTTATTTTGCTACCGCAAATATTTCTGCAAGATGATAATGGTTTTAAGGTTCTGGCCTGTATTTTTTTATTTTGTCTTAGAGTGTTGTAAGATAAACCTTTGTTTCTAAGCTCCTGTCGACGTTTTTTAGCCCCATTTATCTTGTTAGTAAATGTTGTAGCAATATTTTCTTTAACTTGAGTTGAAGGTATTTCATCAATGTCAAAATTATTTACATACTCTAGTGAAACATGCGTCACCACCACTGAATCCTGACAAACTTTATCAACAGACTCTTCAAGGATCTTACCCCAATGCTCAGTACTTTCGTCTTCACTTGAACTCAATGCATAATCTGGATCCTTAACTGAATCATCTGAGTCTTCAAAGTTAGTAATACCACCTAAACAAAATTTGAATAAACTCTATAATAGGTAGATACATCTAATGATCGGAAGTTTGAATTTACATCCTGAAGGCTCGTCGGATTGTAGATTTATGTTTTCTGATGGAGTATAATATTTTGGCTCACCGGATATTTCTGAAACATATTATTCGAAATTTAAAAATACAGGCATATCAGTTTCTTAAGTTTTACTTTTTTTTATAATTATTCGTAGAATCATTTCAAAATAATAACAAAACAAAACCAAAACACTCATTCCACATATGTAGATAGTTAAAACAAAAATATTTCATTGATTTATTGTATAGGTATTAGGTATTTTTTAAATTATTTGAAAAATTATTTGAATGAAATTCAATTTAATGTTAAAGGTTTTCGTAATAATAATTATTATTGCTTTGATTAAAAGCTTAAAAACTCTTTCGCAATATAATAAAGCATGTAAGACAGAACAGGACAAAGTACTCAATGACTGAACTAAAAAACAAAACACACTCTACGACACTGCAGTCAACTACATTTCCAAATACAATAGATAAAAAAAGACAAATATACAATATAATTATGCTTTAAACCCAACCAACTCAACGAGCAACAATAAACAAAGAGACGTGTCCAACTTAAACAAAAATTATTGAACAAATTAAAGAAGAGCCTTGTGCTTTATTTTTAAAATCTATTCGTTAAAAGCTTACCTTCAATATTTTCACAAACGTTATCTGTCTGAATTTTTCTATTTGCATTTAAAGCAGCTGCTCTTTCCAATGCTAAGGCCAACATTCTGCTACCACGCAACATTTTAATTTTTATTTTATTTTATTTTTTTTTTTCTTAAAACAATTAACTTTATTTAACACAACGTAAATAACACTTTGTAAAACAATTCACAAACTAAGCTTACTTTTAACACACATCTATGAAGAACACAGGCAATAATCCAAACAAAACTGCAATTCAACCTACCAGAAAAGAAATTTTACTGCTTATTGCGCATCGGATGGTATTAAAAACTCATTTTCGACATAAGTCGACTTATGCTGTTATTCCTTGTTGCCACAGATATGTGTATAAATTACAGCTTAAGTTCCACTGCATCCTGCAGTTTAACCCCTACTGTATTAGTACAGCAGCTTTTGCTCATAAATCACCACTCTGGAACTGCCCCAATTGTAGTTTTTATCCTGAATGGATGTTATTTGAATACAACATTAAGATTCTCTGTTAGGCTAAAAGCTCTACTCCTTACTTTTGTGGCTAAAGCTTACATCCTAATTTTATATTTTAAGAATGTTCTCGCTCAATCAAGTTAACATTTCAAAATAGAAATAAATTGTATCACCCTACTTTTTAATAAGGATTTGAGTGTAACTTTTAATATAAGCTTTTTCTATGGCCATCTCTTGAATTTTTATTTTGATGTATTCGTTAAGTTTGTTTACTATAAAATGGTTTGTATATCAGAGATAAAAACTTAACCATGTCCTATAGAATCATGTTATAGTTTTCCTATAATTTCGTTGAAATTTGTTATTAAAACAACGGTCACTAACGGTAAAAGGAACCATAACGATAACTGAAACACAAAGAGAACTGTTATAAGTACATCAGGAGGACATTTTTTCCGTTCTTCTATTTACTATACCATAAAATGGCTGTATCTCAGAAATAATGTATACCACTATTTCAGTTCATTATAATTTCGAAGACGTTATAACTGCCATTAACGGTACATTCTTACGTATGTACATATATAAAAAACTATATATATGGATGATAATATTTGTATATATTTTTTTTTCAGCAATTAAACAGAACATTTATAACTAAACTTTAAATACGTTAACATACGAGTATAAAACACAAACAAATAAAAATAAATCAATAGTCAGTATAAATAGTCAAAATACAAATTATAAAAATACAAAGTAATGTTCGGATGGAACGTAACAATGTTAGGCAATGAGATCCTTTGCATTCGGTCATAGGTCAGCATTCTTTCACAAAGCTCCGACCACATCTTCCCGTAGTACAATTCGACTTTCTTACAGTGGTAGGACGAAGACGCGTTGTGCAACACTATTGCCCTTAATTCATCCATGGTCTTAGCAGAGCTAAATGGACCCGACCCAGAGCACATTTCATACAAAATACATCCCAAAGACCAAATATCGGCTTTGAAGTCACACGTATAACCTCTTAGGATCTCCGGTGCCAAATAGTAAGGTGTTCCAAGAGCGTCCATTTTCTTTGCGTGGCTTGAGTGAATCAGAGCAATCCCAAAATCTGCAATTTTAATGCGATTGTTTTTGTCAAGTAATATGTTCTCGGGCTTCAAATCTCTATGGATAACATGACGGATGTGCAGATATTCCAAACCACTAAGTATATCGCAAAAGTAAGCGAGAAGTTCATTTTGGGTGAGTTGCTTTTTGAGGTTATTGTCGATTATTGTTCGCATAGTTCCTCCAGGGGCGTATTCCATTATGATGTTGACAACGTCTCCTTGAATAAACGACTGCAGGAACTTTATTATTCGAGGGTGTTTGAGCTGCGAAATGATGTAAACTTCCTCTCGGATCATTTGTAGTTCTTTTGAGGGGTCTTGCATGACTATTTGTTTTACACAAACCGGGTGGCGGTGGTTTGCGGTCTCGGCGAGGAAAACTTTACCAAATGTGCCTTCGCCAAGGAGTTTTATTACATGGAAACCGGATCCTTCAAGACTCATTTTATTCTTTTGTTTTTAATTTAAGATTTTTGATAAAAAAAAATTAAACATTTAATTATAATATGTACATAAACACAAACTGAACAAAAGACAATGACCAAAATTGACGTGTAACAAGTTTTACTGGCTCTATTCGTGAACAAAGGTTCTAACAGTTCTTTGGACCAAATAATCATAAGAATGTCTAAAAGAATAGAAGCTAAAGAATAAAAGAAAAAAATTAGATAAGGTATTATGCCTTTAGGAATCATATGGTTACCTACCACTTTGATTGAACATTGTTGTTATTTATAAGTCAAGTATATAATGTACTATGTTCATCATACCGTGGACAAATCTGTGCTCACTGTACATCGATTTTTTCATGTTTTATCTTATTAATTTAATTTATTTTTTAATGTATGAAATTGGTTTTTGTAGCTATTGACAAATAATGGTAATAGCACATATATTAAATGTTATTAAATCATGACATGAAAAACTTATACAATTTTACCGTCTTCATTTATGGGGTTTTCCATTGGTAAATACAGAATTTGATGCGGAATTTTAATGGACCGCATTTTGAATAGATTATTTTGTTGTATGATGTTGGCGAATATTCGTGACTGTAAAACTGAAACTGGTAGTTGTCAAACTAAATGCTTCCTATTGTACTTGAGCTTAGTAGTGTTATAGTGAGTTTCATCCAAGAAAAGATTTGCTCTTTCTGTCAAAAGATTTGATCTTTTTTAATTTTGAGAGTTTCATTGCAATAAAAAGAGCAAATCTAGATTAAATTTCCACAAGAATTATTTTATCTCTGATGCGTTAGCATATTTGATCTGAATGAACTTGTGGGAACTGGTGAGCTTGTGCCAGTACGTGCTAAAAAAAATTTAAAAAAGACAAATAATGGACAAAGAACTTATTAATTTAGATTCTATAAATTTAGTGGAGTTTTTGATTGTTTCGTTTTCGCCTTCCTCGTTATCAGATGATGAAGATATGCTTTTTTTTCAGAAATGTGTGTGACAGTCATTCACCAATACTACAATTTAATCCGAAAACAATTTCCATTCAAATGAACAAATCTCAATTCTGAGAGGAGATCCTGAAATTTAAATAAACATATCTTCATTGTCAGAAGACGAGGAAGACGGAGAAATCAAAAACTCCACTAAATCTATAAAATCTAAATTACTAACTTCTTCGTCCATTATTTGCTTATTTTTTTTTATTGTCTTATCCCGGACTGGCACAAGTTCACAACAAATTAATAATAAGTTCGTTCGTTGAACTTTACCTAGGGTCGACCTAGGTTTTTTTGACAACCCCAAGAGTTGTCAAAAAAACCTGGGCTTGTGGATCCTCAAAAAACACCCGGGAGCCATTCATTTTATGTTGCAGAAAAGAGTGTTATGTCATTTAATAATTAAAACTTAAAATATATTAAATTTTAGTTCTTAGTGCATTTGCTTAGCACGTCTGTGTCTGTAAATTAATTTGAGTATTCTTTTATTTCCATTTTAAAAATAACAAATCAAATCAGATCTCATGTGATTTTGACGTTTTTTCATTTACCTCAACTCGCCCTAGCTAAAAACCTAAATCTACTTTAGGGCTAGTTGAGGGCGACCCTAGGTTTCAAAAAACACAGAATTTGCTTGTCATGGTAACTTTAGGTTTTTCAAAAAAACCCTCTAGGGCGACTTCGGGGCTCAACGAACAAACATAATAACATTTTTCTCATTTGACGTTTGACAGAAAAGAATTTTCTTTTATATATTGAACGCGCACTAAAGGGGTTTTGGATACCCTTAATATGAAAAAGCAAATAGTGCGAGCATTAGGAAGATAGAGTAGGCTTTAAGAGGAGATACGGAAGTACACCATAGTTTTGAATACAGAATATCAAAATGGGACGGAAAAATAGAGCCTTGTAAAGCTTTCCACATTCGTGATGTACGACTAAAAAAAGAATCTCTGTATTTGAGAGTACGTCCGAAGTTGGACTCAAGGGTAAACTGATGAGCATTCCTGAAAACGCGAGTATTATGGTTGAATAGTTTAAGAGGAGGAATGCAACTGGCTATTTCGCTAGAACATTGTTTTGTAAAAATAGCGATAAAAAAGTGAAAGACATGAAACATTTCGACGGTGTTCTAGAGATGAAAATGTTTCCATTATAGTTCTATCGCTTATCATTCTTAGAGTTCTATTTTGGATTCTGTATAAAAAACTGAGTTTTGGGAGCCCATATGTGCGAGTTAAACTCCAGCTTTGGACGAAAGAAGGCCTTATAGATTAGAGACAGGTCAGATGGAAAAAGAATTTTTTGCATCTTCAAAGAAAGCCCAAGCACTTTGCAGCGTTTTTGGAGACATCACATATGTATGTGTTCATTCCACAATAGGTGGTCTGTGATGCACATGCCAGGGACTGAAAGCTGATCGGTTTCTTCAATGCAAATGCCGCTCATGGATAGCGGCATGGGGGGTGGCTTCTGCTTTAACGACGGAAGACAGCACTGAGTTTTTTATTCCCCATTGGTGAGCTTATCATACGCTGCCGCTGCAGTTCCAAATCCGAAAAACAAGGAGGTGAATCTGAAAACGAATATGAGAAGCTGAGAGTTCTATCGTCAAGAAAACAGTTAACTGGATTAGAAGTTCCGGATAAGATATCATTACTAGAAATGGGTCGGAGACAACACTGATCCCTGGGGCACACCAGCATTTATTTTGTGAATATCAGACTTGACACCCTCCAATACAACTTTTATTGAACGGTCCGAAAGCTTTGTATATGAAACCTATAGTACTTACATATATGAGACAGAATTTCTTAGCTAGTAGTTCCATCGATAGGGGCGCTAGTTTCATAGAAAGTTTAAACATTTTTTTTTTGAAAACTCAATATTTCGAAACTTCGACCTAATCGATTTAAAATAACGGTACCTTGCAATAGAGATGCTTAAAAAACCGTTAAGAAAAATGTATTATATATATATAATTATACTAGTCATTGAACTTTTTTCAAATTAAAATTTTATATGTATAATACCTAATAATATTTTGGATTTTGAAAAATAAACAATATTTTGCTAAATTCAATATTTTGAAAACGGGTTTGACGATTTTTTTAAAAATAATATTTTAAAAATTTATATTGTTAAATATTCATTTTAAAATAATAAGTAAAAAACGACTTAAAAAATATTTAATACCTATTAATGAACAATTCTTATTTGAAAATTCGTCAATTATTTGATTTCTTACGAAATTACATGAGTTTTCCAAAAAAAATCATTGTTTTCTTAAATCGAGAAAATTATTGATATCAGAGATAATTTTTTTTGCACAACGATTAACAGAAATCTCAAATTGTAACTGTTACATTATTATCATGTTTGTGCATTTCGTAAAAAAAATATTTTTTTGAGTAGTGACCGTTGCACACAAGTGTATACCTGATTATTTATATATTCCCTACATCCATAAAAAAAATTTCAATAATTCACTGCCCGTAGAAAAAAAAACACAGCCACACAACCAACTCCTACTCAACAAAAAAAAAATCCTCATAAAAAAAGAACACAAAAACCTAACATGGGGTCTCCACCATCTAGATATTCTAGTAAGCTAGGTCGCATTCTATGAAAATTGCTCATGGAGACCACAAATAGCATTCTATAAAAAAATTCTTACTAGACATTGCACAGCTCATAGCATTCTATCGATAGTAGGTGCGTTTTTTTGCAATCCCCGGGGGAATTGGTTGAAAAAAACGACCAAGGCGCTTAAGTGAGAAACTTGGTAGCACTATTTATTAATTTGCAAGATGACATTTGAAGAACAGCTGTAATGCAGGAAAAAAACAAACATCACTGTTTGCCTCATCCTCATCCTTCTAAAAATCATCGGTTTGATTTGTTTTGTGCAATTTCGATATATTTATTGAATTTAAACTACTTTTCTATTAAAATAACATAAAAAGAACCAAGTTAATTGTGATTTTCTTTTAATTTTAATTTTCACAAATACAGTGGTAGATAGAATTCAACTACTTGAAAACTACCCCATTCGTCGGTCACTGGCGACATGATATTAGTGGACGAGTCGCTTATTCGGGACGGGACGCTCAGTTCCTATGTCATTAGGAATATAGGTCTGAACAAGAGCGGACGACGATCAAGAAGATTGGAGTATGCCTAGGATGTAGCAGAGAATCTGTATTGGGTTGCTCCCGTGTACAACAAAACGCAGCCGAAAACAATTTTCTCAGATAAACCTTTGTTTTGTAGTTCATTCAATTTTTGTTAATTGAACGAATATCAACTTCAAGAAATAATTTTTTATTTAATAACAATTTCACAGTCAAGTTTTAATGTACATATAATAAAAATAAAGGCAAAAATGAAAATCGCTCTAGAAGGTTGTGCTCATGGCGAGGTGGAAAAAATAAAATTGATAATTATTTGACATGTCAAAATGTCAGTTTTGAAGTTTCTATACATTTTATCGATAACTTAGTGAAAAAGTTTTTGGTAGCACAGTTTTTATCCTCTCCAATAGCTAAGCCCCGAGAATTCTCTGGGTTTAAGCTAAGCACCCCCGGGGATTAGTTGTTGTTGGATTTAGTATGCAAATTGTTAATCCTACTCATCGTTTTTTTCGTCCAATTTCCCCGGGGCTTAGAAAAAAACACGCCTAGTATACTATTTGGCTGTCATTTTCACTTTGAGGTTAGCGTTTGTGGCTGGTGAACGTTTGTGGTGTGTGTATTGTTATAATTCCTTGTTTGTTTTTGCTTAGTTCCTTTTGTTGAAGGTTTTTGAAGCCTTATAATGCTACTAGAGCAAGAACACAGCGATACGTATTAATTCGCGACATTTGTGCAATTGAAATAGTATGTTATGAAATGCCCAATGCCAATTTTTTTAGCATTCTGTTTTTCTTTCTTTCTATCAAAATGACAGATAGTATACTATAAAATATAGAAGGTGGAGACACCGTGTAAGAAATACATTTGCCGTGTTTCGTTGCAACTCCATATCGAGTTGTCAAAGAAAACGACATCAGAGTTGAGCGATTTACATGTCAATACAAAACCAACTTAACTCTATATGGAGTTAGCTAAATCCAGATAATTATCTGGAGGTCTCTTAACTCCCAAAAGAATCGGTAATGCCAAACTATAGATATTATTGTATTATCGATAATTTATATAGAGATGTCAAAAGTGACGTTTTGTGATGATGGTACTAATATACAGTTTTTAAATTTATTGTAGTAAGTACCTACCTATTATTTAATTGAATTTTTAAATAAACTTGCTAATAAACATTAATTATTATGTACAGGACTCTTCAACAACAGCAGTGCAATTAAAATCGAAAATGAAGACATTATTGGATGCATATAAAGATGCAAAAGATGGCAGAAGGCAAACAGGAGCTGCTCCAATTGTTGTTCCCTACGAAGCGGAGTTAGAGCAAATATTTGGTGATAAGCTCATAATGTCGAGCGACCATACCATCCATTTGGGGCGAATTAAAACCCCAGAAGACGAGCAACCATCCACTTCGTCTTTTGGAGCTGTTCCTAAAGCCCAACGAACGGAAACTCCTGAGGAATATACAGACTTCGAAGCCCTTGAGGACGACGTTACTTTCCTAAGCTCTAAGGCTCCAGTGAACCTAAATTCATCACCAGTACAGCGCCCAACACAACTCCCATCACAGCGCTCAACACCTTTGTCATCGCCACTAACTTTAAATAGGGCTGGAAATTTATTTATGTATATTAGTAGCAGAGAAGAATAATTTGCATTTCTTTACTCGAATTTTCTTGGCTTTTTTAATTTGGGGTTGTGTTTTTTTTATTCGTTTTACGCAACAACGTTTTAAAACAGAAATGTCATTGAATCCACCAGTGCTGCCAAAAAGCTAGCATGAAACTCCTAAATCCCGATGTCGTTTTTTTAAACAACTCTATATGGAGTTGCAAAAAAAACACCTCTATTGTTTTCTTATCCTCCTCTAACTGGAATAAATTTCGTATACATATAGTTCTCTCATCAATCTATTATCACGCTTTTCTTCTTCATGTTGGCTTTTCTTTGCACACCAACACTACCTAACCTCCGATTTGGTAGTGGAACCCATGATGAGTAGTGGACATTATTGCAGGCTGGATGAATTTCGTCGTCATGATAATACCATTAATATCTATATACAATGCCGAAAGGTAATTTCTAATCCAACGAAGAAGAGATTCATCAATACCAAATGCACGCATTTTCGATAAGAGAGTTTGATGCCAAATTCTATCAAGTGCTTTTGAAAAATGATGTAAAGATTTGTGCCACTGTTCTGTGAGATATACCATCAGATCACCAGTGGACCTATTGCAACGAAAGCCATACTGTCGTTTATTAAGGAGCTTTCGCTCTTAAAGATATTTCTTAAGCTAAAAATTAATCAGCGTTTCCCTGACCTTGGAAAGAAGGGACGTAAGTGCAATTGGACGGTAATTATCGGGTGAAGAAGATTCGCCTATTTTAGGGACAGGCTGGACAAATGCTGTTTTCCATCCACTCGGAAAGAGACCTGTAGAGTAGAGTAGGACAAATGGAAAAGCTTATGCAATGGTTTTGCCAGCGTTGAAGAAAACCTCTTCAGAACGATGGGAGGGATACTATCCGGGCTAGCGGATTTATGTATATCAAGGACTTTGAGGACCCGTGCAACTGCACGAGTGCGAAAGAAGATTCGTCCCATGAAATCGTTACTTGTATGTGTGCATTCAAATCAAGTCTGTCAACCTATCAGAGATAAAATCTTTCGTGTTGAGATTTAATCGTGATTTGCTATCTGTCATCGTAATGTCAAGTTTGATCAAAATCTCTAGTTCGATTTGTTTTTCAAAATGCAAAACTTGCAAGTAAAAATTAAATTTAAATATAAGCATTAGCTTTGTTCAATGAACAAAATTTCTGAACAGAATATCACATAAAAACAGAAAAGTCAGAACAAAATAGAACAGTCAATTGAAGAAACAGATTTACAAATCATTGGATGTCTTTGTCAGATTTACATATGTAAAGGGTTATCCATTTTGCGGTTTCGAAAGTAAACGTAAATAAAACACATATAAAATATTTTTTTTCATGATGTTTCTTTTTTATTATAAAGTTACACTATACGTCATTTATATGACCACCACGCGAATTGTTGCAAGCATCGATTCTTTTGAGGTAATTTTCGACCACTTTTTGACACATATTGGGCGGTATCTCAGCCATAACTTGACGAATTTTGGTTTTCAAGTGCTCAAGAGTTAAATATTTATCTGCATAAACACGGTCTTTCGCGTAGCCCCACAAAAAAATGTCCAGCGGTGTCAAATCGCATGATCTTGGTGGCCAGTTGATATCGCCACGACGAGAAATTACGCGGCCAGGGAATTTCTCTTGCAATAAAGCCATATTCGCTCGAGTTGTGTGGCATGTGGCCGAGGAATCGTGTTCGGCAACACTTTCACTTACGGCAGCGATATTTTCAGTGGTACAAGCCAAACGATGATGCACATGCCTTACAATATCTGTAACCAATCCAGTCTCTTCAAATTTCTTCACAATTTTGCCAATTGCTTGCGTAGTTGGACGATTATATAAATCATAATCTCCTCTTAAAGCACGATATGTGGCTGTGTCAGAATCACCATTTTTGTAGTAGGTTTTAACAATCTATATGCGTTGTGCGATAGTAAAACGATCCATTTTCGTAAATGTCAGACTTTCAACTAAAAAAAAATTGGTTTAACAACTTAGTTTGACAGATGTCGAATTCCAATCCTATACTTTTGAAACCTCAAAACGGATAACTCTTTATAAATCTTATGTTACATACCTAATCTATATATTATTTTGATTGAAATAATTTTAAGTGAAATTATAAATTTCAATACAAACAAATCAATAAACAAATCTACATTGCAAATAGATAACATTTTTAATGCGGTGGGTGACCTAAACTAATGGAAGTCGTATCGTTTTCGTTCTGCTCAATTCATTCCTTTATTTTTTTTTCTTTCACTAAAAGGAAGTATTCTTATCCATGATGTAATTAATTAATATCCTGATGTCGAAGGACTCCATTCTTAAATATTACTCACAATTCAGAATGTTCTTTTGGTATTTTTTTTATATAGAAATATCTACATACAAAGTTAGATTTATTTTTCGCCATTTCTATCCTCAAGATTGGGAGACATAAATTTAAAGTAAATTTCAAGTTGCTTTGAGAAATCCTTTTTAAGTTTTTTCTTCGTTTAGTTTACTTTCTTATGAGATTGTTAAGCTGCATTGGGTCAGGATGACAAAGTCCGTCCTATCCGCAAAACTCAAACAGGATAGACATTGAATGAAAGTGCTTTATTGCATTCTTTTGCGTTCTATCACTTATATCTATTATATTATGGTTCAGTGACTTAAATGTACACTTTTCCAGAAGGATACAGATACAGAGTGTCGTCCTTTTGCACTTTTGACTTTTTTTGTACCTTCCATTCATAAAAAAAGATAGGTTCTTCAGTCGAAGTATATTAAAAGGGTTTACTTAATCTTAAGCAATTGACTGAAAAAAAAAATACATACAATTTTTAGAAAGAGTGATTACTTACAGATTTTTGATCCATTTTAAGAAAACGTTTCTTAAATTTGTTTTGTTTTTTTTAATAAGAAAACTTAATATGATTAAAAGCTCCGAAATTAAAACAAAACAAATCAAGTTTAGATTTTGTATGCATAAATTACGCTTAAAATCCATTTAACTGGCTGAACAGAATGGTCGTTCGGTCGTTCGGGAACATCAGCCGCCGCGAGAAGCATAATGCTTCCAAAAAAAAATTGAAAACAATGGACCGCGCGTTCGTCAAAACAGCGGTGAGAAATTGTTTTTTTTAAATTGATTTTATAGTTATGTTTGCAAACTTTTAATTTGCCAACTTATTGTGAATGTGTATTTTTGCGTCGGAGGGCCCTAATCTGACGAAGATCAACAATTGTGTAGATGCATTGTTATCTCTCAAACGACTTGCGGAAAAACGGAAAAAGTTAAAATTTAACCGATGTCTAGCGTCGCGACTCGCGGCCCAAGCTCCATTGTATTCACTCAAACGAGTTTCTATGCATTTTAAATTTGACAGAGCGTTTTTTGAAGTGCCGCGAGATCGACCTCGCTTCCATTCTGTTCAGCCAGTAAATCATTGACCGCACAACTGCCTTCCACCACATCCTAAGCGTGGTCCATATCATATTCCTACCTACCGAAGTCAACAAAAAAACAAATTCAAATTTATATCTCTTTGAGAGGAGCTTGTAACCCCTTCGGAGTTCTAACAAGAACTCAATATTGCCGAGGGATACTTTTGGACACCTACATTATTTATGTAGGTACGTAAGAAAATAAAATAAAATGCACGACTGGATCGCACGAACTTGCTCTTGTAGCTAACAACTTTAATGTAGCTAACCATTGAGGTTTAGTTAGTTATGTGTAGTTATCGTATACAGGTTAAATGCCTATGTAGGTAAGATTACCTTGATTTTTAGTATAATGAATTTCGAATCGATGATTCAAGGAATAGGTACTCTAAGTTATGGATTTTAATAATGTAAGTTAGGACCGTAAAATGTATCTACATATATATACATATTGATGGAACCTAAGTATGTAGACATGTACATATAATAATGAAAATGAAAGATGTAGGTGATAGGTAGCTTTATACATAAAACTTATATGTATATGCTATTTGTCGTCTTAAAAAAAATGAAAAAAACGTGTGGGTATATTACCGAAAAAACAATATGTACCAAGCTTGAAGCAAATCTGACCAACCGTCTAAGCTGCAGACTCGAGGACAGACAGACAGGCAGACAGACGGAATTGGGGGACCAACTTTTTTGGTGGTCTCTATGATTGTAATGTCGTGTTTGATTGTTAGAAAAATAATTTTTTTTACGAATACATAACTTGCCTTATAGTACCTATAATCGCAAGTAAAAAGGATAAAATATCTTATGTAGGTATTACTTGTCTCTTAATTTGAAAATCAATTTTAGAGAAAATCACGATAAAAGTCCATAAATTTATATATTGTGTACATTTAAGAAGCAAATTCCTTGTGAATAAGCTATTTACTTATATTTCTCGAATTGTGCTCCAGATTGAATTGGATTAGTATAGCAGTTGTGCTTTCATTAAATTAACGGACATCCGACCATTTTTACTTGCAATATATGCATACATATATGGCAAGTCTTGCATTTGGAAAAAAATTCGTACTCGAGATTTTATAATCAAACGTGGGTCCAAAAACACCAAAAACGTGGGTCCCTCAATTCCGTCTGTGTTTTTGTAGAATGATCTACAGCCTAAACTGCTTAAGCAATTTTCTACAAACCTGGTACTTAAGAGTTTTAGCTGATTCTCTCAAATAGATTTTTTAATCGTTTTTTTAGCCCCAAAAATAAACGGTACTCGCATTACAATTTTTTCTACCATCTTAAATATCTCGAAAACGGCTCTGACGATTTTGAAAAATTAGGTATAGTATACATTTTGGTCAAAATTTTTTTGTAGACATTTTGTTATTAACGGTATCTGCCATACAACCATTTTTTTTGATTTTCGACTTTCTAATAAATGGCTCTACGGATTTTTGTTGAGTAATTTATAATATTTCTTCATTCCACACTCATTCTTATTATTTAACTGTAATATACTATATAACTTTCAAATCTTTACTTCTTGAAATAAAATTTAGTCATTTTAAAGAACTTGCAGCTGTTGGTCTTGGTCGTCTTATCATTATTTCTATTTAGTAATCTGCTTAACAATTTCGATCTAAATTTTTATATAGGAGATCCTTCGAATTATAGAAAAAAACCAACATTTTCGAAGA
Organism: Philhelius pedissequus; assembly: GCA_910595825.1. NCBI lineage: Eukaryota > Metazoa > Arthropoda > Insecta > Diptera > Syrphidae > Philhelius > Philhelius pedissequus. Next base: position 270,455,865 of record OU343160.1, on the reverse strand, counting down.
AATATTTTCTTTTGGGTTTTTGAAAAAAAAATGTATTTTTTTGAAAATTCAATATTTCGGAAAGTGGAGGATGTTTTTTTTTTGAATTTCAGTGTTTAAATTTATATTATTAAATATTTAAAATTGGCATCCCAATTTTTATTTTTTTTATTGTAAGAAATTTTTTATTAAAAATATATTTAGCCGTTTCTATTAAAAATATTTTGCATACGATGTGATCGAACATAAGAGCAAGTATGTGCGATCCTGCCATCCATTTGAAGTAGGTTTAGCTGGGGCAAGTTGAGGTAAATGAATACACTGTCAAAGTCATATTAAAAATCATATGAGATCTGAAATAGTTTTCTCAATATCATTGATATTAACATAGAAGACTCATCATCGATCTTGATAGATATCGAATTAGCACCATCGATATTTTTAACGAATTTGCTTAATTCCTTCCTTCAACATCGATTCTGAGGTATCGATTTTTTGTTTCTACATGGAACATGGGGGACCATCCAAAAACCACCATCGTGTTGTTGACATGTGTTTCGCTTCTGTTGTTGGTTTTTTCTCTCTAGTCGCTCTCCGTTGTATTTATTATGGGGTTTTCTTTTTGTAATTTCAGATTTTGATCGGAAATTTAATTTTTTTCGTCGCGAATCGTATACGATTTCAGATTTATTTATTTTTATCACGGTATTGGTGTATATTCGTGGCTGTGGAATCAGAAGGTGATTGCAAATGATTTGAAAATTGTTTCTTCATTCAAGTTTATTTTTCTTTTGTAACACGAAGCGATCTCAATGTTTAAAAAATGAATGTCGAAATTAATTTGAAGGATTACACAATTGTTAATACATAATTGCTATTATTCTTAAAATGTATGTATGTTTTCACAGCCTTATTTCACTATCCACATAATTACTGACAACAAAATCTTGTCAAAACGACGTCTGTCAATTGTTCTGATGGTGTTATGTTATTAGTGAAAGAGGGGTAAATCTGCCGAAGAATCCAGATCTGCAAAATTGATTTCCGATAAAAAAATAAATTGATTTGGAAGACTTTAATTGTGAAAATCTGTGTTTTGACAGATCTGAAGGGGAAAAAGATTAATTTTTGTTACCAAAAGAAAACCCCATTAATGTATTGTAATGCCTAAGCCTATAGTCCCAATTGTCCAGTTCTTCAGTGTCTCTAATTCCTAAATGTAAAATGTGATGCAATGTAATGTAGAAACCTTTGAAGTTGTAGATTGTTAATAGTGCGAAAGCAAAGGCAATAAGGAATTAAATTTAAACATGTTTTAAATGTTAATTATTAAATGACAACTTTCTTTTCAACAATGTAAACATTACTATCCCTCGGTTATTTTTAAAGAACCAATAAACCTGGGTCGACCTTGATTAAAGTTCAACGAACGAACATACTTATTATACTAGTTTTCAAAAAATTGCCATACAATAAAAAAAAAACTTTAATTGGAAAAAAAAAACTGGAAAGCCAGTCAAGAAATAAGTACTTTGATTAATTGCCATTTTAATTTCATTTAAATATTAAGTATTGTATTTTGTAGGTAGTTTACATAATATGTACAAAAATTCTCGAATATTATAATATTATAATGCAAATTATGTACCAAGTTATTTACCTACTCATAAAACCAAGATTTAATATTCAATATTCTAGCCTAATTAATGTGAAATAAATTCAGTGTCAGCATGAACTATAGCAACCAAAGTAAATTAACAATTTCATTTTCCAAACTGGTAAATGCGAATTAAGGTGTTGATCATAACAGAAACCAATTAAATTTAATTAAACATAATTGCCTTTCATTTTATTTTGTTTAATAGGTATTTTTTTTCTGTCCACCCTCTCACTTTGGTAATAATGAAACAGATACCTAAAGACTTACAAAAAAAAAACTGAACTTATTGAAACTTATAGCCTCTAATAAAAATTCCGCAATTTTCGCAATAATCGAATCCTGTAATACTCTCATTAAAATTCCTGATGTGTAATCATTGTTAATTCTAGAACTGCCACCGATTAATTTGTTTCTGTCCTCGTTATCGGATAGCATGATAACCAAAGTTGTAAAGCCTATAAGTCAGTTGATGTGATAATAATTAGCACATCGCATCGCTTCGATTGAATAAATTATTTAGTTACTGTTAATGTTTTACATTTTTGCAGATATTTGTAGATGTGTTCGAACACATATACCCATTTATGTGGAAATTGAGAAAGATTTCGAGGACTTGCAGTAGATATATTGCAGGACGCGGTCCAACTCAATTATTAGATTTTCATCAAATGTCTAATAATCAAGATGCTTATAATAACAAAGGTATTAAATGATTTGAAAATTACTTTAGCCTTTTCTCCATTGAAATAATCATTTTATCTATTTTATAATAATTTAAACAAACAGACTCAAAACACAAATAAGTAAAGTTTCATTTAGGAAGAATTTGAGGGTAAATTCGTTCGAGCGAATTACTTATTCTCTCAATTGTGGAATGCGTTATGATGCGTCCTGTTGTTGTGGATTGCGAATTTACTGGCAGTTCGTAGAAGTCTGTTATTGGTAGCGTAGAAAATATTAAAATGTATTGATATTCAAACAATTTTGTGTAGTGTTTTGTTTTTAAATTTTGTAAACAAGATCATTTATTAACTTTTTTAAAAAGGTAAAACAAAAATAAGTTGATATTTTCTCTTCAAATTGCTAAAACAGACTTATTCGCATTCGCAGCAGGGCAGCCGAAGTGAGGACTCCCCTCACTCGAAGTGTACTCCCCTCGAAAATGTCCAAAACTTTTGCAAACATTCATTAAAGATGGCATCTCCGATATCATCCAGTGCGTTCAATCTAAGAAAATAAGATTACTACACTTCTTTGTTTTTCTTATTTTATTTTTTCACATATGAATGTGAAAAAATCCATTAATCCACAAACAACAAACAACAACAACTTGCAGATTTGTTTTCACATATGACGTCAATAAAATAAGAAAAACAAATAAGTGTCGTAATATTGTTTTCTTTGATTATTTTTTCATGTGAGTTAGACAAAACTGGAAGCATGGCTTATCAGATTTTTTTGGATATGACTGTAGAAAACATAATTTATTTTCATTTTCGTTCATATATCTTAAGAATAATAAATAAGTTGAATTTGGAGCTTCAATCAGTAGAACCCAGAATACATGTTCTCCTTCCTACAGGTAAAATGTACTATAAGACGGTTTTAGCAAATATTATAAAGCCTTTTTTTCAAATAATGCGATTTTCCTTGATGAAACGTACATAGGTGCTAAAGCGAATCTGGAGAGCAGCTTTCACAAGGTGATATTAAGGGTATTCTTGACAACGGTCGTGAATACTATGTAATTCTCTGTAAGGAATTACGCTCGAGAATAAGTTTCGATGATGAAGTGTTAAAAGCGCTTAACATTATTGACCAAAAAGCAACAAGTCCTTCTCTAGTTCCTATTACAAAAATATTTCCACATCTTGTAACGGGTGTTAAAGTAGATGAAGAATGGGGGTTTTTGAACAATAATGAATCCTTTAATCGAAATTGCAGCTTGGAAGAGTTCTGGCAAAATGTGTTGGCAACTAATAATGCCCTTGGTGGGCCAATGTTTAGCGCAAAACATTTGAAACATTTATTGGTTCTCTAATTTGTTTACCTCAGAGCAGTGCCAATGCTGATCGCATTTTTTCCCAGTTGCATTTAATAAAAACACAAAATAGGAACTGCTTAAGCATTAGCACAGTAATTTCAATTTTAATGGCAAAATCTCTATTACAAAATGAACATGCATCGCAATGGGTACCCTCAAAAGAGCTCTTGTGTAAATATTGAAAATAATATAAAAAAGTCTGATATGCACTGCCGATTGCGTAACAATACAATCTGTTTTTTTTTTCACATTGAATGTGTGTTATGTAAGTTCCTTATTTAATAGATGTTATTTTTCTTTGCTTAAGTTTGTTTTAGTTATTAAAACTTTATTTGTTGTTCTTATGCAATTAATTAATCTGGGTGTTCTTTTATTTCACCGTAAGGTCATACAAGGACTTGAACTACAAATTTATAAAATATTTTAATAAAATTATATTGTTAATAAGCATAATCTCTTTTTTCGTCAGTTTTTTTTGCGTCCTCCCCAAATACTCCCCTCTAAACCTTTGAAATACTACCATCTAGATTTTCAAAACGGCAGCGCTGATTCGTAGTTTGCAGCTCATGTGAAACGGGCTTTATCGTTTTGTTGGTGTGAGTAAAAGGTGTGTTTATGGGCATTTTTTCGTTAAGTGGGGTGATGTAGTGGAATGTAGGTCTAGAGTTACCATAATTTGCTTTTGTTCATTCTAAACTAAATTATAGCTAATTCTTATAATGAATATGAAAAATAATTGGCGTTTGAAGAATCGTTGTTACGCTCAAGAAAGAAGGAATGAAGTATTTTCCACGCGATGATAAAATGCCAGCGCCATCTATCGGCAGGGGTTCGGACAGCTCTATAAACCTTCCTTATGACTTGTAGAATAAATTGCTTTTATCACTCAAGAGTGTTGTGTGCATAGTTTTCGAAACTATAGCGTAAACACACACACATTTTGAATTTTATATATATATATAATCGTTGAGATAGATTTTGTCGCTTATCCTACTAATATTATAAATGTGAAAGTATGGATGGATGGATGGTTGTTCTTCAATCACGCCAGAATGGCTGAACGGATCTGGATGAAATTTGACAAAGAGATAGAGTATATAGTCTGGAATAGCACGTGGGATAGATTTGTTTTAATTTTGCATAGAGCACATATAACATATAAAACACTATTGAGCCGCCACTATAATACTCTCCCGCTTCAATCGATGAACGATGTGGATCAAATTGAGGAAGGTATTTCAAGGGTAATTTTCGCTTCAGGCCAACAAGTAAACGATAACCATACGATCACGCTTAAGAATAAATGGTTCGACAAAGTCTGTTGCAAACTTCGGAACCTTTCTTTTAAATATTTGAAAATATTCAGATCTACAAACGCCACTGTGTTTAAAAATATGTACTTGCATGCCAACAAGGAGCTTAAGAAGCTATGCACGGTCAAAAAATTGCATCATTTTAAGATTCTTGTAACAAAATTAAAACATTCTAAGAACTCTAAAGAGTTTTGGTGTAATGTACGAATTTTGGGTGGGCGTAGTCAAAGCATGAAGCTTTCTCTCGAAGTTGAGACATTAGCAGCACATTTTAAAACTCTATTTTCAGTGAATCTTCATGCTTTTAGCTACGCCATTAATGATGTAAAAGTGGCAGATCTTGACACTCCAATATCCTTGTGTGAACTTGAAAAAGATTTGATGGATATAAAAAAAAATAAAGCCCCGGGAAGTGATGGTATTCCAGTTGAGTTTTACAAAAATACAACTGAACAACTAAAAGTTTACATTGTGGATTTTTACAATCTAATTTATAGCAATGCTTGCGTTCTCATGGGTTTCACCAAAGGTCTCATATTCGCTATTTTTAAAAAAGGAGATGCTAGCCGGGCCGAAAATTATAGAGGAATTTCTATCCTTTTCGCTACTGTTATGTACAGAAGGCTTTCCAGTTGGATAAAAGATAGCAATCAGCTGAGTATATTTCAAGCTGGTTTTCGCCCTGGATTTTCAACTACAGATCACATCTTTGCTTTGACTAGCATCGCCAAAAAATGTATCGAAACGAACAAGAAGCTGTATGTGTGTTTTGTGAATTTTAAAACAGCATTCGATACGGTTAATAGGAATGCTTTGATTTATAAAATGGCGCCATTAGGATTATCCAGAAAGTTTTTAATGCGGGTGTTCCTCAGGGATGCATCTTAAGTCCAATTTTGTTTGCACTATTTATTGATGACGTAACGAGTAGTCTTCTAGGTGGCGTAAGATTTACTGGAAATCTCATAAAGGTCCTTCTGTACGTGGATTCCTTAGTGTTGCTAGCCGAAAATCCATTTACATTTCAATTGCAAATATATAAATTGAAGACATACTGCAATACATGGGATCTTCACATAAACGTAATGAAAACAATGGTAATGATCTTCGAAAGTCGACAAAGAGTAAGACTGCGGGAAGAAATTTGGCGATAAATAAACGAATGCATTGATGTAGTTCGTGAATTTAAATACCTTGGTGTGCTGTTGTCATTCAATTTAAAATTTGGGAAGCCTGTAAAAGAAAAATGTAGTGAAGCTAAGTTAGCACTAAACTTGATGTGGCCGACATTTTGCCCCAATAAAAGTATCGACCTCGCTTCAAAATATCAAGTTTTTAACGCTACAGTCAAAACATGCATGTGTTATGGAGTCCAGGCTTTTGGAGTCGTTACATTTTATACAAAAATATTTCTTTAAGCAATTTTTCCGGTTACCAAGCTCTACTCCTACCTATGCTATACATGTGGAATCTGGCTTACCACACATTTATCTCCAGAATTTGAAAGCACAGTCAAATTATTTGACAAAAGTAATGAAGAGTGTGAACAATCTCCATAGAGCAATCATATTAAGGTAATTGCAAACCAATGCTTCACCACCCAGTGAACGGAACCAACTTGCCTTGTCCCATGATCTCACTTTGTCTTTACCCGAAAACAATACAAGTGATTGACACAATATATTCGATAAGATCATAGCTAAAGTTGATGAGAAAATATATTACCAATATCTCACTAAAGCATCATCAACGCCCTCCAGACTATTTTACAGAAACCTAAACCATCAATTGCTATCTGCGGAAAGTTATTTCCATAAGAGCTACGCACCTGAAGTTATAAGCACAATTTTTAGAGCTAGGGTCGAACATTTTAACCTTAATTTCATACCCCATAGAAACGATCTTCAGCAAACTTGTGATTTATGCAACAGAAGAGAAACTGAAAACATCTACCATTTTATTGCGGTTTGCCCAATTTTACAAGACTTCCGAAGATTATATTTCCATAAAAGTATTCTCTCTATAAATAATTTTTACGAAATTTTAAATGGCGCTTGGGGTTGGACCAATTTGTATAACTATTGCAATCATGCACTTACTTATCGTAATAGCTTTTCCAAAGTTACTTCTTTTAACTCTGAAGTTTATGTTTCAAATCATTTAAAATTGACATTTTTTTATGTTTTAAATCATCCAAAATTAATATTATCTTGCAATCAACATCAAATTTGTAAAATATCTCAAGTCTTTAGCTTTCTCATATGTTTTGTAGAAAAATGTTCATTTATAAAAACCGACGAAAGATTTTCAAGTTTATGTTTTAAATCATCCAAAATTGTTACTTCTTATTATGTTCTAATTCATCAAACATATTAACATTGTTATTATATCTAGTTGTTCGAAATTTTGTAGAGTAAAAACTATATATGAACGTATGTCTATTTCCTCACTCGCAAATAATTTGTCTAATAGCGTTTTTCATTCAAATTTCAGAGATCTCCTCTCAAAATGGATATTTGATCTTTTCAAGGAAACTTTATGCCCAAATTTAATTGAAGTATTGGCCGCGTTCGGTGGCATACCTTTAGCAATCCGGATTGCTTTGTTTTGTTGTAACGCTTAAGGAAAAACCAGATGATGAACTAAACATTATGTTGTCAAACACAAATCTCAAGCTACCCAAAAATTATTATTAATTTCAGGAACAGCTGATTCAAAACATTAGATTTGTATGCAATACAACTGACTTAACACAGAAAGCTACCTGGATTGTTCGAAAAGAAACCCGCTACTTAGGTATCTTGGCTAGCCTATCGGCATTGCACCGACCGCGTTCAATGCTGAATGACTGACACACACATTTCTAAAAAAAACATCTTCATCATCAGATGATGAGGAAGATGAAGGCAAAGCAATAAAAAACTCCACTAAATTTATAAAATTTAAATTATTAAATTCTTCGTCTGATATTTGTTTATTTTTTAGTTTAATTTTTTAGCAGGGATTGGCACAATTTCACAATAAATTAATAACAAAATAGTTTCGATTTGATGTTTAACAGAAAAAACGTTTTACGTGTATGCGTGCATTCAGATCAAATCTGCCTACCCACCAAAGATCATATCTTTCGTGTTGAGATTTGATCTAGGTTTGCTCTTTTTGTTGGACTGAAACTCTCAAAATTCAGAAAAATGAAATCTTTTGTCAGAAGGAGCAGATCTTTTCTTGAATGAAACTCTCTATAATTACATCTAATTATCGCTTATTTTTCATTATTTTGTATGTTATGAAATGTCATATCCGGCGGACGACAAAGTCCGTATTAAAGAAAAAATCTAATGAAATCTATATATAGGGGAATGGTTGGAACAGTGAGACACTTTTTTTTCAAACGGTTATAATTCCGAATTCTTTTGAGCTTTGAAAATGAATTTTTGATGGTATCTTAAGACATATTTCCCCAACATTTTGCTATAAAAATGTTACTAAATAAATCAAAAACAACTTCCTTATAAGTTTAATTATTGCAGAAGGTCAAACTGTCTCACTGTATGGCGGGGGTTCGAAGACTGAGACAGCGTAGGGCGCACAGTGGGACAACAAAATATTTAAAAAAAAACTCGTCTTAAGCAATTTCTGATCAAAAAAAAAAAACAATTATATTTGTTTAACGTATTACGTATATTTATCAATTAATTGGAACAAAAACCCTATTTAAAAATAAGGTAAAATATAGGGTCCACCAAAAAACTTTTTTTTTTGAAAATGGGCGCAAAACATCGAGTGTAGCTTCGGCTGTGTGTCACGTAGCGTCGTTCTGTTAACACCAAATATTGCCAATATCCTCCTCTTCAATTTTTGTGAACAAAAATTCGTTCAACATGGCCCCATAACGATCGCCATTGACTGTAACTGCCACTCCTTGCTTATTTTCCAATTATGCTTCTGGACCAAAATCCGCACTAAACAGTGACTCGTTTTGGGTGTATCGGCTTTTCAATGTATACGTGTGGGTTTTCTGTGCCCCAAATACGACAATTTTGCTTGTTACATACCCGCCAAGATCAAAATGAGCTTCATCTGAAAATATGATTTTTTTTGGCAAAATCGGCATCTCTAAGTCGATCGCAGGCCCACTTAGCGAGCGTTTTTCAAGCATATACACAACCATATTCGTTCAGCGGAAGGATAAAACTAATTATCTGTCAAATCAGACATGAGCTAAGTGTTACCATTCACGAAATAAGTACTAGTTGAAAAAAAAACTTTAGATGGCGGACCCGTTATTACAAACTAAAATCACATTTCAGTTGACATAGCTTTGAAAGTCTACCTCAAAAACAACCGATGATTTTTGGCGGTTTTGAGACCACAAAGAGGCGGTGTTGGCAAAACTCTTTTAATGCCATTAATGTTTAAAGAGGCAACATCTTCGACCGAGGGCTCTGAAAATTTGTTAGATGTTCCATTCCTACGGAGATAAAGAACTTCGAATTCATCGTTTTCATCCTTTTCTTTTAAAATTTAAAATTTAAAAAAAAATTTAAAATTATTCCTTTTTACGTTAAAACTGACAAGAACGTGTGTTCCAACTTTAATATCTTGTGGAACAGCGTCCACTTTTAAACAATTTCCGGTGAAAGAACCATCAAAAGCAGAACCTTCGAAAATCATCTCATCGCCGTCATCATCTGATTCTGATTAAAGATATTTTTGTTTTCTTGATTTTTGTTGGCGTTTTTTTATTTTTATGTTTTTTACCATCATCTGAATCGGAATCCTGTTACAAAATTTTTCTCTTCATTGTAGGCTATTTAACTCCTTTTTTAATTGGCCGTTGTTAAAGCATCTTGTTTTGAAGCTCATTTTTTTCCGGCGTGTCTGTAAGAATTATGGTGCTTCCTCTTTTCCGTTGTTCTCGCATGTAATCTAGGCGAAGTTTTGGGGTATCCCTTGAATTGTTCCGGGCTAATAAATTCAGTTACAGATGCAGTGCCACCTAATTGCTCTGAAACTGTTTCTATAAATTGGTTTATTAAACAATATTATACCTAATTATCAAAGTTGAAATGAAAAATTATTACCATTTATGTGGATTTCCCAGTTTGGATGCTGGTGTTAGTGGCCTGTCAGTTACATCGCTGCACATAAAATCGACATCGGTGAATACCTCTATCTGGTGGATACATTCCGGTCTTACGAAAGCCTGCTAAAATATTTGACGGGGTCGTAGATTTTTCAAATGCATACCCGGCTGCCACAGCAATGTCGTAGATAGTAAGAGTCTTTCCGGTATTCTGCATCATAAAGTTGTCAATTGCATTGTTGTAAGCTGTTTTGAATGGCTTATAAACGGTTACATCTAGGGGCTGCATTTTGCTAGAGGAATGCGGTAGTAAGGTTAATATTACAACTCCATTATCTTTGGCAAAGTTAAGAGCATGGTTACCCATTATTAACAGAGTTGGGTTTTCTTTCAAACCTAAAGTGAAGTTTGAACATTCTGAATGTATCCATCCAGATGGATTTCCTAGCCCAAATGTAGGCGGTGGTGCACCCTCAGCATGTGATCTTTAAAGTGTTCCCTCGGGAAAATCATAATAGGCGGAATGAATTGTCCGGTTGCGCTTATTATGCAACATAAAGTTACCAAAGCTCCTCTTTCGGCACTTGTAACTTTATTTACCTGCCTGGTACCTTTCTCCGCCAGAATTTTCTCTGAAACCTCCACCGTAGTCAACCCGGTTTCATCCGGATTATAAATCGGGGTTCCAGTGGAAAGGCGGTTAGGGGACCTTGAAAGAACTTCAAATAAATTATTGTAAAATAAACCCACATTGTGTTTGTTGAAAGAGGTTGCTCTTGGCAAACCATAACCATCTGGTGTCCGGAGTAAAACAGAAATCGCTTTAACCAACCATCAGTGGCAGTTTGGTACGCTAAGCGTTTGACGTCGTCTAAGGATAACCTATAGAACATTTGTGAGCATTTTTTACATAAGTCGCCGAAGGTTGTTCTTCTAAAGCGGTGAAAATAGCATTTACGGCATAATAAGGGCTCATTCTGGCCAGGGATGAATCTTTATATTTCTTTACATAGCATGCAAGCGTTTGGTGCGGCACTCCATTACTTTCTGCAGCTTTTGGCAGGGAACATCCATCTTTTACCATTTCAATAGTTTTTTTCATGGCATCTGGAGGCGTCTTTCCGTAGCTATACCGTTTATCCGACATAATTTAATGCGTTAGGAAATCAAGAATACCGACAAAAGCTATATAAAGTAATAACATAACAAAAAATAAATAAATTAATCATAAAGGCCGAACAGTGAGACATGCCTCACTGTTCGCCATTTGAATCTGAATGGAAAAGAAACGCTATTGTTTGCATCGACATGCGCTTGTATGTTTCTGGGAAACTAAAAAATAGAATGTCTCACTTTTCGTACTGTCTCAATGTTCCAACCTTTCCCCTACATATACGAGTAAATGTCTGCTCATTCTACAAATTTAGGAATTCGGCGTTATTTCGCGTGGCGTTCTTTCACGGCACCAAATTACGAATCAAAAACTTAACGGATTTGGATAAAATTTGATAGGTGTGTATGGATTAAGCACATAGACATAAGTCCTTTTTATCCCGAAAAAATTAACGGTTTCTATATGAGAGAAATACGAAGAAAAAAATATATGCTTGGGTGTTTGTTCCTCATTCACGTCTCAACCATTGAATAGATTTTGATTTTAACGAAATTTGGGAAGCAGATTGATGAGAAACTGGATCATCCTACAAAAATTATCGATTCACATGGGAGAGGTTGTGTATTTGTTCAGCTTTCACGCCTCAACGACTGGACAGTTTTTAATGAAATTTTGTAGGTGGATAGATGGTGTCATTAGATTCCAGTTTTATTAGTTTTTAGTATTTATATTTATTTATTTGTAATTAACTACAGTTTAAGAACTAACAGTTAAACTTAACTTACTATAATAGATTTACTAATGAAAATTTTGTTTAAAATAATTTAACAAATGTAATTTCATGTATGAGACACTGGAAGAAAAATCACAAACAAAGTAGAGATCATTGAAAGTCTGGCAACATCTCGTTGCCTAGGAAATTATATCCTCTGAAAGCTGATATGTAATGGTGAATAGAACCGTGTTCGACGAGCAGTTACGTTAAATTTAATTAACGATAGTAAATATGGTGACGAAATTTCACCATTGATGATTTTTATTGCTGTTACGCAATTAAAGACCTTCCTTCTGTCCTAGAGTGTGCTCATTTGAAACAGTAATAGCCTTTGACGGTATGGTGGAAGCGAAAATCGATTTTCCCAGCTTAAACCACGAAGTGCAAATAACAAGAATTTTTTTTGGACGGATTCTATCCGTTGAATATGTGGGTGACCATATTTGGCAAGCCAACTCTAAGCAGCTGCGTACGAGACCAACATAAAGAGATTTTGTAACAAATGGATCGCTAAGTTCTTTCGACCAACGCTTTATCATTCCCAATCTTGATTTTGCTTTGTTTACTATGTAGTCTATATGGTCATTGAAGGAAAGCTTTCAATCAAAAAGCACTCCGAGATCATTAAATTGTTCGCATCTTGCTAGAATTCAGTTAATAATCCAGCTGATGATGCAAAAGCTTTCGAGAGAAGGTCATTATCCTGCATTTTGAGATATTAAGCGATAGTTTGTTTATAGCTATCCAATTGAGAAGAGCATCAAAATCGCTTTGAAGGTATAAAGATTCTTCAGGATTTGAATACGTCAAACATATGTTGGCATCGTCGGCGTAGAGGAGAATTTTAGAATGTTGAAGTTTGTGTGGTAAGTCATTTATGTATAATAAAAAAAGTAGAGGTCCAAGATGACTTCCTTGGGGTACCCCAGACGCAACTTTTATTGCTGTTAATCTAAGGTTCTTAAATTTTATGTATTGGGTGCGACCATTCAAATACGAAAAAAACAATCTTGAAGAGAATTACCGCAGCCATGTTGACTTAATTTTTTTATCAGTATAGGATGGTTTAGCTGGTCAAATGCCTTTGAGAAATCAAAGTTACCAACATCAGTTTGTTGGCCATTCGCGAATCCAGTTGATATATTCGATGTTAGCTCAATTAAATTTTAAAAAAAAATTCATCTACCACCAAAAAAGCCATGTTGTTGTGGGGAAATATAAGACTTTAAATTAAAAAAACATGTAGTTGACCATAATTGATTCAAAAAGTTTCGGAACAGAGCTCAATTTTGCGATACCTCTGTAATTGGAGGCAATAGACCGAGATCCTGATTTGTATAAAGATAAGATATACGATTTTTTCCAAATGTCAGGATAAATTGAATCATGCATGGACTTGTTGAAAAGATGGCACAAGACTGCACATAAAGATTTTGAGCATCTTCGAAGTATGCATCCAGGAATTCCATCATAGCCTGGCAAAACAGAGTCTTTGACTTTCGAACAGGCAGCTTCTAAATCAATTTCAATGAAAAATGGAGGTTGTAGAGTGTTTGAGTTAATTGTCGCCAAGGTTACATTATCTTCGTTGTCCTCACTGGATACATAAACTGATTTAAAGTAATCTGCAAATGTATTGCAAATATCAGGGTCATTTGTTGCAACTTTGTCTTCAAAACAAAGTGAAGATGGATTTTGGGTCTGTTTCCGTTTCCTCTTTATAAAATTCCAAAACGAAGATGGATTGGTTTTCAAATTCGATTTAACGTTCATGATATATCTATCGTAGGCAACTGATGTTTTTCTAGCCAACTCTTTCCGGTCTTCAATGAAGTTGTTGTAAGCGTTGATACAAAATCTCTTTTTCAATTTTTTGTGAAGATGGTTTTTATAGTTTTTTTTAATTTCCGCAGTTCGGTCCCAAGCCACTGGTTGAAAGAATCACTTTTTGGCTTAAACCGTTTTCGTGGAATGTGTAAATCGAAACATTCAAACAAGGTTGAATAAAAAGTGTTTACCCTGGAGTTGTAATCCATGTTTTGAAGATTAGCGTTCCAGTTAATTTCAGAATTGCTGTTGTTTAGCCCAGCGTAGTCGGTTGAGTTGAAGTCATATTTAACTAAATATTGACTTATTGGATAGAATGGCCGTATCATCGCATTGGTGTTTGCTTGTATCTATTTATAATAATTTATTTGAGGTTTATTGCCATACTTATTTTAATTTCATTGGTTGAGAAAACATCATTACCATCATTCAACCAATCAATTAAAATTGTATCCTTATTTCCAGGAAAGAAAGTATCTAAATCCGCTTATGTAATCTTTGTATGGTATTCATTAGTTGGTCTGGAGTATTATATTAGCATGTCTCTTTTGTATTATTAAAACAATCTCATCAACATATTGTCATCAAGTAACTAGATAGCCAAGAATTATATTAGCAATTGTGAGGAATAATGGGTTCCCATATCTCTGTAAATTTATAAAAAATATTAGGTAAACTACATTTACTCATAAAGTAAAATAAAAGTTACATCTGTTCCGTTTACTTTATTGAGTTAAAAAAAAACTGAACTGCTCAGAAGAATATACGAGTATGAAACTCATAAAACAGCTTAAAGTTAAAGCATTATTCATTCCATAATTTCCTCTTACAATCCATTTTGCATGAAGGAAGAACTCTTTCTTTCTTCTTGCGAACAATAATTTTTCTGCATAAAGGATATGAATATTCGTCATGGGACGAATATAAAGTTTCCATAAAAAATAAGAGATTTTATTTCATCAGTATCCGTCAAGATGATTGCTAATTCTCTAAAAATAATGAAAGTGGAAAATCTACTATACAATAAAACGCTGGCCAGTTTGTTTTAGGAATGAGATAACGTTCGATGGTACAGAGAATTATTTTCTCTTTCTTGTTCGCCAAGGAAAATAAGAATATGGACTCTATGATATTTAGATACTAATGCATGGAAAACAGGATTGAAATTATTTAAAGGATAAGGAATATCCTTTTTTTTTAGAAACAAAACTTATAACATCTTATATCTTGCATAAATTTATATACCTAATAGGTATGTAGAGTAGAATGTACGTAAGGAAATTGAAATGTGTCTCTAAATTTTCTTAAGTTGGATAAAGACAAACGGTAAAGAACGTTTTGTTTCACATTTCGTTGTGTTTTGTTTTCTTTCGTTGAAAGAACACCTAGATGTATATTCAGAAATGGATGTTTTTCCTATGTAGCTTCGTTTTGTAGTTATGGTTGCCACTCAGAATAAATTACAAATTTCTAATTAAGTGAACTGTATTAATGATTTTACAACTAATATAAATTCGACACCGTAGAGTTGGATCTGTCTAAAGTTTCGTTCATAAAAAATCACTAACTTATTAATGCTATCATGTTTTTTTTTCCCGAAATATGAATTATAATTTTATTGTGATCACTTTGGACATCAACTTAAGTCATATCAAACTACTGCGGTTTAGGAAAGTAGACCATCTTATGGGACTATTCATATAATTAAAAGGTGTTTTTTTATAATACAATTCTATATACTACTGAATATAGACTTGTATTTAAAAAAAAAACAACTTCTTATTAACTATGTCTGGCCAAGGACAAAATCTTCCAATTTTAATGATTACAATTTTAATCTTGTTGGATATAGTTCACATTGCTTTTTTGTCAAAAAATGCAAGTAAGTTGAACTGAACTTAACAAAAATTGCGCATTGGTAACGCGCTCACTAACCAACTGATGAGTCCAAGTGAGATTGCCAGGATGAAACGCAAATTTTGTGGACTAAAGGCCGTTAAAAGCTTTTTTGAATCAATATTCATATAATATAATATTTTGCATGAAATTATAACTTGTCTCTTTTCCTATATTAGATCATGTACAAAGGTAAACTTAGCTGGTAACCGTGATGTCGATAACTTTAACGAAGACTGTTCTGCTATTTCTTACAATTTTAATAAAAATAAATAAAATTAATTTTGTTCTATTTTTAAAACTGCAAATCCATTTACCAAATTTTGAAAAAACAAAGTAGAATTAAATAAGGATAGATGAGAATACAAACAGATGTATTTGAGTAATTTCGTATAAGAGTTTATTTATAATTGCCTTGTTCTTTCTTCAAAAAGATTAAAGGCTAATAAACTTAACAGTTGAATTATTTTGTTGAACAAAATAAAATAATTTGTAGTTATATATTCAATCGCTAACATCTGAACCATTGTCGGTACATTCTTTTATTGTTTTCGTGAACAACTGCTACTTCCCAGGAAACATTTTAATTCAGAAATGAACGATAATTAATTCATAAAAGTGAAGAAACCGGCCGAAAAAGAATTCACTTATGATGCAATTTGAATCCTTTTACCTGGGCTCTTAGACACCGATTTGAATCATTGTAATGATTAATTTATGATTTGAAAGTTCGTCATTTAAATGAACATATATAAGGGTTCCATATATTCATTTAAATGATTATTGCTTGAATCTTTTCTATATCATAAAAATAATTCAAATAAAATTCATTTAAGTGAAGAATTTCTAAGTATATACCTTCACTTTAATTAAACGTATACGAATGCGAATAAGAAACGGTTCAGGGATTAATCATTTAAAGGAATATATGGAACCCTTATATACGTTCATTTAATTGCAGAATTTTTAGATCATAAATGAATCATTAAAATGATTCAAATCGGTGTCTAAAAGCCCAGATAAAAGGATTCAAATTGCATCATAAGTGAATTCTTTATTTATTATTCATTTATGATTGAATATTTTATCGGTGAGCCTCTGGAAAATATTTTATTTGCATCTTGGTTGGCTTTTATAGCTTCCTAGGACCTCTTAATTGTTACATGATACTATAATTAAAGAAATGATTTATATGTTTTTAAGAAAATTTAACACAAATTTTGTACATACCTTTATTTTTTTCGTTTTCTTTTTTATATTTTTTTTGTAAGTATAAGTAGCTACCTCTTTACTATAAAAACACAGACTGGTTATATACCTATAATTTTTTCTTTATTTTGGGCTATTTTGTATTATTTATTATACATATTTGCTACGTCCGAATTATTGGAAAACTTTTCCGAACTGATAATCGAGTATGCAAATGAAACTTTCGTCGCGACAATGACCCGCTATCATTACCCCTTTGTAATAAGCAAAAATAAAAGGACGAACAAAAAAGATCACCATATGAAGGATCGACCAACAAGATATGAGTGTTTTTTTTTCGTATATTTTTTTTTGACACATAGAGAATGCATATCCCTTTGCGTCTATCCGGCAAGAATTTGTATGATCTTTATATGCGTTCAAAAAACTGAAGGTTTGAATATTATTCTTCATTTTTGGTGATTAAAATCTGAACATTCAGATAAATGTTTGCTGGGTTGCTGACAGGCTTCCGAGCTTCAAAGGTATTTAACAAACTTTTTGGGCTCGCGTCTCTATATGTGACCCATTAAAATACCTAACCTACATACCAAGTGGGAACAGATTTTTTTTTATAATGATGCACCAACTTAAGGGGTTTTGACTATGCCTAACTTGATCAAACACAAGGCGAGCGTTAAGAAAGAAGGGAAGGACTTAAAAGGAGATACCAATAAAAATTGGTTTTGAAATTCTAAATACTTAAATGGGAGGGGAAAATAGAATCGGGAAAATCATTCAACATTCGCGTGTGTTACGGCTTAATAAAAAATTCTGTACTTGACAGTAGGTCCGAATTTAGGCTTAAGGGTAAACTGAATTTAATGAGCTTATCATACGTTGCCATTGCATATCGACATCCGAAGAACAAGCAGGTGAATCTGACAACGAACATGAAAAGATGAGAGCACTATCTTCAGTAAAACAATTAAGTGAATTAGAAGTTCCAGATAAAAGATCATAAGTGAAAATGAGAAAAATAATTTGAGACACAACGGAGCCCTTGGGCACACCAGCATTTATGTTATGAATATCATACTTAAAACCGTCCAATACAAGTGTTTAAATGCACCGAAAGGTAATTTCTAATCCAACGAATAAGAGATTCATCGATGCCAAATGTACACATTTTCGATAAAAGAGCTTGATGCCAAACTCTATAAAATGCTTTTGAAATATCAAGCGCAATAATCTTACTTTCTCCAAAAAAAAAAACGATAAAAAAGATTTGTGCCCCTGTATGGTTGTCATCGAGAAATGAATCTCAACATCGTCGACTCGGGCAAAATATCACGACGGGCAGATATAACTTCGAAATTTACAAGGACTTTTTCTACCTGGTCTCCACTATAACCTTGCAAAATGACATCAGTGCAGAGATCAAACGAAGAGCAACTCTTGCCAAGCGCTGTTTCCTTGGGCTACGAAGGCATCTAAGTAGTAAGGCCCTCTCTCAGAGAACTAAGAAGACTTCATAAGATACCCTTATCATCCCCGTCCTGCTCTATGGGGCAGAAGCATGGACATTGAAAAAATCGGATGAAAGTCTGCTAGGGTGCTTTGAGAGGAAGATTCTTCTTGTAATTTTCGGTCCGGTGTGTATCGAAGGAGTGTCTAGGAGAAGATTCAACGACGAGTTATACGGGCTATACAGTGACGTTGACCTGGTCAAAAAGCTGAAAATAAAAGGGCTGAGATGGCTGAGGCACGTGGAACGTATGGACAGCAACGCACCTGCTCGAAGTTTTCGAATCCAACCTCGATGGTGTACGCCTCAGAGGAAAAACTCACAAGAGGTGGCCAACACAAGTGGAGAACGACCTCAAACAACGTCGTGTTCGAAACAGGAAGTGGCTAGCTAGGGTCACAGCTAATTGGAGGGGCATGTTGTTTGAGGCCGTAGCCCATCTTGGGCTGTGAGCGCCAACTAAAGTAAAGTAAGTAAGTAAGTTCGGTGGGATATACCATCAGATCACCAGTGGACCTATTACTACGAAAACCATACTGCCGGTTATTAAGGACTAAGGAGCTTTCGTTCTTCAAGATATTTCTTAATCAGATAATTGATCAGCGTTTCAATTACCTTGGAAAGAAGGAATGTAAGTGAAATTGGAAGGTTGTTAGAAGATTCGCTTATCTTTTTTAAATCTTTAAGGATTCAAGCAACTGCACGAGTGCGAAAGAATATTCGTACCATGAAATCGCTTACGCTCTCAAGTACTGAAAGAGTCATAACACTTTCAAAAACTGCGCTTCAAAGCTGCAACCAAATCGGCTTTTTCACGTGAGCTGACAAAAGGGTCTTTATTAAATACTAGCGTTAGAACCGAAGACGAAGTTGAATTTCGAATAATTTTTACAAATGACAAAAAATGTTTACTACCTTTAGGACATTGTAGTATTTCTTACCTTAATTTTTTGTCACACCAAAATTTGGTTGTTTGAATATGAACGTTATATGTCTTTCTATCTTGCTTGATCTTATTACTGTTTTCCTCAGAGGGGTTGGCTAAATACTTACGGAAACTTACTGCTCTAATCTTAATAACCTCTTTACAGCTTAAATCAAACCATACGTTTTGTTTCAGTTTCATAGATTTTACCCTATTCGGGATAAAATTTTCTCATTCCGTGAATAATTAAATTGAGTGATGTTGACATGAAAAATTTGCTGATATGACAGAATGGTCTGATGTGGCTAGAGGCGATAATACAGTATAAATACAGTGTATTTATCAAGGTGAGAGGTAAGACACAAAAGTCTAAAAAGTTGTCGGTTTGACCTGCCACGTAATGGATTCGAGTTGCCTCATAAATAAACTCAGTCAGTTGGTGATTTGGGCTACGGTCAGTACCAAAACAGCTGTCCTTTTTTCCACCGTGTGGAAATACGCCGCACGACAGTTTTTATTCGACCCCAAATACGCTTACCATTTTAACATCCAAAATCAAATAAAACACAAGTGAAAAAAATTAACTAAGTTGAATGTTTCATCTGCATTAAAATGTGAACTTTTCAATAACTAGGGTTATGCCTTAGTGACAATCTGACAATATAAATATATTGAGCCGCCCCTGGTTAAATATAAAAAGAACAGACAGCAATCTATATGACGTGATAGTAACATAATCAATCATGTGTGTTGTGTGTGATAAGTTTCACAGAGTATTTACAATGATCAAGCTAATACAAATGCAAGAACAACATAAGGAAAAGCAAGGATTTACCGCTCGTTGGGCTTGTTGAGTATCTCCTTTTCATCTTGATGATTGATAGCGAGTTCACTGTGCGCGGTGTCTGATCATTTTTGTTTTGTAGGCCTACTATATGACTCCAGACTCCACTGAATAGGTTTGTTTGATATTTTCTACCCCAAGAGAACTGAGGATTGTCAGTGGATTTTAATCAACTGTCAAAAATCTGAATTTATTTATATAGAATATGTTCACGAACATATAGTTCAACAGCAAACTCTTGCACTCTGAAAACATAAAGACAACCATCCTTCAACTGTATCTTCGTGAATAAGTGACCACTGTTTAGATATGTGGAAAAAAATTTCCAAACGTGATAAATCGCATCTATTTCTAATAAAATACACGACTGGATCGTACGATCTTGCTGTTGTAGTTAACAACTTTAATTTAACTAACCATTGAGGTTTAGTTAGTTAGGCGTAGTTATCCTATGCAGGTTTAAAGCCCATGTAGGTAAGATTACGAGTACCTTGATTCTTGGTATAATGCATTGTCGAATGGATGATTAAAGGAATAGTTACATAGGTACTTAAATACAAATGTATATTTAAATCTAAGTTGTGGATTTTAACTATGTAAGTTAGGAGAGTAAAATGTATGTATGTATATATACATATAGATCGAACCTAAGTATGTTAACTTGTACATATAATAATGCAAATGAAGGATGTAGGTGGGTAGGTAGCTATATGCATATAACTTTGTAATTAAGGTGCAATATGCATACATATGATTCATGTGAGTTTTTAAAGGCACGTTATATGTATATATAAATGTATGATGGCCCACATTGTATTTAGTATTCAGTGACGTACGCAAAAATACGTAAAAAGGGATTAATAATAATAAAGGTAGAAATTTATGCATAATACACATAATTGAATGTTTTTATATTGCTTAGTTATAGTTTGAGGGAAAACAAAGATGCCATTTGAATTCATGGATAAATAAGAATATTTTAAAAAAATTCACAAATCGTTGGAGCGGTTTTTTAATAAATTAATTTTTTATGTATAAAATTTTGAAAACATTTTCAGAAAAAAAATTTGAAACGCCATTTTGAAGATATTATTAATATACATAAAAATTTAAATTTCAAAAAAATTCTGTGTGGTTTTTGAAAAATCGATTTTTCAATGAAAAAGATTTTATTTATTTTTTAAAAATTTTGGTATGCAGTCTTATTAACAACCTTAGGGAGCATTTGTATAAGAAAATTATATTATTCATTTATTTTAATGTTGAGAAATTCGAAAATATGAAAAGTGGTTTTATGGGAAGTTCCGTTAATAAGTACGAAAAAAAATATTTTTATACTTGAAAGTGGACTGTAGTAATTTAAGTACACACACATTTTTTATAAAAATTCTTGGAGCCGTTTTCGAGAAATAAATTTTTCTCTTAGCGGTTTTTTTTTGTAAACATTTGTATGGGAGCTGCCGTTGTTTTTTATTTTAGGAATATAGTTTTTTAACTTTTCAGGATAATGTCAAAAAACTACCACATACGAAGTTTCGACAAAATCCATTAAGTCGTTTTTTTGAAAAATGTTGGCTTACAATAGTGTTTAAGCTTTTTACGAGCTTCTGCGCAAAAAAATTCAAAGACATTTAATTAACCGTTTCCCATAAAATCGAAAACAATAAAATGGTACTACTACAAAAATTACAATTTTTTTCAAAAATAAAAAAAAAAAATTACCACAATGTTCGTTTTCGTTGCATCTATTTTTTTTATAAAAATCGTTGGAGCCGTTTTTGAGAAAAATAAGATTTTTGTTTCTGGCAAAAAAAATGTATGGGAGCTACTGTTATTTGTCGACTAAAAAAATGACAAAAAAAAAGTGTGGGCATATTACCGATAAAACAATATCTACCAAGCTTGAAGCAAATCTAATCTTGAAGCGTTTAGGCTGTAGACTCGAGGACAGACTGACATACTAACAGACTAACAGAGTAACAGACTGACAGACTGAAAGACTGACAGGCAGACAGACAGACGGAATTGGGGAACCACTTTTTTGGAGTTCTTTATGATCGCAATGTCATGGTTGATTGTTAGAATTTTTTTGCCGAATCCATAACTTGCCTTGTAAAGGGTTATCCATTTTGCGGTTTCAAAAGTATAGGGCTGGAATTCGACATCTGTCAAACTAATATGTTAAGCCAATTTTTTTTTTCAGTTCAAAGTCTGACATTTACGAAAATGGATCGCTTAACTATCGCACAACGCATAAAAATTGTTAAAGTCTACTACAAAAATGGTGATTCTGCCACAGCCACATATCGTGCTTTAAGGGGAGATGATGGTTTACATAATCGTAAAACTACGCAAGCAATTGGAAAAGTTGTGAAAAAAAAATTGAAGAGACTGGATTGGTTACAGATATTGTAAGGCATGTGCATCATCGTTTCGCTGCTGTAAGTGAAAGTGTTGCCGAAGACCGGAATGTGTCGATTCCTCGTCGTTCTCAGCAATTAGGACTGTCTTACGGCACATTATGGTGTATTTTGCATTTGGATCTACACCTACATCCATATAAAGTCCAGCTAGATACGTCGAATGGGTGCTTGAACAACAAGTGGTGGACGGCGATTTTTCGAACAAAATTTTCTTCAGCGACGAAGCACATTTCTCACTCGGTGGGTATGTTAATAAAAAAATTATCGTATTTGGGGTTCTGAGAATCCTCAAGTAATTGAAGAGAGGCCATTACATCCACAAAAAGTCACTGTTTGGGGCGCTCTTTGTTCCGGAGTTGTGATTGGACCTTATTTCTTCGAAAACGACGATGGAACAACTGTCACCGTCAATTCGGTGCCACATGCCACACAACTCGAGCGAATATGGCTTTATTGCAAGAGACATTTCCTGGCCGCGTAATTTCTCGTGGTGGCCATATCAACTGGCCACCAAGATCATGCGATTTGACACTGCTGGACTTTTTTTTGTAGGGCTACGCGAAAGACCGTTTTTATGCAGATAAACCTTTAACTCTTGAGCACTTGAAAACCAATATTCGTCAAGTTATGGCTGAGATGCCGCCCAATATGTGTCAAAAAGTGGTCGAAAATTTCCTCAAAAGAATCGATGCTTGCAACAATTCGGGTGGTTGTCATTTAAATGATATAGTGTTTCACACATAATGCCAAAGTTCAAACTTTATAATAAAAAAGAAATATCATGAAAAAAGTAGTACCTATAATCGCAAGTAAAATAAAATTCACGACTGGAGTGCACGAACTTGTTCTTATGTTAGATCACATCGTATGCAAAAGATTTCTATTAAAAATCTAAACGTATATAAAGTAGTTTTTTTCATTAATTTTGTATGTATATAAAATTTCTTTAATCTTTTTCTAAAAATAATTTCTATGACAATCTTAAACATTTAATAATATAAACTTAAAAACACGAGATTAAATCGGCTTATTCAAGAAAAAAATAATTAAAAATTCTGAATAGATACTTAAACTAATCTGATCTAAAAAAAAGTACGCTAATTTATTTCTTGTATAAATTTGAATTTAGGAAAAAAAATTAAAAATCTGTGGAGCGGTTTTTGAGAAAAAAACGTTTTTTTCAAAACTTTTTGAAAAAAAATTAAAAAAAAAATCAAAAACGCCAATTCATAGATATTCAGCAAATACATATAACTAACATTTTTTTTTAAATTCTTAAAAATACAAAAAAATATTAATTCAAAATATTGGTACGCAGTATAAATTGGGCAACCTAAACCTACATATGTGGGAAATTTCGAAAGAATCGGTTAAGCCATTTATGAGATAGTAGAAATAAAAAAAACGGTCCTATGGAAAGTACCGTTTTTAGACATTTTTTCAATCATATGTTCGGTCGTACCTAAAAAGCTGCACTGATTATTTTAAATCAAAATCGTTAGAGCCGTTTCCGAGAAAAATAGGGTTTAACGTAACGGTTTCATGGCAGGTACCGTTAGGGAGGCTTTACATGTATCTTCATCTTCATCAGCATCGACATCTGCAAAAAAAGAAGAAACAAAATACAAAAATCATACTTGTGCGATAGAGAGGGGAGACCAAAATTGAGATCATGTATGAAGATTATAGGAAGTATGAACCTGAAGATTGCAGAGTATAGTGAAGATGAACATGTTAATCTGCATTATAGCATTTTCATCTGTACCATAATTTGTTCCGTTCAGATAACGTTTCACCTAGTTTGCTTAAAAACAACGAAAATAGCGAACATTTTCTTCTCAAAACTACATACCTGAACGCTAAGAACATGTGATTGTGAGATGTGTCAAGAAAGTTATAGCAGAGTTCGAGTAAGTTATTAGTGTGTACCCTGTCTTACTTCTATGTTTGTTTTATATTATTGGCCCGCTCTACTTTTCTTCAAATCTGCAGATGCAGATCCATGTAAAGCCTCCTTTATTTTTGAGCTAAAACAAAATTTCAATTTCCCCTCTGTACAATACCGAAAAAACTTTATATACGAAGTTTGAAGCAATTCGGCCCAACCGTTTGGGCTGTAGGTGTATATATACATACATACAGACAGACTGACAGACAAACATACAGGCGGACAGACTTTTTAGACCATCTTAGTTAGTATTCGTTATTATCGTAATGTCATGTTTGATTGTCATCTCAAAATATTTTTTTTTCCACGAATGCATAATTTGCCTTAAAATACCTATACCTAATCGCAAGTAAATATTAATCTTTGGCAAAAAGATCAAATATATTCTTCAATTTAAAACGACATTTTAACTGTCTGAGAATTTAATTTTATAACTAAAATGATCAACAATCATGGAAAATTAGTTGTTTTTAGAAACAACATGATTAAAAATAAATGTACCTGTGGAAGTATGCGTTTCTATTTAACCTCATTATTTTTGACTTGGTACACAAAATGTCACACTGAAATATCACAGGATGCAGAAACTTGAAATGCAGACAGGAATCTACTTTCGATTAACGATGCGTATACTCGTAAATATAAATTTATAACTCGCAAAATGTCATAGAAATATTTTAATATGCAGATCAAGTTGTTGATGGTGTTTGTTTTTGTCCTTATGCAATTCTATTCTACTCTCTGAATTCTACTTCCTAGAAGAAAATTCGACTATAAAAGTCAGGAACTGCAGTACAATTTAAATGAAAATTGCTATAAATCATACCAACCCATTATAGAGAAGTTGCAGTCTCTAAATGTTACCTACCTCTAAAATATGCTTGAACCAAAATTCCGGCATCTCAGGTCCTGTGATGCAAAATAGAATCAATCGATTTTCTTTATTCAACTCTACAGGTGATGAGCTGACGACGAGGAAGACGACTCTGAGCTCTGACAACGACAACAATGCCTTGTGAATTTATGTGTCTTCGTATGTACATATGTACATATATAGTTCGTTTCGATTTTAGAATATAGGGAAGGCGAGTTAAAGTGGTACGTGCAGTGAATCAAGCTATGCAGATTTCGAACTCAATTACGTTCTAAAAATGTGACTGCTTTCAATATGCCTGTGCCTCTGGGTGTTCATTGAAAATTGACATTTCACAATAATAAATAAGAGGGGTGAAAAATGGTTGAGTGATTTAAATTCAGGAAATCTTTAGAAACTTCTACGACGGCGTTTATAATGTTTGGTAACAGAAAATACGCTATTGAATGTGGATGTAGAGGTTTATCTATCTACTTTTAATCAATTATAATCTTTTCTTCATTTTACTTTAGAAATGGACATTTCGGTTAAGAAGGCAATCTATCCGAGTCTAAACGAAATGTTTATGTTCATTGTTATAAAGTAAATTTAGAGAAATGTATAAATTACTGCAGTACTTCTAATAAAGTGTCTTATTATTGGAGCCAAAGCCATTGGCCACGCTTACACTGTTGTTATTAGATAATTTATCTCGGATAATAAACTATCGGAATAAGTTTGCGAATGATTTGCGGATAGGTTAACTCAAAGTAGTAATTGATTCCGGATGGATGGTGGATGGTGAGATAACTACTGAAGACTTCTGCCTTACTTTACTTTAAATACCTTCTGCACCGGAACTACTTCAGTTTGCTCTTGATACACATAAGACTTAGTGTCTTCAGCAATTAGCTCCGAACTCTCAGTTGATTAGGTATGTCCGAACTCATCGAAAGCTCTTCGAACTATTTTAGAAAAAAAAAAGTAACACAAGTTTGCTCAAACTCTAAACGTTCTGACTTTGACTACTAGGTTAGGTAAGGTTTAGTCGAAGGGGATGTCAGACTTACACACTTACAAACACACAATGACAGTTGGTCCCTTGTGATGATACTACATGAATCCTGAGATAATCTCTCTATTTGTTGAACCACTTGGAGCTCCTAATGAAGCGTAAGAGACTGTAGATTTCAATTTTGCTTAAATCGCTGACAACATCGGAGAAAAAGTCTGCAATTACGGATCTGATTAGCAATCTGCTTAAAGATATCAAACACTTGGAGTTTGACTACTAGAGTCTGAACTTCAAAAGAAAATCGTTTATTTATTGTTCAATAAATAAATTTCTTATTTACGACAACATACAACTTGAAGTGATAACTTTTTATTGGAGGGTAAACCGATGTGTTGCTTTGAATCGATCTTACCACGGGCGGGGCATCGATCAAAGAGAGAGAACGCGTTTAATTGATTTTTAAACTGTTTTGTTGTCTGAAACTTAAGTCTATTTTTACTAAAATTAATGCTTAATTTCAATACTACAATTGCTTAGTTAATTTCAACCTACTTTATACAATTTTACAAATTTCATAATATTGCATACAGTCATCGTTTTGGTTGACCGATTTAATTATTTATTTCCAAAACAATTACTTAATACCTACATCAATGTGGAAAGTACATCGAAACATAATAAATAAATGTACAATTGATGACATTGCACCTTAGTGCAAAAACAGTATCTAGTTCAGGGTGTTGTTGTTCAGTCAGCATACTGCGACTGTTGTTGATATTATCAACACGATGCGTTACGTAACGCGTTACGGTGAGCATTCCTTTCTCTGAATTAAATTATGAAATGAAAATACTTGGCGAATTTGTTGGATTTGAACGATAGTTGTATGCTCTAGCCACTAGGCTAATTGCAAGTTGAATGATGTGTAGTAATAATTTGTTAATTATTGAGTTAATGAGAAATATAATAATAAAGTTTAACTGAGGTACCTATAAACCCTTCAATCTGAGGAAAGATTGTACGTTTGTACATTAGTTGATTTTCAAACATGTAATTAAATGCCCAATGTTGATAAACAAAACAATTTGTTTCATATCGGAAAACATGAAATTGAATTTCCAGTAGGGTTATATGAAATTGTTGATATTGCATTATACTATATTGCTTAGGAATTATTAATGACCAATTCTACCATATCTCTAAGAATAGAAGCCAATAATAATGCAATGGAGATTTAAATTTACAGCAGGGAGAAAATATATTTCGACAGAAATCTTACGATTGAAACATTATTGGTTTTCAGTAATCGTATTCTTAAAGCTGGTGTCATAAACTTATCTGATTTACCTGCTGATATAAACAAAGTTAATGTAATTCTAACTGAATGCAATATTATAACTATGTAGTTCTTATTGAATTGTCTGCCTGGTTTTATTTTAACTACTTAAATCAATGCAAATTTACTATACAAAAAGTACAAAAGCTGTTTTTGCCAGACTACCAGCTAAGACCGTGCGGTCTAAGCTCTGGTTCCCGATAGGGTGGGTTCGAATCACACATTTGAAAAAATATTTTTTTTTTTTGAAGTGATAAATTCTTATGGGCGGGTAAACCGCTTCATTACGAAAAGAAAAGAATTTTATCTTTTTAAGGAGCGGACCTAGATATCTGAAATTTTCAAGAATGACACAGTATATTGACTAGAATGTTTGGTAAGCATGTTGGATTCCTAGAATGTAACTATAACCGTAAGAAAACTGTAATATTAAGAAGATTACAAATATCAGTCATTTCAGCAAAAGTTGATAAGAAATTTCAATATTTTTAAAAACAGTATTCCACAAGTTATTTCCCCAGGAATCATCGTCTACAAAAGTGCTAGCATAATTATATCGATAAATAGACGTATACGTAAAGCGTTACGGCGCCAGTCTGTCTGGTTTTCCTTTCTCTCACGCATACGGAGAACATTTGAAATTAATCAAGTTAACGAATAACTTTTAAAGCTTTTTTAAGATAAGCAATTTCAATATTAGGCCGTGTATGAATTGCGTTAAAATGTTGGTTAAATTTTGTAACTTGGTTAAAATTTGACACTAGCGTGGTGAATAAAATGGGTTAAAATGTAGGCAGCTGTAGAGCAGGCTAAATTTGCGTTAAAATTTAACGTTTCTCAAGATAGAGTAATTTGAAACTGTAAGCGATAACCGAAAAGAAAGATGGACTCCGAAAAGTCCAGATCTACTGGGAAACCATATAATAAATGTAAGTTTTAGTTTTTTTTTTTATAATTTTGCACGCGCTCAAGGGATTATGAATACCCTTTATATGTTTTTAACACAGCGCGGCATCCGGTGAAAGAAGAGAAAGAAGGATATGAAAGATGCGTGGTGCGATGTTTTGGAGACTGTGGTTGTTGTCTCAGATTTTATCTCCAGGGATGGCGGCTGAAATAATGCGGAGAAAATTGCCGTGTCTTATTTATTTATGTCTCTTATAATTCGCATTATTTTATTTATTTATTTGACATATTAATGAGCAGCTTACTCAATCACATGTTGTCAGTGTTATGCCTGAACAGCATGTAATGAGTAAATCAGCAACTCATTTTATGACATTTTTTAGAATAGGTTTTTAATGGAATATAAGAAGACAGAGACAACGGCAGGATTCGAACCTGCGACCATGAGGTTGACAGGCGAGCACACAACTATCGCGCCACAGCCACCCCCTTTATTCAATTGAAAAATTAAATTACATTATTATTTTTGTTTGTGTAGGTTCTCAAGAGGAAAAAACAAATATTATAATCCGTTGATATTTTAACAAATATAAAATAATTAATTAAAATACTCATTGTATTTCATTTTGCAAATTTAATACAAATAGATTGATTTGTCAGCTTGCCAAATTCTTCGGCTGTGAAAACTAGTGTTTACATACTAAATCAACAAACTAACCATAATGGGAATTGTTTTGAAAAGATTTGGAATTGTTGTTTTAAAATATTAAATTAACGATGTAAAACCGAAACATATTAGTAAAACTGAGAATTCGTTACTTTTTTCGTGCCAAATTATTAAGTTTATATCTCCTAAGTCGGTTTTTGGGAAAGAAATTAATAAACTTGTACAACAAAAAAAAATGTTTTTAGGGAAATTTCTTCAATCTTGAAGGAATTTTAGCCAAAATAGTGTTTTAATAAATCCCTTTTAACGCAATTCACACAGCAAAAAGCTAAATTTGATCCCACCACAAACCAGACATCAAAATTTAACCAAGGTAGAAAACTTAACCAACATTTTAACGCAATTCACACAAGGCCTTAAATGGTTCAACTTAGATTAGTTTAGGTTATCACTTCTGTCGGGCGTCCCGAGACGCACACATTTTTTTTTTTAACTTTTGCGTCAAAATGTTTGCCCAAATTTGAACTGCTTTATTGGGTTAGGTATGGTTGACCACAAAACGATTTCTCGCATCACGTTTCACCGCACACGTTTTCTCGCAAAACGTGTTCTCGCCGCACAGTTGGCTATGTAACCATATCTTTCTCTCGTTTGCCCGGGTTAACGTTTGACCGCGAAAGTTCTACCTTTTCTAATACAATCGTACAATTGGGTTAGGTTCGTAATTGCGAATGATTTTCATTTAAAGAGTTAGTTGGCGGAGTGGTTTGTTGGAAGTGGGTAGGTATTGATTTTGAGCTATTTGTAAGTTTGGTATTCTTTTCAACTAAAAAAAATGATTAAGTAATAAAATTGATTTCATTTTCTATGATAGTTCTGGCACAAATCCTAAGAATAATCTTCGGTGTATTTTTGTCATACAGCTCAAAGAGAATTTTTAGCGATGCATACCTATATGTATGTACCTACATATTTACAAACATTAGTATATAACGTTTATGGGGTATAAAAAGGTCGGCGCGTATTCCTCAGCAACCCCCCTGCCTAAGCCAAGTATATGATTTGGAGTGGGGTCCGGTTTGGGTGTATGCAAAGTTTTTTTGGATTTAGATTTTTGGTGGATTAAAAAAAACATTGTATTTAAAACACAAAAAAATCGAAAAAAAAACAAAAACTAACAAAAACAAGGATTACCTAGGCACAATTCACGTAGTTACCTACCTTCAATATTCTATGACAATCCACATGTACCAACAAAAAATCCTCGTCCAACACACACTACAATGCGTATACCTACTACCTATATATGAATCAAGATTACGACACTTCTTTTTTTGTCTTATTTTACAGCCCATTAGATGTCAAATATATCGCGTAACGGAACCCAAATTTCCAGGTTTGGTAAATTGAAATAGATATATAAATACTTGTTCTCAGTCCCGATGTACTGTTATGTTTTTTTTTCTCAAGAGATTATTAATATTTATATGCATCTTTCAACATCTGCAGAATGAGGCGAAAATGCAAGCAGACATGCTAATATTGTTCGGAACTCTTTAAAATGATAGTAGGTATCGTTCAGGTTCAGCCAATTTTTTTAAAGGTAATTTGACCAGGACTTTACTTACTTACTTACTTACTTAGGTGGCGCTACAGTTCGGGGTGAACCTGGGCCTCAACCAACATGCGTCCCCAGCTAGCTCGGTCTTTGGCTACCTGCCTCCAGTTACGCACTCGTTGAGGTCGTCTTTCACTTGAGCGCGCCACCTTAGGCGAGGTCTTCCTTGACTACGTCTTCCCTCTGGGTTGGAATCGAAGATCCTGCGCGCCGGAGCATTGTTGTCCATACGCTCTATATAACCTAGCCATCTTAAACGTGATATACGTATTTTTTGTACCAGGTCAATGTCGCTGTACAGCTCGTATAGTTCGTGGTTGAGCCTTCTCCTCCAAAGCCCGTTAACGCAGATAGGGCCGAAAATCATGCGAAGAACCTTACGCTCGAAATGATTAAGGATATCTTTATCCGCGTTTGTAGAGTCCATGTCTCCGCGCGATAGAGCAGGACTGGGATGATCAGTGTCTTATAAAGAGTCTCCTTTGTTTTTCGAGAGAGGGCTTTACTACTCAATTGCCTCCCTAGCTCATAGGAACAGCGATTGGCAAGAGATATTCTTCGCTTAATTTCTAACAAGATGTTATTGTTAAATGTTATAGCGGATCCGAGGTAGACAAAGTCCCTAACTACCTCAAAGTTGTACCTGTCTATTGTGACGTTTTGTCCAATCCGCCGGTGTTGTGTGTCCCTTTTTGTGGACAGCAGGTACTTCGTTTTGGCCTCATTGACTGCTAGTCCCATCTTAGCCGCTTCAGCTTCAATGTTAGCAAACGCTGACAGCTCGCTGTGTTCTACCAATCATGTCAATGTCATCAGCGTATGCTAACAATTGCACAGACTTGAAAAAAATTGTGCAAGTAGAGTTAACTTGGGATTGTTTTACAATTTTTTCACGTATTAAGTTGAAGAAATCGCACGATAGCGCATCACCTTGTCGGCATCCTTTCTTGACATCAAAAGCTTCTGTGAGGTCAGTACCAACCTTGACGGAGCAGCGAGAGTTCTCCATCGTCATCCTACACAGGCGGATGAGTTTTGTGGGGATGCCAAAACCAGACATGGCTCTGTATAGCTCGTCTCTATGAATGCTATCGTACGCGGCCTTAAAATCGATAAAGAGATGGTGGGTATCGATTAGGAGTTCTTGGGTAGTTTCCAGGATCTGCCGTAGCGTGAACATTTGATCGATTGTGGACTTTCCTGGCCTGAAACCGCACTGATAGGGTCCAATCAGGTTGCTGACAAATGGTTTCAGACGTTCACATAATACATCAGAAAGGATCTTGTACGCGATATTCAGGAGACTTATTTCTCTACAGTTGGCGCAGTTTAGAGGGCCTCCCTTTTTGTGGATCGGGCAAACGATGCTGAGGTTCCATTCATCAGGCATACTTTCTTCTGACCAGACTTAAGAGATGAGTTGGTGTATGAACTGTACCAGATCATCTCCGGCTGCTTTAAAGAGTTCGGTGGGTAGTCCGTCGGGGCCAGCAGCTTTGCTGTTCTTTAGTTTGGATATTGCTATCCTCACTTCATTTTGTTCAGGTGGACGAAACTTTATTCTGGCAAAAATCATTATAATGAAGATAAAACTGTTCCAAATCTACAACTGCTTCAATTAATTAATTCAATTTTTTAACGTAAAATTTTAAGGAAACCTCAAAACCAGGCAAAACATCTTTGCTTTCACATTGAAATCATCGTTGCAAGTACATGACATGAAACTCAATTAAAAATACATGACTATTTTATAGCTAATATTTTCACGAAACTCATCGGTTGTACAACCATAGATTTCGCTAGTTGACCTTAACAGTATTTCTTTATTCAACTTGATATTATTCAGTAAACTTTTAGAGTCAGTAGTCAAAATTTTGTGTTCTAACTTACTAACGAAACCAGTTGGACGCACTTAAAAATTTTACTTAAATATTTTTGGCATCGAGAGTAGTTTCAACTTGATTTCCGAGGCTATTTTCTGAAGCTCCGTTGAACGAATGGCTGAGACATTAGAATAAGATGAAATTCGAATCGAAGTTGAAAGAATTTTATCGACTTTGGAAAAAAGTTGTTACATAGTTGAAAGCAACTCTGAGCGAATGTGCAGCACAGCAAATGTTCATTAATAGTATTTCACAACAATTTTCAGATTTACGTCTTTCTAAAATCGCCACCAGATTCACTTCTTCTCACATTGGTTCCATCAGTGCAAGTTGAAGAGATCATTTTCAGAATACCGTCATATACGAAATCGTGGCAAAAACTATCTTCCATTGCCCAGAGCGGGCCGTATTCAAAAAAAGTGATCATTTACACCCAAATAATAATAACAACGAATCCGAGCAGAAAAATACAATACATTGGGCCAGCGCACACGAGATGAATATTTCTGGGTAGAAAACCAGTTTCATACTTTACTTTCCGCGCACACGAGATGAACTATTCTAGGGGAAAAAATGTATACATGTATCCAATTCTTTTGGGTTAATATTTCTGTCCTGACTCTCAAAGGCAGAAAGTTGTGTGTGTATAAGTGTTCCACCTCGTTCTTCCACTCAAAACTTGGCGGAACTTTCATTCCGCTTCGTATCGCACACTTCGCTTCCCTCTCCAACAAATGCATTACTCTGGCGGAATAAATCATCTCGTGTGCGCTGGCCCTTGAAATCAACAGTGCATGATTGTTAGTTCCCGCGTTCCAGTACGAAGCGGCTAGGCTGGTTTCGAATGATTTAGGTAGCTTTTTCAAGCGGAGCTATATAAATATATTCTGTTCAATTTATATTTTCAGAACAATTCTTATGGGAGAGCTTTTTCAAACACACTGGTGCCGACTGGTATTTGCATGGCACACAACTTAAGAAATTGCTACTTAAATGTTCCAAAAACCCACGTATATGACCTGTCTGCTCCCCGGCTGAGAGGAGTCTGATCGTCAATTTGACTCTCCACCATTGGTCCGTTGATGGAAATTCTAATACGTTTTTCTTTGGTGTTCGCTATGGAGCTTTCAGAATCGAAGCTTTCTTAGAGCTTTTGAGAGCATATAATTTCAGTTCAAGGAGAAATGTGTTGTCGGTGCGCGCTTTTCTGCTTACATCTTTGGTTTTTTTAGGGAATATGGTTAAAATGCAGCCATATATTATTTTTTGGGCATTTTTTAAAGAAAAAAAATTACTATTTGAGCAAGTTTCTGATGGAGTTCGGTTAATTAATTAATTGCAACTTTAAATTACCAAATAGTTTTTTTTGTTCATGAAAGTAGAAATAAAATGAAGAAGGCTTCGTGTGTATAAATATAATATATAAAATATTGCGGTGTAATTTGGGGTGATATTATTATTTTGTGCTGTGTTTATTTACATTTAAAATGGCTTCAAGTTTCCAAGGACACAAGTTCCTTATTATACCTTATTTATATGTTTTTTTTCTGTGATTTATTTTCACGTTAAAATATATTAGCGCCTAATATCTTATTTCTTGGTGGTGTGAAGAAAGATAGATTTGTTTTTATTTGGAATTAGTTTAATTTTTTTTAGACTTATTTTACGTTGTAAGTACATGTTTCTGTTCATGAAATCTAAATTAACAATTGGTAACCCTACCGACATTTGTGAGGGAAATATGCCAATTTATAATGCTCATTACGGCAACCATGGAAAATGGAAAAGCTTTATAGAAATAGAGATAGCTTATTGAAATCAATAATAGTAAGGGTGAAAGGCAAATATTCTATCTTCCCTGTATTGAAAATATAAATTGAACAGAGTATAGAGGAAATTTTTGTATCTCATTTTAGTTTTGTTTTCGAACTAAGTAAAAGTTAATATTTCAGGGCATTACGGGTCATGAAATCAAAGATAAAAATCAAATTATATGGTAAGCACTGCAATATAGTAATTACCAGAAACATGATTTAGAATTACCAATTTCAAATAGTAATTAACAGAAAACATAACAATTACCCTTTAAAACAGTCAATGGTATGTTGTATGTAATGTATGTGATTTATTTTTTATGAAAAAGGCCCCTGGCGTTTCTCTAGTCTATGCTGAAACAATGGCGGCCGCTGTTGCTGGTTGAATCTGTTTCTAGCCTTGGGTAAAAATCCTTCCGTTTAGATCAAGGGGCGTTTTTGTTTACATAAGATGGCGAAGTTTTACTTTTAAAACAATAATTTCTTCGGCATTTACAAACAATTAGAGATATCCATTTCGCACTTGAGAATAACTGGTATTGAAATGCTCGGTACAGAATTAGATTGGTCAAAAAGGGACAACATAAGTATTGCATACATATTACTCATTCTGTAAAATCGCTTATTTCTTGAACTATGTAAATTTCAGTATCTGATAATTTGTAATATTTCTCTTCACAATAAATTCTCCGTATTCAACAACATTAAATTAAAAGTCGTTGAGCATGAAATTTTCAGAAAAAAAACCATTGCATCAAAATTATTCTTATTGCTTAACTACTATGTAGGGACATACTCACATACAAACTTGTTTTCTAAAATACAATTACAAAATGTTATACATTGTAAGTGGTTGTATAAGTAGGTACCTGAAAATATTTTATTTCCATCATGAGAATTTTAAATTGGTTTCCCTATAGGGCATACCTATGTCCTTCATACAAGCATACATAAATACTTACCTACATGCGTATAGTTACTGTGCAAAAATAGAAATCTTCATTCTAGAAACTAACATTAAACCAATTAAAGTGATGGCAGTGATAAATCCATTTACTTCCATATATTGCTTTTACGTAGAAATATAGGTATGCATAAAGTTAAAACTTTTCATGCAATTACACACATATAATGTGAAATACATATCTAATCCTCTTACGTTATACAGGGTTACCTTAAATTTATAAAATTGTATTGATAATTTAGGTAGGTATTCGAACAGACACGATGCACATTCGGTGTAACGAAAATTATTACTTTTTTCGCACAGAGCAATGCATTTTCAAAAATAATTTAGATTAAATTTCCCTCATCAAGGATGAAAAATAGTCCCTCAGTAGTGTATCAAAAGTTAAAAAAAAGTGTACCCAATCTTTTCTTCTAGGAAAACTCAATCCGTCACTAAGTTCTAAGCAACTTTGGAAGAATATTAAAGAAGCAGGTATTGTTGCAGCAAAAAATATATCTCAGTGTTCGTTTAATCCTGACGTTATGATGTCACAATTTGTTCAAAGAAGTTCCAGATCATCTGTACTTGAAGAAGATGTTAATAACCCTACTCCAACCGTGGGGTTTTCTTTTTACTGCATCGATATAAATGACGTTTTTGATTCAGTTCGTTCTGTTAAATCGAATGCCATCGGTCCTGATGACATATCTCCAAGATTTATTAAGCTAATTGTGCCCTTAATTTAGAGGTATATAAGGCATATTTTTAATGTTTGTATCTGTACAAGTACTTTTCCGACTCAATGGATGGAAGCCAAAATTATGCCTATTCCCAAAAATCCGAGTCCTTCTTTGCCAGCAGACTACTGACCAATTAGTTTGTTACCCTACCTCTCAAAAGTTTTTGAAAAAGTGCTTCAAAACCAAATGATAAGTTTTCTTAACAGCAATAACATGATTTTTTGTTGGCAATCTGGCTTTCG
This sequence comes from Philhelius pedissequus, assembly GCA_910595825.1. Lineage (NCBI taxonomy): Eukaryota > Metazoa > Arthropoda > Insecta > Diptera > Syrphidae > Philhelius > Philhelius pedissequus. The sequence goes on along the minus strand of OU343160.1, from coordinate 270,419,292 downwards.
AGTCAAGCATAGTTGTGAATCAGTAGTCATTAAAGTTACTACGGACTTGCGCATGGAACTAGATCCGGACAAGTTTGGTGTATTGCTGTTATTGGATTTTTCCAAGGCATTTGATTGTATTAATCATTCATTTCAAAATTGAGAAATTATTTTAACTTCTCATCAACAGCTATACGACTATTACAAACGTACCTCAAAGACAGGATTCAAACAGTTATAACTGATAGTGGTGTTTCAAGACCACTAACTATAAACAGAGGAGTTCCACAGGGATCTGTTTTAGGGCCACTTTTGTTTTCATTATTTATTAATGATCTTCCTGATAATATGGAGTCCAGTAATGTTCAAATGTACGCAGATGATGTGCTTATTTATTTAAGTCGTCCAGCTGGGCTCATGGAAGAGCTAGTAGAGAGAATCAATGAAGTTCTATCAAGAATACAACTGTGGCCTAATCAGAATGAACTAAAACTCAATGCTTCTAAAACTTTAGCGATGATTTGTTTAGGAAGAGATATTAGTATTCAAGAATTTCCAAACATTAATCTTAATGGAGAGATAATTCCATACGATGAAAAGGTGAAATATCTTGGATACATGGATACGTTAAACAAGAAATTAAGCTGCTGTGATGCTATAGCGAGTACATTAGGAAGAATATATCCTGGTCTCCGAAGCTTGAGGTTATCTGCTAATCTCCTACTTCCCACCATGAAACTGCGGTTAGTCTAAAGTCTAATCATACCCCTTTTCTCCTATAACTGTTCTGTATATCCCATTCTAGATTACGAATGTAAACGTAAAATTAATGTAGCATTTAATGACTGTTTACGCTTTATTTACATTATCCCAAGACACACCAGTGTCTCGAACTTTAAGTCAACTATTTTTGGGATATGTCTTAATGACTATTTTCAGTTGCGTTTTTTGTTAAAACTGCATTCCATTATACAAAATAACTGCCCTATCTATGTGAACGATATGCTCAGATTCTCACAATCTACTAGAGATTCACGCCTGATATTGCCAAGATTCACACACACCATTGCGGAGCTATCATTTTTCTTGGCAGCAATTCGACTCTGGAATAGACTTCCAGTTGAATTGCAGAGACTCAGAACAGCCGCTGAGTTGCAGAGAGGGTTGCTTTCACTTTATTCCCAGAATAATAGAAGTAATTTTTGAAATTATTGAAAATTCACTACCTGAATTTTTCTTTTCTCTTAATGATGAATTAAATGAAATAAACTTCTTGTATTTAATTTTATATAATTTAATTATCTAAATAATCTTTTTTTTTGTTAACATAATAACATTTAGTATTATATAATTTTAAACTGTGAACAAAAATTTCGTAAATTTATTCTGGATTAAATCTTGAAGTATTTTGTAAAACTCTTTTTATAAAATTTATATAAATATAAATTTTTTATAAAATTGTACTTTTTGATTTTTTAACAACTTATAGCGAGTTTCTGTCAAAAGATCAAAAGAGTTGATCTTTTTGAATGTTGAGAGTTTCATTGTAACAAAAAGAGCAAATCTAGATAATAACTCAACACGAAAGATTCGATCATGGCAGATTTGATCTGAATGCACACATACATGTAAAAAGTCTTTTCTGTCGAACGTCGAATTGCAAAATATTTTGTTATTAATTTGTTGTGAAATTGTGTCATTCCGTGCTAAAAAAATAAAGTAAAGAAAATAAACAATTAATGGACGAAGTTAATAATTCAGATTTTCTAAATTTAGTGGAGTTTTGGATTGCTTCGTCATCGTCTTCTTCGTAATCTCTTATGATAAAGATGTTTTTTTCCAGAAATTTATTCACCAATCCTACAATTACATCTGAAACAAAAAAAAAAAAAAATTGTAAGCACCTATTTTGGTTAAATCGAGTTTTCTCCACGTAGACTATAAATGTAGACTTCATGATTGTCTACATGTAGACAATTCGATGTAGACAATTCACAATTGTCGACATAAATGTGTCGACAATGTAGATATTGTAGACAATTCGTAAATCCACCATAAATCATAATTTTTCCAACTAAGATGTATCAAACCACAAAACATAAATGTTAAAAAAAGGAACAAAGTTCTTCTATAATACAATAATATGTGTGCAAGAACAAGATAGTCGTGAAAAAATCTTTTGATATAAATCTAAATGTATAACTAGTTTTATGTTTGTAAAAGTTTTAGCTTTAAATATTTAAATTAGAGATATCGAAAAACTTTGACTTATGGGGGAAATCTGTTAAGATACCTACTCACTAAAATTTGATAGGTCCACTGAAATACTTCATTGGCTTACTACTGGTCAAGTATTAAAAACCTTTTAAAATTTTAGGAATTTATTAATAAAATTAAAAAATGGCAGTAACCTTTGTTGCAAATTTGGTTCAGTAATCAAATCGTTAACTGACAAATTTCTTACATAATTTGGAGTTGTCTGATTTCCATCTTTTTTGCAAAGATGTTGGCGCAAATTTTAAATAGTACTCTTTTAGAGAATAAACCTAACTCTACTTAAAGCAGTCTTCTAGTTGTCAGCCCTTTTCTAACATTGTCTTACTTTTAAACACAAGCAACAACTCTTCTAATTAAAGTAGGAAGATCTTTAGGGCTTCGTTTATCAAACTTATGTTGAGTCATGGAACAGCAATAAAACTTAAACATAAGTACAAGAACACAAAAAATATATTTATACATTTAAAGATTAGGTAAGATTTTTTAAATTTCAAATAAAAATCGAACCGTTTTTTTTTTTAGATCTGTATCTTGAATAAAATTCAAGGTCTTCAAGTTATTCAAACTCGAACTTTATATACTTTTGGTTTTCTAAAAAGCTCAAAATCTTCAAAAATATTATAATCTTCTTTTTTAGAAAATATTTTTTTTTAATTTTTTGTTATGAAATGTCAAACGTCAACTGCAAAATAGTTTAAGAAAGATAAGGAACCGATTTTCTCACTGCTTTAAAATTATCAAAAAGTCGAACCTTATTTTAAAGCTCATTTTTAGAACTGACTCCCATTTGAAAACTCATTTAGATTAGAGTTTAAATGTTTAAAATTTTGCGCTATTGATTTTACTCTGATAAAATGGTTGAATGACATGACATTTAAATATTAAATATCATAATAATACCATTGAGAGATCAACCGATTTACATGTCCTTGTTTGAGGTAAGCATCGATTCCTATTGCAAAATGTAAACAAAGGCTTTAGTTTTGTTTCAATATTTAGATAATAATAACATTTTCCATTACCTGTGTCTGCGAAGACGGTTTTCACCAGCATTTTGCAGAGTTTTGGGCTCTGTGCAAAGAGCTGATAATTTATTATTGGTTTTCACCCAGATATAGCCTAGATCTTCAAAGGCTTTGTTTTTAGGTCGGCCAGACATTTTAATACGTGCTTTAAACATTTGTTTTTAAAGGAAATTTAAGAATTTATTGCTTGAAATTTATATTTTTATAGAAAATATTAAAACCACTTGTCTATGATTGCAGGAAAATCTTTTTGGAATGATCTTATTTGTGAGATTTAAGATGTCAAAGTTATTGTTTGCATTGTCGATATATTGTCTACATTCTCGACATGTTGTCTACATTGTCGACCAATTGTCTAAGTTAAAATGTAGACAATTAAAGTCGGCACGTAGAGGAACAACACTGGTATTCTCTAATGATACCATCGGGGATTCTAGATTGAAACGAAACATTTATCGATTGTATCGACAAAACTTGATTGTATCAAGTTACGTGCTGGGGCCCCAGATCTTTGAAATTGGAATGAAACTTTCTATTAGTCAATGAAAATGAATACCATTTTGCATATTTTTTGTCAATAGAATATTATACAATTATATTCCTCCCCTTAAAGTATTTAGCCATAATACTCGCACCTTAGTGTAATGACCCTAACTGCAGACGTACTGTCAAGTACAGAAATTTTTCTTTAGCGGAACAATGCTAATGTGAAATGCTTTAGATATTCAAAACCAATGTACATCGGTACCTCTTCTTAAATCATTTTCTACATTCATAACGCGCGCAATGTGATCGATCAATTTAAGGGAAATGATAACCCCTTTAGTTCTGTCATCAGTATATAAAAAAAAATCATAATTGTATTGAAATCATACGCTCACAGAAGTTTAATGAAAAACTAATGAATTTCTTATGGTCTTTTGTCGAAAATAAAGTTTCTAACTGTTAAGTTCCTCAAAACATATTTTGATTAATAAAATACCTATTATCTTAAGTGGCAGCCCAATAGTGTATCGAATTTTATAAAAGTGTATTTTTGTACTTCAACAAAGTCCAATTTTTTTTTTTTTTTATAACTTTGCACGCGCTCAAGGGATTATGAATACCCTTTATATGTTTCTCTTAACACAGCGAGGGCATCCGGTGGAAGAAGAGAAAGAAGGATAGGAAAGATAGAGCTGGTTGATGTCTCAGATTTATGTCCAGGGATGGCGGCTGAACTAATGCGGAGAGAGAATTACCGTGTCTTATTTATTTATGCCCCTTATAATTCGCATTATTTTATTTATTTCGTTGTCATACTCAATCACATGTTGTTAGTATTATGCCTAAACATATAATGAGCAAAGCAACAACTTATTTTATGACAATTTTTAGAATTGGTTTTTAATGGAATATAAGAAGACATAGACAACGGCAGGAATAGAACCTGCAACCACGAGGTTGACAGGCGAGCACACAACTATCGCGCCACGGCCACCCCCAATGAATGAATGTATCAAAAAAGTACAATTGTATGGACTTTTGCAACCGTGTCCCTCATGTTTATAAGCTAAAGATCAGAAATTTAAATTAAATTTTGCCGGAAGTGTTGGTTAATCATTGTGGAGGTATGGCTTTTGTTTTGAATATGGCTAAATCTAAGGAACTGTAGTGTTATATACTTATCTTATTCTAGTTTCAGCTTCATATTTAGCTTTAGAAACGAACATATGACTCATAGATGAGTTTCTCATAACAGGAGATAATGCCAAGGACATGTTCCAATCAACTTTCTTAATCTATCATCTAATTAATCTATCCTAATCTAAGCATGTCAATTCAGGACATTTATACACAAAATGAAATTCTTATCGGTATCTCTTAATTTTTCATAAACACAATTCTCTCAATATTTCTATTACATATAATTATGTGGAGTGAGTTGGATTGACTATGGTCATACAATAATTATCGATTCTGAAAATCCGAGTACAATTCCGTGCTTCGCATACACAATTCTAATGTACATATAGCAATTGTATGTATTTCCGTCATATCCGCACTTAAAGACCTATGACTTGAAAAACTACATTACTTTGATATATTCGCAAGGAATAAAACATTGCGGATTTCATATTAGAAATATGTAATTATTTATATATCAAGTTAAGCTTATTAGTATCTAGTATAGTTGGTAGGTATATATGTACTATTTTGTAATAGAATAGAAGAAAAGCAGATAATAATATATTTTTGTTTTTGTGGACTGTGTGGAAATTTTATAATAGTCGGTAACCATCGACCGAAAACATTGCGACATTGCGTCTTAGAAGGGTACGATATCATCTAACTGATGAGCCCAACTATCGTACCTGGGCGAAACGTATTTTGGACTACAGGAACAGGTCATAAAAATCTTCAATTTGTCTGTACTATAGATCCGCCAATTAACTTTTTTTTTTTGAAACTCGGCGCAAAACATCGAGTGTAGCTTCGGCTATGTGGCACGTAGCGCCGTCCTGTTGAAACCAAATATTGCCAATATCATCCTCTTGAATTTTTGTGAACAAAAATTCGTTCAACATGGCCCGATAACGATCGCCACTCCTTGCTCATTTTCGAATTACGAGTATGCGTCTGGACCAAAATTCGCACCAAACAGTGACTCGTTTTGGGTGTATCGGCTTTTCAATGTATGCGTGCGGGTTTTCTGTGCCCCAAATGCGACAATTTTGCTTGTTAGATACCCGCTAGGGTCAAAATGAGCTTCATCTGAAAAAATGATTTTTTTGGCAAAATCGGCATCTTCTCTAAGTCGATCGCAGGCCCACTTAGCGAGCGTTGTTCAAGCGTATACGCAACCATATTCGTTTAGCGGAAGGATACAAATAATTATCTGTCCAATCAGACATGAGCTAAGTGTTACCATTCACGAAATAAGAACTAGTTGAAAAAAAAAGTTATATGGCGGACCCGTTATTTTGTGTTATAATTCAAAGATGGTGTAGGTCATGGACAACTTTCAAGTTGTCTTTTATAGAATACACAAAACAATCTCGGAGTTTTCTTCATTATAAAAAATGAGGTAGACCTTTCAGATTACGTTTTAAAACATTTAAAATTTTAAATTAGCTCGAGAAAAAGGTTCAAAATTTGCATTGGTTCAATAGACAATTAAGCTTAGCAATAAGAACAAAACATAAATTAGAACGTCCACTCATAAGGGTAGTTAATCTAGTCAGATATTAAATCGTGTGATAACTAAAACGGGTATATTATTTTTGACAGCTCATTGCTGTCATATTTTATCTGTTCACTTACGTCGAACTGCTTTTACAAAATACGAATACTACATTGATGAAAATACGAAAATATTCTTCATCGTTATCAACAGTTCAGGAGAAAACTTAATTTAATTAAAATTGGATCAGTTGATTTTGTGGCGAAAGCCACTACATTTTGAAGTAACTACTTGCTATAAAACTCTTGTCTAGATTGTATGCCAAGTAATCATAGTATTGAAATATTTATTTGTTTTTCATTTTTATATTTTCAATAGTTCCTGCTTATACCGTGAATCCGTGATTTTAAAGCGGATTCTGGTTTAGTGCACCATGTCGGAAGGTTTAGTCCAGTGGTGTCCAACTGGTAAAGCTCTAAGGGCTTTTATGAAAATCTAAAAGAGCTACGCGGGTACTACCGGGTAAAAAAATATTGAATGAGATTAAAGGAAACTACATCATTCCGTTATACCACTTTTTATTTATTATGAGATACTACTTTTCATTCCGAAAGCTGGAAAGCCAACCCACATTGAACCATCAGATTTCCGACCTATAAGCCTATCTTCCTTCCAATTGAAGACCCTGCAAAGACTCATAGATGTACAAATTCGCCTCTCTCACGCCCAGAGTGCAAATCTGTTAAGACAGCACTTCATGAAGTGTTAGGCACAATTGAAAAATCTAACTTAAAGACCTTACGTTGGGTGCATATCTTGATCAGTCCAGGATAGAGAATGGAGAATTGGACGACTGCAAACTTAAAGGCTATTACATGTAGAGGTACTATCTCCCCTTCTTTGGTTTCTGATCCTTAACCAGGGCCCATGTTCTGTAACTTTCGAATTGATAAAAGTATCCGAGAAACGAAAAACAATATGTTTGTTTTGTTGCAAAGATGTCAAAATAACGTTTCAATTTATCGACTTCCATTGGAAAATCCCAATCAAACAAATTCAAAATTTAGGGTATCGCCTCAACTTACGGAAACCCATTTTTTCAGAGTCGTTAATTGAGGAAAAGTTATCGCCTGAGTTACAGAACATGTGCCCAGATCTTACTTAAGCTATGCCTAACTAGTGTCAAAGTCGTGGCATATGCTCATAGCATCGTGTTAAGGGCATTAGGGAAATTGGTAAACACACTGAGCGAAATTCTTCAGAACGGCTTTGATAAGCCCAGTAATTGGGACAGTAGTTGCAGACTAAATGTAAACCCATTAAATGCCGAACTAGTTTTGTTCATAAGGAAACGTAACATTCCAAATAGGCCCCCATCATAAATGGAACGCCACTATACATTACTGGCACGGCTACATACCTGGGTCAGGTTAGAGATCGTAAACTGATCTGAAAAGAGAATATTCAATAAAGAGAGAAAAAAGCTACAATACTAAATTTTAGAATCCAACAAATTTTCGTCAAAACCGCAAGCGACAGATGGTCAGGTATCAACATTTGTCGGGTTTTGAGAAATGGTTGGACTTATATCTCTAAGAAAAAAACAGAATAGCTATTTGCTAGGGATTAACAGATCTCACTTCGAATTGTAATAATTTTTAATTTAAGTTTTGTTTTAAGGATTAAAAAGAAAAAAAACAAGCAGATGTTCCATACAGAACATTTTTTCAAAATGCCTTTCAAATTCGGATTGCACCCTGCAAGAAGAGTTTACTTGAGTTCAGTCCGTGGTGTTTGCGGGCGCCTAGAACTAAGGGTTGACACCACTGTCTTAGTCCTTCGCAGGCGGTGTACTAAATTCGTTTCAGCGATGATTGCGATTATAGTACTGTTATAGTGTTGTAATAAACGTTTTCTATGATTTCGCGCAAATTTTTTTTAATTTCATCGCAGTAGGAATCCCCGAGATCTCTGTGCAGATCTTCGTTTTCTAATGTACGAAGGTGCGTTTACAAACGATCTTAGATTATTTTTAAATGTTTGTAACTTATTTAAATTAGAAGAGTTGTATACCGTAAGTCGAGACAGACTTAAGCACCTGTTTGTACATAATTAGCTTGTTTTCGATACTGAGCTTAGAGTGTTTGCCGATTTCCGATTAAATTCGCAACCATCGTCATTCCGAGATATTCATCCCTATTACAAAGTCCCTCGTAGCAAAGTTCCGAATGTTTTGTTAAGCTAGGAATTTATACGAATAAATTCACATCATCGCCTTACAGCAACCCACCTCTAAAATTGTTTGCTCGAGCAATATTCAGCTTTGTCGGAATTTTTTGAAGTGAATATCTTATTTTCCTGGATTAGTATATCACGTATAAATAATAGGTATAATATTTTACCTAGAATACTTCCTTGTGTACATTTGGTATTGACGAGTCTCTTATTCATTATGGACTCGAAATTACCGTTCGGGCCCATCATTACAAGTCGTTTTTTTTTTATAATCTACACGCTCTTATGAATACCCTTTAAATGTTTCAACACAGCGCGGGCGTGATGGTGAGGTTAAGGAAGAGAAAGAATGATAGGAAAGATGTGTGGCGCGATATTCGGAGACTGTAGGTGGTTGTTGTCTCAGCTTTTATGTCCAGGGATGGCGGCTGAACTAATGCGGAGAAATTTCCGTGTCTTATTTATCTATGTCCCTTATAATTCGCATTAATTTTTTTATTCTTTGTCATATTTTATCGGTATACTAGTTTTACTCAATCATATGTTGTTAGTTCTATGCCTAAGCACCATGTAATGAGTAAACCAGCAACTTATTGTATGACATTTATTTTTAGAATTGGTTTTTTAATGGAAAAATAAGAAGACAGACTACGGCAGGGATCGAACCTGTGACCATGATGTTGACAGGCGAAACAACTATCGCGCCACGGCCACCCCGTGTATTGGCTTGGAACTGATATTACTAAAATAAAACTGGCATGCTCCAGGGCACTTCAGTGCCAAACTTCTGTGGAACAGAACAACAACATACCACCTATCATTCTATTCATAATGTACCCACTTCTTGGAATATTTAAAGTTGGAAGCTTCGACGTCACCAGTAACTGAGAGTTTTAATGATGATATCCAAATTTCTTCGGGCCGAAATGAATGATACGCGCATGTGACATACTCGTAATTGACAGTATGCATACGCAATTGAACAACATGGTTTTCTAGTGACTAGGTCTAACCCACAAAAGTCATGTGATTTGAGTAATTAGGACCTTATCTTGTGGGGTTTCCTAAGAGAAGCGTACACGAAATGTGGAACAAAAAATGTTGGTTATAAAAATAAAAAAGATGTGCTGATTCTTAAAATACCGACTGAAGTAAGTATATCAAAACATGGAAAAATATCGATTTATTGTTTACTTTATCGCCTATTATCTGGCGCGGCGACTGAACAACAATATTCCGACCGAGTGCCATGAGTGGGGAACATGACCCAAAAAGAGAATTAAAATATTTGGAACTCTCAACGGGGGTGTTCTCTTGTCTTTTCCGAAATTCCATTTTTAAGGGGATCAATCGAATTTTCTTACAGTCGTCTTTTTATAAGTCGGTATTATGTTAATCGATTTTTTTAATCGACAATCTAAAAATCGGGAAATCATCGGTGCTCTAAGTAGCAGACCTTCACGGTTAAGCGTACTTAATTCATAGCCTGATCTATGGACTAAAAGAAAGATTTATTCGACATTGAAGAGAAGTCAGAGATCTATGGACCAAAGTCATCGAAAACTTATATGCGTGTTGCGAAAGCTATTTTTAAACGATGAGATCCTTTCGTGATATGGCCTTCAATTTCCTAAATAGAAATTTTCTTATTGTCGTTAATGTAGTTAGGTAGCCAAAATCGTAATGTGTAAATTTTGTCGACATTTAATTTTGTCCAAAGGATTTGCGTATTGATGTTTTCTGAGACAATGGTCACGTTCCGAAGACACAATGAACCACATAATGGTGTCAATTGCATTTATTGAACTAACAGCCCGATTCTACCCAACAGCACTGATACCTCACAAGTCACAAGCAGAGGTAAAATTAATTTTGTGACTTTTTCGGATTCTCCCCCAAAGTCACAACTTTTGAGATTCATGTGATCTACTTCAGAGCAGGTCACAACCGAAAAATAGTTTGAGATTCTAAATTTCGATGCGGCATTCGATATAATATTTTGTGAAATAATTTCTTTTATATTCCAGCATGAAATAAACAGAAATATGAAACTTTAATTTGCATTTGAAAACTTCGGCAGCATTTACCAAAGAGAAACAAAAACGGTTAGAGCATCCTACAAAAACTCTTTATCAGTAAGCACACAATAGTGTGATTGGGGGCGTTCGGTAGCGCACAGCTTTGCTGTGCAATACGTTCGTTGTTGCTGTAATACGTGTTAAATATCTGTCAATTACCATCTGACGATCATAACAACGAGCAAAACATATGATTTCCAAATCGAAGCCAAGCTAGCGCTAAATTTCTGGTATACTTAGGTATCGTAGTGCAAAGCTGACTACGAAATCAGCTGTCTTTTCAATTGTTGTTTGTGAACTTTAATTACGTAACTAATACATCATATTCTTCTTCTGAATCGGTTGAAACATTTGTGGTTCTTACTTCCAGATTCATTTTTAATTTATATTTTAGCAAACAAATGTATGTTTAATTCATTTTGAGCCGAAGCGCAATCATAAACAAATAGTTTTTTTTCTGTTTTGACTTTTGACAGAAATGGTTACCTATTGGGTTTTATACGTTCACAAACGCACAATATATTTTTCAGCAATGTATCAGAAAGCTGTGCGCTACCGAACGCCCCCATTATCTGTAAGAATTTTGATCATTATATACCATTTCGCATCAAATATAAATCCTTTTACATTTTCTTGTTTGAAAATGAATGAAACGGATTCTCTGTGGAAGTTGTTTATTTGTTTAAATTCATTTATACATATTTGTTTATCTTCATTATTACATCTATAATAAATAATCCGCATCAATTTCAATTTTTATTTTGTTCCTAATATTCGGCTGTTCCAATAATGCCAATACGCAATTCACCTTTAGCTGTGGTAAGTTTCGTTGTGAGTTTTCTTGTGACGATTGGGGGAGAATTCGATAAATGTTATCGAGTCACAATAATCCTCACAAGGAATAGTCACAAGTGCTTGTGACTTGTGATTAGTCACAAGGGGGGGAATCGGGCTGTAAGAAAATAAAATAATTTTTCACATGTAATCTCTGCCAAACTTGGAACTTTACTTTAAAATTTTACCTTTAGTTGATCTTGCAAAAAAGTAACTCCAAAATATTTTTATAATATAAAAGACTATCGTTCTTCGACGATAACTTGACAGCTTTAACAATTCAGCTAAGCCTCACACAAAAGGAAAGAGAGACTAGAAACTAGCTTTACTTTCAAGTAGACTACGTCTTCTGAACGTGCCTAATATTAACAACCAATCGTATAATCAATCAGTTTTTAAATTAATCTACAATGAACTACATTGAATGAGATTTCATATTGCATTCACAAAATTAGTTTAACGCTAAATTCAAGACGTATCTTTATAAGCAACTAGTTTAACATATAACAAAAAAGGGACAATTTTCCCAAATTTCAAAATGCGGTTGCTCTTAATGAGAGGAGCCACCTGAGAGAGAGTCTCCAAAAAACAAAATCCCCCAAAAAATTATATCTAACAAGACGAAATCCCCATGACGAAAGAAGCCCTATGGACAAAATTACCATTATAAAGGGTTATCCATTTTGCGGTTTTAAAAGTATAGGGATGGAATTCGACATCGGTCAAACTAAGTTGTTAAACCAATTTTTTTTCAGTTGAAAGTCTGACATTTACGAAAATGGATCTCTTAACTAGCACAACGCATAAAAATTGATAAAACCTACTACAAAAATGGTGATTCTGCCACATATCGTGCTTTAAGAGGAGATGATGGTTTACATAATCGTACAACTACGCGAGCAATTGGAAAAATTGTAAAAAAAATTGAAGAGACTGGATTGGTTACAGATATTCTAAGGCCTGTGCATCATCGTTTCGCTCGTACCACTAAAATTATCGCTGCTGTAAGTGAAAGTGTTGCCGAAGACCAGAATGTGTCGATTCCTCGCCGTTCTCAGGAATCAGGACTGTCTTACGGCACATTATGGCGTAGTTTGCATTTGGATCTACACCTATATCCATATAAAGTCCAGCTCATACAACAACTGAAGCCAGCTGACCATTCACAACGTCGTAGATACGTCGAATGGGTGCTTGAACAACAGACGGTGGACGGCGATTTTTCGAACAAAATTTTCTTCAGCGACGAAGGACATTTCTCACTCGGTGGGTAAGTTAATAAACAAAATTGTCGTATTAGGGCTTCTGAGAATCCTCAAGTAATTGATGAGAGGCCATTACATCCACAAAAAGTCACTGTTTGGGGCGCTGTTTGTTCCGGAGGTGTGATTGGACCTTACTTCTTCGAAAACGACGATGGAAGGACTGTCACTGACTTTTTTTTTGCCTGCTATTGAAGAATACGACTTGAAGAATATGTGGTTTCAACAAGCCGGTACCACATGCCACACAACTCGAGCGAATATGGCTTTATTGCAAGAGATATTTCCTGGCCGCGTAATTTCTCGTCGTGGCGATATCAACTGGCCACCAAGATCATACGATTTGACACCGCTGGACTTTTTTGTGTGGGACTACGCGAAGACCGTGTTTATCCAGATAATCCTTTAACTCTTGAGCACTTGAAGACCAACATTCGTCAAGTTATGGCTGAGATACTGCCCAATATGTGTCAAAAAGTGGTCGATTATTATCTCAAAGATTCGATGCTTGCAACAATTCGCGTGGTGGCTATTTAAATGATGTAGTGTTTCACACATAATGTCAACGTTCAGACTTTATAATAAAAAAGAAACATCATGAAAAAAAATATTTTATATGTGTTTTATTTACGTTTACTTTTGAAACCGCAAAATGGATAACCCATTACTTTCTTTTTTTACCAAAATCTCAAATAATCCTCAGTATATTTTTTGTTGGCTTCGGGTGATTGAGTTAATAAATTAATTATTATTTGATACATTTAAATTCTGTTAGTAAAAAAATGTTTTGAAATGGATATCGTACCCCGTCTATCCTCTGATTAATGTAAAAGAAATGTTGTTTTTTTTTCTAGAAATGACAGTTCTTATACTTTGATTTATTTTAAGATACATTTTTTTTTATTTCGGAATCAAGGTTTTTGTATGTTAAATAAAAGTAAAACGGATTAGAAAGCACTGTGTTTTTATTTTATCAAAAAAGTAGGATGAAAACAATAATAATATAATTATTACATATAATGAATAATGCCTGATTTACACGGGTGACAAATTGCCGTTAATTCATGCCACTAAACTGACAAAATATTGGTAAAATCAAATCAATAATGATAAGCATTTACACGGGGCAAAATAATGGCTATTCGATTTATAATGGCAATCTACAATTAAAGAATGAGCAAATTCATTCTTCCTCGCGGTGTGCCATAATTTTCAAAATGGCATTATTTTGCATTTACATGACACTATTATAGTGGCAATATTTAATGCCAATCTTCCCTGCCATTTTTTGATGCCGAAAATAATGACAAATTTTCAAACCATTTACACGGTTTTGTCAGTAATTTCAACAAAATGGAAGAAATAAAGGCAATTTTGTCACTCGTATAAGTCCGGCACAAATGTTGTTAAAGTTGACCCCAAATAAGCAGTGCAAGTAGTGAATCAAGCAACAAAATCGCGCGGTTTTTTTATTTACTTCTTGCACGGCTTATTTGGGGATTTTCTCTTGGGGATTTTTGTTGTGAGATTTTCTCTTTTGGATTTTGTCTTTGCTCAATTTTTTTTAGAATTAGCTAAATCTCTTACAAATCTTGAAGATTTACCATTTAATCTTCTCAGATGAAGATTTAAAATAAATCTCATTTAAATCTTCAATCGAACTACCCTATTTCCATATCGAAATGAACACATTCATCGAGAAAGTGAATTTTGCCCTTCGGTTGACACAGATGAAACTGCCTGTCTCACTTCTACATCACAAGAGAAAATGAAACGATATATGCATTTTTGCTGTCAAAATTAATTTACTTTTGGAGCGGTGGAAACACTTTCTGAGATTAGTAAATCTACAAGATATTAAAGTTCGGTGGAAACATTGTATTAGGGATTTCTTTTTGAAGATTATGTTTTTGGAGCAAACATCACCAACCCCTTAATGAGCTCTTTATGTGAAATTCCCTTAAGATAAAATTGATTTCTAAAACAAATCGATTTTCTTCTGTTGACGACTCCTAGCTAAATTTAACATTTTTCTATTGTCAATTTAAAGTTTTTCATTTTCTAGTTGTTTGAAAGAATAATATTTTTTGTTGTTTCCTTGAAATTGCAGCTATGAATGAGCACTAACACATTTACAAGAAATTTCCTTCCATCAAAAAAACAAAAATTGGATGGAATCGATTTCGAATGGTTGGAATACGACATTTGATACTGACAAAGGTCTGTCATCTTGAAGACACCCTGTAGGGAAATAGTATCCACTATTTCTATGAAAGTTTCACACACAGTACCCCCAAAACAAAAAAAAAACGTGAATTCAATTTCCTCTGTCAAACTGTATCTCTAGTAATTTAGTAAAAAAAAAAATAAAAATACTCCTTGGATAGGACTCAATATTACAAAATGAATTTCCAACAAAACTGAAAGCAAGCTCTCATAACGATTGTCTAAGGACACCCTAAAAGTATAACAAGCCCACCTACACTTATGAATGCTGTACCATCAAGTTATGCAGCCAGAGGTATACGCTCGTACATGTATGTATCTAGTAAAATTACTGTATCAAACAACAACGAGCGACAAAAGAACGAATGAACGAACGAACGAACAAAATAACAGCAGCAGCGCCATCAGCAACCGGAAAAAGAAGTAAATCTCTCAAGAAAACGGCTTCAGCTATTCATATTTTCATAGCCTGCAGATTTTTATCCTTTTGTATACATCCCATCTGCTGAAAGTGGCAAAACTTCAAAAATTCTCCTCGCATAACGCAAATCGCACATGTATACAACGGCATTCGCCAAACCATCTCCACCTCTACCTCCGGCACATCCACTCATTCCCAACATACATTCATTCACATAGCATAACAAGCTAGGATAACAAATCCTTCTTCTTGCACAACATGTCGGATCCTTTTCCAGTTGCACTTGCAATTCACAGAACGACGAATATGCCGCCCCCTCTGCCGGCACCGTGACGCTTTTATGATTTCCGCAAACAAAGTGTTAACTTCTTCCGCATGATGGCTTTAGTGAAAAATAAAAAAAAAATTAGAGTTAGTTCCATGAATAGGACGACAAACTGGTACCAGTTTGTGGTAGTGGTTTCTAGTTTCGTTAGACCCTCATTTAATAAATTTGCTATGGCATCATATCCCCAATAGGATGCCCCTGCTTCGGAGCTAGACACATGTGTGTTCTGCATGCTTTGCATTTGCATTACCGGGACCATTTCACTTAGTTTTCACCCACGCAGTGTATAGCTTGTTTTGCTCGTGCTGCACGCCCCCAAAACATACAAAAAATCAACTCAGGAACCGGATCTGGAAAGCAAAGCCATTTTCAGGTTGTACTTAGAGCCTTTTTTTGGCTTTTACCTTGCTTTTCTCGCAATGCTCCAAATGAGAGTCAGAGTGTTGAAAAATTTATTTATTCACATATTTCTAGATGTGTTAAGGATGCCTGATGAATTTGTTCGTGCTTCCTGCTGTGGTTGGTCGTGTGTTGGGTCTTGGTGGGTTGTGGTGCAATGCAGTCAGGTGTTGCACGTACTTCCGCAATCGTTATTTTCGTGCGAAGCGTGCTAGTCCGAATAATATAATTCGTTTTTTGCAAAAACACAATACATACATAGATAAATGGACACAACAGCTTCTAGGATTCAAATTGAATTGGCAAACTGAGCACAGCACAGCATCGCACATTGCTGCAAAGGCATATTATGTGAAAATAGCTTAAAAAAAAGGAGGTTTGATGGCTTTGAAGGCAACACTCGCATCTATTAACACCGAACAGCTGGACTTAAGGTCATCACGTGAGCAAATTGACTTTTTTCCCTTGGCAATGGCAGCAGAAAATTCAGTTTTGTTTTTGTGGGGTTGTATTTGCTTCAGACATCCTTGAAACATACTGGCAACGCAGTTAGAAAATTGAAATCATCCACTCCTATTGCGCATTTAATCATTTTTTTGCTTCCCACGAACATATCATCAAATCCATGTAAACAATTTCTCAGAACACATTTAATTAAAACTTGAATGACAAACAATATCTTAACCTGTATTATTGTGTTTCGTTCAGGCGCATCTATGATTCAGTTCCGTGCGTGTGGGGGGGGGGGGGGGTAATGTTTATCGAAGACAGTAGTATACCGAAAAATATTATTTGATTCGATACAGGGTACCTATACTAAGTATACCCAGTAGGAAATTCACTCCTCAATGAAAAATGCCTTGGTGAAATCCTATATGACAGCGGTCATATAGGAGAGATTATCATTGATTTCATTCAAGAAAGGTTAATGCAGTCGGTCACCAGTTTGCCATTTAAGTAGCATGTTCTGCTTAGCTCAAGTAAGAAGGCAGATAATAGACAACAACAATCCTTTTTCACATGCATGAATTAAATGGAAAACCGGAGGCGAAGATTTCCTCCATAAAAAGATTTTTGACCTGCTACAAAAGAAATAAATGATGCGAAAATGTAACCTTTTTTTTTGGTTTTCCCCTCGTTCGGTTCGCGCCACTAACTACCTACTGTTTTTTGTCGGGCGTGATTTCTTTGTTCCAGAATTAGAATGAGTTCATTTACATTTTGTGATCATAGAGAACAGCCATCAACAAATGTTCTAAGTGTTTTGTTGTGAAAAATAAAATAAAATATAATATAACTAGCGGGCCAGGCGAACTTCGTCTCGCCTCTATTTAACGCCTTCAAATGAACACAGATAGTTAAAATGTCAATGTGATTTATTTGAATGGAATAAAAATAAGGAGAGAGTGATATGATAACAATATTTTTCGATTTGTTTTCCGCCACAAAAACAAACAACAAAGACCGCTCACCAAGCTTTGCTCCTTTTTCTTTTTTATAAATTTTTGTAAAGCTGGGGAACACTTTACTTTCGTGGTGAGTTTCTCCTTCGCCGTTGTTAACTCGCAAACATTTGCCGGAAATGATATCAATCCAGTAGAGACATTAAGAGAAATTTGGCCATTACCAAGCGTCAGCAGTTGTCTTGAGAATTCAGCAGCCGATGGATCTTTCTGCAATGCGGCTCTCACATTTGTGGTCGATTTCAATTTCTTGACATGACAAAGACGACGATTTAAAGCATGCATTAAATTCATCGGCAGCAGTAGATTTTGGGATGACGGGAATTTGACGAAACTCACCGCAGAGAAATATTATATCCCCATCAAATCATCTCGAATCATCTTGTAAATCCTTCATTCTTAGGTCAACGGCCTCAATAGCTCGTTTATGCGAAATCGTGCATTCATCACAAATTATGATTTTGCATTGCACGGGACGTTATTGGCTTGTCAACCGTGAGAAAATTCATCGCCAGCGTCAAAGCAGAATGTGCAGTTCGACCGCCTTCAAACAGTTTAGCAGCAATGCTATAGATGCCATATGATGTAATAGGCAACGAAAGAGATCTTGATCGCATTATTGCTAGAATCAAGTTAATCACGAATGTATTGCATGCCACACTGGGAAAATGCAACTTGGTAAACAAAAATTAAAACACATGAAGTTATACGGAAGTGGTCGCGCAGTCGTTGAGCGGCAAGTGTCATTTCTTAGCGGCAGAGCGGCGCCGCTCAGTTTTAAAATATGTTCTATTATTTTAGTGTAATGCTGAGCACAAGGCATAATTATGGCAAAAATCAGCACGTAAATTTTAAATTCAGGTGTTCAAATCCGCCCTGCATGTATCAGGACAGACTTAAAGATCTTAAAAATAAAATCCTTGACATTCGTAAGTACTGCCTGAAGAGATCCTCATATTTTCGGAGTTTATTATGCTCAAAATTATGAAATGCGCCATAACTTCCTCTTTTTCGGTTAATTTGATGAACACCAAGCCTTTTTACTTGCGATATAGGTACTATAGGCAAGTTTTGCCTTTAGAAAAAAATCGAACTCGAGATTTTAATCAAACTTGACATTACGATGATGGGGAACACCAAAAAAGTGGGTCCCGCAATTTCGTCTCTCTGTTTGTCTGTACAGCGAACTACAGGTTAAACGGATGAAGCGATTGTCTTGGAACTTGGTATTTACCTAAGCGCTTTAGGTGACTATCTCAAATATATTTTAACGGTCCCTGCCACACTACCATACAATTTTTTTACCATCATAATTATCTCGAAAACGGCTTTAACGATTTTGATAAAAAAAAATCTGTACATATTCTACATTTTGGTCTAATTTTTTCTAAATATTTTGTTATTAACGGTACCTGCCAGACTATCATTTTTTTTTTTATTTTCGACTTTCTCATTAACGGCTGGAAGGATAACGATCAATTTTTTTTATATAGGAGATCCTTCGAATTCTTAATAATATTGCATACCAACATTTTCGAAAAATATATTTTGGATTTTTGAAAAAAAAAATTTAATTCAATACTGCGAAAGTGGATGAGGATTTTTTTTTCAGAATTGTATTTTTAAGCTTACATTATTAAATGCATAAAATTGCTATTCTTTTTTTTTTTTTTAAATCAAAGAAATTTTGTATTTAAAAAATGGGTAAAAAGCGACTTAAAAATATATTTAACCGTTTCCACTAAGAATCTGGTGCTTAGGATGTGACCGAACATAAGAGAAAGTACCTGCGATCTAGTCGGGCATTTTATTTTTTTGTGAACGTAAAATAATTTTCCCAATTTTAAGGCGACTTTCATGTAAAATATTATCGCGAACAGTAACTACTGGTAACAATGCCATTTTCGTAACTAACCGCTCAACCGCTCAGGATTTTCCGCTCATTAAATGGCCAGCTGCCGCTTAATCTTGTCGCTCTGCCGCCTTGCCGTTCATTGCGTGACCAAGGCCTAAGTCAATGTATAAAGCAATCTATCAGGTTGTGGCATTGATCGCAGCACAGTGTCAGATAATATGTATCTCGTAAGTTTCTCCACCCAAAACGTCTTCTAGCAGAATGAGTTTCACAATTAATAGACATTTTCCAAGCTTCACAACGAATTAACAAAGAGAAACCAAAATGCAAGTGTGTATATAAAACAAAACACATTATTTATACTAATAAAGCAATAACAAACATGTAGTTACATTTTTGGTCAATAACTTCAATTCTAGGCATCGGACGGCAAACAGATTTCTTATATGCACTCTCCAAACATGTCCTAAGATCTCCTGAAAATTCCATTCAAATCGATCAAGCCGAAAAAAAAAAGATAGACCACAAACATAATTTGGATTGTTCTTTATATATAAGTATTGTATATGAATGGATGCTTTATTTAAAATACTTTTGATGTACATAGTATACGTTTGTAAGTAGGTACAGTACCCGACAGACATGTAATCTTTTTCTGTGACTAATTTATTATATCTCAAGAATCTGTAGGTATTTTCAACCAAGAAAAAGAAGTTATGAATTCGAAGATTTCAAGACCACAGCGATTTCATATATTCTTTTCCTTTTACTAAATCACCACATCTCAAGCATCAGTTTTTTCGCCAAGAAAATGAACACATGATTCCGTGTAACTGGTGATTTCATTACAAAATCTTCATCGAGAATGGGTGCACCTACTTACCTCCTAGGCCAAGCGAATGTTAAATTAAATATAGGATGCTCCAGAAAATTCATTGGTGATACTTCTTTTCCTTGAGGGAAAAACGACTTTTTCAGTTGCGAATATTTCCCACTGGGTAAACAAGAATATTATTCACTTTAAAAATAAACCGTGTAATTTTACTATCATAAAGCGAGGAAACTTGCGGTATTTTTATTTAGTATTTTTTATTTAGTGATTTACAATAAAGTGTGTAATTTTAGCTCTCATTGTTTGGCAAATTACACAATTTGAATTTTGTATATACACTGAATCAAATGGCGTAGTATTGACGAAAATATTTCGTTAAACTTTGATGAAACAATAATTCAAGTTGACAATTTTTTGCAAAATTTTTCTTATTTTTGAAGATTTATTCTTCAAAATTGGTAAAATTTCTTCCATTTTTGTCAAGATTAGTACGTTATTCAAATAGAAGAATTATTTACGAAAAAAAAATGTTTGTAAACGAAAAACAAATTTGTCAAACAAGGTGGAATCATTAATATTTGTATCCCTCTGCTTTTGGTTGACAAATTATAAGGAAGATTCCAGTTCTGGTTATGTAAAATTGATGAATATTTGCTTTACATTACTTTTGGTCAATTAATTTTTGTTTGAATTATTCATTGATCAATTTCTTTGCAAACAAAATATTTTCAATAAAATATTCTCCTAATATATATTTTAATTTTTATTTAATGCATTTAATTGCTAGCACAACTTTAGACATGCAAATTTTTTGCGACTCTGCTAATAATATGCTCACATGAAACCTTGATGCCTTGGTTTGAATTAAATGGA
This sequence comes from Philhelius pedissequus, assembly GCA_910595825.1. Taxonomy (NCBI): domain Eukaryota; kingdom Metazoa; phylum Arthropoda; class Insecta; order Diptera; family Syrphidae; genus Philhelius; species Philhelius pedissequus. Next base: position 270,398,042 of record OU343160.1, on the reverse strand, counting down.
GAAGGAAGGACCTCAGATGAAGAGTTGTTAAACAAATTCTTTAAAATAAGAAAAATTCTCTTAAAGGATCATAAAGTTGTAGGTATTATTCCCTCAATAACTGGTTTTAGAAATAGGTAACTAGTTTTTGTAACGAACTAGTTTGAAGTTTTTAGTCTGAGATGTTTCGCAAATTTGCTTAAATTTTTCAACACGAACAGTGTAGAAATAAAAGAAAGAATCCCTAACTATTTAAATCGTAAGCAGCACAACTAAACTCCAATGAGATCATTACCGGTAATGGCTTGAAGTTTATCAAAAAATGTTTTTCTTGTCTTTTCTTGCTGACCTGCCAAAATAACAGTTGATGTTGTAAGCACAAATTGCCAAAAGTTTAAGTTTTATCTTTGTATTTTGAAGTGATATCCGATGTTTCCCTGGGATACCTAGTTGTGGTGAAAAATAACGAACCAAGAGCGGACAGTTTTGTACAGCCATGATTAGAAGAATCAGAAAAAAACTGTCACCAAACTTACTCTGCGAAGGGAAGTTTTAATTCCTTCGATATATTTTTTTTCAAGAACAACACAATAACTTCACATTTTGTGCGTGCACAGAAATATATTTGACCAAAACAGCTTTTAATAGGTTTCGATCTGAAATCATTAGACCTGAATGGGTCCAAGTGCCTTCATTAATTGCATTCTTCTTTGCAGGTCCTTGATAATTTGTCGAATTAAGAAAACAACATTTTCCTTGAAGTGGCATCAAAGTCAGATTCTTTGATTTTTTTTTTGGTTTCAAGTGCTGTTCAATATCATATCTTCTACCATGGCTTACAGAAAATGTAGAAACGTATTTTAAACAGGTTACGGTATTGGCTTTTTCATTGTTGTGTATGAAAAAAAATTCCCTCTGAAGACCATCGTTGAATTCACATTTTCTATTTCAATTTCAATATATTTTATTTATTATGGTGTACAAATAAGACATAGTCTTCTATAGTACTTAAAGTTAAAGCAGATAACATCGGATTGAGATTAATAATAATAATAATAATAATAAGAAAGATATAAACATTTATATGGAATTCAAAAAATTAGGATAAATGCGTGCATAATTTTTGTTTTTATATTAGTAACTAATCAGTTTATCCCTCAAATTGCTGTTTGATTCCTACACTAAACAATATTCTGAAATAAAGCCTTTTTCAATTGAGTAGTTCCTACTATTTGTCTTACCGTTACAGGTAGGGAGTTCCAGAGTCTAATGGCATATACAAAAAATAGCCTCAAAGTATTTAAATAATTAAATGAATGCGTTATGAAATTCAGGGTTCGGGTTGACTGCGCGAAGCGGATCTTATCAAATAGATAGGACGGTACCTGTTTTTGAATTATTTTATGCAGAAATAAGCAACATCTTGATTCAATAAATTGCACAAGCGAGCATCCTGAGACACGTTGATAATATTGAGACACATGATCAGACCTTCGCAAACCATAGACATGCCTAATGATATCATTAAAAGCAACAACTAGTTTTTGCATCGAGTGGGAATCAGGCTTGCAGTAAACTACTGCAGCATAATCAATAATAGGTAGTAACAAAGATTTGACAAGTCTCAGCTTAGTGTCTGTAGGAGTTAGATTCGAGAAAAGGTTTAACTTTCGAAAACCACCATAGATTCGGCCAACAGAAAGATTAATATGATCTTTAGCAGAAAGGGTCCGATTAATTTTGAAGCCCAGATTCGTGACAGTATCTACAAAATTATGTTGGAAACGAGATATATAGATAGGTGGAAGTGTCCTTACATCAAACTTCCGATGAGATATTGCAATTATTTGAGATTTGGAAGGATTAAGAGTTAATCCATTGCACAAGGTCCAATTATAGATCCCCAAAAGATCTCCATTAAATCTGCAAACCAGATCTTCCAACAAGTTAAATGGTGGAGAGAGATAGATTTGGGCATCATCTGCATAAAGATGCCGCATGACATTGTGGCACACTTTAGGGAGATCATTGATGAACATGCAAAATAACATAGGACCTAATATAGAACCCTACGGTACACCTGCTAGTAGATTCGTTGATTCAGGAAAAATTTCACCAACTTTAACTCTTTGACTTCGTTGTTGGAGGTGGTTTTTGATCAAACGTACCAATCTATCACTAAAACCAAAGTATAAATTCTTTTTACACAAGATTTCGTGATTTACTCTATCAAACGCCTTAGAGAAGTCTAGCAAAGACAATATAGTCAATTTATCTTGATCGTACTGAATTCTAATATCATCGCGTACCTTCACCATTGCTGTAGAACAGCTATGATTTGGGCGAAAACCCGACTCAGCACAAGATAACAAATTATGGTGACTGATGTGGTTAGATATCTGATCTGCTAGAATCTTCTCAAAGACCTTTGACAGGCAGGGAAGGATGCTTATGGGTCTAAAGTCAGTACAAGATGATGAGTTAGGTTTTTTAGGTACAGGAATTACTTTTGCAAGCTTCCAACAATGTGGAAACGATGAGCAGGTAATACAAAAATTGATAATATGTGTAAAAGTAGAAATAATTTGGGGTAGTATCATCTCTATGATTTTTACGGAAACTCCAACTTCACCAACCCAATTCGACTTAGGGGAATTAATGCTCATAAGTAATTCATACTGTGTGATGACTTCAAAATGAAATTCACCTCCTCTATACATAATGTTATTAATGGGTGCAAAGTTTGAAATCTGGAAATTATCTAATGTAAAAGCTTTGTTCAGATCATTTGGGTCAGTTAAATTATCAATAACCTCTTTTCTACCAACTCCAATAGACCGCAAACCACTCCAAAGCTTACGAGAAGTCTGGTGAGTGTTTAGTTTTGACATGAAATATCTTTTCTCAATTGAACTTAGCACTTCAGAAGTGAACGACGGACAATTTTTGTTGCGAACTAGAAGTGTCTTTAATGGAAAATGTTTTTTGTACAGTTCTAGTAAAAGTTGTTGAAAAAAACTCACTTTATCATTGAAATTGTACATACTGTAACATAAATCCCAAGGAAAACTAAAAGCGTCAGATAATAATGCAAGTTCGTCAATAGATTTAAAATCACGATATTGAAAATTTGACGAAGAAGCAATCCGTGAGAAGTCTTTGTTATAAGTACAAAAGATCAAATCATGATCAGATATACCTTCAAGGGATAGTTGATCCATAAGAAGAACATGCGATAACTCTGATACAATCATCAAGTCAAGAAGACGAGGAGTGGAGTTGGGGCCGAAACGATTTGCATGAGAGTTAACAACATAAAGGCCAGTAGCTGCAATTTCACCAATAAGTTGGTTGGCTCTAGTATCATTGAGAAAAAGGTCAGCGATAAAATCACCACAGATAATAATGTTTTCGTAGCTCTCCAATAGGCTTTTAATATTACCATCCCTTATTTCTAAAATCATAAATTCAATGCCAACACCTTCAGATTTGGCAATAATTTTACATTGAAGAGCAGAATTAACATAGACTGCAAACCCTCCTCCAATAGTAATAGTAATTTGAAGGCATTTCACAAATTTCTAAATTTATTGTAAATAATTAAAAGAAACAAATTCCATTTGTTGGTACAAGTACACTCATCTTTTTTATTTCCATCGGTAGAAGTACATAGGTTTATCTTTTTAAAAATTATATCATAAATTTCAAACTTATGTAATGTGTTTTTTTGTGAAGATACAATTTAAAGTTTGTGAACATACAGTTTGAAAAGAAATCTGACAGCTCAACGAAAGTGAAAAATTAATGCGTTCAGCGAACATGCTTTTATAGTAATTCCCACCATTTGCTAAGGCGGATTTGCGCTTTGAAATTAAAATTTTTTTGAACGTTATTAAAATAATATAAATATATGGTAATATTCAAAGAAACTTTACTTGTCTTGCATTGAAAGGGCTCCAGTGGAGTGATCCTTCTAATGCCCTCCCTTATGAACAACGCTTATCTATTCTTCAAATGCAAACACTTGCACAGAGAAGAACTAACAATGATTTGGTATTCTTCCACCAAATAATAGCTGGCGTCACAGATGCACCAGACCTACTATGTTCAGTTTTTTTTTAATTATCGGGGAGGAGGTTATAATCTCTGTGGCCTCGACTTGATTAAAGTCCCAACACATAGTATTAACTTTGGGATGCATGAGCCTCGTATGGATAGAGTTTTAAATTGGAATTCAAACATTTTTGATTTCAATATCAGTAAAATTAAATTAAAAAAATATACTCAAAACCAGTGATCCACGCTCCTAAATGTTTTTGTTTCATATTATGTTCTTGTTTTGATTTTAACGTAATATTATTTGTTTATATTTTCATTTTGAACTTGTGTAAGTTTTACTTATAATAGAGATTGGCTACTAGCAACTAACACTGCGCTAAACGATGAGCCGGTGGTATAACACAGTTTTTTGTGTTGGCAAACCATTGGTCGGAAGACGGAGCCTGCTATAAGCTCTCTTCGGCCAATTCTGATAATGTGTAAAAAAAAAATATATATATGGTACAAACCCGGGATAAAAAATAAAATACGGGGCAGTTGCACGTCCCGGGTTTTCTTAAAATTTAGCTGGGATAGTCGAGCGCAATACGGGACTGTCTCGGGAAATACGGGACGGTTGGTCACCGTAATTATGAAGCATTTCGGATTGGTGTAGAAAAATTAAATGTGTTAAAGTGATAGGATTTGACTTCATATTTAGTATAAAGGTAAAAAACGAAAACTGGAGATTTTCGATTCTCAGATTTTTCTCAGATATTTTGTACCAATTATTAGAAGTATTTTAACGCAGAATTATGATCTTAAGACTAGGTGTTCCTGTTCATAGGGAATCGAAATATTGAAAATCTGATATTTAATATTTAAAGGCCATGTCATTCAGCCATCTTATCAGAGTAACAACAATACCTCTGGTAAGAGAATTGAAATCGGACTCCAAATTATTTCAGAAATTTATCAGTTTATGATTTGATTACTGAAACAAATTTGCAAGTCTTACTGGCATTTTTTAATTTGATTACTAAATTCTCTGATTTAAAAGGTTTTTAAAACTGGACTTAGTAGTATCTAAACCAGTGAAGTGATTCAGTCGACCTCTCAGTAGGTTCGTCATAACAGATTTCAACCATAATTTAAAGTTTTTCGACATCTTCACTAATTTAAATATTTATAATATATATAATGTATTTAATAAATATTTTGGTCCTTACACAATTGTTTTTGTATTATAGAAGAACTTAATTCTTTTTTAACATTTATGTTTAGTGTTTCGATAAATTTTAGTTGAAAAAATTATGAATTATCAGGGTTAGTAGTTATACAGGGTGGCGCACGAATCGTGCTACAATAAGAAATTTAAATAACTTTTATTTTAATCGTTGTATTTCATTAATTTTTTTTTATTGGATTAAAATCAAATTTTATTTTAAATAACTAATGGTTTTTAAGGATGATAGACCGCAAATGACCTCCACGCTCATCCACGCATGCGGCACCTGATCAGAAAAATGTTCATTGCGACCTGAAAGGTTAAAATTGGGATCGCCTCAATTATTGTCTTAACGGACTGCTTCAATGCAGTCAAATTCCTGGATTTCGTTATGTACATTTCTTACTTAACATAACCCCATAAAAAAAGTCTGGTGCACTTTGCACTTGCTCTATATTGTTGAAAGCAAATCCTGCTGAAAGGGATATGTCTTCGGCGAAGTTCTGGGTAAAAAAAACTCCTTCAACATCTTTAAATAACGGTCCCAATTGACAGTTTGTGTTACACTCTTTTCTTCAAAGAAGTATGGCCCGACAATACACCTTGATGAAACTGCGCACCACATAGTTCTGCGTACAGTTCCGTCTCATTGAGCATTTCTGGAGTAGATTAACTCCATATACGGCAATTTTGCTTGTTAACATCGCTGCTTAAGTCAAAGTGGGCCTCATCAGACATGAACAAACAATTTATCAATCTTCTTCGGCCATTGCAATCATTTTTCCGCAAAATTCCAGGCGACTTTGTACGGACACAAGTTTAAGTCATCATGAAGTATCCGTTGTAATGACCGTCTGCTAACTCCAATTTGGCCCGATAAGTTTCGAGTCGAAACACTTGGATTTGCCTTTATTGCCGATGCAACACCCACGATTGTATCCATCCTGAAACGAACATTGGGATCTCGGTGATACGGTCTTCATTCGATGCTTCCAGATTCGGCAATCATGTTCACCAGGGAGTACCGCCAAACTCCAGCTTAAATTCCCTTTGGACGGAAATGACGGACTGCAAAGAATGGTATCGCTGTACTATTCAAATCCTTTTTTTAGTATCACAAGCATTCATTTTGATAAATCTTAAGAGTAGCCTATAAAAAAAAAATAAATAAGCTGAAAAAAGTTATTACGTTTTATTTTTGTAGCACGATTCGTGCGCCACCCTGTAATTGTCTACAATGTCTACATTGGTCGACAAATTTATGTCGACAATTTTGAATTGTATACATCGAATTGTCTACATGTACACTATCATGTAGTCTACATTTATAGTCTACATGAAACAACACTGGTTGTAAGTCAGCAATAGTCCGAAACACAGATGAAAGAATTCATGAATTTATTATATTTACAAACATAAAATATTTCCAACAAATCTCCTAAGCATTTCCGCTCGCAGACTTCGGGCATTTCATAATAAGGCACGAAAAAATGAGAGCTGTGGCCCATTTAAATTTGGTAGGTTTTCAAAACTAACGATTACTTGAGATTGTCTCCCTTAAATGAAAAACGGAAAATAAACCTAAACTATGAAGAATTTAAGATTCACCATGGTCAGAACACTCAACAGTTCTTCCTTTATTTTGCTTATATTAAATGTCCAAGGATAATTTTTAATTTAACGCTCAACACTTCCTTTTAGAATATAAGCACAATAGCAAATGTTATTACTTTTTGTTCACACACTGTCCATTCCGTCAAATAATGAAAGTTTGTGTGTCATACCAAAAAAAAAAAAAAAATAGCTCATAGCAATACAGCATCTATGTATATAAATATTATGCTGCAAGGATACAGCGCAAGTACAGCTCCAGAAGTCGCAGAGAGATCTTAGATTCTTCAACAACAACGACAGCTCGTTGTGCCAATTTGTAAGCATATTAAACTTTAACAACACAAAGTGACAAAAAGCTAGTGTGTGTGTCTGTGCAGTGCATCCTCACAAGAGTTTTAAAGTTCGTTAAAAAATTGCAAGTCACTAAAACCATATTCATGCCCCCTTGCTCCCTTACATATCCCGTCGCCGTCATCCACAAATAAAACCTATCAACAAAAAAGTTTTACATCATGCCATATAAATGCGGTATCCGACACGTCGTCGTCGTCCTTGTGACACAATAATATAACGTAAGTGCTATTGACATGTTTCCTTTTTGCTGGGAAATGAGTTTCCTGAATGAGTTTTAAGCTTTTTTTGTTTCCAACGCTCGTACGCACTCGTGATGACATTCAGAAAAGAGAATGATAATTGAGGAACAGCATCAGCATCAGTGCGGCTTGCAGCAGGAAACAGGGAAGCTGGATGTGTGGTGCTTTTATGTATGGCACATTATGCTGTTTTACAAGGACTTTTAAGGACGAGAGTTATACTAATTGGTTGGTAGGTTTTCAGTATTTAAAACAAATGCGCTTGTTATTATTAAAAATAAAGCGTGAACTACTACAAATACCATCTTACAGCGGTGTCAGCAGCTGTTACAAGTTCAGTGCGCCATGTGTTATTTAATTTGGTCATCAGTCAATATTGCAAATACGGCAGAGAATGAGTCGTCCTTTATAGTCCTTTGGCTCGCATTCGCTCTGTTCGCTGTGGTGACAATAATAGCACATGTCAGTGGTTTTTCATTTAGCCAATTAATTGGAAATGCAGTTTGACTTTGTAGCGGTTCGGGTTTTCCTCCTGTCAATATTGGCGATGTATTACATAATAACTTGATATTGTTTGAAGTCAGTCAATTGTATTGCATCATAATTTTTTTTTTAAATTGGCAATTTTATTGGTGCTGTAAAGGGTAAATCAATTGCTGACTTGTCTTTTTTCGGATTCGGAATTAATTTAAAACTCTGTTCACTTAAAGTCGACGACTTTCATTATTGTTGTCTGTGTATACTTTGTTTCTGTTCGATAGATTGGTTTTTATGAAATGTCAGAATTTCTGAGTATTTCCAAAAAAGCCCTTTATGAGAAATTAAATTGGTTTTTAACGACGCAGTTTCATTTTGTCATTTTTTGGTTTGTAGTGGCGTCGACGGCCCTTTCTGGAGCTAGTCAAAACTGCTGGCAGAGGTTTGGGAAAATTGCAGGTCCATCACATCCTTTTAGTATCCTTTAATCGTTTCCATCCTTTTTATATTATATTTGTTATTGTTCATGTTTGTTTTATTCTGAATTCATCAATTATTGATGTAAATTGAGTAAAATAAAGAGTATGTATATAGAAGAGATGATTCCTTTTCACTTGAACATAAAATTAAAACAAAAACGAAATTAACTAGTTAAAAATGGCAATGTGTAAAAGCAATGCTTGCCATATATAGTCTTTCAGAAATCTGTAAAAGAGTGGAAAGACCGCGCTCATCTGTTAAGTACGTGAATTAATTATTTAGAAACATACTTTTCAAGGTTTCAAATCAGCTACAATATTCTGTTCAGTTAGGGATTAGCGTCAATTTTTTTTTGATTTTCGTTGTCGAATAGCGTTAAAAAGTTGCATTATTAAAACATTATGCATTAATAAACTAGGCGTAAGAAATAATAAAACAAACAAATTTCAGTTTTCTTAGCTTTCTACCACGAGGCCTTAGCAAAAGTGACAAAAATGTCCTTTATTTCTTTATTTTGTTTGTGTGTTCTGTACTGTAGCCTTAAAAGTAGAGAATAAGTTTAACAATAAAGATAATCACACCAAGAACATTAATGTTAAAAAACTAACCAAGTTCTTCTATATACAAAAACCTTTGCGTAACAAGTCAGTCGTGTAAAGTACTGGGATCTTGAACTACGCCAAGTTCTAAGTTTATAAATGTTAAATATCAATTTTTTTAAGTAGAGTAATATGGTAGAAATTATCAGAGAAATCTGTTATTTAATGTTTACTGACTTAAATTGCGTTGGTTTACTTGGCAAATTTTCTTTTATAATAACAAATTATTCAATTTTGAAATGAAAATTTGCCAAGTAAATCAACGAAATTTAAGTCAGTAATCATTAAATAACAGATTTATCTGATAGTTTTGAGCTTCTTCCATATTACTCTACTTAAAATATTTGATATTTAACATTAATAAACTTAGATCTTGGCGTAGTTTAAGGTCTCAGTACTTTTCACGGCTGACTTGTTACGCTAAGGTTTTTGTATATAGAAAATTTTGGCTACTTTTTTAACATTTATGGTTTTGGCGAGATTTCACAACCTTTTGCAAAGATTATTTATTAATTTCAAATTTTTCTTTGTGTACACCTGAAAGCTGATGACTGCTCTAACGAACATAATCCTGCACCCATCGGAAGTGCTCTCAATGTACTTAATATTAATTGTGTATAAATGGGTTTTTATCGCTATCCAATCGCTCTACCAAATTTCATCATTCTACGACAATAATTAGTTCTCTACATAGTTGATATCAATTCTATGCAAATAAAATCTCAAATTTTAAAATGTTGCCTTTGCTTGTAGTTAAAGCTCTACCACTGTACCAAATTGCATCGTTCCACGCCGGTCAGAAATGCTCCAAATAATTTATATCTGTTCTATGAGTATGGGTGGATACCACGCCCCCTGAATAAAAAATCTTAAGTTTTAACATTTTTCCCTTGCCTGCGCTTTAAGCCCTACCGCTGTACCATTTCATTAATCTACTACACTCCGAAGTGCTTCAAATAATTTATATCAATTCTATGAAAATGGGCCCCCTGAATGCAAATCTTGAATATTCGATTTTTTCTTTTGTATTCACCACAAGGCTTATCGTTGTGTGAAATTACAATACTCTACGATGTCGGGAAGTGCTCCATAATTTTGATGACTGAGTGAGTTAGTCAGCGGGTTACGGTTTTTGGGAATTTTGCATTCTTATATCTCGGGAACCACTAAAGCAAACTAATTGAAATTTGGTAAGTTCCCTAAGCTTGATGAGCTTAGCAAATGCTGATAGTTTGAAGTTTCTGACTTTATTGGCACTGAAGTGAGAGGGGGGTCGAAAACCGCCTGAATTTGTTCCTGTAAAAAAGGTTGTAGTGCCAAAACTAGGATGGGCACTACGGTGCCCTTTGATTTCCTATAATAAAAAATTGGTCAACTTTTATGTACTGTCAACGGTTCTCGAGATATTTGTTAGAAAGCGCAGTAAGCCCACCACACAATCAGACCCTTTAGGTTCTATTAAGCCAACACCAGAATTGGATAACATTATCACAGAGCAGAAGATTATGTGGGCAATAAACTCGTTCAAACTATAGCAGCAGTTCTGAATATCGAAGAAAACAGTTACAAGAGACACACCACAAGGAGGAGAAGTTAGATTACTATGTGTCCTTGTGGTAAACAACATTCCGATTGAGTGATTTGACCAAAATAGGACAGCAATCCCTGTCGAAACGTTGGGAACAAATCAATGTAACTTTGTTTCATTGCTAATTCCAGTGACCAAAAAACCGGAATGAAGAAGGTAATCTCATTCACCTACAAATAGTAAGCAACATTTTTCTTACTAGATTTAAGAACAAAGGAATTATAAGAGAGTGGTTTATGCACACAATATAGTAGGAATCTTTCCACCATCAAGGATATAATGTAATCTGCGCTTAGGGAACTATCTTCGTGGGCAGAGCAAAACGGTTTAGGGAGTAACCCCGCTAAAACTGAACTAGTTCTCTGTTTACGAGGAAAAGAAAACTGAAGGACCTTAGTCCTTCTAAGTTCAATGAGATCCCTCTGAAACTTTCCACAGAAGCCAAATATCTTGGTGTAATCCTAGACTCTAAGCTAACTTGGAAACAGGGCACAGATGTAAGAATGAAAAGACATGTAAAAAAACCTTCGGAACACAATGGGGCATACGACCGAAAGTCATCAATTGGATGTTCACAGCGATCATTCGTCCCATACTTACGGGTCTATCGTGCGGTGAAAATGCTATAGAGAAAGATTGCTATCTCAAAAACCTAAACAAGGTACAGATACTAGTCTGTTAAGCCTAGTAGACGTTAACAAAAACATCAGATTTTAATACCCGAAAGTCATGGATGGGAACCTAGTTCACTATTAACAGAATAGGGTATTCCCATCTACACTGATGGGTTAAAAATGGAAGAAGAACATGAGTCGGGGTGTTATGTGAAGATTTTTATGTAAAGGAATCATATAAACTCCCTGATTAATGTAGCGTCTTTCAGGCTGAGTCTTACGCTAATGAAAAATCAATTTTAATGATCGATAGGAACAAATTGATATCATCAGCGATCGCATTTTTCATGGACAGCCAAGCTGCTATCAAAGCACTATCCAGTGGGGTAATAAGATCCAAGTCAGTAGCACAGTCCCGAAGCATTCTGAATATCATCGGTAACTCTAAACAAGTCAAAGTCTGCTGGTTGCCTGGACATAGCAATGTAGAGATGAACGATATAGAAATAACTCCTGGATATGTAGGAGCGACTGTGTCGTCTCTAGAAGCTTATTGCCTAGAATTAAAAAAAAACAAAACAGAGTATATTTTATCAGTAGGTAAAAAGAACAATATCAGAACCTTGATAGGGATACTATCAAGATATTGTGCTATATGGCCACTAGATTGGGTGTATTGGCACCCGATTTCTGTAAGGGCTGTAAAGATGTTGACGAAACGGAAACCTTTAAACACATGCTTTGTGACTGTCATTGCAAGCAGATCGCCTCCGAAACTTTGGAAACAGGTTTGTTGATGAACTGGACGACCTAGTGCCGGTTACAATAGTAAATATGAAATAATCTACACAGAGTACGGACTGGTTCGTAAATGAACCACTGTTCATGAAACTTTAGTGTGAAGGAGGATCACAATGAATCAATATACCCCCGTGTACGCAGCAGCCTTTAAGCTGAGCACGCCCCTCCTAATCTAATATAGGCCCACCACATTAAATAATTCTTACTTGCGATATACATATGTACTATAGGTACTTTCTTCAGGACTAAATGACTTAAACAAAAAAATGAAGACAGCACTGGTGGGAATAATTCAGTTTTTGATATTGTGAGGTTTCTTGCGTGGCCGTAGCGCGATAGTTGTGTGTTCGCCAGTCAACCTCATGGTTATAGGTTCGATCCCTGCCGTAGTCTATGTCTTCTTATTTTTCCATTAAAAACCAATTTTAAAAATAAATGTCATACAATGAGTTGCTGGTTTACTCATTACATGCTGTTTAGGCATAGAACTAACACCATGTGATTGAGTAGAGCTAGTATGCCGATAAAATATGACAATGAATAAAAAATTTAATGCGAATTATAAGGGACATCGATAAAGAAGACACGGAAATTTCTCCGCATTAGTTCAGCCGCCATCCCTGGAGATACATTCTGAGACGACAACCACCTACAGTCTCCGATTATCGCGCCACACATCTTTCCTGTCATTCTTTCTCTTCCTTAACCTCACGCCCGCGCTGTGTTGAAACATTTAAAGCGTATTCATAATCCCTTGAGCGCGTGTAGATTAAAAAAAAATGGAAAACGGACAATGTGTCACCCAATCTGAAATGAGTTGAAATTTTCAAACACTTTGAATAGTGCGAAAATTTACTGACTCGTTGAGTTTTCATTGTAGCTTCCAGCTTCAAATGCCCCTAAGAAAAGAGTGTTTTCAATTTCTAATAACATTTGCAGACCTGAAAACCCACAATTAAATCACACAATTGATAAACTCAAGGCATTCTTGATAACAATGCACAATTATGACTATGATTGTGGAGATGTTAAGACTTTTTTAAGAAATCGGGATGACATCTTAAAAAGAATACACTGCGATGTACAATGCAAAAAAACAATAAGAATTTCTTTGAGCTGAACTCTTAAATTAAGTACATACTTAATATAAGTAGATATTTATTTTTTTTTGTTATAAGTATTTTTATTTTTGTTTTTAAGGCTGAACTGATATATATGTAATCTGAAGTATAAACAATTTGAATAACTATCGTTTCTTCCTAAACTTTTATAAGTTTATTAAAGGTTGTCCTCTTTTTTTGCATTTGAAAAAATATTCACCGTAACTATAGGACATGTTTTGCATTTGGACAAGAGTTAAACTCGGGATTTTAATCAAACATAACATAACATAACGATGATAGAGAACTCCAAAAAAGTGCGTCCCGCAATTACCTCTACATATACCCCGTAAAAACGTTTGCACTATGAACAACTTTTTCTTGTGTGCCGATCAGCTTAGGAAAAAACAATATTTGCTTATGATTTTGTCGTTGCATTTGTTTCTTGAAGAAGTGGGATCATCTAAGAATTGAACTTAGGGAGAGCGTTGCAATGGTTTATATTTCAACTTTATTTGGTTATCGATGCGTAATTCATTTATGAGATTCGATGGAGCTACATTAACGCAGCGCAAGTGTCCCCCAGCAAGCATATAAGAAGTATGCCTATCCATAAAGAGGCTTAAAAACAACAAAGCCGCATGCAAAGATGGCTTACTAGCAGAACTGTTGAGATGTGGAGGTGAAACTTTTTGCAGGAAGATACACCAAATTATCAACCAAGAGTGGGAGGATGAAAGTACATCCGATGACTCGAAAATAAGTCTTGTCTGACCAATATTTAAGAAAAGCCGTCCAATGCCCACGAGCAAGTAAAGGGTTATGTTATTTTTAAATGTTACCTACAAAATGCTGTATACTACTAGTGTTCCTTTCAATTCCAACCTGGCAAATCGACTATAGACCAAATGTTCGCACTAAGGTAAATCCAGGAGAAAATCAACGAGTTTGAAATCTTTTTATCGACCTCACGACAGCATATCGTGGCAAGAATTCTTTAATGCGATGAGAGCTTCGAGTTCCGGGAAAACTGATTTAGATGTTCCGCGTAACTTTGAACAACACACAGATCCTACTGAAATTAGGAAGCATCACCTGGGAACTTTTAAAAACCTGGACTGTGTTCCGGCAAGGCGCGATGAGCTGCCCTGTGTTATTTTTAATTTGATGTTGGAATCTTTACAATCTCCACACATAATTGTTGAGTTTCGCAGGCAACCAGAACATCATAGGCGTATCCAACGTAAAATATACCTTCACGGCAATTGTAGAAGAAGCAGCAAAAGTAGTCTACAAGTAAACGAGGATAAAACTATATCAGATTTTAATTTAAGAACAATCGCCCACTTATGGAAGAAATGCGGTGAAGATTTCATCTAGAAAACCGGCAGAGTAATTTCGGTTTGGCAAAACAGCTAGGTTTAAATGTGAAGGCAGGTTAAATGAACTCGGCAAAAATAATAATGTCACACTTCATTGGGCACCTGGCCACGTAGGTGTCCAGAGGGCAATGAGAAGGCAGACTCCTTAGCAAAAATAGGTGCATCAACTCAGTTAGTGAGGCCTGAACCATATTGCGGAATAGGAGAAAATGTGATTAAAAACAAAATCAAAAAAGAAGAGGAACTCTCTAAACTGAGACAGGCCAAACTACTACTTGGGAATTATAACCAACAAAGTTTCATAGACTGTATAACCTTAAGCAGTAAAATGAGTAATTCTCATCCAACTCCAGATGGGGTCAGAATAGATCTCATGGTCGCAGTGCAACATCCCCATAGTACTATATATTCATTCATGGGCTCAAAACTCCTAACCCAAAAGTCAAAAGTAATTCTTTTCTAAACTTTTCAAAAGTGAATCTTTGACTCGCAGCTAAGACCGAACCTTGGGATTGCGGATCAAGTTATCGCGGATACTAAAAAACTTGATTCATCAATAGATGTGGAAGGGAACTCAACATGGGTTATGTAGAGCACACGGAGAAGTAAATATTTTGAATACAGTTGTTGGCGTAAGGTGTGTTTATAATTTTTTCTATTTCCAAATTCTTATTCTTCGGATCTGGATCCGCCAGTATGACAAGTATATTAAATTCTGATTTCGATAGCTTCAAAATACTAGAGTCTTTTAAATACGTGCGTGAAAAGAACTTTATAAATAATAACGCTCGTAATTTAACCTTTTACATCTCTTAAGAATCCTCTACATTTTCTTTCTCTCCAGCAGATATTTCATATACAAATGTAGCTCAATGATATCGTGATTGAAAAAAATAAATAGAAATGGACCAAGAATACAACCTTATGGAACTCTAGCTTTTATCTCTTTAAAAGACTTTGAAGATTCCGTTTGTTAGGATTTTTTTTAATTAGAATTATTACAATTTAAAGTTTTGAAAGATAGTCATAACATTTCATGACATGTTGCTCTTGAATAATTGAACATAAATCACTGCTTATGCAATTGATGGACCTTCGCCCTTCTATGATGGAAGTCAGTTTTTTAAATGAATTTTCCTCTTGATTGCTAAATGACCACTGCTCAGAATAATGCATGTGTTGTACTGTTGTATCGGTATACGCAATTTGGCAACAATACTGTGACCACAATAATATATTCAAACAGAAATCTGCACAACTTAAAGTTTTTGGGTCATTCGATCGATATCTCAGTTATAGAACCATGTAATATACACTCTAAAAACTGTGTTTAAATTTACCATTAAATTGTATGTAATTCATAGTGTAAAAGTAGGCAAGTTGCGTATTTATACACATGCCAATAGGTAAAAAAAATTAACACATTGTGTTGGATATTACAAACATTTGTTGTAAATTTTCACCCTCTGTGTACCTTTCAATCACCATTGTTCAGTATTAAACAAATAATGTTTAAACATTACGCCACAATTTTTATAATTAAACAAATATTGTTTAAATTCAAACAACTTATGAAAACAATCAATACATATATTTACTACCATTTGATGTAACATGAAAGTTAAAAATTGTATGTGTAAATTTGCAATTCGATTGTGATGATGACGATACGCTTGCAAGTTCATTTAATTTATGATCGGACCATTGGCGAACACAGAGTAGGTATATAAAATCGTTCCTTTTTACCGCTTTCTCCCTGCAAGCTGCAATTGTGATCTTTTTTTTGGTGAACGTGTTGATTACCTTAATGCAATCGTTGAACATGGTGTACAAATTAACATGTGTTTATTGATTCATATGAGACGAAGCCATACTCTTATGAGAAACTCACGAATCATAATTTTTTTTAAATAAAATTTTGTGTACAGGGTGGCCCACTAATCGTGCTACAATAAGAAATTTAAATAACTTTTATTTTAATCGATGTATTTCATTAATTTTTTTTTATTGGATTAAAAATTAAATTTTATTTTAAATAACTAATGGTTTTTAAAGATGATAGACCGCAAATGACCTCCACGCTCATCCACGCATATGCGGCACCTGATCAGAAAATTTTTCATTGCGGCCGGAAGGGTTGAAATTGGGATCGCCTCAATTATTGTCTTAATGGACTGCTTCAATTCAGTCAAATTCCTGGGTTTCGTTATGTACACTTCCTGCTTAACATAACCCCATAAAAAAGTCTCCTTCAACATCTTTAAATAACGGTCCCCATTGACAGTTTGTGTTACACCGTTTTCTTCAAAGAAGTATGGCCCAACAATACACATTGATGAAACTACGCACCACACAGTGACTCGTTCTGGGTGCAGTTCAGTCTCATGGAGCATTTCTGGATTAGATTCACTCCATATACTGCAATTTTGCTTATTAACATTGCCGTTTAAGTCAAAATGGGCCTCATCAGACATGAACAAACAATTTATCAATGTGTAGTATTCTTCGGCCATTGCAATAATTTTTCGGCAAAATTCCAGGCGAACAGCCAAACCCTGACGGATTAACTTGTTTGTAATTTGGACTTTGTACGAAAACAAGTTTAAGTCATCATGAAGTATTCGTTGTAATGACCGTCTGCTAACTCCAATTTGGCCCGATAAGTTTCGAGTCGAAACACTTGGATTTGCCTGTATTGCCGATACCACAGCCACGATTTTATCCTGAACCCCGAAGATTGGGACCTCGATGATACGGTCTTCGTTCGATGCTTCCAGATTCGGCAAACATGTTCACCAGCCTCATAATGGTCCATCTACTCGGTGGAGTACCGCCAAACTCCAGCCTAAATTCCCTTTGGACGGAAATGACGGACTGCAACGAATGGTACCGCTGCACTACTCAAATCCTTTTTTCAGTATCCCAAGCATTCATTTTGATAAATCTAAATAGTAGCCTATAAAATAAAAAAAAAATAAGCCGATTACTCACACTGAACAAAGATGACAGTTATTACGTTTTATTTTTGTAGCAGGATTCGTGGGCCACTCTGTATAAAAATGAAAACTGTGATGCATTGTTTCTGATAAAATTATTCTTAGTATTATCCTAAGGATCTATTTATTTTTTACATAATAAGTAAAAAATTAAGATTAAACTTCGAACAAAATTATGTATGAAAACGCATAAAATTGGATCTAATTTATTTGATTTCGCTCTTAAAAGCGCTTTTAAAAGCGAAATCATACATAATTTTGTTGGAAGTTTACACATTGTTTGTTGAATTTCGGAATAAATTTGAATATGAAAAGTTTAAATTTACACATTGTATGCTTATTTAAAAAACGTTTGCTTAAATTCTGTTGAATTTTAAACATAAATTATGTATATATACCTTAAGTTTAAGCATCTTAGGTGTAGGAATACACATTTTTGCTTAAATCTTCATTTGAAATTACACATTAAATATTTAGGATTAATACGTGTGTAAAAATACTGAAATTATGGTAGGCAACAAGTTTCCTCGCTTTATGATAGTAAAATTACACGATTTATTTTAAGAGTGTAGGGTGCTACTGCTACCAAAGTAAATCGCATCTTTGCAAACTTGCAAATAGACTTTTTTTTATAAATCAAGAATAATTGTCATTTTGCTTTGCTTAAATTCTTATAAGAAGCACGTCAAATCCTTCTTCAAAAAAACCTCTGTCCTTTTTAAAGTTGAATGTTTTGATTTTTTCACTTTTCCTGGTGCTTGCACAGCCTTTAGAAATCCAATTTTAAAATCTCGGTATCCAAAAAGCTTGCAAGTATATTATCGAAAAATACAAAGCAAATCAAGTTGCCTTCCCGTTCTGTCATTGTCGTTGTCGATTTTATTTATCGAAAATTCGATTTGATGTCCAGGTTTACAAAGAATACTAGCATGTAGGTATGCATAGTCAAGTTCTGTAACGAAAAAAAATACTAAACATGTAATAATACAGTGAGAAGTTAAAAGCCGAAAGAAGAAAAATATCTAGGTATATCGTCTATTTGAAGGCTTTGAAAAAACATACATACATGTGTGTATGCATGTGCATGTACGCTCGAATTCAATTTTCTATTTAACTGAATTGCACCAAAAGTTGCATGATGATTTCGTTGTCGTCCTTTAAAATGCATCTTCCTAGCTACTGCTGTTGTTATGCAAGTACATAGGTAGTTCCAGGCAAGGGTAGTTCTACGAGTATCAAAAGAGGAACTTTTGAATCTAGTCGGAAAATAACTCAAATTCAATGTGATATAATCCACGTAACTCGCATATCATGGAGAACAGGCATCTTTGGTGAAGGAACTTAAGTTAGTGAGGTACTTCTCCACTTTAACTTGCATTGAAATGTTTTCTGCTGAAAGTTTTTTTTTGTTTTCATTCTTATGGTAAAACTTTTACTCCAATCCTATAGAACCTGGATGCACAAAAAAGAAAAATAATAGATATTCTAGTTCTTCGGCGAACGTGATTAGTCAAGAAAAAAATTCAAGAAAACAGGGTTGGATTTAGATACCATTGATTTATCACAATCTGATTTTTTTTTTAAATATGTATAGCTATTTTTAAAAGATGTTCATGTTACATGCTTAAACAGTTGTGCATATTTTATAAATGTCAAATGGACTTGACAAGCAAGATAAGAAAAATACTACAAGCTATTAGAACTGATAGATCAAGCTATATTTCTGTTAATGTCTTTACCATTTTTCACCTGAGTTGGAAATACTTGCCGATAATTTGAAAGGAAGGCTATGATTATCTAATTAGTTATATAATCAATAGTATGAGAGTTTAACACTTGGTGGAAATTAATTTTTGACATTTTTGTATAAAGAAGTAATTAAGCACTTGTTTTTCCACAATTTAAAATTTTGTTTTTATTAATATCTAATTAAAAAACTTTTTTTAAGGCCAACGCGTTTCGTCTTAGTTAGGACATCATCAGGGCAATCTGGTTAGTTTAGTGGAACTTGGGAAACTGAAATACGCGGTACTGGGTAAAACAACTAAAGGGTCTGCCAGCTAACGATTTTTTTTCAACTAGTGCTTATTTCGTGAATGGTAACACTAGCTCATGTCTGATTTGACAAATAATTAGTTCTATCCTTCCGCTGAAAAAATATGGTTGTGTGTACGCTTGAACAACGCTGGGAAATATTGCGACAATGCTTTGAAAATCATGGTAATGTTGCAGAATGTGAGCGAAAATTTCGTGCGGATTTTGGAAGAAGAGAAGCACCGTCAGCTCCGTATATTACTTATCTTGTGAAAAAAGTGAAAGAAACTGGCATCCTCATCGATAAACCAAAGCGTGAAAAGCCAAAAACAGTTTGTCCACCCGAGAATATTGCTGCTGTGGCAGAAAGTGTGCGTGAAGCGCCATCAACATCAATTCACCGTCGTTCTAAACAATTGAACATTTCGGAGACATCATTGAACGAATTTTGCATAAAGACCTTGGTATGACCATCCAATGCCTTTTCGCTTCGCTAAGTGGGCCTGCGATCGACTTAGAGAAGATGCCGATTTTGCCAAAAAAAATCATCTTTTCAGATGAAGCAACATTTTGATCTTGGCGGGTATGTAAACAAGCAAAATTGTCGCATTTGGGGCACAGAAAACCCGCACGCATACATTTAAAAGCAGATACACCTAAATTGAGTCACTGTTTGGTGCGGATTTTGGTCCAGAGGCATAATATGGCCATTTTTCTTCGAAAATGAGCAAGGAGTGGCCGTAACAGTCAATGGCGATCGTTATCGGGCCATGTTGAACGAATTTTTGTTCACAAAAATTGAAGAGGAGGATATTGGCATTATTTGGTTTCAACAGGACGGCGCTACGTGCCACACAGCCGAAGCTACACTCGATGTTTTGCGCCCTGTTTTTGAAGATCGCATTATCAGCCGCAGAGCTGATATCGTTTGGCCACCTCGGAGCTGCGATTTGACACCGTTGGACTATTATTTGTGGGGTGCCGTAAAAGATAAGTGTTACTTCGACAAGCCAGAAACAATTGTCGCTTTAAAGGACAATATTCGTGAAGCCATTGTTGAAATACAGCTGCACACAATCGGTAATGTACTTAAAAATTGGACCGATCGTGTAGGTATGACCAGCCGAGGCAGCCGTTTGAATGAAATTATTTTCCATTATTAACCGGAAGGATTGTACTTTCAAATAAAAGAAGAAATTTGAGAAAATATTCAGCAGTTTTTTTTTATAGCATTTTCAAAAAAAAAAGAAGTTATTTGGCGGACCCTTTAGAAGAAGTATAAGCATTTTGTCGAATAAAAACTTAACCTCAAAAGTGGCGAAATGTAAAGAATTGGAGGAACAAAAAGTGATCCTAAACAAAATAGCGAAATTTCATAAGACCGAATATTTATTTGCGTTACTTTTATTACGGATTACCTAATTTAAAAAAAAAATAATTTACTATAATCACCACCGATTGAATTTGAGTGTCACGACAGAATTTGCTTATCTATAATGGTGCAATAGCCCTGGGTGGTATTGGGCCTCAACCAAAAAGCTTCTCCTGCCAGCTCGGTCCTTAGCTAGCTCGAGTAGCTTAGCTCCAGTTTATTGGAGTATAGGTAGACAAAGTCCCTAACTACCTCAAAGTTAAGGCTGTCTTGGATGATGTTCTGTCCAGGACGTCGGTGTTGGGTGTCGTTTCCTTATGACAGCATACACTTTGTCTTGCCTCATTTATTGCTAACCCATTTTGTCGCTTCCGCCTTTGTGAATATTGAGGCGGTCATAAAAGGACACGGTAGTCAAGTTCTGCCACCCTCTTACAGGATCAAACTTTAGTACCAATGAAGTCAGAACTCGCAGCATTTGGTAAGCTCACCAGATTTAGGCAACTCACCCACCCACTTTCAATTCTATAGCATTAGTGATTCCCGAGACATAAGACTTCAAAAATCCCAAAAACTGTAACTGACTGACTGAGTCACTCACTCACTCACTGATAGATTTTTCAAATTATGAAGCACTTGCCGACATCGTAGAATCTTTTAATTTCGCACAACGATAGGCCTTGTGGCGTATACAAGGAAAACGTCGAAAATTCAAGATTTTCCTTTCAGGAGGGATGGTACCTGCCTATTTTCATAGAATTGATATAAATTATTTGGAGCACTTCGGACCGTCATTGATTAATAAAATTTGGTTAAAGCGATAGGCTCAAAGTGCAGGCAAATGCAAAAGTTTAATAATTGAAATCCTAAATTCAGAGGCGTGGCAACCGCCCACTTGCATTGAATTGATATCAACTATGTAGAGAACTTTGATTGTCGTAGAATGATGACATTTGACCAAAGGGATTTTCACAGAATTAATATTAAATATATTGAGAGCACTTCCAATTCCTACAAGATTATGGAATTTGGTGGAGCGGTCAGCTTTTAGGAGAATACAAAGAAAAAGTTAAAATTATGAAATTTTCTATGCAGGGACGTTTCATCCACCACTTCTTATCAATTATTACCATTGTAGTGCATGCAAAAGGCATAAATTAAGAACTTACGTTTCCTTATGACACTTTCATTGAGCGTTTATTGCAACCACTTTTCCTGATAAAAAAATCTTAGTAAAAAGTAGTGGAATCACACCAAAAATATAAATGTGAAAGAAGTAGCCAAGTTCTTCTACATACAAAAACCTTTGCGTAACAAGTCAGCCGTGAAAAGTAAATAGATCTTAAAGTAGTTTTTAATGTTAAATATAAAATTATTTAAGTAAAGTAATATGGAAGAACCTCAAAATTATCAGATGACTTATGTGAATTACACAAACTGACAAGTTTGTCAGGGACAGGGATTCTAAAGCTAGACATTGTTCTATATACGCGGTCTGAAAATGAATGAAGAGATGGTGGGTTTCGATTTGAAGCTCCGGTCTTTTTTCAAAGATCTGCCGAACTGAGAATATTTGGTTGTTGATGGACTTTCCTGGCCTAAAACAACACTGATATGGACCTATCCAGCTAGTGACGAGTGGCTTTAGGTGTTCTCACAATCCAGGAAAGAAGATATTATATGCTATGTTAAGAAAACGTATACCTCTGTAATTGGCGCAGTTCAGAGGGTCTCCTTTCTTGAACACAGGATGTTCAGAAGAGATTACCAGTACACAAGAATTCCACATTGACGTATTTTAACTTCACCGAAAATCCAACCAAGATTCCTCCATTATCTGAGAACTCACATTTGGTTACTACAGGGTGGCACACGAATCGTGCTACAAAAATAAAAACGCTTATTTTTTTTTATTTTATGGGCTACTATTTAGATTTATCAAAATTAATGCTTGGAATACTGAAAAAAGGATTTGGATAGTGCAGCGATACCATTCTTTGTAGTCCGTCATTTCCGACAAAGGGAATTTAGGCTGGAGTTTGGCGGTACTCCACCGAGTAGATGGACCATTAGGACCATAGGCTGGTGAACATGTTTGCCGAATCTGGTAGCATCGAACGAAGACCGTATCATCGAGAACCCAATGTTCGTGTTCAGGATACAATCGTGGCTGTTGCATCGGCAATACCGGCAAATCCAAGTGTTTCGACTCGAAACTTATCGGGCCAAATTGAAGTTAGCAGACGGTCATTACAACGGATACTTCATGATGACTTAAACTTGTTTCCGTACAAAGTCCAAATTACAAGCAAGTTAAACCCTCAGAGTTTGCCTGTTTTGTCTGGAATTTTGCCGAAATATTATTGCAATGGCCGAGAACATTCATGTCATGTTCATGTCTGATGAGGCCCATTTTGACTTAAGCGGCAATGTTAACAAGCAGAATTGAAGTGAATCTAATACAGAAATGCTCCATGAGACAGAACTGCACCCAGAACGAGTCACTGTGTGGTGCGCAGTTTCATCAAAGTGTATTGTCGGGCCATACTTCTTCGAAGAAAACGGTGTAACACAAACTGTCAATGGGGCCGTTATTTAAAGATGTTGAAGGAGTTTTTTTACCCAGAACTTTGCCGAAGACGTATCCCTTTCAACAGGATTTGGTTTCAACAAGATGGAGCAAGTGCACACGTAGCCACACAAGTTATGGCGGAGCTCCAACGAAAATTTGCAAACAAATTGATATCCAGAAACTGCACTGCCCGCCAAAGGTCACCTGACCTGACAGCACCAGACTTTTCTTATGGGGTTATGTCAAACAGGAAGTGTACAAAACGAAACCCAGGAATTGGACTGAATTGAAGCAGTCCATTAAGAAAATAAATGAGGCGATCCCAATTTCAATCTTTCAGGCCGCAATGAATAATTTTCTGAACAGGTGCCGCATATGCTTGGATGAGCGTGATGGTCATTCGCGGTCTATCATCTTTAAAAACCATTGTTTATTTAAAATAAAATTTAATTTTTAATCAAATAAAAAAAAATTAATGAAATACAACGATTAAAATAAAAGTTATTTAAATTTCTTATTGTAGCACGATTCGTGTACCACCCTGTACTTAACTCATAATTGGAGGACAATGACGAACTAAAAACATGTCATTTTGAAACATACTTATAAAGTTCCTTGAATTTTATTGAATTTATTGAATTTTTTTTTTTATTGAATTTTATTTTATCCATCAATTTGGCGAAGCTGTGCAGCAATTTCTGGCACAAGACTCCACTGACCTGATTGGCTTGAAGTCTTAATTTCTAATTACAACCTAGGACTTCGGTGCCTGCTGATTTAGCAGTTCATTTAGTCTACCCTGTCGAGTGCCACAAAGAGTGTTGTACCTGCTGATCCATTCCAGACTCAGAATATTATGTCAAAAAAACCTGTTTACCAAAAGCACTCTAATATATTACACATTGCGATAGTTTACATTATCCAATTGACATTTTTCTTTCTAAATTAATTTAATAATATTAGGCTGTCTATAGTCCTTTGATTTTAAGATGAACAATTTTGAATAGCTCTCTGATCTTTTTAATGTTGCTGGAAAAGTGAAATGGAAAACAAATTGCCCAACACATGGGGAACAAAGTTTTGACAACGCAAATAAATTTATAAAATCAGTAGCGACATTTATCAAATGTCATTTTAAAATTATACATATTATACTGTTAGTACGAAAATTGGTCTTAAATATTCAAAAATGTAAGGAAAATGGAGTTCTTTCAAAAGAAATTGATTATTTTCTCAGGATGGAAATCGATATTTGTTAATTATGTCGTGCACGAAGGACGTTTGTGGTAGCGGACTTAAACAAAAAATGTGAGAGTTGGGTTGAATTAATAACGTCCGACCGACAATAATTGAACAGAGTGAGACACTTTTGACAGGAACAGCTCTTCTATATATTT
The DNA here is from genome assembly GCA_910595825.1 of Philhelius pedissequus. Lineage (NCBI taxonomy): Eukaryota > Metazoa > Arthropoda > Insecta > Diptera > Syrphidae > Philhelius > Philhelius pedissequus. Next base: position 270,373,178 of record OU343160.1, on the reverse strand, counting down.
AAAAAATGGAGTTATCCGATATTTTGGAAATATAAAATGGCCAACTAAAAAAAGGAAAAATCAAAGAAAACGATTTTACTTTCCAATGGAAATTTATAGTTATAACCAATCCATGAACACATCTATCGAGATTCAATGGCCTCATTCAGATTTCGGTACGATAGCCTATCTAAGATCTGTTAGTATCCACTGAAGTTCCTGAACAACCAACATCGATTGGCTTGGATATATCTAAACAAAGTTTCGAAAGTATTGAATAACTGTACAAATATAACTTATTAGGCATCCGTGGTTTTTTTTTGACATGGTAAAAATATGTATTTTTTTCAGATTATTCCGTGTTATAAAATTAAATAAGGTTTGTACATAATTGTACTCTGAAACAACTTTTTAACATGGAATAATCAGACAAAAATATATTTTTACTAATTGTACAAATGACAGAATCCCCCATTAAAAGTTCTCTATACTCAAAGTTTCGCTATCCATTTTATAATGATAGAGCTGAAAAGACCGCTTTTTGAAAAAAATGTTATTTATAATTCTTATTTACAACTGCTTAAAACCCTCCCCAATGATCTTTATACAGAATATCTTAATAAAATTGTCATTTTGCTTATAAGCTTGATCCCAAAAGTTCTTAGAATTCTTCAATCATTTTCATTGATATTCCCATTACTATTGATGATAACTCCTTTCTTTATTTAGAAGATTGTCGACGGAAGAATTTTAATTATATTTTAATTAGCATCGACAAAGTGTTACATTGTCTTCCCTTAATTCGTGTTGATTACTCATCTGGACCAGATTTAATCCCGCCAATAATTTGGAAAAAGTGTATCAATAGTAGCGTATATGGAAAAAATTACTGTGCGTTTTCAAATTGCGTAATACATCTGATATATGTAATTACAGACCAATGTCTAATTTGTTTTGTTTTTGCATGCGTTTTGAGCATGTGGTTTGAGATTGAATTAACAACATTCAACTGTAAGAACAGAGTATATAATCAACAACATGGCGAGAGGATCTACGAGGGGCGTTTAATATATTCTTGTTATCGATATGAAGGAAAATGCAAATTCAATTTAAATTGTTTTTATTTTTCAATATAATCTCCCCTAACATCAATGCATTTGTTACATCTTGAGATAAGCTTTTTAAGCCCTCAACAAAATAAATTTCCTCTTTCTCTGCAAAATACCCATTTATTGCCGATTCGAGTTCTTCATCATCCGAAAATCTTTTTCCACGTTTCTATCAATGTGTCTATTAGAAGAGGAACAGAAATGTTACTTGTGTGCGTGTTTCAGCTTGTAGGCAAATGTCAAATGAAAGCAGAGGTTTCCGGTCTTTACATTATTAGTTTATGTTTCTTTGTACTCAATGAGCAAGATTCCCTTTGAGTCCCAAAAAACTGTTACCATGAGCTTCCCGGCAGACGGAGTGACTTTGAACTTCTTCGGGGCGTCCGTTACTTTTGTATGCCACTTCATGGACTCTTGTTTGCTTTCAGGGTCATAGTTAGTGGTGAACCCATGTTTCATCCACAGTAACAATTCGATCCATAACACCGTCCGCGTTCTCACTACACATCTCCAAAAGCTCTCTACAGCATGCGATTCTCACCTATTTTCTGAGGCGCTGTGAGCATTCGAGGCACCCACCTTGCACTGACCTTTGAAAGGTTAAGATAGTCATGAAGAATGGTACCAGTTGAAAGCTTGGTGATCTCTGCCATCATTTTCACCTTTATTCGGGCATCCACAAGAACAAGTTTTTCGACCTCTTTGATGCTTTCTCACAAGCAGTAGCCGGGGCACCGGAGCAGGGGTCGTCATCAATGATCTCTCTGCCTCTCTTGAACTCACTTGACCACTTTTGCAAAGTTGATAATGAAGGTGCGGAACCCTGGTAAGTAGCAACCATCTTTTCATGAATAGTTTTTTGACTTTTTCTTTGCTTAGTGAGAAATTTTATTACAGAGCGATGCTCAATTTTCACCATCATTGTCTCAGTTGCCATTATGATTCTGTTTAACTAGAGATAAAACGCGAATTAATAATCACATTTATATGAAATTTTACATGAATGCACTAAAATAATTGTATTACTTGATAAATAAGTCAATTTATATATATAACCACAGCTTCACCCCGATACCGAGAATATATTGAACGCCCCTTTTAGAAGTGAGCGGGAAATCGAAAGTATCTATATAATTTTCTCTAAGTCTTTTGATCTGCTTTTACATACTATCATAACGTTTAAATTAAATACTTTTAGGTTTCCGCCAACAATAATTATTTCGATTTCTTCCTACCTGAAAACCAGACCTTACCAGCTCAAATTCAGCAGCTCATTCTCGAATTCCTTTATTCCCAAATTTGGGCAGTCATTAAGGACCATTTCGTTTTATCGTCTATCAACTTTGAACACCTCTGTTAACTATTTGGACTTTAGGTCAATAAATGAAACAAAACATTTCTGTTTTCACGACGCACTTTTCGTCCATATCTAAAAACATCATTCACCGTATCACAATGCTCAATTAACACTAAGTGAGACTTGCAAGTAACATGCTCCTAAAAGATTTCAAATTGTATTCGTTATCATTTTGTCTCCAAAAGCAATTTCAGGAAATGTAAAGAAAATTCATTTATCTACTCAGAGATACAAGTAGTTATTGTGTGATCATGGCGCGCGGAAATTTTAGTCCGGCCCTTTATTTAAAATGCACTCTGTGGCTTGAAAAACATGAATCTTTTAAGGGTCTATTGCTCATTCCCATGAGTTTCTCATTTATTATATTTTTTTTTATTTTCGTTGTGCATTTTTATTTCTTGTCTTTGTTCTTTTTATTGAAATTGTTTGCAAGATTTTCCAGTTTTTTTTTTTTTTTTTTTTTTTTGTAAAAATAAAAGAATTATGTGAGCATACATATGACATAAGAGAGTTATATGTATATGAGTTGATGTTCGACGAAAACTATAAAACTATAACATGATGCTCCGCACAACGTAAATTTGAGACATTTGAGTTGATCAACAAGTGATTCGGTACTTTAAAAGTTGAGTTGAAAGTAGGTGGATTTGCATAATGTGGAAACTAATTTCCGTACTTCAAACTTTGGTTGGTATGGTTACGTAAACCGCAAGAAGCAGCAATGGTTGAGAGCACTATTCTTTTTTATGCTTACAATAAAACCGTAAATGTACGTTTAAGTATATATTTATAATAAGGTGATAATATCATATCAAATAAACCGAATAACTGGAAACTTGTTGAAGTTAAAGGGTATTGTCCTTTACGATGACAACTTTATTGAGTGACTAGTCAAAGATTGGACCGACCATCGTATTGATTGCTTACAAGCCAAGTTAATGCTAAATTTATTACGCTGCCGATATCGTAATCGAGAGCATCTAAGGTCTAAGACTTATATAATTTTTAAAAATAAAAATTATTAGTATCTATCTATTTGTTCATATCACCTGAAATCCAGGAGGATATAAAACTAACACTCACACCCAAGGGCGTAGGGAGGGGGGGGGGCGCAGCCCAAAAATCCAAAATCCCCAAGTGAATATGGAGCAAAGATAAAATCTCGCAAAAAAAAGTACAACATCGTACAGCTACAGAAAATCATCAACTGCATGAAAACGTTCAATACATCTTGTTTGGGAGACGAGTTTTAAGAACTGAGCTCTCAAATTCAATTTCTCAATACAATTGTTCAATATTGATTTGCATTTTGCGAGATGAAGAATTTTCAAATAGACTCTATTGTGCTTAAAACCTTTCGAATGATGGGAACGGAGCAAGCATCGGAGACGACTAAGTTAAAAGTGTGTTCCATGCAATGAACATACGGAGCCAAGGGGTGTGTTTTATTAATTAAAGCTTGGACGCCTATTAAACGCCCTGAGATCGCAGTGGCACCATCGTATCCTTGTCCTCTTAAATAACTCAAATCAACATTAATATTTGCAAGACTGGTTAAAATACCATTTGCTAAGTCACTTTCAGTCAGATCTGTTACAGCTACAAACATAGCAAAGAGTAACTCTTTTTTTTCAGTGTCAAAATACCTCAAAGCTATGGTAAGTTGCTCTATACCGTATATATCTGCTGTTTCATCAGCTACTACTATAAATGACTTAGCACTATTCACTCGGGTCACTAAGTCTTGTATTAAAATTTTATAGGCCGCATCAATGACCTCATTTTGCACCAGAGGACTTAAATATTTATTGCGCTATGTCCCCTGCAAAAATGTGTGAAGCTCTTCATTACCTTTGGCTCTATAGGCTAATATAGCACGAAAATTACACTGTTCTTTGGTATTATTGGTAAGCTTTATAGGACCACTATCTTTGTGCCCTCGTAAAGCCAATTTTTGACGACCTACTCGGTTAGTGACCCGAGTGAATAGTGCTAAGTGTTTCAATTATCGGGATAAGCAATTTTCCATTCCTTGCAATTTTATTACACTTTTCTTGATCCAACTGAGTACTAACTGAAATAAGTTTTCCTTTAACTGATCGTTTTATATCATTCGCATTAAAAAATGCGTTTCGGTGGTAGATGAGGTCTGCATGCTTGCGAAAATTTTCCAATGCTTTCTTCCACAAATTAAATGGTTTAGTGCAAAATACTCTTAGTCTCTGATTATTTATTTCTGCTTCCTTAGGGCCAAAAAATATACAGTATTTGCAAAAAAACCTATCTTCTTTTTTTGGAATAGCACAACCAGTTGAATTCGCTCAACCAAGGTAATCGGAATATTCGATTGTTTCCAGACAGGTCTTTGTTAACTGGGAATCCGAATGAACTTGTTGGCACCCACAGATTTTCAAAATCTTCAACCTTTTCTAAACGTTCAATACTTCGTCCTATAAAATTGGCTATGTCAAATATATTTACATCAGATATATTTGTACAGGCCGATTCATGAGTAGAAGGTTCAGAAATTTCAAAGTCTGGTGAAATATGCAAAATATTGTTCTACAAAATATTATTTACAATTTGAAAAAAGTATAGGTAGGTACATTTGATAAAATTTAAAAAAAATATTCAATATAGATTAAAATCACTTTTGCCGTTTTATGTTGAGCCTTCAGTTCTTTTTCTTATTAGAATTTCAAAATCAACGAATTATATTTACTCATATTGATTGTTAATTAAAGCTGCCTCTTAACTTTTTATTTACTATACATTAAACGTTTACAAATAAAAAAAATCACATATATTGTTATAATTCTTTATAAGCTAGTAAATTAAATTATAAATAAATTGTTCTAAAAGCAAAACTTCAGCAGACTTACTATCTTTATTTAAACTGGAAGGGACACTTTTATGTTCACCCACAACGATATCTTCATTATTATTTTTTGATCTTTTGCTAAAGAAGTTATCAATAGTTGCTGTTTTCTTTCTTTTGTCTGCCATCACAATTCACGATTAACTAAGTAGAGTTGTTCAATTTAAATTTAATTACGTAAAAACTTTCTGAAATAAAATACATCTTATTCACAAATTAAATAACAATTCCACACGTTTTTGTCCTATAAACCAATAACTTAACCTTTCAAAATAACACGTTTAACTCAAAAGTCATGGCTCACTTATTGCTTTCTCGAGATTTTTAAATTTTATGAGCCTAAAAGTTAACTACAAAAGTTGAAAACGTGCATTTTTCAGCAAAAGCAGTTTGGGTAATTTTAAATTTTCTTAAAAACCAAAATATTTTCGGACATATAGTTTTTCGTGTTAAAATTTCAATTAATAAGTAGTGTAGGTATACTAAAAACGAAAGTAGTACTTAAAAGAATGAAATAATGGAAACAATTCATAGTTCACAAATGAAATGAATTTCACAAAGAGTATTCATATACTCGTACACGCAAGCAAGTTGATTTAAAAAGAACGTTGAAAAATTAAATTTAAATTATATGAAAAGATATACAGCAACAGACGTTTTTGTATTCGAATAGTTGTTTTTGTTATTTTATTTTTGCAGATAATTTTCCACAAAATTCCCTTCTCTTGTCCCATACGATTTTCTTGTTTTGAACCAGCTTGTACTTAGACTTTTTAATGCATTCAGTCGAAATCGCTCTGTACAAAAAAAAATTCTTGTGGAAGCATAGAGAAGTTATAATCGGTTCAGACTAGCTATAAGGTTTTAAGAACTTTCTCACATCAATTTATAATTGCAAAATAATGAATAAAGTGGTGCCATATTTGCAGGTCTAATATTTTTTTCAATTTTTATTTCTAACAATTTACAATAAATATTTAAATATGATTTTTTAGGGTTCTGGAGGGGGGCGTAGTTACGCCACTGCCACCTAGGTTGCATCAATATATATATATATATATATATATGTAGATACATTTTACTCCCCTAACTTACATAATTAAAACCCAGAACTTAGATTTAAATATACATTAAATATACCTGTAACTATTCCCAGAATCATCCATTCGACAATTCATTATACTAAGAATCAAGGTAATCTTACCTTCATAGGCTTTGAACCTGCATAGGATAACTACATCTAACTAACTAAACGTCAATGGTTATCTACATTAAAGTTGTTAGCTACAAGAGCAAGTTTGTGCGATCCAGTCGTGTATTTTATTTTTTTCGGAGTTCTTATCGCATGCACATGAGTTCTATTATAGTTCCTGATAATTTTCCAAAATAGTTCTGCTTGATTTCACCGAAAAAACTTCATTTAAAAAAGTGAGATGCTAACTTCACGCCAGCATATCATTTTTCACAATATCATATAAAAATATTATTTTCGGGTGTAAGCACACTTCCCTAAGAGTTCCTTATACCTTAAAAAATAATTCTTGATATTCAAGCCGAAAAAAAAATAAAATCAAAATATAAATTTAACATAAAAAAAAAACACTTACAATATGCAAAAAATGCTACAAATATTCAACTTGTGATAGCAAAATCTCATTTTTCGTTTTAAATGGCTTGACTGAATATGTTTCCAACATAATCCTGAAATGTACTACTTCTAACACTATTCTAACGAAAATTACAATTCTTTTTCGAAATTCTTGGAACCCCTTTTTTACGACTTTTGGTAAACGACCTTTGGTAAACGACCTTGAGATGCTGGCATTTTTTTACGAGTTCCAGCCCAGTTATCGAACTCAGCATATACCTACATATACCTTTCTAACGCTTTTCTAACAAAATGATTTTTTTCCTATCTACGCCGCTTTTTCATTACTTTAACAGCGACTACAAGCACTGACTCAATAAAATATCACAGCTCGTCGAGGTCAGATATTAGGGTGGCTTTCCCTTAACATCGTTTATAAAACCGTCTAACCAAAGCCTTTTACTTCCCTTTGAGACAAGACCACCGGGTCACCAATGTTGAGAAGTGACAAATGTCTAGCCATAAAGGTTGAAGGAAGTGCAGAAAGCTTTGAAGGGCACTTTAAGGCATTTTAGCATTTTTGTAAATACTCATTCAAATTACTACAGATCTTTACTAAAGATCTTTGGTCAGCTGAATCCTTATGGAAGACAAGAATGCTTCCTTCTTTTGTCACCAAAACAAATTGGTCTAAAAAAATATGTGGGTCTGTAGAATCACTCAGCTATGAAAACCAACCAGTTGCTTCGATCGTGAGGATACCCTCTGAATTATTACAGCAGCGCGACACATTAATCTGTACCTGCTCAGGACGCCAATACACAATATTAAACCGAAAGAAAGCTACGGTGAATACAGCCAACATATCTTCCATGCCAGCATCTCAGGGTCGCTTACCAAAGGTCATGAAAATGCGCCCTAAATAGGGAAAAAAAATATTTTGTGTTAGAAAAGCGTTACAAACAGGAACTCACGCAGGCCTAATTGGATTGGTTTGTCAGCCTACAAGGGAAGTGATATTACACCTTTGAATTTTAGTTTATTTCTTTCTTCTTTCAAACTAAAGGTGTTACGACATATTTAAGGCATATTAATTAGTAGGACTCTGAAATGTTCCAAACTGTGAGTTGCTCTGAAGTCTAAAATGCTACGAGTGCCTACATATTAAAATTAATATTTAAAAAAATTCCTTTACGAAAAAAGACTTACACACATCATTGTCAATTATCAATTTTAATTTTAATAATTGATAAACTGTCAATTTATAATTTTCAATGATTAAAAAATTTATGAATTAGGTTGTTGAATAAATAGTACCAACAACCAGCATTTATAAATTATCAATTGATAATAATAGGCAATCAAGTTAGTAACTTTTTTTTTTGTTTTGCACGCCTCAAGGGATTATGAATATCCTTTATATGTTTTTCTTAACATAGCGCGGGCATCCGGTGGAAGAAGAGAAAGAAGGATAAGAAAGATGTGTGGCGCGATGTTCTGAGACTAGAGCTGGTTGATGTCTCAGATTTATCTCCAGGGATGGCGGCTGAACTCATGCGGAGAGAATTACCGTGTCTTATTTATTTATGTCCCTACGCATTATTTTATTTATTTCGTTGTCATATTTTATGGCTAAGCTAGTTTACTCAATCACATTTTGTTAGTGTTATGCCTAAACAGCGTGTAATGAGCAAAGCAGCAACTTATTTTATGGGAATTTTTAGAATTGGTTTTTAATGGAATATAAGAAGACATAGACAACGGCAGGAATAGAACCTGCAACCACGAGGTTGACAGGCGAGCACACAACTATCGCGCCACGGCCACCCCCTTTGTTGCACCAGATCGTGAATTCCCCTTTTGTACATACATACACATATCTACATTCTACTTACCTGTCATAGATCGATTTATTTATAACCTGGCAACACTTAAATGCAGTCAGGAAATTCATATGCTCAATTGAATATTCTTTAGGTGTGTGATTTCATCGGGAAACTTTGGTAAATTAGTTTATGGAGCATAAACTAGCAATGTTTATGTTGGTATATTGCAAAAAATCACGCTTTAGTTCTTTTCTCTGACGTATCAATCATAGAACATTGTCTTGTTGTTTAAAAAAACAACAAAGTAGTATACTTTTGCTATTTATTTATGTACTTCATAATACGAACTTTCTGTCCTGATGGATTCGTAGTTATGTATTTTGTTTGTGTTATTGACCTAGTTTAAAATATTCAGTAATCACTATGGGATCTATTTTGTTGAAATTTGCTTGCACATGTTTTTAATAAAAAAAAATCCCCGTTTGAACAAAAATATCTGAAATGAATACTACTTTTTTATTTCCACCCAGCGCTTTTTTTTATTATTCATTTTTATTTAATCTTAACGTATAACTATCTTAAAGCTAGACAAAAATGTTTAAGACTAGCTTAATTATCAATAACTTGCAACTAATTTACTAGCCCTTTACGGGCGCTCTAAACTAAACTATATCTCTTAATACTAATGTCTTTCGACCTAAAAACTATTTTAATTATTTTATTTTTATGACCAAGTAAAAATTTTAACAAAAAACTTAGTAACATGTGCTTTTTGAAATTTTACTTATAGACTACCTAAAGCTAAACTAAAAATAATTAAATATAGATACAACTAACTAATACTAACTAGAAATACTTAAATCTACTTAAAAACTAGAACAGCCAGAGCAGCTTTTTTCGGTTATTTTTATATATTTTTTTTGTATATTTTGTATACGCATGCAGACACACAGAGACATGCAACCCACACAGCTAAGTACATACGTACATACATATTCGTATGAACATACATACACAGGCACGCAGCTGCATGCACAAATGCCCCCGCAAACATACATATTTTTACATTTTTTTTGTGCACACCGACTGTCCTTATACCTAATTTACCTAAATCTACGTAAGTCGGCCAAGACATACCATCCTAATCGACTTTATGTATCATAATGCTGTTCAGAGAGCCACCATAACTGGTTCTCTTGTTTCGCTCTATCCCTTCGGACCCGATCGGACACAGTCCTACTGAACCCCTCTTCTCCACCTTGAGCGATGACGTCTCGACCATACAGGAGTCGCCTATCTACAGTTTTCCGGCTGACGTGGTAGATGAGCGGAACCGCCATTCCATCCAGTATCAGCCATCGACTGTCTAAAAAGAGGAATGCCTCGGGAAGGATGTAACCACTTAACCGCGAACTCTCAAAATATTCATTTTTGGGGTAGTAAGTCCCAAAAATTAAGTTGTTAGTTGAGGACATCGCTCTTGCAACGTGCCCCCTGAATCACTTTAAACAAAAAATTATCTATTCTGTTTATGTTGGCTCTGTTGTATAGAACCTGGTTGGAATAATATCTTGTGTACTCCGACTCTGGTGTTCTGTGTAATCCGAGGCAACATCTAAGACATTGCCTCTCAAACACCCGAATCTTTTAAATTTGAGATGGGGCAACGTTGAACCACACCGGGCATCCGTAGGCAATCATCGGCCTGATGAGGGCCATGTAACAAATCACCTTCACCCTGCTGTCAAGACGGCTGCTATAAAACAGTCGTTTTGTCAACGCAAAGGCCCCCCTAACCCTGGCCAAGGCAGCACCTATATGTCTGTCGAAATACAGGTACTGATCCAACCAGATGCCAAGGTACTTTACTACACTTTTACTCGCCAGTGGATGTCCATGTGACCCTACGATCACCAGCTTGCGCCAGTTCTTTCTCGTGTCCCTTGAGGCGCTAGACAACGGAGTCCTAAACAAAATAGTTTCGCTGAATCTTGTCGAAGTCACTCTGCAAGAGACTTTTGATGACCTCAACTGTATTAGCTGTTCTGTACGCAATTAAATCGTCGGTGTACGCAATTGCCTGGGTTAGACTACCTATCAGATCGCTGCGCTGGTGTAAATGCTGAATAGAATCGACGAGTTACCGCTCCCTGCTGAAGACCATTGTTAATATTAAAAATTGCGGTAGAAGTTACATTGCCACTCTTGACAACAAACTTTCTACCATTTAGCATGTCATAAAGCTTATACAATAGAGGTTTAGTTATACCTAGTCTGGTTAGCTTTAGATAGAGACCTTCTAACCATACGGTCGACCCAGCGCTATATCTTGAGTAATGCACGAAAGAGCTCTTAAAGAGTATTATTGATTTTTTTTCCAAATAAATATGAATTATTTCACAAATGTCATTAAAAAGTGCATATTGGAAATAAACTACTGAAGTCTTAAGTAGAAAAGTTGTGTTCTATGATAACAAAAGAAAATAAAATGCAAGACTGGATCGCACGAACTTGCTCTTGTAGCTAACAACTTTAATGTAGCTAACCATGGAGATTTAGTAAGTTAGGTGTAGGCAAGATTTACTTGATTCTTAGTATAATGAATTGTGGAATGGTAGATTCCAGGAATAGTTACATAGGTACCTACCTACAAATGTATATTTAAATCTAAGTTATGGATTTTAATTATATAAGTTAGAAGAGTAAAATGTATCTACATACATATATGTACATATAGATGGAACCTAAGCTTGTAAACATGCACATATAATAATGAAAATGAAGGATGTAGGTGGCTATGTAGCTATATACATACAACTTCATAATTTAGGTGCAATATGCATACATAGATTCATGTGATTTTTAGACATATCTATGTATATATGGCTGATTCCACAAAAATTGGTAACTTTTAAGGATATTTTGTTTATGATATTATTTAAACCAAATTCCTACAAATTCTGATATTTAAGATTGCTAATCTATTGAGGAAATTGCTCATGACCGGGCCAGTCGCTTTTTTATGTAGATTCTGAGATATATCGGTTTTTCTGAATTTCACTGCTAGGGGACTGACGAGGGTGACACATTACTGACCAAATACACAACTTAAAAATAGTGGAATGTATTAACATTTAGAGTAAGTTTTTTAAGATCTAATTGTTGAATATAGCATTCGTATGCTTGTATTCACTCTACATACTACATACAACGTAAAAACTGCTCTAGAAGGCAGATATGTTTGTGTAGTTAGAAACCTCAGGTTTTTGTTTTATTCTAAAATTAAAATCCATACGAAATGATATCTTGTTTTTATGTCAGTTTATGATGAGCCCAGAGCTCTGTTTGTCTGTTTCTTTACGAACATCAATTTCGAAGTTGTGAACGGATAATTACCACATATGGAAATTTAGGCTGGAACTCCTACTACGGAGGGATAGTTTGTGGGACATTATTATCAAACCGATTCCAGATCCAGTCACTTCGGAATGGACCAAAAAGGATTGCGAGGCCAGAATTATTATTGGCCTATCAGTAGAAGATAGTCAACTTCATCATGTGAGAAGGGCTAAAACAACAAGGCAGCATGGGATAAGCTCTATGAACACCATAAAAAGGCCACTCTTAGTAATAAGGTTCAATTAATGCGTAGCATTTGTAACTTAAAACTGGACGAAGGTTGTAACATGGAGGAACACATCCAAAAGATGAAACATTATTTGAAAAATTGACTGCTCTAGGTTAGAATCAACTATCAGATAATGAGACTATCGCTATGTTACTCAGCAGGTTACCTCAAAAATGTGATACACTTGTAACAGGTCTGGAAACAAGGAGCGAATCCGATTTGACCTTGGACTTGGTTGAAAGAAACGTTTAAGAAGTAACTATATACTCGCCAAAATCATAACAATGGTCCAAGTAATTCGGTATGAAGGTAACAAAAAATAAGATGAGTACGGATATTACTTGGTGAAGGCTGGGTTTTGGATTCAGGAGTCACGGTACATATCTCAAACAAGCTGGATAAATTCATATTAGAGTAGCAAATAGAGAGCAAATCACTTCGGAAGGAAGGGGTACCTGCAAAATAAAGACCACCAACAGCAAGAACAAAGAGGTTACAATACTTATTGAAGACGTCCTTTATCTTCAAAATCTGCAAGGGAGCTTACTATCAATAAAGAAGTTAATGGAAAAAGGATACATAGTTCTCTTTTGTGGTAAACTACATATGCGAAATTCGATCTAAAGTCCGATTAGAGGTAGCAGTTAGAGATGTAGTAGGAAATCTTTTTAAGCTCAGATAAAAAGAAACTGAAATCAAAGTATAGGGTCCGCCAAATAACTTTTTTTTTTTGAAAATGGGCGCAAAACATCGAGTGTAGCTTCGGCTGTGTGGCACGTAGCGCCATCCTGTTGAAACCAAATATTGCAGATATCCTCCTATTCAATTTTTGTGAACAAAAATTCGTTCAACATGACCCGATAACGATCGCCATTGACTGTAACGGCCACTTCTTGCTCATTTTCGAATTATACCTCTGGACCAAAATCCCCACCAAACAGTGACTCGTTCTGGGTGTATCGGCTTTTCAATGTATGCGTGCGGGTTTTCTGTGCACCAAATGCGACAATCTTGCTTGTTTACATACCCACCAAGATCAAAATGAGCTTTTTCTGAAAAGATGATTTTTTTTGGCAAAATCGGCATCTTCTCTAAGTCAATCGCAGGCCCACTTAGCAAGCGTTGCTCAAGCGTATACACAACTTGTCAAATCAGACATGTGTTATTGTTACGATTCACGAAATAAGCACTAGTTGAAAAAAACGTTAGATGGCGGACCCGTTATTATATATTGAAGAATGCAGAGAAGAAGGTAACTGTTTAGATCACTGGCACTGCATATTTGCCTTCGCAACCACGAATCACTTAACGACTAGAATCGGAAAAAATGTTAAGTGATCCTTTAAAGTTTATAAATTGTAATAAGATCAAGGACTGTGAATTCTGTATGGAAACAAAAATGACTCGTCAACCATTTAAGTAAAAGTCAAACAGAAAGAGCACTGCACCTTTAGGCATCATTCACAGTGATATTTGCGGACCCATTCAAACGAAAACACCTAGCGGGAAAAGATATTTTCTAACTTTTGTTGACGATTTCAGTAGATAGTATACTTTTGTTTATTTGCTAAAGGAGAAATCTGAAGTTTTTGATCGCATGGTAGAGTACACAGAAATGGTAAAAAATAAATGTTCAACAAAACCTAAAGTACTAAGATCAGACAATGGTGGTGAATAAACAGCGGGTCGAGTTTTAAAGTATTTACAAAAGGAAAGCATTGTATATCAAAACACAGCCCCGTATACGCCACAACAAAACGGCACTGCTGAACAAAAGAACAGGTCTTTGGTTGACATGGCAAAATGCATGCTACTAGATGCCTGAATGAGTTATGAGTACTGGGCATGATCATGACATATTTTGTGTTTTTTAAGAGGCGACATTATGCTAAAAGTAAAAATAAGTAACAAAAATGTTTACGCACTCTAATAGTTGAAGTAAAAGTTGTCTAAAACAAAAGAATCAGTACCCTGGAAACATATCAGTCCTCTGGCGCAATATCAGGCAAAGGACTGACGCCAACGGACTGATGAAAAAGGCATTAATTCGAGGTTAATATTAGAAACGAATATAAACAAGTTATATTTGAGAAAATCAAAGTTAACTACGTATACATTAAAATAAAACTCATGTCTGTAAGGAAATAATAACTCACCATAGGACTGATATTTTGACAGGACACGCTCGTGCTTGCACGCCAAACACAACACTGGCAAAGCAATGGCGCGGTCTGCAGCTAACTTTATTAACAACTTTGAAACTTAACAGTAATTTGAATTTGAGTATGTGACATTTCGCGCGAAATTCAAATTCGAACAACACACAGCGGACTGACGAATAAAACTGAACATAAAGTTTCTTATTATTTTAACAACAGCAGTGAGAATATTGTGTTACGAAAATTGTGATATACGTTATTAAGTACAACCCAGATTGTAGTGAATCACCAAATTTGCTTAAATTAAAGTTAATATTTAATACACAGCCATTTGATTGCGGATTTTTGGAGTGGTGACATGCCAAAGAACTGACGTTTTGAGAATATATTGTAGTGTATGAGGGCCTACATTGTATTTAGTATTCAGTGACATACGCTTAAATTCGTAAAAAGGGAATAATAATATAGAAATAGATTGATAATACACATACTTAAATGTTTTTTTTTATCTCTTAGTCGTTATAGTATAAGAATGTATAAAACAAAAATTCAAAAATCGTTTGAGCGGTTTTTTAATAAATTAATTTTTTATGTATAAAATTTTGAAAACATTTTTAGAAAAAAAATTGAAACGCAATTTTGAAGATATTATTAATGGACATATAAAATTCAAATTTAAAAAAAAAATCTGTGACTGTTTTTTGAAAAATCGATTTTTAAGAAAAAAAAAATTGTATTTATTTTTTAAAAATCGAAAAACTTTTTTTTTGAAAATATGAGTACGCAGTCTTATTAACAATTTTTGAGAGCATTTGTGTACAAAAAAAATTTCTTAATCGGTTTATCCAATATTGAGAAAGTCGAAAATATGATAAATGGTTCAATGGGAAGTATAGTTAAGAAGTACGCAAACAAAAATATTTTCATACTTAAAAGTGAACTGTACTAATTTCAGAACACACAAATTTTCTTATAAATATTCTGGGAGCCCTTTTCGAGAAATACATTTTTTTCTTAACGGTTTCTTAACATTTGTATGGGAGGTAACGTTTTTTTTTATTTTAGAAAAATAGTTTTTTTTAAATATTCAAGATAATGTCAAAAAACCACCAAATACGAAGTTTTGAAAAAATCTATTGAGACGTTTTCGAAATTTTGAGTTTTCAAAAAAAAAAAACTAATTTCCAAAAAATTTTTGTTTGAAAAATTTTAATATACAATAGTACAATAGTGTTTAAATTTTCTGGCAGCTTCTTCGTAAAAATTTAAAAAAAAATCAAATTAACCGTTTCCGAGAAAATCGAAAACCAAAAATTACATTTTTTTTCCAAACAAAAATATCAAGCAGGTTTAAGAGCATAATTGAATATGTTGGTCAGCTTCGATAAAAAAGTATACGATTTTAAGCTTTATAATCTAAAAAATAAAACATTCTGAAAAGAATAAGGAAAATTATAAAATTGGTTTCAAGTAAATCGGTTTAATACTTTCTGAGATTACCCGTGACAAAATTAATAATTGTTTCGTCTTTATACAATAGTAAAGATACGGTGTGAAACCCACTTCAAAACCATTTAAAAAATTACATCATACAAGCCCTATACCAAAGTTAGTCAAGTTAAGAACACATAGAAAGTCAATCCTTAGTAACTAACATCCGATGTCAACTATAACAGGATACAATATGACGAACAATAATTTTTGTATATTTTACCAATTGAATACTAAACGAACCGACGATGATCACATAGACAGCTCTAACATTAGATTTAAGATGAGCTTGGTCTGGTAGATCAATCAATTACTACTTAAGACTAACCTCAATGATTTATGAGAGCCCTCAATGTAGTCATCTCTATGTTCTATCCCTTCTACAATAGTGTATCTACATAGAAACCCAATCTTGAAATTATAATGGTATTTGAGTACCAAGTCGACATTTATGTGCGCCTCTTGAAATCCCTTTTCCCGCTGATGAGAATTTTAATAGCAGTTTTGCTTTGAGGAAAGATTCTAAAGCTTCAGCTAGTGGAATAAATAATTCCTCATGAAACCAGAGAAATTCTTAACTACACTGAAATTGTTGAAATACTCGATGGTTATATGGATCAATGGGATTATTGTTTAGCTATTGGAAATTTGAATGACATATTCCGTACACATTGCTTGTCTAACGTTCGGTATTTGGCTTTTGCTTAATCGCGTTGAAAGCTTATCTACGAGTATGCGACATGACATAAAGACAAGCAGAATATGTCTGTTTATGGGAAATCCTTTAGATTATATATTTGCGACTTGTATCCTTTGAATTGTGTCTATTTAAGTATTATGTTTGTTTGAGTATGTAGTATCTAATTAAACCATTTATGTATGCCGTTTTGTATCGCTGTTCGTCTATGGTCGATGGCTCAAAAGGAGTTGGTCTGCAGTGATAAATATTTACTCACACGGATTCTTGCTGTTATTAATTGAATTGATTATCTGCATATATCTATGGAAACGGAAGGATTAATAAATTAAACACCAATTTGAACATTACTCAACTTATAGGAAAATTAATTTGCAAACAATGACATAAGAGCCGCATTATCCAATGATGTCCCTTTGGTTTTTTGATTGGTGTCTTTATTATTTAAATTACATTCTTATATAAAATAAAAACAGCAACAGAAGAAAAAGCCCTTTAAACAAAAACGCTTTCCTCTTCGGCGTACTCGGAAAACGGTATATTGCTTTTTATACACTCCACTTGTCACAGCGATGAATCTCGTTGTTGAACCATCTTCTCCATCCTACAGAGGACTGGTACAATTATTGTCTTGTATGAAGTTTTCTTGGTTCTATGCGAGAAAGCTTTACCACTTAAATGCACCTTCTTTGATCTCCGTACTGAAGTCATTTTACGAGGTAATAGTGGATCACAGGGTCCTTGAATACATATCCATCTATTTTAGAGATTTTCACGAGTTAATGATTTTGAGATTCCTTTCTCGTTGATAGCATAGGTATATTCCGTTCCTTCTTCAAATACCATTTTTGGAGCCTCCGATTCCATGCTGGTTAATGTACCAACGCAGCTCGCTTTGTTCTGTCACCTAATTAAGCAAGTAGTTGAGAGAACTTGTGATAATTTGTACCAGTGGTGATGACTTGTGATTTGTGTACAATTACTTCAAGTACGTATACGATATTAAATAAGTTGACCTTCCAAGTTCCAACACCTTTTCTGACAATGTTGTTGGGTTGAATCTTGAAAGTTGACACGGTTTTCAGATATATGGTAACGATGCATAATAGGTTTATCCATTGGCAGTGTAATAAATCCATGTGGTATCATAATAGACCATATCAATTGTTAAAAGTGCGTGTCAATCGCCGTCTGCTTATTTTATTTAATCTACCAAAATTTTTCCTGCAACAATATTTACTTACTTCCTTACGTTCTTAGAGTAATTAAGCCCGGAAGGTTTCAACTACGTCCACGCGATATCGGGTGTAAATGTGGTCCCTCCAACTCTTCTCTAGATGCGATGATTCCTCCTCGACTGTTCTACGACATATGCTTCTGCATTTCCTAAACAACTTGTCCAACAAATATTGATTCTACAACGTAGTACAGAAAATTTAGATTAACAAGAACATATATGACAGATGAAGAGACAAACTATAACTCCAAAACAAAAACTAAAATATGAGTACAACTAATTCTAACAAAAATCAATTTGTGTAGATTTGCACTTATTCCCCTTTCGAAAATATTTTGGTTTTTTTTCAGTATGAAATGACTAATTGTGGACTCGATAAAGTGTACTTCTAAAGGTGTGTACACACCAAAGAAACATTTTAGGAAACATTTTAGGAAACATTGCAGAAACATTTGAGAAATGTTTCTGAAATGTGTTTTTTTTTGTGTAGACACTTTGAGAAACATTTGTGCAAGGTTTCTTTGTTTTCCATTTATGTATCCAGTTTTGTGCATGAAAATGGATTGTAAAGAAGTATCACTGATATTTTATTATCATGAAAAAAAATAAAAAAAACAAAACAAGTCAGTGGCAAAGAAATATTTAAATAAAATGCACGACTGGATCGCACGTTCGATCACATCGTATGCAAAAGATTCTTAATAGAAACGGCTAAACATATTTTTAAATCTTTTTTTACTTAATATTCTATATACAAAAATTTTTAATATTTTTCTAAAAAAATTGATATGACAATTTTAAATATTTAACAACGTAAAATTAAAAACAAAATTTCAGAAAAAATCGTCCACCCGTTTTCGAAATATTGTCTCGCGTCGTGTGCCTGTGGCGTGGACTCTAAGAAAATCGCCTATTACAAAAGAATTTGACACTCTTATGCACACTATTGAGAGCAATTTATTAAAATTCTCGACGGGAATTTTGATTTTTTCCCGGAATAAGGATTAGACCCCGAAAAATCTCTGTACTCATAGTTTATTACGTGGGAAATTAGTTATTGTTGTAATTTACTTTAAAATTTTATGAGGACAGTTTTTTCGTCAAATACTCTTTGGTTTTCTGAGACTAATGCTTGAAACAGATAAAACAAGCACCAGCATCGTCAACAGCAAAGAGCACGCTGGCCAAGTAAACGAAATTGAAACACAAGCCCACCAGCATTTCCAAATTGTTTGCATTTTTGGTAGCGAAACAGAAACAGCTACTAGCTTCATGTTGTTTTTTTTCAGTCTATTGCTGCTGGCTTATTATATTTGCTGAATGGAAAATACAACTGCAATGGTAAATCCAACCGCAATGGTTAATGCAACCGAAATTCTAAATGCAACCTCAATGGTAAATGCAACCGCAGTGGTAAATGCAAACATAATGGTAAGTTCAACCGAAATGGTAAATGCAACCGCAATGGTAAATGCCACCTCAATGTTAAATGCAACTGTAATCGTAAATGCAACTGCAATCTAAAAGCAAAGTGCAATTGTAAATTCAACTGAAATGTTAAATGCAACCGCAATGGTAAATGCAACTGAAATAGTAAATGCAAGTGCAATGTTAAATGCAACCGCAATGATAAACGCAACTGAAATAGTAAATGCAAGTGCAATGGTAAATGCAACCATAATCTTAAATGCAACTGCAATAGTAAATGCGAACAAAATGGTAAATTCGACCGAAATGGTAAATGCAACCTAAATGGTAAATGCAGCCGCAATGGTAAAAGCAACCGCAATGGTAAGTGCAACCGCTATGGTAAATTCAACCGCAATGGTAAATGCAAACTCAATGGTAAATGCAACCGCAGTGGTAAATGCAACCATATTGGTAAGTTCAACCGAAATGGTAAATGCCACCGCAATGGTAAATGCAACCGCAATGTTAAATGCAACCATAATGGTAAAATCAACCGAAATGGTAAATGCAACCGCAATGGTAAATGCAACCTCAATGGTATATGCAACCGGAAAGGTAAATGCAGCAGCAGTGGTAAATGCATCTGAACGGGAAATGCAACTGAAGTAGTAAATTCAGGTGCAATGGTTAATGCAACCGCAAAAGTAAATGCAATCACAATGGTAAATTCAACCGAAATGGTAAATGCAACCGCAATAGTTCACTTAGCCGAAATGTTAAATGCAATCCCAATTGTAAATGGTAAATGCAACCCTCAGTCAAGGCACATGTCTGATTTCTGAAAGTTACCCCAACATAGTAACCAATTAAAATTTTGGCTATCAAATTCATAATGGTAAATTCAAACGAAATGGTAAATGTAACCTTAATGATAAATGCAACCTCAATGGTAAATACAACCGTACTGGTAAATGCAACCATAATGGTAAATGCAACCGCAATGGTAAATACAACCGCACTGGTAAATGCAACCATAATGGTAAATTCAACCGAAATGGTAAATGCAACCTAAATGGTAAATGCAACTGCAATGGTAAATGCAACCGCAATGGTAAATGTAAATGCAGTGGTAAATGCATCTGCAACGGGAAATGCAACCGCAATGGTAAGTGCGACCACAATGTTAAATGCAACCATAATGGTAAAATCAACCGAAATGGTAAATGCAACTGCAATTGTAAATGCAACCTCAATTGTAAATGCAACTGCAATGGTAAATGCAACCGCAAAGGTAAATGCAATCACAATGGTAAATTCAACTGAAATGTGAATTGCAACCGCAATATTGCATTTAAGCGAAATGGTAAATGCAACTCCAACGTAAATGGTAAATACAACCCTCAGTCAAGGCACTTGTCTGATCTCTGAAATTTACCCCAACATAGCAACTAATTAAAGTTTTGGCTATCAAATTTATAATGGTAAATTCAACCGAAATGGCAAATGTAACCTCAATGGTAAATGTAACCTCAATGGTAAATGCAACCGGACTGGTAAAAGCAACCATAATGGTAAATTCATCCGAAATGGTAAATGCAACCTCAATAGTAAATGCAACTGAAATAGTAAATGCAACAGCAATCTAAAAGCAAAGTGCAATTGTAAATTCAACTGAAATGGTAAATGCAACCGCAAAGGTAAATGCAATCACAATGGTAAATTCAACCGAAATTTAAATGCAACCGCAATATTGTATTTAACCGAAATGGTAAATGCAACTCCAACGTTAATGGTAAATACAACCCTCAGTCAAGGCACTTTTCTGATCTCTGAAATTTACCCCAACATAGTAACTAATTAAAGTTTTGGCTATCAAATTCATAATGGTAAATCCGACCGAAATGGTAAATGCAACCTCAATGGTAAATGCAACCGCACTGGTAAATGCAACTGAAATAGTAAATGCAACAGCAATCTAAAAGCAAAATGCGATTTTAAATTCAACTGAAATGGTAAATGCAACCGCAATGGTAAATGCAACCGAAATATTGCATTTAACCTCAATGGTAAATGCAACCACACTGGTAAATGCAACCTCAATGGTAAATACAACTGAAATGCAACAACAATCTAAAAGCAAAGTACAATTGTAAATTCAACTGAAACGGTAAATGTAACCGCTATAGTGCATACAACCGAAATGGTAAATGCAACCCCAATGTAAATGGTAAATACAATGCTCAGTCAAGGCACTTGTCTGATCTATGAAATTCACCCCAACAAGAAAGCAATTAAAGTTTTGGCTATCAAATTCACAAATTCACTTCCGAAAGTAAAACTTTTTTTTTGATAAGTATTCCGTATACATTCGTTCTTGTTGATTCTCATGATTTCAACGACCTAGAACGAAAAAATCAAAAATTATTCTATCAATCAAAAAATATTAAATTTTTGATTTTGAAAAATAATAAACATATTTCAAGCAACAAAATGAATCAAGAAAAAATTGACTCAAGAGTATCTGGTGTGTTTTTTGCTGCATGTTCAAGTGCTGCTGCATCATCTATTGTGTATCCTTTCATATTTGTAAAGCAGAGGGCCCAAATGAAGCAGTATACGGCAATGCATGTCATGAAAGAACATTTTAAAACTAAAGGTTTTGTAATATTTAATTTATAAAAATTTATTTTTGTTTTAAATTTTTTATTATTTTAAGTCAAATTATTTACTTTTAATTAATTTGCAGGCTTTAGAAGTATGTACAAAGGAGTAATGGGCTTTACGGCCCGATCCTTGGTACAGTCAAGCCTCAGATTCGAGCTCTATGAAGAGGCGAAACGTCAAAATATGTTAACCTCTTTAGGTCGAAAGATAGCCATAGCCGGATTAAGTGGAGCTGTTGTGGGTGCTTTGGTTACTCCATTGGTTAGGATGCAAGTTCTCGCCCGAAATAAAAATGGAATAAGAAGTTTTCTTCGCCAGAGCGGAAGCTTATGGAAAATGTTCGCTGGTGCGGAATTAGGTGCTGCCCGTGGAATGTTATATTCCATTGGACAATTCGTTCTCTATGATGAGGTAAGTAAAGCTACTGATGTCTTAAAGCATTTAACCAAATTAAAGCAAATTTTAATTTATTTTTCAGACAAAAACACATCTTTTGAATCACCCGAACATTTTCCAAGATAACATTTATACATGTATTTTGGCATCAGTTGCAGCAGGCTCCGTTGCAACTGTGCTTCAGCAACCGCTGGATGTTGTGCAATTGAAATTTATGCGGGCCTCACCAGGGGAGTTTCGAAACTCTGCACAAGTTTTTAGGCAAATTGTAGGCAATTACGGATTGTCAGGCTTTTACAAAGGACTTTGTCCAGCATTTCTCAGAATTATTCCTCACACAATTTTAATGTTTATCTTTTTAGAAAATATGCGATCAAAATATGGTGAGGTGAAAAAAACATACCACAGAATGGAGAGTAATGAAGTTGCTGGTGACAAAATAGTTTAGGTATACTTAAGCTTAAATTTATTTTATTAAATATTAGGTTTGCTTGATGTTCGGACTGAAGGATTGGATATCATATACGTATTATTATTAGTGGCAGAAAATGGTAAAATATTTTATTTTAATTGTTTTTGTTTAAACATTTTATTATAAATATTTCAATTTGAACAGATTATTGAAACGAATTGACATTCTGCAGTAAGCCCTGGTCATAGAACATCAAGCAAACCTTTTTTTTATATACATGGTTATTTTATTTAGTATATTTTTTTAACATTATTTTATATAAAGATTTATTTGTGTATTACGTATGGCTTGTTTTATATTTTGCTTTATATTTTCGTATGTGTGTTATTAGAATAAATTTAATATTATATTTTGTTTTATTTATTTTAGTGTATATTTCATTAGGTATAATAAATTTTCTAAAAAAAAATAATTTTGTTGCATAAATATATTTAAAATATTAATAAATATTGACTTTCATTTTTAACACAAAAACACACATAATCTTTTTTTTGGATAAATTAAAGTTGGAATTTCAGATGCGGAAAACGATGACTATTGGTAGGTATGGATATCAAAAGTTACAAAATAAAATGCAAAACTGAATCGTATGAACTTGCTCTTGGAGCTAACAACTTTAATGTAGCTAACCATTGAGGTTAAGTTAGTTAGGAGTAGTGTTGAGAAGTACTCAATTCGAAATAATAAGTGGCCACCTTGCCAATCTAAAAATGTCATGAAAACGTCAAATGCCAACAAAGAATGAGTTTGACATAAATTGAAGACTGAAATAAAACGTGGTTTAGTGAAGTCGTTCTTTTTTAATTCAACATTAATTAGAATTCCATTTTAGTTTTTCAGCTTTTCTCTTAAGTTAATAATTCGCTTTGAAAATTATTCAAACATTTGGCATCCCTTGCGGGGAACTTTAATCTTCCGCGCTAATAAAAAATTAATGTACTAGATAATTGTAAAGAGTCTTATCTTGGAGAATAATGGCGCTTGCTAAAGAAGAATCTATCGCGAAACTAATTTATAACTTCTCAGCTAACACACAGAAGACATGGAAAGCAAAGCAGATAAAAGGATATCTCATGGGCAGAAGAAAACTGCTTGAAGATTACTGGACCAAGTTCAATGAGGCTCATGACATCATCTCAACAATGGATCCAAGAGAAACCAACGAGAAAGATCTCGAAAGGCTTCTTTCCGATGAACCTTTTGTCGACATTGAATCTGCCTAATGTGAGGCCCTTGAGGACCTCAACGACACAATCGACGAGCTCTCCACAACTGCTCATGAAACGATATCTTATTCAACGCCTACTCATCTTGTCATGAATGGAGGCATCGGCACAATCAAATCGACATTACCACCGCTGCAACTACCCACTTTCAACGGATCGTTTGAAGAATGGCTGAACTTTAAAGACATGTTCACCAGCTGCGTTATCAATGATAAAATGCTCTCCGATGTGCAAAGACTACAATATCTTAACTCTAGCCTCCGTGGTAGTGCTACAAATGTACTAAAAAACATTCAGATTAACGGGGATAGCTTTCAGTTTGCACGGGACATCCTAAAAAGCCGCTTTGACAACAAGCGAAAATGAGTTAAGCAGTACCTTCATGACATTGTTAATCTGCCAACCATGGCCAACGAATCAGCCTTAGCCTTACATCAGATTCTCGATGGAATCACTGAAGCCGTTCGCGCTCTACAGCAACTAGGGTGGCCAACAGACCAGTGGGATGACCGGCTGGTTTTACATGTGACTCAAAAACTTGATCCTGTCACAATAAAAGATTGGGAAACTTCACTTGAAAGTCCGAACTCCATTCCCACTTACGCACAGCTGGAAAAGTTTTTGGAAAATAGACTACAAGGCCTTGATGCTATGGCTGCCTGCTCTCGACTAAGGCAAAGGGAACCTGTTTAACCAACAGCATTTAAAACACAGCCAGTACGCAGTCACCAAGCAAATGTCAATCGATGCCCTAAGTGTTCTGGTAAGCATGTCCTTATGTTTTGCTCTGATTTTAGAAAAGAAGCACCAGCTCAGAGACTGACATTCGTGACGAAAGCAAAACTGTGCAAAAATTGCTTAAAGGCTGATCATACACAACAACAATATTCATCGGAGTACACCTGTTTAAGATGTCAACAAAAACATAACACAATGCTGCATGATAGCATTCAGTCACAAGAAACTCACGTTAACACAAACCATCTGCGAACAAACAAACCTCGCAACCTTCCTCATCTTGCTAAATCACTCTGTGAAAGCTACGATAGTAAGCCAACGATACAACTAGAACCGGTTTTGCTGGCTACAGCTCAAGTTAAAGTGCGATCTGCCACTGGGCATGAACTAAAACTGCGAGCTCTTTTGGATATTGGATCCCAAGCCACGTTTATAAGTGAGTATGCGGTACAACAACTTCACCTTCGGCGAACACGGCTCGTCATGCCTATGACGGGGGTAGGTACAAGTGTTGGCAAGTCAACAGGTCTGGTTGACATTTCTCTTAGCTCTTTTAGAGAACCAGACTTCAACATTAATTGCAGAGCATTAATTTTACCACGTTTGGGTCCTCTTATGCCCACTCTTCGTCCTGACACTAAGCTGTTTGGTAAGTTTTTGGATCTGGATCTGGCCAATCCAAACTTTTGCGAACCTGGGTCCATTGACGTCATTTTGGGGGCAGATATTTATGGCTCTCTCCTATGTGGTGAAATTTTGCAATCGTCTGCTGGTGCACCTGTTGCACAACAAACCCATTTAGGTTGGGTAATCTTCGGACGCTTGCCCGAGTCTACAACCAGAATGCTGTCTACAAACTTTTGTGCATTTTCACAGACTGAGCTCTCAAATTTAGTTCAGTCCATGTGGAAATTTAATGAGCACGAAGACGTGGAATCTTCTTCCAAAATGACACAAGATGAGCTATTCTGCGAAGAATTCTTTAAGCGAACGGTACAACGTACCGGTTCTGGACGCTTCGTCATCAAGTACCCGTTTAAAGACTCCATCGACCAAACAATTTTGGCTGATTCTAAAGGAGACGCCTACAATCTCTTCCGTCACCAACTCATTCGCCTAGAGAAGGACCCGAAAATAAGGACAATGTACGATGAATTTATGTCCGAATATCAAAATCTCGGGCATATGGAACCTGTTCAGGAAGACTTTTCACCTAAGCTGAGTTGCTACATTCCACATCACGGCGTATACAAGGAGTCAAGTACGACAACTAAATTGAGAATTGTCTTCAACGCATCCAGGCAGTATAAATCAGGTAAAACACTAAATGATTGTCTTCATGTAGGTCCCAAACTTCAAAGTGAACTGTCTGCGATTATCTTGAAATGGCGTACTCATCGAATTGGGTTCATGGCAGATATTGAGAAATGCTATAGACAAATAATGGTGCAACGAGATGATGCTGACATGCAGAGAATAATATGGAAAGACGATGAAGGACGTCCAGCTGTCTACAGATTGCTTACTGTCACTTATGGTTTAAACTGCTCTGCGTATGTGACAATCAAAGTTCTTCACACCCTGGCCGACGATGAGGAAGCTGACTTTCCTCAAGCTGCTAAAGTACTACGGTAATCATTCTACATAGATGACTGTCTTCACGGTGCTGACTCGGTTGATGCTGCTCAAGAACTACAAACGGAACTCCAGAACTTACTGCAAAGAGGAGGGTTCCTGTTCCGAAAGTGGAACTTAAATTCTACCGAGTTTCTGCAAGGAATAAGCACGAATAACAAGTTGACTGAGAAGTGTTGTGATCTTAATTTGGATCGTGAAACCAAGGCCCTTGGGGTCTATTGGTCTTGTCAAACTGATTGCATTGGCTACAAAGTGAACGTCACAAAAGTTTCAAAAGCAATCACAAAACGTCAACACCTTTCCGATGTTGCCAAAATCTATGATCCAACTTGCCTACTGGCTCCAGTAGTGATTACAGGCAAAATTCTTTCACAACAACTTTGGGTGTCTGGTATATCATGGGATGATCCACTTCCAGAACCACATCAAAAGAACTGGGTCCAATTTCGAGAATTGAGGACATCAGGGTTCCAAGATGGATATTCTCTTCTCCAAATGCTTTAAGCTACCAACTGCATGTTTTTTCGGACGCTTCTACCTCTGCTTATGCTGCTGTCTCTTATCTGCGCGTTATAACATTTCATGGTGAATGTAAAGTGTCAATTCTTATGGCAAAAACTAAGGTGGCACCTTTAAAGAAAATCACCGTTCCATGCTTGGAACTCAATGGAGCATTTCTTGCGTCAAAAGTCGCGTCCAAGGTTCTCGACACCTTACAGTTGCCATGCATGACCACCTATTGCTGGTCGGACTCGAAGACAACGTTGAACTGGATTCGATCAAACCCAGGAAAATATAAGCAGTATGTTGCGAACCGAATCACCAAAATCCAAGAGCTGACAAATATTGAATGCTGGAGGTATGTGCCCACTAAAAGCAATCCGGCTGACGTAGCCTCTCGTGGCGTATACCCTTCTCAGCTACAGAATCTTGACTTATGGTGGTTTGGTCCAACATGGCTACAGAAAGATGAAAGCGAATGGCCTGAACAAAAACGTGTATTCAGTGATGCTCATGAGATAACAGTACTTCTGGCTACTCATAGCCCGTCCAAGCCAACAGAGGATGGGGGAGCACTGGGTCTTCTCTACAAATACTCTAACATCAATACCTTGATTGGAGTAACATGCTGGTGCTATCGTTATGTTGCAATCAAACTAAAGCAACCCATGCTACATCATCCTGGTGCACAGCGTCTGAGCGACAAGTTGCCTTACAGTTTTGGATAAGGTATGTTCAAAGAATACATTTTAATAATGAAATTTCTTATCTCCTTCAAGGTAAACCTGTCAGCTCCAAGAGCAAGCTAATGAAACTAAATCCAATGATGGATGATAATGGCATCATGCGATTGAATGGCAGATTGAAAAATGCCCTATTGACTGTGTCGGAACGATTTCCCATAATTTTGCCTAAGGAAAGTAAACTTACCTCTCTGCTATTGATCAAGGTCATAAGGCCACTATGCATGGGGGCAAGCAAACAACAATCAACTTTCTTCGAAGGCGCTATTGGATTATCGACTGTCTTTCCTCAGTACAGAAGTTTATTCGTCGATGTTTGACATGTTGTCGTCATAATTCACAACCCACAACACAAGTTATGTGAATTCTTCCCACACCGCGGTGCACCGTAGCTGCTCCGTTTAAGCATTCCAGACTAGACTATGCCGGACCTTATGCGATTCGTACAACAAAAGGCCGAGGTCATCGTAGTTACAAGGGATGGGTCGCTCTTTTTGTCTGTCTGAGCACTAGAGCTATTCATCTAGAAGTCGTGAGCGACATGACAACCGAGACATTCCTTGCAGCGTTACGACGATTTTTTTCTCAACGAGGGTACAGCCTTAGCATCTATAGCGACTGTGCGACAACTTTTGCTGGCGCCAATGCAGTTCTGAAGGAAGACTTCGCGGCTTACCGAAAGCAATTGGAAGCAGGGGCACGATCCGTGTCTTGCCATGGTGTATCATGGCACTTTATTCCACCAGGCTCTCCAAACTTTGGAGGTATATGGGAGGCTGGAGTCAAGAGCACGAAACACCATCTGAAGCGGACCATCGGGGAAGCAACGTTAACCTTCGAGGAATTTTACACAGTTCTCAAGCAAATTGAAGCTGTTTTGAATTCGAGGCCAATGTCAGCCATATCAGATGATCCCGCGGATTTCGCTGCCTTGACCCCTGGGCATTTCTTGGTGGGCGGTCCCATCACTGCCACTCCGGAACCGGATTTGCACGACTTCAAGACAGGAAGACTTTCACGTTGGAAACAAATCCAGCAGATTCAGCAGGATTTCTGGAAAAAATGGAGCTGTGAATATTTGCATGATCTACAAGTAAGAAGCAAGTGGCAAAAACCAAAACCCAACATTAAAGTAGGCGACCTGGTTCTAGTAAGAGATGAACGTGCACCGCCGACCCAATGGCTATTGGGCCGTGTCTTGCAAACTCATAATGGAGAAGATGATCTAGTACGGGTTGCAACAATTCGTACTCAGTCATCAATAATAAAACGAGCTATTTCAAAGCTGGTCGTGCTTCCAATCGACAACGACTCTGTGGATGAACACAGTGGGCGGCCAGATGTTTCGTCGCAATAACTGGACGAGGTGGGCGGAATGTTAAGAAGTACTCAATTCGAAATAATAAGTGGCCACCTTGCCAATCTAAAAATGTCATGAAAACGTCAAATGCCAACCAAGAATGAGTTTGACATAAATTGAAGACTGAGATAAAACGTGGTTTAGTGAAGTCGTTCTTTTTTAATTCAACATAAATTAGAATTCCATTTTAGTTTTTCAGCTTTTCTCTTACGTTAATAATTCGCTTTGCAAAGTATTCAAACAAGTAGTTATCCTAAGCAGGTTAAAAGCGTATGTAGGTAAGATTACCTTGATTCTTAGTATAATGAATTGTAGAATGGATGATTTAAGGAATACTCATAGTTACATATAGGTATCTTCATACAAATGTATATTTAAATCTAAGTTATGGATTTTAGTTATGTACGTTAGGAGGGTAAAATGTATCTACATTCATATACATATAGATGGGCCCTAAGTATGTAAACATGTACATATAATAATGAAAATGAAGGATGTAGGTTGGTAGGTGGGACACATATGTATATATAACTGTATGAGGGCCTATATTTAATTTAGTATTCAGTGACGTACGCAAAAATTCGTAAAAAGGGAATAATAATAAGGTAGAAATAAATGGATAATACACATAATTAAATGTTCTTATATTGCTTAGTCATTATAGTTTGAGGGAAAACAAAGCTGCAATTTGAATTCATGGATAAATAAGAATATATCAAAAAAAAAAATCAAAAATTGTTGGAGCGGAATGGGGAAGAATTATAGTGACGAGTCACGCCTTTCGACGTTTTTTTATTTGAGTGCGCATAATTCGAACACATAGAGCATGCTATGGATTTGTTCCGAATAAAGTCAGCTCCAAACAGTCTGATTTGTTTTTCAAACACACTTGAAATCTTAGTTGTCATTAATTGATGTTTCGCAGTTCACTTGATTCATTCTATATTATTTAAAAAAAAACCTTCTTCCGCCATTTTAGTTGTATGTATATTTATTCTTTGCATGCCAAATGGTGGTTAGCAATTAACTCAGAATGCTTAGTCGATTATGTACAAATTCATTGAGCGTCTACGATCTGAGAAAAATCGGAGTTCTGAACGCTCTGATTGAAAAAAGAAACAAACTTTTTTTTTGACAACTCAGAAAAACGCTTATTACCAAAGAATTTGACACTCTTATACACACTATTGAGAGCAATTTATTTAAATTCTCCACGGGAATTTTGTTTTTCTCCCGGAATAAGGATTGGACCCCGAAAAATCTCTGCACTCATAGTTTATTACATGGGAAATTTGTTACTGTTGTAATTTACTTAAAAATTGTATGAGGATAGTTTTTTCGTCAAATTTTTTTTGGTTTTTTGAGACTAATGCTTGAAACAGATTAAATCAGCACCAGCATCGTCAACAGCAAACAGCACGCTGGCCAAGTAAACAAAATTGAAACACAAGCCCACCAGTATTTCCAAATTGTTTGCATTTTGTAGCGAAACAGACACTGCTACAAGATTCATGTTGTTTTTTTTCAGTCTATTGCTGCTGGTTTATTGTATTTGCTGAATGGAAAATACAACTGCAATGGTAAATGCAACCATAATGGTAAATTCAACCGAAATGGTAAATGCAATCTCTATGGTAAATGCAACTGCAATGGTAAATGCAAGCGCTATGGTAAATGCAACTATAATGCTAAGTGCAACTGCAATGGTAAATGCGACTGCAATGGTAAATGCATATCCAATTTTAAATGCAACTGCAATGGTAATTGCAACTGAAATATTAAATTCAACCGCAATGGTAAATGCAACCATAATGGTAAGTTCAACCGAAATGGTAAATGCAACCTCAATGATAAATGCAACTGCAATGGAAAATGCAACAGCAATCTAAAAGTAAAGTGTAATTGTTAATTCAACCGCAATGGTAAATGCAACCGCAATGGCAAATATAATTGCAATATTAAATGCAACCATAATGGTAAATTCGACCGAAATGGTAAATTCGACCGAAATGGTAAATGAAACCTAAATGGTAAATGCAACCGCAATGGTAAATGCTATCTCAATGGTAAATGCAACTGCAATGGAAAATGCAACAGCAATCTAAAACCAAAGTGCAATTGTAAATTCAACTGAAATGGTAAATTCAACCGCAATGGTAAATGCAACCGCAATAGTAAGTGCAACAGCAATGATAAATGCAACTAAAGTAGTAAATTCAAGTGCAATGGTAAATGCAACCGCAATTGTAAATACCACCGCAAAGGTAAATGCAATCACAATGGTAAATTCAACCGAAATGGTAAATGCAACAACAATAGTGCATTTAACCGAAATGGTAAGTGCAACCCTCAGTCAAGGCACTTGTCTTGTCTCTGAAATGTACCCCCACATAGTAACCAATAAAAGTTTTGGCTATCAAATTCATAGTGGTAAATTTAACATCAGTGGTAAATGCAACCTCAATGGTAAATGCAACCGCACTGGTAAATGCAACCACAATGGTAAATGCAACCGCACTGGTAAATGCAACCATAATGGTAAATTCAACCGCAATGATAAATGCAACCTCAATGGTTAATGCAACCGCAATGGTAAATGCAACCGCAATGTTAAATGCAACCATAATGGTAAAATCAACCGAAATGGTAAATGCAACCGCAATGGTAAATGCAACCTCAATGGTAAATGCAACCGCAATGGTAAATGCAACTGCAATGGCAAATATAATTGCAATATTAAATTCAACCATAATGGTAAATTCGACCGAAATGGTAAATTCGACCGAAATGGTAAATGCAACGGCAATGATAAATGCAACCGCAATCGTAAATGCAACTACACTGGTAAATGCAACCGCACTGGTAAATGCAACCATAATGGTAAATTCAACCGCAATGATAAATGCAACCTCAATGGTTAATGCAACCGCAATGGTAAATGCAACCGCAATGTTAAATGCAACCATAATGGCAAATATAATTGCAATATTAAATTCAACCATAATGGTAAATTCGACCGAAATGGTAAATGCAACGGCAATGATAAATGCAACCGCAATGGTAAATGCAACTGAAGTAGTAAATTCAAGTGCAATGGTAAATGCAACCGCAATGGTAAATGCAACCGCAATGTTAAATGCAACCATAATGGCAAATATAATTGCAATATTAAATTCAACCATAATGGTAAATTCGACCGAAATGGTAAATGCAACGGCAATGATAAATGCAACCGCAATGGTAAATGCAACTGAAGTAGTAAATTCAAGTGCAATGGTAAATTCAACCGAAATGATAAATGCAACCGCAATATTGCATTTAACCGAAATGGTAAATGCTACCCCAACGTAAATGGTAAATATAACCCTCAGTCAAGGCACTTGTCTGATCTCTAAAATTAACTCCAACATAGTAACCAATTAAAGTTTTGGCTATCAAATTCATAATGGTAAATTCAACCGAAATGGTAAATGCAACCTAAATGGTAAATGCAACCGCACTGGTAAATGCAACCATAATGGTAAATTCAACCGAAATGGTAAATGCAACCTCAATGGTAAATGCAACTGAAATAGTAAATGCGAGTGCAATGGTAAATGCAACTGAAATAGTAAATTCGAGTGCAATGGTAAATGCAACCTCAATGGTAAATGCAACTGAAATAGTAAATGCAAAGTGTAATTGTAAATTCAACTGAAACGGTAAATGTAACCGCAATAGTGCATACAACCGAAATGGTAAATGCAACCCCAATATAAATGGTAAATACAACCCTCAGCCAAGGCACTTGTCTGATCTCTAAAATTTACTCCAACATAGTAACCAATTAAAGTTTTGGCTATCAAATTCATAATGGTAAATTCATCCGAAATGGTAAATGCAACCTCAATGGTAAATGCAACCGCACTGGTAAATGCAACCTCAATGGTAAATACAACTGAAATAGTAAATGCAACAGCAATCTAAAAGCAAAGTGCAATTGTAAATTCAACTGAAACGGTAAATGTAACCGCAATAGTGCATACAACCGAAATGGTAAATGCAACCCCAATTGTAAATGGTAAATACAATGCTCAGTCAAGGCACTTGTCTGATCTATGAAATTCACCCCAACAAGAAAGCAATTAAAGTTTTGGCTATCAAATTCACAAATTCACTTCCGAAAGTAAAACTTTTTTTTTGATAAGTATTCCGTATACATTCGTTCTTGTTGATTCTCATGATTTCAACGACCTAGAACGAAAAAATCAAAAATTATTCTATCAATCAAAAAATATTAAATTTTTGATTTTGAAAAATAATAAACATATTTCAAGCAACAAAATGAATCAAGAAAAAATTGACTCAAGAGTATCTGGTGTGTTTTTTGCTGCATGTTCAAGTGCTGCTGCATCATCTATTGTGTATCCTTTCATATTTGTAAAGCAGAGGGCCCAAATGAAGCAGTATACGGCAATGCATGTCATGAAAGAACATTTTAAAACTAAAGGTTTTGTAATATTTAATTTATAAAAATTTATTTTTGTTTTAAATTTTTTATTATTTTAAGTCAAATTATTTACTTTTAATTAATTTGCAGGCTTTAGAAGTATGTACAAAGGAGTAATGGGCTTTACGGCCCGATCCTTGGTACAGTCAAGCCTCAGATTCGAGCTCTATGAAGAGGCGAAACGTCAAAATATGTTAACCTCTTTAGGTCGAAAGATAGCCATAGCCGGATTAAGTGGAGCTGTTGTGGGTGCTTTGGTTACTCCATTGGTTAGGATGCAAGTTCTCGCCCGAAATAAAAATGGAATAAGAAGTTTTCTTCGCCAGAGCGGAAGCTTATGGAAAATGTTCGCTGGTGCGGAATTAGGTGCTGCCCGTGGAATGTTATATTCCATTGGACAATTCGTTCTCTATGATGAGGTAAGTAAAGCTACTGATGTCTTAAAGCATTTAACCAAATTAAAGCAAATTTTAATTTATTTTTCAGACAAAAACACATCTTTTGAATCACCCGAACATTTTCCAAGATAACATTTATACATGTATTTTGGCATCAGTTGCAGCAGGCTCCGTTGCAACTGTGCTTCAGCAACCGCTGGATGTTGTGCAATTGAAATTTATGCGGGCCTCACCAGGGGAGTTTCGAAACTCTGCACAAGTTTTTAGGCAAATTGTAGGCAATTACGGATTGTCAGGCTTTTACAAAGGACTTTGTCCAGCATTTCTCAGAATTATTCCTCACACAATTTTAATGTTTATCTTTTTAGAAAATATGCGATCAAAATATGGTGAGGTGAAAAAAACATACCACAGAATGGAGAGTAATGAAGTTGCTGGTGACAAAATAGTTTAGGTATACTTAAGCTTAAATTTATTTTATTAAATATTAGGTTTGCTTGATGTTCGGACTGAAGGATTGGATATCATATACGTATTATTATTAGTGGCAGAAAATGGTAAAATATTTTATTTTAATTGTTTTTGTTTAAACATTTTATTATAAATATTTCAATTTGAACAGATTATTGAAACGAATTGACATTCTGCAGTAAGCCCTGGTCATAGAACATCAAGCAAACCTTTTTTTTATATACATGGTTATTTTATTTAGTATATTTTTTTAACATTATTTTATATAAAGATTTATTTGTGTATTACGTATGGCTTGTTTTATATTTTGCTTTATATTTTCGTATGTGTGTTATTAGAATAAATTTAATATTATATTTTGTTTTATTTATTTTAGTGTATATTTCATTAGGTATAATAAATTTTCTAAAAAAAAATAATTTTGTTGCATAAATATATTTAAAATATTAATAAATATTGACTTTCATTTTTAACACAAAAACACACATAATCTTTTTTTTGGATAAATTAAAGTTGGAATTTCAGATGCGGAAAACGATGACTATTGGTAGGTATGGATATCAAAAGTTACAAAATAAAATGCAAAACTGAATCGTATGAACTTGCTCTTGGAGCTAACAACTTTAATGTAGCTAACCATTGAGGTTAAGTTAGTTAGGAGTAGTGTTGAGAAGTACTCAATTCGAAATAATAAGTGGCCACCTTGCCAATCTAAAAATGTCATGAAAACGTCAAATGCCAACAAAGAATGAGTTTGACATAAATTGAAGACTGAAATAAAACGTGGTTTAGTGAAGTCGTTCTTTTTTAATTCAACATTAATTAGAATTCCATTTTAGTTTTTCAGCTTTTCTCTTAAGTTAATAATTCGCTTTGAAAATTATTCAAACATTTGGCATCCCTTGCGGGGAACTTTAATCTTCCGCGCTAATAAAAAATTAATGTACTAGATAATTGTAAAGAGTCTTATCTTGGAGAATAATGGCGCTTGCTAAAGAAGAATCTATCGCGAAACTAATTTATAACTTCTCAGCTAACACACAGAAGACATGGAAAGCAAAGCAGATAAAAGGATATCTCATGGGCAGAAGAAAACTGCTTGAAGATTACTGGACCAAGTTCAATGAGGCTCATGACATCATCTCAACAATGGATCCAAGAGAAACCAACGAGAAAGATCTCGAAAGGCTTCTTTCCGATGAACCTTTTGTCGACATTGAATCTGCCTAATGTGAGGCCCTTGAGGACCTCAACGACACAATCGACGAGCTCTCCACAACTGCTCATGAAACGATATCTTATTCAACGCCTACTCATCTTGTCATGAATGGAGGCATCGGCACAATCAAATCGACATTACCACCGCTGCAACTACCCACTTTCAACGGATCGTTTGAAGAATGGCTGAACTTTAAAGACATGTTCACCAGCTGCGTTATCAATGATAAAATGCTCTCCGATGTGCAAAGACTACAATATCTTAACTCTAGCCTCCGTGGTAGTGCTACAAATGTACTAAAAAACATTCAGATTAACGGGGATAGCTTTCAGTTTGCACGGGACATCCTAAAAAGCCGCTTTGACAACAAGCGAAAATGAGTTAAGCAGTACCTTCATGACATTGTTAATCTGCCAACCATGGCCAACGAATCAGCCTTAGCCTTACATCAGATTCTCGATGGAATCACTGAAGCCGTTCGCGCTCTACAGCAACTAGGGTGGCCAACAGACCAGTGGGATGACCGGCTGGTTTTACATGTGACTCAAAAACTTGATCCTGTCACAATAAAAGATTGGGAAACTTCACTTGAAAGTCCGAACTCCATTCCCACTTACGCACAGCTGGAAAAGTTTTTGGAAAATAGACTACAAGGCCTTGATGCTATGGCTGCCTGCTCTCGACTAAGGCAAAGGGAACCTGTTTAACCAACAGCATTTAAAACACAGCCAGTACGCAGTCACCAAGCAAATGTCAATCGATGCCCTAAGTGTTCTGGTAAGCATGTCCTTATGTTTTGCTCTGATTTTAGAAAAGAAGCACCAGCTCAGAGACTGACATTCGTGACGAAAGCAAAACTGTGCAAAAATTGCTTAAAGGCTGATCATACACAACAACAATATTCATCGGAGTACACCTGTTTAAGATGTCAACAAAAACATAACACAATGCTGCATGATAGCATTCAGTCACAAGAAACTCACGTTAACACAAACCATCTGCGAACAAACAAACCTCGCAACCTTCCTCATCTTGCTAAATCACTCTGTGAAAGCTACGATAGTAAGCCAACGATACAACTAGAACCGGTTTTGCTGGCTACAGCTCAAGTTAAAGTGCGATCTGCCACTGGGCATGAACTAAAACTGCGAGCTCTTTTGGATATTGGATCCCAAGCCACGTTTATAAGTGAGTATGCGGTACAACAACTTCACCTTCGGCGAACACGGCTCGTCATGCCTATGACGGGGGTAGGTACAAGTGTTGGCAAGTCAACAGGTCTGGTTGACATTTCTCTTAGCTCTTTTAGAGAACCAGACTTCAACATTAATTGCAGAGCATTAATTTTACCACGTTTGGGTCCTCTTATGCCCACTCTTCGTCCTGACACTAAGCTGTTTGGTAAGTTTTTGGATCTGGATCTGGCCAATCCAAACTTTTGCGAACCTGGGTCCATTGACGTCATTTTGGGGGCAGATATTTATGGCTCTCTCCTATGTGGTGAAATTTTGCAATCGTCTGCTGGTGCACCTGTTGCACAACAAACCCATTTAGGTTGGGTAATCTTCGGACGCTTGCCCGAGTCTACAACCAGAATGCTGTCTACAAACTTTTGTGCATTTTCACAGACTGAGCTCTCAAATTTAGTTCAGTCCATGTGGAAATTTAATGAGCACGAAGACGTGGAATCTTCTTCCAAAATGACACAAGATGAGCTATTCTGCGAAGAATTCTTTAAGCGAACGGTACAACGTACCGGTTCTGGACGCTTCGTCATCAAGTACCCGTTTAAAGACTCCATCGACCAAACAATTTTGGCTGATTCTAAAGGAGACGCCTACAATCTCTTCCGTCACCAACTCATTCGCCTAGAGAAGGACCCGAAAATAAGGACAATGTACGATGAATTTATGTCCGAATATCAAAATCTCGGGCATATGGAACCTGTTCAGGAAGACTTTTCACCTAAGCTGAGTTGCTACATTCCACATCACGGCGTATACAAGGAGTCAAGTACGACAACTAAATTGAGAATTGTCTTCAACGCATCCAGGCAGTATAAATCAGGTAAAACACTAAATGATTGTCTTCATGTAGGTCCCAAACTTCAAAGTGAACTGTCTGCGATTATCTTGAAATGGCGTACTCATCGAATTGGGTTCATGGCAGATATTGAGAAATGCTATAGACAAATAATGGTGCAACGAGATGATGCTGACATGCAGAGAATAATATGGAAAGACGATGAAGGACGTCCAGCTGTCTACAGATTGCTTACTGTCACTTATGGTTTAAACTGCTCTGCGTATGTGACAATCAAAGTTCTTCACACCCTGGCCGACGATGAGGAAGCTGACTTTCCTCAAGCTGCTAAAGTACTACGGTAATCATTCTACATAGATGACTGTCTTCACGGTGCTGACTCGGTTGATGCTGCTCAAGAACTACAAACGGAACTCCAGAACTTACTGCAAAGAGGAGGGTTCCTGTTCCGAAAGTGGAACTTAAATTCTACCGAGTTTCTGCAAGGAATAAGCACGAATAACAAGTTGACTGAGAAGTGTTGTGATCTTAATTTGGATCGTGAAACCAAGGCCCTTGGGGTCTATTGGTCTTGTCAAACTGATTGCATTGGCTACAAAGTGAACGTCACAAAAGTTTCAAAAGCAATCACAAAACGTCAACACCTTTCCGATGTTGCCAAAATCTATGATCCAACTTGCCTACTGGCTCCAGTAGTGATTACAGGCAAAATTCTTTCACAACAACTTTGGGTGTCTGGTATATCATGGGATGATCCACTTCCAGAACCACATCAAAAGAACTGGGTCCAATTTCGAGAATTGAGGACATCAGGGTTCCAAGATGGATATTCTCTTCTCCAAATGCTTTAAGCTACCAACTGCATGTTTTTTCGGACGCTTCTACCTCTGCTTATGCTGCTGTCTCTTATCTGCGCGTTATAACATTTCATGGTGAATGTAAAGTGTCAATTCTTATGGCAAAAACTAAGGTGGCACCTTTAAAGAAAATCACCGTTCCATGCTTGGAACTCAATGGAGCATTTCTTGCGTCAAAAGTCGCGTCCAAGGTTCTCGACACCTTACAGTTGCCATGCATGACCACCTATTGCTGGTCGGACTCGAAGACAACGTTGAACTGGATTCGATCAAACCCAGGAAAATATAAGCAGTATGTTGCGAACCGAATCACCAAAATCCAAGAGCTGACAAATATTGAATGCTGGAGGTATGTGCCCACTAAAAGCAATCCGGCTGACGTAGCCTCTCGTGGCGTATACCCTTCTCAGCTACAGAATCTTGACTTATGGTGGTTTGGTCCAACATGGCTACAGAAAGATGAAAGCGAATGGCCTGAACAAAAACGTGTATTCAGTGATGCTCATGAGATAACAGTACTTCTGGCTACTCATAGCCCGTCCAAGCCAACAGAGGATGGGGGAGCACTGGGTCTTCTCTACAAATACTCTAACATCAATACCTTGATTGGAGTAACATGCTGGTGCTATCGTTATGTTGCAATCAAACTAAAGCAACCCATGCTACATCATCCTGGTGCACAGCGTCTGAGCGACAAGTTGCCTTACAGTTTTGGATAAGGTATGTTCAAAGAATACATTTTAATAATGAAATTTCTTATCTCCTTCAAGGTAAACCTGTCAGCTCCAAGAGCAAGCTAATGAAACTAAATCCAATGATGGATGATAATGGCATCATGCGATTGAATGGCAGATTGAAAAATGCCCTATTGACTGTGTCGGAACGATTTCCCATAATTTTGCCTAAGGAAAGTAAACTTACCTCTCTGCTATTGATCAAGGTCATAAGGCCACTATGCATGGGGGCAAGCAAACAACAATCAACTTTCTTCGAAGGCGCTATTGGATTATCGACTGTCTTTCCTCAGTACAGAAGTTTATTCGTCGATGTTTGACATGTTGTCGTCATAATTCACAACCCACAACACAAGTTATGTGAATTCTTCCCACACCGCGGTGCACCGTAGCTGCTCCGTTTAAGCATTCCAGACTAGACTATGCCGGACCTTATGCGATTCGTACAACAAAAGGCCGAGGTCATCGTAGTTACAAGGGATGGGTCGCTCTTTTTGTCTGTCTGAGCACTAGAGCTATTCATCTAGAAGTCGTGAGCGACATGACAACCGAGACATTCCTTGCAGCGTTACGACGATTTTTTTCTCAACGAGGGTACAGCCTTAGCATCTATAGCGACTGTGCGACAACTTTTGCTGGCGCCAATGCAGTTCTGAAGGAAGACTTCGCGGCTTACCGAAAGCAATTGGAAGCAGGGGCACGATCCGTGTCTTGCCATGGTGTATCATGGCACTTTATTCCACCAGGCTCTCCAAACTTTGGAGGTATATGGGAGGCTGGAGTCAAGAGCACGAAACACCATCTGAAGCGGACCATCGGGGAAGCAACGTTAACCTTCGAGGAATTTTACACAGTTCTCAAGCAAATTGAAGCTGTTTTGAATTCGAGGCCAATGTCAGCCATATCAGATGATCCCGCGGATTTCGCTGCCTTGACCCCTGGGCATTTCTTGGTGGGCGGTCCCATCACTGCCACTCCGGAACCGGATTTGCACGACTTCAAGACAGGAAGACTTTCACGTTGGAAACAAATCCAGCAGATTCAGCAGGATTTCTGGAAAAAATGGAGCTGTGAATATTTGCATGATCTACAAGTAAGAAGCAAGTGGCAAAAACCAAAACCCAACATTAAAGTAGGCGACCTGGTTCTAGTAAGAGATGAACGTGCACCGCCGACCCAATGGCTATTGGGCCGTGTCTTGCAAACTCATAATGGAGAAGATGATCTAGTACGGGTTGCAACAATTCGTACTCAGTCATCAATAATAAAACGAGCTATTTCAAAGCTGGTCGTGCTTCCAATCGACAACGACTCTGTGGATGAACACAGTGGGCGGCCAGATGTTTCGTCGCAATAACTGGACGAGGTGGGCGGAATGTTAAGAAGTACTCAATTCGAAATAATAAGTGGCCACCTTGCCAATCTAAAAATGTCATGAAAACGTCAAATGCCAACCAAGAATGAGTTTGACATAAATTGAAGACTGAGATAAAACGTGGTTTAGTGAAGTCGTTCTTTTTTAATTCAACATAAATTAGAATTCCATTTTAGTTTTTCAGCTTTTCTCTTACGTTAATAATTCGCTTTGCAAAGTATTCAAACAAGTAGTTATCCTAAGCAGGTTAAAAGCGTATGTAGGTAAGATTACCTTGATTCTTAGTATAATGAATTGTAGAATGGATGATTTAAGGAATACTCATAGTTACATATAGGTATCTTCATACAAATGTATATTTAAATCTAAGTTATGGATTTTAGTTATGTACGTTAGGAGGGTAAAATGTATCTACATTCATATACATATAGATGGGCCCTAAGTATGTAAACATGTACATATAATAATGAAAATGAAGGATGTAGGTTGGTAGGTGGGACACATATGTATATATAACTGTATGAGGGCCTATATTTAATTTAGTATTCAGTGACGTACGCAAAAATTCGTAAAAAGGGAATAATAATAAGGTAGAAATAAATGGATAATACACATAATTAAATGTTCTTATATTGCTTAGTCATTATAGTTTGAGGGAAAACAAAGCTGCAATTTGAATTCATGGATAAATAAGAATATATCAAAAAAAAAAATCAAAAATTGTTGGAGCGGAATGGGGAAGAATTATAGTGACGAGTCACGCCTTTCGACGTTTTTTTATTTGAGTGCGCATAATTCGAACACATAGAGCATGCTATGGATTTGTTCCGAATAAAGTCAGCTCCAAACAGTCTGATTTGTTTTTCAAACACACTTGAAATCTTAGTTGTCATTAATTGATGTTTCGCAGTTCACTTGATTCATTCTATATTATTTAAAAAAAAACCTTCTTCCGCCATTTTAGTTGTATGTATATTTATTCTTTGCATGCCAAATGGTGGTTAGCAATTAACTCAGAATGCTTAGTCGATTATGTACAAATTCATTGAGCGTCTACGATCTGAGAAAAATCGGAGTTCTGAACGCTCTGATTGAAAAAAGAAACAAACTTTTTTTTTGACAACTCAGAAAAACGCTTATTACCAAAGAATTTGACACTCTTATACACACTATTGAGAGCAATTTATTTAAATTCTCCACGGGAATTTTGTTTTTCTCCCGGAATAAGGATTGGACCCCGAAAAATCTCTGCACTCATAGTTTATTACATGGGAAATTTGTTACTGTTGTAATTTACTTAAAAATTGTATGAGGATAGTTTTTTCGTCAAATTTTTTTTGGTTTTTTGAGACTAATGCTTGAAACAGATTAAATCAGCACCAGCATCGTCAACAGCAAACAGCACGCTGGCCAAGTAAACAAAATTGAAACACAAGCCCACCAGTATTTCCAAATTGTTTGCATTTTGTAGCGAAACAGACACTGCTACAAGATTCATGTTGTTTTTTTTCAGTCTATTGCTGCTGGTTTATTGTATTTGCTGAATGGAAAATACAACTGCAATGGTAAATGCAACCATAATGGTAAATTCAACCGAAATGGTAAATGCAATCTCTATGGTAAATGCAACTGCAATGGTAAATGCAAGCGCTATGGTAAATGCAACTATAATGCTAAGTGCAACTGCAATGGTAAATGCGACTGCAATGGTAAATGCATATCCAATTTTAAATGCAACTGCAATGGTAATTGCAACTGAAATATTAAATTCAACCGCAATGGTAAATGCAACCATAATGGTAAGTTCAACCGAAATGGTAAATGCAACCTCAATGATAAATGCAACTGCAATGGAAAATGCAACAGCAATCTAAAAGTAAAGTGTAATTGTTAATTCAACCGCAATGGTAAATGCAACCGCAATGGCAAATATAATTGCAATATTAAATGCAACCATAATGGTAAATTCGACCGAAATGGTAAATTCGACCGAAATGGTAAATGAAACCTAAATGGTAAATGCAACCGCAATGGTAAATGCTATCTCAATGGTAAATGCAACTGCAATGGAAAATGCAACAGCAATCTAAAACCAAAGTGCAATTGTAAATTCAACTGAAATGGTAAATTCAACCGCAATGGTAAATGCAACCGCAATAGTAAGTGCAACAGCAATGATAAATGCAACTAAAGTAGTAAATTCAAGTGCAATGGTAAATGCAACCGCAATTGTAAATACCACCGCAAAGGTAAATGCAATCACAATGGTAAATTCAACCGAAATGGTAAATGCAACAACAATAGTGCATTTAACCGAAATGGTAAGTGCAACCCTCAGTCAAGGCACTTGTCTTGTCTCTGAAATGTACCCCCACATAGTAACCAATAAAAGTTTTGGCTATCAAATTCATAGTGGTAAATTTAACATCAGTGGTAAATGCAACCTCAATGGTAAATGCAACCGCACTGGTAAATGCAACCACAATGGTAAATGCAACCGCACTGGTAAATGCAACCATAATGGTAAATTCAACCGCAATGATAAATGCAACCTCAATGGTTAATGCAACCGCAATGGTAAATGCAACCGCAATGTTAAATGCAACCATAATGGTAAAATCAACCGAAATGGTAAATGCAACCGCAATGGTAAATGCAACCTCAATGGTAAATGCAACCGCAATGGTAAATGCAACTGCAATGGCAAATATAATTGCAATATTAAATTCAACCATAATGGTAAATTCGACCGAAATGGTAAATTCGACCGAAATGGTAAATGCAACGGCAATGATAAATGCAACCGCAATCGTAAATGCAACTACACTGGTAAATGCAACCGCACTGGTAAATGCAAC
The DNA here is from genome assembly GCA_910595825.1 of Philhelius pedissequus. Classification (NCBI taxonomy): domain Eukaryota; kingdom Metazoa; phylum Arthropoda; class Insecta; order Diptera; family Syrphidae; genus Philhelius; species Philhelius pedissequus. Next base: position 270,329,637 of record OU343160.1, on the reverse strand, counting down.
CATAATGGTAAATTCAACCGCAATGATAAATGCAACCTCAATGGTTAATGCAACCGCAATGGTAAATGCAACCGCAATGTTAAATGCAACCATAATGGCAAATATAATTGCAATATTAAATTCAACCATAATGGTAAATTCGACCGAAATGGTAAATGCAACGGCAATGATAAATGCAACCGCAATGGTAAATGCAACTGAAGTAGTAAATTCAAGTGCAATGGTAAATGCAACCGCAATGGTAAATGCAACCGCAATGTTAAATGCAACCATAATGGCAAATATAATTGCAATATTAAATTCAACCATAATGGTAAATTCGACCGAAATGGTAAATGCAACGGCAATGATAAATGCAACCGCAATGGTAAATGCAACTGAAGTAGTAAATTCAAGTGCAATGGTAAATTCAACCGAAATGATAAATGCAACCGCAATATTGCATTTAACCGAAATGGTAAATGCTACCCCAACGTAAATGGTAAATATAACCCTCAGTCAAGGCACTTGTCTGATCTCTAAAATTAACTCCAACATAGTAACCAATTAAAGTTTTGGCTATCAAATTCATAATGGTAAATTCAACCGAAATGGTAAATGCAACCTAAATGGTAAATGCAACCGCACTGGTAAATGCAACCATAATGGTAAATTCAACCGAAATGGTAAATGCAACCTCAATGGTAAATGCAACCTCAATGGTAAATACAACTGAAATAGTAAATGCAACAGCAATCTAAAAGCAAAGTGCAATTGTAAATTCAACTGAAACGGTAAATGTAACCGCAATAGTGCATACAACCGAAATGGTAAATGCAACCCCAATTGTAAATGGTAAATACAATGCTCAGTCAAGGCACTTGTCTGATCTATGAAATTCACCCCAACAAGAAAGCAATTAAAGTTTTGGCTATCAAATTCACAAATTCACTTCCGAAAGTAAAACTTTTTTTTTGATAAGTATTCCGTATACATTCGTTCTTGTTGATTCTCATGATTTCAACGACCTAGAACGAAAAAATCAAAAATTATTCTATCAATCAAAAAATATTAAATTTTTGATTTTGAAAAATAATAAACATATTTCAAGCAACAAAATGAATCAAGAAAAAATTGACTCAAGAGTATCTGGTGTGTTTTTTGCTGCATGTTCAAGTGCTGCTGCATCATCTATTGTGTATCCTTTCATATTTGTAAAGCAGAGGGCCCAAATGAAGCAGTATACGGCAATGCATGTCATGAAAGAACATTTTAAAACTAAAGGTTTTGTAATATTTAATTTATAAAAATTTATTTTTGTTTTAAATTTTTTATTATTTTAAGTCAAATTATTTACTTTTAATTAATTTGCAGGCTTTAGAAGTATGTACAAAGGAGTAATGGGCTTTACGGCCCGATCCTTGGTACAGTCAAGCCTCAGATTCGAGCTCTATGAAGAGGCGAAACGTCAAAATATGTTAACCTCTTTAGGTCGAAAGATAGCCATAGCCGGATTAAGTGGAGCTGTTGTGGGTGCTTTGGTTACTCCATTGGTTAGGATGCAAGTTCTCGCCCGAAATAAAAATGGAATAAGAAGTTTTCTTCGCCAGAGCGGAAGCTTATGGAAAATGTTCGCTGGTGCGGAATTAGGTGCTGCCCGTGGAATGTTATATTCCATTGGACAATTCGTTCTCTATGATGAGGTAAGTAAAGCTACTGATGTCTTAAAGCATTTAACCAAATTAAAGCAAATTTTAATTTATTTTTCAGACAAAAACACATCTTTTGAATCACCCGAACATTTTCCAAGATAACATTTATACATGTATTTTGGCATCAGTTGCAGCAGGCTCCGTTGCAACTGTGCTTCAGCAACCGCTGGATGTTGTGCAATTGAAATTTATGCGGGCCTCACCAGGGGAGTTTCGAAACTCTGCACAAGTTTTTAGGCAAATTGTAGGCAATTACGGATTGTCAGGCTTTTACAAAGGACTTTGTCCAGCATTTCTCAGAATTATTCCTCACACAATTTTAATGTTTATCTTTTTAGAAAATATGCGATCAAAATATGGTGAGGTGAAAAAAACATACCACAGAATGGAGAGTAATGAAGTTGCTGGTGACAAAATAGTTTAGGTATACTTAAGCTTAAATTTATTTTATTAAATATTAGGTTTGCTTGATGTTCGGACTGAAGGATTGGATATCATATACGTATTATTATTAGTGGCAGAAAATGGTAAAATATTTTATTTTAATTGTTTTTGTTTAAACATTTTATTATAAATATTTCAATTTGAACAGATTATTGAAACGAATTGACATTCTGCAGTAAGCCCTGGTCATAGAACATCAAGCAAACCTTTTTTTTATATACATGGTTATTTTATTTAGTATATTTTTTTAACATTATTTTATATAAAGATTTATTTGTGTATTACGTATGGCTTGTTTTATATTTTGCTTTATATTTTCGTATGTGTGTTATTAGAATAAATTTAATATTATATTTTGTTTTATTTATTTTAGTGTATATTTCATTAGGTATAATAAATTTTCTAAAAAAAAATAATTTTGTTGCATAAATATATTTAAAATATTAATAAATATTGACTTTCATTTTTAACACAAAAACACACATAATCTTTTTTTTGGATAAATTAAAGTTGGAATTTCAGATGCGGAAAACGATGACTATTGGTAGGTATGGATATCAAAAGTTACAAAATAAAATGCAAAACTGAATCGTATGAACTTGCTCTTGGAGCTAACAACTTTAATGTAGCTAACCATTGAGGTTAAGTTAGTTAGGAGTAGTGTTGAGAAGTACTCAATTCGAAATAATAAGTGGCCACCTTGCCAATCTAAAAATGTCATGAAAACGTCAAATGCCAACAAAGAATGAGTTTGACATAAATTGAAGACTGAAATAAAACGTGGTTTAGTGAAGTCGTTCTTTTTTAATTCAACATTAATTAGAATTCCATTTTAGTTTTTCAGCTTTTCTCTTAAGTTAATAATTCGCTTTGAAAATTATTCAAACATTTGGCATCCCTTGCGGGGAACTTTAATCTTCCGCGCTAATAAAAAATTAATGTACTAGATAATTGTAAAGAGTCTTATCTTGGAGAATAATGGCGCTTGCTAAAGAAGAATCTATCGCGAAACTAATTTATAACTTCTCAGCTAACACACAGAAGACATGGAAAGCAAAGCAGATAAAAGGATATCTCATGGGCAGAAGAAAACTGCTTGAAGATTACTGGACCAAGTTCAATGAGGCTCATGACATCATCTCAACAATGGATCCAAGAGAAACCAACGAGAAAGATCTCGAAAGGCTTCTTTCCGATGAACCTTTTGTCGACATTGAATCTGCCTAATGTGAGGCCCTTGAGGACCTCAACGACACAATCGACGAGCTCTCCACAACTGCTCATGAAACGATATCTTATTCAACGCCTACTCATCTTGTCATGAATGGAGGCATCGGCACAATCAAATCGACATTACCACCGCTGCAACTACCCACTTTCAACGGATCGTTTGAAGAATGGCTGAACTTTAAAGACATGTTCACCAGCTGCGTTATCAATGATAAAATGCTCTCCGATGTGCAAAGACTACAATATCTTAACTCTAGCCTCCGTGGTAGTGCTACAAATGTACTAAAAAACATTCAGATTAACGGGGATAGCTTTCAGTTTGCACGGGACATCCTAAAAAGCCGCTTTGACAACAAGCGAAAATGAGTTAAGCAGTACCTTCATGACATTGTTAATCTGCCAACCATGGCCAACGAATCAGCCTTAGCCTTACATCAGATTCTCGATGGAATCACTGAAGCCGTTCGCGCTCTACAGCAACTAGGGTGGCCAACAGACCAGTGGGATGACCGGCTGGTTTTACATGTGACTCAAAAACTTGATCCTGTCACAATAAAAGATTGGGAAACTTCACTTGAAAGTCCGAACTCCATTCCCACTTACGCACAGCTGGAAAAGTTTTTGGAAAATAGACTACAAGGCCTTGATGCTATGGCTGCCTGCTCTCGACTAAGGCAAAGGGAACCTGTTTAACCAACAGCATTTAAAACACAGCCAGTACGCAGTCACCAAGCAAATGTCAATCGATGCCCTAAGTGTTCTGGTAAGCATGTCCTTATGTTTTGCTCTGATTTTAGAAAAGAAGCACCAGCTCAGAGACTGACATTCGTGACGAAAGCAAAACTGTGCAAAAATTGCTTAAAGGCTGATCATACACAACAACAATATTCATCGGAGTACACCTGTTTAAGATGTCAACAAAAACATAACACAATGCTGCATGATAGCATTCAGTCACAAGAAACTCACGTTAACACAAACCATCTGCGAACAAACAAACCTCGCAACCTTCCTCATCTTGCTAAATCACTCTGTGAAAGCTACGATAGTAAGCCAACGATACAACTAGAACCGGTTTTGCTGGCTACAGCTCAAGTTAAAGTGCGATCTGCCACTGGGCATGAACTAAAACTGCGAGCTCTTTTGGATATTGGATCCCAAGCCACGTTTATAAGTGAGTATGCGGTACAACAACTTCACCTTCGGCGAACACGGCTCGTCATGCCTATGACGGGGGTAGGTACAAGTGTTGGCAAGTCAACAGGTCTGGTTGACATTTCTCTTAGCTCTTTTAGAGAACCAGACTTCAACATTAATTGCAGAGCATTAATTTTACCACGTTTGGGTCCTCTTATGCCCACTCTTCGTCCTGACACTAAGCTGTTTGGTAAGTTTTTGGATCTGGATCTGGCCAATCCAAACTTTTGCGAACCTGGGTCCATTGACGTCATTTTGGGGGCAGATATTTATGGCTCTCTCCTATGTGGTGAAATTTTGCAATCGTCTGCTGGTGCACCTGTTGCACAACAAACCCATTTAGGTTGGGTAATCTTCGGACGCTTGCCCGAGTCTACAACCAGAATGCTGTCTACAAACTTTTGTGCATTTTCACAGACTGAGCTCTCAAATTTAGTTCAGTCCATGTGGAAATTTAATGAGCACGAAGACGTGGAATCTTCTTCCAAAATGACACAAGATGAGCTATTCTGCGAAGAATTCTTTAAGCGAACGGTACAACGTACCGGTTCTGGACGCTTCGTCATCAAGTACCCGTTTAAAGACTCCATCGACCAAACAATTTTGGCTGATTCTAAAGGAGACGCCTACAATCTCTTCCGTCACCAACTCATTCGCCTAGAGAAGGACCCGAAAATAAGGACAATGTACGATGAATTTATGTCCGAATATCAAAATCTCGGGCATATGGAACCTGTTCAGGAAGACTTTTCACCTAAGCTGAGTTGCTACATTCCACATCACGGCGTATACAAGGAGTCAAGTACGACAACTAAATTGAGAATTGTCTTCAACGCATCCAGGCAGTATAAATCAGGTAAAACACTAAATGATTGTCTTCATGTAGGTCCCAAACTTCAAAGTGAACTGTCTGCGATTATCTTGAAATGGCGTACTCATCGAATTGGGTTCATGGCAGATATTGAGAAATGCTATAGACAAATAATGGTGCAACGAGATGATGCTGACATGCAGAGAATAATATGGAAAGACGATGAAGGACGTCCAGCTGTCTACAGATTGCTTACTGTCACTTATGGTTTAAACTGCTCTGCGTATGTGACAATCAAAGTTCTTCACACCCTGGCCGACGATGAGGAAGCTGACTTTCCTCAAGCTGCTAAAGTACTACGGTAATCATTCTACATAGATGACTGTCTTCACGGTGCTGACTCGGTTGATGCTGCTCAAGAACTACAAACGGAACTCCAGAACTTACTGCAAAGAGGAGGGTTCCTGTTCCGAAAGTGGAACTTAAATTCTACCGAGTTTCTGCAAGGAATAAGCACGAATAACAAGTTGACTGAGAAGTGTTGTGATCTTAATTTGGATCGTGAAACCAAGGCCCTTGGGGTCTATTGGTCTTGTCAAACTGATTGCATTGGCTACAAAGTGAACGTCACAAAAGTTTCAAAAGCAATCACAAAACGTCAACACCTTTCCGATGTTGCCAAAATCTATGATCCAACTTGCCTACTGGCTCCAGTAGTGATTACAGGCAAAATTCTTTCACAACAACTTTGGGTGTCTGGTATATCATGGGATGATCCACTTCCAGAACCACATCAAAAGAACTGGGTCCAATTTCGAGAATTGAGGACATCAGGGTTCCAAGATGGATATTCTCTTCTCCAAATGCTTTAAGCTACCAACTGCATGTTTTTTCGGACGCTTCTACCTCTGCTTATGCTGCTGTCTCTTATCTGCGCGTTATAACATTTCATGGTGAATGTAAAGTGTCAATTCTTATGGCAAAAACTAAGGTGGCACCTTTAAAGAAAATCACCGTTCCATGCTTGGAACTCAATGGAGCATTTCTTGCGTCAAAAGTCGCGTCCAAGGTTCTCGACACCTTACAGTTGCCATGCATGACCACCTATTGCTGGTCGGACTCGAAGACAACGTTGAACTGGATTCGATCAAACCCAGGAAAATATAAGCAGTATGTTGCGAACCGAATCACCAAAATCCAAGAGCTGACAAATATTGAATGCTGGAGGTATGTGCCCACTAAAAGCAATCCGGCTGACGTAGCCTCTCGTGGCGTATACCCTTCTCAGCTACAGAATCTTGACTTATGGTGGTTTGGTCCAACATGGCTACAGAAAGATGAAAGCGAATGGCCTGAACAAAAACGTGTATTCAGTGATGCTCATGAGATAACAGTACTTCTGGCTACTCATAGCCCGTCCAAGCCAACAGAGGATGGGGGAGCACTGGGTCTTCTCTACAAATACTCTAACATCAATACCTTGATTGGAGTAACATGCTGGTGCTATCGTTATGTTGCAATCAAACTAAAGCAACCCATGCTACATCATCCTGGTGCACAGCGTCTGAGCGACAAGTTGCCTTACAGTTTTGGATAAGGTATGTTCAAAGAATACATTTTAATAATGAAATTTCTTATCTCCTTCAAGGTAAACCTGTCAGCTCCAAGAGCAAGCTAATGAAACTAAATCCAATGATGGATGATAATGGCATCATGCGATTGAATGGCAGATTGAAAAATGCCCTATTGACTGTGTCGGAACGATTTCCCATAATTTTGCCTAAGGAAAGTAAACTTACCTCTCTGCTATTGATCAAGGTCATAAGGCCACTATGCATGGGGGCAAGCAAACAACAATCAACTTTCTTCGAAGGCGCTATTGGATTATCGACTGTCTTTCCTCAGTACAGAAGTTTATTCGTCGATGTTTGACATGTTGTCGTCATAATTCACAACCCACAACACAAGTTATGTGAATTCTTCCCACACCGCGGTGCACCGTAGCTGCTCCGTTTAAGCATTCCAGACTAGACTATGCCGGACCTTATGCGATTCGTACAACAAAAGGCCGAGGTCATCGTAGTTACAAGGGATGGGTCGCTCTTTTTGTCTGTCTGAGCACTAGAGCTATTCATCTAGAAGTCGTGAGCGACATGACAACCGAGACATTCCTTGCAGCGTTACGACGATTTTTTTCTCAACGAGGGTACAGCCTTAGCATCTATAGCGACTGTGCGACAACTTTTGCTGGCGCCAATGCAGTTCTGAAGGAAGACTTCGCGGCTTACCGAAAGCAATTGGAAGCAGGGGCACGATCCGTGTCTTGCCATGGTGTATCATGGCACTTTATTCCACCAGGCTCTCCAAACTTTGGAGGTATATGGGAGGCTGGAGTCAAGAGCACGAAACACCATCTGAAGCGGACCATCGGGGAAGCAACGTTAACCTTCGAGGAATTTTACACAGTTCTCAAGCAAATTGAAGCTGTTTTGAATTCGAGGCCAATGTCAGCCATATCAGATGATCCCGCGGATTTCGCTGCCTTGACCCCTGGGCATTTCTTGGTGGGCGGTCCCATCACTGCCACTCCGGAACCGGATTTGCACGACTTCAAGACAGGAAGACTTTCACGTTGGAAACAAATCCAGCAGATTCAGCAGGATTTCTGGAAAAAATGGAGCTGTGAATATTTGCATGATCTACAAGTAAGAAGCAAGTGGCAAAAACCAAAACCCAACATTAAAGTAGGCGACCTGGTTCTAGTAAGAGATGAACGTGCACCGCCGACCCAATGGCTATTGGGCCGTGTCTTGCAAACTCATAATGGAGAAGATGATCTAGTACGGGTTGCAACAATTCGTACTCAGTCATCAATAATAAAACGAGCTATTTCAAAGCTGGTCGTGCTTCCAATCGACAACGACTCTGTGGATGAACACAGTGGGCGGCCAGATGTTTCGTCGCAATAACTGGACGAGGTGGGCGGAATGTTAAGAAGTACTCAATTCGAAATAATAAGTGGCCACCTTGCCAATCTAAAAATGTCATGAAAACGTCAAATGCCAACCAAGAATGAGTTTGACATAAATTGAAGACTGAGATAAAACGTGGTTTAGTGAAGTCGTTCTTTTTTAATTCAACATAAATTAGAATTCCATTTTAGTTTTTCAGCTTTTCTCTTACGTTAATAATTCGCTTTGCAAAGTATTCAAACAAGTAGTTATCCTAAGCAGGTTAAAAGCGTATGTAGGTAAGATTACCTTGATTCTTAGTATAATGAATTGTAGAATGGATGATTTAAGGAATACTCATAGTTACATATAGGTATCTTCATACAAATGTATATTTAAATCTAAGTTATGGATTTTAGTTATGTACGTTAGGAGGGTAAAATGTATCTACATTCATATACATATAGATGGGCCCTAAGTATGTAAACATGTACATATAATAATGAAAATGAAGGATGTAGGTTGGTAGGTGGGACACATATGTATATATAACTGTATGAGGGCCTATATTTAATTTAGTATTCAGTGACGTACGCAAAAATTCGTAAAAAGGGAATAATAATAAGGTAGAAATAAATGGATAATACACATAATTAAATGTTCTTATATTGCTTAGTCATTATAGTTTGAGGGAAAACAAAGCTGCAATTTGAATTCATGGATAAATAAGAATATATCAAAAAAAAAAATCAAAAATTGTTGGAGCGGAATGGGGAAGAATTATAGTGACGAGTCACGCCTTTCGACGTTTTTTTATTTGAGTGCGCATAATTCGAACACATAGAGCATGCTATGGATTTGTTCCGAATAAAGTCAGCTCCAAACAGTCTGATTTGTTTTTCAAACACACTTGAAATCTTAGTTGTCATTAATTGATGTTTCGCAGTTCACTTGATTCATTCTATATTATTTAAAAAAAAACCTTCTTCCGCCATTTTAGTTGTATGTATATTTATTCTTTGCATGCCAAATGGTGGTTAGCAATTAACTCAGAATGCTTAGTCGATTATGTACAAATTCATTGAGCGTCTACGATCTGAGAAAAATCGGAGTTCTGAACGCTCTGATTGAAAAAAGAAACAAACTTTTTTTTTGACAACTCAGAAAAACGCTTATTACCAAAGAATTTGACACTCTTATACACACTATTGAGAGCAATTTATTTAAATTCTCCACGGGAATTTTGTTTTTCTCCCGGAATAAGGATTGGACCCCGAAAAATCTCTGCACTCATAGTTTATTACATGGGAAATTTGTTACTGTTGTAATTTACTTAAAAATTGTATGAGGATAGTTTTTTCGTCAAATTTTTTTTGGTTTTTTGAGACTAATGCTTGAAACAGATTAAATCAGCACCAGCATCGTCAACAGCAAACAGCACGCTGGCCAAGTAAACAAAATTGAAACACAAGCCCACCAGTATTTCCAAATTGTTTGCATTTTGTAGCGAAACAGACACTGCTACAAGATTCATGTTGTTTTTTTTCAGTCTATTGCTGCTGGTTTATTGTATTTGCTGAATGGAAAATACAACTGCAATGGTAAATGCAACCATAATGGTAAATTCAACCGAAATGGTAAATGCAATCTCTATGGTAAATGCAACTGCAATGGTAAATGCAAGCGCTATGGTAAATGCAACTATAATGCTAAGTGCAACTGCAATGGTAAATGCGACTGCAATGGTAAATGCATATCCAATTTTAAATGCAACTGCAATGGTAATTGCAACTGAAATATTAAATTCAACCGCAATGGTAAATGCAACCATAATGGTAAGTTCAACCGAAATGGTAAATGCAACCTCAATGATAAATGCAACTGCAATGGAAAATGCAACAGCAATCTAAAAGTAAAGTGTAATTGTTAATTCAACCGCAATGGTAAATGCAACCGCAATGGCAAATATAATTGCAATATTAAATGCAACCATAATGGTAAATTCGACCGAAATGGTAAATTCGACCGAAATGGTAAATGAAACCTAAATGGTAAATGCAACCGCAATGGTAAATGCTATCTCAATGGTAAATGCAACTGCAATGGAAAATGCAACAGCAATCTAAAACCAAAGTGCAATTGTAAATTCAACTGAAATGGTAAATTCAACCGCAATGGTAAATGCAACCGCAATAGTAAGTGCAACAGCAATGATAAATGCAACTAAAGTAGTAAATTCAAGTGCAATGGTAAATGCAACCGCAATTGTAAATACCACCGCAAAGGTAAATGCAATCACAATGGTAAATTCAACCGAAATGGTAAATGCAACAACAATAGTGCATTTAACCGAAATGGTAAGTGCAACCCTCAGTCAAGGCACTTGTCTTGTCTCTGAAATGTACCCCCACATAGTAACCAATAAAAGTTTTGGCTATCAAATTCATAGTGGTAAATTTAACATCAGTGGTAAATGCAACCTCAATGGTAAATGCAACCGCACTGGTAAATGCAACCACAATGGTAAATGCAACCGCACTGGTAAATGCAACCATAATGGTAAATTCAACCGCAATGATAAATGCAACCTCAATGGTTAATGCAACCGCAATGGTAAATGCAACCGCAATGTTAAATGCAACCATAATGGTAAAATCAACCGAAATGGTAAATGCAACCGCAATGGTAAATGCAACCTCAATGGTAAATGCAACCGCAATGGTAAATGCAACTGCAATGGCAAATATAATTGCAATATTAAATTCAACCATAATGGTAAATTCGACCGAAATGGTAAATTCGACCGAAATGGTAAATGCAACGGCAATGATAAATGCAACCGCAATCGTAAATGCAACTACACTGGTAAATGCAACCGCACTGGTAAATGCAACCATAATGGTAAATTCAACCGCAATGATAAATGCAACCTCAATGGTTAATGCAACCGCAATGGTAAATGCAACCGCAATGTTAAATGCAACCATAATGGCAAATATAATTGCAATATTAAATTCAACCATAATGGTAAATTCGACCGAAATGGTAAATGCAACGGCAATGATAAATGCAACCGCAATGGTAAATGCAACTGAAGTAGTAAATTCAAGTGCAATGGTAAATGCAACCGCAATGGTAAATGCAACCGCAATGTTAAATGCAACCATAATGGCAAATATAATTGCAATATTAAATTCAACCATAATGGTAAATTCGACCGAAATGGTAAATGCAACGGCAATGATAAATGCAACCGCAATGGTAAATGCAACTGAAGTAGTAAATTCAAGTGCAATGGTAAATTCAACCGAAATGATAAATGCAACCGCAATATTGCATTTAACCGAAATGGTAAATGCTACCCCAACGTAAATGGTAAATATAACCCTCAGTCAAGGCACTTGTCTGATCTCTAAAATTAACTCCAACATAGTAACCAATTAAAGTTTTGGCTATCAAATTCATAATGGTAAATTCAACCGAAATGGTAAATGCAACCTAAATGGTAAATGCAACCGCACTGGTAAATGCAACCATAATGGTAAATTCAACCGAAATGGTAAATGCAACCTCAATGGTAAATGCAACTGAAATAGTAAATGCGAGTGCAATGGTAAATGCAACTGAAATAGTAAATTCGAGTGCAATGGTAAATGCAACCTCAATGGTAAATGCAACTGAAATAGTAAATGCAAAGTGTAATTGTAAATTCAACTGAAACGGTAAATGTAACCGCAATAGTGCATACAACCGAAATGGTAAATGCAACCCCAATATAAATGGTAAATACAACCCTCAGCCAAGGCACTTGTCTGATCTCTAAAATTTACTCCAACATAGTAACCAATTAAAGTTTTGGCTATCAAATTCATAATGGTAAATTCATCCGAAATGGTAAATGCAACCTCAATGGTAAATGCAACCGCACTGGTAAATGCAACCTCAATGGTAAATACAACTGAAATAGTAAATGCAACAGCAATCTAAAAGCAAAGTGCAATTGTAAATTCAACTGAAACGGTAAATGTAACCGCAATAGTGCATACAACCGAAATGGTAAATGCAACCCCAATTGTAAATGGTAAATACAATGCTCAGTCAAGGCACTTGTCTGATCTATGAAATTCACCCCAAGAAGTAAGCAACTAAAGTTTTGGCTATCAAATTCACAAATTCACTTCCGAAAGTAAAACTTTTTTTTTGATAAGTATTCCGTATACATTCGTTCTTGTTGATTCTCATGATTTCAACGACCTAGAACGAAAAAATCAAAAATTATTCTATCAATCAAAAAATATTTAATTTTTGATTTTGAAAAATAATAAACATATTTCAAGCAACAAAATGAATCAAGAAAAAATTGACTCAAGAGTATCTGGTGTGTTCTTTGCTGCATGTTCAAGTGCTGCTGCATCATCTATTGTGTATCCTTTCATATTTGTAAAGCAGAGGGCCCAAATGAAGCAGTATACGGCAATGCATGTCATGAAAGAACATTTTAAAACTAAAGGTTTTGTAATATTTAATTTATAAAAATTTATTTTTGTTTTAAATTTTTTATTATTTTAAGTCAAATTATTTACTTTTAATTAATTTGCAGGCTTTAGAAGTATGTACAAAGGAGTAATGGGCTTTACGGCCCGATCCTTGGTACAGTCAAGCCTCAGATTCGAGCTCTATGAAGAGGCGAAACGTCAAAATATGTTGACCTCTTTAGGTCGAAAGATAGCTATAGCCGGATTAAGTGGAGCTATTGTGGGTGCTTTGGTTACTCCATTGGTTAAGATGCAAGTTCTCGCCCGAAATAAAAATGGAATAAGAAGTTTTCTTCGCCAGAGCGGAAGCTTATGGAAAATGTTCGCTGGTGCGGAATTAGGTGCTGCCCGTGGAATGTTATATTCCATTGGACAATTCGTTCTCTATGATGAGGTAAGTAAAGCTACTGATGTCTTAAAGCATTTAACCAAATTAAAGCAAATTTTAATTTATTTTTCAGACAAAAACACATCTTTTGAATCACCCGAACATTTTCCAAGATAACATTTATACATGTATTTTGGCATCAGTTGCAGCAGGCTCCGTTGCAACTGTGCTTCAGCAACCGCTGGATGTTGTGCAATTGAAATTTATGCGGGCCTCACCAGGGGAGTTTCGAAACTCTGCACACGTTTTTAGGAAAATTGTAGGCAATTACGGGTTGTCAGGCTTTTACAAGGGACTTTCTCCAGCATTTCTCAGAATTATTCCTCATACAATTCTAATGTTTATCTTTTTAGAAAATATGCGATCAAAATATGGTGAGGTGAACAAAACATACCACAGAATGGAGAGTAATGAAGTTGCTGGTGACAAAATAGTTTAGGTATACTTAAGCTCAAATTTATTGTATTAAATATTAGGTTTGCTTGATGTTCGGACTGAAGGTTTGGATATCATATACGTATTATTATTAGTGGCAGAAAATGGTAAAATATTTTATTTTAATTGTTTTTGTTTAAACATTTTATTATAAATATTTCAATTTGAACAGATTATTGAAATGAATTGACATTCTGCAGTAAGCCCTGGTCATAGAACATCTAGCAAGCCATTATTTTATATAAAGATTTATTTGTGTATTACGTATGGCTTGTTTTATATTTTGCTTTATATTTTCGTATGTGTGTTATTAGAATAAATTTAATATTATATTTTGTTTTATTTATTTTAGTGTATATTTTATTAGGTATAATAAATTTTCTAAAAAAAAATAATTTTGTTACATAAATATATTTAAAATATTAATAAATATTGACTTTCATTTTTAACACAAAAACACACATAATCTTTTTTTTGGATAAATTAAAGTTGGAATTTCAGATGCGGAAAACGATGACTATTGGTAGGTATGGATATCAAAAGTTACAAAATAAAATGCAAAACTGGATCGTACGAACTTGCTCTTGGAGCTAACAAGTTTAATGTAGCTTACCATTGAGGTTAAGTTAGTTAGAAGTAGTTATCCTATGCAGGTTTAAAGCCTATGTAGGTAAGATTACCTTGATTCTTAGTATAATGAATTGTCGAATGGATGATTCAAGGAATAGTTACATATAGGAAACTTCATACAAATGTATATTTAAATCTAAGTTATGGATTTTAGTTATGTAAGTTAGGAGGGTAAAATGTATCTACATGCATATACATATAAATGGGACCTAAGTATGTAAACATGTACATATAATAATGAAAATGAAGGATGTAGGTGGGTAGGTGGGACACATATGTATATATAAATGTATGAGGGCCTATATTTAATTTAGTATTCAGTGACGTACGCAAAAATTCGTAAAAAGGGAATAATAATAATGTAGAAACAAATGGATAATACACATAATTAAATGTTCTTATATTGCTTAGTCATTATAGTTTGAGGGAAAACAAAGATCTGCATCTTTCTTTTGAATTCATGGATCAAAAAAAAAAATCAAAAATCATTGGAGCGGCTTTTTAATAAATTATTCTTTTATGTATAAAATTTTGAAAACATTTAAAAAAAAATTTGAAACGCCATTTCGCTGATATTATTAATTTACATATAAAACTTTTATTTAAAATCGATTTTTCAAAAATAAATTTTTTTGTTTATTTCTTTAAAATCGAAAAACTTTTTTTTTGAAAATTTGAGTATGCAGTCTTATGAACAATTTTAGGGTTCATTTGCATAACAAAAATATATTTAATCGGTTCTTCCAATAGTGAAAACATATGAAAAGTGGTTCTATGGGAAGTACCGTTAATAACTACGCAAAATTAAATATTTTTATACTTAAAAGTGGATTGTAATAATTCAAGAACACACACATTTTTACTTGCGATATATGTAAGTACTATGGGGCAAGTTTTGCTTTTTAAAAACAATCGAACGGATCTAACGATTTTGATAAAAATTAGTGTGTGTACTACAGTGTGTATGGTCCACATTTTGGCCAAAAATTTGTTTTAAATATTTAGTTATTAACGGTACCTGCAATACCATTGCATTGATTTTCGACTTTCTACATCTATAGGTCTACCAGGTGGCTCCCCGGACGTTCCTCTTCCTGATAGTACTATAGAAATATATATACAATGACACAACAACTGAAGCCAGCTGACAACGTCGTAGAAACTTCGAATGGGTGCTTGAACAAAATGCGGTGGACGGCGACGAAGCACATTTCTCACCGAGAGGTATGTTAATAAACAAAATTGTCGTATTTGGGGTCACTGTTTGGGGCGCTCTTTGGTCCGGAGGTGTGATTGGACCTAACTTCTTCGAAAACGACGATGGAATGACTGTCACTGACTTTTTTTTTGCCTGCTATTTAAGAATACGACTTGGAGAATATGTGGTTTCAACAATACGGTGCCACATGCTACACAACTCGAGCGAATATGGCTTTATTGCAAGAGACATTTCCTGGCCGCGTAATTCCTCGTCGCGGCGATATCAACTGGCCACCAAGATCATGCGATTTCACACCGCTGGACTTTTTTTTGTGGGGCTACGCGAGAAAGGCCGTATTTATGCAGATAAACATTTAACTCTTGAGCATTTCAAAACCAACATTCGTCAAGTTATGCCTGAGATACCGCCCAATATGTGTCAAAAAGTGGTCGAGCATTACCTCAAAAGAATCGATGCTTGCAACAATTCGCGTGGTGGTCATTTAAATGATGTAGTGTTTCACACATAATGCCAACGTTCAAACATTATAATAAAAAGGAAATATCATGAAAAAAAATATTTTATATGTGTTTTATTTACGTTTACTTTAAAAACCGCAAAATGGATAAAAGAAATAATTTGAGAGTCGAAAAAAATGAATGTCGTTCTTGATTGGCTGTTTGAAGTCAATCTTTTTCCTTTCCTCTTACTCTTAAAATGTTCGATTCCGAGTAATGTTTTCGGAGTATTTTTGTATTCTCGATAAACGAGTAAAAATAGAACGCACACATCCATTCAAACTATTACGGCTGATTATTTGTCAACAGTAATAAATGCTTGAAGAACCCATTTTTTTTTTAATGTCACCTTTAATTTTGTATGCGTAAATTTCTTAACACGGCATTTTTTTCATATCTGATTGGAATCAAAAAAATCCGTAAGTGAAAAAAATATTAAGTTTTTTTATTTCGAAAGTTTTAAAAAATATGTACCGCACAAATTCAAAATCAGATTATTATTTATTTATTAATCATCTATCGAGTACCAGACTCTCTTAGACTAAAACAATTTAAAAATCTTATTACAATGATATGAATATGAAATTTAATATTTAATAAAATAAAAGGTAAAAATTAATACAACAATCATCTTACAATAAGCTAAGCACATTAGTTTTAAAAACTTCCCTGCTCAAATGTAAGTCAATATTTTGCCAAATAGAATTGAACTCAGAACAGGATCTCGAAATAGCATCGGATCTACCATAGTTTGTGTACGAACGGGGAACAAAAAAGAATCCTCAATTGGCTACAAGGAGCATACAAAAAGAAAAGAGAAAGAAGCTTAGGGCAGTAAATATGATTACAGAGAGTATCTATAGCCAGCATTATCAAATAATACTTCCGTCTAGATTCAAGAGACTTAAAAATAATCAGCAGACATCTTTCACCGTATGATGGCAAGATATTGTCAACCCAATTAAGTTTGCCCATCGCAAACCTTGAGAATTTTTTTTGAATCGATTTCAAACGATTTACTCCCACTCTTTACAAAGGGCACCATATACAACATGCATACTCAAGGATTGATCTTACTAAAGATACAATCAAAGATTTAACCGTGTAAGGGTTGGAAAATTGCCTAGAGTTCCTCATAATGAAACCCAGTAGCTTATTGGCTTTTGACATTATGTAGTCTAAGTGCAATTCAAAACACAATTTCGAATCGAATATAACCCCGAGGTCCCAAGGTCCTTTTGGCTATACACGCGGCGAGTCTGCAATACGGTATATATAATTTATTGCACTAAGCGATCTTGTGAAAGTAATGCTTTTACATTTAGCAACATTTAAGAACAAACGATTCTCGTTACACCAAGCTTAGACTTCATTCAAGTCACTTTGAAGCCGTTGACAGTCCAATTCAGATTTTATAGTCCCATATAGCTTTAGATCATCAGCAAATAGTAAACACTTACAATACCGAATTCTAGACGGAAGATCATTAATAAACAATATGGAAAGAAGAGGTCCAAGATGGCTTCCTTGGGGGACACCTGAGCGATTAATGATCTCTTCTGATACCACTGTTCCAATTTTAACATTTTATTTACGTCTTGTCAAATAATTTTCAAACCAACGTAAAAGATTTGAGTGAAAACCTATGCAATTCAATTTCTTTAACAATATATGGTGCTCAACTCTATCGAATGCTTTAGAGAAATCAATATAAACTGCGTCAACCTAGTTACCACATTCAATACCTTTGATGCAAAAATTTCGGAACAATGCTAGGTTTGTTACAGTTGATCTACCACTTACGAAACCAAGCTGATCCATAGAAATACTGTACCTTACCTCATCATAAATGCTACTTTCAACAATCGCTTCAAAAAATTTTGGTATTAATTTTAATTTTGAAATGGGTCTGTAATTAATAGCCTCTTGTTTAGAACCAGATCTGTGAATCGGACTAATCATTGATAGCTTCCATTCTTCCAAAAAGTCAACAGTGGAGATGATAAGTTAAAAAGTTTAGTGAGTGGAACTGCAAGACTGGACGCATAAGAAAAGCTGAGCAAAAGTTGTCCGAGGATAACTTAAAATTAGCTTTTAAGGACGAAATATGAATCTCCGCAACCAATTTCATGAATATTTGGAAGAGGATCAAGAACATAGTTAGATTGAAAAAAAGGAGCAAACATATCACAAATAACTTTTTCATGACTAGACACTTTCGTGAGCTTATTTTTAAGATTACATAATCTGTTATTGAACCACTTGGGCTTATTACTTTGTCTTCTCTCTTTTAAAGGGATAAAGAAATCATATGCATTCTCTAGCAATAAAAGAATCATAACATTCTTTTAAGTCACCAGCGCAAAGAGCTTCTTCCCAATAAATCGCGTTAAGAAAATTGTTCATACCAGTGTAATTGGCTTAACTAAAATCTCGAACTGAGTTCAATTTACGATTTAAAGAGCTTTCGAATAATGATTGACTCTCGGAACGAAATACAGAGTAGGACAACAAGTTTAAACTGAATTAAAAGTAATTCCACGAAAAAAAGCGATATAGGGATAGGGAATTATAGTGACGAGGCACTCCATTCGACGTTTTTTATTTGAGTGCATAATTGGAGCCCATAGAGCATGCTATGGATTTGTTCCTGTTCCTAAAAAAGTGGGCTCCAAACACTCTGATTGTTTTTTTCAAACACACATGAACTCTTAGCTGTCATTAATTGCCATTTGTCAATTCACTTGATTCATTCTATATTATTACAAAAAAATACCTTTTTCCGCCATTTTAATTGTATGAGTATTTATTCTTCGCATGCCAAATGGTGTTCAGCAATTAACTCAGCATGCTCAGTCGATTATGTCCAAACTCATTGAGTATGATCTAAAAAAAATCGGAATACGTGAAAAAAGAAACAAAGTTTTTATTTGACAAACCAGAAAAACGCATATTACAAAAAGAATTTGGCACTCTTATACACACTATTGCTCCAATGGCACAAAACTAAAAAGCAGTGTACGGGTGCCTGTCTGGTTGATTTGGAGAAGGCCTTCGACACCGTATGGTAAGAAGGTCTCTATCTAAAGCTAACCAGACTAGGTATAAGTAAACCTCTATTGTATATGCTTTATGACATGCTAAATGGTAGAAAGTTTGTTGTCAAGAGTGGCAATGTAACTTCTACCACAATGTTTAATATTAATAATGGTCTTCAGCAGGAAGCGGTTAACTCGACGAATCTATTCAGCACTTACACCAGCGATCTGATAGGTAGTCTAACTCAGGCAATTGCGTACGCCGACGATCTAATTGCGTACAGAACAGCTCATACAGTTGAGGTCATCAAAAATCTCTTGCAGAGTGACTTCGACAAGATTCAGTGATATTTTGATGACTGGAAGTTGAAAATCAACTTCCAGAAATCAGAAACTATTTTGTTTAGGGATCCGTTGTCTAGCGCCTCAAGGGATACGAGAAAGAACTGGCGCAAGCTGGTGATCGTAGGGCCACATCGACATCCACTGGCGAGTAAAAGTGTAGTAAAGTACCTTGGCATCTGGTTGGATCAGTATTTGTATTTCGACATACATATTTGGCCAGTGCTAGGGGACACTTTGCCTTAACAAAACGACTGTTTTATAGCAGCCGTGAAGGTGATTTGTTACATGGCCCTCATCAGGCCGATGATTGCCTACGGATGCCCGGTGTGGTTCAACGTTGCCCCATCTCAAATGGAAAAGATTCGGGTGTTTAAGAGAACACCAGAGTCGGAGTACACAAGATATTATTCCAACCAGGTTCTATACAACGGAGCCAACATAAACAGAATAGATAATTTTTTGTTTAAGCTGATACGGGGTCAAACTGCAAGAGCGATGTCCTCAAACAACAGCTTAATTTTTGGGGCTTACTACCCCAATAATGAATATTTTAAGAGTGCGCGGTTAAGTGGCTTCATCCCTCCTGAGGCATTCCTCTATTTAGACAGTTGAGGGCTGATACAGGATGCAGGGGCGGTTCCGCTCATCTACCACGTCAGCCGGAAAACTGTGGATATGCTACTCCTGTATGGTCGAGACGTCATCGCTCAAGGTGGAGAATAGCGCCTTCGGTTCAGTAGGACTGCGTCCGATCGGGACCGAAGGGATAGGGCGAAACAAGAGAACCAGTTATGGTGGCTCTCTGAACAGCATCATAATATTTAAAGTCGATGAAGATAGTATATCTTGGCCGACTTACATAGATTTAGGGTAATTAGGTATAGGGAACAGTCGGGGTGGCACCAAAAAAAAATTAAAAATATGTATGTAGGGGCATATGTGCATGTATCTGCGTGTCTGTACATGTATGTGCGTACGTATATGTATGTACGTATGTATGGGTGGGTGCATGTTGTTGTTTGTCTGCATGCATATACAAAATAAACAAAAAAAAAATTAAAAAAACGAAAAAAATGCTGCTGTGGCTGTTCTAGTTTTTAAGTAGTTTTAAGTGGTTTTGGGTATTATTTGGTATTTTAAGTAGTTTAAGTTATTTTTAGTTAGTATAAGTTAGTTGTATTTAGTTTTAATTATTTTTAATCTATATTTAGGTTTAGTTTATAAGTAAAAAAGAAATGATAAGATACCAAGTTTTTTGTCAATAAGTTTCCTTGGTTAAAAAATAAAATAATTAGATTTAATTAATAGTTCTTAGGTCGAAAGGCATTAGTTCTAAGAGTTATTGTTTAGTTTAGGGTGCCCGTAAAGGGCACTTTAAGCAGTGTAAGTTATTGATAACTAGGCTAGTTTTAAACATTTTTGTCTAGCTTTAAGATAGTTATAAGTTAATATTAAATAAAAATTAATTTACAAAAAAAAAACACACTATTGATAACAATTTATTAAAATTCTCGACGGGAATTTTGATTTTCTCCTGGAATAAGGATTAGGACCCTGAAAAATCTCTGCACTTAAAGATTTGTAAATAAGATATATGTATCAGATTTTATAAATTTTATTAAGGAATATGATATTTTTGTGCTAGTTGAAACCCATGTAACAGAAGAACATATCATTAGTAATAATTCTCTGTCGTATTTTAATGAGTATAATATAAAATGGATTTATGCTGAAAGGTCTAATATAAGGGGACGGGCAAGTGGTGGAATACTCATGGGTTAGAAATTAAACCTCGAGAACGTGACGTGCTTTCTGAAAAATAATTACGACTTGTATTTTATGGAGATCAATTTTAGTCACCTTAGTAAGCTGATAATAGTAGCTGGGATTACCAATACAACCTACTTAGCGACAGACTCAACAACAATGCATTTGCAAATATACTTCTAATCGGCGACTTCAATGCCAGGATCAAGAGATCGCAAGTCAAGAGATACTGTTATCAACCGGGAGGGCAGAAAGCAGATTGATCTTTGTAATTCCTTTGGGCTCGGTATTTGTAATGGGTGTACTAATGGTGACAAGGAGGGAGATTTCTCATTCGTTAGGCATGAAGGAAGTTCGGTTATATATTATGGGCTGGTAGGAGGCGAATGGTGGGAACTCGTAAAAGATATATATTCTCAGATCATCTACCAATTGAAATTTTAGCTCAGCCGCCGAGCTCTCAAAGGACACATGAAAAGCAAACAATAATTCAAACAAAATACAAATGGAAAGCTGCTTTTGTAAACAGATACAAAACCTCATTGACCGAAAATCTTATAAGTCATGAAATTACCAGCAACGAAGTTTTACCTATGGAAGAGATAAACCTAATTGTACTAAAGTCAATTCCCAATGCTTGTAGGTCTAAAAGAAAACCCGGATTTGCCTTTGGAGAGAAGTGGTTTGATAGCGAGTTGTCTGAGGTGCGGAACAAATCTTTTGTTTGGCTTAAAGTGCTAAGAAAAAATCCACAAAAATATGTGCAGACAAATAAGGAATACAAAAGGTTGTGGAAAGCAAAACGTCGGATTCATGCCATGAAAGCCGCTCTTAAAATCTCCGACTGTAGCAATGCATCTGATTTTTGGAAAACAGTGCGAGAGATAAACGTAACAGTTACAAAGAACGGATCAATTCCAATTGAACTCCCAATATTGGCAAAGTACTTTAGTGAGATGACAAAGGATAACTACAGCAATAACTTCCAATTTGTGGTTCCCAACCTTCAAAACAACACTTTGGACTCCCCATTTTCAGTTGTTGAAGTCGAAGCTGCACTCAAGGAGTCAAAAAATGACAAAGCCCCTGGATCGGATGGTATTCCAATGGAATTCTTCCAATTCAGCACTCCCGATCTCGTTTTGAAATTAACAGATTCGCTCAACTGTTTACTTTTTTCGGGTTCTGTTCCTGACTATTTTATGATGGCTCTGCTCAACCCTATCCTTAAAAAAGGCGATTCCAGTAACCCAGCAAACTACAGGGGCATTTCATTACTGAACGCATCAATGAAGATCCTCACTAAAATTCTGCGCAAAAGGGTGTACTCGTGGATCCAGGAGAATAATCTCCTG
Organism: Philhelius pedissequus; assembly: GCA_910595825.1. Classification (NCBI taxonomy): domain Eukaryota; kingdom Metazoa; phylum Arthropoda; class Insecta; order Diptera; family Syrphidae; genus Philhelius; species Philhelius pedissequus. Next base: position 270,307,101 of record OU343160.1, on the reverse strand, counting down.
AGTGAAAACCAGCCTGATTTTCCTAGGGATTACTCCACTGTAGACCAAATTTACGTACTAACGAATATTGCGAAAATGTTTATGAATAAGAAGAAAAAAACTGTATGCATTCTACATCGATTTTCAAGCAGCTTTCGATACAATTGACCGAAAAGCTCTAATGATGAAGTTGTACAATAAAGGAATGTCCTTAAAATTTGGAAGAATAATCGAACGTCTGTACTCTCATACAACGTCGCCAATAGTAAATAGAGTCGAAATATCGGACGAATTCGAAGTTGAAATAGGCCTTAGGCAAGGATGCAATTTAAGTCCACTTTTGTTTGCCCTATTTATAGACGATATCAATGAGATTTGGACGGGAAGAGTAAAGCTGTCTGAGATACTTGTGATAAGCCATTTAATGTTTGCTGATGATACTGTTGCTCTGTCAGAAACACCGCATGGTCTTCAGCTTATGTTGAGTAGGCTGGCTGAATATTGTGACACATGGAGACTGAAAGTAAACAAATCAACAATAATGATCTTTCGCAATGCAGGAGGTAGGAACTGTCGAAATGGGAAATGGAAATTTGCTAGCCAAGAAGTAGAGGTGTTATCATTACAAGGAATCTAAATTTTGAAAGACATATGACAGGAAAACTTGCAAAATCAAAAATTGCCTTAAAGGCAACCTGGAGAAGTGTAATGTCGAGTAAGGATGTGGATTCAGCAGCAAAATATAGAGTTTTTGAGGAAACAGCTAAATCCGTAATGTGTTATGCTGCACAAAGTTGGGGCCATATAGAATTTGAAGAAGTAGAGCAACTTTTGCGATACTTTATAAAAAGAATTTTCAAATTGCCTCAGTCAACACCAAATCATGTTCTTTACCTTGAAACTGGGTTATCTCCATTGTACATATCGACGTTAAGAATGCAAGTTGACTATGCCATTCAAACGCTTAACATGATGGACAGGAGATTGCCGAAAAAGATAAGTATGCTGGTAATACGAAAGGAAATTTCATGGTTTGCTCAGTGGAAGTTATTGGCAGAATATTGTAGCTGTTCACTAAATCTACACAGAAATAACATAGGGGCTTGGAAACCAGAGGTGTACGAGTTAATTAAGGCAGTAGATCTGAAAAAAAGACAGGATTTCGAAATGAAGGCAATGTCATCTGTACAACGAGTTATCTGTGCCCAACTTAATCATGACTTAATGGAAAGGAACTACTTCAATTGCGAATACACAACAGATTAAATATCGTTAATTACCAGAACAAGAGCACGGGTTATCCAATTGAATTTCATTCCTTACAGAAGTAACCTTGAGGAAATATGTGGCATCTGTAATATGAGGGCGAGAGAAGATGTGGGGAGATATCCTATTCTGGTGGTAATCCGCGTATCAGTGTTTGGAAAAAGTGTCCTGAGCAATGTCGAGATGAAGAATACTCTTAACGGTGAGAATTGGAAAAAATTGTCAAAGTACATGGAATGGGGGTTGAGATAATGAGCTGTTATAATGATATCTAAGAAAAATATTGTATAAATTGTATATTTATTCTATTAAATTCGAATGTTTTATCTAACTAGAATTTGCTTATTGAAACATGTTGATAGTCGACACACGAATGAAAATTATTTATAGAAAAGAAAAATTATACAATAGAATAGTTTGGCATAGATATTCTGATATAAGCTTTTCTTAACAAGTAGAAATTACAAAAGTATTTATGTAGCTTTTAACAAAACATAAAAACCGTCACTCTGGCAGACGGCGCATACCATGCTTATTTATGAATGTTACAATATAGCATTAAGAAATTATGTAAAAAAAAGTCACTATTAATCTAAAAAAAACCTAGATTATTCCGTGGAAAATAAGTTATTGTTGTAATTTATTTACAAATTGTTTGAAAATAGTTTTTTCGTAAAATTATCTTTGACTTTGGGAGACTTATTAGGCTTGAAGCAGATTAAACCAGCACCAGTATCGTCAACAGCAAACAACACGCTGGTCAAGTAAACAAAATTGAAACACAAGCCCACCAGCATTTCCAAATTGTTTGCATTTTGTAGCGAAACAGACACAGCTACAAGCTTCATGTTGTTTTTTTTTTCAGTCTATTGCTGCTGGTTTATTATATTTGCTGAATGGAAAGTACAACTGCAATGGTAAATGCAACCGGAATGGTTAATGCAACCGAAATTCTTAATTCAACCTCAATGGTAAATGCAACCGCAGTGGTAAATGCAATCATAACGGTAAGTTCAACTGAAATGGTAAATGCAACCGCAATGGTAAATGCAACCTCAACGTTAAATGCAACTGCAATCGTAAATGCAACTGCAATCTAAAAGCAAAGTGCAATTGTAAATTCAACTGAAATGTTAAATGGAACCATAATGGTAAATTCTACCGAAATGGTTAATGCAACCTCAATGGTAAATGCAACTACAATAGCAAATGCAAGTGCAATGTTAAATGCAACTGCAATGATAAACGCAACTGAAATAGTAAATGCAAGCGCAATGGTAAATGCAACCATAATCTTAAATGCAACTGCAATAGTAAATGCGACTGCAATGGTAAATGCAACCTCAATGGTAAATGCAACTGAAATAGTAAATGCAATTGCAATGGTAAATGCGACTGCAATGGTAAATGCATCTCCAACGGTAAATGCAACTGCAATGGTTATTGCAACTGAAATAGTAAATTCAACCGCATTGGTTAATGCAACCATAATGGTAAATTCTACCGAAATGGTTAATGCAACCTCAATGGTAAATGCAACTGCAATGGTAAATGCATCTCCAATAGTAAATGCAACCATAATGGTAAATTCGACCGAAATGGTAAATGCAACCGCAATGGCAAATGCAACCTAAATGGTAAATGCAACCGCAATGGTAAATGCAACCGCAAAGGTAAATGCAATCACAATGGTAAATTCAACCGAAATGTTAAATTCAATCGCAATTGTGCATTTAACCGAAATGGAAAGTAAAATGGAATTGTAAATTCAACTGAAATGGTAAATGCAACCGCAAATGTAAATGCAACCATAATGGTAAACTCAACCGAAATGGTAAATGCAACCGCAATGGTAAATGCAACCGCAATGGTAAATGTAACTGCAGTGGTAAATGCATCTGCAACGGGAAATGCAACCGCAATGGTAAGTGCGACCACAATGTTAAATGCAACCATAATGGTAAAATCAACCAAAATGGTAAATGCAACTGCAATGGTAAATGCAACCTCAATGGTAAATGCAACCGCAATGGTAAATGCAACCGCAAAGGTAAATGCAAACACAATGGTAAATTCAACCGAAATGTTAAATTCAATCGCAATATTGCATTTAACCGAAATGGTAAATGCTACCCCAACGTAAATGGTAAATACAACCCTCAGTCAAGGCACTTGTCTGATCTCTGAAATTTACCCCAACATAGTAACTAATTAAAGTTTTGGTTATCAAATTCATAATGGTAAATTCAACCGAAATGGTAAATGCAACCTCAATGGCAAATGCAACCACACTGGTAAATGCAACCTCAATGGTAAATGCAACCGCACAGGTAAATGTAACCGCTAAGGTAAATGCAATCACAAAGGTAAATTCAACCGTAATGGTAAATGCAACCGCAATATTGCATTTAACCGAAATGGTAAATGCAACCCCAATGTAAATGGTAAATACAACCCTCAGTCAAGGCAATTGTCTGATCTCTTAAATTAACCCCAACATAGTAACCAATTAAAGTTTTGGCTATCAAATTCATAGTGGAAAATTTAACCGAAATGGTAAATGTAATGTCAGTGGTAAATGCAACCTCTATGGTAAATGCAACCGCACTGATAAATGCAACTATAATGGTAAATTCAACCGCAATGATAAATGCAACCTCAATTGTAAACGCAACTGCAATAGAAAATGCAACCGCAATGGCAAATATAATTGCAATATCAAATGCAACCATAATTGTAAATTTGACCAAAATGGTAAATGCAAACTAAATGGTAAATGCAACCGCAATGGTAAATGCAACTGAAGTAGTTAATGCAACAGCAATCTAAAAGCAAAGTGCAATTGTAAATTCAACTGAAACGGTAAATGTAACCGCAATAGTGCATACAACCGCAATGGTAAATGCAACCGCAATGTTAAATGCAACCATAATGGTAAAATCAACCGAAATGGTAAATGCAACCGCAATGGTAAATGCAACTGAAGTAGTAAATTCAAGTGCAATGATAAATGCAACCGCAATGGTAAATGCAACCACACTGGTAAATGCAACCTCAATGGTAAATACAACTGAAATAGTAAATGCAACAACAATCTAAAAGCAAAGTGCAATTGTAAATTCAACTGAAACGGTAAATGTAACCGCAATAGTGCATACAACCGAAATGGTAAATGCAACCCCAACTGTAAATGGTAAATACAATGCTCAGTCAAGGCACTTGTCTGATCTATGAAATTCACCCCAAGAAGTAAGCAACTAAAGTTTTGGCTATCAAATTCACAAATTCACTTCCGAAAGTAAAACTTTTTTTTTGATAAGTATTCCGTATACATTCGTTCTTGTTGATTCTCATGATTTCAACGACCTAGAACGAAAAAATCAAAAATTATTCTATCAATCAAAAAATATTAAATTTTTGATTTTGAAAAATAATAAACATATTTCAAGCAACAAAATGAATCAAGAAAAAATTGACTCAAGAGTATCTGGTGTGTTTTTTGCTGCATGTTCAAGTGCTGCTGCATCATCTATTGTGTATCCTTTCATATTTGTAAAGCAGAGGGCCCAAATGAAGCAGTATACGGCAATGCATGTCATGAAAGAACATTTTAAAACTAAAGGTTTTGTAATATTTAATTTATAAAAATTTATTTTTGTTTTAAAATTTTTATTATTTTAAGTCAAATTATTTACTTTTAATTAATTTGCAGGCTTTAGAAGTATGTACAAAGGAGTAATGGGCTTTACGGCCCGATCCTTGGTACAGTCAAGCCTCAGATTCGAGCTCTATGAAGAGGCGAAACGTCAAAATATGTTAACCTCTTTAGGTCGAAAGATAGCCATAGCCGGATTAAGTGGAGCTGTTGTGGGTGCTTTGGTTACTCCATTGGTTAAGATGCAAGTTCTCGCCCGAAATAAAAATGGAATAAGAAGTTTTCTTCGCCAAAACGGAAGCTTTTGGAAAATGTTCGCTGGTGCGGAATTAGGTGCTGCCCGTGGAATGTTATATTCCATTGGACAATTCGTTCTCTATGATGAGGTAAGTAAAGCTACTGATGTCTTAAAGCATTTAACCAAATTAAAGCAAATTTTAATTTATTTTTCAGACAAAAACACATCTTTTGAATCACCCGAACATTTTCCAAGATAACATTTATACATGTATTTTGGCATCAGTTGCAGCAGGCTCCGTTGCAACTGTGCTTCAGCAACCGCTGGATGTTGTGCAATTGAAATTTATGCGGGCCTCACCAGGGGAGTTTCGAAACTCTGCACAAGTTTTTAGGCAAATTGTAGGCAATTACGGATTGTCAGGCTTTTACAAAGGACTTTGTCCAGCATTTCTCAGAATTATTCCTCACACAATTTTAATGTTTATCTTTTTAGAAAATATGCGATCAAAATATGGTGAGGTGAAAAAAACATACCACAGAATGGAGAGTAATGAAGTTGCTGGTGACAAAATAGTTTAGGTATACTTAAGCTTAAATTTATTTTATTAAATATTAGGTTTGCTTGATGTTCGGACTGAAGGATTGGATATCATATACGTATTATTATTAGTGGCAGAAAATGGTAAAATATTTTATTTTAATTGTTTTTGTTTAAACATTTTATTATAAATATTTCAATTTGAACAGATTATTGAAATGAATTGACATTCTGCAGTAAGCCATGGTCATAGAACATCTAGCAAGCCTTTTTTTTATATACATTGTTATTTTATTTAGTATATTTTTTAACATTATTTTATATAAAGATTTATTTGTGTATTATGTATGGCTTGGTTTATATTTTGCTTTATATTTACATATGTGTGATATTAGAATAAATTTAATATTATATTTAGTTTTATTTATTTTAGTATATATGTTATTAGGTATAATAAATTTTCTAAAAAAAATAATTTTGTTACATAAATATATTTAAAATATTAATAAATATTGACTTTCATTTTTAACACAAAAACACACATAATCTTTTTTTTTTGATAAATTAAAGTTGGAATTTCAGATGCGGAAAACGATGACTATTGGTAGGTATGGATGTCAAAAGTTACAAAATAAAATGCAAAACTGGATCGTACGAACTTGCTCTTGGAGCTAACAAGTTTAATGTAGCTAACCATTGAGGTTAAGTTAGTTAGGAGTAGTTATCCTATGCATGTTTAAAGCCTATGTAGGTAAGATTAATATATAAAATTCAAATTAAAAAAAAAATCTGACTGGTTTTAGAAAAACCGATTTTTCAAAAATAAATTTGTTTGTTTATTTCTTAAAAATCGAAAAACTTTTTTTTTGAAAATTTGAGTATGCAGTCTTATTAACAATTTTAGGATTCATTTGCATAACAAAAATATATTTAATCTGTTCTTCCAATAGTTAACATGTGAAAAGTGGTTCTATGGGAAGTAAAGTTAATAAGTACGCAAAATTAAATATTTTTATACTGAAAAGTGGATTGTTATAATTCAAGAACACACACATTTTTACTTGCGATATATGTAAGTACTATGGGGCAAGTTTTGCATTTTGAAAAACAATCGAACTCGAGATTTTAATCTAACTTGACATTACGATGAAGGAGAACACCCAAAAGTGTGTCCAGCAATTCCGTCTGTCTGTCTGTATGTCTGTGCAATTCTCTACAGTCTAAACGGCTGAAGCGATTTTCTTCAAACTGTGTATTTAAATGTTTTAAGTGATTATCCAAAATAGATTTTTGAATTGTTATTTTATCCACAAAAATACGGTACTTGTCATGCAAATTTTTCTACCATCTTAATTATATCGAAAACGGATCTAACGATTTTGATAAAAATTAGTGTGTGTATTACAGTGTGTATGGTCCACATTTTGGCCAAAAATTTGTTTTAAATATTTAGTTATTAACGGTACCTGCTATACAACCATTGTATTGATTTTGGACTTTCTCATAAGCTTCTCGGATTTCTATCAAAAGTTTTATACAGGAGCTCCTCCAAATTGTAAATAATACTGCATTTCAAAATTTTAGAAAAACATTTTTTTGGATTTTTTGAAAATTCAATATTTCGAAAACGGGCAGACTATTTTTTGAAATTTTGTTTTTGAATTTATATTATTGAATATTTAAAATGTTCATACCAATTTTTTTAAAAATTTTTAAATTAAGAATTTTTATATATAAAAAATTAAGTAAAAACGATTTTAAGAATACGTACAAATATTTTTCTATTAAAAATATTTCGCATATAATGTAATCGGACATAGGAGCAAGTACGTGCATTTTATTTATATAAGTTCTTGGAGCCGTTTTCGACAAATACATTTTTAACGGATTTTTTAACATTTGTATGGGAAGTAACTTTGTTTTTTTTATTTTAGGAATACAGTTTCTTACTTGCGATTATAGGTACTATAAGGCAAGTTATGCATTCGTCAAAAAAAAAAGTTTTGAGATAACAATCAAACATGACATTACGATGATATCGAAGACGAAAAAGATGGTCTAAAAATTCTGTCCGGCTGTATGTCGGTCTGTCTGTCTGTATGTATGTATAGAAACCTACAGCCCAAACGGGTGGGCCGAATTGCTTCAAACTTGGTCTATGGAGTTTTTTAGGTATTGTGCAGAGGGGGAAATTGATTTTTTTAGCTCAAAAAATAACGGTACCTGCCATATAACCGCTACGTTAAAGCCTATTTTGCTCGGAAACGGTTCTAACGATTTTGATTTAAAGAAATCAGTGCAGCATATGGTTAAAAAAAGAAAATTTTAATATCTAAAAACGTTACTTTCCATAGGACCGTTTTTTTTGCTTTCGACTTTCTCATAAACGGCTTATCTGATTCTTTCGAAATTTCACACATATATAGCCTTGTGTTACTACCACTAACTATTTTTAAAGGCATTTTAAAGAAAAAAATTATATTTTGATTTTTCATTAATTTTTTTTCAAAAATTATATTTGTAATGTATTTGGTGAATACATATGAATTAAAAGTTAAGTTAAAAAAGAACAACTTTTTTTCTCAAAAACCGCTCAACAGATTTTTAAATTTGTTTTCTCATAAACTCAAATTTATCCAAGAAATAAAATGGCGTACTTTTTTGAGCTCACAATAGTTTAATTATTTATTTCAGAATTTTGAATTATTTTTTTCTTTGATTAATCCGATTTAATTTTTTGTTTTTAAGTTTATATTATTAAATATTTAAGATTGTCATACCAATTTAAAAAAAAAAAAAATTAAACAAACTTTGTGTATAAAAACTAAAGTAAACATGACTTTTAAAATATATTTAGGTTTTAAATAGAAATCTTTTGCGATAAGAGCTAGTTCGTGCGATCAATTTGTGCATTTTATTTAACTATTAAACATAATGTTAGAAAACTTCCAAGATCGAAGTTTCGAAAAAATCAATTAAGTGGTTAGAGATTTAGAGTTTCACAAAAAAAAATTGAAAAATTTTGGTTTGCATTAGTGTTTGAGGACGTCTGCATAAAAAAATGTGAAAAAAAAATCAAATCAACCGTTTTTCAGAAAATCGAAAACCAAACAAAAATGGTACTTGGTACTGGAGTTTCCGTAATATTTTATTTGTTTCTTATAATTTCCCTTTCAATTATTTCCTGCATGGGTGCAATCCAGAGCATTATTTTTCTTTTATATTAAAATTCTCTTTAAAATCTATAATTCCGTTCTCATACGTTGTTTGTTATTTGTTGATTTGATTGATTCAAAAGAAATAATTTGAGACTCGAAAAAACTAATGTCGTTTTCGATTAGCTGTTCGGAATTACTCTTTTTCCACTCCTGTTACTTCAGAAATGTTCTATTCCGAGTAATGTTTTTCGAAGCCGAGCCGAATTTCTTCCTAGTATTGTTAAGTTCAGTTGAAGTATCCGCTATGTTTCTCTTATTGCCGCTCATAAAGGAATCCCGTTGTGCAATATTTGATTTTGCAATTATTTTAATACTTAAAATACCTTTTACCTTGAGTTTTTATTGTATATATTTGTTAAAAAAGTATTTAGGAATGTCGAAAGATCAATTACAAGAAACTTGTTTTAAATTTAAATTCAAAAACTGTGCAAAAACTAAAAACTTTGTAGGAGCTTAAGTATTGTTACACTTTCACAACTGACAGTCGAAATGTCAACCATGTTGAATGTATGTAGAATTCGCTCAATGTATGATGTTTGTCCGATGCTTATGATTTTCAAAGAACGGTTCCGTTCTAAATATTTCAAGTCCTACGTAGTAGTGCCCATTACCAAGCGTAATCTTAAATTGCATTTGCAGCTTTTTTATCAGGTCATCAATTGCACTCTTGCTGCAAGACGGAAATAATCCATCATCAACATACAATAATAAAATTACCTTTTTATAAGATTCGCAATTAAAGAATACGCAAGGATCGGATTGTGATTGTTTCATATTACATCCCTTAATGAAATCAACAAATTTTGAGTTCCATTGACGTGATGACTGCTTCAAACCATACACACTTTTCTTCAACCGACATACTTGACCTTTGGTATAGTTTATTCCATCCGGTACTATCATGTAGATCTCTTCGTCGAGGATTCCACTTAAGAAAGCTGTTTTGAAATCGAATTAAACAATCTCCATTTCACAAATAGCTGCCAATGCCAAAACACATCTGCCTGAATCATAACGTACCACTGGGGAAAATGTTTCAGTGTAATCGATTATTTTACTCTTTGAATATCCCTTCGCCACTAATCGCGCCTTGTATTTTGGGTCTTCATTTGGCGTCATTTTCAGCTTGAATATCCATTTACAACCAACTACGTTCATGCAGTGCTTCAGTTTTTCAACAACATCCCACATCTAGTTCTCGTGCAACGATAGTAGCTCTTCTGCAATGGCCTTCTTCCATTCAAGAGATTGATCGGAGTTTATTGCTTCTTTATATGATAAAGGTTCAAGAAACATTGCTAAGCAACCAATTTCAGCATCATATGGAACAGTTTTCTTGGGATTTTTGCTAAAGCTTCTTTCCTTGTCTTGTTCATTTTTGATTTCATCCGTTTGCATTCCCTTTGATTCTAAAATTTTTCTTTTTATGACATCTGTTGTAGAACTTTCACTGGATAAATCAGTATTGTTATTACTGCATTCATCCTCGTAATCCTCATTAGGGAAAGAAAAGTACTCCTCGCTAATAAAATGTTCATTAAATTTAACTTCACAACTGATTAAAATCTTCTCAGATTCTGGATCATAGAGCCGATAGTTTTTATTTGAAGATTCGTAGCCAATTAGGTGAACTCTCTTTGATTTTGGATCCCATTTCTTTCTATTGACGTTTTTCGGAATATGAGCAAATCCGACTGTACCAAAAATTTTTAAATGATTTAGCTGAGGCTTTTCTATAAACCAATGTTCGTAAGATGTCTGATTGATATCTTTTGCAGCTGTTGCCCGATTAAGAATATAAACAGCAGTTCTTATGGCTTCTGGCCAAAGTGACTTCCCTAAAGCCACTTGAAATCAGCATGGTCCGTGCAGATTCCTACACTGTTCTATTGTCTCGTTCAATAAAACCATTCTGTTCAGGTGTATATGGGGCAATACGTTCCATAGTAATTCCAACTTTTGCCAGCATTGATAAAACCTGTTTGTTCATAAATTCAGTACCATTATCACAACGTATTCTCTTTACGTTGCAGTTCCAAGCATTTTTGTATAATGGCAAAAATTCTTCAAGGAATATAGGTACCTCAGACTTCTGTGTTAGAAAGTAGACAAATCCAAATCGTGTTGCTTCATCTTTCAGGAGCATAAAGTAACGAACTCCACCTAATTCAACAGCTTCCTTTGGTCCACATAAATCGACGTGAATACATTCACCCTTCACTAAAATACACCTGTTTTTACTAAGAAGGTGTGATACTCGATGCATCTTTCCAAGTTGAAATTCCTCACAAAATAAATCACTTTGGTTAGTTAGTTTAACACTACTTACCAATCCTTTTGAGCACAACGTTTTAATGCTTGAAACATTGACATGTCCTAAACGTCGATGCCACTGCTGTAAAGAACATTCTGAAGCTTTAACACTTGTTGAGATACATTCACGTTCCACTTGAACATTTCTGAACGCCATTCTGACTAAACCATTTCCATCTGTGTAACCAGTAGCAAATACACATTTATCAGTCTCGTTGACAACGATGCATCCTTTCTTAGTGAACTTTGTTTCAAAACCTTTTCTTTTTGCCAATTGGACGGTAGAAAAAAGATTCACTTTTGCTTTTGGAACATAGCGCACGTCTTCAATGATTCTTGTTACCCATTTTCCATCAAGCCAAGCTTCTATTTCAATCGAACCAATTCCTTCGATGTCTGCGGTTTCATCATTCGCAATTTTTACACCTTTAAACTCGCCTTCAGATGAAAATGTAGTAAACCAATCTTTTCGAAAGGTCGTATGCCGAGTCGCTGCCGAATCCCCTAACCATAAGTCAGAATATATATAGCATAAGCAACCAGTTTACCACCTCTGTTATTGCTCGTATTGGTGCCACATCTGTTGTCATTTTTATTATCTGGACAGTTTCGTTTCCAATGACCCACCTGGCCACAAAGATGACATGTTGACTTATCTTTTCGATGGCTTCGGAGAACTGCATTCATTTGAAATTTCCAACATCTGAAATTAGAAGAATTTAAACGATGTGAACGCTGTTGTTCCTCTACGTGTCGACTTTAATTGTCTATATTTCAACGTAGACAATTGGTCGACAATGTCGACAATGTAGACAATATGTGGACAATGTTGACAATATATCGACAATGCAAACAATAACTTTGACATCTTAAATATCACAAATAAGATCATTCCAAAAAGATTTTCCATCAATGATAGACAAAAACAAAGCCTTTAAAGATCTAGGCTATCTCTGGGTGAAAACCGATAATAAATTCTCAGCTTTTTGCACAGAGCACAAAATTCTGCAAAATGCTGCTGAAAACCGTATTCGCAGACACAGGTAATGGAAAATGTTATTATTATCTAAATATTGAAACAAAACTAAAGCCTTTGTTTACATTTTGCAATAGGAATCGATGCTTACCTCAAACAAGGACATGTAAGTCGGTTGATCTCTCAATGGTATTATTATGATATTTAATATTTAAATTTTATGTCATTCAATCATTTTATCAGAGTAAAATCAATAGCGCAAAATTTTAAACATTTAAACTCTACTCTAAATGAGTTTTCAAATGGGAGTCGGTTCTAAAAATGAGTTTTAACATAAGGTTTGACTTTTTGATAATTTTAAAGCAGTGAGAAAATCGGTTCCTTATCTGTCTTAAACTCATTTGCAGTTGACGTTTGACATTTCATAACAAAAAATTAAAGAAAAATGTTTTCTAAAAAAGAAGATTATATAAAGTTCGAGTTTGAATAACTTGAAGACCTTTTATACAAGATACAGATCTAAAAAAAACGATTCGATTTTTATTTGAAATTTGAAAAATCTTACCTAAGCTTTAAATGTATAAATATATTTTTTGTGTTCTTGTGCTTATTGATGTTCCATTACTCAACATAAGTTTGATTGACGAAGCCCTAAAATCTACCTACTTTAGTTAGAAGAGTTGTCAGTTGTTGATTGTGTTTGTGATTGTGTTTGATTGTGTTTAAAAGTAAGACAATGTTAGAGAAGGGCTGGCAACTAGAAGATTGCTTTAAGTAGATTTGGGTTTATTCTCTAAAAGAGTACTTTTTAAAATTTTGCGCCAACATCTTTGCAAAAAGGATGGAAATCGGACAACTCCAAATTATGTGAGAAACTTGTCAGTTAACGATTTGATTACTGAAATTTGCAAGGCTTACTGCCATTTTTTTCATTTTATTACTAAATTCCTCAAATTTGCAAAGGTTCTTAATACTTGACCAGTAGTAAGCCAGTGAAGTGATTCAGTGGACCTATCAAATTTTAGTGAGTAGATATCTTAATAAATTTCCCCCATAATTCAAAGATTTTCAATATCTCTAATTTAAATATTTAACACTAAAACTTTTACAACCATAAAACTAGTTATACGTTTAGATTTATATCAAAAGATTCTTTCACGAATATCTTGTTCTTGCACACATATTATTGTATTGAAGAAGAACTTCGTTCCTTTTTTTAACATTTATGTTTTGTGGTTTGATACATTTTAGTTGGAAAAATTATGATTTATGGTGAATTTACGATTGTCTTCAATGTCGAAACATTTATGTCGACAATTGTGAATTGTCTACATCGAATTATCTACATGTAGACAATCATGTAGTCTACATTTATAGTCTACGTGGCACAACACTGGATGTGAAATTATAGAGTTCTCAACCGCTTTTGCTTCCATTGCTGCGTCCGTCCTCAAGCTTTTTATATATTCAAAAATCAGAAATCAAAATAAATTTAAATAAAAAACTTTTGTTAACTCATAACCTGCTAGACACACGAATGAAAATTATTTATTGAAAAGAAAAATATTCTGATATAAGCTTTTCTTAGCAAGTAGAAATTACAAAAGTATTTATGTAGCTTTTAACAAAACATAAAAAATGTCACTCTGGCAGACGGCGCATATCATGCTTATTTATGATTGTTACAATATAGCAAAAGAAATGTAAATAAAAGTCATTATTAATCTAAAAAAAAATTTAGATTAGGGGTGGCAATGACGCAGTGGATAAAGTGCTTGATTGCTAACTTAGTCGTGTGGGTTCGATCCCCACGCTAGGCGCATTTTTTTCTATAGCTCCAATTTTAATTGGATGCAGCCCATGGATTCAAATGAGACAGTCAATACCTGGTTCTCAAATCCACTGTGCCAAACTAGTGCCGTGCAATTCAGGTTGCATTTAAAAGACCTTAGGTCTTACAGGCATATAGTTAAATTAAAAAAAAAAATAAATTATTCCGTGGAAAATGAGTTATTGTTGTAATTTATTTACACATTGTTTGAAGATAGTATTTCGTAAAATTTTCTTTGACTTTGGGAGACTTATTAGGCTTGAAGCAGATTAAACCAGCACCAGCATCGTCAACAGCAAACAGCATGCTGGTCAAGTAAACAAAATTGAAACCCAAGCACACCAGCATTTCCAAATTGTTTGCATTTTGTAGCGAAACAGACACAGCTACAAGCTTCATGTTGTTTTTTTTTCAGTGTATTACTGCTGGTTTATTGTATTTGCTGAATGAAAAATACAACTGCAATGGTAAATGCAACCATAATGGTAAATTCAACCTCAATGGGAAATGCAACCGCAATGGTTAATGCAACCGTAATTCTAAATGCAACCTCAATGGTAAATGCAACAGCAGTGGTTAATGCAAACATAATGGTAAGTTCAACAGAAATGGTAAATGCAACCGAAATGGTTAATGCAACCTCAATGGCAAATGCAACTGCAATGGTAAATGGAACCATAATGGTAAATTCAACCTCAATGGTAAATGCAACCGCAGTGGTTAATGCAACCGTAATGGTAAATGCAACTGCAATGGTAAATGCAACCGCAATGGTAAATGCAACTGCAATGGTAAATCCAACCATAATGGTAAATTCTACTTCAATGGTAAATGCAGCCGCAATGGTTAATGCAACCGTAATGGTAAATGCAACTGCAATAGTGCATTTAACCGAAATGGTAAATGCAACCCTCAGTCAAGGCACTTGTCTGATCTTTTTAATTTACCCCAACTTAGTAACCTATTAAAGTTTTGGCTATCAAATTCATAGTGGTGAATGCAACCTCAATGGTAAATGCAACTGCAATGGTAAATGCAACCATAATGGTAAAGTCAACCGAAATGTTAAATGCAACCGCAATGGTAAATGCAACCGCAATGGTAAATGCAACCGCAATGGTAAGTGCAACCTCAATGGTAAATGCAACCGCAATTGCAAATGCAACTGCAATGGTAAATGCAACCGCAATGGTAAATGCAACTGCAATGGTAAATGCAACCATAATGGTAAATTCAACTTCAATGGTAAATGCAGCCGCAATGGTTAATGCAACCGTAATGGTAAATGCAACTGCAATAGTGCATTTAACCGAAATGGTAAATGCAACCGTCAGTCAAGGCACTTGTCTGATCTTTTAAATTTACCGCAACTTAGTAACCAATTAAAGTTTTGGCTATCAAATTCATAGTGGTAAATGCAACCTCAATGGTAAATGCAACTGCAAGGGAAAAATCAACTGCAATGGTAAGTGCAACCTCAATGGTAAATGCAACCGCAATGGTAAATGCAACTGCAATGGTAAATGCATATCCAATTTTAAATGCAACTGCAATGGTAATTGCAACTGAAATAATAAATTCAACCGCAATGGTAAATGCAACCTCAATGATAAATGCAACCGCAATGGTAAATGCAACCGCAATGGTAAGTGCAACCGCTATTGTAAATGCAACCGCAATGGTAAATGCAACCTCAATGGTAAATGCAACCGCAGTGGCAAATGCAACCATAATGATAAGTTCAACCGAAATGGTAAATGCAACCTCAATGATAAATGCAACTGCAATGGAAAATGCAACAGCAATCTAAAAGCAAAGTTTAATTGTAAATTCAACCGCAATGGTAATATGCAACCGCAATGGCAAATATAATTGCAATATTAAATGCAACCATAATGGTAAATTCGACCGAAATGGTAAATGCAACCTAAATGGTAAATGCAGCCGCAATGGTAAATGCAACCGCAATGGTAAGTACAACCGCTATTGTAAATGCAACCGCAATAGTAAAATCAACCTAAATTGTAAATGCAACCGCAATGGTAAATGCAACCTCAATTGTAAATGCAACTGCAATGGAAAACACAACCGCAATGGCAAATATAATTTCAATATTAAATGCAACCATAATGGTAAATTCGACCGAAATGGTAAATGCAACCTAAATGGTAAATGCAACCATAATGGTAAATGCAACCATAATGGTAAATTCAACTGAAATTGTAAATGTAACCTCAATGGTAAATTCAACTGCAATGGAAAACTCAACTGCAATGGTAAATGCAATCACAATGGTATATTCAACCGAAATGGTAAATGCAACCGCAATAGTGCATTTAACCGAAATGGTAAATGCAACCCTCAGTCAAGGCACTTGTCTGATCTTTTAAATTTACCCCAACTTAGTAAACAATTAAAGTTTTGGCTATCAAATTCATAGTGGTAAATGCAACCTCAATGGTAAATGCAACTGCAAGGGAAAATTCAACTGCAATGGTAAATGCAACCATAATGGTAAAGTCAACCGAAATGTTAAATGCAACCGCAATGGTAAATGCAACCGCAATGGTAAATGCAACCGCAATGGTAAGTGCAACCTCAATGGTAAATGCAACAGCAATTGCAAATGCAACTGCAATGGTAAATGCATATCCAATTTTAAATGCAACTGCAATGGTAATTGCCACTGAAATAATAAATTCAACCGCAATGGTAAATGCAACCTCAATGATAAATGCAACCGCAATGGTAAATGCAACCTCAATGGTTAATGCAACCGCAAAGGTAAATGCAATCACAATGGTAAATTCAACCGAAATGATAAATGCAACCGCAATATTGCATTTAACCGAAATGGTAACTGCAACCCCAACGTAAATGGTAAATACAACCCTCAGTCAAGGCACTTGTCTGATCTCTGAAATTTACCCCAACATAGTAACTAATTAAAGTTTTGGCTATCAAATTCATAATGGTAAATTCAACCGAAATGGAAAATGCAACCTCAATGGTAAATGCAACCGCACTGGTAAATGCAACCTCAATGGTAAATACAACTGAAATAGTAAATGCAACAGCAATCTAAAAGCAAAGTGCAATTGTAAATTCAACTGAAACGGTAAATGTAACCGCTATAGTACATACAACCGAAATGGTAAATGCAACTCCAATTGTAAATGGTAAATACAACGCTCAGACAAGGCACTGGTCTGATCTCTGAAATTCCCCCAACATAGTAAGCAATTAAAGTTTTGTCTATCAAATTCACAAATTCACTTCCGAAAGTAAAACTTTTTTTTTTGATAAGTATTCCGTATACATTCGTTCTTGTTGATTCTCATGATTTCAACGACCTAGAACGAAAAAATCAAAAATTATTCTATCAATCAAAAAATATTAAATTTTTGATTTTGAAAAATAATAAACATATTTCAAGCAACAAAATGAATCAAGAAAAAATTGACTCAAGAGTATCTGGTGTGTTTTTTGCTGCATGTTCAAGTGCTGCTGCATCATCTATTGTGTATCCTTTCATATTTGTAAAGCAGAGGGCCCAAATGAAGCAGTATACGGCAATGCATGTCATGAAAGAACATTTTAAAACTAAAGGTTTTGTAATATTTAATTTATAAAAATTTATTTTTGTTTTAAAATTTTTATTATTTTAAGTCAAATTATTTACTTTTAATTAATTTGCAGGCTTTAGAAGTATGTACAAAGGAGTAATGGGCTTTACGGCCCGATCCTTGGTACAGTCAAGCCTCAGATTCGAGCTCTATGAAGAGGCGAAACGTCAAAATATGTTGACCTCTTTAGGTCGAAAGATAGCCATAGCCGGATTAAGTGGAGCTGTTGTGGGTGCTTTGGTTACTCCATTGGTTAAGATGCAAGTTCTCGCCCGAAATAAAAATGGAATAAGAAGTTTTCTTCGCCAGAGCGGAAGCTTTTGGAAAATGTTCGCTGGTGCGGAATTAGGTGCTGCCCGTGGAATGTTATATTCCATTGGACAATTCGTTCTCTATGATGAGGTAAGTAAAGCTACTGATGTCTTAAAGCATTTAACCAAATTAAAGCAAATTTTAATTAATTTTTCAGACAAAAACACATCTTTTGAAGCACCCGAACATTTTCCAAGATAACATTTATACATGTATTTTGGCATCAGTTGCAGCAGGCTCCGTTGCAACTGTGCTTCAGCAACCGCTGGATGTTGTGCAATTGAAATTTATGCGGGCCTCACCAGGGGAGTTTCGAAACTCTGCACAAGTTTTTAGGCAAATTGTAGGCAATTACGGATTGTCAGGCTTTTACAAAGGACTTTGTCCAGCATTTCTCAGAATTATTCCTCACACAATTTTAATGTTTATCTTTTTAGAAAATATGCGATCAAAATATGGTGAGGTGAAAAAAACATACCACAGAATGGAGAGTAATGAAGTTGCTGGTGACAAAATAGTTTAGGTATACTTAAGCTTAAATTTATTTTATTAAATATTAGGTTTGCTTGATGTTCGGACTGAAGGATTGGATATCATATACGTATTATTATTGGTGGCAGAAAATGGTAAAATATTTTATTTTAATTGTTTTTGTTTAAACATTTTATTATAAATATTTCAATTTGAACAGATTATTGAAACGAATTGACATTCTGCAGTAAGCCCTGGTCATAGAACATCAAGCAAACCTTTTTTTTATATACATGGTTATTTTATTTAGTATATTTTTTTAACATTACTTTATATAAAGATTTATTTGTGTATTACGTATGGCTTGTTTTATATTTTGCTTTATATTTTCGTATGTGTGTTATTAGAATAAATTTAATATTATATTTTGTTTTATTTATTTTAGTGTATATTTTATTAGGTATAATAAATTTTCTAAAAAAAAATAATTTTGTTACATAAATATATTTAAAATATTAATAAATATTGACTTTCATTTTTAAAACAAAAATACACATAATCTTTTTTTTTCATAAAGTAAAGTTGGAATTTCAGATGCGGAAAACGCTGACTATTGGTAGGTATGGATATCAAAAATTACAAAATAAAGCAAAACTGGATCGTACGAACTTGCTCTTGGAGCTAAGAACTTTAATGTAGCTGACCATTGAGGTTAAGTTAGTTAGGAGTAGTTATCCTATGCAGGTTTAAAGCCTATGTAGGTAAACTTCATACAAATGTATATTTAAATCTAAGTTATGGATTTTAGTTATGTAAGTTAAGAGGGTAAAATGTATCTACATGCATATACATATAAATGGGACCTAAGTATGTAAACATGTACATATAATAATGAAAATGAAGGATGTAGGTGGGTAGGTGGGACACATATGTATACATAAATGTATGAGGGCCTATATTTAATTTAGTATTCAGTGACGTACGCAAAAATTCGTAAAAAAGAATAATAGTAAGGTAGAAATAAATGGATAATACACAAAATTGAATGTTCTTATATTGCTTAGGCATTATTATAGTTTGAGGGAAAACAAAGATGCAATTTGAATTCACGGATAAATAAGAATATATCAAAAAAAAAAAAAATCAAAAATCCTTGGAGCGGTTTTTTAATAAATTATTCTTTTATGTATAAAATTTTGAAAACATTTTCAGAAAAAAAAATTTGAAACGCCGCCATTTTGATGATATTATTAATTTACATATAAAACTCAAATTAAAAAAAAAAAATCTGACTGGTTTTTGAAAAATCGATTTTTCAAAAATACATTTTTTTGTTTATTTCTTAGAAATCGAAAAACTTTTTTTTTTGAAAATTTGAGAGTGCAGTCTTATGAACAATTTTAGGGTTCATTTGCTTAACCAAAATATATTTAGTCGGTTCTTCCAATAGTGAAAACATATGAAAAGTGGTTCTATGGGAAATACCGTTCATAAGTACGCAAAATTAAATATTTTTGCACTTAAAAGTGGATTGTAATAATTCAAGAACACACACATTTTTACTTGCGATATATGTAAGTACTATGGGGCAAGTTTTGCATTTTGAAAAACAATCGAACTCGAGATTTTAATCTAACTTGACATTACGATGAAGGAGAACACCCAAAAAGTGTGTCCAGCAATTCCGTCTGTCTGTCTGTGGAATTCTCTACAGCCTAAACGGCTGAAGCGATTTTCTTCAAAATGTGTACTTAAACGTTTTAGGTGATTGTCCAAAATAGATTTTTGAATTGTTATTTTAGCCCCAGAAATACGGTACTTGCCATGCAAATTTTTCTACCATCTTAATTAAATAGAAAACCGATCTATCCATTTTGATAAAAATTAGTGTATGTACTACAGTGTGTATGGTCCACATTTTGGCCAAAAATTTGTTTTAAATATTTAGTTATTAACGGTACCTGCCATACAACCATTGCATTGATTTTCGACTTTCGCATAAACTTCTCGGATTTCGATCAAAATTTTTATACAGGAGCTCCTCCAAATTGTAAATAATACTGCATTTCAAAATTTTCGAAAAACAGTTTTTTGGATTTTTGAAAAAAAAATATTTTTTTTTTTTTTGAAAATTCATCATTTCGAAAACGGGCGACTATTTTTTTGAAATTTTGTTTTTGAATTTATATTATATGAGACCAATATTGAAATTTCAGAGCAAACAAAGAAAAATTTAACTCACTTTGCTTATGAACATAGAAGGAGATGGCTGAACGCCTCAAGAAATTACAACACCTTCTTAAAAAAAATACAAATTGGCTTCAATATGAAATTTCTTTTCCATGCCGAGCCCGTGGCTTTGTTGGACGGGCTCAAAAGGATTTTTCGGACCTAGGCGAACGATCAAAGAGACGTAAAACAGAAGATTTGCGTACTAATTATAATACCGAAGAATTAAGCTATGCTGCGCAGATGCTACTTAGAGAAGAAGGAAAACTAGATTCTTCAAATGTGATGAAAAATATAATCTTTTCAACTCCTTCACCCGCCGAAAAATATCAAAAAGCTTTAAAAAAAATGGACCAGGAAATTATTCCATATACAGCGGAAGAAGCTCTTTCTATAGTTGTTGAAGGGAAATTAACTAAGTTCCAATACAATGTTATTAGAGATTCTGCCATAAAACATAATAACCATATGTATCCAAACTATGCAGCTGTTTTAGAAGCAAAAAAAAAATGTTATCCTTGAAACTTGGTTATAACTGAATCAATCGCAGAATCACCGCTTCAATGTTTATTAGATCACACAATTCGACGTTTGTTTCATTCAATCAGAAATGTTATAGAAACATTGCATATTAATGAAAAGTCTAACATTCACCTCATTTCCAAATAGGGTTGTGATGGAAGCTCAGGCATGAGTGAATATAAGCAACGTTTTTCAGATCCAAACATTTCAGATGCTAATATTTTCTTAACATCTTTTGTTCCTATCCGGCTAGTGTCAGGTGACCCAGAATCACATAGTAAAATTATAGTGTGGCAAAATCCTCATCCATCATCCACAAGGTTCTGTAGACCAATACGACTTCAATTCGTCCACGAAACAACAGATGTAACTGTAAGAGGATTCGATTACATCGAAAACCAAATATCTCTTTTAAAAGAAACTTTAATAGATCATATTAACGGAACCATTTCAGTAAAGCATAAAATGCTTCTAACAATGACAGACGGTAAGGTCTGCAATGCCATTACTGAAACCTCTTCAACTCAAAGGTGTTATCTTTGTGGTCTAACATCAAAAGACTTCAATAAAATAGATTTGGTGTTGAACAAGCAAGTTCAAGACAAGTCAAAGCTGAGGCTTGGGTTATCCTCTTTGCATGCTTGGATAAGAATTTTTGAATGTTTAATCCATGTCTCCTATAGGACAATGGCAAGCTCGTGGTGAAGAAAACAAGATGAAAGTCGAGGAAAACAAGAAAGGATTCAAGAAGCACCAAAACCAGGTTATGGTAGTACGAACGATGGCAACACTGCCCGTCGATTTTTCCATGACTCTGTTACTTCTTCGGATATAACCAACATAAATGAAAACATCATATGTCGATTCAGGGTTGTTTTGTCAACAATATCCAGTGGATATCCACTACAAATTGGTCGATTTAAGGAGTATTGTATTGATACAGCAAATATGTTTGTGCAACTGTACCCATGGTATAATATGCCAACAAGTGTACACAAAATATTAATACACAGCCCTGAAATTATATCTGAAGCTATTCTTCCGATTGGACAGCTCGGCGAAGAAGCCCAAGAATCACGGAACAAAGACATAAAGCGTTTTCGAGAAAGTTTTTCAAGAAAATTTTCGAGGCAGCAAAATATGGAAGATGTGTTTCACAACTTGTTGATTTCTTCTGACCCATTTATAAGTGGTTTGAGAAAACTAAACCCTAAAACGAAAAATGCATTTCCGTCTGAAGTAATTCAGTTTCTAATTGAACCAGAGATCGAGCAAGCAGACTTAGTTACAGTTTCACAAGTAATTGAATGATGTACACATACACACGCATTTTTATTTATGTATAATCTTGTTATCTATATACCTACTTATTTATTTATTTATAATACCGTTGTTTTTCCAATATATTAAATGTTTAAATATTGTGATTTTAAATGTCAAATGGAACAAACCCTGTGGTGTACTGTTGTAAAAACAAAACTTTTTCATTTTTTTCTTCTTTTGATAAATTTTCGTGTAAATTTACTTGAAAATGGTGAATTTTATTAAAATTATTTTATTTTGATATAATCATGCAATTATAAATTCAATAAACACAAAATATAATTTTGGCCATGTTTTTGGGAAAATTTACCTGTGTGCGTCTGCATAAAAAAATGTGAAAAAAAAATCAAATCAACCGTTTTTCAGAAAATTGAAAACCAAACAAATATGGTACTTGGTACTGGAGTACCAAAAATAACAATTTGTTATTTGTCGTCTTTAAAAACAATAGGTGTACCAAGTTTGAAGCAAATCGATGTGGAATATTTCTGAAATGTTTTAAAAATGTTTCGTTAGTGTGGACACACCTTTAGGAATTTAAAACATACAAACAATCATTTTTGGATACAACAGTTTGGATGCAACAGTTTCCATAATATTTTATTTGTTTCTTTTAATTTCCCTTTCAATTATTTCCTGCATGGGTGCTATCCAGAGCATTATTTTTCTTTATATTAAAATTCTCTCTAAAATCTATAATTTAGTTCTCATACGTTGTTTGTTATTTGTTGATTTGATTGATTCAAAAGAAATAATTATATTATTTAGCTGTTCGGAATTACTCTTTTGCACTCCTGTTACTTCAGAAATGTTCTGTTCCGAGTAATGTTTTTCGAGTATTTTTGTATTCTCGATCTCATAAGCGAATAAAAATAGAAGGCACATCTACATTCAAAGTAATAGTAATGATTATTTGTCAACAGTAATAAATGCTTCAAGAAACCATTTTTGTCTAATGTCACCTTCAATTGTATATGCGTAAATTTTTTAATATTTTAGGATGTATTTTTTTTTATTTTAAAATATTAATTTCTTAAAACAATCTTATTCTCTGTATTTATTATTATTGAATGATTTTTTATTATTAATTTAATGCCAAAAAAATAATAAGAAATACTAAATTATTTAACAAAGTAAAAGTAAAATATAAATTATAATTGTAACAAGTACTCTTACAAATACGGCATTTTATTTCATATTCGATTGGAATAAAAAAACTCCGTAAGTGGAAAAAATATTTAGTAGGTACCTATTTCCTTTTTTTTCGACAGTTTTACAAAGTACCGGATAAATTCAAAATCAGATGAAAAGAGCTTAAGAATTGTATTCACTCTCGGAACGAAATACAGAGTAGAACAACAAGCTTAAACTGAATTGAAAGTAATTGCACGAAAAAAAGCGATATGGGGAAGTATTATGTATTACAGTGACCAGTCACGCCTTTCGACGTTTTTTTATTTGAGTGCGCATAATTCGAACACATAGATCATGCTATGGATTTGTTCCGAGCAAAGTGAGCTCCAAACAATTTTTTCAATTTATTTTGCATTCATTTCACTTAAATCTAATTAACAAATATATAATTATATAATTAATAGATGGAAAAAGAATACAGTAAAATCAATCTATAACTATAAAGTTAGTGTTGATTGATCTAGCATATAATTTTTAACTGAGAATAACTGACATGGGGTACTATCAGCTTTTCATAAGTTTTTTTTTATTTTTTTTTTTATTTTTATTCAGTAATGAAAACTAATTTAGTATTTTATTATAATTTAGTATTTTGTAGGAACAGAGAAGAATCTTTGTTCTGTTTGTATGTTTTATTTATTTATATGTATATGGATATTATTAGGTTCTAGGAAGTAACTCTAAACAGTAACTCAACACCATTAAGGTCAATAGTAAAAAGCCATGATCTGACTTTTTTAAGAAATAGGTTAAAATTGCTATTAGTTCTGATAAATAAGGGAAGCTTATTGAACAGTTTGGCGGAGGTGGCTAGATAAAAGTTTGTGAAAAGTGATCTACGTGCAAACGGAACATTGAAGAGTGCTAAATTATTTACTCGTAAGTTAAATACGGACGAATTTCTAGATGGTACATTGCCGCTTTGTATAAAGAATTCTCTCAAAACTTTGAAAACATAAAGATGTCTAAGAGGCAGGATGCGCAGATCACAAAAAAGAGGCCAGCTAAGAGTGAATCGATTTCTACCGCATATGATTCGTACGATATGTTTTTGAGCAACCAAGAGGGACTCAAAAGTGTTCATGTAAACGCCTCCCCAATCAACTATACCGTATTGCAGTTTTGAGTTAACAAGTCCGTAATAAATCATTGACAAAACACTACGTGAACAGTAAGGTTTTAAAAGATACATCTTCCGAGTTACTAAATTCAAGTAGGTTCTTACTGTTTCAATATGACTTATCCAGTTCAGTTTTTTGTCGATGTGTACCCCTAAATATTTAAAAGAATCAACAGAATTAATTTTAAAACAGGTTTTCGAGCAAAGATTAGAACCTTTGAAATTGTCTCTTCCACAAATATGTAGCGGTAAACTAAATTTTTTACAATCATATGAATGATAGAAAACTTCGTAGTCATCAGAAGTGTATCCTGATGTCTCAAAATGCATCATTTTAGTTTTTTCACTCATTATTAGTTTGTGAGCTGCAAACCAGATTCTGAGCATTTGAAGGTCCTCATTCATCCTAACTATGCATTCGAAAGGTGTTTTTTCCGCATAAGTGAAAGCGATATCATCAGCAAAAGCTATTTGATTACCGTTAAACCTTTGTTGAAATAGGGAGTTCATATAAATAAGAAATAATAATGGCCCAAGAACGGATCCCTGTGGAACTCCATTCTTTATACGAACCGATGTACTAAAAACTCCATTTACACTAACCTTTTGCTCTCTGCCAACCAAATAAGATTTAAACCACTCATAAGTGGAACCCCTAAACCCCGCATTATAAAGTTTGACTAATAGCAAATCATGGTCTACCATGTCGAACGCTTTGGTCATATCAAACAGTCTGATTTGTTTTTCAAACACACTTGAAATCTTAGTTGTCATTAATTGATGTTTCGCAATTCACTTGATTCATTCTATATTATTTAAAAAAATACCTACCATTTTAGTTGTATGTATATTTATTCTTTGCCAAATGGTGGTTAGCAATTAACTCAGAATGCTTAGTCGATTATGTACAAATTCATTGAGTGTCTACGATCTGAGAAAAATCGTGAAAAAAGTGAAAAAAGAAACAAACTTTTTATTTGACAACTCAGAAAAACGCCTATTACAAAAGAATTTGACACTCTTATACACATTATTGAGAGCAATTTATTAAAATTCTCGACGGGAATTTTGATTTTCTCCTGGAATAAGGATTAGACCCCGAAAAATCTCTGCACACATAGTTTATTACGTATAAAATCACTTATTGTTGTAATTTACTTAAAAATTGTATGAGGACAGTTTTTTCGTCAAATTCTCTTTGGTTTCCTGAGACCAATGCTTGAAACAGATTAAGCCAGCACCAGCATCGTCAACAGCAAACAGCACGCTGGCCAAGTAAACAAAATTGAAACACAAGTCCACTAGCATTTCCAAATTGTTTGCAATTTGTAGCGAAACAGACACAGCTACAAGATTCATATTTTTTTTTCAGTATATTGCTGCTGGTTTATTGTATTTGCTGAATGGAAAATACAACTACAATGGTAAATGCACCCATAATGGTAAATTCAACCTCAATGGTAAATGCACCGCAATGGTAAATGCAACCATAATGGTAAATATAACTGCAATGGTAAAGGCAACCATAATGGTAAATGCAACTGAAATAGTAAATGCAAGTGCAAATCTAAATGCGACCACAATGGTAAATTCAACCGAAATGGTAAGTGCAACGGCAATGATAAATGCAACCGCAATGGTAAATGCAACTGAAGTAGTAAATTCAAGTGCAATGGTAAATGCAACCGCAATGGTAAATGCAACCACACTGGTAAATGCAACCGCAATGTTAAATGCAACCATAATGGTAAAATCAACCGAAATGGTAAATGCAACCGCAATGGTAAATGCAACCATAATGGTAAATATAACTGCAATGGTAAATGCAACCATAATAGTAAATGCAATTGCAATGGTAAATTCGACTGCAATGGTAAATTCAACGCTATGGTAAATGCAACCATAATAGTAAATGCAATTGCAATGGTAAATGCGACTGCAATGGTAAATGCATCTACAACGGTAAATGTAACTGCAATGGTTATTGGAACTGAAATAGTAAATGCAAGTGCAATGTTAAATGCAACCGCAATGATAAACGCAACTGAAATAGTAAATGCAAGTGCAATGGTAAATGCAACCATAGTCTTAAATGCAACTGAAATGGTAAATGCGACTGTAATGGTAAATGCAACCATAATGGTAAAATCAACCCAAATGGTAAATGCAACCACAATGGTAAATGCAACCACAATGGTAAATGCAATCGCACTGGTAAATGCAACCATAATGGTAAATTCAACCGCAATGATAAATGCAACCTCAATGGCTAATGCAACCGCAATGGTAAATGCAACCACAATGTTAACTGCAAACATAATGGTAAAATCAACCGAAATGGTAAATGCAACCGCAATGGTAAATGCAACCTCAATGGTAAATGCAACCGCAATGGTAAATGCAACTGCAATGGCAAATATAATTGCAATATTAAATTCAACCATAATGGTAAATTCGACCGAAATGGTAAATGCAACGGCAATGATAAATGCAACCGCAATGGTAAATGCAACTACACTGGTAAATGCAACCGCACTGGTAAATGCAACCATAATGGTAGATTCAACCGCAATGATAAATGCAACCTCAATGGCTAATGCAACCGCAATGGTAAATGCAACCGCAATGTTAAATGCAACCATAATGGTAAAATCAACCGAAATGGTAAATGCAACCGCAATGGTAAATGCAACCACAATGGTAAATGCAACCACAATGGTAAATGCAACCGCACTGGTAAATGCAACCGTAATGGTAAATTCAACCGCAATGATAAATGCAACCATAATGGTAAATTCAACCGCAATGATAAATGCAACCTCAATGGTTAATGCAACCGCAATGGTCAATGCAACCGCAATGTTAAATGCAACCATAATGGTAAAATCAACCGAAATGGTAAATGCAACCGCAATGGTAAATGCAACCTCAATGGTAAATGCAAACGCAATGGTAAATGCAACTGCAATGGCAAATATAATTGCAATATTAAATTCAACCATAATGGTAAATTCGACCGAAATGGTAAATGCAACGGTAATGATAAATGCAACCGCAATGGTAAATGCAACTGAAGTAGTAAATTCAAGTGCAATGATAAATGCAACCGCAATGGTAAATGCAACCACACTGGTAAATGCAACCTCAATGGTAAATACAACTGAAATAGTAAATGCAACAGCAATCTAAAAGCAAAGTGCAATTGTAAATTCAACTGAAACGGTAAATGTAACCGCTATAGTACATACAACCGAAATGGTAAATGCAACTCCAATTGTAAATGGTAAATACAACGCTCAGACAAGGCACTTGTCTGATCTCTGAAATTCCCCCAACATAGTAAGCAATTAAAGTTTTGTCTATCAAATTCACAAATTCACTTCCGAAAGTAAAACTTTTTTTTTGATAAGTATTCCGTATACATTCGTTCTTGTTGATTCTCATGATTTCAACGACCTAGAACGAAAAAATCAAAAATTATTCTATCAATCAAAAAATATTTAATTTTTGATTTTGAAAAATAATAAACATATTTCAAGCAACAAAATGAATCAAGAAAAAATTGACTCAAGAGTATCTGGTGTGTTTTTTGCTGCATGTTCAAGTGCTGCTGCATCATCTATTGTGTATCCTTTCATATTTGTAAAGCAGAGGGCCCAAATGAAGCAGTATACGGCAATGCATGTCATAAAAGAACATTTTAAAACTAAAGGTTTTGTAATATTTAATTTATAAAAATTTATTTTTGTTTTAAAATTTTTATTTTATACTTTTAATTAATTTGCAGGCTTTAGAACTATGTACAAAGGAGTAATGGGCTTTACGGCCCGATCCTTGGTACAGTCAAGCCTCAGATTCGAGCTCTATGAAGAGGCGAAACGTCAAAATATGTTGACCTCTTTAGGTCGAAAGATAGCCATAGCCGGATTAAGTGGAGCTATTGTGGGTGCTTTGGTTACTCCATTGGTTAAGATGCAAGTTCTCGCCCGAAATAAAAATGGAATAAGAAGTTTTCTTCGCCAGAGCGGAAGCTTTTGGAAAATGTTCGCTGGTGCGGAATTAGGTGCTGCCCGTGGAATGTTATATTCCATTGGACAATTCGTTCTCTATGATGAGGTAAGTAAAGCTACTGATGTCTTAAAGCATTTAACCAAATTAAAGCAAATTTTAATTAATTTTTCAGACAAAAACACATCTTTTGAAGCACCCGAACATTTTCCAAGATAACATTTATACATGTATTTTGGCATCAGTTGCAGCAGGCTCCGTTGCAACTGTGCTTCAGCAACCGCTGGATGTTGTGCAATTGAAACTTATGCGGGCCTCACCAGGGGAGTTTCGAAACTCTGCACAAGTTTTTAGGCAAATTGTAGGCAATTACGGATTGTCAGGCTTTTACAAAGGACTTTGTCCAGCATTTCTCAGAATTATTCCTCACACAATTCTAATGTTTATCTTTTTAGAAAATATGCGATCAAAATATGGTGAGGTGAACAAAACATACCACAGAATGGAGAGTAATGAAGTTGCTGGTGACAAAATAGTTTAGGTATACTTAAGCTTAAATTTATTTTATTAAATATTAGGTTTGCTTGATGTTCGGACTGAAGGATTGGATTATTATTGGTGGCAGAAAATGGTAAAATATTTTATTTTAATTGTTTTTGTTTAAACATTTTATTATAAATATTTCAATTTGAACAGATTATTGAAACGAATTGACATTCTGCAGTAAGCCCTGGTCATAGAACATCAAGCAAACCTTTTTTTTATATACATGGTTATTTTATTTAGTATATTTTTTTAACATTACTTTATATAAAGATTTATTTGTGTATTACGTATGGCTTGTTTTATATTTTGCTTTATATTTTCGTATGTGTGTTATTAGAATAAATTTAATATTATATTTTGTTTTATTTATTTTAGTGTATATTTTATTAGGTATAATAAATTTTCTAAAAAAAAATAATTTTGTTACATAAATATATTTAAAATATTAATAAATATTGACTTTCATTTTTAAAACAAAAATACACATAATCTTTTTTTTTCATAAAGTAAAGTTGGAATTTCAGATGCGGAAAACGCTGACTATTGGTAGGTATGGATATCAAAAATTACAAAATAAAGCAAAACTGGATCGTACGAACTTGCTCTTGGAGCTAAGAACTTTAATGTAGCTGACCATTGAGGTTAAGTTAGTTAGGAGTAGTTATCCTATGCAGGTTTAAAGCCTATGTAGGTAAACTTCATACAAATGTATATTTAAATCTAAGTTATGGATTTTAGTTATGTAAGTTAGGAGGGTAAAATGTGTCTACATGCATATACATATAAATGGGACCTAAGTATGTAAACATGTACATTTAATAATGAAAATGAAGGATGTAGGTGGGTAGGTGGGACACATATGTATACATAAATGTATGAGGGCCTATATTTAATTTAGTATTCAGTGACGTACGCAAAAATTCGTAAAAAAGAATAATAATAAGGTAGAAATAAATGGATAATACACAAAATTGAATGTTCTTATATTGCTTAGGCATTATTATAGTTTGAGGGAAAACAAAGATGCAATTTGAATTCACGGATAAATAAGAATATATCAAAAAAAAATCAAAAATCCTTGGAGCGGTTTTTTAATAAATTATTCTTTTATGTATAAAATGTTGAAAAGATTTTCAGAAAAAAAAAATTGAAACGCCGCCATTTTGATGATATTATTAATTTACATATAAAACTCAAATTAAAAAAAAAATCTGACTGGTTTTTGAAAAATCGATTTTTCAAAAATAAATTTTTTTGTTTATTTCTTAGAAATCGAAAAACTTTTTTTTTTGAAAATTTGAGAGTGCAGTCTTATGAACAATTTTAGGGTTCATTTGCTTAACCAAAATATATTTAGTCGGTTGTTCCAATAGTGAAAACATATGAAAAGTGGTTCTATGGGAAGTACCGTTCATAAGTACGCAAAATTAAATATTTTTGCACTTAAAAGTGGATTGTAATAATTCAAGAACACACACATTTTTACTTGCGACATATGTAAGTACTATGGGGCAAGTTTTGCATTTTGAAAAACAATCGAACTCGAGATTTTAATCTAACTTGACATTACGATGAAGGAGAACACCCAAAAAGTGTGTCCAGCAATTCCGTCTGTCTGTCTGTGGAATTCTCTACAGCCTAAACGGCTGAAGCGATTTTCTTCAAAATGTGTACTTAAACGTTTTAGGTGATTGTCCAAAATAGATTTTTGAATTGTTATTTTAGCCCCAGAAATACGGTACTTGCCATGCAAATTTTTCTACCATCTTAATTAAATAGAAAACCGATCTAACCATTTTGATAAAAATTAGTGTATGTACTACAGTGTGTATGGTCCACATTTTGGCCAAAAATTTGTTTTAAATATTTAGTTATTAACGGTACCTGCCATACAACCATTGCATTGATTTTCGACTTTCGCATAAACTTCTCGGATTTCGATCAAAATTTTTATACAGGAGCTCCTCCAAATTGTAAAAATACTGCATTTCAAAATTTTCGAAAAACATTTTTTTGGATTTTTTGAAAATTCAATATTTCGAAAACGGGCAGACTATTTTTTTGAAATTTTGTTTTTGAATTTATATTATTGAATATTTAAAATGTTCATACCATTTTTTTTATAAATTTTTAAATTAAGAATTCTTACATATAAAAAATTAAGTAAAAACGATTTAAAAAATAAGTACAAATATTTTTCTATTAAAAATATTTTGCATATAATACAATCGGACATAGGGGCAAGTACGTGCGATTCAGTCGTGCATTTTATTTATATAAGTTCTTGGAGCCGTTTTCGACAAATACATTCTTAACGGATTTATTAACATTTGTATGGGAAGTAACTTTGTTTTTTTATTTTAGGAATACAGTTTTTTACTTGCGATTATAGGTACTATATTTTTTCGTCGGAAAAAAAAAGTTTTGAGATAACAATCAAACATGACATTACGATGATATCGAAGACGAAAAAAGATGGTCTAAAAATTCTGTCCGGCTGTATGTCTGTCTATCTGTCTGTCTGTATGTATGTATAGAAACCTACAGCCCAAACGGGTGGGCCGAATTGCTTCAAACTTGGTCTATGGAGTTTTTTAGGTATTGTGCAGAGGGGGAAATTGATTTTTTTTTAGCTCAAAAAATAACTGTACCTGCCATATAACCGCTTTTTAATTAATTATTTTTAGGAAACGTATATACCATGCGACTTTATCAGCTGGCTTCAGTTGTTGTGTGAGCTGGACTTTATATGGGTGTAGGTGTAGATCCAAATGCAAAATACGCCATAATGTGCCGTAATACAGTCCTAATGCCTGAGAACGACACATTCGGGTCTTCTTCAACACTTTCACTTACAGCAGCCATTGTATATACATGTCTATAGTACTATCATGAAAAGACACGTCCGGGGAGCCACCTGGTAGAATCTATAAGAATTACTATCTTGGGCTCATTTGCAAAATGTGTATAGCCTAATTGAAAACCAATAGGGAGTAGAATGCATATGCTTTAACATTTCCTAAAGTAAAAGCAAGATAAAAGAAAATATACCTTTTTTGTGTATTTTTCTTTCCTCACATTTATTTAAAATTGGAGAATCTACCTACATACATACATATGCATGTATAAACATTTTTGGAAGAATTGTGTTCCGTTCGACCTAGTTTTGGTTTTGGCAGTATTATAATTATAAAGAGTCCGCCAAATAACTTTTTTTTTTGAAAATGCTATAAATAAAAACTACTTCTTAAATTTCTTTTTTTATTTGAAAGTACAATCCTTCCGGTTAACAATGTAAAATTATTTCAATCAAATGGCTGCATCAGCTGGCCATGCAGTAGCCTACACGATCGGTCCAATTTTTAAGCACATTATCGAATGTGTGCAGCTGCATTTCACCAATGGGTTCACGAATATTGTCCTTTAAAGCGTCAATTGTCTCTGGCTTGTCGGGGTAACACTTATCTTTTACGGCACCCCACAAATAATAGTCCAACGGTGTCAAATCGCAGCTCCGATGTGGCCAAACGACATCAGCTCTGCGGCTGATAACGCGATCTCGCCCAATTATGCCTCTGGACCAAAATCCGCACCAAACAGTGACTCGTTTTGGGTGTGTCGGCTTTTCAATGTATGTGCCCCAAATGCGACAATTTTGCTTGTTTACATACCCGCCAAGATCAAAATGAGCTTCATCTGAAAAGATGATTTTTTTGGCAAAATTGGCATCTTCTCTAAGTCGATCGCAGGCCCACTTACCGAAGCGAAAACGCATTGGATGGTCAATTGGCTTCAACTTCTGAACCAATTGGACTTTGTATGGCGTCAAACCAAGGTCTTTATGCAAAATTCGTCTCAATGATGTCTCCGAAATGTTCAATTGTTGAGAACGACGGTGAATTGATGTTGATGGCGCTTCACGCATACTTTCTGCCAGAGCAGCAATATTCTCGGGTGAACGAACTGTTTTTGGCTTTTCACGATTTGGCTTATCGATGAGGATGCCAGTTTCTTTCACTTTTTTCACAAGATAACGAACATACGGAGCTGACGGTGCTTATCTTCTTCCAAAATCCGTACGCAATTTTCGCACACATTCTGCAACATTACCATGATATTCAAACTAATGTCGCAATAATTCCCAGCATTGTTCAAGCGTATACACAACCATATTCGTTCAGCGGAAGGATAAAACTAATTATCTGTCAAATCAGACATGAGCTAAGTGTTACCATTCACGAAATAAGCACTAGTTGAAAAAAAAAACGTTATATGGCGGACCCTTTATACATAGGTATGTGTGGATTAAATGTTTGCCGTGTGTTCGTTTGTGTTAAAAAAAAAAACAGTTTTTGACCTTGATTTACTGCACTTTTCGTTTCGGCAATAAATTTGTCCGCCGGTTTTTTTTGAGTTAAAAAAAAATATTAAATTCAGTTTAATTGGTGCCGTAGATAAGTAATTGAGTTGTGATGAGTGTAATTCAAGCAATTTTTAAATACCTAATGGGTGATTTTTTTGCTACTTGGTTTTTGACGTTTATATTTTTGACAGACCACACATAACAAATTCCACGAACATTTGACATTTCGATTCAGTATTGTTTGCCATTTCATCATGAATAGACTTACGCCTGAACAACGTTTGCAAATTATTGAAATTTATTATCAAAATTCGTGTTCTGTGAAAAATGTGTTTCGCAAGCTACGTCCGTTTTATGGTCGTCATAATCGACCCACCGAGCAGGCTATTCAGCTCATTGTGACCAAATTTCGCACCAGTTTCACTTTATTGGACATTAATTCACCAAATCGTATCCGTAGAGTGCGTACCGAAGAGAATATTGCTGCTGCATCCGCCAGTGTTGCTGAAGATCTTGGTTTAAAGCCATACAAAATACAGCTGGTGCAAGAATTGAAGCCAGGCGACCTACCACAACGTAGAATTTTCGGTGAATGGGCCTTAGAAAAGTTGGATGAGGATCCGTTTTTTTATCGCAAAATTGTCTTCAGCGACGAGGCTCATTTTTGGCTAAATGGATACGTGAATAAGCAGAATTGCCGTATTTGGAGTGAAGAGCAGCCTGAGGCAATTCAGCAGCTACCAATGCATCCCGAAAAATGCACTGTTTGGTGCGGTTTGTGGGCAGGCGGCATCATTGGGCCGTACTTCTTCAAGGACGATGAAGGCCGCAGGGTTACGGTCAATGGAGAAAGGTACCGTTCGATGATAACAGATTTTTTTTTGCCGAAAATGCAAGAATTGAACTCGGTCGACATGTGGTTCCAACAGGACGGTGCCACATGCCACACTGCACGCGAAATCATGCATCAATTGAGAGGCGAATTTGGTGAGCAGTTGATCTCACGTTTTGGCGCAGTCAATTGGGCACCAAGATCATGTGATTTGACCCCGTTAGACTATTTTTTGTGGGGCTATGTTAAGTCTATTGTCTATGGGGACAAGCCAAACACGATTGCTGCCTTGGAAGCCAACATTGAACGCGTCATTGGTGAGATTCCGGCCGAAATGTGTGAAAAAGTTTGCCAAAATTGGACCTTCAGAATGGACCACCTGAAGCGTAGCCACGGGCAACATTTAAGTGAAATTATTTTTAAAAAGTAAATGGCAGAAATTGATTTATCGATCCAAATAAAAATTTCATTCACTTTTTACAAGTTTCTGTGTTTTTTTGAATTTTCAAAAACCAAGCTCTTAAAAAATCACCGTACCTATGAATTTAAATAAACTCTTTTTGTGTGATATAAGTGTTGTGTCATTGAAGATAGGTAGGTATGTACTTATGTAGGTACCTTAAATAAGATATTTAAATATCTACAATGCTTGTGATTTAAATTCAGGTTCAAACCGTATTGTAGTAAAAATTAAAGACTTAAATAAAATACTACCAACGTATAAGAAATATTTATTCTTACATAACCATATTAAAGCAATAAGTTTACGTTTTTCTTATATGATACCAATGTTTGTACTTACATTTAAAAAATAAATTTTATGAGATAACTTTTTCATTTTATTTTGTTTAATACTTACCTATACCTATCATTAGGAATGCATTAGTTTTTGCATTTGTGATTGAAAAGAATGTGAATAACTTTTACTTGCGAGATACTACCTGCATATACCTAAATGTATGGCAAGTTTTGGATTCTTAAAAAAATTTAACTCGAGATTTTGATCAAACTTTACACGACGATGATAGAGAACACGAATGAATTAGGTCCAGCAATGCCGCCTATCTGTCTGTCTGTGAGTCCACCGCCTAAACGCGTGCATAGATTTTCTTCAATCTTGGTAATAATAATGTTCTTTGAGATCAAAAATAACGCTACATTTTATTATGCCCAAAAAGGTAAATCTTGAAAAAATTAGTGGATTAATGAAGGGATAAAAGGAAAAGGTATTTGGTAATCGTTTTTTTTTTTCTTTTTGGAAAAAATGGTTATGGTTCACGATTTTTTGGAACACGTCTGATTTGATTTTTTTTTATATTTTATTATGGAGAAGCTCCCAAAAACTTAAACAAAAATGTTGTGCGGAAACAAAGAAACAACGGGTACCGTTGTAACACAAATGTTAGAAAAAAATTTTGATAAAACAATATGTGTGCGTTATTAGAATAGTGCAGTTCACTTTTAAGAAAACAAAAATATATTTTATCATTGATTTTTTCTGAAATATAATACATATTTTATAATAGGTACCATGTAGGTTATCATACATTTAAATGTACATATCTTTAAAAATCACATGAATATTATGTATATTTCACCAATCATATAAGATTATAGGGTTATTCACGATCCGATGTATCTGGTCTTGTATCATTGTAAAAGTGTAAAAGTGTAGCATTTTTGTGAACTACAACAACAAAATATACTGAATGTCAAAGTCTTACACTTTTACACTTTAAAATACCCGAACGCTATTGTAACAGAAAAATAAAAGGCTGTAAGATTTTTTTAAACACAAACTGTGTTCACAGTCTGTGGTAAAAAATAAAATTTTAAAATTTTACAAGACTTGGGAAACCAGATCGTGAATACCCCTTATGTATATGTATATAGCTATCTACCACTTTCATCCTTCAATTTTATTATATAGGTACTGTGAGTGTCAAAAGTGAGTAAAAACCCATATGATTAATTGAATAATATACAATTTAATAAAAATAAATAATCATAATGTAATGTATTTATTTGTACTAAGTAACGTTATTTGTTATTAATTTGCTTTACTAAGAAATGTTAAATGTAATATGAGCCTTAAACTATTCTTGTAGTTTTGTGCTTTTGTCATGCCGCCTCGCGGTCATCAGGAGAACTGTCAAAAACAAACGAGAACTAACTTCAAGCGAAATGATTTGAAGAGGAGAAAAAACCAGCCGCCGTTGTGAATAGACGCCCGCGCCGTTGTGAATAGACGCTACAATAAAGGGAGATGATAAATTTGTTAAAATGAAAGTATAGTTTCATTTAGAGTTTCATTCAGATTTCCCTATTTTAATAAATGGAATTTCAATTATATAAAACAAAGACTTTATTCATTAGCAGTAAATAAAAATAAACATTCAAAATAAAACTAGTACATTTGTCACTAATAAAATATAAAAAAAACTTAATAGTTATGGCGGTGGAGGTAAATCTTTCTTTTTACATCACTTCAGATTGTAAGCTGTAGTTGTGTTTAAAAGCTCAACAGTAGTGCAAAATTACTTTTTCTCAATGAGAAGTGAAATTTCTTTGCAAACGTAAAAATCTCTTGTGGATTTGAAGAAAAGGAACATCATATAGGGAAAATGGCCAAATTGTTAATAGATACCTTGTTTCAGTGAAAAAAATATTGATAAATTTGAAAAATTTAAAACATTGCAAAATTTCAAAGGTACTTGAAAACTAAAAGGCTAAAAAGCTAAATAAAGAATTTAGTGAACAATATGTAAGAAAGACAGTGAAACATGGTGGAGGTTCAATAAAGGTGTGGAGGTGTATGGCGGCATTTAGGGTCGAAAATTTTGTCTTCATTAAAAGAACAATGAATAAGCAAAACTATTTTAACATCCTAAAGAATAACGAGCAACCGAGCGTATACAAATTAGGTTTGCTTAGCAATTGGATCTTTCAACAAGACAATGATCCTAAGGATACCTCGCGGCTCGTTAAAGAATGGTTGCTTTATCGAACTCCAAAACAGCTCGATCGCTCTCACAATCGCCGGACCTAAACACCATAAACATTTATGGGATCATTGGGACACTCAAATTCGTAAAAGCACTATAGACAACAAAGAAGATTTAAAAAAGGCTTTAGTTGAACAATGGTCCCAAGTATGTTCTGATTTTAAAAATATTAACTTTGTTATATCCAAATTATGTTTGTGCGCTATCTTCTTTTTCTCGGCTTGATAGATTTGAATGAAATTTTCAGGAGATCTTAGGACATATTTGGAGAACTCATATAAGAAATCTGTTTGCCGTCCGATGTCTAGAACTGAAGTTATGAACAAAATGTAACTACATATTTATTATTGCTTTAAATAATGTGTTTTGTTTTGTATACACACATTTTCATTTTGGTTTCTCTTTGTTAATTCGTTGTGAAGCTTGGAAAATGTCCGTTAATTGTGAAACTCATTGTGATAGAAGACGTTTTGTCTGGAGAAGCTTAAGAGATATATATTAGCTGACACTGTGCTTCTATCAATGCCACAACCTGATAGATTGCGTTATACATTGACTTAGGCCTTGGTCACTCAATGAGCGGCAAGCGGTTAAGCGCCAAGGTGGCAGAGCGACAAGATTAAGCGGCAGCTGGCCATTTAATGAACGGAAAATCCTGAGCGGTAGAGCGGTTAGTTGTGGAAATGCCACTGTTAGATACTGTTCGCGATAATATTTTAAATGAAAGTCGCCTTAAAATTGGGAAAATTATTTTACATTCACAAAAAAATAAAATGCCCGACTATACCGCACGAACCTTCTCTTATGTTCGGTCACATCGTAAGCACCAAATTCTTATTGGAAACGGTTGAATATATTTTTAAGACGCTTTTTACCTATGTTTTTTAAATTCCAAATTTCTTTAATTTAAAAAAAATGGCATCGCAATTTTATGTATTTAATAATGTAAGCTTAAAAATACAATTCTGAAAAAAAAAATCCTCATCCACTTTCGAAGTATTGAATTAAAACATTTTTTTTTCAAAAATCCAAAAAAAATATTTTTCGAAAATGTTGATATGCAATATTATTAAGAATTTAAAATTTTGATCGTAATCCTTCCAGCCGTTAATGAGAAAGTCGAAAATTAAAAAAAAAATGGTTGTCAGGCAGGTACCGTTAATAACAAAATATTTTAAAAAAAATAGACCAACATGTAGAATATGTCAGATTTTTTTTTTATCAAAATCGTTGGACCCATTTTCGAGATAATTATGATGGTAAAACAATTGTATGGTAGTGCGGCAGGGAGCATTAGTTTTGGGGCTAAAAAGCCATTCAAAAATATATTTGAGAAAAACGCTTAGTTCGTAGAAAATCGCTTCATCCGTTTAGGCTGTAGCTCGCTGTATAGACAGACAGAGAGACGAAATTGCAGTACCAAATTTGTTGGTGTTCTCCATTATCGTGATGTCAAGTTTGATTAAAATCTCGATTTTTTTCTAAACGCAAAACTTGCCTATAGTACCTATATCGCAAGTAAAAAGGCTTGGTGTTCATCAAATTAACCGAAAAAGAGGAAGTTATGGCGCATTTCATAATTTTGAGCATAATAACCTCCAAAAATATGAGGATCTCTTCAGGCAGTAATTACGAATGTCAAGGATTTTGTTTTTAAGATCTTTAAGTCTGTCCTGATACATGCAGGGCGGATTTGAACACCTTAAATTAATTTTTGCCATAATTATGCCTTGCGCTCAGTATTACACTAAAATAATAGAACAGATTTGTAAGCTGAGTGGCGCCTCTCTGCCGCTAAGAAATGATGCTTGTCGCTCAACGACTACCTTGCCACCTCCATATAACTTCATGTGTTTTAATTCTTTTTTGCCACTTTGCATTTTGCCGTTTGCCGCTTGCCACTCATTGCGTGGCCAAGGCCTTAGGCTGTGCGCGATTTGATATGTGTCCTTTTGACATTATAAATTTCTATTCAGAAAATGGGCTATTTTTCTTGCTGAAATTTATACAAGTTTTGCGTATTATTACACTGATTCGGATCTAACCTTGGACGACGTACCTATACGTATTGCAATAGTAATTAATCAAAATGTCCATGATAATCAAACGCAAGAGGTACGTGCACAATCGCCATCGCAAATTTGAAAAAAAGTTATTAGAAGAAGAAATGTGATAAATGTAGACTTCAATCGCTCTGCTTTGGAATACGATTCCGCGTTCGCATTTACTGTCTCGATGCTCCCGGTGTGGCATGCAATACATTCGTCGTTTAGTTGATTCTAGCAACATTGCGGCCAAGATCTCTTGCGTTGCTTATTGCACATTATGGCATCTAGGGCATTGCTGCTAAACTGTTTTGAAGGCGGTCGAACTGCACATTCTGATTTGAAACTGGCGATGAATTTTCTCACGGTTGACAAGACAATAAAGTCCCGTGCACAATGACCAAGAATTCGGCGAAAGCGAAATTGATGCGAGAGTGCAAAATCATAATTTGGGATGAATGCACGATGGTGCATAAACGAGCTATTGAGGCAGTTGACCTAACAATGAAGGATTTACAAGATGATTCGAGATGATTTGGTGGGGATATGATATTTATTATTTAATTCCCGTCATCCCGAAATCTACTGCTGCCGATGAATATAATGTATGCTTTAAATTGTGGTCTTTGTCATGTCAAGAAGTTGAAATCGACCGCAAATATGAGAGACGCATTGCAAAACGAACCATCGGCTGCTGAATTCTCAAGACAACTGCTGGAGCTTGGCAATGGCCAAATTTCTCTTAATGTCTCGTCTAGATTGATTTGATTCCCGGCAAATTTTTGGGAGTTAACAACGGCGAAAATTATAAAAATCTCAATTGGATTTGTTTACGGGCAATACTAGCAGTGAAGGAAAAGGAGGAAAGCATGGTAAACGGTCTTTGTTGCCGAAAAAACAAATCGAAAAATATTGTTATCATATCACTCTCTCCTTATTTTTATTCCATTCAAATAAATCACATTGAAATTTGAACGATCTGTGTTCATTTGAAGGCGTTAAATGAAGGCGAGACGCAGTTCGCTTGGTCCGCTAGTTGAATATATTTATTAAAGAAATAACAGATGTTTATTTACTTTTGACATGTAAAATATGCAATATGTTTAGTTTTTTATTGTAGTGAAAATTAGATCTATTTTGAATTTTTATGTTTATTTTTTTTTACCGCTATAATAAAGCTTTTGTTTTATATTGTTGGAAATCGATATTATTCAACAAACCATATGGGTGGTTACTTACTTTTGACATTCACGGTATGTACATATTTACATACCTAGGTTCCATCTATGTAGATATAGGTATACATTACTCTCCTATGTTACATGATTAAAATCCATAATCCAGACTTAAATATACATTGTACGTAGGTGCCTACATACTCATGTAACTATTCCTAAGGAATGGTTTTAATATCGAATCCTACTTATTGAAAAAAAGGCCATACAAAAATCACCAAATCCAAAAGGTACCTAAAATGAAATAAATAAAATCCAAGCCATTTACAAACATAGATGAGATGTATAAACGCAATTAAACTACCCCAACAATATTCAGTACCAAATTATAGTAAGTGAGTAGCATTGTAAGTACGTTATTCAAGAATGCAAAACTATGTATATGAATGAAAGAGCAGCTAAATTAATAAAATATTGCTACAAACAGAACTAAAACGAGAAACAAAATACCTTCAAATGTTATCGTATATATGAACGATCAACCTTGTTTTTCTCTTTGCCTCATCCACCTAAAAGATAAAAAAATAAAACATGGGATGTCAAAAAAGAAATCACAATTGGTTTTCTCTCTTATACTCCTTTATGTTGTAGGAAACGAAATTAACCAACCTCAACTCTTCTTTTTCCCCTTTGTTCTTCTGCCCGCGTCAACAAACTAATCTCTGCAAAGCTGAAAACAGCGACACAGACGACATCTGGATCATACAAGAAGAACCCAATTTTCATGTTCCATAGTAGTACTATAGAGATGTATATATACAATGGGCTAGCATCATATTGTAAGGCGTTGTAATCTATTGAAGCATAGTCTCTGAATTCAAAGGATAAATGAGTTGAAGAGCGAGACAAATCAACCCCATACGTGCAGAACAACATGTCTTGATCAGAAATCCCAGCCAGGGAAAGCTGGTCGTGAAGCAGGAAATATGACTGATTGGAGACAATGATTACATCAAGAATACTATTAGGCGCGTTTGGAGAAAAATGGGTAGCATATGAATTAATAACAGAAATTCCGGCGCCAGCAACAAAATCAAGCAGTTGGTTAGACTTATTATCGCGTTTGCATTCAGATCTCCACAGATTATGATGTGCTCATAAAGTGCAGTGAACTCATGTAATGCGGCAAATAGTGGTTCTGGAGAGTGGCAGCGGTGAGGATTGTAAGAAATCCCAATGAGACACTTAGTTGTCCCATCCGTAACTTCTAGCAGAATATAACCTTCAACACTTCCTTCGGATTGTTTGAGTATTTTGTGGGTTAATAAAGTGCTGCAGTATACCGCAACTCCTCCACCTGTCGTATTAGTTACCTTATCATTACGAATTAGTTTAAGCCCCGGAATATCGTATAACTGATTAATTGATTCATCGAAACTCAGCCAAGTCTCACAGATGCAAACAATGTCAACCCCCGAGTCCCTAAACACATACGAAATATAATCTAACTTATTTAAGTTTAGACTAAGTGCATTAAGGTAACAAAAGCTGCGTTTTATTATCTACGGGTCTGGGTCTGGGTCTGGGTTATTTTTTAGCACGTATTACAAAAACAACACGAGATCCAGGTTTCTATCGGGGTTTCTATCTGGGTTTCCAAATATTAGTATTAAGTTGAACGAACAGAGGGCTAATTTTCTTCTCAAATATTGTCACTACTGAGCAAAAAAGAAACAACAAATAGTCAAATGTCAACAAAAAATAAAACAGTCCCAGGCGCCAGACAATATGGATGCAAATGAAAATAAATCGTAAGTACTTTGTAATTTGTTTTTAATTAAATGTTTTTCAAATAGGATTTTACTATAGAAAACGAAGAATCTGGGCAAAGGAGGAAACTATTGGATTCCTACACGCATATTCCAAGAGGCAGGCGGAATTTGTTCATCCAAGAAAAAAAAAACGCCATGAGCAATGTCCTAGAGGACTTAATAGCCGAAAGTACGTTTTAAAATCCTGGTCCGAGTATGCAGCTATAATACTATCATAGTCTTCAATTCTTTGGTGACTTTGGGTTCCCACGTCAACGGAGGAGGAATCACTACTGTTGGTTGAGTAATTGGATGAAATAATTCCCAATCACTACCAGAGCTGTCGTATAAAAAGTGTGTAAAAGCTTTAATTAATTTATTTTATTTATTAAATGTTTTCAATTTATACTTACATCCACTACGCCTGAAATCATTTTTTTTTCTGTGTCAACAAAAGAAACGTCAAAAGGTAATCAGAACTACCAACGATGTAAAGTATAATTTTTTCTTAACCCAGATCGTTTTATTTTTACGGGGTGAACCATATGGGTTATGAGCGA
The DNA here is from genome assembly GCA_910595825.1 of Philhelius pedissequus. NCBI lineage: Eukaryota > Metazoa > Arthropoda > Insecta > Diptera > Syrphidae > Philhelius > Philhelius pedissequus. The sequence continues at coordinate 270,263,943 of OU343160.1, read as the reverse complement.
TAATAAAACGCGGCTAAAATGTTAACCCTCCGTGAGCAGCAGATAAAATTTTAACAACTGACCTCACTGCCATTTAATCCACACAACCAGACAGAAGCCATTTTTCAAACAAACAAAAAATGCACAAAAAAAAAGATATAACGATAGAGAATAAAAATATGTATCCAACAACAATATTAGTACCCAATATTCAAGACAAGATGGAAGAAAGTTGGGAAAGAAAATAAATTAAGAATTAATTGTTGAAAAAAGAAAATACCTAAATAAATAAATAAATAAATATACAATATTAAGTGATTGTTTTAAAAATAATTATTGGAATAAAAGAAAAAATAAATATTACAAATAACAAGAAAAAGAGGAATCTACCAAATTAAGCCAATTAAATAAATCATGAAGCTGCTCCAGATGACAACAAGAAGTAACAGCCCTTCAAGCAAAAACACGGACCCGAATTTCTCGGTTCACTTTGGAATCACTTTGGAATCCAAGAAAACTGAGTGTCTCACGCATATTAACACATTTTCTGTGTACGCATGTTAAAAGGAGAACTAGAATCGAGATTTTTTTTTATGGGCCGAGAAATAGAGAGAGCAGTCGATATTCGAGTGGGGAGTATTTTTATGGACTAGAAATCAGGGCAAATGGACACACATAGTCATTGTTTTTTTTTTTTTCAATTTTGCAGAGTAAGGAAGGAAAACCAAAAATACATAATAACAAACGTAAATAATTTATAAAATATTATTTTAAAATAAAAAAACCGGATTATTATGAAATAAATAAAGAAGTGTTTAATATGTGTAAAAGAGCATAGCTACATGTTTCTTATTAGATTAGTTCATTTTTTTGGATCCGCTTTGAATTCTATTTCGATTCCGTTCTCGCTGAGTAGGGTGAAATAGAAAACTCATTCTCTCATAATACATTCACATAATGGCTCCGTGGTGATTCTAATTCCCATACTAATTTGATCCGATTTGGGATGGTTTCGGATCCGTTTTAGGGTTCATTTATGAAGTTGTATCGAATCTAAAACGGAGTCGCTTGCTTGAAGGGAGCGGCAAAAAACGGCATTCAACTTTTAGGGAAGCGTTGTAGTTGTTGTGATTTTAATTTCAGAATCTTCATTATTTTTCTTCACATACACAAAACAATTTCTCGTTTTTACAGATGATAACAAACCTGCTTTACGCAGTTGATTCGCATATCGCAATATGGAACTATTCGCAGATGTAAGGCTTTCGTTAATTGGCGTTTTCCTTTTTAAAATCTGAGTTAAGAACTCATCTGTCAAGAAAAGATCTGTGTTTCTTTTTTAGCTCAGACACATACAATCTCTCAACTCGTGTTTCTTTTTTAAAGCAGAGCTAAATCGGGGCATGAACCATAAGCTCAGAATAAAATGACCGATCAAACGGAGCAAAGTGCTGGGCGCGGCTAACTTTACTCATCATTTTAACAATAATCACTAAAGTAAAACCAATTAAAAACAAAAATGAATTCGGAAAACGAAAGCTTTGGATTTGCTGGTAAATAAGTTTGAATAAAAACACTTATAATAATATATGACAGTTCTGCGCTTAAGTTCATTTCAAAAATAAATCGGAGATATCTGACCATGCTCTACTCAGATCTAAATCGGTTTACTGAGGCTCTGCTCAGAGATCTGCTCGGAGATAAAAAAGAAAAACGCCAAATATAAATTCGATGGGACCTTTTAAGCTCGTCATTGTGCTCATCATCTCGTGGACTTGGATTGTTGTCTAGTTCGGCAAGAGTAAGGCCTTTGTTTTTGAAGAATGCAGAAAGGAATGCACGTTGATCAACATGGGATGAAAAGCGAGTAAGTAATGGGCAAGAACTTTTGCTGTTTTTGTGGTTGTTGTTGTTGGTAGTATGCAAATTAGATCTCAGACGGAAAGCATCGATGTGGGGAGTATGTTCATGACGTAGGGCGACGGCAATATTTTTTGCAATATCAATTGAATTCTCATTTCTGTATAAGGAATACCTCTCACTATCACATCATTCTTTAGTCGGTCGTCAAAAGTGGCTATAGACTCACTGATTACATTATTTAGCTTTGCCTCAAGCTCGGAGATAAGCTGGGAGAATTAAGATGTCAGAATGATTCGAGATCTACCAATGCAGGTGTATTTAGGCGCGAGTTGTTTTGGATGTTGAGAGCTTGAGAGCAAAATGACAAAGAAGACTTCGTTGTACTAGTGCTCTGCCCTTTGCCTCCCTTTAGATCAGACCTATTTTTGTTCTTTGTAGTTGTTATGGTTGCGGGGGTAACAGATGTACTTGTGTTACTGAGTGCAGGCGACCCCTTTACCCCATTTTCCTTGGCCTTACGTTCCGCTCTAGTATGTGCACTTGCTGACATAGTATATTATTTGAAAGAGAGTATTAGTGTTAAAGTTTTAAATTAGAATTTTAGTTTTCTTTTTTAGTTTTTACCCGTTTGGTAAATAAAATAAAACAAAACACACTTTAGCACTCCAAATATGAAAAAATACACGATTTTATTTAAGAAATTAATTACAACTAGTATTGTATTGTTGCCGAATTATAGAATTACTTTAAATTTAAAAGGAGCAAAATAACAATACGTCTACACAGTTGACATTCTCAAATGGTTAGTATGTTATAAGATGAAAAAATTTATTTAATAACAGTCATTAATAAATAATAAATAAAATAAAAAAAAATAAAATCAATGCATACATCGAAAACCATTGGGCTATCCTCTTCTCTGATGGGTCTAAGAGTGAAGAGGGCACAGTCTTCGCAATTGTAGATGCAAACAATCAACTGGTTTCCGCTGAAAAACAACCGCCCTAATTTTCCATTTTTTTCTGTTGAGGCGTTAGCAATTTTAAAAGCTGCACAAATTGCAAATTAATCCAAGAAAAATACGGTGATATGTACGGACAGCTTCTCAACTATAACCACAATCCAAGACGATAATAACTGGTCAACTATTATCAGCAAAACAAGAGACAACATAATTAAACTTAGGAAACCGTTTAAAACTTTTCTGGATTCCAGCTCATATCGGTGTCAAAGTCAATGAACATGCCGATCAAGAAGCGAAAATAGTTTCCAAAAGCAATAATCATGTAATATCGCAACCATCGCAATCATGAATAAAAGCTTCATCAGATTGAGAATCGGACACACCCAGCTCACCCAAAGTTACCTTCTCAACAAAGAACCTCCTCCCACATGTCACCTTGATAACTAAATATTCAGCTTTCCGTAAATCATCTAACGTCTGATTGCACAAAAGTTAATGAAATATGTTCCAAATTATTCAACAAAAACTTAAAAAATCTTCTCCAAGCTATTAAAAATATTAAACTTAAAAAAACTATATCTAATTTTTATTATACAGGTGGCGCACGAATCGTGTTACAAAAATAAAACGTAATAACTTTTTTTCAGTGTGAGTAATCGGCTTATTTTTTTATTTTATGGGCTACTATTTAGATTTATAAAAATGAATGCTTGGGATACTGAAAAAAGGATTTGGATAGTGCAGCGATACCATTCTTTGCAGTCCGTCATTTCCGTCCAAAGGAAATTTAGGTTGGAGTATGGCGGTACTCCCCCGAGTAGATGGATCATTTTGAGGCTGGTGAACATGTTTGCCGAATCTGGAAGCATCGAACGAAGACCGTATCATCGAGATCCCAATGTTCGCGTTCAGGATATAATCGTGGCTGTTGCATCGGCAATAAAGGCAAATCAAACTTATCAGGCCAGATTGGAGTTAGCAGACGGTCATTACAACGGATACTTCATGATGACTTAAAATTGTTTCCGTACAAAGTCCAAATTACAAGCAAGTTAAGCCCTCAGGATTTGCCTGTTCGCCTGGAATTTTGCCCAAAAATGATTCCAGTGGCCGAAGAATACAACACATTGATAAATTGTTTGTTCATGTCTGATGAAGCCCATTTTGACTTAAACGACAATGTTAACAAGCAAAATTACCGTATATGGAGTGAATCTAATCCAGAAATGCTCCATGAGACGGAACTGCACCCAGAAGGGGAGTTTCTTTACCCAGAACTTCGCCGAAGACGTATGCCAGAAACTGCACTTTCCGCTGGCCCCTCAAGGTCACCTGACCTGACTGCATCAGACTTTTTTTAATGGGGTTATGTCAAGCAGGAAGTGTACAAAACGAAACCCAGGAATTTAACTGAATTGAAGCAGTCCATTAAGATAATAATTGAGGTCATCCCAATTTCAACCCTTCAGGCCGCAATGAACAATTTTCTGATCAGGTGGCGCATATGCGTGGATGAGCGTGGAGGTCGTTTGCGGTCTATCATCTTCAGAAACCATTAGTTATTTAAAATAAAATTTAATTTTTAATCCAATAAAAAAAATTAATGAAATACACCCATTAAAATAAAAGTTATTTAAATTTCTTATTGTAGCACGATTCGTGCGCCACTCTGTACATGGTTCTTCTGCGGGGGCGGCTGGGAGGGACACGAACCCTTGTTCTTGCTTCTTTTGGCTGCCCCCGCAATTGAACATTTCTTACTATATATTTAGACTTCTTATTACTTTACCTTCTGCTAAAAGCTCTGTAGGTACTAGCTTTAAGTACTTTTCTGTACATTTATGTAGAGTTTAATAAATAATAATAATAATAATTACCCAGCGGGTAAGGGGTTAGAATATTCCCGAGGTAAGGCATGTCTGTCGTAAAAGGCGACTAAGATCCCGGTGCTAGGTGTTGAGAGAGTTCTATCAAAATAACATCTAATGATAGACTTTCAAAAATCCAGGAATAAGTGATATGCAATACAGAACCTCACCTTTTTCAAGACCGATGTACGTAGTGTATTACTACACCCTTTAAGGTGCACCTACTCAAAATACATTGGATATAGAGAAGGATAATCTCGATAAAAACTTAGCCCAAAAAGCTATAAGCCTGTCAGGAGGTTATAAACTGCACCCAATCTATGGTGAAAATGAACACAAGAAATAATAATCGTCAACGGCCGCTACCCTGACCCGGGGCACACTCTGGAGCCATTGCTGGAGGTGTCAACATGCGAACCGATGGCGGCCTTGTGTCGGAGCGGGCACAGGCCTCACAATTAGCTAACTCCGAAAATAATAAACGAAACCACCCAAACACAGCCCTAAGTACTTTGCATGGATTACCAGCAACCACTGCCTAAGGAATGATAAGGCCACGTATAAAATGGTCAAGAGAGATAAACAAAGATGAATTACGCTGTTTTAGCCAAAGCCACCAATAATGAAGACTTATATGCTCAACAACAAGGCTATACCATAGGCTATAGGAACATCATGTATAACCTATTTCTCCGAGAATACCAAGAACTGGCGAATAGCATCACGGAACAAAACTTGGCTGATCGCAAAAGAACCATAATTGCGAGAAATTATATAACCACAATCAAAATTCAAGCAATCAGAAATGAACTAAACGCCAACGTGGCTCCGAATCAAGCAACAATTCAACAAAAAGAAGCAGAAACTCCTAATGCAGGCTCCAACGAAAATATACACCAAAGAGCAGTTATAAAGCACAACAATGCAACTGAAAACCTCGCAACAGACACGGAAGCAATAGAAGAAATACCACAACACATAGAAACAATAATAGATCTAGTTCTAGAAGCTAACTTCCAAACCTGCCTAATTGCTGATACGGATCCTTCCTGCAGACCACCAATCCCGAGACTGGTGTTCTCCCGCTTCTCAAGATCGAAAGTAAAGGAGGTTAACGACCAAATCATACCGACATATCTCCATAATGAAACTGACCTAGAACGAATCCATTTAATCCTGTATTGTGCTGCAATGGCAGTTACAAAGACTCTAGGAATAAAGGTAAAGGAACCATATGATAACAACCGTAACTCTACATCAGGCCCTCCTGAGCCAAGATGGCAGAAACGAATCAAGAGTCAGATTCAGAAACTAATAGCAGAGATTAGAAAACTCAGTGCATACGAACGCACAAAGGAAGATAAACAGATTCATACACAACAATGTACAATCCATGACCCCGAATTTGCTCACAGATGCCATAGACTCTAGAATTCAGAAACTCCTAGCCTATTCTCAACGGTTGCACTGAATCTGATAAAAGAAAAAAACAAAACAGGCTTTTTAGAATAAGCGAAGGCAAATTTTATAAACAAATATCGAACGATAAGCAACAACGCACGGAAATAGCACAATACCAACTGTTTGGCGTGGTGCCTGGGTTGATTTGTACTTACGCCTGTCCGATTCTGGTGATAATTGTCTTGCTGGCGGACGTGCGTCTGTCCGAATATCTGATAAATGTCTTGATGGCGGACGTGCGTCTGTCCGAATCTGGCGATAATTGTCTTGCTGGCGGACGTGCGTCTGTCCGATTCTGATAGATGTCTTGATGGCGGACGTGCGTCTGTCCGAATTTGGCGTCGGCTTCGGACTTAGCCAAGGACTAAATCGACTAAATATGTAAGCCCAAATGTGCCAGCAGGCACTCGAGCAAAAGCTGAAGGTTTCTTGTTGGCGGACGTGCGTCTGTCCGATTTGGATGATAATTGACTTGACTTATCGGCCCAAGACTTGGCCCAATGTGGCTCGGCTTAGGACTTAGCCAAGGACTAAACGCCATACAATTAGCGTTGTTGGAAAATGCGAAGTTGGAGAAGAAATTAGACCTTTTGTGGTGGAGGACGTTGTTGCAATATAACTCATGACAAAAAAAACTTGGAGTAAAAAATAATCTCTGCAACAATTGCGATATTGCAAATGTGTGTATCATTCAAGTCTTCAAAACTTTAATAGTTTCAATATCACTTTGAGAAAATTAACTTTGGTTTTAAGCAGTTATATTTGTGTACGTACATGAATTTATTTATTATAATTTTTTTTTCTTTTTAAAAACAGAGAGCACGAAGTGCTTGCTCTGGAAGCCAACAAACGAAAAGGGAAGAAACTTAGAGGCAAACCCGGAAATGCCCACCAACTTACAATGGAGGTTTTTTTCTTTTTACGTTGGCTGCCATCCTCGATTGTAGTAGATGATAGGTGCTGCCAAATTGTCATATGTGCGGTAGCACAGCTTAGCACTAAATCAGTGCGGTGGCACAGGCTAAATTAATCTGACTACAATCGAGGATGGCATGAACACCAACCAATAGCTGAAGCAAAACGATTTTGGACGGGAATCTGGGGAGAATCTAAGGACCACAACAGAGAAGCAGATTGGCTTCTTTAAGAATCCCTTGACCACCAAAATGTCCAACCAATGCCCAACAGAATTGTTAGTGAAAAAGAAATCACCGACATAACTAGAAAGCTAAATGACTGGAGAGCACCTGGACCAGACCAACTCCAAAACCATTGGCTAAATCATTTCACTTCCGCACATAAGCCAATTGCTGAAGATATCACACTTCTGTTTAACACACAGGCTACAATACCAAGCTTCTTAACCATTTAAAACACTTTCCTGATACCGAAAGGGAATACGTCGCCAAACCCATCCAAACACCGTCCGATAACCTGCCTTTCAACCATGTACAAAATAATTACTAAAGTAATCTGCAATAGAATATACGAACACACTCAACTAAGTAACATATTAACAGCAGAACAGAAAGGGTGCACGAAAAATTCACAAGGATGCAAAGAAAGAATTCATAATTGACTCTGTAGTGGTGAAACAAGCTATCACGAAATCCAGAAACCTAAGCATGTGCTATATAGACTATCAGAAAGCCTTTGATTCTGTTCCTCCCATTATTACCTGAAAGACATTCTATCCATCTACGGTGTATGCAGTGACATAACAAACTTTATTGCGACCACTATGGAAAATTGGAGAGTAAGATTATCGCTAAATGGAGAGATAAGTGAGCCGATTTCAAGGAGACGCGCTGAGTTCGCTATGGTTCTGTCTAGCTCTTAGCCCACTTAGAAGGCTGCTCAATAAGACATCATACGGGTATAAGATAAAGAACAGATCCGCCATCACAACTATTACCCATCTCATGTTTATGGATGATATCAAACTTTACTCGAACAACAAGGATCCACTTCACAGCCTGTTACATATGGTTACAAACTTCAGTAAAGACATAAATATGAAATTCGGGATAGACAAATGTCGCTCCATTTATATCAAAAAAGCAAAACTGATAACAATAGAAGGATTTCCATAAACACCTCAGCAATCCCATTTCTCACATACTCTTTCGGTATCTTAAAGTGGTCCAACACAGACATCGATAGTCTATTGCGCCTAGTCACAACCAAAATGACCAAATATAGATATCATCATGCCCTTTCGGCAATAGAACGACTATACCTTCCCCGAATTCAAGGCGGTCGAAACCTTTTAGATATCAGGACTCTGTACATCAATCAAGTCAAAATCCTAAGGGAGTACTTTCTAAATAACAGCAGCTTGCTCTATAGAACTGTTGCTGAAGCGGACACCTCTATAACACCATTAAACCTCTATTAAGAGCTTAACTTACGTGAAATTGTAACCCACGATGACTTACTTCTCTCTTGGAAGGAGAAATCGATTAGAGGCGCCCACCCATACCAATTAGAACAGGGTCATGTAGATATAACGCTTTCTAACAATTGGCTTCAGAAGGGAAGACTCTTCGCAGATATTGAAGGTTTCTTTGTTGCTATCCAGGACAAGATAATAGCAACAAAGAACTATAGAAAGTTTATCCTTAAGGAGAACATCGCTGACGTATGCAGAAAGTGCAACAGACCGGGAGAAACCATAGATCGCAACTGATTATCTTCACAGACACAACAATGTAGCGAAGATAATTCATCAAGACCTTGCATTGCAGTACAATCTTCTCGAAACCAAAAACCCTTATTACAAATATCATCCAGCCCCATCCTACAAAATGAGATGTACAAACTAAACGGTGATTTTTTAAGAGCTTGGTTTTTGAACATTCAAAAAAACACAGAAACTTGTAAAAAGTGAATGAAATTTTTATTTGGATCGATAAATCAATTTCTGCCATTTACTTTTTAAAAATAACTTCACTTAAATGTTGCCCGCGGCTACGCTTCAGGTGGTCCATTCTGAAGGTCCAATTTTGGCAAACTTTTTCACACATTTCGGCCGGAATCTCAACAATGACGCGTTCAATGTTGGCTTCCAAGGCAGCAATCGTGTTTGGCTTGTCCCCATAGACAAAAGACTTAACATAGCCCCACAAAAAATAGTCTAACGGGGTCAAATCACATGATCTTGGTGGCCAATTGACTGCGCCAAAAGTGAGATCAACTGCTCACCAAATTCGCCTCTCAATTGATGCATGGTTTCGCGTGCAGTGTGGCATGTGGCACCGTCCTGTTGGAACCACTTGTCGACCGAGTTCAATTCTTGCATTTTCGGCAAAAAAAAATCTGTTATCATCGAACGGTACCTTTCTCCATTGACCGTAACCCTGCGGCCTTCATCGTCCTTGAAGAAGTACGGCCCAATGATGCCGCCTGCCCATAAACCGCACCAAACAGTGCATTTTTCGGGATGCATTGGTAGCTGCTGAATTTCCTCTGGCTGCTCTTCACTCCAAATACGGCAATTCTGCTTATTCACGTATCCATTTAGCCAAAAATGAGCCTCGTCGCTGAAGACAATTTTGCGATAATTTCATAATTTCGACATTTTTCACAGAGCACGAATTTTGATAATAAATTTCAATAATTTGCAAACGTTGTTCAGGCGTAAGTCTTTTCATGATGAAATGGCAATCAATACTGAATCGAAATGTCAAATGTTCGTGGAATTTGTCATGTGTGATCTGTCAAAAATATAAGCGTCAAAAACCAAGTAGCAAAAAAATCACCCGTTATATTGGGATCGAACAGTCACCACATACAGGACCTTATCTGCAAATAAACCAGACATTGTTCTATTTTACTGCAAAAAGAAGGAGATCAAGATCATCGATATAGCAATACCTCTAATAACAAATTTAATCGCCACATATAACACCAAAGTGAGCAAATATACGGATCTGAGCCTTGAAATGGAAATGATGTACAGAGGATACAAAACAACTGTTATCCCAATCATAATGTCATCCACAGCTATTACACCGAAAAGTCTACCCAAACATCTGGAAGAACTCCACATCAAATGAGAATTCACGACCAATCAAAAATCCTTGAAACATGTAACATCACACGTCGGTTCCTACAAAACACAAATCATCATTAAATGCAATATAACAATATAAAATACACAAAGAGCCTAATTCCTTGACCTTATGACCGGGATAGGTGAATTTCCAGCATTTTGCTGAGAAATGTCAAATTCTATAATAATAATAATATTCAATCTGGGTATCGATTTAAGAACTGAAATCGGATAAACCTTCTCCTATTAAGCAATTTTATTTTAAAAACAAAATATTTTAAAATTTACCCATACACATTACCAAACTGAAAATTCCAAAAGCTAACTATCCTGTTCTTAATAACGCAATATTTATAAAATAATCGGTTATCTATTTTACTGCAAAAAAATATAAACTTCTCACTCTCACACCACACATCCTCCATTATAATCTACTTTGGAAAATCTGTTCTATTGTAAATTCGAAGTTTATGGATACTTTAATTTAAAAAAAAATTACATTACAATACAAATCTTATTCGAGATTGCACCACGAGCCCCCTCCCTCAACATATGTAAGTCTACAATACAAAATATTGCCACAAGAGAAAACTTTATCCGTATATCCTCCTCGAGATAAGAACTTTCTCAGAACCTAATTTTCAATCTATCTAAAAAGCCGCACCACAAACTTTCACAGTTTTCTCATCAAAAAATTGATAGCTCAAGTTGAGCAGTGAAAGTTTTCTTTCACCTCTTTTCTTTTTCTCCATTCCAGAATTCTTTTCATGAAATTTGCCAAACTTTAAGCCAAAAAGAGAATTATTTTGTCAGAAAAAAATATAAATAAAATCAGTCGGGTATCCTGACCCCGATTTCACTTAGATGAGCTGCATGGGAGGTACGAAAACTTCGTCAGTAAGAAGGACGCTGTTGCAAGCCAACTAAAAAAAAATGTTCTGCTTGCGAGTAAATTAAACATAGTTTCAAAGTACGGATATATCAATAAACAAATTCCTGCAATGTTCTTCGAGTGGATCGTTAATGTTGTGCTTAGGCTGCAGGTTTTAGAAAAATGAGTTCAAACTTCAAGTCAAAAAAGTGCCAAAGGCAAATACCTACCCGCAGTACGAGCCCTCTTCATGTCAATGGGCTAATCGTTTGTTTCGCAAAACAAATCTTGCTTTTTGCTGAACTTTTCCAATTCCAAGGAGCTGATTTTTTTTATTTTTCTCCAAAAAAATTAACACTTAAAGTTAGCCACAACAATGCTTTGCTTTTTCTGATGCGAAACTAAAACTAGTGCCAAAGTCAAAGTGGTCAGAAAAATTGGTTGTGTGAAACAGTTTTTTTTTAATGATGGCAATTTAGAAAAGTTTTCCATTATACAGACTTTTTATTTTTTGTTACTTTGGTTTAAATGAAAGTTGTAGGTACAATGTACATCAATTCATGTCTCCAAGGACGATGCTATGTTGCGGTTTGAGCTGTGTTAACTTTTAAAAGCATTTTCAGTTTTAATTTCCTAATTGCGATGTATTTTAAATACAAAAATTATTTGAAAATAATTGGATTAGGTAGTAAAGTAGTGTAAGAAATAATAACAGAAACCTAGTTAAAAAAAAGCTAATACATATTATAAATGATAAGTTTAAAACGTGGTTCTTTCTGATTTTCTTACTAAATATATTAACTACTTGCCTCGTATACATAATTTTACCCTACGTCCTTGTCTATCGGCAAGGAATGGAATTATTTACATGCGTAAAAAATGGAGAGATAATGTTATCTATAAAGGGTTATCCATTTTACGGCTTCAAATGTAAACGTAAATAAAACACATCTAGAATATTTTTTTCATGATATTTCATTTTTATTATAAAGTTTAAACGTTGACATTATGTGTGAAATACTACATCATTTAAATGACCACTACGCGAATGGTAGCAAGAAACGATTCTTTAAAGGTAATTTTTGACCACTTTTTGACAAATATTGGGCGGTATCTCAGCCATAAATTGACGAATGTTGGTTTTCAAGTACTCAAGAGTTAAAGGTTTTTTTGCATAAACACGGCCTTTCGCGAAGCCCCACAAAAGAAAGTCCAGCGGTGTGAAATCGCATGATCTTGGTGGCCAGTTGATATCGCCACGACGAGGAATTACGCGGCCAGGAAATGTCTCTTGCAATAAAGCCATATTCGCTCGAGTTGTGTGGCATGTGGCACTGTCTTGTTGAAACCACATATTCTCCAAGTCGTATTGTTCAATATTAGGCGAAAAAAAAGTCGGTTATCATATGACAAAAACGCTCCGAATTGACGGTGAGAGTAGTTCCATCGTCGTTTTTGAAGAAGTAAGGTCCAGGGAGGTATGCTCCGGACCAAAGAGCGCCCCAAACAGTAAATTTTTGTGGATGTAATGGCCTATCTTCAATTACTTGAGGATTCTCAGAACCCCAAATACGACAATTTTGTTTATTAACATACCCTCCGAGTGAGAAATGTGCTTCGTCGCTGAGGAAAATTTTGTTCGAAAAACCGACGTCCCCATTCGATGTATCTACGACGTTGTGAATGGTCAGCTGGCTTCAGTTGTTGTGTGAGCTGGACTTTATATGGATGTAGGTGTAGATCCAAATGCAAAATACGCCGTAATGTGCCGTAAGACAGTGGTAATTCCTGAGAACGACGAGGAATCGACACATTCGGGTCTTCGGCAACACTTTCACTTACAGCAGCGATATTTTCAGTGGTACGAGCGAAACGATGATGCACAGGCCTTACAATATCTGTAACCAATCTAGTCTCTTTAAATTTCTTCAAAATTTTGCCAATTGCTTGCGTAGTTAGACGATTATGTAAACCATAATCTCCTCTTAAAGCACGACATGTGGCTGTGGCAGAATCACCATTTTTGTTGTAGGTTTTCACAATTTTTATGCGTTGGGCGATATTTAAGTGATCCATTTTCGTAAATGTCTGACTTTCAACTGAAAAAAAAATTGGTTTAACAACTTAGTCTGACAGATGTCGAATTCCAGCACTATTCTTTTGAAACCGCAAATTGGATAACCCTATATAATTTGTAATTCAGATTTATGGACTATTCACATGAGAGAGACCGACGAATAAACGAATAAATTCTATTTAAAATAATTTACGAGACTTAATCTTTCACAAATTTCAAACAAAATTGTAGAAATATAATTTATATTAATTTTAAGAATCAAAAATTTACTTCTTAATCGCCATAATAAGATACATTTGAGTGGTCGTCGCGAATTGCATCTGTGGTCTTTTTCACCAAATTACATCTATAATCACAAATTTGTAATTGTAAACTATAATATCCATTATTGTTTTCTAAATAAATCCAAATATCGTTGTTCTTACTACTTCATAAGTCAAACAGTTCTTTAAAGTGTAACAAAGTACTAAAAACTTTAGTTATAGGAATCATAGGATATAAATGTGCTATTTATTTTGTAGCTATATCGCAAGTAAAAAAAAATAATTAGGTATTTGACTGAAGCTCTGGTGGCGCGCGCAAGAGTGAAAGCGGTCACCAACCAACTTTACGTGCCAAACTGGAGGCAGCCATGAACCGATGCTTTCATAAGATAAGAAGAAGAAAGGAAAAGTTGCTAAGCATATCTTGCGCAAGATGTTCATTTAGGGATTGCCCAAAGAATTGCGAATAATATTTGGTGAAATGCTAAGCTCCCCATCACTGTTACCACTGGAACTCATTTCACTGTATTTATATTTATGAAAAAAATATGATCTGAAAAAAATATTTTTGTGTACCTACCTACGTATAGGTAGGTAACTACTATATAGGTATAAAGACACTTCACAAATTTTTCACCGAACATCACTAATTACCTGCAACTTCACAAAAACACTTTATCACACAAAAAAAAAAAAAATACCGAATTGCATTTTTTGACGAATTTTTTTACACACAACCGACGGCAAAATATATTTCACACACGTACCTACATTATCCAAAGAAAAATTACACAAAATCTGGTTTAAAAAAAACAAAACAAAGCCAAATATACATACCTAGGTATATCCTAAACAAAAGTAGGTCGAACGGGATACTTACAAATTGAAATTGGGATATTCTTCTTACATACTCGTATTTTCTCCAGTTTATGATAAATGTGAAAGAAAAATGCAAAAAAATATATTTTCTTTTATCCTGCTTTAGCTTTTTGCATTCTTCTCCCTCATTATCTATTTGTCTCACCTTATTTTTTATTTGTCAATCCTTCAAATTCTCGCTCTCTGAGAGTCTGCCCAATATACAGAGTTGTACCATTCAGCATTTCACCAGAGGGCGCCTCGGACGTTCCGCTTCGTGATAGTACTATGTAACATAAATGCAATGTCATTTTTTTTAGATTTGACTAATTTTTTTTAAGAACGAGTAAATTTATAGCCTAAATCACTTTTATTTCATTTTGCAGAAAATATTTGAAAAAGATCGAATAGTCTTAACTAAGCTGCTATTTTCTTTCCTTCCTTTGGATAAAACATTTAAGAGTTTTGAATGGATGTTTTAAAATTAAGATATGCATGTGAAGAGCCTTTTTTGAGAACATTTCTAACTTTATTATGAAATTGGTGACGTTTCCTCAAAGTTCTGCAGCCGCAGAAAGAATACTTTCAGATCTCAGCCAATTAAAATAAGAAAGTTTAGTGGATTTAAATTAGAAGCTGATGAAGCAATTATGTTTGCAAAGGAGTTATATGCTTCAACGGATAAAGTGTGGACTCCAGATCAAAAACTATGCTTTTGTTTATTTGTTGTCTTACTTATTGAATTGTTCCTTTTTGTTTACTTTTTAAAAAATGTGTTCTTAAGACTTTTTAAATTTTGTATCATAATATTCTTGTATATTATCGAAAATACATCTTTTTTTGTGATACATGTATGTATGCAATACATGCACCTATGTGATTTATTTAAATTCAGTTAATTTAATAATATTTATAGTCTAGGAAAATAGGATATTCACTTCGAAAAAAATCCGACAAAGCTGAATTTTGGTGGAGAGCTCCAATTTTTACGTCTTAAACATTTTCTAAAAAGTACCCTAAATTTGGAGCGAATCAACTAATTTTAGAGGGGGAAAGTGTTTTTTTTTTAAATTGTTGGTACACATTGTAGATCATGTCCTTCTACACAAAAAAGATTAAGACACTTTTTATCGTACAATTGATAGATTTGGATAAAATTGGTGGAAAATATTTTGGTGTAGTATATTAATTTAAAAAAAAATGTAATAAATGTATGTTTTTGAGTGACGAAATTTTTTGTTTTTAGTTAAGTTTGGAAAAACGTAATCTACAGAGTGGCACACGAATTGTGCTACAAAAATAAAACGTAATAACTTTTTTCAGTGTGAGTAATCGGCTTATTTTTTTTTATTTTATAGACTACTATTTAGATTTATCAAAATAAATGCTTGGGATACTGAAAAAAGGATTTGGATAGTGCATCGATACCATTCTTTGCAGTCCGTCATTTCTGTCCAAAGGGAATTTAGGTTGGAGTTTGGCGGTACTCCCCCGAGTAGATGGATCATTTTGAGGCTGATGAACATGTTTGCCGAATCTGGAAGCATCGAACGAAGACCGTATCGTCGAGATCCCAATGTTCGGGTTCAGGATACAATAGTGGCTGTTGCATCGGCAATACAGGCAAATCCAAGTGTTTCGACTCGAAACTTATCGGGCCAGATTAGAGTTAGCAGACGATCATTACAACGAATACTTTATGATGACTTAAACTTGTTTCCGTACAAAGTCCAAGTTACAAGCAAATTAAACCCTCAGGATTTGCCTGTTCGCCTGGAATTTTGCCGAAAAATTATTGCAATGGCCGAGAATATAACATATTCATAAATTGTTTGTTAATGTCTGATGAGGCCCATTTTGACTTAAGCGGCAATGTTAACAAGCTAAATTGAAGTGAATCTAATACAGAAATGCTAGCCCCACAAGTTATGGCGGAGCTCCAACGAAAATTCCCAAACAAATTGATATCCAAAAACTGCACTTTCCGCTGGCCCCAAGGTCACCTGACCTGACTGCACCATATTTTTTTTATGGGGTAATGTCAAGCAGTAAGTGTACAAAACGAAACCCAGGAATTTGACTGAATTGAAGCAGTCAATTAAGACAATAATTGAGACGATCCCAATTTCAACCCTTAAGGCCGCAATGAATAAATTTTCTGTCAGGTGCCGCATATGCTTGGATGAGCGTGAAGGTCATTCGCGGTATATCATCTTTAAAAACCATTAGTTATTTAAAATAAAATTTAATTTTTAATCAAATAGAAAAAAATTAATGAAATACATCGATTAAAATAAAAGTTATTTAAATTTCGCATTGTAGCACGATTCGTGTACCACCCGTTATTAAAAAAAAAACAAGTTTTAAGTGTGGAACCGATAGGGAAATGCTGCAATTTTAAAAATAATAATTTATTTTATTTTGTTCAATAACTCCCAAAATCTATATATTTCTCAAAATTTTCTAAGAACTTATTGCAGACAGTACAGTTATCTACAAAATGACATTTTACCGACTTCTGTGTGTAAATTCGTTATTAAGTTAAATTTTTTTGTTGAAACGGATATATAGTTAAAATGCATTCGTTAAAGCAACCAGACTTTACTTCATATAGCTCCCATTTGTGTATAATGACATGATCTACAATGTATACCAACAACTTTTTTCAAAAAAAAACCTATATTACCCCTTTCCCCCTCTAAATTTGATTGCTTTAAAAAAAGTATTATTTTAAACATAAAAGAGATTTTTTATTGGGACTCGTTTATTTTTAAAATGACTCATTTTTTCAGCCTCTGGGACTCATTTAAAATTAAACAGTAGATTATATTCAGTAACGTTTATTCATAGGTACGCAAGTGTTCACCGCACATCCTACTAAAATCATCTGTATTTTGCATGTGTTACCAAAATCCCTAAATGTTTTCATTTTAATTTGTTATCCAACTAAACGGTGATTTTTTAAGAGCTTGGTTTTTGAAAATTCAAAAAAACACAGAAAGTTGTAAAAAGTGAATGAAATTTTTATTTGGATCGATAAATCAATTTCTGCCATTTACTTTTTAAAAATAATTTCACTTAAATGTTGCCCGCGGCTACGCTTCAGGTGGTCCATTCTGAAGGTCCAATTTTGGCAAACTTTTTCACACATTTCGGCCGGAATCTCACCAATGACGCGTTCAATGTTGGCTTCCAAGGCAGCAATCCTATTTGGCTTGTCCCTATAGACAATAGACTTAACATAGCCCCACAAAAAATAGTCTAACGGGGTCAAATCACATGATCTTGGTGGCCAATTGACTGGGCCAACACGTGAGATCAACTGCTCACCAAATTCGCCTCTCAATTGATGCATGGTTTGGACGTAGCTTGCGAAACACATTTTTCACAGATCACGAATTTTGATAATAAATTTCAATAATTTGCAAACGTTGTTCAGGCGTAAGTCTATTCATGATGAAATGGCAAACAATACTGAATCGAAATGTCAAATGTTCGTGGAATTTGTCATGTGTGATCTGTCAAAAATATAAACGTCAAAAACCAAGTAGCAAAAAAATCACCCTTTACCTGCCTTATTCAAAGATTTTCTCAACTTCAACGCAGCGATTCCACGTTCAAAATCAAAAAAAAGACACGAAATTCATGCTCTCTTATAAATCTTTCTATAGCCCTTGGTATTCACCCTCATCAACCTCACGGTTTTCCTTTTTCTGAAAGAGAATTCATTCTCAATCAAAAAACACAAATGCACACATTTGGGTGTTCTCCCAACATTAGCGCACCCAAGTGATACAAATCCTCATATTAAAAAAATATCCAACAGAAAGAGAAGAGGTAATTGCCAGTACAAGCCTCTATAGTTAGGTGTTCAACAACATTCAGTGCACCGTCGCCGGTAAGCGTCGTTCATTCCACAAATGTTTTCGATTTGGAAGGGCAAGAGAAGCAGGATCAATATACAGTACGAAGAGAATTGGTAATATGGTATTCATTTTCATTGAACCTGCTATGGATGTGGGCTGTGGTGCAGATTCATTCTCTGTACCTGTGCGGAAACGTACCTTATGGATAGATGCTTCGATCAGAGAAACCAGATATGCCAGCCAATGCCATGCCATGTGGACGCGGATGCGACACGTGAAAAACAGGATAAAGAGAAAGGAGAGCTTTAATTTCGTTTTACTGTTAGTGTTTGTCTATTATTTTGTTCATTGCGTGCTTGCGGTGGGGATTCATTGCGTGTAGCAAGTACAAATACAAACATACTCATAAGCGAAGTTCACGTACAAGTTTATATAAAGCGACATCGAAGGTCGAACAAAATACAAAATGATTTAATTAATGCATAATTAAATGATATTTCTGATTCTGATAACATTTAATGGCAGTGCTAGATTTCAAATAAATAACTTGAGAACGAGTTTTCATCATATTTTGGAAGCATCTAGAAAAACAATTTATCTTTTCCAAAACGAGGTCTAGAAAGTTTTGAACTGCGATATCGCCAATTATTTTTTTAGATAATCTTCAAATTGAAATGTGGTTCCAGTCGTTTAGCTTTACTTTCTACGAAAAACATGGAAAAAAAATGCCCTACTGAAGTTTTTGAATGCCTAAAGTGTTCATATGGTGCATTTTTTTTGATTTTGCAAGGCTGAAGAATGAACTAATTGTTTTTCTAAGTTTCCTCAGCTTAAAAATATCTCCGTTAAAGACATTCCAAGAACGGTTGATGCTCTTGAATTAAAAGAAACTTTTTCGAAAACATTTAAACTAAATTGACTGATCTTAAAAATGGCCACATCGAGTGAATCTATCTAACGTTCCTTTGCTGATCTTAAACACGTTAAATCGTATGATAGAAATAAAATGCAGGAGCAAAGATTATCGCAACTTGCAATTATGTCCACAGAAAAATCATTTTTAAAGGAAATCAAAGTAAAAAACAGTTTCTATGATGAAGTTTTGCAAGTTTTTTTTTGAAAAAATCCCGACGAATTGAACTTTTATTGAAGTATTTCCTTTGTATTGTATTGTAGTTTCCTTACAAAGAAAAACACAAAAAAGTATAAAAACAAAAACTCAAAAAAATAATACAAAAAAAAAATCAAACAAAATAAAAACAACGTCCTCGTCGTAATCCTGAATCGTATCTAAGAATAGAAAATATTTGAAGGAGAAGTTAGTGAACGCCTTGATTGAAGCACCACGGCACGTGACTGATTATAATAAAGAAGTCTCCACTCTTTTTTGGCACACAGTTCACTGCGCTGACCATTAACTGTGGCGAAGAAATTATAATGAATTTTATTCTTAAATATTTCTTTTCATTTCGCTCCAACAGTACCTACCTAAAAAAAAAAAAAAATAAAGCCTAGTACGATCCGAAAAGGACTAGATGGAAGACTGGTGAATACAACTATTGTTTAGCCAAGCAAAATTCGTTTTAGAAATTCCAATTCTGTTGCTATTCAATGTATAAATTCCCCCTACGAGCAATTTTCAATTCTTTGTTTTTCACTTCAAAGAATATTCGTTGGATGTTGTTCCATTTTTCTATTTTTAAATATTTTTTTATTGACTAGTGTTGCGGAAAACATTTTGAGTTTTGGCGTATAAGCGATGTTTATTGATGTTTTTTCGGCTTACACTTTGTGCTCTGAGATTCAAATGGAAAATGATTTTTGAATTTTTAATTTTTTTTCAGTTGATGGGTAGTGAATTTATACACGAAGAACTTCTTGTCGATATAGGATAACGTCTCAACGAGTAATGCATTTTAAATAACCCGGATGTGCAAATTTTTTGGCTTATCCTATGCCAATAGCACAAAAAAATTTGTATATGGGCTCATATCCTTCAGAGATTGATGTTTCCAATGTTGGTGCGTATGTATACACTCTGTGACGATTGATTGAGTTGGTGTTTTATTAAATAGACCAATATAGATGAAAAGGAGCTTAAGACTGAATTTAACAATTCTTGATATCACCGGACTTTTTTTATTGTTTTGTTCGAAAGGCATAACAAAAACATTGTTCATTGACATCACTTTAGTTGAAGCTCGGCTCTAATCTATAAAGCAGTGACCGTTGGTTTTGTTTACTTCAACTGCGACTTAGGGAAATCGCACAAGCAAATTCTATCATGGTCGAAATGGTGGCCAGTTCTCGTGTGTCGCCGCTGCGTGTCATAACAATGCAACCAAATAGCTCTTACAGACTCGGCCGTCCACTATGTGACCATGTAAATGACATCGTGTTGGAAACACACATTTTTCACATCAACATCATGTATTTGGTGGAAAAAACTGGTTATAACATTGATCGTTATCGCTTTCCATTGATATTGAAATTGATGGCAATGTTCACTTTTCCAAAGAAACAACTTTACCATCAGCAATACAAATAAGTTGGAGGTGCTTTTAAATACAACCATATATTTTTTAAATTTTGGACTTAATTACACGACCTACAGTGTATGCATATGAAAGAGATTTATTTCACAGAAACTGGAATAATTTCAAGTTTCTCAAAAAAAAAAAACAGTTCCGGGTGTAAGAGGATAAAACCCAAACTCATACCCAAAATCCGGTACACTACATGCTAGTAGATATGTTAGGGACTTTATTGTTCAATACTCATATTAGGGCGGCAAAAGCATACGGAAATCTTGTTGGACCTAAAATTTTTGATCAATCAATCACGGCAATTGATGGGTTCGAGTTGGAATTGGAAGGGTTGGCTATTTCCCAAATTTTCATGCTGATTGGAACATACATATTCTCTATACGTTACGAGTATAAATAAAAATACATATGTAAAAGATATGTGATTTTAGTTTTAGATTGATATATATCATGTAGTGTTATCTAAATAAAATAATAGATGACAAAACGTAATAGTATTAAATCTACAACAAAACAACTAGTACAGACATCAACGAAGACATGCAGTCACAGATAAATCATGCAATTTTGCTATATCGCACATGATTCGCATCTACTTTTTACCAGGTATGTGGGTGTGCAGAAATTCGATGGAAGAAACTAGCTATTTCGCTAGAAAATTGCTTGTAAAAATAGAGATAAAATAAGGAAAGACATGAAACATTTCAACGGTGTTCTAGAGATGTAAATTTTTCCATTATAGTTCTATCATCTATCATTCTCAAAGCTCTATATTGAATTCTATCCAAAAGATTAAAATGAGTTTTTGAGCTCCCAGCCCAGGAGTGAGAATTATACCACAGCTTTGGCCGAATGAAGTCTTTATAGATTAAAGACAGAGCGGAGGGGGAGACGAATTTCTTGCATCATTGAAGAAAGCATGAACATTTTGCAGCGGTTTTGGCGACATCCAATATGTTTTCATTGCACAAGAGGTGGTCTGTGATATATGTGTATGCTAAGGACTTAAAGCAAGTGGCGCGCATGGATAGCGGCATGGGGATGGGTTCAGCTTTGACGACAGAAGACAATAGTGGGTTTTTGAAGCATTCCCCATTGAAAAATGCCATTTCCACATTCGAAGAACAAGGAGGTGAATCTGAAACCAAATATGAATAGGCCAGAGTCGTCAGCAAAACAATTTAGTAGATTAGAAGTTCCAGATAAAAGATCATTAGTGAAAATGAGAAAAAGAATTTTGAAAGAAAAGCTGTAAGTGCATTTGGACGGTAGTTAAAGAGGGAAGAAGATTCGCCGTTCTTAGGGACAGCCTGGTCAAATGCTGTTCTCCATCCACTCGGAAAGAGACCAGTAGAGTAGGACAGATAGAAAAGCTTACTCGGTGGTTTTGCCTGCGTTGAAGAACACCTCCTCAAAACGATGAGAGGGATACTATCCGGGCTATCGGATTTGTTTATATTTATACAGGTCTTTAAGTACTCCAGTAACTGCACGATTACGGAAGAAGATGCGTCACATGAAACAGTCAATGTTCTCAAGAACAGGAGGAGTCATAACACTGCAAACTGTGTTGCCAACAAATTTGCATTATCTTGTGAGCTAACCACTGGAGTGTCATTGGAACGAGCGTTAAAACTGTAGAGAATGTAGAGTTCCGTACAGTGACCAAACACTTTTACTACCTTTAAGACCTTAATTTTTGCTCATGTAAAAATTTGGTTAGTTGAATATGACTATTTCAGGTCTTTGAACTTATTTCGGTTATCATCAGTTGGGTTGGCTTTATAAAATAGGAAACTGACCTCTCTGAACCTGATAATCTTTTTACAGCTCAAATCGAACCATGAGTTTTCTTTTTGTTTGATGCTTTTCTTCGGTATAAAATCCTTCATCCCATTAAGAATTATGTTTGTAATCGTCAGCCAGCGCTATAGCCACCGTCACTATCGAGAATAAGGGAGCATAGTGATCAGGTTAGTATTATAATGAAATTATTTTATGGTCCTTTTAAGAATGTTTTCGTTATCTGAGAAGTTTGACCACCAGCGAAGTTTCAGCGTTGTTCCTGGGGAAAAAAAATTTGGGGCGATCTTAACTTTTTGCGGACCACTTACTTTTTCCCTACTTAATAAAATAATCGAACAAAATATTAGGTTATAATATATCGTATGTTTTGAATTTGTATTTAGTATTTTTGTGAGTTAATCCATTTTTTTTCTACAAAAAGCAACATTAGACAATTTTACCTAAATGCAAAATTAAATATTTTTATTAAATACATAATTTAAATCTAACTTAGCCATTTTTTTAATTAATGCAGGAGTCGAAATAAAAATGGCACAAGTAACATTTTTCCAGAGAACCTTTAAAGCTAATATGTTTTAATTATTGTATTAAAAGCCGAAAAACACGTTCAATACACACACTGCTATGGGGTAAACTTAACATATTAATCGCAAAAGATCGATTATGTTTCTTGTCTTTAATAGTTTCCACTTCGTTGAATTTTACGATTTTTGGGCCATTTCGTGATGGCCCCGGGTATGGGGTCAAAATAAGAATTTCGGGGCATTTTGCCCATCCATTTGGGTACTTTACCACAACACTGTTGATATTACACAATGGTCCGACGTGTCTAGAGGCGATAACACAATAATAGCATTAATACATTTACTAGGACCAACTTGCAGTCAAAAAGCAGTCTAATCGGACTCGGTTTTACGTTACTGGTTCGTGTATTTAATTCGTAAGTTTTTTTAAAATGGTTGGTGAATTTAAAAGGGTAAACATTCAAGAACTTTTTTAAATAAAATTCACGAATCATTTAAAAAAAATGAAGGATATGAATACTAAATCCCTTCTCAAATTCCCAAACCATCTTAAACAAAATGGCGTGCGTTATTTCGGGTCAGTAATTTTCAATCCTACCCCTGCCGGCCGATAGCTTAGATGCTTACACATCAAAAATTAAATCATAACTGTACTTAAATAAGTCACCCTGTGCAACCTGAATTTTAAATTTTGGTGGGGGCAATTTGGCTTAACACAAGCTTCATAACTGAAAAATATATGAAACTTACAACTAAAAAGAATCGGGTGGACGATTTAACAGGAGGAGTTTAAGCCTGCGAGTGCTGAGGTTGTAGTCGAAACAGTTTTCGTTCAAATTAACCCTACGCAGCATACGAGTAATAGGTTCATTGAAACCATAAGAGGTACGATGAGTAGACAGGTATACGAGGCGAGGGTTTCTTAGGTTACGGGGATTAGTGTTGAAAAAAGGTGGAGTTGTAGGCTTTCACAGTCAACGGAACCTAAGAATTGTCGATGAATGAAGAGAAACTCGGTTATTTCTCTGGTAATAAGGCGGCGATTTTGATAGGGGGGCAGGATCAAGGGACTATTCCAAGACAGGCCGCGAAGAGCGAATCTTAAGAGACGGCGTTGTATGCTCTCGATTCTAGAGATATGAATTTGTTGATATGGGGACCAAGCATTCAAGCAGCGGGCGGACAAAGGTTATGTAGAGTGATCTGGTGACGTAGGGGTCGGAGAATTCTTTGGACCATTGTTTCACAAATCCAAGTGGCTTTTGAAATAATATTATCGATGTGTGTCAGGAAGTTGAATCATATAATATACCGAGGTCCCGGATCGATTCAACAGTGGCTAAGGGTTGTTTGTAAATAAAAGTAGCTCCTGGGTGAACATGATTATGCGTTTGCGTGAAAAAGTGATTGATTGAGATTTGGCAATATTGAGATCTAAGCAGTTTTTGACAAACCAGACTGAGAAACTGTCGAGATCTAGTTGGCTTGAGTCGTGTGAGGAAGAAATTGTGTCGAACAACTTGGTATTGTCAGCGTATAATGAGATATGGGAATGTTTAATGGCCAATTGAATATCATTTATTATGAGAATAAAAAGGAGAGGGCTAAAGTGACTTCCTTTTGGGACCCCGGAGGTAGCTAAGAATGAACTGTAGAGGGCAGATTTGAAACGAACAGTGTAATACCGGTTTTCCAGATAAGAAGAAATCCATTTTAAAAAGATTGGCTCAAAACCGAGGAAGGACAATTTGAAAAGTATGAGCCTATGCGAAATTTTGTCAAAAGCCTTGCTAAGGTCGGTAGAAATAACATCTACTTCCCTCCCAATCTATAGAGCTGAGACGGTATACGATACAAATGCAACTAGGTTAGTGGTCGTAGACCTACAATTAAGAAAGCCCTGTTTTCTAGGGGAAATGAGAGATTTAAAATGGAAACTTAAAATTTCGTACAAAGTACTTTCAAATATCATAGGGATATGTGAAAGCTTGGCAATTGGACGATAGTTTTTAATATCGCCCTTAGTACCCTTTTTGTAAATTGAGGTTACGAAAGAGGTTTTCCATAGCTGAGGAAATTCTCCTTGAGATAGTGATAGACTGAAAATTTTGGAGAGGGTAAAAGGGAGGGCTGAAGAACATCAGAGCCAGGAAGATATTCATCGTTGAGTTTATTCAACTTATTTTCGATTATGTATGGGTCGAGGGTAAGAGAAAGAAATGGGCCTAGTGAGAATTTGCAAATAATCGAAATAATCAGTCAGTTGCAAAGGAACCATCTTTGAAAGATTGCTTGAAAAAGTGGCAATAAAGTTGGCAATATCTTGCGGAATATTCGAAGTTTCGTTGTTAAAATAAAGAGAGGTAGGGTAACCATCGGATTTTCTTTTATACTTGACGAAGTGACTTCGTCAATTCGTCGACTTAGCATTATTTATAAGATTGTTTTTTTTTTATTTTTTTTTATCTCGGAAAAGTGAAGACAAGAACCAAAATAGTTAGAATAGTCAGTGGGCGATTGGGTACGAAGGAAATCTGCCCACAACTTATTTCTCTTGTTCCGCAATGAGCGAAGTTTGAGGTTATACCAAGGTAGGGATGCAGCCGATGTTTTATGGCGACTTAAAGGTACACGGAGGGAAATAGAATTAAATATTTCCTTGTAAAATTTTTCTGTGACATCTTTCACTATAAGCAAATTGAAATTAGAGGAAACAGAAAGAAGAATTTATTTCTCGTTAATTTTCAAGTTGTAATTTTCTCACAATATATCTTCTTCGGTTTTAGTTATATGGTTAATTCCATAAACAAAAAATTCGAATAGGCTGTGTAAACTAAATATGACGCCATTTTCAGCTAATGGTTTGATTTTTTTTTATTATAGAAGCAGGTAGATATCCCTCGTTACTGCATGCCTAAATTTTCTAAATATTTGTATCGTTCCTTTGAATATTATCACACTTTGTCCATTAATACCTTTGTGGTTGTATATGTACCCATAGCCCAAAATCATACAAGAAATATTTAAATATTGAAGCCATAAGATTTGCTTATTATAAAAAGTTCGTGAATTTAACCAGTGCCGCACTAATCCAGCGCGAACAAAAGGGCCTTGGCCTGCTAAAAGTTTGACAGCCGTATCTATTGTTATAGCCAATTTAAATATTTTATTGCTTAAATATTTAAATTAGCTTTAAACAACGTTACGTAAATTCGCATCTAAAATCGATTTCGCAATCGTACTTTACTAAACGATCATAATGTAACGTAGGGCAAGGAAATTCACAAATCTGCTACAATTGAATTAAATTTCTATTGCATTTTATACGCGACAGCTGTTTTTTGACAGGTTGAACCTTGTGATTTGTGAATAAGAAAAAAGAATTTCTGAATAAAATAATCTTATATATTTGAAAACATATATCTGTGCATGTATCTGTTATATATAATTCTCGTGTCACGTTGATATGTGTTCGATGAACTCAGAAACTATATAACCGATTTTCATGTTATTTTTTTTTTTAATGTTTATTTTGCTGGCGTGCCTAAGATAGGATGGTTTGTAATACTTCAAACTTAAAAATAACGGTACTTGCCAAACAATTTTTTCGATTCAAATAGCTTTTAGAGGCCTTTAGTCCACAAAATTTGCATTTCATCACGCCGATCTCACTTGGACTCGTCAGTTGGCTAGTGAGCGCCTTACCAGTACACACTTTTTGTTACGTTCAGTTCAACTTACATGGATTTTTTGACAAAAAACAATGTGAACTATATCCAACTAGATTAAAATTTTAATCACTAAAATTGGAAGATTTTGTCCTTGTCATAGTTAATAAGAAGTTTTTTTTTTTTTATATTACAATTCTATGTACTACTGAAATTATTCAACCATTATAAACTATTTTAAATCAATAATTCAACAAGTCCAATTAAATATAATGCTAAATTTTTTACTTGGCTGAATAATTTCAGTAGTATATAGAATTGTATTATAAAAAAAACAATTTTTTCTACCATCTTGATTATTTCGAAAACGGCTCTAACGATTTGGATTATAAAGTAAGAACCGAATTTAAAAATATATTTAGATTCTTAATAGAAATATTTTGCTTAAGATGTGATTGAACATAAGAGCAAGTACGTACCATCGAGCCTCCCATTTTATTTAATATTCGATTTAAAAATGAAATAAAATGCACGACTGGATCGCACGTACTTGCTCCTATGTTCGATCACATTAAATGCAAAAGATTATTAATAGAAACGGCTAAAGTCGTTTTTCACTTAATTTTTTATATATGAAAATCATTAAATTTTTTCTAAAAAAAAATGGTATGAACATTTTAAATGTTTAATAATATAAATTCAAAAACAAAATTTCAGAATTGAATTTTCAAAAAAAAAAAATATTTTTTTTTCAAAACTCCAGAAAAACTATTTTTCGAAAATTTTGAAATGCAATACTATTTAGAATTTGAAGGAGCTCCTGTAAAAATTTTTTTATCGAAATCCGTAGAGCCGTTTATGAGAAAGTCGAAAATCAATAAAATGGTTGTATGCCAGGTACCGTTAATAACAATATATTTTAAATTTTTTTTATCCAAAATGTAGACCATACCCATAGTAGTCCACACGCCAATTTTTATCAAAATCGTTAGAGCCGTTTTCGTAGAAAAATTGTATGGCAAGTACCGTTATTTTTGGGGCTAAAACAGTGATTCAAAAATCTATTTTGGACAATCACCTAAAATGCCTAAGCACCAAGCTTGAACCAAATCGGGTCAGCCGTTTAGGACAGACGGAATTGTGGGATACATTTTTTTGGTGTTCTCTATGATCGTAATGTCATGTTTGATTGTTCGAAAACAAAAAAAATTTTTTACGAATACATTAACTTGGCTTATACAGGGTCCGGCAAATAACTTTTTTTTTTGAAAATGGGTGCAAAACATCGAGTGTAGCTTCGGCTGTGTGGCACGTAGCGCCGTCCTGTTGAAAATATTGCCAATATCCTCCTCTTCAATTTTTGTGAACAAAAATTCGTCCAACATGGCCCGATAACGATCGTCATTGACTGTAACGGCCACTCCTTGCTCATTTTCGAATTATGCCTCTGTACCAAAATCCGCACCAAATAGTGACTCGGTGTGGGTGTATCGGCCTTTCAATGTATGCGTGCGGGTTTTCTGTGCCACAAATGCGACAATTTTGCTTGTTTACATACCCGCCAAGATCAAAATGAGCTTCATCTGAAAAGATGATTTTTTTGGCAAAATCGGCATCTTCTCTAAGTCTTTGGTATCAGAATATGAATAATCAGGATTGTATTTTAGAAGAGAAATTTAGATTTCATAGAACTAAATAATTATCGGTACATTTATGGGAAATTCGTGTACAGATTTCGCATCGTATAACTTACAGCAGATAATTTAATGATTGTGAACACTGGTCAGCAGCGAGGTTGGTTATAAAAAATTGTATTGCCAGGTGATTTGATGACTTTTATGTCAATTGACGCTATCATTGATGAAAATGAGATCGTCAGTTTTCCGACTGAATTTTTAAATTATCACGATATGCAAGGAATGGCGCCACACAAGCATTGTCT
Organism: Philhelius pedissequus; assembly: GCA_910595825.1. Taxonomy (NCBI): domain Eukaryota; kingdom Metazoa; phylum Arthropoda; class Insecta; order Diptera; family Syrphidae; genus Philhelius; species Philhelius pedissequus. The sequence continues at coordinate 270,235,333 of OU343160.1, read as the reverse complement.
AAAAATTGGTTCACCGGTAATTCTTTTGCGTAACTAAAATCCACCAATATTGCGATAAATGATCAGTCAACTACAAACGTGTTTTTAGTTGACTGAAAAGTTTAAAGGAAAAGTCCTCCTATTACCTGGAATATATATTATTCGATCAGAATTAACAATTATATCTTCCAAAAGGCTACATTTTGTGATAGGTTTGGCTTTCTTGCGATGACGATAAATAAGCCGCAGGGACAGACAATGACAATTTGCGGCTTGGACTTGGAGAAACCGTGTTTGTCATTTTTTGCTATTAATTAGAATCCTTACCAACCACTTCCTTAAAAACGCTAATTTTAATATCTATAGTAATTGAACGCAATACAATATATAAAATCCGTCATTTCCGCTCAAAGGGAATCTAGACTGGAGTTTGGCGGTACTCCCCCGAGTAGGTGGACCATTATGAGGCTGGTGAACGTGTTTTCCGCATCTGGAAGCATCGAACGAGGACCATATCATCGAGATCCCAATGTTCGGGTTCAGGATACAATCGTGGCTGTTGCATCGGCAATACAGGCAAATCCAAGTGTTTCGACTCGAAACTTATCGGGCCAAATTGGAGTTAGCCGACGGTCATTACAGCGGATACTTCATGATGATTTAAACTTGTTTCCGTACAAAGTCCAAATTACAAGCAAGCTCAACCCTCAGGATTTGCCTGTTCGCCTGGAATTTTGCCGAAAAATGATTGCAATGGCCGAAGAAGACAACACATTGATAAATTTCTTGTTCATGTCTAATGAGGCCCATTTTGACTTAAACGGCAATGTTAACAAGCAAAATTGCCGTATATGGAGCGAATCTAACCCAGAAATGCTCCATGAGACGGAACTGCGCCCAGAATGAGTCACTGTGTGGTGCGCAGTTTCATCAAGTTGTATTGTCGGGTCATACTTCTTTGAAGAAAACGGTGTAACACAAACTGTCAATGGGGACCGTTACTTAAAGATGTCGCCGAAGACGTATGCCTTTCAGCAGGATTTGGTTTCAACAAGATGGAGCAAGTGCACACGTAGCCACATAAGTTATGGCGGAGCTCCAACGAAAATTCCCAAACAAATTGATATCCAGAAACTGCACTTTCCGCTGCCCCCCAAGGTCACCTGGCCTAACTGCACCAGACTTTTTTTTATGGGGTATGTCAATCAGGTAGTGTACAAAGCGACACCAAGGAATTTCACTGAATTGAAGCAGTCCATTAAGACAATAATTGAGGCGATCCCAATTTCAACCCTTCAGGCCGCAGTGAACAATTTTTTGATAATGTGCCGCATATATAATCTTTTAAAACCATTAGTTATTTAAAATAAAATTTAATTTGTAATCCAATAAAATAAAATTAATGAAATACATCGATTAAAATAAAAGTTATTTAAATTTCTAATTCTAGCACGATTAGTGTGCCACCCATTACATTTAAGAGGGCTGTAACTAACCTCTAAACGCCATGAATGGTGTTTAAGTTAAGAGACCTTTAAGTAACGTTGCTTAAATGATAAAATTGTTTTTAGATACGGATATTGCTCTTAAGTGTTGTTTAAATGCATTTTAAAGTTAAGTAAGCTTTAAAATTTTATTATAGATACGGCTGTAAGAGTTTAACATTATATGTAAAAAAAAATAATTCCATTTTAAAAAACTGAGAGATAATACAAAACATAAATGGATAAAATGTCTCATGTCTCAATTAATTGAATGGTTAAAGATATTTACCCTTCTGTTCACTTTAACTAATTATTTGAAAACATGATCAATAAAGTGGGCGGAGAAGGCTTTAACCAAAGAAAACAGAAATCTAGAACGTATTTGTCCATGAAATAGAAATCACAAAAATATTATTATACATATTATGTTCGAAATTGGTAGGAACCTTTTTATTTTGTTGTCAAAAATTGGCCGCTAACACAGTAACGATAAAATTATTGATATAATGATTCATTGAAAATCTATACTTTTTGCTTAAACAAATCATTGATTTATTGTAAACATTTAAAAATTCAGCTTTCAGTCTTAGATGTTATAATATAACATGTCTATCTTACTGAGGACGCCCTCAGTATGCTAGACGCTCCTTCTTCATAGTTAATCTGCCCCTGATTTCATGTACAAGTAATTGGAGAGATTAATTATAATTTGTATGTAAGACAATGTATTATTTAAATTAAATACTCTTTCTGAAGGTATCCATCATATTATGATGATATTTCATATTAACATAAGATACCACCCACAATACACATACAAATCATAAAAGAAGAAAACTTTTAGCCTTGAACTTTTCATGAGCAATTAATATTCTACTAAATCTGGCATTGGACTCATGTGGTTGATTTATTTCAAAATGATGCTAATGCATTGTCTGATTATATGTTAAACCATTATACAGAAAGCTAGTGGGTTGTGTAGTTGGATAAAAGGCTAACAAAATTATTTTGCTTATTTAATCTTTAAAAGAGGATTTAAGGATAGATATTATTTACATAAATGTACATATAGTCAGGATGATAAAGTTGTATTTTAATTTATAATCTAAATATTTATATTGCAATAAAAATTTCAAATCATATTAATTTTAAAAAACTGGTTTTAATATAATGTCCTTTTATGTTTCACAAACCAAATTGTACTGAAAACAAACAAATTGGATTGACACCTTAAAATGGTTGAATGTAAGTATGGCAACACTTTTCTTAAGAAAATAGACAAGGAAGCATTATAAAAAGAATATGCGGTACTGCAGCACCTACATAATAAAAGCAAAATTTCGTACTAGCTTACAGTTAATTAACCACTGACGGAAGTGTATATTATTTGCCTTACTCGCCGACTCATCTCTCTTTCTTCCAAAAAGTGAAAGTGAAAGTGAAATTGATATCGAAAAGAAAGACTTATACTAAATGCTCGTACTTATACAATTACATCAATTTTTACTTGCGATTATAGGTACTATAAGGCAAGTTATGGACTCGTGCAAAAAAAAAAAATTTTCGCGAGTCTGCATCCTAAACGGTTGGATGGATTTGCTGCAAACTTTGTATATATTGTTTGTTCGGTAATATGCCCACACGTTTTTTTCATTTTTTTAAGATGGCAAATAACAGTAGCTCCCATACATTTTTTTCTGGCCAAAAATAAAAAAAAACTTATTTTTCTCGAAAACGGCTCCAACGATTTTGGGCAAAAATTCTTACTCTTGGTACCTCTAGCAGTACCAATTTTTTGGTTTTCAATTTTCTGGAAAACCTGTTAATTTTATTTTTTCGCAGAAGCTCATGAAAAGCTTAACCACAATTGTAAGGCAAAATTTTTCAAATATAAATTTTTTTTGGAAATTCAAAAAAAAAAAATTTTTTTGTTGAAAACTCAAAATTTCGAAAACGACTTAATGGATTTTTGCGAAGCTTCGTATTTAGTAGTTTTTTGACATTATCTTGAACAGTAAAGAAAACATAATTCCTAAGATAAAAAACAACGGTACTTTACTTCCCATACAAATGTTTAAAAAAAACCGTTAAGAAAAAAATTTATTTCTCGGAAACAGCTCTAAGAATTTTTTTTTTAAAATATGTGTGTGTTCCTGAATTACTTCAGTCCACTTTTAAGTATACAAATATTTGTTTTGTGTACTTATAAACAGAACTTCCCATAAAACTACTTTTCATATTTTCGACTTTCTCAACATTGGATGAACCGATTAAAATAATTTTTTTTATACAAATGGTGCATAAAATTGTTAATAAAACTGCATTCGAAAATTTTCAAAAAAAAAATGTTTCGATTTTTAAAAAAATAAATACAATTTTTTTTTTTGAAAATCGATTTTTCAAAAACCAGTCACAGAATATTTTTAAAATTTTTATTTTATATGTACATTAATAATATCTTCTAAAAGGCGTTTCAATTTTTTTTTTCTAAAAATGTTTTCAAAATTTTATACATAAAAAATTAATTTATTAAAAAACCGCTCCAACAATTTTTGAGATTTTTTTTTTATATATTTTTTATTTATCCATGAATTCAACCTGGCACCCACTTACGGTTACTCACATAAATATTGGGTCAAATATTGATTAAACAAGAAAGGTAATATAACGGTGATTGTTTGGCTTATACTTGCAGTCTGATCACTTTATTCAATACATTGTAATACTAAGCATACGATTTTAGCGCTTTGAGTCTTTCAAAGCAAAAATGCACCGTTATATCATGCCATGATCATTATTGTACTACAGATTTTTTTTTTTTTTTTTTTAAATTCATTTTTATTTCATTTTAACTTATAACTATCTTAAAGCTAGACAAAAATGTTTAAAACTAGCCTAATTATCAATAACTTACAACTAATTTACTGGCCCTTTACGGGCGCTCTAAATTAAACTATAACTCTTAAAACTAATGTCTTTCGACCTTAAAACTATTTTAATTAAATCTAAATTTTTTTTTTTTATTTTATTTTATATTTCAAGGGAATTTCACAAAAACTTGATATTTGATCATTTTTTTTTTTTTTTTTTTTTTTTTTTTTTTTTTTAACTTATAAACTAAACCTAAATATATATTAAAAATAATTAAAACTAAATAAAAATAACTTATACTAACTAAAAATAACTTACACTACTTAAAATACCTAATAATACTTAAAACTACTTAAAAACTAGAACAGCCACAGCAGCATTTTTTTCGTTTTTTAATTTTTTTTTTGTTTATTTTCTATATACATGCAGACACATACAAACATGCAACCCACCCATACATGTACATACGCACGTACATATACGTACGCACATACATGTACAGACACGCAGATACATGCACGCATGCCCCGCATACATACATATTTTTAATTTTTTTTTTTTTTGGTGCCACCACGACTGTTCCCTATACCTAATTCCCTAAATCTATGTAAGTCGGCCAAGATATACCATCTTCATCGACTTTAAATATCACGATGCTGTTCAGAGAGCCACCAGAACTGGTTCTCCTGTTTCGCCCTATCCCTCCGGTCCCGATCGGACACAGTCCTACTGAACCGAAGGCGCTCTTCTCCACCTTGAGCGATGATGTCTCGACCATAAAGGAGTCGCCTATCCACAGTTTTCCGGCTGACGTGGTAGATGAGCGGAACCGCCCCTCCATCCTGTATCAGCCCTCGACTTTCTAAATAGAGCAATGCCTCGGTAGGGATGTAGCCACTTAACCGCGCACTCTCGAAATATTGGTTATTTGGGTAATACGCCCCAAAAATTAAGTTGTTAGTTGAGGACATCGCTCTTGCAACGTGACCCCGAATCAGCTTAAACAAAAAATTATCTATTCTGTTTATGTTGGCTCCGTTGTATAGAACCTGGTTGGAATAATATCGTTTGTACTCCGACTCTGGTGTTCTGTGTAATCCAAGGCAACGTCGAAGACACTGCCTCTCAAACACCCGAATCTTTTCCATTTGAGATGGGGCAACGTTGAACCACACCGGGCATCCATAGGCAATCATCGGCCTGATGAGGGCCATGTAGCAAATCACCTTCACCCTGCTGTCAAGACGACTGCTATAAAACAATCGTTTTGTCAGGGCAAAGGCTCCCCTAGCCCTGGCCAGAGCAGCACCTATATGTCTGTCGAAATACAAGTACTGATCCAACCAGATGCCAAGGTACTTTACTACACTTTTACTCGCCAGTGGATGTCCATGTGGCCCTACGATCACCAGCTTGCGCCAGTTCTTTCTCGTATCCCTTGAGGCGCTAGACAACGGAGTCCTAAACAAAATAGTTTCTGATTTCTGGAAGTTGATTTTCAACTTCCAGTCATCACAATATCGCTGAATCTTGTCGAAGTCACGCTGCAAGAGAATTTTGATGACCTCAACTGTTGGAGCTGTTCTGTACGCAATTAGATCGTCGGCGTACGCAATTGCCTGAGTTAGACTACCTATCAGATCGCTGGTGTAAATGCTGAAGAGAATCGGCGAGTTAACCGCTCCCTGCTGAAGACCATTGTTAATATTAAAAACTGTGGTAGAAGTTACATTGCCACTCTTGACAACAAACTTTCTACCATTTAGCATGTCATAAAGCATGTACAATAGCGGTTTACTTATACCAAGTCTGGCGAGCTTTAGATAGAGACCCTCTAACCATACGGTGTCGAAGGCCTTCTCCAAATCAACCAGACAGGCACCCGTACACTGCTTTTTAGATTTGTTCCATTGGACATCAGAAACAAGTTTAGACGCGGCATGAATTGTGTCATGTCCCGTCTTAAAACCGAACTGATTATCCGGTATGATTTTGTTGTCCTCCGCCCACTTGAACAGAGCTGTATTAATAACCTTTTCAAATACTTTGCTGAAACTCGGAAGAAGACTTATCGACCTGAGATTCGCCGGTTTGGAATTGTCCTTTCCCTTTTTAGGGAGAGGATGCACCACTGCTGTCTTCCACCGCACTGGATAATATGCATTATTCAGTGCGTTGTTAAACAGTGTGGTATATATGTCAACTGCTTCTTGAGGCAAATGTCGTAGTACAACGTTGGATATACCATCGACTCCTGCTGATTTCTTTTTCTTTAGTGACTCAAAGATGAGCTGGAGCTCAATCTTCGAAATTAACAGGGAACTGGTCCCATTTCGCTCGGCGATTATGGCGTTTGCCAAATGTTCATCATTAAACCCGGTAAAACCAAGGTTCTCAGATCGCCACTGCGTTATATCGTTCCGCAGGTAAAAGTGGTGAACCAGAGCTCTGCTCTCCAGGTCATGGTTCGGGCGAATGCTAGCATTCACCTTGTACACTTGCTGAAAAACAGCCCCCACCGCCTCCACCTTCTCCTGCGGATCTTCGATTATGAAGAGGTCATCGTCCAAGACGGCGTCATCTGGATCTATGCCCGCTGTCAAGAGTACGTCTCTGTTTTGTGTCGTCCTCTGGAGCTTAAGACACGGAAGGTCGTTTTGATCTTTTCTTCTGAATATCTTATTAATTTGCGGGAACATACTCGGGTCGGTAGCGTTCACGGCCCGAATTTTGTTGTCCCAAAACAAATTAATGGACAACCTGTAGTTTTCTTCCGAGCTTAATCTTAAGCATTCAAAAAGCTTTTTAAGCTCTGTTATAAACTGTGTGGGCTGAGGTGTTTCCGGTGCATAGGCAGCGATCACATACATTCGCTTCCCCTGTTGGAGATGAATGCATATGATGCATGCCTCTAACGTCCGAAATTTTCGCACATCACTATTATATATTACCTTATGACTAATGCCTTTACGTATAAAGATTGCGACGCCTCCTCCTTGCGTGGAGTTGGGTCGGTCTCTTCTTACGATATTGTAATTGTTGTTAGTCAATTTATGTTTCTGGTTAAGCTTAGTTTCGCTAGCCATAAACACATCTGGACTTATGTCTTTAAGCAATTGGAATAAATTCGCTCTACGTTCGGTCCTAATCAGTGAATTTACATTCACAGCTAGGATCTTAAAGGGCCTCTCCGGCAGCGCGCCCTTAACCTCTAAGTTGCGTTAAGCTCGGCAAAACAGAGTAGATATAATCCACCCTAGTCGCCTGCTCCCTGATCTGGTTTTGGAGGCCGTTCAACTGGCCCTGGATGGCCAGTAGAACGCCCATAATATCCGCCTGTGCCGCCGGCGCCTTAGGCACGGGGGCCTGTTGGGCGACCTTTGGTGTAGGCTGTACCGTGCTTCCCCTTCCTGACGCCATTTGGGCGTAAGAAATTTGGGGGTTGACGGTCGTTGTTGTAGGAGGGCGCACTGTTGGACGCTTTTCTACCACTGTTTGCTTTGCTGCTTTATTGTTTTTTATAAGCTGAAACGTCGGGCATCCCCGATAATTAGCGGGGTGTCCGGCGCCTCGGCAGAGTACACATTTAAGCTGGGTCCTATCTTCGACCCGTTCCTTTCCTAACTTGCATTCATCTGCATTGTGGTTCTCTCCACACTTAACGCAGCGTGACTGCATTTCGCAGTTTGCTGCGGCGTGGCCGAACCTTTGGCAGCGCATGCATTGAAGCATGTCGCCGCGCCTTTTTAATTTGTCCCAAGTTACAACCTGATAGTTGAGGACGGATATACTCCTCAAACTATCCAGTTTGCTGCTGGGTGAGAGTTGAACAAGGAAGAAGGGAAGTCTCCGCTTCTCCCGCCTAGCTCTAACTGTAGCGAACGGCTTGACCCCGATAAAGTCGAGATCGGCATTCGCTTGTTGGCGGAGTTCATTTAAGAGCACCTGTGGTTCCGTGCAGGAATCTATGCCCTTCAAAAGGACCGTTTGAAATTTTTCGGTTTTAGGGGTGAAACTAAAGAATTCGGTAGTGGTTTCTTTCAGTAACTCTTTAATTTTTTTGTGCTGTTCCAGTGTGAAGCACTGGATAGCATGCCTATCGTTATTTAATCTTTTAATAGTAAAATTATGACCTATGGTCAACTTACATAGATTTATGGTATCCTGTAACTCCATTTTATAAGTATTAATGGGTGGCACCTTTTCTTTTTTCATAATCGGCGGCTGTGGCTGCTTCTGCTGGGACTGACTTTTCTGCGGCTGTTGATTCTGCTGCTTTTGAATCTGCTGCTGCTGTTTTTCTTGCGGTTGTTTCTGGACTTGTGTCTGCTGCTGTTGCTGTTGTTGTTTTTGTTTTTGCCGTTGTTGTTTTGGCTGCTGCTGTGGCTGTTGTTTTTGTAATTGTTCTTTTTTCTGTTGTTGTTCTTGTTCGCCGAGTTCTTTTAGTTGTTTTGCTCGGCGCGCTTCTTGGCTGGCCTTAACTTTACTTTTCAACTCTTGGATTTCTGCCTCCATTGTTACAATTTTAGCGATCATTTTTTGTTCCTCGTCCTCCTCAGATGACGCCTCTGATGTGGAGAGGTTCACGAAGGCAGTACTATCACCCGTCGTGAAGTGCCCTTCTCCTTCTTCAGACATATATGCTATACCCTCTTTGGGTGAAGTGTCTAACTCGGTTTGTCTTGCTGCCTCTGACGTCTCATCTATATCGGACGTATGCACCCCAGCTGGCAGCTTTGCTGAGGTGGCCGTGGATCTCCTTTTTACCAAATTTGGTGCGCACTTGATCCTCTTTCTGCGCTTTTGATTAGCATCGGATGATGTTGCCGTTGTTGTTATTGCTGTTGATGTTGTTGCTGCAGAATCACTGCTTGTAGTTGGAACATCTTTCGATGTTCCCTCAGCTGATGCCATCGCTGGCCTCATTGGCCCTAGGACACCTTTCGATGCCCCGGTGCTTAAACTCCTCCTCCTTTGTTGGTTTTCTCAACCAATAAAGTTAACAACTTCACGGTTGTGAAAAAAAGCTGATAAAGTTCTGATGCCCTGCTGGGAATCGAACTGGCGATCCTCGGATTCTCGGTCGGCCACTCTACTACTGTGCTACTGCACCACTTATGAAATCTTGATTTAATTTTGAACTTAAACTCACACACGAAATTTAATTTGCAAAAAACTGGGAAGCCGAAAACGTGTTAACACCTCAGTATGAGATCGACTGTCGAGTACTACAGATTACATCATTACAGATTACATCGGGGTGGCCGTGGCGCGACAGTTGTGTGCTTGCCTGTTAACCTCATGGTTGCAGGTTCGATTCCTGCTGTTGTCTATGTCTTCTTATATTCCATTAAGAACCAATTCTAAAAATTGTCATAAAATAAGTTTCTGGTTTACTCATTGCATGCTGCTTAGGCATAACACTAACAACATGTAATTGAGTAAACTAGCATAACCATAAATATGACAACGATATAAATAAAATAATGCGAATTATAAGGGACATAAATAAATAAGACAAGGAAATTTCGCCGCATTAGTTCAGCCGCCATCACTGGAGATAAAATCTGAGTCAACAACCACCTACAGTCTCCGAATATCACGCCACACATCTTTCCTATCATTCTTTCTCTTCCTTAACCTCACCCTCACGCCCGCGCTGTGTTAAAACATTTAAAGGGTATTCATAATCCCTTGAGCGCGGGTAGATTATATAAAAAAAAAAAAAAAAAAAAAAAAACATAATTATTGGGATATTCGATCATTTGTTCAGTCAATGGGAGCGAAACAACATCTTTGTTTGAGATCAGTTAAAACAAATTGTTAATTCTCTTGCAAGTTGGTCAAATCGATAAATTGAGCAATTATTTTGTTTTCATAAGCCTTTATTTTTTATAGAATGGTCCGAAAAGGCAAAAATACAACCTTGGAGGTAAGGAAACTTGTGATTTCCCATCACGAAAAGGAGAAAACACAGCAGAAAATTGCCGAAATGCTGTCAATACTAAAGAGCACAGTCGGAAATATTATTCGAAGGTATAATAATGAAAATATTATCAATTATAAGCCTAACACCGAACGCCCTAGAATTTTGAATGAGCACGACCAAAGGTGGATTTTAAAAAGTGTAAGAAAAAATAGTCACATAAGTGCCCCAAAAATAGCAACCGCTGTACTGAATTACTGTGGAAAAAATGTCAATTCCGATACTCTACTTCGTGTTCTCAGGGAAAATGGGTATATCGGTAGAGTGGCCAGGAAAAAACCATTTGTAAGTGAGAAAAATCGAAAAGGCGATTGGAATTTGCCTAAACCAACAAGGATAACGGACTGGACTACTGGAAAACAGTTATTTTCGCGGATGAAACTAAATATAATTTTTTCGGCTCCGATGGACGAGGAAAGGTATGGCGCAAAGTAAATACAGAATTAAATAAGGAAAATCTATTACCCACATTTAAACACGGTGGAGGATCGGTGATGGTATGGGGGTGTATGTCGTATTCAGGGGTTGGAAAATTAGTTTTTATAGACGGCATTATGGATAGAATGGTTTATTTGGATATTTTGAAACAAAATTTGAGAAGAAGTGCGGAAATAATGGGCATCCAAGACAGTTTTAAGTTTTACGACGATAACAATCCTAAACATAAATCCCGAATCGTTCAAGAATGGTTGCTGTGCAATTGTCCAATCATCATCCAAACTCCAGCACAAAGTCTAGATTTAAACAACATTGAGAATATATGGGACATTTTGGATCGTGGAGTAAGAAACCACACCATAAATAACAAAACAGGTCTTAAAAAGATGCTTTGGAGGAGTGGGAAAAAATAAGTGTTACCACAACTCAAAATTTAGCAAACTCCATGGATAGGCGTCTCAAAAGTGTTATTAAACAGAAGGGTAATCCAACAAAATACTAAACAACTCAATATAAACGAAAGTTTACTGTTTACTTGCAATCAAAATATGTTGACCCAATAATTTTGTGATGTTAATTTAAACATAAACTACAAATTTAATTTATTTTATTTTCCTTGCTAAATAAAATATGTGTGTGAAATAAAAAATTATGTTCCTAATTAACTAAAGAATAAAAACATGTTATTTTTATATTTTAAAAATGTTTTTTCTTCGTTTTTTTACTTAACACTTAAAGGTTAAAAGAGACCCAATAATTTTGTGAGTAACTGTACATCCCTCATTTTTATTATTATATGTAAATGCTTACATACTTAGATTCCACCTATATATGTATGTACATACATTTTACTCTCCTAACTTACATATTTAAAAACCATAACTTAGATTTAAATAAACATTTGTAGGTAGGTACCTATGTAACTATTCCTTGAATCATCCATTCGACAATTCATTATAATAAGAATCAAGGTAATTTTACCTACATAGGCTTTACACCTGCATAGGATAACTACTCCTAACTAACTAAACCTCAATGGTTAGCCACATTAAATTTGTTAGCTACAAGAGCAAGTTCGTACGATCCAGTCGTGCATTTTATTTACATTAAGAATAAATGCATAAGTACCGTACACACGTTGTTCTTAATATTATTTTACCAAATTATTGCAAATTATTTTTCCCATATATTTTTATAAAGCAACAAAAATAAAAGGTTGTTTTGGTCTAGTTCGCTGTATTAGTAATATTTATTTCCTGTACGTGAATAAATGTGAAACAATTTCTTTAAGAAACACATAATAAACAGAAATAAATTCACCAACACATACAGCAAGTCACTACAGAAAAATCTGGCGATTATTCTGACATTTCATTTCACTCACTCACTACTTCACTTTTACTAGCTCAATTAATTTGAATTAAAATGAAAAGTTACTGATCTCACTCACTGCGGTTTTGAATTAGCTGGCATCGAATTAGATGCCATGTCATAAATATCCTTTGGAACATTGTTATTTTGTAAATCGATTATTATATTCAGAATTCAATTGGTATGTCTATTTAAATCGTTCATTCTTTTTATAACTCTCTCATTGTGCTTGTACATTTTAGAAGTATAGCAAACTCTCTTTTATTGCACACTTAAGATTCTTAGAAGAAACAAAACCAATATAATTTAAAACGGTATTTTCCATACACATTTTTCTATCACCTTAATTATCTCGAAAACGGCTCTAACGATTTTGATTAAAAAAAAAGTATGTTTACCTACGACTTTATTCATGGTCTACATGTTTGGCCAAACATTTTTTTTTTACATATTTTGTTATTAACGGTACCTGCCATACAAAAATTTTTTTGATTTTCGACTTTTTCATAAGCAGCTCGATGGATTTCGATTTAAAAATATGTATACAGCAGGTTCTTCGAATTCTAAATAATACGGCATTTCAAAATTTTCAAAAAATAGTTGTTTTTTAGATTTTTGAAAACAATACTTTTGAAAACAAATACTTCTTTTTTTTTAAATTCAATATTTCAATAACTGGTCTACGATTTTTTCTAAAATTTTTGTTATTCGTTTATATTATTAAATATTTAAAAATATCATCCCAATTTTTATTGATAAAAATGTAAGAAATTTTTTATATAAAAAAATTAATGAAAAAAAAAATAATTTAAAAATATATTTAGCCATTTCTATTAAGAATCATTTGTATGAAATGTGATAGAATTTTATTTTATTTTATTTTATTTTATTTTTAATCAAAATCGTTAGAGCCGTTATCGAGATAAATAAGATGGTAGACAAAAATTGTATGGCAGGTCCCGTTATTTTTAGGACAAAAAAACGGACAGGTGTCTCCCTTAATATCAACTCCTCAACATAAGTGGTATCTGAGGTATAGGACTTAAAATCTTTAAACGGTAACTGAATAACTCACCGACATTGCGACAGATTAACAAAATTCTGGTGTGCTATTAAACAATCAAAAACTTTAATTTACTTCATTTAGCTGTGTGGTATACGCACAATATCTAAAAATCTAAATCAACAGATTCGGACATTTAAATTCTAAAAAATATTTAATATAATTTAAAATTACCATACCAATTTGTTTTTATAATAAAATTAAAGAAATTCTGTGCATATATATAAAAAAGAAAGTTTAAAAACGACTTTAAAATTATATTTAGCCGTTGTTACTTAGAATATTGTTGTCCGTGCTACCCAGTTGTGTATTTTATTTACAATTATTCGGTAATCCTGAGCCAAGAAAAATGTGTTTTTATTTTTTTTTTTTGAGTTAAGAAAATGACAGAATGAAAACTATCGTTTATTTTTAAGTTTCTTAAGATACTCTAGTAGCCTATATTATTTAAGAATAATTGCTAAAATAGTTCAACATTTCGTATCTCAAGTGTCAAGTGCATCTTTTTAATTGTGTTGTGACCCACTGTTGGAAGGAGATTACAATATCTATTGTTTGTGTAACTCAAACCAGTTGGAACTTTAAAAGGGGATGCAAAAACTCAAAAAACAACACCAAGTCTTTTTGTAAAGGTGATGTTGTGGTGTTGGAGACAATCGTGCTGTTTAGCCTACATCGAGCTTTCAAATTAATGTCGTTGTTTAATTGTAACTCATTTAAGGAAATTTAAAAATGTTGGGGTACCATATGGCAAATACTGCATGTACACAACTTAAATTCCTACACATACTAATTTAAAAAAAAATTTGAATTTGAATTCATGTATAAATAACAATATATCAAAAAAAAAAAATCAAAAGTCGTTGGAGTGGTTTTTTAATAAATTAATTTTTTGTGTACAAAATTTTGAAAACATTTTTAGAAAAAAATTTGAAACGCCATTTTGAAGATATTATTAATATACATACAAAATTCAAATTAAAAAAAAATTCTGTGACTGGGTTTTGAAAAATCGATTTTTCAAAAAAAAATTTAATTATTTTTTAAAAATCGAAAAACTTATTTTTTTGAAAATTTGAGTACGCAGTTTTAATAAAAATTTAGGGAGCATTTGCTTAAAAAAATTTATTTTAATCGGTTTATCCAATTTTGAGAAAATATGGAAAGTGGTTCTGTGGGAAGTACCGTTAATAAGTACGCAAAAAAATATTTTTATATTTAAAAGTGAACTGTACTAATTTAGGAACACACAAATATTTTTATAAAAATTCTTGGAGCTGTTTTCGAGAAATAATTTTTTTTCTTAACGGTTTTTTAACATTTGTGTGGGAGTTACCGTTGTTTTTATTTTAGAAAAATAATTTATTTAAGTATCAAGATAATATCAAAAAACTACTAAATACGAAGTTTCGAAAAAATCTATTGAGTCGTTTTCGAAATTTTGAATTTTCAAAAAAAAAATTGTTTTAAAAATTTTGGTATACAATAGTGTTTAAACTTTCTAGGAGCTTCTGCGTAAGAAATTTCAAAAAAATCAGATTAACCGTTTCCGAGAAAATCGAAAACCAAAAAAATGGTTCTATTTGAGGTACCAAAAATAACAATTTTTTTCCAAAAACCAAAAATTATTAAATTTATTTCCCTTCATTAATGAACTAATTTTTTTTTTATAAAAATCGTCGGAGCCGTTTTTGAGAAGAATAAGATTTTTGTTTTTGGCCAAAAAAAATGTATGGGAGCTACTGTTATTTGTCGTCTTAAAAAAATGAAAAAAGCGTGAGGGCATATTACCGAAAAAACAATATGTACCAAGTTTGAAGCAAATCTATCAAAGCGTTTAGGCTGTAGACTCGAGAACAGACAGACAGACAGACAGATGGAATTGGGGGACCCACTCTTTTGGTATTCTCTATGATCGTAATGTCATGTTGGATTGTTAGATTTTTTTTTGCACGAATCCATAACATGCCTTATAGTACGTATAATCGCAAGTAAAAACGAATTGAGCAATTAGTAAAATTAGTAAATTTTGTTTATCTGAAGAATAGTATTATTAAATGACTGGAAAAATTCTCAGAAAATGTATTTTTTCCTTCACATTCCCCTTTTCATTGCTAATTTTAATAGTTATATTATAGTATGGTTGAGTTGACAATCTAAATAATTACATTTTGTCATTTTAACACTGCATCAACTATAAATTGAACCATG
Organism: Philhelius pedissequus; assembly: GCA_910595825.1. Classification (NCBI taxonomy): domain Eukaryota; kingdom Metazoa; phylum Arthropoda; class Insecta; order Diptera; family Syrphidae; genus Philhelius; species Philhelius pedissequus. The sequence continues at coordinate 270,219,930 of OU343160.1, read as the reverse complement.
TACCTACGTTAACTACATTAATTATATTATTTACATACAAAGGTAGCAGATGTATCAAACGTAGATGGCCAAATTCTCTCGGTTCTAGAAACTTATCGTGGTTATACAACCACGAACCAAGAACTGAGAGGAAAGGTTTTCTAATTTGAATAACTTGTTAGGAATTCAAATTTCGTCATATTCATATTTCCAATATAACGCATAACGACACTCGTTAACTCCATGTTGACCCAAGAGTTACTGAATCAAATTCAAAATGGTTTCATTAAAATTTTGAAATTTATTTTCAAACCTTGCTAGCAGGTATTCACTTGACAATTTCAAATTTTTAAAATCAAAAAAGAATTTCCTTACCCAGCCACATGGATCAAGCGATTTATGCTTCGATAAATCATAAAAGGCCAATTTTTGTTTAAAGTAACCTTGATGCCTTTTGCTTGCTTAGATACTCTGGTTCGTACATTCATGAATTGGATGATATATTTGTATCCGTTAGAAGATTGGAATGAAAAAACGTGCCTATGCCGGGCGGCGGCGCGGTGCTTCATTCAAATAACTCATACGCGAAAAAATAAAAACCATGTTCGATATTCAAAAGGAGAATGAGTTTTATTTCTGACAGCCAATAGCGAAAGGATTTTCACGGTCCATGGACTGAGACTGTAGTACGACATAAAATGGAAATGCGAAATTATTGGAATATGCGTTATTTTTCCATCAGCTTTCTCCAGCAGTGTGATTTGTAACGCCACATTCAGATTTTTGTCACAATTTTCGAAAGGAATTCTTGAAGCGAAGGCAGTGTTTTCAAGCGATTTCGTATTATTTATTCCCTTTAGGACACGCATTGGTTTTGTATTGAAAACCGAGCTTTTAATTAAAGAAGAATTTTTCTTCGATATTTTAGTAGGTGGGTATTGGTGTCCACTAAACATGTAGAATATATACATACCAGAAGACCTGTGCTAAAATTTCGCTCATTCAATAAGGTCTTGTAATTAAATTTTCAAATAGAATGTTTGAACAAAATAAAACATATTTAGTTTCATAAAGTCTTTAATTTCAAAAGCGATCAAGAATCAGCTACAATTTTGAAGAGTCATACATACTTTAGTGCATTTGGTTTTTTATAAATAAGAAAAAAAGAATAGAAACAGCAGAAGTAACAAATATGTTTCACCCCAACTCACTTAGTACTGCGTTTGCACCTAAAGATAACCAGGGCCCATGTTCTGTAACTCAGGCGATAAATTTGCCTCACTTAACGCCTCTGAAAAAATGGGCTTCTGGTAAGTTGAGATGATATCTTAAATTTTAATTTGTTTGACTGGGATTTTCCAATGGAAGGCCATAAATTGAAAAATTAATTTTGGCATCTTTTATCGATTCGAAAGTTACATATCGTCGGCCCAGAATTATAGGGTTCTATGTCGACCGACCCCTGTTTTAAGTTATTCAATTTTCAAGTTTTTGATGCTCCGATTTTGTAAAAATGACCATTGATTTACGTTTGAGTGATAGCAAATGATTGCTTAACTAAATTAATTAAATAAAATCTAATTTATTTGTTTAATGATTAAGTAATTTCCTTTTAATCGCTATTTAAACTTTTTGCACAAAGTTCTATAATCCAGTTTCGCGTTTAATTTTTGGTTAAAACTTCGAAGAAGGTTCTATGTACCATATAGAACCATGTAATTGTTAAGTAAGTATATGAAGATTGCTTACATTAAGTTTAATCATTGGAAAATAATAGTATGTCAATAGCTTTAAATTATATAAAATCAGTTTAATATAAAACAAAAAGCTGATTTTTACATTTTTATTAAGTAGAAAATATATGTGAAAGATTTTTCAATATAACATTTTCGCCCAAGGAGCTTAAGACTGCGTTGACAGGCATGGTAAGCATTGCAAAAATTGTATGTTGGTATGTGATCCTGACTATAATTTTTACAACGCCCTCTTTATTTTAAATTTGAAAATGTCTTTTGGTCATTTCTTCAGGCAGTTTTCCTGGGAGATACAGGATATACCTTATTGGTTTGGTTAATAACACCTGTCTTAAGAAACTAAGCTCTGAAGTAGAAAGATATACAATAGAGAACATAAATCAACTCAGAGGATTATAGAAAATGCAATTGGAATTTTGAAGGATACATTTCCATGACTGAAACTACACTTACGGATGCAACTTATAAAATCCCTCAATGTAATAAAATGTTGCGTTATTTTGAAAAACATTTCACGACTAGAAACTGACAACTGTATCTATATAGCATTCACTGATGAAGTAAGAAAGCATTATCATCAGTCGATCTCGTACTGTGGAGGTGTTAACACGTTTTCGGCTTCCCAGTTTTTCCAAATTAAATTTCGTGTGTGAGCTTAAGTTTTACATTAAATCAATATTTCAGTAGCACAGTGGTAGAGTGGCCGACCGAGAATCCGAGGGTCACCAGGTCGATTCCCAGCCGGGCATCAGAACTTTGCAAGCTTTTTTTCACAACCGTGAAGTGTAAAAATTTATTGGTTTGGGAAAATAATCAAAGGAGGAGGAGTTTAAGCACCGGGGCATCGAAAGGTGTCCTGAGGCCAGCGATGGCATCAGCTGAGGGAACATCGAAAGGTGTTCCAATTACAAGCAGTGATTCTGCAGCAACAACATCAACAGCAATAACAACAACGGCAACATCATTCGATGCTAAAAAGAAGCGCAGAAAGAGGATCAAGTGCGCACCAAATTTGGTAAAGAGGAGATATATGGCCACCTCAGCAAAGCTGCCAGCTGGGGTGAATACGTCCGATATAGACAAGACGTCAGAAGCAGCAAGACAAACCCAGCTAGACACTTCACTCGAAGAGGGTATTGAATATATGTCTGAGCAAGGAGAAGGGCACTTCACGACAGGCGATAGTACTGCCTTCGTGAACCTCTCCACATCAGAAGCGTCATCTGAGGAGGACGAGGAACAAAGAATTGTCGCTCAAATTGAAACAATGGAGGCAGAAATCCAAAGTTTGAAAAGCCAACTTAAGGCCAAGCTAGAAGCGCGCAGAGCGAAACAACTGAAAGAAATCGAGGAACAAAAACAACAAGACCAAAACGAACAATTACAAAAACAACAGCCACAGCAGCAGCCAAAACAACAACGGCAAAAACAACAGCCACAGCAGCAGCCAAAACAACAACGGCAAAAACAACAGCAACAGCAGCAGACACAAGCCGAGAAACAACCGCAAGAAAAACAGCAGCAGCAGATTCAAAAGCAGCAGAATCAACAGCAGCAGAAAAGTCAGTCTCAGCAGCAGCAGCAGCCACAGCCGCCGATCACGAAAAAAAGAAAAGGTGCCACCCATAAATACTTATAAAATGGAGTTACGGGATACCATAAATCTATGTAAGTTGACCATAGGTCAAAATTTTACTATTAAAAGATTAAATAACGACAGGCATGCTAACCACTGCTTCACACTGGAACAGCACAAAAATATTAAAGCGTTGCTAAAAGAAACCTCTACTAAATTCTTTAGTTTCACCCCTAAGACCGAAAAATTTCAAACGGTCCTTTTGAAGGGCATAGATTCCTGCACGGAACCACAGGTGCTCTTAAATGAACTCCGCCAAAAAGCGAATGACGATCTCGACCTTATCGGGGTCAAGCCGTTCGCTACAGTTAGAGCTAGGCGGGAGAAGCGGAGTCTTCCCTTCTTCCTTGTTCAACTCTCACCCAGCAGCAAACTGGATAGTTTGAGGAATATCTCCGTCCTCAACTACCAGGTTGTAACTTGGGACAAATTAAAAAGGCGCGGCGACATGCTTCAATGTATGCTGCCAAAGGTTCGGCCACGCCGCAGCAAACTGCGAAATGCAGCTACGCTGCGTTAAGTGTGGAGAGAACCAAAATGCAGATGAATGCAAGTTAGGAAAGGAACGAGTCGAAGATAGGACCCAGCTTAAATGTGTACTCTGCCGAGGCGGCGGACACCCCGCTAATTATCGGGGATGCCCGACGTTTCAGCTTATAAAGAACAATAAAGCAACAAAGCCAACAGTGGTAGAAAAGCGTCCAACAGTGCGCCCCCCTACAACAACGCCCGCCAACCCCCAAACTTCTTACGCCCAAATGGTGTCAGGAAGGGGAAGCACGGTACAGCCTACACCAAAGGTCGCCCAACAGGCCCCGTGCCTAAGGCGCCGGCGGCACAGGCGGATATTATCCAGAACCAGTTGACTGGCCTCCAAAACCAGATCAGGGAGCAGGCGACTAGGGTGGATTATCTCTACTCTGTTTTGCCGAGCTTGACGCAACTTAGAGGTTAAGGGCGCGCTGCCGGAGAGGCCCTTTAAGATCCTAGCTATGAATTTAAATTCACTGATTAGGACCGAACGTAGAGCGAATTTATTCCAATTGCTTAAAGACATAAGTCCAGATGTGTTTATGGCTAGCGAAACTAAGCTTAACCAGAAACATAAATTGACTAACAACGATTACAATATCGTAAGAAGAGACCGACCCAACTCCACTCAAGGAAGAGGCGTCGCAATCTTTATACGTAAAGGCATTAGTCATAAAGTAATATATAATAGTGATGTGCGAAAATTTCGGATCCCCGTGCAACGGGCATTTTGAACACTTGTGACCTGCAATATTTTTATTTGCGATTATAGGTACTATACGCGAGTTATGCATTCCTAAAAAAAAAATTCTAACGATCAAACATAGATTTACGATCATAGAGAAGCCTAAAAAAGTGATCGACAAAAAATGTCTGTCTGTCAGTCTGTCCGTCTGTATGTATAACGAGCTGCAGCCTAAACGGTGTAAGGGATTACGTTCAAATTTGGTATGTGTGAATGTATTGGCATTCCTCAGATGGGAAATCGAAATTTTAAATTTTAAGGCCTAAAAATAACGGTACCTGCCATATGACCTTGAAGGAAAACCTTATTTTTCTCGAAAACGCCTCCAACGATTTTGATAAAAAAAAATTTTTGTCGGTAATAGCTACCATTTGATATGAACCAAGTTTACGGGAAAAGTCTATTAAAGGTACTTTTCATATAACCGTTTTTTAATGTTTGGCTTTCTCGGTAACTCTACATTAGATATCTGTCAAATTTTATATCTGAGAAGACCTAGGTAGCCAAACTAATTCTGCATATTAAAATTCTAAATAACTTTTTTTTTATAATTAAAATTAATTGTTGAAATTTTTATTTTGAAAAATCAATATTTTTAAAACCAATCAAAAAAAATAATTTTAAATTTTATGGTCTATTAATAAACTCTAAAATACTGCATACCAAAATTTCAAAAAACATTTGTCTTCAAAACACTAAAATAAAAAAACCGGATTTCATCAAAATCCGTCCTACAATTTTCGAGATGCTTTTTTATAAAATTTTCATTGATCGGTGGCATCTAATGTTTTTCTTGTTTTTTTTTCGAGAAACCGATTAAAGTGATGGTTTTGGCAGTTTTTATAAGTTTAAAAAACGATTTTTACCACCTATACAGCACTCACTTTCATTTATACATATGTATGTACATATCTACATAATAACCTAATAATTTACATAATTCAAATCCCTTCAAATATATATTTGTAGGTAAGTGCCTATGTAACCATTCCTTGAATCTCCACAATTCATTATATTAACAATCAGGGTTTTCTTACCTACATCGGCTTTAATCTTGTAAAGGATAACTATTAGACAACCTATACCTACTAACAGCGTCTGTAGTTAGCTGCACTAAAGTTGTTAGTTACAAGAGCAAGTTCGTACGATCCAGTCGTACATTGTTTTTTCTACAATTTTGTCCGCCTTCATCAAGTGCGTGAAATAGGAACTTGTATTTGGTGAAACACAAAACTGGATTACAAACTTGTAACTTAAATTACAAGTACAAATTTGTGGTTGTAACTTGTATTTTTGTGAAATAGGCCAGATACACTCTTTCTATTCTCAAACTTGTTCTAAGCGCATAGAATGGTAAATTGATGAACATAGAACTTTGTCGTGATATTTGTCATGTTTTCGGCATTCTGATAAGAATTATACGGTTCTTTGTACAAAATTAAGGAACACAAATTTCTATGTGAATAAGAATCTGTGTAAATGTGGGTGATTTTTATATTGGCCGCGATAACAATAACAAAGTTCTATCAGCCAATTTTGTAACATAGTACCTTATAATTCTCAAAAAAACTATATTATGGTTGATAGAACTTTGTTTTTTTGCGTTTTACGCTTTACAGGGTGATTTTAGGTACATTCTCATGGACTCATTCGAATGTGTTTGAAAATACGAATCCAACGATACCCATATCTCATATTTTGTAAAAATGGATTTTAGAACCCTGTAATTCTTAGCCGACGATACGTAGATTAAAAATTAATCTTGAAAAGTTTTCACCAGAGGAAAACAAGATTAGTTTGACGTTTTCACTCTGAATTGTCATTCAAAAGTCAATATAACAATAGTAAATGTGTAAAAGTAAAAATATGAACGAAAGAAAGGCGGCAGTTGATGCAGAAGTGCCTGCTAGCATAGAAGAGGTTTCTGCAGCTCAGGAACCATCTGAAGATCCATCACCGGCTGATGCATCTCAAGAAACTATTGGTGACCTTTTAGAAGAAGACCATTTACAGCTAAGCTTAGCGTTTGCAAACGGGGTAACTCATTGAGATTCTGAATGCAGTCAATGCGATTCTGATCCATATTTAAGTTGCAAACATTGGGTAGTTCTAATACTTGTATCGATAGTTGTGAGAAGGTAATCTGATAGGTTTCATTTTTGAACGCTGTGCCAGGGTCTTTTAAGAGATTTGTTTGTATTTGGAGAGTCTTAGAGATCGATTTTATGAAGATTATCACACATTCATACTAGATTGATTCGATTTATAGTCGTATTGTGAACTGAAATGCATTCTCGACTCAGTTTAAGAAGAGATGAAATAGCAAATTAGTTTTAGTAAAATAATTTCTTTCAAAAGACTTTATCTCACCTCAAGAGCTTAAAAGCTATACTTAGTCGTACTTAGTAAAGATTCACCAGACTCATTAAAATATTTAGCAAAATCTTGCAGCAGTTTTCCAGTTTTATATATGTAATTTATTAAACAACAACTTGAATGTAATACTCTAGGCAAGCTAGAGCCATTACGAATTCGAGGCACCGCATTGGTCTTTGTAATTTTATTTTATCTTCTATTTTTATACATTTTTATAAACATAAACACAATTCGAAAGCAATGAAACGAAAAATAATACAAGAGAAAAACATACTAAATGTTTTTTTCCCCGTGGGTAGGTGTAAGACCTTCAAAAGGATCTATGAGAACCGAAAAACGCGTGCTCATAGGAGTGTGAGATTCTTACTGCACTAAAAACACCTCCTCCTCCCAATTGCAACTAAGTTGAAACTTATCTAGCAATTTATTTTTAACGAATTTAATTAACGTGTTGCAGGTAACTATCCGGTGATAGTTCCTGCTTATACCGCGATTTTAAAGCGGATTCTCGTTTAGTGCACCAGATCGGAAGGCTTTGTGCGTACTAAATTCGTCTCATCGATAATTTCGATTATAGTACTATTGCAGTGCTGTAATAGCCGTTTTCTATGATTTCGGGCAAAATTTTGTATTTCATCGCGAACCGTGGGAATCCCGAGATCTCTGTGGAGGTCTTCGTTTCTAATGTACCAAGGTGCGCTTACAAATGATCTTAGGAGTTTATTTTCAAATGTTTGTAAGGTATTTAAATTAGAATCTCGCGTACAACCCCAGAGTTGTATACCATAAGTTCAGACAGGCTTAAGCACCTGCCTGTACAAAATTAGCTTATTTTCGATACTGAGCTTAGAGTGTTTCCCGAGCAACCAGTACATATATCTGAGTTTATTATTTAACTCTTCGCATTTCTTTTTAACATGCGGTCTCCATTTTAATTTCACGTCTAGAGTCATTCCGGGATATTTTGCTTCGTTAGCGGAACGGAACTTGAACCGTATTAACAAATACCGGTAATCTATTAATTTTCTTATACGTAAAATCTACATGGACTGATTTTACTTCGTTGAGCGATATCTGCCATGTTTTTGTCCAATCATTGACATTATTCAGAGCTTTTTGTAATTTTGTCGTAGAATCATTTATCGTTTGGCCCACTGCTAGTATTGCAGTGTCGTCAGCAAATGTGGCTATGATAGTGTCTTCTGTTTGAGGTATATCACGTGTAAGTACTAGGTACAATATTGGACCTAAGACACTTCCTTGTAGTACCCATGTTTCCAAGTCTTACTCTAAAAAGTCTATTCTCTACATATGCCTTTAGAAGCCTACAAAGTTCTTCAGGCAGAATTTGTCTTAATTTAAAATTTAGGCCTTCGTGCCACACCTTATCAAAAGCTGGCGACACGTCTAGGAAGACCTCCGAACAAATTTTCTTTTTTTCAAGAGTTTTCTCAATGACGTCAGTGATCTTATGCACTTGGTCAATTGTCGAATGCTTGCTTCTAAATCCGAACTGATGTTCAGGTATTAGGCGCTTTTCTTCTATTATTGGCTCCAGGCGCAGAAGTAATATTCTTTCAAAGACCTTAGATATTACGGGCAGAAGCGAAATAGGTCTATAAGATTTCTTATCATGTGATGGTTTTCCTGGTTTCAGAACCATTATAACTTCCGCAACCTTCCATTTTCTCGGAACGTACTTTAGCCTTAGAGTGGCATTTATTATATAAAGAAGATTAATTAACCCTTTGCGAGGAAGCATTTTGAGAACTTCGGCCGTAATTAGGTCATATCCCGGAGCTTTCTTATTTCTCTACTTAATTCGGCAAGGGTAACATTCCTTGTTATGTAATTTTCGCTTGAGTTAGAACTTATATTTAAATTTTCGTTGAGTACCTGCCCATCAAAAGGTTTACATGTGTTCTACAGGTAATCCGCGAAAACGTTTACTTTCTCTTTGTCGCTTTTTGCCCATTAGTTTTGATCATTCTTAATCGTAGGCGCTGGGAGCTTTGGTTTCTTCGTTACTTTAACAGCTTTCTAGAGTGAGTAGTTGGATTCTTTTCCTGCTGTCAAGCTTTCGAGATAATTTCCAACTTCAGAATTTTTGAACTCTGCTATCGTCTTTTTTAGTAAATTACACAAGCGATTTAAATTTACTTTGTGATGAGGAGCTCGAGTTTGCTGCCATTTCTTACATGCTTTTCGTTTCTCTTTTACTAAATCTTTTATATCCTGCGGATATTTTAGGTTTTTAAAGCGCGGCATTTCTCTTTGGTACGGAGTGTTTTTCCATTCTTGTTGTACGATATTGACGAAGTTATCTACTGCGTCTTCAAGTTCGAGAGGCGTTTGTAGTGACAACCTTAATTCAACGTTATCCTCTATATTTTTCTTAAAACCTTTCCAGTTGGTTTTCACATTGGTTAGCGTGGGTGGTTTTTCATTTTTAATAAGATTTTCGCTCATAGTGAGAATAACAGCAGAATGATCTGAGAAAAGATCAAAGCTTTCTGTTATGCTAATTTTATTTGAGGGTATTTCTTTGACCACAAAAAAATCAATAAGGTTAGGTATTTTCGATGGATCAGTCGGCCAGTAAGTCGGGTTGCCAGTCGAATGAAAATCGCAATTATTTTCCATTACCGCTTCGTAGAGCATTCGATCCTTTTGAGAAATAACTCTAGATCCCCAAAAGCTGTTTTTGGCATTAAAGTCACCACCAAGAATAAAATTTTGTTTAAGTAACTTTAGCACGTTCATAAATTCATTCTTTTCAATTTTACATCGTGGAGGACAGTATATTGAAGATACATTCAGTACAACATTCTGAGTTCTAACCTGTACACCGATTAATTGCATTGAATCAGCCTCTATTTTGGGGCCTATCGTGTATTCGATGCATTCTTTTATAAATATAGATGCCCCACCTCTTGCTTTGTTCGACGGATGAGTTGCGTGGTATCCTAAATATTTATTGATCTTACTATTTGATTGTTTCTTGACATGCGTTTGCGATATCAAACAAATATCAATATCTTTCTCATGCAAAAACATTTCTAGTTCTCCAAGTTTTTGCCATAATCCGTTGGCATTCCAAGTATTTATTTTGAGCTTTTCCATCATGTTTTTCTTTTTGTAGGGCGTTTTGGCCGAAAACTGTTTTCGAGTTTAGTTAGCCCATCAAATATAAGTTTATTTGTACAACATTGCTCCTCAATTTTCGAAAGGATTATGTTTAAGACGTTCGTGAGTGGATCACTAGCAGTATCTTTTTGTAAAGGTATGTTCTTAGCCGTTATTTGGGCATATGTGTTTACACCACCTTTCTTTGGTGTTTGCTCTGGTTGTGTTGATTGATCTTTTGCTTGTGTTGATTGATCTTTTGCTTTTGGTATTCGGGCATTTAACCTCTTAGGGGTCAAGTTCTTATGCTTTTCTACTTGACTTGGTGGTTTTCTTTGTGACTGCGTAAATTTTGTTGACCGTTTTTGTAATTCTTTTGCTACCTCACAGCCTCTATAGTTGGCCGGATGACTTTTATTACAATTTATGGACGTTGCTGCACTTTTGCTATCTGAGGCGCAGTCTTTAGTAAAATGATTCCCGGCGTACTTTACAAGGTTCTTTTTTGCAATAAGTTTGCGTGTGATTGAATTCTTGGCAGCGTTTACATAGCGGAATCAGTCTTGAACTCTTTCTTAAAGGTTCGATGTTAACAACAATATTGAGCATTGTTTTAATTTTGTAAATATCGTCTATTTTCTCTGCCTTATCAAAAGTAAGAATAAATAGGGGAAGACCACGCTTTACCACATTTTTTTCGCTATCTTTTTTTTGTGTTTCTCTTTTGACGATCTTCACAGCATCTAAGATATTATAGTTCCTCCTTAGATCGTTAATAATATCGTCTTTTGGACATGATGGGTGCAAACCTCTCGCTACAACACGTAAAGGTCCTTCCGACTTATTCTCATAAGTGTACCATTCCACATTTTCTTCGTTTAGTTTTCGCGACAGGAGACGATAACTCTCAGGATCTTTCACGCAAACTTTCCATTTGTTGTTATTAAGTGAAATAACTTTAAAGTCTGATGGTGTTAACGTCTTTAAGAAAGTTTGCAGCCGGTTATACTCCGCAATACCGACAACATTAATTGGCGGGCGAGGCCTTATTTAAATAGGTTTTTCTTTAATATTGCATCTTTTGGTGATGCAATTTTTTCAGGAAAACAGGCGCCATCAGGTGAAGATCCAACCTTGCGTTTTTTACTCGGCCTTTTGTTTGAGGACTTATCTGTTTCGCGGGCTAGCTCTTCTTCATACATACATTTTGTTAATTGTTATACATATGTAGGTATATGCTTCAAATATTATTTATATCAAAAACGATTGTTAAAAGTCAGCGACTTAATCGAGGCTATTTATTCCATCCACTTCCCTCTATTTCATCTTTTCATCGTAATACATATCAAGTTTGATCCAAATCTCCAGTTGGATTTTTTGACGAATCCATAACTTGCCATATAGTACCTATGTACATAATAATCGCAAGTGCAAAACTATTTTCCTAGCTTTTTTTTAGTACTACAAAAAAAATTATAGATAGTATACAAGAGCTCCTGATAACCACTAAAATCCTATAGCCAAGCCTCTCTTGTTTTTAACAGATTACTTCTAGTTATTTCAAACTACTTCAAAGAGATAGCATTGTCCCAATCGCTCTTCCTGCTGTACGAATTACTTTTTACTTTTTCTTTAAGTATTAATGTCGCTATTGAAAATATTTCCTAGAGAATTTCTTTCATTATCAGTGTCAAATTTATAATATATTTATTTAGATCCTGAACTAAATTTTATGGAAGTGAAACGAGACATGCCAATTAATAACAGTTATGTTAATAAAAGTATAATTTATGCGATCCGCTGGGTCAGATGGGAAGTCAACTTTGGAAACTTAGTTGTTTGATCCAGCAGCGCCCCAACCGTCAACTACATATTTCACAATATTAGTGATGAAAAACTGTCAGAACTGTTATAAATTGGCATTTCTCTAGTCTTGTCCAAATTTTATATAGTAATGTGTTGATTGGCTTGGAACCGGAGTTGTCAGTAAATATATTTGAAATCCATATCTATCGCAATAAAAATATTGACTTATATATTTCGGCTGACAAAAGCCTACCAGTTCCCCATACATACTCACAACTGCAATATTTAAATGAATTTATACATTCGAGCTTATTTGCTTGAGAATCGGTATCCATAATTTGGTCTCAACGTTTCTGTCTTCATACCGAACTTCTTCGATTCAACACATTTCAATTTATTGATATTAATTAAGAATGCATTTCCAAATGCAGAAAAACATATCATGTTCTCGGTATGCTAAATTGAGATACAACAGGCAAGAATCAGAGATATATACCTATAATATTTGTTGACACGGCCCGATCGATAATAATTCCATAACCAAAGTGATACATTCGACAAACAGATAGGTATGCGTTAACCATTCATGTTCATGCATAGGTTTTAAGATAACTAGGCCCTTGGGAAACATTTTACTTAAAAGATTGTAAATCATCTTCATTTGCACGAGCAACGAGCATACCAGTATACACTGCATAGTTTCGTTATTTTGCATTAATTATGGATGTACCCTCCTCGTTTTTAGCCATGCTATTGCTCCATATGAATATCTTTTAGAAAAGAGATATGGTTTCATTTAAAATATGCTTTACGGATTTGCAAACACATGTACATAGAGGACAATAGCTTAGATGCCTTCTGTCTATCCTATACAGCACTTTTAAGATCCACATGCTTTCCATTTTTTGATGAGATTGTTGTTCTTGAATTAGAAATTTTGATTGGACGATTCTAGCCACAATAGTTTTTATTGATACATTTTCAGAATATGGAATGAAATTTATTTTATTATCTAAAGAAGTTAAAGGTTTTTTTGTTTGTCAAAGAACCAATAAGCAATTAAAAAGCAAATTGAAGTTTGACAAACAGGAAAGTATGATCAAAATAGGTCTGATTCACACTCTGCCAAATTGCACAAATTGGCACAAATATCTGACAATTCCTGTTTCAGACTTCAGACAAAATTAGTAGCTTTGGGCAGAATAGAGCGCTCTTGAGAGAGGAAAATAATTCCCCTTCCTGTCAATTTCTTATCAATTTCTGCCAAATAGAAAGTCTGATCCATAATTTTTTTGGGCAGAAATTGGCAGATTGTCAAAATTTGAAGAGTGGGGATAAAATTCTCTCATTGAGAAATAAAGTCCGAAAAAGTCTGGAACAGCTTGAGCACAATCTTCTGCCAATTTTTAAACGTCAACACATTTGTTTTTTTTTTTTTAATTTCTTTATTTGCTGTAAATTCACATTTTTTTCTCTTCAAACTAATTATTTTGTATTTTAGTGTTTCTAAATTTATTTATTTGTTCAACAAATATTTTTCCACACCAACTACGAAATGTTTTTTTTTCGTTTATGACAAACGTCAGTCTGACAATTGTAAATTTTCTGCCCACAAAAATGTATTGGGAAGGAATTGGCAAGAAATTGTCAGGAAGGATAAATATTTTACTCTCTCAAGAGCGCTCTCTTCTGCCAAAAACTACCAAATTTTTAAGTCCGGAACAGGTTTTGGCAGAAATTGGTGCCAATTTGTGCCAATTGGCAGAGTGTGTGTGGATCAGACCTAATTTTTTGTAGGCAGGAATTTTTGGGCAGAACATTTACAATTGTCAGATTGATGTTTGTCATAAGGGATAAAAAACGTCACATGCTTTTCTTAAGAAAAGATTTGTTGTATTTAGAAGCACTAACATAAAAAATTTAGTTTGAAGAGAAAAAAATGTGAATTTTATGCAAACAAACATATAAAAAAAATGTGTTGACGTTTAAAAATTGCTCAAGCTGTTCCAGACTTTTTCGGACCTTATTTCTTAAGGAGAGAATTTCATCCCCAATTTAAAATGTTATAAGCTGCCAATTTCTGCCCAAGAAAAGTCTGGAAAGGGGTTGTGAAGAAGTAATTACGGTGGAATTGGCTAAGGTGATAGTTGATTGTCAATTTTTTGTTAGTCATTTTGACTGTTTGCAGTGTAAATAATGAAAAATTTTAAATCCTCCTAAAATAGTGGTTGTAGCGGTTTTTTTTTTACTAAAAAAACTTCTAAAAAAATGCAAATTTTTGTCAAGTAAAAAAACTGCAAAATTCCTGGCAACTCTGGAAATTCTGTAATTAGAATGCAAAAAAAATATAAATTATATGCCTGGACCAATCGAACTTGTCTTAGGGTGACGTTTAAAATACCGAGTGTATATTTGTTTATAGTTTTTTTTAATTTGGTGTGTTAAATTTTAAATAACTAATTAAAACCAAAAAACAAGTTTTTTATTTTGTTAAGTTTCCCTAAAAAATAGGAAACAACTTTACAAATAGTTATTAATCCATTTCGCAACAAAAAGAAACAAAAAAATCAGGTATCAGATTACTCTTACTAAGCAAAAAGGTATTTATATAATTTTTGTACTGCAAAAGCTTTCTGCTTCATTTAAAGCATCTTCAACAATATCACAAGTTTCTTGTTCTTCTTCTACAGAAACTAAAATTTTGTTGAAGCAGCTTCTTTGTATATAAATTAGGAGGAATAATGAAGGCATCACAACATTTCTCAGAAAAATTATCTCGGATAAAAAGTATAGGTCTTATTTAACATATTACATTACATTACATATTATACTACTCCGTAGATAAATCTACGAAGTAGAGACACTGAAGCACTGGCAACGAAGACCATTGGCTTTAAACATCACATACATTAATACAACAAAGAGAGACAGAGAAAGGAAGAACACACAACAGAAGAAACACATGTCAACAGCACGTGGTTGGTTTCAGACGGTCCTCCATCTTAGTACTAACCACGCGCAACGATGCTTGATTTCGCTGATCTATGGGAAGCGATGCTTTCATCGGAGCCAAGGCCGTTGACGACTTAACATATTAATTTTCATTCGATTCCATCGTTGATCCTTCACAAGATTCATTAAACTAAACACGATCTCAACTGCAGCATTTGAGATAGGCAAAACTTAAAACAAATTGACAAAGTTCGACAACCCTTTTGGAAGGGTTTTCATTGGATTGGAAAAGAAGTGTACTTGCTGCAAGATTCGTAGATTTTGTGGAGTTCGCAGTAGCTTTCTCAAGCACCCGTTTGTGCGACCGATGACAACGTAAGTGTGTTAGGAGGAATAATGAAGGCATCACAACATTTCTCAGAAAAATTATCTCGGATAAAAAGTATAGGTCTTATTTAACATATTACATTACATTACATATTATACTACTCCGTAGATAAATCTACGAAGTAGAGACACTGAAGCACTGGCAACGAAGACCATTGGCTTTAAACATCACATACATTAATACAACAAAGAGAGACAGAGAAAGGAAGAACACACAACAGAAGAAACACATGTCAACAGCACGTGGTTGGTTTCAGACGGTCCTCCATCTTAGTACTAACCACGCGCAACGATGCTTGATTTCGCTGATCTATGGGAAGCGATGCTTTCATCAGAGCCAAGGCCGTTGACGACTTAACATATTAATTTTCATTCGATTCCATCGTTGATCCTTCACAAGATTCATTAAACTAAACACGATCTCAACTGCAGCATTTGAGATAGGCAAAACTTAAAACAAATTGACAAAGTTCGACAACCCTTTTGGAAGGGTTTTCATTGGATTGGAAAAGAAGTGTACTTGCTGCAAGATTCGTAGATTTTGTGGAGTTCGCAGTAGCTTTCTCAAGCACCCGTTTGTGCGACCGATGACAACGTAAGTGTGTTTGTATCCTGATAGATGGCGGTCAATTACAAATCCAAGGCTACTACAGTGATCGACTGCTTTAATCTTGTTGTCTCTTAGACATATTTCTGGTAAAGTACTGAGATGAACTTCTTTTTACATATTGGAATGACTAAGGATTTAGTAGGATTGATGAGGAGGCCATTGTTGATAGACCAATTTTTAATTTTGCTAAGATCTTCATTGATAGAGTGAGACAATTTCTCAAGCTGATGATAAGGCCTAGCCAGATGAAGCTGAATTTAATCGGCATATAAGTGCACCGAAGCATGTGAACAACACGAGGGCAGATCATTAATGAATATGCAAAAAAGTATAGGACCAAGGATCGATCCCTGTGGGACTCCTTGTGGTACAGGTCTTAGAGTTGAGCATTTCCCGCCAGAGATGACTCTTTGCATTCTGCCTGACAAATAATCAGTTATAAGTGTACAGGCCCGGTCAATGAAGCCAAAGCAGTTAAGTAGCTTCAATTTAAGAATATTGTGATTCACTTTATCAAAAGCTTTGGAAAAACTGAGTAAGCAAAATAGATTGATATGACTCTTATCATAGTCGACCCTAATACCCTCTAAAAGATTAACCATGTCCGTATTACAACTCTGATTTGCTCTAAAACCCGATTGTTTATCATACAGCAGATTGTGACTATCCAGGTGACTTAAAATTTGCTTTTCAATTATATTCTCTAAGACTTTAGATAGACAAGGAAGAATACTGATGGACCTGAAATCTGCACGGGATGAGAAATCACATTTCTTTACAATGGGAAGAACTCTGGCAATTTTCAAAGAAACAGGAAAAGTGGAAGTGGCGATGCACCAGTTAATTATATGAGTTTGATGGGTAAGAATAAGTGGCAAAATAAGTTTGACAAACCGGATTGGTACACCATTTTCTCCGATAGAGTCAGATCTGATGGCCTCCACACATTTCATAACGTCATCTTCGTTGACTACTTCAAGATCCTCTAGTCTTGGCACAGAACTAGAGGTAATTATGGTGTTGACCTCATGCACATATTCACCAGCAGAAAAAGCATCACCGAGGAAAAAATCATTCAACAGATCTGGGTCGAGAGAACATTGAGAGCCTATTTCATTGCAAAGACAAGTTTTTCTAAGGTTGCTCCATAATTTTTTAGGAGGCAGGGATGTATTGCATTTAGACACATAATAATTAGTTTTGGATGTTCGAATCAAAGTCGTTGTTTGATTACGGGCTTCTGTAAAAGCTCTCCATTTAGCAGCCTGGTCGGCATTTCCATCTATTTTGCAGTAAATTTCTTTTTTTGATGGGAAGTGTAAGAGTACAGGTGAACTAAGGACAACGATTGTTAAGGACTCTTATTGTTTTAGTGGGGACACATTGATTATATAGTTGGAGCAGCAAAAATTGAAAAGAGTTAACATTATCGTTGGCAATAGTATAAAGGCGACAACTAAGCCAAGGGGCCGATGCAGAAGCAAGATGAAGACTGTAAAGGTCAATAGAGTTGAAATCCTTCTAGGTGAACGTTTCATTGCTAGGTGACTGAGAGAATTTTATATTATATGTGGAAAATAGAAGGTCATGATCAGAAATATTTAAGGATAACTGATCGTACAGTTGCATGAGTGAGTACTCGGGAACAATAACCAGATTCTGGTGACTAGGAGAGCAGTTGGGAGCGAAGCGTATGGGATAAGTGGTGTTTACAATATTTATTCCCACCGATGACACTGAATCTTTAATTTGAAAGGCGCGAGAATCAGCATTGAAATCACCGAATACTATTGTATTCTTAGAGATAGCACAGTATTCACTAAGAACAGAAAAAAATGGAATAGATGAGCAGTGGCGATTATTGTTATAAATATATGAGATTAAACATTTGGTATAGGAGTCACTAACTTCAATAATAATGTATTCGCAACTTGAACCACTAGATTTGGCAATAACTTTGCCTTTAATGGATGATTTTACATAAATTGCAACACCTCCACCACAGTCTCGGCGATTCTATCATTTCTTAATAGATTGAAATTATCGATTTCATACAACTGATCACAAAAAACGAGTTTGAACCAACACTGAACCAAATTTGGTAGTGATATTAATAAAAACGTAGGTAGAATTGATGAAAGGGTGATCAATACACGGTAAGCAAAACACTATTTGAAAAGACATTCTCCAATTTGACTATATTTGGTCATCAATCCAATAAATTTGTTTTCATTTTCACATTAAATTTTCTTCAAATTGAAAAAATATTCTTCATATTTACACACCTTTATTGTTTAATTGATGAAATATTCTTCAATTTGACGAATTCTGGTCTTCAAATTAATGATTTTTTGTCATTCTCTCATTAATTTTTCTTTGAAGTGAAAAAAAAAATCTTCATAGTTTTACACCTGCATTTTTAAATTGCTAAAATATTCTTCAATTTAAAAAATGCAAAAATGTTTTTCTTCCAACTTACGCATTTTCTTCATTTTCACATCAAACTTTCTTCAAATTGAAATAAAATCTTCATACTTACACACCTACATTTTTAAATTGATAACATATTCCTTTATTTTATGAATTTTGGTCAATGAGTTTTCTTCTCTTTCACGATAAATTTTCTCGAATCAAAAAAAAAAAAAAAATTATTCATTCTTCCATACTTCCTTGTTCATTTTATATATGAACTGCAGTGTTTTTTAAATAAACGTATTTATTCCATTTAACCCAAATTGGGTTTTAAATATGAACCACCTTCTGCAACATCAAAAATATTCTGAACACAAATCTTTTTCTTTTATTAAAAAACTATACCAATTTGATTTAAGTCTTAAACCATTTTATTATTTTTTTTTTATTATACACAAGCATCCGTTTGAAGGTAGGTTAGAGAAGTCTTACATGAGGGTTTAGATTAATTTTACTATAATAACTTAATACCTAATTATTTAATAATACATATTTAATTTTATTAAAAAATGAATGCTAATTTTATTAATACTTAATATAATAACTTAGTTTGATGTTTATAATTTAATGTGGGCTTTTTTCAATATAGTTCACTTTCAAACTTTAAATTAATGCTTACACTTTGAACACTTTAAGGATAATGACAAAATAACTATATTTCAACCGAAAAAAACTATAATTCTTCAATTTGAGGAAAAAGTCGTCAATATGAGGAAAATGCTTTCCTGTATTTAACGGAAGATGATATATTTTTTTTAAATAAAACGGTGTTAATTCACATACACTTCTGAAGAACACCAGGATACTTTAAGTATTAATGAAGATTTTTTTCAATTTGAAGAAATTATACATTTGGACAATGGGGTCTTATAGAATTTCGTTAATACGAAGGGACTTTGCTAAGTGACTATTTTCATTCACAAATCCACACATCTTTTTTATCATTCTTTCTCTTCCTTAACCTGACGCCCGCGCTGTGTTGAAACATTTAAAGGGTAGTATAATCCCTTGACCGCGTGTAGATTATAAAAAAAATATTCTTTTTTCGTCAATAATTCTTCTACTTGATCGGAACGAAAACGAAAGAAATTTTACCGATTTTGAAGAATAAATCTTCATAAATAATACAAAATTTGCAAAAATTGTCAACTTGAATAATTGCTTCTTCAAATATTAACAAAATATTTTCGTCAAAACCACCTACGGTATTTGGTTCAGTGAAGTTTCGCTCACACAAACGACATCAATACAAGAACATGAAAATCAGTAATTTAAATAATCGAGTTTGCAAACATTAAGACTACGTGCATTTAGATAACTGTTGAAAAGGAAAAGTATATTATCCAAAAATTGGTAAGTTGGCTGAATTCGAAAGGTAAATGTCAATCCAAAATTGTCTTATTTTATTGAGATTGACATTGATTGATATTCAATTAACTGGATCAACAATTGTGCAATCATGGTTCAACCTTGGTTCAATATTTGAACTCAATGGGTGGATGCAATGGCGCAGTGGATATAGTGCTTGCACTGCTAACTTAGATGTTTGGTTTCTATACCTCCAATTTTAATAGGAAGTCGGCCGTGGGTTAAGATTAAATAGTAAATACCTAATTCTCAAATCCACTGTGTCCACAAAAACTCTTTCTATTCCTTCTAACTAGTGGCTTGCAATTCAGGTTGCATTTAAAAGACCTTAGGTCATACAGGCATATAGTTAAAATTATTATTATTATTATTATTATTATTATTACCTTCTATGAAGTGTTATGCAATCGAATATTAGTCTTAACTCATCGCTGCATTTTCGATTCTCGTGCTCTCTTTTCGCCCGGCTTATATTTTTTTCTTCAAATCCAAATTTTTAAATAGTCTAATCGGGTTATCAAAAAAAGGGTTGAAATAAAAAAAAAATTAATTCGTACAATTTTCTTTCACAGTTCGTTAGGAGGGGTCATAATTGGTCTAAATCTCGGTTTTCGGGAAAATCGCGCTGGAGCTTCAGCCGCCATTTTGAATTTGATGAATATTTTAATTTGGGAAATAACTTCGCCACTTTTGATTTTTGACAAAAATAATATAAGTAAAACTTGTAGGAAATTTATTTTTCTATAACTTTAATCCTACTGAGATCCTACAAATTCTTACCGGGGAGACGCATAGGGATATGCATTCTCTATGTGTCAAAAAAAATTAAAAAATCAACACTCATATCTTGTTGGTGGATCCTTCATATGAAGATCTTTTTTGTTCGTCCTTTTATTTTTGCTTGTTACAAAGGGGTAATGATATCGTGTCATTGTCGCGACGAAAGTTTCATTTGCATAGTCGATTATCAGTTCGGAAAAGTTTTACGATAAATCGGACGTAGCAAATATGTATAATAAATAATACAAAATAGCTCAAAATAAAGTAAAAATAATAGGTATATAACCAGCCTGTGTTTTTGTAGTAAATAGGTAGCTACTTATACTTACAAAAAAAATATAAAAAAGAAAACGATAAAAATAAAGGTTGTGTTAAATTTTCTTAAAAACATATAAATCATTTCCTTAATTATAGTATCATGTAACAATTAAGAAGTCCTAGGAAGCTATAAAAGCCAACCAAGAGGCAAATAAAATATTTTCCAGAGGCTCACCGATAAAATATTCAATCATAAATGAATAAGAAATAAAGAATTCACTTATGATGCAATTTGAATCTTTTCACGTGGGCTCTTAGACACCGATTTGAATCATTTTAATGATTCATTTATGATCCAATAATTCTGCAATGAAATGAACGTATATAAGGGTTCCATATATTCCTTTAAATGATTAATCCCTGAACCTTTTCTGAATCGCAAAAATGATTCCTATACGATTAATTAAAGTGAAGGTATATACTTAGAAATCCTTCACTTAAATGAATTTTATTGGAATTATTTTTATGATTAAGAAAAGATTCAGGCAATAATCATTTAAATGAATATATGGAACCCTTATATACGTTCATTTAAATGACGAATTTTCAAATCATAAATGAATCATTACAATGATTCAAATCGGTGTCTAAGAGCCCAGGGGGTTAATTCCCGATCTGTGAAGATGTGAAGTGATAAATTTTATCACGCTTTCACGTCTAATTCGATTCTCGATTCGTGAAAAAGTGAAGTTAAACGCCAAACATTTTTCATATGATAATTTTTTTATCACAGTCAATTGTTTTGTGAAGAAAATGTTTCTAATCGAATATTAAGAAGAAAAACAGGATTTGGCAGATGACAACTAAGCAACAATTATATTTATACACAAATTCATGTATTAAATCCATGCATAAATGTTTTGGGAATCTATAAAGTTCAATAAAGTGCTCCTAGTTGTAACATCGAATAGATTCTGCCCATATCGAAGGGAAAGCCTCAATATCCTCACATGAAAAAATAATAAATCTTACTCAAAACAGAGATACTATTGAATATAATATTTATAAAACCCACAATTGTTCAGTACGACGTCTTTTATTAATTTATTAAACGAATTATTATTCCGGACATTATTCTTAAGCAAATTTAGAAACTGAAATGAAATATTTACCTTTCCCAACAAAAAATCTAATCAGAAATGACAAAATTTATCATTTAGTACTTTTTAGTACAAACTTTATCACAATGAGTTTTAGAATTGCATTAGGCGTGTGCGTGAAGTTGGAAAATGATAAACCTCTGTGAAAACTGAAATGATATTTTTTTTATCACTTCATAATTTCACAGATAGGGAATTGACCCCCAGGTAAAAAGATTCAAAGTGCATCATAAGTGAATTTATTTTTCGGCCGGTTTCTTCACTTTTATGAATTAATTATCGTTCATTTCTGAATTAAAATGTTTGCTGGGTATGGTTATTGTTAATCGGGTGTTGTGCGTATGTTGATTTTGTGTTCTGTTTTGGTCTATGTTCTTTGAATCTGTCATAAAAAGTTCTACCTGTTTGTCCAATGTAGAATTTGTCGCAGTCATCACAGTTGATTTTGTATGGAACATTGATTCCAAAACGCGTAGTTTTAATATAACGAAGATTAATGTTGTGAATAAATTAAATCGACAATAATAAAAAAAATTTAAAAGTAAACATTTTAGTTTATTTGATTTTTAATTTTTGTTTAAAAACTCACACAACATGGAAACTAAAACACTAGGAAAATTAGAATTTGACATTAGAGAAATTTCAAATCTGGCTAGTGTTCGTAGATAAAATCTTGCTAAAAATACAATATTTGTTTTGACGGAATGAAATCGATTTTGTTTAGGAAACTGTTCAAAGTTTTCAACAAAAAAACTGACAATTTTAAGTCCACTTTTAAAACTAACTCATTTGGACGGAATTTGCTTTTTTGATCGCACGTACTTTCTCTCATGTTTGATCACATCCTGAGCACAGTAGAAATGGCAAAATATATTTTAAGTTCGGGAATTGCCCCTCCCGCCAAACGGGTGGAGAAAGTCTTGTTTTTAGCCCCTATACAAAAAAACCGTTTTCAATTTATGGCATAAGTTATCGTATTTATACAAATGAAGTTTTTGTTTCTATATCGTTAAAGAACTTTACGAGAGATTAAATATTAATTAAAATTTTAAAATTATTTGGACTAAAAACGGAAACTTGCCATCTGGATTAATTTAAAAAAAAAGTTGTCTGGTGATACCTTACAAACGTAGATATTTTCAAAGATTTCTGATTTTTATAAGTGATGAATTGACAATCAATCAAAATCAAAAGAAACTAATGTTCCTTTTCAATTTTCGGCAAAATAGAATTACAATACAACACTCATCAATTCCTCAGCAACTTGTTGCTAAAAAAAAAAACCAAATTCCAAAAAAAAAAACTCCCTTACTTCCATAAAAGCAAAATAAGTACTTATTGTACCTTACCTACCTATGCTTTTGCATTAAAGACTTTTAACATTCCTTTCAAATGCAAAATATCTACCCCAGCTTATGTTCCTTGCCATGGAGAACTAGGAACAGTTACATCAACTTGTGTTTGAAAAGAGCTTTTTTTATTTTCGGAATAGACAGAGCTTTGGCAAGTAAAAGCTTCTGTCATCGTGCCGTTAGTTCATCGTAAGGATATTTTTGAAAATCCTTAAACCAGTTCCTCGTCAATATTCTCAGCGTTGTGTTGGGTTCGGTGGTGTTCTATGTAAATAACGGTTCAACCCAAAACAAAAATTACGTAAATGTAACTGTTTTTGCTATTTAACATTCTGCACTATACATATTTCTGTACATACCTATATGCGTAGGTTTCCTTTTCCATCCCTGTGTTTGATTTGACGTGATCTGTGTTTGACCAAATGCTATGTGAATGTGCTTCGAAACTACTCAAGTGCAATTTGGAGTTGGTGTGATTTTTTTGTTTTTATTTTTCACAAAAAAAATAAATATCGAAATATGCTGATACTGACTGGATACTTTGGATAATATCTGCTGGATGCCAGTGAAACACTTGACGGGCTCGAGTGTTTCAAATGGATTCACCTCACTGCTTTTTCTTCTCATTTTGTCCAATGTTTTTGGTATGTTTTGAATGTAACTGTTTTTTTTTTTCGTTTTTTTTTTTTAATAATTCAAATGGCAAAATAAAACCACAGTTAATGGAATAATGGTGAAATTTTCTCGGCTTATTGGTGTGTGAAAGACGATATATGAAATAAAGATGTTGTGTTTTGAATTGCTGTAAATAATTTGGAACGCACCAAAGTGGAGGGGGGAATTGTTTTAAGAAGTTTTTTGTATGTTATTGTAGCTGTTGCTATTGAATAAATCAAGAACAGCACTTTCTGGAAGTGCTATTAAGTCAAGTCGAGTGTGCATATAGCACCCAAACTAATTCCTTAATGAAAACTTTTCATATAGCCACTTTGCTTTTTTAGCTTTTCTCCATTAACCTTTATTACTCGTACTCCTAGAGCGTATGCTTAGTTTTTTGTTTCTCCTTTTTTCGACAAACATTCTTTTGGTCTGTTAAGTTATGATTATGATGAGAAAAGTTAATGTCCGATGGCGTAGTAAAGTTAAAAAAAAAAGGTTTAAATGTGTTCTCCCCTTTTTGCATGTTTGACAAGAATTAAATTAAAATAAAAGTTTTCAGTTTATCCCTTGACGTTTGTAAGAGTTTCAATTCTCTGTTTGAAAATTCTCTGTTAAAGGTTTTTCACTAAATGGAAAAGCTATGTAAATTTTAAAAAATTGAAGAGAGAACAGTAAACAGAAGGGTTTAGTTTAAAAATACATGCAGGGAAAATGCTTTAAAGAGAACGATGTCTGAAGTTATCCATTACACAGTTGGACAACATTATTTTAGACGAACAAATTAAATGTCAACCAAAATATGTATTTTCCAAAATTATTATATGCTCAATAGAGTGATTATTAGCCACTTGGTAGAAATTAATTGTTCTGAACATTTTTAGAAAAAATAATTAAAAAACACTTGTTGTTTCCACAGTATAAAAAAAAGTTTTTGTTTTATATATGATATAAATATTTATTTAACAAATAGGCCGACGCGTTTCGTCTTTATAGGATATCTTCAGGGAACTGGCAATAACATACAAAATAAGGTACTAGGGGTGAATTATTACAATAATTTTTTTTTAATTTAAAAAATATAAAAACGTTAGAACACACATAAAATTTTAAATTTTAATTTAACAAAGGACTGTTATTTGTTAAATCTATTTGACAATTGAGAACATTAAGCAATTTATATTTATTGATTTCAAAAACTTCATATTTGTCTAATATCCTGCCAGCCGGAAGAATGTGTAGCAGTGTGACATCGTCGATAAAGCATCTATGACCAGTGTTTTTCAGATGCTGGGAAAGACCAGAAGAAGGTACATGGTATGTTGAGGCTTTAAAATGTTCCATTATTCTTTTTTCCAGTGATCTTGAAGTTTTTCCGATGTAAACTCCATTACATCTTTACAAATAACTTTGTAAATTCCACTTTTCTTGTTTTTATGAACTGGTTTTTTGAACTTGTTGTTGCATAGAGCATTTTTTAAAGTGAAATTTTTAAGGCACGCTGGCTTAATTTTTGCTTCTAAGAGTGGCTTGGAGAGTTTGTCCCAAACAACGGGAACATAAGGAACCTTGCGCCACATTCCATCATTTTTATCTCAACCCAAAGGAAAAATAGCTTGCAGTGTATGTTGTCTGAATTTCTCTTGTAACAAGCCATGAATAGTTTTGGAGTTATATCCGTTAGCAGTTGCGATATTTTTTATTAAGACGAGTTCTTTTTTAAAATTGGTTCGACTGAGGGGTACTTTTAGAATTTAATGGAATGCGGACATTTTAATATTCAGTCTGTGGGCTGAAGACATAGGGATAACGGTATCGGTAGCTGTACTTTTTCTAAAAATGTCGAAGACTAGTTTCCGTGAAGACATTGAAACTGTTAGATCAAGAAAGCTTAACGATCCCGGTTCATACCCGAAGGTAAACTGTAACTTGGAGTGTAATTTGTTTAGTACATCTTCAACAAAAGTCAAGAGGTTGCGTTGTGTTTCTGTCCAGGTACAAAAAATGTCATTCACATATCTGCTCCAGAAAAATATATTTTGTGAAATTGGCTTTTGGAGCCACAAACGTTGTTCAAAATCATCCGTATAAGATTCAGCAGCAAAAGGTGAAAACGAATAACCCATAGCAAGAGCTGACTTTTGACTATAATACCTCCCATCAAACTCAAAATAATTTTGGTCGATGCATAAGGAGAAAAGTTTAACCAATTGTAGGCTCTTTTGTTCGTCTTGTAGATTTTCGAAGATTCGGCATTTTAATAATTGTTTGAGTTTTGAAGTTGAAACTGATGGAAACAAATTTTTAACATCAAGGGAAATTAATTTTGCGTTCGGTGGTGGAACTAGGTCTTTAACCTTATCAATAAACTGATAAAGTTAATATTGACTAATTTCATTAATTTTTATAAAAATAATGTTTTTAGGTATGGCTGATGTTGATCAAAATATCTAAAGACACCGTCGATATTACCAATAGATCCCTGAAGAAGATTCCAACAAGAATCGAAACGTTGACAAATATTAAATAAATATTGATCTGAAACACAGACTGCATTCGGCTTTTCACTTAATAATAAACAGAGCAGTCGGTAGTCTCAACGAAATTACTTTTTTGTTAAGTTAAGCAAATCTCCCAACAATCGATACATATTCGATGATAACTTCAATGTTGAGGATGACTTAATAAATCAAAATCAGTTTAAGGCAATCGCAAGATCTCCATATAAGTAATGATAACAATTCTAAAAAAGTGGGCGGTTACCACGTCCCCTTAATGGAAAACCCCAAATTTTCGATTGATTGCAACAACAAGGCCTACCGTTGGGCAGAATTTTAAGATTCTACGATGTCTGCGAGTAATCTATAATTTAAATGATCATCCATTCAACCATCTGGTTTATATTTTTTCATTCAGAGCAAAGCACTGAACAGTGTACAAGCTCCGAAGGGAGCGCGTTCTAAGAGCTCCGAATTAATTTATGAACAGACCCGAGAACTAGCTGTCTGAAAATGAAACTTGTAAATTCTCTGATGTCACTTTTTCAAAAACAAAAAACATGGACAGCGAAGCCATAATTAGCAGGCAAGCATTTTTTTTATTTTTTGAAGAAAGTGACACCGTGTCTCCATCTTCTATATTTTATAGTATACTATCTGTCATTTTGATAGAAAGAAAGAAAAATAGAATGCTAGAAAGTTTGGCATTGGGCATTTCATAGCATACTATTTCAATTGCCCAAATGTCGCGAATGCAGAAGTATCGGTGTATTCCTGCTTTATTAGCATTACATGAATTTAAAAAAAAAACGTTCAACAAAAGGAATTAAACAAAAAACAGTTATTATAACAATAACACACACCACAAACATTCACCAGCCACAAACCCGAAACTTCAAAGTGAAAATGGCAACCAAATAGTATACTCTCGATAGAATGCTATGAGCTGTGCAATATCTAGTATGAAATTTTTTAAGGAATGCTATTTGTTGTCTCCACGAGCAATTTTCATAGAATGATGTCTATGCTGATTTTCCAGTTAATATAGCTCGTGGAGACCCCATGTGAGGATGAAGATCGCATTAAACATGGAAAAATAA
This sequence comes from Philhelius pedissequus, assembly GCA_910595825.1. Classification (NCBI taxonomy): domain Eukaryota; kingdom Metazoa; phylum Arthropoda; class Insecta; order Diptera; family Syrphidae; genus Philhelius; species Philhelius pedissequus. The sequence continues at coordinate 270,192,383 of OU343160.1, read as the reverse complement.
TTGTCAGATACTTAAACTACGCGGAAAATTTCGTCCCTAGGTTTTCCGACAACACTTTTAGAGAGCATTTCCGCATTAGCCCTGATTTGGTTGAAATCTTGTATTGTGAAATCATCATCTTCGAATTTCTTAGCTAGCCATTTCCTCAGATATTTGACGAATTTCTTTTTGAGATCTCCATAATCAAGCTCTGTTTGTCTGCTATCCAAATATTCCACTGTTTGTACTATGTTGTCTACTAATGATATGACTGCCGGTGGATTTATCTCGGGTGCCTTGAATAAGAAATCGTTTAACAGATCGTAGAATTCCTAGGACTTTCTGGACTGTCCCGTGGTTTTGATGTCCTCTTTTATTTTCTTGTAAGTTTTCGTCAACCCTTTCAATTTTTAATTGACCTGGTTCTGTCGAAACATTTCGTCACCTGAGTTCTATCTTGTTCTATGTCCATGTTTCAAAATTTTTGGAAATCGATTTTTAAAGTTAAGATCGAAAGCTTTCGTTTATTTTACCTAATTTATTTTTGGAAGTTATGTTTTTCTGAAAGCCCTAACCATTTTGTTTTTAAAACAATTTACATATATATTTTTTTGTTTTGTTCTGAAATAATGATAAATAAAAATCGAGGCATAGGTCATTTTGGATATTGAACAAAGTTATATGGATTGAAAAAAAGTTGATAAAAATGGTGGATATTGAACAAAAAAACTTAATATTGAACAAGACAGAAATTAGCAATAATGCTATAGGAAAAAAGAGGCATTTTGTATTAAATTGAACAAAAAACATATTTCATTATTCAAATCAGATTTCATTAGGTTCTCTGAATTGTATGCATGGGAACAATACAATTTTGAATACTTGGTATGTTTTTTTCATCTGAAATTAAAAAAAAAATTATTTAGGTCTTAGAAAACATTGCCTCTATAATCGATTTGTCTGCAATCTTTGAAAGATACCTTTTTAAGATCCAGACTAGTTTTATTAATATTGAAAAAATTTTATATAAATTTAAATTATATACAGCATTACGCCTATAAAAGTATCTCGAAACATTAGGTTTCCGCAGCGAAAAATCGTTTTGCAGGTTATCACTAACCACCGTATATTTACTTTTTTTGTTTTTTTTTTTTATTGATATCACGCTGAGCCTATGCTTAACTATGATGAACGTTATAATCTCGCTTTCGAAATTCTTGTTGCTTAATATCTTTTCAAGGCTTAAAGAACGACAAATTGAATGATTCATTGAAAACTTTCCTATAAATATTACAGGAATATTCTGATTTTTTTTGATAAATTTTCCATGTATCTGTAGAGAATGAGTACCCGTGTCATTATATTTTGTTGTAAAAATATAGTAAATCCGATTTTGAGAAATGTCAATAGTTGAAAAAAATGTTTGGCTGACATCAAATGTTTCGTTGCCCAAAGAAACATAAAGCTAAACTTTTTCCGAGACACAACTACTGTTTTTTTTTTCTTTTTGGTTGAATTCATTGCACGAATTTGCAATAAAATTGGCCATTCTCATGGTCTTTTAATCAGGGTTACGAATTTTTGAATTAAAAAATAATTAAGACATAAGTCTGTAGATGTCTTAAAAAAATTTAAATGAATTTAAGAACAAAAAATAATTCATAAGCTAGTTGGTAGATTGGAAATTCTTAAGCTTGTTTTTAGCAGAAATATCGAACCAAAAGGAGAACATTAAAAAAAAAAAAAAAAACAAATGAATAAACATAAGAAGTTCCACTAATCGAGGTAACACTTCTTAAAATTGCACTTATAGAGTCAATACCTGCTACAAGTGCTACAACTTTAGTGTTGCGAACATAGAGGAGTTGCGCGAATCTAGGGTTGAGTTAACAGAGTTCATACTGTATTTTCGATGTCAAAAACATTTTTAAAACTTATTGCTTTGAAATAAACCTTAAACAGAAATTATTTTCTATGAAAAGTTCAATTCTCCAACAAAAAGTGACGTCCAAATTAAATTATTCTATAGATTGTATTTTCTTGATTGAAAAATTCGATGTTGTTATCCGGTTGTTTAACAGTGAAGTAAGATTATTTCTCTGGCTAATAACTATGTGTTTATCTGGAAATTAAAAAATCGGCTCTAAGTAATTAAATCTATTTTAATTCATAAGTCACCAACTAGCTTGTGAACTAAAATCAAGCTTAAGCTTGAAAGTGACTTAAGCCTTTGCAACTCTGCTTTTAATACAAAAAAAGCATTGAATATTTATAGACGCTCCTCATCGGAAAATTTGGAAAAACAAAATCTTTTATTGGTAGGAACTTACACATATTCAGAGTTCATCTTTTATAACAACGCACTGCACTTGTAATGACGTGATTACTCGATGAGAGATCCAAACACTAAATGAGCATATATTCAAATCAAGTGCAATAATAGGCGTTTTTCTTTTTTAGCTCCGGCACTCGGCTGTCAAAAAGATCTGTAATTCTTTTTTAGCTTAGATACTTCTAATCGCTAAACTTGTGTTTATTTTTTCAATCAGACCTAAATCTGAGCATGGCATGCTCCATTATAGCTCAGAATAAAATGACCGATCAAACGGAGGAAAGTGCAAAGCGCGGCTAATTTTACTCATGCATTTTGACAATAATCACGAAGTAAAAGAAATTAAAAACAAAAATGAACTCAGAAAACGAAAGCATGGGAACTACTGGTAAATAAGTTTTAATAAAAAAAAACAACAAGTTTTATAATTTATGAAAGTTCTGCACTTAAGTTTATTTCAAAATTAAATCGGAGACTTCTATTCAAAGCTAACTAGGTTAACTCAGGTGATCTGCCCGAAGATAAAAAAGAAGAACGCCTAATGGTGATCTCGTATGATATTGAACAAAATAGAATTCTTATGTTCTTACACAACCAAATTCACATCTTTTTGTTCAATAAAGCCTAGTACTCAGTTTGAGCAAACGCAAATTTTATCTCTACATATTTTTTCTCAAGTAAAATTTTGAAGGTGTAGAGATAAACATTCCATTCAAATGAGAACAGAAGCGTATCTCTGAAATGTTTAGTAGGGGAAAATAGCAACACAGTCACTGATGATATTAATGTTCCTGACTGTTTTTAAAGAAATAATGTACATTGTTTAACTTGCTTTGCTCTTAATTTCGTGTTGTTATGTGTTTAAGAAAACAACACAGATTTATAATGTACATAATATGATATATAATATGATGTACTAATATGAAATAGTATATATACATTTCAAAGCATTTACAATGAAGGAGAAAAATAACGCTAAAGATTAAACAATATTTAACAAAAATAACTCGAGTTCGTTTGTGTTTCTAAGCATTTTCAATATACATTATGTAAAGTCAATGAAATATATACATGTATATATATACAAAAAATATTAAGGGTATTCATGATACCGCGTAATTTTTCCCACATCGTAAATTGGAAAAGTTTACCACGCACTTATAAAAATCAACTTGCGCAAATGTGGTAAATAATTATTTTTTCTTCATGCACTTTAACTTGACTAATAACAAAGTGTTATTACTCTCATTTAAAATATCTGCCAGAAATAATAAGAGGAAGAGAGATAGTTATACCAAGATTATGACACATAAGACGTCAAAATTAAACGTCAAAATTTGTTTACATTTACCAAACTCAGATAGTAAGCTTTCCCACACAAAATTATGCGGAAAAGTTTACCATTTTTTGGTAAAGTTTTTCCATACAAATGTTGGCAGCTCATTTACCATATTTACCGGTTATCCACGTTTACCGCGTTTACGCGGTTTCATGAATATCCTTATTACTTGTCCCGTTGCGATACTAATTTTTTTAACTGTTTTATCGATTTTTTCAGCTTCAATCTTTTAGTTTTAAGGTTCATTGATTTTTCTTAATTTATTTATCAATTCTTTTCAAATTTATACAAACACATACTTGGATAAGAAAACACCAAATAAATCTTAAAAATATTTTCATAAACTTATTCAAAGTACGTCCTCATTGTACCTATTAATTCTCATTATAGCTACGCTACTGCCTAATACTGAAATCAGCTGTTGAATTGATTTACTCGTAATTCTTGCAACTAAATTACCTACACACTTTTTCTAATCATTTTTTTCTGGTCATATACCTACTTCCTAATATCTTTTAATATTGCAAAGGCTCCCCGATATGAGGTGATAAAAAGCACGATTTACATCAAACATCACAATTTGTCTAGCAAAATAATGATTCGGACATTTTTTGTCGTGGAAAAATTAAGTGGAGATTTTTGTATGTACAGTTCGAAACAAAAATTTTCATTTTGCGTTGAAGTGAGTACTGATCGGGAAAAATTAGAGATAAAATTTGTTCTGGGAAAAAAATTGTATGAGAAATAATATTTTTCCCGAACTGAGTACTGGGCTTAAGGCACAAATTGTAACCAAAATAATTTGAACATTGAACAAAATAGAAATAAATGAAGTATATAAGGATATTGAACAGAAAATATATAATAAGAAAGAAATAAAAAGGAATGATTTAAAAGATATACTATGAATTGTTCAATACAATATAAAAAGAATGAATAGTGGTTTATTGAACAAAAAGTGGCACTCAAAATGGTAAGAAAAGTGGTTTATTGAACAAAACAGTTGTCCATAACTTAAAAACAAAATGAGATAGAACAAAATGGTTTTGCGCCAAGAGGACCCTCGAATTATAAAAACTGCATTACTAACTCAATTTCGTCAAAAATGGTCTATTGAACAAGATAGAACTCAGGTGACGATTTGTATAAGTATCTGCGTTTATTTGAGATGCAATTTCCTGGGAGATGATTTTTTTTGCACCATTTTCAAAGCGTTCATAAGGCTCTTGGATGCAGTTTATTAATTAAATGGTCATGTCTTATTGTCCATTTGAATCCTGGAGAAAATTAACAATGTATAATAACGTATTTTATTAGTTATTTATAATTAATTTACCTTCGACTCCAGATCGACCTGACTCGAACGCCATATTTGAGGATTTGAGTTTTTTTTTATCTGTCAAAATGACTGTTCAGCATTTATCTATGTCTGCTCTGTTATTTTATACCGAGCTCATAGAGTGCGGTGCGGTCTATAAAAATTCTGAACACGTTCTCAACGACAAAGGAAACACAAATTTGAGCTGTTATACACTCTGATCTAAAAAAGAAACACGATTTTTTGTTTGACAGTTAGGGTTTACTCTGAACTAGAAAAGAAAAACGCCCTTTAATGATCTGTCAGTGAATCAGTTACAATTTTTCTGATTTGTTAGACCTTATATCTCAGGAACCACTTATGCTTAACACTTGGTGACGCGCTTGTGCTTGACTAGCTTGACAAATATTCAGAATTTAAAGTTTCTGACTTTGTTGGTTCCGAAGATAGAGGGGGTCGAAAAACTCCTTTAAATAAAGGTTGTAGTGGGCCAGAACTAAGCCTGACTGGGCAATGCCATTCCCTTTGCTTCATTTTCTCTGAGAATCTGAATTATTTGAATTATGGTGTAAATGAAAATTTAGTTTATATTTTTTTAATTATTTTTAAGCAACCAGTACAACAGAAGATTTTCGTTATTTACTTTCCCTTTTCGTCTAAAATCTTAACTTGTTTAATTTTGGTGGGCTTGCAGAATTACAAGTTTTGTGTATAGAACATCACATCATTCAAGTCAACATTACAAACCAACTACACTGAAAAAAAATTATCTCAGAATACTCATCCTAACGTTAAATAACTAATGGATTCGTGGTATTTCATGTTTTGTTGGGATTGAGATATAAGTCTCTTTTCACACGAAGAATTTGAATTACTAGCAACGTCTAGTTTGTTGTGGAGGAAGGATGAAGAGATTTTTTTGACATTTTATTTTTATATTTTCGTGGATTTTTATTTCGAAGAACTCTTTGTGCTTTGAGTATTAATTAAATTATTGGCCAACAAATTTAATAAGGAAAATCAGAAAAATTAGAATTTATTTATGCCTAATACTTTTGTTCCTTCATCTCATTATTTATGTCTCTAGTTATTCTTTTATAGCCCTCCAAAACTTTGTTTTGTACCTACGGTCTTCGAACTTGCGTAAATGAAATGTCAAACAACTGACCAGAAATTAATAAAAAAAAATAAAATGCACGTACTTGGTCATATATTCGATCAGATCATATGGAAAAGATTTCTATTAAGAATCTAAATATACAAACATATTTGTAAGTCGTTTTTTGACTTATTTTTATTTACAAAATTTCTATAATTTTTTCTAAAACAAAAATTGGTGTAACAGTCTTAAACATTTAATAATATTAACTTAAAAACATGATTAAGAAAAACAATTATCCACACGCTGTCGAAACATTGAATTGTCAAGAATAATATTTTTTTTCTATTTATGATCCGGAGGACCTCCTATATAAAAATAAAAATCGAAATCTGTCGAGGCGTTTATGAGAAACTCGAAAAAAATGTTTTTTATGGCAGGTACTGTTAATAACAAAATATTAAAAAAAAATGTTCACCATAATACTGTAGACTATATCTAAAATAAGAAGGTGTTTTTTTTTTAAATACAATTTTATATACTACTGAAAATACTCAGCCAAGTAGAAGACTTAGTATTATATTTAATTGGACTTGTCGAATTATTGACTCAAAAAAGCTTTTAACGGCCTTTAGTCCACAAAAGTTGCGTTTCGTCCCGGCAATCTCACTTGGACTCATCAGTTGGTTAGTGAGCGCCTTACCAATACGCAATTTTTGTAAACTTAACAAAAATTGCATATTGGTAAGGCGCTCACTAACCAACTGATGAGTCTAAGTGAGATTGCCAGGACGAAACGCAAATTTTGTGGACTAAAGGCAGTTAAAAGCTATTTTGAATCAATATATCTAAAATAGTGCACACACACCCTTTTTTCTATCAAAATTATTAAAGATGTTTTCGAGATGGTTAAAGTGGCAGAAAATATTATATGGCAGGTATCGTTAGTCTTGGCACTATTTGTTTTTATAATGATGCGCGCACTAAAGGGGTTTTGATTACCCTTAAAATATCCAAGCACAGTGCGAGCTTTAGGATAGTAGAGAAGGATGAAACAGGAGATACCGATGCACATTGGTTTTGAATTTCTGTATAGCAGAATGGGAGGTGCAAATATAGCCGGGTAATCTTATAGCAGGTAAAATAGCGGTAATAATAATTCCGCGTTCTTCAGATTACTTACTTTTGATGGCGCTCACAGCCCAGGATGGGCTACAGCCTCAAAAAACAAGCCCCTCCAGTCAGCTCTGTCCCTAGCTAGTCGCTTCCAGTTTCCAAGTTGTTTGAGGTCGTTCTCTACTTGTGTGCGCCACCTGTTATGGGTTCTTCCTCTGCTGCGTACACCATCGGGGTTGGATTCGAAGACTCTTCGGGTAGGTGCGTTGCTGTTCATACTGTCCACGTGCCCCAGCCATCTCAGCCATTGTATTTTAAGATTTTTGACCAGGTCAACGTCGCTGTATAGCCCGTATAGCTCGTCGTTGAATCTTCTCCACACTCCTTCGATACACACCGGACCGAAAATCACACGAAGAATCTTCCTCTCAAAGCGCCCTAGCAGACTTTCATGAAAGGGTGTTCTTCAGATTGGTATTTCTATATTGTTTATTGGCAACGAATTGTCTATTTGTCGCAAACATACATTTCACAAAAAATGCGGCGCATTCAAATTACGTTTGAACTTTGTATATAGATTTTAATAGTACTATCATGACGACGAAATTCATCCAGCCTGCAATAAGTTCTACTACTCAACATGGGTTCCACTACCGAATCGGAGGTTAGGTAGTGTTGGTGTGTTATGAAAATGCGTATGAAGAGAAATAGTGTGATAATAAATTGATGAGAGAAATATATACAAAATTTATTCCAGTTAGAGGAGAAAAGGAAAACAATTTATTTTAAAGGTTTTTTTGTTGTTTTTTTTTATGAGGATTTTTTTGTTGAGTAGGAGCTGGTTGGGTGTGTGTGCTTTTTATCCTACGGGCAGATAGAATGAAAATTGTTTGAAGGTGTAGGGAATATTTAAATATTCAGGTATACACTTGTGAGCAACAGTCACTACTCAATAAAATAAACTTTTATGCCAAATGAAGAAACATGATAATAATTTATCAGTTAAAATTTGAGATTTCTGTTAATCGTTGTGCAAAAAAAAATGTTCTTGTGACAAAATTTTTTTATTTTATATAAATATATTTTTTGGATTTTGAAAAAAAAATAAATTTTTTGAAAATTCAGATTTGATAAGTAATTTCGTAAAAAATCGAGTTGACGAATTTTCAAATAAGAATTGTTTATTAATAGGTATTATATATTTTTTTAAGTCGTTTTTTACTTTTTTTTTTAATGAGTATTCAACATTTGAAAATATTATTCAAAAAAATTTTCAAAATATTTAATTTTGCAAAATATTGTTTTTTTTTCAAAATCCAAAAAATAACAACAAATTTTTTTTTTTTTGGAAAATTATTGGAGCCGTTTTTGAGAACTAAATATTTTTCTTAACGGTTATTAACATTTGTATGTGAGGAACCGTTGTTTTTTATTTTAGAAAAACAGTTTTTTAACTATTCGAGATAATGTCAAAAAACTACTAAATACGAAGTTTCGAAAAAATCTATTAAGTTGTTTTCGAAATTTTGAATTTTCAAAAAAAAATTAATTTCCAAAAAATTGTTTTTTGATTTTTTGAAAAATTTTGGTATACAATAGCGTTTAAACTTTCTAGGAGCTTCAGTGTAAAAAATTTAAAAAAAATCAGATTAACCGTTTCCGAGAAAATCGAAAACCAAAAAAATGGTTCTACTAGAGGTACCAAAAAAAAAAAAATTCCAAAAAAAAATTTTTAAAGGTACCCTTTCCCTTCACTAATGAACTCATTTATTTTTTATAAAAATCGTTGAAGCCGTTTTTGGTTTTTGAGAAAAATAAGATTTTTGTTTTTGGCCAAAAAAAAAATGTATGGGAGCTACTGTTATTTGTCGTCTTAAAAAAAATTAAAAAAACGTGTGGGCATATTACCGAAAAAACAATATGTACCAAGTTTGAAGCAAATCTATCAGTGTTTAGGCTGTGGATCCGAGGACAGACAGACAGAATGACAGACAGACGGAATTAGGGGATCCACTTTTTTGGTGTTCTCTATGATCGTAATGTCATGGTTGATTTTTAGAAAAAAAAATTGAAAAAAATCATATATGTATACCTTTATGGCCAAAAAAAAAGTTTGGCAGGTACCTAGGTAGGTACTGTCATCTTTTGTCTTAAAAAAAAAACTGGGGACATGCTTATGAAAAAACGTTTAGGCTGTAAGCTCGAGGACAGACAGACAGAGAGACGGAATTGCGGACCCACTTTTTCGTCTTCGCTATCATCGTAATGTCAAGTTTGATCAAAATCTCGAGTTCGATTTTATTCGAATCCATAACTTATAATATAGTACCTACATATATAATATCGCTAGTCAAAAAAACAATAATAAAAATACTACCTAGGTATACCTACTTTATTTCCTAATAAAACTGTCTGGAGAAAAAAATAAATTATTCTCAATAGATATTATATTTGAAAAAGAAGAAAAAGTACCTATGTACATACATATTGTATGTAGATGGGTATCTGGGTACACATGTACCTACCTAAACAAAACATATTGAAATATCTCAACATTGCTTTGCTATTTTCGCATAGAAAAAGTGAAAATTAGCAACGTTGCTACAATTCAAAATCCTAAAATCCACCAAATATCTAAAATTTAAAAGAAAAATTTAAAATAAATTCTATAATAAACTATACATGCATGTATAACTATGTACATTCTTACTTCAAATTCATGTTTATGGCAATAGCCTTGATATAATTTATTTATAAATACAAAAATAATATGTATATATTCGAATAATTTATTTATACCCACCAAGACTATTTTCTATTATAAATACATTTTTAAATCATGGTTTTACATACTCGTATATATGTAATACAAAATACAAAAAATCATTATGACATGGCATTTGCCGTCTGCCAGATTGACAATAAACATAAATTATACAAGTATTGTAATAAGCTTTTATAATTATTGGATATGGATTTAAAAAAGAAGTTATTTTCACAATTTTTAAGTTTGAATTCATTTAAGTAGAATATTTGGTAATAAATCAGAAATCTTCGTTCATAATTCTGGATCTATATTTTAGCGCAATTTTGCAAAATTTGTACAAATTGCCGACATTCATCTCATTTAGAATGTCAAGAACTTGGTCATCCGATAAGAAGTCACTTCCAAAAAAGCTCCTTCTTGTTTCCCTAAGAGTAGGGCATTTTCCAACGAAATGAAGAACGTCCTCTCTTTCTCTAAGATTGCACATACTGCACTCCCATGGTAGTTCGGGTCTGTGCGGTATGAAATTCAGGCTTATAAGTTCGCTTCGGAGTCTAACCATTGTTGAAATCTCGTTCACACTATTTGCATCACTGAAGTAATTTCTTTCTTCAAGATTGTGGTTCAGCCTTCTATAAACTGTTCTGAATAAGGACTCTGAAGCTTCAGATATATAATCATCTCTACATTTATCATCTACTTTCGCAATCACGTCATATAATATATCCTTACAACTTGATATGTTTCCAACGTTTAAATTGAACACCACGTTACATCCTTCGGCTAGGCAATTCCACTGCCTGTACCAGCTATTTTGATTTTGTACTGCCTTAAGAGCTACTTTCTTGACCATTCGAGATTCATTCATCTTAAAGACTTTCAGTAAATAGTCTGCTTGCAATTTAAGGGTTTTGACGAATAGTGGTGAAAGTCCTGTCTCTAGCATAATGACATAGTTTGCTGTGTAACTTGGCAGACGAAATACTCTTTTCACGTAGTGAGTTAGTAGTTTCTCCACTGTGAGATACTTTTTACATCCCCAAACTTGGGCGCCATATAATAGGATACTCTCCGCTGCAGCTTCAAACACTTTAAATTTGCTGCTATGTGCTATGTTGAAGTTCATAAAAACTCTTTTCCAAGCTATATTTATGGCTGTTTTTGCTTTTTGTAGTTTTTCTACTAGATACTTTTCCATGCTTAAGTTGCTGGAAAAGATGACTCCTAGGTATTTGTACTCGTTGACACATTCGATGACTTCTCCGTTATACACCCACTTTTCGTTCGATGCGTTTCGTCCACCTCCTCTTTTAAAAATCACCACCTTAGATTTTTGAATGTTAACAACTAAATTCCATAAACGACAGTAATTGTAAATCCTGTTAATCATAAGTTGAAGTGTTTCTGGGGAGTATGCAAACAAGACTATATCATCTGCGAACATCAATACTTTAATACGCTCTCCCGCAAAGTCAACTCCTCCAAGAAGGAAATCAATTAAATCATTTATGAAGAGCGAGAAGAGGGTAGGACTCAGTGTACAGCCTTGCCTCACTCCTGATGAAGTTGCAAACCAATCCGAAAGATTCGTTCCGTTCCAAACTGCGCCCGTGTTCCTCTGTACAACTCTTCAAGTATTAAACCGAACTTCAACGACAATCCCAAATTGTACAGTTTGTAAAACAAAGCCCCTCGGTTGATGGTGTCAAAAGCTGCTCTGAAGTTAATGAAAAATACATACAATTTTTTACCCTGCATGCAGAAGCTTTCGGCCAGGCTTCTCAGGACAAAGATATTATCGATTGTAGAGTAACCGGATCTGAAACCGGCTTGACACTCGTTCAACACCTTTTGCGTTGTAATCCACCTTGTAAGTCGCTTCTGTAACATTGTTGTGAAGATCTTATATGTTGAATTTAAAAAGGAGATTCCTCGATAGTTCGCTGCATCCAACAAGGATCCCTTTTTGTGAATCGGGAATATTATAGCATTCCTAAATTCATCTACCGGAAGATTCCCCTCAAAAACTCTATTAAATAATGTTACCAGATGTTCTTTCAGTGTGACGCTACCGTATTTGTAGAACTCTACTGGAATACCATTTGAACCCGCGCGCCGCTTTCCCATCTTTAAGAGTCCATAAAGTTTGTTCAAGTACTTGTAAACTAAATTCTGGGTCCAAAATTTCGTTCTCAAATCGAGGAACTGCATAATTCCAGTTTGCTGATGCTGTTTCCGGATTTAGTAGATCTTTGAAGTGAATGAAAAGTGAATTTTCACACAGTTTTGTGTGTATTACTGGCTGTTTTCCATTTAACTCCCAAGCCAGTTTCCAAAAGTCACTAGCGGTTTTACACGACACCAATCTGCATGATTGTTTTTCTTCATATTTCATTTATACCCACCATATTTTGAAGGTTGTCATGGCAAAAACAGCGTATTCGGTTTTCTCCCTTACCCTTTATATTGTTATCAGAACTAATAAGTTTCGACCGTCTCCCTGGCTTTCTTTCGTATTTTCCTCTACCTTTACTTCTTCCACTTCACTATCAAGAAGAGAGAAACTAGCGCCCCCCTCGACGCAACTACTAACTAAAAAATTCAGTCTCATAGTAGTAGTATAGGTTTCATATACAAAGGTTTGAATGGAAAATCTCAATTATATCGAAAACGGTCTACATTTTGGTAAATACAAATTTTAATTGAAATAATATTATCGGTCTTCTGCCATATTGCGATTTTCGACTATTTCAAGAACTCCTCATACTAAACGTATTTCAATCAAAAATTTCAAACAAGAGCAGATGCATACAAAAATTTTCGTTGTTTTTTTTGATTAAAAACAAATTATTTTTTTTTTGAAAATTCAATATTTCTAAAACAGATAGAAGATTTTTATTTGAAATTATGTTTTTAAGTTTATATTATTAAATACTTAAAATTGTTAGAGATAGTTGTTTTTTTTTTTAGAAAAAATTAAAGTAAGTTCGTATAATAAGAACTTAATTAAATAAGAGGCACGACTGGATCGTACAAACTTGCTCTTGTAGGTAACAACTTTAGTGTTACTCACTGACGCTGTTGGTAGGTAGCTAGCCTATATAGTTATTCTATGCAGATTTAAAGCCCATGTAGGTTATATTACCTTGATTCTTAGTATAATGAATTGTCGAATGAATTATTCAAGGAATAGTTAAATAGGCACCTACAAATGTATATTTAAATGGATTTTAATTACGTAAATTAGGAGGGTAATAATGTAAATACGTACAAGCACTTACATGTATATAATGAAAGTGAATGGTGTTTAAGTGGAAAAAAATGTTTTTTTCAACTTATTTAAACTGCCAAAACCATCACTTTAATCAGTTTTTCGAAAAAACGCCATTGCCACGGATCAATGAAAATTTTATAAAAAAGTATCTCGAAAATTGTAGGACGGGTTTTGATGAAATCCTGTTTTTTTTATTTTTCGTTTTTTGAAAACAAAATTCTTTTGAAATTTTGGTATGCAAATTTTCAGAGACTATTAATGTTCATGTGAATATAAAATTTAAAATTATTTTGTTTGATTAGTTTTAAAATTATTAATTTTTCAAACATTAATTAAAAAAAAAAGCAATTCAAAATTTTGATATGCAAAAATTATTTAGCTACTTAATTCTTCCCAGATATAAAATTTTACAGAAATCCAATGTGCCGTTATAGAGAAAACCAAACATTTAAAAAAATGTTACATTAAAGGTACCGTTAATAGACTTTTCCTGTAGACTTGGTTCATATCAAATGATAGCTATTACCAACAAAAAAATTCTCAAAAATCTTAATCAAGCTCCAACTATCCGTTTTAGAGAAAAATAAGATTTTTCTTCAAGGTCATATGGCAGGTACCGTAATTTTTAGGCCTAAAAATAAAATTTCAATTTCCCCTCTGAGAAATGCCAAAATAATCACACATAATAAATTTGAGGGCAATCGCTTAAGCCGTTTAGGCTGTAACTCGTTATATGTACATATAGACGGACAGACTGACAGTCAGACATTTTTTGGCGATCACTTTTTTAGACTTCTCTATGATCGTAATGTCATATTTGATTGTCAGATTTTTTTTTTTTTTACGAATGCATAACTTGCCTTATAGTACCTATAATCGCAAGTTTAAATGACTTTAAAAGTATATGTGTATATCTGTTTCTACCAAAAATCTTATGCTAACGATATGATTGAACATAAGAGCAAGTACGTGCGATCAAGTCGTGTTTTTATTTTTTTACAATCACATAACATAAAAACAATGCTAACAAAACTTTTTTTTTTAATCCTCATTGAATATTTTCTGCACCCACCAGATCGATCACAAATGAAATCAGAATTTTTGACGTGAAATATTTTCCAACAAGCGCAAATAACTTTGAAATATAAACACTGACGCAAAAATTTAAAACAAACTTTCAACAAAATCCACATCATAAAATTACCAAAAAAAAAAAAAAAACTATGGACACACAATGCCACACATCATGCTGTGTTTTGCCATTTTTATGAGGGTATGTATTTTGTGCTCGTTGTTTTTTTTTTTTTAATTGAAATTCTAACAAAAGAAAATACCCAATAGGCACCAAAGAAGGATATAAAATATTTGACTAAAAAATGAAAAAAAAAAATATATATTGGGATTCAAACGGCATAATCAATTAACGAATTTTTTTATTATTTCATATATGCCCCAGGCAAAGATACATATATTCCTGTACATTAGCAACCCATACACATTGTAACTTTATTGATAAAGAAGTAGCTGTGTTGGTATGTTTTTCTTTTTGTGTGTTATATTTATGGGGGTAGTATGTATGGAGGAATCCTTTTTATTGTTATTATGATTCCAGTTTATTTATTATTCTATGTACGATTCATTGATTGGCATTTTTGATAGAACTGCGATCCTGTGTAAATTGTGTGTGTTTGTTGTTTGCATTTGGTCTCTGAAATGCTTCAATAAAATTGGTGGTTTTTGACAATGGTTGTTGTCTTTGCTTTTTTTTTTAATATTTTCTTTTTGTGAAAAATTTAAAAACAGTGTGCCTTTTTTTAAATAAATAAATAGCTGACCAATGATTTGAGAAGATCAATTCGTGATGGACATTTATCCGTTTTGTTGTCGGAAACGTTAACACGCCTAAGCATCTACCAATACCTACCAACTGAATTTGAAAACAACCGTATTGATTTCGTTAAATTTAGTGTAAGGGTAGTGAAAGTCATTTATGAAATATTCGCGGGAAGTTTTGAATGACATATTAGTCCCCTTTCGCACAGGGAAACCAGTTGCTGGAGATTTTTTTGACGTTTTCTTTTAATTGCCTTGTAGCTTTCACACGAAGAAATTGATGAGGAAACTGAGTTGCTCGTTTTTTGAATTGCTTTTGATTTGACATTCGCTTTTTGTAAACAATCAATTTGCTTCGAGGTTGGAAAATTCTACACAATTTTGAGATTTTGAGTTATAAAATAAGAAAAATAAATTCAAAATAAAGAAACCTTGTGCGATTATATAGGTAAATGTTGTTTTTTTTTTATTGTGGTTGTTAATAATGGTTTTGCTAAATTAATATATTAAAATGTCACGGAAAAACAATGAACCAGGAGAAAATTGATTTGTGTGCAGATATGTTGTGCGTTTCTCTTGCCATCCAAATCTTGGACCCAACACATGATAGTGATGCTAGGAAGATTATATTGCGCTTATTGGAATCCACCGAAGCTTTATTGATACAGTTGGACACATACACCACTGACAGGATGATATGACTGATACCTGTGGTGCTGCCTGCTGCTGCTGCTGCTAATACAGGAACGTCATTATAAACCAAATGTGTTGATGAAGCCACAAGCTGGGAGCTTAGTTGGTCCGTGCGTTTTTGTTGTTGATTTTCCATGTCTAGACGCATAATTGTATGTATGAAATGTGCACCAACTCGTGATGATTGAATTAAATGCCTTGTCTACAAGAATTAAAACTTGAAATTTTCTTTCACAATGAATTTATTTAAGTAGCTCACTTGGTTTGGTTAATGTAATAATATAATTTTAAGAAACAATTTCTCTTTAAAAAAAATGTTTGACATCTATCAGAGACAGAAGTCAAAATGGAAACCTAAGAAAATTTCAAAGCATAACGTCAAAAAAATCTCTTCAAATCGTCGACCGGGGAGATTTTTTTCATTCCCCTTACTTCTTGCCCTTCTCATCACCAAAGTCCCAGTTGCCGGCAAATCAATTTCCTTGTGTGAAAGGGGTCTTAATTTTTTCTGGATATGAAACATACCTGAAGTGTTTTGGAATGAAAACAATAGAATAATATTGGTCAACTGGATCAATTTCGTGGATAAAAGTACAAAGTATGTCAAAAGTAGGTAATGATATACATTATAATGTAAATGGCATTATGCTCTGAAGAATACCAGATTATGATTAAGGTATTGGTTATTTGACCAATTTCCGGTCAGTGGGCTTATCGCAGGATGAATTTCAACGTCATTTTTGCTCGCTATTTATTGATTTTCAAATTAATGAGTGCAAAAATTGAAAGGATCTTCATTGGTCAGAAGACTATATTTGAACTGTGCGGATATAGACTACACAATATTAAATATTGTTTTTAACCCAGTAGCCCCACGAATATCCGAAGGAACTCTGAAGGGAAAACTATATGTTATAAATGGAAATCATATGTTCCAAGACTATTGGGTCCCTTCTCAGATAAATTCAACATTGAACATATCATTAAAGCTTCCAAATTACTGTAGTGTCTTTCAAGCGGAAGGTTTTCAGTTTTAGAGGCTCAAAAGAGTAATGCAATTTGCACGCATGAAATGGTCAACAATAATGTCGATAATTTAGTCAAACCAAAAACATAAATGTTAAAAAAGAGCCAAGTTCTTCTATACAATAACCTCTATGTGAGATCTTAAAGTACGCCAAGTTCTTATTTCATGAAACCTAATACTGACTAAAGTTTGGTGGGCTTATTTGGCATTTAAATCTTTTATTATGCCCAATTCGAAAGATTTAAAAAAACTTGCCAAATAAACCAACCAAAATTTAGTCAGTATTAAACTCATCATTTTATAACAAAGCAGAAGTGCTCCTCATAATTGATATCAATTCTATTCAAATGGGCCGGTGCCACGCCCCTGAACGTAAAATCTAAAATTTTAAAATGTTGCCTTTGCCTGCACTTTAAGCCCTATTGAATGTTATCATTCTACGAAAATCCTAAGTGCTTCAAATAATTTATATACATTCTATGAAAACGGCCGGGTAATACGCCCCCTGAATGGAAAATTTCAAAATTTCAAATTTTCGGATTTTTCGTTTTTATACACCACAAGTCAAAATAACAAGATTCTACGATGTCGGAAAGTGCTCCATAATTTTAATGATCTAGCAGTGCGTGAGTCCGGCAGTCAGTTAGTCAATAACTGTTTTTGCAGTCTTATATCTCGCCAACCATTAATTCTTAAAATTCGAAATTTGGTGAACTGCTAGCTTGGTGATCTTCGCAAATACTGCGCTTATGAAGTTTCAGACTTAATTAATACTGAAGTTAAAGGGTGTTCGAAAATCTCCTGAGTTTTATCCTGTTAAAAGGGTGTTTTGCCATAACTTGGCTGGGGATTACCGTGTTATTTGATAAGTAGATCAGCTCGATAAAAGTCAAAGTAGTTTTTATTCCAAAAGCTTGGAAACCAACACACTCGACTGCACAATATTATAACGGGTGTTTTGTTTAGACGTGTGGTTTTCAATCTGACAATACTCTTTTCGGAGTTGATTTTTTGACAGCTGTCACTTGTGATTTCTGCTCAGTTTGATTTGTAATTTCATATTGAATAGGCTTACTCCTGAACAACGTTTGTTACTCGTGCAAATTTATTAACAAAATTATAGTTCGGGTCACGCTGTGCATAAAAAGAAATTTTTGTTCAGTAATGAAGCTCACTTTTGGTTAAATGGGTACGTTAATAAGCAAAATTTTTGGATTCGGATTGATCATAATCCACAAGTTGAGACGCTATTATATTCTCCTAAAGGCTGCCGTGAAATAACGCCGAGCCAAATAACGCCTAATTCCAATTTTTTTAATTCGGCGTTTATTTTACAATAACAAGTAAAATAAATAATTCCAGCCAAAAATAATTGCGATAAAACTTGGTGGTGGCACACTCAAGTTGTTGTTGGGCATTCAAAGTCATTAAATGATACGAAAAAGTGCCTTAAGAGCAAGTATGTAGATATACAAAAACTGAATATAGTAAAATAACGCCGGACGTGACTTGAGAAATAAAGCCGAATCGCAATATTAGTATTTTTTTGGTACTTGTGTGAAGTGTTTTTTTCTTTGTAATTATGTAGGTTCACAGCGTAAAGCTCGGTGTATAAGGGGAGGCATGCTGCCCCCCTGCAACCAACCTGCTTGGCCCAATATAAGATTTGGGGTGGGTACGACTTAGGGTATATGCAAAGTTGGAGTTGAAGATTTCTTTTTAAAAAGTTCCAAAACAAATTTGCATATACCCAAACTTTTACCCACTCCAAATCCTATATTGGGCCAAGCAGATATATGTCATGTGGCCATACCCCAAGAGTTGTCAAAAAACCTGGGTCTTTCGGTTCTCAAAAAACACCCGGGGCCAGTAATTTCATGTTGCAGAAAAGCAAGTTATGTCATTTAATAATTAGGACTTGAAATATGTTAAATTTGGCATCTTAGTACATTTTTTCTTGGCCATATGTACAATCCACAACTTCAAAGGTTTCCAGTTTGCATGTCTGTATCTGAAAATTAATTTGAGTATTCTTTTATTTGTATTTTAAAAATAACAAATCAAATCAGATTTCATGAGACTTTGACGTTTATTCATTTACCTAAACTTGCCCCAGCTAAAAACCTAGATCTTCTTCCAGGCGAGTTGAGGGCGACCCTAGGTTTCAAAAAACACAGAATTTGTTTATCAGGGTGACTTCAGGTTTTTCAGAAAACGCTTTAGGGCGACCCTAGGGTGACTTCAGGGCTCAACGAACAAACCTTTTATAAATGAAAAGCCAAATAAGTCCGACTCGGCTTTTATTGGCACCCTCCAAAATCATTGTTTGGTGTGATCTATGAGCAGATGAATCATTAGTCCATATTTATCAAAAATGAAGCCGGCCGTAATGTTACAGTCTTCGTGCCTGAATTGGAAAATCAAGATGTGGACGACCTTTGGTTCCAACAAAACTGCGCTAAATGCCATACACCTAACGAAACAGTCAATTTATTGAAGGAAACTTAGTGAGCCCATTATATCGCGTCGTGGGCCTGTGGCGTGGCCTCCAAGATCGTGCGATTTAACACAGCTGGACTATTTCTTGTGGGGTTATGTGAAGTCGCTTGTCTTGGAAGCGAATATTCGGTGCGTTATTGCTGACATACGGCCCCAATTGCTGCAAAAGTGGTCGAAAATTGGGCTTCTCTGCTGGAATTTATTCGCGCCACCTATCCGCGACAGCCACTTGCCCGAAATCATTTTTAAAACATAATGGGTAACCCTTATCTTTATAATAAAGCGAAATTCTTGGCCATAGCATTAAATTATATGCGTTTTATTTTTTCTTGAAACCCACACGTTAAAAAAAATCACCCATTAGTACCTACCTACGAGTATAATTCCAAGTAAAAATTAAATCCACACAATTACATCTCTTTACATTATTATTTGCAAAATATTTGGCATTAACAGAAGTGATGAAAAAAAAATCCTGATGAAACAGATTATAGCCATTATCAAGTTTGTACGTTAGGTACATTATATACCTAAGTGATGAAGATGGTGTTAAATATTACTGATAAACACCCTACAAAAGGAGAAGTTTAAATTTTGTTTTAATTAAAAAAGGAAGGTATTTGAGCATTGTCAAGACATAACACATCATCACAGACAAGCATTATTTTCAACTTTAATCGAAAAAGTAGGTACTTTTGTTAAATTGCTTACAAAGTTTAAGACTTACACTTCAGTTAATGTGTGTGTTTTCGTGTAGATACAGCTGTTTTTATTACGTTTATCGTAGAGCTTATTAAATGAGAATTCAAATACAATCTCTATGCGCATATATTTTACGGTAAATATGATCATAGAATTTAATTTAGGATAACAGAGGCCAATTGATACGATTACGAAATATATCTCTAATAAAGTTAATAGCAAAATATTTACAATCTGACAGTTTAGCCAATAAGTTGGACATTCCGATAGATATTCCAGTTTAAACGATAAACTACGATTATTGTGAAATATTTTTGACTGTACTATGTATTTTCTTACCCTTTAGAATTTGTTCTATAGATGGGATGTACAATCACAATGAAGAGAGTTTTAAGAGTGTAAGGGTCAGTAAACTCTTTCGAATTTCTAGAAATAAATTGTAGCATAGAATTAGCTTTAGCTGCTATGAAGTCAATGTGCAGATTGAAACTTTGGTTCTGATCAAATAAAACTTTAAGGTCTTTTATTTCTTGGTCCCGCAATTCCATCTGTCTGTCTGTCTGTAGGTCGCTCTACAGCTATTTCCTTCAACCTTGGTACGTTTTCAGTGCCTTGCTCAAAACTCCAAAAATAACGCTACCTGCCGTTTCGCTAGGGCGAAAATAGTAAATCTCAATTATCTCGAAAACGGCTCTAACGGTTTTGATAAAAAAAATTTAGTGCACCATTATAGGTGAAGTCCACATTTTGGTCAATGGATTTCGATTAAATTCTTCTTAAAATTCTAAATTATATTGCATACTAAAATTTTCAAAAAAAAGTAAATATATCATAATGAGAAAGGTAAAGGAGTGTAGAAACACTTGGTTTGTTTTAGTGCATAATCCCCCATGATATGCGGGGTGAGGTAATTGCAGAGGTATTGGCGGATAATCTTTAATGAAGTTGGCTTGATTTTACCGATAATTTTATAACAACATTAAAGATTAAAACAGATGTTCTCCTGTCTTGCAAGAACCATTAATGCATATATGTATTAATTTTTTTTACTAAATGCCGCATATAATATTCTATAGTACCTTGGAGACCGAGGTTTGTTCGGGATGTTTCCAATTTAGAATTTGGCATCAACATGTTAAGTTAGATAAAGTTGATTGTATTACAATAACCGATATTTGTAGATAATTCCATAACCTTCTATTATACATTTAAATTTGAAAAAAAAAAAGTATTTTATAGATAAGAATAGAAGTTAGTGAGAAATAAAATTGAACAATGTTAATATTAAATATAATAAATATTATTGTTTTTGTTTATTGGGGAATGTGGAACCCCCATTTGCAGATTCATAAATTCAGATATCACTTTGCTTGAAATTAACTTTGGTTTCCATGACAGAGCGGTGTAACTAATAAAAGATTATTTATCTAATAGATGCCAGAGGCTGATCATGGGATATCTGAATTTATGTATCTGCAAATGGAGGTTCCACAGGGATCCATTTTAAGACAAATTCTATTATGCCTTTTTATTAAGGATTTACCACAAGTCTGTTCAAATGTTTCAATTCGCTTGAACGCTGACGATGTGTAAATTAATTTGTCTCGTCCTATTGGCTTACAAGAGGATCTTATTTTTGAGATGAATGAGGACCTCCTTGCAATCTCCAATTGGTTTCTAAGCAATAGTTTAACACTGAAGCCATCTAAGTCACAATTGGTTGCGATTTCTAAGAAGCAGATAAGTACCTTGCCCTAACCGTCTGTTTATCTTCTTGAAGTGAAACTTACGTTTATGAAAACTGTAAGCAGTCTCGGTATTAAGATAAATAAAGGGTTATCCATTTTGCGGTTTCAAGAGTATAGGGCTCGAATTCAACATCTGTCAAACTAAGTTGTTAAACCAGTTTTTTTTTCAGTTGAAAGTCTGACATTTACGAAAATGTATCGCGTAACTATCGCACAACGGATAAAAATTGTTAAGACCTACTACAAAAATGGTGATTCTGCCACAGCCACGTATGGTGCTTTAAGAGGAGATTATGGTTTACAAAATCGTCCAACTATGCAAACAATTGGAAAAATTGTGAGGAAATTTGAAGAGCCTGGATTGGTTACAGATATTGTAAGGCCTGTGGATCATCGTTTCGCTCGTACCACTGAAAATATCGCTGCTATAAGTGAAAGTGTTGCCGAAGACCCGAATGTGTCGTTCTCAGGAATTAGGACTGTCTTACGGCACATTATGGCGTATTTTGCATTTGGATCTACACATACATTCATTTAAAGTCCAGATCCCAGCTGACCATTCACAACGTCGTCGATACGTCAAATGGGTGCTTGAACAACATGCGATGGACGACGATTTTTCGAACAAAATTTTCTTCAGCGACGAAGCACATTTCTCACTCGGTGGGTATGTTAATAAACAAAGTTGTCGTATTTGGGGTTCTGAGAATTCTCAAGTAATTGAAGAGAGGCCATTACATCCACAAAAAGTCACTGTTTGTGGCGCTCTTTGTTCCGGAGGTGTGATTGGACCTTACTTCTTCGAAAACGACAATTTAACGACTGTCACGGTCAATTCGGAACGATATGGTCATATGACAACCGACTTTTCTTTCTCTGCTCAAACTTCTATAAAAGGCATGAAACTGGGGATCAACATAATCTAAAAAAAAAAAGAAGATCTTGCGATGCGATTTGACACCGCTGGACTTTTTTTTTGTTTGGCTTCGCGAAAGTCCGTGTTTATGCAGGTAAGCCTTTATCTCTTGAGCACTTGAAAATCCACATTCGTCAAGTAATGGCTGAGATACCGCCCAATATGTGTCAAAAAGTGGTAGAAAATTACCTCAAAAGAATCGATGCTTGCAATAATTCGTTTGGTGGTCAAATGAAATGAAACTTTATAATAAAAAAGAAATATCATGAAAAAAAATATATTATATGTGTTTTATTTACTTTTACTTTTGATTCCGCAAAATAGATAACCCATTACTTCTCTATTGGCTGAAAATCAGGTGAGTTCTACCATTGGACGAATTTATGGTGGACTGCGCATATTTTAGCTCTTTTCAAACATAACCCCTGAAAACAATAAATTGAGGCTTGTAAGAACACTGCTGGTTCCTCTAATTGACCATGCCAATGTTGTGTATTGCAAACTTGATTCCCATTCTCAGTAAGCTTCTTGTCGAGTTCAATGATATGATATGTTTCCTTAAATGTTAATTAAAAAAATGATCTTCTTAAATTTGTGAAATTTGAACTCCCAGCCGTAGAGAATGGCAAGAAAACTGATATTGTATTTACCAATTTAAATACGGCTTTGATGCAATATCCCTTTAGTTTTGGAACCATTTTATTGGCATGAATTTTTACATCCTTTAAATTCTCCTCTAGCCAATCTTTGTTCACCCTCGGGGTCCCCAAAGGCAGGCATGTAGGTCCTCCTCTTTTATTCTTACTAATATTGGTTATCGCTCTCATCGCCAACAATACCAAATAGTTTAAGAAAATTCATTAACACATACTTATTCACCTACATATATCTACCTAACTTCTTATAAGTCTGGTGCATCAAAAACAGTTTACCGTTAAATAATTTCAAATGCTCCACCCATATTTACACCTTACTTATGTACTTACTTATCCGGCTCCCGATAGATGGAGGGTCTCTGCCTGACGTATTGCGGTCTTCCATTGGTTGCAGTCCCTCGCACGCTGCCTCCAGTCGTCGAGACCAAGCGCTCTTGCATCTGTAATGCCTGGCCCCTGTAGTGGAGGTTCGATCTTCCTGGTCGTCTCAAACGTGGGGACTGGGATTCGAAAATTTTCTTGGCTGGGGCGTTGTTGTCCATTTGCTCTATGTGGCCGAGATAGTGTAGTCGACGCGCTTTGGCTCTTTGGACTACATCCGCATCTTGCTTTTTTACTTATAGTACAGTACTCGCCGCCGTAGAGTAGAACTGGTAAAATTAGCGTTTTGCATAGCGTGCGCTTTGTCTTTCGAGAAAGGAGATTTGAACCCATTTATTTGGCCAAACCAAAGTAGCAGCGGTTCGCTAGGGCAATTCTTCGTGGGATTTCTACTAAGGTATCGTTCGTGGGATTGATGTTTTGATGACTACCTCGAAATTATTGCTACCAACAATGAGGTTTTATCCCAGGCTTATGGACTGATGAGGCTTTGTTTGCTGATAGCATATGCTTTGTTTTGTCCTCATTCACTTCAAGACCAAATCATTTTGCCTGTTCATCAATAACTGTGAATGCTTCAAGTACAGCTCGCTTGGAGCGGCCGATGATATCTATATCGTCCGCATAACCAAGCAGTAGGGAAGACCTGTTGAAGATAGTGTCTTCCAGGTTAATACCACCCTTGTGTGCTATCTGCTCCAGGACTATGTTGAAGAAGTCTCATGATAGCGCATCTCCTTGTCCGAACCCTGTACACGTCTGGAATAGCTCGGATGGGTTGTTTCCCATTTTTAAGTTGCACCGCGTAGTCTGTAACAACAGGCGGCATAGCTGGATCAGTTCTTTCGGGACCCCGAGTTCCGACATCGCCAATAAAAGCTCTTGCTTCTCTGAACTTTGTCGCAACAAGAAAATGGTCAGATTCCAAATTTGCACCTCGGAAGGTTCGCACGTCTAAGATGTTTGATGTGTGCCTTCTGCCAATTAGCAAGTGGTCGATTTGGTTGGCGGTTCGACCATCTGGAGATCGCCAGGTTGCTGTGTAACCTGGTGGTACTTATCACCTTATTACGAGCTGCAGTAAAGTCGATTAGTCGGAAGCCGTAATCAGTTGTCGTCTCGTGGAGGCTGTGATTTCCAACTAATCCGCCAAAGGTATTTTCCTTCCCGACCTAAGCATTGAAGTCTCCGAGTACGACTTTGACATCGTACCCTGGAAGGCTCCGTCCACGAGGTCATAAACTCCTCCTTATTAGACTCCTCGGCGTCATCGGTAATGGCGTGTGCATATATAAGGCTAATGTGTTGGATAGTAGCTTTAAATCTTAGCTTAAAATCTATGACTTTCGACCTGAGACGATTTCCCACGACGAATCCGCACCCTTACTTGTGCATTCTTTGGTGACAGCGATAAAAAATGTCGCAATCTTTTCTCTTCGCTATTCCTGATTCTATCCATCGTATCTCCTGGATCGCGGTGTTGTCTACCTTGTACCGCAAGAGGACAGATTCAAGTTTTTGAGTAGCACTGGGCGTATAGAGTGTCCATATATTCCATGTGCATACTCGTAGGTCGTAGTCCATTTTCGTTCTGGGTCTGGTTGCCATTTGAGGGTTGTCGTTGTTCGAGGCTTCTCGCGTGCATTTTATGACAATATTATTTGTAGTCGTGTCGTAAGCCCAACGCACTAACCTCCAATCTGTAGGGTCATGGGGCTTAATGTTGCAATTTTTTTCTTGATCAACATTCGCACTTACAAGTTTAGCAAGTCATGACATAAAGTCAAGACCAGTACCCACCAGTATTTACACCTTATTGAACCTAAATCTGCGACTGAATCAACTACTATATAGCATATTATGTGAGCAGCCAATTAAGTACTTGGCTTGGCGTAAAGTGGGTCAACCCGTAAGGGTATCCAGATCTATCTGCCTAACCTTTGTTCGCCTCTTACTTGAAGGTGTCTGTGAAACGCGACCATTTTGCGTGCGAACATATTCACATTAGACCGCCTTAAATCAATCAACCTAAATTCACAAAAATAACAAATAATGTAAAATCCGACTTCTTAGAGGTCCCCTTAACTACGAGTACATGACCCTCTACAACGAAATTAACCAACCTACCTCTTTTATGCTGCCTACACTTTGACTTCAACCTTTTTCTTGGTCTAAATCATCCTTCTCATTAACCCCAATCATAGCTATTAGCTTGTAAGTTTTTAAGTTAAGACTCAAAGTTAACTTGTAGCAAGTCGGATAAGTAAAGGTTTTTACTAGCACCAAAATTCGAACCAAAATACATAAAAAAAGCAAAAATATTGACATTCATTTTTGCTGTAAACATCCACTCCAGAAATCACATTTTTGCCCTAAAAATATTCAACACTAATATATTTTCTTTAAAGACTGCCAGAAATTAAGACTTATACATAATCTGCTTCCCACAGTGAGAATAACCATTTATGTTTTCAAAATATAAATGCTATTAAGTTACGTACGTCTAGGGAGATTTTTTTGAAACCCAAAAAAAAACACAGCTCCAAAGTGTTTACATGCAAATGAGTTACCTAGATGTAAGATACAAGAAAGTGTTGGCTGGCAAGTAGGTTTCACCTCCCTTGGGCTTTTCTAACACAACTTTGTTTTCTCCTGGCTGTGTGTACACACTCATATTCATAAACAAGAATTGACCTTGTTTTTATTTTTTGTTTTGGTGAAAATATCTCAGGCAAAAATAATATATGGAAGTAAGCTAAAAATATTGACAGCAACAACAACCCTTTCCAGAGATGTTGGTATTTAAATTATGGAAAGAGAATTTTCAAAGTCTACTCATACATCATCATCTCTATATCAAGGATAGGAACCAAGAAACATTGACTTGCAACTCTATACCAGCTGGTAATAACTCAATATCCCGCTAAGCTGGTGTATTTAGGTTTTTTGTTCGGTATCCGTTCAGGGCTAGGTTGAATTATGTTAAGGCCTTTATACTCTAAGATTTGGGCAAGCTGGGTTATGGTATCAAGTGATTTTGTGGCATTCATCTTTATTTTACTTCAATTCTTATAGGTAATACGATTTGGATAACTCATGTATGGTAAATCCGAGGATTAAGTTTGTGTCTAAAATAAATTGCTTTTAAGGAACGGGCTGGACATACTTTCAAAATACATACAGAAGGATTCGTTATGGTTCCTATGAATTCTCATAATGATTTTTATCTATTTTGCTTCAATAACAAATCCGCCTCTGTATTTTCTATTGATAGATATTTAATAAAAAAATACAAGCGAACACCATGTTTCGGATTAGTCTTGCATAATACTCCTATAAGATATGCCCACACCCACATGATTCGGCCTTTTATCCTCCTGAAGACTGAACTCTAAACTGAGGACCATTATTCATTTTTATTTATGCGTACCTTCTCTAATAGGCAAAGTATTGGTTTCGTGTGAAAATTAAACCATATTTTGGTGAATTTTATTTCTTATACCGAAGTCAAAGTCAAAAAGGACTGAGCATAACCAGAAAATTGTGTTTTTTCTATGGGATTAATCATAAGTGGGGTGGCCGTGGCGCGATAGTTGTGTGTTCGCCTGTCAACTTCATGGTCACAGGTTCGATCCCTGCCGTATTCTATGTCCTCCTATTTTTCCATTAAAAACCAATTCTAAAATAAAATACATACGAGTTGCTGGCTTACTCATTACATGCTGTTTAGGCATAGAACTAACAACATGCGATTGAGTAAGACAAGTATACCGATAAATATGAGAGTGAATGAAAAAAATAATGCAAATTATAAGGGACATAGATAAAATAAGATACGGAAATTTCTCCGCATTAGTCCAGCCGCCATCCCTGGAGATAAAATCTGAGACAACAGCCACCTACAGTCTCAGAACATCGCGCCACACATCTTTCCTATCCTTCTTTCTCTTCCTAACCTAACGCACGCGCTGTGTTAAAACATTTAAAGGGTAGCATAATCCCTTGAGCGCGTGTAGATTACACGTAGTCCCACGAAACCAACAGTATTACCATTCACTAGAAAAAAGCTTCTGGAGAAGAAATCGACATCCAGAAGGAGGTAAAATTTCTAGGCATCCCACTAGATAATAAACTTCTATGGAAAAAACATGTTGAGGTAAGTGTTGGGAAAGGCATTAAAGCACTCATGATATGCAAGAGACTTGGAATTAAAACCTGGGGATGCAAGCCAAACATTCTAAGATGGGAAGGCCCATCAATATACTTATGGGGAGATTGTTTGGCACATGAGAAGCGAACTAATACCGACTAGGAAATCACTAGAAAAAATACAAAGGCATGCTTATGCATCAGCGGGGCAATGAGAACCTGTCCCACATCTGCAATCGAAGTCTTTATAAACTTAACGCCATTGTACGCTATAGTAGAAAACTCAGCCAAGAGCGCCATATTGAGATTTGCTAAGAGGGAACTATGCCGGGGAAATAATAGGTTCTAGTGAAAGAGTCTTAATTCTTAAGTCTACAGGAATAAACGTCTTGGACATTCCAAGAGATGGCATTATCAAAAAGTATAACTTCGAGAATAACTTCAAAACGGAGTTAAGTTCCAAAAAAAGAATGGGTGGGTGGAAACTTTAACTACTCACTCAAAACAAATGCTATCAAGTAGCAAACTGAAGGGACTGGTGTCGGAGTTTTTGGGCCTAGAACCAAACTCTCCATTCCGATGGAGCACCCCACTAGCATTTTTAAGGCGGAGGTTAACGCAATAGGAAAATTCAAACATAATCTGGAAAGAAACTATAGGTACCAAAGCATTGACATCATTTCAGATTGTCAAGATTCACTAAGGGTACTAAGCCCTTACTCCCTGGTGTGGGAATATGTGAGCAGACTGCATGAGCTAGGCAAATATAATAAAGCTTCACTTCATTGCGTACCTAGGGCATGGCATATAGGAATGCAGGGCAGCGCAGAGGCAGATTCCCTAGCAATTATAGGAGCAACATTACCCTTAATAGGTCCAGAGCCCTATTGCGGAATGAGTTAAGACATGATCAAAAACAAGATCAGATCGGAAGAGGAGGCCAAAAGATCAACTATTTGGAATAAGCTTCCCAAGTTAAGACAGCCTAACCAATACTGGGGAGCTACAATCAAAAATGGTTTATATCCTGTATTAACATAAATAGGAACAAACTAAGGGTAATAACAGGTCGCAACACTGGCCACTGTAAATTGAACAGGCACCTCAATATCCTGGGATTGGGGAGCAATGCTCTCTGTAGGTTCTGTAAGACGTTTGCATGCACGCCCATTGAAAAATACTTGCGTAAATGTAGGAAACAATCAGCTGTTCATTGAAATAACTCTACAAGGTTTATTTTCTACTTTTTCTGCATCAAATTCGTGAGATAATTTTATCTGATTTGTAGAATATCTTTCCCATACAAACTTGATAGTTCATTTCTGCGGAGATAAAATAATTTGGTTTCTAAGGTTTATCTGGGTTTTCCGACTTTGCATGAATAACCTTTATATTTCTTTTAGTTCTGAAGAAATTAGTTTTATTTTATTTTTAAAGCGATACGAATTTTTTTTTTTTAATAGTCTACACTGAAGGAATTATACTACCCTTTAAATGTTTTAACACAGCGTGGTCGTTAGGTTAGGAAGAGAAAGAAGGATAGGAAAGATGTGTGGCGCGATGGTCTGAGACTGGTGGTTGTTGTCTCAGATTTTATCTCCAGGGATGGCGGCTGTACTAATGCGGAGAAATTTCCGTATCTTATTTATCTATGTCCATTAT
Source organism: Philhelius pedissequus (assembly GCA_910595825.1). Lineage (NCBI taxonomy): Eukaryota > Metazoa > Arthropoda > Insecta > Diptera > Syrphidae > Philhelius > Philhelius pedissequus. The sequence goes on along the minus strand of OU343160.1, from coordinate 270,162,893 downwards.
AATTCGCATTATTTTTTTCATTGATTGTCATATTTATCGGTACACTAGTCTTACTCAATCGCATGTTGTTAGTTCTATGCCTAAGCAGCATGTAATGAGTAAGCCAGAAACCTCGTTTGACATTTAATTTAGAACTGGTTTTAAATAGAAAAATAAGAGGACATAGACTACGGCAGGGATCGAACCTGTGACCATGAGGTTGACAACCAAACACACAACTATCGCCCCACGGCCACCCCTTAAATAAAAAACAAAAAGCAAGTTCATGCGATTGAATTGTGCATTTAGGTTTTTAAAGCTTTAAGAAATTCAGTATGGTAGTGCGTAGTGACTGCATAGTAATGACTACATAAAAATAGCTCTACATTTTTTGTTTGGCAATAAATATGCATTCATAAATAAATTATCGTCAGATAAAAAAGAATTTTGTTTTTTGATTAAGTGCCTACCTTCTTAAGTATTCTATTATAATATATATATTTACATAAGTATATTTCTTTGTTGGTTAGCTTTGATTTATTATACTTACTGTTTTTTTTTTTCTTTTGGAAATATTAAAGTAATTCCAGCAAGAGAAAAACTTAAAACCTTTTTATTAAAGGTATCATTTCGCTTCCTTTTTTGTTGTTTTGTTTGTAGAATTTTCACGTTTCTATTAATTAAAATCATTAAATTGAATTCACTTAGGGACGTTTTTATGGTTTTATATAAGACGTAGATGCCCGACAACGAGGCACGTTCCTTTTAAAGGTATGTTAACATTCGAAAAATATACAAACACAAGTATTTCGTGCTTGATTTATAATACTCTTAAATAAATGAAATAGATTAAATTGGTCCTACTTTGCTAATGTTGAAATGAACTGACAATACGTGTATTAAGTATATATCTATTGAGTATTTGGAATGTATATAGGCTAATAAGACGATTTTTCAATTAAAAACCGACTTAAGCATTATAAATACTGGCGCAAAATTTTAAACAGCCTGATATTAAGGGCTTAGCATGATACTACTTAACAGTTTGCTAATACTGAAGCACTTTACTAATATTTTTCTAGTTTTAAGCAACTTTTAACTAGCACCATTCTAGATCTATTTTCTTAATAAACTAGAACTAAACACGCCTTAAATAGTGCAAAAAAGTAAGCGAATATAACTTTTTGACGTTTGTAAATGTCAAAGTGGCATATGGATTTAGTACACACAGAGAAAAAACAACGTAAAATCAAACAAAACCACTTTGATTTAAGTGTATTTAGGAATGATCTTGGTTTAAGGATGAACATTTTAGAATCAAAGTGGAACATCATTGATTCAACGTTTTTTCATATATGAAAACAAATAGTTTTCATGCTTGAGTTAAATACGTTTTCCTTTGGTTTAAGTTGAAAGCATAGTAAAATCAATATCATCCAACTTAAAAACGAAATGGAACAACTTCGATTCTACTGTGCGCCATATTAGATTCAAAAGCATACATCTTTGAAAGTATAATGATCCCACTTTATTTTTAGAATGATGCATCGTTAAATGTAATGTGTTCGAGCTCAAAAATATTACGAACCAACTTTGAAATTACTATCTTTCAATTTTAATTTCACTACGTTTTAATGTTGGTTTAAGTAATTTCTAATAACAACTTGGATTTTTTTTATATAATCTACCCGCGCTCAAGGGATTATGAATACCCTTTAAATGTTTCAACACAGCGCGGGCGTGAGGGTGAGGTTAAGGAAGAGAAAGAATGATAGGAAAGATGTGTGGCGCGATATTCGGAGACTGTAGGTGGTTGCTGTCTCAGATTTTTTCTCCAGGGATGGCGGCTGAACTAATGCGGAGAAATTTCCGTGTCTTATTTATCTATGTCAATTATAATTCGCATTAATTTTTGTATTCTTTGGCATATTTTATCGGTATACTAGTTTTACTCAATCACATGTTGTTAGTTCTATGCCTAAAGAGCATGTAATGAGTAAACCAGCAACTCATTGTATGACATTTATTTTTAGAATTGGTTTTTAATGGAAAAGTAAGAAGACATAGACTACGGCAGGGATCGAACCTGTGACCATCAGGTTGACAGGCGAACACACATGATTTACGTCAATCTGAATTTAATAAAAGTTATCCAATCTTAGGTATACACTTGTGCTTTGTCTTTAGCCGCATATCCCAAGAAAACGGTCCACATTTCTAAATTGCATCGGGATTCGGTATAAGCCACCAGAAAATTGTGTTTTGGCTTAAGACTTGCTTCAAATAATCTAATGTATAAAAAATAAACAAATCTCCATCATCCTAGGATTAATTTTCTTATTGTTTCACTAAGACAAAACATACTTCTCATCGGAGGGAAAATTTATTCCATTTCAAATATTCTTAATATATAGGGTCCGCCAAATAACTTTTTTTTTTAAATGGGCGCAAAACATCGAGTGTAGCTTTGGCTGTGTGGCACGTAGCGGCGCCGTCCTGTTGAAATCAAATATTGTCAATATCTTCCTCTTCAATTTTTGTGAACAAAAATTCGTTCAACATGGCCCGATAACGATCGCCATTGACTGTAACGGCCACTCCTTGCTCATTTTCGAATTATGCCTCTGGACCAAAATCCGCACTAAACAGTGATTCGTTTTGGGTGTATCGGCTTTTCAATGTATGCGTGCGGGTTTTCTGTGCCTCAAATGCGACAATTTTGCTTGTCGCATTTGAGCTTCATCTGAAAAGATGATTTTTTGTGGCAAAATCGGCATCTTCTCTAAGTCGATCGCAGGCCTACTTAGCGAGCGTTGTTCAAGAGTATACACAACCATATTCGTTCAGCGGAAGGACAAAACTAATTATCTGTCAAATCAGACATTAGCTAAGTGTTACCATTCACGAAATAAGCACTAGTTCAAAAAAAAAACGTTAGATGGCGGACCCGTTAGTTTTATTAAGAGTCCATCGTCTTTAATTGGTACATTAGACTCTTTAAGCTCAGACTGTTTTTAAAAAAGACAAAACACGACTGATATGAAGACAAAGCTTCACGATCGACAACGAAACCGGCCGCGCCGCCGACCCAACCCTACGTTGCAGGTAGTTTTTTTTTTTGCTGTTTTCATGATTCTACATGGAATCCACTTAAGATCAACTATGAATCCCTATGATTTTGCGTCGATCGTAGTTTGAAAATGCAACATTAATGTGAAAATGAATACGTTTCACTTTGTTTACACATCGTAACCACTTTAGATTTTAAACATTTCGGTTTTACATTAGGTCCACTTAGAATTGACTATGAATGAATTCAAATTAAAGTTGATTTTATATTGAAAATCTCTCATTAATGTTTGTGGAAGAATAATTAAATGTAAAAGTGTTATTTGTAAGTGGCTGCAACCTCGAAACGATGATGAACAAAGTAGATTCAACTATGTTAGACATTGAAAGTTGTGCATGGAATTTTAGTTTTGGATAAATTTTAGAATTTTCCACTTTAAATCGACATTGAACGTACTTAATAATTTATGAAAGTTATTTCACTGTTGAATCGACTACGATTCACTTTAAAACAATAATGACAGTACTTAATACAACGATGCGTAGTGAAATCAATATATTTTCAACGTTAAATTAAATACGTTCATGATACTTTTTTCCATTGTTAAATCAAATACGATTTCTTAGATTTTACGTTGCCTTTTTTCCCTCAGTGTACAATCCTAAAAAAATAAAATAGCCATTTTGTGATTTTAACTTTAGTAAAATGTTAACAAAATAGTACGATACTAAACTGGTTTAAAATTAGCAAAATCCCCTTTTTTAAGCTTAGTATCACACTAAAAATGATTTAACATATTATTAAATCGTTTAAAATTTTGAGGGACTATCTTTATATGTTTAAGACGATTATTCCGACGGCCGAACAGTTTTCCACCTACATAATTTGACAAGGTACCCCTTTTATTAAATTTTATAAAGTCGCTTTTTATACTCGTACAGGGTGGCGCACGAATTGTGCTACAAAAATAAAACTTAATAACTTTTTTACAGTGTGAATAATCGGCTTATTTTTTTTAATTTATAGGCTACTATTTAGATTTATCAAAATTAATGCTTGGGATACTGAAAAAATGGATTTGGATAGTGCAGCAATACCATTCTTTGCAGTCCGTCATTTTTGTCCAAAGGGAATTTAGGCTGGAGTTTGGCGGTACTCCCCCGAGTAGATGGACCATTATGAGGCTGGTGAGCATGTTTGCCGAATCTGGAAGCATCGAACGAAGACCGTATCATCGAGATCCCAATTCTAGGGTTCAGGATACAATTGTGGCTGTTGCATAGGCAATACAGGCAAATCCAAGTGTTTCGACTCGAAACTTATCGGGCCAAATTGGAGTTAGCAGACGATCATTACAACGGATACTTCATGATGACTTAAACTTGTTTCCGTAGAAAGTCCAAATTACAAGCAAGCTCAACGCTCAGGATTTGCCTGTTCGCCTGGAATTTTGCCGAAAAATGATTGCAATGGCCGAAGAAGACAGCACATTGATAAATTGTTTGTTCATGTCTGATGAGGCCCATTTTGACTTAAACGGCAATGTTAACAAGTAAAATTGCCGTATATGGAGTGAACCTAATCCAGAATTCACTCATGAGACGGAACTGCACCCAGAACGAGTCACTGTGTGGTGCGCAGTTTCATCAAGGTGTATTGTCGGGCCATACTTCTTTGAATAAAACGGTGTAGAACAAACTGTCAATGGGGAACGTAATTTAAAGATGTTGAAGGAGTTTTTTTACCCAGAACTTCGCCGAAGACGTATGCCTTTCAGCAGGATTTGGTTTCAACAAGATGGAGCAAGTACACATGTAGTCACACAAGTTATGGCGGAGCTCTAACGAAAATTCCCAAACAAATTGATATCCAGAAACTGCACTTTCCGCTGGCCCCTCAAGGTCATTTGACCTGACTGCATCAGACTTCTATTAATGGGGTTATGTCAAGCAGGAAGTGTACAAAACGAAACCCAGGAATTTGACTGAATTGAAGCAGGCTATTAAGACAATAATTGAGGCGCTCCCAGTGTCAATCCTTCAGGCCGCAATGAACAATTTTCTGATCAGGTGCCGCATATGCGTGGATGAGAGTGGAGGTCATTTGCAATCTATCATCTTTAAAAAACATTATTTACTTAAAATAAAATTTAATTTTGAATCCAATAAAAAAAAATTAATGAAATACATCGATTAACATAAAAGTTATTTAACTTTCTTATTGTAGCACGATTAGTGCGCCACCCTGTATAATCTAATTTAGCACCAAAAAATTGATAATAATATAATTATAAGCAAAATCAACAAAATTCAGCGAATTCGGATTTCTAAGAAAGCTGAGATCTAAGAAACTTAAATGGGATATAAGTTTACGAGTAATTAAATGAAGTTTAAATATTCCTATTGGTTCAAAAATTACTTCGTTAAATTTATTGAAATATTAGTCTTAATCTACTCACATAATGTATTTTCTACTTAATTCTATTCAATTTCAATTCAATTTTGAGAATTGCTATTTAAGATTATACTTTCATTCTCAAAATGAATGTCTATTTTTAATCACTCCCCTATTATGTATACTCAGAAGAACCTTTAGAGTTTGAGGCAATTTCGAACTTAAACGGACAAAGGCAGAAGTATTGATTTTACGACCCATTATTTCTGGAAGATGTATAAATATTCAATTCTGCATATAGCAACTTTAATATCTATCACTTTGAAATACAGCGGAAGAAATCCATCAGGACAAATACAAAACTAAAGTGAAATGAAAGCCAAACATGTAAAACAAAAAAAAAAAAAGAAATAATATTGATGAAACCGAGTATTGAAATACCATTAACATGAACACTTCCCAGCAAACATTTAAATTCAGAAATGAACGATAATTAATTCATAAAAGTGAAGAAACCGGCCGAAAAAGAACTCACATTTGATGCAATTTGAATACATTTACCTGGGCTCTTAGACACCGATTTGAATAATTGTAATGATTCATTTATGACCTGAAAGTTCGTCATTTAAATGAACGTATATAAAGGCTCTATATATTTATTTTAAAGGTTAATGCCTGAATCTTTTCTAAATCATAAAAATAATTCCAATAAAATTCAATTAAGTGAAGGATTTCTAAGTATATACCTTCACTTTAACTAATCGTATAGGAATCATATTTGCGATTCAGAAAAGGTTCAGGGATTAATCATTTAAAGGAATATATACCCTTATATACGTTCATTTAATTGCAGAATTTTCAGATCATAAATGAATCATTAAAATGATTCAAATCGGTGTCTAAGAGCCCAGGTGAGAGGATTCAAATTGCATCATAAGTGAATTCATTATTTCTGATTCATTTATGATTGAATATTTCATCGGTGAGCCTCTGGAACATTTTTTGATTTGCCTCTTGTTTGGTTTTTGTAGCTTCCAGGACTTCTTAATTGTTACACGATACTATAATTAAAGAAATGATTTTTATGTTTCTAAGAAAATTTAACACCATTTTTTACATACCTTTATTTTTTATCATTTGCTTTTTTATATATATTTTTTGTTAAGTAAGTAGGTACCCATTTACTATTAAAACACAAGCTGATGGTTATATACCTATCTAAACCGATCTTTCGAAAAACTATTCCGAACTGATAATCGACTATGCAAACGAAACTTTTGTCATTACAATGACCCGTCATCATTACCCATTGGTAAAAAGAAAAATAAAAGGATGAACAAAAAAGGATCTCCATATGAAGGATCCAACAACAAAATGAGTGTTGTTTTTTTTTTTTTTGACACAGAACACATATCCCTTTGTGTCTCTCTGGTAAGAATTTGTAGGATCTTTGTAACAGGTCCGCCATCTAACGTTTTTTTTTTCAACTAGTGCTTATTTCGTGAATGGTAACACTTAGCTCATGTCTGATTTGACAGGTAATTAGTTTTATCGCTGAATGAAAATGGTTGTTTATACGCTTGAAAAACGCTGGGAAATATTGCGACATTACTTTGAAAATCATGGTAATGTTGAAGAATGTGTGCGAAAATTGCGTACGGATCTTGGAAGAAGAGAAGCACCGTCAGCTCCGTTATCGTTGTCTTGTAAAAAAATTGAAAGAAATTGGCATCCTCATCGATAAACCAAAGCGTGAAAAGCCAAAAACAGTTCGTTCACCCGAGAATATTGCTGCTGTGGCAGAAAGTGTGCATGAAGCGCCATCAACATCAATTCACCGTTGTTCTCAACATTTCAACATTTCGGAGACATCATTGAGACGAATTTTGCATAAGGACCTTTGTATGACGCCATACAAAGTCCAATTGGCTCAGGAGTTGAAGCCAACTGACCATCAAATGCGTTTTCGATTCGCTAAGTGGGCCTGCGATCGACTTAGAGAAGATGCCGATTTTGCCAAAAAAAAATCATCTTTTCAGATGAAGCTCATTTTGATCTTGGCGGGTATGTAAACAAGCAAAATTGTCGTATTTGAGGCACAGAAAACCCGCACGCATACATTGAAAAGCCGATACACCCAAAACGAATCACTGTTTGGTGCGGATTTTGGTCCAGAAGCATAATTCGAAAATGAGCAAGGAGTGGCCGTTACAGTCAATGGCGATCGTTATCGGGCCATGTTGAACGAATATTTGTTCACAAAAATTGAAGAGGAAGATATTGGCAATATTTTGTTTCAACAGGACGGCGCTACGTGCCACACAGCCGAAGCTACACTCGATGTTTTGCGCCCTGTTTTTGAAGATCGCATTATCAGTCGCAGAGCTGATGCCGTTTGGCCACCTCGGAGCTGCGATTTTATACCGTTGGACTATTATTTGTAGGGTGCCATAAAAGATAAGTGTTACGCCAAGAAGCCAGAGACAATTGACGCTTTAAAGGACAATATTCGTGAAGCCATTGGTGAAATACAGCTGCACACAACCGATTATGTGCTTAAAATTGGACCGATCGTGTAGGCTACTGCATGGCCAGCCGAGGCAGCCATTTGAATGAAATTATTTGCCGATATTAACCGGAAGGATTGTACTTTAAAATTAAAAAAAAATTGAGAAAATATTCAGTAGTTTTTTTTATAGCATTTTCAAAAAAAGAAAGTTATTTGGCGGACCCTTTATATATTCATAATTCATTCAAAAAACTGGAGTTTTCCTGAATATTATTCTTCATTTTTGGTGATTAGAATCTGAACCTTCAGATAAATGTTTGCTGGGTTATTGTTCTTCATACCAACACAGTGGTTAATGACAGCGTTGCTGCGCAGCCCTCGTCTTTAAGTATTAAATTTATTTAAGTCTAAATGGAAGGCGACACCAATATACAGACTCAATTTTTGATGCTACGAAGTCAAGCCATTCAAGAATATTGTAAAATTATAATTGTACAATACAAAAAAGCAATATGGATGCCAATATTCACCTAAAACGTAGTGTAGGATGTAGGCACATTTATGCAAACCTTCGTTCTTAAAGGACCATTCCAAATTCTTCCAATATAAGAATATCAATAATTGGTATGAATGTTTTTTTATTTGAACTTATAAACATAGATATAAGTAAAATTCAAATATATAATATCCTTTCATAAAATGGTTTTTTCTTGTACAAAATTCATCATCAATTTTGACTTAAAAAGTCACGAATTCCAGAACTCTTAATTTTGATAGTTTAAACAAAAGCATCAAATTAAAGCGAACAAAGGAGAAAATTCCTGAACAAATTTTCTCATTAAATCCGCGAACTATTTGAAAGAAAAAAAAAAATAACGAAGAAGATAAAAGTTTTAAACAAACTTAAAATCTCCAATCCAGATATTTCGCCCAGGACTTAAAACTAAATTCAACTTATAGCAGAAAAAAAAAACAAATGAAACGAATAAAAATTGAATGCACCTTTATACTTCCCTTTTCTTTAGCTTAGCCCCTTTTATAAACTATATATACTATAGTATAGAGTCTATACTGTCTGCTGCATTATCTGTTTTATATGAATGTATATATGTATAAGACACACAGCTAAGACAATATCCTGTTGTGATAATAACGCGCGCCGCTTTCAAACTTCAAAGTGATGAACAATGAAATTCAGTAGCTTTGGCTTGGCAAGCAGTGCTGGTAGGTACCCTTAGGGGATATTCAGTAGAGAAAAACTCATATTGTTAAGTAGTACTACCTTGGCCCTTTTTTTGACATTCAACACCAAACAACTTGAAGCTGAAGTGCATTTTCGGATTAAAATGAAAAAGAAAAACAAACAAAAGGATGGAAATTGCTCAAAACCTGGAGCAGGACCAAGTTCACTATTTTCCATTGGAACAATTCTTCTTTTCTTTTTTTTTCTATTTTAATTCTCTCTTCTTGTTTCTCTTTTAGTTTTTCTTTTTAATTTATGTGCCATCTATTGAGTTATCTTGACAATAATAATTGCAGAATGTGCAACAACAAAAACACTCAAATGAAATGCACTTGCACATTGATCTAAATCTGCATAGATATATGCATTCGTAGATACTTGGTGTGGTGGTCTGCGGGTGTCTCGACCCAACACACTACCCTTAAATTCTGTTTACAACTGAACCGGAAATGCTTTAGTAAATTTTTAATCCAGGGCCGGACTAAGAAATGTGATATGTAGCACATCATAATTTTCTACTACACACTAATTAATTTTTCCTTTTATTCATTTATCTAATTTATTTTGTAATTTAATTTATGGATCACAAAGATTTGCATTTGAAAAAAAAATTATTTCGGTATTTTAATCCAACTTTACATTACTATGATAGAGAACACTAAAAAATGGAACCCGCTAAGGCGGGAACCTAAAGATAGAAATAAAAATAATTAAAACTAGATACAACTATCTTATACTAACTAAAAATAACTGATTCAAAATAGCTTTTAACGGCCTTTAGTCCAACAAAAATTGGCGTTTCGTCCCGACGATCTCACATGGACTCATCAGTTCACTAGTGAGGACCTTTGTCAATACGCAATTTTTGGCAAGTTCAGTCCATCTTACATAGTACTACTTGGCTGATGTATTTCAGTAGTATATAGAATTTGTATTATTAAAAAAAAAAACTTCTTATATAAATAATGCCAGGCCATGGGCAAAAAACAAAAAATTTCAATTTAATGATTAGGAATTCTAGTCTTGTTGGATATAGTTCACACTAGATGTTCTTCACAAAATCTATGTAAGATGAACTCAACTTGGCAAAAATTACGTATTGACAAAGGTCCTCACTAGTCAACTGATGAGTCCATGAGAGATCGCCGGCACGAAACGCCAATTTTTGTTGGACTAAAGGCCGTTAAAAGCTATTTTGAATCAATAATTCAACAAGTCCAAATATTAAAGTGCTAAGACTTCTACTTGGCTGATGTATTTCAGTAGTATATAGAATTTTTGTTATTAAAAAAAAAACTTCTTATAAAAATAACTTAAGCTACTGAAAATACCTAAAAATACCCAAAACCACTTAAAACTTCTCAAAGCCTAGAACAGGAACAGCAGCATTTTTTTGTCGTTTTTTAATTTTTTTTGTTTAGATTGTGCATACTCATGCAGAAACACAGCTACATGCACCCCACATCTACATGTATACATGTACAGACCCTCAGATCCATGAAAATGCCTCCGCATACACACATATTTTTAATTTTGTGTTCGGCCACCCCGACTGTTCCCTATACTTAATTACCCTAAATGCATGTAAGTCGGCCAAGACATACCATCTTAATCGACTTTAAATATTATGAAACTGTTCAAAGAGCCACCAGAACTGGTTCTCTTGTTTCGCCATATCCCTTCGGTCCCGATGGGATACAGTGCTACTGAACCGTAGGCGCTCCTCGCCTATCTACAGTTTTCCGGCTGACGTGGTAGATGAGCGGAACCGCCATTCTATCCTGTATGAGCCCTCGACTGTCTAAATAGAGGAATGCCTCGGGAGGGATGTAACCACTTAACCGCGCACTCTCAAAATATTCGTTATTGGGGTAATAAGCCCCAAAAATTAAGCTGTTAGTTGAGTACATCGCTCTTGCAACGTGGCCCGAATAAGCTTAAACAAAAAATTATCTATTCTGTTTATGTTGGCTCCGTTGTATAGAACCTAGTTGGAATAATATCTTGTGTACTCCGACTCTGGTGTTCTGTGTAATCCAAGGCAACGTCTAAGACATTGCCTCTCAAATACCCGAATCTTTTCCATTTGAGATGGGGCAACGTTGAACCACACCGGGCATCCATAGGCAATCATCGGGCTGATGAGGGCCATGTAGCAAATCACCTTTACCCTGCTATCAAGACGGCTGCTATAAAACAATCGTTTTGTCATTTTGTCAGGGCAAAGGCTCCCCTAGCCCTGGCCAGAGCAGAACCTATATGTCTGTCGAAATAAAAGTACTGATCCAACCAGATGCCAACACACTTTTTCTCGCCAGTGGATGTCCATGTGGCCCTACGATCACCAGCTTGCGCCAGTTCTTTCTCGTATGCCTTGAGGCGCTAGGCAATGGAGTCCTAAACAGAATAGTTTCTGATTTCTGGAAGTTGATTTTCAACTTACAGTCATCACAATATCGCTGAATCTTGTCGAAGTCACTCTGCAAAAGATTTTTGATGAACTCAACTGGGAGTTAGACTCGCATCAGATCGCTGATGTAAATGCTGATTAGAATCGGCGAGTTAACCGCTCCCTGCTGAAAACCATTATTAATATTAAAAAATTTTCTTTTCAAATATCGAAAAAAAAATATTTTTTTCGAAAATTTTGTTATGCAGTATTATTTATAATTCAAGGGACCTCCTATATAAAAATTATGATCAAAATCCGTCGAAAATCACAAAAATGGTTGTACGGCAGGAATTTTTAATAACAAATTTGTATCATAAAAAAAATGTTTGACCAAAGTCTAGACTATACCAAAAATAGTGCGTAATGTTTTTGTTATCAAAATCATCAGAACCATTTCCGAGATAATAAAGATGGTAGAAAAAATGTATGGCAAGTACCTACCATTATTTATGGGCTAAAAAAAACATTTAAAATTTTTTTTGAGACAATCACGCTTAAGTACCAAGTTCGAAGCAAATCGCTTTAGCCGCTTAGGCTAAATCGTTCTGCAGACAGACAGACTGAATTGCGGGACCAACTTTTTTGGTGTTCTCTATTATCGGAATGTCAAGTTTGATTAAAATCTCGAGTTCGATTTTGTTTCCATATAGTACAAGTATGTGTACTACATAAGATTTAGCCTACATTTCGGTCCAAATTTATTTTAAAAATATTTTGTTATTAACGGTATCTGCCATATATCCATACGTCTCAACGGACATAGATACACATTTTTATATAGGGTACTCGCCGACCAGGCGAACTTCGTGTCGCCCCAATTTAACCCATTCAAATGAACTGCAGAGCTATAGTAAAACGCAGATAGTTCAAATTTTAATGTGATTTATTTGAATGCAATAAAAATAAGGAGAGAGTGATATGATAAATAATGTTTTTCGATTTGTTTTCCGGTGCAAGAACAAACAATAAAGACGGTTTACTTAGCTATGACGACGTCCTTTATCTTCGCTGTTAGTTTTGCCCCTTCATAAATCCAATCGAGATTTTTATAATTTCTTGAAATGCCGGGGAACCTTTTACTTGGTGATGAGTTTCTCCTTCGACGTTGTTAACTCGCAAAAATTTGCCGATAATGATATCAATCCAGTCGAGGCATCAACAGAAATTTGGCATTGCCAAGCGCCAGCAGTTGTCTTGAGAATTCAGCAGCCGATTGGTCGTTCTGCAACTCTCATATTTGTGGCCAATTTCAACTTTTTCGTGCATTCATCCCAAGTTATGATCTTGCATTCTCGCATCAACTTCGCTGTCGCCGAATTCTTGGTCATTGTCCACGTTATTTGTTTGTCAACCATGAAAAAATTCATCGCCAGTTTCAAAGCGGAACGTGCAGTTCGACCGCCTTCAAACGGTGGGTTATCAATACCATAGATGCCATAGGATGCAACAGGCAACGAAAGAAATCTTAGCCGAATTGATGCTAGAATCAACTAAATGACGAAGGTCTTGCATCTCCCACCGGGAGCATCGAGCAAGTAAATGCGATTGCGGAATCGTATTCCAAAGCAGCGCGATTGAAGTCTACATTTACCACTTTTCTTCTTCTAATAACTTTTTGTCAAATTTGTGGTGCAGTTTGAAGCTGTGCAATATATATGCACACGTCTCCATTTCTTTCCTCTGCACGTACCTCTTGCGTTTGATTATCACGGACATTCTAATTAATTATTGCAAGACGTGTACGTCGTCCTAGGTTAAATCGGAATCAGTGTAAAAGTATTATTTAGAAATCTTTTGTGTTTCTCCTGTACACACAATAGGATTACTGCAGTTTTATATTTTTATTATCCGATTCAGGAACCATCGCTCGTTGCTCGGTTATGTGATAGCTGCCGATTAGGACATTGGGTAAGAGCAAGTACAATCGATTCAGTCGTGAATTTTTTTTTTTTTAATAATTTATAAAATCAAATCAAATTTAGATTGTCGTATGCTAAAAAACAAAAACAAACAACTGTCATTTGATTTTTCTCACTTTTCTCACGTCAAATTAATTTAACAATTCACCTGGTTCAGATTTCACCAACTACATTGCACTTTGCAAGAAATTTTTCACTTTAACTTTTCAAGTTTCAATTCACCAAATGCTACGTTGCAAAGATGAAAAAATGTACTTACTGGCAAATTTTGTTTTACCAACCACAAATCTGCAAGGTAAAGAATACTTTTATGAAAAGTGCCAAGTCTTGTAGTTTGCAAAGAATTCTTTCGTTTTACAAAATAAATTAGTTTTGCATTTCAAATTCTGCAAAGATTTACAATATCACGGATTGGCACCAATGCAATGCCCGGAATAAACAAAGTAACAGTCTGCAGAGTAGTACACCTGAATTTCTTTCAAACAGAATAATTTTCGGAAATAGCTATCCGATTTTTCCTCAAGGAGGTTTTCCACGTCTAGGTGGGTGTATTGACGGAACGATGATGAATATCGATGCACCCGAGGAAAATTAAGAACTTCGTCAATAGGCGTAGAAATCCCAGATTGTAATTACTCTATTAAAATTAGTTGGCCAGGAAGTCTACATAATGGTAGGGTGCTAAGGAATGCATTTTGTCATGAAATTATGAGTTATGCACTTTCATTTTGTGAAACCTTTGGAAGAATTTCCATGGTCGACGTATTGGTGTTGGCGCCCTAATAAAACGTATAAGCTTCAGACACAACTTTATCTGCGTGACAAATCCGCCTTTGCAGTTATTGCCAGCCAAATCTGTAGCAAAAAAAAAAGGAGGACTTAAAAATCAATTCAAGTGAAAAAGTGAAAAACGGACAAGAAGGATAAGGAAAATTCTTCTTTTTTTATTTTGTTTTTGTTGTAATAAGTGACTGCTATGCAGAGCATCACATCCAACCAAACAACACACCAACTAAAGAGAAAAGGCTATTAATGGGGTCATCTGTCTTGGAGTCTATGTTCTGCATTTAAAATAAGTCCAAGGTGCATGCATTGGCAGTAAAGTCTATCCTTTTTTTATTTATATTTTATTCTATATGTATGAAGGACCTCGACCGATGGTGGTGGCGGCCAGCATGCAATTTGGTAATGGTTTTGGGTTTTTCTGTTTCTCTGATGAAGAAAAAGAAGACGATGACGATAATATAGTGAACCTCTTTTGGAATGCAGGATATTGGCAAAATGAACACTTATAATGTACACATGAGTACATTAAGTGAATTATGGTATAAATTGAAATTTTTATTATGACGAATGTTTTCAAGAAGAATATTAAAACTGAAAGAACTCTATATCGGTTGGTTATGCTCGTATATCAGGTCTTGTCAAGTTTGCAAATTGTTGCTGAAGATGAAAGAGCTTTCGTTTTTCGTAGGAAAAGTGTTTTCTTTTTTGATTCGAAGCAACGAAAAAAAAACATTACGGTAATGAAAACTGACAGAGTGGCCTATTTGGATGATGAAAGGTTTATTGCAAAAGACTTGAATTAATATTCTGAGTAAGAGGAAAACGAATTGGAAACTTAAATTAAATAAAATGCATGACTGGTTCTCTTTTTCTTTGTATTGTTGCTCAAATTAACCTTTTCATATATTTTTGTTTTAAGTAATATAAGGTCGTGGCAGATTTCAAGGTCTGGAGGTGATTTTACTTCAAAAGTAAGGAGACGTAAATGTATTTAAATATGTATTACCTTCTCAAATTCTATATTATCTGATGCTACAAAAGGTTCATACTTAAAAGAAATTGATGGCAGTTAAAGGTGTCTAAAAATGATTTTATGGTAATATACCTCCTTATGAAAACCGGTATAAATATATATCTTACTCTTTATTTTATATTTGTAATATTTAAAGCCATTTTTTTTTTAAACGTTTGCGCGCACTAAAGGGGTTTTGACTACCCTTAATATGAACAAGCATAGTGCGAGCATTATGGGAGATTAGGGAAGGATGCAAGAGGAGATACTGATGCACATTGGTTTTGAATTTCTGAATATCAAAATGGGGGGGGGGGGGGAAATAGAGCCGGGTAAAGTATTCCACATTCGCGTTTGTACGGCTAAAGAAAGAATCCCTGTACTTGACAGTACGTCCGAAGTTGGGCTCAAGGGTAAACTGATGAGCATTCCTAGAAGCGCGAGTATTACGGTTGAAAAATTTAAATGGAGGAATGCAACTGGCTATTTCGCTAGAACAGTGTTTATAAAAATAGCGATAAAATAATGACAGACATGTAACATTTGGACGGTGTTCTAGAGATGTAAATGTCTCTACTATATTTCTGTCGCCTATCATTCTTAGAGCTCTATTCTGAATTCTATCTAAAAGAATCAAATGTGTTTTGGGAGCTCCTGCCCAAATGTGCGAGTTATACTCCAACTTTGGACGAATGAAGGCCTTATAGATTACAGCCAGATCAGACGGGGAGAAGAATTTCTTGCACCTGCGAAGAAAGCCCAGACACTTTGCAGCATTTCTGGCGACATCGAATATGTGGTCGTTCCACAAGAGGTGGTCTGTGATGCACATACCAAGAACTGAAAGCTGATCGGTTTCTTCAATGCAAGTGCCGCTCATGGATAGCGGCATGGGGGATGGGTTCTGCTTTAAAGGATTATTTAAATGGTAAAAAAAAAACACTTAAGATATTACCCTGTGAAAATTTCTTTATTGGAAAGATCTTGAAAATGTCAATATAATTTGTGTAGAAATTCAAACGTGTCCACATTTTTACATTTTATAATAATAAAAGCCTGTAGGATAGATAGTGTCTTATATAGAATCTGAGTTACATATTCGTGGATTCGATTTCACACGTATGCCTACGTTAGCAGTTAAGCACTATATTCAGTGCGCCATTGCCACTTCATCTATAATATGCCTTACAAACTGGGCCTTCTGCGCATTAGTCTTAAGCACAACAACAACCAACAACCTCTTGACATTGGTGTCAGAATTCGTATTTATTATTAATCACGTTAAAATATTTAAGCTGCTCCCTGACGATATTTTGATTCACTTTGCTGCGCCCTTAAAGCATCCTTTAATGATTCGGCGATTTTGTTTTTTAATTTTCACGATTTCACGATGTGTTATGTGGCCATACTTATGTCTTATAAAATTAGGGAGTATTGTCAAATCAACACCAAACAAAAGTTGTGAATTATGTCCCACCTAGGTGAGACATAAGTCCCTAAAATTAATTTGAGACTTATGTCTCTGCGCCTCTCATGGATGGCATTGCCGGAGGGTCTCGATTTGATGTGAAAATACACTGCTTTCAAGATCACTATTTAATGACCGTATTATACGCTGTCCTAGAAGTTCTACATCCGAAGGGCATGGGTGCAAATTTAAAAACAAATATGGACATCGTAAGGTGTTGTCGTCAGATGCATCAGACCTACTATGTTCAGTTTTTTTTAATTATCGGGGTGGAGGAGGTCATAATCTTCGTGGACTTGACTTGATTAAAGTCCCAACACATAGGATCAATTATGGGATGCATGAGCCATTGACACGTATCGGTAGACTTTTAAATTGGAATTCAAACATTTTTGATTTCAATATCAGTAAAATTAAATTAAAAAATCTACTCAAATCCAGTGTTCCACGCTCCTAAATGTTTTTTTTGTTTATTGTTATGTTCTTATTTTGTATTGACGTAATATTATATGTTATATTTTCAGGTTGTACTTGTGTTAGTGTTATTTGTAATAGAGTTTGCCTACTAACAACTAACACAGCACTAAATGATGAGCCGGTGGTATAACACAGTTTTCTGTGTTGGCAAACCATTGTTCGCAAGACGAATCTTGCTATAAGCTCTCTTCGACCAATTCTGATAGTGTGAAAAAAAAAACAGAGACAGATCGGAGCACTGGGGTACACCAGCATTTCTTTTGTAAACTTTAGACTTGAAACCATCTAATACGATTTTTTTATTTATGTATTTTAATTTGGTTTTTTATGACCTTTAGTCCAAATAATGCTTTTCGCCCAACTGTAGTAACTGGGCGAAACGCATAATTTGGACTAAAGGTCACAAAAAAAAAACAAAATTAAAATTAAAAGCAGAGTCCATAATAAAGAACTAAAACAATACCTACGTATGCACATGCATTTGTTTTGCTTTTACATTTCTTCTTAAAATGTATGTATGTATATCAAGTTCCTTAAGGACTCGTGCAACTGCACAAGTGTGAAAAAAGATTTGTCCCATGAAATCCTTTAGGTTCTTAAGTACTGGATGAGTCATAACACTTTCTGGCAGCGGCGAATTAACAGCGAACGGCGTTGCAAGCCAATTGTGTCATTAAAGACCAGCGTTGAAATCGAAAAGAAACATTTTACTACCGGGACATTGTAGTATTTTTAGCCTAAATTTTTGGTGATGCAAGAACTTAGTTCTCTTAATGTGACCGTTAAAAGTCTTTCTCGCTTCTTTGAACTTATTCCGATGTTCCTTAGTGTTGGATTTTCAACACTGAAAACGTATCTGTGTCAACCTGAAAACTCTTTCAGCTCAAATCGAATCATGAGTTTTCTTTTGGTTTGATGATTTTGGTTTTGTTTGGTATGAAATGTTTTATCCTTTTAAGAATTATGTTTGTATTCATACCAGTGCTGAAGTCACAGTCATTATCGGGGAATCATAGATACCAGTGAAAGATCCTTAAGAAATTATTCAGTCCGTCCCAGTTGGCTTCCTCGCAATGTCATACGGTCAAATCTTACAGCTCGCTGTGTAGTGTTGATATGTCATTATTTGGTTATTCATATTATAAGTGTATGTATGTAATATACGTTTGCCGTCCAGAAGCCTACATTCTTTTACTTATATGCACAGATAAGATGATATATCCTTGAGGAATATATGAAGTTATTTCAAACCAGTTTAATGTATCCGACCTATGATAAACTGTCACATTGTTTCCATATATAGAGGCATTAATTTTCAAAATATGCTAATGCACTTATTACACGCCGCGAAACACAGTATACCGATGCATAGTGTCGACAAGGTTTTATGGTCGTATTTCTATAAATATTGTTCCGGTATAGTGTGTCGACACCCCGAGATTCACCAAGGAACAGAGGTGAATCATTTGGTGAAATTAAGATTGGGATGTTATTGGAGTTCACCAGTGAATTTCGTGGTGAATATTCATAGGTGAAATCATTGCATTTGAGTATGCTGCGTTTTCATTTATTCTGTCACTTAGGTGAAACACACAATGGAAGGTCGTTGATGAATTCATCCCTTTTTCGGAAGTTGAATTTTCAACAACATTTATTCATGAATGAAAAAAAAAACATGAAAACGCAGCTATAAAATCATTAACGCTATTTGGTGAAAACTTCGATGTAAATAATTAAGAAAATCACGTGCTGTAAATGCGTTGTAGAAAAATGTCATGACATATTTCCAGTGCTCTCACCAAATGAAAATATCAAAATAAATTTATTTAAATAAGTTTTTTATTGCAAAAAAACACATAATTTAAAAAAACAAAACCATAGAAAATTCAGTTCTTAATATTGATCAAAATTAATTCATATTTATTGAAATAAATAATATCATATAAAACATAAACAATCTACAAAACATAAACTTCAACTTGCACATATATCCGTCTTCGCCAAAGATCTCGTTGGCACTGATTAAATTAAAGAACAACCTAAGCCGTTATAAAGTAACAAAAACATTTTTTACGATAATGGAAAAAACCCAGACCGTCGCTTCGCATCGTCCGCGATCACTAAAAGTGCATAATGTTATCCATTGATACCCTCAGGTCATTTTCTTTCTTTCCTTCTTTCTTTTTTCCAATAAAGGGATAATTATCCCAATCCCTTAACGAAAACAGAATAATACTTGCTGCGCTAATAGAGATTTTTTTTGTTTCTTTTGTTCGTTTTGTTCTTCTTCTAATGAAAGCAACACACAGTGCTCAATGCTAATTGCGGACTCGTCAAGCTGTGCAGGACTTTTCCCAACTGAAATCAGAATGTAAAGGGTTATCCATTTCGCGGTTTCAAAAGCATAGGGCTGGAATTCGACATCTGTCAATCTAAATTGTTAAACCAATTTTATTTCTTCAGTTGAAAGTCTGACATTTACGAAAATGGATCGCATAAAACATACTACGAAAATAGTGATTCTGCCACAGCCACATATCGTGCTTTAAGAGGAGATTATTCGTTTCGCTCGTACAATTGAAAATATCGCTGCTGGAAGTGAAAATGTTGCCGATGATCCGAATGTGTCGATTCCTCGTCGTTCTCCGAAATTACGACTGTCTTACGGCACATTATGGCGTATTTTGCATTTGAATCTACACCTACATCCATATAAAGTCCAGCTCACACAACAACTGAAGCCAGCTGACCATTGACAACGTCGTAGATACGTCGAATGGGTTCATGAACAACAGGCGGTGGACGTCGATTTTTCGAACAAAATTTTCTTCAGCGACAAAGCACATTTATCACTCGGTGGGTATGTTAAACAAAATTGTCGTATGTGGGGTTCTTAGAATCCTCAACTAATTGACTAGAGGCCATTACATCCACAAAAAGTCGCTGTTTTGGGCGCTCTTTTATCCGGAGGTGTGATTGGACCTTACTTTCTCGAAAACGACCGACGATGGAACGACTGTCACCGTCAATTCGGAGCGTTATGGTCATATGATAACCGACTTTTTTTTACCTGCTATTGAAGAATACGACTTAGGGACTATGTGGTTTCAACAATGCGTGCCACACGCCACAAAACTCGAGCGAGTATGGCTTTATTGCAAGAGACATTTCCTGGCCGCGTAATTTCCCTTCGTAGCGATATCAACTGGCTACCAAGATCATGCGATTTGACACCGCTGGACTTTTTTTTGTGGGGCTACGCGAAAGACCATGTTTATGCGTACAAACCTTTAACTCTTGAGCACTTGAAAACTAACATTCGTCAAGTTATGGCTGAGATACCGCCCAATATGTATCAAAAAGTGGCCAAAAATTACCTCAAAAGAATCGATGCTTGCAACAATTCGCGTGGTGGTCATTTAAATCATGTAGTATTTCACACATAATGTCAACGTTCAAGCTTTATAATAAAAACGAAATATGAAAAAAATAATTTTATATGTGTTTTATTTACGTTTACTTTTGAAACCGCAAAATGAATAACCCGCTATTTGCATGCGAAAATGTAACGAGGAAAAAGGGCATTACTTTGCCCATAAGAAATCATTACTTTATTTTCCCCTATATAAGTAAGGAATGAATTCATTGTGTTTTCACCAAAAATTTTCATCGAGGAGAAACTGGGGCATAGGTTCGGATTGGTTTACCGACTCGGTTTGATGTTTTTTCTTGTAGCCTGTTGTTGAGATTGTTTTGAACTGAGCGAGAGAATGCATGATGGCTGAAAACGATACATGTATCTGGCTTCAAACTGAAGTAACTATTCTGTTAGAAATGATTAAAGATAATAACATGAAAATCTATTAAAATAAGTATAGTTAATGCTCGCACTTTGCTTGTTCATTGTAAGGGTAATCAAAACCCCTTTAGTGCGCGGTGTTTATCAAAACAAAAAAATGGTATCCAATGAGTTTTAGGACAGAAACATTTTTAAATCATCGTCAATTTGCACTTCAACAATTTTTTTTTTAATTTTTGACAGCCCAACAAACGTATACATGGTGTTTAAATGTTCATACAGAAACGGATTGCTTTGCCGGTAAGGTGTTTCGATACTGGCGTGTAATAGGGGTTTAAGGAAGTCATTCTGAATATCAGTTTGCTGATTAATAGAGTCGAAGTGTGCTTTGAAAGCAACGAGGTGAAGAAGGCATAGATCAGTTTTTTCTTTGGTTGTATTTATAGCCAATATTTTACAATGTAAATACGTTGTCAACAGTCGATAATGCAAGAAAAATGGCTTAATCTCTGGTTTGATTGTATTCAGTTAGAAAGCCCCACATATAGAGTTGTGGCTAATATTTTCCTAATTGAGCTAAGCATTAATACACACACCTATGTAATTCAATTATAATTGTAATAAATCAAGACCTTCGTTAAGTTAACATTTACGCAGTGACTCCACTTTCAGGCTCAAAATCTTAAATAACTTTTTATGCAGGTATTTTTGTCATCTGGCGATCGATAGCGTGCGTGTTACTGTGGTCGCATACATCACAATTTTTACTTGCGATTTAGGTAGATACTATTGGGCAAGTTTTACATTTGGAAAAAAAATCGAACTCGAGATTTTAATCAAATTTGACATTACGATGATTGAGCACACCAAAAAACACACCGAGATTCCGTCTGTCTGTCTGTCCGTACAACGATCTGCAGCCAAAACTGAATAGATTTTCTTTAAACTTGGTAACTTAAGCGTTTTAGATGATTGCCTCAATGATTTTTGAATTGTTAAAAATAACGGTACTTGCAGTACAATTTTTTCTACCATCTTAAATATCTCGAAAATGGCTCTGATGATTTTGATTAAAAAAGGGATGTACACTACTTTAGGTATAGTCTATATTTTGGCCAACACTTTTTTTTACATATTTTGTTATTAACCTCGCATACAACAATTTCTTTCTAATAAAAGACTCCCGGTTTTCGATCAAAATTTTTATAAAGGATGTCCTTGGAATTAAAAATAATACAGCATACAAAAATGTTCGCAAAACAATCCAAACAAATGATTAAAAAAAAAATATTTTATTTTGAAAATTCAATATTTCGAAAAATGTGAATGATTTTTTGTTTGAAATTTTGTTTTTATGATAATAATTTAGACATAAAAAAAATTTTCATAAAACATCATTTACGCGTTTTCGAAATATTGAATTTTCAGAAAAAAAAAACAATAGCTATATTTTGTTTTTTAAAAATAAAAAATAATATTTTTTTTTGAAACTTCGTATTTAAATTTATATTATTAAATATTTAAAATTGGCACACCAATTTATCAAATTTTGTATACAAAAAATTAAGTGAAAACGAATTAAAAAATATATTTAGATTCGTAATAAAAATCTTTCACATGCGATGTGATCGAACATAAGAGCAAATACGTGCTATGCATTTTATTTTCGACATACTGCTAATTTTGTAAATTGATTGATTGATTTGACATAACCAAATGAATAATTACTCAACTCAATCAAATTTGAAGCGTAACATTCGGGGTATGTAATTTATTGAACTTTGTCATTTATAAAGTAGCTAATCCTTACAAAATAATAATGTCATAAGTAAACAATAGATATAAAAATCCATCAAAAAAGCTGCCAAAATAGCATAAAACATTCGCCCTCACTTTTTCAACTTGTTCGTGTGATAGATTATAAATTTTTAAATAAATAAACTAAGTGTATACAAATCATGTTGTCTCATCTATTCCCATATCTTCCCTTCGACAAAATAGTAATTCACCTTAAAAAAGTAATTAAAAATGTAGAATGTTTCACATTTCCTAAACATGTTAAGCAATGTATGTACGTAAACTATTTCAAAAAAGTAATAATGAGGTATCATAATTCTATGCTTTAATTTATTTTATTTCCATTCTCAATAATATTATTTTTCTCTAAAATTCAATAACCATTTTCATGTGTTTAGGAGGAGGTAGGTCTGCATATTCATTCATATCATATTTACATATGTATGTATTATTACGTTTATTGACAAAATCTGCACGTTTTTTTTCAATATGTGACATTCTATTTAAATTCTATTCAACTATGTTCACTATGGCGTATACGCACTATAAAACATATGGTATTTTTCTTTTTTCTGTTTGCCAATCATCAATTTAAAATCTGAATTACAGCTGCTTGGATTATTCAATTGTATCCTTTCTCACTCACTCCCTTATAGTGTCTCCGTAAAACCTGCATAAAATTGTTTAGATTAGATTTTATTAACATCGTTAAAAAAGGTTTCATTGGGTCGGTTTAGGCACTTTTTTGTGGTTTCCATTTTATACACGTAATTGTCCAGTTATGTTGTTATATTAAACGATTTAAGCTTGAGATAATAATTAAAATATAGATGGATTTAATTAATGTTGATTTTGATCTCCCGTTCTTAATTTATTTATTCTCTTAGCCTTCTGAAGTATCTCGCTTGAAGAAGAAAAAAAAATCGTTTTTTATTTGCTAAGTAGAAATTAAATAAAGTGCGCTACTGAATCGCACGTACTTGCTATTATGCTCGATCACACCGGAAGCACAAAATTCTTAGTAATCTTTTTTTTCATAATTTTTGATACAAACATTTAGGTTCCAATTTTACAAATTTAAAAATATAAATTTAACGAAATCGTCCACCATTTTTCTAAATGCTGAACTTCGAAGCAAAATTGTTCTTTTTTCGAAAATCCAAAATATTTTTTTTGAAAATTTTGGAATGGAGTTTCGTAGAAATCGTTTGTGCCCTTAATGAAAAAATCGTAATATCTACCATTCTATCTACATTTATTCACCAAAATGTAGACTACTTCTTTAATCGTAGATGCATATGGGTGATTCCACAAAAATTGGTTAACTTTTAAGGATATTTTGTTAATGATATTATTTAAACCAAATTCCTACAAATTCTGATATTTCAGATAGCTAATCTAATGAAGATATTGCTCATGACTGGGTCAGTCACTTTTTTTATGTAGATAACATTCGTATGGTCGTATTTACTCTACATACTATACATACAACGTAAAAACTGCTCTAGAAGGCAGATATGTTTGTGTAATTGGAAACTATAGTTTTTTTTTGTATTTTAAAATTAAGATCCATACAGAAATGTTTTTATTTCAATATATATCATAGGGATATATATATATTCATTTGTTCAAAACTAGATTTAATAGGTGATGGGCCCAGATCTCTAAGCAATTTAAATAATGTCTGATTTACGAACATCGATTTCGAAGTTGGGAGCGGATAATTACTTCATATGGAAATTTAAGCTGGAACCCCTACTACGATGGGATAGTTTGAGGAACATTATTATCAAACCGATTCCAGATTCACTCACTTTGGAATGGACCAAAAAGGATTGCGAGGCCAGAACTATTATTGGCCTATCAGTAGAAGATAGTCAACTTCATCATGTGAGCTAAAGTGCTAAAAGAGCCAAGGCAGCATGGGATAAACTGAAGGAGCACCATGAAAAGGCTACTCTAAGTAATAAGGTACAATTAATGTGTAGCATTTGTAACTTAAAACTGGAGGAAGGTTGTAATATGGAGGAACATATCCAAAAGATGAAAAATTATTTGAAAAATTGACTGCTCTAGGGAGAATCAACTATCAGATAATGAGACTATCGCTATGTTACTCAGCAGCTTACCTCAAAAATGTGATACACTTGTAACAGGTCTGGAAACAAGGAACGAATCCGATTTGACCTTGGACTTGGTTGAAGGAAACCTTTTATAAGAATATACTCGCCAAAATCAAAACAATGGTCCAAGTTATTAGGTATAAAGGCAACAAACAACATGAGTACGGATTTTACTACAATGTTGGTGAAGCCTGGGTTTTGGATTCAGGAGTCACGGTAATTATCTCAAACAAGCTGGATACATTCATATTACAGTAGCAAATAGAGAGCAGATCACTTCGGAAGGAAAGGTTACCTGCAAAATAAAGACCACCAACAGTAAGAGCAAAGAGATTACAATACTTATTGAAGATGTCCTTTATCTTCCAAATCTCCAAGGGAGCTTACTATCAATAAAGAAGTTAATGGAAAAAGGAAACACAGTTCTCTTTTGTGTAAGCTATGTGAAATTCGATCCAACGAACGATGCGAGGTAGCAGTTAGAGATCTAGTAGCAAATCTTTTTAAGCTCACACAAAAAGAAACTGAAATCAAAGTATTATATATTGAAGAATGCAGAGAAGAAGGTAACTGTTTAGATCACTGGCACCACAACTACGAATCACTTAAACGACTAGAATCAGAAAAAATGTTAAGTGAACCTTTAAAGTTTATAAATTGTAATAAGATCACAATGACTGTGAAATCTGTATGGAAACAAAAATGACTCTTCAACCATTTAAGTAAAAGTCAAACAGAAAGAGCACTGCACCTTTCGACCTCATTCACAGTGATATTTGGGGACACATGCCAACGAAAACACCTAGCGGATAAAGATAGTTTCTAACTTTTATTGACAAGTTCAGTAGATACACTGTTGTTTATTTGCTAAAGGAGAAATCTGAAGTTTTCGATTGCATGATAGAGTACACAGAAAATAAATTTCGCACAAAACTTAAGATAATAAGATCAGACAATGGTGGTGAAGGCACAGCGGATCGAGTTTTAAAGTATGTACAAAAGGAAGGCATTGTATATCAACACACATCTCCATATACACCACAATAAAACAGGACTGCTGAACGAAAGAAGAGGTCTTTGGGTAAAATGTCAAAATACACGCTACTAGATGCAAGAATGCGTTATGAGTTCTGGGGTTCAGCAATCATGAAATATTTTGTATTTTTTTAAAAGGTGACATTATGCTTTAAATAAAAATAAAAATAAGGAAAAAAAAAAGTTTACGCACTCTTTTAGTTGAAATAAAAGTTATCCAAAACAAAAAAAAAATCAGTAGGTTGGAAACGCGTCAGTCCTCTGGCGCAATATCAGACAAAGGACTGACGCCAACGGACTGATGAAAAAGGCATGAATTTGAGGTTATTATTAGACCCAACGTTTATTTTGGTATTTTCGAATATAAGCAACCTACATTTGAATAAATCAAAGTTAACTACGTATAAACTTAAATAAAACACATGTTTATAAGAAATAACTCACCATAGGACTGATATTTTGACTGGACACGCTCGTGTTTGCACGCCAAACACAACACTAGCGTTGGCACAGTAATGGCGAACGTCAAATGGCATCGTATGCATCTAACTTTACTAACAACTTTCAACGTTAACAGTAATTTGAATTTGAGTATGTGACATTTCGCGCGAAACTCAAATTCGAACAATACACAGCGGACTGACGAGTAAAACTGAACACAAAGTTTCTTATTATTTTAACAACAGCAGTGAGAACATTGTGTTACAAAAATTGTGATATACCTTATTAAGTACAACCCAGATTGGAGGGAATTACCAAATTTGCTTAAATTAAAGTTAATATTTAATACACAGCCATTTGATTCCGGATTTTTGGAATGGTGATATGCCAAAGAACTGGCGTTTTGAGAATATATTGTGGTCTTTTATAAACTTATATTTAAAATAAATAGCTGAAATTGGGTGACCAAATAATAGACTTTAAGTTGTTTTAGAATAAAATCAAAAATATTAAAAAATATAATAACAATTAGTTTTACTGACAGATGACAGCAAGTTACCCAATTTTTGTAGAATCACCCATATATATCATAGCTTTTGTTATCAAAATCGTTATCGCCGTCTTGCAGATAATTAAGATTTACCATTTTTGGTACAAAAAATTATATGGCAGGTAAAGTTTTTTTTCAGACCAAAAAAAGCTTAGAACAAAATTCGAACCGCTCATCTAACAGGAAAAACAGATTTGAAAAACAATCCCTGGACCTGCTTTTTTCGTGTTTTCTATAACGGGAATATCAAGTTTTTCCAAATCCAAAACTTGCATTAAAATAGCACTTACATACATACATACATATATGTATATATCGCAAGTAAAAATTGTATACGAAAAATACACTTAAGAATAATGTGTGTGAAATTTTATTTTTTGGATATTTTTTTTTTGTAAAGTAGATTTGTTGTTACTAAACAAAAATTGTAAAAAATTAAAATATCTTAATTAAGTTGTAATTTTCAATTTATTAATTATATCGCGTCAATCACGCGTCAGCCTTTTTTATAAATAGATTTTAAATGTTTCGTAAAGTTACCGTGGCCCTAAACGCGAAAGTGGTAATCATAAAAGTTATATAACGTCGAATTTTAAACTAAACGTTTTTATTTAATTAATAAATAGTGGGTATTTTAGTATTTACTATTATAATCCAACTATTGATGAAGTGTTAATATTTCAGTGTATCAAGTTCTCTAGAATGTGTGAAAGTAAGACAATAATTTTGAATATCTTGACTATTCAAAGTGAGCAAGAAAAACGATTCAATCAACAACCACCATGTTTTGATTTTTTTTCAGTTGTAAGCTTATTTGGCAACGTTGAATAGTCTTAACAAACGCTAATTCACCGCGTTACATCTCAGTCCTTAAGATTTCTATGGAATAGGAATGTAGTTTTATTTTCTACTCTCTGAAATTACATGCTTCAGACCAGATACTACAATTAAATTGAAGAGTGAGACAGATGCAGATACTTTCATAGATAAAAATAGTTTACTTATTTGAAAATTGTTATTCGTTGTACTTTGCTATGGAATTTTGAAGGAATAGATTATAGACTTAAAGACGTAAGAGCTTGAATTCAGCAATGAAACATTAATGATAAACTGATCAGAAAGAGTCTTTACTACAAACATTAAGGAGGCTTTACATGTATCTTCATCTTCATCTGCATCGACATCTACAAAAAAAGAGGAAATAAAATAAAAAAATTATACTTGTGCGATAGAGAGCAAAGACCAAAATGAAGATCATCTTCATGTATGAAGATTATAGGAAGTATGAATGTGAAAATTGCAGATTATAGTGAAGATGAACATGTTCATCTGCATTATAGCATTTTCATCCGCACCATAATTTGATCCGTTCAGGTAACGAATTTTCAAGTTTTTTTTTTGACACTTCACCTCAGTTTGCTTAAAAACAACTAAAATAGCGAACATTTTTTTCTCTACACAACATTACTCAACGCTTAGAACATGTGATTGTGAGAAGTGCCAAGAAAATTATAGCAGAGTTCGAGTGAAATATTAGTGTGTAACCTGTCTTACTTTTATGTTTGTTTTATATTATGGTCCTGCTCTACGTTTCTTCAAATCTGCAGATGCAGATCCATGTAAAGCCTCCTTTAACTTGTATTTTTAATTCCTATAAAAAAGTTTGGATATTGGAAAACAATTTAAGAGGCTATACGTCCCCTTTTATAGGTATTCAGCTTTCAGCCATGAACATCCCTCTCAATTTTGAATGAATAAATCTAAATCTGCGGCTGGCATTGATTTAATGGGGTCTTAGTTCGTATAATTGTTGCTTCTGTATCTATTGTGCATTACACGCATTCAACTGCATTTTCACGACCTTGGCTCTGATGAAAGCGTCGTTTCTCATCGATCTGCGAAATTAAGCATAATTATACGCATGGTTAGTACCTGAATGGAGGACAGTTGAAAACCAACCACGTATTGTTGTCATGTGCTCATTTTGGTTGTTGTTCTTTTCGTGTTTCTAACTGTGTAATGTTTAACCCGATGGACTCAAGTGCCAGTGCTTCAGTGTCTCTACTTTGTAGACTTCTGGGTGTCTACAGAGTAGTATAATATGTAATTGTAATTTTTTAAGAATCATTATACATATAGGTACATAAAATAAATAAAATTGTGCTTATAAAATTTTGAAAATGTCTTAATATTAGCAACCTTATGAATACTTGTATTATCTTACTTCGTTACTGATGAAATAAATCGTCAATTGAGACCTACCACATTATTCTATTCCAAGCAATTTGACCTGTCAATGACTTTTGACCCACTGTTGATCATTCTATGTACTACCTGCAAACTTGCTCTTTCGTTTAATAGTGGAAGACAAAAATACGTGCTGGAAAACGGAAACAATTCTATATTTCTTAATTTTTCAAATGGAGTACCGCAGGGATCTTTCCTTGGACCATTTCTCTTCTCACTCTACACAAATGAGCAAACTTTTAAAGATTGCCTAAATTATCTGATGATATCCAACCTTTCATATTCTATTATATTGAAATTTTTTCCGATATATCTAAATTGGAGATTGAAGATGAAATAATTAAATTGTCTATTAATTCGCCGTTGATATATTGTACTAATGGTAGAATGTTAAACAAATCATATGTCATCATTTACTATGGTCAATTAAAACCATATTTCTTTTACACATATTATTTCTGATTAAATCCTTGTGTCTCATCCTGAAATACGACACCATTTTGTGGCAAAAAATACATTTAGAATGATACAAAAAATATCCCTCATCTGTCCTTGTCTCAGCTTAAAACTTCAGACACGAAAATCTTTGCCTTTCAGAAAATGTCAATATTCTAAAAATTAATTTGCCTCTGAGCTTAATAATTCGATACTAGTATTACCAAATTAATTAGTCAGTCTGTACTTAAATGTACGTGTACATGTTCCTTTTTGTTTTTCTCTTATTTTTGTTTGTTCGCAATGGTGCGGCGCAGCAGGGACTACAACTTGATGCCACATGAAACTTTAAGCCTATCATCTACCGATGATGTGAGATGAATTATTATAAGTTCAAGTTTTACCATCTATCACTTGCATTGGAACTAAAAATAATATCGATTTCAACAGACTTCGCCGTTCCAATTTAAGTGGTAGTCCTTGCATTTACAATGCTGATGCAATGACTGTGTGGAATAAGCGTTAATTTGTAGTATTTATACCCTGTTTAAAATGTACCTAGGTTTGAGACTTCAAAGAGATTTACTTTATAACTCCATTTGTGCTCAGTTAATTTTTACAACGGATTAAGTATCTTTTAATTTATACACACATACACACATATCTATCTAGTGGGATTTTTTTACGAAGCATAGATAAGTTACCTTATTAACTCACGCACCTATACTTCAATACATGGGTAACGATAATCGCATTTGGACAAGGGATTTTTTAAGTAATTAACAATTAATTACATCCATGCATCTGTCTTTAGTCTTTGTTTTTTTTTCCGAAAGCAAAGTTGGAGTAAGACAACAAAATAAAAATCACTGCCTTTATTTTTTGTTCAAGCATAAAAATTCATTAAGCCACCTATGATCGCAAGAGTACAGAACACTGCCCAACATAATCAAATCGACCAGGTTCAAGGACTCTAGACACCCACTAACGAATTTTTTCTTATTATCTCGAATGAGATTACTCTCAGACATTATGAAAAATAATTATTGTTGTCCTTTGCTGCCTGCGAGAGCTAATAAATATTAAACAAAGAGATTAGTAGATTCATTAAAAAAATACGAACAAAATGTTTCTTCAAAAAAAATATGACGCGAAATAAAATAGCCTGGGGTTTTCAATTTCAAGATGTTTGTTTGATTAGAAGAAGTGGGAAAATATTTAAAAGATTTGCTATTATTTTGTCGGTATAAGTTAAATAAGGTATCTGTTTAAAATAAGAAAAATTTGACTAAAAAATATACATAGCAAATAAGTAGAGATAGTAAATTTGCATTATAAACGTTATGTACATAACACATGTTGAAGTTTTAGTAAAAAATAATTTAATTAAATATTGTGTTAAATCAGCTATTTAAATTTACTGAGATCCTTGGACATGGTGCCTCCTGCATATGGATTTTATGACAGATTCAAGGTTTCAGTCTCAAATTTCATTCTCAAGTCCTCCCGTTTTGTTATACAGTGTGGCACACGAATCGTGCTGCAAAAATAAAACGTAATAACTTTTTTTCAGTGTGAGTAATCGGCTTATTTTATTTTGTTTTATAGTCTACTATTTAGATTTATCAAAATGAATGCTTGGGATACTGAAAAAAAGGATTTGGATAGTGCAGCGATACCATTCTTTGCAGTCCGTCATTTCCGTCCAAAGGGAATTCCGGCTGGAGTTTGGCAGTACTTCCCGAGTAGATGGACCATTATGAGGATGGTGACCATGTTTGCCGAATCTGGAAGCATCGAACGAAGACAGTATCATCGAGATTCCAATGTTCGGGTTCAGGTTACAATCGTGGCTGTTGCATCGGCAATACAGGCAAATCCAAGTGTTTCGACTCAAAACTTATCGGGCCAAATTGGAGTTCGCAGACGGTCATTACAACGGATACTTCATGATGACTTAAACTTGTTTCCGTACAAAGTCCAAATTACAAGCAAGTTAAGCCCTCAAGATTTGCCTGTTCGCCTGGAATTTTGCCGAAAAATTATTGCAATGGCCGAAGAAGACAACACATTTTGACTTAAACGGCGATGTTAACAATCAAAATTGCCGTATATGGAGTGAATCTAAACCAGAAATGCTCAGTGAGATGGAAGTGCACCCAGAACAAGTCACTGTGTGGTGCGCAGTTTCATCAAGGTGTATTGTCGGGCCATACTTCTTTGAAGAAAACGGTGTAACACAAACTATGTCAATGGGGGCCGTTATTTAAAGCAGGATTTTGTTTCAACAAATGGAGCAAGTGCACACGTAGCCACATAAGTTATGGCGGAGCTCCAACGAAAAATTCCCGAACAAATTGATATCCAGAAACTGCACATTCCGCAGGCCTCCAAGGTCACCTGGCCTGACTGCTCCAGACTTTTTTTTATTGGGTTATGGTAAGCAGGAAGTGTAAAAAACGAAATCCAGGAATTTGACTGAATTGAAGAAGTCCATTAAGACAATAATTGAGGCCATCCCAATTTCAACCCTTCAGGCCGCAATGAACAATTTTCTGATCAGGTGCCGCATATGCGTGGATGAGCGTGGAGGTCATTTGCGGTCTATCATCTTTAAAAACTATTAGTTATTTAAAATAAAATTTTATTTTTAATCCAATAAAAAAAAATAATGAAATACATCGATTAAAATAAAAGTTCTTTTAATTTCTTATTGTAGCACGATTCGTGCGCCACCCTGTATACGCACGTTGTCTTTTTTTCCAGCAAGTCATTTGTGGCAGTAAGTCCGTATTCCCTTAATTATGAAATTGAGGAAGATACCAACAATTCTCAGGTATATTGCCTTGCATGAAGATATTGGATTTCAGATTTCCTCACAAATCCACGCCATCCCTGCTTTTTCGAATAAACTTCCACGGCCTACTTTTAGATCTTACTACTTTCCACGGCTGACTTGCTACATAGAAGATTTTATATAGAAGAACCTGATTGGTTTTTTTTAATATTCATGTTTTTGGGCTGATGCTGATCTCACATTTGTTTTTCAAGAATATTAGTAGTTTGCTATTTAAAAAGCTTGAAAAATACTGAAAATGGAAGTGCTCCTTATAAATTAATCATTTTGTCAGAAAGTGTGTCGATATCACTTCTCCTAAATGAAAAACCTTAATTTTTATATTTTTGTACGTACCTTAAGGTCTATCACTCCGCCAAGTTTTATCAGTCTACGGAAGCTCATCATATAATTGGATAACAATTCTGAGAAAGTGGGCGGATACCATGCCCTCTGAATGCAAAACCTAAAATTTTCTATTTTTCTTTGCTTGCAACCAAGATCTAGCATTTTGTAAAACTACAAGATTCTATGATGTTGAGAAGTAATCCATAGTTTTAATGATCTGTCAGTATGAATGAATGAATGGGGTTGTTGCACTGCAACCTTGAGATCTATTGTGCCCCTGCCTAGAGCTATATGTGAAAAGCTCATTTTACAGCTCTTCCTCCAAATTTATTTCCCTCATGAATTTGAGTATTTGGAGTATTTTAAGAGATGGTAAGTCACTCTTTTCCACCTCGTATCGTCCCAGATGTTTTTCTCCTTTGGTGGACAAGTACATCAAAATTCCCCAGAATATGGTCCGGTCATTCGATTCGATTTTTGATTTTGTTCTTAATCACATTTTCTCCTATTCCTCAGTATGGTTCTGGTCCCATTAAGGGAGTCGACGCACCTATGTTTGCTAAGCAGTCTGCCTCCCATAATGGCTTCCTTTGCAGCACTTCCAATCACTTCGTGTAGAGCAGACAGATTAAGGATAACCTGCATAGGTGATGTGGGGCAGGATCTTATTGCTCCAGTTATGCCTAATCATGCGAGCATTTGTACTGTCCTTGTCGTTACCAGTTGGATTCGCTTGTGATACGACCGCACCGTAGGTAATGATGGAACTAACCATCATACTGTATATCCATCTGAGGATTTTCGGTTTGCAATCAAAATATTTTTTTTCGCAATTTGCGTTCAAGTCTCTTGTATATCATTAGGGCTAGGTTTCTAGTCGGCCATCCCTATTTATATACCATTCCTTGTCTTTTGTCATTTAGAAAATACCTTTCAGACATCTCGATACTAGTTGTATTGGACTGTTCCAAATCTGATATTCATAAAATAAATGCTGTTATGCCCCAGGGCTCCGTTACGTCTCCGACTCTCTTTCTCATTTTCATTAATGATCTCTTATCTACACCTTTTAATGCAGTTGCATTTTCTTAAATTTATTCAACCTTAATACTTCCTCTTCTAGGAATGTTCATCAGTTTACCATTGACATTTAACATTCTAAGAGCAGATCCTTTCAGACAGGATCATGAGCATATTAAGAAATGGAAAGATCTTCAGTGAACTTGATGGAATCAAAATAAAAGTATCAGCGTCAAGAGGAACACCTCAAGAGGGAGTTCTCTCGCAACTATTTTGAATTTTTGTAATGAAAAGTATACTCACTACATTTAAAGATAGTGGGGTCAAAATAGTAGCCTATGCCGATAGCTTAGCTCTACTTGGGACAAGTAAATTCCCAACTACTAAGAATAGTGTTACCGGATTGAAAATGTTAAAATGGGGGGCATGTCGAGTTTAATAGGGGGACAAATGTTCAAAAAGAAGGACAAAACATGTTTTTGAAAAATACAAAACCCGAACAAAAAAAAGTGAAGGAGCAACATTTTTATATGGCTTTGACTTTTCACCTGGGAAATCATAAAATCTAAATAATTTTGTTTCTATTTCCTATTCTTTAGTATAATATTTAAATATGAGAGGAAACATTTTAATATTTTTTGTTGAATGCGTCTGTGGCGATTAAAGATGTATGAAATAGTGACAACAACTCGGCGCTTGAATTTGGAGCTTGTACACGTGGCAGAGTTATACTTATAACTATGGCTAAGAATTATAGAATAAACTGGTATTGGTATTGACAGATATAGAACAACTGATGTGAAGTTGGAAACGTTTCTTGAATGAAGGAAATGGATGTATCCAGTTGTCAAAATTATATTTACTATGATGGAAGTATTCACAGCCTTAATTTAGAAACCTGCAAAGGATTTTTTTTAAATACGAAAGAGTAGGTAGAAAACAAATATTGCCTTAAGGTCCAAAAATTATAACATATGTGTAACAAAGAGGGACATTTGTGCCTCCCTTTGTCATTTTTGGTTTTGGGAGAAAAAATAGACATCTTGAGGTAAAAAAGAGGGACAGTCTCCCCAAAAGGGGGACGAATGGTAACCATAATTAAAAACGCTTTTGTAAAAGTCTGTAACTAAACAAAAAAATGTGGTTTAACGGTTAATTCCTTAAGGGCCGAACTGGCCCTCTTCACAAACAGAAGGAAACAAACATATTTCTCAGTACCGATAATAGATAGGATCCCACTCAATATCCCAAATCAGGCCAAATATAGCGCTTCAGCGCTAAGCCAGAAAAATATGTGGATAATAGGACATGCACAGATTCTTCAGAAACATTTGGGTGATAATATTATTACAGACTATCAAGCACCCGAACTTAACTTTCATAAACCATTCTAAGCAGCCTTGCCATGCAGCGAATAATGGACGAACCATCAGCGACAGCACTCTTTCCTAATGGCTTCAAAATGGTATTAGTTCTGGCTTTTCTCAGCAACTCAAGAGTTAAACAACTCACTTAGACTCCCAGATTACAATAGTGTGTTCGAAACGGGACCTGGCAGTAACAACAGCTGCTAGACAGGTTTTCAATGATGGCGCTACCACAGTGTAATATCACCTTTTATATTGATATCCAAGCGGCAAAAAAGCGATTTCTGCCACAGTGATAGAATCGAAGCTTGTTTATTGCTGCCGCGAAGAACTTAAGGTTATTGGCATGCAGCACAATGGTGGCCTCAGCTGGGTCCCGCGACAGAGTGGCATAACGGGTAATGAAAATGCCGAAGAACTGGCAAGACAGGGATCAGGCCTTGACGTTAGTTAGCAATGATCGCATTTTAATCTTCCAACACGATATTTGGTAAAAACCCTAACAAAAAAATGGCTTGTATATAGGTATAAATGGAGTAATGAGGACTACCCCGCAATAGCGGGATTGAAAGCAATACTCAACTTAAGCCCCATTGACACATACGTACAAGAATCAGCAGCAAACCCGTTTCTTATGGCTAAATCAAACTAACGTCGAAACACGCAACATAATATTATTAGACTCCGCTGGGTCTCGAGTCAAAGTGATGTACAGGGCAATGAGATAGCTGATGACCTGGCGAGGAAGGGCTTAACCCTTGACCCTACCCAGATAAACCCGTCGATGCCACTAAACAAAACATTGGAAAGAAAATTCGTTTAAAACCCAACGGAACGTGTATCTTACTCAACACCTGTGCTACTATCAGGGGCCCTAGCACGTAGCTTGATACAATGGACTTTTTGTCAATGCAATCCAGAATTGTTTTGGTTCAATCGAGCGCTCTCGATTGTATCGTTAGAGAGCCCTCGATTGAACCAAAATCGTTGCTTCCAATTCTCGATTGTATCGAGAAAACTCAATTGTATCAAGTTACGTGCTGGGGCCCCAGGAAACTATGGTCCAATTTCAATAAGAAAAGAACATAAAGTATTATTCACGTAAATAAGAATTCACTTCGAACTCTTCTAAGCTTACTCAGTTCACATAATCTGCTGGGCTACCATAAAAAGAAAATGGGACTTAAGTAACGATGACCTATGCAAAGGTTGCAATGACGAAGATAAACACGAGGACACCTCTCATTTCCTGAGTCATTGTCTAGCGCTTTGCGATATAAGGAACAAATTCTTGGGCAGCAACTTCGTAAACGTTTTAGAAGAGCTCTCGAATATTTCTGGTAAAAGCCTGTTGCGCTTCAAAATGGCTTGATAATGATTACCCATAAGACTCATAGGTTATACAATTAGAAGTAACAACATTTCGGGGTACCACAACTGATCAACTTTGGTCTAAGAATGCCGGTAACACGATAAACTGGCAGCCCATCCGTTTAACCTAACCTAAGAACAGTCAATACACCTTTAGTGTGCGCCTAATTATAAGAAAAATAGTTTTACGCAGCTTTCTTAAAATCTTCGAGATCTGGCAACCCGGGCTGCAGCATGAAAAATACAACAAAACCCTCCATTTATGATTTCGTTGTTTTATATTTGTTTCCAATTTTTCGTTTCTCATTACCATCGTTTTTGATACTTGGTTGTTGATGTCACAATGCCGACGCGACGCCTCCCCTTATCCGTCAGAAGATGACAGTATCGGAAGTATACACTATAACTTTTCACAAAATAATCAATTAATTCCTGCAGAAAGGAATTATGAGTTGAAAATCAGTATTTCAGATAATAAATATTTCCGGACATCGATAATAATAAGTATGTTTCTGCCATTAAAACTTTTGTCTGATATTATTATTCAAGGACCTTATTATAAGTTCATAAGAATATTAATCAAACAAGACCGTGATACATGGTTTGACTGATTTATTGTGCAAAACTTTATCTGGAGGACTTTACACATAAAAATAAAATAAACTAAAATAAAGAAAAATTTGAGTTGTTCGTTTAATTGCGTCTTTACAAATTATCAACAAATAAAAGGTAGCTTACACGAAATAAAAATACGAGTAATTAACGAATTAAACAAAAGATTACCATATATATATTATATTGATTTGACCAGCACATATTTCTGAACAGCTGAAAAGTATAAACCTTTGTGGTTGAGAAATATTTCAACCAATGATAAATTCTAAGAAAAAATTGTCATGTACCCGCATGCATACACATAACGCATGACATAACATACACTCATTATGCAAGGACACATTTTTATGTGCCGGCAAGCTAATAAATAATAAGGCCTTTCAAGTTATGTACCCATGAAAGAAGCGATGCGATAATTTTTGTCATTATAAGTTCTACTAAGTTTACTAATGCATGCCATATTATAATTATTCTTAGTCCTTAATAAGAGTTTGATGATATTTGAAGGCAGATAAAAAGTGCTACAGATTTTCGTCAGCAAAATGAACAATTGAATTCAGACATTTACTTAATTGCTTAAGAGATTAATATTAATTGTTTGTTGTTGGTGAATGAGCAAAACGATAACAGATCCGAAGGAATGTATGGTGAAATATATGACAGTGGCTTCAATAAGGATTAAGGACATACATCAAAACATCTTGCTTACATTAACACATGATTAATTTTAATCAGATGAAGATTTCCGAAATCAATCAATCAGTTAAATCGAAGTGCTTAAATTATTTCAATAGATTTAAAATATTGGCATACATTGAAATATATAGAACATATATTTAGATTTAGTAGAGCATATAGTAGCTCGTGGAATGGTTAATTGCGTTGGACAGAAGTAAAGCAAGTTCACGAAGGCACCCGCACCATTACAATGCATAAATCCTCCGATGAGCCTACCAACTTCCCGGCGATTATTCTTTCGTCAATTCCTCTTCTCTCATTAATCCAATAATTATTTTGACTTTTAAGGTTTTTCAGTTATTCTTAATTGCCAGGAGAAGGTATTAAGCAGTGTTGTGCCACGTAGACTATAAATGTAGACTACAGATAGTCTAGATGTAGACAATTCGATGTAGACAATTCGTAAAAACTCTTAATTTTTTCTAATAAAATTTATCAAACCACAAAACGTAAGTATTAAAAAAGGAACCAAATTATTCTTTAATACAAGAACATGTGTGTAAGAACACGATAGTCGTGAAAAACTCATTTGATCTAAATCTAAGCGTATACCAAGTTCTATTTTTAGTTTTAGTTTCAAATATCTAAATTAGATAGATATCGAAAAACTTTAAATTATGGGAGAAATCGGTTATGATAAACCTATTCACTTAAATTTGATAGGTTCACTGAATCACTTCATTGGTTTACTACTGGTTAATTCTTAAAAATCTTTTCAAATTTGGAGGAATTTAGTAAACAAAATTAAATAAAATGCACGACTGGATCGCACGAACTTGCTCTTATGTAAGTCATTTTTTACTTAATTTTTTATACACAGTTCTTTAATTTTTTTCTAAAAAAAAATTGGTAGGACAATCTTAAATATTTAATAACATAAACTTAAAAATAAAAAATTAATCAAGGAAAAAATAATTTAAAATTCTGAAATAAATACTTAAACTAATTTCAGCTCAAAAAAAGTACGCCATTTTATTTCTTGCATAAATTTGAATTTATGAGAAAAAAAATTTAAAAATCTGTGGAGCGGTTTTTCATAAGAAAGTTTTTTTTTTTTAAACTTTGCGAAAACATTTTTCAAAAAAGATTCAAAAACGCCAATTCATAGGTATTCAATAAATACATATAAATATATTTTTGAAAAAAAATTATTGAGCAGTTTTCAAAATATAAATTTTTAAACATTCAAAAAAAAATTCTTTTAAAAATACAAAAAAATACTAATTAAAAATATTTGTACGCAGTATAAATTGGGCAACTTAAACCTATATACCTGTGAAATTTCGAAAGAATCGGTCGAGCCATTTAGGAGATAGTCAAAATAAGAAAAACGGTCCTATGGAAAATACCGTTTTCGACCTTTAAAAAAAAAATGTTTCATCCATATGATCGGTCGTACCGAAAAAGCTGCACTGATTTTTTTAAAATCAAAATTTAGAGCCGTTTCCGAGAAAAATAGGCTTTAACAAAACGGTTATATGGCAGGTACCGTTAATTTTTGAGCTAAAAAAAAATTTCAATTTCCCCTCTGTATAATACCTAAAAAACTCTATATACCAAGTTTGAAACAATTCGGCCCACCCGTTTGGGCTGTAGGTGTCTATACATACATACAGACAGACTGACAGACTAACAGACAGACATACAGACGGACAGAATTTTTAGACCATCTTTTTTCGTCTTCGCTATCAAAACTTGTTTTTTCGACGAATCCATAACTTGCCTTATAGTACCTATAATCGCAAGTAAAAATTGTTAATTTGGGTCAGTAATCAAATCATTGACTGACAAATTTCTCATAAAAATTTGGAGTTGTTAATTTGTTGTCCGATTTCAATTCCTTTTGCAGAGATATTGTTATTATTCTGATGAATGTCAATGCCTTTTAATATTAAATATTTAATTTTTCGATTCCTTATGTATAGGAACACACCTAACTGACTGATACACAAAATCAGAGAAAAATCTGAGAATAGAAAACCACTAGTTTTCATCTTTTCCTTTCATATCACTTTACCAAATTTCATTTTTCTACAGCAATCCGAAATGCTTCATACCTAATTGATCAAATCGATTCTAAGAGAGTCGGTGGATACGACGCGACGCCCGAAAACAGAATATCTGAACTTTTCGATTTTT
Organism: Philhelius pedissequus; assembly: GCA_910595825.1. Taxonomy (NCBI): domain Eukaryota; kingdom Metazoa; phylum Arthropoda; class Insecta; order Diptera; family Syrphidae; genus Philhelius; species Philhelius pedissequus. The sequence goes on along the minus strand of OU343160.1, from coordinate 270,122,723 downwards.
CTTTTGTAGATATATGTAATTCACTTAAGGTCAAGATCTACCTTTCTACCGTATTTTATAATCCTACATCAGCCTGAAGAGCTCTTTTGAATTGAACCAACAGTTTGAATAAGTCCCAAAGTTTCCAAAAATTAAATTTTGATGTTACGTTGAAAAAAATCGATATTTCCAAATCGATTTGGAAATATCAGCCAAAAAAATTCTGACCAAATATGTGTTGTATTTTTTGCTCCTTTTGGGCGTTATTTCTCATATTTTCTATTTTTTTTAAGGAAAGAAATATAAAAATTCAGATGAAAAGATACCTAAAAATTTGATAATATCGCCCAAATAAGGGAATAACCTCCAAATGTTAGGAAATACGCCTAAATATTAGGAAAAATCCCCAAGACAAAATCTTGTCAATAGTATACTGTCAAATGTATACATTGACGACATATTTTCTACATTGTCGACCGATTATCTACATTGAAATGTAAACAATTAAAGTCGACGCGTAGAGGAACAACACTGGTTTTTAGAAAAGAAAATTTTGGGGAAACCGTCCGGAAATGTCGGGAAATCGAAAATTGATCTTTTATGTCAAATTTTGTGTGTAATAGTTCCGGAATGGCCCTTCGAATTAAAAAAATAGAAAACTTTTAATGGAAAAAATTTGAATTTTTGAAGTGAGGAAAAAAATTTAATTTTCGTAGTGAAAACTTCTTTAGCGGTGTTGTCCACTTTTTTAGGATGGGTAAAAATTGTGAAACTCACGTCTGGAAACATGGCTGATAGAAAATGTGTAAGACGTGGGAGAGTAGACCACCGGCGCGGCCGACAGAGGAGAGGAATTCGCGCGGCAAAAATGTATGCCTGCTCCTGCAGTGGGCTTGTACTAGTGTGCGTGTGGGTTTGTATTACACTCTGCTACGCGTATGCGCATCCATGAATGGTGACCAATGTTGCCGAAGTGACACGATCGTGCACTTCTGGCACTTTTTAATTTAAATGGCTCTCTGGCACTCAAATGCTTCAAATGGCACTCTAGAAATCAACGAGCAAATGTTTTCAAATATACCCAAGATCATGACCATGACGTTATTTGTACGTTATATAGAATACCTAATTGACTTGAAAAAAGTGTTCGTAATATCGATCATTCGTTATATCGGTTTTCGTTATACTGGACCACCACTGTAAATGTTTTTTTTATCAAAAATGTTTGTTTTAATTTGTGTGTATGTAATTATAGAGATCAGTACCTATGTGCATTTAAGTGGTTTTTTATAACTGCCTAACCCGCATAAGTGCATTATCAATTGGAGCATTTAGCGTGAGGCACTTATCCGTGTTTTACTGTACCATTATACTGATAATTAAAGCAATTCGTAAAAAATTACCGCATTTGTGGGACAAATTAAAGGGCGAGATGGCTGACGACGAGATTTTGCACAGAGTTCGCACGACAACTTCGAATTCCGATCTTGAAATTAACGACTAGATTAGATGCTAAAGGAAGTATTAGTTCTGATCGAAGACATATTCGTGCAGTCTGCTGTCGACATTTAGAATGCTAGTGCATTCTTCTATCTATCTTTCGATAAACGATACATTCAGTCGCGAATTGCAACGGGAGCAAGACTATTATCGATGTTGAGCGTGCCGAAACAGTCCAAACAAATATGCTGTTGTTGAAGGCCGAGCAGAAGAACGTGTATGATTCGCTAATGATGGTTGTTAACGATGGAAGGGGAGACAATTACTATCTCGAGGATACCGGTAACATTTAGGTCAATATCTCGAATTGCGGTGGCTGTTGCATTCTCTGACATTAATGCAATATTGTTTGAAGACGGTGCTATTGCACATTTCGTTATGAAGGTGCCGGTGAATCCTCTTGACACGCCAACGAGTACAATGACCAAGACTAGAATTCGACGACATCGAAACTGATGAGAATATGCAAAATCATCAATTGGAATGAATTCATGATGGAGCATAAACGAGCTTTGGAGTCCGTTGGCCGAACAACGGAGGACTTACGAGGTAATTCGAGAGGATTGAGGCTATGATATTACTATCCGGAGATTTTCTTCAAATGCTTTTCGTCATCCCGAAATCTACTGCTGCTGATGAACTTCATACATGCCTGAAATCGTCGTTATAGCGGCATATCAAGAATTGGCCACGAACATGAGAGTCGCATTGCAGAACGACCCATCGGCTGCTAAATTCTCGAGAAAACTGCAGGCGCTTGGCAATGGCCAAATTTCTGTTGATGTATTGAATGGATTCATATCATTCAAATAAGTTGTTGGTAGTTACCAACATCGAAGGGAAAACTCATCGCCTCGATTGGATTTGTGAATGGGCAATACTAGCAGCGAAGAATACGGACATCGTCGATAGCTTGAATTTTATTATTCAAAGACAAATCGCTGGAGAACTGCATTGATACAAATCCGTTGACAGCGTGGCGGACTAGAATGAAGCGACCTACTATCCGACGAAATTTTTGAACTCGCTTGATATGCCAGGAACTCCGATGCACATTTTACAGCTTAAGGTGGGATCGATCATAATTAGGTTGCAGTGATTCCAGCCATCCAACCATCACCAAGGGTAAAGTCCAAGGAGTGGAAGTCATATCTCCTATCCCACGGATTCAGATTAATTCAACTGATCTTTCATTCCAGTTCATCTTTCATTGAAATTCAATAAATAAATATGGCCAATCGTTGTAAGCCTGTGCGATGAATCACGAATTTGCCTGTTTTTCGGACGGGCAGCTATGCGTTACCTGTTTGCGTGTCGACAAACCATCTTCGTTGTTTGTTTTTGCGGAAAACAAAGCAAAAACATTGTTTATAATATCGCTTTCTACTGTTTTCGATTCCATTCAAATAAATCACATTGAAATTTGAACTATCTGCATTTTATTATTACTCTGGAGTTTATAAAGGGAGATTTTTTTGCTACTTGGTTTTTGACGTTTATATTTTTGACAGATCACACATGACAAATTCCACGAACATTTGACATTTCGATTCAGTATTATTTGCCATTTCATCATGCATAGACTTACGCCTGAACAACGTTTGCAAATTATTGAAATTTATTATCAAAATTCGTGCTCTGTGAAAAATGTGAGGATCCGTTTTTTTATCGCAAAATTGTCTTCAGCGACGCGGCTCATTTTTGGCTAAATGGATACGTGAATAAGGAGAATTGCCCTATTTGGAGTGAAGAGCAGCCAGAGGCAATTCAGCAGCTACCAATGCATCCCGAAAAATGCACTGTTTGGTGCGGTTTATGGGCAGGCGGCATCATTGGGCCGTACTTCTTCAAGGACGATGAAGGCCGCAGGGTTACGGTCAATGGAGAAAGGTACCGTTCGATTATAACAGACTTTTTTTTGCCGAAAATGCAAGAATTCGGTCGACATGTGGTTCCAACAGGACGGTGCCACTTGCCACACTGCACGCGAAACCATGCATCAATTGAGAGGCGAATTTGGTGAGCAGTTGATCTCACGTTTTGGCGCAGTAAATTGGCCACCAAGATCATGTGATTTGACCCCGTTAGACTATTTTTTGTGGGGCTATGTTAAGTCTATTGTCTATGGGGACAAGCCAAACACGATTGCTGCCTTGGAAGCCAACATTGAACGCGTCATTGGTGAGATTCCGGCCGAAATGTTTGAAAAAGTTTGCCAAAATTGGACCTTTAGAATGGACCACCTGAAGCGTAGCCGCGGGCAACATTTAAGTGAAATTATTTTTAAAAAGTAAATGGCAGAAATTGATTTATCGATCCAAATAAAAATTTCATTCACTTTTTACAAGTTTCTGTGTTTTTTTGAATTTGCAAGAACCATGCTCTTAAAAAATCACCGTTTATAAAAGCGTTAAATTGGGGCGACAAGTTCGTTAGTTTGGAAATATTTTTGTAAAAATAATAGCAAATCCATAAATATTGAGCAAAATTGGTTTAGAAAAATGTTCATTTTTGAACGGGGGCAAAAGTTGCAACAATAAAATGATGTGTCGGGAATGTGTTGCTGTCAATTTCAGCAGCTGCATTCAATTAATAGAAATAATTGGTTGTATTACCAAGAGGAAGAGAGAGATTAAAGATGAGAGTACACTTATTAAATTATAATCTTAATAATAATACTGTTATTCGTATTGTAGTATTTTCTATCGGGTTCGCAAATAAAACCTATTTCCTGTTTTTTAATTATTCACTTCATAATTAATTAAACACTTTTCTTTTTACAACACGACACGCTTTATTATTCCAGTTATAATAAAACTATACCAACTACAACCTTTATATCTTTTCTTTCAACCAACATTTCACTTGCGCTTTCAAAATTAAATTGTGCCATCTTCATGCAATAGGTTAGTAGTATACTTGTTTTTTTATTTTTTCTAGATGTCTCTTGAACTCCATCGCCAAATTGTTCTAAGATTTGCTAAATATCGGTAATGCAGATTCTGGAGTATAATATTTGGTTTACGCCTTGACTAATCGATGAAAGTCTACACATATGCTAACAGCCATGTAGTTTATAGAAACTTTATTATTAAATAAAGCCCGTTGGCGATTTATTTCTCAGATAATCTCTGGAATCAATCTCTAAAAACTTTATAACTGCTCTCAGCTGGCGTTCATCTCTTATATAGATGGCGAAACAGTTCAATATTCACCTACATTAGGTACCAGGGTGTAGAATTAAACCAGGGAATTAAAAGGCTGATGAACTTGCCAAAAGTGGAACGAAACTTCCGTTATTAATTGACAAGGTAAATATAGGTGTACCCATCGCTTGATGTAAGGTTATGCTGAAACAAGATGCTTTAGAAAGGACAACCACCTGCCTGATGACAAAACATTTCTGGTCAAATTTGATGTGAAACGCTCCAAGTGTTTAATATCCTTAAGCAGATTCCACATCAGCTCCGTAATTCAGGTCATATCCGGACACTGCCTTATAGACAAGCACGGAACCAGGCTTGGTGTATATCAGAACGAGTTTTGCATAGGCGAGGAGGAGGAGGAATATATTGCTCACCTTCTGTGTATATGCCTTGCTCTATCTGAGAGACGTAAGCTCCAGCTTGGAGAAAGGATCTCGGAGCTCTAAATAAAATAAACATCTATAGCCTCTTACGGTTCATTAAAAGCTCCGAATAATGGTTCAACGATAGGAAAAATGTCTCTAGATTCATGTGGTATTACAAGGAACCAACTCTATTCTTAGTAGAGTCAGCTGCAACGCTGATAGCCAATTCAACCTAACCTAGGAAGATCATACCTATGATGGACGTAGAAAAGGCTTCTATGAGCAATTGTGATAGCATTGTGGAAAATGTTGCCTCCCAGTTTATAACAAAGGATTAAGGCTACGAGTACACGTATAGTTGTACCAAAGCTAAGGAAAATCTTTTTAGGTTAAGGCCTGGTCGATATGCAGTTTCGCATAGAGAACACTTTAGCATAGGTATTGAAATGTTCAAATGATTGCACTGAAGTTTTCGCTGATATCGCAGATAAAAGGAAATGAATATGTGTAGATATTCTGCTTTTTGGAAACATCCTATCCATGCCTCGGGGATATTTCGATCTCGTGAATTTTTAGAGCAAATTTTTAAACATCCCTAAAAGACCATTTTATGTGTTTTTTTAGTAAATTAGGTGTGACTGCTGCATCAAATTTTTTTTTTTACTGCAGCATTTATCTGCGGCCATTTATAGTTTCAGAAAAAGTCTATTATTGCAGTATTTCCTTCATATATGAAAAAAAAACAACAACATCACGAATATCTACTAACAAATAGTCCTCATGCATTTTCCATCCCATGCCATCCACATATGACATTGCACATCGCCTGAATCTCTCCACAAACACGACATACCAAACACTCCGAAGGCGACACAATAAAGGACATCACATCCACTCTGAGTCACAGGCAACTGAGTTTCACTCGCTTGTATACTTATGCTGTACAGTGTACAATACACTCTACACAACTCATCAGACAACTTCGTTCAAATTCAAAAAGGGAATAAAAGGACATTTTCACAGAGAGATGAAAACATCAACTATCATTATGGAGATGGAGAAAAAGGACATCAGCGACAACAACGCCGTATTGCATGTCAAAGTCTATCGTGAAACTTAGTTCTGCCGTCTGCCCAAGGATTTGCTTTTCCAGTTGCCCAGTCTCGCGTATGCTTCAATCAAAAGTTGCACGTTGATTAAACAGTCAACATGCGGTCATGTATGTACACACAGACATACTGCGTAGAGGTCCTACAATAGCTGCAGTGTCCTTTCGTTCCATTTTTGCAGAGATGCCAAGATAGTATTTTTTGATGAAACCCTAGAAGTGGTACATATGTATGGATGTGTATATAATTTCGGTACATATATGCATGGAAAGGATACAAATACTCATCAAAAACATCTCTCATGCCTCATAACTGGACAAATGTAGGATAAAGGGTGCTATTGGCTAAAAATCCACATATCACATAGGTACCCGTCCCAAATCCTAACCCAACAACACTATATGGACTGGGCATGGGCAATAAGGATCTCTACCTATTATTATCGTGTTTGTGTATAAGGACCAAGACTGCACTTGATACTTGACACTGTCGTCAAGTAAAAGTGCATGCGGCTGGACAAGTTGTGTGTCCTTTGATTATGAATATCGGGTTTATGAATATAAGAGGGAAAGGGTTTCTTTCTTCAGAAAAAGGTCCTTCTAAAATAAAAGGAGGCGAAAACTGATGAACTTTGTTAATTAATTCGAAACTAACTTTACACACGTATAATATACATATGAGTATAGTGTCGTTATAATGATAAAAATGTAAGATTAATGCTGTTCAAGAAAATTACAGAGTTCCAATTAAAGGAACTACCCATTATGATCGAATTTTAATCTGTTGTCAGAACAGTATAAAAACGTAATACCACACTATACATACATAAGTTTAAATGAAATTTATTTAAATCTGAAATTTATAAGAGTTCGGATTTAATTAAAGAAATTTTGTAAGGTGTAGGTAGGTAGAGGTAGATACCCATGACTTTGAAGTTTGTAATCTATCTGAAGCCGCACACTCCAGTTATGTAGCTTTCATTTCAGGCAGATGACCTAGAGCAAAGTTAAATTAGGATGAAAAGTAAATATGCCCACCACTAGCAAAAAGGGGTTAAACGAATTTTATGTTTTGGCTTTTAATGCGGTGCGCTGGTGCGGACTGCGGAGGATTTACATTGGCGAAGAATGTTACTTAAAATGAGTGCTTCCTAGATTAATAAATTTTTGAAAGTATATTTTTCTCATCGTTTTTTTTTTTCTGGGCTTTGTGGCTTTTGAAGGTTCTTATCACGAAAATATGTAAAAGGAATTATTTTTAGTTCAGTAAATATTTTAGTTTTGGTTTTGTTGCTTTTTTTTTTAATTTACTTGGGGTTGCAAAAAAATAAAATGCACGACTGGATCGTACGAACTTGCTCTTGTAGCTAACAACTTACTTTAATGTAACTGACCATTGAGGTTTAGCTAGTTATGTGTATTTATCCTATGCAGGTTTAAAGCCTATGTAGGTATGATTTCATTGATATTTAGTATAATGAATTGTCGAATGGATAATTCAAGGAATAGTTACATAGGTACCTACCTACAAATATATATTTAAATCTAAGTGGATTTTAATTATGTAAGTTAGGAGAGTAAAATGTATCTACGTATATGGAACCTAAGTATGTAAACATGTACATATAATAATGAAAATGAAGGATGTATGAGGGTTTATATTTAATTTAGTATTCAGTGACGTACGCAAAAATTCGTAAAAAGGGAATAATAGAAAGGTAGAAATAAATGGATAATACACATAATTAAATGTTCTTATATTGCTTAGTCATTATGGTTTGAGGGAAAACAAAGATGCCATTTGAATTCATAGATAAATAAGAATATATCAAAAAAAAGTTCAAAAATCGTTGAAGTTGTTTTTTAATAAATTAATTTTTTGTGTATAAAATTTTGAAAACATTTTTAGAAAAAAATTTGAAAGCCATTTTAAAGATATTATTAATATACATACAAAATTCAAATTAAAAAAAAAATTCTGTGACTGGGTTTTGAAAAATCGATTTTTCAAAAAAAAAAATATTAATTTTTTAAAAATCGAAAAACTTCTTTTTTTTGAAAATTTTAGTATGCAGTTTTATTAACAATTTTAGGGAGCGTTTGCATAAAAAAATTTATTTTAATCGGTTCATCCAATATTGAGAATGTCGAAAATATGAAAAGTGGTTCTATGGGAATTACCATTCATAAGTACTCAAAAAAATATTTTTATACTTAAAAGTGAACCGTACTAATCTGAGAACACACAAATTTTCTTATAAAACTTCTTGGAGCCGTTTTTGAGAAAAAATTTTTTTCTTAACGGTTTCTTAACATTTGTATGGGAGATGCCGTTGTTTTTTGTTTTACTGAAATAGTTTTCTAAACTATTCAAGATAATGTCAAAAAACCACCAAATACGAAGTTTCGAAAAAATCTATTAAGTCGTTATCGAAATTTTGAGTTTTCAAAAAAAAAAAATTTTGGAAAAATTTTGGTATACAATAGTTTTTAAGCTTTCTAGGAGCTTCTGAGTAAACAATTTCAAAAAAATCTTATTATAAAAAATGGTTCTACTAGAGGTACCAAAAATAACAATTTTTTCCAAAAAAAAAATTATCAAAAGTTACCCTTTCCCTTCATTAATGAACTGATAAAAATCGTTGGAGCCGTTTTTGAGAAAAATAAGATATTTTTTTTTCTTCAAACAAATGTATGGGAGCTACCGAAAAAATAATATGTACCAAGTTTGAAGCAAATCCACCTAACAGTTTAGGCTGAAGACTCGAGGAAAGACAGACAGACGGAATTGTAGGACCCACGTTTTTGGCGATCGCTATGATCGTAATGTCATGTTTGATTGTTATCCTATAATCGCAAGTAAAACATTACTCAAAAATTATGGTTACCGTGTTTTTTTTTTAATATAACTTTGAAATATAAATTAAGGCACTTGTGACTTATTAAAAGACTATGTATATCCACAGGGGTCATCAGGTCACCACGACCTATTCTCAAAGGGATATTGCACTATTTTAACACTTATTCATTAATTTTATTCGTTGAGTCCTGAAGACGCCCTAAGGCTTTTTCTTAAATACCAAAACTCACTCTTCTGACCAAATTTTGTTTTTTAAGGACCGATGCATGTCGCCCTGAACTCCCTCTAGAGTAGCTGTAGGTCTTAAGACTTGAGGTCAAGAATGAACTTTTAGAAGCGGTATGTTTCGGCTTGTATGTTATTTAACCTGTTTTAAAATTCAAAAGCAGTTTTAAATACCAGATTTGCAATAGAAAGCAAATACCTCGATGAGAAATGGTTAAGGCTTAAGAACACTTGTATAAAATTGATCATCATTCATGGGGGAAAAAGATTTTTCAAAAAGTAAACATTTTATTTAATAATAACTGATTTTACTCTTATAATCCTCCAAAGTGGGGTGAAGCAATCGGAATGAAATGCCATGAATTTCCTAGAGATACAATAGCTTCCCTTGCATTTAGTTAACATAGTTCATTAAATTCCTTATTTATCTGATGTAAAGCTTTGTTCGCATCAATAAAACCAGTAAAATTTCTAAGATCTTCTAAAAAAAATCCGGCACGAAGGATCATTGTACGGTATCTCAATAGAAAAATGACTGTAATAAAAACTGAATTAATTAATAAAAAGAAGATGCATTTTTTTCTTAAATATTAAACAATGAATATTTAACAATGAATCACGAGACAAGTAGTGATAATGACACTGAAAATATTGTCAATGATAAACTTATTGAATTCAGTTCCTTATCAAATAACGTAAATAGAAACAATCTTCTTAAAAACGGTTCAGTGAGGGAGTTAATTAAACAACTTAGATCCAAAAATTCATCTGCACTTGATGGAATAAGTAACAGATTACTCAAAGCCTTACTTTCAATGGCCACCAAGTTTCTGATAATGGTTTTCAAGTGTTGTTTGACTCTTTCGTATTTCCCCAAAGAATGAAAAATTGCAAGAGTCGTAGCTATCTGCTAGCTTGGTAAAGCAAAAGATAGTCCTAATAGTTACAGGCCTATTAGTTTATTAAGAACAATCAGTAAAGTATTTGAAAAGCTTATAAAACAACGAGTAATAATTCATATTAAGGATACGAACATATATCCCAATCACAGCTTGGTTTTAGAGCCGGTCACTCCACAAACCATCAAATCTTAAGAATCAAAAATCACATTAAAGATTAGATTAGATTAGATTAGATTAATTTTTATTGATTATAAAATAGTACATATATACAATTCTTATAAATATTTTAAGGCGTGGCTATAAGCCGTCTGCCGATTTCTTAATTTGACTTTGAGAGTTTACAATATTAAATCAGAAAAAAGTAATGAAATTAGTAAAATTTGTTTGAAATACTTTTGTTTATAAAAACATTTAAGTAGATAAAGAAACAAAAATTTTATTAAAAAAAAAAAAAAAAAAAAAATGAGCTTAAACATTGGATTTTTATTTTAAGTAACATACGAAAGCAAGATTGTGATAAGTTTTAAGCAGCAAAAGATGTGATTTATTATTTCGAATTATTTCTGATGAAAAGAAAAATAGATATAGATAATACATGCTACATAAATTACAGATTACAATTTAACAGATTTACGGAATATAAATATTTTAAATCAGTTAAAAAAAAAAAACTGCAACATCTTTAATAGATAGGCTTTTAGTTTAGCTAAAACAAAAATGAGGTGCCAATTTATTTCAATTATGAAAGCGGCTTTTAGTTTAGCCAAAACAAAAAATAGGGTTTTAGATAATTTCAAAAGTGAAAATGGGCTTTTAGTTTAGCTAAAGCAAAATTTATAAAGTGAGTGTATTGCTCGCGAGTTCACGACAGATTCAAATATGTATTTCGGTAGTTCTTTGCGTAGGAAATAAATTGTACCAGCAGTTTCCAACCACATTCCCCATTCAGAACTCTGATGCATTCTTCGAATGTCAAAAGACTCTTGCTGAAGAAAAGTCTGCGGATTTCTTGCAATATAGGACAAACTCCTACAAAATGAAAGACGTCTTCGTTTTGGTTTAAATTGCACAGAGAACAAAGAGGGTTAATGTCTGTACGATATGGTCTAAAATTAAGTTCAATAATTTCAGTTCTTATTTTAAATATTAGACTCATATCTAAAACATTGAAATCATTTCTGAAATAATTGTTCTCGCCCAGACTGAAATTTAAATTCCTATATATAGCCCTAGAGTTTGATCCCCTAGCCCTATCAAGGTATCTCTGATACATTCGCTCGTCTACAACTGCGATGCAGTTATACAAAATATTTTGCAATCAGTTACATTCTCAGAACTCAAATTCAAAGTAACTCCATGGACCAAGGCTAGTTCTTGCCAGTTCTTAAAAGGAGTGTAGCCGCACTGAAGAGAAACAAGTAATATTCTTTTATGTAAGTTGCTATCAGACCTTTTCATAATTTTAGACAAAAAGTCAGCATTAGCCTTCAGATTTCTAACATAAATTAGCGGTAAACCGGACTCAACATAGATCGCATAGTTGGAAGTGTTCGAAGGTAGTCTAAATATTCTTTTAAAAAAATATCTTTGAACTGTTTCACACTCCTCCAACCATTGGTATCCGTACACTTCGTTACCATAACAAAAACAACTGTTTATCGTGGCTTCAAATACTTTGAATTTTGCGGTAGGGTCTACATGGCTATTTGTAAAAAAATTTGTCCACATTGAATTTATTGCTGTTTTGGCAACAGCCAATTTTGCTTTTATATGAGCCCTAATGCTTAAATTGTGTGAAATAACGAAGCCAAGATATTTGAACTCATTCACAACTTCTATTTTCATGCCATCCAATGACCAGTTCCTTGAATTTCTATCAGAATGGCTTCTGAAGATCATAATCTTAGATTTCGATGAGTTGATTTTAAGATCCCATAAATGGCAATAAGATTTAAGCTTATTTATTTGGAGTTGAAGTGTCATTGGGTTATCAGCAAAAATAACGAGATCATCCGCATACAGTAATAGTCTTACAAATATATTGCCAAAGGAAACTCCACCTGGTAGATGGCTCTCAATATCGTTGATAAATAACGCGAACATCAAAGGGCTTAAAACACATCCTTGCGGCACACCTGTTCTAGATCTAAAAGATTTGGACTGTTGGTTACCACCGCATACCATTGCAAACATATCCAGTAAGAGCTGTTCATAAACCCGAATAAATTTAGTTGATACACCCATTACTGCGAGTTTAAATAACAGTGACCGTCTGTTGATAGTGTCAAATGCCGCTTTAAAATCTACAAACAGTGCATACAAAGGCTTTTTCTTATCAATAAAGCGCCTTGCTATGGTAGTGAGCGCGAAAATTTGATCCAACGTCGAGAGGTTAGCTTGAAAACCAGCTTGAAAACAACTTATCAAATTATTGAATTGCACCCAATTTGAAAGCCTAAGGTATAGGATTTGAGTAAAGAGTTTTCTCAGCGAGCTTAACACCGAAATACCTCTATAACTCTCAGCTTCATTTGGGTTACCTTTCTTAAAAATTGCAGTTATCTTCGCCAAGCGAAAACTGTTGGGAAAAGTCTCTTCACTAAACATTTTGTTTAAAAGATCTAGAATATAATCAAGAAGTTCAGGAGTTGAATTCTTATAAAATTCTATAGGAATTCCGTCCGACCCTGGAGCTTTATTGTTCTTCATTTTATGCAGACATATTAGTAACTCCGACATTGTAAAAATAGAATCTAGCTCTGGAACTAAAACGTTTGGGAGTGCAAAACTTATTGACTTTTGATTTGGGTCAGGAAGCAGAAGATTTTCAAAATATGATGCGAGCTGATCAACACTAATACTCAAAGACGTTGATTAACTGCATCCTCCCAGTACCCGAACATTACACCAGAACGACTTAGAGTCTCTGCAATCAATGAGCTTTTTAGCCGCATTCCTAAGACACATTTCTTTTTTAAGACTACATAAATCCTTAAAAAATGTATTTTGCTGCAGATAAAGATTTTTAAAAGCATCATTATTTGACTCCCTAAAAAGTTTTAAAAATTTGAACGATTTGTTTCTACTTTTCCTGCATTCTTCGTCATACCATTTTGATTTTGACCACGGTAAGTTGAAACGAGAGCTACAAGCAGTTGCAGACTTTCGTATTAGCTCAAACTGATAGTTGGTTGAAATCATGTTGAGCCTTAAATTTTGTCTATACAATGTTCCTTTACGATCAACCCACTTAAGTTTGTTATTAAGAGGAGTATTGTCTTCATTGTGGTTATGAATATTTTGTGACGAATATTCACAGGAAACTACAATAGGTAGATGAGATGAAAAGTTTGAAGGAAACACCTCAAAATTTTTAACAATATTCATCCAATCCCCTTTTACCAAACAATAGTCAATTATAGAACATCCTTGGGGTGATATAAAAGTGAAATTTCCCTTAGCGTCTCAAATTGAAACACCATTTAATACAAAGAAACCAAAATCCTCAACCATTTCTATTAATGACTTTCCTTTCGTGTTTAAGTGTTCATCCAGCGAGATTCTTTCGAATGAAAAGTATCCACTGTTCATGATCGGGGAATTCTGAAAGTTGCTTATACGTCCATTTAAATCACCGATTAGCATTATGTTTTCGTGATTATTATTCAAAAGAAAATTCTGCAGGTCCTCAAAATCTGATTCCCATACATTATAATTAAGATAAAGTGGCACAATTTGAAAATGTTTTGAATCACACAAGATATCTATTATAATTTTGTTTTCACTATTTTTTAAACTGATCTGAAAATTTTCTTTGCTTTTATAACCGATCAGCATCCCACCACTTGATCTACCTATTCTATTATTTCTGATAGCAGGGATAAACGGTGTTCTAAAATTTTCTAAATATTTACGATATTGCATTTCTTTCCCTTCTTCAACAAATGTTTCTAATAAAATAATAATATCATAATTTGAAATTAGTTTAAAAAAATCAGGCATTAATAGTTTGATTTTTAGACCAGTAATATTATAACAAAAGATATTTAATTGAGAAAAAAAACTTTGGCAGACGGCAACTCTATCCTACATGTTGTGATGACTTGAATTTGGACCATCCAAGTTATAAATGTTTTGTCTGATAGGTGGCGCTGCAGCTGTTTGGAAGTTTATGTTTCTGCTGTCAAAAAAGCACATTGCATTATCTCCAAACGTCGCTTTGACAAATTGAAGTTCCTCGTTTGTTTTTAATTGCAACCCGCGAAGTGACTCAAAGATGAAAATATATTTATCTATTTGTAATTTTCGTCCTTTAATAAAAATTTTTGTCGTCGGGTTAAGTGCTTGAAGTTTGGACTTAATCTCATTCAGTGTTCTCCTTTTTTTCCGGTATAGAAGTGACTGCTCTCTGTGCACAAAGATTCCAGTACCTTTTAACTTCGGTGCAGCTACAATAAGTTTGTTGGCGGTATCCTCGTCTTCCAAATTGAGTACCATTGTTGTTGTTTTATTGTGGCGGTTATTGAATTCTTGTGATTTACCCAGTGAAAATTCAGCATTTTCGTTTAGGTCAAGAAGGCCTAGATAGGTTTGTTTAGCAAATTCAAGCTTGTCTGTCTTGTTGTCTGAAGGAAAATGCATAACAACAGTTTTCCCATTAGATTTTTGCGAAAGAACTTCAAGTTGCCTTTCGAGTGTTTCACAATAGTTCTCCATAACGGCCAGGCGCTCCGAGAGTTGGATATTTTCAGACCGTAATAGCTGTATGTCTATCAATATGGCCGATACGTCATCTTTGGTAGCAATATTTTTTAAGTGCTCGCTTAAGCAGTCATTAATTATTGTTTTTACTTCGTTTGCTTGCAAAGAATTTGTTGCCATTTCCAATTTTTTATCGGAGACAGTTTTTTTGAAAATAGGTGAATTTATCGGAGATAGTTGAGATGCCTTCCTCTTTGATTGCATAGAGTTGTAACCGCTAATGCACTCTTCGTGGATTCAGATTTTAAAAACTTAAATTCTCCTACCTTCTTAAGTGATGTTCAATATTCTTCAATTGTTTAGTCTAACCACTGATGATTTAATCAATTTAAACTAAAAATTACTTTTTTTTTTTTTTTTTTTGTTAGCTTTTAGCAGAAATATAAATGCAAAATTTAAGCACTTTCACAATAACGACTGTCTTTGTTCACTCTCACTCTCTCTCTCTCACATTAAATTAAACTTCATTCAAAGTTTTCTACTGGCCTAGTTCGTTTAGGTATCGAAAAAGCATTTGAAGCACTGTGGCATCAGGGGTTAATTTACAAACGTATTATCTTTAATTTTCCGACATATCTCATAAGGCTAGCATAGAGCTTTTTACTTAACAGAACGTTTGCTGTATATGCAGGCAATTTTAAGTCTTCTTTGTATGATATAGCCAGCGGTGTACCTCAGGGTTCTGTGCTGGGGCGCACACTTTTCAACATTTACTTATCTGACCTGCAATCTTTGGTCGAAAGCAACAAACTAGCCATGTTTGCAGACGATACAGCCCTTCTCGCATCCAGCGTATTGCATCAAGTCGCTCTCGTGAGCTTACAATGTTCTCTGAATATTTTACAATTTTTTTTTCAAAGGTGGAAAATCAAAGCTAATGCTCAGAAATCTTGTGCGATCTGGCTTTCTCGGTGGAGAAAATCAGAATTCTTGCCACAAGCAAATGTTACAGCCTAATTCTGCTGACATCCCTTGGTCTGAAAGCTGCAAGTACTTAGCTCTTACACTTGATAAGAAGCTGACTTTTGAGAAACATATTTCCAATACGATTAACAAAACAAATATTCTTATAAGAATTTTATACCCTTTCATAAATCGCAAATCATGTCTTAGTATGCATAATAAAATATTTGAATTCAAAACCATTTTCCGACCTATACTCACTTATGGTGCTCCAGTGTGGTTTGACTGTGCTGACACCCATTTAAAAAAGATTCAAAGAGTGCAAAACAAAATATTAAAATTAATGCTAAATTTGCAGTGGCATTATTCAACAATAATGCTTCATGATAAAGCTAATGTTAAGCAAATTAAACTTGTACTATATAACCTACAAGATAACTTTTTTAGAAGATGTTCCTATTCTGATAACGAGCTAATTCTTAATCTCTTAAATTATATATTATTTATATCGCTTTTGGGTTTATGTGCAATATTAGTTTAAAGTATTATATAAGGGTTTTTTTCTTGTAGCTTTTCCCTTAAAAATAAAATTGTATTATCTTCATTTCAGTTCTATTCATTTTAGCATTAATTATATTGAAGTTGTAAAGAATTTAATTTTCTTTTTCTCTTAAATACCAAATACGTAAATATAAGAAGCAGCAAACTGCAATAAATAAATAAATAAACAACACAATTAAAAAAAACGAATGGAGAAAAAAAAATCAGAATATCCAGTGGGTTGATTGTTGAGCATTAATAGGAACTTGGAAATTGTAATAGATTTTAGGTGATACCAAATTGATAGTACATTATTGATATTTAATAATTTTCACATTGTTTCAATTTATTTCTCATATTTATTTATCAAGTTTATTTAAAGTGTTCCTTTAATATAAACTCGAAATAAATTTAATGAAAATGAATTGAAATTCAAATAGAAATTGTAATCCTTTGAAATCTATATTGTGAAACGAGATCATAATATGTATTCCTGAAGAAAAATTCGGGTCAAGAAAACCTGGGTCAACTCTAAAGTAAATTTCCATTAAGCAACCTACTTTTGACCAATGTGTAAGTTAAGTTCTGAATAACTATTTTCGGAACATAAATAATAGCACAGGATCATGTACCCAAAGGACCAAAATTAAAAAAAGAAATTTAGACACACAATTAAATGGTTTATAGATTAAACTTTTGGCTAGGTATAACCCTACCTAAAATGAAACGTATGCATTTGTCACATTTTTTTAGGAATTCTAATTTTGTGTCAAATCACCAAACATTTTGGGCGTTATGACAGTTTTTCAGTGAATTGATTTTTGTTTGTATTGACAATTTTTTGAATTACCTACCTATATACTATACGAGTATTAATCAGGGAAGTATGTAAAATTCTCAAATTAGATTTAAACCAAGTATACTATCACATCCAAATCATCGTTTCAATTTCGAAATAGAGACGGAGTCACTATCAACATTTTCCTTTCCATAGTTTTTCATATTGAATTAAATTGCTTTTTGAAAAGTATCTTTTGAAAGTATCCACTAAGTTTATTCAGAGATTACGATAAAAAATATTTCTCATGAGTTTAACACTAAAATTATGGTAATTTCGACCTGACAAGCTGACCATGAGGGTTGCGACGGCAAACATAAGTACCTATTTCTGTTAAGCATTTCTAGGCAGAATGTAGCTATGGTCGTGGCAACATAGCATTATGACATTCCACCCAATAATGCTTTTGTATATGTTTAAAGGAACAATATCAATAAATCAAGGTACTAATATTTTTTTCTCTAAAAGGAACTTCCATAACATCTATTTTCTCAAGTTCATTTTAAATATCTAAACCAGTAAGAAGTCAGATCATGCTGTTATAATGGGTTATCCATTTTGCGGTTTCAAAAGTAAACGTAAATAAAACAAATATAAAATATTTTTTTTTCATGATATTTCTTTTTGATAACTTTGAATGATCAACAACAACTTGAGTGTGCTACCACCAAGTTTTTTCTCAATTATTTTTGGCTGGAATTATAGCTATTTCACGACCTGCCAAGGCCGATCATCAGATTCCTTTGCTCTATTGGTGCTGGTCTACTTTTACATTTTAATTGAAAAACTTCTTGTTCCTTCATCGTGTATTGAACCATGACCAGCCGCTTAGTAGCCAACGTACTTCGCATCACGCCACCGAGCCCACATGATCAGATACAATCTCGGTTGCGTGATGCTAAGTGCGTTGGCTACTAAACGGCTGGTCATGGTTCAATACACGATGAAGGCACAAGAAGTTTTTCAATTAAAATGAAAAAGTAGACCAGCACCACTAGAGCAAAGGAATCTGATGATCAACCTGGGCATGTCGGGAAATAGCTATAATTGGAGCCAAAAATAATTGAGAACAAACTTGGTGGTAGCACACTCAAGTTGTTTGTGGTCAACTTGTGACGAGGAATCGACACATTCGGGTCTTCGGCAACACTTTCACTTACAGCAGCGATATTTTCTGCGGTACGAGCGAAACTGTGATGCACAGGCCTTAAAATATCTGTATCCAATCCAGTCTTTTCAAATTGCTTGTGTAGTTGGACGATTATGAAAACCATAATCTCCTCTTAAAGCACGATATGTGGCTGTGGCAGAATCACCATTTTTGTAGTAGGTTTTAGCAATTTTTATGCGTAGTGCGAAAGTTAAGCCATCCATATTCGTAAATCTCAGACTTTCAACTGAAAAAAAAATTGGTTTAACAACTTAGTTTGACAAATGTCGAATTCCAGCCCTATACTCTTGAAACCGAAAAATGGATAACCATATATTTTAATCGGTGCACCTTATCGTTTTCAATTGAAATCATGATTTGGGGAGGGGAGCACCGTGGATTTACTGTGCACAATGTTTTGCAAAATTGACATACTGTCATCACCACCTTTGGACCCCACATACTATCATCCCTCTGATGGTGCTGTCAATTAGTAATATTTTCGTTGCTAGGCCCACACAGGTCACTAACCCACGAGAGATATCTCCACGCGCAAAGAGGCAGAGTTTGGTGCACCAGATTTGGTATCACTGGTTCTCTTTTTTGCTAGGAAAATCTAGCGTTATTTACAGTGACAGCTGTAAGTCCTATGATCATGATGGAAAATTTGCATCAGCGTCAATTTTATGAATTTAGTGAAAAGAACTGACTTAAGAAGCCATCTTAAGAAAACCATACCTACTTCTTTCTATCTAAGATGTTTTAATGAAATTCCGATTAGAACATTTAGAATATTACGGTACACATTTAAAAAACAAACAAAAAAACATCTGGTAAAGGTCACGATCTGGTGCCTCAGACATGATACCTAAATTAAATTTGCTTCCATTCAAATTAGATTGATAGGTTAGGTACCAACTTAACTTATTGCTTAATTGGATTTGTTTTTAATTGAAAATCCAAACAGGAAGATCTTGGAATTGATTATTCCGCAATAAGTTAATTTTTACGATTATTAATCAGTCTTCGAAAATTGTATTCCATATCTGGTAGGCATGAGGGATATAACCGCCAATTCAACAAAATCGATTATTCCAAAGCATTTGTCTCACCTGGAAATATACAGACATTGTTTGACCTTTATCCGGAGCAAACTTCTTTGCCTATATTAAAGTACCTACGAGTTGAAAATATTCAAATTTAGAAAAGGCAATCAGAGGCATTGATTATATCTATTTTACTCTATTGCAGGTTTTTTGCAAAAACGACTTCCGAAAACACGTATCTACTATTTAAAAGATACATATTCATTAATAAATATTACAATATATTCGCAGATACATATCACCTTTTCCAGCCTCAATTATTTCAAATTACCTAAGGGAAGCAAATAGCAAGTGAAAGGAAATCTAGATCTTATCATAAGCCAATGGCAGCAGGAAAGGCCAGAGCCAATTTATTTAAATGTACTTAATATGGAACACCATTTATCTGAGATTTCGTTACATCAGAATTCGATATTATTTCTTTTCAAGGTAAAATTGAAAGTGATAAGTATCGGTTTTCGAAAATCTATATTTTGTCTCTAGGGAATATACATAATATGTACATTGGTTTGTATGGTAACACCTGCCCTGCATGTCATGTTTGTATGTATCGAGATTCGTGTTGGTTTTTCATGTAAATTTATAAAATTGGTTGAGTATGTTACGGGTATGACGATAGGCTCATGTCCATACATAATAAATATTTAGGGAAACGTCTGATGATGGGTCGAATGTAATTATATAATGCAGTTTTGTAATTACGCGCGTCATTTTTTAACAAAATGGTGTTTTAGTTTTTATAATATGTACTATATCGTGTGAGAATAGTGATTACTTCGACGACTCTCCTAAAACAAAAAAAATATATACCTAACCGTCAGAAGATCACTTACGAAGATGTTCAAAGACAACTGATATCAGTTACCTATCACAATTACCAAAATGGCACGTATCTATCAAATTCTTCAACCAATTTCAACATGTCGCAAATACAGTGTTGTCCAAAACATTAGCAACTAAAACTACTTCCATTATTATGTCATTCAAAAATGAATAACTAAAACAAATCATGTTAATTTTTTTTTCTAAAATTTAATACATTATGCATGTACTTCTGAATAGACGACAAGAGAAAATAGTTTTTCAAAACGGTTAATTAAATATGCTATAAGTAGGACAGTGAACCCAATTTTTTGCTGGTCAAAACAAAAGTAACTTTTTATTGCTATCTCTCTTTTTCTTATTAATAAAGAGAAGTTAGACCGTTAACTTAAAAATTTATTGCCAATTGAATGATTTTGTGACCTTTAGTCCAAAATGCGTTTCGCCCAGGTACTACAGCTGGGCTCATCAGTTAGATGCTGTAGTACCTTTCTAAGACGCATTATTTTTTGATCGATGTTTACCGACTTTAACTAAACTTACAGCGATTACTCACTGTAAATTATACGAAACGCATTTTGGACTAAAGGTCACAAAATCATTCAATTGGCTTTAAATCCACACAGTCCACTAAAACAAAAATTAAAAAAAAAAAAAAAAAAAACTTTTTTCTCAAAAATTGCTGCACAGATTTTTATAATTTTTTTCTCATAAATTCAAATTTATCCAAGAAATGAAATGGCGTACTTTTTATGAGCTCAAATTAGTTTAAGAATTTTGAATTAGTTTTTCTCTGATTAAGCCGATTTAATCGTTTGTTTTAGGTTTATAACGGGTGATTTTTTTGCTACTTGGTTTTTGACGTTTATATTTTTGACAGATCACACATGACAAATTCCACGAACATTTGACATTTCGATTCAGTATTGTTTGCCATTTCATCATGAATAGACTTACGCCTGAATAACGTTTGCAAATTATTGAAATTTATTATCAAAATTCGTGCTCTGTGAAAAATGTGTTTCGCAAGCTACGTCCGTTTCAGCGACGAGGCTCATTTTTGGCTAAATGGATACGTGAATAAGCAGAATTGCCGTATTTGGAGTGAAGAGCAGCCAGAAGCAATTCAGCAGCTACCAATGCATCCCGAAAAATGCACTGTTTGGTGCGGTTTATGGGCAGCCGGCATCATTGGGCCGTACTTCTTCAAGGACGATGAAGGCCGCAGGGTTACGGTCAATGGAGAAAGGTACCGTTCGA
Source organism: Philhelius pedissequus (assembly GCA_910595825.1). NCBI lineage: Eukaryota > Metazoa > Arthropoda > Insecta > Diptera > Syrphidae > Philhelius > Philhelius pedissequus. Next base: position 270,101,198 of record OU343160.1, on the reverse strand, counting down.
TGATAACAGATTTTTTTTTGCCGAAAATGCAAGAATTGAACTCGGTCGACATGTGGTTCCAACAGGACGGTGCCACATGCTACACTGCACGCGAAACCATGCATCAATTGAGAGCGAATTTGGTGAGCAGTTGATCTCACGTTTTGGCGCAGTCAATTGGCCACCAAGATCATGTGATTTGACCCCGTTAGACTAATTTTTGTGGGGCTATGTTAAGTCTATTGTCTATGGGGACAAGCCAAACACGATTGCTGCCTTGGAAGCCAACATTGAACGCGTCATTGGTGAGATTCCGGCCGAAATGTGTGAAAAAGTTTGCCAAAATTAGACCTTCAGAATGGACCACCTGAAGCATAGCCGCGGGCAACATTTAAGTGAAATTATTTTTAAAAAGTAAATGCCAGAAATCGATTTATCGATCCAAATAAAAATTTCATTCACTTTTTACAAGTTTCTGTGTTTTTTTGAATTTTCAAAAACCAAGCTCTTAAAAAATCACCTTTTATTATGAAATATTTAAGTTGTCATACATTTTTTTTAGAAAAAAATTAAAGAAATTTTGTAAATATGTATAAAAAAATTAAGTAAAGAACGATCTTAAAAATATATTTAGATTTTTAATAGAAATCTTTTGCATACGATGTAATCGAACTTAAGAGCAGGTTCGTGCGACCTGGTCGTGCATTTTATTTTATTTGTCGGTGTCCCAAAATATCATTGTACGTACAGACATGTTTAACGTCACGACATTGATTTTTTATAAAATTACTATTTGTGTGGCGCCTTAGACTTTATTATGCTAATAACTGGGACATAGAATGTAAGGTCTGTTTGATTAAAAAGTTCGTTAACTAGATGCTAGAGATTTTTTTTATGTCTTCTTTTGATTACCTAGGTTAGGTTAGGTTCACATGGCCGTCAGGTAAACAACTGACACACTTAGACAATAGATAGGTCCATTGTGATACCACATGGAGAGTTATTAACTCGTTAATTAAATCAATTGGACCATCTTATGAAGCGGTATAGTCAGTGCATCTCTATGTGTTTAAGATCACTGGTGTCGTCGAAAAAGTATTCCCCCAGGTGTAATCTATGCAGGACATGAGCATAGAAGATGGGAGATCGTCTCCTCTTCCTCCTCGTCCATACAGCTTCTGCAAAAGTCATTGGAGAACACACCAAGACTTTTGGCGTGTCCACCAATTAAACAGTGCCCAGTTACTATAACTTTCACGGAGCCAAGATGTCTCTTGCTGACAAGATTTGTCTGGTAGCTAGGCAAGTAGTGATGTTTGACCATTTAAAATTTATTTGTTTTACGGATGTAACGATAGGCATACCGATTTCTTCCATTCATCGGCTTTGCAATTTCCCAAAATGTCTCTAGCAGCCGGCACCCAAATCAGGTGAATGTTAAACTTTTCTGCCACCTCCCTGAGAGATGATCGACAGTTGCGGGCAGTTATAGAGTTTGTGTAAACAGCCCCAAGTGGCTTGAGGCCTGCTTGACTGTCAGAGAATATGCGGATATCCGATGTAGAACGTCCTAGTTTTGGTCCGACTTTGTTCAGAATAAAAGAATGGCCTATCGAATTATTAGTCCATCAAGATATGGCTTTGAGACGAATAGCTGTATTCGCGGCCACTTGTTTGCTAAAAATGTCGAGGGGTAAGTAGTACGTTAAGGGCAGCCGAGGGTGTAGAGCAGAGTGCTCCGCTGATACATAAGCTGGCTGACATTTGGACTTTATTAAATTTGTCACAATAAGTGATTTTGTCCAATGCAGTCCATCATACTGCTACCCCATAAGTAAGTATAGGGCTGAAAACCGCTTTATACAATCAATGGGTAATCCGTGTCGAAAAGCCCAACTTATTCCCAATGGCTTTTTTGCAAGGGAAGAGTGCAACTGTTGCTTTCCTTACTCTTTCTTGCATATTGGATTTCCAGGTCAGCTTTTTGTCTAGTATGAGACTTAGACATTTAGCTTGATCTGAGAAACACAGTGGCGTACCATTTATCGATGACATTATGAGTTGGGGAAATTTATATTTCCTAGTGAAGAGATATCCAGACAACATTTGGTTTCCCAAATTTTTAGTCGATTAAGAGCATTTTGCATTAATTCTACGTTTCCACCGAACTTTAATCTCTTGTAGATTTACTAATTTCAAAAAGTGGTTCCACCGTTCCGAAAGTAAATTAATTTTGACAGCACTATTCAAAATGCATATATCTTTTTATTTTCTCTTATGATGTAGAAGTGACACAGGCAGCTTCATCTGTGTCAACCAAAGGGAAAAATTCAGTTTCCCGATGAATGTGTTCATTTCTATATGGAAATAGGGTAATTCGATTGAAGAGTTAAATGAGATTTATTTTAAATCTTCATCTGAGAAGATTAAAATTTGTGTGGTAAATCCTTAAGATTTGTAGGAGATTTAGCTAAATCTACTTAAATCTCGGTTTAGTGGTCGGTGGAAACGTAGTATAAGTGTGTTAGAGTTGGAGCGTGCTTACCTGATACAACAATGGCAACATCATCACCCTGGGCTAATACCTTATATCCCTCTGCTTCCAGGTCTATCATTATTTCATTTGCCACTGTGTTCCATAGAGGTGGGGATAAAACATCTCCTTGTGGAGTACCTCTGCTGACATACTCTCTTTCTGAGTAGTCTCCCAGGGTTGAGTTGATTATACTCTGCTGCCTAACATGAGACTAATCAACTCTGTCAATGAGTCCGATAACTTAAGGTTTCTCAGCGCTCAGCACATTCAATATCTTTTTAGTACAATTAATACTCTATGTTTTGTACAAGCGCTTGTAAGGCGGTTTCAACCGATTTACAGTTACAACATGCCTGTTGAGCAGTAGAAACGAGATTAGGGTTTATTATACTGCGTAAATGGACTTATATCAGTCTTTCTAAAGTTTTTAAAAGCAACGAAGATAAACTGATTTGATTACCTGAAAAATCTCTTGTTCTTTGATACGAAGTAACAACACCAGGAAAGTGAGTCAGTTACTCTTCTGACCTCTTTATTCCATCTATATATTATAATCGTGGGTTTGGATAAAGATTAAATAAATTATACAGGTGTATATGTTTTTGTATTAAGCCGATTGACCAGCAGATATTTAAATCAATTTTATTAATACCCACTACACCACAAATGTAATTTAAATTAAAATAATCAAAACCCACGAAAATATTAAAACAAATCTTCAAAAATCTTTGAACGGGGAGATTTTATTCACTCCCCTTAAAACTAATTCATTCGTAATAAATAAAAGTTGCTAGAAAATCAGTTTATTTGTATAAGGGTGGACTTACTTACTCTCAATCTTATGGTAAGGTAGGTAAGCCTAAGCTGAATTTACTAATGAAAAGAGTTATTTTAAGTTCAATTCTGAAGCGTACCCTAATACGCCCGCCAGTCGCGCTACGGCTATGTATTTGTGTATTGTATTTATTAGTATGTTTTTAAGAAAGTTTTTCAATTTCATTAATTTCCAACTCATTAACATCCATCGCAAATTTTAACCAATCCAGTGCTTCCAAAATAAATCTACAATTTCCCACAATTTTATAACCGTTATCAACCTTACCATATATCTATGAATGTATGTATTTTCTTATTTTGTAATTTTCTGTATTTCCCAGCACAGAATTCTTGTGTACATATGTATATCGACTATAAGCATCCGATTGTGTTCGTGTTTATTAACATCTTCAATAGATTGGATTTCGATTTTTTTTTAAAGGAAACTACTTTCCCACTTCCGATTTTAATATTATTCTTTTTCATATCCTGCTCTTCGTTTTCGTCCTTCTAATTTGTGCCATCTTGCTGGTATGGTAATATAAGCTGTGATTTATGGGCCTAAATTGATCTCTAAATTGTGATAGCAAAGGAAGTCAACGAAGAAGGTTCTTGCCTATCTCTTTTCTATATGTAACATAATTTGCATTCATTGACAAAAACAAAATTGGAAATTCAATGATCCAAGAACACATATTTTCAATATACACAAACATATATATAATAAAAATAATGTTAATGGTAAATCAAAGGCAAGTCTTAAGATATATTAATTTGCAGAAGATTACTCATTCAGTTTAAAATATTTCTTTTTACAATTATTTAAGAAAATTTAGAACATATATCTATGTATGTATATGTACATATGTACTTGGTTTATTAACATACTTATTTATTTTGCCAATCAGGGTACATAACTTATAAAGACTAATTTTAAAACAAGTAATTAGTTTGTATATGTAATTAAAATTAAATAAATATCCCAATACATCTTACTTAAAATCAACTCTACTTTCATTAAAATCAATGGTATGAGCAAATTTATTAAAATCAATATATGAATCTGTAATGATTATGTTTTGCATAACTTATACTATAATACGTAAAATATTATAAAACATTTCCATCTCTAGGCCGCATGCTATGAGTAGGTCCATAAATATTGTACTGTAAAAGTAACACTGGACAGTAAATACCAATTACAATTGAGGTCAACAAAGCAGAGTATATTTTATTTCACAGCACAAGAGGTTTTAAATCAATTAATGCACATCCCTGAGCCAGTTCTGAAAATCTTCCATAAGGCAAATTTAGCAAATCTTTTTTGTAACTATATTTTAGCAGAGTTCTAACAACGGTTAATACAAGGTTTTAAGAGTATACGGAACTTCAAAAATTTTTAATTTCTGATTATAAAGCCCTACATAGACATTGCTCTAGAAATTCGATTAAATATAATTAAAAACAGAAGGAAAAACTCAGTTTAGGGGCAAAGATAATTGATTTATCAATTTTATAATTGTAATATAAAGAATTTAATAATCCCGAAATATTAAGAACACTTCATTTATTAAATAAGATCTCCATCAGGCTTAGGGTTACCATTCGTCCCTATTTTTTACCTCAAGATATCTATTGTCCCCCAAAACCATAAATTACAAAGTGGGGCACAAATTTCCATCTTTTTTACAAATAATATTAGTACAATACCTACTCTTTCCTATTTAAAAAAAAATCCGTTTTTTTTTTTTTTTACTTAAAAACTACCTAAAGATAAACTAAAAATAATTTAAACTACTTAAAATACCTAATAATACCCAAAACCACTTAAAACTACTTAAAAACTAGAACAGCCACAGCAGCATTTTTTTCGTTTTTAAATTTTTTTTTGTTTATTTTTTATATGCATGCAGACACACAACAACATGCAACCCACCCATACATGTACATACGTACATACGTATACGTACGCAGATACATGTACAGTTACGCAGGTACATGCACATATGCCTCCGCATACATACATATTTTTAATTTTTTTTTGGTGCCACCCCGACTGTTCCCTATACCTAATTACCCTAAATGTATGTAAGTCGGCCAAGACGTACCATCTTAATCGACTTTAAATATCACGATGCTGTTCAGAGAGCCACCAGAACATGTTCTCCTATTTCGCCCTATCCCTTCGGTCCCGATCGGACATAGTCCTACTAAACCGAAGGCGCTCCTCTCCACCTTGAGCGATGACGTCTCTACCATACAGGAGTCGCCTATCTACAGTTTTACGGCTGACGTGGTAGATAAGCGGAACCGCCATTCTATACTGTATCAGCCCTCGACTGTCTAAATAGAGCAATGCCTCGGGAGGGATGTAACCATTTAACCGCGCACTCTCAAAATATTCGTTATTGGGGTAATAAGCCCCAAAAATTAAGCTGTTTGTTGAGGACATTGCTCTTACAATGTGACCCCGAATCAGCTTAAACAAAAAAATATCTATTCTGTTTATGATGGCTCTGTTGTATAGAACCTGGTTGGAATAATATCTTGTGTACTCCGACTCTGGTATTCTGTGTAATCCAAGGCAACGTCTAAGACATTGCCTCTCAAACATACGAATCTTTTCCATTTGAGATGGGGCAACGTTGAACCACACCGGGCATCCGTAGGCAATCATGGGCCTGACGAGGGCCATGTAGCAAATCACCTTCACCCTGCTGTCAAGACGGCTGCTATAAAACAGTCGTTTTGTCAAGGCAAAGGCTCCCCTAGCCCTGGCCAAAGCAGCACCTATATGTCTGTCGAAATTCAGTTACTGATCCAACCAGATGCCAAGGTACTTTACTACACTTTTACTCGCCAGTGGATGTCCATGTGGCCCTACGATCACCAGCTTGTCCCAGTTTTTTCTAATATACCTTGAGGCGCTAGACAACGGAGTCCTAAACAAAATAGTTTCTGATTTCTGGAAGTTGATTTTCAACTTCCAGTCATCACAATATCGCTGAATCTTGTCGAAGTCACTCTGCAAGAGACTTTTGATGACCTCAACTGTATTAGCTGTTCTGTAAGCAATTAGATCGTCGGCGTACGCAATCGCCTGAGTTAGACTACCTATCAGATCGCTTGTGTAAATGCTGAATAGAATCGGCGAGTTAACCGCTCCCTGCTGAAGACCATTATTAATATTAAAGATTGCGGTAGAAGTTACATTGCCACTCTTGACAACAAACTTTCTACCATTTAGCATGTCATAAAGCATATACAATAGAGGTTTACTTATACCTAGTCTGGTTAGCCTTTAGATAGAGACCTTCTAACCATACGGTGTCGAAGGCCTTCTCCAAATCAACCAGACAGGCAACCGTACACTGCTTTTTAGTTTTGTTCCATTGGATATCAGAAACTAGTTTAGAAGCGGCATGAATTGTGTCATGTCCCGCCTTAAAACCGAACTTATTATCCGGGATGATATTTTTGTCCTCCGCCCATTTGAACAGGGCTCTATTAATAACATTTTCAAATACTTTGCTGATACTTGGAAGAAGACTTATCGACCGGAGATTCGCCGGATTGGAGTTGTCATTTCCCTTTTTTGGGAGAGGGTGTACCACAGCTGTCTTCCACCGCACTGGATAATATGCATTATTCAGCGCGTTGTTAAACAGTGTGGTATAAATGTCTACTGCTTCCTGAGGCAAATGTCGTAGTACAACGTTGGGTATACCATCGACTCCTGCTGACTTCTTTTTCTTTAATGAATCGAAGATGAGCTGGAGCTCATTCTTCTAAATTAACAGGGGACTGGCCCATTTCGGTCGGCGATTATGGCGTTTGCCAAATCTTCATCATTAAACCCGGTAAAACCAAGGTTCTCAGATCGCCATTCGCTTATATCGTTTCGGAGCCATAAGTGATGAAGCAGAGCTCTGTTCTCCAGGTCGTGATTCGGGCGAATGCTGGCATTCACCTTGTACACTTGCTGGAAAGCAGCCCCCACAGACTCCACTCTCTCCTGTGGATCTTCGACTATATAGAGGTCATCGTCCAATACGGCATCCTCTGGGTCTATGCCTGCTGTCAGAAGTACGTCTCTGTTCTCTGTCGTCCTCTGGAGCTTAAGACAAGGAAGATCGTTTTGATCCTTTCTTCTAAAAATCTTATTAATTTTTGGGAACATACTTGGGTCGCTAGAGTTGATGTTTTTAATGGACGACTTCAGTGTCCTAATCTCCAGATCTCGTGTATCAGTAAACCGTCTGTACAAGCGTTTTAGTCTTGTTAGAAGTCCACTTTTTTGTCTGTGAAGTGCGTCAATTGTCGCGTTACGGTATATGTCAGTTGCGTTACGTTCTTTGTATTTCGGTATTGTTCTATTTATTGTTCGTAGAATCGTTTCGTCAATTTGTTCTAAGTATCTGTCGATTTCAGTATTTGTTAGGTTCCAGTCATTTAGTGGGGCTATGCCATTTGAACGTAATTCACTCAATAAGGGATTGGAGAAGCGTGGCCACCGCACCTTACTGTAATTGTAAGTATGCACAAGCACATACTCATCCAACTCCATAAGCTCGTTCGGCAGTTGTATAAGGGCGGCGAATCCGCAGTAGTCACTGTCGTACTCGATCGTTCGTAAACAATTTCTTGGTCGTTGACCCAAATGTCAGTAATTGTTAGTCTTGCGTCTTTCAGCAATAGATCCAGATAGGCACCGCTTCTTGGAAATGATGGCCTCTCTGTGGCTAGAAGATCGAGGCGATACTCAAGGTTGTATCGACCCATCCAATTATACAAATGGTTACCTCGAGGATTTTGTATTTGATTTCCCCAAGCGTTTAAATCACCGGCTAATATGTAAAAGTTTTCTTCCGAGCTCAATCTTAAGCATTCAAAAAGCTTTTCAAACTCTGTTATACACCGTGTGGGCTGAGGTGTTTCCGGTGCATAGTCAGCGATCACATACATTCGCTTTCCCTGTTGCAGATGAATGCATATGATGCATGCCTCTAACGTCCGAAATTTTCGCACATCACTATTATATATTACCTTATGACTAATGCCTTTACGTATAAAGATTGCGGCGCCTCCTCCTTGAGTGGAGTTGGGTCGGTCTCTTCTTACGATATTGTAATTGTTGTTAGTCAATTTATGTTTCTGGTTAAGCTTAGTTTCGCTAGCCATAAACACATCTGGACTTATGTCTTTAAGCAATTGGAATAAATTCGCTCTACGTTCGGTCCTAATCAGTGAATTTACATTCACAGCTAGGATCTTAAAGGGCCTCTCCGGCAGCGCGCCCTTAACCTCTAAGTTGCGTTAAGCTCGGCAAAACAGAGTAGAGATAATCCACCCTATTCCCCTACTCACTGATCTGGTTTTGGAGGCCAGTCAACTGGCCCTGGATGGCCAGTAGAACGTCCATAATATCCGCCTGTGCCGCCGGCGCCTTAGGCACGGGGGCCTGTTGGGTGACCTTTGGTGTAGGCTGTATCGTGCTTCCCCTTCCTGGCGCCATTTGGGCGTAAGAAATTTGGGGGTTGACGGGCGTTGTTGTAGGAGGGCGCACTGTTGGACGCTTTTCTACCAATATTTGCTTTGCTGCTTTATTGTTCTTTATAAGCTGAAACGTCGGGCATCCCCGATAATTAGCGGGGTGTCCGCCGCCTCGGCAGAGTACACATTTAAGCTGGGTCCTATCTTCGACTCGTTCCTTTCCTAACTTGCATTCATCTGCATTGTGGTTCTCTCCACACTTAACGCAGCGTGACTGCATTTGGCAGTTTGCTGCGGCGTGGCCGAACCTTTGGCAGCGCATGCATTGAAGCATGTCGCCGCGCCTTTCTAATTTGTCCCAAGTTACAACCTGGTAGTTCAGGACGGAGATACTCCTCAAACTATCCAGTTTGCTGCTGGGTGAGAGTTGAACAAGGAAGAAGGGAAGACTCCGCTTTTCGCGCCAGTCATTTAGTGAGGCTATGCCATTTGAACGTAATTCACTCAATAAGGGATTGGAGAAGCGTGGCCACCGCACCTTACTGTAATTGTAAGTATGCACAAGCACATACTCATCCAACTCCATAAGCTCGTTCGGCAGTTGTATAAGGGCGGCGAATCCGCAGTAGTCACTGTCGTACTCGATCGTTCGTAAACAATTTCTTGGTCGTTGACCCAAATGTCAGTAATTGTTAGTCTTGCGTCTTTCAGCAATAGATCCAGATAGGCACCGCTTCTTGGAAATGATGGCCTCTCTGTGGCTAGAAGATCGAGGCGATACTCAAGGTTGTATCGACCCATCCAATTATACAAATGGTTACCTCGAGGATTTTGTATTTGATTTCCCCAAGCGTTTAAATCACCGGCTAATATGTAAAAGTTTTCTTCCGAGCTCAATCTTAAGCATTCAAAAAGCTTTTCAAACTCTGTTATACACCGTGTGGGCTGAGGTGTTTCCGGTGCATAGTCAGCGATCACATACATTCGCTTTCCCTGTTGCAGATGAATGCATATGATGCATGCCTCTAACGTCCGAAATTTTCGCACATCACTATTATATATTACCTTATGACTAATGCCTTTACGTATAAAGATTGCGGCGCCTCCTCCTTGAGTGGAGTTGGGTCGGTCTCTTCTTACGATATTGTAATTGTTGTTAGTCAATTTATGTTTCTGGTTAAGCTTAGTTTCGCTAGCCATAAACACATCTGGACTTATGTCTTTAAGCAATTGGAATAAATTCGCTCTACGTTCGGTCCTAATCAGTGAATTTACATTCACAGCTAGGATCTTAAAGGGCCTCTCCGGCAGCGCGCCCTTAACCTCTAAGTTGCGTTAAGCTCGGCAAAACAGAGTAGAGATAATCCACCCTATTCCCCTACTCACTGATCTGGTTTTGGAGGCCAGTCAACTGGCCCTGGATGGCCAGTAGAACGTCCATAATATCCGCCTGTGCCGCCGGCGCCTTAGGCACGGGGGCCTGTTGGGTGACCTTTGGTGTAGGCTGTATCGTGCTTCCCCTTCCTGGCGCCATTTGGGCGTAAGAAATTTGGGGGTTGACGGGCGTTGTTGTAGGAGGGCGCACTGTTGGACGCTTTTCTACCAATATTTGCTTTGCTGCTTTATTGTTCTTTATAAGCTGAAACGTCGGGCATCCCCGATAATTAGCGGGGTGTCCGCCGCCTCGGCAGAGTACACATTTAAGCTGGGTCCTATCTTCGACCCGTTCCTTTCCTAACTTGCATTCATCTGCATTGTGGTTCTCTCCACACTTAACGCAGCGTGACTGCATTTGGCAGTTTGCTGCGGCGTGGCCGAACCTTTGGCAGCGCATGCATTGAAGCATGTCGCCGCGCCTTTCTAATTTGTCCCAAGTTACAACCTGGTAGTTCAGGACGGAGATACTCCTCAAACTATCCAGTTTGCTGCTGGGTGAGAGTTGAACAAGGAAGAAGGGAAGACTCCGCTTTTCGCGCCTAGCTCTAACTGTAGCGAACGGCTTAAAGGAGGCTTTACATGCATCTTCATCTTCATCTGCAAAAAAAGAGGAAACAAAATAAAAATTCATACTTGTGCGATAGAGAGCGAAAACCAAAATGGAGATCATCGTCATGTATGAAGATTATAGGAAGTATGAATCTGAAGATTGCAGATTATAGTGAAGATGAACATGTTCATCTTCATTATAGCATTTTCATCTGCACTATAATTTGTTCCGTTCAGATAACGAATTTTCAAGTTTTTTTTACCATTTCACCTCAGTTTGCTTAAAAACAACAAAAAAAAGCGAAAATTATCTTCTCAAAACTACATAACTGAACGCTAAGAACATGTGATTGTGAGATGTGTCAAGAAAGTTATAGCAAAGTTCGAGTAAGCTATTAGTGTGTACCTTGTCTAACTTTTATGTTTGTTTTATATTATGGTCCCGCTCTACTTTTCTTCAAGTCTGCAGATGCAGATCCATGTAAAGCCTCCTTAACCCCGATAAAGTCGAGATCATCATTCGCTCTTTGGCGGAGTTCACTTAAGAGCACCTGTGGTTTCGTGCAGGAATCTATGCCCTTCAAAAGGACCGTTTGAAACTTTTCGGTCTTAGGGGTGAAACTAAAGAATTCAGTAGTGATTTCTTTTAGCAACGCTTTAATTTTTTTGTGCTGTTCCAGTGTGAAGCAATGTATAGCATGCCTATCATTATTTAATCTTTTTATAGTAAGGTTTTGACCTATGGGAAACTTACACAGATTTATGGTATCCTGTAACTCCATTTTATAAGTATTTATGGGTGGCACCTTTTCTTTTTTCGTAGTCGGCGGCTGTGGCTGCTGCTGCTGAGCCTGACTTTTCTGCTGTTGTTGATTCTGCTGCTTTTGATTCTGCTGCTGCTGTTTTTGTTGCGGTTGTTTCTGGACTTGTGTCTGCTGCTGTTGCTGTTGTTTTTGCCGTTGTTGTTTTGGCTGCTGCTGTGGCTGTTGTTTTTGTAATTGTTCTTTTTGCTGTTGTTGTTCTTGTTCCTCGCATTCTTTTAGTTGTTTCGCTCAGCGCGCTTCTAGCTTGGCCTTAAGTTGGCTTTTCAAACTTTGGATTTCTGCCTCCATTGTTTCAATTTGAGCGACCATTCTTTGTTCCTCGTCCTCCTCAGATGACGCCTCTGATGTGGAAAAATTTACGAAGGCAGTACTATCGCCCGTCGTGAAGTGCCCTTCTCCTTCCTCAGACCTATATTCAATACCCTCTTCGGGTGAAGTGTCTAGCTGGGTTTTTCTTGCTGCCTCTGACGTCTCATCTATATCCGACGTATTCACTCCAGCTGGCAGCTTTGCTGAGGTGGCCGTGGATCTCCTCTGCACCAAATTTGGTGCGCACTTGATCCTCTTTCTGCGCTTCTGGTTAGCATCTGATGATGTTGCCGTTGTTGTTATTGCTGTTGATGTTGTTGCTGCAGAATCACTGCTTGTAAGTGGAGCATCTTTCGATGTTCCCTCAGCTGATGCCATCGTTGGCCCCATTGGCCCTAGGACACCTTTCGATGTCCCGGTGCTTAAACTCCTCCTCCTTTGCTCGTTTTCCCAACCAATAAAGTTTTCCACTTCACGGTTGTGAAAAAAAGCTTGCAAAGTTCTGATGCCCGGCTGATAATCGAACTGGCGACCCTCGGATTCTCGGTCGGGCACTCTACCTTTGTGCTGGTGCACCACTTAAGAAATCTTGATTTAATGTTATACTTAAACGCACACACCAAATTTAATTTGGAAAAAACTGGGAAGCCGAAAACATGTTAACACCTCAACAGTACGAGATCGACTGACAGAGCGGGGCTCTGCTAGATTGAATGTACAATATATTATTATAAGTAAGTTTTTGGGACGTATGTCCCACATTAGGTGAGACATAACTCCCAAAAACTAAATTGGCCTAATATCTCAACTCGGTGGGACATAAATCCCAAACAAAAAAATTGGGATGTTTGTCCCACTATTGCGTTTTTACTTCCGATAATGTAGGTACTATAGTGCAGGCTTAGCATTATGGGAAAAAAATCGAATTCCAAATTTTAATAAAACTTGCCATTACGATGATAGAGAACACTAAATAAGAGGGCTCCGCAATTCCGTCTGTCTGTCTTTCTGTCTGTAGATCGTCTACAGTCCAAGCGACTGAAGAGATTTTCTTCAAACTTGGTACTTCAACATTTTAGGTGATTGCCTTAAATAGATTTTTGAAATGTTTTTTTTTTATAACCCCGAAAATAACGGTACCTCCCGTACAATTACTTAACAAACTACTACCTAGTTGTTTCTACCATCTTAATTATATCAAAAACTGTTATAGGAGTATTCTACATTTTGGTATAAACATTTGTTTATATATTTTGTTATTAACGGTACCTGCCATACAAAAATTTTTTTGATTTTCAACTTTCTCATAAACGGCTCCACGGATTTCGATTAAAATGTTTATATAGAATGGCCTTCAAATTCCAAAAAATACTACATTCTAAAATATTCGAAAACAAATGTTTTGGATTTGTGGAAAAAAAAATATTTTACAAATTTAAATTTTTTAAAGTATAAAAATTAAATTAAATTTAAAAATTTAATAAAAATTTTAAATAAAATTAATCAAATTAACGAAGAACGTTTGAAGCTTTTCTCAAATTAAACAATTTCAATATTAAATAGTTCAATTTAGATTAGTTTATAAGTTATCACTTCTGTCGAGTCTCCAACACGCAATTTTTTTAAAAATATTTTATGGGAAAGACATTTAAAATGCCAGAATCTCAAATGTTGTGGAACATATGTCGATTTCGTTTCAATAAAAACATCGATCTGCTTTCGATCCACCGTCAATTTTTTTCTGAAAATCAGATTCGTTTCAAATTAAAACCATTTTTTCTCTGGAAAAACAGATCCATATTGAATCTCTTTTTTGGAGACGAATTCAAAAGGGATTTGTGCACAGATTCTTACACACACTACAATATTTGTTTTGAGGTTTCTCAATTGTTGTGTTGGCAATTAATTTTTATTTTGTGACGGTGTACAGAAAAAGTAAATTAATGTTATTAAAAAACAAATATTAAAAAAGTGCAAGTGGACTTTGGAATTTCCCCACGCCGGTATCAGCAAATAAAATCGAAACTTTGATGTATTAACTAATTGAAGATTTGTTTTTTTTTTTTTAGAGCTGCAAAGCAACACACACAGTCACAAAAAGAGATTCGGTCCGTAATCGTTCTTTTCAAAGCAAAAAAGTATTGGTTTTAGTAGCGAATCCTATTTATTGAAACGAAATCGACAATAGTAAAAGCTAGATAAGGTTGGAAGGGGCGTGCACTGCTCTAAGGCTGCTACGTATATGGGGCTTATTATTTTATTGTGATACTCTTTCACAAAGAGATGTCCTACTCTATATATTTTTTTCATATTTACCGTTGGTACCTGCACTAGGTCATCCAGTTCAGCAACAAACCCATTGCCAAAGTGTCGGAGGTAATTTCTTTGTATTTTTGGACAGCCGGAGAGGAGGTGTTTAATGGTTTCTGTTTCATCAACATCTTGACACCTCCTACGGAAATCAGGTGCAAACACACCTAATCTAGTGGCCATTGTACCTATATGTCACAATGTTGTGTTAGTACATCTATCAATGCTCTGATGTTGTTTTTACTCAGTGATAAAATATACTGGGTTCTCTTTTCGTTAATTCTAGGCCATAAACTTCTAGAGATGACACAGTCGCCCATGGATATCCAGCAGTTATTTATTTGCTCTTTCATTTTTATGTTTATCTTCCTTTTCACTATACCAATCCGGTGTTTAGGACCCATACCCAATAAGTTGCTGCTCTCTCTATTTGCTATTGAACCCTTCCTTGCCATTTCATCTGCTATATGGTTCCCTTTTATATTGCTGTATACAGGAACCCTGCACAGTTTGACTTGGTTAGAGCTACCGATGATATTTAGTACGCTTCAGCACTTTACTTTGTTTTTTTCTTTGCTTTGATTTTATTGTCTCGCTCGGAAGTGCTTTGATATCTGCTTGACTGTCCACGAAAAATATGGTATCGTCCAGGTCTGGAAGATTTAAAATGATTTCCAGTCCTGCTTGTCGCGTAGACGTCCATGCCCTCGTTATTTCCATACAGACTAGTCTCTGTAACTTGTTTAGGTTAGATAGCTGTCTTATCTCTAGACTTTCACCACACGTTCGACCAATAAGCAAGTAAGGGACCATCGATTTCTATGTACATCCAATGGATAACTTGCAGTCACATGCCCTATTGTGTTCCGAAAATTTCTTACACGTGTAGAAAGCACAAAGTGAATACACCCAGATATTTGGCTTCTGTGCAAAATTTCAAAGGGAGCTTGAGAGGAATAAAGTCCTCCAATTCTGTTTTCCTCGTTAACAGAACTAGTTCAGTTTTTGCAGGGATAGTTCCTAAAGGGCAGATTCCGTTATATCCTTGATAGTGGTGAGATACTTAACCGATATCTAAATTACTATGTCATCTGCATAAGCCACTGTTTTAATTCCTTTGTATTTATATCTTGTAAGATTGATGTTTACTACTAGCACCGAAAGAAGAGGTGAGATTACTCCGTCTTGTGGTGTATCTCTTCTAACTGTTTTCTTAACAATAGTTTCCCAAGTTCTGAGTTTATGATCCTATAGTTGAGAGACTTATTGTTTCCGCATTCACAGCTACCAACTTTAGAATTCTTATAATTTGACTTTTGAATAGTTACAACATATATGTGAACTGATCACTTGCAGCTTTAGGTAAATATATTTTTAGCCTCTGAAAAATCTACGAAAAAATTGACATTTGAAATTATGTACTCCGCTAAAATCAAATTTAGAGCAGTAGCCCACTATATGCAACTGAAATTTATTCACTGCAGTTAATTTTTACTTGCTTCCAATGCAAGTACAATGTCGTTTTCGATTGCATTTTTGGACACTGTCATATCATTCAGGACTCTGTAATCGAAATATGAAAAATATCGTCTTACACATGATCAGTTAAACGTTTTGCTACCCTTTTTGGTACACAATTACACTCCAGATACAGAAAATCAACAAGCGATCAACTTCTTTCGCAACTTTATTGGATCTGATTATTTTGTTCCTCATATTTTCCTTCTTGACACACATGACATTTTGTGAGTTCAGCAATTTACTCACATGCTCAGTCGATTATTTCCAAGCATATTGAGTGCGATCCCCACAAAAAAAAGAACACATTTAGAGCCCTGACTGATCTGAGTTAAAAAGAACTACAAACAAATTTTTTGACAACTCAGACTATGCTCTGAACTAAAAAAGAAAAACGCCTATTGCCATATATTTAGAAACAGTTGATACTGCCATACAAATCGCCCATAATTACATACGTTTAGCAAAGCCCGAAAGTCGTTGTTGTAACACAAACACATACAATACATATGTACATACATAAATGTTTTATTCGACATTGAAGAGAAGCAAGAGAGACAAGAATAGACTTTATGTGATATAATCCAACGAGGATTAACAATCACAAGGAAATGGTGTCTTTATGTACTACTAAATATCAACCCTACTAAAACCACGATTATACCTTATACCAGGAAGAGACTTCTACCACACATGAAACTTATCCGGGTAGCTGGCGAAGTAATAGAAACTAAGAGGGAGGTAAAATACCTAAATATCACACAAGATAGTAAACTCCTCCGGAACTAACATGTAGAATCAACCGTGTCGTAAAAGCCACAAAGGCCCTAGTGATATGAAAGGGACTTGCAGGCAAATCTTTGGGTGCAAGCCGAGTGACTGTCAAATGTATAGGTCTCAGGGAAAGAGATAGCATTCAGAAGTCTTCAGTAACATACCTTATTGACATTCCAAAAGATGGTATGGTTAAAAAATATATAACTTAGAAAAAGGAGGTAAGAGCACGAAGGGGTGGGTAGGCGAAACTGTTAACTACATTCTGAAAGCAGACGCCATCAAGTGATACACTGATGGATCGAGAACGCCAAAAGGGACTGGTACAGGAATCTTTGGGCCAAGAACCAAAATGTCTATACTGATGGAAAGTCTAATAGTATTTTCCAACCTGAAGTACAAGCTATAGGAAAATGTGCAGATCGTAACTCCGAAAGAAATTACAATAAACAAAATATTGCTATTATGTCAGATAGACAAGCCGCACTCAAAGCTTTGAGCTCCTATTCCAACAGTTCTAAGCTGGTATGGGAATGTGTAGGCAGGTTAAATGAACTCGGCAAAAATAATGTCACACTTCATTGGCTACCTGGCCACGTTGGTGTTTAGGGTAATAAGGAGGCAGACGCCTTATCAAAAATAGGTGCGTCGACTCCCTTAGTGGGGCCTGAACCATACTGCGGAGTAGGAGAAAATGCGATTAGAAATGCAATCCAAAAAGAAGAGGAAGACAATAGATCCAACAATTGGAGAAAATAACTCACCAAACTGCGACAGACCAAAATACAACTTGGGAATTATAACCAACAACTTTTCACATAATGTATAACCATAAGCACAAAACAACCTCGGCATAATAACGGGTCTCCTTACAGGAAACTGCAAATTAAAAAGACACCTTAATATCCTTGAACTACCAAGTAGTGCAGATTCTGTGATACAAAAGAGGAAACGCAGTGGCGCGATAGTTGTGCGCTCGCCTGTCAACCTCATCGTTGCAGGTTCGATTCCTGCCGTTGTCTATGTCCTCTTATATTCCATTAAAAACCAATTCTCAAAATTGACATAAAATAAGTTGCTGCTTTGCTCATTACATGCTGTTTAGGCATAACACTAACAACATGTGATTGAGTAAACTAGCTTACTCATAAAATATGACAAAGAAATAAATAAAATAATGCGATTGATAAGGGACATAAATAAATAAGACACGGTAATTCTCTCCACATTAGTTCAGCAGCCATCCCCAGCTCTAGTCTCAGAACATCGCGCCACACATCTTTCCTATCCTTCTTTCTCTTTTTCCACCGGATGCCGCGCTGTGTTAAGAAAAAAAAGGGTATTCATAATCCCTTGAGCGCGTGCAAAAGTTATAAAAACTAAAAAAAAAAACGCCGGACCATATTCTGGGCAATTGTGATGCACTTGTCCACCAAAGGAAAAAACACATGGGACGATACCAGGTGGACGAGAGTGACTTACCATTACCATATCTAAAAATACTCCAATTACTCAAATTAATGAGGGTATTAAATTTGGAGGAAGAACTGTAAAATGAGCTTTTCTCATCCAGCTCTAGGCGGGGGCACAATAGATATCAAGGCCGCAATGCAACAATTCCATAGTAATATTCATTCTCTCATTCATACATAAATGATTCAGTAAATAACTAATATTTTTATCCACCATTTGACATTTCGATTCAGTATTGTTTGCCATTTCATCATGAATAGACTAACGCCTGAACAACGTTTGCAAATTATTGAAATTTATTATCAAAATTCGTGCTCTGTGAAAAATGTGTTTCGCAAGCTACGTCCGCAAAATTGTCTTCAGCGACGAGGCTCATTTTTGGCTAAATGGATACGTGAATAAGCAGAATTGCCGTATTTGGAGTGAAGAGCTGCCAGAGGCAATTCAGCAGCTACCAATGCATCCCGAAAAATGCACTGTTTGGTGCGGTTTATGGGCAGGCGGCATCATTGGGCCGTACTTCTTCAAGGACGATGAAGGCCGCAGGGTTACGGTCAATGGAAAAATGTACCGTTCGATGATTACAGATTTTTTTTTGCCGAAAATGCAAGAATTGAACTCGGTCGACATGTGGTTTCAACAGGACGGTGCCACATGCCACACTGCACGCGAAACCATGCATCAATTGAGAGGCGAATTTGGTGAGCAGTTGATCTCACGTTTTGGCGCAGTCAATTGGCCACCAAGATCATGTGATTTGACCCCGTTAGACTATTTTTTGTTGGGCTATGTTAAGTCTATTGTCTATGGGGACAAGCCAAACACGATTGCTGCCTTGGAAGCCAACATTGAACGCGTCATTGGTGAGATTCCGGCCGAAATGTGTGAAAAAGTTAGCCAAAATTGGACCTTCAGATTGGACCACCTGAAGCGTAGCCGCGAGCAACATTTAAGTAAAATTATTTTTAAAAAGTAAATGGCAGAAATTGATTGAACCAAGCTCTTAAAAAATCACCGTTTACATACTTACCTACTTAAAAAGTGAGCAACTTAAAGTTGCCTACATCAGTGCTTAACCTTCAATGTATAGTTTGTGCTCCATTCCATCTATCAAACCTTAAAGTGTTCAATTTCCTGACAGGATATAAATTATTAAATTCTGGAAAACATCTACAAATGATTGACAATGTTCCTCGGGAAAAACAATGTTACGTCTTTTCTGGGTGTCAATTCGGTGCTTAAGAAATTGTTAGCTGTCAGCTAGACAGAAACAACGACTTGAAATTTAACTCCTTCTAAGAATTCTCTATACATTCATCAAAACGTATAAAACAGAATTGTAAGTGTAATAATTGGAGTTGATAAAAGAGCTTACCCTTAAGAAGCGTATTATGTATAGAATTTGATTAAATAATTCAGTTTATCAAGAGGTACCTAAGCATTTTTTATTGTGTAAATCTGTGCATTGTCGAAGTGAGAGTGTAATCACGAGCTTTTCAAATTTATCATCCATAATCCATAAGCAAAATATTTGTTAAAATATATGATTGTTTTACAGAAGAACACAAAAAGCTTAAAACTAATAAATAAAACTTAAATTTTTTGTTGAAACCTATTTTTACTCCTTTATGTATAATAGGTTTTATATAAAGCAATCGATTTGTTTTACTGTAGGGAAAGAAATATTAAAAAAAAAATTAAAACAAATATATTCACACTATTATATTTTTATATAAACTTTTCTTATTGAAAATGTTTAGAAACTCCTACCAAGAAGGATTTCTGACAATTTTCTATAGCATCGGGAGTAAACCACTTGCTATATGGCGTCATCAAGTAAGTTACATGTTTCCTAATTAGATTATCTTAAATGTGTAAACAAAAATTTACTCATATTTTTACATATGTATAATGAATGTAGGTTCAAAATGGACATGTAAAGAGAATAGTTGATGAAGATATCAAGTCGATGGCGTTGGAGATCATGGGTTCAAACGTGTCAACAATATTTATAGCGGCTCCAAAAGATCCAAAAATGTCACTTGCTATTAAACTTCCATTTCTTGTCCTTCTTTTAAAAAATATGAGAAAACTATTCACATTTGAAGTTCAAGTAAGTCTCATTTTTAATTTATTGCTCTGTAACCATAATTCTGTTTTCGTTTTTTCTATGCTGATCGCCGATACTCCTTCCTTATTGAATATTGAAATTTTTAAGTAGAAAGGGGTAACTTTTAACCACTCGAAAACGAAATTAACTTCTCCAAAAATAGTGGAACTAATTTGTCAGTTCAAAAACGGTTGTCACGAAGTTCACTCTGACGAAAATTTAGGAAGCGAATCCAAAATATTTTCCGTCAGTATTTGTCAGCAAAATTAAGAAATTTTGTTATGGAAACAGATTGCTGTGATCTCATTTTTCTGAAACGGACATTTTACATTGTGTCTCTAAGCGAATTTGCTAACTCAGAAAAATGAGACACAAATTTGCTCCATCAAAAAGTGAGAACGCGAACTACAGTTCTATTTTTCTCAGTATTTGACAGAGATTTTTCGCAGGATTCCTGTTCATATTTGAGATTGATGCGATCTTTTAGATCTTAACGTCGAAATTATTTCGAAAAATGTCAGAACTCTGATACTGGAATAGCACATACATATGAAAATTACCAAGATGGGAATCCTCGGCTTTTAAACGGGTTTGCCTACACCCTACTAGCTGCTAACGCACACAAACACAACTACTATCGCTATAGAACGTACACATGGAGGCTATCATCCACTTTGTTTATAATCTCATCCATACGCCAGCCATTTTTCTTATAATATTACCTATCCATCCGGTTTTTTTAAATTTTAAATCTTTGGGTGTGTTCAAAAACTATGAAAACGTAATGAGACTCTTTTTAGTCCTAACCTCACCTTTAATGTACATATTAATTTCAATTCAACATGTAGACTAAGTGAAAAATGCCATTTATAAAATAGAATTTCTGCTATTTGACATTTATAAACTTATTCATTCGATTTTTAGTGAAGAAATAAGATTTTTTTTTTTAATAAAATTTACAAAAAAAATAGAGTTAGAATTAATACTAACTGTAACGGGTTATCAATTTTGCGGTTTCAAAAGTAAACGTAAATAAAACACTTATCAAATATATTGTTCATGATATTTCTTTTTTATTATAAAGTTAGAACGTTGACATTATGTGTGAAAGACTACATCATTTAAATGACCACCACCCGAATTTTTCCAAGCATCGATTCTTTTCAGGTAATTTTCGACCACTTTTTGATACATATTGGGCGGTATCTCAGCCATAACTTGACGAATGTTGGTTTTCAAGTGCTCAAGAGTTAAATGTTTATCTGCATAAGCACGGTCTTTCGCGAAGCCCCACAAAAAGAAGTCCAGCGGTTTCAAATCGCTTGATATTGGTGGCCAGTTGATATCGCCACGACGAGAAATTACGCGGCCAGGAAATGTCTCTTGCAATAAAACCATATTAGCTGGAGTTGTGTGGAATGTGGCACCATCTTGTTGAAACCACATATTCTCCATGTCGTATTCTTCAATAGCAGGCAAAAAAAGCCGGCTATCATATGACCATAACGCCCCGAATTGACGGGGATTCTCAGAATCCCAAATACGACAATTTTGTTTATTTACATACCCACCGAGTGAGAAATGTGCTTCGTCGCTGAAGAAAATTTTGTTCAAAAACCGCCGTCCACTGCCTGTTGTTCAAGCACCCATTCCACGTATCTACGACGTTGTCAATGGTCAGCTGGCTTCAGTTGTTGTATGAGCTGGACTTTATATGGATGTAGGTGTAGATCCAAATGCAAAATAAGCCATAATGTGCCGTAAAACAGTCCTAATACCTGATAACGACGAAGAATCGACACATTCGGGTCTTCGGCAACACTTTCACTTACAGCAGCGATATTTTCAGTGGTACGAGCGAAACGATGATGCACAGGCCTTACAATATCTGTAACCAATCCAGTCTCTTCAAATTTCTTCACAATTTTGCCAATTGCTTGCGTAGTTGGACGATTGTGTAAACCATAATCTCCTCTTAAAGCACGATATGTGACTGTGGCAGAATCACCAGTTTTGTAGTAGGTTTTAGGTATTTTTGTGCGTAGTGCTATAGTTAGGCCATCCATTTTCGTACATATCAGACTTTCAACTGAAAAAAAAATTGGTTTAACAACTTAGTTTGACAGATGTCGAATTCCAGCAATATACTTTTGAAACCGCGAAATGGATAACCCTTTAGTAGATTGCATTCGTGGATATTCGATTTTTTATTAATTGCGAATTTTAATAGCCAGATTAACTTCTATTCCATGGTTTAGTAAAGTAATTGATTAGATGTGGAATAAGCATTTTTTATTAATAAAGCTGTAAGTAATTAGCTTCGTTTTATTTTCACGCTATCTAATTCGGATTAATTTATTAACACGAACACGTCAATAAAAAACATCACAAAATCTTGCTTTCTAATAGCCCACGAAATTTCGAAGTCTTGCTGATAAAGCATAAAACGAGCAAAAAAGAGAACACGTGAGTTAAGTCTAAGCTTCGATTGTACAAATATTGAACCGAGGCTGATCCACAATTGTTAATCTAGTTAATCAAAGATCTTTTAATGTCAATGTCAATAAAATTAGAAAATTTTATTTGACATTTGACATTTTTTTTCGAAATCAGAAAAATTACCTATTTTTGGATAATGTCGTTTCCATTTCCATCAAAAATTCGATCAATCATGGATTTCTTGATCCCGGACAAGTTTTCGAATTCTTTTCCGAATCAAAATCACAGATACAGATTTTTATATAAAACACGCAAAGCTAAATTTTTTGACACGTCAAATGGTTTTGCTTACTCTACAGAATAAAAAGAAATGTCTGCGTTGTTTGTGCACAATAAAATCCGTAACCACGGATAAAATCCCTATTGGCAAATTTATTAACAACACAGAACAAAAAAAATTATGAACATTACCAGACATTTTTTCGTGCAAACAAATTTTCCCCATCGATCATCTTATTTTCGATTTCATATCTATTCATGGATATATAGTCAGATTTACAAATATAACAAAGTGCTTTGGAGGGTGAAACGTACGAAAGATTGTCATCTTGGTATTTCTTATCTCTGGTATACAGCATCGAATGACAAATCCAGCGTACTACGTTTACACTAAGACGTTTGCCTTCATTATTCTATGGGGTTTTCGTTTAGTAAATTTATATTTTGATCTGTAAATTGATTTATTTCGTAACGATTCGAATACGTTTGCAGATTGATTTTTATTTGCTATAGTATTGGTGTATATTTGTGTTTTTGAACCAGCTATCGGTATCAGATGTCTTGTCAAATTGATGGCTGTCAATTATAATGCGTAGTGGTGTTAGTAAAAGAGGGGTAGAACTGCCGAAAAATCTAGATCTGCAAAATTGATTTAAGATCAAAAAATAAATCAATTTATTTGGCCAATCGAAGGCAAAAATTGCCATAATTAGTTTTTTGACAGACCTAAATCAAAAATAAATTGATTTGTGTTACCAAACGATAACCACATTAGTTTCAAAATTACATTTTAGTGAACTGTCAATTTCTTTAAACAGAATTTTTTTGGTTAGACATTTCTTGTTCTGTTTTTGATTCGGGAACAATCTGAGACCACTCTGTATTTCTTCATTCAAAAAACGAATCGATACCAAAGAAACAGTTATGCATGGCTGTTTTTCAAAAACCACGATTTTAACAAAATATTTCTTTTACAGATACTAGATGATCAAAAATTCTTGCGGCGATTTCGATTTTCGAACTATGAAAGTAAGACTCGTGTGAAGACATTTGGCATGTCAATGCCTATGGGTCTATCAGCCGGATGGAATCAAATTCATTTGAATTTGGCTGATTTTACAAGGCGTGCTTATGGTACAAATTATATGGAAACAGTACGTGTTCAAATTCATGCCAACATAAGAATTCGCCGAATTTATTTTACGGATAAATTGTATGCCGAAGAGGATCTTCCTAATGAATATAAAATAATGATGATAAAAGATAAGAAGTTGGATCCAAAAAAGGCTCCTCCACCGAAAGCCAGACCACCGTCACCAGAGAAAAGTTCTATGCCAGTAGAAAATTCTGTCACAATTGAGACTATACATAATAAATAGAAAATTTTGTGTTATATATTTTGAAATATGTTTTTATGTAACTTAAGTGACTTACTTCATTAAGTTGGCGTTACGTTCCGGGATGGATCAGAGCCTCAAACAACTTTGGTTTCTAGCTATCTGTCTCCAGTGTTGCACGACAAGTTGGTTAAGGTCATCTTCCACTTGAATGCGCCACATTTTATATTATCTCGCAGGGTTGGATTCAAAGAATTTCCGGGCCGGAACATTGATATCCACTCGGCTTTTCACTTTTGTGGCTAGGTCGGTATCACTTTACAGCTCTCACAGTTCGTTGTTGTATCTTATTCTGCATACACCATCTTTGCAAACGGAATCAGGGGTTTCCCTGTGATGGTCATACAAGGCCTAGCACGTCAGAGGCATCATCTCTGGGTATCCAATTCTTCCAATGGTTCTCGATACTTGCAGTTGGTGTCAAAGGACTATTTAAGAGGGCGAGAGAGATGCGATTGGAAAAGGACCTTGTGATTTAATTTTACTAATACGTCCGTCATTGAATTTCCTTACAGTATTGTCCTGTTTTGTCTTTGGCCAGGATATCCGTAACATTACCTTGGCTACAAGGAGGTAGTAAACGTTTGCTCGGGTAGTGACTTACGTTGATCGCAATGTGGTCAATCTGGTTGGCGGTTGATTGATAATGAATTCGCCATGTCCCCTTGTGTATATCGAGATATACAACATTTCGCCCAGCAGCAAAGTCGGTTTACCTGAATGCGTTATCAGAGGTGGTGTCGTGCAGGCTATATCTTCCGATTGTACCACAAAAAGACGTCTTTTCTTCCTAGCTTTGCATTAAAATCAATCAAGACAATTTAGTTGTCATTGCTGCGGTAAATTTTACAACAACAATTTTCACTTGTCTATTCGTGTGCTCCGCTATTTTCAACACTTTCTTTTCTTGTTGCGGCTATAAAATGCTGGCAGAGTTAGGAGGGAACCTGGTCCATCAGCCAGAGGCTTGATCTTAGGTATTCGAAGGACGATCCTGTGACAGGTGATCGACGAAAAGATTCAATCCGAATCTTAAACTATTATGAAGTACGTACAAGGCAGGGGACAGACGGTTCATGGTCGAAAATCTACAGGTGCGAGAGAAGGTCCAGATATCGGATAAAAGACTAACCTAAAAGAACGGTCGAGAGCCCAACCTAAATTGTGTCTTGAGAACTAAACGAAGATGATTTTGTTGTCGTTCCCTAAACCCAAAAATCTACTTGAAGGTCTACGTTTTAGTTCTTGTGAAATTTTTTGTTTTTTTTTTTAATTTTGACTATATGCCTGTAAGACCTAAGGTCTTTTAAATGCTACCTGAATTGCATGGCACTAGTTTGGTACAGTGGATTTGAGAACCAGGTATTGATTGCCTCATTTTTAACCCATGGGCGGCATCCAATTAAAATTGGAGGTATAGAAAAGAATGCGCCTAGCTTGGGGATCGGACCTACACATCTAAGTTAGCAGTCAATCACTCTATCCACTACGCCATTGCCACACACTTTTCGCGTGAGAATTGGATTTTTCCTTACCACTAAACATTGATAAATGATGAAGGGCATCCTTCGAAAATATTATTTCTCTCTCTTTGTCTGGGTCGGTTGGGACGGGGACTTTGGACGTGCTAACCTGATTTTCTGTTTCACTTTTAATCTTCAGAATTAGAGGGTGGTGCGCTGAATTGGTTCATTGGGCCAACTTTATTGTGAATGGTCCCTTTCAGTGGGGATCTTGATATTAAGAGAAGATGGATTGCACTCAACTACGAATCGGAGCTTCTAACTGATAAAGGTGAAGAGCTCCGCACTATCAAGTAGCCAAATGCCCCCATTACATGTAATATGTAAGAAGCAGATGCACAATGAAAGAAACAAGTTTGAATGTGGGGAGACCACCAAAAATTTAGTTTTTCAGAGATAATGTCGTTGAGCAGTGACTGTTGAAAAAGAAAAAGCGAAAAATCAGCAAGCGATTTTAAATCGATAATTTATTTTATTTCTTAATTTCTATTAGGTTTCTTTTTGAGAAATAATTTTTGGGAGTTTCCAGAGGAGGGAAACTCATAGTTTAGAATAATTGTTTGTGTGGAGAAATTGCTTAGAAGGACCATCTTCAGGAGATAGGGCCACGCGGGTCAGAAAACTCGTCAAGGAAAAATCCAATTTTATAAAAAGATAAGTATATCTTGAGGTATTTTTGTTGTGCAAATTTCCTGGTGAAACCCGTTTTTAAATTAGGTAGAATTGATGTGCCGTTAGGCCTTCGATTTTCGTATACCGTTTCCCAAAAGTACGTGACTTAAATAATCTATCTTAACGCATTTGTTCGTTCAAGAATTTTTCCTATATATATTAATATATATTATAACTATTATAACCGCTAAAGTAACATTAATTGATAATTAAGTTATTTTCTTATATTTTTCATGCAAATTTTATTGTTGAACAAATTTAGGGTTTTCTAACTAAACCTATAAAGGTTTATACATAATTCCTATTGGAAATTTATGGGTAGTACCTACTTTCTTTCTTCTTGGACTTTTCTTTAGGTCAAATTTGGTCTTGGGAAGTTTTAGCTACGAATTTAGAAACCTTCCTTGTGCCCAGAGTAAGTCGAAGTACGTCCCTGTACTTCCATCGTTGGATAAATTTCTTTATTTATTGATACCTTTTTTTAAATAATTTATTAATCGAACGCAGATAAGCGCTCGATTAATAAAATACAGTAAAAACCGAACCCACCCATCGCTGAGCAAAACCGGAGGTGGCACTTTAATTGCTACTCAGTTACAATTTTATATGCTGAATGCAACCCACGGATCTGAGAGATCACCGTCTCAAAATACAGGGTATCCGCCGGGAAGTTATACTACTTTGTTTTGCCGCCATTTTGGTAAACATTAGTCTTGACAGTTCATATATATCTGTCGTGAAGTAGACACGTGGTAAATTTATTATGGAAATAAAATCGATAAACCAACATGTTTTAATCGTTAAAACATTTTATCAAAATTAATCATCGATTACTGTGACGATGAGAATGTTACGTGAAATTTTTGGGAGAAACAACGTGCCAACAAAACGCACTATTTTTCGTGTAGTGAATGATTTCCAAAATAGATAGTCTGTAGGTGAAAGGCCCAAGCATGGACCACAACGTTCTGCAAGATCGACTGAAAACATAACTGCTACTCAAGGAAGTGTTCAAAACAATCCATCAACCTCAATTTGACGCCGTACTTTGGAGCTTGGTCTTCAAAGAACAACTTTGGCCACAATTTTTCACAAGGATTTGCATTTGTTTCCATTTAAGATTTTCATGAAAAAATCATAATGAGTGACGAGGCACAGTTTCATTTGAATGGATATATGAATAAACATAATCGTCGGTTCTGGCCAATGGAAAACACTCAAATTATTTATCAGTCAACTTTGCATCCATTAAAAGTTATAGTCTGTTGTGCAATTTGGTCAGGAGGAATTATTGGGCCTTACTTCTTTGAAAATGAAAACGGCGTAACGGTAACTATGAATGGGCAGTGATATCGTGATATTATTGAAAACTTTATAACGTCACAACTGCATGCTTTGGGCTTGATTAATATGTGATATCAACAAGACGGTGCCACATCGCATACAGCCAAAATTATAATGGAATTACTGCGAGACCTCTTTCCACAACAAGTTATTTCAAGAAATGGTGATGTTGATTGGCCTCCACGGTCGCCTGATTTGACTGCTCCGGACTTTTTTTGTGGGGATATCTGAAAAGCAAGGTTTATGCAAGCAAACCAGAATCGCTTGAGCAACTCAAACACAATATTCGTGATGAAATTAATGAAATGTTAAATGTGTGTGAATGTAATAAAAAAATGTGTTCAAAAAGGCTCCTATTTGAGTGTGAGACTAACAGAGGCGGACATTTACCTGATATTGTATTCCATACATAATTGCTGACATTAAATAGAAGATATATCAATATAAGATCCATTCTCTTTCATTTAATCAAAAATTACAAACAAAGTAATATACCTTCCCGGCGGACACCCTGTATTTCATTTATCGAAATCTTCCTATCGCAAGCACATCTATTGCGCATTTTATATTGAAATTCGTTTCTATTAGTTTGTTTGTTAATTGCTTTGTAGATACGAAAATCCAAAGACGCGATTTATAATAATCGCCCAACATAAATATTAATTAAGGATCGGGAAATGTTGTGACATCATAGCTAGGGCATTGCTCACACGTCTTGTCCTGGAATTCGTACAACTCGTCCTTGGTGCCATCACCTTTCTCAACACATCATCCTTCTGACAGGCTTGTCCATGACTTTAGCCGAATTATATACAGCCAGTCATTTTCGACAGAAGATTATAATGTTGCAATATTTGTCTTTTGTCCAATACTCGCGCTTACAAGTTTAGCATGTCAAGTCCGTATGAACGAGACTATAGTGTCCGATGGTTACGACTTGGAGGTAAAATATGCACAATTGACATTTAGAAATCCTTGCAATCGCTGGACGTGTCGCCATGTTGACTACAATCAGTGACTACCCGCGTCCTACAACGTTCAACCATCTAAAAAGGCACGACACCGTTTTTTTAATTTCAATACCCTCAAACTATTGAAAATTATTGAACTTATGGGTCTATCCTTCCGGGGTCATGCACAAATCGTCAGCTTAGAAAGAACTAGTTTTTTAAATGACCGGCTGCGTATGGTTTGATGGCAAATCTTATTGTTTTGAAGAGATCCAATTGCCTCAGTTATTGTTCTATTGCCTATCATTTTAAAAGCTCTTTTTTTAATTCTGACTAATAGAATCAGGTAAGTTATGGGAACACCAGCCCCGATAAGGCAGTTGTTTGTACTCCAGTAATTCAGAAAGTTCGATAAGGTTGTCAGAAAAAACCTTATCAAGTGATTGTGATCTTATCAAGTGAAGAATCTGACCAAAGCGGGACATTCGCAGAGAAAATTAAAAACTGATTCCTTTTCCTAATACTGCAACTACGACAGAGAGTATTTTAAAGAATCCTTAAAATCGCTGCACGCTCTCCTGTTGGCCAGTATTCAGTACATGGTACATGTCTTCCCTGGTTCTGCATATCAAATTGGTTATTGTGGATTCATTATAGAACCTAATGCAGTTATTGAAAATATTCCATGTAAATTGAAACATTCTTACACTTTTAAACAATACTACACGAATATGAAATTCCTTACCCAACAAAATATGTAGAAATGTTCTCCATTAATATTCAGAAATCTAAGGGAGATGTGAATCGTTATAGTGAAAAAATAAAATATAAAACTGTGATGGAAACGTTTCTACAAGTGGACGTTTCCGACCCCATTCGACTATGAATTTTCTGGGAGACCCATGTACATTTTATTTCTCTTGGTCTATCGATAATTAAGTGACATTAATAATTCGACAGACTATACCTTTGATATACCTAAGCGCTAGCAGAGTGTTTAAACTTAAAATGCAAATGCTAGCCATACATAGTCTTAAAAAAAAGAACACTATTTCGTTATAAATACATAAAATTGATAATTCATAAGCGAATCCATTAATAATTGAAATGTCAGCTTTCATCGGAATTTCCGGTTGGGGTTTCAATAGCTATGAGGGGTTAATTTATTAAAGTAGTTGAATTTTCTGATGAACAATCTCTTGCGGACTTTTTTTTTCTTCGAGAAATATCATTAATCTTCTTTTGGAAAATAGATTTACAATGCCTAGTTTTTTTCCTTATACTATATTTGATTTTCTGTTTATATTAAAAAAAAGGACTATCATAAGGAGCAAACGAAAAAAGAGAGAAGGAAGGGCAACATATTTTTATTTTTGAATGAATTTTCAGAATTTCAATGGCAATCTCAAACATCCGACAGTTGGTCAGGTCAATATCAATACAGTACTCTCCGAGAACTGTTGTCTTGATTGTGAGTTAGCAAGTTAATTTAGAACGGAAGTGAATTCACAAAGGAAGTTAATTAAGCCCCTTTTGGCTTTTGCCAAAAAGCAATTATTGTTCCAGTGGTAAAAAAAACAACATTAAGTTGGATATGATCCATTTCGGGATGAATGTCATCCGAGAATAAATATTCTCGACCAATTTTTATGCGTTTGTGACCTTATTTTCTTGAATAATATTGCCTCCAAATGAGATGGTAATTATTATTTTTGCGTTATCAGCGTGGACTGTATTCGTAGGAACTTTCCAAAGGATTCGAATAACCAGAAATTGAGTTCAATTGACGGATTCACATCACACGAAATTATGCATTCATTTTATGTATGTTTTCTTCGAAAAATGGATTGTTTCAGTAGCTGTATGGCAGTTGGCGCCATTTGCTTTACACCACATTGTCTGCATATCCATGCCATTCAATTGAGGAAAAAAAGTCATTAGTCATGTCTGTATGCATAATTCCCTTGATTGAACCATTTCGGGATCAAACGACAGTGCAGTTCGATAATGTCACATGGATTATCTTCGTTCCGAATACAGTCGACATTCGATATAGTGAAGTAAGAAAAACCAGGCATGTTCAATATTTCCAGATTGTTCAGCATTACGAGAGACAATTTTTATTAGTTTTCCAGAGTTAAATTTAATAAAAAAAACTACGTACATTGAGTAGTGTGATGCACACACAACTTTTTTTTATAATTCTTTAGCGTAAATCAGCAATTTTACAAACATTAAATAAAATACATAGGCGGAATGAGGTTTGACAAGAAACATAAGCTTATAAATTTTCTTTGACCAAATTTCATACGTCACTTCGAAAAAATTCCGACACAGCTGAATTTTGTTGGAGAGCTTCATTTTTACATCCTAAGCATTTCCTAAAATGTACCATAAATTTGGTGGAGCAAACAATTTTAGAGGGGTTGAAAGGGGGTAAAATATATTTTTTTTGTCTAAATGAAAACCATAGGTTTTTTTGAAAAAAAGTTGTTAGTACACAAAATTTAATTGTTCGTCAAAATGGATATATAAATTAAATTCATTCGTTAAGGAAACCAGATTTAATAAAGCTCCCATTTTGACAAACAATTTGGTGCGCTATAACTTAAGAACGAATTGACATACACAAGTCGTTAATTTGTCATAGATAATTGTAACCGTAGAGTGCGTACCGAAGAGAATATTGCTGCTGCATCCGCCAGTGTTGCTGAAGATCGCGATATGTCCATTCGGCGCCGATCGCAGCAATTGGGTTTGTGTTATTCGACCACCTGGAAGATTTTACGCAAAGATCTTGGTTTAAAGCCATACAAAATACAGCTGGTGCAAGAATTGAAGCCAGGCGACCTACCACAACTTAGAATTTTCGGTGAATAGGCCTTAGAAAAGTTGGATGAGGATCCGTTTTTTTATCGCAAAATTGTCTTCAGCGACGAGGCTCATTTTTGGCTAAATGGATACGGGAATAAGCAGAATTGCCGTATTTGGAGTGAAGAGCAGCCAGAGGCAATTCAGCAACTACCAATGCATCCCGAAAAATGCACTGTTTGGTGCGGTTTGTGGGCAGGCGGCATCATTGGGCCGTACTTCTTCAAGGACGATGAAGGCCGCAGGGTTACGGTCAATGGAGAAAGGTACCGTTCGATGATAACAGATTTTTTTTTGCCGAAAATGCAAGAATTGAACTCGGTCGACATGTGGTTCCAACAGGACGGTGCCACATGCCACACTGCACGCGAAACCATGCATCAATTGAGAGGCGAATTTGGTGAGCAGTTGATCTCACGTTTTGGCGCAGTCAATTGGCCACCAAGATCATGTGATTTGACCCCGTTAGACTATTTTTTGTGGGGCTATGTTAAGTCTATTGTCTATGGGGACAAGCCAAACACGATTGCTGCCTTGGAAGCCAACATTGAACGCGTCATTGGTGAGATTCCGGCCGAAATGTGTGAAAAAGTTTGCCAAAATTGGACCTTCAGAATGGACCACCTGAAGCGTAGCCGCGGGCAACATTTAAGTGAAATTATTTTTAAGAAGTAAATGGCAGAAATTGATTTAGATCCAAATAAAAATTTCGTTCACTTTTTACAAGTTTCTGTGTTTTTTTGAATTTTCAAAAACCAAGCTCTTAAAAAATAACTGTTTATTATCTATAAGTTGTTCTTAGAAAACTTTGAGAAATATAAAGGTTTTGGGAGTGTTATTGAACAAAATAAAATAAATTATTATTGTTAAAATGTCAGCATTTCCCTTGCGGTTCCACACTTAAAACTTGGTTTTTTTTAATAGAAAATGTTTTTCCAAACATAAATAAAAACAAAAAAATCCTCACTCAAAAACCTAAATTTACTACATGTTTTTGAAAAAAATGTTCTATACCCCAATGTTTTCGACTATTTTTCTCCAAATCTATCAATTGCACAATAAAAAGTGTCTTAATCTTTTTTGTGTAGAATGACATGATCTACAATGTATACCAACAAATTTTCTTCAAAAAATATCTATGGTTTTCGAGTAATTTGAAAATAAATTAATTTTTTGATGGAAAATAATATTAAATATCGGTTTCCAAGGTAGAAATAAAGTTTTGTACTCGTATAAAAAAAATTAATATGTGGAAAAATAATTCGTCACTTTCGTTTGTGTCTTCCTTTATTTTAAAATTGTTTTGGACAGCTTTTGCTTTTAAATGTTTTAAAACTAAAATCTCAGAATAATCTGTATTATTATGTACCGCCCATTCAATAAACCTATCAATACAAATAACAGCATCCTTTGATGAAATAGGACTTCTTTGAAGAGTTATGGTTAGTTTATGGTTAAAAAGAAATGAAACTAAACGGTAAAACCCTATCGACAAGCTATGGCCGCATTGTAAAGGGTGGCGCACGAATCGTGCTACAAAAATAAAACGTAACGTAATACCTTTTTTCAGTGCAAGTAATCGGATTATTTTTTTTTTTATTTTATAGGCTACTATTTAAATTTATCAAAATGAATGATTGGGATACTGAAATGACTGATTTGGATAGAGCAGCGATACCATTCTTTCCAGTCCGTCATTTCCGTCCAAAGGGAATTTAGGCTGGAGTTTGGCGGTACACCCCCGAGCAGATGAATCATTTTGAGGCTGGTGAACATATTTGCTGAATCTGGAAACATCGAACGAAGACAGTATCATCGAGATCCCAATGTTCGGGTTCAGGATACAATTGTGGTTTTTGCATCGGCAATACAGGCAAATCTAAGTGTTTCGACTCGAAACTTATCGGGCCATATTGGAGTTGATGAGATGAGATGATGACTTAAACGTGTTTCCGTACAAAGTCCACATGATAAGCAAGTTAAACCCTCAGGATTTGCCTGTTCGCCTGGAATTTTGCTGAAAATGATTGGGTGAGGCCCATTTTGACTTAAACGGCAATGTTAACAAGCAAAATTGCCTTATATGGAGTGAATCTAATCCAGAAATGCTCCATGAGACGGAACTGGACACAGAACGAGTCACTGTGTGGTGCGCAGTTTCATCAAGGTGTATAGTCGGGCCATACTTCTTTGAAGAAAACGGTGTAACACAAACTATCAATGGGGATCGTTATTTAAAGATGTTGAAGGAGTTTTTTTTACCAAGAACTTCGCCGAACACGTATCCCTTTCAGCAGGATTTGGTTTCAACAAGATGGAGCAAGTGCACACGTAGCCACACAAGTTATGGCGGAGCTCCAACGAAAATTCCCAAACAAATTGATATCCAGAAACTGCATTTTCCGCTGGCCACCAAGGTCACTTGACATGACTGCTTTTTTTTATGGGGTTATGTCAAGCAGGAAGTGTACAAAACGAAACCCAGGAATTTGACTGAATTGAAGCAGTCCATTAAGACATTAGTTGAGGCGATCCATATTTCAACCCTTCAGGGCGCAGTGAAAAATTTTCTGATCAAAAGCCGCATATGCGTGGATGAGCGTGGAGGTCATTTGCGATCTATCATCTTTAAAAACCATTAGATATTTAAAATAAAATTTAATTTTTAATCCAATAAAAAAATTAATGAAATACATCGATTAAAATAAAAGTTATTTAAATTACTTATTGTAGCACGATTCGTGCGCCACCCTATAGATGGAAAATTCTGAGAAAAAACTCAGTGTTCACTATATTGAGATTTTTTTTTTGTTCACTATTTAGAGTACCGTGTATAAAATCTTGTGTGTTCACTAAACTGGATAACTCACTCGGAAGATATTCACTATATCGAGCGTCTACTGTATAACAATTTTGCTCATTAAGATATAACTGTACGAAGTTACTACGGGGTAGGGTGTCCATCGTATCTCTTTAAAAAAGAACATGTTCTCTTTTTACGGCTCGATCTTTTTTACACTATCTTTTCTTCTAAAGATCTTTTTTTGTTCTCTTTTTTGACAAAACTCACTTTTATCTTATTTACGTATGTATATGAATTCAATTTTACCATAAAATAGTTCACCTCGTTCTACTACAAAAATTCCAAAAGGTCTACTACAAGTATGTATACCTATTTCCAAATGGACAAATGTTTACTTTTTTCCCGGTCTGAAGAAAAAGTAAACGAATTTAATAGTGAATGCTTCAAATGCTTTCAAAAATCGTTTGAATACATAGAAAAATGTACTCATCAACTCGAAGAGTTTCAATGTTTTTCTTGGATGAAAGTGAAAAGCAATTTAAAATGGGAAGATGTTGAAAACACTACTACTCTTATGTATCTTAGCAATACGAATGTTAAAATTAATGATAGTAAGTGTTTCGACGAGTTTTGCGAATCGCAAACTTTTTTATGAAAAATTCAAGTTATGGTGATTTCGATTAATCGCTTTCAATCCAAAAATGGATAAAGTTTTTTCGAAATTTAAAGTATCTTGAGAGGTTTTCAGACCTGTCTCCAATTTGTGATTTTTTTGTGATTTTGTTCTAGTTTTGTAATTTTTTTGTTTTGTTAAAGTTCTATTTTTTTGTTAAATGAATTAAAATGTGTATTGTTGTATGTTAAATAATTTTTGCTTGTTGTACTTTTTTTTATAATTTTGCACGCGCTGAATGGATTATGAATACCCTTTATATGTTTTTAACACATCCCGGGCATCCGGTGAAAGAAGAGAAGGAAGGATATGAAAGATGTGTGGCGCGATGTATTGAGACGGTGGTTGTTGTCTCAGATTTTATCCCCAGGGGTGGCGGCTGAACTAATGCGGAAAAAATTACCGTGTCTTATTTATTTATGTCTCTTATAATTCGCATTATTTTATTTATTTCGTTGACATATTAATGAGTAGCTTACTCAATCACATGTTGTTAGTGTTATGCCTGAACAGCATGTAATGAGTAAGCCAGGTACTCATTTTATGACAATTTTCAGAATTGGTTTTTAATGGAATATAAGAAGACAAAGACAACGGCAGGAATCGAACCTGTGGCCACGAGGTTGACAGGCGAGCACACAACTATCGCGCCACGGCCACCCGTTATTTTATGTTCTCTTTTTGTTCTCTATATTTTTCTTCAAAGTTCCCTTTTTCAATCGTTTTTGAGTAACGTGTCCTCTTTTCTGGAGGTAGCCAGATGGACACTCGAGTACTGGTTATCTGACTGGCGTATCAGAGTAATTCGTTTTAATAGGGGCGGGTCAAAAGCAAAATTCTGGCCTCGAAAAATAACGCTTTTCAAAATTCAACCTTTTTTTTAAATCTACACGCGCTCAAGGGATTAACTACCCTTTAAATGTTTCAACACAGCGCGGTCGTGAGGTTGTTTTTTTTATGACATTTATCTTGGAATTCGTTTTTATTGGAAATATTAGACGGCATAAACTACGGCGGTGATCGAACCTGTGACCGTGAGGTTGACAGGCGAACGCATAAATATCGCGCCACGGGCACGGCCTGCTTTAAAAATAAAAATTCTGTGGGAGCGGATCAAAATTCCGGCTTCAAAATACTGCTTTTAAAAATACAGCTTTAATTAATTTTGTCTGCTTTTCAAAATGCTGCTTCTCAAAATTCTGTTAGTCAACAAAAAAGGAAAAAATTCTGCTTATTTTTTTTTATTTTTGATTATTTATTATTTTTTGTTTTTATTTACACTATAATACATTTCACCGTTGAATTTTGTCACTGCACATCATTTACATTTATCTTATATGCAATGTACACATGCCCAACTGAAAATTTTACATTGTTTTTTCCACAATAAAACATATGCCCATTAACACACAATTTTTCTCTTCTCTTATTACATTTAACAATAGCAACATTCATTTTCAACTAGGTACTTAGAACACTTAGCATACTTTTGATGAGCAGAATTCTGAAAAGCAGAATTTTGGCAAGCAGAAACGAATTTTGACCCCGGCAGAATTTTGACCCAACCCGCTTTATTTTTTTCATTTTATACACATTTAAAAAAAAATTTAAAATAAAAGTGAAATTTGAGAATTAATATCAAGTTCAATTCAAATCACCGTGCACCGGAGCGTCTTAAAAAACATATGACGTCAGGAGTGCATTCACCCCAGATTCAGTTCGCATTCACTTTTTACATGAAACATAATTAGGCGAAATAGTCGAACACAAGTAAATTAACCTTTCGGTTATCTATGTTCAAGGCACAATATAACCTTGTTTTAATATCGCATACACAATATGGTTCACCCTGTGAAAATAAAACGATCAGGGCTATAAAATTTTTTGTGCTGTGAATTTAGCAAGTCTGATTCCCTTTTGATTCGTCTTTTGTTGACATTTTTTGATTCTTTTTTTTCAGTACTGACAACTGTTGAAAAAACAAATTAGCCCTCTGCTCGCCAAACTAAATACTAATAATTACAAACCCAGATGGAAACGACCATATAAACCTGGATCTCTTGTTTTTGTAAAACGTGCTAAAAATAAAACATTTCCCCCACATTACCCGAAGATAATAAAAAGCAGTTAATATCACACATGGTTATAAGAAATTTGATTATAGAAAAGTTTCGCTTTCATTGCTGACGGTTGAAGTCGATTTGGTCATTAAGCTTATTCCAAATTTCGTTTCTTTAGACTTCCCCTACCCATTTTCGAAGTTTGGAACACTTTAATTGCCTTTTGAGCTGAAAATTCATTAAGCCTTCTTAGATATTAATTGCAGTCTAGCTACTATGCCTGCTGAGCTTACAAAATCTGTTCTTTGAATCTGCCGAATCCGTTTTAACTTGTTCGATCACAGAACGTAATTACCAAAATATGAGCAACCCAAAATACCCCTATACCCGAATATTAGAAAACAAGTTAGTTCGATTGTACTAGATAACACACAGGTAGTCTAATAATAGTATAATTCCCGGGCCTTCGTAAAACCACCGAGTATTATATTTATTATTGAAATTAAACTTCTTAAGAATCGTTGTGGTTTAAAAATTAATGAAACGAAAATCCGTCACGAAAAAAGAAACAAGAACATAAATGTCAAGGATAAAGTCGCCGAAAGCTAAGACAGAATAGTTACATTATACAAAATTTTATATTCTTAGTCTCTTCTTTGTGCGATGTTTCGTAGGGTACCCACTCGACTATTAAGCATTGTCAATATGAATGCACCTTTTGCAGTGGGATAGTGCGTATGCGTATAGTATTCAAGTCGGTTTAAACATTTGAAATTAATGAAAATTTTATTTTGGCCGATAACTTCGCCATTTTGATTTCTGACAAAAATCGGGTAAGACTTGTAGGAAATTTATGTTCTACAATTTACTCTTGATATTTTTTTTTTCAAAATAGTTACCGTTCCCGAGATATTAATGAAAAACTGTTTCGGGACTTGTGATGCTCTTCTTAGATAATGAAAAAATTAATTCGTACAATTTTCTCTTATAAATTGTTTGGGAGATCATTAGTAGTCTAAATATCGATTTTCGGGAAAATACTGCTAACGGTTTAATAGCTATTTTGAATTTAATGGGTTTTTGGGT
This sequence comes from Philhelius pedissequus, assembly GCA_910595825.1. NCBI lineage: Eukaryota > Metazoa > Arthropoda > Insecta > Diptera > Syrphidae > Philhelius > Philhelius pedissequus. The sequence continues at coordinate 270,062,973 of OU343160.1, read as the reverse complement.
TTGGTGGGTTTCCCTGTAGGTCTAACCCCTCGAATTTTGTTACTTGGAAGAAATTATCTGCAAGAAGATATATTTCAACACAAGTTAATTATTACTTGCAATATAGGTACTACTAGCAGATACCCGTGCTATGCTACGGGACCACGGGAATCTAATGAAATCATCTATCCACCTACAAAATTTCGAGCTCACTGTGCTCTTCTTGTATGTGGGCTGGTTCGCGAGCCGCTTGCTGTTGGCCAAAAATTTAGATTTTGCCGTGTTCGTTGGCTTCGATGTTCGTCGTGTTTGGTAATGTTCGCGAACAAAACGAAGATTTAATATTGGATTCAAAAAGTAAGAACTACAAAAATAAAGTTGGGAAAAATAAATCATGCCTAGTCTTCCATCTGATTACCAAATTTCATTAAAATCCATTAAATGGTTGAGGCATGAATGCGGAAATATATATTTTGTTCATATATAAGCCTCTCCCACATAGGCATAGGAACTGTTCGGTTCCATTTTTCGGGATGGAAACGACCTATGTGATAATCGAGTATGTGTGTGTGCATGTACCAAATTTTATCCAGATCCGTTCAGCATGTTCCGGAGTTATTGAGCAAGAAAGATCCATCCATCCCACCCATCTATCCATCCTCCAAATTTTTACATTTATAATATCAGTACGATTGCCCCAAATTTTCCAAGCTTCACAACGAATTTTCCACCTTTACATTGTCCAAAGCATCAAATCATGCTTTAAATTTATCTATATATCATCGAGAAAACAATGTTCGCGTGTTTCCAGAATTTTTCGAGTTTTCCGCTAAGAATTTTCTATTTTTTCATTCGAAAAGCCACTCCGGAACATTTGCATACACAATTAAATACAAAAAATCAATTTTCGATTTTTTAAATTTCCCAACATTTCTGGAGAGTTTACCCAAAATTCTTTCGCAAAAACCTTCTCCCGGATTTTACGAACAATTAAAAAGGAATTCGAGCCAAATCGGCCCATTCGTTCTCAATTGATCAATTACAATACATTTTTTCACACCATTTTTAATAGCAGATGCCCGTGCGATGGTATACGGACTTTCTATCCCACGGGAATCTAATGACATCTATACACCTACAATTAAAAACCGTTCAGTCGTTGAGGCGTGAAAGCGGAACAAACACCCAAGTATACGTATATATTTTTTCACATTTAAGCCTCTCCCATTGGAACCGTTAATTTGTTCGGGATAAAAATGACCTATGTGAGAATCCAGTAACCCATCCATCTACCAATCAAATTTCATGCAAATCCGTGTGCTTCTATGCGCCTTGTGAATAAAAGCTATGTTGGCTATTTGTAGAATGAGCTCTATTAAAAATTTAAAACACATCTATCCCACAGGAACCATACATTTTTCCGGGATAAAAGTAGCATGTCCAGACAATAATCTATCTCTGTACCAAATTTCACCCAACAGCAACAAACATCCATACATCCATCCATCCAAACTTTCACATTAGTAAGATAGACAAGTTTGGAAAAAAAATCGAACTCGAAATTTTAATCCAACTTGACATTACGATGATAGGGAACACCAATTCAGCTGCGCAATTCTGCCTGTCTGTCTTTCTATCTGTAGAACGATCTACAGCCAAAACGGCTGATTTTCTAGGCGATTTTTTTCAAACTAGGTACTTAGGCGTTTTGGGCGATTGTCTCAAATAGATTTTTGAATCAATTATTTAGCCCCCAAAAAAAGTGGATCTACCATATAATTTTGTCTACCATTTTAATTATCTCGCTAACGGCTTTAAAGATTTTGATAAAAATTAAAGTGTGCAATCCTTTTGGGGCAGTCTACATTTTGGTCAAACACTCACACAACCATTTTTTTGATTATCGACTTTCGCATTAATGGCTCTACCGATTTCGATCAAAATTTATACATAGGAGTTCCTTCCTGGATGGCAATGGCGCAGTGGATAAAGTGCTTGATTGCTACCTTGAACGTGTGGGTTCGATCCCCACTCTAGGCGCATTCTTTTATATACCTCCAATTTTAATTGGATGCCGCCCATGGGTTAAAATGAGACAGTCAATACCAGGTTCTGAAATCCACTGTGCCAAACAAGTGCCGTGCAATTCAGGTTGCATTTAAAAAAGACCTTGGGTCTTACAGGCATATTTCCTTATAAGTAATAATACCAGAATTTTCGAAAAAAAATATTTTTTTGGATGTTTCATTCCAAATTCAATATCTCGAAAACGGGTGAATGTTTTTATTTTCAAATTTTGTTTTTAAATTTAAAAATTTTTAAATTTTAAATATTTGAAATTGTTATACCAATTTTTTTCAGAAAAAAATTTAAAGAAATTTTGTATATAAAAAATTAAGTAAAAAACTACTTTTAAAAATAAATAAAGCCGTTTCTATTAAGAATCTTGTGCATACGATGTGTTCGAACATAAGAGCAAGTACGTGCGATCCGTCGTGCATTTTTTTTTATTTTATTGATGGTAACGCAAAATTAACATAATCGGCTCCGTCTTCGATCAGGTCAAGTTTTTGGTCTTCCGAGTTGTCGGTGATTGTTGCTGATTCCTCAGTATTGTCAATATTAGGTTCCAACACATTGGTTGTGTCGTCATCATCAAGCAACTCTCGTATTTCAGTGACGTTTTCACGATTTTCGCCGCTGCAGTTTTCACGCAAAACAGGACACTGAAGTGCTGCCTTAAGATACGACATCTGCACTTTTTTTCCACAAACATGTTTGCATTTGCAGGAAATGGTTTTAAGCAAAGATCTGGGTGCGACGTCATGAGTATTTGTTTGTACTTAATCTACAAACCAGAAATCCATCATTATTTTTTTTGAGAAGTTTTTCGTTTTGGTATTATTCCCTTTAGCAAATAAGAAAATTCAATAACGCCAATTTTAACAATAGCGCAATTCAAATGAAAGAAAAACAAAATAATGGCTGCTTTCTATACACCTACACTCAATTTGACCACAACACAACACAAAAAAATCCTTTGTGTCGCAAAAGAAACCAATAATATTTTAAGGTATGTATTCCCTAGAAATCGAATGTACAAGAATCTACTTAGCTTGACTTAAAATTTAAATGTCACCCAGCAGCCGGCGCCCACGACAACAAAGCCTATTGCCTATCCGAAATCCCATTACCCATTTATATCTCTCTTTTTTGTTTGTACAGAGAAATGCGAATTTATCTTTTTTTAGGGATTGAAAAAATGCAACCAGAGTTGCCAATGAGGAATTTGTAAACATGCACTATAATGTGAAACTTGAAATAAATAATTTGTTCTTTAAGCTTGAGTTCATGTTATTTTTAATTGCAATATTGACAAGTTTTTAATTCCTGGCTTGAGAAAAAGTGACGTTTACGAAAAATATAAAAAAGAAAGTTATTTGATAAAGAAGATATATGTATTCGTTAAGAAGCAATCAACGTTTGATATATTTGAAAGGGTTATAGAGCATAATACATACCCACTTTCGCTAATCTTCTTAGATGAAAAAGGGGCTTTCAACAACATTCTCCCCGAATGCATTCTAAAATGGCTGCGGGTGGTTAATGATGGTGTGGAAGAATACATAGAAGAGTGCATTATATCGATACTTAGCTTAGCAACTTATGGCGTTTTTATTTGCCAATCCGGAATTGTTCTCCGATCCGGGATCCCAACTGAACACTTTTGTGTGCTTCTGACGATTCTGAATTTTAATCACATTGTATGTGTGAAAAGAATTAAGTACGTGAGAATATTCAAATTCAAAAAAAAAAATGTTTGTTGCACAATTATGATACAAAAAATGTCGAGTTTGACGTTCAAGTATATGAATGTTTGAGTGCTTCTGATTCTGATTTCAAATCCAGAAGCAAAATTCTCTTCTTTTCAGAATTAGAACTGTCATTGTTTCCCAATTGAACGCTTTCAGAAGAGTCCGGAAGGCTTCCAGATTGCCAAATAAAAACGACATTAGAGTGACTGATTGGTAATATTATAATGTTTAGGTTTGGGTTCTATATCCCACTTTTTATAATCGCGTATCTTAAACTCTATCTATTAATCCCTTATGGTGTTTTTTCGTCTCCAGTTGTGTTGTTATATAAGAAATAAAGTAAATATAAAATAAAAGATTTTTAAATTTGGCAACTTTGTTGCCAACAGCCCGATGATGGAATGATAATTCCGAAACGCGTAGCAAATTAATTAAGAAAGTTGTGATTAAAAAAAACAAAACTAAGTTTTATTTATGAATTAAATATCTAATTAAAATTTAAAAATCTTTTATTTTATATTTACTTTATTTCCTATTGATCCCGCTTTTTATAATCCCGCTTCTTACAATCCCGCTTTTTAAAATCCCGCTTTTTGAAATACCGTCACTTATAATCCCGTTTTTTATAATCCTCTTTTTTCTTATCCCGCTCTTAGAATCAACACAAGGTGCAAAACGAAAGGCGGGCTTATAAGAGATAAGGATTTTTGAATGAGCGGGATTTTAAAAAGGCACTATTTTAGAAGGCGGGATTTTAAAACTTTTTTCGGAATTTTTAAAAACGGGATTTTAAAAAGCGGGATGCCGATTTCATTTTCATTTTTTTTTAGTTTTTTTTTTGTAATTTAACTATGGGCATGTAAGACCTAAGATATTTTAAATGCAACCTGAAATGTACGGCACTAGTTAGAAGAGACAGAAGGATTGGACTGAATTTTCGTTGACGTAGTGGACTTGAGAATTAGATCTTCGTAAATTAAATTATAAATTATTAAAAATTTTTACGCTAAGTGTGAATGGAATGACACTCTTTAAATAACCTCCATCTTACTGCTGACAGTGAATGGCTCTTTTCAAGGCATTTTTTATTACGTTGCGTAACGTTTGTCGCTCCAATTCTTGCACTGAGTATGTTGGCCTTATGAGTTTTTTTTTTAATTCTTTATTATCTAAAAACGAAAAAATAAAAAAAAAAACATTAGGGACCAATTATAATTGGTCCTAAGAAAAGTTAATAACTGTTATACGGAATGTGGACTAGGAACAATACAGATCTGATGATATTTGCTGCCAAAAATAAGATAGGTACACCAAACGAAACTGAAACTTAAACATGGTGGATTCCGTGGTTTGGAATTTGGACATTGCGAATAGCTAATCGGGATTGAAATCCCCCTTTTTTATAAGAAAAAATGCAGATCAAGTAACCCTTAAGACCACTACGGCTGGATAGGAAACCACAGGAATTTCATGTGAATTGTGACCTACTTGAGGGAATTAAAGTTAAAAATTACTTTGTGGACTTAAAACTCCCCCAGGTGGGTCAAAGATAATATTATGTGTCACTTAAAATTTGTAGCTTATGAACTTTACAACCAAAAAACAATTAAACTTGTGTAGTTGAGAATTTGGAAAGCTATTGCTCGCATAGAGCTGTTAGTGGACTTCATTATGCAAGTCAAACATTTATCGATATTTTTACCTAAATAACTTATTGTGAGCTGACAGAATTTAGAAGAAAAAACTCAATTATCACTAAGATTGAAAAGAAAAACAGTTACAGGTATGTACTAGCTGCCCATAATATGCAAAACGACATACACAAATATTTATTTTTATTTAACATTATGTTAGACGATAAATCGAGCACAATGGCAACAATCGGTACAAAATTTTAGCCGTATACTTGCTCCTCTTTAATAAGAGGGGTTAATACAGCGAAAACGAGATTGACATGTGAATTCAGGCCCTGATCCCATTCAATCCAATCATACCGTCGTGTTCGTTTTTTATCCTTATTTCAATTTCAAAGCCGATTTACTCTCAATCAATAAACAAAGGATATTTCCTTTATTCCATTTAATTAACGTTTTGTTCCGTCTACTGTCTCCTAGCTCTTGCATTAATTTTTTTTTTGTATTCATTTCATTCGCAGTATTTGGTGAGAAGGATCTCGCAGTCTCTGGCGAAGACAATACCGACAACCATTCAGAAAATCTCATAGATACAGCCGCAACCACAGTAGAGCAGCAGCCCATTTTTGACTTTGGTATGCCACGGAATATTTCGGCAAGGACAGGACAAGCGGCTTTAATTAAATGCCGTGTTGATAATTTGGGTGACAAATCGGTAAGTAAGCTTCCATACTAAGTGTCGAGGACTATTGAAAAGTACAGACGTAATTGTATGTGATGCCGCCGCATTGTCGGTCGTATAGAGTCGGCAAAGATACTTTGTTGCTGCTTAAATTTTTGTTTCATTTGTTGCAGATATCTTGGATCCGGAAGCGAGACTTGCATATTTTAACCGTTGGTACCTCAACATATACATCCGATGAACGTTTTCAGGTGTGTGTTAATTCTTGTGCAATTTTAATTTAATTTTATATGATTTCAAAAATTTATCGTTGTTGTTTGTTTGAGGAATAGTAGAATTTCAGTTAAGAGATAGTACAACCTATCTTGAAATATCAGTGAATACCGACTGAAACCTGTACCTGTGCAGCATTAGAACTAATTAAGAAATTAAAATACAATTAATGATATTATGTAGAGTCTTTCATTTAAAGTCTTCATGACTACATCCACTTCCTTAAACATATGCTACAGTTCATAAACTTGGAGTTTATAACTTTGCATTCATTCGCCCACCTTGCCAACATAATAAATTACCTGTGCAGAATTTTTCAAGCGTCAGGATATTATTGTCAAGCACTTGGTTCCATAAAGCAGGGTGGCAATGGCGCAGTGGATAAAGTGCTTGATTGCTTACTTAGACGTGTGGATTCGATCCCCAAGCTAGGCGCATTCTTTTCTATACCTCCAATTTTAATTGGATGCCGCCCATGGTTAAAATGAGACAGTCAATACCTCGTTCTTAAGTCCACTCTGCCAAACTAGTGCAGTGCAATTCAGGTTGCATTTAAAAGACCTTAGGTCTTACAGGCATATGGTTAAATTGAAAAAAAAAGCAGGACTGGTAGGATAATTGTTTTGTAGAACGTACACTTGGTTTAATCGTGTTCAACCAAACAGAACACGAGTATCGGGTTTTTTAGGATAATATTGGCTGCCGAATAACCAATATTGTAAGGTAGATGAACTTCTTAACTACGTCGAAATTGCTGTTAGCTAAAGCCATGACGTTTTATCTTATATAAAAGATATGGACAGAGGCGTGGTTATTTGTGGATAACATGTAGGTATGCATTTAGTGTTGTTCGGTTTATTTTAGGAACATGAATTTAGCCCATTTTTTAATCGGCCGAAAAGACTCTTCAAAGACTCTATATCCTCTGCGTATATCGCAGCAATTATACGAATCTGTTCCACAAACCCTGTCCATGTTTGAAATGTTTCGGAAGAACATATAGCACAACTTGATAGTTTTTCTTCTGGGATTCCGAATTCGGACATCGCCATTAGGAGGAATGCTATCCCTTGAGACTTTGAAATCGATAAATAGATTGTGAGTCCAGACTTGATGCCCTTTGTTTTTGCCTTACTTGCACAATTTGGTCCTAGAGTCTATTGTCGGGTTAGAAACCACACTATTACTTGTCGATTAAATTCTTGAAAAGCAGTTAAGTCACACAGTGCATTTGTATAAGTTCGTATATTCCAAGAGTAACAAGAATGTACCTAAATAGTTCTTGGAAGACGAATGTTTTCTTTTTTGAGGGTGGATCATTATGGTTTTCGTCGTTCGGACATGACCTGTTTTCTTCTACCCATGCTTAGTTACTCAATAAATTCATACGTGAGTCTTCAATAATAAATTTACTCAACATTTTATCCTTCAAGATATTGAGGCTGCTTATATTGAAGAAAACGAAAAAAATATGCTTATATTATTCTTGGTTTTGTGGACTCTGTGGATTTAAAGCCCAGGTACTACAGTCGGGCTCATCAGTTAGATGCTGTAGTACCTTTCTAAGTCTTAGCAAAGCCAAAAGGACCTGCAATAGTAACAATCCAAATTCTTACATCAGCAAATTTTAAGACAAAAAATACTACTACATCACAAAGGTAATAAGCATTTTCCTGTCGTAAGCTATCAAGAAAAAGCTAATTTGATAGCAGCATAATTTGCTGCTAATTGTACGCTTCCACAAAGTTATATGGTTCCTCCTGTAATTGAGAACATATACCGCTTCACTGGACGTATCTTCTTTCATACTCGTATAGTTGCTAGAGTTCTTTAAGATCTCGACATACACAAATCCGCTGGTCCAGATAGTATCTCACCTATTGCCCTGAATAGGTGTTCTTAAGCGGTGGCAAGACGACTGCGAAACCTTTTCCAACTGTCCTATTGTAGTTTTTTTTTTTTTTTTTTTTTATAATCTACACGCGCTCAAGGGATTATGAATACCCTTTAAATGTTTCAACACAGCGCGGGCGTGAGGGTGAGGTTAAGGAAGAGAAAGAATGATAGGAACGATGTGTGGCGCGATATTCGGAAACTGTAGGTGGTTGTTGTCTCAGATTTTATCTCCAGTAGTGGTCTCTTTCCGAGTGGATTGAAGACAGCATTTGTCCAGCCTGTCCCAAAAAAGCGAATCTTCTTCAGCTTCAAATTACAGTCAAATTGCACGTATGCCCCATCTTCCCAAGGCCATGGAAACGCTGATTAATTATCAGCTTAAGAAATATATTGAATTACGAAAGCTCCTTAATAACCGCAGTATGGCTTTCGTAGCAATAGGTCAACTGGTGATTTGATGGTATGTCTCACCGAACAGTGGCGCAAATCTTTTCATCGTTTTGAAGAAAGTGAGATTATTGGTTTTCCATCAACCTTCCTTATCGAAAATGCATGCATTTGGTATCGATGAATTTCTTCTTCTTTGAATCAGAAATAATCTTCCGGACGACTCAATACAAGTTGTGTTGGATGCTCCAACTCTTTTTCTCATATTCATAAATGATCCCTTATCTGGAACTTCTAATCCACTAAATTGTTTCGTTGACGATAGTAGTCTTAGCTTTTCATATTCGTTTTCAGATTAACCTCCTTGTTCTTCGGATATAGGGACTGCAACGCTAGCGTATGATATGCGCTCGTTACATTCTGATTTTAGCAGCATTGTTAAATAGAAAAAAAAACCGCGTAGAATATAATGCTTCAAAAACTCAATGCTGTCATTAAAGCGGGACCTTACCCCAATGCCGATACATCCAGGAAACCAAGCAACAAGTTGAATTCATACCCTACAACTATTCAACCGTAATACTGACGCTTCTAGAAATGCCCACCTTGAGCCCACCTTTGGACATACTGACAAGTACAGGGATTGCTTCTTTAGCCGCCCCACACGAATGTGCACCGTTTTACCTGACCATATTTTTCCCTCCCATTGTGATATTTAAACATTCAAAACTTATATGCATCGGTAACTCCTATTGAACTCTGTCCCATTTACCTAAGCTCGCACTGGGTTAATATATTTTAAGAGTAGACATAACCCCATGACTATGCAACTCGAACCCTCACCTATAAGTTAACAGACAAGTATGATTTCCATCTCCATATTAAGTTTCAGCTTCCATGAAGGAGGCACCATTAGGTTAGGTTGGGTAAATGGGCTGCCAGTTGATCTCGTTACCGGCACACTTAGATCAAGGCAGATCCGTTATGATATCCCGAAGTGTTGTAACTACGAATTGTGTAACCTACGAGTATGAGTAATATGGATAATCATTATCGAGCCATTTAGAGGTTTTTAGAAAGTTCAACAGGCCTAAGCCTGAAAGATTCGAGAGCTCTTCTAAATCGTTGAAGAAATAGCTGCCTAAGAATTTGTTCCTTCTTATGACAAGATGCTGGACAATGACATATGAATTGAGTGGTGTTCTTATGTTCGTATTCGTCATTGCAACCTCTGTATAGGTCATCGTTACTAAGCCCCATTTTTGTATGATAGCCCAGTGGATTATGTCCGGTGAGTATGCTTACAAGAGTTCGAAGATGATTCTTATTTATGTGGGTAATACTTTAAAACTTAAGCCATAGTGTCCTGGTTATAGCACAGATGTCGAGATCTTTCATTGGTTTTAAAAAGAATCTTTTTTCCAATGTTCTGTTATACGACACAGAGTGGAATTTTAATCGACGGGTCTATTTGGGTAATGTCAAGTGTTGAACCCTTCCTCGCCAGCTCATCAGCTCTCTCGTTGCCCGGTACATTAATGTGACCCAGGACCCAGCAGAGTCGTATGTTATGTTTTATGCCAAGAACCTTCAGCTCTTCGCGACAGCTAGTTACAAGCTTTGACTTGATAACTGCGGCAGATATCGCTTTTATTGCTGCTGGGCTGTCGATAAAAAAGGTGATTTCACTATGTGGTGTCTCCAACATTGATACGTGCTTAGCAGCGTTTTTCACTGCCAAGACCTCAGCCTGGAGCCTAAATGGCCACTTTAAGATTTTCTGAGAAAAAAACCTGCACCAACTCTAGTGTTCATCTTTGAGCCGTCAGTCGGTATAGATAGATACTGTCGACCCATCAGTATGGAGTTTGTTGTTCACCCCTACTTCTCTGCCGGGAAAACAGGTTTTAAAGGGTCTTTTAAAATCTAGTTTTTAATTTTATGCAGAATCTGAGCATGTCCTATGTGGGTGTTGTTCCATGCGTTAGTTTGCTGATTCTTGTACGTATAGGTCAATGGGTTTTAAGTTGAATAGGGAGGCACCGTAACTTTTTAATTAATGTATGTACGTGCATAGTACGTACTCATTTCCATTCGAACGAAATTTTTAATATAGGAACTCCGTTTTTCGGTGTGAACGATTTAATTCTTGAAATGTAATCAAAAACCACACCACAGGCAATTGAAACTGATCAACAAAACAACAACTAACTAACCATGGCAATGCGAGGAATTCCCCCCATTAATCGTTATTTTCAAGCACGTTTTCTCTTCTGTTCCGTCCCTGCGTGCGTTTCGGTTGCCAGGGTCGTGCAGTGAGCGATGCAAGAAAAACAAGCAATTCAGTTTAGGGATTCCTGGAACCCAAAGGAAATAAGAAATAAACAATTTTCCAGTCTGATTGTTCCCGGAAGTTTTCCATTTTTTTTTTTAAAGGTACATACTTTTATATTTTATTTTTCCGTTTGCATATAATATAATTGTAATACTCAAGTTGCAAGCAATTAAAGCTTATCTTTACTTTTTGCATTTGTTCTTTTGTTTGGATGTTGCCGGCATGGTGCGGACCTTAACGAAACAGGTCACCCAATCGCAGGACTTAAAGGAATGGACGCTGCAGGTGAAATTTCCCCAGCCACGAGATAGCGGAATCTACGAGTGCCAAGTTAATACGGAGCCAAAGATTTCCATGGCATTTCAACTGAGTGTTTTAGGTAAGTAGGCCAACCAACACCACGTTGGGTTTTCATTTTCTTCTTTTTTTTTGTGTTTCCTTTTTTGACCCGGAGTTAAATTTGTTTTCTTTTATGGAATGAGCCAGAAGGGAGCTACATAAATGCTACACATACTTTCATTTAAGGGGGATGTGTTTTTGCATTAAAACTTATCCAGTATGTAGAAAAAGAGGAATAATTTACATCAGGTATACAGTTATTAAGGTGACCATCTAGGGTCTGCACAACGTGACAAGAAATTGTATGACAAGCCAATACAAAATGACGAGTCTGTGCACATTTTGACAAGTGTCACAATGAAGTTTGACAATTTGGGAAATTGTGTGGTTTTTTAACTCTAAGTGTCAAAAACCACCTTTCAAACTGTTTCTGCTTTTAGACAGATGGTTTGGTACGTCACAAATTTACATATACATATGTACTATATTTGCCAAGTTTGATTTCTTACAATGTCCTTGCAGTTCTTAAATTGTAATTACTTTAGAATAGTCACAACTCTGTCCTTTCCGCTAAAAAAAAAATAAAATATGACCACCCTATAAATACCCTATGCTTTTGCCCCATTCTCATAAACGCACGATTGGCAGGGGTATAGTAATGGCTGTTATTATAATTAAAACCCACAAAACGAAATTCCAGTAAAATGTGCTGATGTTGGTAAAAAAAAAAAAAAAAATATTAATTATTACTTCTTTTCTTCCTTAGGTTTTTCATAATGTAAATTTACGGGACAATCAGAGTTCATAAGGGATGGGGAATGATAAATGAGAATATACATAGAGCAATAAGTAAAAGCAGTATGAAATTTCATTGTGTATTTTTTGAATAAATTTTAAATAGGGATTGATTTTGTTTTTATTAAATTTTAATATCCAAGATGTTATTTGTAATAACATTCCGAAAAAGATGTCATGTTAGCAGTGTTGTTTAAAGGTTAAAGATATTAAATTTGGTATTTTACGTTTAAATAAATGAAATAAATTGCTGAAGAATCAGGTCTAGAGATTTTCAACTGTACGTGAGTTAATAAATAGGTAGGATCGCATGAAAAGTCCCATAATTTATTGTCTAATCATGACGGGGAAGCATTTGGGAAAAAGAAAGAGAGTCTGGGAGAACTTACCACTTTTTTTTCAAAAACCAGTACTTGTTGGCTTGTTGCATTTTTTTTTTGTTTAGGTGACATTGTGATGCTTTTTTAGTTCAGAGCTGAGGTAGCGTCAGCGGTTCCAGAGTTTTGACCGAAGAAAGCAATAAAAACTCCGTTAAAACTCAATCTTTATTAATTTTCTAAATTTTACATTAACTTCAATTAAAAATACTATAACACGGTATTTCATATAATTACTTTATAATAGTTTTCCTTAAAATTATACTAGCAATCTAATATAAATTGGGATAGAGTCCCTGGCCCCGGTCGAAACCAAAGGCACAAAGTTCGGTGGGATAGAGTCCCTGGCCCCGGTCGAAACCAAAGGCACAAAGTTCGGTGGGATAGAGATCCTGGCCCCGGTCAAAACCAAATGCACAAAATTTACGGCACAAAGCCAAACAATTACGAAATTCCTAACTAGTGCACTACGCACTCAGCAGTTTGCTTCTAGGCACTCTCCTTGTTTACACTAGATTGGTACAATACCACTCAAGGCAGAAGTCCCTTTTCCACTCGAATGTTACCTTCTCTTATTATATTTCCCGTAAGCAGAAAGTGTGAATCGTAAACGCAGAAAAACTCAACCCATGTAATTTATATGGCGTGATGTTTGATTGGGTGATCATTGTTTTGTTTTATCATAGATCGTATGGTCACGTGTCTGCTAGCCTCTGTACACCTGTTATGAGTTGTATATAATGTTCAAGCTGAAGCAGCAGTTGGCGGGTTGAAGAATGTATGTGGTGTGTGGGGGATATTGGGAAGCTGCAGTGGTTAGGTTGAATATGTAACTTCGTTACAACATCACTGATCTCTATAAAATACTGGAGAGCGCATTCGTACAAAAAAGATGAAACTACTTGAAGACCCTTATAAGTGCAATGGTACCATACCAGTATAAATATATAACTCTTAAAAACACTTTTAGATGTCACATTGAGCGATATTTCAAATTCGGGTATTATTTATTTGTATACAACAATAAAATGCATACAGAGTATAAAAAAACGCAAATAATAATATATAATAATATATTTTGTTTGTACTGAACACAATGTCAACTTACTTTTCTTACTCTGATAGACGTCATTGATGATACCAGCGCACCTTATGTCATCTCCAAAATGGCTTCAATAAAACTGTTACACGTATAGTGAATATGCTATCCAGTGTTATATAGATATCAGTGGCTGTCATATGGTGGAACACTCGCCATAGTCATCAAAAATGCAGAATGCACAAGCAATTTCACTACAAACTTATTACGAGTTTCTAACGAATGTCATTCGTAAAAAATACATGATAGAAACAATTTTGATAATTTTTTTTTCATGTACAAGAGGGTTCTGAACAGAGTTCGAGCGCATTGATTATGTTCTGAATTTGTTTCTATCCAGAGTGAGGTGGTTGTCTCAAATGAATTTCGGAATCGTCTTTATACCCCTAAAAATAACGGTACTTGCCATAAAAATTTGTCTATTATCTTAATTATCTCAATAACGACTCTAACAATTTTGATTCTTAGTATAATGAATTGTCGAATGCATATGATTAAATGGTGACATAGGTACCATGACCATCCTACAAATGTATATTTAAAAAGATTTTAATTATGTAAATTTTGAGGGTAATGTGTACCTACCTACATAGATGGCGCCTAGGTATGTAAATATATGTACATATTTATGTATATATTATACATATGTATAATAATGAAAGTGATTGGTGTATAGATGGGTAAAAATCGTGTTTTAAACTGATAAAAAGTGCTAAGACGACCACTTTAATCAGTTTCTTGAAAAAACAAAGAACAGACTGACAGATTGACAGACTGACAGACTGACAGACTGACAGACTGACAGACTGACAGACTGACAGACTGACAGACTGACAGACTGACAGACTGACAGACTGACAGACTGACAGACTGACAGACTGACAGACTGACAGACTGACAGACTGACAGACTGACAGACTGACAGACTGACAGACTGACAGACTGACAGACTGACAGACTGACAGACTGACAGACTGACAGACTGACAGACTGACAGACTGACAGACTGACAGACTGACAGACTGACAGACTGACAGACTGACAGACTGACAGACTGACAGACTGACAGACTGACAGACTGACAGACTGACAGACTGACAGACTGACAGACTGACAGACTGACAGACTGACAGACTGACAGACTGACAGACTGACAGACTGACAGACTGACAGACTGACAGACTGACTGACTGACAGACTGACAGACTGACAGACTGACAGACTGACAGACTGACAGACTGACAGACTGACAGACTGACAGACTGACAGACTGGCAGACTGACAGACTGACAGACTGACAGACTGACAGACTGACAGACTGACAGACTGACAGACTGACAGACTGGCAGACTGACAGACTGACAGACTGACAGACTGACAGACTGACAGACTGACAGACTGACAGACTGACAGACTGACAGACTGACAGACTGACAGACTGACAGACTGACAGACTGACAGACTGACAGACTGACAGACTGACAGACTGACAGACTGACAGACTGACAGACTGACAGACTGACAGACTGACAGACTGACAGACTGACAGACTGACAGACTGACAGACTGACAGACTGACAGACTGACAGACTGACAGACTGACAGACTGACAGACTGACAGACTGACAGACTGACAGACTGACAGACTGACAGACTGACAGACTGACAGACTGACAGACTGACAGACTGACAGACTGACAGACTGACAGACTGACAGACTGACAGACTGACAGACTGACAGACTGACAGACTGACAGACTGACAGACTGACAGACTGACAGACTGACAGACTGACAGACTGACAGACTGACAGACTGACAGACTGACTGACAGACTGACAGACTGACAGACTGACAGACTGACAGACTGACAGACTGACAGACTGACAGACTGACAGACTGACAGACTGACAGACTGACAGACTGACAGACTGACAGACTGACAGACCGACAGACTGACAGACTGACAGACTGACAGACTGACAGACTGACAGACTGACAGACTGACAGACTGACAGACTGACAGACTGACAGACTGACAGACTGACAGACTGACAGACTGACAGACTGACAGACTGACAGACTGACAGACTGACAGACTGACAGACTGACAGACTGACAGACTGACAGACTGACAGACTGACAGACTGACAGACTGACAGACTGACAGACTGACAGACTGACAGACTGACAGACTGACAGACTGACAGACTGACAGACTGACAGACTGACAGACTGACAGACTGACAGACTGACAGACTGACAGACTGACAGACTGACAGACTGACAGACTGACAGACTGACAGACTGACAGACTGACAGACTGACAGACTGACAGACTGACAGACTGACAGACTGACAGACTGACAGACTGACAGACTGACAGACTGACAGACTGACAGACTGACAGACTGACAGACTGACAGACTGATAGACTGACAGACTGACAGACTGGCAGACTGACAGACTGACAGACTGACAGACTGACAGACTGACAGACTGACAGACTGACAGACTGACAGACTGACAGACTGGCAGACTGACAGACTGACAGACTGACAGACTGACAGACTGACAGTCTGACATTTTTTGCCGATCACCTTTTTAGGCTTCTCTATTATCGTAATGTCATGTTTGATTGTTAAAATTTTTTTTTTTTTTAGGAATGCATAACTTGCCTTATAGTACCTATAATCGCAAGTAAAAGTGTGTGCAATACATTTGTTATAATCTACATTTTGATCCAAAATTTGTTTTACATATTTTTTTATTAACGATACCTGCCATACAAACAGTTTTTTTATTTTCGACTTTCTCATAAACGGCTGTACGGATTTCGATCAAAATGTTCATATAGGAGGTTTTACGAATTCAAAATAATACTGCATATACAAATTTTCCGAAAATATTTTTATGGATTTTTGAAAAATACTAACTGTTTCTAATAAAATTCGTGTGCTTAAGATCTGATCGAACATAAGAGCAAGTTCGTGCGAACCAGTCGTGTATTTTATTTCCCATTGAGCGTTGTTCAGAACAAAATAAAGAAACACAGATTTGGATCTCTTAACGCTCTAAATGAAAAAGAGGCAAAAACAAATTTGTTGAGAAGTCAGACTCTGCTCTAGACTAACTAAGATAAATGACTTTGAGAAGAGACTATATAAACTCTCCCTCTGATTCTTTATGATTCTTTAGTTTTGTATTGAACTACTTAAACCTAGATCCTCTCTAGAAACATCACAAACACAACAAGCATATCTTACAAAAAATGCCCCAGCATCAGCAACTATATACGGTACGTACTCCCACATCGATCTATCCCTCATATCCCCTCACCTTACCCAAATATCTTCTTGGGAGGTCTCCGATGACTTAAATGATAGCGATCATTTCCCGATTCCAACCAAAATATCTTTAGGCAAAAATTCAGCTTTACCGAAGCCACAACCAAAATTGCCAACTGGGATTTGTTCCAAACCTCCACCCGAATTGCTGATCAACCAACCTCATCCAACATTAACACGCATTTTTAACTAAGACAATCCGCTCTTCATCAAATTTGGCAATCCGTCAAACCACAAAACAGTTCCATGGTGGGACCATAATCTTAGCACCCTTCGAAAAGAGGAACAAAATAAGTTTAAAACAATCAAAAAATATCCAAATGCCACCAATTTAATCCTTTGCCGCAAACCCAATGCCCAATTTAAAATTCAATTCAACAAATTTAAAAGAATGATGGGGGTGGCCGTGGCGCGATAGTTGTGTGCTCGCCTGTCAACCTCGTGGTTGCAGGCTCGATTCCTGCCGTTATCTATGTCTTCTTATATTCCATTAAAAACCAATTCTAAAAATTGTCATAAAATAAGTTGCTGCTTTGCTCATTACATGCTGTTTAGGCATAACACTAACAACATGTGATTGAGTAAACTAGCATACCCATAAAATATGACAACGAAATAAATAAAATAATGCGAATTATAAGGGACATAAATAAATAGAACACGGTAGTCCTCTTCACATTAGTTCAGCCGCCATTCCTGTAAATAAATCTGAGACATCAACCAGCTCTAGTCTCAGAACATCGCGCCACACATCTTTCCTGTCCTTCTTTCTCTTCTTCCACCGGATGCCGCGCTGTGTTAGGAAAAACATATAAAGGGTATTCATAATCCCTTGAGCGCGTGCAAAGTTATAAAAAAAAAAAAAAAAAAAAAAAAAATGTCCCATTAATATTATAGAGCTGGAAAGCAGCCTGCGCACTGCTAAAGGGAGTATCTCCGTTTCGACCGAATTACTTACTCAATGCTCAGAAATAGTTCACCTTGTTTCAAAGCCAGGTTACTGTCTTTGTATAATGACATGCTTGATAGTGGAGTAATTCCACAAACATAGAAGATAGAAACCATTGTGTCCATCCCGAAAACGAAAAGTCTTAGAAAAAATCATTTCCAAACGCTTATCTTGGTGGCTGGAAAAAAGTATTTAATAGATACCTACCAAACTGCTTTCGAACCTGGTTGCGGGACTGAACATTCCCTTCTCCATTTAGACACATCCATCTCTTCGGCGCTCTCAGAAAATAACTACATTTCAATTTTATTTGTTGATTTTGAACGGGCATTTGACAAATTAGGACTTCATGTAATTTTAAACCAGTTAAAACAATGCAATATTGGTCCAAGAATCTTCAATTATATAAAAGCCTTCCACTCCAACCGGAAGTTCCGCATTAAAACTAATAATACAATTTACTCACATATTCATAATTTTAAAAATGGAATTCCTCAAATTTCTCCCCTTTCAGTTACCCTATTCAAAATAGCTTTCAATGAAATAAGTAAAATAACTCATGCATATCCCCAAACAAACCACGTCCTTTATGCGAACGATCTTATTTTGTTTACTAAATTAAAAGATTTAGCTAGGGTTGGCAACGAGACCGAGACTAGTCTCGGTCTCGTCTCGGTCTCGGTCTCGTCTCGGTCTCGGTCTCGTCAACGAGACGAGACTCCTTTAAAAGTACCGAAGACGAGACCGAGACGAGAGCGAGACGAGACCGTATTTTTGGTACCGAAATTCGACGAGTGTCTCGCTGGTCTCGGCGGTCTCGGTGGTTTGATTTCGGTTTTCGCTATAAGAAAATTTTGTTTTAATTTCATTATTTTTTAGTATCTAATCATGTCAATTTTTGTAATATTCACACGTTTTTTTTTTGCGAAATATTATATACGCGTTAACATATCAAATCATATATGTATGAACATAGTTATACAGAGATAGGGGCATTGCGAAAATCCAGAGAAGAATACGTACGATTTATGTATGCATGGCGTTGCTTCCTTTTGGCTGACATTTGGTAAAAAATATTGTCTAAACGTCAAAATATAGTTCGTTGCCTAACTGTCAAGCCATGAGCTGTCAAAATCCAATGAAGGATGGCTCCGATTTAAATGGATTAAAAAAACTCTATAAAAGTCAAATTTTACCTCAGAAAATTAGAAATTTTTCGATTTAATTAATTGCTTCGGAAAAAGTTGATTTTAGACTTTTTGGGTGACATTTGGGAAAAAAATAGTATCCAAATGTCAAGGTATAGTAAGTTACATATCTGTCAAGTCATGAACTGTTAAAATCCATCGAACGATCGCTCCGATTTAAGCGGATTAAAAGAACCCCACCCTCTATAAAATTCAAATTCTGCCTCAACAAAATTTTTGCTCCGGAAGAAGTTGATTTTAAGCCTCTTGTATGGCATTTGGAAAAAAACTATTATGAAAACGTTAAATTATAGTTCGTTGCCTACCTGTCAAGCCATGAGCTGTCAAAATCCATTGAAGGATGACTCCGATTTTTGATTTTAGAGCTTTTAGGTGAAATTTGGAAAACAAAATATTGCTCAAATGGCAAGATATATTAAACTGCCTACCATTCAATCCAAGATCTAACTCAATAAACAAATCAAAATATTATTTCTTTATTCCTTACTGACAAAGATTCAAAAATATACTAAATAAAACCAAACATACTCGTTGACTGTTGCTCAATGAATGATTTGCATACACATCATCGATCAAGAACGCTGTCTGACAGGCAATATCAAACAAATTTATGAGCAGGCCAACATGTCTGTAATGCCTTCAGGCAAGTGTGCACATTATCGAACGTGAGCTAAACTGTCACGCAGGTTCCATAATGTGTACCCTTCTTATATCGGAGCGATCCTTCAATGGATTCTGACAGTTCATGTCTTGACATGTAGGCAGCTTAATATATCTTGACATTTGAGCAATATTTTGTTTTCGCAATATCACCTAAAAGGTCTAAAATCAACTTTCTATGGAGCAATAAATTAAATCGAAAAATTTTGATTTTTTTGAGGTACAATTTGAGTTTTGTAGAGTTTTTTTTTAATTCATTTAAATCGGAGACATCCTTAAATGGTTTTTGACAGGTCGTGGCTTGACAAAACTGGTTAATTTATTTTTTTTTTTAAATCGAGCGTTGTATGTAGGTACTCCTTTTTTTTAATATTTTATTTGTTTTTGCTATGAAATATATTAACTTACACAATTCTTCCAAAATGTTATTTCCACTTAACTCAAAAGACAAAACAGACTCACGAGTTTGTTCTATACATTTTTCTTACCGAAGAACTGCTGAGATACCACAACCATACTCTATATTTGCAATCCGAACAATGCGTCTTATCTTTATCTTACATCTTTTTACTACCAAAAAAACACGAACGAAACCAAGACTAAGGATGATACCAGGACATAGACCGAGACCGAGACGAGACCGCACATTAAAATTATAAAAAGGCGAGACCAAGGCCGAGACGAGACTTGGTTAGGCGAGACCTGGACCGAAACCGAGGCGAGCCTGGAATTTTTCGATTTTGACGAGACCGAGACGAGATTAACAAAAGTCTCGCCTGGTCTCGTCTCGTTGCCAGCCCTAGATTTAGCTGAAGTTTCACATCTTTTTTCAAGAATAATCAAAGATTTGTCTGGTTGGGGAGAAACCTCGGGGTCGAAAATATCTTTTTCCAAATGTGAGCTATTACATGCTTGTAAAAAGCACAAGTGTTCAAAACTTATTCAAATTGTAAAATTTAACAATAATTGTATAAAAAATGTAAGTTATTCAAAAATACTTGGCATTATTTTCGAATCTAATTATAGTTTTAAGCAACATTGTATTAGTTTAAGAAACAGCCTTGCTACCAGGGTAAATATTATCAAGTATCTTTCATCCAAGAAAAGTAATTGTAATGTAATACTATTGTTAATCTTGTTCAATCTATAATTTTATCAAAAATTGATTATGGTCTACCAATTTATGGGAAGTGTTCCAAATCATCTCTGCAATTAATTTGTACGCCTTATGTACGCTGAAGTTAGAACCTAGATGCCTTCCATTCTACGCCCATCAAGAACATACTTGCCGCGTCGGAACTTCTAAACCTAAAAGATAGAATTAAGTCCTTAACCAGGAAAATAACACTAAAAATAAACTCGTCAAACAAAACGCCGATACATGATGATATAAAAAAGCCACTGAAGCGGAAAAAAACCCAAAATACCCATCCGTTCTGTACAAGTCCCTGGAATCAGCGACAGAATTTAAAATTCCAGTTGAGATAAGAAAGAAAACTCTAAGCAATCCATTTCAACTCATCTATCCAATTTTTAAAAAATCACACACCAATAATGATATTTACAAATCATTGTTCGAGGAATTAAAGGAATACCATAAAATGCTCGGATGGAATTGTCTATTTACTGACGCTACAAACGAAGGAGCAGCGTTCGTTGTAGTTACGGAAGAAGGATACGTTATAAGTAAAGGTCGGCTCCATTTTACAACTTCAACATTTACTGCTGAGGCTTTTGCTTTACTACAAGCTATTAAATCTACAAAAAATAAAAAGACTATAATATTCACCGATAGCCTCGCATCTTTTGAAGCAATGAAAAATATCAATAACTCCTTTGACATAGAAGCCGATATCCGAAACAAACTAACTACGAAAAAAGAAATATTAAGTTGGACTGGGTTCCCGGTCATGTAGGCATAGTTGGAAATGAAACTGCCGATGCAGAGGCCAAATTAGCACTCAAACAACCGCTGATATCTTTCATACAATTTAACAAAAGGGACATTTCGAACTACCTAAGAATCTGTATGAAAAAAAAATAAGAATGATTGGCTTGAATACTCCCACCACTATTCAACAATTAACCCCAAATGTACAAAGGCAACTTTTCCTGCTCACCTACCTAGACCTATGGTAGTTAAATACATAGGACTAAGAATGGGATAAACAAACTCTACTCACACACACCTAATGACCAAAGAACCCGCACCTCATTGCAATTTCTGCGATCGAAGACCAATTTTAAATACAGAACATATTCTTCAATGTCCACATATCAACTCAACCTCCTTATTAATTTCCAACAAAATCATGAAGGAACTTTTAATTGTAATCTCACCAAATAACATAAAATTTGTTAATGAAATATTTTTAAGACTTAACATTCATATTTATAAATAAAAGTTTATTAAAATGAACCAAAGGCCCTGATACGAGTAGCTAGAGCTCTATATATTAGCTGTGTTTTATTGGGAATCTATCCATTGTACTGTAAGTAATTCCCAAAAAAACGCATCGACCGTAGCATGGACCGTAGCTTTTTTATTTTTGTAAAAATGGTACACACAGCAGTCACAAGTAATGAAAGAGTCTTTTGCAAAGTAATATTATTTAAAAATCAAAATTAGGAACAATAATTAGCTTTTATTCATGTAAAATAGCAAGTAGAAAAACGTACCAATATTTAATTTATGTTTCAAACCTATTTCTTGTGTTCACTTTTTCTGCATTTGCAATTTTAAATTCGAACATTCATTTTGCACCAATAGAAAGGAAATGATAAGTGAACGGGTTTGTTCATAGACTATAGTCAAGTCCCTTTTTACATAGGTCAATTTTTGTATTGCTATAAAAACCGTCTATGCCTTTCACACGATGAAACACAATTGCCGGAGATTTGCTTGTTTCCTTTTAATGATTCATGGTTTTGGACGCACACTACAACGTAGTTTAAATTGTTCACTCCCCTTACATTTCCCCTTTATATTTCGTGCTTTTATTTATTTTCTGAGTAGATCGATAGCTAGAGTTTTATTTTTCAAGCCAATTTAGAAATTTACTCGTATTTTCTGAGTATGTTTAGTTTTCAATTCAATATTCAATCAACAGAGATCATACTGCACTTAACATACGCGGATTAAGGAACAAATAGTTAACATTTGGTTTGCAATTTCCATGCACATGTCCAGAAAAAAAAAACAATGGGATCACAAAATTGTACGCCCAGTCCATGTCCATGTAGTGAAGCGAATACCGTTCATGGCCAACGTCCATTAAACAGTGAGGAAAAAGCACATTTTGTGAAGTTCCATTCATACGAGTATAAGTCCATGGTATTCACTTTAGCAACCACACTGTTGCAAAACTGTAAGTTGCATATGTGAGCGCCTGGCATTATAGCTCATAGAATTTCATACTAATAAATATTTTGCGGCGCAGTGTCGAGCAGTTCCTCTATAGTGCAGTTCCACTCAATGCGGTTTTTCTTCTCAAATTGCTTTTTTGTAGATCTAAATAAAAAGATGATTTTTTTCACCAAACTCCGTTTATTTACAACTATCAATAAAAATTGAACACAAAACAAAAATTGGGCTTGGATAGTCAAAAATAAAAGCAAAACGGAATTCATTCGATAAATATTGGTTTCTTTTTCAAAATGGATATCAAAATTTGTTAAAATTGATTAATTGACATTAGGGGTATACAAAATTGCAGATATAGGTGCGATTTTAGACGTACTTCAGGAAATAATTGAGCAAAGAATACAGTTTTTAATAATAAAAGTCAGAAACTTTTCAGAAGAACAGCTAATAATTTATTAAAAAATGGAGTTATCTAAGATTTGAGAAATATAAACTGGCCAACTATTAAAAAAAAGAATCAAAAAGATCGATTTGTCTTACGAATGAAATTAATAATTATAACACTCCATGAACACATCCATCTAGATTCAATTCAATTATCAATCGTACCAACAAAACTAACAAAATCAGAATCGAGACTCGACTGAACGTCAACCAGCCATTCACCGTAGCTTCTACTTTAGCTTTTTATCGACGGTAGCGAATTGTATGTAAATCGCAACGACGGATAAACTTACAGCGGATAATTTTCCCAATAAAACACAGCTATTATTATTGATTTGTAATTATATAATTTGTCAATAAAGCTTAATAATAATAATGAACTGCTTAACCCTATAAGCTATTAGATGCACATAGCAAAAGAACCTAAATCAGTTGCTGGTAATTGAAATTAACTGAAATTTAGTCTACGAAGGAGAAAAACCACAAGTTCTCTTTTTTTTCAAATATGTATAATATTTCCTGGGAAACTATACTGTGAACGGACTGTCAGAAAATTTAATATTATTAAATATCCTGTTGTCGTTTTCTTTTTCGAACAGTTTTGCGGGTGGCTGGCTTAAATTATGGTTGACCGTTGGGTAAGGGTGCTGATGGCAAGTATACATTGTGTATAATTCGGTTGGTGTGAACGTGTTGATTCGATAGAGCTCGCAAAGTCTCAAGACTTAGCATGAACATTAAGGGAAATAAATGGTCGGAGAACTCGCCAGGCAAGAATCGGCCCTTCACAGATCGTGTGCGAAAAAATCAATATTCCATTAGGAGTAGTAAATGGCAATATTTATAAGGCATTCAATCTCGGGTGGAGCAGTTTAAACAATCATATCTAGAAGCATAATCTCATCTACAATAAATTAATTACAGCTGAATTAATTTGCAAAGTTGGGCTGTGGTTCCGGTGCCAGGGAATGTATATCACTCATTCGAATTTGTGAAGTTCACTAAAATCATTCAAAAGTACGCATATTGGATAATTTGTGGTTCTATATGTGAGTCAAATCTTCAATCGTTCCATTTCTATTTAATTCGCGCAAGCAAAACGAATTCAACATATTTTTCTAAGAAGGATATGTGGCTTTGCTTAGTTGTGTACTGAAATTTTCCCGAAATGGATTCTCACAACTCCAAAACTCGAGCACTGTATGGAACATGAGATATGTATCTAAATCAGTAAATCCTGCAGGTGAATTACCTTTACATATGTGAACATACATTTTTTCGCGTTAACAAGTTTGCTGTCACCGGAACCGCTGTTCACGTGAACATGAATATGAATGTATTAGCTTACATTCGTTAAGTTCGCGTCAGTAACATTCACTTGCACTGGAACCGCAGCCTTAGGCAGACATAACCAGAATCGTTTAACATGCACGTGACAATGCCGATAAGGCATGCGGCGAACTGCAAAATACCCTTTGTCGCTGGAAAATCAAAAAAGTCATGCAAATTTCTCTAAAAAGTTTTGGTATGTCCAGAGAAATAAATATCACAATCGTTTAGTTACACACTTTTTAATAACCTGGGCGAACTTTTAGATTTGAAGATCAGAGATCTGTTCTCTTTCCTAAACATGACAAAGTGGCTTTAAAAAGAACTCTGTTTACTTTTGTATCAAAAACTTCTTCCAGACTCAATGGTTCTCGAGTAAGCACACAATGGGGTTTTGAAAATCTTACCACGCTTGGATTGACTATTGAAAGTAATCCAGCTGAGTGGGTATACAGGACACTAAATACTTTCCACAACCACAACCGAAATCTGTGCAAAACCAATCAAGGGATCTAGTCTCAAGGGAAGATGGTAACTCCATGATACCCTTTGATACCTTGCGGATTAAGTGGACTTAGATATACATACATACTAGAATGTGCCATATGAATATGTTACCGAACAATCAATCTGAGGAAACAGAGCGTATAAATTTCTAAGGCAGACAGTTAGGGGACTAGTTTGCCTAATTACTGTCTGACTCAGAGCTAGAGTTTTGGTCCGCTGAGATTGTATCTGCAAGCCATTAACAAGATGCCGTCTTATTTACAAATTTAATTGGGCTCCTGAGATTGCTTGGGTCGCCATTTCTACCTACATATACCCACCTGATTCATGTTCCTGGTTCGGCGGTCGGTCGGTTTAAGTGGTCGGTGGTTAAACTAAACTCGGTTTCCGTAGCATAATAGCTTGATGAAACAATAGACAATCCCAAACTTTAAGATTCCTCCCATAATAGCCGAGTTTTATTGGGAAATTTATACGCGGAGTTTATCCGTCGTAGC
Source organism: Philhelius pedissequus (assembly GCA_910595825.1). Taxonomy (NCBI): domain Eukaryota; kingdom Metazoa; phylum Arthropoda; class Insecta; order Diptera; family Syrphidae; genus Philhelius; species Philhelius pedissequus. The sequence continues at coordinate 270,037,058 of OU343160.1, read as the reverse complement.
ATTTTACATACAATTCTCTACGGTCGATAAAAAGCTAAAGTAGAAGCTACGGTGGATGGCTGATTGACGTTCAGTCGAGTCTCGATTCTGATTTTGTTAGTTTTGTTGGTATGATTGATAATTGAATTGAATCTCGATGGATGTGTTCATGGAGTGTTATAATTATTAATTTCATTCGTAGGACAAATCGATCTTTTTGATTCTTTTTCTTAATAGTTGGCCAGTTTATATTTCTCAAATCTTAGATAACTCCATTTTTTTAATATATTATTAGCTGTTCTTCTGAAAAGTTTCTGACTTTACTATTAAAAACTGTATTCTTTGCTCAATTATTTTCTGGAGTACGTCTAATGATTGAATGAATTCCGTTTTACTTTTATTTTTGACTAACTTAAGACCAATATTCGTTTTGTGTTCAATTTTTATTGATAGTTATAAATAAACGGAGTTTGGTGCAAAAAAAAACATCTTTTTATTTATATCTACAAAGAAGCAATTGGCGAAGACAAACCGCATTGGGTGGAACTGCACTATAGAGGAAATAAATAATATTTATTCGTATGAAATTCTATGAGCTATAAGGCTAGGCGCGCAAATATGCAACTTTCAGTTTTGCCACAGTTTGGTTGCTAAAGTGAATACCATGAGATAGAGCTGTGTCAATCGTTCATTTTTAAAGATTCAATCGTTCAAATGTCGTTCATTTCAAAGATTCGGTCTTTTCAATCGTTCATTTTTTCAATCAATCATTTCAGTTGCGAGTTGCGACCCATAGGGAAACATTTTTGAATTGAAACAATCACATGGTTGTGTGTGTGTGAAGTCAATCAATCTTTTGCTTTCATTCAACATTTATACATATGTAGGTGCATATGTAATGTGGTTGAGTAGTATGTGAAATTTAACTGATGCCTTTACAATAAATCAAGAACAAAATTGGTAAAAACATACCCACATTTTTGTATAGGTATTTCTTTAGTTTCGAGTACCAAACCATTAACACATAAACATATAAGAAAATAAAGAGAAAATTTAATACATACATATTTCATTTCCATTCAGTTTCGTTCGTTCTTTAGAACGATAGAGTGTAGTGAAAAGTGAAACCAATCAATGCAATTCATTTTGATTGCAAATAAGTGGAATGAACGAAATATGATTGCCTTGCGTTCAATCATTTGATTGAAATTGTAATATAGTGTAGAACGATTGGTATTGAAATAGATTGATTCGATTTACTTACTCTGATTGCAATCAATCAATCTTTTTAATGAACGGGTCATAAGGACCGAATCAATCACGATTGACACAGCTCTACCATGAGAGTGCGCAGTAACAATTCAATTCAGTCCACGATTCGAGCAACTTAAAAGTTTGCGTTTTGGCACAAATCGAACGATCGCCCCAAATAAGTTCTTCAGTTTGTATCACACCGAACTATAATGTAACTGCGCGCACATTAAATCAAAATATTGTTTATGTGATGGTTTATCTCGTTGATTAATTTTAAGTTGTTAATGTGCGGGATCACTAGTGATTAAACTATTTCGTTTCGCAAAAATTGCATGTGAGCGCCTAGCTTAAGCACACTAAGCGGCAACTGAACTTCACAAAATGTGCTTTTTCTTCACTGTTTAATGGACGTTGGCCGTGAACGGTATTCGCTTCACTATATGGACATGGACTGGGCGTACAATTTTGTAATCCCATTGTTTTTTTTTTCTGGACATGTGCATGGAAATTGCAAACCAAAAGTTAACTATTTGTTCCTTAATCCGCGTATGTTAAGTGCAGTATGATCTCTATTGAGTGAATATTGAATTGAAAGCTATGTTACTCAGAAAATAAATTTATAAATTGACTTGAAAAATAAAATTCTAGCTATCGATCTACTCAGAAAATAAATAAAAGCATGAAATATAAAGAGGAAAGAAGTTTTTTTTTTATAATACAAATTCTATATACTACTGAATTACATCAGCCAAGTAGAAGACTTAGCACTATAATATTTGGACTTGTTGAATTATTGATTGAAAATAGCTTTTAACGGCCTTTAGTCGAACAAAAATTGGCGTTTCGTCCCGGCGATCTCACATGGACTCATCAGTTGACTAGTGAGGACCTTTGTCAATACGTAATTTTTGCCAAGTTCAGTTCATCTAACATAGATTTCGTGAAGAACATCTAGTGTGAACTATATCCAACAAGACTAGACAAGACAAGTTCTTCACGAAATCTATGTTAGATGAACTGAACTTGGCAAAAATTGCGTATTGACAAAGGTCCTCACTAGTCAACTGATGAGTCCATGTGAGATCGCCGGGACGAAACGCCAATTTTTGTTGGACTAAAGGCCGTTAAAAGCTATTTTGAATCTATAAAGGGGAAATGTAAGGGGAGTGAACAATTTAAACTACGCTGTAGTGTGTGTTCAAAACCAAGAAACATTTAAAGGAAACAAGCAAATTTCCATCAATTTATGTTGTTTTTCTCGTGTGATAGGTATAGAAGATTTTTAAAGCAGTGCAAAAATTGCCCTGTGTAAAAAGGGATTTGACCATAATCTATGAACAAACCCATTCACTTATCATTTCCTTTCTATTGGTGCAAAATGAATGTTCGAATTTAAAATGGCAAATGCAGAAGAAATGAAAACAAGAAATAGGTTTGTAACATAAATAAAATATTGGTACGTTTTTCTTCTTTCCATTTTATATGAATAAAAGCTAATTATTGTTCATTATTTTGATATTTTCTTAATTTTACTTTGCAAAAGACTCCTTCATTACTTGTGACTGCTGTACAGGGGTACCATTTTTACAAAAATAAAAAAGGTACGGTCCATGCTGCGGTCGATGCGTTTTTTTTGGGAATTACTTACGGTACAATGGATAGATTCCCAATAAAACACACATAATAATAAACAGGAAATTGAAGAAGAATATTAGTGGGAACTAACGAAAGCTGGGTCTTGATACCATGTGGCACAAACAAAAAAAATTAGGTCAAGTTCAAAACAATATGAACAGGCAAAATAATCAAACTAAACAAAAACATCAACTAATGTCAATTCTACTTTAGTATGTTTGAAATTAGCATATATTTACAAAAGAAATGTCAACAAGTCGGAATGATTGTTTCGATTGACATCTTCCGCAATTAGCAAAAAAAAATATTTGATATGATTTATTTTGATCCAACTGGTACTGGGAAAGAAAATAAAGCTCAGTAAGACTTTGGTGACGAAAAAGCATACAAGAATTCATCACACTTTATTCGAACATTTTTGGGAAATTATATTTTCTTTTACTTACAAGAATTTTCGGACCTTTCAGGCAACAGCCTTTCTTTTTAATGCCTTGACTTTTATGGAGGTTACACATCCCGCAAATTCCTACACCCAATCTATATTTAATTCCCAACCTTAATTCCTTCCCATAGAATTATAAGTCATTGACATTTTCCATATTCAATTTCATTTTCATTCTCACAGAACCCAAAGTGCATTCGCAAGCACTTTGACAATTCTTCTGCCCGTAACCTGATATATAGAACAAGCGTCTGTACAAAACGAAGCTAATGTAATTTTTAGATTTAAGAAATCAGTTGTAACTACAACGCAACCAGGCACGCTCGTGAACAATAAAGATAATCTTTTTTTTAAACATCAAACGGCGTGTTTAAACTTATAATTTGGATGACATGCGCTTTACTATAGGAATTTACAACACTTCAAACTTTTACAATACATCTACATTGATAGGAGCGTGTTATTAACAAGACCAACTGTTACCCCCTTAGCATAAGTCCACTTTCTGGGCACAACAACCTAAAAAAAAAGCATTTCACATAACAGATATTGCTAAGTTTAGGCCTTATATCAACCAAGTGTACGACTAGAAAAGCCATTAGCTCTGCCATATTCAAGCCATTAATTGTCATAATACTATCGTATTATACAAACAATAGAAAATATAACAACAAAAATAATGGAATGTCCCCAATCGTGCAAATGTAGCATTAAGCTATCGTGGTGTTTCCTTTTTTTGAAAGACATGATGAGATAAGCAACCTTTTCCTAAACTGTAATAAGATCAAGCATAATAAACAAAAGTTAGGTACTTCACATAATAAATGTGTAACCCTAGTCCCATCAAATAATCCTGCTTAGTGTTGATGTGCTAATTTCCGACTGTTCCCATGTGGTTAACATTCCCTCCCTAGGTACTTAAAAAGGTAAACGTTTTTTATTTATTTTTTTTTTGAAGAAAAGGTATTTGACTTCTCAAAATTCTATCCATGAAAAGGTTTTAAGAAGCGACCTCATTTGCTACTATGAGATAACACTTTAAATTGTAAGAAAAAAAAAACAAGTGTTTCTTACCTTTCACCGCAATACCTGAATTTGATAAGTCGAAACTCAAGAATTTACCTTTGAACTTTAGTACAAGTAAGGCTACGAAAAACGTGCTGACTTTTTAACAGCAACAACAACAAATAATAATAAATAAATACAAATAAAATCGACGTGAAACGATGTCACCTTTTTGCATGAGTTCAGATTTAATTTAGTGTAACAGATGTTGGCACGTATTGCCATGTATTTTGGATTTCTGAATTGAATGGCTTCATCATGGCGGAAATATGTACCGTATAAGCCATACACTTGAACATATACTCGTATTGTAAGGAATTCAGTCTTCGTATACCTAGAACGTGTATATTTCAAAGGGTTGTTGTAAAATGGAATTTATTTTCGGAAATTATATTTTGATGACACATTTTTCATTCAATTTATTATTGCATATTATGAAGCTAATAATTATTGCCATCTGTTGGAATGTGCTCAGACTTTCATTAATAATTAATTTAACTAACAAGCCATGGATGAGGATAGCCATATTTCTGGACAAATTAACGTTATCTTTAATAAAATATCGGATCATAGAATTGATTTGTGTATATCAAGGGCTTTAAGGACTCTAGCATCCGCGAAAGAAGATTCTTCCAAAGAAATCACTTACGCTCGTAAGTTAGGGCTTCTGGAGGAGTAATAACACTTTCAGGACACCCGACCGGAGTTGAATTAACAGCGAACTGAGCCGCACGTAAATTGGCTTTTTCACGTGAGCTGACAAAAGGAGTGTGAATAAGGACGAGCGTTGGAACCGAAGATAAAGCTTAGTTTCGAATATTTTTAACAAATGACCAAAAATTGTTAAAACCTTTGGGACATTGTTAATTTATGGTCGTGGAAGAAATTGGTTCTCTGAATGTGAACGTTGCAAGTCATTCTAGCTTGTTAAAGTGAAACTTCTATAAAATCGTTGTGATTTGAAACTCGAAGAAACGAAAATACTAGGGCTGGCAACGAGCCGAGACCAGGCGAGACTTTTGTTAATCTCGTCTCGGTCTCGTCAAAATCGAAAAATTTCAGTATCGTCTCGGTTTCGGTCCAGGTCTCGTCTCGGCCTTGGGCTCGCCTTTTTCTCGAGAAAATTTTAATGTGCGATCTCGTCTCGGTCTCGGTCTTGGTATCATCCTTAGTCTTGGTTTCTTTCGTGTTTTTTTGGTAGTAAAAAGTTGTAAGATAAAGATAAGACGCATTGTTTGGATTGCAAATATAGATGTATTGTTGTGGTATCTCAGAAGTTCGTGGGTAAGAAAAATGTGGGAAAATGTATGAAACGAACTGGTGAGTCTGTTTTGTCTTTTGAGTTAAGTGGAAATAACATTTTGGAAGAATTGTGTAAGTAAATATATTTCATAGCAAAAACAAATAAAATATTTAAAAAAAGAGTACCTACATACAACGCTCAATTTCTTAAAAAATAAATTAACCGTTTTTGTCAAGCCCCGACCTGTCAAAAACCATTTAAGGATGTCTCCGATTTAAATGAATTAAAAAAACCTCTACAAAATTCAAATTTTACCTCAAATAAATTCGAATTTTTTCCTCCGGCAAAAGTTAATTTTAAGCCTCTTGTATGACATTTGGAAAAAAATATTATCAAAGCGTCAAAATATAGTATGTTGTCTACCTATCAAGCCATGAGCTGTCAAAATACATTGAAGGACTGCTCCGATTTTAGTGTTTGGTATCGTGAAAAATCGTACGAATTGGTACAAATTTTCACATTTAGCTGTCAAAACCCATAGAAAAAAAAACCAAGCTTTGGAAACTTCGTGAAAATCCACGTACAATATGGATCTCAAGAATTCGGTCAAACTTGGCATCTGCACGTCTTTTCCAACTTTATTGAGCTTGTCAATTATGAATCTAATAATGATATATCCTTGTATCTAATAATAATATATCCTTGTACGTTGCTTATGCTAAACAAATCATAAACTAGAAATTTTGTTCTGCACTACGTAGGTCCATGAAGCTAAGGCCATAAACTTCACTTGAAAAGAGTATGTTTTACTTGTGTAAATCGAAAACTATGATTTTGAGTTGATGAGTTTTATTAGTTGCGTATGAAAGCGCTCCGAATGGCTTACATTTTGTGCTAATTTAGTTTTCAAAGGTGTGTGATAACGTAAAAAATAGGCTGTGAAGTAACGTTATCAGAAAACTTTGAAGAGCCGTATTTCCAAGATAAAATTTGAATTTTGTACAGTTTTTTTAAACCATTTTAATTGTAGCAATCCTTCAATGAAATTGACAGTTCATGGCTTGGCAGGTAGGCAATAAACTATCAGCCCTATTCTGCTATTTTTCGACTCACGTGAATATTTCACTCAATTTTTCACTATTTAGATATTTTCAAATGTCTTCTATCTTTTGAGTCCAAAGCTTTACTAATATTTTTTTGTTTAATTCTTAAGAGAATCTAATTGTTAAAATTTATTTTTGATCGAAATTGATATACTTTTTGAAACAATTCGTTTTTTCCGTCGGATAGCAGAATACAAATATTCACGTGAACGTTGAACAGAATAGGACTGTATATTTTGACGTTTTTAAAATATTTTTTTTCAAACCTCACCCAAAAGGCCGTAAATCACCTTTTGCCGAAGCCAAAAATAAAATCGAAAAAACTTCGAATTTTCCTGGGTAAAATTTTAATGTTACAGAGGTTTTTTAATCTATTTAAAGCGGGGTCATCCTTCAATGGATTTTGTTAGCTTATAGCTTGACAGCTAGGCAACGAACTATATTTTGACGTTTTGACAATATTTTTTACCAAATGTCACCCAAAATGAAGCAACGCCATGCATACATAAATCGTACGTATTGTTCTCTGGATTTTCGCAATGCGCCTATCTCTGTATAACTATCTACATACATATATGGTTTAATATGTTCCCAGCAAACATTTTAATTCAAAAATGAACGATAATTAATTCATAAAAGTGAAGAAACCGGCCGCAAAAGAATTCACTTTTGATGCAATTTGAATCCTTTTACCTGGGCTCTTAGACACCAATTTGAATCATTGTAATGATTAATTTATGATCTGAAAATTCGTCATTTAAATGAACGTATATAAGAGCTCCATATATTCATTTAAATGATTAATGCCTGAATCTTTTCTAAATCATAAACATAATTCCAATAAAATTCAATTAAGTGAAGGATTTCTAAGTATATACCTTCACTTTAATTAATCGTACAGGAATCATTTTTGCGATTCAGAAAAGGTTCAGGGATTAATCATTTAAAGGAATATATGGAACGGTTATATACGTTCATTTAATTGTAGAATTTTCAGATTATAAATTAATCATTAAAACGATTCAAATCGGTGTCTAAGAGCCCAGGTAAAAGGATTCAATTAGCATCATAAGTGAATTCATTATTTCTGATTCATTTATGATTGCATATTTCATCGGTGAGCCGATCGGGAACATTTTTTGATTTGGTTATATACCTATCTAAACCGATCTTTCGAAAAACTTTTCCGAACTGATAATCGACTATGCAAACGAAAATTTTGTCATTACAATGACCCGTCATCATTACCCCTTGGTAAAAATAAAAATAAAAGGATGGATAAAAAATGATCTCCATATGAAAGATCCAACAACAAAATCTGAGTGTTGTTTTTTTTTGACACAGAATACATATCTCTTTGCGTCTCTTTGGTAAGAATTTGTAGGATCTTTGCATATATTCATAATTCATTCAAAAAACTGAAGGTTTCCTGAATATTATTCTTCATTTTTGGTGATTAGAATCTGAACCTTCAGATAAATATTTGCTGGGAGTAATTAGCTGTAGTAATATGAAGGTGAAATCATTTTGAAATACACACACTTTCGCAAAATTGTGTTGTTTGATGCTGAAACCCACACTATTTTAAAGTAGGTGACTTTTGATAAAGTTTCCATCATATCAAATTGAATTTCGTTCAATGCGACATACAAACAAGGTATGTTTACTTTCGTATCTGTCAGATGATTTCATCTCATTTGCGATACGGTTGTTATTTTCGTGTTGTTAACCGGTTAACGCTTATGAATTAATTTTAAGTTTGAACACAATTTATTATTTAAAACAAAATTATTAACTGTAAATTATGTCGTCGCATCTACAATTTTTGTTTGTATGGAAATAATAGTATTTTCTTCTCCGAAAAAAAGCTTATCTACATACATGTTCGTATGCAGATATATATTATTTGACATGATCGTATTCTAAAGCAATTTTTATATATAAACCTGAAAACCGGTTAAAAACACCCGTTTTTTTGCCCGGTTAAAACCGTCAGGTTACCCCGGGACTGAAAGTAACCGGAAAAAACAGAAACCGGTTAATTTTGAATAACCGGCATTCCTAGTCTTTAATCTGTAGTACAGTTACTAGTTTGGTGTAGAGCTTTCGAGTTGCTTTGTTTTACTGGAATGCTGGATTGAATATTGGAACGGCAGCTGCATGTTGTGTGTGATTTTTGGATTTTTATGAACAAAAGTCATGCTGGCTATTTTTGTAGAATGAGCAGATATGTTATATGTGGATATGTGAAAGCTCTAGTTTAAAGCAGGTCGTATATTAATTGTGTATTTTTATTTACATATGTGAACATTTTAATCTCGCAAATAAATAAATTTTGCAAGTATGCGAAATAGTTATATCAAATTAACAAATTTAATTTCGGAGATTTGACTGAGGTTAATCGGTAAGATTTAATAGTTCAGTTGAAATCGGTCACTTAACTCCCCGAAATCGCTGAACTAAAATTGCTTAACTATGGATCAAAGTTCAATCGACGCGAAGGTGATGGTTGCACAATAGGAAGATGGGGTCGTTATAACATGAGAAAAAATGTCAACTTCGCTGTTTTTTAACCGGTTACCATGAAATTATGTTGCTGGCATAGAATTATGATACACAAAAATTGTTTCGAATTATGGCGAGTATATAAGCACATAGGCTCTTTTTTAAGCTTATTCCGCTTTTCCTGAGTGGGGCTATATTTATAATTCCGGAAAATCATTTCTCTAACCCTTAAAACCTCTACAGCTCCAATAAAACCATGCATTTTCTTTCGATCTTATAATTTTCACGGTATTCATGATAAAATTTCTCATTCCGTGAAGAATCAAATTTGTTATCATATCTGCGCTGGGGTCTATGTGACTACCGAGGAAGCATAGTGATCGTTGTCCGTTGGATTTCTCGTATTGCCAAACGGTTCTCCTTTTTGGTGATTTTTCCTTAAATGAGAGGTATTTGAATTGGAAATTTTGCAGTATTGGTCTGATGTGCCTAGTGGTGATGACACACTTACAGCGTTTGTGGATTCGGCTTGACTCTTAAACAAGCTGAGTCAGTTGATTTAACTCAGCAAAGACCTAAACATAACTTCCTTCGGGTTTTGTCTGGCTTAAATGCGAAGCCAGCTTGAATTGTGTAAATTGAAAACGCCTGTAATGACGATTTTAGTATGAGGATAATGTGAGAAAATTTTTTGAATGAAGTCAAACAGACCATCAAATTCGTTTATAGTTGAATTTCTATCCAAATTTGTGTTGCGATAGATAAAACATGTTTTTACCGTGAATTTTAAACACATGAAATTTAAGTTTCCTTAGGCACAAACAATAGTGCAGTTGAAGAAAGTTGATACCCAACATAATTTCTTATTTATACAGCGAGGCCAAGTCAAGGCCAGATTACGTCACTTGAGCTATGTCGCGTGATTGCACATTTTCGCTAATAAAAACCCCAACTGCTAGTTCTTTAATTATGGGAACATTGAATTGTTGTCGTTGAGGTGAATGGGCACCACGTGGCTTCTTGCCTGCGCTCGTAATGATTTTGAAATAATCATAAAGCATTGCTCTTACATTTCATCGCACGAAAAATCGTATAAAAATGATTGAGTTCATCATCTGAGTACACATAACTCCTGCATGATGATATCCGTCACCGTCCTTGGACCTGAGTAGTAATAGTGGAATCCGAAGGAGAAGAGTGCAAAAATGCCCTATTTGACATTTTCTCTTGCAAGACACGACAAATGCGTTCCCGTTAGGAATTTCAAAGTTCTTTAAATATATAAATCTAAATTGAGATTGATTGGTCGATTTGGCGTATGTGTTTGAAACAGTGATGTCAAAACAGGACACCGGCCGATTTAGATAGAATCTATAGAGACGATCTATACAGAGCTATGTCCTGTTTTGATATCCCTGATTGTGTAAGATGACAGTGAAAGAATACGCGCAGCTTAGTCAAGGTTGGTTTTGAATAAATAGAAAACATCGATGTCAAGAAGGGTACTCCATTGTCATATGATATATTCAACATAGTTGTGGAACCCATTGTGCGAAACTCCACCAGTGAAACTACTAGAAGTCGATATAAATGCTCCACACATTTATAAACATATATGCGCTGACAATGACGGGCTCTGGAGGAAAACATTCAACGACGTCGACTAATTGATTGCGTATTGAATTTGTTCAAAAATTATGCAAACATTTTTGGAATGTACTGCTCAGCAAATCTAGAATGTGCTACTCGAAGCACTAAGCAAAGCCCGAGTTAACATGTAAGAGGCTTGTTGGTTGAGGTCAAGGTCCAACCCGAACTATAACGGCAACTAAGAAAAAGAAAAAGATTGAACCTTTCACAGGAAGGTCCCAATCATATATGGATAATACGAAGATTGGAATCTTTCTCTTTACATTGCTGTATTTGTGATATGGTTAGGGGTCGATGAATAAATGTGAATTACTATTTTTGGGATGCGTTCAAAACTTTAGGTGATGACATACTTTTTTATTGAGTATATATTTTAATTGTGTCGTTTTTTTATTTGCCAATAGGGATTTTGATCCGGGATTTCGGATTGTACGTGTTTGTATGTATTCTACAGTAAACAAAACCGGTTGACGTTTCAGCAAATTTTGCTTTATTTTGGTGTTTTATATTAAAATCGGGATATGTGATTTTGATTCCGAAAAGAACGCGAAAACTGGTCCGGGATCAAAAAATCCTGAGGGATCGATTTTTTTCTTGAAATGAAAACGAAATTATCTAAAAATAAATAAATATTTATTTCGAAGAAAAATGTCAATCTGAAATTTTCTAATTTTGTTGACATTGACATTAATTGATGTTCGATTAACTGGATTAAAAATCGTACAATCGTGGTTCAGCAGCTTTGGTTTAATATTCGAATTCGATTTAACTCCTACGAAGTGTTGTACAATCGAAGTTTTGATTTAACTCACCGCTGAATTTGTTTTAACGTGTTAATAAATTAATCCGAATTACAAAATGTGAAAATAAAACGCAGCGAATTATTTACAGCCCTATTAATAAAAATTTCTTATTCCACCTCTAATCCATTACTTAATAAGCCATATAAAAGAAGTTATTCTGCGGATTAAGATTATTAGTTAATTAAAAATCGAATATCCACGAACAAAATCTACTGTAGGTATAACCTCTATCTTTTTATTTGCGAATATAGGTATATTTTAGTATTTGTATTTTTATTAATATAGTAGCCTGATCTTAAGATTTACATCTTGTTTATAATAAAGCTTATAACATGGACTTTTAAACCGTATTTAAGAAAAAAGAATAATAAAATAAAACATTTAGTAAAAATAATTTTTTGAAAGTTTGGATGGATGGATGTATGGATGTTTGTTGCTCAATAACTCCGGAACGGCTGAACAGATTAGGATGAACTTTGGTACAGAGATAGATTATTGTTTGGAATAGGCCACGTGCTACTTTTTATCCCGGAAATGGTGAGGGTTTTGAGTTCTCAAAAGGATGGTCTTAAAGTTTGCCACATAAATGCTCAAAGCTTAATGCCTAAAATTGATGAATTTCGTGATCTGTCTGAGGGTTCCAACCTTGATGTCATATGCGTTACAGAAACCTGGCTTGTTAAGGGATTAAGTGATAAATTGTGTTGCTTAAAGGGTTATAAAATCTTTCGGTTGGATAGGAAAGGTCGTGTTGGAGGTGATGTTGCGATTTATGTAAGGAATGAGATCAAGTGCAAGTTAAAGTGCACCTCCAAAGCGGATAGTGCGATAGAATATATTTTCATTGAAATTTTAGGTGAGGGAGATAAACTTTTATTGGGAAATGTGTATAGGCCAAATAAAAATATAAATTTTTTTCCTTTTATTACATTGATGGAAGAAGTATCCTTATATTGTCCCAACATAATTGTATGCGGAGATTTCAACTCTAATATATTGGTAGATCAATCACTTCTCAACGCAATGAGCTCATTACATTTAAATGCTGTTAATACCATCAACCCAACGCACTCTTCTAACCATCGTCCAACATTACTTGATATTTTTTGGGTGAGCAGCTTGGAAAAAGTGAAACTGTATGATCAGCTTTCAGCATCTGCTTTCTCAAAACATGATTTAATATTTATGACTTTCGACTACAATGTAACCTTGGTAGTTCAGACCATACAATACAGGGCTTTTAGCAGGATTGACAATATTGCTTTGGAAGAACATTTGAGAAGTATTAACTGGGACACAATCTATTATCTTCCATCGTCGGATGAACAAATTCAATTTTTTAATGAATGCACCCTTACGCTCTTTAACAGACATGTTCCACTGCTAACAAAAAGTTATACACCTGACATGAAACCATGGTTTTCACACCACATTCGCTCTCTAATGCTAGATCGAGACAATGCATACAGACGCTGGAAACGCTTTCGCTTAAATTATCACCTCTGCACCTACCGCTCACTTCGGAACCAGGTCGTTCAAGCAATACGATCGAAAAAATGCCAAATATACTCCTCCCGATTAAATGCTTCGTTGACCGGACGACAATTATGGACCAATCTCCGACAAATAGATGTTGCTAGAAGCAAAAATTCTTGTGTTGATGATTATGAATGCAATGAACTCAACAGGAAATTTATTTCGCTTCCAGCACCTCCTTTAGCTACGGCTTGTCTTCCAGAGGCTCATATTAACAACGCGTTAAATAACTTTAATTTCACATTTAGATCGGTCGATTGCGCTGAAGTAGTTGCTAGTATCTTGTCAATTAAATCTAATGCCTTTGGACTTGATAAGATGTATCCAAAATTTCTTAAGCTGATATTGCCATTGGTCTTACCCTTCGTAACATACATCTTCAACACTATTTTAACTTCAGGTAAATATCCGCATCAATGGAAAAAAGCAAAGATCATACCAATTATTAAAAACTCTCAAAGTGATGTTTTCAGACCAATTGCAATTTTACCTTTCTTGTCCAAAGTTTTTGAAAGAATCTTGCAAAATCAAATGACCACGTATCTCAGTTCAACAAACTTTTTGACACCTAAGCAGTCCGGTTTTCGAAAAGGTCACAGTTGTATCACAGCTTTACTCAAAGTAACGTAAGATTTGCGACAAGATCTAGATGAAGGTAAAATTCTCTCGGTGTTCCACAAGGTTCGATTCTAGGTCCTCTGTTATTCTCACTCTATGTTAATTAATTACCATCAGTGGTAAAATATAGTTCAATCCACATGTATGCTGATGATGTACAATTGCATTTGAGTTGCCCGTTAGATCTTATAGAAGACGGCGTAAGCTGTCTTAATGAAGATCTTGACAAAATCGCATGTTGGTCACAGAAAAATGGTCTTTTATTAAGTCCTAAGAAATCTGTAAGTCTTGTGATTTCAAAGAAAGTTGTTGACCTTTCTTGATTTCCTCCAGTCCTTTTACAGAACTCTTCAATTGAATATGTTGAAACTGCTAAAAATCTAGGTATAGTTTTTAACCGAAATTTAACCTGGAACAATCACATAAATATTGCTGTGGGTAAAACATATGGCATCCTTCGAACCATGTGGGCCACACAATCCTTTACGCCTTTAAGAGTGCGGATGTTATTAGTAAGAACGTTGGTCTTACCTACACTCATTTATGGTTGCGAGACTTATTCACATTGCGATTCCGTCAGCAAAAGAAAACTAAACGTAGCCTTTAACAGCCTGGTACGTTATATTTACGGCTTAAGAAGATATGACAGTGTATCCAATTTTTCTAAAAATCTTTTAAATATGAGTTTTGAAAATTTCCTAAAGTACCGAGCATTACACCTACTCTCAAAGATACTCCTCAATCGTGAACCCTAATATTTCAGTGATATGATAACTAGGTCATCCTCGCAAAGGACGCGAATGCTTATCCACCCGCGCTATGCATCTCTCACATCCGAGCGTCAGTTTTTTATATATACAATTCGATTATGGAATTCTCTCCCACGAAACTTAAGAGAAATAGACGATGTTTTGAAGCTACAGGCCAGAATTAAGCTTCACTTTTCACAACGATGATTACTTTTTGATAATAACAACTTTATTGTTTTTCCATCTTTTCCTTCTTTTTCGTTTGTTTTTTTTTGTTTTCTTTCTTGTTTTAATTTTTGTTTTAAATTTTTTTTTTTGGTTTATATAAATTTTCTTTTTATTTAAATATATCTTAGTAACAAAAACTGTCGAATCCTAGCTTTCATAAAATGTTTAACTTTAGCCTGTGCCTAAGTTATAAGACAATATGTCTTAATGTGTATAGGTTTTTCATGAAATAAATAAATAAATAAATAAAAAAAATAAAATGTATGGTTCCTGTGGGATAGATATGTTTTAATTTTTCATAGGGCTCATTCTACAAATAGCTAACATAGCTTTTATTCACAAGGCGCATAGAAGCACACGGATTCGCATGAAATTTGATTGGTAGATGGATGGGGTACTGGATTCTCACATAGGTCATTTCCTAAGGAGTTTGTTCCGCTTTAACGCCTCAACGACTGAACGGTTTTTAATTGTAGGTGTATAGTTGTCATGAGATTCCCGTGGGATAGAAAGTCCGTATACAATCGCACGGACATCTGCTATTAAAAATGGTGTGGAAAAATTGGCTCGAACTCTTTTTTAGTTGTCGTAAAATCCAGGAGAAGGTTTTTGCAAAAGAAAATTTTGGGTAAACCCTCCAGAAAAGTCGGGAAATTTTAAAAATCGAAAAGTGATTTTTTTGTATTTAATATTGTATGCAAATGTTCCGGAATGGCTTTTCGAATGAATAAATAGAAAATTCTTATTGGAAAACTGGAACAATTCTAGAAAATGCGAACATTTTTTTCTCGATGATGTAAAGATAAATTTAAAGCATGATTTGATGATTTGGACAATGTAAAGGTGGAAAATTCGTTGTGAAGCTTGGAAAATTTCAGGTAATCGTGATATTATAAATGTAAAAGTTTGGATAGATGGATGTTTCTTGCTCAATAACGCCAGAACGGCTGAACGGATCTGGATAAAATTTGGCACATGGACACACACATACTCGATTATCACATAGGTCGTTTCCATCCCGAAAAATGGAACCGAACAGTTCATATGCCTATGTTGGAGAGGCTTATATATGAACAAAATATATACTTGGTTGTTTGCTCCGCATTCATGCCTCAACCATTGAATGGATTTTAATAAAATTTGGTAAGCAGCTATAAGATTAGCCATGATTTATTTTTCCCAACTTTATTCTTGTAGTTCTTACTTTTTGAATCCAATATTAAATCTTCACTTTGTTCGCGAACATGCCCGTGCACGACGAACATCGAAGCCAACGAACACTACAAAATCTAAATTTTGGCCAACAGCAAGCGGTTCGCGAACCAGCCCACATATAAGAAGAGCACAGCGAGCTCGAGCATGCTATTCGAGCATGTTCGTCGTTTGTGTCTACATTCAACGACTGAAGGGTTTTGAATAAAATTTTGTAGGTGGATAGATTATTTCATTAGATCCCGTGGGTTCGTAGCATCGCACGGGTATCTGCTAGTTTAAAATAAATAAATGATTATTTATATATTTAAAAAAAATAAAAAGTGAAATGTAATGTGTATTGCTATTGTATAATGTATTAAACAATTGGCAATAAAAGGAAAAAAAACAACAGAAAAATGCAACAACCTAACAATTATCGAAAAAAGAAAGAAGATAGTAAGTCATGTCATCGAGTAATGTACGAAGACATTTTCTTTCAAAGTAATTATATTATCTGAGTTTCGAATATAGCGTGGTAGCGAGTTCCATAACCGAGATGCGTTGACAAAGAACTGTCGCTCTGAAGTAAGCCATGAAAATCGAGGAACTATGATTTGCTTAGATCTTCTAGATAACGAGAACTGGAGTCTATTGTGATGGTATGAAGGATGACGCGTTTTGATTATACTAAAAGGCAATACTAGAGTCATCAGCTTAATAAGATTATCCAGAGAAATTCCATATATATCTTTGGAAAAAAGAGATATGTGGTTAAAGCGTCTTAGACCATAAATATTTCGAGCTACGCTGTTAAACGCAACGTTAAGCTTTCTCCGATTTATACTGTCAAGTTTGCAAAAAATTTCACGCTCATAAGCCAGGATCGGAACTATGAGGATTTTCGCTAACATTTTCCTGGTAGTTAGTGGGGTAAAATTTCTGGTTGGACATAGTAATCGAAGATTCCCATATGCATTGCCTACAACTTCCGTAATATGGTTGTTCCAGTTTAATGTACGATTGAAGCATATGCCTAGGTTCTATAGGCAAGTTATGCATTCGTAAAAAAAAATCTAACGATCAAACATCACATTACGATCATAGAGAAACCTATAAGTAAAGTAGACAAAATTTGTTAAAAATGCACACATTTCTTGGCGGAATAAAATCGATTTTGTTCAGAAAATTTTGGATGTTGACAAGAAAAATTGATGATTAAGTGTGAATTCAAAAAAAGAACTGACAGTTTCAAATAACCCTTTTTGAAACTGAGTGTATTTAAATGTTACCTCATTTGCACGGAATTAGATTTTTTGTATTCATTTAAAAGCATTTGAAAAAAATAGAAGATTAATTCATTAAAAATGAGCCCTTGAACTAAATTTTAAATTATTAGATAAAATTACTTTTTTGCAAGATTTTTTACAAATATAAAAATTGTATTGTATCATTTTAAGCAATTGCTAAATATATTTGAAATGCATTTTAATTTATAAACATTAATTTAAATTATTACATACTGTTACTAATTTTAAATTGAAATAATATAGTTACATTTAAGGTGATACTTTTTGAACATACCCACCGATTTTAACTAAAAAATGGTTACCGGAACAACTTTATGCATTTTTTTTGTTAATCACTCTTACTACGTTTATATGGAGAATTGAATCGGTATTGAATCAGGATTTAGGTCTTTGTATACTTGAAACGGATTAAAATAGGATTACTCGATCCGATCCCACTAGATGAGCTGAATCGAATTAAAAATACATGTGCATACCTGAAACGAGGAATTGAATCCAATTCACATCTGGGGTGTGTGTGATACAATAGTTTTTTTTTTTTGTGTTCAGAGGGTTTCCGTTATATTTTTTCTGTCGCATGTTTTTGTTCTTTCGTCTGTACTCAGATTGTCACTTCGATTCTATTTTAGTTCAATCTGTCTATCACTCGAGGCCATATATCTGAATCGAAATATCAATTCGGATTAGATTCTATTCCCCAATCCACTCATATAATTGGGGTATATATGCGTTGGTTCTTCTGTGTCTGTTGGGTCAACACATTTATTATGTTTAGAAGTCTACACGGTTTTCTTTTTCAACGATGTGGGTTCAAGTTTGACATTTGATTTGTAGACTTATATAACCCGTCACTCGAGCGGAGATTATCTTAGTATCTGACATATTCACGACGAAACGAATTCTAAGGAAACGGACTAACTTTTAAAATCATCAACATTTGGGAATTTGCGCAGTTTATAAAAGGTCCGCCATCTAACTTTGTTTTTCAACTAGTGCTTATTTCGTGAATGGTAACACTTAGCTCATGTCTGATTTGACAGATAATTAGTTTTATCCTTCCGCTGAACGAATATGGTTGTGTATACGCTTGAGAAACGCTGGGAAATATTGCGACATTACTTTGAAAATCATGGTAATGTTGCAGAATGTGTGCGAAAATTGCGTACGGATTTTGGAAGAATAGAAGCACCGTCAGCTACGTATGTTCGTTATCTTGTGAAAAAAATGAAAGTAACTGGCATCCTCATCGATAAACCAAAGCGTGAAAAGCCAAAAACAGTTTGTTCACCCGAGAATATTGCTGCTGTGGCAGAAAGTGTGCGTGAAGCGCCATCAACATCAATTATTCGTCGTTCTCAACAATTGAACCTTTCGGAGACATCATTAAGACGAATTTTGCATAAAGACCTTAGTATGACGCCATACAAAGTCCAATTGGTTCAGGAGTTTAAGCCAACTGACTATCCAATGCGTTTTCGCTTCGCTAAGTGGGTAGGGTTGGCAACGAGACCGAGACTAGTCTCGGTCTCGTCTCGGTCTCGGTCTCGTCAACGAGACGAGACTCCTTTAAAAGTACCGAAGACGAGACCGAGAAGAGAGCGAGACGAGACCGTATTTTTGGTATACCGAAATTCGACGAGAGTCTCGCTGGTCTCGGCGGTCTCGGTGGCTTGGTTTCGGTTTTCGCTATAAGAATATTTTGTTTTTATTTCATTATTGTTTAGTATGTAATCATGTTCAATTTTTATAATATTCACAAGTTTTTTTTGCGAAATATTATATACGCGTTAACATATTAAACCATATATGTATGTACATAGTTATACAGAGATAGGCGCATTGCGAAAATCCAGAGAACAATAAATACGATTTATGTATGCATGGCGTTGCTTCATTTTGGGTGACATTTGGAAAAAAATATTGTCAAAACGTCAAAATATAGTTCGTTGCCTGGCTGTCAAGCCATGAGATGTCAAAATCCAATGAAGGATGGCTCCGATTTAAATGGATTAAAAAACCTCTAGAAAAGTCAAATTTTACCTCAGAAAATTAGAAATTTTTCGATTTAATTTATTGCTCCGGAAAAAGTTGATTTTAGACTTTTTGGGTGACATTTGGGAAAAAAATATTACCCAAATATCTAGATATAGTAAGTTGCCTACCTGTCAAGTCATGAACTGTCAAAATCCATTGAACGATCGCTCCGATTTAAATGGATTAAAAGAACCTCTATAAAATTCAAATTTTATGCTCCGGAACAATTTGATTTTAAGCCTTTTGGGTGAGGTTTGAAAAAAAATATTTTAAAAACGTCAAAATATACAGTCCTATTCTGTTAAACGTTCACGTGAATATTTTTATTCTGCTATCCGACGGAAAAAACGAATGGTTTCAAAAAGTATATAAATTTCGATCAAAAATAAATTTTAACAATTAGATTCTCTTAAGAATTAAACAAAAAAAATATTAGTAAAGCTTTGGACTCAAAAGATGGGAGACATTTGAAAATATCTAAATAGTGAAAAATTGAGTGAAATATTCACGTGAATCGAAAGATAGCAGTATAGGGCTGCTAGTTTATTGCCCCAAGCCATGAATTGTCAATTTCATTGAAGGATTGCTCCGATTAAAATGGATTAAAAAAACTGTACAAAATTCAAATTTTATCTCGGAAATACGGCTATTCAAAGTTGTCTGATAACGTTACTTCACAGCCTATTTTTTACGTTATCACACACCTTTGAAAACTAAATTAGCACAAAATGTAGGCCATTCGGAGCGCTTTCATACGCAACTAATAAAATTCAACTCAAAATCATAGTTTTCGATGTACACAAGTAAGACATACTCGTTTCTTTAGCTTCATGGACCTACATAGTGCTGAACAAAATTTTTAGTTTATGATTTGTTTCGCATAAGCAATGTACAAGGATATATAATTATTAGATACAAGGATATATCATTATTAGATTCATAATTCATTATTGACAAGCACAATAAAGTTGGAAAAGACGTGCAGATGCCAAGTTTGACCGAAGTCTTGAGATCCATATTGTACGTTGATTTTCACGAAGTTTCCCAAGCTTGGTTTTTTTTCTATGGGTTTTGACAAGTAAATGTGAAAATTTGTACCAATTCGTACGATTTTTCACGTTACCAAACACTAAAATCGGAGCAGTCCTTCAATGGATTTTGACAGCTCATGGCTTGATAGGTAGACAACATACTATATTTTGACGTTTTGATAATATTTTTTTCCAAATGTCATACAAGAGGCTTAATATCAACTTTTGCCAGAGGAAAAAATCGATTTTTTTAGGTAAAATTTGAATTTTGTAGAGGTTTTTTTAATTCATTTAAATCGGAGACATCCTTAAATGGTTTTTGACACGTCGGGGCTTGACAAAAACGGTTAATTTATTTTTTTTAAGAAATCGACCGTTGTATGTAGGTACTCTTTTTTTTTAATATTTTATTTGTTTTTGCTTCTTCCAAAATGTTACTTCCACTTAACTCAAAAGACAAAACAGACTTACGAGTTTGTTTCATACATTGTCCCGCATTTTTCTTACCGACGAACTGCTGAGATACCACAACCATACTCTATATTTGCAATCCGAAAAATACTTCTTATCTTTACTTACATCTTTTTACTACCAAAAAAAACACGAAAGAAACCAAGACCGAGACCGAGACGAGATCGCACATTAAAATTTTCTCGAGAAAAAGGCGAGACCAAGGCCGAGACGAGACTTGGTTAGGCGAGACCTGGACCGAAACCGAGACGAGACTGAAATTTTTCGATTTTGACGAGACCAAGACGAGATTAACAAAAGTCTCGCCTGGTTTCGTCTCGTTGCCAGTCCTATAAGTGGGCCTGCGATCGACTTAGAGAAGATGCCGATTTTGCCAAAAAAATAATCTTTTCAGATGAAGCTCATTTTGATCTTGGCGGGTATGTAAACAAGCAAAATTGTCGCATTTGGAGCACAGAAGACCCGCACGCATAAATTGAAAAGCCGATACACCCAAAACGAGTCACTGTTTGGTGCGGATTTTAGTCCAGAGGCATAATTGGGCCATTTTTTCTTCGAAAATGAGCAAGGAGTGGCCGTTACAGTCAATGGCGATCGTTATCGGGCCATGTTGAACGAATTTTTGTTCACAAAATTTGAAGAGGAGGATATTGGCAATATTTGGTTTCAACAGGACGGCGCTACGTACCACACAGCCGAAGCTACACTCTATGTTTTGCGCCCTGTTTTTGAAGATCGCATTATCAGCCGCAGAGCTGATGTCGTTTGGCCACCTCGGAGCTGCAATTTCACACCGTTGGACTATTATTTGTGGGGTGTCGTAAGAGATAAGTGTTACGCCGATAAGCCAGAGACAATTGACGCTTTAAAGGACAATATTCGTGAAGCCATTGGTGAAATGCAGCTGCACACAATCGATAATGTGCTTAAAAATTGGACCGATCGTGTAGGCTACTGCATGGCCAGCCGAGGCAGCCATTTGAATGAAATTATTTTCCATTATTAACCGCAAGGATTGTACTTTCAAATAAAAAAAAAAATTGAGAAAATATTCAGTAGTTTTTTTGTATAGCATTTTCAAAACAAAAGTTATTTGGCGGACCCGTAAGTAGCAAATAATACGCATTTGCGTATCAACAAGAGTTTTAATAACTATGACTTACCGAGAATATAATGTTCTGAATTTCGTAATCGACGTGATTAGTTTTTATTTGCAACTGTAAGAGCATCAGTCCCTCAAAAAAAAATGTTCCCTTTTACACAGGTAGTTCTAAATCCCTTAAGCAAGTCATTAAAGTCATTACTCCAGTTTTGAGGCTTATCCTAATCTTTAATACCTGAAGAATTCACTTAAAAAAACTTTTTCTCCTCACAAAATAATTATGATAATAAATCTTTTCGACTTAAAACAATACATGTGGGTTACTTCCATCAATTCTGATTTTAAAGCTGTTCTCATTTATATCGTAGCTATATTACAAACATTCTCGGGAAATAATCCTTGGACGTTTAACAAAAGAATTTCCACCTACTGCCTCTCCTAATATGAAGGAAGGTATTAAAGCTTTTTTGTTCTACCTCTTACACATCTCTCGGTATATACTCGTATTACTGCAACTTACCTACTATGTGTCCTTTTTATTTGCATTTTCAGTTACACCACCCCATGCAAAAGCTGTTATCGCCGGCCCACATGACCTGCATTTCAAAGTTGGCAGCTCTATTATCCTAACCTGCATTGTCAAACAACCCCTCATATCAACGAAATTGGCTGGCCAAATCCATTGGTACCGTGGCGAGGCAATCCTTACACCCTTTAACACCCATCCGAACGAAGCATTTGCAAACCTTTCCCAAAGGATTTCAATGGAATCACAATTAGGAGATACACTTAAATCAAGGTAATTTCACTCGAGTTAACTTTAATTAGATTTATCACCGCAGTAATTATTTTAATTATCTTCACAGGCTAAGGATATCAAATGCTCAGACATTGGATACAGGGAATTATACTTGCTCTCCGACGACAGCGAGTAGTGCTAGCGTAATGGTCCATGTGATTAATGGTAAATTTCCCATCAGATTATTAATATTTTTATTTAAATTTTTTTATTTTAATATTCAAAACTCAAATTTCAGATGAAAAACCAGCAGCTATGCAGAAAAGCAACGGAAACAGCCTGCGGGATTTATGGTCCTCGGTCAATGTTATTAATATCATCGAATTATTAATTTGCTTTGTGTTATAGTATAATAATGTACCTTGTTGAATTTGACAAAATACAAAATGGAAGCAAGGCGGAACTATATAAAGTAGGGAAATATAATTTAGATAAAAAAAAACTAATTTATGGCATTAAGAATTTGTACAAATAAACATTAAATGAAATTGAAATTAATTTACTTAATTATTGATATTTTTTTTTGTTTTTGGTTAAGATCGACTGAGATTTTAGAAGAGGAAATATTATTAATTGGAACAATTTATGACTCCATAAATTTGGAAGCGCGACTTACACCCTCAATCATTTTGGTGTGTCCGTGTTGATAGTCGTCAGGAATAAAGGGGAAGACAAACTCTTTTATCACTTCCTCTCCAGAGAATGGGCAACTTACAAAATAAAATGTGCGTTTGGATCGCACGTAGTTGCTTTTATGTTCAATCACATTATAAGCACAATGTTCTTAGTACAAGCAGCTAAATATACAGGGTTATCCATTTTGCGGTTTCAAAGGGTTATAGGGCTGGAAGTGGACATCTGTCAAACTAAGTTGTTAAACCAATTTTTTTTTCAGTTGAAAGTCTGACATTTACGAAAATGTTTCGCTTAACTATCGCACACGCATAAAAATTGTTAAAACCTACTACAAAAATGGTGATTCTGCCACAGCCACATATCGTGCTTTAAGAGGAGATTATGGTTTACATAATCGTCCAACTAAGCAAGCAATTGGAAAAATTGTGAAGAAATTTGAAGAGACTGGATTGGTTACAGATGTTGTAAGGCCTTTGCATCATCGTTTCGCTCGTACCACTGAAAATATAGATGCTGTAAGTGAAAGTGTTGCCGAAGACCCGAATGTGTCGATTCTTCGTCGTTCTCAGGAATTAGGACTGTCTTACGGCACATTTGGCGTATTTTGCATTTGGATCTAAACCTACATCCATATGCTGCTGAAATTAAAGATTTATTTTGTATTGTAAGTTATATCCGCCCAACGAGCGGAATAGATTTATATACCGAACATGTTTCTAATGCTCAAGCAATAGTGAATGAATTAACACATAACCAATATCCTTGTATACTTGGCGATTTCAACATTGGTGATATCGACTGGTGATACATGGAAGAAGATCATATTTTGATCATTTTTAATGTAAATAAAGATGTGGAAATGTTAGTAGTTGATTCATGAAATTAATAATGTTAAGAACAGTTTAAACAGAATATTGGATTTAGTATTTATTAATAATGATTTAAAGTATTCTTTAAACGTTTCTAAGTTTCCTCTTTTAAATAACTCTATTCATCATAAGGCTATTTGTTTCTCTTTTGAATTTTATAATTACGCTTCTGTCTGTATCAAAACTCTTAAAGAATTTAATTTTGCAAAAGCGGATTTTATTGCACTTAATAACTTTTATAATGCTGTTAACTGGAAAGATTTATTTGAAGGCAAGTCTCTGGAGGATATGTTTACAAGTTTTAAAATTATTATTAATGAAGGCATAGAACGATTTGTTCCTACCTTAACTAGGAAGAAATCGTTTAAGCTTCCATGGTTTAATAAAAGAATAAAAAATTTAGAGAATGCTAAAAACAAGGCAATTAAGCGTTTTAAAACAACAAATCTTTCGGAGTATCGTTTAATATTTTATCAGTTAAGAAAAGAATTTGATTTTCTTAACAGGTTTCTGTATAAGCAGTATACTATCAATGCTGAATCAAATATAAAAAACAATTCAAAATCTTTCTGGATATTTTTAAATTCAAAGAGAAAATCTTCTTCTTCTCTTCAATGTCTGGAATACGAGGATCTGAAATCCAATGATATTAAATCCTCATGTGACCTTTTTGCTCGATTCTTTCAAACTTCGTATAATAGTGATATTTTAACAAATATTGACGGCTTGTACCCTGATATTACTTCTTTCCTAGATTTCAATTTACAAAGTTTTTCAGAACAGGATGTCTTGGAAAGCTTAAATGAAATTGATGTTTCAAAAAAAATCTGGCCTTGATAAGATTCCTCCTATACTTCTGTCAAAATGTTCATCTTCACTTTGTAATGTGTTGACCCTTATTTTTAATAAATCTTTGAAAAATGGGGTTTTTCTAAAAGAATGGAAAATATCATATATATAGGGGTGGCAATGGCGCAGTGGATAAAGTGCTTGATTGCTAACTAGGACGTGTGGGTTCGATCCCCACGCTAGGCGCATTCTTTTCTATACCTCCAATTTTAATTGGATGCCGCCCATGGGTTAAAATGAGACAGTCAATACCTGGTTCTCAAATCCACTGTGCCTAACTAGTGCCGTGCAATTCAGGTTGCATTTAAAAGACCTTAGGTCTTACAGGCATATAGTTAAATAAAAAAAAAAAAAAAAAAAAAAGATCCTGTTTATAAGAATGGTCTTAAGCATTTAGTGAAGAACTATAGACCAATCTCAAAACGTTCAGTTATAGCCAAGCTTTTTGAAAAATTGGTCACCAATTTTTGCTGTTAAGAATTCGTTGTCTCAAAATCAGCATGGTTTTGTGAAAGGTAGATCAACTTGTACTAATTTAAATCTTCTTGCAAATTATTGTAGTATTCATGTGGAAAATGGTAGGCAAGTTGATGTTCTGCATACTGATTTAGTTAAAGCTTTTGACCGTGTTTATCATGGTCTACTCCTGCAAAAGCTTAAAATGCTGGGATTGAATGTTTCATTTTTAAAGTGGTTAAATTCATACCTATCGGACAGAAAACAAGCTGTTAAGATAAATGAATGTGTCTCAAATCTCATAGATGTGGGGTCAGGTCTTCCACAAGGCAGTCATTTGGGCTCACTTCTTTTTATAATCTTTACAAATGATTTACCTTCTATTTTTAAACAGTGCAACTGCTTGATGTATGCTGATGACGTAAAAGTATTTACAGCAACATCTTCACATGAAGATTGCTTGTTAATGCAGTTGGATATCAACAGTTTACTGCAAAAAAAAAAAATGGAGCGATCACAACTATCTTCAACTGAATTACTCAAAGTGTAAGATTTTTAATGTATCTAGATCCTCATCCCTTATTGATTTTGTATATAAATTCAATGACGTTAATCTTTTGAGGGTAAATGATGTTAATGATCTTGGGGCGATTTTTGATACTAAACTTGACTTCAGATCACATGTTGACTACATTGTATCTAAAGCGAATTCACTTTAAGGTTTTTTTTGAAACGTAACTCCAATGATTTTAAGGATGCGTATACTTTGAAGACATTATTTATATCAATAGTTCTTCCGGTTTTAGAACATTGTTGTGTCGTCTGGTCTCCTTTTTATGAAAATAATATTTTGAGTATCGAAAGAGTTCAAAAAAGATTCACTCGTTATGCATTGCGCAAATTTAATTGGGTTGGAGGTCTTATAAATCAAGATGTTCTCTTATTGACTTAAAAACGCTTAAATGTCGCAGACAAGTCCAATGTATATTGTTCATTAAAGATATTGATAATAAAATAACCTCTTTTGAACTGCTTTCACTAATTCCATTCTATGTACCATCACGAAATTTTCGCAACAGAAATGAGTTATTTTATCCTCCCCTTCATAGAACAAATTATGGTCTTAGTGAACCAATAACGCGTTCTCTAAATCTATTTACTATGGTTTACATTGAAATTGATCTTAGTATGAACAGAGAATGTTTTAAGAAAAAAGTTTTTAAAATATGTAATTGAGTAATTAATTTATTAAAATATTAAAACAATTTTGCTATATCTTGTAAATATGTGTATATCTTGTATCCTTATTATTTTTTTTATGAAATTTTGTAATCAGCAGATTTTGAATCAATTGATGAAATAAATAAATAAAGTCCAGCTCACAAAACAACTGAAGCCAGCTGACCATTCACAACGTCGTAGATACGTCGAATGGGTGCTTGAACAACAGGCGGTGAACGTCGATTTTTCGAACAAAATTTTCTTCAGCGACGAAGCACATTTATCACTCGGTGGGTATGTTAAACAAAATTGTCGTATTTGGGGTTCTTAGAATCCTCAAGTAATTGAAGAGAGGCGATTACATCCACAAAAAGTCACTGTTTGGGGCGCTCTTTGGTCCGGGGGTGTGATTGGACCTTACTTCTTCGAAAACGACGATGGAATGACTGTCACCGTAAAAATTCGCAGCGTTATGGTGATATGATAACTGACTTTTTTTTGCCTGCTATTGAAGAATACGCCTTGGAGAATATGTGGTTTCAACAAGACGGTGCCACATGCCACACAACTCGAGCGAATATGGCTTTATTGCAAGAGACATTTGCTGGCCGCGTAATTTCTCGTCGTGGCGATATTAACTGGCCACCAAGATCATGCGATTTGACACCTCTGTACTTTTTTTTGTGGGGATCCGCGAAAGACCGCGTTTATGCAGATAACATTTAACTCTTGAGCTCTGAAAACTAACATTCGTTAAGTTGTGGCTGATATGTGTCAAAAAGTGGTCGAAAATTATCTCAAAAGAATCGATGCTTGCAAAAATTCGCGTGGTGGTCATTTAAATGATGTAGTGTTTCACACATAATGTCAACGATCAAACTTTATAATAAAAAACAAATATCATGAAAAAAATATTTTATATGTGTTTTATTTACGTTTACTTTTGAAACCGCAAAATGAATAACCCTTTATTCATAAATTCGTTTTTTACTTAATTTTTGACATATAAATTTGGTTTGACGTAAGCGGCGAAATCGGTTGCTGAAATACGATTTTGACGTGTACATTGTATAATCCAAAATTAAGAATATAAATTATAGGTTTGATGTAATCGCCAAATTTTGGTAGGTATACCGCAAAATTTCTATGCGAACTTTAAATAATAATTTCATGATTTGCGGCTATGGTGCTTCTATATTGGTTTCCAATGCATGCTTCCAAAATTGCTAGTTTGTCGGCATTTCTTTTTCCGTGGGTAGGTGTAATACCTTCAAAAGTCTCTATGAGGACCGAAAAACGCGTGCTCATAGGAGTGTGAGATTCTTGTTGAACTAAAAACACCTCCTCCTCCCGATTGCAACTAAACTTACCTAGCAATTAATTTTTAACGAAATGAATTAACGTGTTGCAGGTAACTATCCGGTGATAGTTCCTGCTCATACCGCGATTTTAAAGCGGATTCTCGTTTAGTGCACCAGATTGGAAGGCTTAGGCCTTCGCGGGAGAGTACTAAATTCATCTCATCGATAATTTAGATTACAGCACTATTACAGTGTTGTAATAGCCGTTTTCAGTGATTTCGGGTAAAATTTTGTATTTCATCGCGAACCGTGGGAATCCCGAAATCTCTGTGGAGATCCTCGTTTCTTTGTCGGCATAAACCAATGGATTAACATAGCCCCATAAAAAGTAGTCGATAGGCCTTAATTCGCACAACGGGGGGCATTAAACAGGACCACTTCTGGAGCTGTCACCAAATTGATTTTGCAATAAATTTATGGTTAGAACCGCTGTATGGCAATTTGCGGCTTCTTAGAGCCAAATGTCGTGGATGTTAAGCTAATTAATTTTTGAAAACAAAAAAAAAATCAGTCAGCATAATGGCTCGATAACTCTCGCCATTTACCGTAACGGCAGCTTCTTTTGCTTTTTGAGCCCACCACATCTTTAACCAGAAATGAGCTTCATCACTAGCCCGATAATTTTTTTTTTTAATTTTTTGTTAATTCATTTTTATTTAATATTAACTTATAACTATCTTAAAGCTAGACAAAAATGTTTAAAACTAGCCTAATTATCAATAACTTATAACTAACTTACTGGACCTTTACGGGCGCTCTAAACTAAGCAATAACTCTTAGAACTAATGTTTTTCGACCTAAAAACTATTTGAATTAAATCTAATTATTTTATTTTTATTTAACCAAGAAAACTTTTTTAAAAAAACTCAGTATCAAATCATTTTTAAATTTTTACTTAAGAACTACCTAAAGATAAACTAAAAACAATTAAAACTAGATACAAATAACTTATACTAACTAAAAATTACGTAAACTACTTAAAATACCTAATAATACCCAAAACCACTTAAAACTACTTAAAAACTAGAACAGCCACAGCAGCATTTTCTCGTTTTTAAAATGTTTTTTCTTTATTTTTTATATACATGCAGACACACAATGGCATACAACCCACACATACATGTACATACGCACATACAATACGTACGCACATACATGCACAGACACGCAGATACATGCACATATGCCCCCGCATACATACATATTTTAAATTTTTTTTGGTGCCACCCCGACTGTTCCCTACACCTAATTGCTCTAAATCTATGTAAGTCGGCCAAGACATACCATCTTCATCGACTTTAAATATGATGCTGTTCAGAGAGCCACCAGAACTGGGTCTTCTGTTTCGCCCTATCCCTTCGGTCCCGATAGGACACATTCCTACTGAACCGAAGGCGCTCTTCTCCACATTGAGCGATGACGTCTCGACCGTACAGGAGTCGCCTATCCACAGATTTCGGGCTGACGTGGTAGATGAGCGGAACCGCCCCTCCATCCTGTATCAGCCATCGACTGTCTAAATAAATGAATGCCTCGGGAGGGATGTAGCCACTTAACAGCGCTCTCTTAAGATATTCATTATTGGGGTAGTAAGCCTAAAAAATTAAGCTGTTGGTTGAGGACATCGCTCTTGCAGTGTGACCCCGAATCAGCTTAAACAAAAAAATATCTATTCTGTTTATGTTGGGTCCGTTGTATAGAACCTGGTTGGAATAATATCTTGTGTACTCCGACTGGTGTTGTGTGTAGTCCAAGGCACCGTCTAAGGCATTGCCTCTCAAACACCCGAATCTTTTCCATTTGAGATGGGGCAACGTTGAACCAATCCCGGCATCCGTAGGCAACCATATCGGCCTGATGAGGGCCATGTAACAAATCACCTTCACCTTGCTGTCAAGACGGCTGCTATAAAACAGTCGTTTTGTCAAGGCAAAGGCTCCCCTAGCCCTGGCCAAAGCAGCACCTATATGTCTGTCGAAATACATGTACTGATCCAACCTGATGCCAAGGTACTTTACTACACTTTTACTCGCCAGTGGATGTCCATGTGGCCCTACGATAACCAGCTTGCGCCACTTCTTTCTCGTATCCCTTGAGGCGCTAGACAACGGAGTCCTAAACAAAATAGTTTCTGATTTCTGGAAGTTGATTTCCAACTTCCAGTCATCACAATATCGCTGAATCTTGTCGAAGTCACTCTGCAAAAGACTTTTAATGACATCAACTGTATTAGCTGTTCTGTACGCAATTAGATCGTCTGCGTACGCAATTGCCTGAGGTAGACTACCTATCAGATCGCTGGTTTAAATACTGAATAGAATCGGCCAGTTAACCGCTTCCTGCTGAAGACCATTATTAATATTAAAAATTGCGGTAGAAGTTACATTGCCACTCTTGACAACAAACTTTCTACCATTTAGCAGCATATACAATAGAGGCTTACTTATACCTAGTCTGGTTAGCTTAAGATAGAGACCTACTAATCATACGGTGTCGAAGGCCTTCTCCAAATCAACCAGACAGGCACCCGTACACTGCTTTTTAATTTTGTTCCATTGGATATCAGAAACCAGTTTAGACGCGGCATGAATTGTGTCATGTCCCGCCTTTGTCCTCCGCCACTTGAACAGGGCTCTATTAATAACCTTTTAAAATACTTTGCTGATACTTGGAAGAAGACTTATCGACCGGAGATTCGCCGGATTGGAGTTCTCCTTTCCTTTTTTGGGAGAGGGTGCACCACAGCAGTCTTCCACCGCACTGAATAATATGCATTATTCAGCGCGTTGTTAAACAGTGTTGTATAAATGTCAACTGCTTCTTGGAGCATGTCGTAGTACAACGTTGGATATACCATCGACTCCTGCTCATTTCTTTTTCTTTAATGAATCGAAGATGAGCTGGAGCTCATTCTTCGAAATTAACAGGGGACTGGGCCCGTTTCGGTCGGCGATTATGGCGTTTACCAAATCTTCATCATTGAACCCGGTAAAACCAAGGTTCTCAGATCGCCATTCGGTTATATCGTTCCGGAGGAATAAGTGATGAAGCAGAGCTCAGTTCTCCAGGTCATGATTCGGGCGAATGCTAGCGTTCACCTTGTACACTTGCTGGAAAGCAGCCCCCAAAGCCTCCACTCTCTCCTGCGGATCTTCGCTTATATAGAGGTCATCGTCCAATACAGCATCCTCTGGGTATATGCCTGCTGTCAGAAGTACGCCTCTGTTCTCTGTCGTCCTCTGGAGCTTAAGACACGGAAGATCGTTATGATCATTTCTTCTAAAAATCTTATTAATTTTTGGGAACATACTTGGGTCGCTAGAGTTAACGGCACGAATTTTATTGTCCCAGAACAAATTATTAGCCAATCTATAATTTTCTTTGATCAATTGGTTGATGTTTTTGATGGACGACTTCAGTGTCCTAATCTCCAGATCTCGTGTATCAGTAAACCGCCTGTACAAGCGTTTTAGTCTTGTCAGTAGTCCACTTTTTTGTCTGTGAAGTGCGTCAATTGTCGCGTTACGGTACATGTCAGTTTCGTTACGTTCTTTGTATTTCGGTATTGTTCTGTTCATTGTTCGTAGAATCGTTTCGTGCATTTGTTCTAAGTATCTGTCGATTTCTGTATTTGTCAGGTTCCTGTCTTTTGGTGGGGATATACCATTTGACCGTAATTCGCTCAATAAGGGGTTGGAGAAGCGTGGCCAGCGCACCTTACTGTAGTTATAAGTATGCACAGGTACATACTCCTCCAACTCCATAAACTCGTTTGGAAGTTATATTACGGCGGCGAGTCCGCAGTGGTCACTGTCGTACTCGATCGTTCGTAAACAATTTCTTGGTCGTTGACCCACAGTGTCAGTAATTGTTAGTCTTGCGTCTTTCAGCAATAGATCCAGATATGCACCGCTTCTTGGAAACGATGGCCTCTCTGTGGCTAGAAGATCGAGGCGATACTCAAGGTTGTATCGACCCATCCAATTATACAAATGGTTACCTCGAGGTAATCTATGTGTTTGGCGTTTAAATCACCGGCTAATATGTAAAAGTTTTCTTCCGAGCTCAATCTTAAGCATTCAAAAAGCTTTTCAAGCTCTGTTATAAACTGTGTGGGCTGAGGTGTTTTCGGTGCATAGGCAGCGATCACATACATTCGCTTCCCCTGTTGGATATGAATGCATATGATGCATGCCTCTAACGTCCGAAATTTTCGCACATCACTATTATATATTACCTTATGACTAATGCCTTTACGTATAAAGATTGCGACGCCTCCTCCTTGAGTGGAGTTGGGTCGGTCTCTTCTTACGATATTGTAATTGTTGTTAGTCAATTTATGTTTCTGGTTAAGCTTAGTTTCGCCAGCCATAAACACATCTGGACGTATGTCTTTAAGCAATTGGAATAAATTCGCTCTACTTTCGGTCCTAATCAGTAAATTTACATTCACAGCTAGGATATTAAGGGGCCCTCCAGCAGCGCGCCCTTAACCTCTAAGTTGCGTTAAGCTTGGCAAAACAGAGTAGAGGTGATCCACCCTAGTCTCCTGCTCCCTGATCTAGTTTTGGAGGTCAGTCAACTGGCCCTGGATGGCCAGCAGAGTGACCATAATATCCGCCTGTGCCGCCGGCGCCTTAGGCACGTGGGCCTGTTGGGCGAACTTTGATGTAGGCTGTAACGTGCTTCCCCTTCCTGACGCCATTTGGGCGAAAGAAATTTATTATTGTTAATTTATTATTTATTATTTGTTGTAGGAGGGCGCACTGTTGGACGCTTTTCTACCACTGTTTGCTTTGCTACTTTATTGTTCTTCATAAGTTGAAACGTCGGGCATCCCCGATAATTAGCGGGGTGTCCGTCGCCTCGGCACAGTACACATTTAAGGTGGGTCTTATCTTCGACCCGTTCCCTCCCTACCTTGCATTCATCTGCATTAAGAAAGTCGATCGATCTAACTCTCTATAAAGTAGGGAACGGTATTAAAAATACTTGTACACCAATATAAACTGAACTGAATTAGACAAAATAATGTACGTTTAGAGAAAGTATGCAATGAAAGTATATGCATTTCCTAAAGTGTTCACATCGGCTACGCTGCCGTCATAAAGTAAAAGCCAAAAATCAAAAATTGAGTTTATGGCATATTTATAATAATATAATAATACAAAATTATAATAATACATTATTTTTCATTAATCAATAGTTTTTTTAAATTGTGAAAAGCATTCAATTTTAAAGTGCGAAATCCAAAAATAGCATTTATCTGAAAACTCAAAAAGTGGAGATACACCCTTTTGCCTTAAAACGGCAGATGGTTGTATTACGTATTTGAATATTTCTGATCAAATGTTTGCTCTATACCCCTTATAACATCGTTAAATCATATTTAACACATTTGTTTCTTCTGGCCTTTGGTCCAAAATGCGTTTCGCCCGGGCACGATAGTTGGGCTCATCAGATGATATCGTACCCTTCTAAAACTCAATATTTTTGGCCGATAACTACCGACTCTAATAGAATTTGCTGCAGATCACAGTGCGCGCTCGATGTGCTCGGCCATAATCGTGTGAGCATTCTGAGTAAATTGCTGAGCACACTAAAGATCATGTGTGTCAAGAAAGAAAACATGAAGAAAAACTAATCAGATACAGAAGTAGTTGGTAGGTCGTTGATTTTTTTATCTGGTGTGTATCTGTGTACAAAATATGGATTGATTGTGCCATATAGCTTTTTGTAGTTAAAATGAAAATTTATTCTAGTTTGAGAAGTTCAAGTGTGTTTAAAAAACAAATCAGATTGTTTAGAGTTCGCTCTGCTTGGAACAAGTTCAGAGCATACTCTATGTTCTGAACCAAGAAAATAAAAACGGATAATGAATCATCAATAAGTTCCATATATTTTTGATTGGTGTAAATATATCATCAAACTACGCACTGAGTATCACCATTAATTTAATCCTTTCTAGACTAATGCATGAGATCTATTGGGATCAGCCCGCAAGATGGTCTAAAATTACTCCCAGCCAAAAAGGGATGGTAGTATATTGATTGGGTGAATAATTGCTCGTGGTCAACAAATTTACTTTAATATATATGTCCCAACACATTCGATTGAGATCGAATAGTTGTGTTTTCTTTTCAATGTGGATGTCAGTTACTAATGTATTTTATTTTAACTAAAAAGCCAATAGAAATAACATTTAGCTGCAAGTTCATGATGTTATGTCAACTCCAAGAATGTTAAGTTAGCCAAGTTCAATTAAATTTTTGGTAAAGCTCCCAACCCCCAAACATTTTCGCTTTAAAGTACCTAATTTGTTACGCATATAAAATAGGTTTGCATACTATAAATTTGAAACAATATAAACATGCAGACATATGATTAACATAAAATTGATTTCAATTATCCTTTACACATCTTTTTGAACATTTTTGTTTCACACCTCACTAATTAAATTGTAATTACAATTCAGGTGTCAATTTCATGCTCAAGTTTAATTACAACAAATAAAAGAAAATAATAAAATCAATTTTAAAAAATACATCAATTCAAAAATAATTATGGACCAAAAAAGAAATATAAAAGAACAAAATGAAACAGGACGATTGCAAGCAAATTTAAAACTCATTCAATTATATCCTCATTTCAAGAATTGAATGAAATTGTTTCAGGAAAATATTCATTCTATATACATTATCTACATTTATACTCGTATGTGTGTTCAGCTGAAATATTTAATTTCAGCTGACATTAAGCAATCATGAATGACTCGCCATCAGGCTATGAAATAATTTACGAAATTGAATAGCAATGGTATCGTTTTAAAAAATTTAAATGTCATTTATAAAACAATATAAAAATTGCAGGTTATTTCAAAAATATATGTACAAGTCGTATTTTTATTGGTCTGCTGAAGGAAAATATGTTTCTTAGATCAGTTTGGAGAAAGTAAAATGATTACACTCTTAGATACTTTTATTAAGAATGCGTGCGATAAGTCACTTCGCTCTTGGATTGAATACTTTCTTTAAAATTATATATACATGTATTGGAAGGCTACATGTCTGAAACCCACAAAATAAACGCTGATGTTCCATAGGGGTCAGAAATGTCTCCGAACTTCTTGCTCGTTTTCATAAATAATCTCTTCTCCAGAACTTCTAATCTACTAAACTATTTTAATATACCGACAGCTTACTCACATTTTCATGGTCGTTTCGAGCTTCAGAATTCTGCTTCTCGGATGTGATCCCCCAACTAACATTCTCTCCAGAGCTAAGCTCCCAAAATCTTAAAAACAATCTTGTAAGCCTCTTTTAGGTCCCAATACTATCCTTATTCCCTAAACAGATGTGCAGCTTTATCACATGCAGCGAAAATAAATTACACAGGTTCTTATGAGGGTTGACACATTCCAAGGGCTGCATGCAGCGCTCGCTGCACGATGTCTCTATATCTAAATTGGCTGCCAAGCTTCATTGCAGCCACAACAGCAAAGTAAAAAATCTGAAATAATTGTCCTTTGGCATTACTCAAATTGACTTAAAAAAAAAATATTTTGTTTTATGATTTTAAAAATGGAAGAAAATCTTTGAATTGGTCAAGGAAAATAAATTTTTATATCATAAGCTCTTGTTATAAGAATCTGCTTGAGGGACAAAACGAGCCTATGAATTTGTTTTTCCATTTTTAATTCATTAATATCCATTTTTAATGAATTTAAATTTGTTTACTGTTCTCCTTGGGCGCGTTCAAATGTCGGTAGGATAGCCTATCTAAGATAGGTTAATTTCTATCTAAGTTCCTGAACATCCAAAGACGGATAGATTAAATTTGTAGATTTTCGGGCATATGTTAATACATTTCTCATGGGATACAAGAGTATACAAAAATTTTTCGATTAGCTTGAGATTTTTTTTTTGGTCACAGCTATTTTATCACCAGCTATGGCCTTAGACGGGATTACAACAACACCAACCTACACGGATAGCTATGTATCGATTTCTGAATGCGGACATAATTTTGGCAAAACTATGCATCATAAATGTCAAAGAGTATGCACATGTGTTTCGGGCGCAGCGTTGTATGCAGCGATGCATGCAGACGGCTGCACATCTGTTTCAGCAATTAGAGTTAATTTCTTGTTACAAAACTTAAATTATTCTCATAACGTGTTTTTTTTATAAGAACTTAGATCTCTACAATATTCAAACAATTTAAATTTTTTACTTAAAACAAAATTGCCTCCTTTAACAAGATTCCAAGAACTTAAGAGTTTTATAAAAATCTTTTTATGAATTTTAAACGCCTATATATCTTCAATCCCATAACAACTCACTTATCGGAGTCTAAGCTATTTTAAAATTCTATAACGAACCTTATTGAGTTTAAGGTATACAACATTTTATTAAAGTATTCTAATAGGATTTGCAGTTTTCCAGTTGCCACATGGAATTACAAACTTACTCGTCACATGCCAAGTCAGGGACGTAGTCGCCGGTATTGTGTGTCCCTTTTTGTGGACAGCAGGTACTTCGTTTTGGCCTCATTGACTGCTAGTCCCATCTTAGCGGCTTCAGCTTCAATGTTAGCAAACGCTCCAGTGACAGCTCGCTGGTTTCTGCCAATGATGTCTATATCATCAGTGTATTCTAACAATTAAATAGACTTGAAAAAAATTGTGCCTGTGGAGTTAACTTGGGAATTTCTTACAATTTTTTCAAGTATTAAGTTGAAGAAATCGCACGATAGCGCATCACCTTGTCGGAATTCTTTCTTTACATCAAAAGCTTCTGTGAGGTCAGTACCAACCTTGACGGAGCAGCGAGAGTTCTACATCGTCATCCTTCACAGTCCGATGAGTTTTGTGGGGATGCCAAAACCAGACATGGCTCAGTATAGCTCGTCTCTATGAAAATCGGTAAAGAGATGGTGGGTATCGATTTGGAGTTCTTGGGCAGTTTCCTGGATCTGCCGTAGCGTGAACATTTGATCGATTGTGGACTTTCCTGGCCTGAAACCGCACTGATAGGGTCCAAGCAGGTTGCTGATAAATGGTTTCAGACGTTCACATAATACAGCAGAAAGGATCTTGTACTCGATATTCAGGAGACTTATTCCTCTATAGTTGGCGGAGTTTAGAGAGTCTCTTTTTTGTGGATCGAGCAAACGATGCTGAGGTTCCATTCATCTGGCATACTTTCTTCTGACCAGACTTTAGAGATGAGTTGGTGTATGCACTGTATCAGGTCATCCCCAGCTGCTTTAAAGAGTTCGGCGGGTAGTCCGTCGCGTCGGGGCCAGCAGCTTTGCTGTTCTTTAGTTTGAATACTGCTAACCTCACTTCATTTTGTTCAGGTGGACGGAAGTTTTTGGTATCATCGTCCATGTTGAATGGTTCATTTTGCCTGACAGCGAGATTTTGTTCTTCATCGCCGTTTAACAGTCTGCAGAAACGGTCCTTGCATATACTCAGAACCGACTGTAACTCTACTACGAGGTTTTCATTCCTATCTCTACAGGCTTCTGTGCGGGTTTTTTTGCCTTGACACGTTCGTTTTACCTCTTGGTAAAACTTCCGCACGTTGCTACTGAAGTACCATCTCTCAATATCTTCGATCTCGTCCTTCTTTGCAACGCCGCTTTATATGCCATTTGTTTAGCTGCATGTGCCTGCCCGCAATCTTCATCGAACCAGAGGTTTCGTGGTGGCGGTCTGATTAAACCTAGCACATCAGTTGCAGTATGTCTGATGGCTTGTTGGCAGCCGTGCCACTGGTCATCGGCACTTGATGCTGGCGGCAATGGATTTCTTGAGAAGTTACGGAATATTCGATCGGCATAGGCTCTCGCGGTCTCTCGCGATTACAGTTTTTCGACGTCATACTTCCTCACAGTATTACTCCTTTGTTGGGATGTTCGGGTTATTCGCATTCTTACCTTGGCTGCAACAAGGTAGTGATCCGAGTCAATGTTAGCTGCTCGGTAGGTGCAAACATCCAGAATACTGGAGGCGTGCCTTCCATAGATCGCAACGTGATCACAGTCCCTTTGTGTATCTCGAGATGAGGAAACCGTGTGCTTGCAATGGTGACGTTACGTGCCGCCGCAAAGTCAATTAGCCTAAGTTGTGTCGTGTAGGCTATTTTTTCCGGCAGTCCTACCAAAGATTTCCTCTTTACCTATTTTGGCGTTAAAATCGCCTAGTATGATCTTGACGTCATATTTAGGGTACTGCTCATAGGTTTTGTCGAGGAACTCGTAGAAGTCATCCTTGGTGGCGTCATCCTTGTCTTCTGTGGGGGCGTGAGCGCATATTAGACTAATGTTGGCGAATTTAGCATTGATACGGATTGTCACACGTCGCTCACTCATGTGTCTTGCCTAAGTCTGCCGCTTATGATGAGTCCGCACCCAAATAGATGCTGTGGTCTTCTTTCACAATCACCGTACTATACGTCACAGTTTTTCATCTTCCTTTTGCCCGGCCCATCCCATCGCACTTCCTGGGTGGCAGTAATTCTTGCTCTGTAGCAGTCTACGGCTTCCGCTAGTTGTTCGGCTGCACGTGGTCTGTTAACAGTTCTAACATTCCACGTGCAGATCCGAAAGTCGTTGTCCTTAACGCATTTTGCCGGGTCGTCAAGAGTTAATCCGTCCTTTTCCGATGCTATTGGTCACTTCGCAACTTATCTTTTTTTAACCCACGCACAACCCCCAACCTGGAGAGCCAGGTCTTTTGTTGGACTCCTTGGACGAAAGGAGCCGGATAGTCCGGAGTTAGTAACTCGCTTCAGAGATATGAGCGCTGCCGTTGGCCCATTAAGGGCTCATCCCCCACCATCTCTATTTCAATGCACTAACTTGCCTTGAATTGTCCCAATGACCTTATATCCAAATACGTCGAAGTAGCTTATTAGGGCATCTGCTTTGTTGACTGTTAAAGCCGCCGTTGGTCCAATTATTTGGGTTCATCCGCCGTACTTCCTCTTTCTGAGGAGCTCATGCAAGGCGTCTGCGAGTCGATTAGAACAGTCATTAAAACAGAGCATTATAGTGGTGCTTTCTTTTACATGTTCAACACTCGCGCTTATAAGTTTAGCAGGAATGTCCGGATGGACAAGCCAGTACCCGGTGATTACCCCAAGGAGGTAAAATAAGCACAATTGATGTGTATGAGATAGTTACAACACTAGGCATCGCCTGGTTGACGCCGATCAGGGCCTGCCCTATTCATACACACCCAACCTCCAGTCGAGATTATTAAATGATGTGATTAATTTTCCGAAAAGTGCTTATTGTTCTAAAGGTTCTTTCAAATATTTGAAAATGCAAGTGTTTCGGGACCAAAAATTAACACATATCAAATAGCGAAAGGGCTGTGGATTTTAGTAGAAGTTCGGCCATCGTCGTCGACTAAAACGTGTCATCAAAAAAGAAACATTTTTATAATTTTGTAAATCAAATTTACAAATAAATGTATGATTGGTATCTCTATTGGGCTCAATATTTTGAATAATAATTGAATATTTCACACTTTCAATGGCAAACAACTGTAATAAATTGGCATGTTTCTAGTGTTGTGCTATGATAAAAACAAATTCAGGTTTTACTTTTGTAACAGAGGCCCCCTTCCCTTACTACGTCCGTGATTAATAGTTCACTATATAGGTAACTTGTTATCTCGCTCGCTTTTTTTAAAATAATCCCATAACATAATAAATATTCGCATAAGAAGACTTAAAATAAACTTGGTAAATGAGAGTGAGAGTGGTAAAAGTGAGGAAACCAAACTCTTATAATGGTGTTATTGTAATTAGTAAAGGGTTCTCTCATCTTTCTGTTGAAACCTTTTGTGAGATGAAAAATGTTACTTGGGTATTTCTGTTCTGTGACATAAAAATATCTACCAACAATTAAATTTTGTCATTTGTGTAGATGCAGCATTAAGGCTCTTAGGGTGTCATGTAGATTGCTTTTCAGATTTAATTTGACTCACAAGTTTATTTTTATGCATTTAGGATGATATCTCATCCACTGTACTTTCAAAATAATTGATTCCCAAAAGTATCCAAGGTAAACCTATCCTTGATAAAAAGTATAAATTAAATAATTTAAATATGCATTATTTTGAAGGCACTTTGTTTTTTTTTTTGAGGTAAAATCTAAGAAGATACGATTAAAAAAAATTAATGAGAAAAATATAATTTTGGTAAGGTTTATTCTTTCCTCTTCTCATTTTCTCTATTCTCTTTTAGCAACTCCCATTGCAAGAAACGCTTTCTCACAACAAGATTTAGCCGAGCTTTATTGGAGTCATCATATCTGTCATCCCATAAGAAGAATACAAACTCTGTTAGGGAGTACAGAGACGCTCTCATAACTAGGCCATTTAACGCTTTTAGCAGTATTATAATAATCTAGAAGAATTATTCAAGATTATTTTGGCTCCCTCAAATTAATCTCATTAAGTTATTGGAGAATGTTATGAGAGGAAAATGTTATTTGGGCTCTAGCTGACAAATATGATTAGCTCATTAAATTTTGATCAGGAAATGGAATATCCAGAATTTAATGCTTCAAAAACTCAATTATGTATTTTATTTTTAAATGTAAGTTCGTCTTCGTCCCTTCCTTCTCTACATGATGGGAATACGTGTTTATTGTTGTTAATCAATTGAACCGTAAAAATCGCTGTTCAGGGAATGCACATCGATGAATTGCTATTCAAGAAAATTTAAGAAATTTGGTTCGAAAATGATAGTCCTTATCGTCCATGTCTGCGACCATTATAATTCGGATTGTTGACTGTTAGCGAAATGCAAGATGCCTTGTTATCAAAACGCAGACTAAGTGTTCACAAATAGGTAACATGCATGGCGATTATATCGCAGGATATCGTGTGGTAAAAACCTCACTCGAGGTAGCTGCAGTTATAGCTTTCATTGAAACTCATCATTGAAAACTTTGTCTATCAATTCTGAGACAATTAAACAAATAAAACTGATTTCGTTTTGGTACCAAAATGAAGGTAATAAGATATATAATATTTTTTGTCAAAAAAATATTTTTTTTGCTTTACCACTTTCCTGCAAATTAACTCTTGATTTTTTCAATGATGGAAAGCGTTTTATATGAGCAGATGACATCGATAGAGCACTTATAAGACATGCAAGACATAAAGTGTCGAATTCCATTGAAAGATCAGTTTGCATTTTGCATTGTGCATTGAAACAGTAAACAACCTACCTCGGAAGAATTTAGAATCTAAAAATAACAAAATTTTACCCCTAATTAAAGGACAGACAATGGTATACCCGCGGGCTACCTGAGTTTCCCGTCAAACATTTAAAAAGGGATAATCCCATTTTCGGTTGACGAGTAAAACAAAAGTTTTTTTTTTTCAAAATAAGTGTCATGCGTGTTAACCCGTAAATTAGGGTAATTAAGTAAATGCCGAAAGCAGGTAGGGGCTTATCAATGGATGAACCTTTCACCCTCGAAATGGATTTATTACTCCGGATGAAAGAGGACCTACCTGCTGAGCAAATGCAAAAAATAAGCGGACTAATCCAAGCTATATCCGTTAATGAGCAGAATGAAGACCGTGGCGAGATAGTTGTGTGCTCGCCTGTCAACCTCGTGGTTGCAGGTTCGATTCCTACCGTTGTCTATGTCTTCTTATATTTAATTAAAAACCAATTCTAAAAATTGTCATTAAATAAGTTGCTGCTTTGCTCATTACATGCTGTTTAGACATAACACTAACAACATGTGATTGAGTAACCTAGCATACCCATAACATATGACAACTAAATATATAAAATAATGCGAATTATAAGAGACATAAATAAATAAGACACGGTAATTCTCTCCGCATTAGTTCAGCCGCCATCCCTGGAGATAAATCTGAGACAACAACCAGCTCTAGTCTCAGAACATCGCGCCACACATCTTTCCTATCCTTCTTTCTCTTCTTTCACCGGATGCCCGCGCTGTGTTAAAAAAAAACATATAAAGGGTATTCATAATCCCTTGAGCGCGTGCAGTTATAAAAAAAAAAAAAAAAAAAGAAGGAAATCATGGACGAAGATACGGTAACTCTTACCGCAGACGAAGCCATTTCAACATCGGAAAGTGAAACAAGTATGGAAGAAGAAGCAACTACCAAGGGCAAGAGACAGAAGAAGACATCGAAGAAGTCAAATAAAAAGCTCAAGGAGAACATCATACCTGTCAGCAACTTAATACCCACTCTGCCGTACCATTCAACCAGCTACAGCCAATCAACAACCAGCCGCCAATAGCAACTACAATAACACCAGCAACATCATTAACACCAGCAACACCATTAACACCGCAGCAACATCAGTAACACTAGCAACTTCAGCAACAACATTAAGAAAAGTGCCAATAGCTGATCATGCAACCATGAAGACGAATAAGCCAGACATGTCTCCAATTATAGCCT
This sequence comes from Philhelius pedissequus, assembly GCA_910595825.1. Taxonomy (NCBI): domain Eukaryota; kingdom Metazoa; phylum Arthropoda; class Insecta; order Diptera; family Syrphidae; genus Philhelius; species Philhelius pedissequus. The sequence continues at coordinate 269,994,445 of OU343160.1, read as the reverse complement.
TCTCTGGAAACATCAAGGAAATCAGCAAATACGCAAAGGAAATGAATACTCCAATCACATTGAAAAATCTGAACACAACAAAAACAATAAATAACACAACAACAAATGAGAGTTTTAACACAATGAAGGAGTACCTGGAGACAAAGAAAATTGAGAACCACAACTTCACCAGTCGAGAAGTCAGTAAAATAATTCTTCTCCTAAAAGGAGTTCACAGTACGTTTTCACCAATAGAAGTCAAGGACGAGCTCCAGCAATCAACGTGACACTCTTTAGATCGCGGAAAGCTAAAAAAAAAGACCTACAACACCAAAACTCTGATCCTCAACCAGAACGTCCAGTAGGAACGACTCCAAACCACGGACATAGTGCAGTGCAGCAACTGCCAAAGATTTGGTCATGTAGATACCAAATTGTGGTATGAAGTACGTCTCTGTTAAGTGTAACGAAGACCACAACCTAGGAGAATGCAGGCGGAAGGAAAAGGACAAACGAGTTTATTGTGCCAACTGCAATGAGTTTGGATATCCGGCAAACTACCTTGGATGTAAGGTTCTCCTGAAGAAGAAGGAAGAAAAGAAAAAAGCAGAAACCATAAAGAAAGCCCAGCAAGATTTCAAGGCTAAAATAGGGCAAGAAAGTCAACACAGCCAAATACGAGCTAGTTTGCTTCAGAAGACCAGCGGGGCAACGGAACACGCCGTCAGCCACAAGTTGCTGACTAAGAACCAGATCAACTGTGAAATATCTGGGTATCAATTTCGAAGAGATGTTTCATTTTAACCGGCAAGTTCGTTTTTCACCGAATCCACCCCCTAATGCGGAAAAGGAATAAACTCAGCCAGAAGGCGAAACTGCTTATCTACAAGCAACTTCTCAGGCCAATTATCACATATTGTTTTCCTGCATGATTTATTGTATCCAAAACCAGCATGAGAAGGCTTGGAATGTTTGAGAGGAAAATCCTCCGGATCTGCACGGGACTCCACTTTGACCAGCGACGACAAAAGCACTTAAGCAACAAACGACTTTTCGAGGCGTCCGGAATAACACCCCTCGACAAGTACATGATCAGTGCTGCCAAAAAACTGACGAGCAACCTAATCAACCACCCAAACACCCTTGTGAATAGCATGACCGGCGAAGAGAGATACCCCGAGCCAAGATATCTTGATGTGACAGCGCTACTGGACGAAGGACTTATTTATATCAACGACGACCAACCAATTCAATTCTACGAGGGCGCAGCGTCAAACTACCACCGTATGTAGATGCCATATTAACCCCCTCATCACCACAAAACGGCTGGGTTTGAACAACCCTAGATTATGCACACAGGTTTTAGTAAGCAGTGCAAGAAATTCAAGGACAATTTTTTTAATAATTTTAACAACAAATTAAAAAAGTGTATAATATTAGCCCCTTAAGTTCTAAAACAAATCAAAATATCAATGTAATATAAGTAATGTAAAATAGAATTAAGAGCCAATTGTATATATATCGGTTCAATAAACATTATTATATATATTGAAAGATTATTAAGATTTCTTCTAAAAATCTCAATTTTTTTATACATACATACATACATTTTTCATTTGCGGAAAATGGTGATATTTAAGAGCCTTTCGGCGAAATTTGGCAAGAAATACATTTTAAATATGCCTGTTTGGTAACTAGAAATTTTCTCCAAGTTTCCCAAACTAGAGTTTTTTTCCTATGGGGTTTTACAGCAAAATCTGAAAATTCGTACTGTATTGTGAAATATTAGGTATGTTACCAAATACACCTAATATTTCAAAATATAGTTTGTTGCCTAATCAGAAAATGTCAAATTTTATTCATGGATGTCATAGATTTTCATGACCTTACTTCATTTTGAATTCAGAGTCTATATAATCTTTTTTTTTGCCAGTGTTTATTTGTTGCTGATAAGGAATTCCAAAAGAAAAAGGTCAGAGTTTCCACAACGTTTTAAATATTATTTACTAATATTTACTCTTATTAAGACGATTCCACAAAAACTACAAGAACGAAAGCTTAAAAAAGTTATTCACTAAGCTAAGCCATAATAATTTTGAACACGTTATCAAGGATCTGCATTGAACATTGCGGTTATCTCTTGCAACGGCTCTTGTATTTCCAGCAAACATTTATCTGAAGGTTCAGATTCTAATCACCAAAAATGAAGAATAATATTCAGGAAACCTTCAGTTTTTTGAATGAATTATGAATATATACAAAGATCCTACAAATTCTTACCAGAGAGACAGAAAGAGATATGTAAAAAAAACAACACTCAGATTTTGTTGTTGGATCCTTCATATGGAGATCCTTGTTTTTCATCCTTTTATTTTTCTTTTTACCAAGGGGTAATGATGACGGGTCATTGTAATGACAAAAGTTTCGTTTGCATAGTCGATTATCAGTTCGGAATAGTTTTTCGAAAGATCGGCTTGTGTTTTAATAGTAAATGGGTACCTACTTACTTAACAAAAAATATATATAAAAAAGCAAATGATAAAACATAAAGGTATGTAAAAAATGATGTTAAATTTTCTTAAAAATATAAAACTCATTTCTTTAATTATAGCATCGTGTAACAATTAAGAAGTCCTAGAAGCTATAAAAAGCCAAACAAGAGGCAAATCAAAAATGTTCCAGAGGCTCACCGATGAAATATTCAATCATAAATGAATCAGAAATAATGAATTCACTTATGATGCAATTTGAATCCTTTTACCTGGGCTCTTAGACACCAATTTGAATCATTTTAATGATTCATTTATGATCTGAAAATTCTGCAATTAAATAAATGTATATAAGGGTCCCATATATTCCTTTAAATGATTAATCCCTGAACCTTTTCTGAATCGCAAAAATGATTCCTGTACGATTAATTAAAGTGAAGGTATATACTTAGAAATCCTTCACTTAATTGAATTTTATTGGAATTATTTTTTATGATTTAGAAAAGATTCAGGCATTAATCATTTAAATGAATATATGGAGCTCTTATATACGTTCATTTAAATGACAAATTTTCAGATCATAAATGAATCATTACAATGATTCAAATTGGTGTCTAAGAGCCCAGGTAAAAAGATTCCAATTGCATAAAAAGTGAATTCTTTTTCGGCCGGTTTCTTCACTTTTATGAATTAATTATCGTTCATTTCTGAATTAAAATGTTTGCTGGGACCCCAATCGTCGGTCACTAGTGACATGATATTAGTGGACGAGTTGCTTATTCCGGCGGGACGCTCAGTTCCTATGTCATTAGGAATATAGGTCTGAGCAAGAGCGGACGACGATCAAGAAGATTGAAGTATGCCAAGGATGTAGCAGAGAATCTGTATTGGGTTATTCAGTGTACAACAAAACGCAGCCGAAAACAATCTTCTCAGAGAAACCTTTGTTTTGTTGTTCATTAAATTCTTGTTAAATGAACGAATATCAACTTCAAGAAATGCTTTTTTATTTAATAATAATTTCACAGTCAAGTTTTAATATACCTATAATAAAAATAAACGCAAAAATGAAAATCGCTGTAGAAGGTTGTGCTCATGGCGAGGTGGAAAAAACCATAGAGGCAATACAAAAGCGAAAAATGTTAAAATTGATTTGTTGTTGTGTTGCGGAATTTATATTATTATTATTATTATAATTTTATTGGAAGTATAATACAATTGTACTAAAAATAATTTAATAAAGCGTTAGCTACCAGGGCTTTTTGCTATTTGAAAAAATTCAAGTTTTAAATCAAATATTCTAAGTTAAGTTTAACTAAAATTAAATGAACAAGTTTTATAGTATCTTTAGAAATAATTGATAAATGTTGTGTTAAGGGTTTTCCGGATGTATTTCTTGATATTCCGTCGATGTAGTCGCATTGTAGCATATGAGAGATGGTGAGGGGTGTGGTGGGCGTACAAAAGTTGCATGATGGGGGAGGTTGCTTTGAAATAACATGCTCGTGAGTAATCTTTGTATGTCCCATTCTTAGCCGAATATAATTTTTGGTCGAAGATGAAAGTAAGTCGCTAGGGTAAAGTGCTTTGTCTGCGTTTGGGTTGATCTTGGAATAGTGATGACGATACTCAAGCCAAGAGTTTTTTAAGTTAGATCTCATCGTCGCATTGCAGTGTTTTTTAAAGTCTTTGGCATTGAAAAAATAGAAACTGAGAAGGGGCTCTTTTTGAGCCTTTTTGGCTGCAAGGTCTGCGAGATTGTTACCAGCGATGTCCATATGCCCTGGAACCCAGGCAATTTTAAGGTTTTTCCTTTTTTCAATAAGTTTGTCACGTATGACAAGAATTATAGAAGAATAGTTGTTGATGTTTTTGATGGCATTGATTGTTGATAAACTGTCAGTAAAAATAATAGTTTTTTTGTTTTTGGTAGATTCGATAGCTTTAAGTAGTGCACATGCTTCAGCTGTAAAGATTGATGAGGAATTTTGCATTAACCCTTTGGTGATGTTAATGCCATTTTTATTGACAACTGCGAATGATGTCACGTCTATGATTTTAGATGCATCAGAAAATAGGAAATGCCATCCCTGTTTCTTGTATTTCTCTGATGTTTCTTGAAATAGGGATTTATATATAACTTGATTGGTGCTAGACTTGGGATAGTTGTTAAAAAATGGAACGAAGGATTCGCAAGGAAAATACCAGGATTTGCATATATATTTTCTGGTAGTTATGATAGGTGTGTAAAGTTTAGGTGCTTGATTGATGGCATTTTGAAGTGCTGAGGGATATTTAGGTATTTTTTTCCTTCTTAATATCTTAATAGCATCGTCTTGGATTGGTGATGATGATGAGAATGGTGAGTTGATTTTTTGTAAAATTTGCCACGTGAGGAGATCGATTCTATCAAATAAGTTAGGAAGTCCGGTTTCGACTACAATGTTTTTAATCGGTGTTGTACGGAAGGCGCCAATGCTAGTTCGTATTGCTGCATGATATGGTGTAGAGATGAGATTCAAAGCTGATTTTGAACATTTTCCATAAATCGGAAGCCCATAATCAATTTTAGAAAGAATAATGGATCGAATAATTGAGATAATAGTATTAATGTTGCAGTTAAATTTTTTTGAACTTAAAAGTTGTATCAAGTTAACCCTGGTAGTAAGGCAATTCTTAATATATATACAATGTTCCTTAAATCTATAATTTTAATCAAATAATAATCCTAGAATTTTTGAGCATTTTACATTTTTTATAATAATATTATTATGGGCAACCCCTTCAATAGATTTTTGACATTTGTTCTTACGGCAAATATGTAAAATTTCACACTTTGCTGTTGAAATAATTGATCCTGAAAAATTACCCCAATTGGATAAGTCTGAAATTAAATTTGAGAAAGTTGAAGATAAATCTGTGAGGTTTTTATATTTTGAGAACAAAATCAGATCGTCAGCATATAGGACGTGGTTGATTTCAGGGTAGATATTTATATTAAAATGTAGGTTAGGTTGACATGGTCGTCAGGAAAACAACTGACACACTTAGACCAAATGCTCAACCAAACCAAACAAAATTGATAATTATCTGACATGTCAAAATGTCAGTTTTGAAGTTTCTATACATTTTATCGATAACTTAGTAAAAAAGTTTTTGGTAGCACAGTTTTTATCCTCGTCCAATAGCTAAGCCCCGAGAATTCTCTGGGTTTAAGCTAAACACCCCCGGGGATTAGTTGTTGTTGGATTTAACATGCAAATTGTTAATCCTACTAATCGCTTTTTTCGTCCAATTTCCCCGGGGCTTAGAAAAAAACACGCCTAATGTGGATGTAAACGCTAAGTGAATGCAACACGACGCAGTCATAGGTTTCACAAAGCTAATTCAACGACAAGCGATTTAGGGGCATGTTTACATTTTACGTATTCAAACCCAATCGGTTTATCCTTCAATTAGGATTAGGTGTGGAAAAGAAGCACAGCTGCATCACAACAAACCATAGGACGGGAATCCCTTTCTTCTATTTTTCAATATCCCAGATCCATATATGTATATAATACGTGTATAATAAAATTAAAGTTTGGTGTAAATCTAACATTAAAACGGATGTCCCTATACAATTAAAGTTCACAGTTTCCCATGGGTATATGGTACGAGTATTTTGATGATTGCCCTGAAGTTGCAGTTTACATAAAACCAAACTATTCTCATTTCACCTTAAAGTACATATACGAGAATGAATATATATACTCTACGTAAAGGTAGTTATAAGATAAACTTTTGAAACCCTCCTATATCTATTTTAAACATCCCACTGTATTATTTTGAAATAAATATTTAGGACTAAATTAAACGTTTTATAAATATTTTCCTTATTCTCTTTTGTACACACACACTTTTGACAACATCGACATAAAACTTTTCTCATATAATTAATCCCAATATTAGGTATTGTTTTCAAAACAATTAAAAACTTTCATATCGGAACACACGCCCACAAATTGATGTTGTTGTGGTTTTAAGAATAGCATTAATTTAAGTTAGATCTGATAGAAGACTTCATCAAAAATTTACTAAATTATTCAAATGAAGTGTCCTATCTAGTTTTTTTTTTAAATCAAGGATTTGATATGGCATTTTCCGTAGTATATAAAGCCTGTGAAAGAGAAGTTTTCAACTATAACAAAACTCGTAGTTGATGATCCGGAGGTCCTTTGCCGTGCAAATAAAACAAAAATGAAGTTACGTTTTTTATCGCCTGAAACGCCAATCAGGGAAACATATTTTCTGATACCCAAATTTTCATTGCGCGTTGTAGGATGTTGGCCACAAAAGAAAGTCCGAACTTTTATGGGTATCTTGCATTTTTTAGCGAGTAGTTGTGGAGTGGCATTTGGAGCATTTGGCGAATGCATTTCTGGAGCTCTGACACTAAATCAAATTTTAGAAACTATTGACGCTTGGTGTCCGGGAGTGACCAAACAGATTTCGCTTTTTAAAATGTGGGTATTTTTTGTGCACCGCGAGGAATTATATTCACTTATTGAACGAATTAAAAAACTTTTGACAGCAGGTAAGAATAAATGTTTGACAAATTGTCGAATGAGAATGGTTTTGAAAACTTGAGAAATTTTTATTTGATATGTCTCTCATCCAGATGCCAATGAGGATAAAAAGAAAATCGCACAGAAACTTTCTGTGACTGCATCGCTGTTGACATTTGTGCTTTTTATGAGTGGACACTGTACGAATTTATTTTTTAACGCAAGGCCGTTAATTAATAATGCGGTTCTTATGTGGAATAGCAAAAATACAACGCTTGATCTTCCATTTAAAATGATGTGAGTACAAAACTTTGTAGATATTATAAAAGTTTTATTTATGTTTTTGGTTGGTTTGGTTTCCACACATATTTAAAAAGAGAGCCACTTGAAATACCCAAAAAAAAAACAAAATCGATGTTTTTTTCGCGTAACATCGCTCATCCCTAATATAGTATAATATGATCATTCAAATTAAGAGCAGACTATGTACTGTGTCAGAGCAAAAGCAGTATTATTTTATTATATATAAAATCTACACATCCGTGTTGTACGGCTAAAGAAACAATCTCTTCACTTAACAGTACGTTCGAAGTTGGGCACAAGGGTAAACTGATGAACATTCTTAGAAGCGTGTCATACGAAATCCCAAAAAAAAACAACATGGGACAAAATCCCCAAAAAATAAAATCCAACTAGCCAATATCCCCACAGACCTAATACACGTGGACAAAATCGCTAACGAAATACTCCTTCTAGCCATGTAGGTTCGCTGCCTGACATATTGCGGTCTTCCATCGATTGCGGTCCCTCGCACGCTCCCTCAAGTCGTCGAGACCAAGCGCTCTTGCGTCTGTAACCGCCTGGTCATGTAGCTGAGGTTCGGTCTTTCTGGTCGTCTCGAACCTGCGGGCTGGAATTCGAAGATTTTTTTGGCTGGAGCGTTGTTGTCCACTCACTCGATGTGGCCGAGCCAGTGCAGTCGACGCGCTTTGGCTCTTTGGACTACATCTACATCTTGGTACAGCTCGTACAGTTTTCGATTGAATCTTCTCCTCCATTCGCCCTCTTCGCATATAGGACCAAATATCATCCGAAGAATTCTTCTCTCGAAAGTGCCCAGTATCAATTCCGCTTTTTTGCTTATCATCCAGCACTCGGCGCAGTAGAGTAGAACTGGTAAAATTAGAGTTTTCTATAGCGTGCACTTTGTCTTTCGAGACAGGAGTTTTGAACCCATTTGTTTGGCCAAACCGAAGTGGCAGCTTTTCGCTTGGGTAATTCTTCATCGGATTTCCACTAAAGTGTTGTTCGTGGAATTGAATTTTGTTCCGAGGTAGGTGAACTCCTTGACTACCTCGAAATTACTGCTGCCAACAGTGACGTTTTGTCCTAGGCGATGGACATATGAGGTTGTGTTTGTTGATAGCATATACTTGTTTTTGTCCTCATTCACTTCAAGACCAACGCATTTCGCCTCTTCATCAATAGCTGTGAATGCTTCAAGTACAGCTCGCTTGGAGCGGCCGATGTAATCGATGTCGTCCGCATAACCAAGCAGTTGGGAAGACCTGTTGAAGATAGTGCCTTCCAGGTTAACACCACTCTTGCGTACTATCTGCTCCAGGACTATGTTGAAGAAGTCACATGATAGTGCATCTCCTTGTCTGAACCCTGTACATGTCTGGAAAAGCTCAGACGGGCTCTTTCCCAATTGCACGTTGCACCGCGTATTTTGTAACGTCATGCGGTATAGCTGATCGGGGATCCTGAGTTCCGACATTACCAATAGAAGCTCTTAGCGGCTTATGCTATCATATGCGGCTTTGAAGTCGATGAAAAGATGGTGCGTCTCGACTTGAAATTCATCAGTCTTTTCCAGGATTTGCCTCAATGTGAAGATTTGGCCTGAAGCCACACTGGTACGTGCAGATGATAGTGTTGCTGAAAGGTTTTAGACGCTCACATAGTACGTTGGATAGGATCTTGTAGTCAACATTAAGCAGGGATATGCCTCTGTAGTTTTTGCAGGACATTTGATCGCTTTTTTTGTAGATTGGGCATATGGAGATATTTGACCAGTCGTAGGGCATGCTCTCCTCCTCATACACTTCATTGATGAGCTGGTGCATATACCCTACCAGCACATCTCCTCCATTCTTGAAGAGTTCCGCAGGTAGGCCATCCGACCCGGCGGATTTGTTGTTCTTAAGCTTGTGGGTGGCTATCTTAACCTCTTCAGTACTGGGCGCTGGGACTGGATCTTCATTGACTGGTCTCATGCTGCTTTATTCTCCCGTTGCTCCCTGTACATATACCCATTAAGCAGGTGCTGGAAGTGCTGCTTAAGAACGTCTACAATTCCCTGTGCTTCGGTGACTAGGTTCCCTTCGCTGTTTCGAAGAGCTTGCGTGCCAGTCCTATAACCAGATACCAATTGCTTGGCTGTTTTGTAGAACCGGCGGGTGTTGGTGGCGGTGCAAGATTCTTCGAGATACGTTAGCTGAGAGGCTGCCGATGCTCTTTTCTTTCTTCGCAGGGTTTTTTTCTCGACCCTTCTCTTTTAACGGTGCTCTTGTTTTCCGTTGCAGCACTTACCTTATATATTAAGAACAATCCAAATTATGTTTGTACGCTATCTTTTTTTCGGCTCGATCGATTTGAATGAAATTTTTAGGAGATCTTAGGACATGTTTGGAGAGCGCATATAAGAAATCTGTTTTCTGTCCGATATCTAGGACTGGAGTTATGACAAAAAATCAAAAATAACAATTCAAAATCACTATAGAATAATTAAAATTTTTTTTTTTGAGTTTTTTTCCCATAAAATTAATTTCAAGTGCCTGTTTTTTAGATTATAACTGTTTGATTTTGTGTGGGATCTTAGATGCTGATTTTTAAGAAAAATTTCATTGGTGATTTCCTTTTGGCATACAACAAACATGGTAAGATTTCTTTGTTGTTGTTTTGTGTGCAAAACCATGTGATTTGGATGTAATATAAAGTTAATATTATGTATAAGAATACACTTATTTACTGTATAAAGATTACCGAGATGAGAATGAGCATAGGGCTTTATATGTATGTAAGAAAAATAGTTGTATTTATTTTGTCAAATTACTGTGATTTGTATGAACTTCACATATCTGCAATAATAAAACTGCAAAAATCAACCAATGTAATAAAAACAAATTCCAAGTTTCCGGTTGTTACCCCAAATTTTGTGTGCATTTCTATAAATATTTAAAATGTTTTATTAGCTATGTGGGAAAAAAGTTAAAAAATGCTGTTCTGAAAATATGGCCACCCACCACGCTCACTATTATCATTTCTTGATATCTCTCGGAAAATACTTTTTAACTATTTGGAGGAAAATTTCAGTTTGTTTTGATATGAGCAAAAAAAACTTCAAAGGTTATTTACAATGAGAGCTGCCGAATTAAGTAGAGAAATAAGAAAGCTTAAGTATAAGAAAGCTCCAGGGTATGACGTAATTACGGCCGAAGTTCTCAAAATGCTTCCTCGCAAAGGGTTAATTAATATTCTCTATATAATAAATACCACTCTAAGGCTAGAGTACGTTCCGAGCCAATGGAGGGTTGCGGAAGCTATAATGGTTCTCAAACCAGGAAAACCATCACATGATAAGAAACCTTATAGACCCATTTCGCTTCTGTCCGTAATATCTAAGGTATTTGAAAGAATATTACTTCTGCGCCTGCAGCCAATAATAGAAGAAAAGCGCCTAGTACCTGAACATCAGTTCGGACTTAGAAGCAAGCATTCGACAATTGACCAAGTGCATAGAATCACTGACGTCATTGAGAAAACTCTTGAAGAAAAGAAAATTTGTTCGGCGGTCTAGACGTGTCGCAAGCTTTTGATAAGGTGTGGCACGAAGGCCAAAATTTTAAATTAAGACAAATTCTGCCTGAAAAACTGTATACGCTTCTAAAAGCATATCTAGAGAATAGACTTTTTAGAGTAAGACATGGAAACGATTACTCGGATCTCAAAGATATAGTGGCCGGAATACTAGAAGGAAGTGTCTTAGGTCCAATATTGTACCTAGTATTTAAACGTGATGTACCTCAAACAGAAGACACTATCATACCCACGTTTGCTGCCGACACTGCAATACTAGCAGTGAGCCAAACGATAAATGATGCTACGATTAAATTACAAAAAGCTCTGAATAATGTCAAAGACATGTCGGATATCGCTTAACGAAGTAAAACTGTCCATGTAGATTTTACGTATAAAAATATTAAAAGATTACCGGTATTTGTAAATACGGTTCAAGTTCCGTTTACTAATGAAGCAAAATATCTCCTAATGACTCTAGACCCGAAATTAAAATGGAAACTGCATGTTAAAAAGAAATGCGAGGAGTTAAATAATAAACTCAGAGATATGAACTGGTTGCTCGGGAAACACTCTAAGCTCAGTATCGAAAACAACTCATATTGTACAGGCAGGTGCGTAAGCCTGTCTGACTTATGGTATTCAACTCTGGGGTTGTACACGCGATTCTAATTTAAATACCTTACAAACATTTGAAAATAAACTCCTAAGCTAAGAGTTCAGTAGAATTTAAATAGACAATTTGGAAACCATATCATGAGTAAAACAAATATATTAAATTAACAGTTTATTTATGCAATTGCTGAAGCTGAACTCAATGTTCAAAGCAAAATGGTATCAGGAAAATAAAAAGGATTGGAAAAGGAGAGAACGATTGACGTTTTAAATAATTGAAAAATGAAAAAAAAAACAGTTTCATCCTTCTATCTCTTTTACTCATCATCATCGCGTTACTCCAGGTGATAGCTAAGCTGTCATAAATATTGATAGGCCCGAGGCGGGAGAAAGAATGCGTAGATAAAGTGTAATATTGAAAAATATTATGTGCTCTCTTCATTAATTTGATGGTGCATTTCACATACCTACACTCAAAGACACTATATGAAAATAAAAAAAAAGAGTAGGTATACTTACAAATGAAGTGTTCACCCTGCTCTTTGCTCTTAGTTTGGTGTTTGTGTTTATGTGGGATAGATTTGGACATGTTGAGTTTTGCGATTATAGGCACAAAATTTGTGTCAGAAATAAAAACATGATCTTGGACTCAAAAACGTAAAAACATGATTTGGGTCTAAAAAACATGAAAATCATGATAAATCATGACTTCTGGCAGCCCTGGTCCGTGATAATCAAACGCAAGAGGTACGTGCAGAAGAAATAAATGGAGACGTGTCCATATTGCACAGCTTCAAACTGCACAATCACCACCACAAATTCGACAAAAAGTTATTAAAAGAAAAGTGGTAAATGCAGACTTCAATCTCGCTGCTTTATTGAAATATGATTCCGGAATCGCATTTACTTTCTCGATACTCCTGTTGGGACATGCAAGACATTCGTCATTTAGTTGATTCTAGCAACATGGCATCTATGGCATTGCCGCCACCACTGTTTGAGGGCGGTCGAATTGCACAAGTGCACATTCCGTTTTGAAGCTGACGATGAATTATCTCACAGTTGACAAGCCAATAATGTGCACAATAATGACCAAGAATTCGGCAGCAGCGAAATTGATGAAATTAATAATTTGGGATGGCGATGACGCATAAACGATGGTTGGAGGCAGTTGACCTAACAATGAAGGATTTACAATGTGATTCGAGCTAATTTGGTGGGTATATGATATTGACCAGCGGAGATTTTCGTCAAACGTTTCCCGTCATCCCGAAATCTTCTGCTGCCGATGAATTTAATGCATGCTTGAAATCGTTGTCTGTGCGCCTGCATGTCAAAAAGTTGAAATTGACCACAAATATGAGAGCAGAATGACCCATCGGCTGCTGAATTCTCAAGATAACTGGCAATGGCCAAATTTCTGTTGAGTTCTCGACTGGATTGATATCTTTCCCCACAAAGGTTTGCGAGCTTACATCGTCGAAGGAGAAACTCATCACCAAAGTAAAGTGTCCCCCGGCATTGCAAAAAAAATTTAAATTTCTATTGGATTTGTGAACGAGCTATATTAGCAGCGAAGAAAATGGACCTAGTCGATAACTTGAATTTCATTATTCAAAGTCGCTGGAGAATTGCATTTGTACAAATCAGTTGACAGCGTGACTGAGGAGGATGAAGCCTCAAACTATCCGACGAAATTTTTGAACTCGTTTAATGTGCCAGGAACTCCGACGCATTTTTACAGCTGAAGGTATGGGATCGATCATAATCATGTTGTGGTGATTCCACCCGTGATCATCAAGGGCGAATTCAAAGGGGAGGAAGTCTTTATCCTACGAATTCCGCTATTCCGACTGATCTTCCATTCCAATTCAAGGAGATTCAGTTCCACCGTTCGATTGACTTTTGAGATGACAATCAATAAACCGCAAGGCCAATCTTTGTAAGTCAGTGGAATAAATTTCGAGTTTCTCTGTACGTTGCCTGATAGCGTGTTGTTTGTTTTTGCGCCGGAAAAAAAATCAAAAACATTGTTTATTTTATCACTCCCTCCTTATTTTTATTCTATTCAAATAAATCACATTGGAATTTGAACTATTTGTATTTTAATATAGCACTGCAGTCATTTTAAGGCGTTAAATTGGGGCGAGCCAAAGTACGCCTCGGTCGCTAGTATATAAACGGTGATTTTTTAAGAGCTTGGTTTTTGAAAATTCAAAAAAACACAGAAACTTGTAAAAAGTGAATAAAATTTTTATTTGGATCGATAAATCAATTTCTGCCATTTACTTTTTAAAAATAATTTCACTTAAATGTTGCCCGCGGCTACGCTTCAGGTGGTCCATTCTGAAGGTCCAATTTTGGCAAACTTTTTCACACATTTCGGCCGGAATCTTACCAATGACGCGTTCAATGTTGGCTTCCAAGGCAGCAATCGTGTTTGGCTTGTCCCCATAGACAATAGACTTAACATAGCCCCACAAAAAATAGTCTAACGGGGTCAAATCACATGATCTTGGTGGCCAATTGACTGCGCCAAAACGTGAGATCAACTGCTCACCAAATTCGCCTCTCAATTGATGCATGGTTTCGCGTGCAGTGTGGCATGTGGCACCGTCCTTTTGGAACCACATGTCGACCGAGTTCAATTCTTGCATTTTCGGCAAAAAAAAAAATCTGTTATCATCGAACGGTACCTTTCTCCATTGACCGTAACCCTGCGGCCTTCATCGTCCTTGAAGAAGTACGGCCCAATGATGCCGCCTGCCCATAAACCGCACCAAACAGTGCATTTTTCGGGATGCATTGGTAGCTGCTGAATTGCCTCTGGCTGCTCTTCACTCCAAATACGGCAATTCGGCTTATTCACGTATCCATTTAGCCAAAAATGAGCGGAAAACAACGGACGTAGCTTGCGAAACACATTTTTCACAGAGCACGAATTTTGATAATAAATTTCAATAATTTGCAAACGTTGTTCAGGCGTAAGTCTATTCATGATGAAATGGCAAACAATACTGAATCGAAATGTCAAATGTTCGTGGAATTTCTCATGTGTGATCTGTCAAAAATATAAACGTCAAAAACCAAGTAGCAAAAATATCACCCGTTATATATATATATATATATATATATATATATATATATATATATATATTAACAATTATAATATATATATATATATATATATATATATATATATATGTATATATATATTAATATTTATTTATTAAGTACTTATATAACTATGTATTTGTTTTCTTAAAATAAATAAAAATGTATCTACTCTTTGGATTACATTTCATGCAATATAAATTAAGCCAAATATCCCTAAGACAAATATGTTCAAGTAGTAAGCTATGCGAAGAAGTCGCGCGCGCGAATTCATCGCATTATTCACCACTTGAACAGATTTGTTTTGAGGAAATTGGCATGGGGATTTTTGGCGTGGGAATTCTTTCTTTGGGGATTTTGATGCTGGGGATTTTAATTTGGGGATTATGTCTTGGGCAAAATGTCACCAATCCTCCTAAAAGCGCGAGTATTAGGATTAAATATATTAAGGGAAGTAATGTAACTGGCTATTTCGCTCGAACATTATTTATAAAAATAGTTATAAAATAATTTGTATCTTTTTTTTCATCAATCTGAGATATCATTGTTTAGATTACAAATTAAAATTTTAAATAATATTAACATACATACCTGACATACATGAATTTATAAATTAAAATAAATGGATAGAATATTTATACCTAAAAAGACAAAAAAAACGAAAAACAATAATACATTAAATCATGAAATGAATTATTGAAGCAACAGCTTCATACTTAACTTTCTTCTGAAAATTTAATCTATTTATTTATTTATCTACAAGCTTAAGCTAACAGATTGTTCGAGATAACATTAATATATATAACTTAAGGAGAAAATAACTAACTAACTAATAATTCAACAAGTCCAAATATTATAGTGCTAAGTCTTCTACTTGGCTGATGTATTTCAGTAGTATATAGAATTTGTATTATTAAAAAAAAAAAAAAAAAAAAAAAAAAAAAAAAAAAAAAAAAAAAACTGCTTATGAAAATAACTAACTTTAAAGTGATAAATTTCTAAGCGATTTTTTAAATATTACTCTTGAAAAACTTAAGTCTATTAAGCTACACACTGAGTTAAAATTTAAAAAAAGCTGTAGTTAAGAATTCATTGAATCCATAATTAGTTCTATGATTAGGTATAATTAGGAAGTTACATTGCCTGAGAGGTCTTTCAGGAGAATAAACTGAGACGAAAGCCAACAAATCGGGACATTTTATATTATAAGAAAGATGTCTAACACAAAAACTATATCATGCATTTTTCGGCGTACGTCTAGCCTATAAATGCCTAAGAGTAGGCATCTTGTTTCATAACTCGGTAAAAAGTCCCACCTCATCTTAGCAAAGATACATTTTGTACATCTTCTTTGGATTTTGTCAATGCGATTGGATTGCAACTGAGAAGCGGGGCACCACACAGTATCACAGTATTCAAGGGTTGATCTTACCAAAGCAACATATAGGGATAAGAGGACATGAGGATTCGAGAAATTTCTAGTATTTCTCTTAATAAAGCCAACCATAGAGTTTGCTTTTGACGTTATATAATCAACATGTACACTGAAAGATAAAGTCCTATCGAAAATGACACCAAGGTCTTTATCTTTTTCAAGCCTGTTCAGAAGGGCGAGCCCAATTGAATAGTTATTTAATGTTGGCATAGAGCATGTATAAAATGAGACGATATTGCATTTTTTGACATTGAGAAGGAGATTATTTTCCTTACAACATAACAATAACACATTTAAATCATTTTAAATTAAACAATCACTTATGTTTGAAGTGCTTGAGAATATTTTTATATCATCTGCATAGACCAGACCCTGTGCAAATTTAAAAATTAATGTTATATCGTTTATGAAAATAATAAATAGCAGCGGTCCCAGATGACTGCCTTGAGGAACTCCAGATGTACAGTGAAGTACTCTAGAGAAATAACTTCCAAGTTTTACTAATTGCACCCGGTTCATCCAAAATGATGCAATCCACTTCAAAAGCATGGAATGAAATCCGAAGCGCCTTAACTTTTCAATAAGTATATTATGATTTACTGAATCAAAGGCCTTACTGAAGTCGGTTTATGTAACATCAATTTGCTTCCCTTTTTCCATAATATTAGTGGCGAGAGAAGAAAAATATAAAAGGTTCATTGATGTGGACCTACCACCTACAAATCCCAGCTGAAGCTCAGGAATGTGTTCTTTTACTACGAAATCAAGCTTATTTTTGACTATACATTCTATAAATTTGGAATAGCTGAAAGTTTACTTATACCTCTTAGAGCCAGCTGTATACATTGGGACCAAATGCAATATTTTCCATTCGCTAAGAAAAATACCCTCACGTAATAAAGTATTGATAATAATGAGTAAATCAGAACTAAGAGTTTCAGCGCAATTTGTTATAACACAAGCTGGAACACCATCAGCCCCAGAATTGTATTTGGCTTAAATTGTTTAATTTTTTTTTTTTTTTTTTTTTATAATCTACACGCGCTCAAGGGATTATGAATACCCTTTAAATGTTTCAACACAGCGCGGGCGTGGGGTTGAGGTTAAGGAAGAGAAAGAATGATAGGAAAGATGTGTGGCGCGATATTCGGAGACTGTATGTGGTTGTTGTCTCAGATTTTATCTCCAGGGATGGCGGCTGAACTAATGCGGAGAAATTTCCGTGTCTTATTTATCGATGTCCCTTATAATTCGCATTAATTTTTTTATTCTTTGTCATATTTTATCGGTATACTAGTTTTACTCAATCACATGTTGTTAGTTCTATGCCTAAACAGCATGTAATGAGTAAACCAACAACTCATTGTATGACATTTTATTTTTAGAATTGGTTTTTAATGGAAAAATAAGAAGACATAGACTACGGCAGGGATCGAACCTGTGACCATGAGGTTGACAGGCGAACACACAACTATCGCACCACGCAAATGAAATATCATTAATATCTTATACCATCGATTCCAAGTTTATGGGTATATGTATTACAAAGAGTTTATTGGTACATATTAACGTCAGATTCGAAAAACTGGGCAAAAAGTTCACAAGTTGATTGTGTATCATTTGCCACTGTTGAGCCATCCTCCATTATGGTAGTCCATAAGTACTACGTTTGGATTTTAAATAAAATTTATTTTAAATATTGACATCTTTACGTACTTTACTGAAACTGTCAAAATCAAGTTGACCAACGGAATTACTATATTTTTCTTGAAGGCTTTAGTCCTCAAGTTTTTCAAATGCGAGAGTTTGTATTGTACCATGGAGGCTTACATTTTTTAAAATTCAAGAAAAAGGGAGCAAATTTCTGAATCCCTTCCATAATAATTTCAATAAATCGAGAAGTTGCAAGCTTTTACTATTCAATGAACTAACTGATATTTTAAATGCTTGTAAAGATAGAAATCTTATAATAATCGGTGATATAAATATCGATATTTTGGATAAGCATGACAATTATACCGAAAAATATATGCTTCTTATGGCATCAAATGCTTTAAAGAGCTTCATAAGCGAACCTACTCGAATAAATTGTTCAACTAAGTCATGTATCGATCATATCTTTATACGACTTTATAAATGTAACAGTTTTGTTTGCCGTGGTATTTTATATGATTTTAAGATAACTGATCATCATATGATTGGTCTTTGTCTATATAATGGTTCAACATCTTTTAAACAAAATAACCCTTATGAGAAAGAAAGATATAGAATTGATTTTGACTTATTGAATGAAAAATTAGTGTATGAATTTTGGGATTCTATTTATCTTGAAACCAATTATTCAGTTGTATTCGATCTATTCCTCGAACTTTTAAACAAACATATTCATAATTCATCTTTCCTAGTAGCACGTACTTCTGCATCAAAAAAATTTTTTACAGCCATGGATGACACAAGATCTTTTGAAACAAATTAAATATAAAAACAAATTTGCATTGAAACGCAAAAAACATCCAGGAAATAAAAGACTGAATGATTATTATAATATACTGTGCAAAAAGATTCAAAGTTAATGAAATTAGAAATAAATTCTACTCTGATTCATTTGTTAAAGCTGGGGGTAATATTAAGAAAGAATGGGAAGTTATTGATAATATCCTAGGTAAAAATATAAAGCTTTCAGATATAGAAAACTTAGAGATTGATGGCATTAAAATTGATGACCCTTTAACGTTGGCAAATAAGTTCAATAATTTTTTTACCGAAATTTTGGAAAAACTTAAACCATCAATTGATCATTGTATGAGTTGTAATTGCACCGGATTATTAGCTATGCCTTTAGAAAATATCCAGCCAAATAATTTTGTGTTTCAATCCTTTACTTTGCTTTGGGCATGGAAAATTAAAATTCAAGTACAAGTGATGGCGTATCTAGTATTTTATTGAAAAAAATTGTTTTTAATCTGGTTGATGGCTTATGCCACATATTCAATAAATGTGTCTACAGTGGCTGTTTTCCTAAACATCTTAAATGTGCGGAAGTTGTGCCTCTTTAAAACAAGCTTATCAAATTATAGACCAATTCTATTATTGCCGACCTTCTCTAAAATATTTGAAAAACTCATAAAATCACGGGTAGTCGACTTTTTAGACAAAAATAAATTTTTTAACTGCAATCAGTTTGGCTTTAGAAAGGGATTGTCAACAGAGGATGCCATTCTTAAAGTATGTTCTCAGTTGTATAGTGGACTCAACATAAGTAAACCATCAATAGCAATCTTTGTTGACATGACCAAAGCATTCGATATGGTTGACCATGACTTATTACTTCGAAAACTGTATTGTGCTGGTTTCAGGGGCTTAACGTTTAATTGGTTCCGTTCATATTTAAGTCTTAGAGAACAAAAAGTGTGCGTCAAGGGATCTTTTAGTGAGTCCAGAATTTTGAAAAATGGGGTTCCACAAGGATCAGTCATTGGTCCCTTGGTATTTTTAATTTATATTAACTCAATTTTTGAAGTACAGCTACACGGATCACCCACTGCTTTCGCAGATGATATTGCCCTAACATATCAGTGCAACTCAAATCTTGACTGCATAATTATAAATATCTTGGCGTGCTCATTGACTTCAAGTTAAATTGGAAAGATCATATTAATTCGATTAAATCTTATATGTTACCTGTTGTACGCAAAATATATCTCCTTAAAGATTTTAGTTCGGAAAAAGTACTTACGACATTTTATTACGGGTTAGCACATTCCAAATTGCAGTATGGAATTACAAGCTGGGTTGGTTCGTATTATAGCACTCTTGAACAATTGATTAGAGCTCAGAAGCATTTGGTTAGGATCATTTGTAACAGAAATCGTTTAACTCATACTCGTAGCTGGCCTCTCTTTAAAAAACTAAGTATCTTTCGTCTAAGACAAGGTTTTAAAAGAATTTTTTAAGCAAAGTAAGAATATTCCTAATAAATTTAAATTTAAATATTCCCTAAATTTACACCTTTGCAGCCCCTTCGATATTCAACATTCTTCCATATTTTATTCGAATAATTTTGCAAAATAAAGTATTCATTAAAAAACTAAAACACTGGTTATTTACAATTGACATTAGTTCAATTGCTCATATTATCTTGTTTAATCTTATTGTCAACTTAAATATTGCTTTCAAAACCTATAAATAAATAAAGAAAAAATAAATTAGTAAACATAAATATATTATTATGTATGATTGTCACCCCACATCAGATAGGTTTATAATTTTGTAACTTTCATTGAAATGTCATTTCACACTAACTTTAAATGTTAAGAAATGAACATTATTATTTAATTCTCTATGTATATTGTATATCTGTATTTATTTTAGTTTAAGGAATTAAATAAAATAATAAATCAATCAATCAAAAAAAAATCAATTCAATGTCCCAATTAATGGTATTCAACTATTAGTTAAATTCGATAAAATTCGTTTTTGCATATTAAGCTTAACCTAGAACAAGATTGAAAAATATCAATTATAAAGGGTCCGCCAAATAACTTTTTTTTTTAAATGGGCGCAAAACATCGAGTGTAGCTTCGGCTGTGTGGCACGTAGCGCCGTCCGGTTGAAACCAAATATTGCCAATATTCTCCTCTTCAATATTTGTGAATAAAAATTCGTTTAACATGGCCCGATAACGATCGCCATTGACTGTAACGGTCACTCCTTGCTCATTTTCGAAGAAAAATGGCCCAATTATGCCTCTGGACCAAAATCTGCACCAAACAGTGACTCGTTTTGGGTGTATCGGCTTTTCAATGTATGCGTGCGGGTTTTTTGTGCCCAAATGCGACAATTTTGCTTGTTTACATACCCGCCAAGATCAAAATGAGCTTCATCTGAAAAGATTATTTTTTTGGCAAAATCGGTATCTTCTCTAAGTCGATCGCAGGTCCACTTAGCGAAGCGAAAACGCATTGGATGGTCAGTTGGCTTCAACTCCTGAACCATTTGGACTTTGTATGGCGTCATACCAAGGTCTTTATGCAAAATTCGTCTTAATGATGTCTCCGAAATGTTCAATTATTGAGAACGACGGTGAATTGATGTTGATGGCGCTTCACGCACACTTTCTGCCACAGCAGCAATATTCTCGGGTGAACAAACTGTTTTTGGCTTTTCACGCTTTGGTTTATCGATGAGGATGCGAGTTTCTTTCACTTTTTTCACAAGATAACGAACATACGGAGCTGACGGTGCTTCTCTTGTTCCAAAATCCACACGCAATTTTCGCATACATTCTGCAACATTACCATGATTTTCAAAGTAATGTCGCAATATTTTCCAGCGTTTTTCAATCCTATACACAACCATATTCGTTCAGCGGAAGGATACAACTAATTATCTGTCAAATCATACATGAGCTAAGTGTTACCATTCACAAACTAAGCACTAGTTGATGCATCGTGATATTGGTGCATTTTTAATCATGGAGAAATCTTCACAAAAATGAAACGTAAATGGAGCAATCTTGCTTACCGGAAAGAATAATTTAATTCGCTCAAGTAGATAAGAACAATTTATATGATTGTCAATAACATTTCGGCGGTTTTCTAGAGATGTAAATGTGTCCACTAATGCTCTATCGACAATCATTCTTAGAGCTCTATTTTTAATTTTGCTCCTATCCAAAAGATTGGAATGAGTTTTGAAAGCTACTGCCCAAATGTGAGAGAATTTCTGGCATTTTCGAAGAAGGCCCAAACACTTTGCAGCGTTTTTTGTGACATCGAATATGTAGAATTTTCTGTAGTTGAAAGAATAGCAAAATTCGGGACTCTCGCAGCTAGACTGTACTGACAATCCTAAGTCTGGGAAAACTTGGTGACACCGTTCACACTTTTACGATTTACGAGTAATATTCTGAGGCTATTTTAAGTCACTAAAAATCTCTAAGAAAATTTCCCACAGTAAATCTTCCACACGCCAAATTATAAAACAAAAGTATACTTTTAACTTTACCCTTCTTCCACAGCCTACCCAGCGTTCTGACTCACTACCCGGTGTATCCTTTGACGTATGTATCCATGACCTACTCTGGCGTTATGACTGTATTTACGTTCAGCGGTGTGGATGGGTGTTTCGTCGGATTATGTTTTTATATCACTGCCTTATTTCGAATGATACAATACGATATCCAGCATTTGTTTCTCCATTTGCAATATTGTGAGTTCATCAGTTCTTATCCAATAAATTCAAATATAAATAATTTTTTTAATTAAAAAAATAAATGCCAGTTGACAAAGCCAGCAAACAGGACAATCAAATACTGCGCCAAGAGTTGAAGGGAATTGTTGACCGGCACAATGAAATTATTGATTTGTGCAACGAATTCAAAGAAATTTTCACGACCATCATCATAGGGCATTTCCTGTCAGCAGCTGTAGTAGTGTGTTTCAGCATCATTGATCTCCTATACGTACGTAATCCTTCCTTTAACAAATAATTCGATTAATTATAAAACACTTTTATCTTAATAATAAAACTAACTGTAAATTTCGCAGAATACAGGCATTGGTTTGGTGCTCTACGTGTCCTACAGCATAGCAGCGCTTTCACAATTATTTTTATATTGCATTGGTGGGACCTATGTGAAAGACAGCGTAATAATTTATTGTTAATTTTTTTATCAAAAAAATTGCTTTCAATACACAATTTCAGAGTTTGGAAATATGCGATTCAGTTTATCTGGCAGAATGGTATAAGTGCGATGCGAAAACACGAAGAATGATCCTCATGATATTGATTCGGGCACAAAAGCCGACAACAATCAATGTGCCGTTTTTTACTCCATCGCTGCCAGCATTTATGGGGGTAGGTTTTTTATGCTATTTATTTATTGTCTCTCGATTTTAATTTATTTATTTCCTGCAGATTCTCAGTACAACTGGATCCTATATTGCATTGATGAAGTCTTTTCTATAAAAGTGGCTTGAACTCAACAAAAAATAATTATTTTATTTTAAAAATTTGTTTAATTACACGTACATTATAAATGTTAAGGAAAATTTGAACTTTGTAAACTTATTCCTATGGCTAACCCCCCAATAAAGGTGGCTTAACGAAGGAATAATAATTGGCATCGTTGTTAGAGACGAATATAGATAATATAGCGAATTGTACTACCTGACTTCTTTTGAATCGCCAACGAATTATATTTTTTATAACAAAACCCCTGAAAGTGTGTTACAAATTACAAAGACGCAAACCCAATATTATAGCTTCTTAGTTCACCTTACCGCCTCAGGCAATTCGAAAGGAACTTTGCAAAACCATTAAATGAGAACTTTCCAGATTTAACCAGAAAGCTCAAAACCAGTATTAAAACGACTACTGACTGCGCAAAAGTAAAGTTGGTTGTAACTTAAGATAGTTTGATTAATTGATAGAACTCGGTTTTATTATTATTGCGTACGATATTTTCTTTTACAATATATTTACAAACTCTTTAACTTAAAAGTGGCAGGCCCACGTCCTGCTTAGAAGAAGCAGACAGGGAATAGCGAATACACCCACGACGTACTCAGAGGGAGCAAGATGGGAAAATCGGTTATGAATCCAGTTCCTGCCCAAGGCTGTCCGAGGGAGAGTCGGGTAAGCCCACAACTTACTCAGGTGCAGTAAGAGGGGAAAAACGGTAAGGAATCTAATTCCTGCCCAATGTTAATCCAAGGGAAAGTCAGGAAGCCCACAATTTACGCAGGGGCAGTAAGAGGGGAAAAGTGGTTAGGAATCTAATTCCTGCACAAGGATAGTCCAAGGGAAAGTCGGTAAGCCCACAACTTACCCAGGAGCAGTAAGAGGGGAAAACGGTAAAGAACCTAATTCCTGCACAATGGTAATCCAAGGGAAAGTCGGGAAGCCCACAACTTATGCAGGGGCAGTAAGAGCGGAAAAGTGGTTAGGAATCTAATTCCTGCCCAAGGGATAATCCAAGGGAAAACCTACTTTTATTAACCAAAAAGTCCGCCTGCAATGGCACACCAGTGTTCCGATTAAGGTTAAACGGAATTGATCGCCCGGCTGGATACCGCTCGAGATCAACGAGAACCTTATTCTTCAGCAAAGCCAAAATCGCAATCAAGGCTTGTTGTTGAGTATACAAGTTTCTTCTAGTTGCCAATCCTTACCTCTACTTGATATATTTGTAGCTCCGAGGCAATGTGAACTGTAAAGATAACGAACGCAAATGTTAGGTTGGTGTTTAGGTCGATTGATGTTCTTCGAGTACGCTGCTGGTAATGCTGCCTAACTAAGTGATCGCGTGCTCTTGCTGTGTTATGGTTACATGTTGGTCGTATGGAATTACTGGATTTGGAACTCACTTTATTGCGGTCGGTGGTCGTTGTGGAATGGAAATTGTAACGCTTTGGTACACCCAAGCTTTAGTTTAGTTTTGGGTGATACTATAGTTGTAAGCAGGTTATAAAATGTTTATAATTGATGTAAAACTAGTAGCTGCTTTTAAAATTAGTTAGGACGTAATAATAAACCTGCATAATAGGAGCTGACTATAATTTTGCGCCATTAGCTCTTGCAATCATGCACATATACACAGTTTTTATTTGAAAGACAAACGCCATTTATGTATCACAGATAGGTACAAAAGTATTAGAAAGCACAAGCACCTAGGAAATTTAGCTTAGCAAACTTATCGATGAGACTTTACTTTCCCCCACACACCGGAAGGGAAATTTCTCTAAATTCGAGAATTTTCATGAAAATTCCCACGGAAGGGGAATAAAATATCGCTCGCAGTTTTCTCTCTAATCATCAGCTAAGATCCTAGATAAAATTTGGCATGGTAGTGTTATGGAGAAATTGAAAATTGGCACAAGAATTTCGTGGGAAATATGTCAATAGCAGCTGTTGTCTGAAAAGTTATTCAAAAGTTAATGTTTAAAAACAAACAATTGAAGTAAATATTGAAGACGTTGTAATTTACATTTTTATTTTATATTTATTTATTGAATCCAAATTGCTGTGGTTTCATCCGGGGTTCCAGGCACAATATATCAGGTATTGCTTCAGCAACACAGCAAGTTTTTTTCTGGTGCAAACGTCGAACGGAGATTTGTTGGCTTACGCCAAATTTGTTGGCTCCTCAAAAATTCATTTTTATTCAAAACAATAAGGCAAAGCAAGCAATAGGTAATTTAGTCAAAATTTATCGATTTAAACAAAGAAAAAATACAAACAAATTTGCTTGAGGATTATATCCTTTTCGATTGGTAATCCAGAAGAACTCTCAGATCAGAGATTCCAATCGAAAAAGTTAACACTCGGTTCTTGATTCTGAATTTTAATGTATGTGTAATGCGGAAAAAACAGAAAACAATGACATGAAAATGTAGAGATGAGCGATGTTCATCGATCTTGGCAAGATATCGATGTTAGACGAAAAAATATCTATACTGAACAGCGGCTTAAAATGAGCAGACATCTTTTGTCAATAACCAAAAATGCTCTTAAGGATTAGATCGCACTCGACGGAACTAAGCTTCATAAATTTATGTGACATTGTATGAAGTTCAATATGTATAGCTAATACACTCATAAGGGAAAAGAAAATTCCGATAAAAAACATTGCTAAATTTTTCAAAACAATGAATGTACTTTATTTTTTATTATTATTTTATAATAATATTGAATGTCTAATCGATTTTTGAACGTGCTATTATTTTTGAAAACAAAATGCTTTAAAAAACATAATTGTTTAAAAAACATCGATATTTGTTATTCCATAATTTCTGAGATCGATGTCGTTTTTTTTGGATTTTAACATCGATGTTTTTCAATGTTGCTCATCCTTACATGATATTATTGTTGACATTTAATTCGAGTTTGACATTTGGTGGGTGTGAGGTTGTGAGTGTGTGCGTGCTTCTGGTTTTGATTCTGAATTCAAATCGGGAAGGAAATTTCTTTTCTATCCACGAGAAGAAGTTTCAATTGATACCAATCGAACAGTTTTGGAAGCCTTCGGATGACCAATCGAAGATGCCATTAATGTGCCGTGCATTTATATCCCAGTCTAAATTCCGACAGATGGAATTACAGTGGAAAAAAAATTATCTGGAGCTGTGTAAAACTCCGCTAAAATTTTTGGCTAAATTTTACCTAAAGGCTTAATTTTGGAGAGAGATTTGTATGGGAGCGAAATATTAGCGGGAGCTGCGTACTAAGCTTAAAGATACAAGTGATTTAATTGTGATTGGGAAATTCAAATTTCAAATTCAATGTAAGAAAAACAAAGCGTGTATTTTGTGAAGTATTTTATTTGGGAATTAACATAAAGGAAATTAGCTTAACTTTTGACAGCTTCTAACATTCTAGTACTACAGCTCGTCAAAAATGTACAGTGTTATTTCTTTTGTTACGATTTTTTTATTTTTATTTAAAAATATCTATTGCTTGTATCCTTGCTTATAGTACATGTATATTTTCTTATGTGTCTATTTTTATATTTGTGTATACAGTAAACATTCGATATAGTGAAAATAATGTAGATTGAACTATTCAATATAATTAATACAAAAAATTGATTGGTATTAGTAAAAACATATTATTGACGAATTCCGAACAACCAACATTTCGATTTTTTTCTGCACACAATAGAATTACATATTTCCAAACAAAATCTGTCAAAATAGATCTTGCGTTTTTTAAGCAAGATTTCATATAGACTTTACTCTCACACTATAGCTTGCAAGTTCCTTACAACAAACAAAAAAATTGATCTGAAATCCGATTTGAAATGTTTTTTTTTTTGGAATTCGACATTAGGTAAATGTATACAAAAAAATCATGTGCACTTTGCATCCAAAAAAGTGTCGTTTTAATCGAAAAACCTTCCTAAAATGACGGTGTCTAGTTTTATCCGTTCACTCTGTAACGTATGTCTACTGTGTTGTCTTTACTTAGAACTACAACTAATATTTTATACTATTTTAAGATTTATAAGCTTATAATACTGTTTGTAGTATTGTGCAATAAGAACCAGACGTTTGAATGATCTGAAACAAAAAAAAAATATTTCATAAAACAAATTCAACTACAATATAAGAAAAATTGGTTCCACATAAATGCGAAGTGAGATCTTAATAAAGTTCGAGATCAAAACTCACTGATTCTCTCAGAAAATACAAGACAATTCTCATATTAAAATAAAGAAGGTCTTATGTTTGTTATAGAACATGTCAAAATAAGCAGTTTTTAAGTTTTTGCAGACAAATAGGTATAAAAAAAGAGTTCATCATTACACAATCGCTCACGCAAAATGTTCGTACGATATTATATTCGTAAACCAAATGTAGGTACTCCAATCCTATAATATTGTTATTCTCAAGTACTCATTAGGCGTTTTTCTTTTTTAGTACATAGCAGTCTGAGTTGCCAAAAAATTAGTTTGTGTTTCTTTTTAACTCAGAGCATGCAGAGCTCCAAATGTGTGTTTCTTATTTCGTTCTGAACAAGTGTAGATCGCACTCGACGTGCTCGAACATAATTGACGGAGCATTTGAGTTAAATTGCTGAAAGCACCAAATGACATGTGTGTCAAGAAGGAAAATGTAAAGAAAAGAATTATTAGATACATAAGTTGCGAAAGAAGTTGAACGCTTGTTGATTTTATGTATCTGGGTGTGTACAAAAAAGGGTAGGAAGGTTTTGTGTTAAATTGCTTTTTAAAAAACATATAAGTCTTCAGAGCTCGCTCTGTTTGGAACAAGTTCAGTGCATAATCTATATTTTCGAACTCTGTTCAGTGCTCTGTTTTGAAGGTAAAAAGGAAAAACGCCAATTAACGAATTCGGAGCTGGTTGAAAATATGGGTCACATTCAGAAAACGTAGGTGACTTCAATAATCGATCATCTGGTCAATTAATTGCCTTCTAATTGGGGGAAGTTTTATTTGAAAGTGACTGGAATGCTTCGTAAGTATATCTCTTTTAATTTCAAGGCAATAGCATTTGTGTCAGAATCAGCTGTTAGGTTTGTATAAGTATACCTACCCGTTCAACTTTGCTTTGTAAATTATTTATATTATAGTTAATATTTTACTCAAACTACTACGGATTTTTGTATAATGCCAAAGAATATCACAAAAAATATTGAAGCTACGCTTTTTCAAGGTCAACTAAAGGCAAATATTTAAGTAAACTTCCAAGTTTGACATTAATGACATATCAAAAAATTAACAAGATTTCCAGTCAAATTTTCCTTCAGACAGATAGATAAGATAAATAAATTCGATTTATTATTTGATTTAGGTTTTAAGTTTACAAAATATTTTTTACAAAAATCGTTTAAGCTTGCCTTTGCCGTCTGCCCCGTTTGACATCTTTCTGAATCAAAACTTTCATTAATTGGTTGTCTTAAAGCATAAATGTCTACTATTTTTTTAAGAAAATTTAAAATAATATATATATATATATACATATTTTAATTAAAAGGCTTCGTTTATAATTTGATTTCAATAAGAAATCGCGGTTTGAAAATATAGTTGTAAAGATCATTTATGTCGGATTCGCAATTGAGTAAGGCCATTACTTCTTATTTTGATATATTATAATTATAATTGTAATTACTTTTCAAATACTCCCTTCTTATTTCACGTAGAACAGGATATTTGCCAATAAAATTTATGACGACCTTATTTTTTTTTATATTGCATAAGCTTAAAAAAAATAGGAAGATCATCCCGATGCCTTATCAACACTCCTCTCATTCTGAAAATAGCTGAAATTAATTTTTGTTTCTTGTCGGAACGAAAGTAATTTTTGTCATTCAAATTATGAGTAAGATGGCTGTTTATCCATCTATGTACTGAGGACGAAGCCACATTCATAGAGTCTACAGATATTGTTCGTCTATATTCGCAAAGAAATCAAGAAGGCCATATTTTCTGCGTTTTCCAGATCGATCCAGCAAACTGAAGTTCATTCTGCAGTAACTCTCAAGTTCTTCTAACTTGTTAAGCCAACCATTTTGTTTGGGGATGGTTTCTAATGCCACATTTTTTGGGATCCTTTCACCTGGCATTTCAAACACTTTGTAAATGTAGTACACATGATACTTCAAAATTTTAATGAAGAGTGGTGAAATGCCAGTTTAAAGTGTGATCAAGTAGTTGGGGGTGGTATGGGATAAGCGGAAGCATCTTTTAATGTAGTATCTCAGAAGTTTTTCAACACTTTCATATTTTTGGCATCCCCATACTTGAGCTTCATATAACATGACTGATTCAGCCACTGTAATAAACAGCTTATATTTCACATTATGATTTATTAATTTGTTTGAAAAGCAATTCTTCCATGTCATGTTTATTGAATTTTTTGATATAATTGGCTTATTTTTGAAGTGGGTTTCCATATTGAGGTTGCTTGCAGTAGTTACTCCCAAATACCTATATAATCTTACGACTTCAATAGCCCCTCTGTTGTACCACCATTTCTCGTTCTCCGCTCTTCTACCAGATCCTTTTCGAAAAATCATCACTTTCGATTTACTCAGATTAACCCTTAGATTCCATAATCGGCAATACTCTTTCAGTGGATTAATCATAAGTTGTAAATCTTGGGGCGAATTTGCAAATAGTACCATATCATCGGCAAATAATATGGCTTTGATAATAACTCTCGAAATTTCTATTTCACCGGGCAAATAATCTACAGTACAAAACGGACATAAGAAACTCTTAAGATCACAGAAATTTCTTTCTTATATCGGAGTATTTCTTATATCCAAACATCGGATATAAGAAATAAAATTTCTTATATTAGAAACACGGATATAATAAAGAAAATTACTTTTTAAAAAAACAGGGCAAAGCAAAGTATTTAGTACGTTTACCTAGAAAATTTTATTAAAACGAAACATTCATAATGAATGTATATTCATATAAAAACTTCATCTATAATATTTTTTCAGATAAAAAGCTTTAATGTAACACAGTAAAAAAAAATATACTCTTTTTCAACAAGTAAGAAAAATATAATAAAGACATAAGTCTTCTCTTCAAATAAATAAAATTAAGCAAAATATTATGAGCATATTCAATTAAGGTTAATTACATATCGCACATGTCAGAATCACATTTGTTTATATTTTTGTATTTGTAAATTTGATTTTCTCTCCGTGGTTAGATATAAAATCTAACAATTACCGCTTTCACAAGAGGCGAACTACTTCATCGATCTATATTGTCGGCACTGTGTTTGGGACGTGTGAAAAGAAACTGTGTCGACACAGCAGTTCGATTTCTGGAGATCGAAGTGATATGTCGACATGGCGTGTAAAAATAATCGAACTAGTACACCGGCACAGTTACAGACAGTTTCACTTCAATAATTTATTTTTTAAAAGTAAATTTGACAACATTTTTATTTCCCAGCTGGTTTTAACATAAAGTGAATCCTCATGCAACAACGAACTACTTCGATGTGGCGTGTGAAATGCAAAAATATCAGTTTTATCCTACCCAGATGCAAAAATTTCAGTTTTATAAAGGTAATAGCTTGTAGGCAAATACAAATAGCTGCTGAAATTTCCTATCCTTGTATTGCTCATCTGTGGTCAGAATATTCGCGGCTTTACCAATTTTCAGCTGTCATTTCCTTGGTAAATGGGAACTTGTAATGAAGGTCTTAACACAAAGATGAATATTCAAAAGGTTTTGACACACATTTGTCTGACAAAGTAAATTTCTTATAAGCGTACTTTTTTGGTCTAAAAATTCATTTCGGTGTGTAAGGAAGGCTTTGTTATAAAAGTGTTTTTCTTATATGCGAATTTCTAATAAATTATTGATCGCGAAAGAAATATAAAGAAAAAGGCACGTTGTTTCTCATTGCGTTTCTTATAAGCAAGTTTTTCTTATATGACTGTTTCTTTTATCCGTGAAATACTGTATAAGGTCGTTTATAAATAACGCGAAGATGATTGGACTCAGACTACATCCTTGTTTGACTCCCATGTTCGACTCAAAGAAATCCGAGATTTCTGCACCATCCCAAACAGCTTATAAATTGCCTGCATACACACTTTCCAGCGTTGTAGAGTTTGAAGAACAAAGCTCTGCGGTCAACTGTATCAAAGGCAGCTTGGAAGTCAAAAAAAAAGGTGTAAAGCTTCTTCTTTTGCTCAATGTAGTTAGTTGCAATGCTTTGCAAAACAAAGATATTATCGATAGTCCATTAACCACTTCTAACTCCTGCTTGAAATTCCCCAAGCAACTTCCTACTGTGTATCCAGTTTGTGAAACGATCGTTCAAATTTTCCTTCATCATTTTCTTTCAGTGAATGCAGTTGACTACACATGTAGTCTCTTGCGTTTTCTGAACGGTTCCATTATTGTTTTGTATGGAATTGTCGTTTTTTTCTGTGCTGGGTTCCAAACTCCGAATTTTTTTTTCTTCTAATTTCCTCCTGGAATTTCTAGAAAAAATACACCTTATATTTCCTTGTTGAGAAATAATATATATATTGTATATATATATATCGCACATCAATTTTTATGGTTTTTGACATATAAGTATCTGTCACAATTATCTATTAAGTTAACTCATCAAATTTTGTGAGGCAACTAAATTGACTGAACAAAATTATGTTTCATCAGTAAACTCGGGTTAAAACCGTAAAATAAAGAGAAGTATTTATATTTGTAAATAGAAAATAAGTTTGGTGAAACATTCTTAGAAAACTTATGAACAATTTGTTTGACCTTATATGTCGGGTTCCCCGCCTTGTTCTCACTTCGCATCTTTATGTAAAACTTAGTTATATTTTTGTACAAACATTATGTACCGAGGCAAAAAGTTGCATAGATGGCGAAAAGAATGGTGCTTTAATGGGACTTCCTCTCTGAGATTTAACTAACGCAAAAAGGATCAATAATTTAACTTTCTTGTTACATTTATACCAATCGCAATCAAAGTATAACACTTCAGATAATTGTAAGCACTAAAATTTTAATAAAACAAACAAAAACGTAATTACCACATTTTTGTAGATTAAAAATTAAATTAGAAAATAAATTTTACACTCATGTTAACCCTTTCAGCACCGTAGCAACATGCAAGTAGATGATTTCCCAATCCAAGAGCATACAATAAATAAACAAACTTCACAACTCCTTCAGCCTAAAAATTTAATAAAAATAGTATTTTGTTACTACAGTTCATAAAAATAAATCGAAATAAATTTTTAATCACCAAGATAAGATTAACCAAAAGAATTGCCAAGGTTAGGCTTGCGGATACGAAATGCATAAATAATATATACTCATAGATTCGATTAAAACTTTTAACAAATTGAATAAGTTTTTGCTGACGTCTAACTAGTTCTGTTAGTTTTTCATAGAGGGCGTCATTACTTGCTGCATCAACACCTTATAAGAGTTCGAACTTTTTTTAGATATTGCGAATTTAAAGAATTAATAAATATTACGACGCACTCACCTTTTGATGTGCTCGTGTGAGCTCTAAAAGTCCTTTTAAAATCTGCTTGTAGACATTGATAGGAGGCAGATATGTACATGCAGAAGCACAAAAATGACCCATCATTACCAGATATTCCAAACGTTGTAATAAATCCAGTGTGAGCCAAAAAACAGTATATTAGCGCGTAGTAGGTTTTGTTGTTTATTTGAGTCATATCTTCGTAAGGTAGGCTGTAAGCAAGCGACTTTTTGTTACCACTCCTTTAATATTTGTTCTTATACTTACGCGGCTTGATAGGGTAGGGTAACCCAGTTATTTCTCTCTCCGTTCATGCAAAATTGATAGCCCCAATTTATTAGGGGTCTTACAGCAAATAAGAAAGAAGTTGATAAGGCATTTATGAAGAGCAGAAGGCAGCATTTGTTTACAAAATTAGAAGCCTTGGCAATCAGGGAGTTCTTTTCAAAATTGTGTGTATCTAAAATTTTAAATTGGTCTATTGTATATACATATGCAGATGCGTAGACACGTAGATCTGCAATAGCTGTCAAAAGTGTCATACGTGATATTTTATGTGTGCCTACAAATAACCTGCACCATTTTTGATTAAAAAAACACCTCAGTACTGACTGCTACAATATGAGCAATTAGGGTAAACTTGAACATACATAAATTCAACCTTATGTAAGGCTTTAACAAAATTGTTGGGCTTAGTTCGTCGTGAAATATCAAAAAAGCTGAAACAAAAGTATAATGGCAGATTTACAATGCCGCGTTGGCCGTCGCTTTGACAGATTTTGTTTACAATGTGTGTTTACAATGACATGTTGGGTACTAATGTTACTAGCCGGTATATTAGCAAGTATACAAATCAACTTAACATAAGCGACTGCAACTCTCAAATTTAAAAAACAATTAACATTTATTGACATTTGGGCATTGCATTTTTCTACATCGGAATTTATCCAACACTAAATTGTATACATCACAGCTAATCATCTGCTACGTCGACGCGACGGGTCCGTAATGGCTGTTAAAATAATGGGGGTGTTCGTTGTCGCACAGCTTTCGGATACATTGCTGGAAAATATATTGTGCGCTTGTGAACGTATAAAACCCAATAAGGTAACCATTTCTGTCAAAAGTCAAAACGGAAAAAAAAACTAATTGCTTACGATTACGTTTCGGCTTAAAGTAAATTAAACATACATTTATTGGATAAAATATAAATTAAAAATGAATCAGGAAGTAAGAACCACAAATTTTTCAACCGATTCAGAAGAAGAAGATGATGTATTAGGTACGTAATTAAAGTTCACGAACAACAATTGAAAAGACAGCTGATTTCGTAGTCAGCTTTGCTCTACGATACCTACATAAGTATACCAGAAATTTAGCACTAGCTTGGCTTCCATTTGGAAAGCATATGTTTTGTTCGTTGTTATGGTCGTCATCTGTTAATTGACAGATATTTAACTCGTATTACAACAACAACGAACGTATGCACAGCAAAGCTATGCACTACCGAACGCCATCAATATCAGCGTGCGTCTAATGCGAATTACACATACATTATTTGTGGGACAATTGGTTTAAATGAAAAAAGATCTGCGGTAGTGTTACCAACACTTCGTTCTGTGGTAGCTTAAAGATTTGTCTGTACAAAAATGCAAACATTGTTTTTAAAATTATATTTATGTTTGTTTGTATTCTATAGACTATAGAGTAAACAAAACCGTTTGAAGTTTCAGCAAATTTAGATTTATTTTGTTGTGCGTGCCAGTCCGTGTTTTATTTAAAAATCTGGATCTGTGATTTTGATCCCGAAAAGAATGCGGAAACTGGTGAGGAATCCGAAAATCTATGAGGGATGGCATTTTTAATGGAAATGAAAACGAATTTATCGAAAAATAGGTAATTCTTCTGATTTCAAAAATTGGATTTGGATTCAAGAATGTGTTGTCGTACAGATTAAGCCAGGACGTAAAAGAAAACACATTTGGTATGTTACGTGGCAAGGGAGGCCTCCATTATCTTCCTGATCAAGAAAAAAACCGCTTTAGATTAAGGTCCGTCATTTTAGGACACAACGAGGATGTTATTTCGGACGAAGCAAATGTATGCTTTGACGATAACCCAGATTTGGAAGCGCCATTGACCGGTTTGCAGACATTGCTTTTGCTTATACAAAGCACTTCCGCATTCATGACACATGTAAATGCTAATTTTTAAATAAAAGGGAAAACCCCGCATTTCCATTTACTTACATACATTGTTGTTTTTGTAAAACGAAATGAATCTGTGAATAAAAAACCTGAACTCAAAGTAGCGTTCGTTTTTTTTTTTAAATAAATTATTTCTTTGTTAATAACTAGGCCTTGTTTTTTTATTTAGATACACTAAATTTATTTATAATAGCGATTGGTAAGCATTTAACACAGGTTGTTTTCCAGCTGTTAAGGTTCAATATATGTAGTAAAAATTGTGACGTGTCTGCCTTACTGAAATATTTGCTCAGTTATCCGAAACCCGTTTAAGTAAAATATATTTTTCACTTATCCGAGATCCGCTTTACTTAATTTTTTTTAGTAAGTGAAGGCGGCTCTTCCCATCACCAAGGATGTTGAATAACTTGACGAACTTGGACAATATTTTCAAACCCTTCAACGGAGAAGACTGTAATTTGTCCAGGCTACCAAACAAATCTAATTGCATTGGTCAAAGACATTGACTCCGATGTGGAAATAAAAAAACTTTTTTTTTTGCGCGGGGATGTATTTTAGAATAAGAACAGAACTATTGTACTCTTATTCAAATACAAAAAAACGAAAATACAACTAAATTAAAACATTTTCCATTTATTTCAGGCACAAGTCTTCACAAATTGTTGTTTTGCTAATTTAAGTTAAATCTTCGATGGTTTAATTAATTAAACAAATTGTACGTTTATATTATTCGCGCACGAAAAATCCATTAATCCATATCGGAAAAACAAAACAATTTCTTTTGCTTTCAGATTTTTTTTGTCTCTTATGTCGTCTCCAAAATAAACCAAAAAACGAAGTGTCGTAAACTTTTTTTTATTTCATTCATGGTACCGGATTAGCCCGAGAAACCAGATAATTTTATCTTCTCAGAAATGAACTGTCAAAGTTTGAATAGAAAAAATATTCTGCAAAGCATATAAATTTATCTCACGAATTTGATGTAGAAAGTTAATTAATGAACAGCTGATTATTTCCTACATTTACGCAATTATTTGTAAGGGGGGGTTTCATGCAAACGTCTAGAGGAAGATTATATCTTTCTGCAAAGCAGAAAATTATCTCGTTGCATGAATATCCTTAATGTCAATTCTTTTTCTTTCACTAAGCCACCGTCTTCGATGGATTAGCGATGGAATAAGTTTGTTAATGTCAAATAGCTGTAATTCTATTATATTAATGACAATGACAGAATAAAATTGAATTTGTGCAGAAAATTTTCGATTTTGAAAAATTGATAAGTGGGAATTTCTGAAAAAACTTACAATTTTGAATTACCCAAAATTTTTTAATTGGTAGATAAAAATACTTTTTTGCACGGTTTTTTTACAAATACAGGGTGGCACACGCACCATGCTACAAAAATAAAACGTAATAACTTTTTTCAGTGTGAGTAATCGGCTTATTTTTTTTATTTTATAGCCTACTATTTAGATTTATCAAAATGAATGCTTGGGATACTGAAAAAAATATTTGGATAGTGCAGCGATACCATTCTTTGCAGTCCGTCATTTCCGTCCAAAGGGAATTTAGGCTGGAGTTTGGTGGTACTCCCCCGAGTAGATGGACCATTATGAGGCTGGTGAACATTTTAAACATATTCAGAAAGCATTTTAGTTTAAAAACATTGATTTAAGTTATTTTTCTAATGCTACTAATTTTCATTTTCTTTAATGCAATTCTAAATTCAAATGTTATACATTGAAGGTGAGGTTAGCATTAAAAAAGAAGTTCATTACGCTATTTGATTGAGCATTTAGTTCTAGTGTTGGAAAAAAAATCATAATTTTTCACCTGTTTTACAATGCTCGAAGAGACCTTTTAAAACCAGAGCCAGATCCTTGCGATAAATTAGAAAACAAGCCAATTTTATCCAGGTGACTATTTTAGTTAGACACGTTAACATTACATCGAGGGCATTTAAGGGATCCCTTCGTAAGAACCAGGCAAATCGAATTTCTCCCACAATTGACACCATCAAAAGTGTTAAATTGAAAACTATTTTTAATTTTGTTATACGATTTAAGGCATCAAGAGGCCAGCAACCAAGAAGTCTGAGAATCCACTTGGTTATGCGAAAAAATGAAACTTCATACGAATCCGAACGAAAAAACCGAAACACACTGAAAGCCATTTTTCTTTTGCGAATAACAACTGAGTGATGACTGATGGGTCTTTTATAAGGGACATCTTTGATGGTCAGTATACGAACGAGGTTGAATTTTAAGTTGGTAGTGAAAGTAGCAATTATGTGGGAGTTTACCAATCGAATGATCAATGAGCCTAGATAGAAAATAGATATAATCTTGTTATGATAAAGTTTTATTCTGTATTTTATGATAAATTTAGAAGCTTGGTACTTAAAAGCTATCAATTTATAAAAATTAAATATTTATTAAAAATAAAAAGTTCTTTTTATTATGAAGGCTATACAGCTGCATTCAATTGGCTATGGGTTCTTAAAATGTTATATGTATTGATGTTTAATAAATAATTACTAATAAGTATATGCAAGAACGTTAAAAAAGCATGATTTGTTTCGAAAGCAATGTACGTGTTTTATTTTATAAATGTACTAGCTGACCCGGTGAACTCTGTTCCGACTTGATTCAATAAATAAGCAGATTTTGGATTTTAGTAAGTTCAATTTTTTATTAGGAAATACAAATAAAAAAATTAAGTAATTTGATGATTCTTTATTGCTTATGTATTTTGGTGCATAGGTTGCCTTCTTCAGTTAAGTACCTCGTAATTCACGACATTTTTGGTTTTATTATCAGGCGCTATAAAAAACAACTCAGAAAACTTCCGACCAATTATACATATAATTGACCATTGGAAAAACGTGAATAATCCAGATACAAACCAAACTTTCAAGGATTGGCCTTGTGATTTGTTAATGGTCATGGCGAATGGAAGACGGATCGGAAATTGAAGTTTTTTAAACTCAAGCGGCATATAGGTAGGGATCATCGGGATCTTCGGAATGAGAACTTCATCACCTTATTGTTAAGTCATCACCTTCGAAATTTCCTTTGGGTATCGTCGCGGAAATCATATTGTTCATGAGTTTACTTAACACCAAATGCGTACCGTTGCACAGTGTTGGTTGGCTTATGTTTCGAAGAATGATTACTACGTGGCCAACCTTTAGGCATAAATTATGCGGTGGTAAGCCAGGCACATCCAAGGAGTTTAAAAATTCAATTGGATAGTTGGTTGCTTCATCTTCATTATTTTGTTACACAGTCAATAGATTTGAATGAATGCATTGTTCCAATGATCTCATACTGAATTATGTATAGTTTAGGTTATTTACATCTTTATTCTTAGCCGCTTAAATTGCTCGCTCACTTAACCATTCATTATTTTTGCAGTTAGTACATAATGATGTTTGGGAATACTCTGTTGATAAGTTCGATTTTCGATGAGACAAAGTTACAGAAATTATGAGGAAATTTAATCAATCCACTCGATTCGTCCACAGGAACTCGACCATTATCGATAGTCAGCAATTGCTCAGATAAATCTTCAGCAGATGTATCATTAAAGCCCGCTCTACGCGACTTAAGCATATAAGTTCTACTTAAGCACTTATGTGACAGTTTACGCAGAGGAAAAAGTATCCCCTAAACGTTTTAAGTTGAACATAAATACTGATTCGTATCAGCAAACGGGCTTAAGAAATGCAACTCTCATATTTGCTGTCAGCTGAAATTTCTTCCCAAAGCGCCATAGATTCGATGATTTGAGGCTATTTCTTCGGCAGCCGTTTGTCTTGGAATAACTTACAGTGTTTGCCGGAAATCGCCAGACAGTAAAATCATTGCCCTTCCAAAACATCTCGAGTAATTGCGTTGATCTTTTAATGTTCGGTTAAATGCTTCTAATGCACATTTTTGCACTATTGTGCATCCGTCCCAAGTGATGATTTTTGATGCTAATAAAAATTTGGCCGTAGCTGAGTTGTTTGCAAGAGTACATGTTGGTTCTTCAATAGTTTGAAGATTTAACGTCAATTTAAATGCTGATTGAGCAGTACGCGATCCTTCTAACAATGTGGCTGCTATTCCAGAAGAAGCAACCGCAACCGAAATGTTGGATATCGCACAGTGGCTAAAACTACTGACATAAGGAATGTCTTACCAGTTCCACCATTGGCATATCCAGGAAACCACTATTTCCGTCATCAAAAACCTTCATTATTGTAATACAAAATTCCTTTATTTGTGTGATGATATTCACGTTCCCGTTCCAATTCTCGATTAAATGTGTCATTCATTTCACGATTTGGCGCTGGCATTCATAACCTGACTAATAAGCTACCGCACATGAGGTAACACATGTCTTCGATAAAGTGTAAAGCCCGATTATGAATCTCATCATTCATCTCAATATCGTGATTTCTGGAACTGAGACGAATTTTATGTAAAATATCTTCTGACATATTATTCTTGCATTTGTGCCACAGGTTAGATGGATTCGATAGAAAGCGTGTCGAAATGATAATAGAAAATAATGTGC
Organism: Philhelius pedissequus; assembly: GCA_910595825.1. Lineage (NCBI taxonomy): Eukaryota > Metazoa > Arthropoda > Insecta > Diptera > Syrphidae > Philhelius > Philhelius pedissequus. The sequence continues at coordinate 269,955,133 of OU343160.1, read as the reverse complement.
GTATCAGACTTGGAGGCACAGATAATGGATTCAATGATTGTCGAATCCCAATGGGAACCGTTTTCTAATAAATTGAGTTCTTCACATGCAGTACGATTGTTGGAAATATTATACCATTAACAATCCGCAGTGTCTCAAAAGACGCTGGCTCACCCACATTTACCAGCATCAATAGCAAATAGAAGCATTCCCTGATAATTACTGATTAATGATTTCTGAATAAATTTATAATTATCAAATTTTTGACCATACTTGACCATAGATAAAATTACGTTTAGCTGTCATTTGCGTTTTGTTATTCAGTGTCAGATGCGTTTTTGTTATACCACGTTTTATAGCGACTTGCATTCTCTTTGACGTTTTATGTCACATCACACGGGGACGCGGTCGAGCGGGATAGTCCTATGTCCGTCTCCTGATTCTAAGCTACCTCCTCGCCAATTTTCAGCCAAATTGGTTCAGCCGTTCTTGAGTTATTAAAAGTGTAACTAACACGACTTTCTTTTATATATATGGATAAGTAACATTTTATGGGTTTTATATAAAAGAAATTGCTACAGTTGCAAGGTGATGCAGACATTCGTTAAAAATTAATACATTTTATTTGAATGTGTAAAACCGATGAGGGTGTAAAAGTTGCAGAAATGATTTCGGTCAAACTGACAAAATTTTGTTTTCATCTTTAAAGGAATTTTTAAATGTTACTACTAACAAAAAAATATCTGGCTACAAATTGGATTTCTTTTTATAATTTTTGTCTGCAAAATGTTTTTTTTTTGTTCGGTATTTCAAAAAATTTCAAAGAAAAAGTGATGGAACATCAAATCATGACGTTTCAAAATATCCAGCACGGAAACCGAAATTTTTAGAAAAGCATAGTGTAAACGCAAAGTAAGAAAATTTTAAAGTCTCTTGAGGTGTCAAAAAATTAAGGAAATTTTAATGATCGAATACGATTGGAAAGCTGGTCAAGAAATATTATGTACTAGCTGATAGCCGAGCGATGCTACAGACTCTCTACCACAGGAATCTAATGACATCATTTATCCACCTACAACATTTCATTAACAACCGTTCACTCGTTAAGGCGTGAGAGCGGAACAAATACTGTAACTTTCCCATTTAAACCGATAATTTTTCCAACTGCTGGCCAAATTTCATTGAAATCCATTTAACGGTTGAGGCGTGAATGCGGAACAAACATCCATGTATATATTTTTTTCATATTTAAGCCTCCCCCATAGGAACCGTTAATTTTTTCGGGATTAAATTGACCCATGTGATAATCCATTGCCCCATCCATCTATAGCTTGAGTTTAATCACTTGACCATTCTCCTGCGCAGCTCTCTTCAAATTTCTTTGCTCATCTTATTAATTTTAAAAGATACACACAATCACCTGCCAGGGATGGACTTGAGGCATGATCGTGGCTTATTATGCAGTTTTCAAAAAAGTATTTCAACACTGGCACAGTGGAACTGGAACTGTACTCATTAAATCTCTTGCGCACCATTTTTGCTCCTTGAATCCTATCTCTGCGCAACCGACCATTGGCCAAGTGATTTGGTTCAAACTATATCTATCAAATTTCATCGAAATTCGTTAAGCAGTTGATGTGTTATTGCGAATTAAACATCTAAACATTCACTCAAATTTATAATATTAGTAAGTAGGGCTTTCATGTTGCTTTCTTTTACTGGATTGCATACTGGAAAAGCAGCTGCATGTTGCGTGTGTGTAGGTGTACCTATTTGTGTATGCGTATGTGATTTTTGGCTTATTGTGAACAAAAACTATATGGCTATTTGTAAAATGAGCAGATATGTTTTATGAGCTCTATGCAAAATTAAAACAAATCTATCGCACTGGAAGCATACTCTACCGGGATGTGCTATTCAAGAATATAATCTATCTCTGTGCCAAATTTCATCCAGATCCGTTCAGCCTTTCTGGAGTTATTGAGCAACAAACATCTGTCCATCCTTCCATCCATTCATCCATCAAAACTTTCACATTTATAATTAATGCAGTCAAATAATCTGAAAAAGGGTCAACCTGTAAATGAGAGATAATAAGCTAGAAACTCGTAAACACCTTCATATTGGCGTTCTAAAAGTTGTTATGAAAGTCACATAAAATCACGTGTCTGTAACGTAGCTTGAATAACAAAGTCAAAGGTCACAAATATCGTTTTTCGCGATTATCTCGGTTTCTATAGCTCCAATGATGTTAACATCAATGTAACAATTGAGACCATAAAATTTCCGACAGATTTTGCCTTAAACATTTTTTCATGCATTCAACCGCTATTGAGATAGAGGGCGGTGAGAGCGCTGCGCTCAGCGATACATACTGTCCATGCCATCCTCGATTGTAGTTAGATTAATTTAGCTTGTGCCACCGCACTGATTTAGTGCTAAGCTGTGCTACCGCACATATGACAGTTTGGCAGCACCCATCATCTACTACAATCGAGGATGGCAGCCAACGTAAAAGGGAAATAAAAAAAAAACCCATTGTAAGTTGGTGGGCATTTCCGGCTTTGCCTCTAAGTTTCTTCCTCTTTCGTTTGTTGGTTGCCAAGACAAGCACATCGTGCATCTAAAAGAAGAAAAATTATATAGATGTAAATTCCTTACAATAAACAGAACAAATTAAAAGATAATCTAACGTGTCCAAAGTGAAAACTTGACTATTTTATTTGTAAAATTCCTCCCAATTATTCTTTTTTGTAACAAACAAGACCAAGGAAGAAGAATAAGAAAAAAAAATATACACATCCAAATAATCAGTTTTGCACAATTAGCTAATAAAAAACCTAGACTGCCAGTGCGTGATATCATCCATACGGACAGACGCACGTCCGCCAGCAAGACATCACTATCATCCATACGGACAGACGCACGTCCGCCAGCAAGACATCACTATCATCCATACGGACAGACGCACGTCCGCCAGCAAGACATCATTATCATCCATACGCACAGACGCACGTCCGCCAGCAAGACATCATTATTTCCATACGGACAGACGCACGTCCGCCACCATTACAACATCTTAGCTACACGGACAGACGCGCGTCCGCCAGTGTAAGTCCAAATAAAACCAGGCAAGTACGCCAACATATGGTCCATCGGAGCCGGATCATCAGATCATCATACCATATTGCATCACAGGAATATATTCGTATGTAAAAACCGTATTAATTATATTATTATATTACATATAATTACAATAATCTTATTACATATATATATATTACATTTTCATTAACAAATGTATTATTTGATAAACGCGTTCTTTTGCTTTTGGTCGGTTGAATTTTGGTTCGCTCGGGTCGTACCCATTTTGATAGAAAGTTTTCGCTCTGTTTGCACATGTACCACGAGTCGGTCGGTTTAAAATCCGTGACATCAAAATAGTGCTTTTTCGACCAGGTGACTTTAGGTTTTTCTTTCTTTTTCATTCGGTACGATATTTTAAGTGTTGTTGTATACACAGTTTTCGTGGATTTGGTCAGACAACCGGGCTTCGGCAACGTTACTGAGATTATGTACACATTTTTCATTTTTCATTTAGCGGTCGTGAACTCAACCAGAGTACCTTCTGTGGCATTAATAAATTTGACCGGTTGATTCTTAATTTTTTTTGTTAAGCGTAAGCTTCGTTTAATAAACGTAGTCTCCATTAACATGGCTAGCAACCAAGACCTACGTGAATTCATTCACGCTGCTGATCAATTGGTCAAATATTCCGCAACGGTCAAGGATTTGCCCGAGGCAAAATATTCAGTTTCCACGTTGTCGGCTCGAAAAGAAGAGTTGAAGGATTTATGGATTGAGGTGGAATCCAAATACACTCGATGTTTCTTGAGTACCAACGAGTTTGGCGAGGAGGATTTAGAGACATTTGAGTCTAAATACAAGCTTTCGAATAAGACGTACATTTCATGCTTAGGGTTTTTCTTTGAGTTGATGGCCAAACACACTACTGCTCAAGCCTCCCCTGGTTTTTTTGGAGCAAATGTTCCTTCGGCGTCTACGGTTCAAAATCAAACGGTCAACAATGGTTTATCTAATCAAGTCGCTTCGCCACATTGTATCAAGCTTCCAGCTTGCGACACCTTTCGTGGCCGGCTTTTAAAGATATGTTTCAAGCGATATATATCAACCATCCGAGGTTAGGATCAGTTGAACAATTGTTTCATCTTAGGGCAAAAACCAGAGGCGAAGCTTTCAGCATTGTGAGCAAGTTTCCTTTAACGAATTCAAGTTTTTCATTGGCTTGGGAGGCACTTCGTTCTACGTATGAGAACAAAAGGATACTCATCAATAACCATGTCAAAAAGCTACTTAATCTTCCATTGTGTGCCAATGAATCTGCCTCGGAGATTAAGAGGTTACAAAGTCACATTAATGATTCGCTTGCTGCACTAAAGGGCCACGGTGTTTCCGTGGATAACTGGGATCCAATACTTGTGTATTCTTGCTGCAGCCGACTTCCAACTTCCACCCTTGCGTTATGGGAACAATCTTTGGACGATCCGTCCAAGGTGCCGAAATGGGAGCAGCTCAATAAGTTTTTAAGCAGCCGTTTTCAAGTATTGGAAACTATTGCCGACACTAATAACCCAGGATTTTCAAGTTCTACAACGCGATCCAAGTCAATGAAAAACGGTGGTACAAATAATCGCTCAAATGTCTATCTAGTTAAAACTCAAGCATCGGGTTGCCAATTATGTTCCAATAAACATCATCTTCGAAGTTGTAACAAATTTTTAGCGATGACTGTTTCGGATAAGGCTGAGGTTGTTCAGAATCATAATCTGTGTTTTAATTGCTTTTCTCCGGACCATCGGTCACACAAATGTACGAGTCGGTTCTCATGCATTACGTGCGGAAAACGACATCATACCCTGTTACACAGAGGTACTGACAGTACGACTATGGAGCAACAGAACAGCATAGTTTCAGTAGTCCCATTCAATGGAAGAGTGTCACATGCTTCCAGCATTGATACTTCCAATCAAACACCCAGTTTTACTCCGTCAAGGCCAAGTTTTTCACATGTCCCCGACATTAATTCTGCAAATAATTTACAGGCTACGCATGTAAGGTTTTCGCCAAATTCAAGTCTGCCACATGTTTCCGACATGGGTACCGCAACAAATTTACAATCCACTGCTCAAACCTTCAATTACCAATCACACTTAGTCTCTTCTCAGAGGCAAGTTCTGCTAGCGACGGCGCTGGTTAAGATCATTGGTATCGAATCCAATCATACTGTTCGCGCACTTATCGATCCAGGATCAGAAGTGTCGCTAATTTCCGAATCAGAACAAAGGCGATTAAACTTACCAGTATTGCCAATCAATGTGTCAATCTGGAGTGTTAGCGCTTCACATGCGGCAAGCTCCAGAAAGTTATGTACGTTCTCTATCGCCAACAATGAAGATCCGTCAAATAACATCAAGTGTCATGCTATTGTGTTACGAAAGGTTACAAACGATCTTCCGAGTTCCACAATGACTCATATCCGCTCTTCGCAATTAAAGGCTCTTTGTTTGGCGGATCCCACCTTTTCTAAATCTTCCAGGATCGATTTGCTTATTGGTGCGGACTTGTATCCTGCTATAGTCCGAGAGGGACTGCAGATCGTTCTTTGGTGGCTCAAAATACCATTTTTGGCTGGATTTTGTCGGGTCCCATCCCACAATCCTTCAACGCCTTCAACACCTTCGTTCAAGATCACACAGAAGACAAGTTGGATGAGCAAATCAAACGGTTCTGGGAGTTAGAAGAGGTACGGGAAACCAAAAGGATCGCATCGGCCGAAGACCAATTTTGCGAAGAATTGTACAAAAATACAACCTTTCGCCGTATGGACGGACGTTATGTGGTTCGGTTACCTTTTAAATCTGACCGGTCTGCCAGACAACTCGGAAGGTCAAGACATATAGCACTCAGGCAGTTTCTTCAATCAGAGAAATCTCTAACTCGAAACAAGGATTTACAGTCCACAGAGTCTAAGGTTCTAAGCGAGTATTTCGAACTGGGGCATATGAAAAAGGTGGGAAGTACGGAAATTGTCAAGGATGGCAACGTGTCCTCATTTTATTTGCCACACCATGCGGTACTGAAACCCGAAAGTTCCTCAACTAAAGTGCGCGTTGTCTTTAACACATCTAGTGCCTCCAGTAGTGGACTAAGTCTGAATGAACTCCTTTACGCAGGACCCGTTCTTCAAAGGGACATTACTTCGTTGATCGTGCGCTGGCGATTTACCAGTATGATTTCAATGCGGACGTAGAAAAAATGTATCGCCAAATCGCCGTCCATCCAAGTGATACTCCGTATCAAAGGATTCTATTTCGGCAAACACCGGAAGCGCCAATTGACGATTGTGAGTTACTCACTGTGACTTTCGGCATGAATTGCGCTCCATTTTTGGCCATACGTACCCTTGAACAACTGGCAAACGACAACGAAGCAAGATTCTCACTTGCGTCCAGAATTATATTACAAGATTTTTACGTCGACGACGTCCTTTCGGGTGCTCATGATATTTCCACTGCTCAACAGGCACAAGGTGAGTTAATAGAACTGCTGGAATCTGGAGGGTTTCCTCTGCGCAAATGGACATCTAACACCCCGGAGCTTTTAAACGGCCTTCCAGGCAATTATATCTTAAGAGATAATTTTTTAAAGCTCGATAAAGAGAGCACAACCAAAACTTTAGGCATTCGCTGGAATGCTAAAGAAGATAATTTTCATTTTTCGGTTCCCCTTATTCAATTGGCAACCAGCCCAAGTAAAAGAGAAGTGTTTTCTCAGATCGCGCAACTTTTTGACCCAGCAGGGTGGCTAGCTCCAATTATTATCGTAGCTAAAATGCTGATACAAACGATTTGGGTAGAAAAAACTGATTGGGACGAAGCTATACAAGGTCGGAGCTTAGATACTTGGCAAATATTTGTGAAATCCTTTTCCGATATTCAATTTATTAAGATTCCGCGTTGGGTTGAGTATTCGCCGTCGGTAACTGTGCAGTTCCACGGATTTTGTGATGCATCACAAAAAGCTTACGCGGCCGCACTGTATGCAAGAATTCAAAGTTGCGATGGCACTTTAAGCACGCACTTGATCTGTGCAAAAACGCGAGTTGCACCATTAAAGACAGTGTCCTTGCCCAGACTGGAACTCTGTGGAGCTGTGTTACTTTCGAAATTAATCAAAATATACACTCCGCAATTTCCAGTTACTTCGTACCAAACTCATCTTTGGACCGATTCCGCCATTGTAATAGCTTGGTTGCAAAAGCACCCAAGTACTTGGAAAACTTTTGTGGCCAATAGAACCAGTGAGATTCTCGATAACGTCGGAAACCTTGGCTGGAAACATGTGAGGTCTATCGATAACCCAGCTGATTTGGCTACTCGCGGGCTCTCCCCAACTGATCTGCGCACTAATAACCTTTGGTGGACAGGTCCCCACTGGTTGCGCAAATCGGAAGGTTGTTGGCCACACAGTTTGCCAAGTATAGAATCGGAGGAAGAGCTGGAAGTCAAGAAGGTTGCAGCTTTCGCAACTATCTCCGAAGATCTTTTGATGCGATTCTCGTCATTACCACGAGCGCTTCGAGTTTTGACATACGTGTTCCGCTATTACTATCGTCTCCGTCGAGATACTACTACTATGTTCGCTTCAGATTTTTCGTGCGTCTCTCAAAAAGAAATTAACTTCGTTAAAACCCGTTTAATCATTCAGAGCCAAAAATTGCATTTTCCCCGCGAATATGAAGCTCTTGCTGAAGATAAACCAATTTCAGCCTAAAGTTCAATTCTGTCTTTGAATCCAGCCCTTGATTCAAATAAAATTTTACGTGTAAATGGTCGCCTCGTCCATGCAAACCTTACTTGGCATGAACGTTTCCCAATTATTTTACCCTACGGGTCACAATTTACTTCGCTTCTGGTTCAATTCATTCACGATCTCACTCTGCATGGTGGAAACGCCCTAATGCTGCAGCACATCCGGAATCTGTTTTGGATTCCAAAAATCAAGAACTTGATTAAACTTTGCGTTCATCGGTGTAAGACATGCTGCATCCACAAACAAAAGCTTCGCACGCAATTAATGGCAGCTCTTCCTCCAGAAAAGTAACGTTTTCACCCCCCTTCCACTACACTGGGATCGATTTCGCTGGCCCTTTTGAAATTAAAAGCGCTCGGTTGCGAGGCTGCCGCTTGACAAAGGGATATGTATGCCTTTTCGTCTGCTTTTCCACCAAAGCCATCCACCTTGAAGGGACTAGCGATCTTTCCTCGCGTGTATTTTTAGATGCGTTTGCTAGGTTCGTTCCCAGAAGAGGTCTACCCAAAGCTGTCTTTTCAGACAATGGGACGAATTTTGTCGGGGCAAACGTTCTGCTAAAACGAGAATTTAAACAATTCTTACAATCCGCCTCAAGCGATATTCGGGTAAAATACGGGATTCAAGGGCTAGAATGGAATTTCATTCCTCCTGGGGCACCCCACATGGGTGGCTTGTGGGAAGCGGGTGTGAAAAGCTTAAAAACCCATCTGCGAAAACTCGGTAAAACTTGTCACCTCAGCTTCGAGGAATTCTCTACGTTGCTCGCGCGCATCGAAGCATGTCTTAATTCTCGACCGATTGCCCCAACATCGAACAATCCTTCAGATCTGTCGGCATTAAGCCCGGGTCATTTCCTTCGCGGTAGCCCTCTGTTATCATTCCCCGAAGAGGAAATCGAAGCACAACCACTTACGATTATCAATCGGTATGAAAGATTAAAATGCTTTCAACAACAACTATGTCGACGATGGAAGCAAGAATACCTCAAGGAACTTTATAAGCGACAAAAATGGCGACAGCCAAAAGAGGATGTCAAACCGAACGACTTAGTAGTTATAAAGCAGGAGAACCTACCGTCAACGGAATGGCGGCTGGGACGAAAGTAAACCCTGGCACGGACGGGAGGGTAAGAGTCGCGACAATCAAAACTCAACTCGGCGAAATCACACGACCAATAGTTAAACTTTGCGTTTTACCCTGCCTTTAACTCAGTTAATGGGGTTTCCTCCTTTTCCGTTTCTGTTGAAGTAACCTAAAACTTGGGTGCTCAAAATTTCAAAAGAAAAAAAAAATAAATGTATCGATAATATTATTCCTAAGTTTAAAGTATTTGTTGGCATAATCTGCCAAGGAGGGCCGGTATGTCCATGCCATCCTCGATTGTAGTTAGATTAATTTAGCTTGTGCCACCGCACTGATTTAGTGCTAAGCTGTGCTACCGCCCATATGACAGTTTGGCAGCACCCATCATCTACTACAATCGAGGATGGCAGCCAAAGTAAAAGGGAAATAAAAAAAAAACCCCATTGTAAGTTGGTGGGCATTTCCGGCTTTGCCTCTAAGTTTCTTCCTTTTTCGTTTGTTGGTTGCCAAGAAAAGCACATCGTGCATCTCCATTAAAATAAAAAAAAAAGTTACTATTTTGTAAGAAAATATTAATAAAAAATAACACATATAAAAATCTCCAAACTGACACCAAATTGTTTGCTTTAAAATTTTGTAATTTATATTGCCCAAACCCAAAAAAAATCTTGATTTATACCTACAATACCAGAAAATTGAAAGTGCTTAAAAAGCCAGAAGAAAAGCACCTTTTTTCATAACCCAAGAAAACAACCAAGAACTTGCTGACACTAATCCCGCCACATACGGACAGACGCACGTCCGCCAGCAAGACATCATTATCATCCATACGGACAGACGCACGTCCGCCAGCAAGACATCATTATCATCCATACGGACAGACGCACGTCCGCCAGCAAGACATCACTATCATCCATACGGACAGACGCACTTCCGCCATCAAGACATCATTATCATCCATACGGACAGACGCACGTCCGCCAGCAAGACATCATTATCATCCATACGGACAGACGCACGTCCGCCAGCAAGACATCATTATTTCCATACTGACAGACGCACGTCCGCCACCATTACAACATCCTAGCTACACGGACAGACGCGCGTCCGCCAGTGTAAGTCCAAATAAAACCAGGCAAGTACGCAAACACATACTGTAATGCAAGGTCAACCGTGAACGACGGTGAATCATGTATAAAGTTACAAAATCCTTCAAATATTATTAACAATGAATATTTTATATTATATATTGTATTTAATAACAATTTATCTTGTTTACAATAAAGCTGACTAGAAGCGTGAATAAAACTTGATTTTGGCAGCCGATTTAAAAATTGGAATCAAAGTAGGCGAATTTTCAATCCAGCAAGAATATTTTGCAAATATTAAAATTCAGCAAAAAATTCCAAAACAATTCGCGCAAAATTAAACAGACGCCAGATAAAGCAGCAGCAACATTCATCAAACGAAATATAAAAGACTTGATTTGAAACTAAAAGTAAGAAAGTTAATAATTAAATTTAAAGTTGCAACAAATACTTTGTTTCAGGGAATTTGGAATTAAATTTTTAATAAATAGTGAACCTTCACCATCAACCAGTGAACCTCGTAAAAAAAGGAATGAAGTGTTGTTATATTTGACGGATACTCGGACTACACTAAAAACATAAAAGCAATAGTACAACTAAAAAGAACTGCTGCTTTTTCGAAATCTTATCAAGTTTGTTTCGACGATATAATGATTGTGCCAATCAGCTAAGAAAAGTTTTTGTCGAAACGATGTAATAAAAAGAAACTTATTGATATGATCATTGAAAAGCAAGAAAGTGTAAATATCACAACAAAACAAGAAAGAGATGATGCCGATGTTCTTATCATAGAAACAGCAATCGAAGAATCCTAACATGAGAGGACTCCCGTCATTATATAAGCCATAGATTGCTCGTTATTCTAAATGGACACACTCAATTACATCAAGAAGAAATTTTCTTAAAAAAAGTTGGAAAAGGCAATGTCAAAACAAAAATCTATTCTTCAAAAAGTTTTGACAAGTATCCCCTTTCAAAAAAAAAAACATTTTATTTTTACATGCTCTGTGGCTGTGATACAATTTCTGCGCTGTTTAAAAAACTGGAAAAAACTTTCATAAAATTACAAGAAAAACTAGCAATTTTCGACCAACTTGCTAAAGTTTTTCTTCAACAGAACTGCCCCGAAAAACAATTATACGAAAATGTACTACGCATCTTGTTAGCGATATACAATCTTCCTAAATCTGAGGACAATATAGATCATCTTCGATATACTCAGTTCGTTAAATCTACAAAGCTTCACAAACCTGTCCAATTGTCTAATCTTCCACCGACAAGTGCAGCAGCCCATCAGCATATAAACCGAGTCTATTACCAAGTTCAAAAATGGTTAGGGCGTGATTTAGAACCCCAGGAATGGTGTTGGGTGCTGCAAAATGAATTGCTGGAGCCAATGACAACAATATTACCACCAGCTCCAGATGAATTACTTAAAACTATATTTTGTAATTGTAAGAATAGATGTGGCCAGTGTAAGTGACAAGCTTCCCTCAATGCTTTTTCATTGCAAAGCGACCCATGGGAAGAGAGTGCATTTGACTCTGAAATACAAGGCCTGGAAACAACGATTCAGGACAACGAAAATGATGACAGTGAAACAGAAATTTTCGAACGCCCGGAAGATGACGATGATACTAATATTTTGATTATTTAAATTATTAATATTTTTTAAATTTTCATTTCACTTCAATTTAAATTGAAAGACATATACAACTCCTCAATATAGATAAAATTAAAATATATGTTTTTACTCATTTTATTTCTGCTTAAAATCTACTTTAAATAAATTGATGTAAAATGAATATATACAATGATACAAATATTTCACTTGTAAGTTTCTGATTACAAAAACTAGCTAAGTATTATTAAATGAAAATGTATATGTACATATTATTATGTAAAATGTTATTAAATAGGATGCATTAACTAATATATATTACAAATTATTCATTGTGAATTTTGTTTGAATGATTTAATAACTTTATACATGGTATTATTCACCGTGGTTCATGATTGACCTTGCATTACAATATGTATCGCTGAGCGCTGCGCTCTCACCGCCCTCTATCTCAATAGCGGTTAAACGCTGTTTAAGGCAAAATCTGTCGGAAATTTTATGCTCTACAATTTTGACTTAGATGTTAACATCATTGGAGCTATAGAAACCCAGATAATCGCGGAAAACGATATTTGTGACCTTTGACTTTGAATTACTTACGTTACAGACACGTGATCTTATGTAACTTTCTTAATAACTTTTAGAACGCCAATATGAAGGTGTATACTAGTTTTCAGGTTATTATCTCTCATTTACAGGTTGAACCCTTATTTAACTGGACTAAATATGTATTAGTAAGATTAAAATCTCCCTTTATATTTAATAAAATTAATTAATGACAGAACTATTGGTTGTTAATTGTCTACCCGTCGAATATTGATTGAATAATATTTTATTCATATGTAACCTGTGTTTGTTTAGACGTGTGGTTTTCAATTTGGCAATACGTTTTTCAGCCTTGGTCTTTTTGACAACTGTCACTTCATTTAAGCTCATTTCGGTTGCCATTTCAAAAATTGAAGCCGAAAGGCCATCAAGCGCGTCGCACGTTCGATACATGGGCCCCAAACGAGATAGCCACCAATCCCGATTTGCACAAGTCACAAGATCAGCGATGAAGCTAACGTTTGGTTAAAAGGGTAGGTTAATAAGCAAAATTGTTGTATTTGGAGTGATTGTTACAATTCGCTACCGTGCTTCTGTATGAACGGGAAGAGTGGAATCGGATAGTTAAAGATTTATTTATTTCCTTGTTATATATTCTTTTATTTTATTTTATTTAAAGATTAAGGCCCGCTGTCTTGTTGCTAGGCTGCGACCTTGTTTGTTTGACTATACTATTAACTCTGACTCTTTAACCATTCTTTAAAACACGAAGAGTCTTCACCCATAATGGTTCTCCCCACCACAAAACACATATTTCTGCCCTGCGGTGCAGGTCATTCGTATTTTAACACACACCGCATTTATTTCCAATGACAATTACTATTTCGTCACTTCCATACCTCGTAAGTCTGCCTTCAATATGGTGCAGTGTACCTCCGTCTTTCATTCATTCATTCATTCATTCGGTTCGTGATATTTGACACTTCATTCTGCGTAGTGCTGTGCTGATCCATATTTGCGGTGTTTGCCCTTGGTAGTGGATATCAGATATCCACTGCCAAGAACACTTGAACTACATATGCATATTGTATGTTAGTCAGCTATCAGGCAGAATGAGTGTACCTACCGATGAAATGTTTATATGGAGATACACATACGATTCGTCGGTATTATTGGTGGGCAAAATCTTACGAAATAAACAAATGAGAAACGATCGCCATTATGGAATGCAGATGTGGTTCGTGTGAAGAGAGACCACCATGGATGAATATGAGGTAGGATGATCTGTAGTGCGGTCACTACATTGGGACAATAAAATTCGTGCTGTTAACTCTAGCGACCCAAGTATGTTCCCAAAAATGATTGAGATTTTTAGACGAAAGGATCAAAACGATCTTCCGTGTCTTAAGCTCCAGAGGACGACAGAGAACAGAGACGTAATTCTGACAGCAGGCATACACCCAGATGACGCCGTCTTGGACGATGACCTCTTCATAATCGAAGATCCGCAGGAGAAGGTGGAGGCTGTGGGGGCTGCAAGTGTACAAGGTGAATGCTAGCATTCGCCCGAACCATGACCTGGAGAGCAGAGCTCTGGTTCACCACTTTTACCTCCGGAACCATATAACGCAGTGGCGATCTGAGAAACTTGGTTTTACCGGGTTTAATGATGAACATTTGGCAAACGCCATAATCGCCGAGCGAAATGGGACCAGTTCCCTGTTAATTTCGAAGATTGAGCTCCAGCTCATCTTTGATTCACTAAAGAAAAAGAAATCAGTAGGAGTCGATGGTATATCCAATGTTGTACTACGACATTTGCCTCAGGAAGCAGTTGACATTTATACCACACTGTTTAACAACGCGCTGACTAATGCATATTATCCAGTACGGTGGAAGACAGCAGTGGTGCATCCTCTCCCTAAAAAGGGAAAGGACAATTCCAATCCGGCGAATCTCAGGTCGATAAGTCTTCTTCCGAGTATCAGCAAAGTATTTGAAAAGGTTATTAATAGGGCTCTGTTCAAGTGGGCGGAGGACAATAAAATCATACCGGATAATCAGTTGGGTTTTTAGACGGGACATGATACAATTCATGCCGCGTCTAAGCTCGTTCCTGATGTCCAATGGAACAAATCTAAAAAGCATTGTACGGGTGCCTGTCTGGTTGATTTGGAGAAGGCCTTCGACATCGTATGGTTAGAGGGTCTCTATCTAAAGCTCGCCAGACTTGGTATAAGTAAGGCGGTTTTGTACATGTTTTATGACATGCTAAATGGTAGAAAGTTTGTTGTCAAGAGTGGCAATGTAACTTCTACCACAGTTTTTAAAATTAACAATGGTCTTCAGCATGGAGCGGTTAACTCGCCGATTCTTTTCAGCATTTACACCAGCGATCTGATTGGTAGTCTAACACAGGCAATTGCGTACGCCGACGATCTAATTGCGTACAGAACAGCTCCAACAGTTAAGGTCATCAAAATTCTTTTGCAGCGTGACTTCGACAAGATTCAGCGATATTGTGATGACTGGAAGTTGAAAATCAATTTCCAGAAATCAGAAACAATTCTGTTTAGGACTTCGTTGTCTAGCGCCTCAAGGGATATGAGAAAGAACTGGCGCAAGCTGGTGATCGTAGGACCACGTGGACATCCACTGGCGAGAAAAAGTGTAGTAAAGTACCTTGGCATCTAGTTGGATCAGTACTTGTATTTCGACAGACATATGGGTCCTGCTCTGGCCAAGGCTAGGGGAGCCTTTGCCTTGACAAAACGATTGTTTTATAGCAGTCGTCTTGACAGCAGGGTGAAGGTGATTTGCTACATGGCTCTCATCAAGCCGATGATTGCCTATGGATGCCCGGTGTGGTTCAACGTTGCCCCATCTCAAATGGAAAAGATTCGGGTGTTTGAGAGGCAGTGTCTTCGACGTTGCCTTGGATTACACAGAACACCAGAGTCGGAGTACAAACGATAGTATTCCAACCAGGTTCTATACAACGGAGCTAACATTAACAGAATAGATAATTTTTTGTTTAAGCTGATTCGGGGTCACGTTGCAAGAGCAAACGAGTCCTCAACTAACAGCTTAATTTTTGGGGCTTATTACTCCAATAACGAATATTTCGATAGTGGGCTGTTAAGTGGCTACATCCCTCCCGAGGCATTCCTCTATTTAGACAGTCGAGGGCTGATACAGGATGGAGGGGCGATTCCGCTCATCTACCACATCAGCCGGAAAACTGTGGATAGGCGACTCCTGTATGGTCGAGACGTCATCGCTCAAGGTGGAGAAGAGCGCCTTCGGTTCAGTAGGACTGTGTCCGATAGGGACCGGAGGGATAGGGCGAAACAGGAGAACCAGTTCTGGTGGCTCTCTGAACAGCATCATAATATTTAAAGTCGATGAAGATGGTATATCTTGGCCGACTTACATAGATTTAGGGCAATTAGGCAAAGGGAACAGTCGGGGTGGCACCAAAAAAAAAAATTAAAAATATGTATGTATGCGGGGGAATACGTGCATGTATCTGCGTGTATGTACATGTATGTGCGTACGTATATGTATGTGCGTATGTACATGTATGGGTGGGTTGCATGTTGCTGTGTGTCTGCATGCATATAAAAAATAAACAAACAAAAAATTAAAAAACAAAAAAAATGCTGCTGTGGCTGTTCTAGTTTTTAGTTTTTAAGTAGTTTTAAGTATTATTAATTATTTTAAGTAGTTTAAGTTATTTTTAGTTAGTAAAAGTTAGTTTTATTTAGTTTTAATTATTTTTAATCTATATTTAGGTTTAGTTTATAAGTAAAAAAAAAATATACCAAGTTTTTTGTTAAGTTTCCTTGAAAAATAAAATAAAATAATAAGATTTAATTAAAATAGTTTTTAGGTCGAAAGACATTAGTTCTAAGAGTTATTGTTTAGTTTAGAGCGCCCGTAAAGGGCCAGTAAATTAGTTGTAAGTTATTGATAAGTAGGCTAGTTTTAAACATTTTTGTCTAGCTTTAAGATAGTTATAAGTTAATATGAAATAAAAATGAATTTACAAAAAAAAAAAAAAACAGCATGTAATCAGTAAACCAGCAACTCATTGTATGACACTTTATTTTAGAAAGGGGTTTTAATGGAAAAATAAGGGGACATAGACAACGTCAGGGATCGAACCTGTGACCATGATGTTGACAGGCGAACACTCAACTATCGCGCCACAGCCACCCATTAATATTATTTAATTTGAACTCTATTTTTCAATATCCAAGATCCATATACATAATACGTGTATAATAAAATTAAAGTTTGGTGTAAATCTAACATTAAAACGGATATCCCTATACAATTAAAGTTCACAGTTTGCCATGGGTATATGGTATTTTGATGATTGCCCTGAAGTTGCAGTCTACATAAAACCAAACTATTCTCATTTCACCTTAAGGTACATTATACGAGTATGAATATATGTAGTATACGTAAAGATAGTTATAAGATAAACTTTTGAAACCCTCCTATATCTATTTTAAACATCCCACTGTATTATTTTGAAATAAATAGTTTGTACTTAATTAAACGTTTGTTAAATATTTTCTTTATTCTCTTTTGTACACACACACTTTTGACAACATCAACATAAAACTTTTCTCATATAATTAATCCCAATATTAGGTATTGTTTTCAAAACAATTAAAAACTTTCATATCGGAACACACGCCCACAAATTGATGTTGTTGTGGTTTTAAGAATAGCATTAATTTAAGTTAGATCTGATAGAAGACTTCATCAAAAATTAACTAAATTATTCAAATGAAGTTTCCTATCTAGATTTTTTTTTTTAAATCAGGAATTTGATATGGCATTTTTCGTAGTATATAAAGCCTGTGAAAGAGAAGTTTTCAACTATAACAAAACTCGTAGTTTATGATCCGGAGGTCCTTCGTCGTGCAAATAAAACAAAAATGAAGTTACGTTTTTTATCGCCTGAAACACCAATCAGGGAAACATATTTTCTGATACCCAAATTTTCGTTGCGCCTTGTAGGATGTTGGCCACAAAAGAAAGTCCGAACTTTTATGGGTATCTTGCATTTTTTAGCGAGTAGTTGTGGAGTGGCATTTGGAGCATTTGGCGAATGCATTTCTGGAGCTCTGACACTAAATCAAATCTTAGAAACTATTGACGCTTGGTGTCCGGGAGTGACCAAACAGATTTCGCTTTTTAAAATGTGGGTATTTTTTGTGCACCGCGAGGAATTATATTCACTTATTGAACGAATTAAAAAACTTTTGACAGCAGGTAAGAATAAATGTTTGACAAATTGTCGAATGAGAATGGTTTTGAAAGCTTAAGAAATTTTTATTTGATATGTCTCTCATCCAGATGCCAATGAGGATAAAAAGAAAATCGCACAGAAACTTTCTGTGACTGCATCGCTGTTGACATTTGTGCTTTTTATGAGTGGACACTGTACGAATTTATTTTTTAACGCAAGGCCGTTAATTAATAATGCGGTTCTTATGTGGAATAGCAAAAATACAACGCTTGATCTTCCATTTAAAATGATGTGAGTACAAAACTTTGTAGATATTATAAAAGTTTTATTTATGTTTTTGGTTGGTTTGGTTTCCACACATATTTAAAAAGAGAGCCACTTGAAATACCAAAAAAAAAACAAAATCGATGTTTTTTTCGCGTAACATCGCTCATCCCTAATATAGTATAATATGATCATTCAAATTAAGAGCAGACTATGTACTGTGTCAGAGCAAAAGCAGTTTTATTTCATTGTATATAAAATCTACACATCCGTGTTGTACGGCTAAAGAAACAATCTCTTCACTTAACAGTACGTTCGAAGTTGGGCACAATGGTAAACTGATAAACATTCTTAGAAGCGTGTCATACGAAATCCCCACAAAAAATCACATCGGACAAAATCCCCAAAAAATAAAATCCAACTAGCCAATATCCCCACGGAACTAATACACGTGGACAAAATCCCTAACGAAACACTCCTTCTAGCCATGGAGGTTCGCTGCCTGACATATTGCGGTCTTCCATCGATAGCGGTCCCTCGCACGCTCCCTCAAGTCGTCGAGACCAAGCGCTCTGGCGTTTGTAACCGCCTGGTCTTGTAGCGGAGGTTCGGTCTTCCCGGTCGTCTCGAACATGCGGGCTGGGATTCGAAGACTTTCTTGGCTGGAGCGTTGTTTTCCACTCACTCGATGTGGCCGAGCCAGTGTAGTCGACGCGCTTTGGCTCTTTGGACTACATCTACATCTTGGTACAGCCCGTACAATTTTCGATTGAATCTTCTCCTCCATTCGCCCTCTTCTCTCGAAAGTGCCCAGTATCAATTCCGCTTTTTAACTTATCGTCCAGCACTCGGCGCCGTAGAGTAGAACTGGTAAAATTAGCGTTTTGTATAGCGTGCACTTTGTCTTTCGAGACATGAGTTTTGAACCCATTTGTTTCGCCAAGCCGAAGTAGCAGCTGTTCTCTTGGGTAATTCTTCGTCGGATTTCCACTAAGGTTTCGTTCGTGGAATTGAATTTTGTTCCGCGGTAGGTGAACTCCTTGACTATCTCGAAATTACTGCTGCCAACAGTGACGTTTTGTCCTAGGCGATGGACATATGAGGCTTTGTTTGTTGATAGCATATACTTGTTTTTGTCCTTATTCACTTCAAGACCAACGCATTTCGCCTGTTCATCAAAAGCTGTGAATGCTTCAAGTACAGCTCGCTTGGAGCGGCCGATGATATCGATATCGTCCGCAGCAGTTGGGAAAACCTGTTGAAGATAGTGCCTTCCAGGTTAACAACACTCTTGCGTACTATCTGCTCCAGGACTATGCTGAAGAAGTCACATGATAGCGCATCTCCTTGTCTGAACCCTGTACACGTCTGGAAAAGCTCAGATGGGCTCTTTCCCAATTGCACGTTACACCGCGTATTTTGTAACGTCATGCGGCATAGCTGATCGGGGATATCGAGTTCCGTCATCACCAATAGAAGCTCTTGGCGACTTATGCTATCATATGCGGCTTGAAGTCAATGAAAAGATGGTGCGTCTCGACTTGAAATTCATTGGTCTTTTCCAGGATTTGCCTCAATGTGAAGATTTGGCCTGAATCCACACTGGTACGTGCCGATGATAGTGTTGCTGAAAGGTTTTAGACGCTCACATAGTACGTTGGATAGGATCTTGTAGGCAACATTAAACAGGGATATGCCTCTGTAGTTTCTGCAGGACATTTGATCGCCTTTTTTGTAGATTAGACATATGGAGATATTTGACCAGTCGTAGGGCATGCTCTCCTCCTCATACACTTGGTTGATGAGCTGGTGCATATACCCTACCAGGACATCTCCTCCGTTCTTGAAGATTTCCGCAGGTAGGCCATCCGACCCGGCGGATTTGTTGTTCTTAAGCTTGTGGGTGGTTTTCTTAACATCTTCAGTGCTGGGCGCTGGGACTGGATCTTCATTGACTGGTCTGCTTTATTCTCCCGTTGCTCCCTCTACATATGTCCATTAAGCAGTTGCTGGAAGTGCTGCTTAAGCACGTCTACAATTCCCTGTGCTTCGGTGACTAGGTTCCCTTCACTGTTTCGAAGAGCTTGCGTGCCAGTCCTATAACCAGATGTCAATTCCTTGGCTGTTTTGTAGAACCGGCGGGTGTTGGTGGCGGTGCAAGATACCTGAGCTGAGAGGCTGCGGATGCTCTTTTCTTTCTTCGCAGGGTTTTTTCTCATCCCTTCTCCTTTCACGGTACTCCTCCCTTGCTGCTCTTTTTTTCCGTTGCAGCATTTGCACCTGATATATTAAGAACAATCCAAATTATGTTTGTGCGGTATATTTGTTTTCGGCTCGATCGATTTGAATGAAATTTTTAGGAGATCTTAGGACATGTTTGGAGAGTGCATAAGAAATCTGTTTGCTGTCCGATGTCTAGAACTGGAGTTATGACCAAAAATAAAAAATAACGATACAAAATCACAATAGAATAATTTAATTTTTTTTCCGTGAAATGAGTTTTTTTCCCATAAAATTAATTTCAAGTGCCTATTTTTTAGATTATTATTGTTTTACATTGTGTAGGAGTTTAGATGCTGAATTTTAAGAAAAATTTCATTGGTGCTTTCCGTTTGGCATACAACGAACACGGTAAGTTTTCTTTGTTGTTGTTTTGTGTACAAAGCCATGTGATTTGGATGTAATATAAAGTTGATATTATACACAAGAATACATTTATTTACTGTATAAAGATTACCGAGATGAGAATGAGCAAAATGCCTTATATGTAAGTAAGAAAAATAGTTGTATTTAATTTGTCAAATTACTGTGATTTGTATGAACTTCACATATCTGCAATAATAAAATTACAAAAAAACAACCAAGTTAATAAAAACAAATTTCAAGTTTCCGGTTGTTACCCCAAATTTTTTGTGTATTTCTTTAAATTTTTAAAAAGCTCTATGTAGGAAAAAAAGTTAAAAATGCTGTTCTTAAAATCTGGCCACCTACCACGCTCACTATTATCATTTCTTGATATCTCTCGGAAAATGCTTTTTAACTATTTGCAGCAAATTTCAGTTTGTTTTGATAGAGCAAAAAAAAAAATTGTGTCATTAAAAATATATTACGACCAAAACAGCCAAAAGAGGTATATTTAAATCTCGAACACCTATAATAATTCAACCAATTGGCACGAGTACGATAACTTTGGCGCCAAGATATAAAAACGGTTTTTGGTAGAGGGGCTTAATACAAGCATTTTTACTATGGGAGGGGGGGTCTATCTCACCTCGTTTAGACGAGAGGGGTAGTTTTATAAAATTTACTTAAAATCTAGAAAAAAAAATATTTAACAACAACGGCAACACTTACAGTTATAAATTATACTTTTTTAAAAAGTCAGAACTCTACAATTTATAATAAATTTTAAGTAAAGTTGTTTCAGTCAATAGTTTTTGAAATAATTGACTTCAAACTCAAAATTTATGAAAAGAAAGTTAAAAAAATCACTTTGAGTATTATTTTTCTCATGATTATAAATACCAATAAAGAAGTAATTGATGTAGTTAACTGTTCCAATTATTTTTTAATCAAACACTGAAAACTATTCGTTTCTATGTTTTCTAGTTTTTGAGAAAATGTAAAAACAAAAAAAAATAATTTTGTATCAGATGGGTGCATGTAAAGTTTCTTTTGCATTTAAAGAATCTGGATTAAAAAAAATAATTGATATTATATACATAAACGTATGTACATATGTCATGTCCATTTCAATCACTTTTTGCTAAATATCCAGTTAGGTACTTGGCGAAAATATTTTACTCAGAGAAGGAAATCTTGTTAGAAATAGGAGCTTTGTGCGTATAGAAAAAAGAAACACTTAATAACCGCATTAACTGTAATAAAATCACAAAGGTATATATGCAATTTACGATGCAAACAGTGAGATGCCTAAGGGGGGCATGCTGCCCCCCTGCAACCCCCCTGCTTGGGCTCACTATAGGCTTTGGGGAGGGTGAAAATTTTATTATGTGCAAAGTTTCTTTAAAATTAAAGAATCTTTTGCGTTTAAAGAACAAGTATAGTTTTACTATTTTTCAATTACATATCTTAAAAACTAGAAGACATAAAAAGAAGTAGTTTTCTGTGTTTAATAAAAAAATAATTGGAGCAGTTTACGACATCAATTATTTTTTTATTGATATCCATAATCATGAGAAAAAATAATATTCAAAGTGATTTTTGTAACTTTTTTTCATAAATTTTGACTTTGAAGTCAATTATTTAAAAAAAACTATTGACTAAAACAACTTTATTTAAAATTAATTATAAATTGTAGTGTTCTGACTTTTGAAAAAGGTATAATTTATGACTGTAAGTGTTGCCGTTCTTTTTTAATATTTTTTTAAGGATTTTAAGTAAATTTTTATAAAATTGCACCTCCCGCCTAAACGAGGGGAGATAGACCCCCCCCCCTACCGTAGTAAAAAATGCTTGTATTAAGCCCCTCTACCAAAAACTGTTATTATATCTTGGCGCCAAAGTTATCGTACTCTCCCCAACCAATTGGTCAATAACTTAAAAATAAGCATTCATTCGGACGGCTAGCCGAACACACTTTTATACGCAAAAATGAAGAACTATTATCAACACATGTTATACAAATATGGTAAAGATATATGTACACATCTCAAGGAATATAGTAACTGTAAAAGAAGACTGGCTCAACAAAAACAAACCCAAAAGTTCCTGCTTGCTTGTAGACAATATGGCCTTGTACCCCAGCACATAAACAAATCCACAAACAGCACCAAGAAACTCTTTTCTTCCAAAGAAACCCTCGGTCAATATAACAAAGTTGAACAAAACTTCCATTTAAAAATCCTCAACTTAGAGATCTCGGAAATTTTTCACAAAATAAAAAACACCAAAATACGCTTAGATTGCTTCACAAAAGAATACAAGAAAACGTCACCGTTGATGAATGTAAGCAATTTATTACAAAACAAAATCAAGCTTTCACAAATATTTGTAATAAAAAACAACAAATCAACACGCACAAAATTGACCAACTAAAAAGATCACTGTGGAAAATGCTAAATATCACAATACACGATAAGTGGTTTGTAAATAAAAGTGATATAGAATTCCCCCTCGAAATTAAATGGCTCCTCTCTCTTGGCAGGAAATTTTCTCTGCCTTTTGATAGGAACACATTTCCACTTTTTCAATTAATTGCAGATGGAGAAGAAATAATTCGATGTGTAAAGGATGATATGGAGCAATAAGTTACAAGAGCGAAATACAGCAGTGGCCGTGGCGCGATAGTTGTGTGTTCGCCTGTCAACCTCATGGTCACAGGTTCGATCCCTGCCGTAGTCTATGTCTTCTTATTTTTCCATTAAAAACCAATTCTAAAAATAAAATGTCATACAATGAGTTGTTGGCTTACTCATTACATGCTGTTTAGGCATAGAACTAACAACATGTGATTGGGTAAAACTAGTATACCGATAAAATATGACAAAGAATAAAAAAATTAATGCGAATTATAAGGGAAAACGATAAATAAGACACGGAAATTTCTCCGCATTAGTTCAGCCGCCATCCCTGGAGATAAAATCTGAGGCAACAACCACATACAGTCTCCGAATATCGCGCCACACATCTTTCCTATCATTCTTTCTCTTCCTTAACCTCACCCCCACGCCCGCGCTGTGTTGAAACATTTAAAGGGTATTCATAATCCCTTGAGCGCGTGTAGATTATAAAAAAAAAAAAAAAAAAAAAAAAAAACATGCTTCACTCTTTCCAACGTCATCAAACTAACGACCGATTTGCCAAATACATATTGAAAGTTCATAAAGACACTACCTACTTTCTTAAAAAACAAAAAACAATTATTATTGTATCAGCGGATAAAGGCAATACCACAGTTGCACTGAATCGCGTAGATTACGATAGCAAAATGAAAGACCTATTGTCTGATCGTTCTGTATACCGCCCTACTCGCGGAACCCCTCTTTCTTCACTGCAAAATAAAAACAATGAACTGGTTAAATGGCTACATGGAAACAAGTTGATTGAAGATAGGCAAAAGACAGTGATGACGACATATACAGCACAGTTTTGGAGTTTTGGCAATTGTCATCTGTCAAAGTGGACGCGAAATTTTGGTCTCCGAATAAAAAATAAAATAAGAGTGTAAATAAGTGCAATTATAAGAAAAGAACCTTCCTGATCGAAAAATTAAAACAAACCCAATCAAAAGAATATAAAGACTGAGTAAGTTTTAGCTATTAAATCTCTGTATAGCAAAGAAAAAGTGCATCCCAAAAAGCTAACCTCTAAATGTTAAAAAGAGGACTATCCGATACTTCTCCAGACCAGCCAGGAAGCCAAAAACGCCACCCGAGCTCGAGTAAAGCAAAAACAAAACTCGCTATGGGAACTTCTGGTTTAAGTGTTGAAAAAATGCAAGCGATCTTGATTGAAAACAACAAGAAGCTCGTCGAACGACTTGCTTCAAAGTCAGACTTGCAACTTCTTTATAACCAGATATCGGATCTTAATCTGCGCCACGAAGAAATTTCTCAAAAAGTAAACTACCTTGAACAACGAAACAAACAACTTGAGGAGCAGCTCGATAAAGTTCTGCAAAAAGGTATGGAGGCAAACCTAGTAATACACCTACCTGTTGATAGTCAATCCGACATGGGTGAAAAGGCTAAATCCACCTGCGGAGGATTACTAGATGTCTCGCCAGAACAAGTTATTGAGACAGCTTACGGAGTGCGTAGCCGTGATCCAAAAAGTGCGACATTCATTGTTAAAATGAAATCCAAGGAAGCTGCCTGGGACGTACTGAGAAATGCCAATAAGCTCAAGGGGTCAAAGATTAGCATTCATAAAGATTTGCCCCTCAATATTCGTCGGCGGCGTGCAAAAATGATTCCGATCATGAAGGAGCTTCGTCTTAATGACCCAAAAATAAGAATATCTCTAAGAGATGATAAGCTTATTATTGACGGCAAGGTCTTTTTCTGGGACTCGGTGCAGGGGTTAAGATGTGGTGGAAAAAAATGGGGTTGAAATAATTAAATCTCTCTTTGGAGACATTCCAATTAACAATAAATTATTTGTGAATGAATCCACATTTACAAATAATGGAAGCAAAACTTCAAATTTGACACCAAATGTCACTTCTGTTAGTGGTGCCAATCCTCAAGAAGTGATGCCATCAAATGAAAATTCTTTGGGTGTGGCCACATGCTCTAAGGCGCTTTTACACGATGCATGATGTGTTCCAGTCTACCAGAGTGAAATTGATAATCTTTTAGTAAATAAGAAAATAAAAATATTAAGCTATAACGTATCAGGTTTAAAAAATAAATTAAATTTTGTGGACTTTTTTAATTATATTAAGAGCTTTGATATATTCGTATTATTTGAAACTCATCTATTAGAACATGATGAAATTAGATTTAAAAATATATTTTTGAATTTCGAACTTAATTGCGTACCAGTAGTAAAAACATCTATTTTTGGAAGAGGTAGTGGAGGTACATTATATGGATATCGTGACAATCTGGACGGTATTTATGTTAGCTTTAAAAGAACGGGTGAATTGCTGACCTTGGATATTAAAACGGGCAATGGCGACGTAGTTTTGGTACCAATTTATTTAAACTGCAGCCACTGGCAACAGGATTATGACAGATTATGTGACTCGCTTCAATACTTGGATACATCTGATATAATGCTTGTCGGTGATTTCAATGGCCGGATAGGAGTTTCCCAAAACAATTTCGTAACTGGATATGATGGTGTGTGTTTGAATAAAGTGCACAAGTCTAAGGACTCAGTTTGTGACGGTAAAGGTTCAAAAATACTGGAAATTGCCGATACTTATGACTGCCGTGTTCTGAATGGAAGCTGTATTGGAGACTCTGAAGGCCAATATACGTTTATTAGAGGTTCATCGTGTTCAGTAATTGATTACTGTTTTATAGCAGGAAATTGGAATTACCTCTTGGATGACTTCCGAGTTAGAGCAGAGATTTTTTCTGACCACATGCCATTGGAAGTTTCACTTTCTGTAACCGCAAGTATGAATGAGTTGGGCTTAAAACACTTAGGACTTTTGCCGAAACTTGTTTGGAAGGATCACATGCGTGAAACTTATCAGCATAACCTGAGTGTGATTCTTAATGGTCTGAAATTGGAAAATCGTCCAACTGATATTGCAAACTTAACAGAAGTCATAAAGAAAGCTGTACCACCGAGCATACAATCAAGAGGTAAAACCATATTTAAACAAAAGTGGTTTGATTCAGAGTGCTTGAAAGCTAGAACTAGATCTTTTAAACTCTTGAATCTTCTGCGATCAAACAGTGCCAGTATCTTCAGAGTGCTCTACAACGAAGCCAATAAGGATTATAAACGGCTCTGCTACGAAAAGAAAGCAAAATTTGAGCAAGAAAACATAGATGTGATAAATAACACCAGATCGTCAGCTGAGTTTTGGAAAGCCGTAAAATACATAAATGGACGCTCGAACAACATCGCTGTGTCATTGAGAATTTGCCCATTGCCCTCTTGAGAACCCACTTTAATAGCCTTCTTAACGCTCCACTAACATCACCTTTATTTCTGTATGCAGCCCCCATGTTTATAGATGATAAATTGGACGCATCTTTTACATTTCATGATATTAAAGAAGCTATTGACAACTCAAAACGAAATAAAGCACCAGGAAATGATCGAATTCCATTTGAATTATATAAAAATGCTACAAATGAGTTTATACAATTACTTACAGTAGAATTCAACCGGATATTCGACTCAGCTCAGGTTCCGGATAGTTTCAAAACATCTATAATTTTCCCGCTACATAAAAAAGGCGACTACAAAGATCCAGCAAACTACAGGGGTATTTCGTTTTTAAACACTTCAGCCAAGTTGTTTGCGGCTTTAATATATAAAAGGCGCAGTGATTGGGTGAAAGAAAAGAACATTCTTACAGAATTCCAAGCTGGGTTCAGAAAGGGTTATTCCACAATTGACCAAATATTCGCACTAACTAGCATCGCTGCTACGTATAAAGATAAGCACAAGAAATTGTATGCCTTTTTCGTTGATTTTCGTGCAGCATTTGACACGATATCGCGTGAAGCACTCTTTTATAAACTGTTCAAAATTGGTATATCAAACAAAATTATTCGTATTTTGAGAGCTCTGTATGAGAGTTATGTTGCACTTGTGTGGGATGGAAATCTAATCTCTGAAGAATTCGAGACCTCGATGGGAGTTAAGCAGGGATGTATACTCAGCGCTTTGCTCTTTGTACTATTTATTAATGATATAACTGATGCTGTAAAAGGTGGAATAAACTTCTATGGAGTAACAATTCCAGCTTTGATGTATGCGGATGACATCGTTTTTTTGAGTGATTCTGTGGACGGTCTTCAGAGAATGATCAACAGACTCGAGGTGTACTGTAGAAGTTGGAATCTAACAGTCAATCTGCAGAAATCTAAAATTATGATATTTAGAGATGGAGGTGGCCGTTATTGTAATCTGGAGAAGTGGAAGTCAAATGGTGAAGAAGTGGAGATCGTGCGAAATTACAAATATCTTGGAATGTTAGTATCAGCAAACTTAAATGTAAATGTACATCTTGAAGAAAAGTTATCAGATGCTAAATGAGCTATTTCATCGATATGGGAACGTTGCATTACAAACAACTATATATCACATAGTGCGAAACAAATGGTATTCCGTTCTACTGCTACATCAGTCCTACTTTATGGAGCTCAAGTATGGGGTTATAGACCTTATGAAGCTGTCGAAAAGTTCCTACGATATTTTTTAAAGAGGATGTTCCGGTTACCAAGAAATAATCCAAACTATATGTTATATATTGAAACTGGAACTCCACCTATGTTCTTGCGTACCTTAGAAGTGCACCTGAATTATATTATAAAAGTATTATAGATGGAAGAAACGAGAATACCAAACATAATACTGAGAAACATAATAAGAATGAATGGGAGTATTTGCAATGTTTGGAAGCAAATTGCGTTGGACTGTGGAATAGAGCTAGTCATTCAGACAAACGAGCAACCATTTTCTTTAAGAGAGAAATTCAATTTGATGTTGGACAAAGTGGGGCAAATATCTTACAAATATATATACTGAGGATGCTGGAGCCTCACTGTTTAGGAATTACTATAGCAAACTAAACTATCATCTAAATGAAAATACATACTTCCTCAACTGCTACTCTGTGGACAAAATCAGTACGATCTTTAAAATGAGAGGCGAGATAATTAATCTAAATTTTATTCCCCACCGCTCCGGTCTACCAACTCTCTGCGAACTTTGCAACATGAGAACGAGGGAAGATGTGTTCCATTTCCTTGCAGTTTGTCCAATTTTGAAGGAATTTCGAGTAATGATGTTTTCAAAAAATGTTCTAGAAGAAGGTGAAACATTAAGGATTTTAAACGGTGAAAATGGATGGGATGTTTTGTACAAGTATACAGTAGCTGCACTTCGATACAGAAAACGAATTTTAGAAGGAGATTTTTGATAATAAATATAATTTTAGTTAACTTTTGTATTTATAAATAAATTCAGGATATAATAACATTGTCAACCTGGTAGACGGCCCTAGGCCAAACCATATAGGCTCAGATAATTTTAATTTTGTTAATTTATTTATTTGAATAAAATTCATTTAAACTAACTAAACTAAACTAACTACAGCACAAATGCCTGCAATTTATGGATTACCGAAAATTCACAAGCCAAACATGCCTCTTAGACCTATAACATCATCAATGAGAGTTCCTTCTTATGAACTTGCAAAATACTTGGGGAAAATTTTACAGTGCGTGACAAGAGATTCGGTCTACTCAATTAAAAGTTCTTATGAATTTAAAGATAAGGTAAATAATCTGGTTCTAGAACAAACTGATGTTTTAGTATCTTATGATGTTGTATCATTATTTACTAATGTTCCTGTACAACTGGCAGTAGCCATAATTAGGAAAAAATGGGATAAAATTAGTAAACATACACAGTTGAGCCAAACCAAATTCATAGAGCTGTTGGATTTTTGTCTTAAAGAAAACAATTACCTTCAGTATAAAGATAACTTATACAGACAAATTCATGGAATGCCAATGGGAAATCCACTTTCTCCTACGATTGCCGATTTAGTTTTGGACAACCTTTTGGACAATAAGATTGCCGATAGTAACAAACCAAAGATAATCGTCAAATATGTACATGATATATTTGCAGTTGTTAATGAGGGGGAGGTCGACAATGTTTTAAGATTCCTTAATTGATATCATGAAAAAATACAATTTACCGTTGAGAGGGAACAAAACAGAGCGATAACGTTCTTAGACGTCAAGATTCATCGCGTTAATGATAGACTCTCTTTCAATTGGTATCAGAAAGACACAGCATCTGGAAGACTTGTCAACTTTAGATCCAATCAAGCAAAGCATATTCTTATTAATACAGACTCTAATCTAGTTCAAAAAGTCTTTGCGTTGAGTGACCGGGAATTTCACGCCGCAAATGAGAAAATAGTCACACAAATTCTCCTAGATAATGGCTATCCAATGGAAATCATACGGAGCTTGATACTTCGCCAAAAACACAAAGCTCCTGTTGATAATCGGCAAAAAGAGAAAGGTATTTATAAGAGTATAGCTTATGTTCCCAAACTGTCAGAAAACTTTAAAGAGACGGTAAAAAATAGCACTAATGACGTCAGTTTAGCGTATAAATCTAATAGGATGCTGGCACCTCTTTTCACCAACATGAAAACAAAAACGGAAAAGTATAAGTGCACAGACGTAGTCTATAAAATTAACTGTCTTGGCAATGCGGAAGAAAATTTCAATCTTTCCTATATCGGTACAACGAAACAACTTCTTCGGCAACGAATTTCCAACAACAAATCCGACATTAATTTAAAAAGTACTGGGAAGACAGCATTGGCCTTACACTCCATTGAGCATGGACACATACCAGATTTTGAAAGAGTGGAAATCCTGGAAAGGGAGAAACATATCATCAAGCGGTATTCTCTTGAAACGCTTCATATTATTAACAACAAAAACAATATCAATCGTAAACAAGACAGCCAGAACATTTCATCAGTTTACTGCTCTTTGGTGACTAAGCAGAATTCGTGACAATTTAAAGCCGAATAAACTTCAATCGAAGTGTTTCTTTTTTTATCATTGCTTTATATTTGTCTTTTATTGTATTATTTATGTTTATCTGTGATACATACTAAATGTAAGTTTGCCAAATTTTACACTAAATGTTCTTATGTGTATAATATGTTCTTTTTATTTTTGTTAATAAAAGATCCCCTGAAAAAGACGGCAACCACCCTCGAAACGTCGTGAAAGGAAATGAAATTGTTTCATTAAAAATATATTACGACCAAAACAGCCAAAAGAGGTATATTTAAATCTCGAACACCTATAATAAAAAAAAAAAACTTCAAAAGTTATTTACAATGAGAGCTGCCGAATTAAGTAGAGAAATAAGAAAGCTTATGAAGGGTATTTAATAAAAAAAATTATTAATTTATGAAAGAACTTAATATAATGTTCATGCAAAATAAAAAGCGTCACAAACTACAGAGGCCCTGCGATAAAAACAAATTGGTTTTACTTCTTCGACTGCTTTATTGAGACTCATCTTAAAATCTAGTATTCCTAAATCATAACGGTTTGCAAATTTACCAAAGCTTTTAAGCTTTTACATTAAATAAAAAGCATTACATAATTTAAGAAATAAAATACGGTTATTTAAAAGAACAAATAATAGTTTTTTATCATACATAACTTATGTATAAGAATATATGTATGTATTTGGAAAAAGGTAAAAGTTAAAGTTTAAGTTAAGCTTATGTAAGAGCATGCATGGTAAATCGGTTGCCAGGTCATTGAATATTAATATTACATTTACGATATTTTCATATCGATAAAAGTGAAGTCTCTTACAATTCGATCATCCTGACTATAAATCGTCCTCGATTTACTATTACATGCAATTACATTTACAATTAAAAGTTTTCTTTCATTTAAAATACATTTAACATCGATATTACATAGTAACATATTTCTCAAACAAATCTTTTGAATTTAATAAAAAAAATGTATCGAATACATTTATTACATGCATATAATTGTTTTTTTTTTTTTAGATATTAATGACATTTTTCCTTTAATATTTATATGACTGTATACAAAAATACATTAATACGGATTTTTACGTAATAATGAAAATTAAAACAATTTAAATATTAATACATGCAAAGCGAAAGACTTATGTTTAAACATAAGGCTTCATATTCTCGGGGCAACATACTCCCTTATATGGAACACGAGATATTTGAATATTTTCTAAATCCTTAATAACGGAACGGTCGTTTGGTAAAATTTTAATAACCTCGTAAGGACCTTTAAATTTTGCAATAAACTTCTTGTTAATTCCGGGAGTATTGAAAACGTTTTTGACGAGAACATAACCACCTACTTTGTACTGTAAAGGTTTTTTATGGCGTTTGTCAAAATATATTTTGTTTCGGTTTTGACTCTCAACGGTTATTTCATGTGCTAATTTTCTAATATTTTCCAAATTGCGTTGTTCTTGCTCCAAAATATTTTTATCAAGATACTCCTTTAGATTATCCGTAATTTCACCCTTTTGACAAACCCCGAAAAGCAACATGCTAGGAGAAACACTTGTGCTCTTGTTTTGGGTGTTATTAAGAGCGAACTCAACTTTTTGAAGACATTTACACCAACTACCTGACTGTTGACTTTCCTTCGACAACATAGGGGTTAGGCATCTGTTGACGCGCTCGACTTGGCCGTTCGATTGAGGCGAGCTTGTGGCCAGCTTAACGTGCTGAATGCCATATTTTTCACAAAAAGTCGAAAAGTCGGCTGAGGTGAAACAGGTACCCCTATCAGAAACGATGCGAGCTGGTTTGCTGTAAAAAGCGAAATAAGACTCAAGGCATTGGACCGCTTCTTTAGTCGTAGTACTTTTGACTGCATAAAGTTTTGTATATTTGGAAAACCCGTCAACTATAACAAAGATATGCCGTTTTTTGTTTGTAGTAGAGGGTGGCAAGGGACCATAATGGTCAATATGTAGAGTGTCGAATGGCTTGTCTCCTTTGGGGATACTGTGCAATATAGCTTCCTTTTTTCCGCTAGGTGGGGAGAAATGCAAACATTTTAAGCAATTTTTTATGTAATTTTTAATTTTGATTTTCATATTGGGAAACCAATAGGTTTTCCTCAAAAAATTTAAACATTTTTCGGTACCAAGATGACATAAGTTTTCATGGTGGGTTTGGATGACATTTCTCACCATTATAGACGGAACGTAAAAGTAAACTTTTTTATTTATTTTGCGATAAATAAGACCATTTATTAGTTCGTAGCTTGGACTTTCCCTTTTTTCTAACATGTCTACTAATTTCCTAATTGCTGGATCTTTTTGCTGCGATGCACCAAGAGCATGTTCAAAAGTTTCAGTTTCGACGATTAAAATATTGTGACACCGGCTCAAGGCGTCAACATGACCCATACTCTTACTATCTCGGTGTTCAATGAGGTAATCAAAATCCTGGAGCTCTAGAGCCCAACGTGAAATTGTTGGATTTAAAGTCTTTTTGCTCAAAGTTTAGGTCAGTGACCTACAGTCAGTGATAATTTTAAGCCGGATGCCTGTAAGATAAATTCTGAATCTTCGTAATGCATATATAATTGCAAGGGTTTCCATTTCATAAGAATGGTATCTAGATTCTTGATCTGTTGAGCGCTTGGAGAAAAAGAAAATAGGATGAAGTTTTTTGTCGTCTTGGCGTTGTAGCAACACAGCACCAAAGCCTAAGCTACTGGCATCGCAGTGTAGCTCCGTATCGGCAGTTGGATTATAAATCCTCAAAAGTGGAGCGTCAAGAAGTTTCTGCTTCAATGTTTCAAAAGCTTCTAATTGTTTCTCGTCGAATTCAAACTTTACATTTTTTTTTTATTAAGTCATAAAGTGGCTTTGCCAACAACGAAAAATCTTTAATAAATTTTCGGAAATAAGAGCACAAGCCCAAAAATGAGTGCAAGTTTTTTTTCATTTGTGGGTATGGGGAAATTGGATACAGCTTTCAAGCCGCCATAATTTGGACCTATTCCATCGGCAGAAACCTCATACCCCAAGTATTTAATTTTCTCAAACATAAATAGACACTTGTCAAGTCGAAGCTGCAAACAATTTTGGGTTATAATACTTAAAACTTGTTTTAAAACCGAAAAATGCTCTTCTTTTGTTTCCGTTGCAATTAACATCATCGATGTAAATCAAAAGTTTTCCGGCGTTGATGAGATCTTTAAACATTTTATTAATGTAGCGCTGAAACACGGCGGGGGCGTTCTTAGGCCCAAATGGCATGCGAAGGTATTCGAATTGCCCCATAGGCGTGACAAAAGATGTTAATTTGATCGACTCTTCGGCCATTTTTATGTGGTGAAAACCGCTTTTAAGGTCGAGCAGAGAAAAATATTTTTTATCCCTCAATCTATCAAGATGATCTTCAATCAAGGGCAATGGAAAATTGTCCTTGACTATGATCTTGTTTAAATGGCGGTAGTCTACGCATAGTCGAACTTCACCTGTCTTCTTCTTTGTCAGCACAATCGGAGAAGCAAAAGGAGAATTACTTTCACGAATTATGTTATTTTTGAGCAAATCATCTAAAACTTTTTGTAATTCTATTTCATGAGCGTACGGAAGACGCCTGGGTGCGCAACTGAAAAACCCATCGGGATTACTCAAAACTATTTTCATTTCACAACCGTTATTCGAATAATTCACGTTTGTCAAAATACTATCGGAAACTAAGCGTTTCAATTCAACCTTATCACAATAACTTAAATTTTCATTAATTTTAAAAGTAATATTTTCATCGCGGTCGCTGCATGTATTAATCTTTAAAATCTCTTTCTCAAAATCTAAATCTTCAAAATTTTTAGCATGATTCAATTTGTCAATTTTTATATTTTTGTCATAATCTTTAATATAGTCAAAGTTCTCAATATTTTTAAAATTTTCAACGTATTCGAAATTTTTAACATTTTCATAATCTTTTACCTCAACTCTTTTGTTGTCAATAAACTTAATATTTGAATCTTCAATCATTAACTTAATGTTTGTCTTTCGTAAGAAATCTCGACCTAATATGATTGGATTGCTCATAGTATTGTCTCTGACTACATATAGACACAAACTAACATAATTTTCATAAAACTTTACATTACATAACAAATTACCTAAAATAACCAGCTTGGAGTTGTTGATGCCAACGAAATTGCAGTGGGATACATCCAGTGACGTCATCAGGAATGGTGGCACGTATTGTTGTTGGATGAAGCTTATGGGGCTTCCAGTGTCAATGACAGTCATCACGTGCATGCAGACTCCAACACTTCCAGCTTCACAATTCACGGGCGCAAACTCGTATCTTAAGACCCCATGGAAATCGGACATCAGCGTTGACATTTGGGTTTCTCGTGGATATTCTTCATTTTGAATGACGAGAACAGATGATGCTTGTGGACAATTGGTAACGACATGTCCCTTTTAGCCACAACGGAAACACGAACCCCTTTCTCTGCGTGGTTTTGGGCAATTGTTTGACAGATGACCAGATTCGTTGCAGTTATAGCATTTGATCTTGGCTTCGACACGTGGCGGAGGTTTCGACTGTTGAACAGGTCTATTATAGTAAGACGTCGATGGTTGCAGCTCAGACTTCATTTTTTCGTATTTACGCATTATGATCTTAAGATCAGGGATCGTATTCGCTGAAAGCATGAGCTGCTTATTAAACAGGGAGTCTGGGATTCCCTTGATTATATACGCAATCACATCCTGCTCATCAATCTCTGCCAAAGAAGCTATCTCCTGCATAGCCAATACATATTGTTGGTAGTTTTCGTCTCTACGTTTCTTACGGCTTCGTAAAGTGTTGTGGACATCTGTTGCCGTCGTGTGATAATGGAATTCACACATCAGCGCCTCCTTAAGCTCTTTTCATGATCGAAACGTCCGAGACCTTAAAAATAGCCTAGCAGTACCTTTAAGCAACCTCTTAAAGTAAATAAAACTCTCTGACTCATTGAGATGATGAGTGACCATGGTGTCCTCAACGTTCTCAATCCACTTTTTAATCGGATAGTTATCATCGCCACTAAAAACCGGTAGGGAATTTTCAATGTCACATGACGAATGGGCACTAGCATAATGAACATCATATCCAGTGCTGTTTGTATTCAGTTCAGCCAATCGCTTCTTTGCCAGGTTGCCAGGTCATTGAATATTAATATTACATTTACGATATTTTCATATCAATAAAAGTGAAGTCTCTTACACTTAAGTATAAGTAAGCTCCGGGGTATGACTCAATTACGGACGAAGTTCTCAAAATGCTTCCTCGCAAAGGGTTAATTAATCTTCTTTATATAATAAATGCCACTCTAAGGCTAGAGTACGTTCCGAGCCAATGGAGGGTTGCGGAAGTTATAATGGTTCTCAAACCAGGAAAACCATCACATGATAAGAAATATTATGTCCGTAATATCTAAGGTATTTGAAAAAATATTACTTCTGCGCCTGCAGCCAATAATAGAAGAAAAGCTCCTAATACCTGAACATCAGTTCGGACTTAGAAGCAAGTGTCAATTCGACAATTGACCAAGTGCGTAGGATCACAGACGTCATTGAGAAAACTCTTGAAGAAAAGAAAATTTGTTCGGCGGTCTAGACGTCTAGACGTGTCGCAAGCTTTTGATAAGGTGTGGCACGAAGGCCAAAATTTTAAATTAAGACAAATTCTGCCTCAAAAACTTTATACTCTTCTAAAAGCATATCTAGAGAATAGAATTTTTAGAGTAAGACATGGAAACGATTCCTCGGATCTCAAAGATATAGTGGCTGGGGTACTACAAGGAAGTGTGTTAGGTCCATTATTGTACCTAGTATTTACACGAGATATACCTCAAACAGATGACACTATCGTAGCCACGTTTGCTGACGATACTGCAATACTAGCAGTGGGCCAAACGATAAATGATGCTACGACTAAATTACAAAAAGCTCTGAATAATGTCAATGAATGGACAAAGACATGGCGGATATCGCCTAACGAAGTAAATCTGTCCATGTAGATTTTACGTATAAAAATATTAAAAGATTACCGGTATTTGTAAATACGGTTCGAGTTCCATTTACTAATGAAGGAAAATATCTCGGAATGACTCTAGACCCTAAATTAAAATGGAAACTGCATGTTAAAAAGAAATGCGAGGAGTTAAATAATAAACTCAGAGATATGAACTGATTGCTCGGGAAACACTCTAAGCTCAGTATCGAAAACAACTCATATTGTACAGGCAGGTGCTTAGGCCTGTCTGACTTATGGTATTCAACTCTGGGGTTGTACGCGTGATTCTAATTGAAATACCTTACAAACATTTGAAAATAAACTCCTAAGATCGTTTGTAAGCGCACCTTGGTACATTAGAAACGAAGATCTCCACAGAGATCTCGGAATTCCCACGGTTCGCGATGAAATAAAAAATGTTGCCCGAAATCAGAGAAGAAGGACTAAGCCTTCCGATCTGGTGCACTAAACGAGAATCCGCTTTAAAATCGCGGTATAAGCAGGAACTATCTCCGATAAGTTTCAACTTAGTTGCAATTGGGAGGAGGAGGTGTTTTTAATGCAATAAGAATCTCACATTCCTATGAGCACGCGTTTTTCGGTCCTCATAGAACCTTTTGAAGGTTTTACACCTACCCACGGGAAAAAATGAAAGCTGTCATGCCTTGCAATAATTAATCAGAATGTCCGTGACAGTGCTGCCACTAAGAAATTTAAAAAAACATAGTTTTAAAACATGATTTGGGATAAAAAAAACATGACGGACCTATCTCGTAGTTAGAAACGCGTTAAATGATAAACAAAAGAAGGAATTCAAATAGACAATTTGGAAACCATATCATGAGTAAAAGAAATATATTAAATTAACAGTTTATTTATGCAATTGCTGAAGCTGAACTCAATGTTCAAAGCAAAATGGTAGCAAAAAAATAAAAAAGGATTGGAAAAGAAGATAACGATTGACGTTTTTAATAATTGAAAAATGTATTGCAAGGCCCGAGGCGGGAAAGAGAATGCGTAGATAAAGTGTAATATTGAAAAATATTATGAGTTGTCTTCATTATTTTGATGGTGCATTTCACATACCTATATATATTCACACTCAGACACTATATGAAAATAAAAAAAAGAGTAGGTATACTTACAAATGAAGTGTTCATCCTTCTCTTTGCTCTTAGTTTGGTGTTTGTGTTTATGTAGGGTAGATTTGGACATGTTGAATTTTGCGATTATAGGCACAAAATTTGTGTCAGAAAAAAAAACATGATTTTGGACTCAAAAACGTGAAAACATGATTTGGGTCTAAAAAACATGAAAATCATGATAAATCATGACTTCTGGCAGCCCTGGTCCGTGATAATCAAACGCAAGAGTTACGTGCAGAAGAAATAAATGGAGACGTGTCCATATTGCACTGCTTCAAACTGCACAATCACCACCACAAATTCGACAAAAAGTTATCAAAAGAAAAGTGGTAAATGTAGACTTCAATCGCGCTGCTTTATTGAAATATGATTCCGGAATCGCATTTACTTTCTCGATGCTCCTGTTGGGACATGCAAGACATTCGTCATTTAGATGATTCTAGCAATATGGCATCTATGGCATTGCTGCCACCACTGTTTGAGGGCTGTCAAACTGCACAAGTGCACATTCCGTTTTGAAGCTGACGATGAATTATCTCACCGTTAACAAGCCAATAATGTGCACAATGATGAGCAAGAATTCGGCAGCAGCGAAATTGATGAAATTAATAATTTGGGATGACGATGGCGCATAAACGAGGTTTGGAGGCAGTTGACATAACAATGAAGGATTTACAATGTGATTCGAGCTAATTTGGTGGGTATATGAAATTGACCAGCGGAGATTTTCGTCAAACGTTTCCCGTCATCCCGAAATCTTCTGCTGCCGATGAATTGAATACATGCTTGAAATCGTCGTCATTGCGCTGCATGTCAAGAAGTTGAAATTGACTACAAATATGAGAGTAGCATTGCAGAACGACCCATCGGCTGCTGAATTCTCAAGATAGCTGGCAATGGCCAAATTTCTGTTGAGGTCTCGACTGGATTGATATCTTTCCCCACAAAGGTTTGCGAGTTAACATCATCGAAAGAGAAACTCATCACCAAAGTAAAGTGTCCCCCAGCTTTGCAAAAAATTTTTTAAATCTCTATTGGATTTGTGAATGGAATATACTAGCAGCGAAGAAAAGGACGTCGGCGATAGCTTGAATTTTATTATTCAAAGTTGCTGGAGAACTGCATTTGTACAAATCAGTTGACAGCGTGATCGACGAGGATGAAGCCTCCAACTATCCCACGAAATTTTTGAACTCGCTTAATGTACCAGGAACTCCGACCCATTTTTACAGCTGAAGGTATGGGATCGATCATAATCATGCGAATTCAAAGGGGAGGAAGTCTTTATCCCACGAATTCCGCTTATTCCAACTGATCTTCCATTCCAATTCAAGTAGATTCAGTTTCACCGTTCGATTGACTTTTGAGATGACAACCAATAAACCGCAAGGACAATCGTTGTAAGTCTGTGGAATAAATTTCGAGTTTCTCTGTACGTTGCCTGATAGCGTGTTGTTTGTTTTTGCGCCGGAAAACAAATCGAAAAACATTGTTCATCTTATCACTCTCTCCCTA
Organism: Philhelius pedissequus; assembly: GCA_910595825.1. Taxonomy (NCBI): domain Eukaryota; kingdom Metazoa; phylum Arthropoda; class Insecta; order Diptera; family Syrphidae; genus Philhelius; species Philhelius pedissequus. Next base: position 269,916,480 of record OU343160.1, on the reverse strand, counting down.
TTTTTATTCTATTCAAATAAATCACATTGAAATTTGAACTATTTGTGTTTTAATATAGCACTGCAGTCATTTGAAGGCGTTAAATTGGGGCGAGTCGAAGTTCGCCTGGGCCGCTAGTATATATATATATATATATATATATATTAATATTTATTTAGTACTTATATAACTATGTATGTTTTCTTAAAATAAATAAAAATGTATCTACTCTTTGGATTACATTTCATGCAATATAAATTAAGCCAAATATACCTAAAACAAATATGTTCAAGTAGTAAGTTATGCGAAGAAGTCGCGCGTGCGAATTCATCGCATGATTCGCTACTTGAACATATTTGTTTTTGGGGATATTGGCACGGGATTTTGATTTTTGCCGTGGGGATTCTTTCTTTGGGGATTTTGATGCTGGGGATTTTAATTTGGGTATTTTGGATTTGGGGATTTCACTTTGGGGATTACGTCTTGGTGAAAATATCACCAACCCTGATTCACTACTATGTCTTGGGCAAAATGTAACCAACCCTCCTAAAAGCCCGAGTATTACGATTAAATATTTTAAGGGGAGGAATGCAACTGGCTATTTCGCTCGAACATTGTTTATAAAAATAGCTATAAAATAATTTTTATTTTTTTTCCATCAATCTGACATATCCTCGTTTAGATTACACATTTAAATTTTAAATAATATTTACATGCATACCTGATATACATGAATTTATAAATTAAAATAAATGGATATAATATTTATAACTAAAAAGACAAAAAAAAAGAAAAACAATAATACATTAAATCATGAAATGAATTATTGAAGCAACATATAACTTAAGGAGAAAATAATTAACATTAAAGTGATAAATTTCTAAGCGATTTTTTAAATATTACTCTTAGAAAACTTAAGTCTATTAAGCTAAACACTGAGTTAAAATTAAAAAAAGCTGTAGTTAAGAATTCATTGAATCCATTATTAGTTTTATGATTAAGTATAAATAGGAAGTTACATTACCTGAGAGGTCTTTCAGGAGAATAAACTGTGACTAAAGCCAACAAATTGGGACATTTTATATGATAACACAAGATGTCTCCCACAAAAACTATATCATGCATTTTTTGGCGTACGTCTAGCCTATAAATGCCTAACAGTAGGCATCTTGCTTCTCGGTAAGAAGTCCCACCTCATCTCAGCAAAGATAAATTTTGTAAATATTCTTTGTATTTTGTCAATGCGATTGGATTGCAACTGAGAAGCGGGACACCACACAGTATCACAGTATTCAAAGATTGACCTTACCAAAGCCAAATATAGGGATACGAGGACATGAGGATCCGAGAAATTTCTAGTATTTCTCTTAATAAAGCCAACCATAGAGTTTGCTTTTGACATTATATAATCAACATGTGCACTGAAAGATAAAGTCCTATCGAAAATAACAGCAAGGTCTTTAACTTTTTCAAGCCTGTTCAGAAGGACGAGCCCAATTGAATAGTTTATATAATGTTGGCATAGAGCATCTATAAAATGAGACGATATTGCATTTTTTACATTGAGAAGGAGATTATTTTCCTTACAACTTAACAATAACACATTTAAATCATTCTACATTAAACAATCACTTATGTTTGAAATGCTTGAGAAATTTTTTTTAAAGTTTTATATCATCTGCATAGAGCAGAACCTGAGCAAATTTAAAAATTAATGTTATATCGTTTATGAAAATAATAAAAAGCAGCGGCCCCAGATGACTGCCTTGAGGAATTCCAGATGAACAGTGATGTACTCTAGAGAAATAACTTCCAAGTTTAACTAATTGCAACCGGTTCATCCGAAATGATGCAATTCCCTTCAAAAGAATGGAATGAAATCCGAAGCGCCTTAACTTTTCAATAAGTATATTATGACTTACTCAAGTCGGTTTATATGACATCAATTTGTTTCTCTTTTTCCATAATGTAAGTGGCGAGATTAGAAAAATATAAAAGGTTCGTTGATGTGGACCTACCAACTATAAATCCGTGCTGATCCGTGTCCCTTTGCTACGAAATCAACCTTATTTTTGACTATACTTTCGAACAACTTTAGAATAGCTGAAAGTTTACTTATACCTCGGTATTTCTCCACATTATTCTTAGAGCCAGCTTCGTATATTGGGACCAAATGAAATATTTTCCATTCGCTAAGAAAAATACCCTCACGTAATGAATTATTAAAAATAATGAGTAAAGCAGAAGTAAAACTTTCAGTGCAATTTGTTATAAGACAAACTGAAATGCCGTCATCCCCAGAAACTTTATTTGGCTTAAGTTGTTTAATTGCAAATGAAATTTTGGGAGCGGGTCAAAATTCTGGCTTCAAAATACTGCTTTTCAAAATTCTGCTTTCAAAATGAAAATTCTGCTTTTCAAAATTCTGATTTTTTTTCATGTTTTCTGCTTTTCAAAATTCTGTTTCTCAAAATTCTGTCCGTCAACAAAAAAGAAAAAAATTCTTCTTATTTTTTTTTAATTTTCAATTAACTTTTTTTTTATTACAATAGCAAAAGAGAAACAAAAATAAAACAAAACAATCCATTAGTTAAAATTAAGTATGAAAAAAAATTACAGAAGCAAACAAGCAAAAACCAAAGATAACAATGTTTTTTGAAATGTGCCTAGAACCTAAGATAACCAATGTGACTTAGATCGGTTTTATTTTTTATAATTCTTTTTATTTGTTTGTTTTTCGAAACACTTTTCTTTTTATATTTAATAGATCCTAACTGAATAATTGCCTTAAGAAATTGACTGACAAAAAAAATGTTTTTTTTTTATTAAACTCTTAAGAAAGTAAGAGTATGCTCTGCTTATCAAAACTCTGCAAATAATAAAGAGAACAAAGGTTTAGAAAATGTTAAAAAGCGCGCGAATTTTGTTAAAAGAATTTTGACCCCAACCCTCCATAAGTACTACGTTTGGATTTTATATAAAATTTATTTAAAACATTGACATCTTTACGAACATTACTGAAACTGTCAAAATCAAGTTGACTAACGGAATTTTTATATTTTTCTTGAAGGCTTTCGTCCTCAATTTTTTGAATGCGAGAGTTTGCTATTGTGCCATGGAGGCTTACATTTTTTGATATTCAAGAAAAAAGGAACACATTTCTGAATCCCTTCCATAACAATTTCAATAAATCGAGAATTTGCAAGCTTTTACTATTAAATTCAATAATTGGGACATTGGTATTCTACCATGAGTTAAATTCGTTTATGCATAATTAAGTTTAACCTAGTAAAAGATTGAAAAATATCACTTATATTTAAAATATTATTGGTATCTTTGATGCATTGTGATGTTGATGCATTTTTGCCAAAGTTAATCATGGAGAAATCTTCACAAAAATGAAAACGTAAATGGAGCAATCTTGCTTGCTGGAAAGAATAAGTTAATTCGCTGAAGTAGATAAGAACAATTTATATAATTGCCAATAACATTTCGACGGTATTCTAGAGATTTAAATGTGTCCACTAAGGTTCTATCGCCAATCATTCTTAGAGCTCTTTTTTAAATTTTACTTCTATCCAAAAGATTCAAATGAGTTTTGAAAGTCCCTGCCCAAATGTGAGAGAATTTCTGGCATCTTCGAAGAAGGCCCAAACACTTTGCAGCGTTTTTGGTGACATCGAATATGTGGAATTCTCTGGGGTTGAAAGAATAGCAAAAGCACAATTAATAACTTATCAGACGAAACTGTTAGCTCACTATTGATATATATATATATTATTTACTGACTTGTCCCCTACTACTTCGACCTTTATGTTGATTTGGTTGGCGGGTTAATAGTCGGGACTCTCGCAGCTAGACTGTACTGACAATCCTAAGTCTGGGAAAACTTGGTGACACCGTTCACACTTTTACGATTTACGAATAATATTTTGGGGCTCTACCTAACTATTTTGAGTCACGAAAAATCTCTAAGAATATTTCTCACAGTAAATCTTCCGCACGCCAAATTATAAAACATAAGTATACCTTAAACTTTACCCTTCTTCCACAGCCTACCCAGCGTTCTAACCCACTACCCGGTGTATCCTTTGACGTATGTATCCATGACCTACTCTAGCACTATGACTTCATTTACGTTTATCGGTGTGGATGGGTGTTTCGTCGGATTATGTTTTTATATCACTGCCTTATTTCGAATGATACAATACGATATCCATCATTTATTTCTCCATTTGCAATATTGTGAGTTCATCAGTTCTTTTCCAATAAATTCAAATATAAATAATTTTTTTAATTAAAAAAATAAATGCCAGTTGACAAAGCCAGCAAACAGGACAATCAAATACTGCGCCAAGAATTGAAGGAAATTGTTCACCGGCACAATGAGATTATTGATTTGTGCAACGAATTCAAAGAAATTTTCACGACCATCATCATGGGGCATTTCCTGTCAGCAGCTGTAGTAGTGTGTTTCAGCATCATTGATCTCCTATACGTACGTATCCTTCCTTTAACAAATAATTCGATTAATTATAAAACACTTTTATCTTAATAATAAAAGTAACTGTAAATTTCGCAGAATACAGGCATCGGTTTGGTGCTGTATGTGTCCTACAGCATAGCAGCGCTTTCACAATTATTTTTATATTGCATTGGTGGGACCTATGTGAAGGACAGCGTAATAATCTATTCTTAATTTTTTATCAAAAAATTGCTTTCAATACACAATTTCAGAGTTTGGAAATATGCGATTCAGTTTATCTGACAGAATGGTATAAATGCGATGCGAAAACACGAAGAATGATCCTCATGATATTGATTAGGGCACAAAAGCCGACAACAATCAATGTGCCGTTTTTTACTCCATCGCTGCCAGCATTTATGGGGGTAGGTTTTTTATGCTATTTATTTATTGTCTCTCGATTTTTATTTATTTATTTCCTGCAGATTCTCAGTACAACTGGATCCTATATTGCATTGATGAAGTCTTTTCTATAAACGTGGCTTGAACTCAACAAAAAAAAAATTATTTCATTATAAAAATTTGTTTAATTACACCTACATTATGAATGTATGAATGTTAAGGAAAATTTGAGCTTTGTAAACTTATTCCTATGGCTAACCCCCCAATAAAGGTGGCTTAACGAAGGAATAATAATTGGCATCATTGTTAGAGACGAATATGGATATAATAGATACTGGAGCGAATTGTACTACCTGACTTCTTTTGAATCGCCAACGAATTTTAATTCTTATAACAAAACACCTGAAAGTGTGGTACAAATTACAAACCCTGTGAGACTTTCATCTAATAATCAAAGACTCAAACCCAATATTATAGCTTCTTAATTCACCTTACCGCCTCAGGCAATTCGAAAGCAACTTGGCAGAACCATTAAATGAGAACTTTCCAGATGTAACTATAAAGCTCAAAACCAGTATAAAAACGACTACTGGCAGAGTTTAATTTTGAAAGCGCAAGAGTAAAGTTGGTTGTAACTTAAGATAGTTTGATTAATTGATAGAACTCGGTTTTATTATTGTAAAATGGCAACCCTAATTCTATTATTCTATTACTCTATTTCTATTGTTCTGTAATAGTTTAATACTTTAATCATCTATTCTACTTTTAATAATTACTTGTAAGATCACTTGAATAAAAACCACTCTTGAAGTTAGTCGTGCTCTTCTTTTATTTTTTTTTGCCTTTCCACCTATTTCGCTTACAAAGGTTATGGGCCCAGTGCACGTTAATTAGACTTACATCTTTTTTCACCTTCGAGTAGTACCACAAAATTTAATGTTTTTACTTTAAATGCGGTAAATTGTTGAAAAATAATTTGTTCAATAAATAAACTAGTACGTCGTGTCGGAAAATAAATTTAATTGAAAAAGAAATAAAATGTCTATGTCAGCGATGAACATCGATAAGCTTGACGGCGATAATTTCACATCTTGGTCGGTCCAGATGCGGAGCCTGCTGATCACGCTAGATTATTGGTATGTGGTAGAGAAGGTAAAGGATGAAAAGCTGTCTGGTGGGGATAAGACTGCATGGGAAAGGACAGATGCGAAAGCGTTGGCAATGTTAACTCTTTGTGTTAAGCCTTCTGAGTTAATACATTTGAAGGGATGTGTTTCTGCGAAGACCGCATGGGATAAACTTACTTTAACCTACAATGGAAAGGGACCTGCTCGTAAGGTAAACTTATTTAAACAACTGGTTAAATTTCAATTTAAAATGGGACAAAAATTCACTACCCAAATAAATGAATTTTGTTCGATTGTCGATGCTTTAAATGAAATTGATGTTCAGATGCCTGATGATTTAGTTAGTATTTTGATGCTCTGTAGCCTACCAGATGAAATGGAGAACTTTATTGTCACGATCGAAAGTCGCGACGATCTCCCTTCAATTAGTCAATTAAAGATTAAGATTTTAGAGGAAGAACATCGGCGTGGTGACAGGGTCGAATCAAACGAACAGGTGTTTTCGGTGAAACACAAAGAGGAGAAGAATAAACATCAGCGAAATACGACAAGAAACAGTGACAAACGAGGCAAGCGAAATGTAAAGTGCTACGGTTGTGGGATGAGAGGTCACATAAAATCCCAGTGCAGAAACTAAAGCTCGAATCAGTCTCAGGCACTTGCTCTCGTTCTCAGCGCATATACTCAAGAGGGAGCGAAACGTAACAATAACTGGATTTTAGACAGTGGTGCATCATCACACATGTGCTCTGACAAAAAATTGTTTTCGTCACTGAGGAAACATACTCAGAAAGTTTGGATGGCATCGGGAGACAACGTTGAAGCAAATGGGATAGGTCAAGTCACATTGAAATCAGATGCTATCGACATTATCTTGACCAACGTGTTGTACGTGCCAGAATTAAATTCAAATTTTTTATCTGTTAGTAAGATAATTCAGAATGGATGTCGTGTTCAGTTCACCGATGATAAAGCTTTTGTAAATTCTAAAGATAATAAGTCAATTTTTATTGCATATTTGCAGAATGGAATATACTCCACAAGGATAACTTCAGCACACGAAATGGTTTTAAGCGCTCGTCAAGAAAGTGCATCGGTTATTTGGCACAAAAGTTTTGGACACATAAACATGGGAGACTTATATACGATGTCACAGAAAGATATGGTTCGCGGTATGACTCTAAATAAAACAGATGGTTTTAAATGCACCACATGTGCCTTGTGTAAAATATGTACAAAACCATTTACACATTATACTACGTTGTTTACTTCCAGTTTGCTCGAAGTGGTTCACACGGATATCTGTGGCCCTTTCCGTGTTACATCTCAAGGCGGATCTAGCTACATTATCACATTTATAGATGACTTCTCGAGGTACATGACAACATATTTTCTGAAGAAAAGATCCGACGCCCTGAAGGTTTTTAAGGATTTTGTAACTGCTACGGAAAGGAAAACTGGAAAGAAGGTAAAATGTATTCGTAGTGATAATGGGCGGGAGTATACTAGTAGCGAGTTTGATAGTTTTTTAAAATTTAACGGAATAATTCATCAAAGGACAACAAGTTACACACCCCAGCAAAATGGTGTAGCCGAGAGGGCAAATAGAACCCTTATTGAAATGGCACGATGCATGCTGGAGGAGTCCAAGTTACCGCAATATCTATGGTCAGAGGCCATTAATACGGCCACATACATCCGAAATCGTTCGCGAACAAAAATTTTGAAAGACAAAACACCATACGAGTGTTGGTTTGGTTATAAGCCGTCGGTGAACCACATGAGAATTTTTGGGTGTGAAGCTATTGCTTTGTTAAAGCAACCGGGTCGGTCAGAGTTGCAGACTAAGGGTAAACTATTATCATTTGTTGGTTATGCTGACCATACCAAAGGGTATAGGCTTTATGATAAGCATTTAAAATCAATTATCATTTCTAGGGATGTTACATTTTTTGAAGAAAAGTTCTCCAAAGCTGAATGTCACATTAAGAGTGCGTCGAATGACAAAGAAGGAAGTACTAATTCTACTTTTATTTTACATCCAGATGAACACAATGGCGGAATAGATGAAGACGTCTGCGAAGATGATGCTATTAAAGCTGGTGTTGATGTTGCTGTGGATGTTGTTATTGATGATGCTGCTGGAGACGTCTACGAAGATGCTGCTTGTTATGTTCCTAAAGTTGCTGCCTGAAAATATGCTGTTAGTGATATTGATGCTGAAGATTTTTATGATGATGAGGTGTTCGATGAAGATATTGCAGATGATGGTGGAAAAGAAACTGTAAAAGAAAAAGCTAATACGAAATCGAGCGGAGGAAGACGAAGGATTATGCGTACAGGCAATCCAGGACGACCGAGGAAAGTTTCTTCTTCTAAGGCTGGTCGAGATGTTGTAAATAAACTCGTATCAATTATCCCAGATCCGATCAATGTAAAAGAAGCCTTACAATGTGCTAACGCTATAAAGTGGAGAGATGCCATGGAAAAAGAATACTCTTCGTTGATCGAGAATAAAACGTGGGATCTTGTCAGTGAACCAAAACACCAAAATATCATTGGTTGTAAATGGGTATTTTCAACAAAACGAAATGAAGATGGAGAAGTAGAGAAGTATAAGGCACGGTTGGTCGCCCAAGGATGTTTTCAGAAAGAAAACGTGGATTACTTCGAGACATATGCGCCGGTTGTGCGACATCCTACAATTCGTCTCATTTTGGCAATTGGTGTACAGAAAAAACGTTTAATAAATCACATTGACATCGCAGCTGCTTACTTAAATGGGGATTTAGAAGATGAAGTCTATATGCGGCAGCCGGAGGAATTTGTAGACCAGAACCAACCACAGAAAGTGTGTAAACTTAAAAAATCTTTATATGGCCTAAAACAAGCCGGAAGAGATTGGAATAAGAAGATAAACGAGGTGTTGGTAAGCATTGGTTTTGTAAGATGCAAAACTGATCGCTGCGTATACGTTTTGCGAAATAAACAACATTTGTGTATAATTGGATTATACGTTGACGATTTGATAATAGCTTACCCATCAGAAGCAGTATTTTTAAGTATCATGCAAAAGTTGAATCGACATGTCGAGGCTGTTGATCGTGGACCAATCAAATTTTATCTTGGGATGGAGATCGAGAGGGATGGCTTGCGAGGAAGTATAACTATTCACCAGAGACGATATGTTGAAGACCTGCTTACACACTGGGGTATGGAGAATTGCAAACCAGCGTCTACACCACTCGCATGTGGGACCGTTTTAGAAAAATGTTCAAAAACCAACTGTCCAGCTATGAACATCAAACAGTATCAATCGCTCATGGGAGCATTGAACTACTTAGCGACTATTTCAAGACCTGACCTCACTCATGTTGTCTCTAAGATGTCACAGTTTAGTTCGCATCCGCATCTGGAGCATTTTATAGCAGCAAAGCACATACTTCGCTACTTAAGAAGCGATTCGAAGGTTTGTTTGAATTATGATGGTAATACAGATTTTGTTTGTTATACAGATGCGGATTGGGGTTCAGACGCAACAGATCGCAGATCCTACAGCGGTTACGTTGTGTATTTTGGCGGCGGTCCAGTGGCTTGGGAATCTAAGAAACAGCATGTCATAGCCCTAAGTACGATGGAAGCAGAATACATCGCTATGTGTCAAGGTGCGAAAGAAGTTGTTTTTCAAAGAGGCTTGCTTGCAGAAATGGGTTTCTCGAAATATTCTGAAGAAGCAACTACCGTGTTTTGTGACAATCAAGGTGCCAGTTTTTTTGCTAAAAATGAAATAACACATAAACGTAGTAAGCATATTGACATAAAATATCATTACTTAAAGGACACATGTTCAAAAAATATTATCTCTATTACTTATATACCTAGCAATAACAATGTAGCTGATATATTTACAAAATGTTTGAACAAAAATAAGCATATTGAATTGTCAAAGAAATTATTTAAAACATAATTAAGTTTTGTTGTTATATACAAATAACTGAATTTTGGTTGAGATGGAGTTTGTAAAATGGCAACCCTAATTCTATTATTCTATTACTCTATTTCTATTGTTCTGTAATAGTTTAATACTTTAATCATCTACTCTACTTTTAATAATTACTTGTAAGATCACTTGACTAAAAACCACTCTTGAAGTTAGTCGTGCTCTTCTTTTATTTTTTTTGCCTTTCCACCTATTTCGCTTACAATTATTATTGTGTACGATATTTTCTTTCACAATATATTTACAAACTCTTTAATTTAAAAGTGCCAGGCCCACGTCCTGCTCAGAAGAGGCAGACAGAGAATAGCGAATACGCCCACGACTTACTCAGAGGGAGCAAGATGGGAAAATCGGTTATGAATCCAGTTCCTGCCCAAGGCTAGTCCGAAGGAGAGTCGGGTAAGCCCACAACTTACTCCGGAGTAGTAAGAGGGGAAAAACGGTAAAGAATCTAATTCCTGCCCAATGGTAATCCAAGGGAAAGTCGGGAAGCCCAAAACTTACTCAGAGGAAGCAAGATGGGAAAATCGGTTATAAATCCAAGTCGGGAAGCCCACAACTTACGCAGGGGCAGTAAGAGCGGAAAAGTGGTTAGGAATCTAATTCCTGCCTAAGGGCTAATCCAAGGGAAAACCTATTTTTATTAACCAAAAAGTCCGCCTGAAATGGCACACCAGTGTTCCGATTAAGGTTAAACGGAATTGATCGCACGGCTCGCTGCTGCTCGAGATCAACGAGAACCTTATTCTTCAGCAAAGCCAATATCGCAATCAAGGCTTGTTGTTGAGTATACAAGTTTCTTCTAGTTGTCAATCCTTACCTCTACTTGATATATTTGTAGCTCCGAGGCAATGTGAACTGTAAAGATAACGAACGCAAATGTTAGGTTGGTATTTATGTCGATTGATGTTCTTCGAGTATGCTGCTGGTAATTCTGCCTGACTAAAGGCCGGCAGTTGTCGCGTGCTGTTGCTCTGTTATGGTTACGTGTTGGTCGTATGGAACTGCTCTATTTGGAATTCACTTTACTGCGGTCGGTGGTCGTTGTGGAATTGAAATTGTAACGCTTTGGTACACCCAAACTTTAGTTTAGTTTTGGGTGATACTATAGTTGCAATCAGGTTATAAAATGTTTATAATTGATGTAAAACTAGTAGCTGCTTTTAAAATTAGTTAGGACGTACTAATAAGCCTGCCTAATAGGAGCTGACTATAGTTTTTCGCCATTAGCTCTTGCAATCATGCACATATACACAGTTTTTATTTGAAAGTCCAACGCCATTTATGTATCACAGATAGGTACAAAAGTATTAGCAAGCACAACCACCTATTAAATTTAGCTCAGCAAACTTATCGATGAGACTTTATTTTCCCCCACACACCGGAAGGGAAATTTCTCTAAATTCGAGAATTTTCATGAAAATTCCCACGGAAGGATAATAAAATATCGCTCGCAGTTTTCTCTCCAATCATCAGCTAAGATCCTAGCTTAAATTTATGGAGAAATTGAAAATTGGCACAAGAATTTCGTGGGAAATATGTCAATAGCAGCTGTTGTCTGAAAAGATATTCAAAAGTTAAGGTATAAAAACAAACAATTGAATTAAATATTGAAGAAATTGTCATTTGCTATTTTATTTTATATGTATTTATTGAATCCAAATTGTTGTGGTTTCGTCTTCCGGGTTTCCAGGCACCATATATCAGGTATTGCTTCAGCAACACGGCAAATTTTTTTCTGGAGCAAACGTCGAACGTAGATTTGTTGGCTTACGCCGAATTTGTTGGCTCCACAAACATTCATTTTTATTCAAAACAATAAGACAAAGCAAGCAATAGGTAATAAAGTTAAAATTTATCTACTTAAACAAAAAAAAAAAAAAAATTAGCTTGAGGATTATACACCTTTTCAATTAGTAATCCAGAAGAACTCTCAGATCTGGGATTCCAATCGAAAAAGTTAACACTCGGTTCTTGATTCTGAAATTTAATGTAAGTGTAATGCGGAAAAAAAACAATGGCATGAAAATGAGATGAGCGATATTCATCGATCTTGGCAAAATATCGATGTTAGACGAAAAAAATATGTACGGTGAAGCATGTGAAACATCGAATCATCGATTTTAATATCCAAAACAGGCTTAAAATGAGCAGACATCTTTTGTCAATAACCAAAAATGATTGTAAGGGTTAGATCGCACTCCACGAAACTATGCGTCAGAAATTTATGTGACATTGTATGAAGTTCAATATGTATAACTAATGTATGTGTGTAGGGAAAAGAAAATTACGATAAAAAACATTGCTAAAATTTTCAAAACAATGAATGTACTTTATTTTTAATTATTATTTTATAATAATATTGAATTTTTAATCGATTTTTGAACGTGCTATTATTTTTGAAAACAAAATGCTTTAAAAAACATAATTTTAAAAAAAAATCGATATTTGTTATTCCATAATTTCTGAGATCGATGTTTAATTCGAGTTTGACATTTGGTGGGTGTGAGGTTGTGAGTGTGTGCGTGCTTCTGGTTTTGATTCTAAATTCAAATCCGGAAGGAAATTTCTTTTCTATCCAGGAGAAGAAGTTTCAATTGATACCAATCGAACAGTTTTGGAAGCCTTCGGATGACCAATCGAAGATGTCATTAATGTGCCGGGCATTTATATCCCAGTCTAAATTGCGACAGATGGAATTTCAGTGGAAAAAAAATGTATCTGGAGCTGTGTAAAACTCCGCTTAAATTTTTGGCTAAATTTTACCTAAAGGCTTAATTTTGGAGAGAGATTTGTATGGGAGCGAAATATTAGCGGGAGCTGCGTACTAAGCTTAAAGATACAAGTGATTTAATTGTGATTATTCAAATTTCAAAGTAAGAAAAACAAAGCGTGTATTTTGTGAAGTATTTTATTTAGGAATTAAAATAAAGGAAATAAGCTTAACTTTTGACAGCTTCTAACATTCTAGGACTACAGCTCGTCAAAAATATGTACAGTGTTATTTCTTTTGTTAAGATTTTTATATTTTTATTTAAAAATGTCTATTGATGTTGTTGACGCCAAAATACAAACTTCGGATTAAAGAATATGTAATAGAAATATGTATTTAGAAATTAAATTGCCTACTTTTAGGCATTTCATACATTTAAATATATTTGAGTAAATAACATTGAAACTTAGTTATTAAGTTTAATGTTAGTTACTCAATCGTTAAGAAGCTTATCTCGTTATCTTTCAAGCTGAGCTTTCACCACCGAGCTAGAGCTAGTCGGTGTGATGATGAGTTGTACTTATTCTTAAGTTTAGTTTATTAGTATTGTTTAAAAGGAGAAGACCTAGTAATTTGTAAAAATAAAAGGTAAAAGAAATTTGGTTCTTTTTTTTGATATCTTGGTACTGCAAGAGACTTTTTATCCACAGCAAAGCACTGGGATTTTTTTTGGAAAATATATCGCCAACCCATAGCGATTAGCCCGAAGCTGTCTACCCATAGCAGCCCCACAGATAAATACCAGTGACTGGGATTTAAGAGAGGAATCCCCCCAACATATTTTTGGTCCAATCGAACCGGATAGGATTTTTCTGGATTTGATTAAATTGATGCATTAATTGCATAATAATTGGAGAACCCATAACCCTAATCCAAGGTAGGTGCTGTGCACTTAGGAAAGATATTTGGTGATTTTTTCGGTGATTTTAATTACAAAAAAAAAATTGTGTAAAGAATCCTTCTTTAATTTAATTTAATCGCAATTTATTTTGTATTGAAAAGAAAAGTTGTGCATCGGTTGATGTGTAATTGAAAGCTTTTTTAATAAAAAAAAAAAAAAATTTTAATGAAGCAAGATCTTTATGAAGTTGGTAAATTTGGGATAGTTTTTGATCGGAAGATTAAGGTACAGTTTCGCTACGGTTTTTTGATCGCGTGATTTTAATACGTTTCTGTTTTTTTTTTCTCTTGGTGAACAAACCATACGGTATTTGAAATCCTGTTAATGATTATCGATTCTTTAATTTAAAAGAAAACAGATTTTTCTGATTTTTAACAAAAATAATTAGTATTTGAAAACTTATTTTCTCTATTTTTTGGAAATTTTATTGCATATTGTACATTTTTTTCTTCGTTCGAGATCCGTTTTAACTTTTCTTCTTAGTTCTTCGAAATGTCTGTTTCTGAAGATTTTTATTTGTGCGTTAAGCAAATAAATGAAACAATTAATAGTTTTCGTGATGTACCAAATAGAGAAAATATGACATTTGGTATGTACAAAGTATGGAAAAAGGAATTCGAGGTTTTGTGGGAGAGTTTTCGTGTAATTTATACGAAATGTTTAAAAAACGAAGGAAAAACCTTAGACGATGCAAAATTATTGACAATAAAATCCAAATATACATCCGTTTCAACAAATTATTTCACTACAGTAGGTAGTATAATAGATGCGATTGAATTAAGTTCAAGCAACGAAACGAAACAAAATTTGGTGTTTCCTCAAAGGTCTGAGTCAGAGTTTGGAATAAGAGTTCCACCTTGCGACGCGGAATGTTTCGAAGGCGACTACAAATCCTGGCCTACTTTTCGTGACATGTTCACATCAATTTACGTTAATCACCCTCGATTAAGTGATGTTGAAAAGTTATTTCATTTACGCTTAAAAACAAAAAAAGAAGCTCATGACATTGTTGATAAGTTTCCTCTCACGGCAGATAATTTTAAACTTGCGTGGGATACACTAAGATCCCAGTACGAAAACAAACTAATCCTAATAAATACCCAGCTTAAAACACTTTTTTCTATACCTTCAATCGCAATTGAAAGCGGTTCAGCTTTGAGAAAACTCCACAGAACTGTATGTGATTGCTTAGGAATACTTTCAAGCTACAGTGTTAAAACCGACAATTGGGATCCGATTCTAGTTTTCTTAATTTCTCAGAAAATTCCTGAAAATACTTTGTTTCTTTTTGAACAAAGTCTTCCAAAAGAAAATGAAATTCCAACTTGGAAATTTTTAGAAGATTTTCTCGCTTCTAGATACAGAATTCTTGAATCTGTTGAAGAAATAAAACAATGTCCCCGACAAAACGCTAAACAGTTATCAAATTCAAAATCAAACAAATTAAACTCTTTTCATATAGAACAAAAGAACTTTTGTTGTAAAATATGTAAAAGCAATCACCCTTTGCGATTATGCAAGAAATTTTTGGACATGGATGTCTCATCTCGACGTAAACTAGTACAAGCCCAGAAGTACTGCTACAACTGTCTTGCACTTACACATTCGGTGTATGAGTGTAAAAGTAAAGTGTCTTGTGATCAATGTGGAAAAAGACACCACAGTTTACTACATTTCACCCATTTAAAACCCGTCTCTCACGACTCAAGATCTCCTACTTTACATCAGGCTTCTTTAAGTAAAACATCAATACAGTCCACTTCGAAATTTCATCAACAACCAACGAAAGAAGTAGAAACAGATACTCCATCGGCTTCTCCAACGCTTCAAAGTTTTCTCGTTAACCAAAAAAGAAATATTTTATTAGCTACAGCTTTGGTTAAAATTACTGCTCACAACCAAACATTTCTCTTGAG
The DNA here is from genome assembly GCA_910595825.1 of Philhelius pedissequus. Lineage (NCBI taxonomy): Eukaryota > Metazoa > Arthropoda > Insecta > Diptera > Syrphidae > Philhelius > Philhelius pedissequus. The sequence goes on along the minus strand of OU343160.1, from coordinate 269,900,917 downwards.
AGCTTTAATCGACCCTGGTTCTGAAGCTACATATATCTTACAATCTGTAGTGAACCGATTTAAGCTTTCCACCCGTTCGTCCAATGCATCTATTTGTGGCATTGGACAAGTTCATAGTGAATTTTCAACGAGTATGTGCCCTCTCATTCTCGAATCTCGCATCAATCCTGATGTACATATTTCTGTTTCAGCTGTTGTTTTGAAAAAGTTGACAGGTAATTTGCCATCCCAAACTATTGACGCATCAAACTTGGTTGAACTCAAAGGTTTGCGGTTGGCAGATCCGAACTTTGATAAGCCTGCTTCAATAGATATATTGATTGGAGCAGATATTTACCCTCTTATCTTATGTGAAGGTGTTAAAAGAGAAAAGGACTTGTGTCCAGTTGCTCAAAATACGGTTTTTGGATGGGTCCTTTCAGGACCTTGTGACAAAGGTACAACTAAACCAACCCTTCACACATTTTTTGGCAAAATTTGTTTAGAAAAACAAATACAGAAATTTTGGGAACTCGAAGAAGTTCAGGATATTAAACCCCTATCTAACGAAGATAAATTTTGTGAAAAATTATATAAACAGACGACAACTCGAAATGCAGATGGTCGTTATACAGTCAAACTTCCATTTAATCCTCACTTAAATATCTTGGATTTAGGTCTTTCAAAAGGTAGTGCAGTTTCGCAGTATCTGCGCCAAGAAAGGCGTCTACTTTGTGATATAAAGCTAAAAGAAGAGTATAACAAAGTTCTAAAGGAATATATTTTGTTAAGCCATATGACTCTTCTACCAAAATGCAGTTTGAATCTTCCTAAACCACACTTTTATCTTCCGCATCATGCTGTGGTAAAACCGGATAGTGTGTCAACAAAAGTACGCGTTGTCTTTAATGCCAGCGCGTCTACAAGCAAAAGCGCGAGTCTAAACGACTTTTTATACTGCGGTCCTGCTCTCCAAAACGATTTACAATCTATTTTACTGAGATGGCGACAATATCCATACGTTTTCAATAGTGATATTGAAAAAATGTATCGTCAAATACATGTGCACCCCGATCATCACAGATTCCAACGAATAGTTTTTCGATCCTCAGATTCAGAATCAGATTTGGCTGATTTTGAAATAAATCGTGTTACGTTTGGAATCAACTGTGCTCCATATTTGGCTATCAGAACATTGCATCAGCTTGTTTCTGATGAAGGAAACAAGTACCCGTTAGCTAAAGATGTAGTACTGTCAGATTTTTACGTGGATGACGTTTTTTCGGGTGGTTTCAACTTGGATGTTGTTGTTCAAATTCAGGACCAGTTAAAAGCACTTCTATTATCGGGAGGGTTTTGCTTAAAGAAATGGACTGCAAACCACCCTCGCTTGTTGGAAAACATTCCTAGGGGGGATGTTTTAGACCAACACTTTCTAATGTTTGAAGAGACTTCACATTCGAAAGTTCTAGGTGTAGGGTGGAATGCAAGGGAAGACTGTTTTTATATTCGATGTGAATTGTTTCCTCAACAAGATTCGCTTATCACAAAACGTGAACTATTTTCAAACATAGCAAAAATATATGACCCTAATGGTTGGTTAGCGCCAACAACAGTTGTATTAAAAATGTTAATGCAAGAGGTCTGGAAGGACAAATTAGATTGGGATACCCACATAAATTCTAATCATTTAAAAACATGGCAAGAGTTTGTTAATTCCTTTAAAATTATAAAAGATATTAAAATCCAGAGATGGATTAACTATACCCCAGCGATGTGCATTGAAATCCATGGCTTCTGTGATGCATCGCTTCATGCATATGCAGCTGCCGCATATGCAAGGATCTCAGATTCATCTGGAAATAGTTTTTCTCACCTTCTTTGTTCAAAAACGAAAGTGGCACCCCTAAAAGCCATTTCGATTCCTCGGCTAGAACTTTGTGGAGCTGTTTTGCTAACAAAGTTAGTGAACGCTGTACTAAGTAGTCTACGCCTTAAAAACTGTCCCGTCTACCTTTGGACGGACTCAATGATTGTTTTATATTGGATTCATTACTGTCCATCTCGACTTGAAACGTTCGTCAGAAATAGGGTGTCCAAAATACAAACTGAAAGTCCTCCAAGTAGTATTTGGAAACATGTTCCCTCTGAACATAATCCTGCAATCCTGACATCGCTTCTCGAGGAGTTATGCCTAAAAATTTGAAAAATAATACCCAATGGTGGCATGGACCATGTTGGTTGCTGTCTTCAAAGGAATTTTGGCCTGTAACAAACATTCAAAAGGATCCTAATTGGAATCTCGAAACAAAAAGAATTAAGAGCTTTGTTGTCAATACAAACCACAATTATGATTTCTTAAGTAGATTTTCATGTTTTGCGCGTGCCCTTAAAGTAATATCGTATCTGTTTAGGTTTATTAACTTAGCTTCTCGAAAAAGAAAAAGGTTTTATCCCTATAGATACTCTTCTATAAATTTAGCTCACCATGAAATAGTTTTTGTGAAAACTCGGCTAGTTATATTAGCACAACGTCACTATTTCAGTGATGATTACAAAGCGCTTTATAATTCAAAACCGTTGAGTAAAAATAGCTCAATTTTATCTCTCAACCCTTCGCTAGATTCTCAAAGAATTATGAGAGTAAATGGTCGTTTAGCAAATGCTGATTTGACCTATCACGAAAAATTCCCCATTATACTTCCATATTCATGTCCTTTAGCAAAATTGTTGGTAGGATTTTTTCATAAAATTTCCCTTCACGGTGGCAACCAGCAAGTTTTGTATCTAATGCGTAAAGTATACTGGATTCCAAAACTAAAGAACTTGATAAAAACGTATATCAATGGTTGCCTTGTTTGTGTTTTGCACAAAAAGGAATTTCAAACCCAGCTTATGGGAACACTCCCACCTGAAAGAGTAAACTATTCCTTTCCGTTTACTCATGTCGGGCTAGATTTTGCTGGGCCCTTTGAATTAAAGGTTCAAAAGGGTCGTTTTTATCAAGCAATAAAAGGTTATGCATGTCTCTTTATTTGTCTTTGTACGAAAGCTGTACATTTAGAAGCAGTAGGAAGCCTGTCTACAGAGTCATTTTTAGCAGCTTTTGATAGATTTGTCGGTCGAAGAGGTGTTCCTCAACAACTTTTTTCCGATAATGGTACGAATTTTGTGGGTGCTAATCAAATACTTACAAAAGAAATTCGAAAGGCTTTGGCAAGTGCTACCTCAGAAGCTGAAAAATCATACCTACCAAAAGATTTAAAATGGAATTTTATTCCACCAGGTTCTCCTCATATGGGTGGCCTTTGGGAGGCCGGCATAAAGTCTTTTAAAAATCATTTTAAAAGAGTTGTTGGAAACTCCAAATTAACTTTTGAAGAGTTTTCAACATTACTTGTCAAAATTGAGTCGTGTTTGAACTCCCGCCCTATTTCTCCAATAAGCGAAAACCCTTTTGAGCCTCTTCCTTTAACTCCTGGTCATTTCTTGAAAGGTGCGCCGTTGCTTTCCTTACCTGAAAGTCAAGTTAGTGAAAATACCACGGTTAAGAATTGGCAAAGAGTTCAACAAATTTTACACTCTTTTTCAAAAAGATGGAAGGAGGAATATTTGGCCGATCTTCAACGAAGAACAAAGTGGAAATATCCTACACGTAACATTGAAATCGGAGACATTGTCGTTGTGCGCAATGAAAAATTGCCACCCACTGTATGGAGACTAGGAAGAATTGTGGCTGTTCATCCAGGAAAAGATGGAAAGGTTCGTGTAGCTACCGTTAAGACTCAACAAGGGGAGATTTTGCGCCCTATAGTAAAACTGTGTCTTTTGCCCATCGATCAGGAATTGTTTCGGGTTTATCATGCTTCACAAAAGATCGAGTAGTATTTGCTAGTTTTCATTTTTCATTTGATTACGATATTCTATAGTTATTTTTTTTATATATATAATTTTAATGGTTCTAATGCACAGTACCTAATGAATTCAAACCCTTCGAATTTACTTGAATTAACTTTAAATTATTTCCTATTAACATGTCTGAGTGAGTAAGGGCACTCTTTAATCAACCCTCACCGATGGATTTTACTAATAATTTTTTTTTTCCTGAGTAGCGAATCGAGGCGCTTCTTTAATACAATACCTCCACCGTTGGATTTACGTTCAATCTTCAGTTTTCAAGGATTTGACTCTTTGCATTCCTGCAAAGGGAGGCCGGAATGTTGACGCCAAAATACAAACTTCGGATTAAAGAATATGTAATAGAAATATGTATTTAGAAATTAAATTGCCTACTTTTAGGCATTTCATACATTTAAATATATTTGAGTAAATAACATTGAAACTTAGTTATTAAGTTTAATGTTAGTTACTCAATCGTTAAGAAGCTTATCTCGTTATCTTTCAAGCTGAGCTTTCACCACCGAGCTAGAGCTAGTCGGTGTGATGATGAGTTGTACTTATTCTTAAGTTTAGTTTATTAGTATTGTTTAAAAGGAGAAGACCTAGTAATTTGTAAAAATAAAAGGTAAAAGAAATTTGGTTCTTTTTTTTGATATCTTGGTACTGCAAGAGACTTTTTATCCACAGCAAAGCACTGGGATTTTTTTTGGAAAATATATCGCCAACCCATAGCGATTAGCCCGAAGCTGTCTACCCATAGCAGCCCCACAGATAAATACCAGTGACTGGGATTTAAGAGAGGAATCCCCCCAACAGATGTATTATTGCTTATAGTATATGTATATTTTCTTATGTGTCTATTTTTATATTTGTGTATACAGTAGACATTCGATATAGTGAAAATAATGTAGATTGAACTATTCAATATAATTAATACAAAAAATTGATTGGTATTAGTAAAAACATATTATTGTCGAATTCCGAACAACCAAAATTTCGATTTTTTTCTGGACGCAATCGAATTACATATTTAAAAACAAAATCTGTCAAAATAGATATTGCGTTTTTTAAGCAAGATTTCATATAGACTTTACTCTCACACTATTGCTTGCAAGTTCCTTACAACAAACAAAAAAATTGATCTGAAATCTGATTTGAAATGTTTTTTTTTGGAATTCGACATTAGGTAAGTGTATACAAAAAAAATCATGTGCACTTTGCACCCTTTTTGGGTCGTTTTAATCGAAAAACCTTCCTAAAATGATGGTGTCTAATTTTATCCGTTCACTCGGTAACGTATGTCTACTGCGTTGTCTTTACTTATAACTACAACTAGTATTTGTATAGTATACTATTTTAAGATTTATAAGCTTATAATACTGTTTGTAGTATTGTGCAATAAGAACCAGACGTCTGAATGATCTGAAACAAAAAAAAAATATTTCGTAAAACAAATTCAACTACAATATAAGAAAAGCTGGTTCCACATAAATGCGAAGTGAGATCTTAATAGAGTTCGAGATCAAAACTCACTGATTCTTTGAGAAAGTACAAGACAATTCTCATATTAAAATAAAGAAGGTATTGTGTTTATTATAGAACATGTCAAAATAAGCACTTTTATTTGTTTGCAGCCAAATAGGTATAAAGGGTTCATCATTACACAATCGCTAAAGCAAAATGTTCGTAAGATATTATATTCGTATACCAAATGTAGGTACCCAAACCCTATAATATTGTTATTCTCAAGTACTCATTAGGCGTTTTTCTTTTTTAGTACAGAGAAGTCTGAGTTGTCAAAAAATTTGTTGGTTTCTCTTTTTAACTCAGAGCATGCTCCAAATGTGTGTTTGTTTTTTTGTTCTGAACATGCGTAGATCGCACTCGACGTGCTGGAACATAATTGACTGGGCATTTGAGTTAAATTGCTGAACGCACCAAATGACATGTGTGTCAAGAAGTAAAATGTAAAGAAAAAAATTATTAGATACATAAGTTGGCGAAAGAAGTTAAACTCTTGTTGATTTTATGTATCTGGGTGTGTACAAAAAAGGGTAGGAAGGTTTTGTGTTAAATATCTTTTTATGGTTAAAATGAAAATGTGTTCTGATTTGTGTGGTTCAAGTGTGTTTAAAAAACATATAAGTGTTCAGAGGTCGCTCTGTTTGGAACAAGTTCATTGCATAATCTATGTGTTCGAACTCTGTTCAGGGCTATGCTCTGAACGAAAAAAGAAAACGCCTATTAACGAATTCGGAGCCTGTGGAATATATGGGTCACATTCAGAAGACCAAGGTGACTTAAAAATAAGGAAAGTTCTAGTCTCTATAATCGATCATTTGGTCAATTAATTGCCTTCTAATTAGGGGAAGTTTTATTTGAAAGTGACTGGAATGCTAGGTAAGTAATATCTCTTTTAATTTCAAGGCAACAGCATTTGTGTCAGAATCAGCTGTTAGGTATCCCGTTCAACTTTGCTTTATACATTATTTATATTATTGTTAATATTTTACTCTTACTTACTTACTTACTTACTTTAGAGTGCGCTACAGTCCGGGGTGGACCAGGGCCTCAACCAACAATCTATCTGTCTCCAGTTTCGCACTCCAAGTTGGTTGAGATCCTCTTCTACTTGCGTGCGCCACCTTTTACGCTGTCCACCTCTACTGCGCTGTCCCACGGGGCAGGATTCGAAGACTTTCCGGGCCGGAGCATTGTTGTCCATTCGCTCTATGTGACCCAGCCATCTCAGTCGTTGGCTTTTCAATTTTGTGACTAGGTCGTTATCGCTGTACAGTCCGTATAGTTCGTTGTTGTATCGTCTTCTCCATTCCCTATCTATGCAGACGGGACCAAAAATCACCCGGAGAATTTCCTCTCAAAACAGCCTAACGCGTTCTGATCCACCGTTAACATTGTCCATGTCTCTGCACCATACATCAGGACTGGGATGATGAGCGTTTTATATATGGACAGCTTAGTTGCTCGAGAGAGGGCTTTGCTTCTCAATTGCCTTCTTAGTCCAGAGAAACAGCGGTTGGCAAAAGTAATTCTGCGTTTGATCTCAGCAGTGGTATCATTCGCTGAGTTTATAGCGGATCCCAGGTATACAAAGTCTCTGACCACTTCAAAATTATAGCTATCTATAGTGACGTTCTGTCCGAGACGCCGGTGCTGGGTGTCCTTTCTTGTTGACAGCATATATTTTGTTTTGCTCCCGTTCACTGTTAAACCCATCTTCTTGGCTTCCTTCTCAATACTCACGAAGCACCATTGATATCACCCTTTGTTCGTCCGATTATGTCAATGTCGTCAGCGTAAGCGAGTAATTGGACGGACTTTCGAAAGATTGTGCCTCTAGTATTGACGTGAGAGTTTAGCACTATTCTTTCAAGAATGATGTTAAAGAAGTCGCATGACAGCACGTCGCCCTGTCTAAAACCTTTTTTGACATCAAAGGTGTCTGTGAGGTCTTTGCCGATCTTGACGGAGCAGCGTGCATTCTCCATCGTCTTCCTGCATAAACGAACGAGTTTGGTAGGGATGCCAAAACTAGACATGGCTCTATATAGCTCGTCTCCGTAGGTGCTGTCATACGCGGCCTTGAAATCAATAAAAAGGTGGTGAGTATCGATTTGAAATTCCTGGGTTTTTTCCAAGATCTGCCGTAGTGAGAATATTTGGTCGATAGTGGACTTCCCTGGCCTAAAGCCACACTGATAAGGACCTATCAGGTTGTTGACGAAAGGCTTTAGGCGCTCACAAATTACGGCAGAGAAGATCTTGTAGGCGGTATTAAGAAGACTCATGCCTCTGTATTTGGTGCAGGCCAAAGGATCGCCTTTTTTGAGGGTCGGGCAAACAATGCTGAGGTTCCATTCATCGGGCATGCTTTCCTCCGACCATATTTTGCAGATGAGCTGGTGCATACTCCTTACCAGTTCATCGCCAGCTGCTTTGAACAACTCGGCCGCAAGACCATCAGCTCCAGCAGCTTTGTTGGACTTAAGTTTAGATATAGCTATCTTTACTTCGTCGAGATCGGGTGGACGGTATTGTTGGCCTACGTCGTCCAGGTTGAATGGTACAGTCTGCACAATAGCAGGATTCGGTTCGACATCGCTGTTATACAATTTGCAGAAATAATTTTTCCATATCCTCAGCACCGACTGCGATTCTACCACGATGTTCCCCTGATCATCCTTGCAGGTTTCGGTTCGGGACTTGTACCCCTGGGAGATTCTTTTTACTTTTTGGTAAAACTTCCGAATTTCATTCCTGCAATGGCATCCCTCTATTTCCTCGATCGCGCGCTTTTCATGCTCTTTCTTTTTCCTTCTTAGAAGCTTGTGTTCCTCTCTTCTCTTCTACTCGTAGAGCTCGCGAGCAGCTCTAGATCTTCTATGCAGCGCCGCTTTGTATGCCTGTTTTTTGGCTGTGTGTACTTGCCGACATTCTTCATCGAACCAGGGGTTTCGCTGTGGTGGTCGTGCGAGGCCAAGCACGTTAGAGGTGGTATCTCTGATTGCTTCCTGGCAACTCTTCCACTGGTCTTCGATACTTGCAGTTGGCAGCAAAGTTGGCAGCAAAGGACGATTTAAGAGGGCGTGAGAGACTTGATCGGAAAAGGACCTTGTGATTTCCTGCGACTGTAGCCGTCCGACGTCAAATTTTCTCACAGTATTTTCCCGTTTTGCTTTTGGTGTGGGTATCCTTAGCATTACCTTGGCTACAACGATGTAGTGGTCCGAGTCCACGTTTGCTCCTCGGAACGTTCGTACATCCTTGATACTGGAGGACTGCCTTGCGTCGATCGCAATGTGGTCAATCTGGTTGGCGGTTGATTGACCAGGAATTCGCCATGTCCCTTTGTGTATATTGAGATGCGGGAACTGCGTACTGGCTACCACAACGTTTTTTAATATTTTACTCAAACTACTACGGATTTTTGTATAATGCCGAAGAATGTGAAAAAAAGTCTTTGAACGTGTATTGAATTGTAAAAATTTATATAATTTAAAAAGAAATCATTTTATATCACAAAAAATATTGAAGCTACGCTTTTTCAAGATCAACTAAAGGCAAATATTTAAGTAAACTTCCAAGTTTGACATTAATGACATATCAAAAAATTAACAAGATTTCCAGTCAAATTTTCCTTCAGATAGATAGATAAGATAGATAAATTCGATTTATTATTTGATTTAGGTTTTAAGTTTACAAAATATTTTTTACAAAAATCGTTTAAGCTTGGCTTTGCCGTCTGCCCGATTGACATCTTTCTGAATCAATACTTTCATTAAATGGTTGTCTTAAAGCATAAATGTCTACTATTTTTTTAAGAAAATTTAAAATAATATATATATATATATATTTGTTTTTTTTTTTAATTAAAAGACTTCGTTTATAAGTTGATTTCGAGAAGACATCGCGGTTTGATAATATAGTTGCACAGATCATTTATATTGGATTCGCAATTGAGTAAGGCAATTACTTCTTCTTTTGATATAACGGGTCCGCCATCTAACGTTTTTTTTTTTCAACTAGTGCTTAAACAAGCAAAATTGTCGCATTTGGGGCACAGAAAACCCGCACGCATACATTGAAAAGCCGATATACCCAAAACAAGTCACTGTTTGGTGCGGATTTTGGTCCAGAGGCATAATTCGAAAATGAGCAAGAAGTGGCCGTTACAGTCAATGGCGATCGTTATCGGGCCATGTTGAACGAATTTTTGTTCACAAAAATTGAAGAGGAGGATATTGGCAATATTTGGCTTTAACAGGACGGCGCTACGTGCTACACAGCCGAAGTTAAACTCGATGTTTTGCGCCCATTTTCAAAAAAAAAAAAGTTATTTGGCGGACCCTGTATAATTACTTTTCAAATACTCCCTTCATATTTCACGTAGAACAAGATATTTGCCAATAAAATGAATGACGACCTCCCTTTCTTTGATATTGCATAGCTTCAAAATATTGGAAGATCATCACGATGCCTTATCAACTCTCCTCTCATTCTGAAAATAGATTAAATGAATTCTTGCTTGTTGTCGGAACGAAAGTAATTTTTGTCACACAAATTATAATTAAAATGGCTGTATATCGATCTATGTACTGAGGACGAAGTCTCATTCATACAGTCTACAGATATTGTTTGTCTACATTCGCAACGAGATCATGAAGGCCAGATGGATCTGGCAAACTGAAGTTCATTCTGCAGTAACTCCCAAGTTCTTCTAACTTTTTAAGCCAACCATTTTGTTTGCGAATGGTTTCTAATGCCACATTTTTTGGAATCCATTTCACCTGGCATTTCAAACACTTTGTAAATGTAGTACATATGATACTTCAAAATTTTAATGAAGAGTGGTGAAATGCCAGTTTTAAGTGTCATCAGCCACTGCAATAAACACCTTATATTTCACATTATGATTTACTAATTTGTTTGAAAAGCAATTCTTGCATGTCATGTTTATTGCATTTTTTGCTATAACTAGCTTATTTTTGAGGTTGGTTTCAATATTGAGGTTGCTTGCAATAGTTACTCCCAAATACTTATATAATTTCACGACTTCAATAGCTTCTCTGTTGTACTACCATTTCTCGTTCCTCGCTGTTCTACCAGATCCTTTTCGAAAAATCATCACTTTCGATTTACTCAGATTAACCGTTAGATTCCATAATCGGCAATACTCTTTCAGTGGATTAATCATAAGTTGAAAATCTTGGGGAGAATTTGCAAATAGTACCATATCATCGGCAAATAATATGGCTTTGAGAATAACTCTCGAACTTTCTATTTCACCGGGCAAATAATCTACAGTACAACACGGATATAAGAAACTCCGAAAATCACAGAAATTTCTTTCTTATATCGGAGTATTTCTTATATCCAAACATCGGATATAAGAAATAAAATTTCTTATATTAGAAACACGGATATAATAAAGAAAATTACTTTTTAAAAAACAGGGCAAAGCAAAGTATTTAGTACGTTTACCTAGAAAATTTTATTAAAACGAAACATTCATAATGAATGTATATTCATATAAAAACTTCATCTATAATATTTTTTCAGATAAAAAGCTTTAATGTAACACAGTAAAAAAAAATATACTCTTTTTCAACAAGTAAGAAAAATATAATAAAGACATAAGTCTTCTCTTCAAATAAATAAAATTAAGCAAAATATTATGAGCATATTCAATTAAGGTTAATTACATATCGCACATGTCAGAATCACATTTGTTTATATTTTTGTATTTGTAAATTTGATTTTCTCTCCGTGGTTAGATATAAAATCTAACAATTACCGCTTTCACAAGACGCGAACTACTTCATCGATCTATATTGTCGGCACTGTGTTTGGGACGTGTGAAAAGAAACTGTGTCGACACAGCAGTTCGATTTCTGGAGATCGAAGTGATATGTCGACATGGCGTGTAAAAATAATCGAACTAGTACACCGGCAAAGTACAGACAGTTTCACTTCAATAATTTATTTTTTAAAAGTAAATTTGACAACATTTTTATTTCCCAGCTGGTTTTAACATAAAGTGAATCCTCATGCAACAACGAACTACTTCGATGTGGCGTGTGAAATGCAAAAATATCAGTTTTATCCTACCCAGATGCAAAAATTTCAGTTTTATAAAGGTAATAACTTGTAGGCAAATACAAATAGCTGCTGAAATTTCCTATCCTTGTATTGCTCATCTGTGGTCAGAATATTCGCGGCTTTACCAATTTTCAGCTGTCATTTCCTTGGTAAATGGGAACTTGTAATGAAGGTCTTAACACAAAGATGAATATTCAAAAGGTTTTGACACACATTTGTCTGACAAAGTAAATTTCTTATAAGCGTACTTTTTTGGTCTAAAAATTCATTTCGGTGTGTAAGGAAGGCTTTGTTATAAAAGTGTTTTTCTTATATGCGAATTTCTAATAAATTATTGATCGCGAAAGAAATATAAAGAAAAAGGCACGTTGTTTCTCATTGCGTTTCTTATAAGCAAGTTTTTCTTATATGACTGTTTCTTTTATCCGTGAAATACTGTATAAGGTCGTTTATAAATAACGCGAAGATGATTGGACTCAGACTACATCCTTGTTTGACTCCCATGTTCGACTCAAAGAAATCCGAGATTTCTGCACCATCCCAAACAGCTTATAAATTGCCTGCATACACACTTTCCAGCGTTGTAGAGTTTGAAGAACAAAGCTCTGCGGTCAACTGTATCAATGGCAGCTTGGAAGTCAAAAAAAAAGTCGTAAAGCTTCTTCTTTTGCTTCAATGTAGTTAATTGCAATGCTTTGCAAAACAAAAATATTATCGATAGTCCAATAACCACTTCTAAATCCTGCTTGAAATTCCCCGAGCAACTTCCTACTGTGTATCCAGTTTGTGAAACGATCGTTCAAATTTTCCTTCATCATTTTCTTTCAGTGAATGCAGTTGACTACACATGTAGTCTTTTGCGTTTTCTGAACGGTTCCATTATTGTTTTGTATGGAATTGTCGTTTTTTTCTGTGCTGGGTTCCAAACTCCGAATTTTTTTTTCTTCTAATTTCCTCCTGGAATTTCTAGAAAAAATACACCTTATATTTCCTTGTTGAGAAATAATATATATATTGTATATATATATATCGCACATTAGTTCTTATTGTTGTTGACATATAAGTATCTGTCAGAATTATCTATTAAGTTAACTCACAATTTAATGAGTTAACTTAACTCGGCAACTAAATTGACTGAAAAAAATTATGTTTCATCAGTAAACTCGGGTCAAAACCGTAAAATAAAGAGAAGTATTTATATTTGTAAATAGAAAATAAATTTGGTAGGACATTCTTAGGAAACTTATGAACAATTTGTTTGAGCTCATGTGTCGGGTTCCCCGCCTTGTTCTCACTTCGCATCTTTATGTAAAACTTAGTTATATTTTTGTACAAACATTATGTACCGAGGCAAAAAGTTGCATAGATGGCGAAAAGAATGGTGCTTTAATGGGACTTCCTCTCTGAGATTTATCTAACGCAAAAAGGATCAATAATTTAACTTTCTTGTTACATTTATACCAATCGCAATCAAAGTATAACACTTCAGATAATTGTAAGCACTAAAATTTTAATAAAACAAACAAAAATGTAATTACCACATTTTTGTAGATTAAAAATTAAATTAGAAAATAAATTTTACACTCATGTTAACACTTTCAGCACCGTAGCAACATGCAAGTAGATGATTTCCCAATCCAAGAGCATACAATAAATAAACAAACTTCACAACTCCGTCAGCCTAAAAATTTAATAAAAATAGTATTTTGTTACTATAGTTCATAAAAATAAATTGAAATAAATTTTTAATCACCAAGATAAGATTAACCAAAAGAATTGCCAAGGTTAGGCTTGCGGATACGAAATGCATAAATAATATATACTCATAGATTCGATTAAAACTTTTAAAAAATTGAATAAGTTTTTGCTGACGTCTAACTAGTTCTGTTAGTTTTTCATAGAGGGCGTCATTACTTGCTGCATCAACACCTTATAAAAGTTCGAACTTTTTATTAGATATTGCAAATTCAAAGAATTAATAAATATTACGACACACTCACCTTTTGATGTGCTCGTGTGAGCTCTAAAAGTCCTTTTAAAATCTGCTTGTAGACATTGATAGGAGGCAGATATATACATGCAGAAGCACAGAAATGACCCATCATTACCAGATATTCCAAACGTTGTAATAAATCCAGTGTGAGCCAAAAAACAGTATATTAGCGCGTAGAAGGTTTTGTTATTTATTTGAGTCATATCTTCGTAAGGTAAGCTGTAAGCAAGCGACTTTTTGTTACCACTCCTTTAATATTTGTTCTTATACTTACGCGGCTTGATAGGGTAGGGTAACCCAGTTATTTCTCTCTCCGTTCATGCAAAATTGATAGCCCCAATTTATAAGGGGTCTTACAGCAAATAAGAAAGAAGTTGATAAGGCATTTATGAAGAGCAGAAGGCAGCATTTGTTTACAAAATAAGAAGCCTTGGCAATCAGGGAGTTCTTTTCAAAATTTTGTGTATCTAAAAATTTAAATTGGTCTATTGTATGTATATATGCAGATGCGTAGACACGTAGATTCTGCAATAGCTGTCAAAAAGTGTCATACGTCATATTTTATGTGTGCCTACAAATAATCTGCACGATTTTTGATTAAAAAAAAAACACCTCAGTACTGACTGCTACAATATTAGCAATTAAGGAAAACTTGAATGTACATAAATTCAACCTTTATAAGCCTTCAACAATTTTGTTGGACTTATTCCATCGTGAAATATCAAAAACGGTGTATACAAATTTATAATGACAGATTTACAATGCCGCGTTGGGTGTCGCTTTGACAGATTTTTGTATAGTGTTTACAATGACATGTTGGGTACTAATGTTACTAGCCAGTATATATTAGCAAGTACACAAATCAACGTAACATAAGTGACTGCAACGCTCAAATAAAAAAAAATTGGGCATTGCATTTTTCTACATCGGTATTTATCCCACACTAAAATTGTATACTTCACAGCTAATTGATGGCTGATAGAAATTCCTAATTCCACTTTATTTTCACTTAAAATCATATGCTACTTCGACGGGTCCGTAATGCCTGTTACAGTAATGTCAGCGTACAGCGTCTCTAACGCGAACGAGGTATTGGAATTCAGCCTTAAATTTAACCAACACTTACGGGACCGCTTCGTCGCAGCTACGCTTGCGTTGTGTATTGTGTTCGTAAACACAGATGAGAAATACCAGGATGGGAATCTTTCGTACGTTTCACCCTCCAAAACCTGTTTGTTTACACTGCTGTATTGGTGAATTTGACTTTCTATCCATAAATGGATCTTAATTCGAACAAAAACATAAAAATTTAGCTAGGGCTGTGTTAAGAAATACAAATTTTGATGGCATAGACATACATTATTTGTGGGAAAAATTGGTTTACATGAAAAAAATTCTGTGGTAGTCTTACCAACACTTTTTGTTCTGTGGTAGCTTAAAGATTTGTCTGTACAAAAACAACGCAACCATTTTGTTTTTAATTATATTTATATGTGTGTGTGTGACTATAGAGTAAACAAAACCGTTTGAAGTTTCAGAAAATTTAGATTTACTTTGTTGTGCGTGCAAGTGAGAGTTTTAGTTAAAAATCTGGATCTGTGATTTTGATCTCGAAAAGAATGCGAAAACTGGTGAGGAATCCAAAAATCTATGAGGGATTGAATTTTTAATGGAAATGAAAACGACTTTATCGAAAAATAGATAATTTTTCTGATTTCAAAAATTGGATTTGGATTCAAGTATGTGTTGTCGTACAGATTGAACCAGGACGTACTAGAAAACACATTTGGTGTGTTATGTGGCTAGGGAGACTTCCATGATCTTATTGATCAAGAAGAATTCCGCTTTAGCTTAAGGTCTCTCATTTTAGGACACAACGAGGATGTTATATCGGACAAAGCAAATGTTTGCTTTGATACCGCAGATTTGGAAGCGCCATTGACCGGTTTGTTTGCAGACATTGCTTTTGCTTATACAAACAAATAATCTGAAATGTCTTTTTAGCTACTAAATTTCAAAGCATTGCTTGGGAACCCAGAAGAGGATACAGTGAAACCCGCTTAAACAAAACTCGCTAGAGTGAAAAACCCGCTTACCTGAAAACATTAACAAATCCCCGTGTTCACGAGAAGTGGTCTGTCATTATGACAAACTAGACGTACAACTCATAGCCCAATTTCTTTTTAAGTTTTGTATACACTTTAAATTAATTAATGGCATAAAAGTGGAACTAATTTGGTTTTAAGCCATCGACAATTGAATCTGCATTGAAAAATCTTTTAAACATGCTTCTTTTTTTATTACTTATTTCTAATCGGAATTTCGATCAACGCCTGTATTCTTGCAAAATGTCAAATACTCCACAACCTACAAAAAAGCACACTACACGAGGTGTAGGAGCTCTGCAACAGCAAACAAGTGCAACAACAAGCACGACATGCGAGGAAAACAAATTATTGTAATCCAAAATTGAAAAATATATCAAGGGATTAAGAGATCTAATTCTAAGTGAAAATCGTAAGTTAGCCGAAAAACTTGACAAAATAGAAAACGATTTTGTAGAACGTTTTGAAATGGTTCAACAAACTCTGGCAGACCTGTCCAAAACAGTCGAAAGGCTTGAGATGACACCTGAACCTATTGTGGTAGCAGCACCGAACACCTCTTTACTTGCCCAATGTATCGATGATCTGGAACGGGGAAATATGTCCGCTTATGCTATTCTACTTGGTATACCTAAACAAGTTGACGAGAATTTGAATGATTTGTTTGACAAATTATGTCTGCCAAACCCAAGGGAACACAAATCGATACTGCGATAATAATAAGGTTTAGAACGGCTTCAGAGAAAAATTATCTACTCGGATTAATCCATAAGCGCTGGGTAACAACAACAACAATTACTTGCCTCCGCGACGTTGGATCACCTTCTGATAGCCGAATTTATATCAACGAAAGCTTAACCTCATACAATCATATGATTCTACGAAAAGCTCTAAAAATGAAGCGAACGAAAAGGCTATCCAGTGTCTATACTCGAAATAGGAAAGTCTACATAAGAATATCGGGTGCTTCTAATATTTAATACAATTTTTTTGAATCTTTACACGTTTTACACCCGTTTTTTTCAAATACGTAAGTATAATGTATGAAAAATCAACAAAATTATTACAAATATTCATTTATTATAGCCTATACATAAATAGTAACAACTGAAAAATATATAACATTTCAATGTAACCAAAAGAAGAAATTCATAAAAGAAGTATGTTTAACAAAAATAAAACAAAACAATCTTAATTGATAATCGCCAGAATGTGCAATTAAGTTAACGGTGGACGAAAGGCTCGGCGCATATGGGGGGCATGCTGCCCCCCTGCAAACCCCCCGCTTGCCCAACATAGGATTTGGGGTGGTACAAGTTTGGGTATATGCAAATTTTTGTTTGAACTTTTTTAAAAAGAAATCTTCAAAAATATTTGCATATATCCACACTTGTACCAACCCCTAATCCTACATTGGTCAAGCGTGGGGGTTTCAGGGGGACAGCATGTCCACCATGCGCGCGATCTTTTTGTCCACCGTTAACTTAATTGCAAACAACACTTCATACAAGCCCAAAAACTTTTATAGAATTTTTATAAAATTTATAAAATTAGTATATAATACACGTCTCAGTACGAGGACTTATGTCTCTGCGCCACTGAAGAATCGCTTTAGTGAAAAACCCGCAAAACTGAAAAAAAATTCTTCAAGCTTTCTATTTTTCTATAGAAAACAACTGAGTTAAATTAAAAACAAAAAATCAAAAAAAAATCAGGTGCTGAATTGTTTCATTTTCGTATAAGTTCACCTGCACCCTCAAGCACTTCCGCATTCATGGCACATGTAAATGCTAATTTTTAAATAAAAGGGAAAACAACGCATTTCCATTTACTTACATTCATTGTTGTTTTTGTAACATAAAATGTATCTGTGAATAAAAAAAAAAACTGAACTCAAAGTAACATTCGTTGGGTACAAATTCGTTCTGTTTAAAAATAAATTATTTGTTTGTTAATAACTAGGTCTTATTTTTTTAGTGACTGTAGTTCAATAATTGAGTAGCCACTGTAGTTTCACATCTTGTTTTCTGTCTATCTGTTGTATTTGCAAATTAAAGTTAACATGTTTCGGCGCAGCAATTTTCTTGTGTTAGAAAGTGGAAATGAAAATGCAAGTTGGGAGAAAATGCAATTAATACGAATGCGAAGACAGTTGAGAGACAAATCGGGATGTTCATCCATATATCGAGTCAAAATACAAATCTGAAACAGTCTGGCTGCCCTATATATAAATTGATGTATTTACATTTATGTGATTTTTTAAGAGCTTGGTTTTTGAAAATTCAAAAAACACAGAAACTTGTAAAAAGTGAATGAAATTTTTATTTGGATCGATAAATCAATTTCTGCCATTTACTTTTTAAAAATAATTTCACTTAAATGTTGCCCGCGGCTACGGTTCAGGTGGTCCATTCTGAAGGTCCAATTTTGGCAAACTTTTTCACAAATTTCGGCCGGAATCTCACCAATGACGCGTTCAATGTTGGCTTCCAAGGCAGCAATCGTGTTTGGCTTGTCCCCATAGACAATAGACTTAACATAGCCCCACAAAAAATAGTCTAACGGGGTCAAATCACATGATATTGGTGGCCAATTGACTGCGCCAAAACGTGAGATCAACTGCTCACCAAATTCGCCTCTCAATTGATGCATGGTTTAGCGTGCAGTGTGGCATGCGGCACCGTCCTGTTGGAACCACATGTCGACCGAGTT
This sequence comes from Philhelius pedissequus, assembly GCA_910595825.1. Classification (NCBI taxonomy): domain Eukaryota; kingdom Metazoa; phylum Arthropoda; class Insecta; order Diptera; family Syrphidae; genus Philhelius; species Philhelius pedissequus. Next base: position 269,882,608 of record OU343160.1, on the reverse strand, counting down.
CAATTCTTGCATTTTCGGCAAAAATAAATCTGTTATCATCGAACGGTACCTTTCTCCATTGACCGTAACCCTGCGGCCTTCATCGTCCTTGAAGAAGTACGGCCCAATGATGCCGCCTGCCCATAAACCGCACCAAACAGTGCATTTTTCGGGATGCATTGGTAGCTGCTGAATTGCCTCTGGCTGCTCTTCACTCCAAATACGGCAATTCTGCTTATTCACGTATCCATTTAACCAAAAATGAGCCTCGTCGCTGAAACGGACGTAGCTTGCGAAACACATTTTTTACAGAGCACGAACTTTGATAATAAATTTCAATAATTTGCAAACGTTGTTGAGGCGTAAGTCTATTCATGATGAAATGGCAAACAATACTGAATCGAAATGTCAAATGTTCGTGGAATTTGTCATGTGTGATCTGTCAAAAATATAAACGTCAAAAACCAAGTAGCAAAAAAATCACCCACATATCATTTTGTAAAAAATATTACAATAAAATAACCCACATTTTTGTACAATTATATAACTTTATTCGCACCAAATACAAAACAATACACAACTTTATTGACATTTAAGGCAGTCCATTTGATAACTCAACAAAAGTTTGAGAGTTTCTGAAATGTACCAAATGCTCTCAAATTATAAACGATTGACGAGACGATAGGGGTTGAGTTACGTGAAGCAAATTAAAGACGATCTCGTCGACGACCATCGTTTTGACGATTATCGTTTTGAAAATTACGGAATGACCCTACAGGCTACCAAACAAATCTAATTGAATTGGCCAAAGTCATTGACTGCGATGTGGAAATATAAAAACTTTTTTTCCACGAGAGGATGTATTTTAGAATAAGAACACTTAACAGAACAATTGTACTCTTATCCAAATACATAAAACGAAAATACAACAAAATTAAAACATTTTCCATTTATTTCAGGCACAAGTCTTCACAAATTGTTGTTTTGCTAAATTTAAGTTAAATATTCGATATCGCAATTAATTTAAATTCAATTAATGTAAATTTAATTCAACAATATTTAAATAATTAAACAAATTATACGTTTATATTATTCGCGCACGAATAATCCATTAATCCATATCGGAAAAACAAAACAATTTCTTTTACTTTCAGATTTTTTTTGTCTCTTATGTCGTCTCCAAAATAAAACAAAAAAAGAAGTGTCGTAATCTTGTTTTATTTCATTCATGGTCAGAAATGAACTGTCAAAGTTTAAATAGAAACAATATTCTGCAAAGCATATAAATTTATCTCACGAATTTGATGTAGAAAGTTAATTAACGAACAGCTGATTATTTCCAACATTTACGCAATTATTTGTAAGGGGGAGTTTCATGCAAACATCTAGAGGAAGATTATATCTTTCTGCAAAGCAGAAAATTATCTCGTTGCATGAATATCCTTAATGTCAATTCTTATTCTTTCACTAAGCCACCGTCTTCGATGGATTAGCGAAGGAATAAGTTTGTTAATGTCAAATAGATGTAATTCTATTATAAATATCCATTTTGGGGTTTCAAAAGTATAGGGCTGGAATTCGACATCTGTCAAACTAAGTTGTTAAAAACATTTTTTTCTTCAGTTGAAAGTCTGAGATTTACGAAAATGGATGACTTAAATATCGCACAAGGCATAAAAATTGTTAAAACCTACTACAGAAATGGTGATTCTGCCACAGCCACATATAGTGCTTTAAGAATAGATTATGGCTTACATAATCGTCCAAATACGCAAGCAATTTCCCAAAATTGTGAAGAAATTTGAAGAGACTGGATTGGTTACAGATATTGTACGGCCTGTGCACCATCCTTTCGCTCGTACCACTGAAAATATGGAAGACCCGAATGTGTCGATTCCTCGTCGTTCTCAGGAATTAGGACTGTCTTACGGCACATTATGGCGTATTTTGCATTTGGATCTACACCTACATTTATTTAAAGTCCAGATCACACAACAACTGAAGCCAGCTGAACATTCACAACGTCGTAGATACGTCAAATGGGTGCTTGAACAACAGGCGGTGGACGGCGATTTTTCGAACAAAATTTTCTTCAGCGACGAAGCACATTTCTCACTCGGTGAGTATGTTAATAAACAAAATTGTCGTATTTGGGGTTCTCAGAATCTTCAAGTAATTGAAGAGAGGCCATTACATCCACAAAAAGTCACTGTTTGGGGCGCTCTTTGGTCCGTATGGGTGATTGGACCTTACTTTTTCGAAAACGACGATGAAACAACTGTCTTTTGCCTGCTATTGAAGAATTCGACTTGGAAAATATGTGGTTTCAACAAGCCGGTGCCACATACCACACAACTCGAGCGAATATGGCTTTATTGCAAGAGATATTTCCTGGCCACATAATTTCTTGTCGTGGCGATATCAACTGGCCACCAAGATCATGCGATTTGACACCGCTGGACTACTTTTGTGTGGCTACGCGAAAGACCATTTTTATGCAGATAAACCTTTAACTCTTGAGCACTTGAAAACCAACACTCGTCGAGTTATGGCTGAGATACCGCCCAATATGTGGCAATAAGTGGTCGAAAATTACCTGAAAAGAATCGATGCTTGCAACAATTCGCGTGGTGGTCATTGTTTCACACATAATGTCAACGTTCAAACTTTATAATAAAGAAGAAATATCATGAACAAAAATATTTGATATGTGTTTTATTTACGTTTACTTTTGAAACCGCAAAATGGATAACCCTTTATTAATGACAATGTCAGAATAAAATTGAATTTGTGCAGAAAATTTTCGATTTTGTCTAGAAAAATTGATGATAAGTAGGAATTCCTCAAAAAACTTACAATTTTTAATTACGCAAAATTTTTAATTGGTAGATAAAACATTTTTTTGCAAGATTTTTTTTTTACAAATATATAAGTTAAACATATTCGGAATGCATTTTGTTTAAAAACATTGATTTAAGTTATTTTTCTAATGCTACTAATTTTCATTTTCTTAAATGCAATTCTAAATTGAAATGTTATACATTAAAGGTGAGGTTAGCATTAAAAAAGAAGTCCATTGCGCTTTTTGATAAAGCATTTGAGTCTACTGTTAGAAAAGAAGTCATAATTTTTCACCTGTTTTACAATGCTCGAAGAGACCTTTTAAAACCAGAGCCAGATCCTTGCGATAAATTAAAAAACAAGCCAATTTTATCCAGGTGACGATTTTAGTTAGACACGTTAACATTACATCGAGGGCATTTAAGGGATCTCTTCGTAAGAACCAGGCAAATCGAATTTCTCCCACAATTGACACCATCAAAAGTGTTAAATTGAAAACTATTTTTAATTTTGTTATACGATTTAAGGCATCAAGAGGCCAGCAACCAAGAAGTCTGAGAATCCACTTGGTTATGCGAAAAAATGAAACTTCATACGAATCCGAACGAAAAAACCGAAACACACTGAAAGCCATTTTTCTTTTGCGAATAACAACTGAGTGATGACTGATGGGTCTTTTATAAGGGACATCTTTGATGGTCAGTATACGAACGAGGTTGAATTTTAAGTTGGTAGTGAAAGTAGCAATTATGTGGGAGTTTACCAATCGAATGATCAATGAGCCTAGATAGAAAATAGATATAATCTTGTTATGATAAAGTTTTATTCTGCATTTTATGATAAATTTAGAAGCTTGGTACTTAAAAGCTATCAATTTATAAAAATTAAATATTTATTAAAAATAAAAAGTTCTTTTTATTATGAAGGCTGTACAGCTGCATTCAATTGGCAATTGGTTTTTAAAATGTTATGTGTATTGATGTTAAATAAATGATTACTAATAAGTATATGCAAGAACGTTAAAAAATCATGATTTGATTCGAAAGCAATGTACGCGTTTTATTTTATAAATGTACTAGCTGACCCGGTGAACTCTGTTCCGCCTTAGATTCAATAAATAAGCAGATTTTGAATTTTAGTAAGTTCCATTTTTTATTAGGAAATACAAATAAAAAAATTAAGTATTTTGATGATTCTTTATTGTTTATGTATTTGTTAAGTACTTAGTAATACACGACATTTTTGGTTTTATTATCAGGCGCTAGAAAAAACAACTCAGATGACATTCCGACCCATTATACGTATAATTGACCATTGGAAAAACATGAATAATCCAGATACAAACCAAACTTTCAAGGATTGGCCTTGTGATTTGTTAATGGTCATGGCGAATGGAAGACGGATCGGAAATAGAAGTTTTTTAAACTCAAGCGGCATATTGGAATATCGTCGCGGAAATCATATTGTTCATCAATTTACTTAACACCAAATGCGTACCGTTGCACAGTGTTGGTTGGCTTATGTTTCGAAGAATGATTACTACGTGGCCAACCTTTAGGCATAAATTATGCGGTGGTAAGCCAGGCACATCCAAGGAGTTTAAAAATTCAATTGGATAGTTGATTGCTTCATCTTCATTATTTTGTTACACAGTCAATAGATTTGATCTCATACTGAATTATGTATACTTTAGGTTATTTACATCTTTATTCTTAGCCGCTTAAATTGCTCGCTCACTTAACCATTCATTAGGGGTATTCACGATCCGATGTATCTGGTCTTGTATCACTGTAAAAGCTTAAAAGTGTAGCATTTTTTTGCACTACAACAACAAAATATAATGAATGTCAAAATCTTACACTCTTACACTTTTACAATACCCGAACCCTATTGTAACAGAAAAATACAAGAGTTTAAGATTATTTTAACACAAACTTAAGCCTTCTTCAGAACAAATGTGAAACAGATTTTGACATTTGCTTCAGTGTTGATTAGTATCAGATCAGATTAGTAAAGGTGTGTTCACAGTCTGTTGTAAAAAAATTAAATTTTACAATTTTACAAGACTTGGTACACAAGATCGTGAATACCCCTATTATTTTTGCAGTTAGTACATAATGATGTTTGGGAATACTTTGTTGATAAGTTCGTTTTTCGATGAGACAAAGTTACAGAAATTATGAGGAAATTTAATCAATCCACTCGATTCGTCCACAGGAACTCGACCATTATCGATAGTCAGCAATTGCTCAGATAAATCTTCAGCAGATGTATCATTAAAGCCCGCTCTACGCGACTTAAGCATATAAGTTCTACTTAAGCACTTATGTGACAGTTTACGCAGAGGAAAAAGTATCCCCTAAACGTTTTAAGTTGAACATAAATACTGATTCGTATCAGCAAACGGGCTTAAGAAATGCAACTCTCATATTTGCTGTCAGCTGAAATTTCTTCCCAAAGCGCCATAGATTCGATGATTTGAGGCTATTTCTTCGGCAGCCGTTTGTCTTGGAATAACTTATAGTGTTTGCCGGAAATCGCCAGACAGTAAAATCATTGCCCTTCCAAAACATCTCGAGTAATTGCGTTGATCTTTTAATGTTCGGTTAAATGCTTCTAATGCACATTTTTGCGCTATTGTGCATCCGTCCCAAGTGATGATTTTTGATGCTAATAAAAATTTGGCCGTAGCTGAGTTGTTTGCAAGAGTACATGTTGGTTCTTCAATAGTTTGAAGATTTAACGTCAATTTAAATGCTGATTGAGCAGTACGCGATCCTTCTAACAATGTGGCTGCTATTCCAGAAGAAGCAACCGCAACCGAAATGTTGGATATCGCACAGTGGCTAAAACTACTGACATAAGGAATGTCTTACCAGTTCCACCATTGGCATATCCAGGAAACCACTATTTCCGTCATCAATAACCTACATTATTGTAATACAAAATTCCTTTATTTGTGTGATGATATTCACGTTCCCGTTCCAATTCTCGATTAAATGTGTCATTCATTTCACGATTTGGCGCTGGCATTCATAACCTGACTAATAAACTACCGCACATGAGGTAACACATGTCTTCGATAAAGTGTAAGGCTCGATTATGAATCTCATCATTCATCTCAATATCGTGATTTCTGGAACTGAGACGAATTTTATGTAAAATATCTTCTGACATATTATCCTAGCATTTGTGCCACAGGTTAGATGGATTCGATAGAAAGCGTGTCGAAATTATGATAGAAAATAATGTGCGTATCAGACTTGGAGGCGCAGATAATGGATTCAATGATTGTCGAATCCCAATGGGTATCGTTTTCTAGTAAATTGAGTTCTTCACATGCAGTACGATATGTTGGAAATATTATATCATTAACAATCCGTAAAAAAAATATGAAAAAAAAAATAAAATTATCAAATTTTTAACAATAATTGACCATAGACAAAATTACGTTTAGCTGTCATTTGCGTTTTGTTATTCAGTGTTAGATGCGTTTTTGTTATACCACGTTTTATAGAGATTTGCATTCTCTTTGACGTTTTATGTCACATCACACGGTAACTCGTCGAACGCGATAATCCTATGCCCGTCTCCTGGTTCTAAGCTACCTCCTCACCAATTTTCACCCAAATCGGTTCAGCCGTTCTTGAGTTATTAAAAATGTAACTAACACGACTTTCTTTTATATATACAGATAAGTAAAATTTTAGGGGTTTTATATAAAAGAAATTGCTACAGTTGCAAGGTGATGCAGACATTCGTTAACAATTAGTACATTTTATTTGAATGTGTAAAACCGATGAGGGTGTAAAAGTTGCAGAAATGATTTCGGTCAAACTGACAAAATTTTGTTTTCATCTTTAAAGGAATTTTTAAATGTTACTACTAACAAAAAAATATCTGGCTACAAATTGGATTTCTTTTTATAATTTTTGTCTGCAAAATGTTTTTTTTTTGTTCGGTATTTCAAAAAATTTCAAAGAAAAAGTGATGGAACATCAAATCATGACGTTTCAAAATATCCAGCACGGAAACCGAAATTTTTAGAAAAGCATAGTGTAAACGCAAAGTAAGAAAATTTTAAAGTCTCTTCAGGTGTCAAAAAATTAAGGAAATTTTAATGATCGAATACGATTGGAAAGCTGGTCAAGAAATATTATATACTAGCTGATAGCCGGGCGATATTACGGACTCTCTCCCACAGGAATCTAATGACATCATTTATCCACCTACAACATTTCATTAACAACCGTTCACTCGTTAAGGCGTGAGAGCAGAATAAATACTCAAACTCTCCCATTTAAATCGATAATTTTTCCAGCTGCTGGCCAAATTTCATTGAAATCCATTTAACGGTTGAGGCTTGAATGCGGAACAAACATCCATGTATATATTTTTTTCATATTTAAGCCTCCCCCATAGGAACCGTTAAATTTTTCGGGATTAAATAGACCCATGTGATAATCCAGTGCCCCATCCATCTATAGCTTGAACTTAATAACTTGACAATTCTCCTGCGCAGCTCTCTTCAAATTTCTTTGCTCATCTTATTAATTTTGAAAGATACACACAATCACCTGCCAGGGATGGACTTGAGGCATGATCGTGGCTTATTGTGGCTTATTGAGCAGTTTTCAAAAAAGTATTTCATCACTGGCACAGTGACTATATCTATCAAATTTCATCGAAATTCGTTAAGCCGTTGATGCGTTATTGCGAATTAAACATCTAAACATTCACTCGCATTTATAATATTAGTAAGTAGAGCTTTCATGTTGCTTTCTTTTACTGGATTGCATACTGGAACAGCAGCTGCATGTTGCGTGTTTGTAGGTGTACCTATTTGTGTATGCGTATGTGATTTTTGGCTTATTGTGAACAAAAACTATGTGGCTATTTTTAAAATGAGCAGATATGTTTTATGAGCTCTATGCAAAATTAAAACAAATCTATCGCACTGGAATCATATTCTACCGGGATGTGCTATTCAACGCCATAATCTATCTTTGTGCCAAATTTCATCCAGATCCGTTCAGCCTTTCTGGAGTTATTGAGCAACAAACATCCATCCATCCATTCATTCATCCAAATTTTCAACTTTATACTCGTAATATGTATTAGGTAGATTTAATATCTTCCTTCATATTTAACAAAATTAATTAATGATAGAACTATCAGCTGTTAATTGTCTACCCGTCCAATATTAATTGAATAATATTTAATTCATATGTAACGGGTGTTTTTTTAGACGTATGGTTTTCAATCTGGCAATACTTTTTTCGGAGTTGGTCTTTTTGACAGCTGTCACTTGATTTAAGCTCATTTCGGTTGCCATTTCAAGAATTGAAGCGGAAGGACCATCAAGCGCTTCGCACGTTCGGTAAATTGGCCCAAAACGAGATGGCCACGGATCCCGATTTTCACAAACAAATTTTGTTCGCCGATGAAGCTCACTTTTGGCGAAATAGGTATGTTAATAAGCAGAATTGTCCTATTTGGAGAGATCATAATCCACAAGTCATTGTTGAGGCGCCGTTAGATCCGCAAAAAGTAACTTTGTTTGTGCTCTATGGGCGGAGAAAATCATTGGCCCATATTTCTTCAAAAATTATTCTGGCCATAATGTTACAGTCAATGGGGAACGATAAAGAGCCATGATTAATGACTTTTTCGTGTCTGAATTGGAGGATGTTGATGTTGACAACCTTGGGTTCAACCAAGGAGACTCTACATTCCATATAGCCTGTGACGTGGCCTCCAAGACCATGCGATTTAACACCGCTGGACTATTTTTTGTGGGTTTATGTGAAGTCGCTTGTCTACGAAGATAAGCCCGAGACAATTGACGCCTTGGCAGAGAATATTCGACGCGTTATTGCTGACATACGGCTCAATTGCTGCAAAAAGTGGTCGAAAATTGGGCCTCTCGGCTGGAATTTATTCAAGCCAGCCGCGGCGGCCATTTCCCCGAAATCAATTTTAAAACATAATGGCAAACCCTTATCTTTATAATAAAGCTAAATTCTTGGTCATAAACCACACGTCTAAAAACACCAATTATTACAATGAAATTTAATATAATATGTATTGTAACATCCCATCTCGGTATCATAAAGGTTCATCTAATTCTGTCAATTCAAATTGTTTATTTACCACTTTTATCAAATATGTATGTAGAATGAAAATGACTGAAGTATAACAATGTCGATATGTTTCAATCAAATGCCTAACTTCCGCGAAACAACTAAAACATCATCATGAAAAATCAACACTAAGCAATAAGGTACAGATAATGAGGAAGATATGCAGTTAAGGACTTGAAGAAAGTGCAAGTATCCAAGCTATGAAGCTATGACGATACTTCTCATTAGGTGAGGATCAGTTGTCAGACAGTTGGACAATAGCAATGGTTCTGAGTATTTTCCCTCGATCGAATGATACTCTTGTCACTGCACTATAAACTAGGGTTCAAGCGGACTTAACCTTGGATCTCGTTGAATCAAAGCTATTAGAGGAGTTTAGTAGGCAAACTAACGGTAATACTAATACAGCATTAAAGGTATCTAATAAATATTCAAACGAATCCATTAAATGTTTCTTTTGTAACAAAAGGGGTCACATGAAGAAAGAATGCCGCAAATACATTGAATAGAAAAACAACCAGAAAAAGGAAAAGTCAATAGTGCTACTTCTTCCAAAGAGTATTGAGCAATGGTACATGTGAAGGTTAGGCTATAGATTCAGGCGCAACAGTTCACATAACAATTTTGACATTCATTGACGACCTCAGTAAATATACTATAGTTTACATACTTGAAGACAAATCTGAAGTCTTCGAGCATTTACTTCAGAAGCTATATTGAAACTGTCAAAAATATTTTTTCAATGAAGCCCAAGGTAATAAGTTCATATAATGGAGGCGAATATACTGCAGGAAAAGTCATCAGATTCTTGGCGAAGGAATGCATACAGTACCAACAAACAACACCTTGCACCCCTCAACAAAATTGGAAGGCCGAGCGCAAAAATAGGTCATTGGTTGAGATGGCTAGGTGCATGTTGCTGGAAGCGAATGTGGGTAAGAATTCTGGGGAGAAGCAATTATGATGGAATGGCAAAGTATTTGTAAAACAGACTCCCGTCAAGCGTTATACCAACAACACCCTATGAAAGATGGACTGGAAGAAGCCTGTTATTAGTCATATTCGTGTCTTTGGAACGAAGGCCTTTTTTTTTATTTGCCTCAATAAAACCGACGAAAATTGGATGACAGAGCTAGGCAAATGGTTTTCGAAGGCTATGAAGAACATGCAGGTGGACATATAAGGTTAAGCGTGCTGTCAACGGAACTGTACAGAGGTTTAAAGCTCGACTTGTTGCACAACGTTACAAGACGTGCACAAGACTACGATCAAACTTTCGCACCAGTGATAAGGCAGACAATCTTAAGACTTCTTCTTTCGATATCAGGCAAATGTAAAATGAAAGTTCAACACATGGATGTAAAATCAGCTTTTCTAAATGGAGAAATCAAAGAAGAGATTTATATGAGGCAACCACCTGGATTTGAAGTTGTAGAATATGGCTTTGATTGTCGGTTAAGGAAAAGTCTATATGGTCTGAAACAGGCAGTATACGTTTTAAACGAGGTGATTCATAATACCCTCATCGAAGGTAGTTTCATCCAGAGTAAGGCCGATTTATGTCTATATATCAGATCAACGAAAGGTGTAGGTTGTTACATATTGATTTATGTTAATGACATTATTCAATTTATATTAATCAAGAAAACAGAGACGTTGCTAACACGTCACTTTGAAATGAACAATTTGGGAGAAATGTATTACTACTTAGGAAATGAAGTCTCCAAAGATAGTCAATCAAGTTACAGTCTAAGGCAAAAACAATACATAAAGAGACTTATTTAAGACTTTGGACTTCAGGATGCAAAGAACTCGAATATCGCCTTAGAAACTGAATATGACAAGTCAACCATTAGTTAATAAGAAAGAATACCAAAGATTAATTTTAAGCTTATTATACATAGCAGTAAATACAAGACCAGACATAGCAGCAAGCGTATCAATTTTAGCAACAAAGGCAGTATCACAAAGTCAAGCCGATTGGATTGAACTTAAGCGAGTTCTTAAGTACCTGAAAGGAAAATCAAATTTACAATTAGATCTCACACAGAACACCAAAACAGAAAAGGAACTAATTGGATATGCGGACGCAAACTGGGCAGCAGATAGAAGTAGCCGAAAGTCAAACTTAGAATATGTTTTTTTCTTGAACGGATGTGCTGTAAGTTGGTCCTGCAGAAAACAAACTTCTGTTTCCCCATCAACAACCGAAGTAGAGTTTATAGCCTTATGAGAAGCATGTAAGGAAACAGTATGGCTCAGGAAGCTCTTGAACGATCTAGGTCATCCCCAACACACTTATTAACGGAATAACCAAAGCTGTCGCAAGCTTATATGTCAAGAGAAACTTAGTAATAGATCAAAACACATCGATATTAAATTTTTCTTTGTCAAGGACTATGTGGATAAGCATTTTATGAAGTGTCAGTATTACCCAACAAAAAACATGAAAGCAGATATGTTAACCAAACCACTGTCTGCAATACGAATTCAAAAACTAAGAGCGATGTGTGGACTTCAGACATATGAGGAGGAGTGTTAAATATAACATTAGACATAAACATTTTATAGAGCAAAAACACTTTGCTTTTATCACTCCTATAAAATATAAAACTACACCTAATCAGCTATCAATTTGTCAAATATTAACATTTTCTAATTTAGTTTTTTCATTCCAAATAAAATCTTGTTTCCATATATATAAAAGACTCCTTTAATTAGTAAATTTTTTTTTTTTTTTTATAATCTACACGCGCTCAAGGGATTATGAATACCCTTTAAATGTTTCAACACAGCGCGGGCGTGAGGGTGAGGTTAAGGAAGAGAAAGAATGATACGAAAGATGTGTGGCGCGATATTCGGAGACTGTAGGTGGTTGTTGTCTCAGATTTTATCTCCAGGGATGGCGGCTGAACTAATGCGGAGAAATTTCCGTTACTTATTTATCGATGTCCCTTATAATTCGCATTAATTTTTTTATTCTTTGTCATATTTTATCGGTATACTAGTTTTACTCAATCACATGTTGTTAGTTCTATGCCTAAACAGCATGTAATGAGTAAACCAGCAACTCATTGTATGACATATATTTTAAGAATTGGTTTTTAATGGAAAAATAAGAAGACATAGACTACGGCAGGGATCGAACCTGTGACCATGAGGTTGACAGGCGAACACACAACTATCGCGCCACGGCCACCCCCCTAAATTCAATCTATTTATTAAATTCGCAATTTAAGCAAGAGTGACAATTAATTTTTAATTTTCATGTGATCACGACGAGAGAAATTATGCAACTGAACTCTTAATATTTTTAATATTATAACATAGGTTAAAAGAAGAACAAAAAGTTATATTCAAACATATGATATGTAAATATGTAAATGTATGGGTATGAAATATGAATAAAAATGAATTTAGACTTAATTTTTAACACCCTCCGGGGGGCCAAGTTCCAAAGGGTAGAGTAGCTGGATTGGCCGCTTAAATATTTTAGAATCGCCACATCTGATCTCACACGATCGAATACGTCCATCTCTTCCAGGAAAAACCTTCTCAATTTTCGCTAGCTTCCAGTGAACTCGTGGTCTTGTATTGTCAAACAACAAAACGACATCGCCTTCCTTCAAGGTTATAGATGACCTCGTACTGTTAGTGTGAAATAGTCTTAACGTCTGCAAATATTCAACTCGCCATCGTTTCCACATCTTGTTGGTATATTTAAAGCGATTTTTCCAAAATTCTTGAATGTCACCGTTCGTCGTTGATGCTACGTTTTCTTCTTTCCTGGCGTGGTAAGAATTCAATAAAAACTTAGACGGTGAAATCGGACTCACATCTAAGGGATCACTCGATACATATGTTATTGGACGATCGTTTACGATAGCTTCAGCTTCAGCGAGGAAAGTTCTGAGTTGTTCGAAATTGAGGTTGGCCTTTCCAATAACTGCCTTTAGGGTATTCTTTATAGTTCGAATCAATCTTTCCCAAAACCCACCCCACCAGGGTGCTCTTTCGACTATAAAGTGCCATTTAATGCGTTTTTGAGAAAGAAAACCTTGCACAGCCTCGTCATCTACTAAGGGTCCAATCTCATTTAGGTCTAGGGCAGCTCGTCGAAAAGCTTTCGCATTATCTGAAAATATGGATGAAGGAACACCTCTTCGTGCAATGAACCGACGTAGCCCCATCAGACATCCCTCGGTAGTCATGTTGGTTAAAAGTTCTAAATGGACTGCGCGAACCGCTGCACACGTAAAAATCATTAAATACGATTTCCGTAAGACTTCGGTGTTATTCGTCGTGTAATACAATGGGCCCGCAAAATCGATGCCCACATTATCGAATGGCCTTGTTAATGTGATTCTCTCCTTGGGCAGTGGAGCAAAAGGTTGAGAGGCTGACGGTCCAAATAGCTTCTGGCACGGGGTACACTTCTTTCCCAACTTCTTGACGAGTTGGCGAGCTCTAAGAATCCAAAATTTTTCTCGTAACTTTGTCAAAACGCTACCTACCCCTCCGTGTAAGGTTCTTAAATGATAGTGATCTATGAGCACCATAGTAATTCGAGAATCGGATGGAAGAATCCTTGGATGCTTCAAATCAAACGCGTCTTCTAACAGCTGAAGGCGGCCTCCTAGCCTAAAGAACCCAACATCATCCAAAAAGGGAGATAGTTCAGCTATAGATGAATTCCCTTTTACCGCTTGGCCTTTCTGTAAAAATCGGATTTCATTAGGAAATGCCTTATTTTGTACGTACCTGACCCAATAGTTTTCAGCGGAGTCAAGTTCTTCAGCAGTCAATCCAAAGGAACTCGGCTTTGTCTTCTTGTGGCAAACTCTAAAAAATCGCTGCACCCAAGCTGTTGTTCTCAGCAACCTACCCCATGTGCTGAAGTCCTCATAATTAGGTACAGGATCGTGTAGTTTTGAAATATCCAGAGCCTTTTCGGTCAGCAAAACGGTTTGTGATATTACGTCAGGATTCTCAGTGTAACTTAAGGGGTTAATATCATCTTGAAATCGTTGTAACCATTCTGGTCCACGCAGCCATATGGATGATTTTTGCAGCTTAGATCATGGAATACCTCGCGTTATTAAATCGACTGGATTTTCCTTGCCAATGCAGTGACCCCAATCGTTCAACCTCGTTAAGCTTCGGATCTCAGTCACGCGACTGTGTACATAAGGCTTCCATTGTTTATTCACTCCATAAATCCAGTTGAGGGCAATTTTGGAATCGGACCATAGTAGAAATCTTTGAACCTTTACCTTTAGAGTACGTTTTAAATAAGCGCATAGCCTTGCTGATATCAAGTTCGCTGTGAGTTCTAATTTAGGAAGAGTTAACTCTCCCTCATTATTTTCCTTTAATGGTGCAACTCGACTCTTGGCACAAAGAAACGAAACGTTTACTTCAGCTTGCATGTTGACACTTAGGCCTTTAGGCTAGCATCGGCAAAGATGTGAATGTATGTTGTGTTTGTTCCTAGCATTGGCAGGGCTGACCTCGGAATTGTCATGTCTGATAGCTGTAAAATGCCTTGAATTGTCTCGTCCCATTCAGCCAGAAGGTCAAATGGAATGGTTTCATCCCAGTTTAATTTTATTTTCCATATTGTCTGGAAAAAAATTTTTAGTTTTATAACTGTAGGTGATAAGCTCATAAGCTCGAGCAATTGCCTGTAGTGCCATTCTTTTGCTACCTTTACATATATTAAGCTGCAGGCTTTGTAGAGATTTCAACGAAACTTGTAACTCATCGCTAAATACGTGCCAAACGAGACCCAAAACCTTTTGGCCGGTTACATTTTCTTCAAATTCAAACAGATTACGTACCTTAATGCTGTTAGAATGCCACTTTCGCAACGTCATAGAAGCTGATTTCATAATGTCGGTGGATTCCTGATAGATCCTTTGTCCTTCCTCTTCTGTGTGGAAGCTCAATACCAAATCGTCCATATAAAAGGAACTTTTCAAAAGGCGACACGTTTCTGGATACTCGTTCTCGTTTTTCTGCAAGTGGTGTTGAATAGTTGCCGAGAGTAAAAAGGGGCTGCAGTTGACTCCAAAAGTCACTCGAGTCATTCTAAAATCTTGGTAAACTCGATTGTTTATTGATGACAGCCAAACAAAACGATGTGAGTCACGATCTTCGTGGGCGAGCAAAATCTGCAGAAACGCCTTTTCGATGTCGGCTACAAGAGCGAAGGGTCCCATTCTAAAGTTAAGCAGGATCTGTTGCACGTCAGTAAGAAGATTGGTCCCAGTCATTAGGAAACTATTTAGAGATGGATGGTATTCCTTATGTATTGATGCGTCAAATACAATCCGCAATCGAGTAGTTTCACTGTCCTTGTAGATTGGATAATGTGGCAGATAAAAGGTTCTCTTGGATTTTTCACTGCCTACTGGTTCTGCGATTCCTTCCTTCACCAACGTTTGAACGGTGGCATCGTACTCCTCCAGCTTCTTTGGATCTCTTGACAGTCGTCTAACCAATGAGTCAACACGTGCTATAGCTTGTGTTCTATCACCACAGAGAACGGAACCATCATCTTTCCATGGCAGCGATGCCTGATAGCGGCACCCACATTGCTGTATACATCGTTGAGTTAATGTTTCTGTCAAAGAAACCTTTTCTTTTTCCTCGCCCTGTATTCCTATTGTTTCCAGCGCCCACATTGCTGACAAGTTTTCCGTGCGCTGCTCCCCATCCATTGAGAGAAATTTCGAAACGAAAAAGGTTGATCCATTACCAGGGTTTTCTGAGGCAGAATGTTCATGACGTCCCTGCATTGTCCATCCGAAAAGGGTCTCTACTGCTCTCAAATGACCAGATATTCGCCTTTGTTTTCCAGTGACAACGTCCCAGTAATAATCAGCGCCTATCAGCATACTCAGTCCATTTTCTACTGCCACGTTTTCTGCATAAATCTTGTCAGCCAATCTGAAATTGTAAAAAGACACGCAATTTTCATTTGGAGCGTCAAGAAGATCGACACATATTTGTGGTACAACCAAGGCTTCAATTTCAACATGTCGATGGTCATACTGGCTTCGTAAGCGAATCAACACCTTTGTGAGAGTTTTTTGTGGAGAATTCGAAGTTGTTCCGAATGGAAGGACTGTCATCTTAATTTTACCTATTTCAATGAGCTCTAGCCTTTTAGCGACCTTCTCACAAATATAGGTATTTTGGCTTCCTCCGTCGATAACAATCCGAAGCAATAAGTTTTCCTTTTGTCTCTTTCCCTCTGCAATGCATCGAGCTGTTTTGAGAAAAACATTTGCATACGCACCATAGGAATTGCACATTAAGCTTGATGACACACTTTCCTCTGCTTTACTTTGAGAAGTTTCCTTGTCTATCATAACAGCGAGAGAAGAGCTTTTTTGAAACTTTGGATCACACATTGTGGTTATATGGTTTCCATTGCACTTAGTACATTTGATGTATTTAGCACTTCTGCATTTTTTGGAAGAGTGTCCCTTTTTGAACACCTGAAACAACTACCATTTTTTGCTAAGATGTCTCTTTTCTGTGAAATCGATAAATTTGAATCACAGTCTTTAATGTTGTGTGAAGAAGAGTTACAAAACAAACATCTGTCGTTCTCGTTCAGCGCTACTAAGCTTGCTGCAGTGGAAGTAGAGCTCCCTCTTGTATTGTGTGTTTGTAAGCTGGATAGCCTGCTCCTTTCCATAGCTTCAATTTCATTTTTAAGAAATTCCAAAAGATTGTGCATTTGTCTTTTTGCTGTTGTGGTGGTCGAATCAGACAGAGATGTTCCCCTTTGGGATGCGTCTTCTTCTTTCTCAGCACTACAAGAATCTTCTTCTCGCTCTTTAATACGATGAAAATCGACTCGAAGCTCAGCTGGTAAGCAGCGCAAAAGAATCGACTTAAGCATGACTTCATATTCATGAGAGGGCACATTTAAAGCCGTTAGCGATCGTCTGCATGTAGTTATGGAATTGTATAGGCTACGAAGACTATGAACATCAAAACATGAGTGCACTGGTCGAAGTGAGACAAGCTGTTGAATGTGGTTGTCAATCAACCGTTCTACATAACCGTATTGTTCTTTAAGCAACGAAATAGCGGCATCATAGCAGTTTTCCGATGCCGTAAATCCCCCATATCACTTTCTTGGCAGCACCTAAAAGACACGACTCCAAATAATTGAATTTTTCGGTGCAGGAAAGAGTTGTATTTTCGTGGATAGACAAACGAAATTGCTCCCAGAAGGGTACCCAGTCTTTTATATTGCCATCAAATTTCTTGAGGGTTAACTTTGGAAGTTTTATTTGACTTTGAGTTGACCTTTGCCGCGAATTTGGCTCTGCATTGACTGTAACCGCTTGTGGATGGGACTTTTCTAGAAGTCGCTTTAATCGGCTCTCTAAACGTGTTAAGATTGTAATTGCAGAGTCTTCATATTCCGCTGTTTTTGTCATATCCTGTTCTAAATCAGTTTTCACGAGATCTTTTTCGATAATTCTTCGATTAACTGTGTTTAAACTGTCATTTACCGCCCGTAACCTTTGCAAATACGTGTTAAGTTCTTCTTCGATTGCGTCGTATTCTGATTCATCATCTAATTGCGACTCTTTATAACTAAGATAATCGGCAGCCGCTTTTACGATCTTTGTTAATTGACCTCGATAGGCTGCACGTGAAGCGAATTCCATTGCCGTTGGAATAAATGCGATTAGCTATTATTTTAAAAATATATTAAATTTAACACGTTTGAGTCGTCCCGGGTTTCGGCACCAAATGTTAGAAAATCGATCCGGTTACAAATATATAAAAGACTCCTTTAATTAGTAAATTCAATCTATTTATTAAATTCGCAATTTAAGCAAGAGTGACAATTAATTTTTAATTGTCATGTGATCACGACGAGAGAAATTATGCAACTGAACTCTTAATATTTTTAATATTATAACATAGGTTAAAAGAAGAAAAAAAGTTATATTCAAACATATGATATGTAAATATGTAAATGTATGGGTATGAAATATGAATAAAAATGAATTTAGACTTAATTTTTAACAAGGACTTTTGTTTTACTATCCGGAGCTTCTTAAATCTATAATTAATATATAACCAATATCCCTATATACAAATTTTGATCGAAATCGAGAAAAAAAATTCTGCAAAATGTAGACCATACTTAAAAAAGTACACACACCAATTTTTATCAAAATTGTTATAGACGTTTTCGAGATAATTAAGATGGTAAAAAAATTTGTAAGGGAAGTACCATTCTTTTTGGGGCTAAAACAACGACTGAAAAATCTATTTTGGATAATCACATAAAACGCCTAAGCACCAAGTTTGTACAAAATCGGTGCAGCTGTTTAGGCTGTAGATCGTTCTACAGACACACAGGCAGGCATACAGATAGACGGAATTGCGGGACCCACTTTTTTGGTGTCCTCTGTCATCTTATAGTCAACTTTGATTAAAATATCGAGTTCTTTTTTTTTTCAAATGCAAAACAGGGACACTCCCTCATTTTTGGTAATATTGTGTTTAGTAAATACATATACTAGGCAACTATTAAAAAATATAATTGTTACATATTAGTGGTAAGTATATTGTTAATCTATTTTATATAAATTTTTTTGAAAACTAAAAGGGACTTGTAAAATTTCTTACTTCGGTTGATTTAGGCTTCCCAACAAGCTGGTCATAAAAATAGGAGCACTTGAATAATTTAACAATAAAATAGACATTTTCATAACGATGCATTTTTTACTTGCGATTATAGGTCCTATAAGAAAAGTTATGCATTCGTAAAAAAAAAAAATCTAACAATCAAACATGACATTACGATCATAGAGAAGCCTAAAAAAGTGATCGCTAAAAAATGTCAGTCTGTAAGTCTGTCCGTCTGTATGTATAAAGAGCTACAGCCTAAACCGTTTAAGCGATTGCCTTCAAATTTGGTATGTGTGATTTTTTTGGCCTTCCTCAGAGGAAAAATTGAAATTTTATTTTTAGGCCTAAAAATAACGGTACCTGCCATATGACCTTGAAGGAAAATCTTATTTTTCTCTAAAACGGCTAAAACGATCTTGATAAAATTTTTTGAGATTTTTTTTGTTGGTAATAGCTGTCATTTGATATGAACCAAGTTTACAGAAAAAGTCTATAACCGTACCTTCCATATAACGTTTTTTTTTAATTTTTGGCTTCCTCGGTAACGGTACATTGGATTTCGGTCAAATTTTATATCTGAGAAGATCTAAGTAGCTAAATTATTTCTGCATATCAAAATTTTGAATAACTTTTTTTTTAAATTAAAATAATTTATTAAATTTTTGTTTTTTTGAAAAATCAATTATTTTAGAACTATACTCTGTCCCAGAAAATAGTACAGGCAAGATAGGATGTTTGCCTCTCATTCTCGCTACACTGAATTGCATAAATCTGTCACCCAATAAAGCTCTCACAGGGTTTTCGTAGTGTGTATTTTAAATGATTTGTTAACTATAATTCAGGCTTGCAGATCCTTGGTTTCCGAATGCAAATAAAACACTTATTTCATTCTTTTCCCGACATTTCGTTGGTATCTTCCAACTTCTTCAGTGTTATTTGAATTCATTGTAGTGAACTGAATAATTAAGGAAAAGTTGCAAAAATTAATTGGCATAGGTTGTTATTTGTATTGTTGATTTAACTTACAATTTACATTAAATTATCACAAAGTATTAATATTTACGTTAAATTATAAAATGATTCTGTTTTTAAACAAAAGTTACAAATAAATATATAAATAAATACAACATTAACCTTAAAGCTATATCACAGACTCTTGATTGCCACTCTGTAGCTGTTGTTAATCTTATCTTTGTCTTCTTTGGTGTGCATTGCTCTTGTCATTTTTTGTTGGATTCTTAAGCTTTCTAATGTGTATCGCGTATTTTCTTTCTCTTCTTTGTCCAGAATTTTGATGCTGTCAAACTAAACACACAGCTACATGCCAAACACAGGAATGTTAATAAAAAACAATTATGCCTTAGGGACGTTGGACTTGCTTCCGATAAACCTATTTTTGTGCGCGAATGTTTAACTAAAAACAATAACAATTTACTGCGTGCGGCACTCAAATTAAAAAATGAAAACAAACTTTTTTCTGTATTTATTTTGCGTGGTCTTGTATATGTCAAACGTCACTCTGATGATGTCAAAGCTGTTCACATCGAACAATTGTAAGAATTGCCAGCCTCCACGAATGATTGATATACAAGTAATCTACATAATTGCTGCTATTTATTATTATTTATTTTCTATTAATTATTTTTATATATTCAATATTAGTAATCGATTATAATTGTTATTGTTGGTGTAAATAATATTTTATTTTTCAATTTTCATAATTCTGTACTCTATCATTAATTTTCTAATTTTGTTTTATTTTTCTTATTTTATCATCATCATGTTTTTTGTGGGTGTAATGTCTTTTCCTTTCTTACTGTTTATGCAACCTATGGAGTTTTTTGGTTTCCTTGGTTTTATATTGATGGTTGGTGTTCCAAATGAGATAATTTATAGAGGTTCTATAAACGACAATACGCGCACAATGTGAAATATATTATGCACGCAACGTTCGGGCCTGCAAATCTGCCACATAAATGCCCGGAGCTTACTACCAAAGTTGGATGAATTTAAACACTTATTTGAAGGTTCAAGTGTTGATGTTGTTTGCAATTCAGAATCTTGGTTATCTACTGAAATCAGCGATGATTACTGCAGGGTTAATGGTATCTATAAACCTTTCCGCTCAGATAGAGTCGGACGCGTAGGAGGTGGTGCAGCAATTTATGTTCGCAATAATTTGCAATGTAAGTTGATACGTAAAGCTCCGGTGGGTAGTGAAATTTATTACGTTTTTGTTACAATAAAATGTAAGTTTAATAAAATTTTACTTGGTTCAATGTACAGTCCGAACAGGAATATTAATACAACCCCAATAATTTATGTCTTAGATGAATTATCAAATATATCTCCATTTATCATGCTAGTAGGTGACTTCAACAGTAACATCCTTTAGGATTCTTGTTTGGTAGATAATTTGCGTTCCACTGGTTTATATCCTGTCAATACAACTTCGCCAACACACTTTACTAGGTCTACCAACAGCCTGCTCCATGTTTTCTTTGTAGGTCATCTTTATAAGGCTCTTCACTTCAACCAACTCTCAGCTTGCTGTTTCTCACACCATGATCTCATACTTTTAACTTTTGAGTGAAGTGTAATCCCTGCAACATTGACAACTCTCACAGTTTTCGTGATTTGAAAAATGTCAATCGAAACCTTCTAGAGATGGACCTTAGGTCGATCGAATGGTTTCGAGTATATGGAACTTTTTCAGTTGATGAACAATTATCTTTTATTGAGGGTAACATTCGTAATCTTTACGACACTCACGTGCCAATTAAAACCAAATTTAAATTGAGAAGTCAGCCGTCTTGGTTTACTTACAATATAAAGCGTTTTATTAATGAACTTGACCAAGCTTATAAGCGCTGGAAACGATTCCGTCTTGATGTTTATCATGAGACATATAAGGCGTTGAGAAATAAAGTAACTCTCGAAATACGTGAAGCGAAGCAGCGTTTTTATGCTCCACGATTAGATCATGCTCAAGCTAAACATAAGCTTTGGAAAAATTTAAAACAAATAGGAATAGGTAAACAAAAAAGCAATCATCGCAACAACATTGACCCCAACGAACTCAACAAAACTTTCGTCACCTTGCCTACCCCATTTTCAATAGAACACGAAATATCCAACCCGATCCACGACATGCCTCCTTTCAACAATTACCCCACAAACAGTTTTAGTTTCTCTGCAGTTGATGAGGGTGATGTCCTTAAAAGCTGTATTTCAATTAGATTAAATGCTGTTGGTTTTGATGATGTTCATCCGGTCTTTGCTAAAACTATCCTTCCCTATATCTTAAAACCAATAACGCATTTATTTAATATCATTATTATGACTGGTGTTTTCCCACCTTCGTGGAAAAAGGCGAAAGTTGTTCCTGTTCCTAAAGCACAAAATGAGTTCCGCCCAATTACAATTTTACCCTTCTCTTCAAAGGTACGAGTATTTGAAAAACTTTTAAATAAACAAATACATCAATATTTAAACGACAACAGTCTGCTTTGTGTGAACCAATCTGGTTTTCGCCCAAAGCACAGCTGCACTACTGCTTTGATAAATGTAGTTGAAGACATTAGGCAAGCCGTTGATAGTGATAAGGTAACTTTCCTTGTATTGCTAGATTTCTCTAAGGCATTTGGTATGGTGAATCATCAAGTTCTAAGTAGAAAACTTGGTATTCAATTTAATTTCTCGGCATCTTCTCTGAAACTTGTGTCTTCTTACCTGAACAACAGATCTCAAGCAGTAGTTGTAAACAAAAATGAATCAGGTTTTCTTCCTCTGAGCAAAGGCGTGCCGCAAGGATCAATTTTTGGTATACTTTTCTTTATGATGTACATAAACAACCTACCTTTGAGTATTACAAATTCCTCAGTAGCCATGTATGCTGATGATGTCCAACTTAGGCCCTTTGGGCCTATAGGAAAATGCAGCTTATGAAGTAAACAATAATTTAAACCATATAATGCTCTGGTCACAAGCTAATGGCTTGTGTCTAAACCCCGCCAACTCAAAGTGCTTAGCAATTTCAAGGAAAATGATTGAAACTTCTTATTTCCCAAAATTATATCTCAACGATTCACCTACTATTGAATTTGTAAAATCTGCGAAAAATCTTGGCGTAACCTTCAACACCACCCTATGCTGGAATGACCATATTCGTTTGACCCTTGTAAGGGTTTATGAAAGTTTGCGTCTTCTATGGGCAATTCAAAAAGTTACACCTCTGAACACGAGATTAATACTTGCAAAAACTTTAATTATCCCGGTAATACTAGCGGGTCCGCCATCTAACGTTTTTTTTCAACTAGTGCTTATTTCGTGAATGGTAACACATAGCTCATGTCTGATTTGACAGATAATTAGTTTTGTCCTTCCGCTAAACGAATATGGTTGTGTATACGCTTGAACAACGCTGGGAAATATTGCGACATTACTTTGAAAATCATGGTAATGTTGCAGAATGTGTGCGAAAATTGCGTACGGATTTTGGAAGAAGAGAAGCACCGTCAGCTCCGTATGCTCGTTATCTTGTAAAAAAAGTGAAAGAAACTGGCATCCTCATCGATAAACCAAAGCGTGTAAAGCCAAAAACAGTTCGTTCAGCCGAGAATATTGCTGCTGTGGCAGAAAGTGTGCGTGAAGCGCCATCAACATCAATTCACCGTCGTTCTCAACAATTGCACATTTCGGAGACATCATTGAGACGAATTTTGCATAAAGACCTTGGCATGACGCCATACAAAGTCCAATTGGTTCAGGAGTTGAAAAGCCGATACACTCAAAACGAGTCACTTGTTGTAAAGTACGTACCTTACAACTTTCCCTTATCACTTCCCCTTATCATTCCATCCAACTAAACCCATACTTACTTCAACCCATTGCAACTTCAAATTCCCACAGTCATCATTTCCTTTTGATTGACCAATATTCCATATTCATCATTTACTTTAATTGCCCAACTACAAACCACTCCAAATTCCCATATCATAATTTCATTTTCTATATCCAACGCTCAATGCACTCGCTCACTTTTCAACATATTAAACGTGCATTGATCTAAAAACCAATCGCGACTGTGACCAGGCACACTTGTGCTCATGTTGCATATTTTTTCCGGTTTCGAGTCGGGTAGCGAAGCAGACATCGGACACTGTTTTTTCGGACTGTCGTCGATAGGGTCGTTTGTTAGCATTACTAATTCTTTTATTTCGAACGGCAATACTAATTCTTTATTTCTTATCTTTTTATTTCTCATATCGTTGTTGTAAAGAAAAAACTCCAAGTAAGGAGTATATTATATACATGTAAATTTGTAAATTAGATTAAGAAAACAATTAAAAAAACTAAAATACAAGTTTCGTTTAATTAATTAATTAATGTGGCACATAAGACGTAACATTAAAAAGGTAAGACCCCTTTCGAGGATCGTGCTTCTCGAAGTAAAAGAAAAAAAACAGCACAACACACTGTTTAGTGCGGATTTTGGTCCAGAGGCATAATGTTTCTTCGAAAATGAGCAAGGAGTGGCCGTTACAGTCAATGGCGATCGTTATCGGGCCATGTTGAACGAATTTTTGTTCACAAAAATTGAAGAGGAGGATATTGGCAATATTTGGTTTCAAGAGGACGGCGCTACGTGCCACACAGCCGAAGCTACACTCGATGTTTTGCGCCCTGTTTTTGAAGATCGCATTCTCAGCCGCAGAGCTGATGTCGTTTGGCCACCTCGGAGCTGCGATTTGACACCGTTGGACTATTATTTGTGGGGTGCCGTAAAAGATAAGTGTTACGCCGACAAACCAGAGACAATTGACGCTTTAAAGGACAATATTCGTGAAATACAGCTGCACACAATCGATAATGTGCTTAAAAATTGGACCGATCGTGTAGGCTACTGCATGGCCAGCCGAGGCAGCCATTTGAATGAAATTATTTTCCATTATTAACCGGAAGGATTGTACTTTCAAATAAAAAAAGAAATTTGAGAAAATATTCATTAGTTTTTTTTTTAGCATTTTCAAAAAAAAAAAGTTCTTTGGCCGACCCTTTATATGGCTGTGAAATTTATAGTAATTGCGATTTCATTCATAATCGAAAATAAAAGGTTGCCTTTAATAGTATTGCACGGTACATATATGGATTGAGAAAATATGACCATGTATGTTATTCAAACACATCAACCAATGTATCTTTATAATAAGAATTGTATGACGCGGTCTACTAGTTCACATAATTTAATACCAATTCGGTGCACATACTTGGTATCTAATAAGCAATTCTTTGTTTATTCTGTTCGTTTGTGGAATTCTCTTCCACTCCCGCTACGCAAAATAGGTTGTACTAGGCTGTTTAGAGTTGGGTTAAGGGAGTACTTGCAAAATCATTGATGATGATAGAGATTTGTACATTATTTCATAATTGTATCTTTTCTTATTTTATTTTATTTCTTTTTTATGTATGTATATTTTTGTTTTTCTGTAAATAATTTAATAACTGGAATAATTTCTTGTTATTTTTCAATTTAATTTTAAAATTTAACATAAAAATCTCATGTAGAATAATTTAAATGCATTTGGATGCTTTGCACTATTTACTTAATAAGATATTGTATCTTAATGTGTTAAGTTGTTGGCGTGATAAATTAATAAATAAATAAGAATGTTTTGATATAATGGAAAATAAAGAAGCTTCTTTGGAATTAAAGTGGAGACTTTTACTAACACCGTGTAAAGTTATGATATTTGAAAAAAATTGTAAATTTAATTTTTTCTCATCCACACTCAAATGCACAACCTGAAAGATTTTTCAGTTTGATGTTAAACGCTTGGAGAAAATATAGAAATCGTTTGCTTGTAGAGTCCGCTCAAAATGAATTAATGATACAGCAAAATTACAAGCTGAATTGTAAGGAGTGTTACAAATTTATTATTCAAAATGACGGAAAAAAAACAAGTCAACTGAAACTATGTTTAAATCTTAGAGTATTCGTTTTTAACTATTCATGCCCCTAGCTAATATAACGGGTTATCCATTTTGCGGTTTCAAAAGTAAACGTAAATAAAACACATATAAATTTTTTTTTTTTTATTTTTCTTTTTTATTATAAAGTTTGAACGTCGATATTATGTGTGAAACACTACATCATTTAAATGGCCACCACGCGAATTGTTGCAAACATCGATTCTTTTGAGGTAATTTTCTACCACTTTTGGCGCATATTGGGCGGTATCTCACTCATAACTTGACGAATGTTGGCTTTCAAGTGCTCAAGAGTTAAAGGTTTATCTGCATAAACACGCATGATCTTTGTGAACAGTAAATATCGCCACGACGAGAAATTACGCGGCCATGAAATGACTCCTGCAATAAAGCCATATTCGCTCGAGTTGTGTGGCATGTGGCACCATCTGGTTGAAACCACATATTCTCCAAGTCGTATTCTTCAATAGCAGGCAAAAAAAAGTCGGTTATCATATGACCATAACGCTCCGAATTGAGAGCGACAGTCGTGCCATCGTCGTTTTCGAAGAAGTAAGGTCCAATCACACCTCCGGACTTTGTGGATGTAATGGCCTCTCTTCAATTACTTGAGGATTCTCAGAACCCCAAATATGATAATTTGGTTTATTAACATACCCACCGAGTGATAAATGTGCTTCGTTGCTGAAGAAAATTTTGTTCGAAAAATCGACGTCCACCGCCTGTTGTTCAAGCACCCATTCGACGTATCTACGACGTTGTGGATTGTCAGCTGGCTTCAGTTGTTGTGTGATCTGGACTCTATATGGATGTAGGTGTAGATCCAAATGCAAAAGGCGCCATAATGTGCCGTAAGACAGTCCTAATACCTGAGAACGACGAAGAATCGACACATTCGGGTCTTCGGCAGCACTTTCACTTACAGCAGCGATATTTTCAGTGGTGCGAGCGAAACGATGCTGCAAAGGCCTTACAATATCTGTAACCAAACTAGTCTCTTCAAATTTCTCACAATTCTGCCAATTGCTTGCGTAGTTGGACGATTATGTTAAACATAATCTCCTCTTAAAGCACGATAAGTGGCTGTGGCAGAATCACTATTTTTGTAGCAGGTTTTAACAATTTGTATGCGTTGTGTGATAGATAAGCGATCCATTTTCGTAAATTTCAGACTTTCAACTGAAAAAAAAAATTGGTTTAACAACTTAGTTTGACAGATTTCGAATTCGAATTCCAGCCCTATACTTTTGAAATCACGAAATGGATAACCCTTTATCATGAATTTACACTTACTTTGGGGGTGGCCATGGCGCGATAGTTGTGTGTTCGCCTGTCAACCTCATGGTCACAGGTTCGATCCCTGCCGTAGCCTATGTCTTCTTATTTTTCCATTAAAAACCAATTCTAAAAATAAAATGTCATACAATGAGTTGTTTGCTTACTCATTACATGCTGTTTAGGCATAGAACTAACAACATGTGATTGGGTAAAACTAGTATACCGATAAAATATGACAAGGAATAAAAAAATTAATGCGAATTATAAGGGACATCGATAAATAAGACACGGAAATTTCTCCGCATTAGTTCAGCCGCCATCCCTGGAGATAAAATCTGAGGCAACAACTACATACAGTCTCCGAATATCGCGCCACACATCTTTCCTATCATTCTTTCTCTTCCTTAACCTCACCCTCACGCCCGCGCTGTGTTGAAACATTTAAAGGGTATTCATAATCCCTTGAGCGCGTGTAGATTATAAAAAAAAAAAAAAAAAAAAACTGTGAAGAAACCGTTGTCTTGCTTTTTTTTATTATTTTTTTAATGAAAAAGTAATTATTTGTGTTGTTTTTGTTTCCATTGATTTACTTTAGCTAATTAGTTAATTTTTGACTTTGTGATTACTTACTTACTTACTTACTTAGGTGGCTACAGTTCGGGGCGAACCTGGGCCTAAACCAACATGCCTCCCCAGCTAGCTCGGTCTTTGGTTAGATGCTTCCAGTTACGCACTCCAAGTTGTTTGTGGTCATCTTCCACTTGAGCGCGCCATCTTAGGCGAGGTCTTCCTTGACTGCGTCTTCCCTCTGGGTTAGAATTTTAAGATCCTGCGAGCCGGAGCATTGTTGTCCATACGCTCTATATGACCTAGCCATCTTAAACGTGATATACGTATTTTTTGTACCACGTCAGTGTCGCTGTACAGCTCGTATAGTTCGTGGTTGAACCTTCCCCTCCAAAACCCGTTAACGCAGATAGGGCAGAAAATCTTGCGAAGAACCTTACGCTCGAAACGACTAAGGATATCTTTATCCGCTTTTGATAGAGTCCATGTCTCCGCGCCATAGAGCAGGACTGGGATGATCAGAGTCTTATAAAGATTTTCCTTTGTTTTTCGAGAGAGGGCTTTACTACTCAATTGCCTCCCTAGCCCATAGGAACAGCGAATGGCAAGAGTTATTCTTCGCTTTATTTCTAACGAGATGTTATTGTTGGATGTTATAGCGGATCCGAGGTAGACAAAGTCCCTAACTACCTCAAAGTTGTACCTATCTATTGTGACGTTTTGTCCAATCCGACTTTTGTGATTATGTTTTAATAATACCAAATCGAATAAGAATGTTGTTACTTTCCTCTTTTTATTCGGGTTTTGTATTTTTCAATAACATGTTTTGTCCCCTTTTTGAACATCTGTCCCCCTAGAAACCCACTCTCCATTTTCAACATTTTAAATCTGGTAACCCTAGACGCAGACCATTAATTTGTTATTGATTTTCTTACAATAAATACATATAATTAATATTTTTTGACTGAATAGCACACAAATGCTATAAATTTACTATATTGAATCTGAAATTTAAAAAATTATATCTACCCTCCTAAGTTAATATAAAAATGTTGTGTAGTGTTAAGGGCCAAATAAAACGTTTTTCCATATACCTACCTATCTATCTTCTAAAAAGAGTCAATAACAAACAAATAAAATAGCAACGACCCCAATAAATGTCGGCAGCGGTGCCGTAAAAAACGGCTCATTATTGATTGCCCATGACCTTTGTACACGAATCAAGAGAGGATCATTCTTTGTTTATTGTATTTCCGCATTACATTTATATCATTCAAGCAGATACACCACCGAATCGCATATTTCCAAAATCGCAAATTGTATAGTGGAGGCTTTTTTTTGTTAAGGTGCACAAAAACTTACCCATATGAGAAAAAAATTAATTATCAATAAATTATTCCGCTGTCGTTCACACAAGTCCCACCGATGCAATCCAAGAAAAAAATAATTGCGAGAGTGCTGTTATGCTGTAGAACACGTACAGGACCAATCCAATCTTTGTATCCTGCACAAAATTCATATATAAAAATATGTAGGTATATACATAGATACTTATTATTTACATAAAAATGTTTTTTTATATAAAATTAATTTAAATGATTAAAAAAAGTATAATTCGTATGGGAGATCAATGATGCTGAAGTACAAGCCAAGAGATGATGACAGGAAATGCCTCATGATGACGGTGGTGAAAATTTCGATGAAATCATGGAACATAACGATGGACTCAAAGTGCCGTCGAATAATTACCTTCAATAATTCTTGGTGCATTTTTATTTGACTGTCCCGCCTGCCGGCTGCTTTGTCAACAACACATATTCATTTTTATAATTTTTTTTTTGTGAGGATGGAGGGGTAAGATTGAATTAATTTTTCGTTGATTCACATTTATTTTAATTTATTGTATTTGAACTGATGAACTCACGATACGGTAGACGGAGAAATGCATCCGGGATATTGTGTTGTGTCGTTCGACAAAAGGCACTGATGTTAAAGAAATAATTCGACGGAACAACCATACAAGAACCAGAATGTAAATGAAGTCATGAATGCAAGTAGGGATGCCAGATTTGAAAAATTTCTTTGCGGGACAATTTAATTTTGTAAACATATTTACGAATGTTGACGAATATTGACGAATTTTCAGTAACTGCAAAAGTCGTTTCAATTTGAATAGGTTTTTTATTTTATATATTCTTTTGTTAATGAACATTCAAATGTGTATATTATGTACCGATATGTACATGTCGACACTTATGTGGGATATAAGTAAATTGCTTAGGTATAATAAAATAAATAAGTAGGTACATAGTAGAGATAAATATTATTTAAAATAATAATAAGCAACAAATAAATAAAAATCTAATAAATACTTCAAGTTAAAAATTCATTTATAAACTATAAAACTCAACAAAGTTGTCCCAATTTATAAAAAGGATTTTAGTTGTATTTTTCTGCCAATGTGTTTTTTTTATAATTTCTTTAAAACCAAAATCGGTTGCACAAAATTCTTTGAATTCCCTGCATATCATATTTAAGTTTTGCTTTATCATAAGCTCTGCCTCTAAAAGTGATATTGAAAGTCTGTTTCTTTCTTCACGCCAGGATTTCTTCATTAAACTGAAAATTCTTTCAGAGCTGGCATTAGAGACAGGCAAAGAAAAAACAAAATCACATATTTTTTTCAAAATTAGGGGCTGATTGTTTGTTAAAAAAAAGTCTACCCACGTCTTGACAGTCTTTTCAATTTCAATATTGCTACATTTTTTTCATAAAAAAGTTTGAGGTGCGCAAATTCGTCGAAGAGTAAATCAACATCTACATTTTTTAATTTGAACCGTTCAACAATTTTTAGATATTTCTCAAAATCGGGTTTATTTTTGAAATTTAATGCAAACAAACATTCGAATTCACAATTAAAATCAAATTTTGTTTCTAAATAATCAATGGTACTTTCGTAAAATGCATCAACTTCTTTCAAAAATTGGTTAACAATTTGATGATCATTACACTTTAAAAACAAGCTACGTAATAATGCTCCAAAGAATGTGTGTTCTCTTTCATTTTTTAATAAGGTTCTTACATCATTCATTATATAATATAAATTAATAATAGTAGTATTTTCACTCTCAAGGGCGATAACTGCATTTTGAAAAATTTGACCAACATGAGATATAAATGCTAAATAAGCTTCAGCAATTTCAAATTCGAAAAACTTTCTTAAATATGGACGTATTTTCTTTTTGGAAAGAAAATAGCTTTTAACAGAATTGAAATGCTTTAGGAGCCTATCAACCGCAGGAACTAGTGACAGCCAACGAGTAGGAACATGTCTCAGGAGTTCGGACCATTCCTCATTGCTCCATTCCATTAACTCTTTAAGTTCACATATATTTTTTGTACTTGAACTGACTTCATTATATGTCATTATTAAAATGCTTTCGACATCAAATTTTAGCACATTTTGTGCTTTTTTCATTGTGTTCAAAATGTGACAGTTGCATCCCATTGGTATTATTAAGTTGTTATCTTTTTTAATTTCAGTAAAAACTGATTGGTTCTTACCAAAATTTACGCTGGCGTTGTCGGCTGAGTAAGCAGTTACATTCTCAAGGCATAAATTTAAAGATAAAACGGCACGCTTAAGAGATACTGCTATATCTTTTGATTTTTGCGATTTCAAGTCGTAAAAATTCAATAATTTTGTGCAGACACCCTGACTGCTTTTGAAATAGCGCACAATTAAAGGAAATGTTTTTATATTTCCTCTGTTTGCTGCATCTGTACCCAATTGAAAACGGCTTATTTAACTCTTTGGTTAAATCCAGTACGACCATCTTTCTGGCAGCAGGACCCAAGGTATTTTCTGCAATTTTCGTGCATTTAGTTCTTCCGCAGGATAATTTTAAATCGGAAAATAAACACGGCATTAGTTTAAGAGTGCAATCGGCAGATATATAACTATGTGAATGTTTGACAGAGTGGCATACCATCGTTGCCTCAACAATACTTGTTGCCTTTTATCCTTGTCGTCTTTAGCAAAAAAATTTGAAACAAGCATTGTTTTGGGGTTTGGAGTCATAGAAACAGATTTTTTGTGGCGATTTGATTGTTGGTGTCGTTTGACATCGTTCTCCCCTCCATAAGATATAGTGAACTTACACACACAAATTTTGCACTCCGCATATTCTCCTGAATTCTTGTTGGGACATATTCAGTTGTATTTTGTTTCTCATATGTTTTTATACTGCACTTTCCGTTTACTTTGTTTTTTGTGGTGCTTTCATGATTTTCTTTTTAGGAACGGAGCAGCTGGCTAATTCTTCACAGGAATCTGAGTTTGAAAAAATCATTTTGTTCTATTAAATTATGCATTATACTGTAAAAAGATGTCTAAACTACGAGATCTTACATTTACAGTCAGAGCAAATCGCAAATAACATTGAACTCCGAGCTGACGAAACGCGAATGAGAAACAGAAAACAAAACAAACAGCGAAGGGTTTTACATCAGAGAAAAAAAACATATTTTGTTATGTATCTGTCACTGAGTTCTTCGATTCTCGAAGAGTCTCAAAAGGTTGCGTCTAGTGAGCAAATTTGGAAAAAGTGGAGACAAATATTTTGTTAAGGTCGTGTTACACTTAAAATAATTATAAGTTCACAACTTTTTTAACCTTTTAGGGGGATTGGCGGGACATTAAACTAACTGGCGGGACAAAATATACTCGCAGGACACTTGCGAGGCAAATATCGTTTTCCGGGACAGTTCCGCTCGTGGCGGGACGTCTGGTAACCCTAAGTGCAAGGTTACATGCAAAAACAGTAGGATATTTGTGTTTGTAGATACTACGTTTTTACCAGTCGTGAAGCCGAAATGTAGATTTACAATTATAAGATTCCTAATAAACTTATTACAATTTACAAACTTCCTAAAGTTATGTAATTTTTTAACACATTATGCGTCATCTTCAACTCCAAGAAACAATGTTACTAAAGGTAGAGTATATCTGTTTAAGTTCATCATTATTACTCAAAATCATTGCAGTTCACAGCAGATTTGAAATAAAATAAAACGCAAGACTTGATCGCACTACGAAATTGCTCTTATGTTTGATCACATCGTATGCAAAAGATTTCTATGAAGAATCTAAATATATTTTCAAAGTCATTTTTGACTTAATTTTTGTATACAAAATTTTTTTAATTTTTTGGTAAAAAAAACTTGGTATGACAACCACTTTAAATATTTAATAAAATAAACTAACGTTTTCGAAATATTGATTTAAAAAAAAAAAAAAATATTTTTTCGAAAATTTTGAAATGCAGTATTATTTAGAATTTGAAGGAGATCCTGTATACAAATTTTGATCGAAATCAGTGGAGCCGTTTATGAAAAAGTGGAAAATCAATAAAATGGTTGTATGGCAGGTACCGTTAATAACAAAATATTTTAAAAAATTTTTGGTCCCAATTGTAGACCATACTCAAGTTAGTACACACATCAATTTTTATCAAAATCGTTAGAGCCGTTATTGAAATAATTAAAATGGTAGAAACATTTGTATGGCAAGTACCGTTATTTTTGGGGCTAAAATAACGATTTTAAAAAATCTATTTTGGACAATCACCTAAAGCGCCTAAGCACCAAGTTTGAACAAAATCGGTTTAGCCGTTTAGGCTGTAGATCGATCTACAGACAGGCAGACAGACGGAATTGCGGGACCCATTTTTTTGGTGTTCTCTATGATCGTAATGTCATGTTTGATTGTTAGAAAAAAAAATGTTTTAACGAATACAAACTTACCTTATAGTACCAATAAACTCATGTAAAAAATGACAAAAATGGAGTGTGTACCTATATTTAAGGTGTGCTTTAATGTGCACACACTTTTTTACTTGAGATATAGGTACTATAGGTCAAGTTTTGCATTTGGAAAAGAATCGAACTCTAGATTTTAATCAAAGTTGACATTATGATGATAGAGAACACCAAAAAAGTGGGTCTGGCAATTCCGTTTGTCTGTCTGTCTGTAGAAAGATCTACAGCCTAAGCCGCTAAGCCGATTTTGTTCAAACTTGGTGCTTGGACGTTTTAGGTGATTGTCCAAAATAGGTTTTTGAATCGTTGTTTTAGCCCCAAAAATAACGGTACTTGCCATAAAAATTTGTCTACTATCTTAATTACAGTCGAACTTCGATAAGTCGGACTTCGATAACTCTAAAATTTGATAACTCGAATAAAATTGGTTGGCAATAGAGTGAAGCCTGAAGTTTACATGTAATTTTTGTTTGATAACTCGAACTTCTATACCTACCTCGAATGTCTCGATAGCTCGAAGATATTATTTGGCGTCACCTTCGATAAGTCGAATTTTTTAGGGAAATTATCATCTGTGGATTTTTACAAGTTCATTTCATAATGCATTGTGTTTGTGGACACTGTGTCTGTATGTTCTATGAGCTTGTATACATATGTGTGTGTTGAAAAATGTGATTCCGGTAAGTGTGAGTAAAAGCTGTCATGTTCCGGTGTTAGAACAAACATTATTAGGTTGATATATTGATATACGTATGTATTATAATACGAGTTCAGTCTTATTTTAAAAATTTAAAAAAAGACGAAATTAAAAGTGTAAACAAACTGACGTAGATTAACAGTGAAGTTTTTATTAAAAGTAAAGCTAATGTGGATATGTCGTTAAGCGAACATTAAAACATCGTTTGAAGATAAATTTAAATTAATAAAAGAGGAGGAGAGTCAAGAAAGTAGGATGTGGCTATTGAATATAGCATTCCGGCTAATCCATTCGTCAGTCAAGTATAACAGGATATTTTCGATAATCACAACAACTGTACTTTTTTTATCCGCAAATAAATATTACGTAATTTATATTAATTTTCTATTTTACTTGATAACTCAAAGGCTTGATAGCTCGAATTATCTTTTGGCAAGTGATGGTTCGAGTTATCGAAGTTCGACTGAATATCAAAAACGACTCTAACGATTTTGATACAAATTGGTCTGTGTACTACTTTGGGTATGGTCTACATTTTGGCCAATTTTTTTTTAATATTTTGTTACTAACGGTACCTGCCATACAACCATTTTATTGATTTTCCACTTTCTCATAAACGGCTCAACGGAATTTGATCAACATTTTTATACAGAAGCTCCTTCAAATTCTAAATAATACTACATTTCAAAATTTTTGGAAAATAATTTAATTTTTTTGAAAATTCAATATTTCAAAAACAGGTGGACGATTTCTTCTGAAATTTTGTTTTTGAATTTATATTGTTAAATATTTAAAATGTCCACACCAAATTTTTTTTAAGAATTTTTATATATAAAAAATTAAGTGAAAAACGACTTTAGCCGTTTTTATTAAGAATCTTTTGCATATAATGTGGTGTGATCGAGCATAGGAGCAAGTACTTTGGATCCAGTCGTGCATTTTATATTTATAAATATCGTTAGAGTTTTTTTTTTAGATAATTGAGATCGTGGAAAAAATTATATGGCAGGTACCGTTAGTTTTGGACGTAAAAAAACGATTCAAAAATCTATTTTAGACAATCACCTAAAACGCTTACATACCAAGTTTGAAGAAAATCGCTTCAGCCATTTAGGCTGTAGAGCGCTAAACAAACAGACAGAGATAATTGCGAACCAATTTTTTTGGTGTTCTTTATAATCCTAATGTCAAGTTTGATTAAAATCTCCTTCGAACTCTAAATAATACTGCATAACAAAATTTTGGAAAAATATTTGTTGGCTTTTTTTAAAAATAATAATTTTTTTTTTTTGAAAATTTAATATTTCGAAAAAGTGTCAATGATTTTTTTGAAATTTCATTTTTAATCTTGCTAGTCTGTACTCTGTACTCCTGATTTGGTCTGGAGCTTTCATGGTGCTTAGGTTTACTGGAACACTACTAGATTTTATAATGGAACGGAAGCTGCATTTAGGACGTCTTGGGAATAAAAGCAAGCGATTTTGGACAATTTTTTGAATGAGCAGATATGTTATATACATGTGTTCTATACAAATTAAAACCAATCCCTCCCACGGGAATCATACGGTTTACCTATTTAGTCTATCTCCTATTCCAGACTTTACTCTACCTCTTTGCCCCAAACTTCATCCAGATCCGTTTAGCCGTTCTGGCGTGAAAGTGGAACAAACATCCATCCATCCAAATTTTCTAATTTATATATTACTAGCTGATACCAGTGCGATGCTACGGATTTTCTTTCCTACGGGAACTTAATTTAGATATCCACCTAAAAAAATTGAATTGGGTTCTTGTGAATAAAAGCTATGTTGTATGTAGAATGAACATATATTTTATATGTGATCTATGCTAAATTAAAGCAAATCTATCCCACAGGAACCATACATTTAACTGGGATAAATAGTAGTATGTGCTATTCCAGACTATAATCTATATCTGTGCCAAATTTTATCCAGATTTGTTCAGCCTTTCTGGCGTTATTGAATAATAAACATCCCTTTGTCCGTCCATCCAAACTTTCATATTTATAATATTAGTAGGATTAGTAGTATAATAGCATTGTGCAAAAAAAACTTATTTTGTGTGATAGATTGGCTGGAAATAGTACAATTCCTTTTGTATGTTGGATTTGTGAATTATTGAAGTTTGAAAATCTAAAATAGAGGACAAACATTTATATATTGAACCTTGGTAAGATATAACAATATATTAAATATCATCAAACTATTTTGATTGAATATCCCATAATATTTTTAAGCCAACATAAAATGAACAAGAAAACATCTATCAATCCTTATTGATTCAGATACCCAGAAAAGTGAAATAGGAAATTACAAGTGTAACATTTTGATACTCCGTACATTGGAAAAGATAGTACAATCAAAGATCTTTTAACCAACAAAATTTAAAAAAATATTAGAATAGTTTTAGAACTTATACCTTCTTACCAAATTTAGATCCTATTTATGTATATGAAACATTGAATTAAGCTGACGGCAAAAGACAAAGCTTAAATTGTGAAATTGTAAAACAAAAACAAGAATTCTTTAATGTTAATTGGTAAATAAAATTATGAATACCCTTTATATGTTTTTAACACATCCCGGGCATCCGGTGAAAGAAGAGAAAGAAGGATATGAAAGATGTGTGGCACGATGTATTGAGACGGTGGTTGTTGTCTCAGATTTTATCTCCAGGGATGGCGGCTGAACTAATGCGGAGAAAATTACCGTGTCTTATTTATTTATGTCTCTTATAATTCGCATTATTTTATTTATTTCCTTGACATATTAATGAGTAGTTTACTCAATCACATGTTGTCAGTGTTATGCCTGAACAGCATGTAATGAGTAAACCAGCAACTCATTTTATGACAATTTTTAGAATAGGTTTTTAATGGAATATAATTAGACATAGACAATGGCAGGGATCGAACCTGTGACCATGAGGTTGACAGGCGAACACTCAACTATCGCGCCACAGCCACCCATTAATATTATTTAATTCGAAATTATCAAACAAACCACCATTTTAAATTTTATTGTGTCACCTGCTGCAGCTCCTACAATATTATTTATTTAATACAACTATGGTTTTATGAGTTTAGTCATGATGACGAGTAAGATAGTTCTTGTTGTAGCTAAGCATTTATTCGCATAATAATACATTTTTGTAAAAATATATACGAGAGAAAAAATTGTAAATTTTAATGCATCCATTTATCCTACCAACTATCAATCAGTTCGTTCGGTTTTTGGCTAAAAGCCACTTTTATACATTTTAATAATTAATCCTAATTGCTTGATTGTAGTGCAATTTTATTATAAGTGCATACTATACTCAAAAGTTCATATTTTTCGTTACTATAAAAAGACCTACAAGCAGCCATCATAAAAATAATAATTGCAATAAATAAAAATGTCTTCGGCTTATTCTTCGGATAATATAGTAGTTAGTTTGTACTTTCGAGTGGGCAAGAGGCTTCTGGGATATATTGGTTTCTGGCCATTAGATCATTTGAATCGACTAATTATGATTAAAGTATTTATTAACTTAATTGTTCTACTAATTGCAATAAGTGGAGAGATTCGTAGTACTTGGATGATGCGAGTGGATTTTATTGAGTTACTTGATGCAGTTTGCCCTTGTTTAACCAAAATAGTAACATGGATAAAGTTGGCAAGTTTCTTAATCTATCGAAAGGAGTTAGCTGTATTACTGAGTAAAATTGTTAAACATTTAACAGAAGGTGAGTTACTATATAATATTTGCATAAGTGCACCTAGTATACATTTTATATTGCGTCTTTAAAAAACGAATAAGTTTTTCGCCAATTTTTCTTGAATGAATAAGGAAACATATTTTTTGTGACAACAACCAGACTATACAATTCCCAGAAAATTTTGAATGTCCCGATCCAAACTCAGACTCAAAGTATTTGATCGTACATCGGCGTAATATTAATTTTTCAATTACGTAAGAATGGTCGAAGTGTTGTTCAGTATTCTACTACATTGTGTTATGTCTGTCTGTTTGTCCTCGAGTCTACAGCCTAAGTGGTTGGATAGATTTAAGTCTTTCAAACTTGGTACCTAGATATATTTTTTCCCTAATATGACCTAATTGCCAAAAAAAAAACGGCTCCTACGATTTTTATAAAAATAAAATGCACGTCTTATGATCGATCACATTTTAGTAGAAAATTGTCGAAAATTTTGGTATGTATTTAGAATCGAAGGACCTCCGACATATATAAGGACTTTCAAAATCAAAAAATAAATGGTTATATGACTGGTACTGTTATAATAACTAAATGTAAAAAAAATCAAAAAAATGTAGATTTTTTTAAATCAAAATCGTTAGAGACGTTTTCGAGATAATTGAGATGTTAAAAAATAAAATGCACGACTGGATCGCACGAGCTTGCCCTTATGTTCGATCACATCGTATGCAAAAGATTTCTATTAAAAATCTAAATATATTTTTAAAGTCGTTTTTTACTTAATTTTTTATATTATAGAAAATTTCTTTAATTTTTTTTTCTAAAAAAATTGGTATGACAATCTTAAATATTTAATAATATATGTAAATTTAAAAACAAAAGATTAAATCGGCTTAATCAAAGAAGAAAAATACATAATTCAAAATTCTGAAATAAATACTTAAAATAATTTGAGCTCAAAATAAAGTACGCCTTATTTCTTGGATAAATTTGAATTTATGAGAAAAAATTTTTAAAAATCTTTGGAGTGGTTTTTAAGAAAAAAAGTTTGTTTTTCTAAACTTTTTGAAAAAAAAAATTTAAGGAGTAGTTTTCAAAATATAATTTTTTTACTTTTTTTCTTAAGAATGCTTTTAAAAATCCAAAAAAATATAAATTAAAAATATTTGTACGCACTATAAATTGGGCGCACTATATATATTTGAAATTTCGAGAGAATCGGTTAAGCCATTTATGAGATAATCTAAACAAAATAAAACGGTCCTATGGGAAGGACCGTTTTTAGACATTTTTTTTAAATTCTTTTTTCAACCATATGATAGGTCGTACTTAAAATGCGGCACTGATTTTTTTAAAATCAAAATCGTTAGGGTAGTTTCCGCAAAAAAAAGGGCTTAGCGTAACTTTTATATGGGGGTACCGTTATTTTTTGAGCTAAACAAAAATTCAACTTCAAGAATACCTAAAAAAATCTATATACCAAATTTGAAGAAATTCGGCCCACCCGTTAGACATACAGACTGACAGACAGACGGACCGAATTTTTAGACCATCTTTTATCGTCTTTGCTACGAGTATCATCGTAATGTCATATTTGATTGTTATCTCAAAACTTTTTTTTCGACGAATGTATAACTTGCCTTATAGTACCTATAATCGCAAGTCAAAATGTATGGCAGGTACCGTTAGTTTTTGGCCTTAAAAAAACGATTCAAAAATATATTTTAGAC
Source organism: Philhelius pedissequus (assembly GCA_910595825.1). NCBI lineage: Eukaryota > Metazoa > Arthropoda > Insecta > Diptera > Syrphidae > Philhelius > Philhelius pedissequus. The sequence continues at coordinate 269,843,170 of OU343160.1, read as the reverse complement.
AATTGCTTAAAACGCTTAAATTTCAAGTTTGATTAAAATCTCGAGATGGATTTTTTTTCCAAATGCAAAATTTGACCTAGTACATACACATATCGCAAGTAAAAAATTAGTTCATTAATAAAGGAAAAAGGTACATCAAATATATTTCTCAAAAACGGCTCCAAGAATTTTGATAAAAAAATGTATGTATTCTTAAATTAGTCCAGTCAACTCTTAAATAAATAAAATGCACGACTGGATCGCATGTACTTGTTTTTATGTTTGATCACATCGTATGTAAAAGATTTCTCATAAGAATATAAATATATTTTTAAAGTAGTTTTTAATGATTTCTTTTAAAAATTAAAAAAAAAAAATTGGTGTTACAATTTTAAACATTTAATAATATAAACTTAACATCTTCTCCCGAAGAAGGGAAAGGACAGCTCCAATCCGGCGAATCTCCGGTCGATTAGTCTCCTTCCGTGTATCAGCAATGTATTTGAAAAGGTTCAAGTGTGCGGATGACAACAATGTCATACCGAATAATCAGTTCGGTTTTAAGGCGGGATATGACACTAACTGTAGATAGGCGACTACTGTATGGTCGAGATGTCACCACCTAAGGTGGAGAAGATCACCTTAGGTTCAGTAGGAATGTGTCCATTCGAGACACGAGAACACGCAGATAGTTAAAGTCGAAAAAGATGGTATGTCTTGGACGACTTTAATAGCTTAAGGAAACTTAGGTATTAGGGACATTAGAGATAATATAGTTACCTACTCACCTACATGCTTCATTTACATACATATGTATGTTCCATAGGTAGGTTCATATTACCCGCCTAATTTACATAATTAGAATCCATTTAAATATACATTTCGTTGTTAGGTACCTACGTAACTATTCCTTGAATCATCTATTTGACAATTAATTATACAAAGAATCAAGGATAACTAGATTAACCTTACTACTCACATCCTCGATATTTAGCTCCATTAAAGTTGTTAGCTACAGGAGCAAATTCGTACGATCCAGTCCAGTTATAACGAATTCGAATTGTTGTCTTAGCTCATCTACATAGAACGATTGCTTTTTATTCATATTCTCTGGCATAGGCAATACGCACAATCAGAAATAAATGAGTTTTTTACTAAATTTATATTTATCTATTCATCTATGATTAAACTATGAATAATTAATCAATATTTCAGATACTAAGGATCAAAGGAAGAATTCGATGATTGACAAAATTTCGTTTCTTGTAAACATTTGGTGGATGGTGTTGGGGTTTTTTGGTTTGTCAGTACATATCATCTACATTTTTAAGCCAATTTTTATTTGGGCATATCATCGATATATTGATGGAATCAACGATGCATGGATTGATCTTCCTTATCAAACTGCGTAAGTTGAAGTTTAAATATGTTTATATTTATACTTATTAATATAATGGGTTATCCATTTAGCGGTTTCAAATGTAAACATAAATAAAACACATATAAAATATTTTTTTTCATGATATTTCTTTTTTATTATAAAGTTTGATCGTTGACATTATGTGTGAAACACTCCAACATTTAAATGACCACCACGCGAATTGTTTCAAGCATCGATTCTTTTAAGGTAATTTTCGACCAGTTTTTGACACAAATTGGATGGTATCTCATCCATAACTTGACGAATGTTTTCAAGTGCTCAAGAGTTAAATGTTTATCTGCATAAAGACGGTCTTTCGCGTAGCCCCACAAAAAGAAGTCCAGCGGTGTGAAATCGCATGATCTTGGTGGCCAGTTGATATCGCCACGACGAGGAATTACGCGGCCAGGAAATGTCTCTTGCAATAAAGCCATATTCGCTCGAGTTGTGTGGTATGTGGCACCGGCTTGTTGAAACCACATATTTTCCAAGTCGAATTCTTCAATAGCAGGCAAAAGACAGTCGTTTCATCGTCGTTTTCGAAAAAGTAAGGTCCAATCACCCATACGGACCAAAGAGCGCCCCAAACAGTGACTTTTTGTGGATGTAATGGCCTCTCTTCAATTACTTGAAGATTCTGAGAACCCCAAATACGACAATTTTGTTTATTAACATATCCACCGAGTAAGAAATGTGCTTCGTCGCTGAAGAAAATTTTGTTCAAAAACCGCCGTCCACTGCCTGTTGTTCAAGCACCCATTCGACGTATCTACGACGTTGTGAATGGTCAGCTGGCTTCAGTTGTTTTGTGAGCTGGACTTTATATGGATATAGGTGTAGATCCAAATGCAAAATACGGCATAATGTGCCGTAAGACAGTCCTAATTCCTGAGAACGACCAGGAAGCGCCACATTCGGGTCTTCGGCAACACTTTCACTTACAGCAGCTATATTTTTAGTGGTACGAGCGAAACGATCATGCAAAGGCCTTATAACATCTGTAACCAATCCAGTCTCTTCAAATTTCTTCACAATTTTGCCAATTGCTTGCATAGTTGGACGATTATGTAAACCATAATCTCCTATTAAAGCACGATATGTGGCTGTGGCAGAATCTCCATTTTTGTAGTAGGTTTTAACAATTTTTACGTGTTGTGCGATAGTTAAGCGATCCATTTTCGTAAATGTTAGACAACTTAGTTTGACAGATGTCGTATTCCAGCCCTATACTTTTGAAACCGCAAAATGGATAACCCTTTATATCACAATGGTCCTTTAATTTTGACTAAGTGTGTTAGTTAGTTATTTTTAACTGCTAACAGCCACTATAACCTAACCTACTGTTTAAAACAAAAAGAAAATGATTATTTTTTTCCTAAAGTTTGCCATATCAGGATATGACTCAAATCAACAACAAACTCTTGTACTCAATTGTGTATATCCTTATGGTGCATTCAGGAAGTGTAACAATTCTTGGATTTCCCGGTGTTGATGGAATGTTTATTGCCCTGTGTATGTACATTTCAATTGGTTATGGATGCTTAAGAGAAGATTTAAAGAAAACATTCCAGGATTACAGTAAGGCTGGTAATAAATATGTCCTCATAGACTTTCATAGCTTTTATTCGACATAAGTATATAATATTTTGTTATTTTAGATTTAAGCCCGAAAACTAATGACGTTGTTTACGAGAAACTAAGTTACCTAATAAGACGAGAGCAAAATATTATCAAAATATTCAACAACTTTAGCCGTATCTACAAGTTTATAATTCTTTGTCATTTTCTATTTGCCAGTATAATCCTGGGAGTTCTTTTAATGAATATTAAATTTGTAAGTAATACTTCATTTGAATATATACTATGTACATAAATAGTACTAATATTAAATTTCTTCATTTAGGCCACTGGAATGACAAGGGCTGTTTATATTCCATTCGGAATAGGAGCTTGTGTTCAATTATTTACATATTGTTATGGTGCAGAATGTATAAAGAAAAATGTAAGGACATTATCAATTATCAGCTTAGGTATCTTAAGAAAAGAGTGTAATGATGGTGCGAGCTCCATATGTACATATGTTTATTCTGCACTGTTTTTTGCAAATACCCTGAATACCTTTGACGAGCTCGGCGAATTTTCGAATACGAAGATCAGAGACCTGATATCTTTTATATAAACAAAACGAAGTAGGGAGAACTGCGCTTACAATTATAGGTGCGAGTGGTAATCTAACCGAGAAGGTGCCTCGGCTATAAGTCTATCGGTTATACATTCCACAACCACAACCAATTACTATTCCGAAACCGATGTTTTGCGGAGTGAGCAGCTTTAGAGGGCTGGCAACGAGACTAGTCTCGGCATCGGTATCAGTTTCGGTCTCGGTTTCGGTCTCCGGATTAAAAAAACCTCTACAAAGTTCAAATTTTGTCCATTCAAATTTTCATCAGAAAAAGACAAGAGGAGATCGAGACGAGATTTGGTTTTTGGTTAGGCGAGACCGAGACGAAGAGAATGAATTTTTTTTTAATTTTGACGAGACCGACACGAGACTAACAAAGTTCTCGCCTGGTCTTGTCTCGTTGCCAGCCCTACTTAAGACACACTGGACTGTGTCATCAGAGATAGGGCAATGATACGTTGGCGTATGATGGTAACCAATGAGGTTCTACCGAAATAGAGGTATCCGCAAGTCTAGCGAGTTACTGTGTCAAAACGGAGCACTACATGGCAAATTGGACAACGAAGCTTTGTTTCTCGAAGCGGCTATTTCTATCTATCTGCCTTAAAGGAGTAACCTTGTCAATAAGCAGAGATGCTTATCGCTGGCTGTGTACTAACTGGAATTGTTATTGTATTTTACATAAAATATATTTTTTTAGCTAACAGAAAAATTACACACTTTTCTACTGGATCCACCGGATAGTTAGAAATCCAAAGGTTAATCGGTAAAATCAATAGAATAATTATGTCTGCAAATTCTATGTAATTTAATTTAATGAATTTATGTATGTACATGAATGGAAGAATGAATAATAATTAGGGATTTAGACCACGGTCCCATGGCCGGCAGACAAACGTCATTTTATCATAGCTGAATTTTTTCAGTGAATAGATACCAAAGTAGATAAGAACGAATGACATTCCAAATTTTCAAAGCTGGTTCTTTTCGGGGATATGCAGTGTTAAAAGTGGATACTCAACTACGTTCTTATCTACTTTGGCATCTATTCACAGAAAATTCGGCTATGATATAATGACGTGTCCTGGGATCTTACTCTATTAGTTATACGATTTGAACTATTGTTCCTCCTTATAGAGATGGATGAGGTAACTCGTCTAATCTTGTGATGTCTAGTCAATAACGCACTTATGATTCTTAAGATTTTCCTATTAAGTTTGATACAGGTCTCAAATTGTTTGTTGTTATAGTTTCTAAGAAGGAGCTTGGCCTGTCTCAGCTTTGGGAATTCTTCCCAAGTTTTTGATCTTTTTGTGTCCTGTTTTTTTTTTTTTAATCCTACATGGTTCAGTGGCCTTAAGGGGAGTCGTGGCCCTACTCCTGGGAATTTTTCTATGGCTTCCACCTGGGTTCCAGAACACAATGGCATCGAGGGTAATAAATGGGCAGACGAGCTGGCCCGTCAGGGATCGGCCATTATCATAACTCGCTTCCAGAGACTGCCTCTATCCCCCTAGCTGCTAGGAAGGGCAAAAGTCTTTCAGTTTTCCTTATGGAATCCAACAAAAAATGGTACAATTTAACCGACTTTGCGATATCTAGAATAATATGGCATATCTACATAAAACCGGCACATTTGTAGACCAAGGCGGGACATGGCAAGGATAGTCGCTACTTGCACTGGGCACTGGCCTTTGGGTGAGCTTGCCGAAAAGCTGGGTTTTGCCGATAAAACCCATTGCTACTGCAGAGGCTGTAAAAACCAGATGGAAAAGGGAACATTTCTTAACTTCCTTTGCAAGTGTCCTGCTTTGGCCAGACTAAGAACGCAATCCCTTCGAAGGGTTTCTTTTCCGATACAAAAAAAACTGTCTGATACAAAGTTAACAATTTATTCGCTTTCCTGAAAGGGGCCAAATGGCTCCAGCGACGCTCCGCTTAAGTGGTTTCCCTCTCATTGTCCGATAAAATCTTTTTTTTATTCAGGTCCGTACGAAAGCTTTGTTATTAAAGCTCAGCTATCCAGCGCTATACTTGGGTCTAAGATGCAAGTTCGCTCTGACCGCTATTTTACCTACCTACCTTACTTCCACCTGGAAGATGCTGATAATCCGCAAGGAAATATTAGGTCTAGAGCCAAAGATTCCTGCAGCAGTTCCTTCAAATATTTTTGAGCCACCAGTGTAACAATTGATATCATTTGTTCTGAATTAATTGTCGCTTCAACTATTTGTTCTTTTTTGCTTAACTTCATTTTAAAGTTTTGTTAAATTTATATTTTTTGATCATGACATCTCTGGGAATACCAAGGAGATATGCCAGATGTGTCTAGGAGAAAGAGTCTTTGACCCGGGTACTTGGTATTTTTCCTGGTCCAGTCCCTTCTTTTGCAAACTGTAAAATGACTCCTTTTGTGGTATTTTGTATGACTATTATATCTACCTAATGATGGAGTCAATGTGAAGGATGACGTCAATTGCTGCTGAAGGGTTTTTCTCATTTCTGTTTCTTGAGACCTGGAGTCGCCTTGAACTCTCAGTTCATAGGTGAGATATCGAATAAACTGTCAAAGTGACATAAATTCTTGTTTACTTTAAGCCGATGGTTGATTGTCAGTTTTTTGATATTGGGATTAATAATGCTTGCCTCTAACATATCTTTGGTGAAAGATAGAGAGAGAAATTATTAAAGCGACAGTTGATCAATCGAGCGATTGCTTTTCCCTTACGACACACGGGCCCAGGTATTCTTGACAAATCTCTTGGGATTGTCCAAAAAGTCTGGATTAATCCTGAGTAACATTTAACAACCAAACCTATACTTTCGGATCATCTAGTGGAACACACAAAAGTAGTTTCTTCTAGACATTCTTAAATTTGACCTTTTTCATTGGTAATCCGGAAAAACTCTCCGATCCGGGATTCCAATCGAACAAGTTAACACTTCATTCTGGATTTTGAAATTTAATGTGAGTGTATATGTAAGGTGCGAAAAAAACAATGACAGGAAAATGTAGGGATGGGCGATGTTCATTGATGTTAGCAAAACATTATGTTAGTCGAAAAAATATCTATGTTTCAACATCGATGTTGAAGCATGAGAAACATCCCAGCATCAATGTTAAGATTCAAAAGATCGACTTAAAACAAGCTGAAATCTTTTGTCAATAAGCTAATGCTTATAAAGGTTAGATCGCACTCGGCGGAACTGCACTTCAGAGAAACTACGCTTCAAACTATTTATGTGAAATTGTATGAAGTTTAATTCCCGATAAGTGGAATTTAACCTCATACACACAAAAAGGGAAATGAAAATTGCCATAAAAAAAACATTGCTACAATTTTCAAAACAATGAAGGTATTTTGAATTTATAATATATTGTATTTTTAATTGATTTTTGAACGCGCTATTGTTTTTCAAAAAAAAACATTAAACAACATCGATGTTCTGATATCGATATTACATTTGCGATGTTAACATCAATGTTTTACAATATCGCTCATCCCTACACAACATTGTTGTTGACATTGAATTTGCGTTTGACATTTAGTATTTGAGTGTGGGCGTGCTTCTGGTTTTGATTCTGACTTCAAATCCAGAAGGAAATTTCTCTTCTATCCAGAAAGGGGACTGTCATTTCATACCAATCGAACTGTTTCAGAAGCATTCGGAAGACTTCGGAAGCCTTTCGGACGACCAATCGAAAAGGCAATAATTGCACAATGTTTTTATGTCGTTCATGGTCAATTTAATATATGTACATAATTCTTTTAGCATTTACAGATATCTGAGACTTTATATTTTAGCGATTGGTACAGATACGATAAGAGAGTTAATACCTTGATTATTTTTATATTGCTCAACAATCAAGGGGGAAGTTTGATGAAGGTGCCATTTTTCGTGCCATCATTCCCACTTTTCTGTTCGGTAAGCAATCTAGTATATATTAAAATAGCATACTTATCAATTTGCTTTTAGATCATAAAAACATCTGGATCATATTTTACATTATTGCAAACATTTTTGTAAATTTTGCGGATTGATGATTTATGTGCCGCGATCTACTCAATTTGTGCAGAGCTAAGAAAACATGTCCTTAAAATACAACTCAAATAGTTATAAGGCTTAACTAAAGAATACTATTAAGAAGAATCTAAACAAAGTACCGGCCGCTGGTATTATAAGATTAAATTTAATTCTATATTGTAACTTAGGTATATCTAGAACGGGATACTATAGCTAATTAGATTTGACTTGTCCTTTTACTATAAACTAGCTGACCCGGCGAACTCTGTTCCGCATTAGATTCAGAAATACAAATAAAAAAATTAAGTATTTTGATGATTCTTTATTGTTTATGTATTTTGGTGCATAGGTTGCCTTCTTCAGTTAAGTACCTTGTAATACACGACATTTTTGGTTTTATTATGTTTTTTAAACAACTCAGATGATCTTCCGACCCATTATACATATAATTGGCCATGGGAAAAACATGAATAATCCAGATACAAACCAAACTTTCAAGGATTGGCCTTGTGATTTGTTAATGATCATGGCGAATGGAAGACGGATCGGAAATTGAAGTTTTTTAAACTCAATCGGCATATAGGTAGGGATCATCGGGATCCTCGGAATGAGAACTTCATCACCTTCGAATTTTCCTTTGAGTATCGTCGCGGAAATCATATTGTTCATCAATTTACTTAACACAGTGTTGGTTGGCTTATGTTTCGAAGCATGATTACTATGGAGCCAACATTTAGGCTTAAATTGTGCGGTGATAAGCCAAGTACATCCAAGGAGTTTAAAAATTCAATTGGATAGTTGGTTGCTTCATTTTCATTATTTTGTTACACAGTCAATAGATTTGAATGAATGCATTGTTCCAATGATCTCATTCTGAATTATGTATAGTTTAGCTTATTTACATTTTTAGTCTTAGCCGCTAAAATTACTCGCTCACTTAACAATTCATTATTTTTGCAGTTAGTACATAATAATGTTTGAGAATACTCTGTTAATAAGTTCGTTTTTCGATGAGACAAAGTTACAGAAATTATGAGGAAATGTAATCAATCCACTCGATTCGTTGACAGGAACTCGACCATTACCGATAGTCAGCAATTGCTCAGAGAAATCTTCAGCAGATGTATTATTAAGGCCCGTTTGCTGATGCACAACTTAAGAATATAAGTTCTACTTAAGCACTTATGTGACAGTTCACGCAGATGAAAACGTATCCCCTAAGCGTTTTAAGTTGAACATAAATATTTATGATTCGTATCAGCAAACGGGCCTACGAAATGCAACTCTCATGTTTGCTGTCAGCTGAAGTTTCTTCCCCTAGCGCCATAGATTCGATGATTTGAGGCTATTTCATCGGCAACCGTTTGTCTTGGAATAACTGACAGTTTTTGGCGGAAATGGCCAGAGAGTAAAATCATTGCTCTTCCAAAACATCTCGAGTCATTGCGTAGATCTTTTAATGTTCGGTTAGTTAAATTTTTGCGCTATTGAAGCATCATCTGCAGCTCGAACTATGGGGTTGTCGCTGTCAAAACTTTATTTCAACTGCTGAAAGAGTAGATAGAAAAATTTGGTTTGTTGTCGACAAAAGGGAGACTAGCTTTTTAGGATAAGAATTTGTATCAGGTAGCAGATTTGTCCGGTAATGACTACAAATTAAAGGTCTGTCACGATGTCGGTAGTGTTAAACGGCTTTCCAAAGAATGAAATATGGTTGGTTTATACCAATGTATTTAATAAAACAACATTTTCTTTCGTAAAATATTTGTCATCTGGAAATTCAGCAATTGCAAAAAAAGAAAGAGTTTCTAAACGAGCACCATAACAAGACAGCAGTATTATCAAATTATTACAAGGCGGCGCAGTTTGAAGCTGATCCCACCAATCAGTGTTGTTCCTCTACGTGTCGACTTTAATTGTCTACATTTCGCCGTAGACAATTGGTCGACAAGGTAGACAATATGTCGACGATGTAGACAATGTAAACAATAACTTTGGCATCTTAAATCTCACAAATAAAATCATTCCAAATAGTCTTCTACAACGATATACACGTGGTTTTAATACAGGGTGGCGCACGAATCGTGCTACAATAAGAAATTTAAATAACTTTTATTTTCGTCAATCTATTTTATTATTTTTTTTTTATTGGATTAAAAATTAAATTTTATTTTAAATAACTAATGGTTTTTAAAGATGATAGATTGCAAATGACCTCCACGCTCATCCACGCATATGCGGCACCTGATCAGAAAAGTGTTCATTGCGGCATGAAGGGTTGAAATTGGGATCGCATCAATTATTGTTTTAATGGACTGCTTCAATTCTGTCAAATTCCTGGGTTTCGTTTTGTACACTTCCCGCTTGACATAACCTAATACAAAAAAGTCTGGTGCAGTCAGGTCAGGTGAGCTTGGGTGCCAGCGGAAAGTGCAGTTTCTGGATATCAATTTGTTTGGGAATTTTCGTTGGAGCTCCGCCATAATTTGTGTGGCTACGTGTGCACTTGCTCCATCTTGTTGAAACCAAATCCTGCTGAAGGGGTGACTCGTTCTGGGTGCGGTTCCGTCTCATGGAGCATTTCTGGATTAGATTCACTCCATATACGGCAATTTTGCTTGTTAACATTGCCGTTTAAGTCAAAATGGGCCTCATCAGACATGAACAAACAATTTATCAATGTATTGTCTTCTTCGGCCATTGCAATCATTTTTCGGCAAAATTCCAGGCGAACAGCTAATCCTGAGGGTTTAACTTGCTTGTAATTTGGAATTTGTACGGAAACAAGTTTAAGTCATCATGAAGTATCCGTTGTAATGACCGTCTGATAACTCCAATTTGGCCCGATAAGTTTCGAGTCGAAACATTTGGATTTGCCTGTATTGCCGATGCAACAGCCACGATTGTATCCTGAACCCGAACATTGGGATCTCGATGATACGGTTTTCGTTCGATGATTCCAGATTCGGCAAACATGTTCACCAGGCTCATAATGGTCGATCTACTCTGGGGAGTACCGCCAAACTCCAGCCTAAATTCCCTTTGGACGGAAATGACGGACTGCAAAAAATGGTATCGCTGTACTATCCAAATCGTTTTTTCAGTATCCTAAGCATTTTGATAAATCTAAATAGTAGCCTATAAAATGAAAAAAAATAAGCCGATTGCTCACACTGAAAAAAAGTTATAACGTTTTATTTTTGTAGCTCGATTCGTGTGCCACCCTGTATTATACATACGCATATAAGTTTCAAGCTATAAATTATAATATTTTCTTCAAAATAAAAGTTTAAAACGCGTAGGTGCTATTAAGATATTTGGCCGATTTATAATAAATAAATTCGCAGCTCCTTGCACTGTGTTCAACAAAACTCTGCAAAATACTGCTGAAAACCGTCTTCGCAGGCACCGTACAGGTAATGAAAAATGTTATTACATATTTTCTAATAATATTGATTTCAAAAGTAAATCCTTTGCTGATATTTATCTATACTAGCCGACCCAGCTCTCGAAATTCGAATGCCAAATTTATTTTTTTAGTTCATTATCATTGAATATTAGAGAGAGAATTCATGATTTTTTAAATTGTTGAATGCAATGAGAAGTACCTACTAAGCACTCAGTCATGGATGGAAAACAGTTAATGGTAAACAAACTTTCAAACCTGTACACATTTTTGACACATTAACAATTTTTGTACAACAACAAATGTTCATGGTTCTTACTCTTGAACCTTTCATGTTTCATTATTTCCATGCTAAACCAAAATTAGTACATACAACAATACTAACGCCTTAAACAAATTCAAGAAATATCAAAATAACACAAAATAATGGATTTAGATATGGGCACGCTTCACACGCCTCGTATGTTCACCACACTTTACCTCTTATGAAATGCCACAACATATGAAGTAAATAATGATTGTTTTAATTTGTATAAAATCAATTATACTAACTTCGTAAATGAAACTTCATTATTTTCTAAATTCATTGTGACGGTCTTTGCCCTAGTTGTATATATGTTTTCATTAGAAATTAAATATTTATTTACACTTTTCCACCACTTTCCTGTTCTCAGTTATTCACCATCCCAGTATTGCCCAGCACAAACACAACGCCATAAATATGTATGTAACGAACACTCAAGAGTATGCAATGCGGGCGATCACTCACTTATTACATATGTTATCTCGGATACCAAGCTATCGGGGTATATCTGTGGACGAATCAGATAGGTTAGCTGAAAGCTGTCAAAAAATCAAAGCAAAACGCATACCAACGAATTTTGCAGTCAGCTGGTTCTATACATTTGGTCTCGGATAGCTAGTTATTCCAATTTTTTTGGGATAACTCGAGATAGCTTTCATAAGAGCAGCTGTTTTTTCATCAGATGTGGTTTTGCACGCATTACAACAACAGAAAGTTATTCCAGATTGCTGAGAATAATTGAGTGAATGTCCCCAATTTCTAATTCCTTTTATATAAAGGGTCCGCCAAATAACTTTTTTTTTTGAAAACACTATAAAGAAAAAACTACTGAATATTTTCTCAAATTTCTTTTTTTATTTGAAAGTAAAATCCTTCCGGTTAATAATGGAAAATAATTTCATTCCAATGGCTGCCTCGGCTGGCCATGCAGTAGCCTACACCATCGGTCCAACTTTTAAGCACATTATCGATTGTGTCCAGCTGTATTTCTCCAATGGCTTCACGAATATTGTCCTTTAAAGCGTCAATTGTCTCTGGCTTGTCGGCGTAACACTCATCTTTTACGGCACCCCACAAATAATAGTCCAACGGTGTCAAATCGCAGCTCCAAGGTGGCCAAACGACATCAGCTCTGCGGCTGATAATGCGATCTTCAAAAACAGGGCGCAAAACATCGAGTGTAGCTTCGGCAGTGTGGCACGTAGCGCCATCCTGTTGAAACCAAATATTGCCAATATCCTCCCCTTCAATTTTTGTGAACAACAATTCGTTCAACATGGCCCGATAACGTAACGGCCACTCCTTGCTCATTTTTGAAGAAAAATAGCCCAATTATGCCTCTGGACCAAAATCCGCACCACACAGTGACTCGTTTTTTGTGTATCGGCTTTTCAATGTATGCGTGCGGGTTTTCTGTACCCCAAATGCGACAATTTTGCTTGTTTACATACTCGCCAAGATCAAAACGAGCTTCATCTGAAAAGATGATTTTTTTGGCAAAATCGGCATCTTCTCTTAGTCAATCGCAGGCCCACTTAGCGCAGCGAAAATGCATTGGATGGTCAGTTGGCTTCAACTCCTGAACCAATTGGACTTTGTATGGCGTCATACTAAGGTCTTTATGCAAAATTCGTGTTCAATTGTTGATAACGACGGTGAATTGATGGCGCTTCACGCACACTTTCTGCCACAGCAGCAATATTCTCGGGTCAACGAACTGTTTTTTGGCTTTTCACGCTTTGGTTTATCGATGAGGATGCTAGTTTCTTTCATTTTTTCACAATATAACGAACATACGGAGCTGAAGGTGCTTCTCTTCTTCCAAAATCCGTACGCAATTTTCGCACACATTCTGCAACATTACCATGATTTTCAAAGTAATGTCGCAATATTTACCAGTGTTGTTCAAGCGTATACACAACCATATTCGTTCAGGGGAAAGATGAAACTAATTATCTGTCAAATCAGACATGAGCTAAGTGTTACCATTCACGAAATAAGCACTAGTTGAAAAAAAACCTTAGATGGCGGACCCGTTAGATACTATTCAAACGCTGAAACGGCTGAAAAGCTATTCTACCTTAAATTGACTTTGACGTGTTTTATGAAGTTTTAATAAAATGGGGGTGGCCACATTTTCATTTTAACCATAAAAAGCAATATAACACAATACCTACCCTTTTTTGTACACTGATACACATCCAAATACGGAGAATCAATAAACTATCAATTTCTTTCGCCAACTTATGTATCTAATTATTTTTTTCTTCACATTTTCCTTCTTGACACACATGGCATTGGTGCGTTCAGTAATTTACTCACATGCTCAGTCACTTATGTTCGAGCACGTCGGGTGCGATCTACACATGTTCAGTACGAAAAAAGAAACACACATTTGGAGCTCCGCATGCTCTGAGTTAAAAAGAAACACAAACAAATTTTTTGACAACTCAGACTCTGCTCTGAACTAAAAAAGAAAAATGCCTATTGTCGACACATTTAAGTCGACAATTGTGAATCGTCTACATCGAATTGTCTACATGTAGACAATCATGTAGCCTTGATTTATAGTCTACATGGCACAACACTGCCACCAAGTCAAAACTTCTCACTAAGAAACCGAAAAGATAACAGCGTAAAAAACTAATTAACGAGGAAGGAAAAATTTTCAGAATGCAAAGACAACAAAGAGCGTCTACAATGTGCTAATTTATACTCCCAGTCTATAGAAGGATGGCTTTTCTGAAGATCAAGTGATAATTAGAATCATTCTTTATGATCATTTGCTAGACAGGATGATTTCAACGTGAATCAAATAACATTTGCTGGCAGTGTAACTCAGCTTAGCTTTGTTCAAATCTATGTCAATTGTGCGCAATTTAATCAGTTTTTTTAAATTTTATATAACGCAAAGACTTGTATTATTTATTTTATTCAACATGATGTCAAATTAATTTTATCCAAATTATTTTAAGAATTAATCACCCTTTACCAGAAATCATGGGGTAGCTCATCTTCTCCTGCCACCAGGGGTGTAAATTCATAAGCATCCATTATTGTACAATCCGGATTCATGTACAATTTATATGGTGCCTTACAAACCACAGTGTAAACATATTTTGCATTACACAACAAATCCGTAAAACCTATTTGAATTTTTACCAGTGTAATAAATAATCCAATTAGTGTTTTGTAGGTACACCCTCACCCTCAAGCCCTAAAAACAACATAGGTAGTTTTGTCTTGTCTTTCTTATCCGCGGCCTTCTTAAGACGAGCAGTGTACCATATAAATTCTTAACGCTAATGTAACCGTTTCTTGGAAAGAAAAAAAAAAACAGATGCCACACACCACAGTTATTCTGTAGTGGAATGTGCTCGTTAAGGTAAGGACAAACGTGTTGAGTCCTTGGGAAGCAGTTGCTAGTTCACCTGCCTCCCATCCCAACGAACTATTCCTACGCAGTTTTTTATTGGATGTTTCACAAAAATAACACCAAGGTTACGAGTAACCTTACAAAAATTACAAAAAATATAAGCAAATTCTAAAAAAAGAAACACTTGTGGAAACTTAAGTAAATGCAAGAGATACCCTTCTAAAGCTTCACTATTCACTTTTGTACTTCAAAACCAAACGAACAGTCGTCCTTTGGAACTGATCCCTATAATGCATATTATTATACATACACATATCCACATATACATGCTCCAAATGCATGCAAACCTAATTTTTATTTTGTTTTATTTCATTATTAACTTAAATTATAAAGCTATAGCCACCAGGCTCTCAGCTAGTTTTTTTAAATTTTAAATTGTATTAAATTTTCTGGTTGAAGAGAAGTTAGTAGGTTGTAAAGGGTTTTTCAACAGGGACGCTACAAAAGTAGAGCGACAGGGACAGCAAATGACGCCATATTTCTTGCCGCTCTTTTGACATTTCTTTTCAGAAAGGTTTGACATTTCATGATGGAAAGATATACGAGTCAACAACGATTCGAAATTATTAAAATTTAATACCGAAATTCGGAGTCAGTGGCCTCAACGTTAAGAGCGCTACGTCCAATTTATGGTCGTCATAATCGTCCTGGCAGATCAACAATTGAGCGTCTAGTGGAAAAAATTGAATGCACAGGCACAGTACAAAATGTCCCCGTGCCAGTGAGACAAAAAAGTCCCCGTAGTGTCGAGAATATTGCTGCCGCTGAGGCTTCAGTTTCAGAAAGCCCTAATGTGTCTCTCACACGTCGTTCTCAAGCGTTTGGCATTTCTGTGACGTCGTTGTGACGACTTTTGCGAAAAGATCTTGGCCTACATGCTTACAAGATTAAATTGACGCAAGAACTGAAGCCGCTTAACCACCAGAAGCGTCGTATGTTCGTGAATTGGGTTGAGCAACAACTTGAAAATGATTCGGATTTTCATCGAAAAATCATCTGAATGGCTTCGTCAATAAACAAAATATTCGGTATTCGTCAGGCAGCAATCCACACGTACACCATGAGTCATCATTGCATCCGGAAAAAATTACGGTTTGCTGTGGTTTATGGGCCGGCGCGGCGGCGTCATTGGGCCGTACTTCTTCCGTGATGATCAAGACCGGCACGTTACTGTGAATGGGGATAGCTACCGTTCAATGATAACCGAATATTTTTGGCCCAATTGGATGATATGGACTTGGAGGACATGTTATTCCAACAGGACGGCGCCACAAGCCACACAGCAAATGTCACAATCAATTTATTGGAAACCAAGTTTAGAGAACGTGTTATCTCACGAAAGGGTCCAGTCGTTTGGCCGCCTCGGTCATGCGATTTGACGCGGTTAGACTATTTCCTGTGGGGCTACGTCAAGTCGATGGTCAATGCCAACAAGCCAGCGACTATTGATGAACTTTATACGAATATCGAACGTGAAATTGCAGCAGTATCGGCCGATTTATACTTGAAAACCGTCGAAAATTAGGTTCAGCGTCTGGACTTCTGCAAGCGTGCCCATGGTGGCCATGCAAAAGAAATCGAGTTCCATACATAATGGCATCGAACGTACTTTCACAGGAATAAAGAATTTCATTGATATCCAAAACCGTTTTTGTTTTATTTAAAAAAATTTTTGTAGCGCTCTTATGGAAAACCCGATAGATAAGTTTAATATTTAACTCTGTGGCGGATGTTAGTATTACATAATTGTGTGTTATTGAAAAATGCTGTTGAGGTTTGTTTAATTTTTGGACAGTCATATATTACATGCTGAATTGTAAACTGTGAGTTGTTATTGCAAAAATGACAGTTCGGCTCGGTGGGTTTTCTTTGCTGATGAGATAGCTATTTTTTGCAAGAGTGTGTCCAAGCCTGTGTCAAAAAAAGCATTTCACCATTTGGTTTGATACGTTTCTTGGATATTTTTTTCTTGTGTGACGTTTAGCCCAAATTATGCGTTTCACCCAGTTACTACAGTTGGGCTCATCATGTTACATATATATATGGATATATAATTTGTACGCCTCCGGGATCTATCTTTGAATAATAATGGGTATACCCACAGTACACATAATAAAGAGTAGTTTTAAACTTAGTTTACATGCGGCTCAAAAATCGAGTTCGAGTAGAGAGTTTAATTAAAAATGAGTTATATAAAATATGGAGAGAAATCCCCTTTTAGAATCTCATAATTGGGGTAAATAGTCATTTTTTGGAAAAAATTATTAACGTCACAACAAATAAACACTGAAAAAAGACGATTATGTCCACTTTTATAGTCACTGGTTGGTCAACTGTCAAATCGACTGTGAATTCAAAATGACGTAAGATCGTGAAAATCTGTTTTGACACGCATTTTAGGGCCAAGTTGATTATATACGACATCCATCAATAAAATTTGACATTTTGTGACTAGCCAATAAACTATATTTTGAAATATTTTTCGATAGGTACATACACTTATATGCTGCTAATGAGTGCTTATTTTTTACTTAATAAAATATATGAACTGACTTGTTCCTTAAATGCTTGTTGCTATCCAATTTTAGAGCTTCGGTAGGGTGCGCTGCTCAAGTTTTAAGTAAGTTATTTTTGTAGGCAATTTGACAGCAGCTCACACAAAGCTATACTCAAACGTCTTTTATTTACGTCTTTTATTTAAGTATCTTTGATCTGGTAGCACGCAACTTTAACTTTTACTTAAAGTGGAAGAGCGCACCTTACCTATGCTTATTAATATGATTTATAAAACAACAAAAATAAATAAACCGTATTTTTGGCCCAGTTTATTGCGTTAGTAATTTTTATTTCCTGTACGTGACTAGGTTTGAAACAATTTTTTAAAGAAAAGGACACATAATTAACAAAAATTGTTGATTTTGACTGTTTCAGCTAACTTTTCCGAAAAGTTTAAAAACATATTCGAATTGTTTGTTTTTGAACGTGCCCATTGACAGAGAAAGAACTCTACGAACAAGGACTTCGAGATTTATCAAAGTCATCGGAACTATACCAACTAAACAACATAATATCATTCGATACTCGAATAAATGTCACAAATCTATCCAAAGCAGACTTCAGCTTTTACTTTTATCGAAAGCAGATTCTTGTATATGTAATGTGTGTAAATTCTGCTTTGCTGTCGATGGCTTTTGCCAAAAGAACACGGCTAATAAAACAGATATTAGTGCTACTTTTAAATAACAGTTTTAAATTCCTGTTACTGAAATAACAATTATGGAACAAGAATTGTCAGTGGAATAACAATTTAATAAACAGTTTTCCACTACCATTTATAATTAACTAGCGGACCAGGCGAACTTCGTCTCGCCCCATTTTAGCACCCTCAAATGAACTGCAGAGCTATAATAAAACACATATATTAAAATCAGTAAAGAGTGATCAGATGAACAATGTTTTTCGATTTGTTTTCCGCCGCAAAAACAACAATAAAAACTGTTTACCAAACGACGACGTCCTTTTTCTTCGCTGCTACTATTGGCCGTTCGAAAATCCAATAGAGATTTTTACCTATAATTTTTTTGCAATGCCGGGGAACACTTTACTTTTGTGATGAGTTTCTCCTTCGACGTTGTTAACACGCAAAAATTTGGCGGGAATGATATCAATCCAGTCGTCTTGAGAATGCAATGTCATTCTCATATTTGTTGTCAATTTCAACTTCCTGGCATGACGGCACAAAGACGACGATTTCAAACATGCAATAAATTCATCGGCAGCAGTAGATTCGGGATGACGGGAATCGTTTGACGAAAATCTCCGCTGAGCAATATCATATCCCCACCATATCATCTCGAATCACCTTGTTGAAAGTTTTGAAAGTTGCCAAGGTTTGAAAAGTTGCCAACAGCCCGATGATGGAATGATAATTCCGAAACGCGTAGCAAATTAATTAAGAAAGTTGTGATTAAAAACTAAGTTTTATTTATGAATTAAATAACTAATTAAAATTTAAAGATCTTTTATTTTATTTTATATTTACTTTTATTTCTTATATACCAACATAACTGGAGACGAAAATACCATAATGAATTTCACAACCATTTTCATCAAAGGTCGAACCTTTGCCATCTTATCAGCCTTATTGTTGATTGATTTCTTTAAATAGAGTCTGCGACATGGAGTTAGCTACCAAAGACCATCATGTCTCCGTCTAAGCAACAACACAATGACTCTTGAGGTAAAGTGTGAAATCCCGAAAAAAGCATTATACCAACAATCTTTTTCAAATCTTCTTTGGTAAATACGAACGTGTGAGAGTTGTGGTCCACTGCGTATATCCGGCTTTGACCAACAAACAATTTAATTACCTCATCGTCGAAAAACTGTTCAAATATTTGAACTGCGCTGTCCGATTCTATCTTTTCTTTTACTTTGGACAAATTTTCCAAATAGTGGAAAGTTTCGTCTACTTCATTAAAATAAGCCACATGATTTGGCCTTCTTTCCTTGCTTCCATGTCTATGATTAACTTTGGCCTCTACAACTGCTCCTATAATACTCAGGCAAGTCATCCCCACATAAATCCTCCCCGTCGCGTCGTTTTGAATATTAACATCCGGTGGAATAACCAATCCTTCATTTCTTACATATCCATCATCCGGAATATCATCAAAAGCCATGTAGAGATTTGCGTAGCGCCTACCATAAAACCTGTTGCAGGTACTCGTATTTGTTCAACCTCAACGAAAATCTTCCGAATAACAAAAAGACATGTCCATGTTTGCTTTCAAATCAAAGAAATAAAAATCAAACACTACTTTTCAAAAAAAATATAACTGAAATTTTCAAAAATACTGTACTCACTTGAGTACAATGGCACGTAATGGGTTAAACTGGAGTTTAGTTCAATCGGAATTGATCGGAAGGACAATGCTTTCAGTCATGGAATCTGGAATTTGTCGTCAAAATAGTTTGTCTCAGTAGCAGTATTAGCTTTATTGATTCTCAGGTGGGGATGAAACTCAGAGTCGTTTGAGTAAGCTGGCCAAGTTTTTGCGAAAATGTTCTGCGATTTGATGCAGACAGGATATAATATGCAAGCCTTCGTTTATCGTTTTAATAGTGTGGGGTGTAAGGTTCCCCGTTAATATTTTTATATCGCCCCAGAGTTTTTTAGGGGAAGAACTTGGGTTTATGTTATATGTAAAAAGTTCAAAACATTTTTTCTTTTCAATTCTAGCTGTTTTACGGAAAAGAGCATTGAGTTTTCCATCCCGGATAATCAGTTCGGTTTTAAGGCGGGACATGACACAATTCATGCCGCGTCTAAACTGCTTTCTGATATACAATGGAACAAAACTAAAAATCAGTGTACGGGTGCCTGTCTGGTTGATTTGGAGAAGGCCTTCGACACCGTATGGTTAGAAGGTCTCTATCTAAAGCCAACCAGACTAGGTATAAGTAAACCTCTATTGTATATGCTTTATGACCTGCTAAATGGTAGAAAGTTTGTTGTCAAGAGTGACAATGTAACTTCTACCGCAATTTTTAATACGAGTATTAATAATGGTCTTCAGAAGGGAGCGGTTAACTCCCGATCTTATTCAGCATTTACACCAGCGATCTGATAGGTAGTCTAACTCAGGCAATTGCGTACGCAGACGATCTAATTGCGTACAGAACAGCTAATTAAGTTGATGTCATTAAAAGTCTTTTGCAGAGTGACTTCGACAAGATTCAGCGATATTGTGATGACTGGAAGTTGGAAATCAACTTCCAGAAATCAGAAACTATTTTGTTTAGGACTCCGTTGTCTAGCGCCTCAAGGGATACGAGAAAGAACTGGCGCAAGCTGGTTATCGTAGGGCCACATGGACATCCACTGGCGAGTAAAAGTGTAGTAAAGTATCTTGGCATCTATTTGGATCAGTATTTGTATTTCGACATACATTAAAGTGCTGTTCTGGCCAGGGCTAGGTGAGCCTTTGCCCTGACAAAACGACTCTAGCAGCCATCTTGACAGCAGGGTGAAGGTAATTTGTTACATGGCCCTCCTCAGGCCGATGATTGCCTATGGATGCCCGGTGTGGTTCAACGTTGCCCCATCTCAAATGGAAAAGATTCGGGTGTTTGAGAGGCAGTGTCTTCGAAGTTGCCTTGGATTACACAGAACACCAGAGTCGGAGTACAAACGATATTATTCCAACAAGGTTCTATACAACGGAGCCAACATAAACAGAATAGATATTTTTTTGTTTAAAGTGATTCGGGGGCACGTTGCAAGAGCGATGTCCTCAACTAACAGCTTAATTTTTGGGGCTTACTACCCCAATAACGAATATTTTGAGAGTGCGCGGTTAAGTGGCTACATCCCTCCCGAGGCATTCCTCAATTTAGACAGTCGAGGGCTGATACAGGATGGTGGGGCGGTTCCGCTCTTCTACCACGTCAGCCGGAAAACTGTGGATAGGCGACTCCTGTACGGTCGAGACGTCATCGTTCAAGGTGGAGAAGAGCGCCTTCGGTAATAAGATACCGTGTTTTTTGTCAATAAGTTTTCTTGGTTAAAAACAAAATTAAATAATAAGATTTAATTAAAATAAGTTTTTAGGTCGAAAGACATTAGTTCTAAGAGTTATTGTTTAGTTTAGAGCGCCCGTATAGGGCCAGTAAATTAGTTGTAAGTTATTGATAATGAGGCTAGTTGTAAACATTTTTGTCTAGCTTTAAGATAGTTATTAGTTAATATTAAATAAAAATGAATTACAAACAAAAAAAAAAAGCGTTGAGTTTTCGATACGAGATAAGATTTGTCTCAGTTGGGTGTCTCTTAAAGAAATGAAAAGCGGTTTGTTTCTCGGTTCGAAGTTTCTGAAGTTCCTTAGTCCACCAGGGGAATACGGCTTTATGTTGCCAATTTTTGGTTTGGAGATTAGTTATATTATGAGCTGCATAACTTATTGATTTTGTGATAAATGCTGCTTCCTTATTTACATTAAATTAAAAATTCATCGTTTTTCTTTTAAAATAATTCCCAATTCGCATTATTGGTTTTGAATTTAGGTTGAAGTATTATAGGTTTGTGTTTAATATCTTTCAGTATATTAATTAAAATTGGGAAATGGTTACTGCCATGTAAGTTAGGAAAGGTATCCCAAGACACGTTTAATGTATTTTGGCAGGTAAGAAAGGATAGGTCTTTATGTGTTAGCGTTCGGTATTTGGAAAAATGTGTCGGAGAGACGTTGCTTAAAATCGATAAATTTGATGTAGATAAAAAATGTTCTACAATTCTTCCTCTGGTATTAAGTATTAGTAATGGAGATCCCCAAAGGGGGCTCTAGGATTTAGAATCTCCAATCATTAATATGGGCGAACTTATATTTTGAATAATGCCATCTAATTGAGAGCTTGTGGTTGTGAAAACTTGATTAGGAGGAATATATATACAGATTATAGTAATTTTGATTCTGAGATGGATTTTTACTGCTATGACTGATATCAGGGAGTTGATTGAAATTGGGTTGTATGGTATCGAGTTGTGTTTAGCATAATTATTAACCTTGGGGTCAAAATAAGAAGTATCATTTTTTGGTAGTTTATTGTTGCTGGATTTCTTATATATGTTTCTTGGAGAGCGATTATTACAGGTTTATGTTCGTTTATAAGTAAATGCAGTTCATGTAAGTTATTAAAATACCCATTTAGGTTCCATTGAAGAACTTTTATACTGAGTTTGGTTTGAGTTTTAAATTTATTTACATTGTATATTGAATTTTGATTTAATAATCTTATGATGGCAACTTTCTTTGTTTATTGCTTGGACACTGCTGATCGGGTATCGAAGTATCTCCGCTCTCGGGAGAGCGATGATGGTTTGAGGCTCGGTTTTGAGGTTTTGGATGAATACAAATATCTTGGAATTAAGGTCAACTTTGGAATTCAGAAAAAAACTCACACTTTGAGCCTAGAGCGTCTCAAAGTCTCATCAATTTAACATAGACAAACTATGGAATCGACAGTTGATTGTCGGCTTTTTGATACTCGTGTTCACGATAGTTGTCTCTATCTCTAGCATGTATATACAGAGAAGAACCGTTAAAACTCAGTCAATTAATCGAGCGGTCGCTTTTGTCTTACGAAGGGATGGGTCAATATTTCGGTAACAGATTTTCAGTAACAGGTCGTATTAGCAAATAGCAATAACAACTTGTTTTTTATAGGTCTAAAACAACTGATATTAAAATAACGGGAGCGCAACGAAAATCCCGAAATAAAGAATCCCGTGAGAATTATTTTCACTACTATATTGGAAAATAGGAGCCAACTCGCGGGATTTTAAAATCATATGAGAAAGTAATTTCTTAATTTACTTTTGAAAGTATTTATTTTAAATTATTCTTCCGAGATTTAATTTTTTTCTTTTTTTTTTACTTTTTTCCAAAGGAAGCATTTTTTTCACAAAATTAACATATTTTTATGAGTTTAAAGAAAAAAATATGGCAATTGGTTTTTCGTGTAGTGAAATACATCGATGGAAAGGTGGAAGCCCAAGATCGCGAAATTGCTTAGTCGCAAATCGAGTTGAAATAGAAAAATATTTCGATTTTGAAAAATTATTATTGAACCCATGCAAAGTTTCTTTAAGTCCAAAAAAATGTTTAATTCAAAATTCAGGCGGATGCTTGTTATTCACGGCGAATTTTTATTTTCCTTAGTTGTCTCACTGTGTCTAGCGACCTAAATAAAAAAGTTTTGGATTAGTTTTCGGAGTAGTCACTTGCGTTTTGAAAAAAAAAAAACAGTACAATGTTCGTTCCTGTTGATTCTAACGGATTCGAGTCACCATTACTGTATGAAAAAATTGAATGAGGAGTAGTCGATTAATAGTATCGAAATTGCGTGATTTATGATACGAGTTTATGTGTTGTGGGATTTTGTGATGCAGGATTTCATTACCAACCCTGATTTGAATTGTATCTTCCCTTGGTCTAGGTCATGGACTTATATGAGAGTGCGCGTGCATGCAAAAACTATTCAGTCCGCGATTCGAGCAACTTAAAAGTTTGTGTTTTGGAACAAATCGACAATCGCCCCAAATAAGTTCTTCAGTTTGTATCACACCGAACTATATGTAACTGCGCACACATTAAATCAAAATATTGTCTGTGTTGTTGGTGTATCTAGTTTTTTTTTTTTTTATTATTCGCGCACTCAAGGGGTTATAGATACACTTAAAATGTTTATACACAGTATACGAGCTATTATGAAAATGCGATAGGATTAGACAGGAGATACCGATGTACATTGGCTTTAAATGCCTGAGTATCGCAATGGGAGGGAAAAATTCGGTCGGGTAAAGCATTCCACATTCGTGTTGTGCGGCTAAAGAAAGAATCTCAATACTTTACAGTACGTCCGAAGTTGAGCTCAAGGGTAAGCTGATGGACATTCCTAGAAGCGCGAGTGTTACGGTTGAATAATTTAAGGGGGGATTGCAACTGGCTATTTCACTAGAACACTGTCTATAATAATACCGATAAAATAATGAAAGGCATGAAACATTGCGACGGTGCGAGAGAGGCTCAATTGTTTTAGTTATTGTTTCATCACCTATCATTCTTAAAGCTCCTTTTTGGATTCTGTCCAGGAGACTTAAGTGCGTAATGGGAGCACCTGCCCAAATATGACAATTGTACTCAAGCTTTGGACGAATGAAGGCTTTATAGATTACAGCCAGATCAGAAGGGGAGAAATATTTCTTGCATCGTCTCAGAAAACCCAAACATCTTGCAGCATTTTTGGTGACATCGAATATGTGTTCATTCTACAAAAGGTGGTCAGTGATGCACATACCGAGAACTGAAAGTTGTTCGGTTTCCTCGATGCAAGCGCCGCTAATGGACAACGGCATTGGGGGAGGGTCCGGCTTTAACGACAGAAGCCAGCATTGGGTTTTTGAAGCATTAAATTCTACGCGGTTTTTTATTCCCCATTGAACAATGCTGTCTAGATCAGAATTTAATGAGCTAATCATACGCTGCCGTTCAAGTCCCACATCCGAAGGACATGGATGAGGATCTAAAAATGAGTATGAAAAGCTGAGGGTACTGTCGTCAGCAAAACAGTATATTCTATTAGAAGTTTCAGACAAGAAATCATTGATGAAAATGAGAAAGAGAGTCGGAAACAGAACGGAGCCCTGGGGCACACCAGCATTTATTTTATGAATATCGGACTTGAAACCGTCTAATACAACTTGTATTGAGCGATCCGAAAGGTAATTTCTAATCCAACAAAGAAGAGATTCTTCGATAGCAAATGCACGCATTTTCGATAAGAGAGCCTGATGCCAAACTCTATCAAATGGTTTTGAAATATCAAGCGCAATAATCTTACTTTCTCCAAAACGACGTAAAGATTTGTGCCACTGTTCGGTGAGATATAACATCACATCACAGATCACCAGTGGACCTATTGCTACGAAAGCCACTGTTCTGATTGCTACGAGCGAAAGATTTCTGCTATGAATTCACTGTAGTTGCTACGAGCAAAAGTTAATTGCTTTGAAATTATTCTATTATTGACTGTTGTTTTTTGCAAATGTTGCAAATATTATAATTGCTTTTTGACTCAAAATTTCTTCATTTAACTTACACTAGAACTTATCCAGTGCAATTTTGTATGTATATTTGCACTGACACAGCCAATATCGTGCGTATTTTTATGTTTTGGAGCGTTTTCGAATAGTTTTGTGCTTCATTGTGAGTTAAATTAGAGCCATTCTCTTCACTATTTGTCAACTTGCCGCCAACTCTCAAGTTAGCCAACTCTAGAGTTGACACAAACTTGAGAGTTGAATGACAAGTTGAAATTTGATTTTCTTCACTATTTTAAATCTCAACTCGAGAGTTGAAATTTAAAAGTTAAAAGTTCCCTGGGAAATTTTTGACAGATACGTATGTTTCAACTTTAGATTTGAATTTATTATGTGCTATGATTTCGAGGGATTCGCGTTTATTTCCAAAATTCTGTGCATATGTTATGTCTCGCGAATTATATTAGGTGACGGATCGGTCGAGTACGAAACGTAAAAAAATTGAAGCAAAACATGCAACCAAACTCTTACCTGATGGGAATATCATGTATGCATAATATATATATATATTCGGTAAAACGTATGTATGTATGTGTTTTTAGGGCTGTCGTTTTTAATGTGAGCTATTTTTTTCAAGTAAAAGTGAAAATTCTATTTAACTGAAATTTAATTTTCTGCAATTTAAATATTTTTGCTTAGGCGGTTTTAGTAAAGAATTAATCTCTTTTTAATTTGATTCAATCGGTGACACCAGAATAATTGCTTAGTGAGTGCTGCAATGTATAATTTATTATCCATATCAGTAATTTTTTTTTGACGTATGAAAATAAACACGGGAATGCGCTTTCTTGTGTAGTTGTATCATACTTGTAACCGTTCTTTCCGTGTTTCGGACATGTGAATCAGCTGAGGCGCAAGGTAAGCAATTACAATTATTGACACCCGCATCACAATAAGATGCACTGTTGAAATACTCACGCCAATAAAATCAGCAATGGCAACCTGCATTGACCCGACTGCATAATACCTCAAAACTATCAAAAATTGGTCGTAATTCGCGCGATCTACACATATGTAAGTTAGCATAATTTAAACTAAAAAATATTCAAATTATTAAAGTAAATCGGTGAATAAAATCATGGTCATCGCATTTTTCAAGCCCTACTCCCAATCACATTAGATATATATTGTCTTCTTTCAATCGCTAAAAATTCTTCTTATCTTCGCTTGCGGAAGCAGACGATGGATTATTTTCCCTATAATAATTTTCTCGGAACATATTACTTTAAAAATATTTTTATTCAAAACGCAACAGAGAATAATTTTTGAGAGAAGATGCAACAAAATGTATTACAAGTTTGAATTTGACATAAAACTCTCAAGTTTGCTCTCTCAACTTCCTCTATTTTCGGAAGTTGAGAAAACCAGAAGTTGAATAACTCGAGAGTTGAGAATCGAAAGTTGAAACTGTCAACTTTGAGTGAAGAAAAAGAAAATCACAAGTTGATAATAAAAATCCTGAAGTTGAGTTCAACTTGTAGTGAAGAAAATGGCCCTTAATATCTTTCCTTCAAATTTATTTCAGCTATGGTTGCATAGCAACGCCGGGTACAACTAGTTTTAAACAAAAGAAAATGAAATGAAACGAAACTTTTTTCCCTCTCCCTCTCATCATAATTCCTAATTGGTGCTATACATTTTGTACACTCATTTTTAGCTTTCCTTTTCTATCGCGCTTACAAAATGCTTGCAAAGTTTATTACAAAACATGAAATTTTGTTACTTTAAGAATTTTGGAAAGGTAGAGTTATAAGCCCCTAGGTCATGGCTCTCCACGTGATATAGAGCCACTAAACTTGTATTAGTTAAATTTGAATTATTTTTTGGGCGATATTACATCTTTTTTATTTTTGCTTGGGATATACATAGGTACTATGTGGCAAGTTTTGCATTTGGAAAAAAATTGAACTCGAGATTTTAATCAAACTTGTCATTGCGATGATAGGAAACACCAAAGAAGTGTGTCGCGCTATTCCGTCTAAACGGCTGAAGAGATTTTCTTCAAACTTGTTATTTAAGAGTCTTAGGTGATGGTCTAAAATAGATTTTTGAATCGATTTTTAGATCCAAAACTAACCTGCCATACAATTTGTCTACCATCTCAATTTAATCTTCAATCTTAATTTCTAAAGATTTTGATACAAAATTATTATTTTAGATACATACCTATATACAATATGCTACATCTTGGTCAAACATTTGTTTTAAATATTTTGTTATTAACGGTACCTGCCATACAACATTTTGTTTTTGATTTTGAACTTTCTCATAAACGGCTCCACGGATTTCAATTAAAATTTTTATACATATTGGTTTTTGTCTACGACTTGTAAGTTTTTAAATTATTAATGTTATTTTTAAAATAAAATGAAAGATTAATGCTTTGAATTTTAAATTTAGTCAACAGCCTTTAGTCCTACAAAAAATGGCGTTTCGTCCCGACGATCTCACTTGGACTCATCAGTTGACTATAGTGAGGACCTTTGTCATTACGCAATTTTTGCCAAGTTCAGGTCATCTTACATAGATTTCGTGAAGAACATCTAGTGTGAACTAATTTTATTTATTGTTTATATTTATTTTTATGAGGTCCTTCAAACTATAAATTATACCAACATTTTCGAAAAATATTTTTTTGTATTTTAAAAAAAAATATTTTTTTTTTGAAAGTTCAATATTTCGAAAATGGGTCTATGATTTTTTTATCAAATATTTAAGAGTGTCAGATCAAGTTTTTTTTAGAAAAAAAATTGTAATTATATAAAAAACTAGCGGATCCAGCGAACTTCGTCTCGCCTCAATTTAACGCCTTCATATAAACCCTAGAGCTATAATAAAGCACATACATATCTATAGTTCAAATTGCAATATGTGATTTATTTGAATGGAATCAAATTCAGTAGAGAGTGATATGATAATTAATGTTTTTCAAAAATGAAGACGGTTTGCCAATGCTCGAACAGGCAACGTACAGCTAACCGTGCGAAAAACAGCGGAATTCGATATTTTCTCCACAGACTTACAATGGTTTGCCTTGTGATTTATTGATTTTCATCGCAAAAGCCAATTGACCGTGGAACTGAATCCACTTGAATTGAATTTAGGGCCAGTTAGAATAATCGGAATTCGTGGCGTTGATCGCAAACCATCATCATCTATTATATATCTCGTAAACTTCTCCACCCGAAACGTCTTCTATCACAATGAATTTCACAATTAACCGAAATTTTCCAAGCTTCAAAACAAATTTTCCACCTATAAATTGTCCAAAAACTCCATGGAACATTCTAGACAGTTCGAGAAACGTCAGGAAAAATCAGAGGAAATCCTTATCGTGTTCCAGAAAGTTCAACAAAATAAAATATCAAAATCCATTTAATGGGAATCAAATGATGTAGTGTAGTGTCGAAGTGTGTATACAAAATACATTATTTATACTAATAAATCAACAACAAACATGTGAGTGACAGTTTTGGTCATAACACCGCTTTTAGCCATCGGACAGCAAACAAATCTTCTGAAAATTTCATTCAAATCGATCCAGCCTAAAGTAGTAGGTCGCCCACAAACATAATTTGGATTGTTCTTATTATATAAGAAGAGATAAGAAGATATACTAAATAAAATTAATGAAGTTTGTGCACTGATTGTCCCACAACAACTTCTAAAAAATTAGTGTGCGAAGTTTAAATATTTAATAATTTCAAAATTTCAAAAAAAAAATCATTATGCAACACGTTTAAAAATATATTTTTTTTTTTCAAAAATCCAAAAATAATATTTTTCGACAATTTTGATATGCAGTATTATTTATAATTCGAAGGGCGTCCTATATAAAAATTTTAATCGAAATCCGTGAAGCCGTTTATGATAAAGTCGAAAATCAAAAAAAAAATTGTATGGGAGTTATCATTAATAACATAACAAAAAATATTTGACCAAAATGTAGACTATAGTACCTAAAATAGTGCACACACTTTTTTTATCAAAATCGTTAGAGCCGTTTTCGAAATAATCAAGATGGTAGAAAAATTTGTATGTCAAGTACTGTTACTTTTAAGTATTGAGTATTACAAACTACCCTATTTTAGGAACGCGAGCAAAATAAACATTTAAGAAAAAAACATGAAAATCGGTTAGATAGTCTCGGAGTTCACAACACGAGATTTATATACATATAAAAGATTAAGTAAAAACGACTTTAAAAGTATATTAAGATTCTTAATAGATACCTTTTGCACACGATTTGATCGAACATAAGAGCAAGTTCGTTCGCTGCAATGCGCATGCAAGAACTGTCAATCGCAGTTACATAACAGTAATTTTAGAATGTTCGAGCATCCTTTAGAAGTAAAGGGACCGCCAAATAACTTTTTTTTTGAAAATGCTTTAAAAAAAACTACTGAATATTTTCTCAAATTTCTTTTTTTATTTGAAAGCACAATCCTTCCGGTTAATAATGGAAAATAATTTCATTCAAATGGCTGCCTCGGCTGGCCATGCAGTAGCCTACACGATCGGTCCAATTTTTAAGCACATTATCGATTGTGTGCAGCTGCATTTCACCAATGGCTTCACGAATATTGTCCTTTAAAGCGTCAATTGTCCCTGGCTTGTCGGCGTAACACTTATCTTTTACGGCACCCCACAAATAATAGTCCAACGGTGTCAAATCGCAGCTCCGAGGTGGCCAAACGACATCAGCTCTGTGGCTAATAATGCGATCTTCAAAAACAGGGCGCAAAACATCGAGTGTAGCTTCGGCTGTGTGGCACGTAGCGCCGTTTTGTTGAAACCAAGTATTGCCAATATCCTCCTCTTCAATTTTTATGTACAAAAATTCGTTCAACATGGCCCGATAATGATCGCCATTGACTGTAACGGCCACTCCTTGCTCATTTTCGAAGAAAAAATGGCCCAATTATACCTCTGGACCAAAATCCGCACCAAACAGTGACTCGTTTTGGGTGTATCGGCTTTTCAATGTATGCGTGCGGGTCTTCTGTGCTCCAAATGCGACAATTTTGCTTGTTTACATACCCGCCAAGATCAAAATGAGCTTCATCTGAAAAGATGATTTTTTTGGGCAAAATCGACATCTTCTCTCGATCGCAGGCGCACTTAGCGAAGCGAAAACGCATTGGATGGTCAGTTGGCTTCAACTCCTGAACCAATTGGACTGCGTATGGCGTCATACCAAGGTCTTTATGCAAAATTCGTCTCAATGATGTCTCCGAAATGTTCAATTGTTGATAACGACGGTGAATTGATGTTGATGGCGCTTCACGCACACTTTCTGCCACAGCAGCAATATTCTCGGGTGAACGAAATGTTTTTGGCTTTTCACGCTTTAGTTTATCGATAAGGATGCCAGTTTCTTTCACTTTTTTCACAACATAACGAACTTACGGAGCTGACGGTGCTTCTCTTCTTCCAAAATCCGAACGCAATTTTCGCGCACATTCTGCAACATTACCATGATTTTCAAAGTAATGTCGCAATATTTCCCAGCGTTGCTCAAGCATATACACAACCATATTCGTTTAGCGGAAGGACAAAACTAATTATCTGTCAAATCAGACATGAGCTATGTGTTACCATTCACAAAATAAGCACTAGTTGAACAAAAAAACGTTAGATGGCGGACCCGATATATGTGATCGATGGATTAACAATGAATCTGTAAGGAATGTCGACTTCCAACCACGGCCGGTTTCCTTATAAACGGTGATTTTTTAAGAGCTTGGTTTTTCAAAATTCAAAAAAACACAGAAACTTGTAAAAAGTGAATGAAATTTTTATTTGGATCGATAAATCAATTTCTGCCATTTACTTTTTAAAAATAATTTCACTTAAATGTTGCCCGCGGCTACGCTTCAGGTGGTCCATTCTGAAGGTCAAATTTTGGCAAACTTTTTCACACATTTCGGCCGGAATCTCACCAATGACGCGTTCAATGTTGGCTTCCAAGGCAGCAATCGTGTTTGGCTTGTCCCCATAGACAATAGACTTAACATAGCCCCAAAAAAAATAGTCTAACGCGGTCAAATCACATGATCTTGGTGGCCAATTGACTGAGCCAAAACGTGAGATCAACTGCTCACCAAATTCGCCTCTCAATTAATGCATGGTTTCGCGTGCAGTGTGGCATGTGGCACCGTCCTGTTGGAACCACATGTCGACCGAGTTCAATTCTTGCATTTTCTGCAAAAAAAAATCTGTTATCATCGAACGGTAACTTTCTCCATTGACCGTAACCCTGCGGTCTTCATCGTCCTTGAAGAAGTACGGCCCAATGATGCCGCCTGCCCATAAACCGCACCAAACAGTGCATTTTTCGGGATGCATTGGTAGCTGCTGAATTGCCTCTGGTTGCTCTTCACTCCAAATACGGCAATTCTGCTTATTCACGTATCCATTTAGCCAAAAATGAGCCTCGTCGCTGAAGACCATAAAACGGACGTAGCTTGCGAAACACATTTTTCACAGAGCACGAATTTTGATAATAAATTTCAATAATTTGCAAACGTTGTTCAGGCGTAAGTCTATTCATGATGAAATGGCAAACAATACTGAATCGAAATGTCAAATGTTCGTGGAATTTGTCATGTGTGATCTGTCAAAAATATAAACGTCAAAGACCAAGTAGCAAAAAAATCACCCGTTATTATAAAAAGTCGCAAGGATTTCGCATAAGTGCAGTTTTATAGAATTTCATACTATAGGTACACATTTAATTTTAAATTTTAAAGAAATACCAGGAAAACAATTACCCATAAAATTTTTATTCGGAGGAATGCATAATATTCAACTAATCTGAAATTCTACAGGTTCTTAAACTTATTCACTGCAAATCCTCCCGAAACCCAAACGCGAAAATATTGGTAACAAATTTGGTTAACCAATTTCAGCAATCAACCTTATCCTAATAGCAGGATAAGGTTGATTGCTTGGTACCTACCTACCAAAATATGCTTCTGGTATCGTCATAAACCCTTAACCGCTTTAATATGGCTTTAGCCATTTTAATGGATTATCCATATATATGTGTATTTGTTTTCAATTGGAGATTGTACAACGAAAACTATCCCTGTAAATCCGAACAAAAATAGTTAATGGCGCTAGCAGGTCCTACGAGTACTTCGACATCCAGCGACCGACACAGCCAGAGGAGCTGCGGATTATGTATGTATTTTGCAAAAGCATAGAAGGGGAATAAAATCATTTTGTTACCAGAATTTCAGAGTTTCTGTTGCTATAATACCACTTCAGTGATGTCCTCGAAATTTTACAAACTTGCCGCGTTAAATTATTATACAACCGCACAACCGCTAGAATATGTTTTATTGCGCTTTTCGTTCGCCCTAAAAGGATGTTAATGAAGGATTGTGGCAGTGTGGGAAGTGGGAGGAGGCTCTCAACCTTCATTTAACCAACAAACCCACAAATACAGTCGTTGAAGCATGCTGCAAAATTCAGAAGAAGCCAAGTCGATTTACGAGTAATGTAGAAATGCAGTTTATAAGACATTTTAATTTTTAATAACTAGGTACTCACACTCACACACACGCACACACACACTTCTAGGGACACCCACCCACCACCACAATGTACACTGTATGCAAAATACAACATGCAATCCAGAAGGATAACACATTATTTTTGTAAACAAATTTAAATAATTTAACTTGCTTATTTAGCGCTAATTAAGGTTTTCGTATTTGTTCTGTGGGGATTTGTGCCCCCTATGTGAAAAACGAAAACATCTGAAATGGGTAAGAGAAGATACGAGCAAGTCTTAAGCATTTTAACACAACACTCATATTACTTACATACATATATAATTGTATATCTAAGTATTGCAGAATATGAACGCATTCTCCATCATATGTACGCCACTGCCTGCATCCTTGTCCTTGCGGTTTCATAACAAATGGAAAAAGTTCATTTCGAGAGAAAGTTGTAGAGATGTTATTTATTGTTGATCGAAAAAAAAAATAAAAATAAAAATAGAAAAATATTGAAATTGAAAATTCTAGAGGTGTTTTTGAAGTGAAAGTTCTTTTGGCGGTCGGAGTAAGTATCTAATGTTGGAACTTTTTTTCATTATTTTATTGTTAATCTTTTATATCGGTACCAGGTTCTGGAGCTTCACTTGAATTCCTTGAGGAAGATTTGAGATAAAACTTCTAAAGTGGTAGGTTAAAAAGTATATTCTTTTCACTTTTAATTTGTAATTGCTCGTAAATAAAGCGGTGGCCGTGACGCGATAGTTGTGTGCTCGCCTGTCAACCTCGTGGTTGCAGGTTCGATTCCTGCCGTTGTCTATGTTTTCTTATTTTCTTAAAAAAAAAAATCACATATTTCTTATGCGTTACCTTAACTACTAAGGATACAGTCAATCATGTTTACTTCTTCTTGGATACACCAACAGTGCGACCACGACGACCAGTTGTTTTTGTGTGTTGACCACGCACACGGAGGCCCCAATAATGCCGCATACCACGATGGGCACGGATTTTCTTCAAACGCTCCAAATCATCACGGAGTTTTGAATCTAATGTTGATGAAGTGTACTGCTGATACTTGCCATCGACAACATCCTTTTGTCTGTTGAGGAACCAGTTGGGAATTTTGTAATGCCTTAGATTTTGGATAATGGTGACAATTTTGTCAACCTCCTCATCAGTGCATTCTCCAGCGCGTTTGGTGAGATCAACGTCAGCTTTTTTGAGTACAATGTTAGCGTAACGACGACCAACACCTTTAATGGCAATCATGGCGATGGTCACCTTCCGTTTACCATCAATATTCGTATTCATGATACGAAGAATGTGCTGAAACTTTTCAGGAATAACGAGAGACATTTTGCCTTCAGAGTACACCGAATTCAAGCGAAAAAAATATTCCATTAAAAACCAATTCTAAAAATTGTCATAAAATAATTTGCTGCTTTGGTCATTACATGCTGTTTAGTCATAACACTAACAACATGTGATTGAGTAATCTAGCATACCCATAAAATATGACAACGAAATAAATAAAATAATGCGAATTATTCGGGACATAAATAAATAAGACACGGTAATTCTCTCCGCATTATTTCAGCCGCCGTCCTTGGAGATAAATCTGAGACAACAACCAGCTGTAGTCTCAGAACATAGCGCCACACATCTTTCCTATCCTTCTTTCTCTTCTTCCACCGGATGCCCCCGCTGTGTTAAGAAAAACATATAAAGGGTATTCATAATCCCTTGAGCGCGTGCAAAGTTTTAAACAAACAAAAAAAAAAAGCGGTGAGGTAAGTGTATTGTTGGACGGTTATGATTTTTTATTAATGAATTATTTGTCATCAGGACTTCGTTCTAAAAAAGTCAGGACATTTGTTTGATCGTGCGTGTTGAGTTTTTGTATCCGCCTAGCACTCAACTTATAGGATCTTGGCTTCAGGAATTTTGAAGATTTTAATCCGGCTGAAAATCGTTGCTTAATGAATTGTGTAACAAATGTACGACTGCTAGTGTACGAGCTCGTGTGGCTCGCTGAAAATGTTGGTTCAACGCGTTGAGCAATGTTTTCAAGATATGTAATGTATTGCACATTATTTGTTCAATTCGTTGATTAACTTTTTTTTATTTTGTTTGGTGTTGGTAGCCGTTGACGTGAAAATATTTGTTGTGCTTTGCATTGGATGAGACATAATTTGTGTGAGTGCATGAGTTGAAGTATTGTGTTGACATCAACGTGAACACTGGAAGAAAAATACATTAACCCAGAAGCGTCTTTTTTTTTTTTTTTTTTTTTTATATAACTGCACGCGCTCAAGGGATTATGAATACCCTTTTATATGTTTTTCTTAACACAGCGCGAGTATACGGTGGAAGAAGAGAAAGGAGGATAGGAAAGATGTGTGGCGCGATGTTCTGAGACTAGAGCTGGTTGTTGTCTCAGATTTATCTCCAGGGATGGCGGCTAAACTAATGCGGAGAGAATTACCGTGTCTTATTTATTTATGTCCCTTATAATTCGCATTATTTTATTTATTTCGTTGTAATATTATATGGTATGCTAGTTTACTCAATCACATGTTGTTAGTGTTATGCCTAAGCAGCATGTAATGAGCAAAGCAGCAACTTATTTTATGACAATTTTTAGAATTGGTTTATAATGGAATATAAGAAGACATAGACAACGGCAGGAATCGAACCTGCACCACGAGGTTGACAGGCGAGCACACAACTATCGCGCCACGGCCACCCGTGGTTTTTTTTTGTAGTTCATTTTGCAATATTATTAATGCGGCAGCCACTTTTTTTTCTTTTAGATAAAATCATGCTTAATATAGACAAAGTATAATGTTAGGTGGCAATGGCGCAGTGGATAAAGTGCTTGATTACTAAATAGGACGTGTGGGTTCGATGCCCACGCTAGGCGCAATCTTTTCTATACCTCCAATCTAATTGGATGCCACCCGTGGGTTAAAATTAGGCTGTCAATACGTGGTTCTCTAATCCACTGGGCCAAAAACTAATTGCCGTGCAATTCAGGTTGCATTTAAAAGACCTTAGATCTTACAGGCATATAGTTAATTAAAAAAAAAAAAAACTATATGTACGAAGCTATTCAACAATTGAATACGTTGATTAACTAGGTGTACGGAGTTCTCCAACAATTGAACGAGCATAAACAGTTTCATGGGACGTATCTTCTTTCGTACTCATACAGTTGCTAGAGTTCTTAAAGATCTTGACAAACACAAATCCGCTGGTCCAGCTAGTATCTCCCCTATTGTTCTGAAGAGGTGTTCTTATACGCTGGCAAAACCACTGCGTAAGCTTTCCATCTGTCCTACTCTGTTGGTCTCTTTCTGGTATCGAAGAATCTCTTCTTCGTTGGAATAGAAATTACCTTTCGGATCGCTCAATGCAAGTTGTATTGGACGGTTTCAAGTATGATATTCATAAAATAAATGCTGGTGTGCCCCAGGGATCCGTTCTGTATCCGACTCTCTTTCTCATTTTCATCAATAATCTTTTGTCTGAAACTTCTAATAGAATATACTGTTTTGCTGACGACAGTACCCTCAGCTTTTCATACTCATTTTTAGATTCTCATCCATGTCTTTCGGATGTGGAACTTGAACGGCAGCGTATGATAAGCTCATTAAATTCTGATCTATACAGCATTGTCCAATGGGCAATTAAAAACCGCGTAAAATTTAATGCTTCAAAAACCCAATGCTGTATTTTGTCCTTAAAGCGGGACCCTCCCTCAATGCCGTTGTCCATTAGCGGCGCTTGCATCGGGGAACCGAACAACTTTCAGTTCTCGGCATTTGCATCACTAACCACCTTTTGTGGAATGAACACATATTCGACGTCGCCAAAAATGCTGCAAGATGTTTTGGGTTTTCTGAGACGATGCAAGAAATATTTCTCCCCTTCTGATCTGGATGTAATCTATAAAGCCTTCATTCGTCCAAAGCTTGAGTACAATTGTCATATTTGGGCAGGTGCTCCCATAACGCACTTAAGTCTCCTGGACAGAATCCAAAAAAGAGCTTTAAGAATGATAGGTGATGAAACAATAACTAAAACAATTGAACCTCTCTCGCACCGTCGCAATGTTTCACGCCTTTCATTATTTTATCGATTTTATTATTATTATTATTATTATTATAATATTTTGATTTAATGTGTGCGCAGTTACATATAGTTCGGTGTGATACAAACTGCACATGCAATTTTTTGTACACGAAATAGTTTAATCACTAGCTGAACGATGATGGCGCACATAACCAACTTAAAAATTAATCAGCGAGATAATCCAACCCATAGACAATATTTTGATTTAATGTGCGCGCAGTACACATAGTTCGCGGTGCGATACAAACTGAAGAACTTATTTGGGGCGATTGTCGATTTGTTCCAAAACACAAACTTTTAAGTTGCTCTAATCGCGGACTGAATAGTTTTTGCATGCACGCGCACTCTCATATAGTCCATGACCTAGACCAAGGGAAGATACAATTCAAATCAGGGTTGGTAATGAAATCCTGCATCACAAAATCCCACAACACATAAACTCGTATCATAAATCACGCAATTTCGATAATATTAATCGACTACTACTCATTCAATTTTTTCATACAGTAATGGTGACTCGAATCCGTTAGAATCAACAGGAACGAACATTGTACTGTTTTTTTTTTCAAAACGCAAGTGACTACTCCGAAACCTAATCCAAAACTTTTTTATTTATGTCGCAGGACACAGTGAGACAACTAAGGAAAATAAAAATTCGCCGTGAATAACAAGCATCCGCCTGAATTTTGAATTAAACATTTTTTGGACTTAAAGAAACTTTGCATGGGTTCAATAATAATTTTTCAAAATCGAAATATTTTTCTATTTCAACTCGATTTGCGGCTAAGCAGTTTCGTGATCTTGGGCTTCCACATTTCCATCGATGTATTTCACGATACGAAAAACTAATTTTTAAAAATTGACATATATTTCTCTTTAAACTTTATATTATATATATAATTAAATTTCGGAAGAATAATTTAAAATAAATACTTTCAAAAGTAAATTAAGAAATTACTTTTTCATATGATTTTAAAATCCCGCGAGTTGGCTCCTATTTTCCAATATAGTAGTGAAAATAATTCTCACGGGATTCTTTATTTCGGGATTTTCGTTGCGCTCCCGTTATTTTAATATCAGTTGTTTTAGACCTGTAAAAAACAAGTTGTTATTGCTATTTGCTAATTTGAAAATCTGTTACCGAAATATTGACCCATCCCTTCGTAAGACAAAAGCGACCGCTCGATTAATTATTGATTTTTGACGGTTCTTCTCTGTATATAAAGGGTTTTCCAATAAGAGGTGTTATCTTTAAGGTCTTGAATCGATGCTGGGCTGTTGGCGTAGACCTTATCTTTCACGTGGCCCCAAAGGAAGAAGTCGCAAGGTGTTAAATCACAAGATCTCGGTGGCGAATTGTGATCACCTCTTCGAGAGATAACACGGTCCGGAAACTTTTCCCGTAAAAGATCGATGGTTTCATTGCTTGTGTGGCACGTAGCGCTGTCTTGTTGAAAGTAAACGTTGTCCAGATCAATACCATCCAATTCAGGCCATAAAAAATCATTAATCATCTCTCGATAGCGCAATCCATTGACCGTAACTGTTGCTCTTGCCTCATTTTCGAAAAAGTAAGGTCCAATGACCCCGCGGGACCATAAACCGCACCAAACAGTCACGCGTTGAGGATGGAGAGGCTTTTCAACAATAACTCTTGGGTTTTCCGAGCCCCAGATGCGACAGTTTTGCTTGTTGACGTAGCCTGCGAGGTGAAAATGGGCCTCATCAGTCAAGATGATTTTTCGATGAAATTCCGGTTCATTTTCATGCATTTCAAGAACCCAATCAGCAAAGACACGACGTTGTTGATGATCAGCCGGCTTGAGTTCTTGTGTTAACTGAACTTTATAAGCCTTAAGACCCAAGTCTTTATGCAAAATACGGTGTAATGACGTTTGTGGAATGGCTAATTCCAAAGAACGACGAGGAATGGACAAACCTGGGTTTTCTTCAACACTTTGGGCTACAACAGCAATATTCTCAGTTGTTCTTGAGCGACGTGCACGGGTTTTATTCTTCACATCACTAACTTGTCCCAACAGCTCGAATTTGTCCACCAATTTCTGTATTGCGGTCCGACAAGGTGCTTCACGACGACCCAAAAATGTTTTAGTTTTACGAACCGTCTCTGCCAAATTTTCACCATTTTTATAGTGAATTTTAATAATTTCAATGCGTTGTTGAAGCGTGTATCGTTCCATTTTTATTAATAGCGTAGTTTCTACTTGTCAAATGTCAAAAAATGACAGCTTCAAAAGTGACAGCTACCGAAATAGCGGGCTATTCAAAATAACACCTCTTATTGGAAAACCCGTTACATGCTAGAGATAGAGACAACTATCGTGAACACGAGAATCAAAAAGCTGACAATCAACTGTCGATTCCATAGTTTGTGTATGTTATATTCATGAGATTTTGCGATGCTCTAGATTTTTCTGTGAGTTTTTTTCTGAATTCCAAAGTTGACATTAATTCCAAAATATTTGTATTAATCCAAAACCTCAAAACCGAGGTAGGTGTACGAGGTTGTTCAACATTTCACTAAGTTTTTCAACTATGTGTACGAGGCTCCCAAATCGTTTTGTTCAATTTTACCTCTGGCTTCGTTGCTCAACGTGAAGAACGCAACTTTGTGCACTAGTGTTAAATGTTGTAAATTTGCTCATCCGACAATGGAGTTGAAAGAAAAGTTGAACGAAGTTGGGTAAACTTGTTCCGCACGTAGTGGATGATCAGCATTAAAACAATTTTTCACAATAAATCAATCAGATTACACTCGTAGATGATGTAACTTCTTTCTGATGAGAATATCTTTAGTATAGGGCTTACACCCTACCGTGAAATTATGTACCTCCATTGAAGCAACGCTTTGTTCTAGTGTAAATTTACAAAATTTGTCCAATTACAATAGTGTGCTGAGAAAGCAATTGACACCATTTATACGGTGCAAATTTAAAACATATACCTTTATCGCTTTGTTGTCTATCAATTGATAAATATACTCAATGTTTCTATTTTGAAATTCAATTTATAAAAGTAAAATTGATGAATTATTGAGTGATAATTCTATTTTGTTTATTCTATTATTTTAATTCACAACTTTCTACATCATTCTGAATAGTAAACATTTTTAGAAATGTAGGTAAATATCGTATTTTATTTTTTTTTTTGACAATCTTAATATGCGTGATAAAATCAGCAGTGCAGAATACGGTTTTAAATATGATAATATATATGAGAATAATACTGTTGTTTCTTGTTTTCAACTAAAGTTAAATTTGAAAATGTTCCGCTGTATTTGCCTTTAGAAATTGAACATTAATTTCTATCAGAGATGTAGTGTCCATTAACTTTATTCTTTATTCATACATAAATCAAAATATATTTCTTTTTTATAATCTTAAAAGATTCTTAAATCAAATTGAATATATATGAGTGAATTTTAAGTTTACAGAAAAGTTTGCAGAATTGTAAAACAAGATCCAGACTTTTGAATAATCTAAAAAAAAAAAATATTAAAAATATTATTCAATTCTATCATTCTGAGATTATAAACAAATGACAACTAACCGACGTGAACAGTGGTAATGATGGCGTGAAAAATGGAGCATGTAATAAGTTTCCTTTTTGAGATTTCAGCATAACCAGAAGGATCAAATGTTTAACTTTTGTATTGCATTGATACCATTCACAGAAGTACAAGCTCTCAGATAGTTTTACGCACTTAAATTTACATAAATTGAATACCCAATTTTTTTTAATAAAGTTTTTAAAAAAATTACATTTTGGTTAACACTTTCAGCACCATAGCAATAGGTGTAAAGCTGACTACAACATCCCAAGGCATAAGTAAAAAAAATCGTTTTTCTTATTCCAGTACGCTGAAGTTAATTTCTTTGAAGAAAGGTTAAAAAAATTAGTATTATCATTATACTTACCAAAGCTATATTGACTAAAACTATTCCCAATTCGATGCTGGCAAAAAGAAAATGTCCAAAAATTATAAACTTATAGATTTGGTTAAAACGACCGAACATAACCATGATTTGCTCTTGACGTTTTACAAGGCAACTTAACTCTTCGTAAATAAGGTCACTTCGTCTGGAATCAAATGTTATGTAATGTATTATAAATTTAATAAATTGGTTATGCTCCTATTGATATTTTCTTACGGTTTATTACTTTCAGTACAATACTTCTTGAAAACAGCGTTGAAATCTTCTTGTAAACATTCATACGAAACAGATATGTACATACAGAAACACATACACATTCCATCGGCTCCTGCTATTCCAAATATTGTAACATTTCCAGAATGAGCGAGCAAACAATAAATCAGCGAATACAAGGATCTATCGTTAAGCTGTGTCATATCCTGGTATGGTAAGCTGTAATGAAGTTTAAATAATTATTCATTTTTTAACAATCTATTAAATTGACAAGTGATCTTACGCAGCATGAAAAGGTAGACTAACCCAGGTGTCTTTATTGCCTGTGAATCGCTGGTATAACCAAATCATAATTGGTTGGATAGTGTATAAGGAGCTTGTGGACAAGCCGAGCAAAAACAGCATTATGCACCAAACGGAAGAAAAAAATGATGCCTTGCCAATCATTACATTCTTTTTTGAATTTTTGGTGTCTATGTAAATGAAATTATTATGTTAACTTTTTTTAATTTCTTAAAATTCATTAAATATAATCACCGAAATTAATAAACATGGACTATGGGAGGTCTAGAACTTCTTCCCTGCACTAAGTGCTAAATGCTTTTAATAAAACAGAATTTCTGCTATTTGAAATTTACAAACTTATATCGTTTTTATTTGGTATTCCGATAATCCGGAAGTCTATTATCGGGTTTTCTTTTGGTAAAAAAAAAATTATTTTGTCCCCCTTCAGATCTGTCAAAATACAGATTTTTACAATAGGACTGTTTCTTTACTCACCCGCGGGATCCCAAATTTACCCAAAACGTTTTTCTATACTTTTTTCTGGCATGAAAATGCCAGAGCTTTTGACTTTTTTTCAAGCATGAATCTACCCGAACATTTTAGCTACTGCACTTTCTAGCTTGTCAAACAAGAAATCAGCTAATCGAATAATTTCAATTTGAATTTGTGAAGTTGTGTAATTAAAACACTTTTGAAAGCAAAACGATTGAAGATAATATAATCCCACATGTTCTGCATTCCGACTGAAAGTGAATTCAAAACGAAGTTCAATTCCACTAAAAATGAAATAACGTGTTCTGAATTTCGAGTGGATTCAACTCCTTCCAATTCACTTCGAATTCATTTCCGAACTGTCAAAATCACCTGTTACAGACAATTTGTATAAAAACCGTTCATATTAGGAATGTAGAACACGAATTTTCATATTCAGAACCTTAATATTCAAAATTCGGAATGAGCTATTTACAAACTTTATTTTATGTGGGATACAGAACATTTTTATGTGGAATACATAACATCTAAATTCACTTTTGTTCCAGTACTTAAAAATCACCGAAAAGGAAGGGCTAGTGGAGGAATTCTCATGGGTTTTAAACATAATCTTAAAGGCGTCAGTTGCAAATACAAGCAAATAGGAGACACACATTTCATTGAAATTAAAACTTATCGATCCTTACTTAATCTCATCACTATATACTTAAATTGCAACAGCTGCGAAAGTGACTTCACTAAGCTTGGAGACATTTTATTTGATATGGACATTAACAATTTAATGCTTATTGGTGATTTCAATGCCCGAACCGGAGCGCTAGAAAGTGAAAGTAAGCTTATAGAAAATAGGAATCGTAGTTCAAAAGATACAACAATTAAAAGAGAAGGTAAAAAAGTTATTGATCTATGTAATTCCTTTGGATTGAGTGTTTGCAATGGTACTGCGGAAGGAGACAAATTAGGTGACTTCACTTTTATAGGACCACAAGAAAACTCAGTAATCGACTACGCAATGGTGTCAGGAGACTGGAGTGATATGATGGACGATTTTGAAGTCATTACAGAAATACATTCCGATGACCTCCCAATCCAACTAACAATCAACCTAAACAGAAACCAGAGCCAACCAGAAGACTCAGTAACTCCGGGAAAATTCAGGTGGAAAAATGTTTTTGCCGAAAGGTACTCACATTGTTTGAATAATAGTCTTCTCCTTCAAGCGACATCATCTTCAACATTTTGTCTTAGCTTATCGGAGCTGGACAATAATGTCCTTAAGTCTATTCCGGTGCAATGTCAGGTAAACAACAATTTTATCCACTACCACGAAAAATGGTTTAATAATG
The DNA here is from genome assembly GCA_910595825.1 of Philhelius pedissequus. Taxonomy (NCBI): domain Eukaryota; kingdom Metazoa; phylum Arthropoda; class Insecta; order Diptera; family Syrphidae; genus Philhelius; species Philhelius pedissequus. The sequence goes on along the minus strand of OU343160.1, from coordinate 269,799,820 downwards.
ATTGTATGGCAGCTCGTGGAAAATCTTTTGCTTGGCTAGGATAACTAAGAAGTTTTCCAGAGAATATCTTTTTTTTTAAAGCGCAATATCTTGCAGTTAACAAACAATACAAAGAGCTACTGAGGAGCTATAAGCGCCAAACCTACTCAAGAAAACTTGCTCAAGACTTTGCAGACTGCAGAAATGCTGCTGAGTTTTGGACAGTAGTTAGAAAATTAGTACAAAGCGTAACAATCAAGTTATTTCACCTATTGAAATCGAAGACCTTGCAAAACACTTCAAAACGTTAACAAAAGACAAATTCTCTTCCACATTCCAATTTGCCAAACCTTTTTATGAGAACGAAGAGTTGGATGCACCTTTTTCCTGTGCAGAGGTTCAACTTGTATTGAAAGAGCTCTAAAACAACAAGTCTCTAGGATCGAATGGCATACCTCAAGAGTTCTATAAAATAGACACTTCTATTTTTATAGTGACTCTAACAAAAGCTTTAAACCACGCATACGATTCAGCTTATTTACCGTTCTATTTCAAGTTCAATTTTTAAAAAAGGTGACAAGGAAGATGCTGCCAACTACAGAGCAATATCATTGTTGAATTCATCTATGAAAATTTTTACGAAACTTCTCTGCAAACGGCTTTATGATTGGGTTCATAACAACAACTTACTAAGCGAGTCGCAAGCTGGGTTTCGAAAGAATTATTCGACCATAGATCAAATCTATTCGCCTACCAATATAGCTGAAATATTTATAAAATCTAAAAGAAAACTGTACGGTTTTTTCATCGACTTCAAGGCGGCATTCGATACCATAGACAGAAAAGCACTTATGCTGAAGCTGTGTAACAAATGAGTATCGTCGAAGTTTTTGAACGTTTTGGAAAACCTCTATAACTCAACAACTTCTGCAGTCGCTTTTGGATCCAAACAATCCGAACAATTCGAAGTGGAAATAAGAATGAGGCAAGGATGTAATCTGAGTCCTTTATTATTTGCTCTATTTATAGATGACTTAGAAGAGGTTTTGCAGGGTGGAGCACGTGTTTCAGCGGATCTTTTAATCAAGGTACTAATGTTCGCCGATGATATTGTGATGCTAGCGGAGTCGCCTGGTAGTCTCCAATTGATGATCAATAGATTGTTCGAGTACTGCAACAAATGGAGGCACCAGTTGAACCTAGAGTCATGATTTTTCGTAGAGGAGGCGGTTGAAACGGCCGCAGTGAAGAGGATTATACTATGGAAGCCAGAAGTTCATTACACAGGGACATATATGCAAGGCTAAACTATAACCTGTTATGAAATAACTACTTCAGGGCGGAGTATCCAACCGATCTCAGGTTTTAAAAGCAAGAGGGGAGATACTTCCCCTGAACTATGTTCCTCATAGGAGTGATTTGGAAGAAATGTGTGGATTATGTAACACTAGAGAACGCGAAAAGGTGTTCCATTTCGTGGGAAGATGTCCTGTAGAAACCAGAAGGAGTACACTTGGAGAAAACTACCTCAGTGAAGAGGAAGTCATAGATGTTTTAAACGGAGTTTTAGACTGGGAATTCCTTTACAACTACACCAAGCTAGCACTTAACTACAGAAAACGGATCTTAGAAGAACTTTTTTAATTTTATGTTTCAATTTTGTATATTAAACAAAATAAATTAATTAAGTATTAATAATTGTCAACTGACAGACGACGTAAGCCATGTTTAAAAAATGAATGATACACTAAACTTTGGTAATTTGTATGAAATAAAATCATTTGGAACCAACCAAAGGACATAAAAATGAATTTATTGTTTGATCGGAAATCAGTTTTGCAGATCTGGATTTTCCGCAAATTTACCTCTCTTTTACTAATACCATAACACCATCAGAACAATTTACAGCCGTCATCTTGGCAAGATCTTGTTTTCAGTAATTATGTGAATAGTGAAATAAGGTTTTGAAAACATACATACATTATTAAAAAATAATAGCAATTGTGTATTAACTATTGTGTAATCCTCTAAATCAATTTTTAAAGATTCAAATCGCTTCGTGTTACAAAAGAAAAAAAAACTTGAATGAAGAACAATTTTCGAGTCATTTGCCATTCGATACCTTTACTGGTTCCAACGACACGAATATACACCAATACCCTGATAAGAAAAATCCATCTGGACTCTATACCATTCGCACCGAAAAAAATCAAATTTCCGATCAAAATCTGAAATTACCAAAAGAAAACTCCATTAGACTCTTCTGAAAGTATGTTCGTTTGTTTAACTTTACTTAGGGTCGAACTATGGTTTTTTTGACAACCACAAGAGTTGGAAAAAAAACCTGGGTATTACGGTTCTCAAAAAACACCTGGGTGTCATTCATTTTATGTTGCAAAAAATTGCAGAAAAGCAAGTTATGTCATTTAATAACTAAAACTTAAAATACCTTAAATTTAAGTTCTTAGTACGGGTGGCGCACAAATCGTGCTACAAAAATGAAACGTAATAACTTTTTTTCAGTGTGAATAATCGGCTTACTTTTTGTTATTTTATAGGCTACTATTTAGATTTATAAAAATGAATGCTTGGGCTACTGAAAAAAGGATTTGGATAGTGCAGCGATACCATTCATTGCAGTCCGTCATTTTAGTCCAAAGGGAATTTAGGCTGGAGTTTGGCGGTACTCCCCCGAGTAGATGGACCATTATGAGGCTGGTGAACATGTTTGCCGAATCTGGAAGCATCGAACGAAGACCGTATCATCGAGATCCCAATGCTCGGGTTCTGGATACAATCGTGGCTGTTGCATCGGCAATACAGGCTAATCCAAATTTTTCGACTCGAAACTTATCGGGCCAAATTGGACTTAGCATTCGGTCATTACAACGGATACTTCATGATGACTTAAGATTGTTTCCGTACAAAGTCCCAATTACAAGCAAGTTAAACCCTCAGGATTTGCCTGTTCACCTGGAATTTTGCCGAAAAATGATTGCAATAGCCGAAGAAGACAACACATTGATAAATTGTTTGTTCATGTCTGATGAGGCCCATTTTGACTTAAACGGCTATGTTAACAAGCAAAATTGCCGTATATGAAGTAAATCAAATCCAGAAATGCTCCATGAGACGGAACTGGACACAGAACGAGTCACTGTGTGGTGCGCAGTTTCATCAAGGTGTATTGTCGGGCCATACTTCTTTGAAGAAAACAGTGTAACACAAACTGTCAATGGGGACCGTTATTTAAAGATATTGAAGGAGTTTTTTTACCCAGAACTTGGCCGAAGACGTATCCCTTTTAACAGGATTTGCTTTCAACAAGATGGAGCAAGTGCACACGTAGCCACACAAATTAAGGCGGAGCTCCAACGAAAATTCCCAAACAAATTGATATCCAGAAACTGCACTTTCCGCTGGCCCCCAAGGTCACCTGACCTGACTGCAATAGACTTTTTTTTATGGGGTTATGTCAAGCAGGAAGTGTACAAAACGAAACCCAAGAATTTGACTGAATTGAAGCAGCCCATTAGCACAATAATTGAGACGATCCCAATTTCAACCCTTCAGGCCGCAATGAACACTTTTCTGATCAGGTGCCGCATATGCGTGGATGAGCGTGGAGGTCATTTGCAATCTATCATCTTTAAAAACCATTAGTTATTTAAAATAAAATTTAATTTTGAATCCAATAAAAAAAAATTAATGAAATACATCGATTAAAATAAAAGTTATTTAAATTTCCTATTGTAGCACGATTCGTGCGCCACCCGGTATGTGCATTTTTGTTGGCCCTATGAACAAACCACAACTTCAAAGGTTTCCATTTTGCATGTAATGTGTCCGCAAATTAATTTGAGTATTCTTTTATTTCCATTTTAAAAACAACAAATTGCATACAAAACGAGAATTCAGAACTAAACAAATGCTTCAGATAAGGGATGATCGATGTTCATCTATGTCATTGAAACATCGATATTAAAATAAAAAATCGATAATTCAATATCGATGTTGAAGGAAGAATAAAGGTAAATCATTCAATGATGAGTATTCGATATTGTTCTCAGTATCGCCCATCCCTACTTCAGATCTCATGTCACTTTAACGTTTATTTATTTACCTCAACTTGCCCCAGCTAAAAAATTAGATCTACTTCAAGGCGTGTTGAAGGCGACCCAAGGTTTCAAAATACACAGAATTTGTTTATGAGGCTGACTTCATGTTTTTCAAAACACGCTTCAGGCCGACTTTAGGGACACCTAGTGTTTAACTGGGAAAAAATAACAGTTCTAATTCCGAAAAGAAGAGAATTTTGCTTCTGGATTTCAAATTAGAACCGGAAGCACTCACAGATTGATATACTTGAACGTCAACCTCGACTTCAATTTTGTCTCATAATTGTGCAACAAATATTTTCTTTTAATTTGAATATCTCCAAGTGCACAATTCTTTTCACACATACAATCTCATTAAAATTCAGAATCGACAGAATCACACAAAAGTGTTCAGTTGGGATCCCGGATCGAAGAGACATTCCGGATTTAGTAATAAAAGCGCCATTATAGTCCTTCGCTAGACCAGTGTTTTCGTCAAGGACTAAGAATTTACATTAAGAACAAAATGTACATAGCGACACAGAATGAAAAGAGGAAGAGTGGACAATATACTGCTCAATATACAACTTTGTTAAATATAAAATTAAGCAGGTTTTATTATTTTTCTGTTGTCAAATAAATTTCTCTACAAAAAAATATTATTCCGTTTTATTTTGTTAAATCTGATTCCAGTCATACCTTATTATTTGTCTTCAATAAGATGATCTATGTGCGTCTACGAACTTCCATTAGGTTATGAGCCGTGGCCCTGAACGTTCTGATTGAAGGAAATAATTTGAAGTAAATATTTTTATTCAAAGAAACAAAAATTTAATTTTTGAGATGTCCATTGGAACTCCTTTGCCCTTAATTGATCCTCTTAAATGCCGTGACAATTTTGACACATGGCGATTTGCAGTTCAAAATTATTTGGAACTTGAAGAGCTTTGGGATTGTGTTCTTGGCACCGAAAAAGATGTGAAGAAAATTAAAAACGCAAAGGCGAAAATAATTCTTTTCTTGGATCCTGTAAACAAGCCGAAATAGCAAAAGAGGTATGGAAGTAACTACAGATGGATTAAGCAAAAATGTTGGCTTATTAAGAACACTGATTTTAATATTGTTGGAGAAATGTGAATCCCTTGACGAATATGTGAAATTAAATAGCATCATTTCCCCCGAAATGCATATCTCTATATTACCAATATGTCAGGGGACTTCGTTCCAAGACCGCTTTCGTCTTTCTTAACTCACATAAGCTCTCCTTCGGCATCTTTTGCGCTAACTGAAACAAATTTGTCTTGATATAAATGACAATGATCTCTTCCCATTTCATTTCAATATCTATCTGCCGATGATTGTGGGAATCGAAAGCTCTGGTGCGGCCATATCTGGTGATTTTGTGAAAACAAAACTGTTGAAAGATGGTCGTTAAGAAAATGAATATTTAAAAACTTCCGATGGATTGACGACATGAGCATTGTATGGAAATATCAGTAAGAAGTTTCATAAAAATTAAAAATCGAAACAAAATTATGAAATTCTGTCGATGTTTTTCATACAACAAATTTGGACAATTTTCAAAAGACTGCTCGACAAAAAAAGCAAGGATGAAGTCAACTCAGTAGGTACCTACTAGCGACTGGTACGTAGATTCTAGTGCTTCTACCCATATGACATCGGATGAAGATTGTTTGAAGAACATTAGACCTTCATTAAGAAATTAATAGCTAGTTTCATTCAAATTTCAAAGATCTCTTCTCAAAATCAAGATGTAATCTTTTCAATTAAACTTTTTTCCAGATTTAATAATTGTAGTATTAGTGAATGACTGACATACACACTCCTGAAAAAACATATCTTCATCATCAGATGACGAGGGAAGGCGAAGCAATCAAAAACTCCACTAAATTTATAAAATCTAAATTATAAACATCTTGGTCCATTATTTGTTAATTTTTTTATTTTTTGTATCACTAGTTCATAAGTTCACAACAAATTAATAACAAAATATCTACAATTTGACCGTTGACAGAAAAGATTTTTTACATGAATGTGTGCATTCAGAACAAATCTGCTAACCCACCAGAGATCAGATCTTTCGTGTTAAGATTTAATCTAGATCTGCTCTTTTCGTTGGAATGAAACTCTGAAAATTCACCAATATTTTTACAAAAAGAGCCAATCGTTTCATGAATGAAACTCGCTATAAGTGTAAATAGCTGTAAACACATGTCTTGCAGTAAAAGCTGGGGGAGACGTTCATTAAAAATGTCCATTAATGAAAAATTATTACATGAAGTCATCATCAGAGATGTACAGATGATTAGGCCATATAAATGCCGATTATATGAAAAAGCTTCATGATGGAATGGCGGTTTGTTTTGAATTTACCCGAAAGTCTGAAAAAAAACTTTTATAGTCTGTCTTAAGGGTAAACAGACACGTATACATTTCATCGATCAGATGGATCATGGAGGCAGTCACGCCGAAGCGTTCCTTCAAGAAACTAAAGGATTCCACAAAGGTTCAATACTTTTGTAAATTGCATTAATCAATTAAGTCCAATGTCAAGAAAGACTTAATGAATTGGTTTCAAATAAAAGTCATTGGGAAGGTAAAATATTTTCTCGATATATAAGACTTTTTCACGAAGGCGGAAACATTTCTATTGATCAAGAAAGGCATATTCATTTTCAAGAAATGTTGAAACGATTTCATGTGAAAAACTGTAATCCATTAACTACTCCTATTATAATATAAATAAAGTTAATTGTATTTTGTCTTTTCTCTTTTTGAAATCATAACTCTTTATGGGAGGGTAAATAGCTTTGATACGTAACGCGTTACGGCGCCAGTCTGTCTGGCTTCCCTTTCTTTCAAACCTAGGATAACTTTTGAAATTAATCAAATTAACGAAGAACTTTTCTCAAGTTAAACAATTTTTGTTAATTAGTTCAGCTTAGATTAGTTTAATGGCGCTTTTATTTTTATCCCAAACTGAACACTTTTGCGTGATTCTGACGATTCTCAATTTTAATGTGGTTGTATCTATCTTTGAAAATAACTGGAACATTTCTGCTTTGTCGGTGAAATGTTCCGCACAGCTGTTCGGAAGATTACCTCGAAGAAAATATTCTCCGATTCGGACGATTTCGGAGAATTCTCCGCTCCGACGGTTACCTCGCTAGGGCCCATTCAAATTCAAACAAAAAGATTGTTGCACAATAATGATGCAAAAAATGACAACAGTCTACTTTGACGTTCCAGTATATGAATGTGTGAGTGCTTCTGATTTCGATTCTAATTTCAAATCCAGGAGCAAAATTTTAGAATCAGAATTGTCATTTTTTTCCAAGTGAACACTTTCAGAAGAGTCCAAAATCCTTCCGGATTGCCAAATAAAAACGACATAATTTATCACATCTATCGGGCGTCACGAGACGCATGTTTTTTTTGTTCTAGTTAATTTTCCGATACATATCTGATACTGCTCATAGACAGAACAATTATCTACAAAATGACATATTAACGACTTCTGTATGTCAATTCGTTCTTAATTTAAAGCGTACAAATGTTATACCAAAAGATATACAGTCGAACTTCGATAACTCGAATATTTGATAACTCGAACTAAATTGGTTGGCAATAGCGGGAAGCCTGAAGTTAACATGTAATTTTTGTTTGATAACTCGAACTTCTATACATAACTCGAATGTCTCGACAACTCGAAGATATTATTTGGCGTCACCTTCGATAAGTCGAATTTTCTAGGGAAATTATCAATTTCTGTGGATTTTTACAAGTTCATTTCACAATACATTGCGTTTGTGGACACTGTGTTTGTATGTTCTATTAAACCTTTTACACATATATGTGTTCAAAATTGTGATTCCGTTAAGTGTGAGTGAAAGCTGTCATGTTCCGGTGTTAGAACACACATTTGTATGTTAATTTACGTATGTATTATGTCATTTTGTAGATAATTGAAAATTTCGAGAAAAATAAAGGTTTTGGGAGTTATTGAGCAAAATAAAAAAAATATTATTTTTATGGTGGAAGCATTTCCCTTCCGATTCCAAACTTAAAACTTGGTTTTTTTTAATAGAACATGTTTTTCCAAACATAACTAAAAACAAAAAAAAATTCCCCACTCAGAAACATAATTTTACTACATTTTTTTAAAGAATGTATTACACTCCAATGTTTTCGACCATTTTTCTCTTAATCTATCAATTGTACGATAAAAAGTGTGTTTATTTTTTTTGTGTGTAGAATAATATGAGCAACAATGCGTACCTACAACTTTTTTCAAAAGAACCTATAGTTTTCGAGTAATTTGGAAAAAATGAATTTTATCCCCTTTCCCCCTAAAAATGTTTGCTCCGCTCCAAATTTAGGGTACTTCTTAGGAAATGCTTAGGACACACAAATTAAGCTCAGCTTTGTCAAAATTTTTTTGAAATTTCATCAATTTTTTATCTAATTTTCCTAGACTGCCGCAACCACTTTTTATTTCTTTAAGAGGATATCATGCTTAATTTAGACAAAGTTTAATTTCAATATTTTTCAACACAAATGTGTGTGACAAAGACCAATTTGTACCGAACTAAAATGTGTACGAGGTATCAACTCGCCCATCAACTTGTTGAACAACCATATGAAAAACGCAGTTGATCAATTTGAAAATGTACTCGTATTGTTTGTCAAAAGCGAATCAGCTTTTGTACGCGGTTATTCAACCTTTAATTAAGTTTTTCAACTATTATGTACGAAGCTATTCAACAATTGAATTCGTTGATCAACTAGGTGTACGAAGTTGTCCAACAATTGAACAAGTTGATCGACTAGGTGTATGAGGTTATTCTAAATTTCACAGTTTGTCAACTTTCAATGTTCGAGATCATTCAATCAAGCAACATATCAATGACGGTGATTCGAATACATTTATACATGTACATGTATAAACAATGCGTTAGTATTGTAATAAGGGTGAGTGGCCTTTCTCTCACAAAAATCTAAGTTCCACTCGAATTAAGGCGTCACGCTAAGAAAAATGACTACATCGCAATACAAATATTTGGAAATGACATTCGTCATTTAAGCGAAACGCCTATCGTAATAAGGGTGATTAGTTTTCTGTTATCAAAATATTTTCTCTAAAATAAATTCTGTTCTATTTTGTTGAATCAAGTCGAACCTTATTATTTATCAATTGAAGAAAACGCAAACAATATCTTTATATTATTTTTGTTTTTGTTTTAGTGGACTGTGTGGATTTAAAGCCAATTGAATGAATTTGTGACTCATCATGATGAGCCCAGCTGTAGTACCTGGGCGAAACGCATTTTGGACTAAAGGTCACAAATTCATTCAACTTATTATTTATCTTCAATAAGACGTAGGTACACCTACACCTACATATAAATCTCGACTGAAAAGGAAAAGTATATCTTGAGTCAATTTTGATGATTTTTCAGGAGAGCAAAAACCGGCTTCAAAGCTGGCTCACAAAAAATCTTGAAAGTGTTGAATTTATTGAACAAAGAATTTAGATGTCAAATTTTATGATCTTTTTTTTTATTTATTTCAAAAAGATATTTTTAATATTTCGCCGTTATAAGAAAAAAAATGGCTTTAGATATTTTGGCTTTTCTTTAAATGCATTTTTTATTAATTTCCAAAATCTGATATATTTTTAGATTTAAGATCATATTTTCTGGTTTTTATTTTTAAGAATTTAAGTCCTTAAAATGAAAAAGATCACGTTTGTTCAATAGAGATCAACTTTTACAATAAAAAAAAAACTTAGGAAAAAACAAAGACTTGAATTTCTTTAAAAAATGTAAGATCACATTTGGTTCATGAACTACTAAAAGCGAAACAGTTTACTTTTATTTAACTTTTTTTTTTTAATCAATACAAACTTAAAATTAATAAAAAGGAAATAAACCAAATTATAAATTCATTAGAAAAAATTTAAATCGATTACAATTAAATTATCCACTTTTTTTATCCGTGATCAAAATCACAGATCTGGATGACAAAGAGGTATTATTATTTACACGTACATGAAACACGCACTTGTACACACATCAAAATAAAGCTAAATTTGCTGAAACGTCAAACGCTTTTATTTACTTGGTAGTAAAAAAAAAAACATAAAAACACACGCATACAATGAAAAAAAAAAAGATTTTGCCAAGAAAAATCCATATCAAAATCGTGAAAATTAGAACGAATTAAGTCGAGCATGACAACAAGATCCTTTTTTACTTGCGATATCATAGGTATTATAGGGCAAGTTTTGTATTTGGAAAATAAATCGACCTCGAGATTTTAATCAAACTTGACATTACGATGATAGAGAACACAAAAAACTGGGTCCCGCAATTCCATCTGTCTGTTTGCCTTTAGAACGATCTACAGTCTAAATGGCTGAAGCGATTTTCTTTAAACTTGGTTCTTAAGTGTTTTGGTGATTGTCTCAAATATCTTTTTGAATCATTTTTATATCCCCAAAAATAACGGTACTTACGATAATGGTAATGGCTCTAACGATTTTGATTTAAAAAAAACTGTGTGGACTACTTTGGGTATAGTCTACAATTTGGTCGAAAATTTTGTTTACATATTTTGTTATAAATGGTACCTACTCGTGGCATACAACCATTTTTTTTTGATTTTCGACTTTCTCAACAACTGATTACCAAAATTTTCGAAAAATATTCGTTTGGATTTTTGAACAAAAATATTTTTTTTAATTTTAAAAATTCATTATTTCGAAAACGTATGACGAATTTTTTCGAAATTATAGTTTGAAGCTTATATTATTAATGAAATAAAATTGCCATATCTACCTAATTTTATTCACAAAAAAATTAAAGACATTTTGTAGGTACATATATACAAAATTTAGAAAAAAATGACTTCAAAAATCGAACATGAGAGCAAGTACGTGCGATCCAGTTCTGCATTTTATTTTTTGCAGCACTTATTTTAATGGGTTCATCGTATGCAATGTTTACTTCACTGCTAGTTACTTTGTTAATTCCTTTTTTTTTGTGTTCAAGATTTTCCTCCAATTTAAAAAATATAACCCCCGTCGTACTAAAAATATTTCCTATGAAATTCGGAGTTCGGGAAAATTGGCATCCTTAGCCCCGAATAAATAGGAAGCTTGGCTGTTTTTTCCACGAACAGTTATTTTCATAGTAGCATGTGGAAGTGGAAGCAAAAATAAAAAATAACTTGCAGACAATAGGCACATCGCACAAAAATATTGAACTAAAAGATAAATGTAAGTTTATTGCGAAAATTAATGTGAAAATATATAATAATATTAATTTTCAAAGGGCAAACAAAGCAATTACAAATCACATTCAATATAAAAGGCTTTTAATGCTCCAAGAAAATCCTGAAATCGCCCAAGAATATTCCAAAATTCCTATTAAATCCATTTTTTTTTTTTTGTAATTTAACTATATGCCTGTAAGACCGAAGGGCTTTTAAATTCAACCTGAATTGCACGGCACTAGTTTGGCACAGTGGATTTGAGAACCAGGTATTGACTGTCTCATTTTAATCCATGGGCGCCATCGAATTAAAATTGGAGGTATACAAAAGAATGCGCCTAGCGTGGGGATCGAACCCACACGTTCTACTTAGCAATCACGCACTTTATCCACTGCGCCATTGCCATTGATTAACAAAACAATTAAATTGTCAAAAGATTAAGAACAAAAATTTAAATCAATTTTTCTTGTCATATATTGACGTAAATCGGATGAATTTGAAACTCCGAAAAAAGGGTTGCTGTAGGCAATGATGTTTAGATTCCATTAGAAACATTCAGAACTTTGCTACGAGGGACTCTGTGATAGCGGTGAATATGTTCTTTTATTATTACGGGAATTTTTTTAGGTTTGCCAACGGTAAAATATCCTCTATGACTACTTGGGAGAGAAAAGCAAAGGAGCGAGATAGAACGATGCCGATAAGACAGTACTGTAGACTTTAAGAATGGCACTGAGGTTCAACAAAAACAAAAAAACGCGAAATATCTTAAGTCGACTTGAGATACTTTACATTTTCGGTCGAGATATACATATGTATTTTTAAAATCATGTCCGCATAAACACATGGCCATGATAGATATAGACTCTTGCTCTCTTTAACTTGATGTCTGGAAACGTTTATCACGTAATTTTTTACATACATACCCGTTTTTGAAATATTGAATTTTGAAGAAACAAAGACATGTGCGTCTCGGGATACCCGCAGAAGTGATAACTTAAACTAATCTAAGTTGAACTATTTATAATTGAAATTGTTTAACTTGAGAAAAGATTCAAAAGTTCTCCGTTAATTTGATTAATTTCAAAAGTTCTCCGCATGCGTTAGAGAAAGGGAAGCCAGGCAGGCTGGCGCCGTAACGCGTTACATAACAAATCTGTTTATCCCATATGAAGTTATCACTTCAAAAAATATTTTTTTTTCCAAAAAACTTTTTTTCAAATATTTTGGAATGCAGCATTATTTATAATTTGAAGGAGCCGCTTATGAGAAAGTTGAAAATAAAAAAAAAATGTAAATGGTTGTATGGCTGGTACCGTTAATAAAAAAATATGTAAACAAATTTGTATACCAAAATGCAGAATACACCTATAATTGTACATAGATTTTTTTTTAATCAAAATCGTTAAAGCCGTTCTTGAAATAATTAAGATAGAAGAAACAATTGTACGTCAAGTTATTTTTGGGGGTTAAAAAACCAAGTTTCAAGAAAATCTCTTCAGTGGCTAGACTGCAGACAGATGGAATTGCGAGAAACACTTTGTTGGTGTTCTCCATCATCGTAATGTCAAGTTTGATTAAAATCTCGAGAACGATTTTTTCCAATTGTAAAGCTTGCCCTCAAGTTAATCTTAATGGTACAATTGGTGGCCAGATTATATGGCATCAAAAGTCTTAATCTCTTTCCTACATATTATTATGTACACATGTGTAGGTATATACATATTTATGCTATACTCTGTCCCAGAAAAATAGGCAGTACACGTCTTATTGGAAAGCTTTTTCAAAATCAGTTTTTTTAACTTGATCGGATTTTTTTCCTAGGGTTTCTGTTGATGTGCTTTTGATTTGAGAGCTTTCATATTTGGTTCCATTTAAAATACCAACTACGAAAACCCTGTGAGAACTTTATTGAGCGACAGATTTATGCAATCCACTGTAGCGAGATTGAGAGGCAAACGTCCTATCTTGCCTACACTGCATATTCTTCCTGCGACAGGGTATAGAAAACCTATATATCATATTAGAGATACCAACTCCGTTTGTAAAGATCTAACTTCTACATGCATACATATGTGCGTATACTAAAAAAACAAATCTATTCATGGAACCAGTCAAAAATAATTGACTGATATATGCTATCTTCTCAATATTAGTTTTTTGACCGTTATTGACATTCTAGAAATCCATTTTTTTTACCAAACATTCATCGCAATATACTCTATCATTCCAGATTTCTTGGTCCACTCCTTAAAAAGATAAAATTCTTTTAGTAGATAGTGCGTTATGCGTAACGTAACGAATCAGTTTACCCTCCCATAAAAAGATATCACTTCAAAATGTATTTTTTTTATTCCAAAGACATTTTTTTTAAAAGAATTGTATATGTGGATAATATAGCTGCGTTTTATTATCTACGGGTGTGGGTCTGGGTTATTTTTAAGCACAAAAACAACACGATATCCAGGTTTCTATCTGGTTTTGCAATATTAGTATTAAGTTTGGCGAACAGAAGGAATATTTAAGAACATAACCCAGATCGTTTTATTTTTACGGAGTGAACCATAATAAAACAGCTCTCTCATTTAGAATTTGTAGGACTTATTGTGTAAACATTTTAATAGAAATCTATAGAATGGCCGAAAATTAAAAACCCGTTTTATGTTAACTTTTTTTCATAACAAAAATTATTTATGGCCTTTTCGATTAGCCGTCCAGAACTGTTCTGACCCCCTCAAAATGACAGTTGTTACTCTAAACAGAACATACAACGATTCTGGATTTCATTTCAGAATCGAAAACAGAATTACTAATACACTCACATAATTAAAATGTCAAAATCATCGGGTTGATTTGTTTTGTGTAACTTAGATGTCTTTATTGAATTTTAACTACTTTTCTGGTAAAAAGCATAAAAAGAAGCAAGTTAATTATTATTAATACAAAAAAAATGTGTATCTAATAGCCTTTTCACACCAAACCCAAATTACGGTTTTCGCGAAATTATTGATTTTGGCTGAAAATCTAAAGCGAAAACACAAGTTTTCTCATACATTTTTGATAAACCACTCGTTTTGATAAACTACACGTTTTAAATAAAACCTGTCAAAAACATGTTGGATTTCCAAGATGAACTAATAGGCTTTTCACACCAAACCCCAGTAAAAACGAAGAAGAAACAGCTGGCTGGGGTAATTTTAATTTCAATTCACAACGTATTTGTTGTTGTATGTGGTACCAAAATAATTAAAATTTCAAACGAAAACGTATAAATGTTCAGTGTGAACGGTTTTTGAGTTTTCGTAAACTTTTAGCTGAAAACCCGGTTTTGGGTTTGGTGTGAAAAGCCTATAAATTGAAATCAAGTTTTTGAAATTCGTTTTAGCTGATGTGATTTTTTTAAATTTAATTTTTACAAATACAGTAATACATACAATTCAGAATCATTTAAATTGATACCTACAATAGTACGCAGTACTTTTGTGTATTCAAATTGCTATATCCGTTTCCCAAAATTTAAAGCTTTTCATATTCATAACGGTTGTTTGGCAGGTATTATTTTTAGTGCTAAAACAAATTTTAATTTCTGCTCTAAGACGCATATGTAACTAGTTTTTATTTAAAAATCGCTGGCTGCAGACAGAGAGTAGAAATTGTGGGTCCCACTTTCTACATCCTCGTAATGTCAAGTTTGATCAAAATCTCGCTGTTCGGACCTATACCGCAAGTAAAAATATAAGAGGTAGTAAACTGAAAACGTTTTTAATCTAAGAAAATTAATTCTCGTTAAACTTTATTTACCAAGTAAATAAATAAAATAATAAAAGATAATATACTATTAGGAAGCGAAATAAAATATTTTTTATTCTTAATTGTTAAAATTGGGAGAAGATCAAGCAAGGATAATGCATTTCATTGTTAAAGTTTAGACTTTTAATCACTATTAAGTAAAACTCAAGCTGTTTTCTTTATTTTTATTTTTTTACATTTTCCCGACTTTCGAACTTTTACTCACCTGCAATAAGATGATCATAGAGTTCATTTAAAAGTGTAGCCAACTCATTGCGATATATTAAAAAACATGACAATTTAATCATGGTCACCATTTTAGTTAGACTCGGACAAGCTGCATCGAGCGCCTCAAAAGGTTCACTTCGTATAAGCCATGCAAATCGAATTTCTCCAATTATTGCCATCAACAACGCACTCGAATTAACTATGATTTTGGCAATTGTCAAACGATTTAAGCAATCCAATGGCCATATACCAAGAAATATTAATGTCCACTTGGCCATACGAAAAAATGCACTTTCAAGAGGATCAGACTTTGAAAATCTAAGTAAACGTCCCATTATAATTTCGACATTCAAGTAAATTATTTTTAAGTATAGTAGGTCCTTTTATATTTTACAAAATGGGTCATTATTTATATCAACGATGATTGCTCGCAAAAATTGAAGAGTAATTATAATTAAATTATTTATTACATGGGACAGGATATATGTATGTATAGGCCTTGAATATGATTGGACGTTATCACTGAACTTTGAAACTTTTGTTTATTATTATATTTTTATTGGAATCACGTATATTATTCGATGGAAGGTAAATATTTCAATTAAAAAGTTTTCAAAGACCACCTTTTATGAAAATATAAAATGTGATTAGAAATGTATAAGCAATTTTCATACTTTATCGCGAGCACGCACTAAATGAATTAAAATCTTAAGTCTTTATTCAAGTGCAGGTTGTGTGAATTCCTATGGAAGTAACTTCATATCTTTGGTAAAGGTATATGTATAGTAATTGTTTGTGTTTTAAGAACAATATTATACGGTAAATGATGCTTATAAAAACACGCTTATAAGAAACCTGAACAAAAACATGGCGCACGAGCCCATTTACACCAATGGAAAAAACATACCTTATAAGAAGCCCGCTTATAAGAAAAACACTGATATAATGAACTTTTTTTACAAAACCGATTCTTACTTTTGCTGTAGAATTGGATGTGTATAATACTACGTTTTCACCTACCACTTAATCCAGATTTAAGTGGATTAACCATAAATCCTCTTTGAAATCTTCTAAATCTTGAAGATTTCCCATACAAATTTTAATCGCCTTAAATGAAGATTAGAAATTAATCTATCTCATTGAAATCTTCAACGAGACTTTGAACTTGATGCAAACGTTGTGCAACATAGCGCAGATGTTTGTTATACGTGCCGCTTTTTCTGGCTGGTAGTGAAGTTCTCGTGAGTGCAACAAGCATCTGAACCTTCCTTTAAGAACTCCAAAACATCTTTCTATTGTGCTTCGGCATTTTGAGTGCACCGAGTTGTATTTCGCTTCATCACTATTACTTGAAACTGCTCTATATGGCGTCATTAGCAATGGTTCAAGTGGATATCCGGCATCACCTTAAGTTTATATAAATAAAATTAAAACATTTGTCCACAAGATTTAGATATTTTTACCAAGAATTTTGCTACGAGTATTATCTCCAGTCTTGTACATTTCCATCATGAAATTTCTTTCCGAACTCTTTGACCATACAGCAGAGTCATGAGGACTTCCGCCGTAGCTCGTATCAACACAGGTGCTTTTAACTGTTTGGTCACAAGCCTACAGTGGTATGTATAAATTAAAGTTTTGTTAACAAAAAAAAATATTTTATGAATACCATAATCACATTTAAACTGGTATCCTTTCCTATTAATGAAATCATGTTCATTCTTTGCAGAACGAACAATGCTTATATGCGTTCGATCAACGCACATTATAACTCCAGGAAAACCACTTTTTTCATAAAAATATGTTTTGGCTATTGTTTTTTCTTCCTCAGTCATTTTGAATTGAATGTAATTCGGGCAAATTTTCCTCTCCATTATCTCCAACCCTTCACTCATAACCTTCGAGACGGTGGGTTGAATCATGGCAATATGAAAGTCTTATCCAACGCTTTTTTGATATGATCCTTCTGCTAAAAATCGAAGAATGGCAGCAAACTTCAATATTGTAGGCACAGAGCTATTACTCTCGCTTCAACTCGTTTTCTATTACATTAAAAATATTAACAAATGCTTCTTTCGACAGCCGAAATAATTTAAGAAACCTAAATACATAAGTAATTTTTAAATTAATTTTAAAATGAACATCCACTTGATGTCCCTCGCAAAGAGTGAGTAGTCGAGTAACTCTCACTCTTCGAGGGACATCAAGTGGAGAAGACCCACTTCTTATTAATTTTCTTTGGATTTTCAGGTCATTGTATGCTTTTTTTCTCTCCGTTCTTCCTCTTCGGCATGCAGAAAAACATTAATTGAATCCATTTGTGTTTATGTTTTTTAATATCACAGCAAAACTTTTTATGAACACTAGATACTACGTTTATATGGAGAATTGAATCGGTATTGAATCAGGATTTAGGTCTTTGTATACTTGAATCGGATTAAAATAGGATTACTCGATCCGATCCCACTAGAAGAGCTGAATCGAATTGAAAATGTACTTATATACCTGAATCGAGGAATTGAAGAATCGAATTCACATCTGATTCTTGGTGTGTGTGTGCACCAATAGTGTTTTTTTGTGTTCAGTGGGTTTCCGGTTTCTTTTGTATTTTTTTCTGTTGCATGTTTTTGTTGTTTATTCTGTAAACTCAAATTGTCACTTCGATTCCATTTTAATTCAATCTTCCGATCCCACGAGGCCATATACCTGAATCGAAATCTCAATTCGATTCGATTCGATTCCTCAATTCACTCATATAAACGGGGTAAGAATTTCTCACAAAAAAAAAAACAATTGGTCTGGAACTTGCTGTCATAATTTTTGAAACTTCTGGAATTGCAATGGGAAAATTGGAAATAAAAATGAAACAACTTGGAAATAGCCGCCATTTAAATGAAAATTGGAATGATCGTTTTCGCCCATGATCGCTTTAAAGAATGACCCAAAGCGAAAGTGGTCGAAAATAAGGTATCGCTTTCAAGCGAACCGCCGCGCTTTTTGGAATCGACCTATTGAGTGATGAACATTCCCAGAAGCGCGATTATTACGGTTGAATAGTTTGAGAAGAGGAATGCAAATGGCTATTTCTTTAGACATTAGAGCATTATCTATAAAATAACGATAAAACAATGAAAAGCATGAAAGAGTGCGACGGTATTCAAGAGATGTAATTGTCTTAGTCATTGCACTATCACCTACCATTGTTATTTAAAAATAAAGGTTAGCGTTTTTTAACATTTTGTTTAAGAAACTTCTGTTTCTTCTATCCGTGTTTTTTTTTTTATAAGAAACTTGTTTATATCCGTGGTTAGGATATAAGAAACACACGCTTATAAGAAACAAAAATTGTGGCATTTTGCACTTTCTTATAAGCGTCATTTACTGTATTATGGTTTTCTAAGACATTTTTAGTGTATAAAATATAAATTCAATAAAATCAAAAACACATGATGGACTTGTATGTATTTATGCACTGTTGTAGGCTTATTTTCTTCAAAGGAATTATCGGCAAAATAAATGTTATTGATGATTTTTATGCTCTTGCCGGAATCAGCCCTTCTCTCTTGCATAAATAACCTACATATATGAATTAGTGGATGCGCCTTTCAGTTAAACTGTTGCCCCACCACGTAACTTGATACAATCGAGCTTTGTCAATACAATCGAGAATTGCAAGCACCAAGTTTGGTTCAATCGAGTGTTCTCTAACGATACAATCGAGTACACTCGATTGAACCAAAACAATTCTCGATTGTGTCGACAAAACTCGATTGTACCAAGTTATGTGCTGGGGCCCCTGACTAGAAAATACGAAGCGAATCGATTTTAATTCGATATTTCATTTCAACTCGCTTCGTTTTGATCAAATAACGAATTCGAAGCGAGTCGTAAATTCTACTTCGAAGATTTCCAGATAATTCACAGCTGTTTGTCAGTGAATATTTATATTTTAATAAATTATTTAATATTTTCCTCGTAACAAAAAATTTATTTAATTTAAAAATAGACTCTTTAATGTTATTTGTATGTGCCAACATGCGATGCGTGGGATTTGTATCCCTGCGTTTTCCCTCATAAATTCTATGAGCACAGAAGATTGTTGCTGGTTGGTGTGTTGCTGGTCTTGGACTCCTACACGATTATTATAAAAAAATGATTGTTTATTTCTTTAGTTTGTTTTTATAAAAAAAATAATAGTTAAACTCACATTTATATTTATTTAAATGAAAAAAATCACAGCAAAATATCACTTTCGACCGTGTCGATCAACCAATCCTAAAAGAAAACCTATCGGAAATTAACGCGCTAAAAATTGAAATGTCAAATCAAATTCGCTTTCTATTTAGAAAATATTGCGAATGTAAAACGAAAGAGTCGAAAGCGAAAACGGTTATACCATAATTTCCGCCACCTAAAACGATTCGCTTCGTATTCCCTAATCAGGCAAATGTTTTTGTTATCATCAACAAATACACGTTACAACAACAACACGATATATGATTTTTTTTATCAAGTAACTTTTCTAATAGCAGTTGGAGTGCACTCCTTTATTAATTTATATATATTTTTATATTTATTATAGCTTTGAAATAATGTCATTCATTCGCAATGAACATAACTTCCATTCAAATAATTCTGTTATAACTATTAATTATTTGCTATCTTAAAAAAACTTATCCTAACATACCTAACATACATATTCTAGCCTTATTTTTAAGTTTAGAAACATAAAATACAGTAATCGCCTTATAATTTTCCCTTGATTAATTTAATTAGCTTTAAAACTAAAAACACTGGCGTTTGAATGCATTCCGCTTAAATGCATTTGTCAAAAAATATAAACATCTTAATAAATCGCCCGGTAAATTGAACAAACAAAAATAAATTTAAATTTTCAATAAATATGCTTGTTCATAGAGTTTCTTTCGATATGTTAATCTTAGCCAGACGTCTACACATTACAAAAAAAAAAAACGTTTAATTGAGTGTCAATGCAATTGGACAACAAATCAAATAACAAATTTTTTGTTTGTAATTCGTTGCCCTTTTAAATGCTTAAAATTAACTAATGACGTACAATTCAGGTTGTATTTGAAAGAGCTAATATCTTACAGGCATATGGTTAAAATAATTTTTAAAAAATTATTAAAATTATTTTTGAAAAAATCATGCATTTAAGTAATTAATTATCTGGGGATTACTGTATAAATACAAAAATAATATATATGATTATTCTAGGTTTTCACTAAGGAGCATGTACTCAAGAGGATTAGAACATTTGTTTGTACTATTGCGCTGTGTTGATACTATATTAGCATCGTCATTACAGTCCGAAAGAAAATCATCATCGCCATCAGGTTCGCCATCTATCAGATCACATTCTGTTCTTGAACTTCGTCTCTTCTTTGGTGTTGATGTTACCTTAATGTGTTGACGATATTTATTCCAAAATTCTGTTGGCTGAGCAAATTCGATAATGGTTGGAAAATGTTGAGATAATTGTTTCGCTAATTCGTCAATAGATTTTTGAATTGAATTATTTTCACTGCCAATTACTTCTGATATTGTTATAAGATGAACAATTGATTTTTCCAAAGTTGTCATCTGAAATTCAAATAAAAAATTGCTGATTTTTAAGATAATATAAATTATATTATAAAACTTACTGCATCTGCCATTGTTACTACTACATGACGACGTTTTCCCCTTTTGCCTTGAACGGGAGCAGTACTGTTTGCAGATGGCACTGTTGTTTCAGCATTTGGATTATCTAAAGCATCTGCTGGCTCATCATTTCCATCTCCATCCTGGGAATGTTCAATATCTTTTCTTTCTTTCTGACATATTCGTTTTAGAATGAAAAGAATATCGTTAGATAATGCGGTTCCTTCAAAGGATTTTATAAGTGGATCCTTTTGAGATTTTTCTGAGTAAGAAATAAATAAAGGCACAAATTGTACTACATATTAAGGTATTAGGATGATGCAACTATACTAACATATTTGGTAATCTAATAACAATTATTGTTATTATTATTTATTAACAATATAATTACATAAATAATTATAATAGTAATATTGATCAATGAGCTCAAGCTGCAGAGACTAACGGCTCTAAGCATTAGTTAATACTTAAATAAAAATTAAGAGTGAAATACATACTTATATACTTACTACAAATTAATACATACATATATTGTTTTCATGGATATAGGTTATAAAGAGATATTAGATAATTTTATAAATTTATCAATTATTGATATATGTATTTTCTGTAGTTTTGTAGTTTGAACTTTTAAAATTGAGATAATATCATTTATAATGGAACTTGGCAGTGAACATTGTCCTAAGCCCAAGATGTGTTTAATGTCGATGACTGCGTTACATGGGAGGGCTTTCTTTTCGGAGAAGATGTTGGTGAGTGACGGATGTTTGGCGAAATCGAAGTCTCGGGAAATGTGTATTTGCAAGTTTTGCAATAGATGTTGGATAAGTTTGCTTTGCGCGTTTAGGGTTAATATGTAGTAGCATAGTGGTGAATATATGATTGCCACAAGTCTTGAATAATTTTCGGGTTTACATTCTGTATGGCATTAGGTACGGCTTTTTTAGTAAGCGAATTAAAGAGTGGGAGTGGCATTTTGTGCGCCGCGATAGCTGCTTCAACAGCATTCCTGTGTGACCGGGGGCCCACATTATTTTAAGTTTTTTAGGTGAACGAATAAAGGATGTCTCTTGTTGTGTTTATAACAGTAACATCGTATCTATAATTTATAACTGATATACTATCAGTTGTTATAATAATGTATTTGCCGTGGGTATTTAAAGCAGTTTTGACGGCTTCCAATATAGCCTGCGCCTAACAGACCCGTGCTAATGAGCGAACCATCTTCTTTGACAACAGCAAACGAAACGCTTTCTGGTATTTCAGATTCATCGGTGAAGAGAAAATACCATCATTTTGATCTAAGTTTGGTGGAGATATCCTTGCTTTTTCAATTTGAATTTAGGTCAAGGATAAAAGAATACTCTTTGATTGAAAAGGTGGATGAAAAGGTTTAAACTTGGCAAAAGGTCCCAGTGGAAGATTCATTTCGATAGCAGTTTTATAGAGATGCTCGATATTGCCGATAATGTTCTTTGAAGAATAGGCCGGTGTATTGCAGATTTGAAGTATTTTTCGGCTTTGGGTGCGTATGAGAAAGGGTTTAGCAAAACATTTCCGTCTTGTTGTTACGATTTGTTTCTCGATTGAAGGCAGTCCCGCTTCTGCCAGTATGTTTGTAATTGAAGTGGTGGGAAAAACATTGATACTTCTTCTGGCATGATGGTACAACTGTTTGATTATTTTTAGTGTGGAGTTAGGACAACTGACGTATATACAAAGGCCATAATCAATTTTCCTAAGTAAAAGTCGGACAACGTTACATAAAGTATTTAAATATTCACTACTTATCTTACATGCTAAATTAACATAATAAAAAATACATTAAAAATTAATAATAAATAAATAATTAAAACAAACTTATTTTTGTTAAATTAACCTGTTTTATTCCGAGGATAAAATAAGTAATTACTATATTATGTTTAATTTTGTCTGCAGATATTTATTTGTCTAAATCCGGGACGTAGAACATGTAGTTTAGGTTTAGGATAGGGCTTAGAAGTGTTGCGAAGTGAATTTCCAGTTTACCATCAATTGAAATAATAAATTAAGCTTAGTTAAAATGAAATGTATTTATTGAATAGTATATTCCCAAAAGCAACTGAACTTGTACATAGATTGAATTACAAAAACGGAAAAAAACGTAGAAGTTAACCAAAAATAACAAAGAAATAGATAACTATATCTTGACAATTAGTTTCTTTGCAAAGCACTGTTTGATCACTAAATCTAAATCAGAGTGCGTTTGAATATAAGACCAACAAGAAGATCATGATCATTTTAAATTCTGAAGCTGCTATTTGAGGATAAATGTGATGATCTTTATTTCGAATTTACTTTGCTAGCTTCCTCAATCCTTACTATCTTTCGCGCCATACTAAGATGGCTATAAATTTGTTGGTAATATACATTTTTACTTTTACAGATTACCTTAAGATTACGTTGCCCTCTTAAATAGTTCAGTTTCGCTTCCATTCCTTCGGTTTTTCGGTAAATGTTAAAAATCTTAAGTTTTTTTTGTCGCTGACTTACAACATGGTTGTACCATTTATTTTTGGCTTTAAAAGGTTTCGATTTTGATGAACTGCTGACTGCTTTATAACGTTTGTAAGGTCATCCAGATCAATTGAAACTTTGCCTGATTTTAATTTCAAAAGATTTGCCTGGTATTCCATTTTCTTGGAACCTTTCCATTTAAGTTTAGGTAGAAGCCTACTTTGGTGTGACTCACTTACGGCAGTGCTTATATTGATAGTCAGTTTAATTGGCATATGCTCTGACCAGATAACTTCTTCCACGTCAAAGCTCTGTATACAGCTATCAATTCTTGCTAAGCTGCCAATAAGTGTTGGCTTTCCTTCTTCGTCTCCTATAGTTGTGCCATTTAAAATGATGAGGCCATTATCATTGCACAATTCTAATAATTCCTCCCTCTTGCGTTTATTGTTTTATTTTTAGAGTATCGATACTCCGTGATGCGTTGAAAGCTGTACTGTTATATTCATTCAGTATTTGTTGAAGCTCACATACTCTAACATTCATATCTCCGATTAATTTTGGTTGGTGATCTCTTTTCTAGAAGAAAGCACGTTAACTGATCGATGTAATTTTAGGTTTGTTTGTTGAGCCCTGAAGTTGCCCTAGGGTTGACCTAAAGCGTTTTTTTGAAAAACCTAAAGTCACCCTGATAAACAAAATCTGTGGTTTTTGGAACCTAGGGTCGCCCTCAACTCGCCCTGAAGTAGACCTAGGTTTTTAGCAGGGGCAACTTTAGGTAAATGAATAAACGTCAAAGTCACGTGAGATCTGAGGTAATAATGGGCGATATTGAGGAGAATATCGAGTACTAGTCATCGATGTTAATATATAAAATATTGTTTGTATTGTTCTAATCTGTCATGTTAGTTTCTATTAGAATAAATACATCGTGTGATAACACATATTTAAAAAATTGTGGGGCAAGTTTTTATTTTCAAGAAAGTGAACATTCAGTGGAGTGATCCTTCTAATGTCCTCCCTTATGACCAACGTTTATCTATTCTTCAAATGCAAACACTTGCACAGAGAAGAACTAACAATGATTTGCTATTCTTGCAAATTCTTGCACCTGGCGTCACAGATGCACCACACCTAGTATGTTCAGTTTTTTTTAATTATCGGGGAGAAGGTTATAATCTCCGTGGCCTCGACTTCTAAATTGGAATTCATACATTTTTGATTTCAATATCAATAAAATTAAATTAAAAAATCTACTCAAAACCAGTGTTCACGCTCCTAAATGTTGCTTGTTTGATATTATGTTCTTGTTTTGTATTGACGTAATATTATTTGTTTATATTTTCAGTTTGTACTTGTAAGAGTTATTTGTAATAGAGTTTGCCTACTGACAACTAACACTGCACTAAATGATGAGCCGGTGGTGTAACACAGTTTTCTGTGTTAGCAAACCATTTGTCGCAAGACGGCCTTGCTATAAGCTCTGTTCGACCAATTCTGATAGTGTGAAAATAAAATACAAACATTATAGACACAATTTTTAAGTTTCTAATTTCTAAGTTTTGATTAATTTCTTTTTTATTTTGGTTCTTATTTTTGCTCTAAGAATGATACTCGACATAACTATAATGAAAACCTTTACATCTCTAGAACACCGTCGAAATGTTATATGTCTCTTATTATTTCATTGATATTTTATAAACAATGTTCTAGTGAAATAGCCCGTTGCATTCCTCCACTTAAAATTTTCAAATTTAATACTAGCGCTTCTAGGAATGCTGATCAGTTTATCCTTGAGTCCAACTTCGGACGTACTGTCGAGTATGTCAGAGATTCTTTATTTAGCCTTACAAAGCGAATGTGGAATCCTTTACGCGGCTCTATTTTCACCTCCCATTTTGATATTCAGAAATTCAAAACCAATGTGCAACGGTATCTCCTCTTCCATCCTTCCCTATTTTCCTAACACTTGCGCTATGCTTGCTCATTTCAAGGGTAGTCAAAACCCTCCTATCCATTAAAAGGCCCCAGGAAAGAAATATCCAACTACCGCCCATTTTTCTAAGTTATCTTGCATCCCTAAACTCTTTGAAAGTGTCGTCTATGATACAATGTTGTTCCACTGCAAGCATATAATCTCCCCTAACCAACACGGTTTCGTCAAGGACAGGTCTACTACCACTAACTTGCTAGAATTTGTTTCAGGAACCTTATGTTTTCTTGAAAACGGTAATGAGGTCGATGTAATTGCTACCGATCTTAGCAAAGCCTTTGACAAAATTTCTCACTCTTTATTTCTTTTCAAGTTGAATGCCCTAGGATTTCAACACATATTCATTTTATTGGTTCAGTCATACTTAAAATCGGCAGTATAGACTAATCTACATCCTCTGAATCTGATCTCATCCTTGCAACTTCTGGCGTCCCGCAGGGAAGCCACCTTGGCCCACTGATCTTCATTTTGACTATCAACGACGTCGACTGTATATTAAAAGACTCTTTTATATCAATGTTGACCGATGATAAGAAAATCTTTAGGTGCATAACATCCCCAGCCGACTCTTTTCTACTACAAAACGATCTTAACCGATTTTCAACCATGTGCCATAAAAACTTTCTTGTGATCAATGTTAACAAGTGTCAAGCCATCACCTTCTCCCGTAAGCGCTTTCCACTTCCTGTCTCCTCGGCTGATTCATTGTATGATCTAGGAATTATCTGCGAAAGAGAATTGAATTTTCGTTCTCACATTGATAAGTCCATTAAGAGATCTAACTCCGCACTCGGCTTTGTGAAACGATGGTCAGAGGAATTCCCCGGCCCTCTAAACCTCCAAACCAACCCCAATAATCTCCTATCCATACCTCTGTTCCAAATTAAGCTTCATCGCACCAATTACGGTAACAACGAACCTATGCTACCGTATGCTACGTATCTCTAATAGCGTGCACAACCTATTCGACTTCCATTTAAGCAAAGATAGACTCAAAACTTCCCTTTAACGTGCCTCGTACCCTTCCCAGTCTTAATAAATTTTAATCTTAAGTTAGTTAAGTTAGAATAAATGTTAGTGTTAAGTTAGAATGTAAATGTGCTTGTACTAAGCTAAATAAATAAATAAATAAATTTGAAGAATTAGTGCGGGCATCATTATAAACATAATAACATAACAGTAACCAGCTACTGGAATTCGATCGTAATCGGAAACTTTTAGGAATCCCAAAAAACGTTATCAAATAATCCATTTGTATTAGTTCCCTACGATGCATTGTGTCATATTTTTTTGTGATTCGAAATAAGTCTCTGATTTAGATGATATTGATGATGGGGCTGAATAAATTGTTTTGTATTAAATTGAAAATGTAATCACCTGCTAGTATTTTCAAATTAATGAAATACATTATCAAATGGACATCATCAATGTTCTGCATAAAATAATCGTACAACTTGTAGCGAACCTTTCTCTTGTCTTCACCCCTAAGGGGTGATTTGATCATATTTTCTGTAAAAGTATCCAATCCTTCAAAGTTCTTCAGAAAAAGAAATTAAAGACAGAATTAAAATAATCAATTAATTATTATTATTCAACAATTTTCTACTTACGGGGTATTCATTGAGTACAAATGGACACTCTAGCAAACATTTATGAAAGAGTGCTGGATTTTTATTTGTAATGTATTCTGCAAAAAACTCCATTGCTCTCTTCGATAAATCTTGGTTTTCATCTAAAATTAAAACTAACATAGCCAAAAGCAGCGATCCACGCAACTTAAGCTGATCTTGTAGTACTAGAGCAGCAAAATTCTTGAACGTCTCCAAACGATTTATCAAATACGGTGATGAGAGCTTTTCTAAAATCTTTTCCAAAATAGTCTCAACAATTTGGGTGTGCTTTTTGCAAAGATCAGCGATAGCGACAAGGATCGTATTCACTATTGGTGGTCGATCAATAGCTTTAAGAATTTTTCCGTAGAGATTGCACGTAATGTTTGCGATTAAAGAATCACGAATTGAAAACCGTCCCGAAATCAATATCATCGAATTAAATATTCGATCATTGTCCGTTTCCAGTTCGGATTCAGGCAAATTTACACAAGCCACGATATATTTTTGGATGAATGAGACTACCGTTGGGTGCGGGCGTTGTTTGATTTCCAAATTGGCTTCCGAATATGCAAACAAATGTGACATGTATATCGATCGATTTTCCGGAAAGTTTGACATTTCTTCGATAAGTTTTTTCTCAAGATAGTTGTGCAGCTCAATAATCCATTCCTGCGAAGGATAATCAGGTGTTGAAGTAGGTGTGGATCGTATTTTGTTGGCACGTGATCGATGATCAATGGTGGCTAAGAAGTCGAATGCTTTGCCAATTACTTGTGGAATGATCATGCCCGACTTAATGGACTGCATTAAATGTTTGAACACGTTGTTTAAGGCTGAATAACTGAAATCTTTGGCACAAGTGTTCAACACTTCCAGAGCTATAAGCAGATTTTGTTCATTATTCCATTCCTTTGACTAAATGTAAATAAATTAAATAAGGTTAAAATGTTAGTCTTTTCACTTTAGTCAAAGTCATTACCGAATGATAGGAGATAAAGCAATGAATCAGAGAATCTGGTTCCTTACTTTTGATTTTGCCGCAAATAAAATTTAAGAGTATCCATGCTTCCGTAGAGTTTGAGGCCAGTATATGAGATTCAATTGTGCTGATGATTTGTTGACTAGAAATATACAGAATATAGAACATTTCTAGTTTTTAAACAATCAAGTTATATATATATCTATTGGATACTCAAGCAATAAAATCTAGTTGAATGTGTCCAGCTTGACGCGACACAGTATACAGAGAAAAAGAGGAACATTATCAAAAATTTTTGAATTCCAATTTTAAAGGTCTCGTCAACGGCCTTGGCTCCGATGAAAGCATCGCTTCCCATAGATCAGCGAAATCAAGCATCGTTGCGGGTGGTTAGTAGTTCGATGGGGTACCGTCGGAAACCAACCACGTGCTTTTGACATGTGTTTTTTCTGTTGTGTGTTCTTTCTTTCTCTGTCTCTCTCTGTTGTATTAATGTATGTGATGTTTAAAGCCAATAGTCTCGTTGCCAGTGCTTCAGTGTCTCTACTTCCTAGATTTATCTACGGAGTAGTATAATATGTAATGTAATGTAAGTCTATCAATACATGTCAAGGGCTCATGCATTCCATAGGTCTGGTGCATCTCTGAGGCCTGTTATTATTTGATGGAAAAATACCATATCATTGTTTGTTCTTCTCTGTGCCAGTCTTTGCATCTGAAGAATAGATAAACGTTGATCATAAGGGAGGGCATAGAAGCATCACTCCACTGAAGCATTATCAATGCAAAACGAGTAAAGAGGAGTCCAAACCTGCGATGCATAATCAATAAGAGGACGAACCAAGCAGTTGTACAAAGCACGGGTAACATTGAGGTCGACAAATTCTTTGGACCTAAGCGTTGGTCAAAAGAATAAACCCTAAATTGTATTTGTTAAGGATGATATTAATATGAACAAAAAAGTCTAAATTGGGCGTAAAAATAATTCCAAGGCCCCTTGGATAAGATATATGTGCTTTTCTATTTGTAATCCGGAAGAACCCTCCGATTTTTTTGTTTGAGAGAATATTACTACGTCAATGACTTACATTCACCGACATTATCATTTCCTCCGTTCTCTGAGACCGCTAAAATTGCAGAAGCACTTTGTTTCCTCCATCTAGTAAAATCCTAATGTAATGTCCTTTTCGATTGGTAATCCGGAAGAACTCTCCGATCCGGGATTCCAATCGAACAAGTAAAGACTAGATTCCAGATTCTGAAAATGTATGTGAGTGTATGTGTAAGAGGGGAAATGTCGAACGCACATTTGTGATTATTTTATTTTGTAAACATGGCTGACACAAATATAGAAGATTTCGAAGTTATTCTTGATGAAAATGCGAAATAATGGTTATTGAAGGGAAATTTGTCTTCGGAACATATATCCATAATTTCAAGTCTCTAAAGATTGAAATTGAAACTACAATACTTCAGATAAACCAAAACAAAACAATGGCATGAATAAATTGATTTGAATTTGGTATTTAGTGGGTGGGAGTGTGTGCGTGCTTCTGGTTTGGATTCTGATTACAAATCCAGAAGGAAATTTCTCTTCTATTCAGTAGAAGAACTGTCATTTGATACCTATCAAACAGTTTCAGAAGCATTCGGAAGCCTTCTGGACGACCAATAGAAAAGGCCATACGACTAAATGAGTTAGGTTAGGTTACAATGATCAGAAAAACGAAAGAAATGACTTCTATTAAGTTTATATCAGTACACGCCTCCACCAATCCCATCTTCGGTTTTTGATCGGTCCGTGTAAAAATGAATCGACTCATCTTCCAAGAATGTCATATCCTTCCATGTGGATCTGGTAGGGATGTCAGCCTAAAAATTTTGTCGAAATGGAACTGTGGGATGGTGTAGTCAATGATACTTGGAAATGATCTGAATGAGTTAAGAATAGCTGAGTGTCCTATTTTATTATTGCTCGACTTTGAAGAGGTTTGTTTACTAAATATATTTAGGGGTGTCAGATGAAAAAGAGTATCAAGTGCAGCAGAGGGAGTCGTGCGAAGCGCATAATTTTGTACTTTACTTCGTTAACTTTATCGCTGTTAATTGCCTTACCCAATGCAGTCCAGCTTCTTTGCAAGAGAAAAGTTTCACTGTGAATTTTTTGACTCTTTCTTGTAAATTAGGTTTCCAGCTGAGCTTCTTATTTAAAATACGATCCAGATACTTTCCTCATTGGAGAATGGAGTAGAATTCCTTTAATAGTAGGACGAGCTATGTGGAGATTTTTGTATTTCCTTGCGGCGGAACCCCTTTTGGCTGAACTTCTTGCAGAAAAGCCGCCCAGTTCTGAATTGATGATCATACTAGTCAGCATTTGATTTATCAGTTCACCAAGAAAGCCCATCTACTTTCAGATATGACATTGTAGATGTGTCGATGAAAGCAACCATTGTCGGTCAAAAGTTTCGAGAAGTGATGGTGATAGACTAATATGTCTGAGATCTTCGGATTAACATGAGAACAATTGCCTGCTTTGGGTATAAAAACCACTTTAACCTATCTTCATTTCTTAGGAATATGAACCGAGACTAAATGAGTTACGTTTTCTCTTATTTAAAACTTCTCGATATGTTCGTACACTAATCACAGTTGACTAGTTGTCAAAGCATACCTGTTTACGAGTAAAGTGAGGTAGCTTTACTAATGTCCATTGTAATAAGTGTTATTTAAAAAATATTTTCTTGAATTCGTCGATGGCGGTAGTTAAAATACCGCGAGCCAATAGTACTTGCAAGCTTCATAAAAAAAGCCTTATATTTGACCCAAAATGTTATGGCTAACTTTTGTACAGCGTAATAAATAGAGACTCAACGTGTCGTGAGAAAATCCGCAAATCAAATTTTTCCAACTTAGGGATGTTGTGTATAAAATATATGTATGTAAATAAAGAAATAATCATTTCGAAACTATACAGATTACTTACTTAATCAGTTGCCTTTTTAGTGCCACATGAAAACTATATTGCAAATACATCCTGGATTGAGTAATGAGCAATGTCCGAATAATTACCCATGGCATAAAATGCTCAGCCTTATTGGTTTGGTCGATTCCTTTTATATTTAAAAGTACCCTTTTGTGGAAGCACTATAAGAATATAATTATCATTTGTATATGCAAAAAATATAAAAATAATTTTTAAATTTACCTCCAAAGCAAGTTCCATATTTTTTGGATCACTATCCTGCAGCATGGGTGCAAGGATTTTACACCATACAAATATCACTGGATAACAATTAGGATAGGTTTCCAAAATAGAGTCGATCATAATCATGGTTTGTTTGCGAACCAATAAAGTTGGTTCGTTTACCAGCAAGCATGTTTCCTAAATATAGATATTAATTTTAATTTTAAGTAGCAAAAAATCCGTATTTAAACAAACCTTTACAAAATTTGTGTTAAATATGATGGAAGGATTAATTTTAATAATTGTTTCGAGAAACATCACAGCGGTTCGACGTAAATGAGACACAGGATTCGATAAGAGCGGATATATTTGTTCAGGTAAATGCAGAAAACTCAAAATCACAATTTCCGAACCTGTAAACGTGTAAGCCGGATCGAGAGTCTTCGGCTTAGCATAACGTATTTCATTCTCCAAGATTCGCGGTTCCTCGGGAAGTTGCACATCAAAATCATTAACTTGAGCGTATTTAATACCTTCGGTGAGAATCTTTTTGGTATTTGGCGATCCTTTAACAAGTGCTTGCTGGAGGGCTTGAATTGCTTTTATTTTTACACCATTATTCGTGTCTCGAATGCTGTCGATGAGTTCTTTTATTATATAAACTTCACGTGGCGTTTCTGAGACTTTATGACGAAAAATTTCCCAATCTACAT
Organism: Philhelius pedissequus; assembly: GCA_910595825.1. Taxonomy (NCBI): domain Eukaryota; kingdom Metazoa; phylum Arthropoda; class Insecta; order Diptera; family Syrphidae; genus Philhelius; species Philhelius pedissequus. The sequence goes on along the minus strand of OU343160.1, from coordinate 269,767,786 downwards.
TCGATTCGAGAAGTATAATTTTGGAAAAAAGGTCCACTGCTCTAGATCGAATGGTTACTTCTTCGGCGTACACAGCTTCCGATAAAAAATCGACTATTGATGCATTGCAATGAGTAAATAAAGCTGCGTCGTATTTAGCGGCATAATCGAGGGCTCGTTGGATATGTTCTGTTTTCCACTTAAAAATATCAATTAATTACCGATGTGTGTATTTATGGAAGAGATATTGAATAATATCATTGTTTCCAATTTAAGGAAATGTAGAATCTATTTATTTATTTATTTCATCTTTCGAAACTTAATTCTATTAGATTACAATGTAACAATGTACATATAAGAAATAAAAATAAAATATTGAATACAAATATTAATATAATACAAATAGTAAAAAAATATATACATTATAACATAAATAATTAAAAAAAATACAATATAAAAATAATTATAACGACTTGAACAATTAGATTGACAAGAATTCGTTATGGGATCATTTTTCCCGTAGTTCGTTAAGTCCCGCGATATACTAAATAGTTCGCAATGTTGTATGTGTCTTGAGGGAGGAAATAAGTTATATAGCATAAGCAAAGATGGGCACTCTATATGATTTTCCGTGATATCTCTAGCAAGCATTATAAGATAGTAATTCCAGGTACGAAGGCATGGAAATATAATAAGGATTTGAGCGTATATAGATCACGAAAGTCCTTAGAGTTCCTTTTGATAAATCCTAGTATTTTATTGCTTCTAGCGATGATTTAATCATAGTGATGATTAAAATTAAGTTTTTTGTCAAACTAACACCTAAATCTTTTAGTTGAACAACTCTCTGGAGAGATTTAATATTGTTTATTTCATAACAGTAAAGAATGGGGGTGGCCGTGGCGCGATAGTTGTGTGCTCGAGTGTCAACCTCGTGGTCATAGGTTCGATTCCTGCCGTTGTTTCTTATATTCGATTAAAAACCAATTCTAAAAATTGTCATAAAATGATTTGCTGGTTTACTCATTACATGCTGTTCAGGCATAACACTAACAACATGTGATTGAGTAAACTACTCATAAATATGACAACGACATAAAATAGAATAATGCGAATTATAAGAGACATAAATAAATAAGACACGGTAATTTTCTCAGCATTAGTTCAGCTGGCATCTCTGGAGATAAAATCTGAGACAACAACCACCGTCTCAATACGTCGCACCACACATCTTTCTATCCTTCTTTCTCTTCTTTCACCGGATGCCGCGCTGTGTTAAAAACATATAAAGGGTATTCATAATCCCTTAATCGCGTGCAAAATTATTAAAAAAAAAAAAGATCAAGTAAAACTTATAGTCTTTCATTTTGCAATGTTTAAGCTAAGGCAATTAATACGTATCACTTTGAAAATTGATACAATCTGTAGTTGACCTAATTGGTAGATAAAGTTTCATAGCATCTGCAAGGAGAGACATTAAACCAGATCAGGAAGATCATTTATAAAAAGAAGAAAGAACAGAGGACCTATATGACTTCCTTGTGGAACACCTGAGTAACTAATGATTTGTTTAGATAGTTGTTATTGAAGCAAGATAAAACACCTTACAAATTTTATATACTTGCTTGTACTTAAAACATAAATAGCTCGTTTGTTTAAGTATCGACCGAGCATATTTTTAATTAAATAATACGAAAAGAAAACCTGTACTTAAAGGAAAGTTTTCTTTAAATAAATTTAGTAATTGCTTATTTTAAATAAGCTTTCATTCTTTATATAATTTTATCAGTTGTGAACCAATTTTTACACATTGATCTAATAGCGAGTTTCATTCAAGAAAAGATTGGCTCTTTCGGTCAAAAAATTGGATCTTTTTGAATTTTCTATGTTTCATTCCAACAAAAAGAGCAAATATCAACACGAAAGATCTGATCTCTGATGGGTTGGCAGATTTGTTCTGAATGCACACATACATGTAAAAAGTCTTTAATGGAAAATATTTTGATTAATTTGTTGTGAACTTGTGGAATAGAGCTAAAAAAAATGTAAAAATTAACAAATAATGGACGAAGTATTATTAATTTAGATTTTATAAACTTAGATGAGTTTTTGATTCCTCATTCTTCGTCTTCTTCGTCATCTGGAATGTGTGTGTCAGTTATTCACCAATTCTACAATTAAATCTGGAAAAAAAGTTTTATTCAAAAGATCAAATCTCAATTTTGAAACTTGAATGAAACTCGCATTGACAGACTATACATCTAGTATGTCAATGGAAACTCGCTATAAGAATATTAGAATGAAAACCCAATAATTCAATTTTCTTAAGCAAAACGCAGTGATACTCTCTATCGAAGGCTTTTGAGAAGTCGGTATAGCAACTAATTGACCACCACAATCCATACTTTTTAAGTAGAAATTGGAAAAAACGGCTAGTTTGTCACTGTGGATCGTCCCGTCACAAAGCCATGTTGTTGTTAACTGATACCTTGTTTCGCAACATAGTAAAAATGTCTTTTAACAATCATAAATAACGGATAAGCTAATGAGTTATTTTGAAGAATTTTGAAGAAAACGCAAGTAATAATTTAATATAATTTTTGTTTTTGTGGACTGTAAGGGTTAAAGCCAAATTGGAGATTTTAATAACCTGTAGTCCAAAATGCGTTTCGCCCAGGCACGATAGTTGGGCTCGTCCTAAATAATATAATTTGCAATGTGTAAATGCTGCAAATTTTATAAGAGTCGGTAATCATCGACCGAAAAACATTGCGTCTTAGAAGTGTACGATAGCATCTAACTGACGAGCCCAACTATCGTGCCTGGGCGAAACGCAATCAACAAACTCAAAGATATTTTCAAAATTTATTTCCTTACATTCGAATTTAAGGCGGTGTAGTCGGACTTAGCAAAGTCATATTCCAAATAATCCGAAGTTACAAAATTAGTCGAATTCAGATCTAAAAAGATTAATTCTATCTCTAGTGCCTTTTGATAATAACAATAGTTTAGAATTGGAAAGTTACATGCTTCTTTTTTAGCTTCAAATTCATTATTGATAAATACAAGGTCTAATGCAGGATTTATTTTTATTTAAAACATTATAAATTTGATGAAATAGAGTATCAATTGTCTCATATTCAACATCTTTACAAACATTTAATGGAAAAAGAATTTTATCTTCATCAGAATAGAACCAAATAACATCTCCTAAATTAAAATCACCTAGTACAACTTACACGAGAATTAATATCAACATCAGTTATAATAAAAGAAATATTAATTTAAATAAGCATTATATAAACAACATTACTTTTAGGAGGAATATATGAAATGAAAACATAAATATTTTGGTGACTCTCTGTTAAAAAGTGTGCAAGTACACAAATCTATCAATTTCAGTATTTTCAAGAGCTACCTGATAACTTAATAGGTCAGACCGTAGCAATAATAACCCCGCCACATATCTTGGTTTAACGTGGCAACGAATTTGACAGAAATTGTCAACTACATTTTAGAGCATGGAACTATACTAAATCAGTTTAAAGAGGCACTGATCTTTCCGATATACAAAAAGGGCAGTACTGAAGATCCGTCAACCTATAGAGAAACCTCGTTTTAGAACTTATTAGATTTTTACCTCGATTTTCTAATTAAGCGGTTGAATAAAGGGATAGATTCTAATAACCTTCTTATGGAGCTGGCTGGCTTCAGATCGGGTTACTCCACCACAACGATAGACCACATCTTCGTTCTTCGCACGATCTCTGACTCGTTCATATCCAAAAATAAAAAATTATTCGCTTTCTTTGTGATGTCTGCTTTTGACACCGTCGACCGTAATTCATTGTTCTATAAGCTTTTTCAGAAAGGAATGCCACTCAAGTTCGGAAGAGTATTGCCAAATGTATACATGGATCAAAGTGGCGGTGTGAAATGGACAAAAACCTCTCTGAATGGTTTCCAACGAACTCAGGTGTTAGACAGGGTTGTGCACTCAGGCCAAGTTTATTCGCTCTCTTCATAAAAGATATCGTGGAAATATTAACTGGGTCATTTTATACGCAGACGTGACCATAAAAGCACACTGCTCTTTTCTGAAAAAAAGTACTGCTTGCGTACACGCCACAATCTTTCCAACTGATAATAAATAGATTCCCTGATTATTGTTTAAGATGGAATCTGGTTGTTAACTTAAATAAATCTTAAGTGACGATTTTTAAGAAAGGAGGAGGTAGAGTTGGGGCAAATAAACTTTGCCAGTACAATAATGAAACAATTGAGGTTGTGCAAGAATACATATATCTTGAAGTTTACTTCACAAATAACCTCAGTATGGAAAAGCAGTTTACCGCAAAGCTTACGAAAGCAAAAACCGCTACAAATGATGAATGGAAGCAATGCTTCAAGAATAGTGAAAATGCACATAGCAGCCGAGTTTTTGAAGCAGTGTCACAATCGGTTCTTTTTTATGCGGCTCAAGAGTGAGGAGGTACAAAATATGACCAAGGGGAGAAACTACTCAAGTTTTATATAAAACGTATTTTTTGCGTTCCTTCGAGCACTCCAAACTATATGATAATGTTAGCATTTTCTCGGGATATGTGGAATACTTAAGGAAACAAGAAGATACAAGTATAGCAGTAACTATCTATCTGATGAGGAAATGTTTGACCTCATTCATGAAATGGATGTAACTAAGCTGTATTGCAAAACAGCACTCAGATATAGAAAGCAAATGCTTGAATTGTAACTTAAGCTAAGTTTACCCGATTGGACGATCTTCCAATATTGGCTGAACTGTCAAAAGTCTTCCAATTACAACCAATGAGCTGAAAATTGCCAATTTTCTATCAAGTGAAAATTGACCGTGTATACGGTTGGTTGATTTTATCCAATAATTAGACAATTTATTTGTTATCGGCTGTCAATTGCCGACAGTTTTTTGTCTTCAAATTAAAAATTGTCTGTGTACACAGTTGAAAGACTTTAAAAAACAAAAAAATTGGTAGAATTATTGGAAGACAATTTTCTTGACAGATCATGGCGAATATAAAACTTTATTTTAGAAGTGAAGTATTTGTGAAAGTAGCCAGTTGTGAGAAAAAAACCTTTATAAAATATTATAAGGCATAAAAAAAGTGAAAAAATTTTCGAGCTTCTTTTTATAAAACTTCTTCTTCGCTATATTGACCGAGGCACGGTGACTATAGCAGCTTCTTATTTATTTCCGCATCCATTTTCGTTCTTTTAATGAAAAGAATAAATTAATTGTGTTGTTTCCTCCCCCAGTTTTAAAGAAAATTTATCCTTCCATTAAAAATTGGATGCTATTGTTGGCAAGAACATCATCCAATTTTTAATTGGCAGATAATTGGCCAATTATTTGCAAATAAGAAAAATAGGGTTTGTAGATGGGTTCAAATGATTTGAAGAAGTCTGCCAAATTTTTGATAGAAAATTGGCTGCCATTTTTTTTTGTCAATTTTTACAGATAAAATTGTTTACATGTTTGATAAAAAATTAGAAGTAAAGTCTTAAGAAATTCTAAAATATCTTATTGCCGATGATACTCTCATCTTCGTTAGTGGTGAAGTATTATCTGAAATTTTGGAAGATATTAAAGAAGATTTAAATAATCTATGCATGTGGCTATAGTTCAACAAACTTAAAATTAATGCGAATAATGTCGTTTGGCAATCAGGAAACTTTCCGGACTCTTCTGAAAGCGTTCAATTGGGAAAAAATGACAGTTTTAATGCTGAAAACAAGAGAATTTTGCTTCCGGATTTGAAATCAGAATCAGAATCAGAACCAGAAGCACTCACACATTCATGTATTTGAACGTCAAACTCGACTGTTGTCATTTTTTGTATCATAATTGTGCAACAAACATTTTTTTGAATTTGAATATTTTCACGTACACAATTATTTTCACACAGTCAATCTCATTAAAATTCAGAATAGTCAGAATCACACAAAAGTGTTCAGTTGGGATCCCGGATCGGAGAAAAATTCCGGATTTCCAAATAAAAACGCCATAAGACTAAATATATGGTGATTAATAGTAGTGATATAATAGGTTCGTTCGTTGAACTTAACCTAGGGTCGACCTAGGTTTTTTTAACAACCCCAAGAGTTGTCAAAAAAAACCTAGGTTTTTCGGTTCTCAATAAACACCCGAGGGCCCTTAATTTTATGTTGCAGAAAAGCAAGTTATGTCATTTAATAATTGGGGGTGGCCGTGGCGCGATAGTTGTGTGTTCGCCTCTCAACCTCATGGTCACAGGTTCGATCCCCGCCGTAGTCTATGTCTTCTTATTTTTCCATTAAAAACCAATTCTAAAAATAAATGTCATATAATGAGTTACTGGTTTACTCATTACACGCTACTTAGGCATAGAACTAACAACATGTGATTGAGTAAAACTAGTATACCGAAAAAAAATTTCAAAGAATAAAAAAATTAATGCGAATTATAAGGGACATAGATAAATAAGACACGGAAATTTCTCCGCATTAATTCAGCCGCCATCCTTTGAGATAAAATCTTAGACAACAACCACCTACAGTCTCCGAATATCACGCCACACATCTTTCCTATCAATCTTTCTCTTCCTTAACCTCACCATCACGCCCGCGCTGTGTTGAAATATTTAAAGGGTATTCATAATCCCTTGAGTGCGTGTAGATTATAAAAAAAAAAAAAAAAAAAACTTAAAATATGTTAAATTTAAGTTCTTAGTGCATTTGCTTTGGCCCTAAGCATAATCCACAATTTTAAAGGTTTGCATTTTGCTTGTCTGTGTCTGAAAATTAATTTGAGTACATATTCTTTTATTTCCATTTTAAAAATAAGAAATCAAATCAGATCTCATGTGACTTTGACGTTTATTCATTTACCTCAACTTGCCCCAGCTAAAAACCTTGATCTACTACAGGGCGAGTTGAAGGCGACCCTAGGTTTCAAAAAACACAGAATTTGTTAATAAGGGTGACTTCAGGTTTTTCAAAAAACGCTTAAGGGCGACTTCAGGGCTCAACGAACAAACCTAATAAGTTTATCGATTGAGGGTAAGCCCATAGATCAAGTGACAGAAAGTAAGTACTTAGGTGTATAGTAGACAATAGTTTAAATTTCAATAGTCACATGGTATACATATGTGTGGAACAAGGTTTTTAAAAAAATTGGATTTCTTAAACGTATACGAAAAAATATAACAACAATATGTGCCATTAATATTTATAATACGATTATTAAACTTTACTGCGAGTTTTGTTCGACAATTTTATTTTTAGGAAACAGTGAACACATAAATCGACTGCAAATCCTACAAAACAAAGCTATGAGCACCATTCTTAAATGCAACTTGCGTACATCAATAAATTGGATGCTAGATTGATTAAGATGGCTTAACATCAAACAAAGAATCATGTTTAATGCGTTACTGTTTGTGTTTAAATTAAAAAACGATCTAGCACATAAATAACCTTCGGAAAGCTTGTCCTACGTGGGAGAAAGCCAACCACATTATTTAAGATCGAACTCTGATTTTAGACTTCAATTTTATAGAGACTCTCGAACTCCAAATATGATATACTATCGTACACTTAAATTTTTTAATGAATTGCCTACAGAAATAAAAAATTAAACAGTTCTAAGTAAATTTACAAAAATTGCTTATATCTCATATTAGAGAAACAATTGTTAATAATAATAATAATATTGCACCGACAGAAGTATGTAGCGTACATTAAAATTAAAGTAAAACATTTTAATCACACGTATGCATAATTTAAAACCTTAACCCAAATATAAAAAAAATGATAATCCGCTTACCGCTTTCTCCGGATTTGTTATCACACATTGTATATAAAACTCCAAGACTTCTGAAACAATTCGAGGGAATTTGCCAATCATTTTTATGAACCAATCGGAAATGTGTTCACAATCATTTGCTCCCATTTTCGGTAATGTAGAAGCACCTTTTGGTCTAGGATTATAAGCATGCAGAAACAATGTCATATTCATGATTTTTAGCAGGGTCTCCTTTGGATCCCCATTGTGAGCGCTCACAACTTCCTCTAAGATTTCAAAATATTTCCCGTGCAAGTTAGCAGCATCTTAATCAAAAGCAAAAATCAATGTAAACTATGAAGAGAATGGAAATGTTTTGATCTTACAGATATTTACGAATCCCTTTTCATAGCAGAGATACTGCATATCAATTAGCTTCCGCACAATAGCATTTCGTGAGGTTTTGTACTCATCGAAGTGGACAAAACGAAACATTAATTTGATATCATCACAGAAGGCAGTGAAGTTGACCCACGTTTCGGTTGAATGTTGTTGCGACAAACACCTGGAAACCTCAGGGTTCTGAATCTTTTCTACCATGTTAAAGACCTGCAGGGACACCGATATTAGCTCTTCTTCGAAGATATGGAACCCTTTTGCTCCCGCGATGGTCAGAGAAAGGAAATAAACACTCGAAGAAGCCAAAGACAATTGTCTGTAGCGTCGGCACTTGGGATCATAATTACCCAGGCCAACGAGTGCATAAATAAACGCCAGGTAGCGGGACCTGGGTGATACCTTAATGACTTGCTCCCAACAATCAAAGGTGTTGTCACAGCTCCCCGACGATTCGCGCATGGATCGGATAGTTGTTGCCAGTTCGAGCAAAACCGAGAGAATACTTGAATCGTGCTCGGCTTGTTGAACAATTGGAATACTGCTAATAAGTGATTGTTTGGTGGAGGTGTCATATTCATCACCATCATCTTCTAAGCCCGATTCTGGTGACGAGCATCTGGAACGTTTGCTTTTGCTTGCCTTTGCGGCTTTGCTTGGCCCTGGTCTCTTAGGAGCTGGTCTTGTGCCTGCTCCTTCTTTACGATCATTCTTTTCTTCTTCGACTTTCAGATAGATTGCTTCGATTTCTTCCCATGACAATGTGGGATGGTAGAATTCACTCAGTTTATTGAAAACGTTGATGAGATCGCTCATTTCTTAGCATGCAGTTTGTTTTTTGTTATTTACATTACAATTAAATTATAGAAATTGGAAAATAAACAAAGCCGCGTTGTTTATTTCTGTACATTTATACAAAAAGCAGAGAGAATTTTATTGACGTTTTACAAAGAGCACAAATGTAATAATAGAGCGGGATGTGTTCAGAGTCTCCTATTACACAGGGATACCACTTGACATTTCTGTATAGGGGGTTCAAATGGACCAACATGTTCGACAGCATGACTCGACGAACCTAAACCAACTTTGCGTTCACATGGATACTGACATAGAGAAAATAATTACATAGAGGTGCGACTCGTACCCCCCTTGCCTTTAACACCCGCAAATTTTTTTTGAGGTGAGTAAGAGAAAAGTCTCTTAAATTAAGCATTTTTTCCTATCCGTGAATACATGTGAGTGTTGGATTAAAAAACCCCATTGCCCAAACTGACAGCTCATTTTTTTGTGTTGATTTTTCATAAGTCAAACTGGCAGTTCTCAAATAGCTTACGAGAAATAATATTATTTACTTTCATTTTCTCAGTTGTTTCTTTTTATTTATTGTTTATTTCACAATTTTATTTATTTATTTGTTGCCCATCGAAAATCAAATGGGAAGAATAAAACTAAAGAGATTCAAGTAAGTTCATTTTAAATTATATTATATTGATTTTAATTTATATTGCTCTTTCTAGCAAACAATTCCGCCAAGTGTTCCAATTTAATACGAAACTCGATCCTAACTTTGTAATCTTGAATCAACAAACATCTTTTATTAATTCGTTTTTTGATTGGTAAAAGCATTTAAAAATACAATTTAACTAAAAACAAATTAATTATTCAATTTTTGAATTTAACGGATTTCCATTTTGAATATATAAGCTCACCATATCTACCAAAAGTGCAAATGCGCACTCGTCCGTTTCGATAAGCCTGTGTTGGTGTCTGCTCCATTTAAAATGCACGGGCAACTAACACATGCTTGTCGAAACGGAGGAAATCCTCTCAATTTAGCTTGTAGGATGAAAGAGGATAAACCCCCGAAGTCGTGCCTATATGTTAGTTTCTCTATGGATACTGATGTGGTCGAAGATCAGTGTTTTTAGATTTTCCAAGCGAACGGACGCAAGATGGCGAACATTTTTCTGGCGGCGTTAATTATGAACGAAATTTACACTTGTATGGGAGATACCGTTGTTTTTTGTTTTAGGAAATAGTTGCTTTATAGTATTCAAGATATGTTGAAAAACTACCAAATACGAAGTTTCGAAAAATTCTATTGAGTCGTTTTCAAAATTATGATTTTTCAAAAAAAAATTGATTTTCAAAAAAAAAAATTTCAAACATTTTGCGTAAAAAATTTCAAAATAATCAAATTAACCGTTTCCCAGAAAATCGAAAACAAAAAAAAATGGTTTTACTAGAGGTTAGGTAGGCACCTACCAGAAGTAACATTTCTTTTCCAAAAAAAATTATCAAAAGGTTGCCGTTTCTCTTCAGAAATGAACTGATTTTTTTATAAAAATTGTTCGAACCGTTTTTGAGAAAAATAAAATTTCCTTTTTGAAAAAAAAAAATGTTTGGTAGGTATCGTTATTTCTTGTCTTAGAAAAAATGAAAAAACAATTGTACCAAGCTTAAAGCAATACATCCAACCGTTTAGGCTGTAGACTCGAGGACAGACAAACAGACGGAATTGCGGGACCTACTTTTGTTTGTTTGATTGTTAGATTTTTTTACGAACGCATAACTTGCTTTATAGTACCATAACCGCAATTATCATTTATGAGACTCAAAATAAACTTAAACCTAACACGAAAAAAGAAAACGAAGTTGTCGAGCATTGGTTGGACGAGCCAGCAAGTTATCAAAAAATGTTGAACGAGCATGTTGGTCCAGCGGTTGTTTGTGCTTTTTATACTACGTTTTCACCTACCACTTAATCCAGATTTAAGTGGATTAACCATAAATCCTCTTTGAAATCTTCTAAAGCCCAGTACTTAGTTCGGGAAAAATATTATTTCTCATACAATTTTTTCTTACAACAAATTCTAATTTTTCCCGCTCAGTACTCACTTCAAAGCAAAATAAAAATCTTTGTTGCGAACTGTAACTACAAAAATCTCCACTTGATTTTTCCAAGACAAATAGTCCGAATCATTATTTTGCTAGACAAATTGTGATGTTTGATGTAAATCGTGCATTTTATCACCTCATATCGTACCCAAAAAAATTTGTTCACTGCACCGAAATTATTATTCTTCTTCAAAATTATTTTGTTTTTGTTTTGTTGTATTGACTTTTGAATGACAATTCATAGTGAGAACGTCAAACTAATCTTTTTTTCACTGGTGAAAACACTTGAAGATTAATTTTTAATCTTCTCAATTTAAACCGGATTATCTTTAGGTGAAAACGTAGCACTAATGGTCGAACATTGGAGGTTGTCGAGCCATGCTGCCGAGCATGATGTTCGATGTGAAACCCCCTTATGAGTTAAATTGAACAAAAAAACAATTACGAGATTTTTTTTGACGTTTTAATTTAATGGCCTCTTTCACTTGAAATAAATGATTGCAAGAAATGTGTCATGTAAGTCTATATTTCTTGTGTAGACCCATTATGTCTGGATTTTTTTTTAATCTTTAGACATGAGAATCTGTATTTATTTCTTGTGTTCTCAGAAGAAATAAACGGAGAAATAAAATTTGACTTTGGATGATATCCCACATTAATCGTGTACACATTTCTCACAAAACATTGAAACTTGTTCACAGTTCGCTTATTTTCATATTAAATTTTAATAATTCATTAAAATGATTATACCTATTCTAAAGTACAGAAAGCGCTTAGCGCTTCTTGGAGAAGAATACAATTGCATGATTTATGTTTGCCCACATAGCGAAGAAATTAAAATTTTTAGTAGTACTGTCTGCAATAATGGCCGAAATAAATTTTTCTAATGGAGTCGCGGCGTAAAGAACACACTATCGTGTTTTTAATTGATTTTGTAGTTTTTTTTTTGCAAACTTTTAATTTGCAATTTATTGTGAATGTGTATTTTCGCGTCAGAGGGCCCCGACGAAGATCAAAAATTTTGTGGATGCAACAACCAACAAGAGGTTTTTTTTTTTTTGCTATCTGTCAAACGACGCGCGGAAAAACGGAAAAATTTAAACTATGTTTAGCGTCGCCACACATTGTATTCACTCAAGGAACGTTAGATGACAACACGTCACAAGTTATTGATACACTACTCCTGAGCAAAAACAGTTCAACTATACAAATTTACAACAGCCAAGAGGCGTACAATTCTATTACAATACCTTATAGCTGCTTCAACTTCTATATTATTACCGAAAATTGTATTACTATGTAAGTTTCAAAAGAAAAGACTCAATGGGTGCGTTCGGTAGCACATAGCTTTGCTTTGCAATACGTTTAGTGTTGTTGAAATACATGTTAAATAACTGCCATTAACAGCTGACGACCATGACAACGACCAAACATATGATTTCCAAATCGAAGACAAATTAGCGCTAAATGTCTGGTATACTTTAGGTATCGTAGTGCACAACTGACTATGAAATCAGCTGTCTTTTCAATTGTTGTTTGTGAAACTTAATTACATGCCTAATACACCATCTCCTTCTTTTGAAACATTTGTAGTCTTACTTCCTAATTGATTTAAAATTTTTATTTTATCCAACAAATGTATGTTTAATTCACTTTGAGCTGAAGCGTAATCATAAGCAATTGGTTTTTTTCTCTGTTTTGACTGACAGAAATGATTACCTATTGGTTTTATGCGTTCACAAATGCACAGAAAAAAAAATTGTAGGTAGGTAGGTATATTTATTTTTTTTAAATAAAAAAAACATATTTTTTTGAATATTTGAATATGCAGTTTTATTTACAGTTTTAGGAAGCGTTTGCATAAAAAAATAATTTTAATCGGTTCATCGAAAATCGATTCAAAAATTTTGAGAATAACATAAGGGCACATAAATTACTATTTTTTTCTATGAGAAGTACCATTAAGAAGTACGGAAAACAAAATATTTTTTTAATTTAAACTGGACTATCATAATTTAATAACACATTTTTTTGAAAATTCTTGGACCCGTTTTTGAGAAATATATATTTTCTTAACTTTTTTTTAAACATTTCTATGAGAGGTGCCGTTGTTTTAAATCGATTAAGTCGAAGTTTTTCAATTTTTCGAGTTTTCAAAACAAAAAATGTTTTATTTCTTAATTAATTTTTTTTTAATTTGGGCTTATATTAGTGTTTAAACTCAACGAGCTTCTGCATAAAAAAATCAAAAATAAATTACCAAAAAATACCTTTGCCCGTCATTAATGAACTGATTTTTTTTATAAAAATTGTTGTTAGGAAAAATAATATTTACCTTTTTGGTCAAAAAAAGTATGGCAGGTAAGTAGGTACTGTCATTTTTCGTCTTAAAAAACCCGAAAAAAAACTGGGGGCATGTTTATGAAAAAAACGTTTAGGCTGTAAGCTCGAGAACAGACAGACAGAGAGACGGAATTGCAGACCCATTTTTTCGTCTTCGCTATCATCGTAATGTCAAGTTTGATCAAAATCTCGAGTTCGAATTTTTTCGAATCCATAACTTGTAATATAGTACCCACATATATAATATCGATAGTCAAAAAAAAAAAAATTAAAAAAATACTACCTAGGTATTCCTACTTTATTTCCTAATAAAACTGTCTGGAGAAAAAATTTAATTATTTTCAATAGATATTATATTTGAAAAAGAACAAAAAGTACCTATGTACATATTGTATGTAGGTGGGTATCTGGGTACACATGTACCTAACTAAACAAAAAAATTGAAATATTGCTATAATCTGTAATAACCTATACAGCATTTGTATATCCATATACATTCTTACTTCAAATTTATGTATACGGCAATAGCCTTGATATAATTTATTTATACCCACTTATTTTGAAGGTTGCCATGGCAAAAACAGCTTATTCGGGTTTCTCTCTTACCCTCTATATTGTTGTCAGAACTATTAAGATTCGAACGCATCTCTTGCTTTTTTTCCTTTTTGGCTCTACCTTTTCTTCTTCCACATCACCAATTAAATATCAAGAAAAGAGAAACTGGCGCCCCATCGACGGAACTACTAGCTAAAAAATTCTGGTCCTGTTCTCGTTACTAGCAAGAACAGCAAAGTAAACCATAGATTCAAGATAACGGCACACACTCCAACTTTATTTTATTTATTTTAATATGGAGGGATTTTCACATCTGTGTTTTTTTCTGTCAAAAAGAATAAAAAAAAAAGGAAAAAAGAAATCAAAACATACATTACTAAAAAAAATAATTTCTATAACCGCTTTCACACGCCACATCGATCTTTCATGTCTACGAAGTAGTTCATTGTTGCATTAACATTCACACGTACATACGTCGATGTATGATTTTATGATTTTAATTTAAAAAAATAAATTATTGAAGTGAAAATGTCTGTACGCCATATTATTTTAAAGAATTAATTAAGTAGATTGATTTAATATGAAAGAAAAATGCTAATAAGATAACTTCAAATTATGAACATGAGCAGACAACAACAAAAAAACAAAAACCGGTGCTAGTTCCATCCTTTTTACACGCCGTGTCGACATACCACTTCGATCTCCAGAAATCGAAATGCTGTGTCTACACAGTTTCGACGAAGTAGTTCGCGGAGTGTGAAAGCGGTATATGACCTTCTATGACTGTATAGACTTACTAATTATCGGAACTCAATGGCCTCGTTCGGTGGCGCAACCTACCGATCCGGATTGCTTGGTGTTGTTGTAACGCCTAAGGAAAAAACTGATGATGAACTAAACATATGTTGTCAAAAACAAATCTCAAGCTACCCAAAAATTATTGGATTCGTTGAGATTCGTTTGGAAATGTGAGGAACAGCTGATTCAAAACTTCAGATGTGTATGCAATACAACTGACATAACAAGAAAGCTACATGAATCGTTCGAAAATAAATCCGCTACAAAGGTATCTTGGATAGCCTATCGGCCTCGCACCGAACGAGGGCAATTATACTTCGGATGAAAACGAAAAGTAATTCCCAGTATGTTCTTATTGTTATTTTCCTTGTACATTTTTTACTTTGCTGTACTTGATAGTCACGAGAACACGGATTCTGGGGCCCAATTCCGCAAGCGTGAATTTTCTCTGTGTACACAGAAAGTTGTGTACACATACATTTTTCTGATTCCGCAAGGGTGCGATGCATATTTTTTTTTACACATAACGTGTACACAGATAGGCAAATTTATTCACGCATATTTTGAGGATGAATAATTTTTTTGCACTGAAAAGCAATCACTCTTGTGGAATTGGGCCCCTGTACAAAGATTCAATTCAATTTCCCGATAAAATAATCACATTCATTACTGTACACAAGAGAATTGTACCGCCATCTAACCGTCAATCGGTCTTCAAAAAAAAGTCAAAAACAAATTATCGAGCCCTTTTTACTTTGCAGGCTTGCAGCCAACTTGCAGCAGTTGAGTCGTCTTCGTTCGTTATTCGTTTGCGTGTGTGAGCTGTGAAGTGAAGAAAAAAAGTGAAAATTTTCAATTGAACTTCGCCTTAAAAAAGCAAATCAATAATTGCAAATTACTAACTAAAATATATTCCAACTTAATCCCTCTTAAATTCTACACTGAAATACATAACATTTTCACCAGAAATTGCAATATTTTGCAATTAAATTGCTTCTTGCAAAATGTAAGGAGAATTTTTATTTTCTCTGTAGTTTTTTTTTTCTTATTTTTTGACGTAAGTGAAGTGCTCCCATAGACAAAATAAAAAAGAACAATTCACAAATGTTGAATTGAAAACGAACAAAAACTCTAAAAGTTTCTTACCCTTGGCGATGCCTTTGCCTTCGCTTTGCTAAGAATAAAAATAATAAAATCAAATGACAAAGCTAATCTTTATAAACTTTGTGCTGATTGCTGATTAGCAACCAAGTTTTATAAACACTGCCATGATTCATTTGTTATTAAAACTATAAAACTAATCTACGAACGAAGCACTCGTATTGTCGTGTACCTATCGCTTTTCTGATACGTCTTTCTGGATTTTCTTTCTCTCAGGCGCATCCGTACGATTGGCTGACTTCTTGACACAGCGAAAAATATCTAACAGACAAAGCGGACTGATAACACGCCAAACAACGACGTTAGCAAGATAGAGTGGAGAATATTCTGCGGAAATCGTCACCACACCACTAACACCACTTACAAGCAATAGTTTAACAATAAGCAATGGCAGAGTCAACTTCTAGTGCGACAGATGCTACTGGCCTTAGTGCTCTCAACAATCAAGGATACCACCAGCTGAGTATTACAAGTAAGTATCACACGACAATTGAGTGGGTGCTGGGTGCCGGGTAGGAGGTTTATGGAAAATCCATTCCTTTTTTAATGTGATGATGTTGAATGAGAAATTCTCCTTCCAAATTTCTTGGGAAAAAAAACAAAAACAAATAAAAACCCCCGAATATAATGAAAAAAAAAGTAAGTTTTATTTTTTGTTAAATAGGCTGCTGCTGCTAAGTTTGGGGCAGAATTACTCTTCCCAAAAGGCTTACATTATTAAGTGAAATCTACTTCCTGACATTGTATTCTGACCACAATGTAAATAAATGGCGGTCAGTGCAATATTGGCAGTTGTAGGCTTTCCTCGCTTTACTATTGACCTTCGATTTTCTTGACCTGACTTAGTTGTAAACCTTGTGGGTTAAAAAAGAACATTGGATACCCATCTAGATTTGTTTTAAATGTGTAAATTTATTTATGTTGAATTAAATGGAAGTTATACGGAGAAATACCCGTACTCTATTTGGATTTGTAATGAGGAATGAAAATTTATTTTAATAAAAACTAAAGCCCCTTTTAGACGATCAGTTATAAGTTGAGCTATCAGTTCAGTTGCCAGTAGTTAAAAAAGTTAGTGTATTTGGACATCAGTCTGGTGTTCAGTTGATCTTTCATTTTACTTGTGAGCAGTCGAAAGTCTGAAGATAAATTTCAATGAAATTGATAAAAATCGTTTTAAATTATAATTGAAACGTGTTTAAGGTTTAAACGTTAAAACAAGAATCAACATTTTATTGAACAAATTATAAAATTCAGAAGTGAAAACTACTATGATAGTTAAAAATCGAATTACAACAAGTAGTAAAACAACACCCCCACTGAATTAGATTTTTCCAAAATTGAGTTCGAGTGTAGCACAACAAGTATTATGCTTTAATGGCGGAAGAGCCTTGGTCATCACATCAGCTGTCATGTTTTCTGTTTTAACATATTTTAATAATATTTTGCCTTGGTTTATTTTCTTCCTGATGAAGTGATGATGTGTTTGGGCCTTCCATGATATGTACTGGTAAGAGCCAAACTTATAGCACTTTTATTATCGCATCGTATTGTTGTTGAATTTGGTGAGTTTGGGATAAGTTATTTCTGCAAATTATTTAACCAAGTTGCTCCTTGTGTGGCTGCAGTTAATGCCATGTATTCAGCCTCAGTTGTTGAAATGGCAATTGTTGGTTGTCTTTTTGAATTCCATGAAATAGCACCATTATGTAACAAGAAACTGTAACCAGTTACTGATCGCATTTCATCCGTATCACTAACCCAGTCAGCATCCAGCAGTGTATAAACTAGTTTCATGTTGGCAGTCCCCTTAAGATATCGGAAAATTCGCTTGAATGCAGTCCAGTGTGCCTTTCCAGAGTTTTGGTTGTAACGACTTACTGTACATATAGCAAAGCTTATATCGGGACGTGAAACTTGAACTGCGAACATTAAGCTTCCAACAGCTTGTTGATAGGGAACATCATTTATATGAACTCGTTCTTCTTTCGTATGTGAACACATCTCTTTGTTAACTTTTGATTAGCATCCAAAGGCGTAGTTGCTGAGTTGCAATCAAACAAATTGAATCGATTGAGAATCTCATTAATATAAAGCTCCTGATCCAATGAAATGGAACCTTTATTTCGATTTCTGTTGATTTGTATTCCCAAAAAATAACGGGCTTCTCCAATGTCTTTCATTTTGAATTTGTTTTGTAAGTTATTTTTTAATTCCAACTTTTTCTTCTCATCATTTGTAAATATTAGTAGATCATCTACGTATACTGCTACATAAAGCATCTTTCCCGCTGATATCATGAAGTATATACAATGATCAACTTTTGACTTTATAAGTCCGAAACTCTGCAATGCTGCATTCAACTTTGCATTCCAAATACGGCTGGCTTACTTTAAACCATATAAAGATTTTTTTAATTTGCTGACTTTCAAAGTATTATCACTAAACCCTTCTGGCTGCAACATAAAAATTTCTTCGCTGAGCTCACCTTGTAAGAAAGCGCTCACCGCGTCCATCTGATCAATGTCAAGGTTGTACTTGGCCGCCATTGCTAGTAGGAATCGAATTGAGGTATATCGTGCCACAGGGGAGTTAGTTTCCTGATAATCAATCCCCTTCCCTTGCGCACATCCTTTAATTACAAGACGAGCTTTATAGCGATATATTTTACCGTTCGAATCCTTTTTAGTTTTAAAAACCCATTTACAATCGATCGGTCGCTTCTTGAGTGGAATATCGGTCAACAACCAAGTCTTGTTTTCTATTGAGGAGTCATACTCTTCTTTCATTGCAGTTTTCCAAAATTTTTTGTCGCCTCGGCTAAGTGCTTTTTAACTGTCAATATATCTTAAAGCTCAATAGACTTTGCTTGACAAACATAATCATCCATTCGGACAGGTTTCTGTGTTCTTTCATATCGTCGGGGTTCATGATCTAAGCTTACTTCACCAATTGATCTTGATGGCGAATAATTCGGATCGCTTTCTACATTTTCTTCGAATTCATCATCCTCCGTGTAATAAATATCTGTCGTGATATCATTTAATTCTGAAGTTAAGTTTTTATTTATATCTGCAGCTATGGGCGAAATTTCGGTACTTTCTTCTCGGCTATTGCTAGTACTGTCCTTATTATTTGTACTTTCATATTCGTTCTTACCACCATCCCCCACTGAATTCGATTCCTCTGAGAATATATAAGAATATTTATCATTATTTAAATCGGTCTTACACATTTCCATTCGACAATTCTCAAAAAATATTACATCTCGACTAATCATAATTTTGTCCTTTTCGGGTTGGTATAAACGATAGCCCAAAAATATACAGGATTCCGACTTTGGTTCAAACTTTTTATGACATTGCTTCGGGACATGGACCATTGCCTTACATCCAAATACTCGAATACTACTTAGATTTGGGATTCGTCCAGAAAATGCCTCCTCCGGAGTAATTCCACTCGTTGAATTGCTAGGAGAACGATTGACTACATAAACTGCAGTTGAAACTGCTTCAGCCCAAAACTTTATTTCAAGTCCAGCATCGAACAACATGCAGCGTGCCTTTTCAATGATTGTTCGATTGGTTCGCTCTGCCAATCCGTTTTGTTCTGGCGTGTACTGTGTAGATGCCTGGTGTCGAATTCCACATTCCTTGAACAGTTTATCAAATGATCTATTGCAAAACTCCATACCGTTATCCGTTCGAAAAAATTAAATTTTCTTGGTGGTTTGTCTCTCAGCAAAATTTTTGAAATCTACAAACATTTGAAAAACCTCAGAATTTGCTTTCAAAAAATAAACAAAAATTTTTCTGCTGAAATCATCAACGAGAACCATAATATATCGGGCACCTCCACGGGAAACAACATCAATGGGACCACAAATGTCAGAGTGAACAAGTTCCAAAATTTCAGTTGCTCGAGTCCCTTTTTCCTTAAAAGGATTTCGGGTTTGTTTGCCCTTTACACAAACTTCACAATTCTCCTTGTTAATTTTGCTTAAATTAACACCAGATACACAATCTTTTAACTTCGAGAGACTGTCGAAATTCAGATGACCCATACGACGATGCCATAATTTGCTGTCTTCTACTTTCGCCTCCTTGACATTAACGTTTGCCATTAGACTTGCATTTGTATTCGGACGATCCAATTTGAACATATCACCAATATGCGAGGCAGTGGCAATCAATTGTCTAGCGCTACTGTATATTCGACAACCCTTTGGATCGAAATGCACGGAATTCCCTTTCCTTACTATCTGACTTACTGATAGTAAATTGACACACAAATCAGGGATGTACAATACGTCGTTAACAGCAACATCTCGGATAGCATTCTGAACAGCAACACGCAAACTCAAATTACCCATACCTTCTACGGCGCGAGTTATTGGCACAAATTATTTCGCTTTTTGCTGGTTGAACAATTTCACTGAAACAATCACGCTTAATTGACATGTGAGCCGACGCCCCTGAATCAATGTACCATTGTTTCCTTCACAAGCGGTAAAAGCAGTATACAAACCATGCGACTTGAAATTGGTATTTGATTTGAAATCATTGTTACTTTTGGTATTCCTTGGGCAATTTCGTGAAATATGTCCAAATTCCCTACACTCGTAGCATCTTGGTCCACGGGATTTTTTCGTTGTTTTCTGCTTACCAAAGAACACTGTAGAACTTTCGGAGCCACTCTGACGTTCTTTGACATCCTGAAGTAATTTTGTCTTTATCACATCCGCCGTGATTGCTATACCTGAGCTTTCAAGTCCCATGATCATTGGGCGATACTCATCCGGTAATCCAGCAAGCAGCAAAGTGCCAATCCATTCGTCACTAATCTCCATGTCTACTGACCTAAGTTTATGATCAGTACTTACGATATTGTTTACGTATGACTCAACAGAATCAATATCTTCCAAACGTGTGGTTATGAGGTTACGTAAAAGTCCAACCCTTCGCGTCAACCCTGAGCCCTCAAATGCTCGTTCCATATTGTTCCTTACTTCTTTCGCAGTTTTTGCAGACTGCACATGTACGAAATTTATTGGTTCAATCAAAAGAATAATTTTCGCTCGGGCTTTCGTCACTTTCTTGGCATCCGGTGTTACATTCGCTCCAAAATCTATACATTCCCAAAGCTCTGCCAATTCCAGATAAGTCTTAACCGCAAACTTCTAGGAATCCCAATTTTCACGTCCTTTAAGCTTTTCGATCGATGGCAACACGTTCTGTGACATAATGAAAATCGGCGAAAAGCTTTTTCTTCAAAAAAATTAAATATTCGTCCTTATAATTTAAATATATCAACCATGGTCTGGGCCCATAACCGGATAAAAATCGTTTTAAATTATAATAGAAACGTGTTTAAGGTTTAAACGTTAAAACAAGAATCAACATTTTATTGAAAAAATTACAGAAGTGAAAACTACTATGATAGATAAAAATCGAATTACAACAAGTAGTAAAACAACAGAAATCGACCAAAATATCATTCCGTTTCGACACATTCAGGCTTATGACGAATTCCATCGTAATCGGAAACTTGTGACGAATCTTGAAAAATCTATAACAGAATCCATCGTAGTGGAAATACTCATAAAAATTGCCATTCCGAACGGATTCTGCGATAACTTTTTTCGGGATTCGTAAAACTTTACGATTACGATGGAACTCATGATAGGGCTGATTGAAAGATAAAAAACAGTTCATTCACCGCCAAAAATCAAGAAATATCTTGAAGAAAGAAAGCTCCTTAATGACCGGCAATATGACTTTCGTAGGAATATGACCACTGGTGATCTGATGACATATCTCACCGAACAGTGGCACAAATCTTTACATCGTTTTGGAGAAAGTAAGACTATTGCGCTTGATCTTCGAAAGCATTTGATATAGTTTGGCACCAAGCTATCTTATCGAAAATGCGTGCATTTGTGCGCGCTCAATTTTAAAAAGAAAAAAAAAACTGGAATTGAAATGAAGACTGAACTGAGAACTGAGCTGAAACGCATTTACATATCAGTTTAACTGATGACTGAACGGCTAACTTATGGGAATTCCATCAGTTTCAGTTTAAGTTTCAGTTTCAAATAAACGCTTAAGTTTTTGTGTTTAGACATCAGTTTAATTGAAAGCTTAACTTATAGCTCAACTGAAACTGAAATGAAATGATAGTCTAAATGGGGCATAAAAGATTAAAATCAAATGAGTGCTTTGATTAATTTTCTTGAGTGGATTTCTACACTCCCACTAAAATTAATATTTGCCAAGACCCATAGGTTTTAAACATTTATTGATTGTGTCCTTGTTAACTTGGATTGAAACATGGGGTGCTTTTAATAATTGATCATCAATAAGTTCCCGAATAAAATGATGGCGTACATCTGTTTGCTCGGTTCTAGCATGCCAAACTTAAAGCACTTTTATTATCACAATATATGACAATTGATGGTAAATCATTTGGTTCCAGTTCTTGCTTTAGTTGCTTAAACAACATCGCCTCTTGTGCTGCATTACTAAGCGACATGTAATCAGGTTCTATTATCGAAAGAGCAACAGTTGGTTGTTTTCTTGTTGCCTAAGTGATTGCTCCACCTTGATCCAAAAATACATTTCCGCTTACTGAACGTCGCGGTCGGTCGTTTGGATCTGAAGCCCAACCTGCATCACAAAAACCATGAACTTCTGATTTAAAATTCTTGATGTAAATAAGTTTATAATCGATCGTGCCCTTTAAATATCAAAATATACGTTTTACAGATTCCCAATGTAATTTCGATGGGTTGTTGCAAAAACGACGTAAATTGTTGATTGCGAAAGATATATCTGGCATTGATACTTGTGATATATATAATAAGCTTCCAATAGGTACGCCTGTTAACTGTTCATCTTCTGAGTCACATTTAACGTGTTTCTGCCAGGATCCATCGGTGTCGAAGCCGCATTGCAATCTAACATGTGAAATTTTTGAAGCATTTCTTGGGTATGATTATGCTGATCTATACTGACTTTTCCTTTTTCTTTCTTCATATTGAATTTTTGCAACGAGGCTATCCTTAGCGATGTTTTCCATTTTCTATTATCGCTAAAGATGATCAGATCGTCAACATAGATTGCAACGTATAATCTTCTAGAACCATCAATTTTTATAATATACGCGTTGATCTAGTTCTGATCTCTAGAGTCCAATGTCCTGCAGACCCTAATCAAGTTTTTGATTCCATAATTTATTTTAAAAGCTTTTAAATTGAGCAGATTCTTATATCGAAGAGTTTAATAGTGATTTACCACAGTACCTATTATGTGTAAAACCCAGGATTGTAATGTAAAGATTGCGGTTAAGGAAATATGGGTTGAATTTATAAAAACAAATAGTTAGACGGCAACATTATCAATGTTATAGGCACCTATGTTTTAAATAATGTCCCTTCTTTCCAAGGTCATGAAAATGCCGATTAATTTTAAGCTTAAGAACAGAACAGAACAGATTCGTGAAAAACATCAGAACAAGATAGAACAGTCAGTCATCTGACAAAGATTATAAAAAAAAATATTGTTGTTTACCTACAATTCAAGTTCGTTTATTTTTGTAAAAACGTTCTTAAAAATAATCTGAAATTGAGTTGAATTTATTTAAAAAAAATATTTTCATGGAATTGAGATGATTCCCACACGAAAAATGATTTATCAATTAAATCTAAAACCGTTGTTTTTTTAACAACAACAATTGGTTTTGACAGTTCTCACAAATCTGTTCTAACCTGTTCTACCTAAAGAGCAAGTGCAGAAAATCTTGTTCTAAAGTGTTCTAATCTGTTCCGAACAGCCTCATTGAACACGTATGTTCTTGTAGAAAGTAAAATTATTGCGCTTGATATTTCAAAAGCATTTGATAGAGTGTGGCATCAAGCTTTTTTATCGAAATTGCGTGCTATCGATGAATCTCTTCTTGGATGGATTAGAAATACCTTAATACAAAATGTATTAGAATGTTTGAAATCTGATATCCATAAAATAAATGCTGTTGTGCCCCACACTCAGTTTTGTCTCCAACTATTTTTATCATTTTGATTAATGATCTGTTATATGGAACTTTTAATCGACAGTATTATCCAATGGGGTTTAAAAAATCGTGGAGAATTTAATGCTTCAAAAACTCAGTGCTGTCGTCTGTCGTTAAATCAGAGCCCATCCCCATGCCGCTATCCATGAGCGGCTCTTGCATTGAATAAACCGATCAGCTTTCAGTCCATGGCATGTGCATCACAGACCACCTCTTGTGGAATAAACACATATTTGTTGTCGCCAAAAACAATGCAAAGTGCTTGGGCTTTTTTTCGAAGATGCAAGAAATTCGTTTCCCTGTCTAATATTACTGTAATCTATAAGGCCTTCATCCGCCCAAAGATGGAGTATAACTTGCACATTTGTAGCCCCCAAAACTCATTTGAATCGTTTAGATAGAATTCGGATTAGATCTCTAAGAATGATTTGCGATAGAACTATAATGCAAACATTTACATCACTAAGAACACCGCCGAAATGTTATATGTCTCTCATTATCTTATCGCTATTTTTATAAACAAGCGAAATAACCAGTTCCATTATTTCCCTGAAAATATTCAGCCGTAATACTCGCACTTATCGGAATGCACAATAGTTTACCCTTGAGCCCAACTTCGGATGTACCGTCAAGTACAGAGATTCTTTCTTTAGCCGTACAACGCGATTGTGGAATACTTGACGATGCGTTGAATCTTATTTCAAGTTAGATCTTTGTTGTTCTCTGGTTCCATTCTCGGATTGATGGCTTAAGACCATAGATGTATTTATTAAGTCTTATTACCTTTTATTGATGACTCGAAATTTTGAACCCTTAGGGTTGGTCCGTGAAAATTTGATTTTTTTTTTTTTTTTTTAATTTCATTTTTATTTCATATTAACTTATAACTATCTTAAAGCTAGACAAAAATGTTTAAAACTAGCCTAATTATCAATAACTTATAACTTATTTACTGGCCCTTTACGGGCGCTCTAAATTAAACTATAACTCTTAGAACTAATGTCTTTCGACCTAAAAACTATTTTAATTAAATCTAATTATTTTATTTTATTTTTCAAGGAAACTTACGAGTATTAACAAAAAACTTGGTATCTTATTTTTTTTTTTTACTTATAAACTAAACCTAAATATAGATTAAAAATAATTAAAACTAAATAAAACTAACTTATACTAACTAAAAATATCTTCAACTACTTAAAATACCTAATAATACTTAAAACTACTTAAAAACTAGAACAGCCACAGCAGCATTTTTTTCGTTTTTTATATGCATGTACCCACAGCAACATGCAACCCACCCATACATGTACATAAGCACATACATGTACAGACACGCAGATACATGCACGTATGCCCCCGCATACATACATATTTTTAATTTTTTATTTTTTTTGGTGCCACCCCGACTGTTCCCTATACCTAATTGCCCTAAATCTATGTAAGTCGGCCAAGATATACCATCTTCATCGACTTTAAATATTATGTTGCTGTTCAGAGAGCCACCAGAACTGGTTCTCCTGTTTCGCCCTATCCCTCCGATCCCGATCGGACACAGTCCTACTGAACCGAAGGCGCTCTTTTCCACCTTGAGCGATGACGTCTCGACCATACAGGAGTCGCCTATCCACAGTTTTCCGGCTGAAGTGGTAGATGAGCGGAACCGCCCCTCCAACCTGTATCAGCCCTCGACTGTCTAAATAGAGGAATGCCTCGGGAGGGATGTAACCACTTAACCGCGCACTCTCAAAATATTCGTTATTGGGGTAATAAGCCCCAAAAATTAAGCTGTTAGTTGAGGACATCGCTCTGCAACGTGACCCCGAATCAGCTTGAACAAAAAATTATCTATTCTGTTTATGTTGGCTCCGTTGTATAGAACCTGGTTGGAATAATATCTTGTGTACTCCGACTCTGGTGTTCTGTGTAATCCAATGCAACGTCTAAGACATTGCCTCTCAAACACCCGAATCTTTTCCATTTGAGATGGGGCAACGTTGAACCACACCGGGCATCCGTAGGCAATCATCGGCCTGATGTGGGACATGTAGCAAATCACCTTCACCCTGCTGTCAAGACGGCTGCTATAAAACAGTCGTTTTGTCAAGGCAAATGCTCACCTAGCCCTGGCCAAAGCAGCACCTATATGTCTGTCGAAATACAGGTACTGATCCAACCAGATGCCAAGGTACTTTACTACACTTTTACTCGCCAGTGGATGTCCATGTGGCCCTACGATCACCAGCTTGCCCAAGTTTTTTCTAGTATACCTTGAGGCGCTAGACAACGGAGTCCTAAACAAAATAGTTTCTGATTTCTGGAAGTTGATTTTCAACTGCCAGTCATCACAATATCGCTGAATCTTGTCGAAGTCACTCTGCAAGAGAATTTTGATGACCTCAACTGCATAAGCTGTTCTGTACGCAATTAAATCGTCGGCGTACGCAATTGCCTGAGTTAGACTACCTATCAGATCGCTGGTGTAAATGCTGAATAGAATCGGCGAGTTAACCGCTCCCTGCTGAAGACCATTATTAATATTAAAAATTGCGGTAGAAGTTACATTGCCACTCTTGACAACAAACTTTCTACCATTTAGCATGTCATAAAGCATATACAATAGAGGTTTACTTATACCTAGTCTGGTTAGCTTTAGATAGAGACCTTCTAACCATACGGTGTCCAAGGCCTTCTCCAAATCAACCCGACAGGCACCCGTACACTGCTTTTTAGTTTTGTTCCATTGGATATCAGAAACTAGTTTAGACGCGGCATGAATTGTGTCATGTCCCGCCTTAAAACCGAACTGATTATCCGGGATGATATTTTTGTCCTCCGCCCACTTAACCAGGGCTCTATTAATAACCTTTTCAAATACTTTGCTGATACTCGGAAGAAGACTTATCGACCGGAGATTCGCCGGATTGGAGTTGTCCTTTCCCTTTTTTGGGAGAGGGTGCTCCACAGCTGTCTTCCACCGCACTGGATAATATGCATTATTCAGCGCGTTATTAAACAGTGTGGTGTAAATGTCAACTGCTTCTTGGGGCAAATGTCGTAGTACAACGTTGGATATACCATCGACTCCTGCAGACTTCTTTTTCTTTAATGAATCGAAGATGAGCTGGAGCTCATTCTTCGAAATTAACAGGGGACTGGGCCCATTTCGGTCGGGTGAAAATTTGATTTCTCACATTAAAATGCCGTATATGTAAACTTCTCAAATCTGCAAGCACAAGAAGAGATCGTATAATATCGTGTAACCACTGGCGCAAAGTTTTCATCATAATATTCACCGTAGTTTTAAGAAAATTCTCGTGCTACAAGACAAGTACTAACGCTTCCCTCTACATTAAGTTTGGCTTTAAATGTTCATTTACAACTTGTTGAAAATACGCTTTCAGATTGTTTGATACTTTAAACTATTTCTACTTTGATTTTAAATGTTGTTTTGAGTCAACTTTCTTAAATTGTTTTTGTGAAAATTTAATTATTTTATTATTGGTAAATTATTATTGTTCAAATGAGAAAGTCCTTGTTTTATTTTTAAATGAAGTGTTTACTCAGAAAATACTTTAAAAATTAGAGTAGGCCCCGCTCTTGTTTACTGATGCAGAGACGACGACTAATCCATGAACTTTCCTTCAAAATAACAGTTCATTTACTCGCGGTCTAAGGAACTTGGCCACAGATGAGTAACACTATTACTTATCTGTGAACCTGACTAAGGGCACGGTGCAGAAGTATCTGAAATGTGTCCTAGAGTCGTGTTGAGAAAAGGCAGTTTTTGCTCTTTATTTCCAAAAGTTTGTAATGTTAAAAAAATGCCTTTCCCAATAATATTGTTATACAAAAATTGGCCAAAGTAGGGACTTGCATGATCTCCAATTTGTCAGTGGTCGACACAGGTAGCGACTAATCCTGGCTAGTTCTTCGATTGACCTGGTTTAGATCTTCTTTGGGTAAGTTTCATGCCTCCCTGATTGTCAGTTATTTAGCCTGAAAAATGTATCACAATCGGGACCTAGATAAATTAACAGAGTCAGAAAATATTCCTGAACTAAATCACACTCAACCCTTGAGACATAAGTAGACATAGTTGATTCGATGTCTTCGAACACATCCTCACAGTCTTATCTAAATACATACTGAACTTTAAAATCTTTACGGGGCTTATTGTACGGGTGAAGTAGTCAGTGGTAGTGGAAACCGGAGCATATTGCAAAACTTATTGGCGAGTAAATTGGCTGAGGCTTGAATTTCACCCAACCGCAATTTTAACAGGTTTTAAAGCGATGTTGCCCAAGCATAAAATGTTGTGATCTAAAATAAATATTTAAATGAATAAATATTTTTATTGTATTCTGCCATTAATTATTTTTTTTTTGGCATACTTCAGTTATCTTAAATCAATAAAATTATAAGTAAAGTTTAATTCAAATGACTTATGGATTTAAATTATTTTAAGTTACTAAAATTAGTAATTTGTAGAATTAAGTAGACATACTCCTCCTCTTGAAGAACTTAATGCTCTTCAAAAATCGGTAATCTGCAAATCGTTGTAACTGCTCGCTTGGTGATTCCATCTGTCTGCTCCAAGATGAACTTCAGATACCCTTCCAAGTTTCCACTTCAAAGGGGAAAGGTTATCATCTTTGATAACGACGATATCATTAATCTTAAACGAAAAACAACCCTTACGCCATTTGCTTCGTTGCTGCAAGGTGTGCAGATATTCAGTTTGCCAACGGCTCCAAAATTGTTAAGTCTGGTTCAGGAAGTGCTACAAGTGAAGCTCCTTTCAAGAAGTGACCAGGAGTGAGTGGTTGAAGGTCGTTAGGATCTTCAGAAAGAGGGAAAGAGGACGGGAATTAAGGATGCCTTCTATTTGAATTACTACAATAGTAGCTCCTCGTATCCTTTTCATATGGTATTTTGCAGATTTAACTGCAGCCTCCCATATACCGCCAAAATGACGAGATCTAGAGTGTATGTTGTGCCATTCGATACCCTCCTTTAAGCAAGCCCTTGTTATGTCGGAGCTCGTTTGTTGATTGTTGAATAACTTATACAATTCCCTAAGTTCGTTACGTGCTCCAACATAGTTCGTAGCATTATCGCTATAAATCGACCGACAAAGACCCCTGCGACTTATGAAGCGTCTTAGAGCACCAAGAAATGTTGATGTAGTCAGATCTACTACGAGCTCCATATGGATAGCCTTTGTGCTAAGGCAAATAAAAACAGTTACATAAGCCTTAACAGCTGCATTTCCGCGACGTCGAGAATGGACCATGAATGACCCACAAAAGTCCGTGCCCACAACACTAAAAAGGCGAAAAGGAGTAATTCGACTAGCAGGAAGATTTCTCATTTAGGGAGTTTCAAAACGAGTGTTTGCTCTTGTACACAGTACGCATTTGCCTATAACTTTTCGAACCAGTGATTTAGCATGAACTGGCCAATATTTTCACGTATAATTCCAACCAAACCTTGAACTCCAATATGTTGATGTTTCCCATTAAGATACTTGATGAAAACCTTAATAAAAATATGCTTATTTGGAAGTAAAATGCCATGCTTGGTTTTATATTTCAACTCTGCATTATTAAGTCCTTCTTCACCAATAAATGGACTAAGTGAAATGATATGAGATCTGGCATTGATCGGTTTACCGTTCTTCTATAATTCGATTTCATTAGCGAAGTAACTAGCTTGCAGAAGCTTAAATATACCGTTGAGAGCTCGATCGATTTCTGTTGTTGTCAGTTCTCCTGTTTGTTTTGGTATCTTCTTCTTCTTTGCAGAAGCATTATAACAGAATCTAAAATACCAAGCCGAAGTTCTCAATATTCTTAAATAATTGAATTTATGTTTGAGTATGTTGATGAAATCAATGTTTTGCTGTACAGCAAATATGTGCTTAATTGGCTTTCTGTCAAGCAAGTCTTCATTTGTGGTATGTGTAACTTTTGTGTTGGGCCAACTCTCTCGAGGCGTAGACAAAAATTAAGGCTCAGAAAACCACATGGCTGAAGCGCTTAATTCGTGTGGACTAGCTCCTCTGGATACTATGTCCGCAGGATTATCGTCTGTACCGACATGCTGCCATTGTTCAACTGAGGAAAGACTTTGAATTCCTGCCACCCTATTTGCCACAAATGTTTGCCCATGATGAGACTCAGATAATTGCCATGCTATAACAATGCTTGAATCTGTCCAATAATGTACACTTTCAAGTCCGTCGTCAAATATATCTCGGATACGCTTTACGAGAAGAATTCTGAAGGGGAATTTTCGAATTCGGTTTGGTCTTACAAGTTTGTCTTATAATGTCTCACTTTCGGGGACACTTTGTGTTTGTATGTTCCGTGACTTTTCGTTATGTGTGACTAAGAATTGTCAACTTTCTTGAACACAAATTACTAGTTTGGTATGTATATCTATACAAACTCAAGGCTAGTATCGCTATACAAAAATAAAGAAATGCAAAGTCCTTATAAAGACTAATAAAAGGCAATTGATTCTGTGTATAAGGCTTAAATTCCGTTGAACTTGTTACGTTGTTCCGTTGAAGTGTTATACTCGTACATGACTCTTCAGTCATGTACGAGTATAACACTATTTTAAATAATATTTACGTTCTTACATGTTTTTGTTTTGTATATAATATGTTGGAAAGCAAATACATATATATGTATTTGTATTTATATTAATTTTATATTTAAATTAATAGTTAGAAGTCTTGATAACTTTTGGCAAGTGATGGTTTGCGTTATCGAAGTTCGACTCTATATATTTATATGTATACTCTTTTATTATACATTAACATTTAAAACATAGATTATAGATAAGAATATAAGAAGTCCGTTAGAAATAAAATTTAAGAATGTATCTAATCATTGGGTTAAACAGAAATTATGTTTTTTTTACACGGCTAATTTTGACGTTTTTCAATGTAGGTCTATGTCAAACTCATCTATGCTCTATCGTAAGGTGTCCTCATATAGTACAAACGCCGATAAAATATTCTGGTATTGAATGTATAACAAAAATACAAGAGTATGAGGGTTAATCCTTATACAGCCGTTGACAACTAATTAGAAATGATTGCATTGTTGTTTTTGTTTACCGATATTCTGATTGATTTCGATATCATAACACAGCGCCAGCGTTTCTTGCTCTTGTTGCCTTCTTTTTATTTTTTCTCCTTGAAACAATATGCATAAGCACTTTGACAGATTTCATCTATTGCATAACGGTAAAATTTTAGTTGAAAAGTGTAATATTTTGGTTGAAAACAAATTAGAAACGATTCAATTTAATTTAAGATTTATCGAAATATTTTATATTGTTCATAAAAATTTTGGTAAGTAGTTATTTTTTTCCTTAACAAAAAATCATTTGTAATCAGTTAGACGATGAGGAAAGCCAAGAACTGCACTCCGGAGACGCGAAATTCTATTGTTGATCTTAACAGGTCTGGCCTGTCATATAAAAGTATTCCAACACAATTAAATTGTTCCAGGAAGATGGTATTCAATGGGATATGTCATTTTAAAAAAAATATGAGACTACAGAAAATGTCCCACGTAAAAAAAGGCCACGCATCGAGTTTGCTAAAAATCATGGTGGTTGGACCACAAACAAATGGAAATTTGTATTGTGGGGCGACGAAATAAAGATTAATCGGATTGGGCCCGACAGCATAAAATAGTAGTAAAACATGGCGGCGGATCAATTTTCGTTTGGGTATGTTTTCCTTCGAACGGCGTTGGCCCAATTTATCGTATTGTTGGAATTATAAAGAAAGAACAAATACGTAGAGATATTGAGAAACATAATGCTTCCATGGGCCGAAAAAAACATGTCGGTCATTTGGACTTTTCAGCAAGACAATGACCCAAAGCATACCGCAAAGCTTACGAACGATCTTATTGATCGTAATGCTATTCGGGTACTTGACTGGCCATCGCAAAGTCCCGACTTAAATTCAATCGAACACCTATGGAGAGATGTTAAAAAGGCCGTTAGTATGCAAATTATTACGAATTTGGATGATTTGTATGAAAAAGTAAAGGAAGCGTGGTATGCGATTCCAGTGGAGCGATGCGGGTACGTGATCCAGTCTATGCACAGGCGATGTGGAGCTGTATTGAAGCAGAGAGTATTTCCGATTAAGTATTAGCCATTATAAGACATAATACCTACTAAGTTCAATAATTTGATGGTACATTTTACTTTTGTTCTTATTATTTTTTTCGCGTTTCTGATTAGCTGTTTCAGTCAAATCTGAGATCATAGTGTAAAATTAGGTTAAAAATTAAATATTAAAATAAAAACATTATAACTCTTGTGATATGTTTGTCAAAAATATTTTAAATATATGAAAAAAAAAAGAAAAAATAAAACAACAGCGAAATAAATAAAAAATACACTACTTTTCACTAAAAAAATTGTCGTTTCTAATTAGTTGTCAACGGCTGTATATATCATATTTATATTAAAATTGTTGTTGTTTACTTACAATTCAAGTTCGTTTATTTTTGTAGAAACGTTCTTAAAAATAATCTGAAATGGAGTTGAATTTATTTAAAAAAAATATATTTTTCATGAAATTCCGACACGGAAAATGATTTATCAACTAAATCTAACATCGAAATGATTTTTTTAACAACACCAATTGGTTTTGACAGTCGAACTGTTTTAAACCTAATTTCTTATTTTTTTCTTCGCCCATACAAATAAACTCTTATTAAAATCATTTAAGTTGTTTTCTTAAAACTAAGAGATAATGAAAGTGGGCGTGGTAGCGGGCTGATCTCATGTAAAATATTTTTTTTGAAATTTTAACTCTCTAAGTCGTTTCCGAGAAACCAAGAATTGATAAAAGTGGATCTTACTAAAATATTTTTAAATTGTTCTCCCTTGCACAAAAGTCTAAAAATGTTTAGTGTCCTGCAAGAAAAAGCCCCTAGGCAGCATTATTTTCTATACCTTCAATTTTGATTAAACAAAAAACTTTTTTCCTAACCTTCTATTCCTTCTAACTAGTGGCGTGCATTTCAGGTTGCAATTAAATAGGACTTAAAGGCAATGTATATGTATTTAAAATTACATATTCACATATGTTCTGCATTCCGAGTGAAAATGAATTCAAAACGAATTTCAATTTCACTTAAAATGCAATAACGTGTTCTGCATTTCGAGTGGATACAACTCCTTCCAGTTCAATTCGAATTCATTTTCGAATTGTCAAAATCACCTGTTACAGACAGTTTGTATAAAAACGGTTCATATTCGGAATGTAGAACACGAATTTTCATATTCAGAACCCTAAAATTCCACGTTCGGAATGAGTTATTTACAAACTTTATTTTATGTAGAATACAGAACATTTTTATGTGGAATTCAAATTCACAAAAGGTGAAATACAGAACATGAGCGATTAAGAAAATAAATATATTATGTATTTGTATATATGTATGTATGTACATATATATATAAGTTTAGCTCAGGCCCGTTTGCTGATTCGAATCATAAATCCTGTTAATAGCTAAGTTCCACATAACTTATAAGTTATACATAAATTTATTTTTGTTGCACGTAAAAATCTATGTGAAACTTAGCAAAGTAACAGATTTAAAATGCATCTAAGTTCACTTCGAACTATGCGATATGTCAAAATTTGAAAAATTGAAATGGTGATATTGTGTTTTAATTTAGTATTTTTGTTTATAAAATTAAAAAATGTTGGGATTTGTGCGGTACACCAACTCACGCTTCCATCCACACTCTAATGGTTTCTTGCAGATGTCGTCTGTTATTGGTGACGGTCACCGGCGTACTTCGGAAATTTGTTGACAATTCAACGTTCCATAATGTATACCAGTTTCCTCATCAAAGCCGAAGAGATCGTTGGTATCTGGCACCAAAATAAATTTGCGCTTATTGCTGCTACTGCCGGTGCTACTGCTACTGCTGCCAGCAGCTTTAAAGCGACCATTTTTACTTGCGATTATAGGTACTATAAGGCAAGTTATGCATTCGTAAAAAAAAAAAAATTCTAACAATCAAACAAGACATTACGATAATAGAGGAGCCTAAAAAAGTGATCGGCAAAAAATGTCTGCCTGTCTGTCTGTCAGTCTGTATGTATAACGAGCTACAGCCTAAACGGCTTAAGCGATTACCTTCAAATTTCGTATGTGTGATTATTTTGGCATTCCTCAGAGGGGAAATTGAATTTTTATTTTTAGGCCTAAAAATAACGGTACCTGGCATATGACCTTGAAGGAAAATCTTATTTTTCTCGAAAACGGCTCCAACGATTTTGATAAAAATTTTTGAGAATTTTTTTGTTTGTAATAGCTATTATTTGATATAAACAAAGTTTACGGGAAAAGTTTATCAACCGTACTTTCCATATAACGTTTTTTTAAATTTTTGGCTTTCTCGGTAACTGTTCATTGGATCTCTGTCAAATATCTGAGAAGATCTAGGTAGCCAAACTAATTCTGCATATTAAAATTTGACATAACATTTTTTATATAATTAAAATAATTTTTTTTTTTTGAAAAATCAATATTTTTAAAACTAATCAAAAAAAGTAATTTTAAATTTTGTAGTCATATGTATATTAATAAACTCTACAAAGCTGCATACCAAAATTTCAAAAAAGTTTGTTTTCAAGAAACCAAAAATGAAAAACCGGATTTACTTTTTTATAAAATTTTCATTGATCCGTTGCATCTAATGGCGTTCTTTGTTTTTTCAAGAAACTGATTGAAGTGATCGTTTTAGCACTTTTTATCAGTTTAAAACACAATTTTTACCCACCTATACACCATTCACTTTCATTATTATACATATGTATAACATATACATAAATATCTATGTAGGTAGGTACACATTACCCTCCTAATTTACATAATTAAAATCTTTTTAAATATACATTTGTAGGATGGTATCTATATCACCATTCCTTTAATCATATGCATTCGACAATTCATTATACTAAGAATCAAGGTAATCTTACCTACTTCGGCTTTAAACCTGCACAGGATAACTAAACTAGACTACCTATACCTACTAACAACTTCAGTGGTTAGCTACTACTTTACACTAAAGTTGTTAGCTACAAGAGCAAGTTCGTACGAAATGCACGACTGATTTTATTTTAATTTGTGTGTAGTTTTAGCGACATCCATTGAATTGTCCTCACCATAATCGGCAGTTCCCTCATCACACCAGAGTCATTGCGGCAATGGCCTCATTCAATAACCGTACAATAGCTATCCGGACAGGTTGGTGTTGTTGTATTCCCATGTAAGAATACAGCTGATGACAAAACAATTGCTGCCGAAAAAAAAATCTTAAGCTATCCGAAAAACTTTGGTATACTTTTGTATCCCATGAGAAATGTCAAAAACATATACACAAACCCATACAAATTCAACCTATTCGATGTTGGTTGTTCAGGAACTTCACTGGATACTAACATATCTTAGATAGGCTATCTTGCCGACATCTGAATGAGGCCATTGTGTCGCCGTCGTGTGGTCGACAATTTCATCCGGAATCGTGGCGTCCACATCCACTCGAAAACTATGTAAACTTTGTTTTCGTTTGTGCAAAATTAGCAATTTACACAAGCAGCTGCACCCAAACACAAGAGAACAAGCGAGAAACGTCGCAAAGTATAATTCCACTTTCCCATTCGTTTTTCTTTCTTTTTGGATTTTAAAGTTATCTCTGCATTCAGATTCAAACGCGATGTTCGTAGAGCGGGGTTTTCTAATCGAATTTTCAATCATTTACTTATTATTCACTGTTCTTTTATTAACCAAAATCTTTTGTAAAAAGAGAAGAAAAATATTCATTTCTCTCATATATTTGACGAGGAATTCCAACTTCAGTAATTTCAAGGATTTGACGATGACGTGAAGCATCCAGAATTTCAAAATAAATTTTTATTTATTTTATATGTTACGAGTAAATGCGTTGGTAACTAAAAAACCAAATATCGAAAAATTCTTAAGAGTGATTCAATCCCTTATGTCATACTTAAATATCGTACGTGCTACTTTTTCTAAGACATAAATTAAGTTCCACTTAACGACTTTTATGTTTAGGTTTGAGCTTGGTGCAAAGCTCTATGTATTACTTAAGCGCTTATTTGGAACATAAACTCTTAAGTTTCGTATCAGCAAACGGGCCTTAAAGTAATGTGACAAATAAGATAAAAAAATGTTATATCATTTGAACAACTCTGGATAATGTAACGAATTGACCTTTTGTTAAAATATTGTAAAAGCATTTCAAAGCCCACTTATGTTTATTTAAAATGAGTTAAACAATATTGTTTACCTTTTCTTTTGAAGCGGACACATACTTGTTAGATTTTAGTAACTTGGTGATTTAAATGGTTTGAACAAAAACACGTATTGGTCATAAATTTCGATTCCAATTTTCTATTATTTGCTCACTAAATCCGATAAAACAACAAAAAGATTATGAAATTTTTTTTACAAAAATAAAAAAAAATGATTCCACTTAAAATAATAATTGGGCATTAAGTACTTAAAAAAAATAACTCATACAAATTGCTAAAAAAGAACCATTTTATGATTGTCTTTTTTTTTAGTTGAAGAAGCATCCCTTCGAAACAATGGATTCCTCAAACCTAACCCTTATGTGGAGCTGCTTATCGACAATAAGAGCAAACGGAAGACGGATACAATGAAGAACACTCATTTGCCTAAATGGGATGAGGAGTTTACAGTTTTGGTACAAAAATATTTATTTATTTAAAAATGAAAAATACTTTAATATTTTCTTTTGCAGATTACACCCAATTCAATTCTACATTTTAAAGTGCTGGACCACTCGAGTTTTCGTAAAGATGCCATGCTAGGTGAACGTTCAGTCAATCTCAATCAAATTCTCCAACACTATAATGGACGATTGGAATTTTTGGAACTTAGCATGGATTTGGTTATTACGTCAAAGTCCGACAATCGTCAGACAAAGAGCGGTGAGCTCGTAGCAATACTTAATGGCCTGCGATTGGATATGTCAAAGTTGGTTATCACAAATGGAAATGGTATAGTACAACAACAAAGTCTACCGTCCATTGATGGTACAGCGAATCCTAATCGAAGTAGTGTTCTCAACGGAGGAGTGAGGGCACGAATGAGATTGCGCAGTACTAGTGGTTCTGATAACGCAATCAATTCTGGTGCTATGACGAATGGACGGTCACCGGTGCAAGTAACAAATGCCGTTGTCGCAATGAATGGCAGCGGTGGACTAAGCAATGGTGCAACGTGCAGCAATAGTAGCTTAAGTGCAGTAGCTCCGTCATCTTCGGGAGCAATACGTCGACAGACATCGACGACAGCAGTAGCAGTGTGGGAACAACAGCAGCAGATGACTGGATCACAACAAATGGTGCCTGCGCAGACTGCACAGCCACAAATGCAGCCCCAGAGAATACCCATCCAAAGTGTAAATGGCACTGGTCAGCGAGTGATGCAAGTTTATACAGCGCCAATGCAAAGTGCAGCTGCTGTACCTGCAGCTCCGCCAACAGCAGCTACCGGAGGTTATATACCAGCGGAAAATGTTTCGTTGGAGGCCGCTCAGGGCAATGCTGGCGGAAATCCAGTGCCTGTGTCAAACGTGGGCGACCAGCAGTTGCAGGCAGCACAAGCTGACGATGAGCCACTCCCAGCGGGATGGGAAATTCGCTATGACCAGTATGGACGAAGGTACTATGTAGATCACAATACGCGTTCGACATATTGGGAGAAGCCAACTCCTCTTCCCCCAGGCTGGGAAATTCGCAAGGATCCTCGTGGGCGAGTGTACTATGTAGATCACAATACACGAACAACCACCTGGCAAAGGCCGAATAGTGAACGTTTGATGCATTTCCAACACTGGCAGGGGCAACGGGCTCATGTTGTAGCGCAAGGAAACCAGCGTTTCTTGTATTCACAGCAGCAGCAGCAACCCACAGCTGTGACTGCTCCATTAAGTCAGGACGATGAAGAGCAGCTGGGTCCCTTACCCGATGGCTGGGAGAAAAAATTACAGTCAGATAACAGAGTGTACTTTGTAAACCACAAGAACCGCACGACACAATGGGAAGATCCCCGAACACAAGGGCAGGAGGTGAATCTTATCAACGAAGGTCCGTTGCCACCAGGTTGGGAGATACGATATACTGCCTCCGGGGAGCGATTCTTTGTTGATCACAATACTCGTCGGACGACATTCGACGATCCTCGTCCCGGTGCTCCAAAGGGGGTCAAAGGTGTTTATGGGGTACCGCGAGCTTACGAAAGATCCTTCCGCTGGAAGCTCAGCCAATTCCGCTATTTATGTCAGAGCAATGCCCTTCCTTCCCACATTAAAATCACCGTTACGCGACAGACTCTCTTTGAAGATTCCTACCATCAGATCATGCGATTGCCAGCCTACGAGCTTAGACGCCGACTGTACATCATATTCCGTGGCGAAGAGGGCCTCGATTATGGTGGTGTGTCGCGAGAATGGTTCTTCCTTCTATCTCACGAAGTTCTCAATCCAATGTATTGTCTTTTCGAGTATGCAAACAAGAACAACTACAGTCTTCAGATAAACCCAGCGAGTTACGTAAATCCAGATCATTTGCAGTACTTTAAATTTATTGGACGTTTCATTGCTATGGCATTGTATCACGGAAGATTCATCTATTCAGGATTTACAATGCCTTTCTATAAACGAATGTTAAACAAGAAACTAACCATCAAAGATATTGAAACTATTGATCCAGAGTTTTATAATTCCCTAATTTGGGTACGTGATAATAATATTGATGAATGTGGACTTGAGTTGTGGTTCAGTGTGGACTTTGAGGTACTGGGCCAAATAATTCATCATGAACTTAAGGAGAATGGCGAAAAAGAAAAAGTTTCCGAAGAAAACAAAGAAGAATACATTACCCTTATGACTGAATGGCGAATGACAAGGTAAGATAAATTAATTGATAAGGCAATTGTTAATGGTTTATAACAGATATGATAAAAAATTATCGTATTATGAATTTGGTTTATTTTTATATTGAACAATGATAACAAAAAGAAACATTTTCTATTAACGTGTTCAATGTATTTATAAATTCTTGTTTCACAATGTCTGAATTAATTTCTGTGCAGGTAACCAATATAAATAGGGTATAATAGATATACGTACAGGTTAGGAATTACCGCTCGAGTGGGTAATTACTATAAACTCGTATATACATATATGGCAAATGGTTAGATGCGAGGAATTCATGAACATATCAACTAGCAGCTATGTTGGCTGTTTCAGGGATGCAAGCGATTGATCTTTAGCCTAAAAATGTTGCTGAGGTGTTCATAAATGCTTTTTCAAATGACAACTCCCACAATGAGTATGCGCTCAGCTTCACTGCAAGTCCATTAATCGACAAGTGTAAAGTACATGTTTCAACGATATTCTCTACGTCTTGCCTGGGTCTGCATATTCAATTAATTGCTCTTCGAAATTACTCAACGAAATCATAAACCAAAATTTTCGTTCTGCAGTACGTTGTTCCATGACAAAAATTTTAAATATTACACAGACCAATTAATTAATTGTGTGCTGAAAATAACATATGATTTTTTAGTGGTTTTGTTGTTGATGTTTCAGAAAAGCTTGTTTATTTGTGA
Source organism: Philhelius pedissequus (assembly GCA_910595825.1). Lineage (NCBI taxonomy): Eukaryota > Metazoa > Arthropoda > Insecta > Diptera > Syrphidae > Philhelius > Philhelius pedissequus. The sequence goes on along the minus strand of OU343160.1, from coordinate 269,728,072 downwards.
TTGGGTTTGTGTTTTCTTCTTGAAAATTTGTTCGTTTATGTTTCATTTCGATCTCGTAGTAGAGGCCACCGAAAATGTTCGTTTCGCATTAGCAGCGTACTATTAATATGCTTTAAAAATTATTAAATTATTCTATCTACCATTGGATCCGGTAAGAAAAATTGAGATTATATTACCTTTCACAACTCCTAGGCGTATATTTGAGTTTGTCTTCCATTCCATTTCTTTCACTGCCACTGTGACAGGCAAAACAAAAATTCTCCTAATCGTTTTCCAAAGAAGAAGAAGTGAATCAATCTTTGGAATAAATTATTTGAAGTGAAGGGAAGGATTATCAACACATGCAAACTTTTTCATCAGACTAATTGCTTGATAGCGAGTTTCATTCAAGAAAAGATTTGCTCTTTCTGTAAAAAGATTGGATCTTTTCAATTTTCGGAGTTTCATTCCAACAAATAGATCAGATCTAGATCAAGTCTCAACACGAAAGATCTGATCTCTGATTGGTTGGCAGATTTGTTCTGAATGTACACATACATGTATAAAGTAAACTTGTGAACTAGTGCTAAAAAAATTTAAAAAATGAACAAATAATGGACCAAGATGTTAATAATTTAGTTTTTGATTGCTTCGTCTTCTTCGTCATCTAATTCACCAATACTACAATTAAAACTGGAAAAAAGTTCCATTGAAAAGTTCAAATCTCGATTTTGAGAGGAGATCTTTGAAATTTGAATGAAACTCGCTATAAGTGGACATCATTTGACATTTTACGAATCACATATTCAATTAAACATCAAATCACGCCATGTGTTTGAAACAAATTGCAATTCTATTGATATCTGGGTCGACCTTTGATAATAAACCATCTTCTCACATATAGTGTATTTTAGTTTTATTAACTGTAAAATAGTTATTTTAATTATTCTGGAACATTTTCGATTTATGCATAAGTATGTTGCATATATTGTTTTGGAGCAGCTTCTATTTAATATATAATATAACGTGCAAACAGGTTGAATCTTAACGTCAACATCCATAGTTGACGGTTAATCCTAGTAATTTATGAATTTTCGCCACATAGCTTATCAATTTCATTGACCGTTCACTGTACACGGCTTAGTTTATATGAGCTGTTGCGCACTAAATTTTATTTTAGTTAATAATTAATATTTCTCACTTGATTTTTTTTTTAGAAAAGCTTATTTTGAAGTAGCTGGAGAAGAATTAATTAAAATTAAAGAAAAATAGACGTACGACCCATTGGCTCTTATTCTACTATACTTTAGTGATTTTAAAAACCAACCTTTTTTGACGATACAATATTTGTATTAGCCGATTAATACCATCCACTCACTAAGCTATACACTAACGTAAATATTATTTTGTTTTTACTTGCGATATATGCTTACATTATGTAGGTGCTATATGCAAGTTTTGGATTGGTAAACAAATCGAAACCTAGTCTACAAGTCTACAGCCTAAATTGTTGGATGGATTTTCTTCAAACTTGGTACATTATGTTTTTTCGATTATATGTCCACACGTTTTTTTTTACATTTGACTTAGTCAAAAAGTTAAACTGTATTTTTCTTAAAAACGGCTCCAACCATAAAAAACAGTTAATAAAAGGAAAAGCTACTTTTGGCAATTTTTTTTGGAGATAATGTTTTTTTTGTACTTATTGAAAAAAAGGTGAAATTAAATTTTTTTATGTGGGAGCTCTTTAAAATTTAACTTACTTACTTTTGATGGCGATCACAGCCCAGGATGGGCTACGGCCTCAAACAACAAGTCCCTCCAGTCAGCTCTGTCCCTAGCTAGCCGCTTCCAGTTTCGCACACCAAGTTGTTTGAGGTCGTTCTCCAATTGTGTGCGCCACCTGTTATGGGTTCTTCCTCTGTAGCGTACACCATCGGGGTTGGATTCGAAGACTCGTCGGGCAGGTGCGTTGCTGTCCATACGCTCCACGTGCCCCAGCCATCTCAGCCGTTGTATTTTAAGCTTTTTGACCAGATCAACGTCGCTGTATAGCCTGTATATCTCGTCGTTGAATCTTCTCCTCCACACTCCTTCGATACATACCGGACCGAAAATCACACAAAGAATCTTCCTCTCAAAGCACCCTAGCAGACTTTTATCCGATTTTTTCAATGTCCATGCTTCTGCCCCATAGAGCAGGACCGGGATGATAATGGTCTTGTATAAAGTATCCTTAGTTCTCTGAGAGAGGGCCTTACTACTTAGATGCCTTCTTAGCCCGAAGAAACAGCGGTTGGAAAGAGTAATTCTTCGTTTGATCTCTGCACTGATGTCATTTTGCGAGGTTATAGTGGAGCTCAGGTAGACAAAGTCCTTGACAATTTCGAAGTTATATCTGTCCATCGTGATATTTTGCCCGAGTCGACGATGTTGAGATTCCTTTCCCGATGAGAGCATATAATTCGTCTTGTCCTCTTTAACCGCCAATCCCTTATTTGCATTATAACGCGTCGCCTTGCCTCAATCCTTTCTCAACATCAAAGGAATCGGTGGTGTTCTTACCGATTTTGACGGAGCAGCGAGA